>CM038144.1:331878374-334430331 GCA_021437245.1 Aegilops speltoides
GTTAAACCTAAATAAAAGTTATTTGGCGTTTGCGTTGAGCATGAATATGATATGATCATGTTTATTGTGATACGGTTATTCATTTGAAGTTAGAGAATAATTGTTGTTCTGTCTACATGAATAATACCTTGGATGGTTATACACCCAATGAAAATGGTTCATTGGATCTCGATCATAGTGATACACATATTCATAATATTGAAACCAAAAGATGCAAAGTTAATAATGATAGTGCAACTTATTTGTGGCACTGCCGTTTAGGTCATATTGGTGTAAAGTGCATGAAGAAACTCCATGCTGATGGGATTTTGGAATCACTTGATTATGAATCACTTGATGCTTGCGAACCATGCCTCATGGGCAAGATGACTAAGACTCCGTTCTCGGAACAATGGAGCGAGCAAGCGACTTATTGGAAATAATACATCTTGATGTATGCGATCCGATGAGTGTTAAGGCTCGCGGCGGGTATCATTATTTTCTGACCTTCACAGATGATTTGAGCAGATATGGCTATATCTACTTGATGAAACATAAGTCTGAAATAGTTGAAAGGTTCAAAGAATTTCAGAGTGAAGTGGAAAAATCATCGTGACAAGAAAATAAGGTTTCTACGATCGATCGCGGAGACAAATATTTGAGTTACGAGTTTGGTCTTCAATTAAAACAATGTGGAATAGTTTCACAAATTCATGCCACCGAACACCACATCATAATGGTGTGTCCGAACGTCATAACCGTACTTTATTGGATATAGTACAATCTATGATGTTTCTTACCGATTTACCAATATCGTTTTGGGATCATGCATTAGAGACAGCTGCATTCACGTTAAATAGGGCACCATCTAAATCCATTGAGACGACACTATATGAACTGTGGTTTAGCAAGAAACCAAAGTTGTCGTTTCTTAAAGTTTGGGGCTGCGATGCTTATGTGAAAAAGTTTCATCCTGATAAGCTCAAACCCAAATCGGGGAAGTGCGTCTTCATAGAATACCCAAAGGAAATTGTTGGGTACACCTTCTATCACAGATCCGAAGGCAAAACGTTCGTTGCTAATAAATGGATCCTTTCTAGAGAAGGAGTTTCTCTCGAAAGAAGTGAGTGGGAGGAAAGTAGAACTTGATGAGGTAATTGTACCTTCTCCCTTATTGGAAAGTAGTTCATCACAGAAATCTGTTCCTGTGACTACTACACCAATTAGTGAGGAAGCTAATGATGATGATCATGTAACTTCAGATCAAGTTACTACCGAATCTCGTAGGTAAACCAGAGTGAGATCCGCACCAGAGTGGTACGGTAATCCTGTTCTGGAAGTCATGTAACTAGACCATGATGAACCTACGAACTATGAGGAAGCGATGATGAGCCCAGATTCCGCGAAATGGCTTGAGGCCATGAAATCTGAGATGAGATCCATGTATGAGAACAAAGTGTGGACTTTGGTGGAGTTGCCCGATGATCGGCAAACCATAGAAAATAAATGGATCTTGAAGAGGAAGACGAACGTTGATAGTAGTGTTACTATCTACAAAGCTCGACTTGTCGCAAAAAGTTTTTTTTTGACAAGTTCAAGGTGTTGACTACAATGAGATTTTCTCAACTGTAGCGATGCTTAAGTCTGTCCGAATCATGTTATCAATTGCCACAATTTATGAAATTTGGCAAATGGATGTAAAAAACTGCATTCCTGAATGGGTTTCTGGAGGAAGAGTTGTATATGATGCAACCAGAAGGTTTTATCGATCCAAAGGGAGCTAACAAAGTGTGCAAGCTCCAGCGATCCATCTATGGACTGGTGCAAGCATCTCGGAGTTGGAATGTACGCTTTGATAAGTTGATCAAAGCATATAGTTTATACAGACTTACCGTGAAGCCTGTATTTACAAGAAAGTGAGTGGGAGCACTACAGCATTTCTGATAAGTATATGTGAATGACATATTGTAGATCGGAAATAATGTAGAATTATTCTGCAAAGCATAAAGGAGTGTTTGAAAGGAGTTTTTCAAAGAAAGACCTCGGTGAAGCTACTTACATATTGAGCATCAAGATCTATAGAGATAGATCAAGACGATTGATAAGTTTTTTCAATGAGTACATACCTTGACAAGATTTTGAAGTAGTTCAAAATGGAACAGTCAAAGAAAGAGTTCTTGCCTGTGTTATAAGGTGTGAAATTGAGTAAGACTCAAAACCTGACCACGGCAGAAGATCGAAAGAGAATGAAAGTCATTCCCTATGCCTTGGCCATAGGTTCTATAAAGTATGCCATGCTGTGTACCAGATCTATTGTATACCCTGCACTGAGTTTGGCAAGGGAGTACAATAGTGATCTAGGAGTAGATCACTGGACATTGGTCAAAATTATCCTTAGTGGAATAAGGATATGTTTCTCGATTATGGAAGTGACAAAAGGTTCGTCGTAAAGGGTTACGTCGATGCAAGTTTTGACACTGATCCAGATGACTCTAAGTCTTAATCTGGATACATATTGAAAGTGGGAGCAATTAGCTAGAGTAGCTCCGTGCAGAGCATTGTAAACATAGAAAATTGCAAAATACATAACGGATCTGAATGTGAAAGACCCGTTGACTAAGATTCTCTCACAAGCAAAACATGATCACACCTAGTACTCTTTGGGTGTTAATCACATAGCGATACGAACTAGATTACTGAATCTAGTAAACCCTTTGGGTGTTAATCACATGATGATGTGAACTATCGATGTTAATCACATGGTGATGTGATCTAGATTATTGACTCTAGTGCAAGTGGGAGACTGAAGGAAATATGCCCCAGAGGCAATAATAAAGTTATTATTTATTTCCTTATTTCATGATAAATGTTTATTATTCATGCTAGAATTGTATTAACCGGAAACATAATACATGTGTGAATATATAGACAAACAGAATGTCACTAGTATGCCTCTACTTGACTAGCTTGTTAATCAAAGATGGTTATGTTTCCTAACCATGGACAAAGAGTTGTTATTTGATTAATGGGATCACATCATTAGTTGAATGATCTGATTGACATGACCCATTCCGTTAGCTTAGCACCCGATCGTTTAGTATGTTGCTATTGCTTTCTTCATGACTTATACATGTTCCTATGACTATGAGATTATGCAACTCCCGTTTACCGGAGGAACACTTTGTGTGCTACCAAATGTCACAACGTAACTGGGTGATTATAAAGGTGCTCTACAGGTGTCTCCAAAGGTACTTGTTGGGTTGGCGTATTTCGAGATTAGGATTTGTCACTCCGAGTGTCGGAGAGGTATCTCTGGGCCCTCTCGGTAATGCACATCACTTAAGCCTTGCAAGCATTGCAACAAATGAGTTAGTTGCGAGATGATGTATTACGGAACGAGTAAAGAGACTTGCCGAGAATGAGATTGAACTAGGTATTGGATACCGACGATCGAATCTCGGGCAAGTAACATACCGATGACAAAGGGAACGACGTATGTTGTTGTGCGGTCTGACCGATAAAGATCTTCGTAGAACATGTAGGAACCAATATGGGCATCCAGGTCCCGCTATTGGTTATTGACCGGAGACGTGTCTCGGTCATGTCTACATTGTTCTCGAACCGTAGGGTCGGCACGCTTAAGGTTTCGATGACAGTTATATTATGAGTTTATGAGTTTTGATGTACCGAAGGAGTTCGGAGTCCCGTATGAGATCGGGGACATGACAAGGAGTCTCGAAATGGTCGAGACGTAAAGATCGATATATTGGACGACTATATTCGGAGTTCGGAAAGGTTCCGAGTGATTCGGTATTTTTTGAGTACTGGGAGAGTTACGGGAATTCGCCGGGGAGAAGTATTGGGCCTTATGGGCCATACGGGAAAGAGAGAGGGGCTGCCTAGGGCAGGCCGTGCGCCCCCCTTGTCCTAGTCCGAATTGGACTAGGGGGAGGGGCCGCACCCTGTGGGGACCCCGACTCATAAGTCGTGATCACCGAATGCACGTGTACAGTGATCCCAGAGATCAATGCTCACTGAACACACAGAAGCTGAATAACAAGAGTCTTACATCCATACATACCGTCTTACACAAATTGTGACCATTATGGTCAAGTCTTACATCGATAAAGCCATAAGGGCTGAACATCAAATGAAACATAAGCAGCGGAAATCGTCATCGATAAGTAGAACCCATGCCATCTGCCTTAACCCTACAGGCATTCTGACTGGGAAAACGTCCTAGTTCGCATGATCGTCTCCAAAGAACTCTTCTTCGAACTCCGGTTCTTCCATGCCTGGTCAATTAAATAACCAGTGGCAAGCCAATGAGTACTTTGAATGTACTCGCAAGCAACCCATGTTTTGGTTCAAGGTACAACAATGCATGACATAGGTAAATTTTGCATAAAGCTAGTTTTGAGTGCATTGACATGTTCAACATCCTATAAAGCATGCATCAAGAGAATTCAAGTAACCATGAGTACTGGTCACAGATATCAACATAAATAGAATGGGCACCAACCCATTTGTCATAAACAGAGTGGGCACCAACCCATCTCATTCGTGTCAAGTCCTTTGACTTGACCCAAGTCATTCCCATCATCACACACACTAGGTTGAAAACTCGGACATAGTTTAAGCAAAGACCGCCTAACCGTCCCTGACCGTGGACACGGCTATTCAATAGTTTTACACTCTGCAGAGGTTGCACACTTTACCCACTAGATCCGGGAACTTCCGTGTCATCCACGACCCGCGGTACCTCAAGTACCCGGGGTAAGCACCCGATCACCGCCTTTCCCTAGACGACACTAACATGGAGTCCACTCGATTGGTAGCAACCCCCGTGCCAAACATTTCACATCATAAAGTTGTGGAGCCTCGCTCCCATATTCATCACATACCACAAGCACGGGGTACCAACGGTGTGTCCGGTGCCCTGTGAAAACAGTCATGGCCGCCCTACCTGGCACGACCCCGTCCCAAGAGAGAGCACCAACTCTCCCCCGTCACTAGTAATGCGGGCTCCAAGCTAGTATCGGTCTAGGTACTCAACAATGCCCTTTCCCATATAAGGGTAGAGTGGTCGCGCATGTAGGGTTGGGACAGTCATCAAATCTTAAATCTAATCCGTTTTTGAAAACAACACACGCTTGCCTCGGTACACCACTTCGTCATCAAGTGGTTACCTTTCTCATCATCTCCCTCGGGCATAAATGGCACCCGATGGGGTTTTCGAAAGTTGTTTGAAAATATTTTTGCCTCCATCACCATGCATATCCCCGTCCCTTTTGCGTAGCACTACTTAGCATCCTATCTACTCCCACCGGCATAACCCTCATAAGAAGGTAGGGCCATGCACAATGCAAGTATCAACGAGGAAGTAATCGTGGCAACCAACCCACGTGGTTCACCATCTCATCATGATTCCGATGCATCATTAATAAAGAGCTAAAAATGACATGCATATAAAGGGGTATCATAGTCATTGTCAAAGGGCTGCTTGCCTTGGTTGGCTTGATCTTCAAAGTCTTCAGGCCCTGCTCCTCCTTCTTCCTCAGCTACCTCGTCAAATACGGGATCTAACGTCGCAAGAAAACAACGGGAAAATAAGACAATAATAAAAACAGAAAAGTCAAAGTGCTCACAAAAATGTCAACTTATTTTTGTAAAATACTAGGAGGAAGGCTAGGAAGGGGACAACTTTTGGTTTTGGTTCTGGAGCAGCAAAATAGGAGTTATGGATTTTCAAAGGCTTACTTAAATGCTAAAAACCACATTTAAATATTTACAGAGAAGAAAAGGTGGTTGGATTTGAGTGAAAGTTGAACCATTAAATAGGTTGCAATATTCTAGGAATTTAGAAATTGGAATCAATGCATTTGGATTAATATTCTGTCCTGTGGAATTTTTGGAAATAATCGAGAAAGGAAAAAAAAATTGCTGTGCCCTTCGGGCCGAGAGGCCACAAGCAGCGGCAGCAGGGGGAAACCCAGCCCACGCGCCGCCACGTCGAAGGCGTAAAGGCTGAATCGCCTTCAGCCGACGGCGGATCGGTCTTGTGCACAAGACGTTTTAAACTCGACGGTGGATCCCACCCGTCGAGGCGTGAGGTCGACGGGTCGCCCCACGGCGGCGTCGTCTACCTCCGCCGAGGCGACGCGAGCTTCGCCGGCGGCGATCTGGCACGGGAAGGGGTGCGGAGGCTACCGTTGGACTCAGGGGCGAGTCGCGGTTCTGGTGGTGGTGGAGACGGTCGCCGGAGTGGCCCGCTTCGCCGGCGACGAGGTCCCGCGGCGGAGGCGCTTCGGCGTCGGTGGCTCCGGCTGATTCCGGCTGCAAAACAAGGGAAAAAGAGGGGGGAAAGAATCAGTGGCGCCTCGCGGTTCCAGATCGAGAGAGAGCTGGGGCGGAGAAGGCCTGTACCGCGCGGACGCCGACGAGCCGAGGCGGCGGATCTCGAGCTCGATCTCGAGCTCGGGTGGTTCTGGAGAGGAAGGAGTGGTGCGGGAGGCCGATTGGGTGTGTGGAGGAGCGACAGGGAGGAAGAGAGAGGCTCGGGGGCGCCTTATATAGGCTGGCCGCGGTTCACCGTAGGCGTGGCCTACGGGCGCCCGCGGGATCGGCTCTGGAGGCCGTTGGAGAGGGGTTGGAGCTGTCCACGGCGGCGTGTCGCAGACGTCGAGACACATCGACCGGGCGCGAGGGGAGGCACGAGGCGGTCGGGAGGCGCGGTGTCAGCGGTCGGCGCTCTGGCAGCGCTCAGAGCGCGACTTTGGCGGCATCCGTGGTTTTTCAGCGTCACAGCATCCTCTTCTGTCTGGAAGCTACAAAGTGGAAGGGGCAAAGCCAGGAAAGGGCCTTGGATGCTCTGGGGTGCAGAAGGGAGAGAGAGTGGCTGTGAGAGAGAGAGGAAACTGTTGTCCAGAGAGGACAAACGTGATTCCCCCCTTCTTCCACATTGCTTCCTCGGGTAGAAAAGCATCTAAGTGACAGAGGGGAGTGAGGAGGGGCTGTGGCAAAAAGATGAACTCAAGGAGATTTGTGAGAGTGGCCAAAATAGGCATTTTAGTATTTTGCCAGAAGGTGTTTGATGGAGTTTTGGATAAGCTAATGACTTCCACTGGCCAAGATACTCCATGGGGTGAAATGTCACATATATTTAGGGCCTTCCACCCATTTAGAGCTTATTTGGATAAAGTTGCCAATGCAACTCTTGCAAACCCTAGAAATGGGCAGAAATGGATTTGTGTAGATCCGATTGGAGTAGATCATTTCTCCTTGATGTACCACTTGGTGTGGTAGCCTTATTTGGTCACATGATCAGGCTCACCAAAGTTGGGGTCTTGGAGAAAAAGTTGGTAGTGTAAAGTAGTTCAAACTTGATTCTGGTCAGAGAGGGTTTTGAGGCACTTTGACCAAGATTTCCTCTTCTCCAACCTGTGCCATTTGGTCCAGATGCATCATTAGACCAATGAAGCATGTCCACCAAGTTTGAGCACATTTGGACATACTTGGCAATGTAAAGTTGATCAAACTTCAGATTGGACAGAAATAGTTTTGAGGGGTTTTGATGATGTTATCTTGTTCTCCAAGTCATGAGACTTGGCAAGATCATCTAATATGTCATATGTGACATGATAGAATTTTCCTAGAATTTTTGGAGAATATTTCCTTTGTAAATATTTCAAAAGCTTGAAATATCGAGAAAGGGTTTTAGAGGATTTGACCAATATTTTGAACATGACCATGTGTTGAAACCCTTATATATGGACAATATATGTCCTATGAGTTTCCATAAATTTTGTCAAATATTTTTAAAACAATAAAATAATTTTTCCTATTAAAGACCATTTCTGCCTTAAGAAAAAGCCTTTAAATAAAATAGTAAAACAACTTTTAAAATTATATTTTTGTGGTTCCTGGGCATCCTATATCTAATAGGAGTCAAATATATTTTTGGAAAGATTTTTACTGCCCTTAATCAAGTACTTGCAGTGCAAACCTCAATTCAGGGGTTTTTGGAAAACTAATTTTAGAAAATACTTTCTGGCCAAATTATTTTTGTAAGAAAATTCCATATAGCACTATTCACATGGCATGGTCATTGGTCAGGAGCTTGGGGTAAGGAGATGGAATATAGGGGGTAGAGTAGTTGACTTCAAGAAGCACTTGAAAAGAAACACAGAGAGGAAACCAACTCCAAATAAAAGCCAAATAATGCAAAAAGTTTTTGTTGGTCCAAATTTTCATGCTTTATTAATGAAAATGAAATGTTACAAAATGCAGGGTGTGACAGACCTACCCCCCTTACAAGAATCTCGCCCCGAGATTCCTAAACTAAACTTAAAAGAGATCGGAAATCGGATCTAAGGTAGTCTTCACGCTCCCAAGTTGCTACCTTGGTGTGATTGCTCCATTGGACCTTGAAGTACTTGATGGTGCGGCTTCGAGTGCGTCGTTTAGCCTCATCCAGAATGCAGATGGGCCTCTCACGATAAGTCAAATCAGGTTGAAGATCAATGGCTTGGTGATTGACGTCCTTGTAGAGGTCGGGCTTGTCTGGAACTTGGAGACACTTCCGGAGTTGTGACACGTGGAACACGTTGTGCACATCAGAAAGTTCAGGTGGAAGTTCCAACTGGTAAGCCACTTCTCCTCGCCGCTCAGTGATCTTGAAGGGGCCAATGTATCTCGGAGCGAGCTTTCCTTGACATGGAAGCGCTGGGCTCCTTTGAGAGGGGTGACCCGGAGATAGACATGGTCTCCAACTCGGAAGTTTATGTCTCTACGACGTGAGTCCGCATAGCTCTTCTGTCTTGACTTGGCAGACTTCAGACGCTCTCTGACAAGCTGGACTTGCTCTTCTGCTTCACGAAGGATATCAGGCCCAAAGACAAGTCCTTCTCCGGTCTCCGACCAGTTGAGAGGTGTACGGCACTTCCGCCCGTATAACACTTCAAATGGTGCCATCTGAAGGCTGGCACGATAACTGTTGTTGTAAGAGAACTCGGCGAAGGGAGGCAATCTTCCCACTTAGCTCCATAAGCTAAGACACGTGCTCGGAGCATGTCTTGAGTATTTGATTCACTCGCTCGGTCGACCTCCGGTGCTGTGGGTGGAAAGCGATCTTGAAGGACAACTTGGTCCCCATGGCCTCTGGAACTTCTTCCAAAACCTTGAGGTGAACTGGGTTCCTCGATCGACACAATCTCCTTGGGAACACCATGAAGGCTCACAATTCGGTTGATGTAGAGACCGGCTAAGCGGTTGCCGTCATGAGTAGTCTTAACAGAATGAAATGGGCCACTTTGGTCAAATGATCGACTATGACCCGGATGGAGTCATGTCCCTTGTTTGACCTAGGTAGTCCGATGATGAAATCCATTCGATTTTATCCCATTTCCACTCGGGAACCTTGAGTGGTTGGAGTAATCCGGCAGGTCGCCGATGTTCAGCTTTGACCCTCGGCATCGTCACATTTTGCAACATAGGTGGCAATCTCCTTTTCATCCCGTGCCACCAAAATCTTTCCTTGTGTCTTGATACATCTTGGTGCCTCGTGGTGGATGGAAAATGGGCTGTCATGAGCTTCTTGCAAGATCAGGTTCTTGAGCTCAACCTTGTTGGGCACGCAGATGCGATTCCCAAACCACACAATTCCCTCCTCATCCTCTCGAGAATCACGAGGCTTTGCCCGCCTTGATCTTCCTCTTGATGCCTTCAATACTCTCATGCCCCTTCCGAGCTTTCTTGATATCATCCATCAAGGTAGGCTTAACTTCGAGGTTGGCCAAGAATCACGTGCAACCAGTTCCAACCCAAGCTTTCAAGTTCTTCATACAAGGCGGGTAGCTTGTGCTTTAGCATAGCATTCAAGGAGCAAGCCTTCCGCTTAACGCGTCTACTACCACATTAGCCTTTCCAGGTGGTATTGAACACCGAGGTCATAATCCTTTATCAACTCCAGCCATCTTCTCGCCTCATATTCAATTCCTTTGGTGAAAATATACTTCAGACTTTTGTGATCCGTGTATATCTCACATCGCTTCCCCAAGAGGTAATGTCGCCAAGTCTTGTGGCATGAACCCTGCTGCTAGCTCGAGGTCGTGAGTAGCATAGTTCTCTTCGTGAGGTCGTAGTTGCCTAGAAAGGTAGGCTACGACTCTGCCTTCTTGCATCGTAACACCTCCATCCGATTCTTGGCGCATCACAATATATCACAAACTCCTTGTGTATATCTGGTGTGGCGAGGCTGGGGCGATGGTTAGCCTCTTCTTCAGCTCTGGAAGCTCTCTTCGCACTTCGGCGTCCATTGAACTTCTTGTCCTTCTTCAAGAGCTGAGTCATGGGTGGGCAATGCTCGAGAAACCTTCAACGAACTTGCGGTAATATCCCGCGAGTCCGAGGAAGCTTCGACTTCCTTCACATTGCTCGGGATTGCCATTCACCACGGCTTCAATCTTAGCAGGTCGATCGACAATCCCTCTTCGATTAAAACATGACCCGAAATCCAACTTCACGCAGCCAGAATTCACACTTGCTGAACTTGGCATACAGTTGGTGCTCTCGAAGCTTGTCTAGGACCATCCTCAAGTGTTGCTCGTGCTCTTCTTCCGACTTCGAGAAGACAAGAATGTCATCAATGAAGACGACGACGAACTTGTCCAAATATTCCATGAAGACCTTATTCATGAGATACATGAAGTAAGCTGGGGCATTGGTCAACCCAAAGGACATGACCGTGCATTCATACAAGCCATATCTGGTTACGAATGCCGTCTTCGGAATATCTTGGGGTCTGATCTTCAGTTGGTAGTACCCAGATCTGAGGTCGATCTTGGAGAACACCTTGGCCCCATTGAGTTGATCAAACAGATCTTCAATCTTGGGAAGTGGGTACTTGTTCTTGATTGTAACCTCGTTGAGGGAGCGGTAGTCAATGCATAAGCGGATGGTACCGTCCTTCTTTGCCACAAACAGAACAGGTGATCCCCAAGGGGAGGCACTAGGGCGGATAAATCCTTCCTCAAGCTGCTCTTCCGGCTGCTTCTTCAATTCGCTAACTCCTCCGATCCCATTCTATAAGGCTTCTTATAGATGGGTCCTGCTCGAGTATGAGCTCGATGATGAACTCAATGTCCCGATCAGGAGGCATTCCTGGTAGCTCATCAGGAAAAACATCGGGATACTCGCATACTACCGGCACTTGTTCCAATCCAACTTCAGTCAGGCAGTTGACTTGGTTGGCTTGAGCAAAAGAGGGTTGGAGGCAAATTTGACTTCGACTCCTCGGTCATTGGTCATAGTGATGAGACGGTTGGCGCAATCAATCAAGCCTTGGTGCTTGCTGAGCCAATCCATTCCCAAGATCACATCAAGCCTTGTGATTTTAGGATGATAAGGTCGGCTAGGAAGTCTACCCGTTAATGGTAATCCCGACTCCTTTACATCCTATCTTGGCTCTCATCTCTGCTCGGGGTTTGTACCACCATAGGGTTATTCAGGGTGTAGGGTCATGCCACTTTTTAATGCAAAACTTTGGGTGACAAAAGAATCGTGGCTCGTAATCAAACAAAACGATTATGGTGCTGAATTGACAAGGCGTACCAAAGACGACGTCCGGTCTTCTGGGCTTCTTCCACGGTGACATGATTCACACGACCCGCCATTGTTGGGCAAGTTGCGGGAGCTTGGTTCCTCGGTGGCAATCCACGGCCTTGTCCCGGTTCTGCATTGGGGCGGGCGTCGGGCTTCTTGTTGGGGCAATTCTTGGAGTAGTGTCCTGGCTGTCCACATCGAAACAAGTGACTTGGTTGGGGACGCGCCCTTGCCAAAGATTGTTATTGGGGTTGTTGTAAGCTGGCAGGGGTTGGCATCTTCTTTGAGGTGGATAGTTGGTGCGGGTGCAGGAGCTCTTGGTTGCCGATAGGTTGGCTTGACCGGTTTGGCTTCCACGGCGAGGCTTCGTTCTTGGAGCTTCCTTGCCGATCATCTTGCGCTTACGAGTGTCATCCAAGGCACGTCGCTTGTCCTCAAGCATGAGTGCCTTGTTCACCAGATCGAGGAAAGGTTGGGCAGTCACACACAACAAGCGAAGCATCGCAGAGTCTGGTTAAGGCCTTCCATGAAGCGCTCCGCTTGGCAAAGATCGATCTTGACATCCTCGGGGCATACCTTGAGAGAACACCGAACTTCATGTACTCCTTGACGGTGCTACTACCTTGCTTCAGGGCTCGGAACTCACGCTTCTTGATGGCCATGATCCCAGAAGGAATGTGGGCCTTGCGGAATTCCGTCTTGAAGGTGTCCCAAGTGATGTCTTGCTCAACATGCATAGCCTTGAATCCATCCCACCAAGCTCTGGCAGTCCCCAGAGCGATGGGCAGCATCGCCACTTTATCACGGTCCTCGGTGCATCCGACTAGTGCCAGCAGATCCTCAATGGTGCGGACCCGATCGCTCGCATCCGAGGGGTTCAGCAGTCTCGGCGAAAGTGGGTGGTGCATGCTTCTTGAACTCCACCAGCGTGGAACGTCCATGGCCGTGTCCGCCATTTGGCGGTTGACAGGTGAGCAATCATCTGGAGGGCTGCGGTGTTGGCTTGGCTCCTCTCGAAAGGCTTGGAGAAGCTGAGCCATATCCATGCTTGGAGGAGGTGGTGGTGGTGGAGTCGTCCTTGGGCTTGGTCTGGCTGGCTCGGCCTCAGCAGAACCTCCGGCTTCTTGCGGCTGGGTAGAGGTACCAGTACGTGTTACAACAGGCATCCTGTTGGAGCGGTCAAGGTCTCATGATTGGGAACAACAATGAGGGAAAGCGGTAAAGATGGAATGCCTAGTAAGGGGGTAGTGTGACACAAATTAAGTTAAACAAAGGCCAGAAGGGCCAAACTCATGCATTAAACCAAATGGGGAATGTAGTCGTTTACAAGTTCCCGAAGGGAAAGTACGACTTCATCAAAGCAAGTTGAACGCAAACGCAACATAACATGGTTTCATAAGAACCATTACAAGGACTCGACTTCGCAAAAGGGGTACACGACCTATCCTACCATAGGCTACGAGCTAGCCTATCCTAGTCCTGAACGGAGTCTAAGTGGTGGAATGCTCGGTCGGGTATTACGGCTCCTCCGGTCTTCCTCCTCATCTTCATCTGTCTTGGTCTCCTCATCGCTTGAGGAAGCGGGGGAGTGAAGGAGCTGAACACGGCGCTGCTTTGCTGGTGGCATCGTGAAGAGGTTGCGGTACTCCTTTGCCGTCATACGGCGTGGCTGAGGTGATCCCTCGGCATGTGCGACTGTGGGGGTCGTCGCCTCGACACGCCATCGCGGGCCGCCCAGGAGTGCTCCATCCTTCTTGATCCTGTCCGCCTTCATCGAACTATGCGGAGGAGCTCCTTGGTCTCGCGGAGTTCCTTCCAAGCTCCGTCGACTCGAGGCGGGTGATGTGCCGATCGGCACACAAGCTGAAGTAGGTGCGAAGCGAGAGAAAGTCCCTCGTCAAGGGTGGTGCTGGTGCTGCTGCTCTCGTCATCACCTTCCTTACGATAAGGCAGGTAACGAGTGGCTGGCTCTCTCGTCATCTCTGGCAGGAGATCCCGGAGGCGAAGTCGGCGCCTTGAGGGCAGCATCTCCACGGCGAGAAGCAAGTGTCGCCATCTGGGGTCCCTCAAAGAACCAGCTCGTCGGGCGCGTTAGCCCTCACGACTACCTCCACGTGATACTCCTTCTTGGTCTTTGTCGACCCGGTGCTCGTGGTAGGAGAAGGTGGGGACTCGAGTGAACTGGCACTTCCGAGGCTATCCTCAAGAAGCACGGAAACCCGGTGGTCGAAGTCCTCTGCAGTGCGCCATCTACAAAAGTGGAAGGGAAGGGTCAATAAAGGAATGTGACCTATGTTTGGGATACTAACATAAACATAGGTGTATGGGTAACCTGGTGGATAGTCTCACTCTAACTAACGTCCATGCTAACTAAGGCTTCCTACAGTCAGGATGGCTCTGATACCAGCTCTGTGGGGACCCCGACTCATAAGTCGTGATCACCGAATGCACGTGTACAGTGATCCCAGAGATCAATGCTCACTGAACACACAGAAGCTGAATAACAAGAGTCTTACATCCATACATACCGTCTTACACAAATTGTGACCATTATGGTCAAGTCTTACATCGATAAAGCCATAAGGGCTGAACATCAAATGAAACATAAGCAGCGGAAATCGTCATCGATAAGTAGAACCCATGCCATCTGCCTTAACCCTACAGGCATTCTGACTGGGAAAACGTCCTAGTTCGCATGATCGTCTCCAAAGAACTCTTCTTCGAACTCCGGTTCTTCCATGCCTGGTCAATTAAATAACCAGTGGCAAGCCAATGAGTACTTTGAATGTACTACTTAAGCAACCCATGTTTTGGTTCAAGGTACAACAATGCATGACATAGGTAAATTTTGCATAAAGCTAGTTTTGAGTGCATTGACATGTTCAACATCCTATAAAGCATGCATCAAGAGAATTCAAGTAACCATGAGTACTGGTCACAGATATCAACATAAATAGAATGGGCACCAACCCATTTTTCATAAACAGAGTGGGCACCAACCCATCTCATTCGTGTCAAGTCCTTTGACTTGACCCAAGTCATTCCCATCATCACACACACTAGGTTGAAAACTCTGGACATAGTTTAAGCAGCACCGCCCAACCGTCCTTGACCGTGGACACGGCTATTCGAATAGTTTTACACTCTGCAGAGGTTGCACACTTTACCCACTAGATCCGGGGAACTTCCGTGTCATCCACGACCCGCGGTACCTCAAGTACCCGGGGTAAGCACCCGATCACCGCCTTTCCCTAGACGACACTAACATGGAGTCCACTCGATTGGTAGCAACCCCCGTGCCAAACATTTCACATCATAAAGTTGTGGAGCCTCACTCCCATATTCATCACATACCACAAGCACGGGGTACCAACGGTGTGTCCGGTGCCCTGTGAAAACAGTCATGGCCGCCCTACCTGGCACGATCCCGTCCCAAGAGAGAGGACCAACTCTCCCCCGTCACTAGTGTCACGGGCTCCAAGCTAGTATCGGTCTAGGTACTCAACAATGCCCTTTCCCATATAAGGGTAGAGTGGTCGCGCATGTAGGGTTGGGACAGTCATCAAATCTTAAATCTAATCCGTTTTCGAAAACAACACACGCTTGCCTCGGTACACCACTTCGTCATCAAGTGGTTACCTTTCTCATCATCTCCCTCGGGCATAAATGGCACCCGATGGGGTTTTCGAAAGTTGTTTGAAAATATTTTTGCCTCCATCACCATGCATATCCCCGTCCCTTTTGCGTAGCACTACTTAGCATCCTATCTACTCCCACCGGCATAACCCTCATAAGAAGGTAGGGCCATGCACAATGCAAGTATCAACGAGGAAGTAATCGTGGCAACCAACCCACGTGGTTCACCATCTCATCATGATTCCGATGCATCATTAATAAAGAGCTAAAATGACATGCATATAAAGGGTATCATAGTCATTGTCAAAGGGCTGCTTGCCTTGGTTGGCTTGATCTTCAAAGTCTTCAGGCCCTGCTCCTCCTTCTTCCTCAGCTACCTCGTCAAACACGGGATCTAACGTCGCAAGAAAACAACGGGAAAATAAGACAATAATAAAACAGAAAAGTCAAAGTGCTCACAAAAATGTCAACTTATTTTTGTAAAATACTAGGAGGAAGGCTAGGAAGGGGACAACTTTTGGTTTTGGTTCTGGAGCAGCAAAATAGGAGTTATGGATTTTCAAAGGCTTACTTAAATGCTAAAAACCACATTTAAATATTTACAGAGAAGAAAAGGTGGTTGGATTTGAGTGAAAGTTGAACCATTAAATAGGTTGCAATATTCTAGGAATTTAGAAATTGGAATCAATGCATTTGGATTAATATTCTGTCCTGTGGAATTTTTGGAAATAATACAGAAAAGGAAAAAGAAAAACGGCGCTGTGCCACTGGGCCAGAGAGGCCACAGCAGCGGCAGGCCCAGGGGGGAAACCCAGCCCACGCGGCCGCCACGTCGAAGGCGTAAAGGCTGAATCGCCTTCACCGACGGCGGATCGGTCTTGCTGCCAAGACGTTTTAAACTTGACGGTGGATCCCACCCGCCGTGGCGTGAGGTCGACGGGCCGCCCCACGGCGGCCGTCGTCTACCTCCGCCAGAGGCGACGGCGAGCTTCGCCCGGCGCGCTGATACAGGCACGGAAGGTGCGGAGGCTACCGTTGGACTCGGGGCGAGTCGCGGTTCGGTGGTGGTGGAGCGGTCGCCGGAGTGGCCCGCCGCCCGGCGACGAGGTCCTTGGCGAGGCGCTTCGGCGTCGGTGGCTCCGGCTGATTCCGGCTGCAAAACAAGGGAAAAAGGGGAAAGAATCAGTGGCGCCTCGCGGTTCCGGATCGAGAGAGCTGGGCGGAGAAGGCTGTACATGCATGGACGCCGACGAGCCGAGGCGGCGGATCTCGAGCTCGATCTCGAGCTCGGGTGGTTCTGGAGAGGAAGGAGTGGTGCGGGAGGCCGATTGGGTGTGTGGAGGAGCGACAGGGAGGAAGAGAGAGGCTCGGGGGCGCCTTATATAGGCTGGCCGCGGTTCACCGTAGGCGTGGCCTACGGGCGCCCGCGGGATCGGCTCTGGAGGCCGTTGGAGAGGGGTTGGAGCTGTCCACGGCGGCGTGTCGCAGACGTCGAGACACATCGACTGGCGCGAGGGGGAGGCACGAGGCGGTCGGGAGGCGCGGTGTCAACGGTCGGCGCTCTGGCAGGCGCTCCAGAGCGCGACTTTGGCCGGCATCCGTGGTTTTTCCGCGTCGCGCGCGCATCCTCTTCTGTCTGGAAGCTACAGTGGAAGGGGGCAAAGCCAGGAAAGGGCCTTGGATGCTCTGGGGTGCAGAAGGGAGAGAGAGTGGCTGTGAGAGAGAGAGGAAACTGTTGTCCAGAGAGGACAAACGTGATTCCCCCCTTCTTCCACATTGCTTCCTCGGGTAGAAAAGCATCTAAGTGACAGAGGGGAGTGAGGAGGGGCTGTGGCAAAAAGATGAACTCAAGGAGATTTGTGAGAGTGGCCAAAATAGGCATTTTAGTATTTTGCCAGAAGGTGTTTGATGGAGTTTTGGATAAGCTAATGACTTCCACTGGCCAAGATACTCCATGGGGTGAAATGTCACATATATTTAGGGCCTTCCACCCATTTAGAGCTTATTTGGATAAAGTTGCCAATGCAACTCTTGCAAACCCTAGAAATGGGCAGAAATGGATTTGTGTAGATCCAGTGGAGTAGATCATTTCTCCTTGATGTACCACTTGGTGTGGTAGCCTTATTTGGTCACATGATCAGGCTCACCAAAGTTGGGGTCTTGGAGAAAAAGTTGGTAGTGTAAAGTAGTTCAAACTTGATTCTGGTCAGAGAGGGTTTTGAGGCACTTTGACCAAGATTTCCTCTTCTCCAACCTGTGCCATTTGGTCCAGATGCATCATTAGACCAATGAAGCATGTCCACCAAGTTTGAGCACATTTGGACATACTTGGCAATGTAAAGTTGATCAAACTTCAGATTGGACAGAAATAGTTTTGAGGGGTTTTGATGATGTTATCTTGTTCTCCAAGTCATGAGACTTGGCAAGATCATCTAATATGTCATATGTGACATGATAGAATTTTCCTAGAATTTTTGGAGAATATTTCCTTTGTAAATATTTCAAAAGCTTGAAATATCCAGAAAGGGTTTTAGAGGGATTTGACCAATATTTTGAACATGACCATGTGTTGAAACCCTTATATATGGACAATATATGTCCTATGAGTTTCCATAAATTTTGTCAAATATTTTTAAAACAATAAAATAATTTTTCCCTATTAAAGACCATTTCTCGCCTTAAGAAAAAGCCTTTAAATAAAATAGTAAAACAACTTTTAAAATTATATTTTTGTGGTTCCTGGGCATCCTATATCTAATAGGAGTCAAATATATTTTTGGAAAGATTTTTACTGCCCTTAATCAAGTACTTGCAGTGCAAACCTCAATTCAGGGGTTTTTGGAAAACTAATTTTAGAAAATACTTTCTGGCCAAATTATTTTTGTAAGAAAATTCCATATAGCACTATTCACATGGCATGGTCATTGGTCAGGAGCTTGGGGTAAGGAGATGGAATATAGGGGGTAGAGTAGTTGACTTCAAGAAGCACTTGAAAAGAAACACAGAGAGGAAACCAACTCCAAATAAAAGCCAAATAATGCAAAAAGTTTTTGTTGGTCCAAATTTTCATGCTTTATTAATGAAAATGAAATGTTACAAAATGCAGGGTGTGACACACCCCCTCCTTCCTTCCCTTCTCTCTTCCCCTTCCTAGTCTCCTACTCCTAATACATGGAAGGACTCCTAGTTGGACTAGGAAAGGGGGAATCCTACTCCCGGTGGGAGTAGGACTACAAGGAGAAGGTTGCGTAGTAGACATCAAGTTCACGTATAAAGGGTATGATGAATAAAAGTTGTTGAGAGTTGACAAACATAGTTTTGGTCATCGTTGCAATTAATAGGAAGTAATAAAGAAAGATAGGTTTTCACATATAAATACACTATCTTTGACATCTTTTATGATTGTGAGCACTCATTAAAATATGAAATGCTAAAAAGTTGAAGTTGGACAAGGAAAACAACGTAATGGGTCAATCTCCATCAACATCTTCACCAGCACCATCTCCTCTCAAACCCTAGTTCATCTCTTGTATCCGATCTTTGTCTCAAAACCTCAGATTGGTACCTATGGGTTGCTAGTAGTGTTGATTACTCATTGTAGTTGATGCTAGTTGGTTTATTCGGTGGAAGATCACATGTTCAGATCCTTAATGCATATGTATACCCCTCTGATTATGAACATGAATATGATTTGTGAGTAGTTACGTTTGTTCCTGAGGACATGGGAGAAGCCTTGTTATAACTAGTCATGTGAATTTGGTATTCGTTCGATATTTTGATGAGATGTATGTTGTCTCTCCTCTAGTGGTGTTATGTGAACGTCGACTACATGACACTTCACCATTGTTTGGGCCTAGGGGAAGGTATTGTGAAGTAATAAGTAGATGATGGGTTGCTAGAGTGACAGAAGCTTAAACCCTAGTTTACGTGTTGCTTCCTAAGGGGCTGATTTGGATCCATATGTTTCATTCTATGGTTAGATTTACCTTAATTCTTCTTTCGTAGTTGCGGATTCTTGCGAGAGGGGTTAATCATAAGTGGGATGCTTGTCCAAGGAAGGGCAATACCCAAGCACCGGTCCACCCACATATCAAATTATCAAAGTAACGAACGCGAATCATATGAGCATGATGAAAACTAGCTTGACGATAATTCCCATGTGTCCTCGGGAGCGCTTTGCTTTATATAAGAGTTTGTCCAGGCTTGTCCTTTAATATAAAAAGGATTGGGCCACCTTGCTGCACCATGTTTACTATTGTTACTTGTTACCCGTTACGAATTACCTTATCATGAAACTACCTGTTATCGATAATTTCAGTGCTTGTAGAGAATACCTTACTGAAAACCGCTTGTCATTTCCTTCTGCTCCTTGTTGGGTTCGACACTCTTACTTATTGAAAGGACTATGATAGATCCCCTATACTTGTGGGTCATCAGGTTTTTCTATCTCAGGTTGACTAGAAGTATGCAAAGTCCTATCATTTTTCTTTTTCCTTTTCTTTTTAGATGGACTAGGTGCATCAACATTAATTCTTTGAGTGTCATGTTCAATCCTTTTAGGGTGACCTTCAGGATAAAAGTGGCTCCTGAGTCATTCTACCCCCTCTAGTTACTACTCTAGCAGCATGATCATTCATATTATTATTCATTGCATCGAGCAAATCATTTTGAGATTTAGCAAGTTGTTCTAGTGGGGTTTGGACCATGGAAGCATGTTTACCTACACCTTTGACATCATTAGCAATTCTAAACATCAAGTCACTCAAGCGATTAATCATGTAGGCATTACGTTTCAATTTTTTCATAACATTTGCATTAAAATGATCTTGCTTAATAATGTAATTGTCAAATTCATACAAGCATTGACTAGGAGGTTTATTGTAAGGAATATCACCTTCATCAAACTTTATAAGATAATTTACCTCTATCACCTGTGTCGGTGTGTCAAGACCATGTATTTCTTCAATAGGTGGTAAATTATTAACATCTTCAACTTTAACATTGTTTTATTTCATATACTTCTTTGCCTCTTGCATATCTTCAAGACTGACAAATAGAATACCCCTCTTCTTCGGCGTTGGTTTACAATACAAAAAAAGACACATCCGTGACATTTTGGACCAAACGAATTTTTTCTGTGATACATATGACACTTCTATGACGATAATTGTGACAAAACCCGGTATCATCATAGATGTGGTGGGCTCCTACTTCTATGAAAAAAATCATGACAGAAAATGGGCTTTTCGTCCTGGGTGGGCAGGAGACGCAGCTGCATGACATTCTATGGGCCGTCCATGACGGAAAAAACCGTGGTAGAAGTGAGGGCGAGGAAAATTTCGGGGAGTTCCCAGTTATGGTGGGTGGTCGGGGGCCGAGCGATGCGCATTTCTCTCATACACGTATGCGCGTGTGTGCGAGGCGTTGGGCTCTAACTGAAGCCGAGCGATTGTACTAGCTATGTTACTGAACCCGAGTGATTCCTTCGCTACTGCTGCTAACTGAAGCCGATCGAACCCTGCTGCCTCTTTCCCTTGATGAACAGTTCATGGGTTGAGAGCGGGAGTTGAACTCTAGGAGGTCGAATCCCCCCTTGATCCTCAGTAGCTCAGTGGTAGAGCGGTCGGCTGTTAACTGACTGGTCGTAGGTTCGAATCCTAAGTCGAAGAACACCATGCATTGATGGGTGTTGAGGGCCCATATTGACTATCATGAGATCTTTTCTTGTAAGCGGTCCCAAGGACTTGCCATGGTAAGAGGGAGAAGGGGGAAGAACACTGACACTGAGAGATGAAAGCTAGGGGAGCAAATGGGATTAGAGACCCCAGTAGTCCAAGCCGTAAACGATGGATACTAGGTGTTGTGCGACTCGACCCGCAAGTTTTCGGAGCCGAGATATTCATCCAAGTCACTATGGGCGTATTTGTCCAATTGACACGTCTGAAGGAATCAATGTTGGACTTACTGGATCCCCAAATTTAATTTAAGAAATGAGAGAATTCAGAATAGCTACGAGAAAGACTAGTCCAATCCATTCGGCAGATTTGGATTCCTTTCCTATATATCCACTCATGCCAGTTCAAATCTGGTTCCTGGCAGAGAAAAAAAGAGATCCACCGAATAGATAATCCATTGACACAAACTGTTCATGGGCGAAAAGTGAGTTGTTTAGGTCCTGGAGGGTTGACGGGGAGTCCCCTACCTAGGAAGGATAGGCTGGTTCACTTGAGGAGAATATCTTCTATGATCATACCGCAACCATGTCATCCATGTACTCGTTTGGCCTAGGACTTCCAAACACGTCATAAGCTAAACCCGTACTGACAAAACTTTTTTTTTCAATCTAAGATTCAAGAAGGGGATTTTTCTTGGGAAGTTTCGGGAAGAAATTGGAATGGCAATAAGAAGGGGTTTCGTTCTAGTGCCCGGAAATAATATTCCAAAGCCTTTGTATGCTCTCCATTGCAAAATCAATGTCTTACTTCATAGATTCGAGAGAATAGGAGAACAGTAGCCTGACAAACAGTCGGTTCAGTCTGATTCAGGTGCCAATTCAGGCCCGTTCGTGTGCATCCAGCAGGAATTGAACCCACAAATTTACCAATTATGAGTTGGGCGCATTTCTCTTCTGCATGTCTATGGAGTTTTGCAAAACCCAAACACCTCAGAGTTGTTGCCACTGGATGAACAGGACCCCGATCGATCGAGCCGGTTGGGGCTGGATGAACAAGACCCCGTGGTGGGCTGGATGAACAGGACGACCCCGTGGAGGGCTGGTTGAACAGTAGTTGGTGGAGGGCTGGATGAACAGTAGCCCGTGGAGGGCTGGTTGAATTGGAGCACGTGGAGAGGGCTGGTTGAATAGTAGCCGGTGGAGTAGCGCATGGTGGAGGCTCGATGAACAGGACCCCGTGGATGAACAGTCGCAGGTGGAGGCTGGAGGAGGTCGACGGTGGATGAACAGTAGCCCGTGGAGGCTAGAGGAGGTCGACAGTGGAGATGAACAGTATCCCGTGGAGTCCCGTTTTGCGGTACGCCACACCCCTCCTGATGAAGGACCCCCGTTTCGACCGTAGCGCTCCAACACAAGTCCGTTTCCTCTGTTTTGCGGTACGCCACACCCCTCCAGATCAACAAGACCCTGTTTCGACCGTAGGAGGTCCAACATAAGTCCGTTTACTCAGTTTTGCGGTATGCCAGACTCCTTCCGATGAACAGGATCCCGTTTCGAATGTGGCCGGTCGAACACAAGGCCGTTTCCTATGTTCTATGATACGCCAGGCCTTGTTTCCATCGGCTGTTCTGTCCAAGCCCTCCCGATGAACACGACGACGCATTCCATTCCGACCTAGCTGGTTGGCTCCCCATGAACACGATGACGACGCAGTTTCTCTGTTCCGACCTAGCCATGTACACGAGCCTTGGCCATACGTATGTGCGAGTAGGCGTTTGAGACCCCACCCATATGTACGTACGTGGTCGTATTTACTTTCTTGCACCCTGGCCGTTGTACATACGTGTATATGCTACATGCGCACCTCTACTATGACACGTGCGCGCCTCTACATCTACCAGTATGTACGTACACGTTCGTAACCAGAATGACAGCGCTACGTACACTTGGACCAGGTGGGTCCTGATTGTTAGGCACTTCCTTGTGTGCGAAGATGTAGCTGGTGGGTCCCAGCAGTCAGGGGGGCGAATCATTTTTTTGCCCGGACGCACTTCCTTGCGTGCGAAGATGTAGCTGGTGGGTCCCAGCAGTCAGGGGGAAAACATTTTTTCACGAAATACGGTGGCCCATCCGGTGGGTCCCCGCTATCTGGTGGAGGAATCATTATTTTCCGCGTAATAAGGAGGCACTTCCTTGCTGTGGCCATGGACCCAGCTGTCAGCCGCTCCACGTACAGTGCTCTTCCGATGGAAGTCGTTCCTTGATCATGTTGACCGCGTCGCGCCGAGAGCACCAGGGCGGTGGACGACGGCGAGGCCTAGGAAGGGGACGACACGGAGCCGGGGAAGACGCGACAGTGGATACCCACGCGGAGAGGAGTATGAGGGTTCACTGGTTCGGCTTCGGTGTGAGGCTGTCGTCGCCGCAGAAATAATCAGAATAACAGGGGGTGTGTGTGAGTGGAGGGATGGCCTGGCCAGCGGTGAGGCCTCCGCGGCAGCACAGCCGGCCACGGGAGGCAGGAGCAGGCGGCACGACCAGCGCTGCTTTGGGCGGCTGGAGCAAGAAGACCAGAGTTTGAATAAGCACGACAGCCGTTGGATGGACATCGTACAGTCACTGGAGCTAGAATCGTTCATATTGACTAAGTTGACAAATCCCTCCGTCCCCGTCAACTTAGTAGGCCCACAAGTCAGCCTCCCACTATGCTGGGTCCCAGCTAGAAGAGGGAGTATTCATTTTTTTGTGCGTAATAAGGAGGCACTTCCTTGCGTGCGAAGATATAGCTGGTGGGTCTGACCTGTCAGCGGGGGGAACATATTTTTCGCAAAATACAGAGGCCCTTCCGGTGGATCCCAGATGCCAGCTGGAGGAATCATTATTTTGCACGTAATAAGGAGGCATTGATATGTCTCCAACATATCTACTTTTCCAAACACTTTTGCCCTTGTTTTGGACTCTAACTTGCATGATTTGAATGAAACTAACCCGGACTGACGTTGTTTTCAGCAGAACTACCATGGTGTTATTTTTTGTGCAGAAAACAAAAGTTCTCGGAATGACCTGAAAATCCACGGAGATAACTTTTGGAAAATATAAAAAGTACTGGCGAAAGAATCAAGGCCAGGGGGCCCACACCCTATCCACGAGGGTGGGGGCGCGCCCCTCCCCCTGGGCGTGCCACCCTGCCTCGTGGGCCCCATAGAGATCCACCGAACTCAACTCCAACTCTATATACTTGCTTTCGCGGAGAAAAAAATCTGAGAGAAAGTTTCATTGCGTTTTACGATACGGAGCCGCCGCCAAGCCCTAATCTCTCTCGGGAGGGCCGATCTAGAGTCTGTTCGGGGCTCCGAAGAGGGGGATTCGTCGCCGTCATCATCATCAACCATCCTCCATCACCAATTTCATGATGCTCACCTCCGTGCGTGAGTAATTCCATCATAGGCTTGCTGGACGGTGATGGGTTGGATGAGATTTACCATGTAATAAAGTTAGTTTTGTTAGGGTTTGATCCCTAGTACCCACTATGTTCTGAGATTGATGTTGCTATGACTTTGCTATGCTTAATTCTTGTCACTAGGGCTCGAGTGCCATGATTTCAGATCTGAAACTATTATGTTTTCATGAATATATGTGAGTTCTTGATCCTATCTTGCAAGTTTATAGTCACCTATTATGTGTTATGATCTGACAACCTTGAAGTGACAATAATCCGGATACTTCTCGGTGATGACTGTAGTTTGAGGAGTTCATGTATTCACGAAGTGCTAATGCATTGGTCCGGTACTCTATGAAAAGGAGGCCTTAATATCCCTTAGTTTCCATTAGGACCCCGTTGCCATGGGAGGGTAGGACAGAAGATGGCATGCAAGTTCTTTTCCATAAGCACGTATGGCTATATTCGGAATACATGCCTACATTACATTGATGAACTGGAGCTAGTTCTGTGTCACCCTATGTTATAACTATTACATGAGGAATCGCATCCAACATAATTATCCATCACTGATCCAATGCCTACGAGCTTTTCACATATTGTGCTTTGCTTATTTACTTTTCCGTTGCTACTGTTACAACCACTACAAAACTGCTATCGTTACTTTATCACTGTTACCATTACTATCATTCTACTTTGCTACTAAATACTTTGCTGCAGATACTAAGTTATCCAGGTGTGGTTGAATTGACAACTCAACTGCTAATACTTGAGAATATTCTTTGGCTCCCCTTGTGTCGAATCAATAAATTTGGGTTGAATACTCTACCCTCGAAAATTGTTGCAATCCCCTATACTTGTGGGTTATCAAGACTATTTTCTGGCGCTGTTGCCGGGGAACATAGCTCTATTCTTTGAGTCACTTGGGATTTATATCTGCTGATCACTATGAAGAACTTGAAAGAAGAAAGAACTAAGATTTTTCCCTCAACTACGAGGGGAGGTAAGGAACTGCCATCTAGCTCTGCACTAGATTCTCCTACATTTTGAGTAAGCTTGCGACACCTAAACACGCTATGCTATGAATTACGATATGTCGATGTTATTGATGATGCCACTTCTGCTATGCATGATACTTATGATGAAATTACTTCTATGCTTGATACTACTGTGCCATTAGGTGAATATCTAGATGAACAACTTGCTAGGGTTAGAGAGAATGAAATTATTGAAGATGAAATTATTGAAGATAGTGATGATGAAGGTTCTCCCCCTAAGTATGAATTGCCTGTTGTTCCTGAGGGTTATGTTATGGATGAAGAAGCTGCTAGAGCTATTCTTGCTTGCAATAATAGATATGATCTTAAGAAGTTAATGGCTAAATGGAAGCAGCAAACTCTGAATGCTAGAATGAAATATGACCCTGCTTTTACTACTTCACCTATCTTTGTTATTGATAAGGATTATGAATTCTCTGTTGATCTTGAGATAATTACTTTGGTTGAATCTGATCCTTTCTACGGCAATGAATCTGAAACTGTTGTGGCACATCTTACTAAGTTAAATGATATAGCCACCCTGTTCACTAATGATGAGAAATCTTGCTACTATTATATCCTTAAAATATTTCCGTTCTCATTAAAGGGTGATGCTAAAATCTGGTTTAATTCTCTCAATCCTGGTTGTGTGCATAGTCCCTAGGATATGATTTATTAATTCTCTGCTAAATATTTCCCTGCTCATAAGAAACAAGCTGCCTTGAGGGAAATATATAATTTTGTGCAAATCGAAGAAGAGAGTCTCCCACAAGCTTGGGGGAGGCTTCTCCGATTACTCAATGCTTTGCCTGATCATCCTCTTAAGAAAAATGAAATACTCCCTCCGTTCCTAAATAATTGTCTTTCTAGAGATTTCAACAAGTGACTACAGACGGAGCAAAATGAGTGAATCTACATTCTAAAACATGTCTATATACATCCGTATGTTGTAGTTCATTTGAGATGGCTAGAAAGACAATTATTTAGGAACGGAGGGAGTACTTGATATCTTTTATAATGGACTAACCGATGCTTCCAAGGACCACTTGGATAGTTGCGCTGGTTGTGTTTTCGGGGAAAGAACATTCGACCAAGCTGAATTACTATTGAATAATATGTTGACTAATGAAAAATAATTGGACTCTTCCTGAGCCAATTCCCGAGCCAATTGAGCCAACTCCTGAGCCTATTCCTAAACCAACTCCGAAGAAGAGGGGTGTTCTATTTCTCAGTCCTGGAGATATGCAAGAGGCAAGGAAATATATGAAAGAAAAAGGTATTAAAGTTGAAGATGTTAAGAATTTACCTCCTATTGAAGAAATACATGGTCTTAATATACCACCTATTAAAGAAACACATTGTCTTGATAACCCGACACAGGTAGTAAAGGTAAATTCTATGTATAGATATGATAAAGTTGAAATCCCGTCTACTAAATTTCCTAGCCAATGTTTAGATGAATTTGATGACTTTATGGCTAGACAAGAAAGTTTTAATGCTTATGTTGGTAGAGAATAAAAGAGTAATGCTTACATGATTGGATGCTTGAGTGATTATATGGCTAGAGTTAAAGATGAACTTAAACTCATTAGCAAATATGCTTCTATGGTTACCACTCAAGCAGAGCAAATACTTAAATCTCAAAGTGATTTACTCAATTAGTTAAATAATAAACATGATTTTGCTGTTAGAGTGGCTACTAGAACTAGTAGAATGACTTAGGAACCTTTGTATCCTGAAGGCCACCCTAAGAGAATCGAGCAAGATTCTCAGAGAAATAATGTAGACGCACCCAGTCCTACTAGAAAGAAGAAAAACAAAAATGACAGGGCTTTGCATGCTTCTGGTGAACCTATTGTAGACACACCTGAGAATCCCAATGACATTTCTATTTCTGATGCTGAAACACAATCTGGTGATGAACATGAACCTAGTGATAATGTTAATGATAATGTTCATGTTGATGCTCAACCTAGCAATAATAATGAAGTAGAGACTGAACCTGCTGTTGATCTTGATAACCCACAATCAAAGAATCAACATTATGATAAAAGAGACTCTGTTGCTAGGAAGCACGGTAAAGAAAGAGAACCATGGATTCAGAAACCCATGCCTTTTCCTCCTAAGCCATCCAAGAAAAAGGATGATGAGGATTTTGAGCGCTTTGCTGAAATGATTAGACCTATCTTCTTACGTATGCGCTTAACTGATATGCTTAAAGTAAATCCTTATGCTAAATACAAGAAGGATATTATTACAAATAAAAGAAAGAAACCGGAAGCTGAAATTTCCACCATGCTTTCTAATTATACTTTTAAAGGTGGAATACCTAAGAAACTTGGAGATCCAGGGGTACCAACTACACCATGCTCCATTAAAAGAAACTATGTAAAACTGCTTTATGTGATCTTGGAGCCGGTGTTAGTGTTATGCCTCTCTCTTATATCGTAGACTTGAATTGAATAAGTTGACACCTACTGAAATATCTTTGCAAATGGCTGATAAATCAACTGCTATACCTGTCGGTATTTGTGAGGATGTGCCTGTTGTGGTTGCAAACATCACTATCTTAATGGACTTTGTTATTCTTGATATTCCCGAGGATGATAGTATGTCGATTATCCTTGGTAGACCCTTTTTGAATATTGCACGGGCTGTTATTGATTGGAACAAAGGCAATGTCACTTTTCATGTTAATGGTAATGAGCATATGGTACACTTTCCGAGGAAACAACCTCAAGTTCATAGCATCAATTCTATTGGAAAAGTTCCAACTATCATTATTGCAGGTTTTGAATTTCCTCTTCCTACTGTCAAGAAAAAATATGATATTCTTATTATTGGGGATGTTTCATATCCCCATTGAGGTAACCTAGTGTTATTCGAAATTTCTCTGGTTCCATGTTATTCGGAATGAGTTTGTTAACAAGACTTGATCAACCTTGTTAGTGGATTCCTTTTGATGATCATGAGATGGATGAAACTAGAAGGCACAACCTTCTGTACCCTCTTATTACTTTCTATTATTTAGATTAAATAAAGTAAAAATAGTATTTTCTGTCTATTTTCTGAACAATCCATGCAATAAAAAAACATCCTGAAAATAAAAGTCCTCCAAATGCCCTGCAAATTTAGTATGATTTTTTATGGAATAATTGAGGATTTCATGCACTGAGAACACAACAGGGGGGCAAGCACCTAGCCACGAGGGTCCAGGGCGCGCCCACTCTGACTAGGCGTGCCCCCCGGCCCCATGGGCCCACCGTGTCCCCCCTCCACTTATTCCTGTACCCACACACTCCATCTTCCTCCCAAAAAAATCGCCATCCAGCTCAAGCACGAGTTCTAGCTCATTTTGCTGCGATTTTCGATCTCCTTGCTCAAAGCTCCATTCACAAAACTGCTTTGGGAGATTGTTCTTTGGTATGTGACTCCTCCAATGGTCCAATTAGTTTTTGTTATAGTGATTTATTCATTGCAAATTGTTGCTGCCTAGGTGACCTTGTTCTTGAGCTTGCATGTCAAATTTATGAGGTCCCAAGTAATTCTAATGCGTGATATAGGCTCTAGGCACTTATGGGAGTAGTTGCTATCAGTTTTATTGAGTTTGATTCACTTTTATTTTGAGTTGCTAAAAATTTCAAAAAAAATCAGAGGAAGAAATATGTCTAGGAAAATGTACCAAGGTGGTTCTTCAACAAAGAAAGGACCCAGGCGCGCTATGCGTGAGCAAGACGATGAACCACCAAGGGAAGCTGACGTGCGGCCTTGTGAATGGCCGTTAGAAGAATTTATGGTCAATGTAGGCATAAAGGATGAATTTGATGCATATGTGCGTAACGCCGATCTTGAGGACTTCATTCAAGATAAGTGTCCTCAGTACTACCATTTGACTAATTCATTCGTGAGAAGGTTTAAATTTACATCTTCGCATAATTCTCAAAATGTCATGTTTGATATTTATGATCAATCATATACCATGGACTTAGAAGATTTTACTACTGCTTGCAAACTCCCACAGTGGGGTAATGTTAATGAACCACGTAAATCGGAATATAAAGACTTTCTTGCTAGTATTAATGTGGGAGAATCTAGAGATATAGCTCAAGCTACCATAGGGAGCATTCATTTTCCTGCTATACATTATTTTGCTCTCTTCATTGGTAGATGGATAAATGGTAAAGATGAAGCTTGTCACATGTGTGTCCCTGATCTTTGTGTCCTCAAGAGTGTTGTATTAGGTAATAAAGATTACAACTTGGGGGCAATTGTTGCATGTAGGTTTCATAATAATGGTTTATATGGAGATTTGTTTGGAGGGATTTATGCGACCCGTGTTGCTAATTATCTTGGTATACCTCCACGTGAGGGTGATAGGGAGTTGCCTCCCGCTTATTTAGATTATGACGCTATGGTCAATCATCATTTTCTTGTGAGGAATGAACAATTCCTCCAGTATCGGCTAATCTTTGACAGATGTCGCGCTGTCCATGTTACTCTCCCTGCTCCTTCCCTTTTTGATTACCAGGCAAAACGAAGATATGTTTTCACCAAGGAGGAGGCAAACAAACACGAGAGGAGAGCGGAGGCAGCTCGCCACCATGCCGCGGCTCAGGAGGCAATGGCAGCTGCATCTCAGTACAACCCCAGTTATAACTTCGGATATCAGCCAGGCTATCCTTGGCAATAGGCCAACTTAGACCAAAAGCCTAAGCTTGGGGGAGTACGTATTTCTCACCGACATTACATTCATGTTCACACACTTATTCTAGTTGTCAGTGCTCATACTCTTTCATTGTACTATCCATGCTAGTTCAATTTATTTTTCTAGTTTTCTTCTTGTGTGTTTGATAAACCTTAAGAAAAAACAAAATTTAATAGTTAGTTTAATTTCCATGCTTGTAGTAGTATTTAAAATGAAAACCCAAAAAGATTTCTCATTCTTCTTTTGCTTGTTGGGAGCTTTCCCGTGTAAATAGTTTTGTTTCTTTTCTTTTCCTCTGGGGGTCGAGAGGAGAAGACCATAATGAAAATGCTTAGTGGCTCTTATATGCATGATTGTTGATTTAACCAAGAGCCCATATTACCTTGTCTTCTCCCTTGAATTGAATGCTTGCAGATTCCAGCTTAGTCCAATGCACGTGCACTATTATTATTATCCACACCGTTCGGTCGTGCAAGTGAAAGGCAATAATGACGATATATGATGGACTAATTGAGATGAGAGAAGTTGGTATGAACTCGACCTCTCTTGTTTTTGTAAATATGATTAGTTCATCGTTCTTGATTCAGCCTATTATGAATAAACATGTTTGCAATGACAATTAGAGATTATAGTTGCTTATGCCATGCTTAATTAGCTAGGAGCTTATAATGGTTTACCTTGCATGCCAACATGCTATTAAAATGGTTGTGATGTGGTGTGATAGGGTGGTATCCTCCTTTGAATGATTTGAGTGACTTGACTTGGCACATGTTCACGCATGGAGTTGAAACAAATCAACATAGCCTTCACGATATTTATGTTCATGGAGGATTATATCCTACTCATTCTTGCACTCGGTGTTGATTAATTTTAATGCATGTTCATGATCGTTGTCGCTCCCTCGGTTGGTCGCTTCCGGTCTTTTCTAGCCTTCACTGTACTAAGCGGGAATACCGCTTGTGCATCCAAACTCCATAAACCCCAAAGTTATTCCATATGAGTCCACCATACCTTCCTATATGCGGTATTTACCTGTTGTTCCAAGTAAATTTCTATGTGCCAAACTCCAAACCTTCAAATGAAATTCTGTTTTGTATGCTCGAGCAGCTCCTGTTTCAACTAGGGTTGTCTGTATCTTCCATGCTAGGTGGGTTATTCTCAAGGGGAGTGGACTCCGCTCCTCATTCACGAGAAAATGGCTGGTAACCGGGATGCCCAGTCCCATGATCAAAAAGATCAAAGCAAATCGAAATAATTAAACAAAACTCCCCCATGGCTGTTGCTAGTTGCAGGCACTCGTTGTTTCGATCAAGCCATGGATTGATGCTTGTTGGTGGTGGGGGAGTATAAACTTTACCATTCTATTTGGGAACCGCCTATAATGTATGTAGCATGGAACATATCGAGATCTCTTAGTTGTTGCATTGATAGTGAAAGTATACCGCTCAAAATCGTATTCATCTCTATTTTAAAATCGAGCTCTAGAACCTCTACAAATCACTGCTTCCCTCTGCGAAGGGCCTGTCTATTTACTTCTTTGTTGATTCATCACCTTCTTATTCAAAAGCACCTGCTGGAGAGCACATTGTCACTTGCATGCATTCCTATTAGTTTATATTGGGTATGACTTGACTGGATCTCTTTTACCATGAATTACAATGTTAAGTCAGCCCTTGATCTTTAAAGGTGCTCTGCATTTATGTTTTGCGGTCTCGGAAAGGGCTAGCGAGATACCATCTTGTTATGTCATATTATGATTGTTTTGAGGAAGTGTTGTCATCCGAGTTTTATTATTATTGCTTGCTAGTTGATTATGCCATTGATATGAGTAAACATGAGACCTAAGTGTTATTGTGAATATGGTTAGTTCATAATCTTTGCTAAAAACTTGAATGTTGGCTTTACATATTTACAACAACAAGAGCAAACAGAGTTTGTAAAAGTTTTTCTTTATCACTTTCAGTTTGTCAATTGAATTGCTTGAGGACAAGCAAAGGTTAAGCTTGGCGGAGGTGATACGTCTCCAACGTATCTACTTTTACAAACACTTTTGCCCTTGTTTTGGACTCTAACTTGCATGATTTGAATGAAACTAACCCGGATTGACGTTGTTTTCAGCAGAACTGCCATGATGTTATTTTTTGTGCAGAAAACAAAAGTTCTTGGAATGACCTGAAAATCCACGGAGATAACTTTTGGAAAATATAAAAAATACTGGAGAAAGAATAAGAAGGTGATCAAGGGCTTTAAAGATCAAGGTTAGGGGACCCACACCCTGTCCACGAGGGTGGGGGGCGCGCCACCTCCCCCTGGGCGCGCCCCCTGCCTCATGGGCCCCCTGGAGCTCCACCGACCTCAACTCCAACTCTATATATTTGCTTTCGCAGAGAAAAAAATCAGAGAGAAAGTTTCATCACGTTTTACGATATGGAGCCACCACCAAGCCCTAATCTCTCTTGGGAGGGCTGATCTGGAGTCTGTTCGGGGCTCCGGAGAGGGGGATTCGTCACCGTCGCCGTACTCATCATCAACTATCCTCCATCACCAATTTCATGATTCTCACTGCTGTGCGCGAGTAATTCCATCGTAGGCTTGCTGGACGGTGATGGGTTGGATGAGATTTACTATGTAATCAAGTTAGTTTTTGTCACACCCTGATTTTCATGCCACAACACTTAAGTCAATAAATCATGCTAAAATGTGGTTTGACAAAAACTTTTGAGTGTTTTGTCTTTGCTTTGATTGAATGTTTGACTGCTGTTTGCAAGTGCTCTAAAAATCAAATAAATTCTCCAACCCTTATACTCCTTCACCTTGATCCAAAAACCTTGACCAATGATCATGCCATGTGTATAGGGCATAAAAATAATTTCTTACAAAAATAATTTGGTCAAATAGTATTTTCAAAAACTAGTTTTCCACAAACCCCTGAATTGAGATTTGCACTGCAAGTACTTAATTAAGGGCAGTAAAAATATTTCCAAAAATATATTTGACTCCTATTAGATGTAGGACTCCCATAAACCACAAAAATATATTTTTAAAAGTTATTTTCCTATTTTATTTAAAAGCTTTTTCTTAAGGCCAGAAATGGTCTTTATTAGGGAAAAATCATTTTATTGTTTCAAAAATATTTAACAAAAACCTAGGAAAACTAGGTGGACATATATTGTCCATATATAAGAGTTTCAACACAAGGTCATGTTCAAAATATTGGTCAAATCCCTTAAAAACCCTTTCTGGATATTTCAAGCTTTTGAAATATTTACAAAGGAAATATTCTCCAAAAATTCCAAGAAAATTCTAGCATGTCGCATATGACATACTAGATGATCTTGCCAAGTCTCATGTCATGGAGAATAGTATAACCCCATGAAACCCTCTTAAAACCCCTTTCTGTCCTTTTTCAAGTTTGAGCAAGTTTACATTGCCAAACATGTCCAAATGCTCTCAAATCTTGTGAACAAGCTCAAATGGTCTAATCACTCATCTAGACCAAATGGAACAAGTTGGAGAACAAGGTAACTTGATCAAAGTGCCCCAAAACCCTTCCTGTCCAGAACCAAATTTGAACAACTCTACATTGAAAACTTTCTCCTTTTGATCTCAACTTTTGTGCACATGTTCATATCCTCAAATGACGACACTACACCAAGTGGAGCATCAAGGAGAACAGATTTGCATGACTAAATCTTTGAAAGTCCATTTCTGCTGATTTCTAGGGTTTACAAAAGTTGCATTGGCTACTTTTCCCATATGAACTCAATCTTGGTGGAACCTCTTATCTTCTCATAAAATTTGACCCTGTCAAGCCTCATGACAAATGGAGATCAACTACTTGCCCAAACCAATATCAAACACCTTCTGCCATTTTACTAAAACCCCTGTTTTGACCACTTCCACTCTTCTCCATGGCCTCAACTTTTTAGCACAGCCCCACCTAGACCTCTTATACCTCCAGTAGCAATGGATGCATCTCAGATCAATAATTGAGGGGTGAAACCTCCTCTTTTACCTCTCTGGACAGCCCTTGCACCCCTCTTTCCCACCTCCCTCCTCACTCCAGTGACCACCCAGGGCATCCAATGTCCCTCCCCCATTCTTTACTCCTCCCTAGAGCTACCAGACATGCTTGGCCGCGCCCACTTTGCCAAAAAATGGCATGCCGGCCATTTGCACGCTTCTGGGAGCCTTCTGATCTTGCTCCCAAGACTGTAGCTGCCCCCTGCCAAGCACCTCCGGCCACCTCGGCTCTCCCCCTCACGCCAGCCGATGCCCCTCGACGTCTGTAGCACGCCTCGCCTCTGTCCCCCTCCTTCTTCTCCCTCCTGCTGCCTCCTTTCGCACACGCGCCGGCCGCCCGAGAGCTCCAATGGCTGAGCTCACACGCGCGGTGCTCTGGCCCTCCCCTGCTGCTTCTCTCCCTTCTTATGGGCGTGGACCTCCTCCACGAACGCCCCAGACACGCCCATACGGGCCCCCGTGGCTTGCAACGACGGCAACAGCCTCGCCGGCGCATGAGCTCACGGTGCACCATCGCCCCACCATAAAAGGCCACCCCCGAGCCCTCTCTGCCCTCGGTTCGCTCTGCCTTCCCCCTGTGCATCACCCCGAACTGCTCACTCCTCTCTCCGCGCCCTCCTTGCACCTCCATGGCTGAAGCCGAGCCGCCGACCGCCGCCAAAAATCCGGCGCCTTAACCCCTCTCTCCTTCCTCTATCCATTCCAGAACCCTCTCCTCACCACCGCTGATCCACCCCGGGGCTCCATTTCGTCCTATCCCTCGCCGCATCGCCGTGCCGAACCCCACCATCGCCTGTTCCCGCCGCGGCCGAGGCCTCGCTCGCTCTGGCGCTCCCCGGCGGAAACTGGGTCCCCAGGTGGACGCGGACCATCCTCCCGAGCTCGACGGAGTCCGGGCGGTCGCCGGAGGTGGCCGGAGCCACCGGAACGGGCGCCGGCAAGCGCTCGGCCCCACCTCCTCTGCCTCCTCTGTCGCGGGCAGGAGGAGGACGACGACCCTGCGGGTGGACTCCGCAGGTCAGTGACCAGCCAGCGGGCCCCTCCCATTTTAAGTGGAAGCGTACCAACCTCGCTACCGCTTCCCCGCGGCGAAGACGCACTCGCGCTAGTACGCCTCCGACGTGGCCCCTACGCGCGTGCGGGCGAGCTGATGGGCCGGCCCAGTTGCGCCTCGGCGCTAAACCCTGCCCGGTGCGCGCCGCCGCCGCCGGATTTGGCCCATTTAGGTAAATCCCTTTGCTTTTTCTTTTTCGGTGGACTTGTAAAGTCCATAAACAATTCAAATGGACCCCAAATTAGATGATTCAAATTTCTAGTGACTCTATAAATCATGATCTACCTGTTCGTGCAACATGCACATTTTTCCAGAGACTTTTTCTTCACAAACATTTATCATATCTTGTTTTTCCTATTCCTATGATGAATTTAGAAAATCACAGAGAGCTCAAAATTGATCCGAAATGCCATGATTCAAATTCCTAGATGCTTCTAAGTTCATAACTTAGTTTATGAACATTTTTATTAATACTTTCTGTACCACATAAAATAATGAGCCATTTCTTCATATTTGTCAACTTTGCAAATTCATAGGAAATTCATTTGAACTCCAAATCCAGTGAAACCAACTCCTAGATGCTTCTAAAATCATGATTTGCTAAATGGGTGCCTTTGCTCATTTGTCAAAAAATATATTTCTGTACACTTCTTGCAAATCCATAAACCCCTTGATTCCATCATATTGAAATGTTCAGAGATGTCCATTGATCAAATCCTAATGAAACCACTTTGGTCATCCCTCATATGACCAGAGGTATCCTAGAAAAGTCCAACTCATATTTTTAGAGCACTTTTATTTCCTGCCTTGTTGTGTTGCTTATTATGGTTGCTTTCGAAGATAGTTGACGAAGTAGACGAAATGCTCGGAGTTGGACCAGAGATATTTGAAGACCTCGAAGACTTTGTTAAAACAGGCAAGCTGCCCTTTGACCATGTCTATGAAACCCTTTTTCTGCATATCATATAGCACCATATTGTTGTTGCAACGGAATCATGATGAGGTAGTAACCACTTTGATGGTTTGCCACCGTACTTCCTCGTTGATACTTGCATTGTGCATGACCCTACCTTCTTATGAGGGTTATGCCGGTGGGAGTAGATAGGATGCTAAAGTAGTGCTACGCAAAAAGGGACGGGAATATGCATGGTGATGGAGACAAAGTATTTTCAAAAGACTTTTCGAAAACCCCGTCAGGTGCCACTTATGCCCAAGGGAGATGATGAGATGGGTAACCACTTGATGACGAAGTGGTGTACCGAGGAAAGTGTGTGTTGTTTTCGAAAACGGATTAGACTTAAGATTTGTCGACTGTCCCAACCTTACATGCACAACCACTCTACCCTTATATGGGAAAGGGAATTATTGATTACCTAGACCGATACTAACTTGGAGCCGCATTACTAGTGCAGGAGAGTTGTTGGTGCGCTCTCTCGGGGCGGGTCGTGCGGGTAGGGCGGCCATGGCTGTTTTACAGGCACGAATACACCGTTGTGTCCCTCTCTGATGTTATGATCTCAAGTGAGTCTCGTATGATGTACATCGTGACGATACGGAACAATGAGTGGACTCCTTGTTATTGTCGTCTAGGGAAAGATAGTGATCGGGTGCTTACCCCGGGTACTTGAGGTATCATGGTCGTGGATGACACGGAAGTTCCCGGATCTTGTGGGTACAGTGTGCAACCTCTCGCAAAGTGTAAAACTATTGAATAGCCGTGTCCACGGTCAAGGACGATTAGGCGGTCTGCTTAAACTATGTCGAGTTTACAAACCGGTGTGTGTGCTTGGATAACTACTTGGGTCAAGTCAAAGGACTTGACGTGATTGAGATGGGTTGGTGCCCACTCTATTTATGTTGATATATGTAACTGTCCTCATGGTTACTTGAATTCTCTTGATGCATGTCTTACAAGTTGTTGAACATGTCATTGCACTCAAAACCAGCTTTCTGCAAAAAATTACCTATATCATGCATTGCTGTATCTTGAACCAAAACATGGGTTGCTTGCGAGTACATTCAAAGTACTCATTGGCTTGCCTTGGTTATTTAATTGACCGGGCATGGAAGAACCGGAGTTGAAGAAGAGTTCTTTGGAGACGAACATGCGAACTAGGGCGTTTCGGTCGAGAATGCTGTAGGGTTAAGGCGGATGGCATGGGTTCTACTTATCGATTTAAGATTTCCGCTGCTTGTGTTTCATTTGATGTTCAGCCCTTAAGGCTTTATCAATGTAAGACTTGACCATAATGGTCATAATTTGTGTAAGACGGTATGTATGGATGTAAGACTCTTGTTATTCAGCTTCTGTGTGTTCAGTGAGCATTGATCTCTGGGATCACTGTACACGTGCATTCGGTGATCTCGACTTACGAGTCGGGGTCCCCACAGTTTTGTTAGGGTTTGATCCCTAGTATCCACTATGTTTTGAGATTGATATTGCTATGACTTTGCTATGCTTAATGCTTGTCACTAGGGCCCGAGGGCCATGATTTCGGATCTGAACCTATTATGTTTTCATGAATATATGTGAGTTCTTGATCCTATCTTGGAAGTTTATAGTCATCTATTATGTGTTATGATCCGACAACCCTGAAGTGACAATAATCGGGATACTTCTCGGTGATGACCGTAGTTTGAGTAGTTCATGTATTCACTAAGTGCTAATGCTTTGGTCCGGAACTCTATTAAAAGGAGGCCTTAATATCCCTTAGTTTCCATTAGGACCCCGCTGCCACGGGAGGGTAGGACAAAATATGTCATGCAAGTTCTTTTCCATAAGCACGTATGACTATATTCGGAATACATGCCTACATTACACTGATGAACTGGAGCTAGTTATGTGTCACCCTATGTTATAACTATTACATGAGGAATCGCATCTGACATAATTATCCATCACTGATCCAATGCCTATGAGCTTTTCACATATTGTGCTTTGCTTATTTACTTTTCCGTTGCTACTGTTACAACCACTACAAAACTGCTACCGTTACTTTTATCACTGTTACCATTACTATCATACTACTTAGCTACTAAATACTTTGCTGCAGATACTAAGTTATCCAGGTGTGGTTGAATTGACAACTCAACTACTAATACTTGAGAATATTCTTTGGCTCCCCTTGTGTCGAATCAATAAATTTGGGTTGAATACTCTACCCTCGAAAACTATTGTGATCCCCTATACTTGTGGGTTATCAGGCATTTCCTTGTGTGCGGACGTATACCCAGCTGTCAGCCTCTCCACGTACAGTCCACGTCCGATGGAAGTCGTTCCTTGACCATGTTAACCATGCCGCACGAGAGCACCAGGGCGGTGGACGACGGCGAGGCCTAGGAAGGGGACGACGCGGAGCCGGGGAAGACGCGATAGTGTATGCCCACGCGGAGAGGAGTATGAGGGTTCGCTGGTTCGGCTTTGGTGTGAGGTTGTCATTGCCGCAAAATAACAAGGGGTGTGGGTGAGTGGATGCATGGCCTAGCTAGTGGTGGGAGTAGTAGGGGGCCGTGAGGCCTTCACGGCAGCACAACCGGCCACGGGAGTCAGGAGCAGGCAGCACGACCGGCGCTTTGGGCTGCTGGAGCAAGAAGACCAGAGGTTGAAGAAGCACGACGGCCGTTGGATGGACATCGTACAGTCACTGCAGCTAGAATCGTTTATATTGACTAAGTTGACAAAGCCCTTGGTACGCGTCAACTTAGTAGGCCCATAGGTCAGCCTCCGAAACGGTGCGCCCCACATGTCAGGGGGAGGAATCATTTTTTGGGAGGCTGAAGCTAGAATATCTGACATTGAAGAAGAAGCACGACATCCGTTGGATAGACATCCAACGGCCACTACTGCTAGAACCGTGTGTTGACTATAAGTTGAGAAAGCCTTGCATACACGTCAACTTCTTTTTTTAGGGGACGCATCAACTTAGTAGGCCCACAAGTGTGTGGCAGAGAACTTATAGCCCATTTGCGATTTGTAAGAATGTACATGCCCATTTTCTAGCTAGGACAACGATTAATAATTTCAACCAACCGTTCAAAACAGAATTCAATAAAATTTCCCACATTTTGATGGGATCCGAAATATTTTTATACCAAAATTTCTAGTCAGATTAAATATAAATTTGTATTACGTAAAAATCCAACGAAACATTGCGCGCGCAACAATTAAAAATTAAAATTTTCAAAATCCAATAATAATATTTTATAAACTAATTACGTGTTTGGTGCATTTTTTCATAGTTACTGCCCAGTTTTTATAATTACATCCCATTTATTATTTATTAAAGCCCATTTTCCTGTTAAGCCTAATGCATCCCTCCTAGGAAAGATTTGCAGCCCAGTGGGGCGGAGAATAACAAGTTGACCTTGCCTGAGTATTCCTCAAAAAAAGTATAGCTGGGCTAGACATTTTCATCTTGAAAAAAAATAATATTTGGGCTGGATATCTGGCCTGGGCTAGACGAGCCACAGCCCGCCCAGTTAATACCCTGCTCTCCTTTGAACAACAACGAAAACATCGCTCAAGAAAAACTATGCAGTGCTCGCGCCTCAAAAACACATATACTGCTCGAGCTGCTTGGTCCCAGCTGTCGGCCACTCCTTGTGCAATTCTCTTGTTTATATTGACTACATAGGTTGATAATGGTGTGGGATCGTGATGTCAGGAAACCTGGAGAAAGCAAAAAATATATAGTTGTACATAATAAGGAGGCACTTGCGTACGTACAGCTATAGCCCTAGTGGGTCCCTATTGTCATCCAGTCAAAATAAAGTCATCTCCTGAATCCTCATGTTCGTTGACCATGTTGACAATGCTCGGTGCCACGGCGAGCGCAACAACTCGAAGGACGACGGAGAGGGCCTCGCGAGCCCTACGGATGGTCTGATAGAACGCCCGCTGCTCATTTAGGCAGCCAGGATCATCGGACACCTATGAGCACCTTTGAGAGACTGAGACGACATGAAACGGTAAGGCCGCGCTTGGGAGCTCTGGTTTATTAAGATACAAGTGTAATTTACTCGTCATCAGAAACAACGCGTAAAATACAGGCATAATGAAACCAAGGGCCCGAGTTCTGTAAGTATAACTGGCGGGTTACGCGTGTATTGAGAGACCGATGTATATTTTACTAGTCGAAATCGACCAACCAAGCGCTTCTCGTGAGACCATCTGCTTTTATTTACAAGCGTCAGCCTTACAAGCGGCTTTGGTTGGAAAACGACGATCCAATCACGGCCTAATATGATGAGCTGGTCGGAAGATCATATGGTTTCACGTCTAACCTACCCGACTTGTTGTATAGGCTATGAATGAAACATAAGACGATGAACTTCTTAAGCACGGAAACAACAGAAGAGGATGATCTTCTTAACTAGCAAATCACTCGCATTAGATCAACTTGCAAAACAATACGAAGCATTATTCTCAGGAGGCACGGTGAACAGCTCGTGATGCCGCATGCCACAACATTCCAAGCTCAACTTTGCAATCAAACACAAGGCCTGACATTACATAGATAATATTCAGAACAAACTCTTAAAATACCTTACATAAGTCAACATTCATGTGACTATGCATCTCAACAGAGTAACTATTTACTTCTAAATTGAACACAGGAATAGGGAAAAACGATCGACGCTGCTCATAGCAAAGGGCGTCCCACTCAAAAATATCAAATGCATGTCTTCTGGCTAACATCAATGAGCAAAATTTGACAAGGTTTTCCAATTCCAATATATTAATCTAATGTCTTCTTGCTAACATCAATGATTAAACTTTGACAAGCTTTTCCCATTCAAAATATGTAATGCCTATGATCGTGGAACGGGCAGGGTTTTTCATTAGTTTGTCAGCTGATAGTCCGGTGGCTCATGGTGACGACGAATGATTAGAGAACTATTCGATGTATTGTGCATGATGAAGTATTATGGAGGACACAAACCATCTCAACATTTTGTGCAGTTCCAGTAAAATCAAGCTGAGCATCACAATGGATTTCGTATTTATATGCTGCAAAAAACAAAGTCACATCAGCACACACATGAATATTGGCCCCAGTGTCAACCCACCAATCGGTGGACTAACAAACTGAAAGTACGGTAAACAGATTACCATACCCAGATGCCCCATCATTGTTGCTTAGAATGACATCGACAGACTTGAAGTCCTGTCATGGCTTCTTGTACTTGTTTGGGCACTTTTTTCCCAGTGCACTCCACGTGTTGTAGAGTTGCCTATGCTCTCTGTAGACTAGTCATGTCACCAGCGTCTACTAATACTCTATAAAGCTTCTCGTTCATTCCTTCTGTAATGTAGTGCGAACGATGATTGCTTCTTTCTACAAAGTGGTACGACCAATTGGACCCAGTAATGCAGCAGTTTGCCTTGGACACATTGGCTCCTTTTGTGCGGTTCAACTAAAATAAAAGTCGGAATAAAACTGAGCTTTAACTTTGATATCCCTGTAAGCAACAATAGGTATAATGGAAACAATTACTGAGAAATAACGGTTGATGACTTGTACTCCCAGAAGAAAAACATCTATTGATCTACCTTATCTTAATGGGAAACAAAGCAGGAGAGTAGCAATTCTCCATCAGTGTGATTCATTCATATTGACTGAGACATTATCTTAACAATGCCTTGTTTCAACATGTATAAAGAACGACAAAGCAAAAAATTACCATTCCTAAAACAATGCGACTGATTCTTTTTTACAGAGACATTATCTTAACAATACCTTGGTTAAACATGTAGAAAGAACTACAAAGCAGGATAGTACCATTCCTAAAACAATGCGACTGATTCATTTTAACATAGGCAAAAAAGGAATCAATTACTGGCCAATAAAGGAGGATGAAACATGCGGCCACAAAAATGGTAATCCCGCCAATCCCTAACAAGTGTTGCAGTTTTGAACTAAGATTCAGTAGTTAATTAATTCCGAGAGTGGCATTGCTTAATTTTACCAGTGGCATTAGATTAACAAAAAGCATAAATAGTTCCAGGGGAGAGTGGGTGCAACAACAGCATGTGCTTCCATCTACTTATAAAGGTGGCGATGCAGAGTTTTGTTGTAACAAAGAAACAAGCATCATGTCTGGGTTGGAACAATTTTTGCTCACTTGATGGTAATAGACAGCAGTTCAATAGCTTCAATTCAACATTTATCCAAAACAGTACCAACACAAGTAGCACAACATCTCAAAGCACACTGCAGCATCATGTGGATGAAAGTCGTTACTAACCTTTCTTGACCAAGTTTTGAAATAGCTCGTGAGGAGGACTTGAAAGAAATCCAACACATATATGAAATCTCGATCTCCTTTTGTGCAGTTTCACCAAAATTAAGCAAAGTCGCTGGTGTGACATTCAAGTTGAACTGTGCAAAACACTCCTAAAACATAAGTGTTTCGCGTAGCGAAGCAAAATGTCGCAATAGCAACAAGTTGAATAGATATCCCTATTTTAACAGAGGCAAAAAAGGAATCAATTACTGGCAAATAAAGGAGGATGAAACATGCGGCCACAAAAATGGTAATTCCGCCAATCCCTAACAAGTGTTGCAGTTTTGAACTAAGATTCAGTAATTAATTCTGAGAGTGGCATTGCTTAATTTTACCAACAACATTAGATTAACAAAAAGCATAAATAGTTCCAGGGGAGAGTGGGCGCAACAACACTATGTGCTTCCATCTACTTATAAAGGGGGTGATGCAGAGTTTTGTGTAGGAAAGCAACAAGCATCATGTCTGGGTTGGAACAATTTTTGCTCACTTAATGGTAAAAGACAGCAGTTCAATAGCTTGAATTCAACAATTATCCAAAATAGTACCAAAACAAGTACCAAAATCTCAAAGCACACTGCACCATCATGTGGATGAGACCAAGATTTGAAACAACTTGCAAGGAAGACTAGAAACAAATCTCGATCTCCTTTTGTGCAGTTCCACCAAAATTAAGCAAAGTCGCCGGTGTGACATTCAAGTTGAACTGCACAAAACGCACTTAAAACATAAGTGTTTCGTGTAGCGAAGCAAAATGTCACAATAGCAACAAGTTGAATAGATACCCCTGTTTTAACAGAGGCAAAAAAGGAAACAATTACTTGCCAATAAAGGAGGATGAAACAAGCGGCGACAAAAAGAAGCATCTAACTTATCTTGATGGAAAACAAAGTAGGATAGTAGCATTTCTAAAGCGGCTACATTGATTCATATTAATGAGACATTCTCATAAAACAACATTCGTTAAAAATGTAATTTACTTTTAACGGTGGCATTGCTTCAATTTTCGGTGACATTCTTAGATTAACAATGACAAAATAGTTGTATGGGACATGGGACATGGGACATGCCGGCACCATGTCGTCCCTGCGTGTAAATGGGTGATCACGAGTATGTAGCCAAGCGGCATATCTGCGTTGGTCCCATATTTGTTCTCTTTGAACCTTTTTCCTATGTGAGGCGACAAATCTAGTCTGCACAAACTACCTGACCCCGGTTTCACTACAAAAAAAGACACATCCGTGACATTTTGGGCGAGCGAAAAAAATCATCATACATATGACACTTCTATAGCGATAATTGTGACAAAACCGGTATCATCATAGATGTGGTGGGCTCCTACTTCTATGACAAAAATCATGAGAAAATGGGCTTTTCGTCTTGGGCGGGCGAGACGCATAGCGCATGACATTCTTTGGGATGTCCATGACGGAAAAAACCATGGTAGAAGCGAGGGGAGGAAAATTTGGGGAGTTGCGTTCTGGCGGGAGGTCGAGGGCGGCGATCGCGTTTCTCTCGTACGTGCGGCGTTGGCTCTCGCGAACCCGGCGGCGTTGGGCTCTAAGCGAACCCGGCGATTACCTGCGAGCTATGCATTCTTGAACCCGGCGATGGATCGATGGTGCATTGGCGAACCCAATGGAGCAATTCGCCGCTCTGCTGCTAAGCGAAGCCGATCGATTGGATGAGCGATGGCGTTGCGGGGGTTGGATGAGCGATGGCGGTGGCGTTGCCTCTGGATGAACAGGACCCCATGGTGTGGAGGGCTGGATGAGCGATGAGCGGTGGAGGGTGGCCGTGGAGGGTGGTTGAGCGGGACCCGTGGTGTGGAGGGCTGGATGAGCGATGAGCGGTGGAGGCTGGATGAATAGTAGATGGTGGAGGGTGGTTGAACAATAGCGGTGGAGTAGCGGCGGTGGAGGCTGGATGAGCGAGGGCCGTGGAGGTGGAGGAGGTCGGCGGTAGCCGTGGAGGTGGAGGAGGTCAGCGGTGAAGATGAGCAGTATCCGTGGAGTCCGTTTTGCGATCGCCACACCCCTCCCGATGAACAGGACCCCGTTTGACCGTGGCGCTCCAACACAAGTCCGTTTAAATCCGTTTTGCGGTATGCCACCTCCTCGATCAGCAGGACCCCGTTTTGACCGTAGGAGGTCCGTTTGCCTGCTTTTGCGATCGCCACACCCTCCCGATTAACAGGACCCCAGTTTCGACCGTAGGAGGTCCGTTTCCTCCGTTTTGCGGTATGCCACACCCCTCCCGATCAGCGGGACCCCATTCCGAATGTAGGAGGTCCGTTTCCTCCGTTTTGCGTCGCCACACCCTCCCGATCAATAGGACCCCGTTCCGAATGTGGCCGGTCGAACACAAGGCCGTTTCCTCCGTTGTGCGGTACGCCAGGCCTCGTTTCCATCGCCTGTTCCGTCCAAGCCGGTTGGCTCCCACACGTTCCGTTGCCTCCCGATGAACACGACGCATTCCGTTGTCTCCCCATGAACACGGCGCATTCCGTTGCCTCCCCATGAGCACTACGACGACTCTGTTTCTCCGTTCCGACCCAGCCATGTACGTATGCGTAGGTAGGCGTTCGAGACCCCGCCCGTATGTACGTATGTGGACGTATTTTCTTTCTTGCACCCTCGCTGTTGTACGTACGTGTACATGCTACGTGCGCGCCTCTACTACGACACGTACGCGCCTCTACTACGACACGTGCGCACCTCTACATCGACCAGTATATATGTACGTACACGTTCGCGACCAGAATGACAACGCTGCGTACACCGACCGGTGGGTCGGTATCGAGCGGTTCCTTGCGTTTGAAAATGTAGCTGGTGGGTCCCAGCGATCGGAGGGCGAATCATTTTTTTGCGGACGCACTTCCTTTGCGTGCGAAGATGTAGCTGGTGGGTCCCAGCGATCGGGGCGAATCATTTTTTTGCGGACGCACTTCCTTGCGTGCGAAGATGTAGCTGGTGGGTCCGGCGATCGGGAGAAGCGGTGTTTTTTTGCGGGACGCACTTCCTTGCGTGCGAAGATGTAGCTGGTGGGTCCCAGCGGTCGAAACTTTTTTGTGAAATCGGTGGCCCATCCGGTGGGTCCCATTGTCTGTGGAGGAATCATTATTTTCCACGTAATAAGGAGGCACTTCCTTGCTGCGGCCGTGGACCCGGTATCGGCCTCTCCACGTCTGATCCACGTCCGATGGAAGTCTTTCCTTGACCACGTTGACTACGCGCGCCGAGAGCACCACGGCGGTGGGCGACGGCGAGGCCTAGGAAGGGAGAACTTCGGGCCGGGAAACGCAGCGATGGATGCCCCGCGAAGAGGAGTATGAGGTTCTTGGTTGGTGTGGTGTGAGGCTGTTGTCGCCGCAGAATAACAGGGGGTGTGGGTGAGTAGAGGGAGCCTAGCTAGCGATGGGAGTAGTAGGGGCGGTGAGGCCTCCGTGGCATCACAGCTGGCCATGGGAGGCAGGAGCACGCGGCACGACCGGCGCTGGTTTGGTATTTGGAGCAAGAAAACCAGAGGTTGAAGAAGCTCTACAACCGTTGGATGAACATCGTACGGTAACAGGAGCTAGAATCGTTCATATTGACTAAGTTGGCAAAGCTCTCCGTCCCCGTCAACTTGGTAGGCCCACAAGTCAGCCTCCCAGTATGTTGGGTTCTAGCTGGCAGGGGGAGTATTCATTTTTTTTGTGCGTAATAAGGAGGCACTTCCTTGCGTGCGAAGATAGCCGATGGGTCCGACAACTCAGCGGGGGGCACGTTGTTTTCGCGAAATACAGAGGTCCTTCCGGTGGGTCCCAGATGTCAGGTGGAGGAATCATTATTTTGCGCGTAATAAGGAGGCATTTCCTTGTGTGCGGCCGTGGACCCATCTGTCAGCCGCTCCTCGCACAGTCTACTTCCGATGGTGTCGTTTGTTGACCATGTTCACCACGCTGCTCCGAGCGCATCCAAGGTGGTGGACGACGGCGAGGCCCTGGACAGCAACGAGCCAGAGATGGGAAGACGCGGGAGTAGAGTCGCAGACGAAGAGGTGTATGAGGGTTAACTGGTTCTAGTGCGGTGTGGTCGGCAGTCGGTGGAGAAGAACAGGAGGTGTGGAGGGGTGGAGGGATGGCCTGGCTAACGGTGGAGTAGCGCATCATAGCGAAGCGTGCTAAGCAGAGCTGCTAGCAGCAGGAGGCAGGAGGTGGTCCTGGCGGCGCTGGAGGAAGAAGACGAGAGATTGAAGATGGATGCCGGTCGTTGGATGTAAATCCAACGGCTAACATGTCAGAATCATTTGTTGACTAAATTGACAATGACTTGCATTGGCTTCGACCTATTGGCCCACATTTCAGCCTCCAAAAATGTGGCACGTATTCAACCCATTTTTCAAATTCTGATCTTTTTTACGCGGTAGAATTTACAGTCAATTTGATCTTTTTTTTGAATTACAGCCATTAGCTGGGCTGGGTGAACAATTAATGTAGCGTCCATGCGGCCCATTTATTTTATTCCTAAAAAATTACAGGCCATTTGCACTTTATCTAGATACACGATTTTGCTAGGCTGATTGTAATTATAATGTTGGGTTGGGCCAGCAATGTTATCAAAAAATAAAAAAGGGCTGAGCATTTTGTTATAAATATATTTAAATAATAAGTGATATTATTACATTCGCCTTAAATCTTACCAAGCTTTTGTACACAATCACTAGGATTTTCGTGCCAAAACAATCCAGGATTTTATTTGTTAAGAAATTGTTTTTATAAGTTAATAAGATGTGGGATATTGTTTTCTTATATATGTAAGTATCTGTTAAATATATGATGACAATAAAAATAATATATAACAACATATAAAATAATTTAAATATATATAATATAGTTAGAAGGGAAACATAAGTTGTACCTGGCATTCCTATTCTTATATAGAAAAATAGAACAGCCCTCTGAGTTTTCTTCAAAAAAATACATAAATTGGGCTGCCAAAAAAAACCTCGGATGGGAGGTCCATAGGCCGATCGATACATGACGGCCCTAAGAAAATACAAACAGGCCCTCCCATCCGAGGTCGTGGGCCGCGCATGTTAAAAAGGAAAGCCTAGACAGGGCAGCACAAAACCACGTCCAACACTTGCCAAAACTTCGTCCCTCGTTTTCTCTGTGTTTCGCACACTCGACATTGTGTGGGCATTTTGACTGTGCATCATATGAAGATGTGCTATGCATAAATGTTGATCAGCACGATGTTAACTGGTTGGTAGTTCCTTTTTTGACCATGAATAAATCTTCCAACATGATGTTAACCTTGTTTGAAAAGGCCGTGTTAATATAAATGCTATGCCTCTGGAAGTTGCAGTTTCTTATCTGAAACTGAACCTGCAGTTTCTTATCTGAAACTAAAACTTGTAGTTTCTTCTCGTCTGCACTTTTATACTCCTATGAAACTACATTTTTTTAAGTGCTAAAAATAGATCTCTAGAATTCATAAAATTCTTCATATGCTCAATACTGCAAATCTGAAATTCAAAGGACATTCATATCTGAAAGTACTCTCAAAATACACAACACAAAACACAATTCACAACCTGCAAATACTGACAACCCTAAGCTCCTCCTGACAATTCACAACCTGCCTGACTGTTGGGCTGGGGCGGCAGCCCCCTCCTATTCCTCGGCGGCAGATAGCCGCCCTGTGAGACGATGTGAACGGCGAGGGAGACGATGGCGGGGAAGCGTTGTCGGGCCAACTGCTTTTCTCCTCTTGCAGTTGGGTTTGGTCGACGAAGACTCCACCGGCTCGCTCTGGCAGGACACCCTCACAAATGACACCCTGTAGATGCTCGATCCTTCAATCTCTGGTGGATGATCCATCTGGGATCGATACTCCCGCCACCGCTCCCTCACGATCGGATTCGGTGAATTTGTTTGCTCCATGGCCCAGAGGAGCAGCTCTATGCACTCTGGCGTGACTCCCTCCGGGAGTATCGCTGCCTTTTCGCTCTGTTTCAGATAATTGGCCATGGATGTCGCTGTCGCCGCTAGTTGGTCCTTGTTGTCAAACCAAGACTATATCTCCAACATCCTAGCTAGCTTCACAGGGTCGCCGTCTGCGATCCTCATGTATCGGTTGTACTCCTCCATCGATCTACTTCTCCACAGCACCTTCACTCGCCGGCGGTGGTTTTTGAATGGAAGAGGAGAGGAGCAGCACTGGTTTTGGATTATAACGGGAGAGGAGCAACATTGGTTTTGGACTGGAACAAGAGAGGAGGGGTGGTGGTTTTGAAATGGAAGAGGAGAGGAGCAGCGCTGGATTTAGATTGGAACAGGAGAGGAGCGGTGGTGGTTTAAGAGGAGAAGAGCGGAAGAGCGGCGCTGGTCTTGGAAGTATTTTTTTGTTGTTTTGCGTATTTTGGGTCAAAGTTTGACCACGTACTGTATGTGACAAGCAAAATGTGAATGCATGTCACCAAAAATTGTATCGTTTGGTTCGTATCTGAATGTACTTTCAAATTATATTATTTGTGCAATGTATAACATATATTTTATGTGCAAAAATCATGGTCAATTATGCCCCAGAATAAAAGGGAGACTAGTTAATGTGGGGTCGCTTTCTTAATTGAAGGGTAAATTGATTTTGATTTTGATCCAGTCACACCGCGCCGGCCCTCTCACCCAATCCCAAATCGCTGCCGCACGCTCCTCTCCCTCTTCTCCATTGCAAAACCACCTCCTCTCCTCTCCATCATCTCCATTCCAAAACCACCGTCTCACCTCTCCCTCTTCCGATCTTCTAGATTGCAAAACCACGTCCTCTCCTCTCCATCATCTCCATTCCAAAACCACCTCCTCTCCTCTCCATCATCTCCATTCCAAAACCACCGTCTCACCTCTCCCTCTTCTGATCTTCTCTCCATTGCAAAACCACCTCCTCTCCTCTCCATCATCTCCATTCCGAAACCACCTCCTCTCCTCTCCCTCTTCTCTATTGCAAGACCATCGTCTCTCCTCCCATCTTCCAAAGCTAGCACCGGACAACTCAGAACAACAACTATGGAGAGGATGCAGCAGCGAATCAGGCAGATCACTGGCGGCGACCAGGCAAAGTTAGCCAGGTTGAAGGAGATCCTTAGTTGGTTTGACAATCAGTGGGATATTTCGAGGACGGTGCGGGCCATGTGGCAATGTATGCGAAAGAGCGAGATGGCGGCGATGAGGGCGGCGATGTACATGTACTCCTCGGCGGCAGTCACGCTGCAGTCCTCCGAGTTCATCGAGTATCTCCTATGGGCGATGGAGCAGACAGATTCGCCCGAGGCGATAGTCAGGCGGAGGTGGTGGGCTTACAGGTCAAAAGTCGAGCACCTAGAGGATAACAAATCGATCGAGTATGGTGTGCCGTTCGTGAGGGTGCAGAGCCAGCCAGAGCCACAGGAGTATTCGTTCTCCCACCGCAAGAGGAGGGCCGGATGGCGCGACGTCGCTTCCCCGCCGTTCTCCACGGTTCCCTCGACGCTTGCCTCATTTCAACGGTGGCGGTAGGGTTTAAGGTAAGCTTCGCACGAACCTAATCTTCCACCTGCTCATGCTTACAATCAGTGTGACAGATAATGAAAATCATGCTTACAATCAGTCTCCGAGTACTACGTCAATCACCCTAAAATAGCTCTGGACCTTTGGGTCAAAGTGTACAAATAAAGGAAAATAGATTGGTGCTTCTTTCAGAAAAGAGTACTCCCTAGAAAACTGCCAATATAAGCTACTAGTATTTGGTTAGAGGATTTGCTGTCGAGAAAGATCCGTCCACAGAGAGCGCCACACATCCCACTGGTGGTGGTGGATGCCAATGCGTGCATGCAACATGGTTGGTATCGGTAATTTTTACTTGGCACACCTTGCACTCTGCATATATGCCGGTTCCATACGTACATTTGTGCAGTTCCACCAAAATGCAGCTGAATAACCCTGTTTGCATAGATAATGAAAAAGCATGATTACATTATAGTGGCACTAGTTGATGAAACACACAAAATAAATAGAAGAAAATGTTGCGATAGTATCATAGTATGCCATCTTTGCGGGCGAGATGGGCCTACTGACGCCTCATACGGTATGCCTCATCTTGGACATCATCCCAAGTCTCCTAGATACACCTTACGCGTTGATGAACATCGATTGTACAGCGATGAGTACAAGGAGGCGCCTTTGAGACATTCAAATCTCTATTTTTGTACATATCAACTAAAATTAAGCACCCAGTTTGTAAAAGCTTAAACATTAACAATGGGACTAGTTGATGAAACATACTTTAACAAAGAGAAGCACTTTCTTTATCTACATTGGAAATGAAATGATAGAGATGACACGCGCTCTATTTTAAGCGTATTATTACTTCATTTTATCGGTGACACTAGGGTTGAGCGGTGGCAAGCGAGGTGTATCGTCGTCGCAAGGATGGAGGCAGGGGTGCTTAGGCGGGATCTTTGAAGCTGGCTCTTTCGGTCACCAACATGGATGATTCAATTCATGGGACCTTTTGGCTAGATTCACCTAAAATGAAGCAATGTCCTGTGAGCTAGCAGCTTCTTCCAAAAAATTTAAGAAAAGGGCTCAGCCCGGTTCCATTCCATCGTAAAGCGAAACCCACAGAGATTCTTCTTCATTAGTTGCAATAAAATTGAGCAACATCAAGGTTGGTTGTGAAGCTCTGGAATGCTCAACTATAATTTGGATATCATTTGCATGAGTTCAACTAAGATCGAGCATGAAATGTATATCTCTGTTTGCACAAAAAATATGGAAAGGAGGGTGACTAACAAGTCTTTGAAACATGCATCAAATGAAAAGAAGCATGTTCCTTATCTGAATAGCAATCCTACAAGGACAGTAGCAATCTCTAGCAAAGTGGCATTGCTAGATATTAGTGTGGGCATTAGGATTAACTATGACAACCGTTAAATCGACATTACTTTGGGCACGGGAGAGTAGGCGGACCAGGACAGTTGCATTTCTAACGAAAAGAACCAACTTATCTTAATGGGAAATTTTAGCAGGACATGTAAAGAAGTGCCATTGATTCATATTACTGGAGGCATTACATTGAAAACAACATTGGTTTAATGTGTCCTTACTTTTCACAGTGCGACTGCTACATTTTACCAGTGGAATTACATAAGAGTGGCTCGGGGCAACAAACATCAGAACAGGATATCTGGGTTGGTCCCATTTTTGTTTGGTATAGCCACCTTATACTGTGTGAGGCTAGAAAATCTAGTGCTGGACTTACTCTGTTGACTTGTCCCCCAGTCCCCACTTTCTTTCCTTTTTCAACCAATAGATCGGGTTTATATTGAGTTTGTACTGTGTTTCCCTTTATTTCCCTATTAGACCTAGAGACTAGTTGGATAGCCAGTCTCTGCTACCTTTCGCCCCCATTATTTCCTCTTTCGACCAAGTCCTAGATTCAGGTAACAAATCCTCCCCCAACCCCCACCCCCTTTCTTCCTTGTTTGAACCAAGTAGTACTAGATTCGAGTGCATGAACTACTTTTACCTCTTAAACGTAAAAAATTTAGGTGGTTTTGAACAGCCGATCGATCCTATCTCTGAGGGGCACGAGAAATAGTAAAAGTGACAAATGCAGCGACGTCGGGAGCTCGGGAAGTAAACAAGGCGGTTTGAAGGAAGTTATACCGATGGTCACGGGATGTCGCTAGGTGGGCGGCGGGAGGCCGAATCTGCCCACACTACGGCAGCGAGGAAGAAGGGGTCAGAGGCCCTCCCTCGCCAGCGGTGCTTGGGAGAGAACGGCAAGGCAGGCTGATCGGGACGTGCCCTGCAGTGGGTAAGAGCCGTCACCGAGGACGACCACGTGAACATTGCACCTTCCCACCTTCCCCGGCGGAGAGGATCCGGCTAGATCTGTGACCCGCGGTGAGCAGAGAGAGAGAGTGTGTGTGGCCACCGCTGTCGTGTTTAGATCTGGAGAGGCCGAGACAGTGTGAAGAGAGCAACACTAGCAAGCAAGCGCGGAGGCTCCTGCCTATATAGCGGAGTAGTACTTATTTTTCTTTTGTCTACCAGAGCCAGCTTGACCTCGTCAATGACTGTCGAGAAGTCTTCATGCACGTGGTCCGGAGGCGCAGTTGTCGTCATTTTGATCTGAAGCGCAGGATTATAACATATAACACGAAAAAATGCCACATGACAAGAAATCATAACCTCACTGCCCAAAGGAGACAACATGAATCCCGACGGACAAACTAGACGAGGAACAAAGCTCAAATTAAAGATAAACTCGTAGAAAAGGGGTCCGTCAATAGATGTCCTAATTAACATAGCCGGCTTGACCTAGACGGCAGCCGAGTAGTCACTCTTCATGCATATTCCCCCAATGACTAGCCCAACTCAGTTGTCGCTGTTTAACCCTCGCAGTGATCCGAAGCACATGACACATAAATTTGCGAGATGACAAGAAACCTTTTTTTAGATTTCTCACCACAACTACAGCCATGTACAACACAGCCTGCACGATATGTAGACGATAGCCAATCCAGGCGTGTCTGCTGGAGTTTGGTCACATGCATGGACGAACTGATCTTCCGTGTCTTGCAGGGATCGTCCAGGCACCAACGTAGTACAACACTTCTCTAGTACTATTGCTCGTCTCCCTCTTCTATTAAGTCACCCAACTTGCGGGGCCGGGGAGTGTGCCTATGGTTGGTTCTCAATTGTCGTCCCACATGTGTGTGCGAACGCAATATGACACGCGTTCCATTCAGAGAGCAGCGTGCCAGACCGACCGACTGTCTGGGGTGCGACGCGAACGCGAGGGCGTGCTGTATACTCCGTACATGTGTACCGCTATTTTCTAGACACTTTGCTCCATGGCGCGGGCGCAATCCATGGATACAAAATTAGTATATTGTATACTATTTAAAAGTCGAGGGCGGGGCTTTTCCTGCCCGGTAGGCGGAGGGACAGTTCCGCCTAGTCGGTTCGACAGAGACGCGAGAAGACGAGGGAGTAGGCTGCTGCAAACATAGGGCTGTGTGATTTGACAGTGAGTTACTGCTAGAAAGGTAGGGCCCCGTGATTTGACTTGCCATTATCATTTTAACTGCGGCGCTATGACCGGCGTGAGTCTCCCGATTCCTGACCACCTCCATACAGATGCCTCTCCCAATGCTCCACCATGTAGTAGAGGCTGGCTCTTGCATGAGAGCCCACTTCTCCACTTTTTCCTTGCCTCTCTTTCCTCCACATATGCAAAAATGGCATGTAAAGCGCACTATTGTACTTACTTGCTCCTACAGGTGCTTAAGCTTGCCACATAGGCATAAAGTCTGATGTGGCAAGTTAATCAAGAAGAGAGAGACTAGTTTGGTGACCCAAGCAAGAAACGGTGCTAAGCGCATGTACCTAGGTGAAAAGATAATTTTGAGTCTATAACTAATTAAATGAAGCAAATTTAGCAACACCATTTCATTGGAAGAGGTGACTCCTTGGCAAATGCAATAAATACTAGTACTCCCTGTGTCAAATTATATAAGAACGTTTTTGACACTACACTAGCTAGTGTCAAAAACGTTCTTATATTATGGGACGGAGGGAGTATGAAGAAAGGGATAGAGAGGAGTAACAAAATACACTTATAGCCAACCTTATAGCCAACCTTGTTGTAGTATGAGTGACTAAGTGATGACTATGTATGACATGCCAACATCAGATAGCCTAATGCACCATGTTAAATCTCCAAGGGCGCGACCACGAGGGCGAAGTGACGGTCGTGGTAGGCGCGACCATGATACGGGCTGCTGCCAGCCCTTCGATCTGAGATCAAACGGTCGCATGCTAAGTTGCTGAAAATTTGCAGAATAACCCTCCAGGATAGGATATTCACCCATAGGTCTAGAATCACACCATGCAACCGTTCGATCTCAGATCCAATGGCTCTCGGAAGCCCGTATCATGGGAGAATGGAAAGCCACTACCCTGCCATTCGCACGCTGGCAATTCGCTCCTACTCCCCCTTACGTCCTTTAATACTACGGCGATTCGCTCCTAGTCGTCTCGTCCATTCACATTACGGCAGTTCCACTAATCCTAACCCTCCTCCCAAATCCATGGCGTCCCAAATCTCCCCGATCGGCGGTGAGTACAACGTTAGAACCATCACCGGCGATGAGTTTGACGTCATCTACACCCGTACTTCCGCGACGGTGAAAGGATGCCTTTGTCGCTTCAGACGCATGTTCGAAAACTCACATGATGAGTGGGTCACTGGGCTAGATGTTGAGTACACCACAGTCGTGGTACGAGAGAAGGATCTAAAGGACGAAGAGAGGAAGAAGCTCGCCGTGATCCAGGTTTGCGTACATAACGTTTGCTTGGTCTACCACATATGCCATGCCGACGTTGAGTGCTAGGATTTTAAGAACTTCCTCGAGGACAAAACAGTCAAATTCGTTATTATAGACTTTAAGAAAAACAAAGAAGTCCTGCGTCGGATAGGCCTCATTGTAGGCAACCCCTTCGACCTCCAGAAGAATCGGCTGGTGCCCTCTCGTCAACCCTCAGTGCTGACCTTGGCAGGAGCCATGGTTCATCCTTTGTACCGTAAACTGGAGAAACCTCATTACACGTTTCATCGTCATGCATGGCAGCGGAATGTACTAGATATAGACCACATCCACTACGCTGCAATGGATGGCTACCTTTGTTTCAATATCTACAAGGGTTGGATGAAGAGCAACAGCCAAGTTGGCGGTTCAAGCAAAGAAGTATCGTCCAAGAGGAAGAGGGACAAGGACGAAGTCGAGGACGTGGATGAGGACTCCGAGTAATGTGGCAGTGTCGTTGCTCATGGCGGTTCTAAACTTCTAATGTAGTGTCTACCGGATTAGTTGCATAGTTTAATTTCAGGTGTGCTTAGTTTAATTTGAGGGGTGTGTTGTGCTGAGCCCCCAGCAGAACTATGTGATGTTTCTTCTCGTTACTTTAACTCTTCAGTATGTACATACTAGTACTAGTATTTCTTTAATAGAATTTAGCACCCCAATTAAGCACGTACTAGCTTTTTTAATAGTACTATATGCATATTTGGCGACGAGGGCACTCTATATGTACCACCTTTTTTTAAAATTTCAATTTTTGCTCCATGGCGCAATCCATCGATAGTACTACTGTACAAAAGTATACATTTTTTAAAAGGCTAGCGTACTGTTCAGCACATATATATATAGCCAGTTAAATTCTCAACCTAGAACGACGTGAATGCCATGTAGTAAGCCGATCCGGAGGAAGTATAGTAAAAATGAGGTGATTTTTACCGAGCAATCGGTGGGGGAGCATGGCCTGTCATGCAGTCCCACGTGTCATGATGTACCAAGGCGATTCGTGTATCCCTCTTGAGGCAGAAGCAATACTAGTACGTGGTTTGAGATGATGTCGAACGAAGTGTGAAATAATGGTTGCTTCGTCCGTGCAGGAAGGTCTTGGCATTGTGATTTGGCGTCTCATTGCTCATTACTACTCTTTGGGTCGATGCAGTGGGGTCGTCCCCCTGCTATTCTGCTTGTTATTTGGTGCTTGACACGTCGACCGGTTGCTATATGTCCCACATGTCGTGACGAAGTCTGAAATTCATGAAAGGGGCGTCGACGGAGGGTATACTACTGAGAATTCATGAAAGGGCGACTTAGTTTTGGAAAAATCTATTTTTACGGAGTACGTACCCACTAGGGTTTATAGGGCTCATCTAAAAAACATTCATTTTTCCGTTTGATAAGTCTCAATTCTACTATACTAGTAGTAGTACCATTACATGTTGGATTTCGAGGTGCGTTAGATCATCCGACGCAAGCAGTGTCAAGAGGAAACTAACCAATGCATGTACAAGTTCATGGAAATTTAGTGGCCATTCATGCATTCGTTCTAATTAATGCCTCGGTAAACATAACTTCTTGAGAAAAATGAGCATACTGTTCAAACTACGAAATTAATTCGACCACTCACCGTCTACCTTGGTTGGAGAGATTTTGAAATTGAGCCATAAACTGGAAAGGCTAGATTACTATTTGTGGCCTTGTATAGATGCAAAATGTATTTTTTATAGTGGCCTTATATAAGCAAATGGAGGGAGTACTAACCAAAGTACGTACGTAGTAGGGACGAGGAGTAAACGGAGGGAGTAGTAAAATTTTCTCCTAAGTGAGGACTAACCTTATAGCTACCTTGTTGTAGTATGAGTGACTAAGTGATGACTATCTATGACATGCCAACATCAGATAGCCTAACGCACCATGTTAAATCTCCAAGGGCGCGACCGCGCATGCGACGCGACGGTCATGGTAGGTGCGACCATGATATGGGGTGCTGGTAGCCCTTGGATCTGAGATCAAACGGTCGCATGCTAAGTTGCTGAAAATTTGCAGAATAACCCTCCATGCAACAAGCAAATTTCCTCCAGCGGGCGAGTAGGTTTCTCGGTTTGCATGCGGGTTTAATGGAGGCGAGGCGTGTTCAGCGGGCGTGCGATGGGACGGCGATACTATTCGATTTGACAACTACAACTAGTATATTATAAAAACAAAGAAGACTAGTAGAGATAGAGATAAGAATAGAGACTAGGGAGGAGCACCGTCTACTGCTTCGTGGGCTACTCTTGCGCTCCATTCGTGACGTCATAATGTCCCCTCTGACCACTCCCTCCTGCACTCCATTCGGCAGGAGCTGTTGACATTTGGGGAGCGCACTCTCGCGACTGCTAGCAGCCACGACTTCACCGACGACAACTTCTTCCCCGACCTCGGCAACCTCTTCCTCAACGACATGGGCGACAACCTCAATGCCAATGGTGCTGCTCCCGTTGCACCGTATGTGTTTCTGTCCTTCCTGTTCGAAATCGTGGTAGAATTCATGTTTCTAGTCTATGTCCTAGACTCGATCTGTTCATCTAATATGCTAGTCCGCATGATTAGTTTAATCTCTGTTATAGCCGTCATGATTTATTTTGTAGTAAATCTCGTAGTAACTTGCTCATATAATCAACTGGCGGAACGTCCCCTACAGCTACTCCTGTTTCATGGACGGCCTAGTCGATGCCTCCAAGGAGCCCTTCGTCTACTGCTATGAGTGCCTGGTGCCGTTTTGGGGCTCGCCGGCGGACATCATGCATCACCTGACGCAGGCGTGCGGCGATCACTACTGGCCCTTGGCGAAGAACATCAAGTACGAGACGTGCTACCCGTTCACCGTGCCGAAGTCGCTAGAGGATCAGCACCGCCTACTAGTCTCGGAGGAGGACGGCAGCGTCTTCCTCTTGGTCGTGGCCACCGGCGAGGCCCGTGCAGGCCGCCGCCACATCTCTGTAGTGTGCGTCAGGGGCGACGCCTCTAACTCTAACACTGACACGAGGCCGATGTATGGGTGCGTGCTCACTATTACTACCCCTCGGAGGTTCGTGGGCGGCGACACTGGCTACGTCAAGCTGACTTGGACTCTGCCGAGCTGGGACCTTCCCGCCGATGTGGACATGGAAGACGCATGGTATTATTTGACCCCCAACAATGTGCATGGGGACTCCAAGGATGTTGACATATGCATTACTAAGTTAAATGTTGATCATTAGTCTTCGCTCAATGTAATCCGCTGTCTAAGCATGTGGAGACTTCCATGCATGATCTTGCTCTATTGGAGTATCACGCATGAATAAAAGTGTATCCATTTATTGTTTAGTCTAGAATCTTCCATGTATAAATTTTTACTACAGTACCGGTGAAAGACTTATGATGAACCATTTCCTGCAAAGCACAATAAGAGTTATTTCTTCACAAGGTTTGGATGCAGGTTGAACAGTTGAACGCTTTTGTTTGTAAAAGACACTTTTTTATTTATTTCACCCGGATGTTTCTAAGCTCTAGAGATGAAATAATATCCGAAGAAACCTATCGATACCTGTTACACATGAGATGACCCCCACATCCTTTGTCAAAATAAACAACACCCGATCAATGCATTTCACTCTTCCAGTACAGCGGACGGGCACCTACTTGCTCCTCACTGGTGCTTAAGCTTGCCACATAGGCATAAAGTCCGATGTGGCAAGTTAATCAAGAAGAGAGAGACTAGTCTGGTGACCCAAGGAAGAAACGGTGCTAAGCGCGTGTACCTAGGTGAAAAGACAATTTTGAGTCTATAGCTAATTAAATGAAGCAAACTTAGCAACACCATTTCATTAGAAGAGGTCACTCCTTGGCAAATGTAATAAATACTAGTACTCCATGTGTCCCATAATATAAGAACGTTTTTGGCACTACACTAGTGTCAAAAACGTTCTTATATTATGGGACGGAGGGAGTACGAAGAAAGAGATAGAAGCCAACCTTATAGCCAACCTTGTTGTAGTATGAATGACTAAGTGATGACTATGTATGACATGCCAACATTAGATAGCCTAACGCACCGTGTTAAATCTCCAAGGGCGCGACCGCGCGAGCGACGCGACGGTCGTGGTAGGTGCGACCATGATACGGGCTGCTGGCAGCCCTTGGATCTAAGATCAAATGGTCGCATGCTAAGTTGCTGAAAATTTGCAGAATAACCCTCCAAGATAGGATATTCACCCATAGGTCTAGAATCACGCCATGCAACCGTTCGATCTCCGATCCAATGGCTCTCGGAAGCCCGTATCATGGGAGAATGGAAAGCCACTACCCTGCCATTCGCACGCTGGCAGTTCGCTCCTACTCGTCCCCGCATGTCCTTTAATACTACGGTGGTTCGCTCCTAGTCGTCTCGTCCATTCACATTACGGTAGTTCCACTAATCCTAACCCTCCTCCCAAACCCATGGCGTCCCAAATCTCCCCGATTGGTGGGGAGTACAAGGTTAGAACCATCACCGGTGATGAGTTCGACGTCATCTACACCCGTTCTTCCGCGACGGTGAAAGGATGCCTTTCTCGCTTCAGACACATGTTCGAAGACTCAGATGATGAGTGGGTCGCTAGGCTAGATGTTGAGTACACCACAGTCGTGGGACGAGAGAAGGATCTAAAGGACGAAGAGAGGAAGAAGCCCGCCGAGATCCAGGTTTGCGTGCATGACTTATGCTTCGTCTACCACATACGCCATGCCGACGTTGAGTGCCAGGATTTTAAGGACTTCCTCGAGAGCAACCTAGTCAAATTCGTTACTGTAGACTTTGGTAACGACAAAGAAGTCCTGCATCGGATAGGCCTCGTTGTAGGCAATACCTTCGACCTCCAAAAGAATCGGCTGGTGTCCTCTCGTCAGCCCTCAATGCGGACCCTGGCAGGAGCCATGGTTCATCCTTCGTACGGTAAACTGGAAAAACCTCCATACACGTTTCATTGTCATGCATGGCAGCGGAATGTACTAGATATAGACCACATCCAGTACGCTGCAATGGATGGCTACCTTTGTTTCAATATCTACAAGGGTTGGATGAAGAGCAACGGCCAAGTTGGCGGTTCAAGCAAAGAAGTATCAGCCAAGAGGAAGAGGGACAAGGACGAAGTCGAGGACATGGGCGAGGACTCGAGTAAGGTGGCGATGTCGTTGCTCATGGTGGTTCTAATGCGGTGTCTCTTGAAATAGTTGCAAAGTTTAATTTCAGGTGTGCTTAATTTAATTTGAGGGTGTGTTGTCTTTGAGCCCCAAGAGAACTATGTTATGTTTCTTCTTATTACTTTAACTCTTGATGAAGTACATACTAGTATTTCTTACATTTCATCTTTTAGTTGGTATAGTACTACCACTCATTTCTTCACATTATATCATTACAATATATATGGCCAACATCATATAGCCAGCAGTTTAGTAGTCAAAGAATTTCAGGGTGCTTAGTTTTGTCAAAGAATTCGTGGTGCTTAGTTTTATTTGAGGGTGGGTTGTCTTTGGACACCATTATTGTGACTAGCCTTTTAATAGTACTATATGCATAATTTGGCGACGAGCGCTCTCTATATGTACCACCTTTTTTTTAATTTCAAGTTTTGCTCCATGGCGCAATCCATCAATACTACTGTTGTACAAAAGTACACATTTTTTAAAAGGCTAGAGGGCGGGGTAGTCTAGCTTGGTCGGTTTCACGAGAGGCGAGGGCCTTTGTGATTTGATGGCTCATTAATGCTGGAAGGCACGGGCTTGTGATTTGACTGCTCGTATAAATGCGCCGAAGACCTGATTGAGGAGGAGCAAAGAACCGTGCGGTATACTCAAGTTTTCCACTGGAGTAATCTTTGCGGAGGAGAACCTGGCTCACGGCAGCCCAGTGCCATATGGCGATAAAAAATGATCTAATTTGCTAGTCATCTCATTGTTAGCATTGTTCTATTCATTCCTCAAAAACAAAACCATTGTTCTATTCATGCCTCACAGAGAACGTGACACGTCTTGTGAAACACCGAAGCAAAAGATGAAACACAGCAGCAAAGAAGAAGGAAGATTATCACCCCAAATGATCTAATTAGCAGCGAGTCGTGAATCGCTTCTTCATCGCCTCCACGACCTCCATCTCCTTGCGCGTCTCCTCTGCCATCTTCTTCATTCTGTCCATGGCGGGATTTCTCGACGCGAGCCTTCATCATCTGTTCCACGGCGCATTACGTACCTTGACAAAGCAGCCGGGTGCTCGATCGCGAGCTTTGCCAACTCCTCATACATTCCATGGCGTGGGCTGCAGCATCTTCATCGAGGAACTACTATTCTCATGCAGCTTCTTCCAGCCGGCGTTCTTCTCCTTCAACAGGTCGATCTCGTGGCAGAGCTTCGCCTTGTCCTCCTGAAGTCGCAGGATTTCGCCGGTCGCCTTCTTCTCTGAGGCAATGCTCTTCTTCAGCAGCATCACCAAGCCGGCGGTCAACTCCCCCTGCTGATTGAGCTCAGCGGGCATGTCGTCGAGGCTCTCCTTCAGCAACTCCGTCAAGCCTTGGATGAACTCCTTCTGCTTATTGCGGTGCTTATTCAGTTGATCGGGCATGCCATCGAGGGATAACGACTCTAGCTCCGCCGGCTCGGCATGTTCGCCTCGGCGGCTAGGGCGCTCCTGGGAGCCATTGCCTACCCGTGAGAGATCTTTCAAGGTCTCTATGTGGCGGCGAGCCCTCTCTTTTTTTCCGCAGCCTTGGTTGTCGCTCCCTTGTTACGAGTAGTTCTCAACCTAGATCTCTGCTCACCGGCCATGGCAACGACGGACGAAGAAGAAGCACTTATGAGGAGGAAAGGTAGAGTAATTTTTGGTTAGGTAGTTCCCCTTTTTATAACCTAAGTACTAGCACTAGTAGTACTAATACCTGCAAAGTGGGAACATGTTCAGGTTTGGTACGTACTAGTAGGTGTGAGTAGGCTTTCGAATGTGATGGGAACAAGGTAAAGATTAATTGATGGTTTTGGTTTGAGGCCGAAAGCGGCTCCCGATGAGTTTAGCGGAACATAAATTTCAAGTACTACCTTTGCTCAAGTGCGTAAATATTATGTTACTGTCAAAAATTGGCACAAAATACGAAGGAGACCAATGGAAGTACTACTAGCAACCCACAATTTAACTACTCGCATGCGCGCAGTCAAGGTTGGAGAAAGCGGTAGGCGTAAGCGAGGCGATTGGCCTTCGCCTAGTGCCTAGGCGGTGACTAAGCACCCTAGGCGCGGCCTAGGAAGTAATATAGTTCTTACTCGTAGTGTATTTGTGATTATGATATGGGTGTTGATATTAGTTTAGGGCATATAAATAAGTTAATTACCATCGACTACCATAGGAATATAACCTGTTTGGCATATTAGTGCAGTACATGGCATGATTTCTTGCTTGCGTAGGCAATTCCTTGCTTGCCCTGCCTAGACCTCCATTTATGCCCTAGGCGAAGCGTTTGGCCATTGCCGAGCGCCTAGGCGTGCCTAAGCGCCTCCTAGGCACTGCTTTTTTCAACAGAGCGCAGTGGAGTAATAATGTCTTTCTTCCGCCCTCACGTCCACTCAATTTGCATGCGCTGTATTAATTGACCATCGATGAAGTGAACGACTTTTCACGCGTCAAATTATCACATGGGGTGGATCTTGGTACAAAATTGCGTCCGCCCGTGTACCCGCGTGTGCGTGCGAGGAATGAGTGCGTCGTGGCGTGCATGCACATCTTAACCGTGCATGTACCGCCGATATGGCTCGGGGAGGGCGAGTACATTCTTTCGGAACCAGAAGACGTCATCGTGATCAATCCACGCAAGGAGGTTGCGACAATGCCTCCACATGTGCCACGTGGCTTCATGAAATGTAGAGAGACACGTGTAGCATGCCATTGGTATTCTAATTTCGTGTTTTGCACAAACTTCGAAGTACTAGTAAGGTACCGTGCATTGCGCATCAGATTTTGCAGCGAAATTATGAATAAATACCACACTATAGCATGTAAGCTCTGAGTCATATATGCGTGATGTAGCCCTTCGTTTAATTCTTATAGTTCATCTCATTCAAAATCAATTAGTTTTTATAAAAAAGCTCAGAACACGTGAATAGGAAAAACATGGGATTATAGTGGAATGTCGTCTTGAATCCTATAGGATTGTACGAGTGTTTGATTGTGCATAGAAAAAACGCAGAATTCTTTCAAAGAGGTTTGAGTGGATGGGATGTTTCCTATGAAATCTAGTGCAAATGAATCATATGGAAAAATTGTTGGAAATATGCCCTAGAGGCAATAATAAAATGGTTATTATTATATTTCCTTGTTCATGATAATTGTCTATTGTTCATGCTATAATTGTAATAACTGGAAACCGTAATACATGTGTGAATACATAGACCACAACATGTCCCTAGTGAGCCTCTAGTTGACTAGCTTGTTGATCAATAGATGGTTATGGTTTCCTGACCATGGACATTGGATGTCATTGATAACGGGATCACATCATTTGGAGAATGATGTGATGGACAAGACCCAATCCTAAGCATAGCACAAGACCGTGTAGTTTGTTTGCTAAAGCTTTTCTAATGTCAAGTATCATTTCCTTAGACCATGAGATTGTACAACTCCGGATACCGTAGGAATGCTTTGGGTGTACCAAGCGTCCTGGCAATGCTGGGTGGCTATAAAGGTGCACTCTGGTATCTCGGAAGTGTCTGCTGGGTTGGCACAATTGAGGCGAGATTTGTCACTCCGTATGACGGAGAGGTATCTCTGGGCCCACTCGGTATTGCATCATCATAATGAGCTCAATGTGACTAAGTAGTTAGTCACGGGATCATGCATTACGGAGCGAGTAAAGTGACTTGCGGTGCGAGATTGAGCGAGGTATTGGGATACCGACGATCAAATCTTGGGCAAATAACGTACCGATTGACAAAGGAATTGTATACGGATTCCTTGAATCCTTGATATAAATGGTTCATCCGATGAGATCATCGTGGAACATGTGGGAGCTAACATGGGTATCTAGATCCGCTATTGGTTATTGGCGGAGAAGCGTCTCGGTCATATACGCATGGTTCCCGAACCGTAGGGTCTACACATAAGGTTCGGTCACGCTAGAGTTGTTATGGGAAATAGTATGTAGTTCTTGAAGGTAGTTGAGTCCGGATGTGATCCCGGACGTCACGAGGAGTTCGGAATGGTCGGTGGTGAAGATCAATATATTGGACGAAGGGTATTGGAGTCCGGAAGTGTTCGGGGTACCAGGCTATGGCGGCATGACCGAAAGGTGTTTGAGAGCCCGAGTAAGTGTTGGAGAGCCTCATGGGCCAAGGGAAGGGCAAACCAGCCCACTAAGGGGTGGTGCGCCCCCCACACCCTATCCCACGTTATTTGGGGAGGTAGGGCGCCTCCACCTGGCTTGGGAGGCAATCCTCCACCTGCTTGGCTTGGAGGGCAAGTCTCCCTAGGATTTTCCCTAGGGAGATCCAATCTGCTTGGCCACCGCCCCCTAGGGGAAACCCTAGGGTGCCTCCCCCTCTCCCCTTGCCCCTATATATAGTGGAGGGGTGGGAGGGCAGCCGCACCTCTTCCTTGGCGCAGCCCCTCCCTCCTCATACATCTCCTCCTCCTCCGTAGTGCTTGGCGAAGCCATGTAGGAGAACCACGAGCTCCACCACCACCACGCCGTCGTGCTGTCGGAGTTCTCCCTCAATTTCTCCTCTCCCCTTGCTGGATCAAGAAGGAGGAGACGTCCCCGAGCTGTACGTGTGTTGAACGCGGAGGCGCCGTCCGTTCGGCGCTTAGATCGGAATCGACCATGATCTGAATCGCTGCGTGTACGACTCCACCAACCGTGTTCTTGTAACGCTTCCACATCGTGATCTTCAAGGGTATGAAGATCAACTCATCCTCTCCCTCTCTTGTTTCTAGAATCTCCATAGATTGATCTTGGTGATGCGTAGAAAATTTTGAATTATTGCTACATTCTCCAACAGTGGCATCATGAGCTAGGTCTATTGCGTAGATTCTATGCACGAGTAGAACACAAGTAGTTGTGGGCGTTGGTTTGTTCAATATGCTTACCGTTACTAGTCTTATCTTGATTTAGCGACATCGTGGGATGAAGCGGCCCGGACCTACCTTACAGGTTCCACCGACTGACATGCACTTGTTGCATAAGGTGGCTAGCGGGTGCCAGTCTCTCCCACTTTAGTTGGATCGGATTCGATGAAAAGGGTCCTTATGAAGGGTAAATAGAAATTGGCATAGCACTGTTTTGGCTTTTGCGTAGGTAAGAAACGTTCTTGCTAGAAACCCATAGCAGCCACGTAAAACATGCAACAACAATTACAGGACGTCTAACTTGTTTTTGCAGGGTACGTTATGTGATGTGATATGGCCAAAAGGATGTGATGAATGATATATATATGTGATGTATGAGATTGATCATGTTCTTGTAATAGGAATCACGACTTGCATGTCGATGAGTATGACAACCGGCAGGAGCCATAGGAGTTGTCTTAATTTATTGTATGACCTGCATGCCAATTAGAACGCCATGTAATTACTTTACTTTATTGCTAACCTTTAGCCATAGTAGTAGAAGTAATAGTTGGTGAGACAACTCCATGAAGACACGATGATGGAGATCATGGTGTCATGCCAGTGACGAAGGTGATCATGCCGCGCCTCGAAGATGGAGATCAAAGGCGCAAGATGATATTGGCCATATCATGTCACTCCATGATTTGCATGTGATGTTTGTCATGTTTACATCTTATTTGCTTAGAATGACGGTAGCATAAATAAGATGATCCCTCATAAAATTTCAAGAAAGTGTTCCCCCTAACTGCGCACCGTTGCGAAAGTTCGTTGTTTCGAAGCACCACGTGATGATCGGGTGTGATAGATTCTAACGTTCGCATACAACGGGTGTAAGCCAGATTTACACATGCAAAACACTTAGGTTGACTTGACGAGCCTAGCATGTACATACATGGCCTCGGAACACAAGAGACCGAAAGGTCGAACATGAGTCGTATAGCAGATACGATCAACATGAAGATGTTCACCGATGATGACTAGTCCGTCTCACGTGATGATTGGACATGGCCTAGTTGACTCGGATCATGTATCACGTAGATGACTAGAGGGATGTCTATCTAAGTGGGAGTTCATTAAATAATCAGATGAACTTAATTATCATGAACATAGTCAAAAGATCTTTGCAAATTATGTCGTAGCTTACGCTTTAGTTCTACTATTTAAGATATGTTCCTAGAGAAAATTTAGTTGAAAGTTGACAGTAGCAATTATGCGGACTGGGTCCGTATTCTGAGGATTGTCCTCAATGCTGCGCAAAAGGATTATGTCCTTAATGCACCGCTCAGTGTGCTGAACCTCGAGCGTCGGTTGTGGATGTTGCGAACATCTGACATACACGTTTTGATGACTACATGATAGTTCAGTGTGTAATGCTAAATGGTTTAGAATTGAGGCACCAAAGACGTTTTTGAAATATCGCAGAACATATGAGATGTTCCGAGGACTGAAATTGGGATTTCAGGCTAGTGCCCACGTCAAGAGGTATGAGACCTCTGGCAAGTTTCTTGAGCCTGCAAACTAAGGAGAAAAGCTCAATCGTTGAGCATGTGCTCAGCTTGTCTGAGTACTACAATCGCTTGAATCGAGCGAGAGTTAATCTTCTAGATGAGGTAGTGATGGTTCTCCAAAGTCACTGCCACCAAGCTATTAGAGCTTCGTGATGAACTATAACATATCAGGGATAGACATGATGATCCTTGAGAAATTCATGATGTTTGACACCGCGAAAGTAGAAATCGAGTAGGAGCATCAATTGTTGATGATTAGTAAAACCACTAGTTTCAAGAAGGGCAAGGGCAAGAAGGGATACTTCATGAAACGGCAAATCGATTTGCTGCTCTAGTGAAGAAACCGAGGTTGAACCCAAACCCGAGACTAAGTGCTTACGTAATGAGGAGCAGTCATGAAGCGAGAACTACCCTAGATACTTGGTAGATGAGAAGGCTGGCAAGGTTGACAGAAGTATATTGGATATACATTGTATTAAATGTGTACTTTACTAGTACTTCTAGTAGCACCAGAGTATTAAGATACCGGTTCGGTTGCTAAGTGTTAGTAACTCAAAATAAAAGAGCTACGGAATAAATGGAGACTAGCTAAAGGTGAGATGATGATGCCTGTTGGAAGTGTTTCCAAGGTTGATGTGATCAAGCATCGTATGCTCCCTCTACCATCGAGATTGGTGTTAAACCTAAATAATTGTTATTTGGTGTTTGCGTTGAGCATAGACATGATTGGATTATGTTTATCGCAATACAGTTATTCATTTAAGGAGAATAATGGTTACTCTGTTTATTTGAATAATACCTTCAATGGTCTTGCACCTAAAATGAATGGTTTATTGAATCTCGATCTTAGTGATACACATGTTCATGCCAAAAGATATAAGATAGTAATGATAGTACCACATACTTGTGGCACTGCAATTTGAGTCATATTGGTATATATGCATGAAGAAACTCCATACAGATGGATCGTTTGGACTCACTTGATTTTGAATCACTTGAGACATGCAAATCATACCACATGGGCAAGATGATTGAAAGACCTCGTTTTTCAGTGACATGAAACAAGAGAGCAACTTGTTGGAAGTAATACATTTGATGTGTGCAATCCAATGAGTGCTGAGGCACGTAGTGAATATCGTTATGCTCTTACTTCACAGATGATTTGAGTAGATTCTAAGTATATTTACTTGATGAAACACGAGTCTGAATTATTGAAAGGTTCAAGCAATTTCAGAGTGAAGTTGAAGATCATCGTGGCAAGAGGATAAAATATCTATGATATGATCATAGAGATGAATATCTGAGTTACGTGTTTGGTGCACAGTTAAGACCTTGTGGAAATTGTTTCATAACTAATACCGCCTGGAACACCATAGTGTGATGGTGTGTCCAAACATCATAAATGCACCCTATTGGATATGGTGCATACCATGATGTCTCTTATCGAATTACCACTATCGTTTATGGGCTAGGCATTAGAGACAACCGCATTCACTTTAAATAGGGCACCACATAATTCCGTTGAGATGACATTGTATGAACTATGGTTTAGAGAAACCTAAGCTGTCATTTCTTAAAAATTTTGGGGCTGTGACGCTTATGTGAAAAGTTTTGCCTGATGAGCTCCAACCCAAAGCGGATAAAATGCATCTTCATAGGACACCCAAAAACAGTTGGGTATACCTTCTAATTCAGATCCGGAAGCAAAAGTGATTGTTTCCATAAACGGGTCCTTTCTCGAGGAAAAGTTTCTCTTGAAAGAATTGAATGGGAGGGTGGTGGAGACTTGATGAGGTTATTGAACCATCACTTCAACTAGTGTGTAGCAAGGCACAGGAAGTTGTTCCTATGGCGCCTACACCAATTGAAGTGGAAGCTGATGATAGTGATCATGAAACTTCTGATCAAGTCACTACCAAACCTCGTAGGTCGACAATGATGCATACTACTTCAGAGTGGTACATAATCCTGTCTTAGAGGTCATGTTGCTAGACAACAATGAACCTGCGAGCTATGGAGAAGCGATGGTGGGTCCGGATTCCGACGAATGGCTCGAGGCCATAAAATCTGAGAGGATCCATCTATGAAAACAAAGTATAGACTTTGGCAGAACTACTTGATGGTCGTAAGGCTATTGGGTACAGATGGATTTTAAAAGGAAGACGGACAATGATGGTAAGTATCACCATTAAGAAAGCTCGACTTGTCGTTAAGATGTTCGCCGACAAGTTCAAGGAGTTGACTACGATGAGACTTTCTCACTCGTAGCGATGCTAAGAGTCTGTTGGAATTATATTAGCAGTTACTGCATTATTTATGAAATCTTGCAGATAGGGTATCAAAACATTGTTTCCTCGACGATTTTCTTGAGGAAAGGTTGTATGTGATACAACCAGAAGGTTTTATCAATCCTGAAAGATGCTAGCAAGTATGCAAAGCTCCAGTAATCCTTCTAAGGACTGGAGTAAGCATCTCGGAGATGGAATATAGGCTTTGATGAGATGATCAAAGATTTTGGGTTTATACAAAGTTTATGAGAAACTTGTATTTCCAAAGAAGTGAGTGGGAGCACTATAGAATTTCTGATGAGTATATGTTGTTAACATATTGTTGATCAAAAATGTTGTAGAATTTCTGGAAAGCATATAGGGTTATTTGAAAAGTGTTTTCAAAGAAAAACCTGGATTAAGCTACTTGAATATTGAGCATCAAGATCTATAAGGATAGATCAAAATCGCTTGATAGTACTTTCAAATGAGTATGCACCGTGACAAGATTTTGAAGGAGTTCAAAATAGATTGGCAGAGAAGGAGTTCTTGGTTGTGTTATAAGGTGTGAGTATTGAGTAAGACTCAAGACCTGACCACGGCAGAAGAGAGAGAAAGGACAAAGGTCGTCCCCTATGCTTTAGACGTAGGCTCCACAGCATGTTATGTTGTGTACCGCACCTAAAGTGTGCCTTGCCATGAGTCAGTCAAGGGGTACAAGTGTGATTCAGGAATGGATCACAGGACAACGGTCAAGGTTATCCTTAGTAACTAGTGGAATAAGGAATTTTCTCGATTATGGAGGTGTTAAAGGAGTTCGTCGTAAAGGGTTACGCCGATGCAAACTTTGACACTATCTAGATGACTCTGAGTAGTAGACCGGATTCGTATAGTAGAGCAGTTATTTGGAATAGTTCCGAATAGCGCGTGGTAGCTGCATCTAGGAGATGACATAGAGATTTGTAAAGCACACAAGGATCTGAAAGATTTAGAACCGTTGACTAATAACCTCTCTCACAAGCGAGATATGATCAAAACCAATGGGTGTTGGATTCATTGCAATAACATAGTGATGTGAACTAGATTATTGACTCTAGTGCAAGTGGGAGACTGTTGGAAATATGCCCTAGAGGCAATACTAAAATGGTAATTATTATATTTCCTTGTTCATGATAATTGTCTATTGTTCCTGCTATAATTGTTTTAACTGGAAACCGTAATACATGTGTGAATACATAGACCACAACATGTCCCTAGTGAGCCTCTAGTGGACTAGCTTGTTCATCAATAGATGTTTATGGTTTCCTAACCATGGACATTGGATGTCATTGATAACGGGATCACATCATTAGGAGAATGATGTGATGGACAAGACCCAATCCTAAGCATAGCACAAGACCGTGTAGTTCGTTTGCTAAAGCTTTTCTAATGTCAAGTATCATTTCCATAGACCATGAGATTATACAACTCCCGGATACCGTAGGAATGCTTTGGGTGTACCAAACGTCACAACGTAACTGGGTGGCTATAAAGGTGAACTACAGGTATGTCCGAAAGTGTTCTGTTGGGTTGGCACGAGTCGAGACTAGGATTTGTCACTCCGTATGACGGAGAGGTATCTCTGGGCCCACTCGGTATTGCATCACCATAATGAGCTCAATGTGACTAAGTAGTTAGTCACGGGATCATGCATTACGGAACGACTAAAGTGACTTGCCGGTAACGAGATTGAACGAGGTATTGGGATACCCACGGTCGAATCTCGGGCAAGTAACGTATCGATTGACAAAGGGAATTGTATACGGGATTGCTCGAATCCTTGACATCGTGGTTCATCCAATGATATCATCGTGGAACATGTGGGAGCCAACACGGGTATCCAGATCCCGCTGTTGGTTATTGGCCGGAGAACGTCTCGGTCATGTTTGCATGGTTCCCGAACCCGTAGGGTCTACACACTTAAGGTTCGGTCATGCTAGAGTTGTTATGGGAAATAGTATGTGGTTACCGAAGGTAGTTCGGAGTCCCGGATGTGATCCCGGATGTCACAAGGAGTTCCGGAATGGTCCGTTGGTGAAGATCAATATATTGGACGAAGGGTATTGGAGTTCGGAAGTGTTCCGGGGGTACCAGGCTATGACCAGCATGACCGAAAGGTGTTTCGGGAGCCCCGACAAGTGTTGGAGGGCCTCATGGGACAAAGAGGAAGGGGCAAACCAGCCCACTAAGGGGTGGTGCGCCCCCCACACCCTTTCCCACGTTATTTGGGGAGGTGGGGCTCCTCCACCTGGCTTGGGAGGCAATCCTCCACCTGCTTGGCTTGGGGGGCAAGTCTCCCTAGGATTTTCCCTAGGGAGATCCAATCTGCTTTGCCGCCGCCCCCTAGGGGAAACCCTAGGGCGCCTCCCCCTCTCCCCTTGCCCCTATATATAGTGGAGGGTTGGGAGGGCTATCGCACCTCTTCCTTGGCGCAGCCCCTCCCTCCTCATACATCTTCTCCTCCTCCGTAGTGCTTGGCGAAGCCATGCTGGAGAACTACAAGCTCCACCACCACCACGCCGTCGTGTGGTCGGAGTTCTCCCTCAATTTCTCCTCTCCCCTTGCTGGATCAAGAAGGAGGAGACGTCCCCGAGCTGTACGTGTGTTGAACGCGGAGGCGCCGTCCGTTCGGCGCTTAGATCGGAATCGACCGCGATCTGAATCGCTGCGTGTACGACTCCACCAACCGCGTTCTTGTAACGCTTCCGCATCGCGATCTTCAAGGGTATGAAGATCAACTCATATTCTCCCTCTCTTGTCTCTAGAATCTCCATAGATTGATCTTGGTGATGTGTAGAAAATTTTGAATTATTGCTACATTCCCCAACAAAAATCCCTATGGTTTACAATCCTACGAATCAAACAACCAAGATAGGAAAAATTCCTAATGATTAGAATCCTCCAAAATTCCTTTGAGAATCCTTTGAATCAAAGAATCCCTTAATCTATTTTATGATTCATGGAATTGTGCGTTGTAAAGCATAAAGTAAAAAACAAATAATGGCAATTCAACTAGAAAACAAGTTTGGGCAGTTATGATACGGAAGATTCTAGAACAAAAGAGAACCACTGTTGTTTTGAGGTTTGTGCATTATGCTTAAGTTCAACCATGGAGTCTGCTAGATTGTACATGTGGCAAAATCCGGTGTGGGGCTAGAAGATGGTGCGAGGGGCCGAGTGGAGGGATTCTATGAAGGAATGCACAAGTGCGAGATCGATATTTAGAGAGAGGGGGCGAACATGTGCGCTGTTGCACGCAGTGTCGGAGCCATGAAAAATAAATGAGCTAGGGGGCCAAGCATTGCTAATCCTTTACGAGGAGGGTCAATTCATGAAATTAAACCTTTTTTACCAGCAATTGTCTAATGATCACATTCATATTAGCCTCGATATATAGTGATGTTAGGGGGCGGGGCCCTTCTCGCCCCTGTCTTCGCTTCCTTGCATGCTGCGTCGAGAGATGAAGCGAAAGGCATGGATGATGAGAGGGTGACGTTGGATATATAATTAATGTGGGTGTATTAGCTATTTATGTTAATCCTATATAGAGAGGTATAGATTGATCGATGTGGACGTGGGAAAGAGGGTGAGACCTCACTAGATATATCGATTGATTGGTTTGTGTGGAAAACTATGAAAGACCTAGCTATATACGCACATACATAGAGGAACATCGATCGTTGCGCATGCACACATGAGAGATAAAGAATGCCCGGTCTGATGGAGAGGGGGATGTGTGTGGGTGTGTGCCTTCATGGGAGACCGACCTGAAGAAAAAGATGGCATGCGTGCGATAGATAATGCCGATTGGTAGTGTGTGTGCACGCATGCACGAGAGAAAGTTAGTGGTACAATTATAAAGAGAAGACTACTGTGTGGGTGTAAAAGAATATGTGAGGTCATAATCAATGTAAAGTTGAATTCAAATATTTGAATAAGAGATCCTGATGTTTGAAACCCATGCATGCATGAATATAACGGAGATCTGCGCGGTGTGGTTTGGAAACGAGCATGTTGTAATGTATACACATTGAACAAGGTCAGACTGATTTGAATTTGAGATACCGATGGCAGTCATCATTTGCCCACGTCGCATCCGTGCATGGACACACTATTCTAATTGGAGATGATGGGCGGCTTTCGCATCACATATCTATATCTATACCCCTATATATATAGATATTATATTTTACATTTTTTTATATTGTGTGCGGGTAACTTTAACTTTGAAAGATGGTCGTTGGATGAGGCGAATCCATTGGTCCAAAGATGACAAATTGGAGCACTACTGGCCGTTGGATATCATCTAGATTCCACCAGATTTTGCCACATCTATAATCTAGAAGACTCCATGGTTGAACTTAAGCATAATGCACAAATATCACAACACAAGCACTTCTTATTTGTTCTAGAATCTTCCGTATCAGAATTGCCCAAATGTTTTTCTACATGATTTGCCATTATTTGTTTTTTACTTTATGTCTTACAATGCACAATTCCATGAATCTTAAAATAGATTAGCTTTCTTATAAAAACTACATGATTTTTAATGAAATGAACGATAAGAATTAAACGAACATCTACATCATGCATATATGACTCAAAGCTTGCATGCTATAATGTGGTATTTATTCATAATTTGGTTGCCAAATCTCATGCGTGCAATGCCGTGTACCTTTATGTCGTGGAATTGTCACGGCAGATGTCCTTAGTGGTCAGGACTTAGTCGCGAGGCCAACGCATCTATGTGGTAGCTTGAGAGGGGTTGATCGGGACGAGAGTCGCAACACGCAAGACAAGGATTTAGACAGCTTCGGGCCCCGGGAAACATCATCTGGTAACAACCCTACATGCTGCTTGTGGCTAGGTCTCATTATGATCATGAGAGAGAGTCGCCGGTAAGCCGGCTCTTTGTGTCTAGCCCTAGAGATTGTTCTTGTTGCCTGCCCTCTTTGGGGTGCCCTGCCCCTCCTTATATAAATTAGAGGGGGGGTTACATGTGGAGTCCAAATAGGATTAGGATTAGCCTATCTTCTACTACAAGCAGGATACAAGTCCGGGTCATGATTCCTTGTAAGGAAGATATTCCTCTCGCCTTTCCTCTTAATCCGGCCTACCATAACGTAAGCCGGTCTTCTCGGCCCTGAGCCTCCTGGGCCCCCGGGTCTTGTTGCTCCTCTGATCCGCTTGCCAGGTCACCCATAAGTCGCCAGGATCGGGCGGGTCACTTAGTGTGTCGTCCAGCCAGGGCGGGTCATTTGTGACTTAGGTTTCTAGTCTAAATGGTGTTTGTGTGTGTTGTGTGTGTTGAGGTGCAAATTATCTTTTTTGGGGGTACACGTTAAGCTTGTTCTTCCAAAATTTCAAGCCGCGCCTTGTTACGCCGAAAATTGAAGCTAGCGTCTTTGTCTATCGTGCTGCGAAACTCCCGCCTCTTCAACCCGCGCCTTGTTAGCCCAAAATATTTAAGATATATCTTTGTCTCGTTGTGCTCCGACAACTCCCTCCATCTCAAACTGCGCCTTGCTATTCCGAAATTACAACACGCGCGAACACTCCCACCTCCTGTGAAATCCCGACACACGGAATGCCCGTGGTACCCCTGAACCGAAAGAACCGCCTCAAATCGATGGGGGGTACTTTCGTAACTTACCCCACATTTCGGACAAGCGCGTCTCTAAGCCATGGTTCCCCACTGCCATCACATCCGCCCACCAATTCGTACACCAAGGCCGCGAAAACCCGCGACGAAACCCCACACCCTGCTCCGTCCGCCACCTAGCCGGAGCCTCTTCCCCGACGACGTCGTCCACAGCAACACCTCGACGTCCCTCATCCACCGTACTGGATGAGGATCCGTCATCGATATCATCGTCCCGCCGGTTCAGCTACCCCATCCTCCACCTCCAAGGAGCTGCCCGACGTTCGCCTCGTCTTTTGCGCCACCTCCATTCCCACACCGCCGTCTTCAACTGCACCACCGAAAGAGCATCATCATCACTGTTTCCTCGGATGAAGCTGCCGCCTAATCGGCGCCACCAAAGAGGTTGTACACTAATCACCGCATTTTCTTCTTGATTCGATCTCACGGTGCTGTCGGCGCTCGGTCCCGAGCCGACACGGTGCGGCTCCATCCACGGTGGCGTCGCCGGCCACTTCCTCCACGGCATCGCTCCCTCGGCGGCGACGTCCACATTAGTAGGAGCTGCTCCTGCTTTAGCTCTCGCTCGCGCTGCTACTTTGCTCTTGCTCTCGGTCCCCTACCTGGTCTGCTCTTGCTATTGCTCTTGCTCACGCTGCTGCTCTCGCTCTTGCTCTTGCTTGCGATGCTGCTCCAATTTGGCTACACTTCAGTCGATTGAATCGACTTTTGGGTCAGTCGATTTTCAAGGGGTGGGCTCGCCGGGGTGAAGGAAGAACTAGCCGCAGCGGGGAGGGGGGCTCGCCAGAGAGGTACCCCACTATCTATCTTAGGGTTCAGGATGGGGGCGGTGGTCGCCGGCGGTGGCAGGGCGTTGGCGTGGCGGTGGCATGGGAATCGCCAGAGAAAAAGCTCGGCATGGGGGGCCTAGAGGGATGGTCGGGGCGGCGGCGGACCGGCGATGGGGAGTGTTTTTGGTGGGCGGGGCAGCGACCGCCAGCCATGGCGGGCGGGGCTGCTGTTTGGCGATGGTAGTTGGCGGCTCGAGGGGTGGAGGTTGAAGATGAACCGCAGCCCTTGATTTCGTATCCACGGCTGCAAAATCGGTGACGAGAGATGAAAAAGTCATCGAATGACGTCTAGCCTCACCTTGCTAGTGCGTTCGGTTTCGACGACAAAATTCAGTTTCGACAAACAAAATTCAGTTTTGTGATTAGGTTCGATTTAAACGGTTAAGTTCGATTCGACAGTTAAGTTCAGTTTCGACCGTTAAGTTCATAGATGAGCGGCTAATGTATTTTACATCTAGCACTTTGTGGTTATGTATTTTATGTCATGTATTGGAGATGCTATTAGAATTCCACTCAGGTTAACGTTGTTCGTTGTCTCTCTTGTCTGCTTCACCTCGGCGTCGTACAACTCACGGAGCTGCTCCAACAACGAAACCCTCCATCACAGCGGAGCAGTACCTCGGGCTCCATCTCTAGGCGCCTAAGATTTTCTTCCCTCCTCCGGCAACAAAGTCGGCGGAGCATCCTCACCGCCAACCCAATCACGCTGAGATCGACATGGCTTCGCCAAAGAGGTTGTACACTTGTTGCATCTCTTTTTTACTCTACATGTTATATATATTGTCCATCGAGCACTTTCGTAGTAACGGAAATCGATTATTTTATCCTACTATATGACAAGCGGTGAGGTACAGGCAACTTAGCTATCCGTGATGGACTCTCTTGAATGCCATCATTATTTATCTCTGTAGCGTTTGAGCTGTGCATTTGTCGATGGGCACGGGAGTTGAGCTAGTATGGCGTGGCACTGGGTCCAAAGTAATAGAAGTAGCACAAAACATTTTTTAGTGTAGGATTTTCCTTGCTCAAGCCTGCCTACTAGAATTGCGGTGCTTGAAAGGAAAATGAATGAAAAACATAGGAATTGGAAAGCTTCCTATGGTACTACTTTTCATGAATTTGGTGCAAAGGAATGGAGCAAAGGAAAGCTGTAGGATTTGTTTCTTTAGTGTCTCCTTGAAAGAAAAACCGTAGGAATTCTAATCTCCACTTCTCCTCCTTTTCATATTTCTATTAATCAAGCACAAGACTAAGAGATAGTAGCATAATAGCATTATAACCGTACATTTTCTTGTGGTTTGACTTAATCTCACCATGCTTTTTTGCATCCTGTGATCGTCCAATTGTTGTGAATCAAACACCCAGATTGGCAGAAATCCTGTGTCTTTAAATTCTCTGTTTTGCACGTGCATTCCTATCCTATTCTTGTCTATTTCCTATCCCTGCATTGTTAGAATCCTCAAATTCAAACAAGCCCTTACTCAATTACTTCTGTTACAGATATGTGTCAAAAAAACCTTGTGTGGTTTGTCCTGCTCTCTGGCGTTGTGTTCCACCCAGCTCATTTGCTCCAACGACGGAAGGGTTCACCACAGCGAGGATCCGCTCTCGGTGTCTTTCGCTGCCTCAGATCTTCTTCCCCGCTGCCGACAGCCACGACAACTGCATTACCATCATCAACTGAGCAGATGACCTTGAGGACTACACAGGTCCGCAAGAGAGGTCGCACTCTTCCGTGTCGCCACGTTATCGCCGCTTAATATGATGACATGCTACATTATCGTCGTGTTCACCTATTAGACTCGAGTCAGGTCCAAACTAATCTGAAACTTGAGTTTTAAATGGTTGTGGGGTACATATTGGGGCAGCAATCGGTACTATTTGTCTACTATCTGGTTAATCTCCGGTGTCTACTATGAGTTTCATGTTGGGTGCAAACAAACATTAAAGGAGCCATTATCTGTATTTTTTAACTAAAGCTATTATCTGCCTGCTATCATTGGTTTTGGGTCTATCCACAGTTTGCTACCATCACTCTGAATTTGTGCATGCACTTCTTACATAATCTCACTATGTTTTATTCCTATGCATGCCAGTTATTGTACACAATGGAACTGATCATGTAGAGCAACAGAGACGAGCCTTGCGTGGTAAGAAAATTTCATGCAGACGTCGTTCCATGGTGGGCGCAAGGGCAGCCCCCCTCCACCCATTTCGGATCGTAATCAAGAGGAAGATAATTGTTCTGGGGGGGATTCAGAAGGAGAAGACCACTCCTATTTACCCCATGAGGTCTTCGCTCTAACTTGGCATGCTGATGTTGGTAATATCATGCATATGGTGCCTTGCATTGCTTACTGTATACATTAAAGATGTCATCTGCTTAGTTTAGACATGCTTTATGTCAATGCCATCTGTTTAGTTTCTTTATCATATATGTGAATCATGCAATGCCTTCTTGTCTAGCTAGGCATCATATATGTGAATTTTGCAATGCTACCCTGGTTAGCCAGTCATCTTATATGTGAATTATATCATGCCATCATTTTTTTTATTATGTGTTAAATTTGTCAACAATTTTAGTACATTCAATTACTCTTCCTGTGCATCAGCCATTCGGCACGGTCATGGAAAAATCTGGAGTGGAAACAAGGTCTTCAGAGCAGACAATGCTATCTGACGAAGCGCATCTCTTGCTGGTTACCGATAGCTCCTCAGAGGAGGATTGAGAGCAGATGACCGATCATATTTCCCCCGAGGTGCATGCCCTAACTTGGTGGTTATGTTACTCATATCGTGCGTATGGTATCTTGCATTGCTATGTCATTTGCTTAGTTTAGACATGCTTTGTGTGAATGCCACTGTTTAGTGTCTAATTACCATATATGTGAATTATGCAATGCAATCTTGTTGCAAGACATTATATATGTGAATTATGCAATGTTATCTGTTGCAAGGCATTATGTATGTGAGTTATGCAATGCCATCTTTGTGTAGGCAAGCGTCATATATGTGAATTATATCATGTCGTCCTTTTTGTATTTCTCATTGCTTTTGTCGATAATGTTTGTATATTCAACTGCTCTTCTGTGCATCAGCCATTTGAATTGTGATGGAGAAATCTGGAGTGAAAACAAGGTCTTGAGCGAACAACGCTACTCGCTAAAGCAGATATCTTGCTGATTCTGAGATAGCTCTTGAGAGGAGGATTCAGAGGCGGATGACGAGTCCTATTATCCCCCTGAGGTGTATGCTCAAACTTGGCAGGGTTATATTACTCATATAATGCATATGTTGTATTGCAATGCTTAGTTTTTACATCATATACACAATATTGAATGCCATCTCCTTAGTTGACACATCATATATGCAATTGCCCTCTGCTCACTTCCTTAGTATATAAATCATATATTTGAATTATGTCATGCCATGGTGTTTACATAGACAACATGTATTATGGCATGCCAACCCATTTTCTAAAGACATAATATAGTTATATCATCTCATCCTGTTTACAAGTCATCATATTTTAAATTATGTCATTCTATCCATGAATTATATCATGCCATCATCTTTCCATCGACAGCATGTTTGTGATTTATGGCATGCCAACCACTTTAATAGACACATCGTATAGTTATATCATGTCATCTTGTTTACATAGTCATCATATTTTGAAGTATTTCACTCTATCCTGTTTAGTTAGCCATCATACATGTGAAATTGTGTCATGCTATCCTGTTTAATTAGCCATCATATATGTGAAATTATGTCCTGCTATTATGTTTGCTTAGACAACATAAATGTGAATTATTTCATGCCCTATTTTCTTCCCTACTATCCATTGCACCTGTCTATCTTACAATGTTTGTACATTCAATTACTTTTCTTGTTTATCAGCCATTTCAATTGGAGGGAGTGATGGCAGTATCTGTGGGAGTAAAAACACGGTCTTCAGAAAAGATCGTGCTACCAGTCGATGAAGATAGAACCACGGTTGTACTTGCCCAAGAATCAGCCCCACCACACATAACCCACACTCATGCAAATTGTACCCCTACCCAGTTGGACAGAGAACCAGCTACACCCCTTCTAACCCCAACCCCAGTAGATAGACACTCAGTTCCCGTTGACACACCACCGTCTCCACCACAGAGCACCCAAACACGAGCAGTTAGTAAGGCAACTGCAGTGCCCAAATCACGAGGACCACCACTCCGAACCTGAAGTTAACGCTTAAAGCAGAAGAAGAATTGTTCTCAGGTCAGGTTTCGTAGCTATGGTTCATACTACTTTTGTAACACCCCGGATGTATCTTTCCATATTTGTAACTCCAACTCTTGCCATTTTCGGATATGTGATATGATTTTCCCTCCGTGGTTGGGTTTTGTTTTCGTTTTGCATTTTGTCCATGTCATGCATCTCATATCATGTCATCATGTGCATCTCATTTGCATACGTGTTCGTCTCATGATTCGAACATATTCCCGTTGTCTGCTTTTGCAATCCGGCACTCCTATGTTCCCGGCGTCCCCTCTTGTTCTTTTTCCGTGTGCGGGTGTTGAACATTCTCGGAATGGACCGAGCCTTGCCAAGTGGCCTGGTATAGCACGGTAGACCACTGTCAAGTTTGGGTCATTTGGAGTTCGTTTGGTACTCAACGGTTAACAGCGCTCGCAAAGGCCTCTTTTAAGTTGCAGCCCAACAACCCTCCAAAACAGCCCAATAACCCATCAAACTCCCCTCCATGCCCTCGGTCGTTCGATCACGATCGTGTGGGCGAAAACCGCTCCTCATTTGGACTCTCCTAGCTCCCTATGCCTATATAAACGTCCCTCCCCTTCCATTTTCGGGTCCAAACCCTAAAATTCATCCCGTCGCCATCGGACACGTCCGGCGGCCGCGGACACGTCCGCCGCCGCCCCTCCGCGAATCGGAGGCGCCACGTGGGCAGCCAGCGCCGCCACCCGCCGCCCGGCCGCGCCGAACCCGGGGCCAGCCTTGCCGGCCCTCTGCCGCCGCCGCGGGCGCGTTGCGCCGCGCCCGCTGCTGCGCGCCATGCTGCTGCCCGCCCGCCTCGCGCCGGTGCGCCGCCGCCCTACCGCCGCCGGCGTCCGCCGCCGCCCGCGCTCCGCTCCTCCGCCGCCCGGCTCGCTGCTCGCCGGCGCGCTGCCATGACCGCCGCCGCACTGCCGCCCGCCTCCGCCAGCGCCAAGGCCCTTTGGCCCCGCCGCGCCCCGCCGGCGACCTCCCTCCTCCGGCGTCCTCTCCTCCTCCGGTCCCGAGCTCCGGCGAGCCCGAGCCCGCCGGCAACCTCCATCCTCGAGCGATCCGATCCAGATCTGGAACCCTAAGGTCGACTTCTTCTCCCCCCCGAATTCGTCTAAGTCCTTGTCTGTCATAATTTCGTGCAATTTTCAACGCATCACATCTCTGCAACCGTGGCTCCGTTTTGGGCGTATAATATGTCAAAATGTTCGTCTCGAAGAGTACATCATTTCATTCCATTGCATCATTTGCATTTGAGCTCATCTTGATGCCCGAAATGCTGTTGGAAGATAGCTTCAGATCGTTAGTTTCAGAATTTTATCAGTTCGAGCTATTTTGTCATTTTTGCCATGAATTATGTGTGCACCCTATGAATTTGAGTCCTACATGTGAGTTGAACATTGCCATGCCATCTTTCCAGGGTATTTTCCATGTATTTTTGTGAGCTATGTGTTGACTAGAACAAGCATGCAAAGTAGGGATGATGTTGTTACTGATTTCAGGAACTTAGTGATTTCACTAAGTCTTGTCCTGCTGATAATTTTATGCCATATGTTTAGGTTGTTTCAGAGAGATCTATGCCCTTTTTGAGCATGATCAGTAAGGGTGTTTTGAGCATATGGTTGTGCTCTATCCATCCATGCCTTTGTTGGTATTTATGGAGTAGTCTAGCATGTCATTTTCGTGCTCTACTTTTGCTTGAAATTGTTTCCTGGCAGACTGTTTGCGTGAGATTCAATTTTCACGAGGTCGGTGTAGTTGATCCGTGTATGCTATGATGTTGTTCTTGCCATGTATAGCTCCTATGCCATGTCTTCTTGATGGGGGTATGCTTAGTTTATCTTGAGATGCTCTGTAGTGAGTGCATCGAGCTCACGAACATGCCATGTGGAATCTGTTTTTGCCATGTCCTGATATTTCACTAAGTCTGAAATCTGTAATAAAACTTGCAATGTTTACATGGGTGCCATCATTTCTTAAGGTCCTTTTTGGCTTATGGTCAGTAAGGGACTATTGAAATATGCTTTGAGTAGAATCATGTCATGCCTTGCTTTGCTATTATAAGTTCCTGTAGCATGTTGTTTGCTTGCTCTAAACATGCCTTCCTGATGTTAATTCCTGCCATGTTAGTATTTTCACTAAGTCTGTGAACCTGATATTTTGAGCACTTTCTCCATGCTTGTTTGAACATGTTATGATGTGATTTAGCCGTAGCTCAGTGCTCCTCTATTGTTAAGCATCTCCTTTAGTTCGTTGCCATATGCTTTTTTTTATGTTGGGGTGCTGTAGAATAGTTTTGTGTTGCGTGCTAAATAGCATCGGGCTGTTAAACGCAGTTTTGCGTCATTCTTGTTTTGCTTGTCATTTGCAAACCGTGCATCCGATTCCGGTGATCTTTATATCGATTTCAACCGAAATCACCCCATCTTTCCAGTGGCATACTTGGTTTGCCAAGTTGATGCCCGGTTCATCATTTTCCTTCCGGAGCATACATAAGCATAGCATGTCACATCTCGCATAGCATGTCATGTATTGCATCATATTGCTTGTGCATATGTTCCTTGTTTGATTGTGGTTCCGTTGCTTGTGTTCTTGCTTTGGGTAGAGCCGGGAGACGAGTACGTGAACGAGGAGCCTGTTGAGAACGCCTACGAGGATCAAGCCTTCGACAACTCTGAGAACCTTACAGGCAAGATGACCATACCTTCGAAATCACTTCTATCTTTGCTTGCTAGATGCTCGCTCTTTTGCTATGCCTATGCTGCGATACCTACCACTTGCTATATCATACCACCCATATTGCCATGTCAACCTTTAACCATCCATGTCCTAGCAAACCGTTGATTGGCTATGTTACCGCTTTGCTCAGCCCCTCTTATAGCGTTGTTAGTTGCAGATGAAGATGAAGTTTGTTCCTTGTTGGAACACGGATATTTTGGGATATCACAATATCTATTGTTTTAATTAATGCATCTATATACTTGGTAAAGGGTGGAAGGCTCGGCCTTATGCCCGGTGTTTTGTTCCACTCTCGCCACCCTAGTTTCCGTCATACCGGTGTTATGTTCCTTGATTTTGCGTTCCTTACACGGTCGGGTGATTTATGGGACCCCCTTGACAGTTCGCTTTGAATAAAACTCCTCCAGCAAGGCCCAACCTTGGTTTTACCATTTGCCACCTACACCCTTTTTCCCTTGGGTTTCGCGAGCCGAGGGTCATCTTATTTTAGCCCCGGGCGGTGCTCCTTCGAGTGTTGGTCCAAACTAGAGCCACTTGCGGTGCCGCCCCGAGGCAACTTGGGGTATCTTCGGTTGCCGACGTAGTGTTCATCCGGTGTGCCCCGAGAGCGAGATATGTGCAGCTCCTATCGGGATTTGTCGGCCTGGTGGGAGGTCTTGCTGGTTTAGTTTTACCATTGTCGAAATGTCTTGATGTCTGGGATACCGAGTCCGATCGGTGTGTCTTGGGTGAAGGTTTATTCCTTCGATGACCGTGAGAGCTTGTGATGGGCTAAGTTGGGACACCCCTGCAGGGTATTATCTTTCGAAAGCCGTGCCCGCGGTTATGAGGCAGATGGGAATTTGTTAATGTCCGGTTGTAGAAAACCCGAAGTTGACCTTAATTAAAATACATCAACCGTGTGTGTAACCGTGATGGTCTCTTCTCGGCGGAGTCCGGGAAGTGAACACGGTGTTGGAGTTATGATTGACGTAAGTAGTCAGGATCACTTCTTGATCGCTAATAGTTTCACGACCGCGCCTTGCTTCTCTTCTCGCTCTCTTTTGCGAAGTAGCCACCATATATGCTAGTCGCTTGCAGCAGCTCCTCCTTTTGACACCAGCCTTCCCTTAAGCTTAAATAGTTTTGATCTCGCGGGTGTGAGATTGCTGAGTCCCTGTGGCTCCTGATTCTACCAAAACAGATCACGGTACCGGTGATGCCGGTAGCAGATGGCGAACCGAGCTGAAGTGGGAATCTGATGAGGCCCTTGGTCGATACTATGTTTCCTTTCCGGACGATTAGTAGTGGAGCCAGTTAGGCGATCGGGGATCCGTGGTCGCATGTGGGGTTTTCTTCTTTTATTTTGGTTCCGTAGTCGGACCTTGATTGTATCTGGATGATGTAATGCTTTATTCATGTATTTGTGTGAAGTGGCATCGTAAGCCAACTATGTACCTTTTCCTTATGTATTACATGGATTGTGCGAAGATTACCTCACTTGCGACATTGCTTTCAATGCGGTTATGTCTCTAAGTCGTGCTTCGACACGTGGGAGCTATAGCCGCATCGAGGCGTTACAAGTTGGTAATCGAGCCATCCCGACCTTAGGAGCCCCCACCGCTTGATCGCTTTTAGTGGCGAGTTGTGTCTAGAAAAAAATGTTTTGAGTCATTTAGGATTATATATATCGGAGAGTTAGAATTCTTTTTACTCCCGGTCCTTCGACCTTACGGTGAGGTATCCGACGTAGAGTTTTGACTCTTCTCTTCTCAAATTTCACTAAAAAATTTTAGGATCACGCGGGTATCTTGGGATCGTTCGATATTCTTATGATGACAACATTGTCTTGGTTGCCTCGACATTTAGGGGTTGTGGCGGTGTCCCGGGAGTTGAGCTCCGAGGTGTTGTCGTCATAATTTTATCGTTGCAGATTCTGGAATACGAGTTTTACGCACGACATCGAAAATCTCTTTTATGCAGTTGTTGGTGAGATAACCCCGCTAACCCAAGATCTTGTGGTGAGTACGGGAGTATTGCCATGACTCGTATAACGGATGCTTTTGAAGGTTGAGGTACACGATTTCGAAGGTTTCTTGGTTATGTGTTGAAGGATGGATACAATTTGGATGTAGGGATTGTTAGCTTGGGTGAGATATATATATTGCTCCCTGTATCCCCAACACTGATTGCATAACGGAAAGTTTCGGAGTTTATAGGTGGGATTCAAGTAGCTCTAGCATTTTCTTCCGCAGATATTTGGTTTGTGATTGGGCAATCCTTACCACATATTTGTTCCATTCATACCTTGTTTTTTATTTTCATTCATCAATATCTCTTATCAAGTGGCTTCTCACCTTAATGGGTGTGATGTTTACTTTGGAATTCATTCGTTCATCCCTGTTCGAATGTTTATTGTGAAGACTATATGTTGCAATTTCTATCCGTTGATTCAACTTGTCTATCTGTCTATCAAGATGCTAACGGATGTCACCCTCTTCAGGATGGCTCCGCCAGCGCGTCAGAATCCGGAACGCAGTGATGGGAGTCAGCGAACCCTCCACCTCCACCTCCGCCTCCGGAGGCATGGCAAACTTTGATGGCAACCACTAACGCCAACGCCGATTGTTGATCCAGGTGATGCAAGAGCGTAACCAAGGCCAAGGCAACCAAGGGAATCAAGGTCAAGGGCAGTTCTATCATCAGCCACGATTTCCTACACTCAACAGTTCCTTGCCAACCAGCCAAAGTCTTTCAGCTTACGTGCGAGGCCACAGATGCCGACGATTGGCTCGTGGATATCAACAAGCACTTGAATGCAGCAATGTCGGACACGAGGACTACGTCAAGTTCGCGTCTTTTCAGCTCAAGGATCGAGGCAGCTGATTGGTTCCGACAATACAAGGATTCTAGAGGTGGTCGGTGATTACTTGGACTAATTTACGTCGGGACTTTAAAGCTCACCACATTCCTTCCGGTGTTGTTGAGAGCAAGCGTGAGGAGTTCCGCAATCTCAAGCAAGGAACATGTCGATGTACGAATACAACATACTGATTTGAAACTTGCTCGTTTTGCCAAACAAGGCGTTCTGATGAGAAAAGTATGATCTATCGGTTCAGAGGTGGCCTTGAGAGGATCTGCAGTTATCTCTTGTTCTTTATGAGCCTACTCGGTTTGATCAATTCTATAATATGGCACTCAAGCTAGAAGGTGCTCGGCTCAAGTGTGAGGCTTCAAAGAAGAGAATCGGGGATGCAGTCAGGTCTTCTTCATCCTCTCAAGTGGCGACAAAGCAGCAAAAGTTCTACCTTCCTCCTCCTCCGTTCCGTCGGCCTTATCAGCGAGAAGAACTCGGTGGTCGTGGATCTTCCCACCCACCCAACCCAAGCTACGAGAACAAGTCTCACCTCAAGCTCCAAGGTCAAATGCTCCTTATCACCGTCCGCTCTCGGAGGTGACTGCAACAAGTGCCAGCAGAAAGGTCACTATGCGAACAAATGCCATAACCAAAGCGCCTTCCTCCTCCTCCCCTGTGAGGTCTTCAAGCAATGCGGTGGTCAAGCATAATCCAAAGTATGCAAAGGTGAATATGATGAATGCAGCTCAAGCGGAGGATTCTTGAGATGTGATCATGGGTAATCTTCACATTAATGATATTCTGCAAAAGTCTTATTTGATCTTTGGTGCATCGCTTTCTTTCATTTCAAGACCTTTTGTTGCAAAGCATGAGTTTGTGACGGAAAAGATTCTGTCCGTTGAAGATTGTGTCCCGGGTAAGCAAATGACATCTAATAATTGTGTCCGGATGTTTCTATCAAGATGGGCGACTACAAATTCTGTCTAAACCAATTGTCCTTGGTGACTCGATATTGATCTTATTCTCGGGATGGGTGGCTTTCTCGGCACAAGGCTCAGCTTGATTGTCTTTGTCGGGAAATTCAATTGACACACCCTTACGAGGATGTTATCATCTATGCCGCTTCGTGATGAAACCATTGGTTGTTTTCTCTCAATGAGAAGGGCGAGTTGGATGCTATCTCTCAAATTCGATCGTTTGTGAGTACCAAGATGTCTTTCGGAAGAGCTTCGGGTATGCCTCCTCATCGGCCAGTCGAATTCGTTATCGATCTTGAGCCTGGCACTGAACCCGTTTGCAAGCGTCCTTACAAGCTTGGACCCAAGGAGCTGAAAGAATTGAAGAAGCAGCTCGATGAACAAGAGCGTCTGGGTTTGATCAGACCGAGTTCATCTCCATGGGGATGTGGAGTTCTTTTTGTCCAGAAGAAGGATGGCACGGACCGACTTTGTGTTGATTACCGTCCATTGAACAAGAAGACAATCAAGAACAAGTATCCACTTCCCAACATCAATGAGCTATTCGAGCAACTCAAAGGTGCTAAAGTATTCTCCAAGCTTGACCTCCGTATGGGTTATCATCAGATTCGCATTCGTGAACAAGATATTCCCAAGACAGCATTCAGAACAAGCTATGGTTCTTATGAATATACTGTCATGTCTTTCGGCCTTGTCAATGCTCCCCCAACTTTCTCTCGCATGATGAATTTTATCTTCAACCCATACACAAATGAATTCGTCTTGGTGTATCTCGATGATATTTTGGTCTTCTCCAAGAACAAGCAGGATCATGCCAAACATTTGCGATTGGTGCTCGACAAGCTCAGAGAACATCAATTCTATGCAAAGTTTTCCAAATGTGAGTTCTGGCTTGATGAAGTTCTTTATCTTGGTCATATCATCTCAGCCAAGGGCATCGCTGTTAATCCGAGAAGGTGTCTTCAATTGTGAATTGGGAACCTCCTCGAATGTCAAGCGACTCCATGATTTTCTCGGTCTTGCAAGCTATTGTCGAAGATTCGTTGAGAACTTCTCCAAGATTGCAAAGCCTCTTTCCAACCTCCTCGAAGCATGTCAAGTATGTGCGGGCCTTTGAGTGTGATGTCGCTTTCAACACCCTCAAAGAGAAGCTAGTCACAGCTCTGTCTTGACTCCTCTGATGAATCCAAGCCATTGAAGTTTTTCGTGATGCTTCCTTGCAAGGTCTCGGTCTGTGTTAATGCAAGAGAAGAAGGTTGTGGCTTATACCTCTCGCTTGATTGAAGCCCAACGAAAAGAACTACCCCACTCACGATCTTGAGTTGGCGGCGATTGTCCATGCATTGATAACATGGAGACATCTCTTGTTGGGAAGGAAAGTGGACATATTCACCGATCACAAGAGCCTCAAGTACATCTTCACTCAACCAAACCTCAACCTCAGGCAAACTCGTTGGGTCGAAATGATTCAAGAGTACAATCCAAGTATTGAATATACTCCTGGCAAGGCGAATGTGATTGCAGATGCCTTGAGCGAGAAAGGCTTATTACAACAGCTTAATTCTCAAGCCCTTCCAACGGATCTTTGTGAAGCTTTCGCAAGCTGAATCTTCAAGTTGTTCCTCAAGGATTTCTTGCCAACCTCATAGTCTCTCCTACTTTGGAAGATCCAATTCGTGAGGCTCAACTTCTGGATACCATGGTGAAGAAGGTGAAACGTGGTATTGACAAGGGCATTCCCAAATACAAGTGCTATCGCTTGGATGACAAAGGCACTCTTTTCTTCGAGGATCGTATTGTGGTTCCTAAAGGCGATCTGAGAAAAGTCATCATGAATGAGGCGCACAATTCCCTCCTGTCCATTCATCACGGAAATGCGAAGATGTACCATGACCTCAAGCGGTCGTATTGGTGGACTCGAATGAAGCGAGAAATTGCTCAATTCGTGAATGAGTGTGATGTCTGCGAAGGGTGAAAGAGAACACCAAAGACCAGCTGGTCTCCTCCAACCTCTTGCTATTCCGAATGGAAGTTTGATCATATCGAGATGGACTTCGTGACTGGTTTTCCTAAGTCAAGCGTGGAAATGATGCTATCTTCGTTGTCATTGACAAGCTTACTAAAGTGGCTCATTTTCTTCTGTCAAAGAATCTATCACAGCAGCTCGGTGGCGAGCTATACACCTCGTAATTGTCTCCTTGCACGGTATTCCACAATTGATCTCTTGGACCATGGAAGCATCTTCACTTCTAAGTTCAGGATTCTTTTGAAGGCCATGGGCACCAACATTCGTTTCAAAGACAGCTTTTCATCCTCAAACAAGTGGCCAAGTCGGCGAGTCAATCAAATCCTTGAAGATATGCTCGGGGCTTGTGTCATTTCTTTTGGCATGAAGTGGGAAGAGTGTCTCCCATATGCGAAGTTCTCTTACAACAACAGCTTCCAAGCGAGTTGGGCAAGGCCCCATTCGAAATTCTATATGGCGAAAGTGCCGTACTCCTCTCAATTGGTCCGAGGCGGTGAGCGCCAACTTCTTGGCAGCGACTTGATCACGAAGCGAAGAAATGTGCAAAGTCATTCATGAGAATCTTAAAGCAGCGCAATCGCGTCGGAAGGGCTATTATGATGACAAGCACCGTGATGTGGCTTTTGAAATCGGAGACCATGTCTACCTCGCGTCTCTCAATGAAAGGCACTCGTAAACCCGGTATCAAAGGAAGCTTGCCCCTAGATCGTGGGTCCTTTCAAGATCATTGGCAAAAGAGGCGATCTCGCCTATCAACGAGCTTCCATCCAACTTTGCAAGCGTGCACGATGTGTTTCACGTGTCACAGCTCATAAGTGCTTCAAGATTCTGGCGCACTATCAACTTTGAAGAAATTGACCTCCAAGAAGATCTCTCTTATCATGAGCACCCGTTGCTATTCTTGAAGAAACCGAGCGCAAGACTCGCAACAAGTCAATCAAATTCCTGAAAGTGAAGTGGTCACACCATTCGACCGAGAAGCCACACAGGGCGCGAGGATCACCTCCGTTCGAATATCCGGAGTTCTTTCGGTCCTAGATCTGGGGCGAGATCCTCTTGTAGTGGTGGAGTGTTGTAACACCCGGATGTATCTTTCCATATTTGTAACTCCAACTCTTGCCATTTTCGGATATGTGATATGATTTTCCCTCCGTGGTTGGGTTTTGTTTTCGTTTTGCATTTTGTCCATGTCATGCATCTCATATCATGTCATCATGTGCATCTCATTTGCATACGTGTTCGTCTCATGATTAGAACATATTCCCGTTGTCCGTTTTGCAATCCGGCACTCCTATGTTCCCGGCGTCCCCTCTTGTTCTTTTTCCGTGTGCGGGTGTTGAACATTCTCGGAATGGACCGAGCCTTGCCAAGTGGCCTGGTATAGCACCGGTAGACCACTGTCAAGTTTGGTCATTTGGAGTTCGTTTGGTACTCAACGGTTAACCGCTCTCGCAAAGGCCTCTTTTAAGTTGCAGCCCAACAACCCTTCAAAACAGCCCAATAACCCATCAAACTCCCTCCATGCCCTCGGTCGTTCGATCACGATCGTGTGGAAAACCGCTCCTCATTTGGACTCTCCTAGCTCCCTATGCCTATATAAACGTCCCTCCCTTCCATTTTGGGTCCAAACCTAAAATTCATCCCGTCGCCACGGACACGTCCGGCAGCCGCGGACACGTCCGCCGCCGCCCCCTCCATGAATCGGAGGCGCCACGTGGGCAGCCAGCGCCGCCACCCGCCGCCCGGCGCGCGAACCCCGCGGGGCCAGCCTGCAACCCTCTGCCTGCCCGCCCGTTCGCGTCCGCGCCGCCGCACTGCTGCGCATGCCGCGCGCGCCAGCCCGCCTCCGCGCCGGTGCGCCGCCGCCCTACCCGCCGCCGGCGTCCGCCGCCGCCCAGCGCTCCGCTCCTCCGCCCGGCTTCGCTCGCTGCTCCGCCGCCGCCGCCTGCAGCCGCCCAAGGCCTGCCGCCTCCGCAGCGCCCGGCCCCGCCCGCGCCCGCGCCGCCGCGCCCGCCGGCGACCTCCCTCCTCCGGCGTCCTCTCCTCCTCCGGTCCCGAGCTCCGCGAGCCCGAGCCCGCCGGCAACCTCCGTCCTCGGCGATCCGATCAGATCTGGAACCCTAAGGTTGACTTCTTCTCCCCCGAATTCGTCTAAGTCCTTGTCTGTCATAATTTCGTGCAATTTTCAACGCATCACATCTCTGCAACCGTGGCTCCGTTTTGGGCGTATAATATGTCAAAATGTTCGTCTCGAAGAGTACATCATTTAATTCCATTGCATCATTTGCATTTGAGCTCATCTTGATGCCCGAAATGCTGTTGGAAGATAGCTTCAGATCGTTAGTTTCAGAATTTTATCAGTTCGAGCTATTTTGTCATTTTTGCCATGAATTATGTGTGCACCCTATGAATTTGAGTCCTACATGTGAGTTGAACATTGCCATGCCATATTTCCAGGGGTATTTTCCATGTATTTTTGTGAGCTATGTGTTGACTAGAACAAGCATGCAAAGTAGGGATGATGTTGTTACTGATTTCAGGAACTTAGTGATTTCACTAAGTCTTGTCCTGCTGATAATTTTATGCCATATGTTTAGGTTGTTTCAGAGAGATCTATGCCCTTTTTGAGCATGATCAGTAAGGGTGTTTTGAGAATATGGTTGTGCTCTATCCATCCATGCCTTTGTTGGTATTTATGGAGTAGTCTAGCATGTCATTTTCGTGCTCTACTTTTGCTTGAAATTGTTTCCTGGCAGACTGTTTGCGTGAGATTCAATTTTCACGAGGTCGGTGTAGTTGATCCGTGTATGCTATGATGTTGTTCTTGCCATGTATAGCTCCTATGCCATGTCTTCTTGATGGGGGTATGCTTAGTTTATCTTGAGATGCTCTGTAGTGAGTGCATCGAGCTCACGAACATGCCATGTGGAATCTGTTTTTGCCATGTCCTGATATTTCACTAAGTCTGAAATCTGTAATAAAACTTGCAATGTTTACATGGGTGCCATCATTTCTTAAGGTCCTTTTTGGCTTATGGTCAGTAAGGGACTATTGAAATATGCTTTGAGTAGAATCATGTCATGCCTTGCTTTGCTATTATAAGTTCCTGTAGCATGTTGTTTGCTTGCTCTAAACATGCCTTCCTGATGTTAATTCCTGCCATGTTAGTATTTTCACTAAGTCTGTGAACCTGATATTTTGAGCACTTTCTCCATGCTTGTTTGAACATGTTATGATGTGATTTAGCCGTAGCTCAGTGCTCCTCTATTGTTAAGCATCTCCTTTAGTTCGTTGCCATATGCTTTTTTTTATGTTGGGGTGCTGTAGAATAGTTTTGTGTTGCGTGCTAAATAGCATCGGGCTGTTAAACGCAGTTTTCGTCATTCTTGTTTTGCTTGTCATTTGCAAACCGTGCATCCGATTCCGGTGATCTTTATATCGATTTCAACCGAAATCACCCCATCTTTCCAGTGGCATACTTGGTTTGCCAAGTTGATGCCTGGTTCATCATTTTCCTTCCGGAGCATACATAAGCATAGCATGTCACATCTCGCATAGCATGTCATGTATTGCATCATATTGCTTGTGCATATGTTCCTTGTTTGATTGTGGTTCCGTTGCTTGTGTTCTTGCTTTGGGTAGAGCCGGAGGCGAGTACGTGAGCGAGGAGCCTGTTGAGAAGCGCCTCGAGGATCAAGCCTTCGACAACTCGAGAACCTTACAGCAAGATGACCATACCTTGAAATCACTTCTATCTTTGCTTGCTAGATGCTCGCTCTTTTGCTATGCCTATGCTGCGATACCTACCACTTGCTATATCATACCACCCATATTGCCATGTCAACCTTTAACCATCCATGTCCTAGCAAACCGTTGATTGGCTATGTTACCGCTTTGCTCGGCCCTCTTATAGCGTTGTTAGTTGCGGTGAAGATGAAGTTTGTTCCTTGTTGGAACACGGATATTTTGGGATATCACAATATCTATTGTTTTAATTAATGCATCTATATACTTGGTAAAGGGTGGAAGGCTCGGCCTTATGCCGGTGTTTTGTTCCACTCTCGCCACCCTAGTTTCCGTCATACGGTGTTATGTTCCTTGATTTTGCGTTCCTTACGGTCGGGTGATTTATGGGACCCCCTTGACGTTCGCTTTGAATAAAACTCCTCCAGCAAGGCCCAACCTTGGTTTTACCATTTGCCACCTACACCCCTTTTTCCCTTGGGTTTTCGTGAGCGAGGGTCATCTTTATTTTAGCCCCGGGCGGTGCTCCTTCAGTGTTGGTCCAAACTAGAGCCACTTGCGGTGCATACGAGGCAACTTGGGGTATCTTCGGTTGCCGTCACGTAGTGTTCATCCGGTGTGCCACGAGAGCGAGATATGTGCAGCTCCTATCGGGATTTGTCGGCACTGTGGGAGGTCTTGCTGGTTTAATTTTACCATTGTCGAAATGTCTTGATGTACGGGATACCGAGTCGATCGGTGTGTCTTGGGTGAAGGTTTATTCCTTCGATGACCGTGAGAGCTTGTGATGGGCTAAGTTGGGACACCCTGCGGGTATTATCTTTCAAAGCCGTGCCGCGGTTATGAGGCAGATGGGAATTTGTTAATGTCGGTTGTAGAAAACCGAAGTTGACCTTAATTAAAATACATCAACCGTGTGTGTAACCGTGATGGTCTCTTCTCGTGAGTCAGGGAAGTGAACACGATGTTGGAGTTATGATTGGCGTAAGTAGTCGGGATCACTTCTTGATCGCTAATAGTTTCACGACCGCGCCTTGCTTCTCTTCTCGCTCTCTTTTGCTAAGTAGCCACCATATATGCTAGTCGCTTGCAGCAGCTCCTCCTTTTGACACCAGCCTTCCCTTAAGCTTAAATAGTTTTGATCTCGCGGGTGTGAGATTCTTTGAGTCCCTGTGGCTCCTGATTCTACCAAAAGCAGATCAGGTACCGGTGATGCGGTAGCGCAGATGGCGAACCGAGCTGAAGTGGGAATCTGATGAGGCCCTTAGTCGATACTATGTTTCCTTTCGGACGATTAGTAGTGGAGCCAGTTAGGCGATCGGGGATCTGTGTCGCATGTGGGGTTTTCTTCTTTTATTTTGGTTCCGTAGTCGGACCTTGATTGTATCTGGATGATGTAATGCTTTATTCATGTATTTGTGTGAAGTGGCGACTGTAAGCCAACTATGTACCTTTTCCCTTATGTATTACATGGATTGTGCGAAGATTACCTCACTTGCGACATTGCTTTCAATGCGGTTATGTCTCTAAGTCGTGCTTCGACACGTGGGAGCTATAGCCGCATCGAGGGCGTTACAACTTTGCTCTTGCATCACTGTATTTACTGATGCCAACCAATTTCAAATTTGAAGGATGCAATTGAAACTCCAATGGCGCAATAGGTATGTTTTAAACATGTTTCTTCAACGTGTTTGGCGTTTTCTGTTGTAACTTGCTCTATGTTGATTTAGTTTCAATTGAATAAACAGTTATGTTCTCATGCCATGCACATTACAAGTGTTGTTATTGTTGTGTAGTTTCCCACACTTATATTCTGTCTATGCTGCTTTGTCTTAAATAGATATGATTCGAATTGTATCTATCTTGATTTGGCAACATAAACTAGAATGATATAGACCATCTGATGACCATACTACATAGATATATGTTTGTTTCATGCTATTATCCTGTCCACCTTACTCTTGAACTGGTTTACCAAAATGAGTTTCATATACTACATTGTAAACTTTGAGATGTGTTTGTTTGTTTCTCTTTTAGAACACGGATAAAATATTGGAGAAGAGTACCTGTTATGCAATGGTAAAGGAAGTAATGAGATAAGGTTCAAGATAGTGAGACATCCCTGTTGGTCTCCAAGAAAGCTGATAAAAACTATATTGAGGACACCGAGACAAGCCCAAAGTCTGTCTTGATGTAGTGTTCGAGTTACTGGCTACCACTGCTAGCACCAGCTCTTCGAACTCGTTGCCTGAATCAGTTCGGCTTCTTGAGTCTTAACTTCAAGTTGAAAGACATCGATCATATGTTATGTGATAGGAAGCCGAAGGACTGAGGAAGTCCCTGCAGAATTCAGATACATACTTTACGGTGCAATGACAAGTATTTGGAGGACTTAAGCGCCAAACAAGAGAAAGTTAATAAGCTTGCTAAGCATCTTGCCGACATTATGGGTACCAGGATATTGTTTCTTGAGCTCTTTGAAGTGGTTTCATTCGGACTTGTTTTGCTGCAGCGTTTATATCTTTGTTGTGTTCCTTTATTTGCCTTTGGTGGCGAACTTTGATGCCCAGTGGATGTAATATGTGTAATAGTCGTGATAGCCTAGTGTAAGTTGCTTGCTTATTTATTTCCTTGTTGTCTTGTTTATTTCTTTTCTTGTAGTCAGTGCAGTTTTTTTCTGTGGTTTGCTAGTGGCTGCAATAACCTATTTTTTAAAACTAGGCCACAATAACCATGGGCTAATATTTACTGTAGTGACACTGGACCAATGGGCTGTAGAAACAGTGGGCCTTCTACGGGCCGTATAAACAGTGGGCCTTCTATGGGCCGTAGAAACAATGGGCCTTCTACGGGCCGCAGAAACAATGGGCCTTCTACGGGCCGTATCATCAATGGGCCTTATACGGGCAGTATGATCGATTGGCCAAACATGGGCCAATAACAGGCCGCATTATGGCCGTAAACGGGCTAGAGTTGGAATCGTCCGTTCATGGGCCGACCATAACGGGCCATCGTTAATAGGCTATATTTCATGACACTATGAAAATGGCCCAACGTGTTAACGGACCACAAACGGGCCGACTGTAACCACGGGCTGAATTTGGCCCATAAGCGAAAAATAGCGATAATGGGCGTAAGTAAGCGAATCTTTGGAAATGAGCCCAGAATAAATGGGCTCGAGAAGGCCGAAAGATAACATAAATTTGAAGCGCCCAGCGGAATAATGGCCCTTAATGGGTATAAAGCAATACACTATTCATTACGGGCGGTTTCACCACGGGCGTTAATGGGTGTAAAGTAATACATTGTTCATTACGGGCGGTTTCACCACGGGCCGTTAATAGGCCGAGAGTTACGAGGGCCTCATATGGGCGAAAGGCGTCATGGGCCATACATGGGCGAAGTGAAAATGAAATTTGGAATCATATTGGGTGGCCGGTGGCGTCTTGGGCCTAATTCGGATAAGGCGAACGGGCCTTGGGTTAGCGAGCTATAAATGGGCTATATGCGAACACGCCGTTAACAGGCTTTACATGGGCCGGCCCGCCACCTTTTGACCAAGTCAAACGGGCGGCCTTTTCACGAGAATGGGCCTCTGTTGGGTCGTGCCACGTGTCAACGTCTCATAGGCGCTTTACATCCAATGAGTGGATGACATCTGTCCCAGCGGTGAGTGACCGTGTTTCCTCCGACCAATGATGATTTTACGTGGAAAATCCCCATTGGTCGGGGTGATAGCGAGTTATCGGATCAAAACACGACCCGATAGCTTAACGGCATTCCGTTACGGTGGATGCCCGTGTCGGTCACCCTTGACGTAAAGCACTTACGTGACGCGTGATTTATCGTCATGGAAGTGGACACTTCCGTGATGATAATTTTGGCAATGTCATGGAACACTTCTCTGACAAAGACAGTATGACTATCTTGATTCTATCATAAATTTGTCATGGATGTACATGCATGACAAAAAACGTGACCTACTGTGACAAACACGTATCATCATGGAAGTGTATTTTTTTTGTAGTGTTTCTTTCCCTTTTCAACAAAGAGATTGGTTCCTTACAAATGTGTGTATCCATTTTCCCTTTTCGACCAACAAAGCGGCTGGATAGCCAGTCTATACTACTTTCCCTCCCTCCTTTCCTCATTGAACCACGTCCTAGATTCATGCTCCACCCCACCGCACCCTTCTTTCCTCTTTTAACCAAGACCTAGATTCGACTACAGAATCGAAAATGATCCGCATGCAGCTAGAGCAATGACGATTTCAAAGAGTGTGGAGAGTGCAAACCCTAACGAACAAGCGCTGAGGCTCCAGCTTATATATATATATTGTAGTACGGACTGATCTCCGGTGCCTTAACTGCACCTGCTTTTGGTTGTATGACAGGTGGGCCAGCCACATTTTGGGCCCACCTGTCATAAACCCAAAGGCAGGTGCACTAAGTCAATGAAATTGCGTCCATATAGTACTCGTGTATACGACTAATATATAGCATAGTGGTATTCTTATTCTCTCCATAACAATGGTTTTAAATTGTGTAAGTACGAAACGAAACTCTTTATTTAACGTACCAGTGAAGAAAACTACTACTTCCGACGAACTAACGTCCATGCGTCCTGGTCGCACTTCATGTCCTTCACGTGCGGTACACTACCCTCCCTTAAGTGAACAACCACACATGCGCCAAATCATCGGAAACATGTGAGAGTGTGTACAAATAAAGAATTTTAATTTCAATTATCGGAAAGGTTTGAGAGTATGTACAGTTTGCCCTCTCTAATAATTATGGTTTATTGTGTTCGGCCTAAACTTGGTCAAACTTTACAAAGATTGACTTCAGTCAAATCTAATATGCGGATTAAATAAAAATGGAGGGCTACTACGTCCATCCGGGTTTTAAGTCCACACCATTTTTTTAATCAAAGTTAATAGTTGGACAAATAAAATTACAGGGGAGCTGGAGACAAAGTTGTGAGAAGGCTTAGAAATCAATACAAAACTTATGCTCTTAGTACCAACATCGATCCTTCTTCGAGGAAACATTTGGTTCATAGCCAATTGTGTGATAAAATTGCACCAACGTGAAAGATGACTGTGTCTCCAATGCAACCAAGGTGAACTGGTGAAGGATATCATCTTTGTGGGTAACAAGCAAAGAGCGTTGATGGAAGATAACTTGTTTTTCATTGAAAATCGATCAGCTTCACTAGCCGACGAACCATGAGGCACAACCATGAGCATCGATAGGTCATCGTGGTGATGCAACATCCATTTGGCATCAAGTTTGGGTGAGGCACCTATGAAGTTTGACAAATCCTCAATATAGTATGTTTCCTCTCAGTAATCAAGCTCGAGGAAGGAAGAACCACGTGGCAGAGGACAGTGAGGCGGAACAACAACGGCCATCCAATTTTGTGCAGTTCCACTAAAATTGAGGAAGACATGCTCGGGTATGGAGATACGCATCGCTGTTTGCAAAAATATAAAAACAGGATATAATGTTGTTACTTTGTTTTGGCAGTGGTACCAGATTAACAATGACATCTCAATTGTCAATAAGAATTAATGAAAAGTACACCAACAAACAGAAGCATCATGATTATCTTGATGGGAACTAAACCAGGATACCCAAGAAAAAAAGCATTTCTTCATTTAACGGTGATAGTATTACATTAGCGGTGACAATAGGAGCATATGGACAATGACCGCACAACCACCATGTACTTTTTGTCGAAACAACATGTATACCTCCACCGAGGCATAAATCAGGACAACTTTTCGAGTGGCATTTCCTCTATAATAGTAGGTGATGTTGGACCAGCTGATGAACCCTAGCTACTATACATGGGGCGCTGGGGAGTAGTCGCATAGAAGAAAACCCGCATGCAGCGACATGGGGAGCTCGACCAGTACAAGTATTATACCTCAGGTGGGCGATATGTCGCTTAGGCGGGCGGGCGGGATCTACCCACACGACAACAGCGAACAAGGGCGCGGAGGACCTTCGTTCGCACCAGCGCCAGCTCTGAGAGGACGATGCGCATCGGCTTCCTCCATCGCCGACGGCGACAACGTCAACGCTGCACCTCCTCACCTCCCGCAGCGGACGGGATTCGACTGGATCTCTGACCACCGGTGAGGAGATAGATAGAGTGGACACTGTCATCTTGTTTTGATATAGAGAGGGTGAGAGAGCGAGACACGAGAAACCCTATCAAACAAGAGGCTATAATGGAGTAAAAAAATCTCTCCATAGCAGTGGTTTTAAATAGAATACGCGCGTTCCCGGAAAAAAGAAACGAAAACTGGCGGACAATTTTTTAGCGTACCAAGAAAGAAAACTCGATCAAAAACACGCCCCCGCTTCCAGGTCGTGAGAGTCGTCGTGCCCACACACATAGACATAGACATGCATATCCGTGTTTACGTAAAATTCTATCTCCATCTCCATCACCAATCGTATTTGCCCAACTGGCACATTATTTACGTTGTTAATTATGTACGCAACAATATTAATGTACAACATCTCTTGTTTGCGGGCGTCCGGACCGCTGCCACGCCCACTCCTGACAAACCCGAACCCTCTTCATCACCCGCGCGTGCTTCCTGCCCAAAACAATCAGTGCCGCATTCATGCCCGACCAGAGCGGACGCGACCTCTCACTAGCGCCGACATTGAAGCGGCGCCGACCGAGAGAGCATCGCTCGCCGCTTCCTGGTGCATGCGACTGCTCCGCGTTCAAAGGTTGCAATAGACGGCCACAACATGCATGTAAAAAGTTCTTGGGAGTCCGTGCTACAGCTAGCTGTCCTCCCCCAACTCGTGAATCTCTTCTAGTAGTGCTAATACTCCATGGCGCGATCCATCGACAAGCAGGCGGGAAAGTTATCGTATAATCGGTTTGCGGTGAGTGGCATGCCGAGCGACCATGTGGGGTCGATCCGTGGAGGAGGGTGAGACACAAACACGACAGACGTGATTTAAACGTTGGTTTTTCTTGATGGCGCAATCCAACAAAACGAAACGTTGGTTTCTCACCGTTTCATTTTTTCTCCAGAAAAATGGAAACTTTCCACTCCATTTTCATTCCTACTCCAAGGTTGACCTGTTACAACATTCCATCAAATACAAAGGAAAACTAACACGCATGCTGATGCATCTCAATGATTCACAGATCATAGCCAATATTTACTTCACAACTAAAGACAAAAGTTGTGAGAGCGTGTACGAAAGCAAAACTACTGATGGGGTCACTATGACTTAAACCCTAAACCCTAAACAGGATTTAATTCCCTGGCTAGGTAGAACATGTCGAAGGAAGACGGCTGGCACCCTCAGATCATACGATGCTTTTGTGCAGTTCCACTAAAATCAAGCTGAGCATCCCTGATGGCAAAGATATTGAAGTGTGATTAGAATCATAGTACTGGCACTAGTTCATGAGACATAAACTCATCACAAGTAGAAGCCGGTAGAAGTAGAGAAAGATCGACATGGAGATGGAGCTACGTGGGGAGCTGCGGCAGTGGAGCAAGCCGGCTCCAAAAGGAAGATATACTACCTGGTACGTCGGGCTATAGCTAGAAGGGCGCTTGGGACGCGGCATCAACCCATACCACGGTGACCCCCGATTGGGACTCACCGACTGTGGGTTTTCTCCCTCGCCGATGTCGACGCGTCTACGCAAAACACTGTTCCCTTCCCCCAGCTGCGGGATCAGGCCGGATATGTGACCAGCGGTGTGGCCACCGTCGTTCTATGCTTGTGAAGAGAGCAACCCAAGCAAGCAGGCTTGTAGCTTAGGCTCCTGCTAGTGTATGTATAGTGGTTGTCTTTTTCTCTCCATATCAACCATTTTATATTGCGTACGTATCATTGAAGAGTGAAATGATGGTTGCTTCTTTCGACTAACTTATTGTGTGATTTGACTGCTCCTTAGTGGCCCCTACACGTACTCCCCCTACGTGTATGACCGTTCCTGAGTCTCACTTGTACTTATCTCTATTTTCTTGCATGACATGTAGACAGGATGCGCATAGAGGAATTTTGTTACTGCGCGTTGTTACGTAGTAGTACTGTACTACTAGTCCCTACTCCCTCCTTCCGGTTCACTACTGGTACTCCCTCCGTCCTGGCTTATAGGTCCCCTTTGAACTCAATTCATGGGCTCGTTTTCCTCAAGAAAATTGTCTTTACCAACGTATTAATATCGGGAATGCATGCTTGAACAACGAATGATTAAACCTTGCATGCAACGTTTTGACAAAGCATTGACTTATGAACATCTGGATGTAAGGGACTACAACCTCGTGCATGCATGCAATAGTCACACGTACACATGGACGCAAAAACGCGCGCGACGCCCTAATGCATGCATGTCCGAGCACACATGGAACACACACGGTCGCGCTCAAGTGCTCAACCTACATGTGCATGCACACACTCAGCCAGGGTGAGCTAGTGACCGTATAAATACCACAAAATGTATATATTGAGCGCAATGAGCGTATTATGAAGTCCACTGACCGTATTTTTACAAATATACAGTGACAGACAGTGTATTTATATTGTTTGAAATTAAGCCATATTAACCGGAGAGGAGGCGGTATGGACTAGCATTACTTTGTTGTGTCCCATCAGCTTGTCGAACGAGGAGAAGCTTGCAAGATGGGAGAAGCTTGCGCGCGGCGGCTCGCAGGACAAGGAGAAACTTTTGACTAATCAAGCTCTCCCTCGCTCAAGCGATGGATCTGCAATAGTTAATTCGGTGTCAGATTGCCAGAAGCATACACTATACTAGCACTATTATTGTTCGAGTTCCCGAAGAGGCGAACAGCCAAGCGCAAAGTTTACTAGTACTAGTACTACTACTATAGTCTATAGAGGTATGTACTATACTACTAGGAACCAGATGGAGGAGCGTCTGCACTCTTATTGTATTTTAAAAATATGATAAAGAAATCTTCAACACATTTGGTTCTCTTCGAGGGTTCTCGCATGTGATAATGGAAGTTGATTGCATGGAACACTTGCCACAATTTTAGCTTAATTTTGGCTCATATCCTGTTACAAATAGGAGCGCTCGGTAATATTTCCTCTTTTCTTGTTATTCAGCATGTAAACAGGTCAGCAAACCTTGCGGCGCATCTTTATGCGAACTGTGCTTGCTACACTTTGAATGTGGCTGAGAGCTGGCTTGATGAAACACCTTGCTTCCTACTTCTTTTTTGCGGGGTACCTCGCTTCCTAGTGACAAGTGTCTTGGTTGATCGTCCTACGAATGCTTATATATGAATAAATCTCTCTCATTTACCCGCAAAAAAGATTAAGCCATGCTAACCGGAAAGGAGGGAGTATGGACTAGCACTACTTTTTGGTGTGTCCGTCAACTTCATGAGAATGAGGAGAAGCTTGCGAGGACAAAGCGAAGCTTCGCTTCACGCTTTTGACTAATGCAACCTACCCTCGCCCAGGCGGTGGACATGCATCAGTTCATTCGGTGTCAGATTGCCAGAGGCATACACTGTTGTAGCGACCCGACCCGAATGGATCAAGTCTCTGTGCTTAAGTGTCATCCCTGGACCGGTATGCTGACACACACAGTACTCGAGGATTTATAACAGCATACCGGTCCAGGGATGACACTTAAACACAGAGACTTGATCCATTCGGGTCGGGTCGCTACAACAGTGTATGCCTCTGGCAATCTGACACCGAATGAACTGATGCATGTCCACCGCCTGGGCGAGGGTAGGTTGCATTAGTCAAAAGGCGTAAGCGAGCTTCGCCTTGTCCTGCAAGCTTCTCCCTCGAGGATTTATAACAGAGGTAAATCACATGTATAAAGTAACGTAAATACTATTACATCAATCCAAATAGCGGAAGTAACAAGGTTGTGGATTCCCATCAACACCAACGGCAAAGTTGAGTTTAGAAATCGTAACCCTAACGTATCACTTACTCGTCGTAAGAAATCCTGCAACATGAGACGTTGCAGCCACAAAGGGTCAGTACATTGAATGTACTGGCAAATTCACACCATAGAGCAATGATGAATAAAGGCTATCACTACATGCATATTTGGCTGGTGGAGGATCTATGGTTATAATATTTTTGCGAAAAGCCAATTTTTCCCTACTGCAAAGGAATAAATTTATTTAACTATCATGGTGGTTGTTAAACATTTAGAATGGTTGACAGCATTCTCAATCCCAATTAAGTAACATCATTAAAACCCAACAAGATTAACTAAAGTAACATGATGAGATTCACAGGAAAATCCAAGTACTAGATACTCAAAACGTCCATAACCGGGGACACGGCTAATCATGATTAGTTTATACACTCTGCAGAGGTTTGCACACTTTTCCCCACATGACTTGATCTCCTCCGTTTGGATTCTCGCACTACAAGTTGTTTGAGAAACGGATGACCGAGACATAGTCTTTTAGAAGCGCTTGCACCTTACGAACGGGTAGACCGTACCAACCTACATCCCCTACATCGGCTAGTCTACCACTGTAAGAGTTTGCACAACTTAGTCAACTATGCTAGAGCCCATAGTAGCATGTGGCTGCAGACGGAAGTTTCTAGCATGAATAATCTCATGATCCCTTCGAGCCTGGGTGGCGGTCTGAAAAAAACAGGCAAATCCTGGAAACCAGGTACCTCAATCCACTCAGATGTGTGTTTAAGTTGCCACCTTAAATAAACCATTAATTAACAAACTCACATCTGTCATGGATACACTCACCCAATCCACGTCTACTAGCATAGAATGGCATAATAAGCAAACGTAGAAGTAACTCCCAAAGGTTTGATAATAAAACAGGTAATAGGTACTACCTCATCTACTTCCCAAACCCACATATTAATTAGATCCTAGTCATGCAATGTTTGAGGATTGATCTAATGCATAAAAACTGGGTAGTAAAGAGGTATGATCAAAGTGTGAAGTTGCCTGCAATGTTGATGAAGATGATTCGCACTCAAAACTCTTGATAGTTCTACTCGTCACACTCCGGTCAATCTATCGTGAGCAAGCAATTGTAACCACACATAAGCAATCACTCAAAAGATTGGAAAGAACGAAGAAAACAATTCGGAAAACATCAAAACCAAGAAAATAACTCTTGCAACATTAAACAATTTCTAACAGTACCAAAATTATGTGAATTTGGCCTTATCATAAAGTTTAGGTCAAGACCTTCGAGATGCAAAAAGAATCAACTACATCGGAGTTACGAAACTCAAGTTATGATCAAACGAAGTTCAAATTCAAATCTGATCTAATTCAAATTTTAAACTTTCAAAAACATGTTTGAGTTGGATTACTGGATAGAGGAGATCGTAACGAAGAAGTGGGCATTGGTTTTGTTGGATTTGGACAAACGAGTAAAAAGTTGTGAGGGTTCGAAAACTAGTGGCTAATCTGTAAATAGATATATTTACAGATAGGTCCCTGACGAAAATAACAGAAAAGAAAAGGCTAAAAAGCGAACGTTCATTTTTCTGATCTAAACAACGGACGTTCTCTAAATAAAAACAAAATGTTTCGGGAAAAAAACTAAAATGATCTGGATCGTTGGATCCAGATCCAACGGCGAGGAAGGGGCGGCGGTTACCGCGGCGGCGGCGGCGAAGTCCGGTGGCGCGGGACGGCGGCGGCGGCTCTGCTCTGGTCGGGGTGGTGGCTCCGGTCGTTGAGGAGGGCAATGGAGGGGTCGGGGAGGGGCGGTGCGGCAAGGCGAAGAGGATGGCGGCGTCCGCGGTGGTCCACGGTGAAGGGACGGAGTGGGGCGGCGGCGGATCTCGCCGAGCGGCCAACCGGCAAGTCTTGAGAAGTCTGTGTGCTAAAAAAAGAGAGAGAGTGTCGGGGTTGCGGGATTTATAGGAGGAGGGGGCGACGGTGGCGTGGAGGGGCCAAGGCGGCGGGGAGAGTCCGGCCGCGGCACGGACGTCGAGGCGGCGGCAGAGTCGTGCGGGATGCGGACTTTGTCGTCCGGTCGGGGACGACGCAGCGGTGGGCCGGCGCGGTCGGCTGGGCCTGGGGCCGGCCCAGTCGGCGAAGAAAGATGTTTTCTTAAAACAAATTTTCAGAAAATAAAATAAAACCGAAATAAATAAAAAATACTATAGGCATATAATATATCAAAATTTTCAGAAAAATATTTCCTACAAGCTGAACATTTTTATAGAGTCAAATAAAATACACACAAATTCAACTAAAGCAAAGAGTGCTTCTGCCCTAGTAAAATCCAGTAAAAATCATTTTTAAAAATACCAAAATTAATTCAAATTTATTTCTCTCCAATTTTGTGATGTAGGGAATCATGTTACCCTATTTTCCATATATTTTATTTTTAGAGAAAAATAATTTGAATAAAACTCAAATAACTCCAAATTGAAAAATAAATTCAAAAGAACTTTGAATTTAATTCTTTGAAACTCCCAACTCATATTTCATATGTTTTGAAGAAGTCATTTTATCTTCGCTCGTGAAAATCATTGAGTTGCATAAAGTTCCTGGGTTAAAAATATTTTCCAAATGAAATTCAAATATTTTCAACACCCCTTGTCATTTAAATAAATGGAAGAAGTCATGTCATGTTCTCTCCAGGGTTTTGTGGTGAAAAGAATTTGAATTCACGGAGATAACGAATGCAAAATGAAATTTTGGGAAAGTCCTTTTATTCCCTCTCATTTAACTTTCAAAAAGTTTCGAATTTCACTCAATTTCACACAATCAATCAAACAATTAATCAAATCTATCTATTTGTATAACATCCCAAAATTTTAAACCTACCACCCTTAAAATGAATCTCGTCCTCGAGATTCAGAGAGGCTAGCAAGAAATAGGTTAGGGTGCTACCACCCTTAGAAGCATTGTTACGGTTCCATCAAAAAAACATATACTCCATCCTTAATTATGACTGTGTCGGTCTTCCCAGATCTCGGGAAATTCCATCTCTGGGCTCTTCCGGTAGCGGCATAACCTTTTCTTAATTCCTGTATCCATTTCATCCTGGTAAGGTTATTCCGAGACTGGGTCTGGCGCCAATGCTAAGCAACTATCGATATCTCATGGTGGTCATCCATTTATGGTTTCTCCTGCAGGAAACGGGTCTGGGTTGAGCCTCACCGTATGTCCTACGATTGGCAACAGCTGCCTTGTACAAGGGAAAAAATACTTATACCATTCTAAGGTTCGAACAAGGTTTTGATCGTCGTCTCTCTACTATAGGTAAGTCACTCAGATTTACCATCCCATATAGTAATGCGAATAATAAGAGTAAGTCGGTATGGTGATCAATCCAAATCATTACCTTGTATACGGTTTAGCGAATCCCGCATTCTAACACTCGGTCATCCTCACAAGCATTGCAGAATTTCCCTTGTCGATGAACCAGGTTCGGATAAATCCATTGATTCTGCAAGCCAAACAAACATCTATCGTTCCTTAACAACTCTCGGGTTTTGTGTAAACTCCTATAGGATCGTCTATCGATAAAATCGTAACTTCTTTAGGGTTTTCCTTCAGCAAGAATATGCTTGATTCTTGGCAGGTCCTGGGGCCTGTAGGTTATGGCCCATCTCATCACTTGTAAACCTTGAACTCATCCTCGGGGCAACTGATCATTATTCCAACATCCAGTTTCCGAGCATTCTTAAATCCATCTCATTGTAATGTCTTCCTTCCTTCTATTTGTACCAAACTAAGGCGTGATTACTCAGACTCATCATGGAGTTACATTGATCCATATTTCCAACATCATATCTCCTTCATATCCAATAGTAATTCATCTCTTCATCCTCGTGGTATATCCCACATACCGAGATAAAAACTTATACTTATGAAGTCCATACTCCACTTCGTGGAACATCATTATCCTTTCGAGGTCAAACGTCCTTCTGAGGAATATTGGCCATCTCGCATGGCGTTCTTCAAGCGAGAAGCGTGAAACACATCATGAACTCGGCGGTGCTTCGGGTGACTCCAACTTGTTGGCCACTTCTCACATACGCTCCAAAACTCGGTATGGTCCTACAAATCTCGGGGCTAACTTGCCCTTAATTCCAAATAGTTTAACTCCTCGCAGAGGGGACACACGAAGACATGCTCTATCTCCAATTTCATAGACTTCCTCCTTGCATTTTTTTAGTCTGCATAACTCTTCTGCCAGGACTGAGCTACCTTCAGTCTATCTCGAATCAACTTAACATTCTCTTCTGAATCCTTGATCACATTTGATCCAAACAACTAACGGTCTCCAACTTCATCCCACATCAATGGTGTCTGGCTCCTTCTCCATACAAAACTTTAAAAGGGGCCATCTTCAAACTGGCTTGGTAACTATTGTTGTATGAGAAGTCCACGTAAGGTAGATTATCATCCCTACTAGATCCATAATTTAGCGCACACGATCTCACCATGTCCTCCAGAATCTGATTGACTCTCTCGGTCTATCCATCTGTCTGCGGATGAAAGGCTGTACTGAACTCTAGCCTAGTACCCAAAGTCTGGTGCAGCTGTTTCCAAAACTTTGAGGTAAACTATGTTCCTCTATCTGATGCGATGGTCCTCGGAACTCCATGCAGACATACGATCCTGGTCAAATATATCTTGGCCAACTTCGCAGTTGTATAGGTGGTTTTCACTGGGATAAAGTGACCACTTTGGTCAAGCGAATCAACTACTACCCAGATAGAATCATATCCCGTTCGGGTTCTGGGAAATCCGGTAATGAAATCCATGCCAAGCTTATCCCCACTTCCATTCGGGTATCGGCATAGGCCGTAGTAATCCTGCAGGCTTCTGATGCTCTGCTTTTACTCTCTCTGGCATACATCACCTACGACTACATACTCCATAATATCCTTCTTCTTACCAGTCCACTAGAAACACTCCTTCAAATCCAAATACATCTTGGTGTTTCCAGGGCGAGTCGAGTATGGTGAGTCATGAGCCTCTTGAAGTCTTTACTTACTGATCTTTGCATTATTGGGAACATATACACGGTCCTCGAACCATAAGGTGTCGTGCTCATCCTTACGAAAACCTTTGGACTTTCCTTTGCTCATCCTCTCTTTTACCTCAGCAATCTCTTTTTCATACTTCTAAGCTTCACGAATCCTTCCCAACAATGTAGACTAAACTTCCATTGCTGCAACAAAACCTTTGGGAACAATCTCCAACCGAAGTTCCTTGAAAATCCTCGGCTAACTCCTTTGGTAATCCTCCGCTTATGAGGGTATTCATCCTTGTTTTCTTTATGGTTGTGTCCTATTTCTCCACAAAGCATGTATGCACAAGGTTTCTTCATATCACTTCCATAAGGCTTCAACTTTTGGGACACAAACTAAGACTTTAGCAAAGTCAACTTAAATTCCTTCCAAGTGGTTACTCCTTGCTATCCATTGATGTTTTGGTACATCCTCCACCAAGTAGCAGCACCTCTTTCAAAGCATTGAAGAGCATGCTGGGCCATATCCTTTCCAGCTATAGGGTCATTCTCCATATGATCCTCCATGTTCTGAATCCATTGGTCCATCTCCAATTGACTCATTGGTCCAGAAAATATGGGTTCATCTCCATTCATCCTCTATTGGGTTCATGGGTTTGGGGTGGGATAGGAGAGATCGAGAGGGATGCACACAGTACAAACAATAGTTTTGAAAAGACTGGTTTTATTGTGGCTGTCGGAAAAACAACAAATAAATGACAGCTCACAAATGTCGCATCTAACATAGGTACAACGGGGTTTGGTCTTCTAATGGTCAATAAATCTTCAACGTCGCCAAACTCTTCAAGTCTTGTTCATGTCTCCGATGGCTTCTTCGGATCATGCTTGTCCTTCTCAAGTTCCTATGCCAGATCTCTGTTGACGCGAAGTCTCTAGTGACATCCTTTAATATTTCTGGAGTTGCGTTCCAAACTTCTAGGTTTTCAACATCCTTTAGTTCCTGACAAATCTCCGGTACCTCGAGGTTTTAGCTCCTCCAGCTTGGCTACTTTTAGCTTCTGGTTCCTGAGTTCTTCACGAATTACCTCCTTGTCAAATACAGCTTCCTGAAGGTCCATCTTAAACTTCTTCATGTAATACTCCAGATCCTGGCGATACACCAGCTAAGGTTAAAACTGTATCCTTTACTGATGGGTGCTCCATCAGCTTTCTACCAACCAATACTTCCGAAGGAATGCATGCTTAACTCAACACGGTAATAATGGCATAAGAGAGCGATAACATCTTGGATATCCATATTTCTGCCCTAGTCATTGACATGAACTTTTATTCCATAGTTGATATCTCCTGCCTTAGGGTTTTCCTGACAAAACTTTGAGTTCTAATGCTCCATGTTCAGGTCTTTCTCCGATACACCTTGATCTTGGGTATTGACAGCTTCCATATTATGTCAAGTTCCATAAGTGTAGCCTTCCTTGGTCATACCAAATCTGGAATTTCTTCATATTCTCCTAGTCTTCAAAGTCTTTCTCCGTTGTAGTTTCCATCATTATAATGCTCGGTAAAATCCTCTTCATTCCAAAATGGTCTTAATTGTCTGATATCTTGTCCTTCTTGAAGTGGTTTTATCCGTCGAATCTTCGTGTGGTCAAAAGGGGAAATGGTATAGTCTCACTAAAAGGGAATATTTGAATAAGCTCAGAAGAGAAGAGAGGTAAAAGATCTTTTTGAAAAGAAGGTTGTAGAGAAAAAATTTCCTATGGGCTTGCCAGTTTCTAGGGTCACGTCCTACAGTCAACATGTGCTCTGATACCATCTTGTAGCGACCCGACCCGAATGGATCAAGTCTCTGTGCTTAAGTGTCATCCCTGGATCGGTATGCTGACACACACAGTACTCGAGGATTTATAACAGAGGTAAATCACATGTATAAAGTAACGTAAATACTATTACCTCAATCCAAATAGCGGAAGTAACAAGGTTGTGGATTCCCATCAACACCAACGGCAAAGTTGAGTGTAGAAATCGTAACCCTAACGTATCACTTACTCGTCGTAAGAAATCCTGCAACATGGGATGTTGCAGCCACAAAGCGCCAGTACATTGAATGTACTGGCAAATTCACACCATAGAGCAATGATGAATAAAGGTTATCACTACATGCATATTTGGCTGGTGGAGGCTCTATGGTTATAATGTTTTTGCGAAAAGCCAATTTTTCCCTACTGCAAAGGAATAAATTTATTTAATTATCATGGTGGCTGTTAAACATTGAGAATGGTTGACAGCATTCTCAATCCCAATTAAGTAACATCATTAAAACCCAAAAGGATTAATTAAGGTAACATGATGAGATTCACAGGAAAATCCAAGTACTAGATACTCAAAACGTCCATAACCAGGGACACGGCTAATCATGATTAGTTTATACACTCTGCAGAGGTTTGCGCACTTCTCCCCACATGACTCAATCTCCTCCGTTTGGATTCTCGCACTACAAGGTGTTTGAGAAACGGATGATCGAGACATAGTCTTTCAGAAGCGCTTGCACCTTACGAACGGGTAGACCGTACCAACCTACATCCCCTACATCAGCTAGTCTACCACTGTAAGAGTTCGCACAACTTAGTCAACTATGCTAGAGCCCATAGTAGCATGTGGCTGCACACGGAAGTTTCTAGCATGAATAATCTCATGATCCCTTTGAGCCTGGGTGGCAGTCCGAAAAAACAGGCAAATCCTGGAAACCAGGTACCTCAATCCACCCAGATATGTGTTTAAGTTGCCACCTTAAATAAACCATTATTAACAAACTCACATCTGTCATGGATACACTCACCCAATCCACGTCTACTAGCATAGCATGGCATAATAAGCAAACGTAGAAGTAACTCCCAAAGGTTTGATAATAAAACAGGTAATAGGTACTACCTCATCTACTTCCCAAACCCACATATTAATTAGATCCTAGTCATGCAATGTTTGAGGATTGATCTAATGCATAAAAACTGGGTAGTAAAGAGGTATGATCAAAGTGTGAACTTGCCTGCAATGTTGATGAAGATGATTCGCACTCAAAACTCTTGATAGTTCTACTCGTCACACTCTGGTCAATCTATCGTGAGCAAGCAATTGTAACCACACATAAGCAATCACTCAAAAGATCGGAAAGAACGAAGAAAACAATTCGGAAAACATCAAAACCAAGCAAATAACTCTTGCAACATTAAACAATTTCTAATAGTACCAAAATTATGTGAATTTTGTCTTATCAGAAAGTTTAGGTCAAGAGCTTCGAGATGCAAAAAGAATCAACTACATCGGAGTTACGAAACTCAAGTTATGATCAAACAAAGTTCAAATTCAAATCTGATCTAATTGAAATTTTAAACTTTCAAAAACATGTTTGAGTTGGATTACTGGATAGAGGAGATCGTAACGAAGAAGTGGGCGTTGAATTCGTTGGATTTGGACAAACGAGTAAAAAGTTGTGAGGGTTTGAAAACTAGGGGCTAATCTGTAAATAGATATATTTACAGATAGGTCCCTGACGAAAATAACAGAAAAGAAAAGGCTAAAAAGTGAACGTTCGTTTTTCTGATCTAAACAGCGGACGTTCTCTAAATAAAAACAAAATGTTTCGGGGAAAAAAAACTAAAACAATCTGGATCGTTGGATCCAGATCCAGCAACGAGGAGGCGGCATTCTGCATGGGCGGCGAAATCCGTGGCGCAGAGGATAGTGGCGGCGGCTCTGCTCCTGTCGGGGCGGTGGCTCCGGTCGTTGAGGAGGACAACGGAGGGGTCTGGGAGGGGCGGCGCGGCAAGGCGAAGAGGATGGCGGCATCCGCGGTGGTCCACGGTGACGGGACGGAGTGGGGCGGCGGCGGTGGATCTCGCGGGCGGCCGGCGAGTGTGGCGAAATCTTTGCGGTCGGCGAAAAAGAGAGAGAGAGGGTCGGGGCTGCGGGATTTATAGGAGGAGGGGGCGACGGTGGCGTGGATGAGGGGCCAAGGCGGCGGGGAGAGTCCGGCCGCGGCACGGACGTCGAGGCGGCAAGGAGTCGTCGGGATCACAGAACTCCGTCGTTCGGTCAGGGACGACGCAGCGGTGGGCTGGCGCGGTCGGCTGGGCCTGGGGCCGGCCCAGTCGGCGAAGAAAGATGTTTTTTTAAACAAATTTTCAGAAAATAAAATAAAACCAAAATAAATAAATAAATACTATAGGCATATAATATATCAAAATTTTCAGAAAAAGATTTCCTACAAGCTGAACATTTTTATAGAGTCAAATAAAATACACACAAATTCAAATAAAGCAAAGAGTGCTTCTGCCCTAGTAAAATCTAGTAAAAATCATTTTTTAAAATACCAAAATTAATTCAAATTTATTTCTCTCCAATTTTGTGATGTAGGGAATCATGTTACCCTATTTTCCATATATTTTATTTTTGGAGAAAAATAATTTGAATAAAACTCAAATAACTCCAAATTGAAAAATAAATTCAAAAGAACTTTGAATTTAATTCTTTGAAACTCCCAACTCATATTTCATATGTTTTGAAGAAGTCATTTTATCTTCGCTCGTGAAAATCATTGAGTTGCATAAAGTTCCTGGGTTGGAAATATTTTCCAAATGAAATTCAAATATTTTCAACACCCCTTGTCATTTAAATAAATGGAAGAAGTCATGTCATCTTCTCTCCAGGGTTTTGTGGTGAAAAGAATTTGAATTCACGAAGATCACGAATGCAAAATGAAAGTTTGGGAAAGTCCTTTTATTCCCTCTCATTTAACTTTTAGAAAGTTTCGAGTTTCACTCAATTTCACACAATCAATCAAATCTATCTATTTGTATAACATTCCAAAATTTAAAATTTTGGGATGTTACAACTGTAGTACCCAACATGCGGAGTACCATCACTGTTCGACTTCACGAAGAGGCGAAGAGCCAAGCGCAAGGTTTAGTAGTACGAGTAGTACTACTACTAGAACCGCATGATGGAGCGTCTGTACTCTTATTTTTTTAATCTCTGATAAAGTACACATTTATTCAGGAGAAGGGCGAAAAATGGCAGCCCAATAGTACAGTATTAAAAAAGATAGAACATGTAATGATGATATCGATCAACCATGCTCGAATATATCTTGGCCTGTCTGTGTGTTCTCGCTCCTCGTCTTTCTCAAGGAACGGCGGGTTGGCCATTTTGCCGTCAATTGAGATCGTTTTGCTCACACTCCGGTCCCACATGTCAGTGATATGCCAAGAGGAGGTGCATTAACCGACTGGCCATACACGTACTTGGTTTTACACCTGCATACTACTCCTCCCTCTGTCATAGTTTACAGGGCGTGCTTCATTATGATGCATTTCTGTCAATGCATTTCCACCACCAAAGAGACTTTAGACGCGTTTGGTTTAATGCTCAATTAATTAGGGCATGGTAACCGCAATCAAGTCCACAATTTTCTCTTGATGTACTATGGAGTGGAGTAAGTGCATGCATGTGTGTACCCGGGGTGGAAGCACTGCATGCATGTGTGTACGCATTATTTCCTCTAGTAATAGACATCATGCTACAACTACCAATGCTATTTTTCAGGCCAATCGCTAGTCGCCTTGGTCCCAGAGATTGTTTTTTGAAGCGCGCTCTATAAACAGTGACGGATGGAGTAGTATGAGCGGATTCAAAGAAGAGCGTATTGATGGTTGCTTCTTCCGAGCAACTTACAGTGGGAAAGGTGGGGCTTATGATTTGACTGCTCATTACTCACTATTAATGCGGCACAACGACCGGGCTGAGTCTGCCATGCGGTTGTGCACTACTCCCTCGATTCTTAAATATACTCCGGAGTATTTGTCTTTCTAGAGATTTCAACTAGTGACTACATACGAAGCAAAATGAGTGAATCAACACTCTAAAATATGCCCGTTTGAAGTTTGTAAAAAGACAAATATTTAGGAACGAAGGAGTATAATTTTGTGCATGGCACATGGACCCGGATGTTGAAGAGGCTTCTGGCAATGCTATCAAGCTTCCAGCATTTGTTTACATAATTGACATACTACACAAATAATTTTCCAGCGACATGAAATTGTACAATGCTTTGAGCTTTCAGCTTTTGTTTTGTGTGTCTTGCCATCGATGCTCTTTCGGAAACAATAAAAAACTAATACTGGAGATCAGAGCTAATATTTACATCACAACTGAAGACAAAGTTGTGAGAAGGTGTTAAATTAAAATTGATCCATGCTTTCATTGGCAGCAACGTCCCCCAACTCTGTCTAAATCAACAAGGCATGTTGGGGAAAAACTAGCTGTCTGGAGCATGCAACATTCCGATCATTTTGTGCAGTTCTGCTAAAATAGAGCTGAGCGTCCCTGCTCCAAAGATATTAAGTGTGATTACGATAATAGAGGACTGCTGATGAAACAATAAACACACAAATAGAAGCCGGTCACCTTTGTAGTCTCTCTTAAGACTAACTAGTTGGAGAAGATTGGGCTCGGAGTTGGATGAGGAGGATAGAGCAAAACCAATATCCCTTTGTGCAGTCGCACTGAAATGTAGAGATGTTGCCCGTGTGACATTTAAGTACAACTACATAAAACACTCTTAAGAAAAAAATGATTTGCGGAGTTCACCAAAAGGTCGCAATAGCAACGAGGTGAAATGGATAGTCATGTTTGCAAAAAAGAGGTAGAAAGGAAACAATTACTGGCCAATAACAGTTGATGACACATGCAAAGACAAAAAAGAAGCATATTCGTTGTCCTAAGGGAAGGTAACAACACGGTTGTGTTTGTCTAAGACGGTGTGAGGACGAGATTGCACTATGGAAAGTACATCGGACGAGCTACGTTTTGGGCAAAGAACTATGGAAGATCCACATGGAAGATTTTCCACATGCGGCGACGTGGGAAGACGGGCAATGGAGCAAGGCCGGAGGGGATACTTGGAGGTCGTCGGGATGTAACTAGGTGAGCGGTGGCGGGCGGAATCTGCCCATACTGCGACAGCGAGCAGGTGGCGTAGGCCCTACCGTGCCGGAGCTTGGTCGGAGAGAACTGCGTGTACCGCAGATAGGGACGTGCTGCCTCGGCACCGTCGAACGGAGAAATGATGCACATCCTCCCTTTCGCCGGCGGACGGGATGCAGTTGGATCAGTGACCAACGGTCGGTAAGAGAGAGAGAGGCCACCGCAGCCTTGTGTGAGATACTCTGAAGAGAGACAAACCTAGGCAGGAAGGCTCCATTGTATATAGTGGAGCGGACTACCTTTTATCCATAAAAATCGTTTTATATTCTACGTGCCATTGAGCGATATAACTTCATTTAAAAATAATGTGCCAACGCATCAAGTCAAACTTTGTTTCGTGCACGCGTGGTACACGACCTCCGTAGGTAAAAACCGCTACACGCGTTCAAATTAGCACGTGGGCTACCATTTCGTACAGAAATGAGCTCCACCGTGTACCCGCGCGGGTGTGGCTAGGCATGAAGCATGAGTGCTTGCACCTATTATCTTCTTGTGTACGTACACCACCTACGTGGGGTTGTGTGGGAGAGATACAAACATAGAGAGATATAGTGTGTGGGTTCGTGAGTGTTTTTTGGGGGGGTCAATCAAAAAATGTAACATATGCAATGTGTGTGAAATAGAGTCATGGATATATCATATATATATAGAGGGGGCGATCCACGAGAAGAGAGTGGATCTATCATCGGCTTGAGGTATCCATAGAACTGAAGAGAGGGATGATGTGTGTGTGTGTGTGCGTGCGCGATCAATAAAGAGTTCCATCAAATTTGTGTGTGCCCACGTCAAAGATATAGAGTGGTTGGTCTACTGGAACGTGAGAGGGGACAGGTGCAGTTTACCTCTATGGCATGGATACCTACCTACAGTGCTGGACTATCGGTGTGTGGTGGTGGGGGGAGGCCTAATTAACTATAGAGGTACAATGGTTGGGATATGTGTGGAGGAGGAGAGATGCCTACCTCATGTATTAAGGGAGATCGATCTACCTCATGTATTAAGGGAGATCGATCGGCATCCATGCATATGTGTAGGAGAGGAATAAGGTTGGGAGAGAGATAGAGTTAGAGTGTTGGAGGGGGTGGTAGTGGAGTTGCTTCTAACAAATGGTGGGAGAGGCTTGCTAGACAAACGGAGGGCACGCCTGCAATATCAATAAGAGAGGGGATGGATGCCTATATGTGCACGTGCATGTGAGAGACAGGTCAAGAGGCATGCACGAATGATGAGGGGGACGATATGGCTGTGGTAAGAAGATGTAACTACATAGGAAGATCAATCGTCCTTTGTCAGAAAAAGGAGAGACATAACTTGTGAGGTACGTCGATCGATGGGTGGGGTGGGGGGAATAGTTAAGTCGACCTAGGTATATGTTGGGAGCTCTATCGATATACATGCATGTATGTGTTAGAAACGAATAAGGCACGGGGAGAAGGATAGAGAGAGAGGGATGCATCTAGGAGGTGGTGTGAGAGGCATACTATATCGAGGGAGAAGGAGTGTGTGAGTACGAGATCGATGAAAAGAGTGGTGGGAGTGAGGCATGGACGGTGATAAGAGAAGAGGGGAAGCTTGTGTTTGTGCTAGGCACACCTGGCTAGAGAGGCATATCGATCGATGTGTGCCGTAAAGAAGGAGTTGGGGGGCTACACACACCGTGGGTGAACGCCCTAAAGTGAAAAGACGAATTTGCGTGATGGAGCTGGAGAATGCTGAGGGAGGGTGAGAGGGATGTGGGCGTGTGCATGCACGAGAGAAAGTTAGCGCTAGCTACAAAGATAAGAGGACTGTGTGGGTGTAAAAGACGAATAGAGATCATAATTCATTATAAAAAGCGAATTCGGATATTTGAAGAATTTATCATAGTGTTTTAAACTGACACATGTGTGAATATATATAACGGTGATACACATGGTGTGGCTATGAACATGACATAACATGGATTCATACTCCCTCCTTCCATCTATATAGGGCGTAATGCGTTTTTTAAGACCGCCTTTGACTATTGACAAGATTAATAGTACATGACATGCACAATATGAAAATTATATCATTCAAAGCTCCTTCCACACACGAATTTAATGGTGTGTTTTGTGTAAGTTGCATGTCATATATTATTGCTCTAATATTTGGTCAAAGTTAGCATCGAAAAATGCATTAGGCCCTATATAGATGCAAGGAGGGAGTAGCTTTGAATAGCATTTTTATAGTAAAATGGGGCAAGACTCTCTCTTTGTGTGGTGTGAATAGTTTTATTTTTTTCATTTTTTTTGGTTGAGGGAAGTGCGAGTTGATTTGGTACGTACAAGTACAATATTACACGTTAGACTTGTCCCCAAAATTCAACCCACGCCTTGTTATATCCCGAAAATTTAGATATTGTGCTCCCAAAACTGGCGCCTTCACAACCCGCACCTTGCTATCCCAAAATTACAACGCGTGCGAAAACTCCCTCCAGCTGTCAAATCCCGACACGCGAAATCCCCCTTCTAACCCTGAGCCGAAAGGGCCGCTAGTTCAAATCGGTGGGGGTACTTTTGTAACACACCCTACATTTTGGACAAGCGCGTCCCTAAGTCATGGTTCACCCCTCCCATCGCCTCCTTTTCACCATTCGAAATCCTAGGCCGCCATAAACTCTCCGCTCCAGCCGCGAAACCCCACCCTCCTTCGTCCGCCACCTCACTGCTGCCCAGCCGGAGCCTCTTCCCCAACGACGTCGCCCACTGAGGGAGTCCTGGGCTAGGGGGTGTCCAGACAGCCGGACTATCATCGTCCGCCGGACTCCAAGACTACGAAGATACAAGATTGAAGACTCCGTCCCGTGTCCGGATGGGACTTTCCTTGGCGTGGAAGGCAAGCTTGGCGATACGGATATGTAGATCTCCTACCATTGTAACCGACTCTGTGTAACCCTAGCCTCCTCCGGTGTCTATATAAACCGGAGGGCTCTAGTCCGTAGGACAATACAAATTACAACAATCATACCATAGGCTAGCTCTAGGGTTTAGCCTTCTTGATCTCGTGGTAGATCCACTCTTGTACTACCCATATCATCAATATTAATCAAGCAGGACGTAGGGTTTTACCTCCATCGAGAGGGCCCGAACCTGGGTAAAAACATCGTGTCCCTCGTCTCCTATTACCATCCGCCTAGACACACAGTTCGGGACCCCCTACCCAAGATCTGCCGGTTTTGACACCGACATTGGTGCTTTCATTGAGAGTTCCTCTGTGTCGTCACCAATAGGCCCGATGGCATCTTCAACCAACGACGCCGTCCAGGGTGAGACTTTTCTCCCCGGCCAGATCTTCGTATTCGCGGCCGCCTGCGGGCTAATTAAGCAGCCATCTGGAGCAGATCGAAGCTTCGCCCCGGCGTCGGGTCGATTCGAAGCCTAAACTTCACGAGCGATGTCGCGGAGACTTGATCTTGACGGACTCGAGCCACCAAGCGCGCCGCCAGCATTGCGATGGGCATGATCAAGCTCTGCCGCGAACAATGCCTTGGTGGCGCTGCGAATCCGCTCCGGCCATTGGCGGGCCGATTGCCCAGATAGAGGATCGGTGGATGGACACGCCTCGGGGCTTCAACTACCACAGCGATGGGCGAACAATGATCTTGTCCCCTTGAAACTTCGTGATTCCGAGTGCGGACTCCTGCCGGACTCAACCCCCACGCCCCTACCAACTAAATCGGATTGGGCGCGGTTATGGAATTCACCGCCACGGACATCTTCAATACTCGCCTTTTGGCGACATCTGAATTCACTAAAGCATCTCTCGTTATCGGAGAGCCTGGCGGACTATGGCGGGATGGTTGAGATCTGGACGACGAAGAAATTGAGCCCACCCACCACCCACTTTGTAGCCATCGTCGGCGATCTAACCGACATGCTAGACTACGACTCAAGACATCGGCGCTATGGGCGGCGATGCCGGAGATTTAACGAGAACCAGCGCCTACAGGGCACTAGAAGACCACCTCGTCATATGACATATACATGGTGGATACCCCAAAAGACGGGGACGGCGAAGAAACAGCCCAAGCGTCGGCGTCAGCGGCGCCGCTCTAAATCCCGCCCAAAGAAGAATGGAGATTCCGCACAGGAGATAATAATACCCCGAAAGTGCGAAGACAACCCCTCCGGCAAGACTCGGTAGCGGGAGGATGCGAAGCAAGCCCTCACGAGAGGGCTGCACGAAAGGTTGAGGATTACAACTATATGCCTCCCTCCGAAGGCGAGGCAAGCCTCAGCGATGATGAATTCGTCATGCCGAGGATCCCGTCGAACAAGAGCATTTTAAGCGCAGGCTTATCGCCACGGCTAACAGCCTAAAGAAAAAGCAGCAGCAGACTTCAAGCTGATCGGGACTGCTGGCCGATCGATGGACCGAGGTCCTCGCAGCGAAAGTACAAACTCGAACGCCCCTCAAAAGCTATCAAGGCGCAAGCTGCTCCCCGATTAGAGGAGGAAGCATACATACCTCCATCACCGCAAGACGATCTGGTGACCGACCACCCGCGGTCGTGACGAGAGAGGCATCCAGGCCCCAACCGGGACCGTACCCGGCATCGCTCCAAAAGTACAAGCCAAGAGGGAAGCGCGGACTTGCGAGATATATTGGAGGACAAAGCAAGGCAATCCAGATCCATCTACGGATCCGTGGGCGCCCCGACCCATAGCGAATACCGCCGCACGGATATAATAACCCGGCCGGGCGAACACGGCAGACAGAGCTCTCTCGAGCTACGTCGTGATATTGCTCAATCTGAGGCGCCGCACACCGCTATGATTCGCGGCGAAGTAATGGATCATCAAATCCTGAAGGGTTTAAACCCGTAAACATTGAATCCTACGATGGCACAAGCAGACCCAGCGGTTTGGATCGAAGATTATCTTCTCCACATCCATATGGCCCGCGGCGGCAATCTCCACGCCATCAAGTATCTCCCACTCAAGCTTAAAGGACCAGCTCGGCATTGGCTCAACGGCTTGCCCGCAGAGTCAATTGGGTGTTGGGAAGACACGGAGGCCGCATTCCTTGATAACTTCGAGCACGTGTAATGCGACCACGACGCCGATGACCTAAGCCACATCATTCAGCAGCTAGACAAATCGGCCAGACAATTCTGGACACGGTTCTTGACGAAGAAAAATCAAATCGTCGACTGTCCGGATGCAGAGGCCCTTGCAGCCTTCAAGCATAACATCCGCGACGAATGGCTAGCCCAGCACCTAGGACGGAAAAGCCAAAATCTATGGCAGCCCTCACATCATTAATGACCCGCTTACGCACGGGAGAGGATAGCTGGCTAGCTCGCAGCAACAATCTCCGTAAAAATTCGGCGGTCCGGATACTAAGGACAACAACGGCGAGTCACGTCGAAACAAAACAAATGCCGCGTGCTTGGCGCGACAAGGAGGATCTGGCGATTAACGCGGATTCGAGGCTCTAAACCCGGTCAGCGGAAGAAGCCATTCAAAAGAACCACTGGGTCCGTCCAATTTGGACCGAATACTCGACCGCTTATGCGGATACATGGCACCTGAAAAACCAGCCAATCACACTAATAGAGATTCTTTGGGTGTTCAAGCGGCGAGCAAGTTAATTGCGAAAACAACGACAAGGGGCTAAATAGCGGCGATGAGGAGGAGACCCGACCGCCCGAACAATAGAGGACGAAGGGTTTTCCCCACAAGTGCGGACGATGAACATGATTTCTGCGACCCATATACCCAAGAGGAGAGGAAGCGTGCACTAAGGGGCGTCTATGCGATGGAGCAGTCACCCGAAGTTCAATCCATGGTCCTCTTGTCCAATCACTTTCGATCGAAGAGACCATCCGACCAGCATACGCCATGGCGGATTCGCGCATTGGTTCTAGACCCAATCGTCGATGGATTCCACCTCACGAGAGTCGATGGGCGGCGGTAGTAGCTGAACCTGCTTTATCGGGATACGGTCGCAAAATGGGCATAGACCCTCAAGGATTAAACCTACAAAGACAACCTTTAAAGGTGTCATACCAGGTGGAAGCCAATCATGCAGGCTCGAGAACTGCTGGAAGTGGTCTTGGATCCCGGACAATTTCGGGCGAGAGTTAATCTTGACATAGTCCCGTTTCGCGGCGGCTATCACGCTCTGCTTTCGGACGAACCGCGTTAGCAAAATTCAACGCGGTGCCGCATTATGCATACCTCAAGCTCAAGATGCGGGCCCTCGAAGTCATCACGGTCAGCAGGAATATGGAGCGCTCCCTCGAGCGGAGGAACATCTGGCGGCTCTCGCGGCGAAGTCTGAGCAGCCTCTTAAGGCAATTCTCGAGTCCGGCGTTAAATGGCGGATCTGAAGAAAACGCGCCCAAGCAATACCAGCCAAGACCACTGGCGCGATCGAACCGCAGCGTAGTAATGCGGCTAACCCCGCCCGCACATGATCACAAGAATAACACTCCGTGTACATCATTACGCTTTGGAGATACCATGGGCGCGGGGAAGGGCACGATCATAATGGACCCAGTGCGGTTCGACCACACGAGGGCTCACAAGTGTGCCCCCTTTTTTCTTTTTCTCCTTCTTTGTGTACACAGGACTTGGTAACGTGAGGCCATCCGTGGCGAACCTGCCGAACTCGTGATCAACATCGGGGGACGAAAGAAGGCTGCGACGAACACTCGGTGGTCTCAATTCGAGCACTAAATTCGATTATATACACCAAGTCCGCAGCTCACCCCGGAGAGGACATGTTTATAGTCCAAATCCCTTGCTTACCTCACTATTTGTATCGATCCGCACTCACAGCAGACTTTCTTTAATAAATAATGCAGCACTTCATTTGCAATTACATTACCTTTATATATATATATGTTCATTACATGACATCTTGCACCCGTATATTTGAGTGCGGCCTAATACACCGAGGGCTTATGTTCCCCACATTGTGGTGTGATAAGTCGAACACTTTCATAAGTGTGGCACCCGAACTTATAGCATTATATGAATCAGCTCGAATCATGTCTTGGGTCAATAGTTGGGTTTGCCCGGCTCCCACGTTTTGGTGCCTTACGTTCCGTTCGTCGGCTAAGGTGGCCTTTGGGAGAACCACTGCGATTGTGCCCGGTTGAGCAGGCGGCGCCTCGATGGAGAAAGCTAAAACCGACCGGCATGATAAGGCGAGAGGCGGTCATGATTCGAGAGGTTTCTTGGTCATAAAGACTCACGCCGCCGAGTGAAGTTCGGACCATGTCCGACGAAGGCGTGGATAGTGCCCCGGATTCGGCCTTCCGAATACCAAGGGCTTCGCCGAAATTTAAAATTATAGAATTCTATGGCTAAGTGAGAGTGTTCAAGCATTATAAGTCCGATCGCCTTGTTCGTTGTGTTGGCGCCTCCTAGATGGACCCAAAATGGGAACAAGAGTGCTCAAGGTTATCCGAACACCCCGGCTTTTCATGCTCGGGGTGAAGCCAACGACTTGCCATCTCTCGATTTTATAAGCGGCGAGTAAGGTAATATTTTAAATTAAAACAAGCGTTGCTCAAAGGCGCATATGAGCGTAGTTTTCAGCGCGCGAGGATAATACACAACGAGTTTACTCAAAGATTACATTTCTGGGGCACTCATCCACAATATCGCGGGCTCCCTTCAGGACAGTTTTATAATACATTTCAGGTGTGCGATACTCCTTGCCGGTGGCGGTGGGTCCGTGAGAAGCTTCTCCGCATCCAACCTGCCCCAATGCACCTTTGTGCGGGCAAGGGCCAGCGAGCACCTTCAATACAAAGCGGGCGCTTGGTGACTCCACCGAGGCACGCATCCACCAGCCGCCGCACAAGGCCAAAGTAGCTCCGGGCATGGCTCTGTCGAGCCCTACCGGACTATAAGGCCCTTCATGGCCTCCTCGGCTACCTTGTGGAGTTCGACCATTGCTTCATTTGGTCGCTTGGGGCACGGGTGTCCGCCTCGGCGTCTTGAGACCGAAGACTTTCTCCGTCGAGCTCCCTCCTCGCCATGATAGAATCTTGGCGGCATCGGACGACTACTCTGGGCAGATCTGCAACGCCTCAGAGAGCTCGAATGCGGGTAAGTCTCAGGTATTTTACATTAACATGCTTGCTTTGCATGAAAAATGCCTTACCCACCGCTATCTTCTTCACATCTTCAACCTCCTGAAGGGCCTTACGGGCCTCGGCCTTGGCGGACCTGGCACTTTCGAGAGCCGAGGCAAGCTCGGACTCTCGACTCTTGGAGTCACGCTCCAAACTCTCATGCTTCTCCATGAGAGCCTGGAGCTCTTGCCGCACTTCCGCCACCCGCGCCTCTTGCTTCTCTCGCTCTTCCCGCTCCGCGGCCGCACTACGTTCGGCGCGGACCTGCCTCCTCCTCCAGGGCTGCCACCTCGTTTGTGGCCCCTGCAATACCCATATTATCCTTGTTAATTTTATTGCAACCAAAATCCTTTTCTGTAAGGTAACTATTCAAAGGGGTGTGACTCACCTTCTTTGTCCTCGAGCTGCTTCTTGGCATGGCCGAGCTCTTGCTCGGACCGCTCGAGGTCCTTCCTCAACACATCGACCTCCGCCGATAGTGCGGCAGAGGTCAGCAGTGGAGCCTGCAAACCCATATTGACATATTTTAAGCAACCCTGCGTATATCTTGTTAGATCCTCAGTCCGGCTTTTCTTTCCGAACACCGAACTGAGCATCAGGGGCTACTGTCTATGCAGTATTACATTACATAATTCTAACTTCTTACCTCAAAGCCTGTTAGAAGGCTGCTGTAGGCTTCGGTCAGCCCGCTTTTGGCGAGTTGAACCTTTTGAATCACCGCACTCATGATAGTGCGGTGCTCTTCCTCGATGGAAGCGCCTTTAAGCGCCTCCAGCAAGTTATCCGGCGCCTCCGGCTGGACGGAGGTCGCCGGTGTCACGGTCTTGCCCTTCTTTCGAAGGGGCCGCCCGCCGGACTCTGGAACCACTGTGGGTTCCGATGTAGAGTCCGGCACAAAGTCCGGGAGGCAGCCTGACGGCGCCTCCGGAGCCTCCTCCTGATGGGTCCTTCTCTGGGATCCCACCTCGGCGTCCTCGTTGGCGCGGGGGGTAGAGGCGGTCGGAAGTGAATCCACATCCGACGGGGCCAGCGACCCGCTCGATGAAGCGGGGAGATCATCATCGGCCGGGCTACGGGCAGAACGCGGCATTAGAAGGACACTACGCGACACGAAAGAAATTACACATCAAAGATCCGGATACTTACGATCTTGCCGGACGCCTGGCCCTCGGAGGCCACTCCTCCTCGCCAATGGTGGTGTTGGCGAAACTGTCCGGGGGAATAGTCCTCCCCCTCTTGGACCCTTCGGCCTCCCCTATTGGGGAAGCCTTCCTCTTCTTCTCTCCCTCCTCCGGGAGAGAGTCCTCCTCCTCCTCGTCTTCGGGGGAGGAGTCCGCCTCGTCGTCGGACGCCTGATTGCGGGAACTCTTTCGAGTCCCCGCGGCCACCTTCTTGGCCTTCTTCTCCGGCACCACGTGCGGTGCTGGAACCAGCAGCCCTGCTAAACGGGCGTTCTCTGGGTCCTCTGGCATGGGAGCCGGGCTGATGACCTGCTTGGCCTTCTCCATCCATTCCTATCAAAGGAAAATAGAGATTGAAACCCTCTTAGAATCGGTTTAATTACCACAAGTGTCCCGTAACGGGGTTGAATCACTTACCTCGTCCACTGGATCTTTGCGGCGAAACCGCGATCTTCCATCGCGGATCACGGAAACCAGCGCCCTTGAACAGCACCATCCAGGCACCTTCATATGTCGTATCGAAGAGCCCGCTCAGCGCCTGGTGCTGTTCCGGATTGAACTCCCACAGATTGAATGCCCGTTCTTGGCATGGGAGAATCCGGCGGATGAGCATGACTTGGACCACGTCGACGAGCCTGAGCTTATTGCTCACCAGCATCTGGATGCAGGCTCGGAGTCTCGTCACCTCCATCGGATTGCCCCACTGAAAGCCCTTCTCTTTCCAGGAGGTGAGCTACGTGGGGACGCCAGATCTAAACTCGGGGGCCGCTGCCCATGTGGGCTTGCGTGGCTCGGTAATGTAGAACCACCCCGATTGCCACCCCTTGACGGAGTCCACGAAGGCCCCTTCGAGCCAAAGGACGTTGGGCAACTTGCCCAACATGGCGCCTCCGCATTCGCTTGCGTGCCCTTCACAACCTTCGCAGCGTTGAAGGTCTTGAGCCACATGCGAAGTGGGGCGGATGCGAGAGGAAGGCCTCGCACACGATGATAAACGCCGAGATGTTGAGGATGAAGTTTGGCGCCGGATCGTGGAAATCCGTGCCATAGTAAACATGATCCCGGACGAGCGGGTGCAATGGAAAGCCCGATCCAGCGGAGGAAGTGGGGAGGAAGACAACCCTCTCATGGGGCCCGGGGTAGGGATGAGCTGCCCTCGTCGGGCAGCCGATCGTGATATCGCCGAAAGGTATCCGGCTGCGCGGTTGGTGATGTGCTCCTCCTTAATAATGGAGGCCAACCATTTGCCTCCGCTCCGGACATATTCGGAGAAGGTCGAGGCGAGATCTTGCGAACAGGCGTTGGAGCTTGAGTAGCGGAGATGGATAAGCAAAGGAGGAAGAAGGCGTAGGTGAGAAGGTAAATCCTTATCCCTTATATATAGGCGGACGAAAACTATGCGTCCCCACCGGCCTGATAAAACTCGCTTATCTCCCAAGCGCCACCATCAATGGCGCGGTTGGGTTACCCACGTCCGAATTGATGAGAATCCCGGAATAAGGGAACACGATCTCGCTTCGACAAGGCGTGCCAAGAAACCGCCGCTAAGCGTCTTTGAGGTGGTATAGTAAAAAAACGATTCAAACAAAGGCTTGGTAGCGGTGTGATGTCACGCCGCATAATATGTCGCAGATTGGACGGTGTACATTTTATTCTCTCTACGGTGGAATGTGGAATTTATTTTGCGAGCGGACACTATCCTGGTGTTCATGATCTTCTCTGGATTATTCAAGGAGGAACCGCCTTGCAATGCCAAACATTATGCGCGCCGGACTTATTGTCATTGAAGCCTGGTTAGAGACTCTTGAGGAGTCTGGACTAGGGGTGTCCGGAAGCGGACTATCATCGTCCGGACTCCAAGACTATGAAGATACAAGATTGAAGACTCCGTCCCGTGTCCGGATGGGACTTTCCTTGGCGTGGAAGGCAAGCTTGGCGATACGGATATGTAGATCTCCTACCATTGTAACCGACTCTGTGTAACCCTAGCCTCCTCCGGTGTCTATATAAACCGGAGGGCTCTAGTCCGTAGGACAATAGACATTACAACAATCATACCATAGGCTAGCTCTAGGGTTTAGCCTCCTTGATCTCATGGTAGATCCACTCTTATACTACCCATATCATCAATATTAATCAAGCAGGACGTAGGGTTTTACCTCCATCGAGAGGGCCCGAACCTGGGTAAAAACATCGTGTCCCTCGTCTCCTGTTACCATCCGCCTAGACGCACAGTTCGGGACCCCCTACCCGAGATCCGCCGGTTTTGACACCGACACCCACCGCAACAGCTCGACGTCCCTCGTCAACCTCCCCGGATGAGGATCCGTCGTCCATCTCGTCGTCCCGCCGGTTCAGCTGCTCCGTCCTCCACCTCCAAGGAGCATCTCCATCCCCACAGCGCTGCCTTAACCTGCTCCACCAGAACCGCGGCATCCTCACCGACTCCTCGGACAAAGCCGAGGCCTACTCGGCGCCACCAAAGAGGTTGTACACTCATCGCATCGCACCTTCTCCTTAACTCGACCTCCCGGCGCCGATGGTGCTCCATCCCGCACCCCCATGGAGCGGCTATCTTGAAGCCGGCGCTGTGGGTGACATCTCCACGACGGCTCTCCCCCAGTGCGAGGCCCCTTCGGCAGCGACGTCCATACCAGCCGGATCTGCTGCTGCTGCTCCGGCTCGCGCTGCTGCTGCTCCGGCTCTCACTCGCTCGCTCGCCTAGCTACTACTGCTCCAGCTCTCACTCGCTCGCTCGCGCTGCTACTGCTGCTCCGGCTCTCGCTTTCTCGCTCGTGCTGCTGCTGCTGCTCTCCCCCTTGCTCGTGTTGCTGCTCTGCTCCGATTTAGCTACACTTCATTCGACTAAATCGACTTTTGGGTCAGTCGATTTTCAGGGGGTTGGGGGCTCGCCGAAGTTAAGGAAGAACCACCCGCAGCAGGGAGGGGGGCTCACCGGAGAGGTACCCCACTATCTCTCTTAGGGTTCAGGGTGGGGCGGGGGCTAGATGGCTGGCAGGCGGCGACGGACAGCGGTGGGGAGTTGTTTCATGGCGGCGAGTAGCTAGCTGGGGCATGGTTCGGCCGATGGTGGTGGCGGCTCAAAGGGTGCAGGTTGAAGATGAACTCCAGGCCCTCCCTAAACTACATGTCAAGTGCCTCTCTGCTACCATTGTGTTCAGTTTCGATAGTAATATTCAGATTCCACAGTAAATTTCAGTTTCGACAGTTAAGTTCAGAGTCAACAGTTTTTACCTCATTTCTTGTAGTCAGGTGGTTTTTGGTGATGTAAATTTTACATCTATTTTACATCATCTATTGGAGATGCTATTAGAATCCCACTTGAGATTGACGATGTCATCTTGTCTTTGCTTCACCTTGGCGTCTTCGGCTCACCGGAGCTGCTCCAGCGACAGAATGATCCATCACAATAGAGCAGTGCCTTGGACGCCATCTACAGATTCCTCAGATCTTCCTCCACACCTCCGACAGCCACCTCTACCTCAACTGCTTCAGCGACCAACCCAATGATGTTGAGGTCAACACGGCTACGGCAAAGAGGTTGTACACTTGTTGCATCACTTATTACTATACAATCATGTCCATCCATTAGGGCTATTTTGGTTCAATGGAAAAACATAGCAATATGGAATTTTCCTATGGCACTCTACTATTCGATTATCCATGCATTTTGTTGAAAGGAATGGAGCAAAACATCCACATGGGCGTACTTTTCAAAATCCTATGCATGAAAACAAGACCAAGTGCATTAGTGGCAGAATAACATTCTAACTGTACACGCTTTCACATGGTTTCACTTTATTTTGGTCATGTTTCTTTGCATTCTTCTGCTCTTCCAATTCCTGTGAACCAAACACCCAAGTTGACAGAAATCATGTGTTTACAAATGCTCTGTTTACCATGTGCATTCCTATCCTATTCCGGTGTTTTTCCTATCCCTGCGTTTTTAGAATCATGCAAGCCAAATGAGCCCTTACAGAATTACTTCAGTTACAGGTAGGTGTTTAAGGGAACTTTGTGTGGTTTGTCCTGCTCCTGTCGCGACGTCGTCCACCTCACCCAAGTTGCTCCATCGATAGAAGCATCCACCACACCAGACATCACGACTCCTGACCGTCTTTCACTGCCTCGGATCTCCTTCCCTGCCACCGGCACCCACTGCAACGGCATCCCATCATCGACTCAGCAAATGAACCTGAGGAGTACACGGGTCCACAAGAGAGGTCGCACTCTTTTGTTTCTGCTTATGTTATGCATTGCTTAAAATTACCTGTTACTTTATCGTCCTATTCACCTCTTGGACTCCAAGTCAGGTCCAAATTAATGTTCAAACTTGAGTTCTAAATTAGTTGTGGGGCACATATCGAGGCAGCAATGAATAATATCTCTGTCTAATATCTGGTTCTCCTAGGGTATGCCTATGTTGTTCATCTTGGGTGGGAAACAAATAGTAAAGCAATCATCATCTGTCTTTTTATTAAATTAAATCAATCATCAGCCTGCTATCATTATTTTTGGATCCATCCACTGGTTGTTACCATCACACTTAATTTCTGCATGCTCTCCTTACATAATCTCCCAATATTTTTTTTGTATGCATGTCAGATATTGTATACAGTCATGCTGAACATGTAGAGAAAAAGAGAATAGTTTTGTGCGGCAATACAATGTCATGCAGACATCACTCCATGGTGGGTTCAATGGCAAACCCTCCCCCCTCTCTAGATTGTAATCCAGAGGAAGATATCTATTCTGAGGCGGATTCAGATGCAGTTGATCACTCCTATTTACCCCCAAGGTGTTTGCTCTACCTTGGCATGATGATGTTAGTCATATCATGCATATGTTGCCTTGCAAGTGCCTACTTTTGATGTCATATATGTCATCTTCTTAGTTTAGACATGTTCTGTAATGCCACTTGTTTAGTTCTATATCATATATGGGAATTATGTAGTCTCGTGTCTTTTAGCCAGCCATAATATATGTGAAATGTGAAATGCCATCCTGTTTAACCAGGCATCATATATTTGAATGATATCTTTTCCATCCTTTTCTTCATTACATTTCCATTTGTCGACAATGTTTGTACATTAAATTACTCTTCCTGTGAATCAGCCATTTGGGTGGGAGATGGAAAAATCTGGAGTGAAAACAAGACCTTCAGAGCTGATAGTGCTACCTGTCAAAGCAGATCTCTTGTTGGGTCCCGATAGCTCCTCAGAGATGGATTCAAAGACACATGACCAGTCCTATTCCCCACCGAGGTGTATGCTCTAACTTGTCATGGTTATACTGCTCATACCATGCATATGTTGTCTTGCATTGCATAGTTTAGACATCATATACACAATATTCAACACCATGTTCTTAGTTTAGACATCATATCGAATGCCCTCTGTTTAGCATATAAATCACATATGTGGATTAAATCATGCGATCCTGGTTACTTAGATAACATGTAGGTGAATTATGTCATGCGATCCTGTTTAGTTATTCATCATATCTTTGAATTATGTTATGCTATGCTATCCAGTTTAGATAGACATCATATATGGGAAATTATGTCATGCTATCCGTTTTAGTTAAACAATATACATGTCAACTATTTCATGCCCTCTTTTTTCCACACTATCTATTGCATCTGTCTCTCATACAATGTTTGTACATTCAACTATGTTTCCTGTTTATCAGCCATTTGAATTGGAGCGGGTGATGCCAGTATCTAGCGGACTAAAAACACGGTCTTCAAATAAAACAGTGCTACCTCTTGGTGGAGATAGCACCCCGGTTGTACATGCACGAGAACCAGCCCTACCACACATAACCCAAACTCTCGCAGATTGTACCCCTACTGCGATGGACAGAGAACCAACTTCACCCAATCTAACCCCAACCCCAGCAGATAGTAACCCAGTTCTTGTTGACACAACACCATCTCCACCACAGAGCACCCAAGCAAGAGCAGTTAGTAAGGCAACTCCAGTGCCCAAAGGGCTAGTACTACCATGGCGAACCCCAACTCCACCAGTTAGTACGCCTATTCCTGTGGAGGAAGCACAACCAGCTAGTCGAAGTTTAGCATCTATCTCATTTGATGTTGTTAAATCCTATGTGCGTATCTTCCCATCTTGGAAATAATATACTAAAGATGAAGGAAAATGCCAGTTGCAGGTGTTTGTCCAGGAGTTATGTGTAAGTAGTGTTATTCATGGCAATTACTTTGCTTTGTCCCATACATCCTACCTCCATGATGGTTATAATACAACAAATTTTCCCATTTTTCTCTATGGAGAAGGACCGATTTGGAAACTCAGGATGAGGTAACCTGTGCTAATACCTCTGGTATCTTCAAGAATGCTTGGTGGCAGTATCGAAATTACCTGAAGAAAACGTACTTCACCGGCAAAGAAACTCATCGAACTCCCTTACGTTCTCCTGAGACACATTTACTGGACGATGACTGGGAACCCTTGTTCTGTACTGGTCCCGAACCAAGAATGTGGTAAGGTCTATGAGCTCATTTTCTATTTTTAAGTACTATATTATTGCGTCTTACTGTACTCTGTTCATGTAGAACAAGTGCCTAAACCTGAAGAACAACCATTCTAATTTAAGATTCCATTGCTATCATAGTTCAAAAAAGCGCTAGGCGTTAATTGTGCGTTTTGCCACCGCCGTGCGCTTTACTGACCAAAGCGCATGCTTATGTGCAGTTATGCACAGATTAAGCGTAGTTATGCGCAATGCATTTTGCCAATGTCTAGAGCCCAGGCGCGCTTAAGCGCTCGCTTAGGCGCACTTTTTTTAACTATGATTGCTATCGTGCATACTGCTTTGCTCTTGTATCACTGTATTTACTCATACAAACTTATTTTTAAATTGAAGGATCCAATCGAAACTCCAATTGCACAGCAGGTATGTTCACGCATGTTTCTTTAACAGGTTTGCTCTTATCAATAGCTCTGTTGATTTCAATTTCAATTGTGCATACAGTTGTTTTCTCATATAATGCACATTACTAGTATCACAACAGAGCCAATAGTGTTATTGTACATGTAGACCCGTGGTACCCATCTGAAATCTTGCTGTGCCGTGTAGTTTCCCACACTTTGTATTCTTTCACGGTTGCTTTGTCTTGAACTGATATGATTTGAAATGTGTCTCTATTTTGATTTGGCAAGGCAATGTAGAGACCATAAAACATAGATATATGTTTGTTTGATGCTTTTATTATGTACTAGTACTTGGCAATAGAAGACTTGGTAGTTTAATCCTGTCCACCTTACTAATGAACTGATTCACCGAAATGAGTTTCATATACTAGTACATGATAAACCTGTTATGTGTCTGCTTGTTTCTTCTTTTAGAATGCTGACAGAATATTGGGGAAGAGTGCCTTATTAAGCAATGGTAAAGGAAGTAATGCGGATAAGGTTCAGGATAGTGAGACATCCTTGTTGGTCTCCAATAAAGCTGATAAAACAACTAAGGAAGGCTATCTTGAAGACAGAGTCGTGTCTTCGTTTAGTGTTTGAGTTACTGGCCAGTACCGGTTGCACAAGCTATTCAAACTCATTATCTGAATCAGTTCGGTTTCTTGAGTCTCAACTACAAGCTGAAATACATCGATCAGTGTGCTGCGACAAGAAGCGGAAGGACTGCGGAAGTCCGCGGAGAATTCAGATGCATACTTTCTGGTGCAACAACAAGCGTTGGAGGATTTTAGCGCCAAACATGACAAAGCTAATAAGCTTGCTAAGCTTATTGCCAGCATGGTGGATACCCGCCAGGATAATGTTTCTTGAGCTCTTCTGAAGTTGTTTCAGTTATGCTCTTGTTTTGCTGCCATGTTTATTTGCACTGGTGGCCAATTTTGACGGCCAGTGTATGTAATATGCTGCTTTGTTCCCTATATTTGCACTGGTGGCGAACTTTGATGCCCAGCGGATGTAATATGTGTAATAGCGGTAATAGGCTAGCGTTAGTTGCTTGCTTATTTATTTCCTTATTGTCTTGTTTAGTTGTTTGCTTGTAGTCACTGCAGTTCTTTTTCTGTGTTTTTCTAGTGGCCGCAATAACCTATTTTTGGTAACTAGGCCACAATAATCATGGCAACACATGGACTGTTGTAACCATGGGCCTCCTACGGGCTGTATGATCCATGGGCCTTCTATGGGCCATAGGATCCATTGGTCTTCTATACGGGCCTTAGGATCCATGGGCCTTCTACAGGCCCTAGGATCCATGGGCCTTCTACGAGCCGTATGATCCATGGGCCTTCTACGGGCCGTAGGATCCATTGGCCTTCTACGGGCCGTAGGATCCATGGGCCTTCTACGGGACGTATAATCATTTCGCCAATCGTGGGTCGTACTATTCATGGACCATAACAGGCCGTTAATAGGCCATATTTGATAATTCTATGAAAACATCCCAACAGGGTTTTTTTGGACATGAAGACGGCCCAACGTATTAACGAGCCACAAACGAGCTGACTGTAACCACGGGCTGAATTTGGCCCACAAGCAGAAAATGACAGTAACGGGTCGTAAGTAACCGAATGCTGGAAATGAGCCCAAGAATAAATGGGCCCTGAGAAGGCCGAAAGATAACATGGGCTGGAAACGGCCCAATGGAATAATGGGCCGTTAATGGGTATAAAGTGATACACTATTCATTACGAGCCAGTTTCAGCACGGGTCATTAATGGGCCAAGAGTTACAAAGGGCCTCATATGCGCCGAACGACTTCATGGGCCATACATGGGCCGGAAGTTAAAACGGGCTGGAATCATATTGGACGGCCCAGATGACGCTACTGGGCCTAATTCGGATAGGTCATAACGGGCCCTGGGTTAGGGGGTTTGTAAATGGGCTATATGCGAATAGGCCGTTAATAGGCTTTCCATGGGTCGGCCCGCCACCTTTTGACCAAGTCAAACAGGCTGGCCTTTTCACAGGAATGGGCCTCTGTTGGGCCGTGCCACGTGTCGACGTATCATAGGCACCTTGGGTCCAATGAGTGGATGACATGTGTCCCAACGGTGAGCCGACACGTGTTTCCTCTAGCCAATGATGATTTTACACATGGAAAATCCCCATTGGTCGGGGCTGTTAACGGGTTATCGGATCCAAAACCGGACCCGATAGCTTAACGGCGTTCCGTTATGGTGGGTGCCACGTGTCGGTCACCCTTGACGAAAGCACTTCTGTGACGCGCGATTTATCGTCATAGAAGTGGACACTTCCGTGATGATAATTTTGGTAATGTCATGGAACACTTCTACGACAGCACATGTATGACTATCTTGATTCTGTCATAAAATCGTCATGGATGTACATGCATGACAGAAAACGTGACCTACTTTAACAAACACGTATCATCATGGAAGTGTATTTTTTTTGTAGTGTCAGGTGGTGGTTCAGGAAGTGTCCAATCATTATCATTCTTTAATATATTATTCAATAATTCTTCTGCTTGTTCAATGGTTCGTTCCTTGAAAACACAACCAGCACAACTATGTAGGTAGTCCCTACAAGCATCGGTTAGTCCGTTATAGAAGATATCAAGTATTTCATTTTTCTTTGAGAATGATCAGGCAAAGCATTAAGCAATTGGAGAAGCCTCCCCCAAGCTTGAGGGAGATTCTCTTCTTCAATTTGCACAAAGTTAAATATTTCCTGTAAGACAGCTTGTTTCTTATGAGTAGGAAAATATTTTTCAGAGAAGTAATATATCATATCCTGGGGACTATGCACACAACTAGGAGCAAGAGTATTAAACCATATCTTAGCATCACCCTTTAACGAGAAAGGAAATAACTTGAGGATATAGTAATAGCGGTTTTTTCATCATGAGCAAATAGGGTGGTTATATTATTTAGTTTAGTAAGACGTGCCACAACAGTTTTAGTTTCATAATCATGGAAAGGATCAGATTCAACCAAAGTAATTAACTCTGAGTCGATAGAGAATTCATAGTCCTTATCAGTAACAAAGATAGGTGAAGTAGCAAACTTAGGATCACATTTCATTCTAGCATTCAAAGATTTTTCTTTCAGCTTACATAGTAATTTCTTAAGATCATCTCTATCATTACAAGCAAGAAATTCCCTAGCTATCTCTCCTTCCATAACATATCCCTCATGTATCTTAGGCAATTCATATCTAGGAGAGCTAGGTCGAATGGGTGTTTCATAATTTCCAGTTTCAATAATTTCATCTGTTTTGGCATTCTAAAATTCTTTACCTTTAGCAAGTTGTTCATCAAGAAATTTACCTAGTGGCACAATATCATCAAGCAAAGTACTAGCATCATCAATAGCAGAAGCACCAACATCAATTACTTGCGACATATCAGAATTTATAGCAGATGGTGGTGTCGCAAGCTTACTCAAAACAGAAGGTGAATCAAGTGTAGAGCTAGATAACAGTTCTTTACCTCCCCTCGTCTTAGAGGGAATGATCTTGGTTCTATCATCCTTAAGATTCTTCATAGTGATCAACAGATATAAATCCCAAGTGACTCAGCAAATAGAGCTATGCTCCCCAGCAATGACGCCATAAAAAGGTCTTGATAACCCACAAGTATAGGGGATCGCAGCAGTTTTTGAGGGTAGAGTATTCAACCCAAATTTATTGATTCGACACAAAGGGAGCCAAAGAATATTTGCAAGTATTAGTAGTTGCGTTGTCAATTCAACCACACCTGGAGACTAAATATCTACAGTAGAGTGATCAGTAGCACAGTAGTATGATAGTTTGATAGCAATCGTAACAATAGCAACAATAACGGTAACGGTGGCAGTAATAGTTTTGTAGCAATTGAGACAACAAGCAACAATAGTAGTAACTTAGCAAAAGCAATATGTGAAAAGCTCGTAGGCATTGGATTGGTGATGGATAATGATGCTGGATAACATTTACCATGCAACAGTTATAACCTAGGGCGACACAGAACTAGGTCCAATTCATCAATGTAATGTAGACATGTATTCCGTATATAGTCATACGTGCTTATCAGCTTATGATAAGAACTCGCATGACATCTTTTGTCCTACCCTCTCGTGGCAGCAGGGTCCATAAGGAAATTAAGGGATATTAAGGCCTCCTTTTTATAGAGACCGAAACAAAGCATTAACACGGTAAATACATGAACTCCCCAAACTATGTTAATCACCGGAAAGAATCTCAATTATTGTCACATTGGGGTATGCGGATCATAACATGTAATAGGTGCGTATAACTTGCAAGACAGGATCATATTCATGAAAACATAAAGGGTTCAGATTTGAAATCATGGCACTCGGGCCCTAGAGACAAGCATTAAGCATAGAAAAGTCATAGAAACATCAATCTTAGAACATAGTGTATACTAGGGATCAAGCCCTAGCAAAACTAACTCGATTACATGATAAATCTCATCCAACCCATCATCGCCCAACAAGCCTATGAAGGAATTACTCACTCCCGGTGGTGAGCATCATGACATTGGTGATGGAGGATGGTTGATGATGACGATGGCGACGAATCCCCCTCTCCGAAGCCCCAAACGGACTTTAGATCCGCCCTCCCGATGAAGTACCGAGGTGGCGACAGCTCCGTATCGTAAAACGTGATGAAACTTCCTCTCTTATTTTTTTCTCGGGAAATAGGAATTATAGGTTTGAGATAGGGTCAGCGGAGCCATGTGGGCCCCATGAAGCACCAGGGCGCGCCCTGGTAGCTCATGGGCCACTGGTGGTTCCCCTCTGGGTCTTGGCTCCAGTAAATTTTATATATTCCATAAAAAATCTCCAAAAAGTTTCGTCCAATTCCGAGAACTTTTATTTCTGCACAAAAACAACACCATGGTAGTTCTGCTGAAAACAGCGTCAGTCCGGATTAGTTTCATTCAAATCATGCAAATTAGCGTCCAAAATAAGAGCAGAAGTGTTTGGGAAAGTAGATACGACGGAGACATATCACTGACTCAATCTCCTTGTAATGAGTACATTCTAAAGGTTTAGGAAGACCTCTTCTTCTCAGGTTGTCACAAGTGATTGTAGTGTGTTGCACAAAATAAAACCCTGAATCTTAGGGGGTAGGGTGGGGGGGGGGCTTGAGTTGCGAGAGCAGAGGCAAATGTACTGGTTGAACCCCCCTAAACTTGACGATGGCATATAAAGATCTACAAGAATACACCCCTTTACGCTCATATTACCAAAGTAGAGAATTTTCTTGACCAATAAAGGAAATTGACTTACCTACATTGACTAGATTAAACCATAATTCCATCATCTCATCTGAGAAAATCCTTTTAAAGGTACATTTTAAGGTTTGACCATCCCAAATATCAGCTATAGTTTGGGTCTTCTCATTAACTAAAATATACATACCCCAAAATTGAGTAAGTAAATGGCATTGCAAACCAAATATCCTCAGAAATAAATGTTGGATATTTTGATGTGTTATCACTAAATGTCATGATATGGAGTATACTATTATTTGCAGTGAATTAATACAGACATATCTTGAGGTGTTATCTCCACTCGATATTAATTCGTATCCTGATATTTACATATATCAATGAATTAATGCAGTCATATCCTGCCTCACATTCATGTAATCAATTCTGCTTTCATTTTTGAGCAAATAATAACTTGGCACAATTAATTTTCTACATTTGTTTACGACTAAAAACTTCATCACCTAAACAGTGTACAAATAAGACTACACTACTGTAAAAAAAATACTAATAAGACTACACCCTCTTTTTTGCTTCTCCTTCCATTGCCTGGTTGGTAACTAAGAGTCAGGGTGCTAGTAAAATGGACAAAAAGAAGATAGTACAACCATCTAGATCTAATAGATATTTAAATTAATCACCCATGACATAGCAAAAAGGCCATTGAATTATACATGAGAAGAAATATATTGATATCAAAATCTTGCCAATAAGCACAACACTAAGTTAGCGGGATATAAAGCAATATCCTATCCAAGAACAAGAGGAGCCATTACTTTCAGTGATTGCGAGGTGTGTTGGTTGTAGTAACATTTGCAACTATTGTTTCTTTCACGACATGAAACATTGCGCAATTTTTTTTTTGAGGAGAGAACATACATCTTTGTGATTTATCTCCTATAGCTAGTAGCATGCCATGTAATCGAGAAACTTCTTCTAGTATTACTTACGAGTATTAATTGTGCACAAGAAATATACAAAATTTATGAGAAGATATGCATTTATGGTAGGATATACACCGCTGATTATCTTTACCTAAAATTTAATTTGCATTGATGTGTAAATCTTTAGTTAATAAAAGACCACAATCTATATGCTCAAACTAAACAATTTGAACTAAAAGATATGAAGACATGGCGTGGAGCAATGTTAATCTCGGTCATCAACAGTAAGAAATGTTTTCACCCCAACCGACAGAACACATTTACGACTAAAACATGTGCGACGTGACGACCCATCATCTCTTGCAAAACTTGCTTATATAGTTACACTTAAGTGGCGCGAAAGATATGACGTAGAAGATAACGTAAAGTCTCTCATATACTTACATGCAAAATGGCGCGAAATATATAACATAGAAGGCAACGGTAAAGCCTCTCACATACTTATATGTAAAGTGGCGCGAAAGAAATGACGTAGAAGATAACGGCAAAGCCTCTTATATATATAAATTAGAAAATGGCGCGAAAAATACTGAAAGTCAACATCTCATCCTCATTTGCTATTTGTTAGAAAAATGGCGTGAAAAATACTGACAGTTTGCATCTCATCCTCATTTGCTATTCGTTAAGAAAATGGCGTGAAAAAATACTGAAAGTCTACATCTCATCATCATTTGCTATTTGTCAATAATACCATGCTAAAAAGGGTGTTAAATACATAAAACTTTTGGCTGTCTGGGATTTAAGGGCACGTTTGACATAAACAGGTTGTTGACAGCGACAAGCTTAAAAAACAAGGTTGAAAACTGGTGGACCGTTTCCAAGAGGCAGCGACGCCCAACTCCAAACCCCGTGCCGTCTTCTATATAAACCCCGTCTTCCCCCTCCCCGTTCCACCACCATCCTCCCACCCATTCCCCTCAAAACCCCCAAAGCTGGCCCAAAATAATAGTATACCGTAATTCAAACACGAGGCCCTCGCCGGCGTCGTCGTCCCCGCGGCGACCAACCAACGGCACGGCGACCCACGCCGCGCGCGTGGCCGCCGGCAACCGCTACGTCCTCGGCACCGGCGGCCCGCGCCGGCAATGGTGCTCGACCGCCCCGTCGGGCGCCCGGCCTTCCGCAAGCCCGAGCGCCGAACCCTAGCCCCGCCGCGTGGTACGGGCCCTCCGCCTCCCCCGCCGATTCCGCCCACGCCGGGGGTGTACCTCCGGGGGCCTCCTCCGCTCCCGCCTCCCGGTGCCATCCTGCCGCGCCCGATCGTCGTCTGCCTCGATCTCGCCAGGATGAAGCAAATGGATTCCTCCCGGAGCTCTTCTCTTATGAAGGTGAGCCGCCGAAGCGTTGAGCTTGCGCGCTTGCCGTTTGGTCGTATCTTGTTGTTTCGTGCCTAATTTTGGGTAACTTTTTTTTTTTTTTTTTGCGAGGTTCAGTTCCTTGAGGATACGGGGGTTTCGCCCTCGGAGGAGGAAACCCGGAGGAGGGAGAGGATCATACTCGAGCTCCACAAGGTAAGGGCAGTTCGTCTTTTGGTTCAAAGCTTGCAGCTTGCAATGTGGGCTGGAATTCGACCTGTAATCCGGTTGTGACTGTTGCAGATAGTTATGGATTGGGCGAAAATGGTGGCGTTCAACCAGGGGGGGAAACCTTGGATCACATCAGGCACGGTGTTGACCTTTGGCTCCTATGATTTAGGGGTAAGCACTGAACTCGAATCTGTGCACGATTTGTTGTGCCTTTTTTATGATGGTGTGATGCTAGGCTGATCTACTACTATATGATATATCAGTTGAATAATCTTTAGTTTTGAAGGTCAATTTCGTTATCTGTTTTATGTCATGTTCGATTTAAAATCCTAGCATTGTTACCTAAAAATGTCAATGATATTCGGTAACTGCTCTAACATTTCAGCGATGGGTCCTGGTGATCATCGTATGTGAGTTGCTACTGGAGAGCCTTGACTTCGTTTGTTTGCAACTTATTGTTGACTTGTAAACTGCATCTGTGCTATGTTAGGTTAGGGTCAGCGCAGAGTGGGTTACATCCTTAACTTCTTTACCTGTTATCATGACTTTGGTAGTGTCTGGACTAAGGAAATGAGCAGCATGATTTGGTGCTTGGCAGAATGATGCTCTGTTTGACTGCAGTACTATTGCACTATTGATATGATGCAAAAGAAACAATTACTGGTGAAGCAGTCAAAATGTATGATTATGAGTATAAGTGTAGGATCGTGTTGACCAGTTAATCACATGTGTAGGTTTCACATCGTTTATGAGCTGAGAGATGGTACATTTTAATTTTTAAGTTGTTCATGTCCAACTTAATATTTTGTTTGTTGATGTGGCATAAAGAAACTGATCTTGGGATGGTTAAGATGGATATGGTATTGTATCTTGAATCTGCTCCTACTGATACCATAGTTACATGTGTATATATGTATAAGACCAAAGTAGTTTATACTTAATAGTCTGAAAGACATAAACTCATAAATTTTTCGCATAGGTAACGTTCCGGGAATTAGAAATCTTGCTAAATATGATATCTAGTTTTATCATATGTAGTTTTTGAAGTGTGGATGTTTTACTTATGCATACAATATTCCTCAATTCCCTAAGGTGGAAGGAATCAGTGAAGCAATTAAATCTCTCCATGAGCTGGAGTTGTTTGGTCTTTCGAGAATATTATTAACGAGCAATATCTCTTGTGTTAAGTTTGAATATATTGGTTTGGTCAATCTGTAATTGCATGTAAGCACCTAGACTGGGTAAACTTAAGGACTGTAACTGGATTTCCATGTTTACAATATTGCCCCTGTATCCAATGCATTTCCCCTTATAAAATTGTGGTTTATCTTTTGGTAACAAGCATTGTTCTCTTTGAAGGCATATGGACCTGAATCTGATATTGATGCAGTCTGTGTTGGTCCTTGCATTGCATCACTACAAGTGAGTATGTTTCTCAAGTTTCCGTTTATCTAACAGTTTTGAGCCTTTGCAATCACCTCATGAGGTGTCCATGTGTTAACTTGTAGCATCATTTCTTCGTTGTCCTGCGACAAATGCTTGAAGCAAGGCCAGAAGTATCAGACTTGCATTCTATTGAAAGTGCTAGGGTTCCGTTGATGCGCTTTAAATTCAACGGTGTGTCAGTTGATTTTCCATACGCCCAGCTGCCAGTTATCAATGCTGCAGAGGCAAGTATCTTAAAATTGTGATGATTACACGTCTTAGGTTACATGTTACCTCAATTACTGTTTATTGAATACTTTCTATTATTATGTGTTATATTTCTTACTTAGGTGACTTAAATGTATTCAACTTCTTTCTCAAAACAGCTTCTGTAACATCTCTGGTGTAACTATCTAGAACTCCTAATGATGTCCTGGAGCTAATATGTAGGATTTATACTTAACTCCTTATAAGATCATATGGTATTGTGGTTTCATTTTTGTGTTACTGTACCTTGATAAGCCATATTGAGTTATTGACCACATCTTTGGTGTCATTTCATCTAACCAGTCATATATTTGACTAAAGCAGTGAACAGTGACCTAGATATTCTCCCCAAGTTTTTCTCAGGCCATAACTTTAATTCATCAACTTTTGCATATTTATCTTATTAGCCTCTTCACTTAAACGAGTCAAATGTGATACAATTTGTGAAAGCTGCTATGTTTATGTTCTTATGGGTGCTATATCTTATGGGTATTATCATATAGCCACTCTGCTGGGCACTCTTTCTCATAGATTTGACATTGGTTTTCATTATAAATTTGAGCATTTGCTGAAAGAAACAATTGAGCATAATATCTGGTGATCAATTTAAGCTCTCACAAGCTGTATTTTCTGCAGGCTATACATGCAAATGATCCCCGTTTGCTAGAGAAAGTTGACGCGGCAAGCTGGAGATGTCTATCTGGAGTTCGTGTTAATAGACAAATCATGCAATTAGTTCCAAATATGAAGGTCTAACAATAGTCTCAGTAGATTTATTTACATCACATCATTGTTGCCATTCTTTACTTTTTCTTCCTTGTATTTTTTTTATGTTTCCGGGCTTCTGGTATTATCCCTGTTCATGTCATCATGTGCTGATAGTGGCTGTGCTGTCTTTGCACATTCTGTGTACTTTTTGTTTGTTTGTCTGGCATGCACTATGGCGTGATTGTATGTGTCATTCAATGTGTTTCCAAAACCCTTCTTTCTTATTTTATTAATTTTCTTCTTTTCTAACTTTTGGAGTTTTGATGCAGAAATTTCAACTTTTGTTGCGCTGCCTTAAACTCTGGGCAAGAAAAAGAGGAATTCATTGCCATGTACGTGGTTTGCCTTTTCTCTGTTTATAATTCTTATGTATGTTTATAGTGTTATTTTTGGTCTGACTTCTATCCTCAATTGTATGATGCCATTTTCAGCTAGTTGGCTTCTTTGCTGGAATTCATTTGGCGGTTCTCGGAGCATATGTTTGCCGCAGACATCCAAATGCTACTGCCAATACTTTGTTGTGTAGGTTCTTTGAGATATTTTCTCACTGGCCTTGGCCTCTTCCGGTGTCTTTGCATGACCAAACACCTCTTTGGAGTCCTGATGGGTGCTCTCTCATGCCCATAGTGATGCCCTGTTATCCACCAGAATTTTGTGCCTCTAATGTCACAAAAAGCACTTTCAATAAAATCAAAGAAGAGCTTTGGCGAGGTTTATCTTTGACCAAGGTATGCCTATTTATTCTTTATTTGGTCCTACCTATATGCCACACTGTTCTTCAAAAGAAGTTGATTGCCTGTTTGATATCTCTAGAATAAATGTAGAATTTTTTAATTTTCTTTTATTGCAACTAAGTTGTAGAAGAGTCATGAGTTTAATATGCCTGGTATGTCCCAATACCTTCCATTTCTATTCTTGCTTTATTGGCATGATGGAATTTAAACCTAAAGTAGTGTATAACACTTTGTTACTTGAATTGGGTTTGCTTTTATGCGTAAAGGTTTCAAATAAGCAATTGACTCACCTGTTTTTATTTTCTTTATTTTTTATTCTTTTTGTCTGGTCCTTTTCTATTCCCCTGTTCCCTTTTTTTTTTAAATTGATGAGTTAACTTGTTCCATTTGAAAATCTGATAGCTTCGTTGATCCGTCCAAAAATACAGAAGTTGTAATTCTTGTACAATAATGTTCCCAGTAACTTAAATAGGCCATGTTCTATATTGTTTCACCACACCCATCGATCTGTTACTTGTTAGACCTGTACTCACTGATAAAAAAAATATGGTGCCATGTTTGCTTCATTTGTTTTGTTGGCATCCTATCTTAATCTCTCTTTTGCTTTGAAATGATTTAACGGACGTCCAACTTTAACTGGCGTGATTAGTTCTGTGTAGGTGGTTTCCTTATTGAACTGTAGAAAGTTTTTTTTTTTAATAATGCGGATTGATAGGAATTGATGATGTATGTTGTAAGATCTGCGCTGACGCAAAATGCATTGACATATCCATGACACGTCTAAACGATTGCGGACTTCAGTTTTAAGGCTTGCTTGCATTCATGAATAGGCAGCTGATAATGGCACATTTGTCACTTTCACAGGATACAAGTAGTGTTGATGTCGACTGGAATTGGATTTTTGCGCCGTTTCCATATGCTGCAAAATATAAGCATTTCCTTCGCATAGTTCTCTCAGCTCCGACAACTGAAGAGTTACGTGATTGGGTTGGATGGGTGAAATCACGATTCCGCAGCCTTATTCTCAAGGTTATTTTTCACCGCCTGTTTGTTTTATGTTCACATTGCTGTTTGCAAGCTTTAATGTTGATTGTGACCTCTCCTAACTGATGTTAATGCAGCTGGAAAGCCTTAACATTGGTTGTGATCCAAATCCCTCAGAGCAAGTGGATCATACCATGGGTGAGCCAAATGCTGTATTCTTGTGGGGTCTCATCATGTATAGTAATACTCAGATCTGTACAACTTCTCTCAAAAAGGACTTCATGAGAAGTGTCACCAACAACATCTATGGAAAGGAAAAGTGTGCTCATTCAGACATAGAATTGTCTGTTGTCGGTATGCCTCAGGTGCCTAAAAGCATGTCTGATCACTCGGCCTACTTACAGGAACTGCCGAATCTGCCACCGCGAATGCTGGGCTACCCACCGATGAGGCAGGGCTGCAATGCAGTTGGTTAAGACTGTTGTCATCTCAAACCTGTGAATATCCAGATGAGAATAGGTAGAACCTGAGTTTCTTCAGCTTAGAAGGCTGTTTGCAGCATCAGACGGCATTTCTGGTGGTTTTTGTTGGAGTTGGGGCTTGTTCATTCCTCAGCACAAGGAATATGGAAGTGTGTTTGCTGGAGCTGGCTGCTGAGAGATGGAATTTTTTGCCCTGAAGCTTCCAGGGTGCAGTATATTCATTCGGGCGGCTTATTCCTGTTCTGAGGCTTGTAGCAGGTACATGTAAATTCATGTACACAGCATAGCAATTGGTATACAAATGGAGAGATATAGCAGTGTAGGAAGTGTGTGTACAACTGTAGGTGTAATGTTTGGCACCCAGCAGCAAAATGTGTAAATCGCCTTGTATGGTCAGAGCTGTTTTGCTGGGTGCATAAAATGCAGGGGGTGTTGTGAAATGTGGATGGTGGAGAATGCCATCCATTCTTACTGTTGTAGTCTGCAGAAAACTGCTGCATGTACTGCTGTTCAAGAGTTGTTATGTAGCGAATCATCCGGATGAATGAATGTTTGCTGTTGTTTTTTACTCTTGCATTATCTTGGGCTTACTGTTCAGTGTTGTTTTTTATGATATTTTTCACTTCTAAATGAGTATAAGGGGGGCTTGCAGCCCTGAGGGATGTGGATGGCATTGGGTGTCACATTGATAATGATCTTGTCCAGCTTTCGCTGGTTTTGTAAACGAGATATGTGAAGCCCGGGGGAAGATTGGACCGACATGGTCTTTGCTTAATCTTTGAGCATTTCTTCTTTGGCCCAGAATCTTGAATGTGAAACGGTGTAATTTTTATATGTACTCCCTCCGTTCCTAAATATAAGTCTTTGTAGAGATTGCACAAGGTGGACTACATACGGAGCAAAATGAATGAATCTATATTTAAAATACATCTATATACATTCGTATGCGGTTTATAGTGGAATCTCTACAAAGACTTACATTTAGGAACGGAGGGAGTATGTAATAGTCTTATTTTTACATGCCCACTCTCCTTTTAATAGCATGGGATTACAAGATGCACCATATCGTTGCCATCGCCATCTGACTTGTGTTTGGTTTGAGGAACTAGGAACACTATGATCCCAAAATGTTCCTGGTTTGACTTCAAGGAGTAGCCAGACCTGGCCGTTCCTCGCCGAGATCGGAACAGTTGCAAATAGTCGGGCGATCCCTTGTTTCTTAGATGATCAGGTCCACCACCAATGAGACATCTCTGTTCCTTTGGGTGTTTTTAGTGGACGCATGAAATCATCATCAGACAGCAGTTAGGTGTCTGTCTAACACCAGTTTAATTATTTATTACTGTATTATTGTTTTCTTGGGAAAGAGAGAGGGTTTTACCATTTTGTTTTTTGTCTGGTGCCATCTTGATATTAAGTCATATATGCATTGAGCAAGTTCTTTCTCGAGGAAACATGCATAAGCATAAATATTTGTCTTTTCGTGGGATTCAAATTCAGTGAGAGTTTTTATGGAGCAATGGGCATTTTTTGTTTCTGCCGCTCTAGTTTTGCCCATTTTCCTTATGCCACTCTAGCTGTTAACATTTCACTTTTCCCACTCTGCTTTTGATGATACATCACAACTGCTATTCTGTGGCAAAAACATTTTTTTCAGAGTGACAATTGTGATACATCGGAGTGGCAATTGTGATGTATTGTCAAAACCTAAGAGTGACAAAAGTGAAATGTCAAAATTTTGCTTTCGCCACAGAATGGCAATTATGATATATTGTCAAAATCTAAGAATAGCAAAAAAATGAAATGTCAAATTTTAGAGTGGCATAAAAAAATAGGCAAAAACTAGTGGCAAAAACAAAAATTCCTCGTTTAAAAATGCGGCAGCCTATATTATGTGTTTACATGGCTTGTACTATAAACTTTATGCTATAAAATGAGGCACTTATACCATGAAAAAAAGAAAGTGGATGTAAGATGCCTACGGCGTCACTGCAAAACATAACAAGGGAACACAATAATTACGGGGGGTTAATGGGTCGTATGCTTGGCCCATATTCAACCCATCAATCTCGTTTATGCAGTGTGATGCAGAAACATAAGTGTTTTTTTTCTTGTTCTATTCTTTTTTCTAAGTACATCCAAGGTGCATGCAACCATGTTTTACAAAGCTTATTCTCACAATCTTCCTTAGCTAAGATGTGCACCACACTTTATGGCCGCCGGACCTCCCGCTAGATGTAACCGTTGTTGTGACCGCCGATTTGGTCTGTCCATCATAATTTTTGAATGCAAGGTGTTTCTGGTTAAAAAAAGATGTGCGCCACATTATTCATTGACCACCGTACCCGAAGCACCTTGTGCCCCACTACAGAGCTAATCAGCTCCTTAATCATGTCTATAAGCAGACCATAGACTGATCGATCAAGCTTCTTTGCACACAATGACCTCTCCACACTTTTATTATCCCTTTTCGAGATGATCTTCTGCAAAGTGAGAAAACCACTCCTACCGTTCTAAATAATTTCAAGTTCTAATTTTGTCCTAATTGAATTTCTCTCTATTTGACAAAGTTTACAAAAAATATGTTGATTTCTACAATGTCAAATACAAATGGTACGGAAATATATTATATGTTGAATATAATATGGTGTGGTAGATGTTGATGTATTTTTAATAGAATTAATTAACTTGACTTAGGACAAATCTAGAACTTAAAATAGTTTGAAATATAGAGACTAATTTCCAAGGAGAAGCAAAGTCCAACTTTTTTTGCGGGGAGCAAAGCCCAAGGGTTGCATGACACACACAGCTGCAAAGTAGCACGTGAGTCCATAGATCTTTATCGTAATATGATGGGCTATATCGAAGTGTATTGAATAAAAGTAATACAAATACTTTTATAAATATACACTTTTAGGTTGGTCTTATATTTCTGTATCTTTTATTTTGAGATTTTTTTCAAGTCATATTGTTGCAAACTTGCAATAAAGATTCACCCTTGCACACCCACACCCACATGGGTATATAATCACATGCTTGACTCGACAATGGGACAATCATGTCCACGTAAGTGCATGTTGTTGTTATAAAATAGAAGTTGGATCACTGTAGAAAACACACAATGACAAGATGATGGTTGGTGATAGAGTTCGGTGGGAACCTATATCTTCGGGAGCCTTTGCTCGAGTACTCTTTTCTTAGTATTAACTCTAGTAATGCAACCTATGATAGAACTCTTTAAGGTATCCGACAACATCTCTGACCACCCACAACAACATGTCATTCAGACTATGTTTCGTGTGTGTTTTAGCCGCGGTATAAATTCAGTAGTGTGTTAGGCTTAGGTTATAAGTCCTTTATGAAACACAAAGTAAAATATAAACATATGCGCGCGCACGCACACACACACACACACACGATGCCTCCAGAAGACTTTTGAATGGCCCGTCTGACCTCAAGCTTACTGGTCTTTGGAAGATACATGTCTATTTTCTATTGTAATGTTCCACTATTTATAAATAATGCTCATAATTGATGGTGTTATCTCCAAAAATAATGAATCTTGAACCATAGAGTCCAATACACATCTTATACAAGTGGTGGTTAGGTGGCATATGTACTCATTCATGTGTGTTAGGTATGTAATGCAACACGGGCAAGTCTTGAGCCTCTGGCAATCTTGATGAGGTCATCCCAACCATTGACAGACTAATCACAAGGAATGGCGGTAAACAAATACTTGATCATGTGAACGCTGACTTGAGTCTATCTTATAACCTAAGAAACATGTGTGCTTTCAGTTTGTTTGTTGTTGGTTGAACTCGGGTGCAATGCATAACAAAATGGTTTTATACCAACTACACATAGTTGTACATTCCGTGAAGAAACAAGCTTAGTGCCAAAGAAATATAATTGAAGAAACCATGTTTAGACCCTGATGAAACAATGTTTGGTGAGGAAACCAACTATTTACACCTTAGAGAAGAATTGGAGAAGCCACTCATGAATTTCCTAACTCATCATTCTTTATCGTTTTCCTAGCAAAGAACTGATAGAAATTTGATCCATATACATACAGAGAGACTCATTTTGAGACCGGAGAGTTCTTTCTAAATTATTCTCGTGAGTCGTCATGGAGTTGCACCTAATCCGTGCTCCACAACTTGAGAATCATTGTGTTGGTTAGTTTCTCGTGATTTCCCTATGGATTGCACCTAATTTGTGCTACATGTGTGTTTAGTTCCTAGATTGTGGATTGGAGATTGTCTCAAATTCCAGTCTATGGTTGGCATCCTCTTTTTTCAAGTCATAATGCCCAAGTTACATTGGTTGATCATAGCTAGTTACTCTAATGTTTTTCAATCATGTCATGTGAACATAGTGGCACTCCTCGAGCACCTATTACCACAATCGGTGCCCATCATCTTGCATCAACAACGGTTTACACAGTTGTATTTGTTTGTGTTATTTCTTGTAATCCAATCTTAAGATATGCACCCTATAGTTTACATAGACGGAGCTCCCTTGTAGGTATTTGGGTCTGTAGAACCCAATGAAACAAGGAAATCCTTCACTAACTTAGAACTAATCAGTGTTGATTTATAGAAGATAAACCCACTATCATGGATATGACCCCATCAAAAAGTTATATCTATGTCTATGATAGTTTAGGTTTATACCCTTTATACTTCTTTTCTCAGTCCGTAAGTCCACAGCCTAAAACCCCAAAAATCCAAGCCCTTTTAGTGTCAAAATTAGGTTGTTTTGCATTCCTCTTTATTGTTCATGTTTGGTGTTTTCACTAGATATTTTCATAGTAGTTGTTGCTCTTCTTTTAGTTTGTGGTGTTAGACCTTGTTGTTGTTTGAGAAAAGTAAAAATATTAAAGATGGGTTTTTATCATTTATGCCACTAGTTCTGTCCCACTACTCAGTTTTACCATTAGAAATTACAGTTGCTCAGAAATGCCATCTTTCCGTGAGATGCTTGCTCAAAAATGACATTAGACACCTTAAAAACGCCTTCGTTCCATTAGATGTTTGCTCAAAAATGCAATTAGACATCATTACCGCCAGTTCAACCCTGTTGACCATGTTATATGACTAAAATGTCCATTAACCCACATGTCAGCTCTCTATATCACAATGATAAGTGTTGGCCCCACTTGTTAGAAGTAAGCCAGTGAATAAGTTTTGAGGAAAATAAGAATGTTGTTGGGGATCAAGTGGGACTCACACTATTTCATAGAGAGATAGAGGTAAATGTGACATGTGGATCCATGGGTATTTTTGGTCATATAACATAGTATATGGGCTTTGAGCTGGTAGTAATGGTGTCTAGTGGCATTTTTAGCTTGCGCCTAATGGAGCGATGGCACTGAGCAGTTGAAACTCCTAGTGGCAAAACTTAGTAGTGGGACACAACTAGTGGCATAAATTATAAAAATCCAACTAAAGATAAAAAACAAGAGGAAAAGGTGTGGAAAGGTTTACAATCCCTTTCGGTTTGGTGAAACGTAATTGCAAGTATTGCAGATCAAACTAGATGTAGAGATCTATGCTTTATAATGACTCAGATCAATCAGATTTCAATACTAGCCACTCCCTATTATACCCCACCAAGTCCACAAAAATCCATCAACACCTCAATTTGTATTCGCCAGTTCAGTATTTTATACTGTCACATACCTGCTGTGGATCATTAGAATTTGGTAAGTAAGACCTGAAATAAGGGAGACTCCATAAATATATATACTTTAGTTTAGTATGCTTTGTCATGCATTAGTGTGGAAGGTTTCAACTCAAGAGCATGTGGTGATAATCATGTGAAAGATAATGCTATGATAACGAATTAAACACGTCCAAAACATATCTATACCTTTTGAAGTTTATGTGCATATTTATTATCATTTTATGCATTATTTTATAATATGTGCAACCTACTAATTCATATTTTTTTTATGTCGGCCATTTCCAAAACCTTCCCAAACTTAGAAAAATATGGAAAACTCATGCATGTACTTAGTTCCCTAATCACGAAGGCATAGAAAAAGGGAGGAGATGTGTGGCCAACATTCTGAAGCTTCCCTTTGGAGGGTACCTTGGCACCTACATTACAAAACCCACCATATTTATTAAAAAAGATTTAGGATTTACATATTTCCATAAATTATTAAACAACGCTGGAGGTCAAGTTTCAACATCCAAAAGAGCCCCCCCCCCAGAAGTCTACATCCAATCTAGGGTGGGTGGGTGGGGGTGGGGGGTATCATCCTGCACCAAAAATAGCCACGAAGATCATAGGGGAACACCTTTCCTTACGAGTGGAGAGGGTTAAGTAAGGAGGAAAGTGTCCATTCCCCCATGCTTGGCGCTTGAATGCCATTGATTCCCCACCAATCAGAGCGAGAGCATTAGTGAGTTGTGTGACTCCACCAATCGTGAGGTCAATATGATTCCCCACATGATCAGAGAGACGAGTGATCCATCAAATGAATTGAGAGGGGATTATTGAATTGCTAACAATCCTCCGAGCCTTCTTTGCAATATGTGGAAATGTAAAACCATACCTAGTTGCGCTCAACAATGGGAAGAGGAAATAAAAGAAACAATCATAGGGTACATGAGTGTCATTAAACATAGATCATGTGTGCAGAATAGATTTCATGGGGGCATGCATCTTTTCTTTCCCATTTTGGTGCACCTAGGGGTATGCAATTGTCAAGCAATATATTTCCATTGACCTTTGGAATACCACAAATAAGTTAATAAACTTAACAACTGCACATGAGCATTCAAATTTCCATTTGCCTTCTCATCTAGTTTTGTCTTGGTGTTATTATTTCGTAGACCAAAAGGAGTTGAGGCATCTTCTAGTTTTGGCCTTCTTTACAAATTCTCCAGAATCCCCCACTTTGGTGTCAAATTAAGGGAAGAAGTGGGGAGGGGCGTCTGGACCTTCTGCCATGTCATGCAGACATGTGGGACTACCTCACTCCTCTCACCTCCCCAATCTCGACACTATCTCTCATCTATCCATTACACCGCCAAACCCTTCCCCCTCAACCCACCGATGCTGCCCAAACCCTCCTTTCCCCAACTGCATCAACGCCCCCGCCACCGATGGACTATAGGATGACGAAGGAGGTGAAGGAAATATGCCCTAGAGGCAATAATAAAGTTGTTATTTTATATTTCCTTATATCATGATAAATGTTTATTATTCATGCTAGAATTGTATTAACCAGAAACTTGATACATGTGTGGATACATAGACAAAACACAGTGTCCCTAGTAAGCCTCTACTAGACTAGGTTGTTAATCAAAGATGGTTAAGTTTCCTAACCATAGACATGTGTTGTCATTTGATGAACGTGATCGCATCATTAGGAGAATAATGTGATGGACAAGACCCAACCGTTAGCTTATCATAATGATCGTTCAGTTTTACTGCTATCGCTTTCTTCATGTCAAATACATATTCCTTCGACTATGAGATTATGCAACTCCCAGATATCGGAGGAATGCCTTGTGTGTTATCAAACGTCACAACATAACTGGGTGATTATAAAGATGATCTACAGGTATCCCCTAAGGTTTTTGTTGGGTTGGCATAGATGGAGAATAGGATTTGTCACTCCAAGTATCGGAGAGGTATCTCTGGGCCCTCTCGGTAATGCACATCATAAGAAGCCTTGCAAGCAAAGTGACTAATGAGTTAGTTACAAGATGATGTATTACAGAACGAATAAAGAGACTTGCCGGTAACGAGATTGAACTAGGTATGAAGATACCAATGATCGAATCTCGGGCAAGTAACATACCGATGACAAAGGGAATAACGTATGTTGTCATAACGGTTCGACCGATAAAGATCTTCGTAGAATATGTAGGAGCCATTATGAGCATCCAAGTTCCGCTATTGGTTATTGACCGGAGAAGTGTATCGGTCATGTCTACATAGTTCTTGAACCCGTAGGGTCCGCACGCTTAACGTTCGATGACGATATAGTATTATATGAGTTATGTGATTTCATGACCGAATGTTGTTCGGAGTCCCGGATGAGATCACGTACATGACGAGGAGTCTCCAAATGGTTGAAGGTAAAGATTGATATATAGTACGATGGTATTTGCACGCCGGAAGGGTTCCAGAGGGTATCGGGTACTTATCGGGTCACCGGAAGGTGTTTCGGGCACCCCCGGCAATCCTATGGGCCATATGGGCCTTGTGAAGGAAGACACCAGCCCACAAGGGACTGGTGCGCCCTATAAGTCTATAGGAGGAGGAGAAGGAAATGGCGGAAGGGAAAGGAAAGTGTAGATTAGGACTCCACTTCCTTCCCTCACCCCTTCTTTCCTTCCTCTTCATGTATACATCGAAAGGGGGGCGCAGGGCAAGGTAGGGCCCCTAGGGGGTGGCGGCCAACCCTAGGGCACCCCTTGGCTGCCTCCCCTCTCCCTCCCACCTATATATACGTGGGGAGGGGACGCCCAAAACACACAACAACATCTGTTAGCCGTGTGCGACGCCCCCTCCACAGATTACACCCTCGGTCATATTCTCGCGGTGCTTAGGCGAAGCCCTGCGCGGATCACTTCACCATCACCATCACCACGCCGTCATGCTGACGGAACTCATCTACTTCCTTGACACTTTGCTGGATTAAGAGTTCGAGGGACGTCATCGAGCTAAACGTGTGCAGAACTCGGAGGTGCCGTACATTTGGTAATGATCCATCGGAACGAGAAGAAGTTCGACTACATCAACCGCGTTGTCAAACGCTTCCGCTTTCGGTCTACATGGATACGTAGACACACTCCCCCCTCTCGTTGCTATGCATCTCCTAGATAGATCTTGCGTGAGCGTAGGATTTTTTTGAAATTGCATGCTACGTTTCCCAACAGTGGTATCAGAGCCAGGTCTATGCCTAGATGATGTGCATGATTAGAACTCAAAGAGTTGTGGGCGGTGATTGTCATACTACTTACCACCAATGTCTTATTTTGATTCGGTGGTATTGTTGGATGAAGCGGCCCGGACCAACCTTACATGACCACATTCATGAGACCGGTTCCACCGACAGACATGCAACTAGTTTTGCATAAAGGTGGCTGGTGGGTGTCTATTTCTCCAACTTTAGTTGAATCGAATTTGACTGCGGCCGGTCCTTGTTGAAGGTTAAAACAACAAACTTGATAAACCACCATCGTGGTTTTGATGCGTAGGTAAGAACGATTCTTGCTAGAAGCCTGTAGCAGCCACGTAAAACTTGCAACAACAAAGTAGAGGATGTCTAACTTGTTTTTGTAGGGCATATTGTGATGTGATATGGTCAAGATATGATGTGATATACGTTATTGTATGAGATGATCATGTTTTGTAAAAGTTATCGGCAACTGGTAGGAGCCTTATGGTTGTCGCTTTATTGTATGAAATGCGAACGCCATGTAATTGCTTATTTTGATTGCATATGATGTTTATCTTTTATGCATCTTATTTTGCTTAGTACGGCGGTAGCATTATAAGATGATCCCTTACTAAATTTCAAGGTATAAGTGTTCTCCCTGAGTATGTACCGTTGCTACAGTTCTTCATTTTGAGACACCACGTGATGATCGGGTGTGATAGACTCTACGTTCACATACAACGGGTGCGAGACAGTTTTGCACATGCGGAATACTCGGGTTAAACTTGATGAGCCTGGCATGTATAGACATGGCCTCGGAACGCTGTAGACCAAAAGGTCGAACGTGAATCATATAGTAGATATGATCAACATAGAGATGTTCACCATTGATAACTACTCCATCTCACGTGATGATCGGGCATGGTTTAGTTGATTTGGATCACGTATCATTTAGATGACTTCAGGGATGTCTATCTAAGTGGGAGTTCTTAAGTAATTTGATTAACTGAACTTTAATTTATCATGAACTTAGTCATGTTAGTATTTGCAAATTATGTTGTAGATCAATAGCTCGCGATGTAGCTCCCCTATATTTTTGATATCTTCCTAGAGAAAAAGAAGTTGAAAGATGTTAGTAGCAATGATGCGGACTGGGTCCTTGATCTGAGGATTATCCTCATTGTTGCACAGAAGAATTATGTCCTTGATGCACCGCTAGGTGACAGACCTATTGCAGGAGCAGATGCAGACATTATGAACGTTTGACAAGCTCGGTATGATGACTACTTGATAGTTTAGTGCGCCACGATTTACGGCTTAGAACCAGGACTTCAAAAACGTTTTGAATGCCACAGAGCATATGAGATGTTCCAAGAGTTTAAATTAGTATTTTAGACGCATGCCCGTGTCAAGAGGTATGAGACCTCTGACAAGTACTTTGCCTACAAGATGGATGAGAATAGCTCAGCCAGTGAGCATGTGCTCAGAATGTCTGGGTACTACAATCACTTGAATCAAGTGGGAGTTAGTCTTCCAGATAAGATAGTGATTGACAGAGTTCTCTAGTCACTATCACCAAGTTACTAGAACTTCGTGATGAACTATAATATGCAAGGGATGACAAAAACAATTCCCAAGCTCTTCGCGATGCTGAAATCGAAGAAGGTAGAAATCAAGAAAGAACATCAAGTGTTGATGATTAACAAGAACACTAGTTTAAAGGAAAAAGGGCAAGGGAAAGAAAGGGAACTTCAAGAAGAATGGAAAGCAAGTTGTCACTCTCGGGAAGAAGCCCAAAGGTGTACCCAAGCCTGAAACTAAGTGCTTCTACTGCAAAGGGAATGGTCACTAGAAGCGGAACTACCCCAAATACTTGGCGGATAAGAAGGATGGCAAAGTGAACAAAGGTATATTTGATATACATGTTATTCATGTGTACTTTACTAGTGTTCATAGTAACCCCGGGGTATTTGATACCGGTTCAAGTGCTAAGATTAGTAACTCAAAACATGAGTTCCAAAATGAACAGAGACTAGTTAAGGGCGAGGTAATGATGTGTGTTGGAAGTGATTCCAAGGTTGATAAGATCACCATCGCACACTCCCTCTACCTTCGGGATTAATATTGGACCTAAATAAATGTTATTTGGTATTTGTGTTGAGCATGAATATGATTGGATCATGTTTATCCTGACACGGTTATTCATTTAAGTCAGATAATAATTGTTGTTCTGTTTACATGAATAAAAACTTCTATGGTCATACATCCAATGTAAATGGTTTATTGAATCTCGATCGTAGTGATACACATATTCATAATATTGATGCCAAAAGATGTAAAGTTGATAATGATAGTGCAACATATTTGTGGCACTGCCGTTTAGGTCATATTAGTGTAAAGCACATGAAGAAACTCCATATGAATGGATTTTTTGAATCACTTGATTATGAATCATTTGATACTTGTGAACCATGCCTCATGTGCAAGATGACTAAACCTCCGTTCTCTGGAACAATGGAGCGAGCCAATGACTTATCGGAAATAATACATACCGATGTATGTGGTCCGATGAGTGTTGAGGCACGCGGCGGGTATCGTTATTTTCTGACCTTCACAGATGATTTGAGCAGATATGGGTATATCTACTTAATGAAACACAAGTTTGAAACATTTGAAAAGTTCAAAGAATTTCAGAGTGAAGTGGAGAATCATCGTAGCAAGAAAATAAAGTTTCTATGATCTCATCGCGGAGGCAAATATTTGAGTTACGAGTTTGGCCTTCATTTAAAACAATGTGGAATAGTTTCACAACTCACGCCACCTGGAACACCACAACGTAATGGTGTGTCCGAACACCGTAACTATAGTTTATTAGATATGGTGCAATCTATGATGTCTCTTATCGATTCACCACTATCGTTTTGGGGTTATGCATTAGAGACAGCTGCATTCACGTTAAATAGGGAATTGTCTAAATCTGTTGAGACGACACCGTATGAACTGTGGTTTGGCAAGAAACTTAAGCCGTCGTTTCTTAAAGTTTGGGGTTGCGACACTTATGTCAAAAGGCTTCAACCTGATAAGCTTGAACCCAAATCGGAGAAGTGCATCTTCATAGGATACCCTAAGGAAACAATTGGGTACACCTTCTACCACAGATCCGAAGGCAAGATCTTTGTTGCCTAGAAAGGAACCTTTCTAGAGAAGGAGTTTCTCTCAAAAGAAGTGGGAGGAAAGTAGAACTTGATGAGGTAATTGTACCTTCTCTTGAATTGGAAAGTAGCCCATCAGAGAAACCCGTTCCCGTGATGCCTACACCAACTAGAGAGGAAGCTAATGATGATGATCATGAAACTTCAGATCAAGTTACTACTGGACCTCGTAGGTCTAACAGAGCACGTTCGCACCAGAGTGGTACGATAATCCTGTCCTGGAAGTCATGTTACTAGACCATGACGAACCTATGAACTATGAAGAAGCTATGACGAGCCCAGATTTTGACAGATGGCTTGAGGCCATGAAATCTGAGATAGGATCCATGTATGAGAACAAAGTGTGGACTTGCCCGATGATCGGCAAGCCATAGAGAATAAATAGATCTTCAAGAGGAAGACTGACGCTGATGGTAATGTTACTATCCACAAAGCTCGACTTGTCGCAAAAGGTTTTTGACAAGTTCAAGGAGTTGACTACGATGAGACTTTCTCACCCATAGCGATGCTTAAGTCCGTCCGAATCATGTTAGCAATTGCCACATTATGAAATCTGGCAAATGGATGTCAAAACTGCATTCCTTAATGGATATCTCAAAGAAGAGTTGTATATGATGCAACTAGATGGTTTTGTCAATCCTAAAGGTGCTAACAAAGTGTGCGAGCTCTAGCGATCCATCTATGGACTGGTGCAAGCATCTCGGAGTTGGAATATATGATTTGATGAGTTGATCAAAGCATATAGTTTTATACAGACTTGTGGTGAAGCCTGTATTTACAAGAAAGTGAGTGGGAGCACTACAGCCTTTCTGATAAGCGTATGTGAATGACATATTATTGATCGAAAATGATATAGAATTTTCTGGAAAGCATAAAGGAGTATTTGAAAGGAGTTTTTCAAAGAAAGACCTCGATGAAGATGCTTACATATTGGGCATCAAAATCTATAGAGATGGATCAAGACGTTTGATAAGACTTTCGATGAGTTCATACCTTGATAAGATTTTGAAGGAGTTCAAAAAGGATCAGTCAAAGAAGAAGTTCTTGCCTGAGTTGTATGGTATGAAGTTGAGTAAGACTCAAAACCCAACCATGGCAGAAGATAGAGAGAGAATGAAAGTCATTCTCTATGCCTCAGCATAGGTTCTATAAAGTATGCCATGCTGTATACCAGACCTATTGTGTACCTTGCCATGAGTTTGGCAAGGGGGTACAATAGTGATCCAGGAGTAGATCACTGGACAGCGGTCAAAATTATCCTTAGGTACCTAAAGAGGTCTAAGGAAATGTTTCTCGGTTATGGAGGTGACAAATAATTCGTCTTAAAGGGTTACGTCGATGCAAGCTTTGACAATGATCTAGATGACTCTAGGTATCAATCTAGATACGTATTGAACGTGGGAGCAATTAGCTAGAGTAGCTCCATGCAGATCATTGTAGACATAGAAATTTGCAAAATACATATGAATATGAATGTGGCAGACCCATTAACTAAACTTCTCTCACAAGCAAAACATGATCACACCTTAGTACTCTTTGGGTGTTAATCACATAGCGATGTGAACAAGATTATTGATTCTAGTAAAACCTTTGGGTGTTGGTCACATGGTGATGTGAAGTATGGGTGTTAATCACATAAAGATGTGAACTAGTGGTGTTAGATCACATTGGGATGTGAACTAGATTATTGACTCTAGTGCAAGTGGGAGACTGAAGGAAATATGCCCTAGAGGCAACAATAAAGTTGTTATTTTATATTTCCTTATATCATGATAAAAGTTTATCATTGATGCTAGAATTGTATTAACCGAAAACTTGATACATGTGTGGATAGATAGACAAAACACCGTGTCCCTAGTAAGCCTCTACTAGACTAGCTCGTTAATCAAAGATGGTTAAGTTTCCTAACCATAGACATGTGTTGTCATTTGATGAACGGGATAACATCATTAGGAGAACGATGTGATGGAAAAGACCCATCTGTTAGCTTAGCATAATGATCGTTCAGTTTTATTGGTATTGCTTTCTTCATGTCAAATACATATTCCTTCAACTATGAGATTATGCAACTCCCGGATACCGGAGGAATGCCTTGTGCGCTATCAAATGTCACAACGTAACTGGGTGATTATAAAGATGCTCTACAGGTATCTCCGAAGGTGTTTATTGGGTTAGGATAGATCGAGATTAGGATTTGTCACTCCGAGTATCGGAGAGGTATATCTGGGCCCTCTCGGTAATGCACATCATAAGAAGCCTTGCAAGAAAAGTGACTAATGAGTTAGTTACAAGATGATGTATTACAGAACGAGTAAAGAGACTTATCGGTAACGAGATTGAACTAGGTATGAAGAAACCGACGATCAAATCTCAGGCAAATAACATACCGATAGACAAAGGGAATAACGTATGTTGTCATAACGGTGCGGCCGATAAAGATCTTCGTAGAATATGTAGGAGCCAATATGAGCATCCAGGTTCCGCTATGGGTTATTGACCGGAGAAGTGTCTTGGTCATGTCTACATAGTTCTCGAACCCGTAGGGTCCGCACGCTTAACGGTCGATGTTGATATAATATTATATGAGTTATGTGATTTGGTCAACGAATGTTGTTCAGAGTCCCGGATGAGATCACGTACATGACGAGGAGTCTCGAAATGGTCGAGAGGTAAAGATTGTTATATAGGACGATGGTATTCGGACACCGGAAGTGTTCCGGAGGGTATCGGGTACTTGTCGGGTCACCAGAAGGTGTTTCAGGCACCCCTATGGGCCATATGGGTCTTGAGAAAAAACACACCAACCCACAAGGGGCTGGTGCGCCCTATAAGGATAGAGGAGGAGGAGAAGGAAAGGGGGGAAGGTAAAGGAAAGTGCGGATTAGGATTCCACTTCCTTCCCTCACCCCCTCTTTCCTTCCCCTTCATGTATACATGGAAAGGGGGGCACAGGGCAAGGCACAGGCCACTAGGGGGCGGCGGCCAACCCTAGGGCGCCCATTGGCTGCCTTCCCTCTCCCTCCCACCTATATATATGTGGGGAGGGGGAGTCTAGAACACACAACAACATTTGTTAGCCATGTGCGGCGCCCCCTCCATAGATTACACCCTCGGTCATATTCTCGTGGTGCTTGCTACCTCTCGAGCTTGCGTTGGTTTTCCCTTGAAGAGGAAAGGGTGATGCAAAAAAGTAGCATAAGTATTTCCCTCAGTTTTGAGAACCAAGGTATCAGTCTAGTAGGAGACAACGCACAAGTCACCGAATACCTGCACAAATAATCAATAACTTGCACCCAACGAGATAAAGGGGTTGTCAATCCCTTCACGTCTTGCAAAAGTGAGATCTCACAGAGATAACGGTGAAGTAAATATTTTTGGTAATTTTGGTTTATACATCGGAAAGTAAAAGATTGCAAAATAGTAGATCGGAAACTAGCAAGATGTAAACGAGATTCAATATAATGGAAAAGAGACCCGGGGGCCATAGGTTTCACTAGTGGCTTCTCTTAACATAGCAAATATTACGATGGGTGAACAAATTACTGCCGAGCAATTGATAGAAAAGCGCATAGTTATGACGATATCTAAGGCAATGATCATGAACATAGGCATCACGTCCGTGTCAAGTAGACCGACTCCTGCCTGCATCTACTACTATTACTCCACACATCGACCGCTATCCAGCATGCATCTTGAGTATTAAGTTATAAAGAACGTAGTAACACATTAAGGAAGATGACATGATGTAGAGGAATTAACTCAAGCAATATGATGAAAACCCCATCTTTTTATCCTCGATGGCAATAATACAATACGTGCCTTGCTGCCCCTACTGTCACTAGGAAAGGACACCGCAAGATTGAACCCAAAGCTAAGCACTTCTCCCATTGCAAGAAATATCAATCTAGTAGGCCAAACTAAACCGATAATTCGAAGAGAGTTGCAAAGATGTCAAATCATGCATATAAGAATTCAGAGAAGAACCAAATAATATCCATAGATAATCTTGATCGTAAATATTACATCAAATAGAACTCCAAGAACATCAAGGAGAACATGGTATTGAGAATCAAAGAGAGAGGAGAAGCCATCTAGCTAATAACTATGGACCCAAAGGTCTGTGGTAAACTACTCACGCTTCATCGGAGAGGTAATTGTGTTGATGTAGAAGCCCTCCATGATCGAATCCCCCTCCGACAAGACGCCGGAAAAGGTCCCTAGATGGGATCTCACGGGTACAGAAGGTTGCGACGGTGGAAAAGTGGTTTCGTGGCTCTCTTGAATGTTTTCAGGGTATAAGAGTATATATAGACAAAGGAACTAGGTCAGGGGAGCTACGAGGGGCCCACAAGGGTGGGGGGCGTGCCCTACCCCTTGGGCACGCCCCCTGCCTCGTGGCTTCCTCGTTGCGTCTTCTGGTTTGCTTTCGGTCCATGAAATATCACCACGAAGGTTTCATTCCGTTTGGACTCCGTTTGGTATTCCTTTTCTGCGAAACCCTAAAATAGAAAAAAAAACCCGAAACTGGCACTAGGCCCTCGGTTAATAGGTTAGTCCCAAAAATAATATAAAATAGCATATAAATGCCTTTTAAACATCCAAAACAGATAATATAATAGCATGGAAAAATAAAAAAAATATAGATATGTTGGAGACGTATCAAGCATCCCCAAGCTTAATTCCTGCTCGTCCTCGAGTAGGTAAATGATAAAAATAGATTTTTTGATGTGGAATGCTACCTAACATATTTATCAATGTAATTTTCTTTATTGTGGCATGAATTTTTAGATCCAAAAGATTCAAGACAAAAGTTTAATATTGACATCAAAATAATAATACTTCAAGCATACTAACAAAGCAACCATGTCTTTTCAAAATAACATGGCCAAATAAAGCTATCCCTACAAAATCATATAGTCAGGCTATGCTCTATCTTCATCACACAAAATATTTAAATCATGCACAACCCTGATGACAAGCCAAGCAATTGTTTCATACTTTTGATGTTCTCAAACTTTTTCAATCTTCACGCAATACATGAGTGTGAGCCATGGATATAACACTATAGGTGGAATAGAATGGTAGTTGTGAAGAAGAAGAAAAATGAGAAGATAGTCTCACATCAACTAGGCGTATCAAAGGGCTATGGAGATGCCCATCAATAGATATCAATGTGAGTGAGTAGGGATTGCCATGCAAGGATGCACTAGAGCTATAAGTGTATGAAAGCTCAAAAAGAAACTAAGTGGGTGTGCATCCAACTTGGTTGCTCAAGAATACCTAGGGCACTTTGAGGAAGCCCATCATTGGAATATACAAGCCAAGTTCTATAACGAAAATTCCCACTAGTATATGAAAGTGACAACATAGGAGACTCTCTATCATGAAGATCATGGTGCTACTTTAAAGCTCAAGTGTGGAAAAATGATAGTAATATTGCCCCTTCTCTCTTTTTCTCTCTTTTTTTATTTAGGCCTTCTCTTTTTTATGGCCTCTTTCCTCTCTCTTTTTTTATTTTTTGTCCGGAGTCTCATCCCGACTTGTGGGGGAATCATAGTATCCATCATCCTTTCCTCACATGGGACAATGCTCTAATAATGAAGATCATCATAGTTTTATTTACTTTCAACTCAAGAATTACAACTCAATACTTAGAACAAAATATGACTCTATGTGATGCCTCCGGCGGAGTACCGGGATGTGCAATGAATCAAGAGTGACATGTATGAAAAAAAATTATGAACGGTGGCTTTGCCACAAATACGATGTCAACTACATGATCATGCAAAGCAATATGACAATGATGGAGCGTGTCATAATAAACGGAATGGTGGAAAGTTGGATGGCAATATATCTTGGAATGGCTATGGAAATGCCATAATAGGTAGGTATGGTGGCTGTTTTGAGGAAGGTATATGGTGGGTGTATGGTATCGGCCAAAATTGTGCGACACAAGAGAGGCTAGCAATGGTGGAAGGGTGAGAGTGCGTATAATCCATGGACTCAACATTAGTCATAAAGAACTCACATACTTATTGCAAAAATCTATTAGTCATCGAAATGAAGTGCTATGCGCATGCTCCTAGCGGATAGATTGGTAGGAAAAGACCATCGCTCATCCCCGACCGCCCCTCATAAGGAAGACAATCAATAAATAAATCATGCCCCAACTTCATCACATAACGGTTTTCCATACATCCATGCTACGGGAATCACAAACTTTAACACAACTATCTCTCAAATTCACAACTAATCTACTAGCATGACTCTAATATCACCATCTTCATATCTCAAAACAATCATAAAGAATCAAACTTCTCATAGTATTCAATGCACTTCATATGAAAGTTTTTATTATATCCATCTTGGATGCGCATCATATTAGGACTAATTTTATAACCAAAGCAAATTACCATGCTGTCCTAAAAGACTCTCAAAATAATATAAGTGAAGCATGAGAGTTCAACAATTTCTATAAAATAAAACCACCGCCGTGCTGTAAAAAGATATACGTGAAGCACTAGAGCTTTATTGTCTAGCTCAAAAGATATAAGTGAAGCACATAGAGTATTCTAATAAATCATGATTCATGCGTGTCTCTCCCAAAATGTGTGTGCAGCAAGGATGATTGTGGTAAACTAAAAGGCAAAGACTCAAATCATACAAGATGCTCCAAGCAAAACAGATATCATGTGGTGAATAAAAATATAGCCTCAAGTAAAGTTACCGATAGACGAAGACGAAAAAGAGGATGCCTTCCGGGGCATCCCCAAACTTAGGCTTTTGGTTGTCCTTGAATTTTACCTTGGGGTGCCTTGGGAATCCCCAAGCTTAGGCTCTTGCCACTCCTTATTCCAAAGTCCATCAAATCCTTACCGAAAACATGGAAACTTCACAACACAAAACTCGACAGAAAATCTCATGAGCTCCGTTAGTATAAGAAAATAAATCACCACTTTAAGGTTCTGTTGTGAACTCATTCTTTATTTATATATGTGTAATATCTACTGTATTCCAACTTCTCCATGGTTCATACCCCCCGATACTACTCATAGATTCATCAAAATAAGCAAACAACGCGCGAAAAACAGAATCTGTCAAAAACAGAACTGTCTGTAGTAATCTGTAACTATCGAACACTTAAGTAACTCCAAAAATCCATCAAAATTAGGAAAACCTGAGAAATTTTTGTACCAATCCAACGAAAAAAGAATCAGATCAAAAGCACGTTTCTGTGAATTTCAAAACTAATTTACTAAGCGCAAAAGTTTCTGATTTTCAGCAGGATCAACACAACTATCACCGTAAGCTATCCTAAAGATTTAACTTGGCACAAACACTAATTAAAACTTAAAACCACATCTAACCATAGGCTAGATGAATTATTTATTACTAAACAGGAGCAAAAATTAAAGAACAAAAAATACAATTGGGTTGCCTCCCAACAAGCGCTATCGTTTAACGCCCCTAGCTAGGCATAAAAACATGAATAGATCTAGGTATTGCCATCTTTGGTATGCAATCTTTTTCTCATCAAATCCTCCAAAAATCATCTAAGTGAATCTATCCTTTCCATTATTTCCCTTTTAGAAGATGAACTTAAATCATGGAAAGGACTTTGATTGGTAATTTTAACATTCATAAACCCATAGTCAGGATCATCACCATATATATCATCATATAAATTGCGTAGTTCATTTCTAACGGGTTCCTTCATCATTTTATTCAACCAATACTTATTGAATCCTACATAAATTCCTCTAGTAATCCAATCAAACTCCTCAAAAGCCTCAAGGTACAAAGATTGAGATATTTCAGGGTAGGGAACTCTTTTCCTAAGATTTTCACTGTAAGATTGATAATCTCTAGCTTTCAAACTACGCATGGTTTCTTTATCATAGAGAATATCTATAATCGGAGGGTGTTCAACATCCTTTTTATAGAAATAAAAAATATCCCTAGCTTCTTGAATTATAAAATCAAATTCACGCATAAGGATAATGGTGGCAATCTTTTTAGCTATTGGGTGATTGATATTGGGAAGTTCATAAAACACCTTTTGCAAAGCAGGATGAATATGCACAAATTTTCTTTCTAATTTCTCAACAAGCATAACGATGGCATCTGCATAGCAGTTGGTCTCAAGAAGAATAGACTTTTTATTAATAAGCATGGGTCCTATGCAGTCAAAGAATTCTTGGATAACACTTTTCCCAATAATATTACCGTCCCCCACACGAAAGATTTTTGTTTTGTAATTAGGAGGAGTTTTAGTTTCATGATTCAAAGAACAAGATTCAAGTGTTTCCTCTAAATTTTCAATGATAACCTCCCCAGTTTCGGACATGATGGCAACAAACGAATCTAACCAACAAGCACAGAAGAAGCGAGCGGAAAGAGACGAACGGAAGAGTGGCGAAGAAAATGCAAAGGTTTTCGAAAATCATTTTAGAAGTGAGGGAGAGGAAAACGAGAGGCGAATGGCGAATAATGTAATGCAAGGGAGAAGAGTTTATGATGGGTACTTGGTATGGCTTGACTTGACGTAGATCTCCCAGGCAACGGCGCCAGAAATCCTTCTTGATACCTCTTGAGCTTGCTTTGGTTTTCCCTTGAAGAGGAAAGAGTGACGCAACAAAGTAGCACAAGTATTTCCCTCAGTTTTGAGAACCAAGGTATCAATCCAGTAGGAGACAACGCACAAGTCACCGAATACCTGCACAAACAATCAACAACTTGCACCCAACGCGATAAAGGGGTTGTCAATCCCTTCACGGTCACTTGCAAAAGTGAAATCTGATAGAGATAGATAAACAGTAAAGTAAATATTTTTGGTAATTCTAGTTTATACATCGGAAAGTAAAATATTGCAAAATAGTAGATCGGTAACTAGCAAGATGTAAACGAGATTCAATATAATGGAAAATAGACCAGGGGCCATAGGTTTCACAAGTGGCTTCTCTCAAGATAACAAATATTACGGTGGGTGAGCAAATTACTACAGAGCAATTGATAGAAAAGCTCATAGTTATGACGATATCTAGGGCAATGATCATGAACATAGGCATCACGTACGTGTCAAGTAGACCAACTCCTGCCTACATCTACTACTATTACTTCACACATCGACCGCTATCCAGCATGCATCTAGAGTATTAAGTTCATAAAGAACGGAGTAACACATTAAGCAAGATGACATGATGTAGAGGAATTAACTCAAGCAATATGATGAAAACCCCATCTTTTTATCCTTGATGGAAACAATACAATACATGCCTTGCCATCCCTATTGTCACTGGGAAAGGACACCACAATATTGAACCCAAAGCTAAGCACTTCTCCCATTGCAAGAAAGGTCAATCTAATAGGCCAAACTAAACCGATAATTCGAAGTGAGACTTGCAAAGGTATCAAATCATGCATATAAGAATTCAGAGAAGAACTAAATAATATTCATAGATAATCTTGATCATAAATCCAAAATCCATCGGATCTCGGCAAACACACGGCAAAAGAATATTACATTGAATAGATCTCCAAGAACATCGAGGAGAACATGGTATTGAGAATCAAAGAGAGAGAAGAAGCCATCTAGCTAATAACTATGGACCCGAAGGTTTGTGGTAAACTACGCTTCATCGGAGAGGTAATGGTGTTGATGTAGAAGCCCTGCGTGATCGAATCCCCCTCCGGCAAGACGCCGGAAAAGTTCCCTAGATGGGATCTCACGGGTACAGAAGGTTGCAGCGGTGGAAAAGTGGTTTCGTGGCTCTCTTGGATGTTTTCAGGGTATAAGAGTATATATAGGCGAAGGAACTAGGTCAGGGGAGCTATGAGGGGCCCACGAGGGTGGGGGCATGCCCTACCCCCCTGTGCGTGCCCTCCTGCCTCGTGGCTTCCTCATTGCATCTCCGACTTCATCTCCAAGTCTTCTGGTTTGCTTTCAGTGCAAGGAAGATCATCGTGAAAGTTTCATTCCATTTGGACTCCGTTTGGTATTCCTTTTCTGCGAAACTCTAAAATAGGCAAAAAAATAGAAACTGGCATTGGGCCCTCGGTTAATAGGTTAGTCCCAAAAATAGTATAAAATAGCATATAAATGCCTTTTAAACATCCAAAACAGATAATATAATAGCATGGAACAATCAAAAATTATAGATACATTGGAGACGTATCAGTGCTTAGGTGAAGCCCTGCGCGGATCACTTCACCATCACCGTCAGCACGCCGTCGTGTTGACGAAACTCATCTACTTCCTCGACACTTTGCTGGATCAAGATTTCGAGGGATGTCATCGAGCTGAACGTGTGCAGAACTCGGAGGTGCCGTACATTCGATACTTGATCGGTCGGAACGAGAACAAGTTCGACTACATCAACCGCGTTGTCAAACGCTTCCGCTTTCGGTCTATGTGGGTACATGGACACACTCTCCCCTCTCGTTGTTATGCATCTCCTAGATAGATCTTGCGTGAGCGTAGGTTTTTTTTTGAAATTGCATGTACGTTTCCCAACAGGAGGAGCTAATGCGCAATCGTGGTGCGAGGCTTCTTGGTGCAATGGACACTGACGTGCCATCCATCCACCATGTCCCAGACTTGATCCACGAGGCGAGATCTCTGCCATGCTCCTGGAATTGCCGATTGGCATCATGTCAGGTCCCATCACCACCAAGCGCACCATCTCGCTGCCTCCACCACACGGCACCGGGATCTCTCCCATGATAGAATTAACTCGTCCATATCGTCTCTTGAGACACCATTTTTGTTGGCAGATCAAGATCGCATGGTGTCCGACTCCCAGAGTCTCTTCTCCGTTGATGACAGGTTCGTCTTGCATGGTGTCATCTTTGGTGGCACATCCAATTCCCGTGATGGATCAAGCTCAAGCATCCTGCCGCCTGCCTCTGGCCACATGAGTTGGATGGTGTGGACTGGGACACTCTCGAGCTTTCCTTCGAGAACAACAAGAGGTGATTAACCACTCCATGACCTCGGTGTAGTCTTGATACCTCCTTTTAGTGATCCGGTAATGGAACAGAAAAGTATATCCCACACCTATTTCCCAGAGGTGACCCTGGGTTATCGAACCCACGAGAGGAAGATTCCCTTGAAGCGATGGTCTTTACCAAGCTTATGTTAAAGGATCAATTCCATCTTTTGACCGGATCAATCAAGCAAACAATGATTCAAACACTACAAAGAGGTGCGGGTATGAGGTCTTAATGCTTACAACCATGTATTTGTGTTGGGGCCAGATATGATCTTAATTTGTGCGCTGGAAGTCACCCATCGAGATGTGCTTGTTACGAACCAAAGTTGGGGATGTGTCCAAATAACATCCTGCCAGCACGAGTCCTGCATCAAGAATCATAGTCCTACCACAGGCCCTATCTGTCATGAGGGGTTTTCTCGATAATTAAGATAATGAAATCAGACAGGAGCTTTGGGCATTTAATGACTACACCTCATGTATCCCCAAGGATAGGATCCGTGTTACCCAACTAAACCTTAATGGCACCAGTGTTCTATATAACATTTCACGGTCTCCTTGCTCCTAGCCACACCGTGGCTCAATCTCCATAATCCTGGGTATCTGCAAGGATGAAGATCGCAGAGAAGACAAGAGACATCTACGGAATAATTTTATTTCATACATACGGGATGTTAATTCAAAGCCCTTCCATTGACCCGACAACAAATACAGAGGGTTGCAAGGCTTATTGCTCAACCCATACCTTACCAAACTACTCACACATGGAGATTAGATCACGAGAAAAAAACATTGAAGAACACATCCTGAAAATTGATTGATTGCAAATATGTCTTACAATGGATGACTTGTGCGATGCATGATTACATGTATGAACTATATAGGAAGCACTATGATGGTGATGGTGGCTATGAAGATGGAAATGGCGGCGGCTAGGGTTTGTGGATGAAGAAGAATATGATGTTCTCGCTTCTGTCGACGCTCCCCCATTGACATTTCGATGGGGTCCCCTTTATAAAAGTTGTTCAGGTGGATGATCTGCCTCGGTTTTCATGCCATACGGGGTGCACGCACCCGTATGGAATGCCATCTTTTTTGTTGCTTTTGTAGAAACACCTCCTATTGATTCCTTCTTTCTCCATTTTCCTTCCTTTCCATTTCCACCCGTGAGTTCATTCCCTTTTTAGCCCATTTCCCGTGGAAACACATCAAAGAGAGGATTTTTGGAATCCTTTGCATTTAGTACTCATTAGTAGTAATATCAAAGCGATTATCTCTTTTAAGTGAAATATTTCGATTTAAACTAAGGTAGATGAGTGTAAAAATATCACTCATCAAATCTGATGCCCACCGCGGCCACAACATCGAGACTTCCAAACATTGCGTTGCCCGAGCCTAAGCCACTGCAACCAAACCCCGTTGCCACTTGGATGATGAGATGACTGGAGCTGGTCTTCCTCCTCTGACAATGATGTCGATGGGCGCCCAAGTGTCTTTGCCATCCACCTTAATTTCTTTCGTCTGTTTAGCACCCGTTAAACTAGGTTGCATTTTCTAGTTAACTAGATACTTCTACGTTAAAGTACTATGGAACTTTGAATGTTGCATGTATAACTAGTAATGTTGTATTTTAAGGCTATGTTGTATGTAAATCTAATTAGCTATGTTTGTGCTTACATTTGGATGCTTTTGGATAATTTCCAGATTTAGCAAAAAGAATTGATTTGGAAAAAGGTGATGGACATTTGGTGCATCTGAATTGATACCACCATATTTAATGGTTCCAAACACTTGATAATTAACCTGGAAACTATAGCCGCTCACCACACGTGTTATGCACTTGGACCCTAGCAGATAACAGCATCTCGAACTGGACCTCTCAAACCATCTTCAAATGTATAGGGCCCAAACAAAAAACTTATCCAACGGAGACCCCAAATCTCCACCATTTCTTCGGATTGTCTGCAACCTCTTGAACCAAAACCATTTGTGGGGGAGGAAATAAGGGTGTCCCAACATGTCAGACAGTCTGCCACGTCAACATGGTTCACCCAGATCATGTTTTATTTCTCTCTATCAGTGATATGCATGTGTTTAAATAATTTAGGAATAAATTAGAGAATGCCTGCTGTGTATCTAGACAAATGGGGGTTTATAACGGATACACCATACACTATCAACGCGTTTGTGGACAAATGGGTGACAATCAAATATTTGATGTTTGCGACAGAGACGCTCTAAGATACATGCCAAGTGTTCCCGGTTCCACCACAAATACAAGATAAGGGCATGTCCAACGCCGCTTCTAAAATTGGACACACTAAACGTCCGTACACCCGGATATGGGAGGACACCCAATCTTGTGCACCAAAGGTTCACCCCTATTTTTTTGTTATGTCCGTCACATTCCCGGTCCCATCGCTTTTATATTACTAAACCTTGTTCATATTGCAGTTGTTGGCTTCATTAATTTAAAGCCGGGCGCTGCTTGTGTCTATTTCTAAATTTTTTATCAAATTTTTGGCTATGACATTTGACCCAAACACTTGTCGGATGTGATGTCAGCCCACCAAGGAGGGCATCTGCACGGGCGGACGGTTCCTAGGTAGCAGGCGAACAAGGGGTGGAACACCAGCGGACTCCAAGACGGACATGCGCTTGGGTAGGCGGCCAAGGTCCAGCAAGGCCTGGTCGAAGCGGTACATCGACAACATCGGTTTCGGAGGGAGAAGATACAAAGCACGAGTGGGAGGGGGACTGAGAAAGACACACTTTAGATGGGGTTTTGGATGCGCCAGGAATATCGGAGCCCTGCGTGGCGGAGGTTCGTATGCTTGCAAACCTCTCCTCTGTTTGGCTGCCGCTTTCTAAGAATTCAGATGCCTAGACATGTCCACCGACGTTTAAGGCACAATATTGGACGGCAAAAAAGTACGGACACCGTGCCCAAATATTTAGGGGCAGGAGTATAACAATGGAGATGCCCTACGTATGATGGCTGCTTGTTAGGGCATCTTCAACGCTACCCCTAAGAGCATCTACAATTAGGATTGATTAATTTCGATCCCCAACGTCCACGGACATGCCCGGTTAGTCGTGCATATAACCATGTCCCCTACTTCCTTCCTAAATTGTCCGATCAAATATTTGTGATTGAGTATGGAGAGAGAAAGAGAAAAGTAAGAATAAATAAAGAGAAAAAATGATCCGATGGGCCGTATCCTACATGGAGGGTTGCCTGGACATGCCCGGACATCCCCATACCCTCCCCATATTTGATGGAAATGAGAATTTGCGGACAGTTCGATCATATGAGGACAAAGTGAGGGGCGGTAGGATGATTTTTTCTTCTCGTTCGAATAGTGACCGGACAGTGACCGGGTTGTCGGACAGGACATTTGAGGAGTCCGGTTGTAGATGCTCTAAAACAGACACACTATCAACGGATCGTATCCGAACGCGTCGGGAGCTAGTCATCCAACTCTGTACCTTAAATAGACATCAAATCCGAAACAGAGATGAACTAGACGAACAAGACATACCTCTGAGCACATGCAATCCAATTGATAAGGGCCTACATATCCGTTTTTATGTAGGGTATCGTCTTACTCCCTTCGTTTCAAAATATAGTGCGCATGCGATTCCCGAGATTCAACTTTGACCAAAAATTTAACCAACGAGATCGATTGCGGTGGGAGCAAAAATTATATAATTAAAAACTTCTTTAAAATAAAAATTCACTCGTATAATTTTTGCTCCCGCCGCAGTTGAAACCGCGGACACACTCTAATTTAAAACTGAGGGAGTAGATAATAAAAGATGCCCGGACTACATGATCCGAACCATCCGAACCTTTAGGAGCTTATTAGGGGATGCTCTTAGATGTTCGCAGCTGTTCGATGTAACAAGACGGCAGGGGTCCAAATTCACAATGATGGCTCGGCGAATAATAAAAACGAGGGTCTAATCTAGTGTCGAGCCTGTGTACCCATCAGTCGATACACGTCCATTCGATGGTACGTGTTGGCGACATTGCCGGACACGTCACGTGCAACTCCAGGCGACATAGGGTCAGAGTGTTGTGGCCATTCTTGAGCTCTCCACACTTGAGCAGCTACATCGTGTGAGCGCATCTCCAACGGCAATTTTAAATTTGCTCTCACATCTGTATGTGGACAGAGAGGATTAGTTCACGGACACGAATGCGAAAAACAGCCATCCAACCATATCTGCATATATTTTCATAATAATTCAAAACAATTGGATGAAATTTGATCAAACCGAACAAATTTTGATATAAACACGACGGATTTCATTGAAAGTAGGATAATTTGTACATAAAACCGTACGATATTTCGTCCATAAACTAAAAACCTAAGACTAAAACCCTAAACTATCGTTTACTTCGCGATGACCTCGTAGACCATGCCGGGCTGGCCGGCGGCTCCTCCTTCGTCATCATTGCCCGACCCCGCTTCGGAGTCCGAGTCGTCGGGCTTGGGGCGGCGGAAGATGACGACAACGCGGCAGGGCTTTCCGACAGCCGCCTGACGCTCGCGGATGATCCACTCCATCAAATGACAAAAAAGTAAAAGGCTCTCAAAAGCACCCGCATCAACATCATTTAGTTAAGCACAGACACAAAAACATACATGCATTGAATTCAGCTTTCCAACGTACCTTTGAAAAAATTATATCAAGAACACCAGAGAAAACAAAACAGAGACAAAAACGGTGAAAAGGTACAATTTGACAGCACAACACCACTTGTTTTCACATGCAATTTCTGATTTTACCATTCAGAAATTAGATATAGCAATTGCATATAGTAGAGCTAAAAGACTATGTAAACAAAATAACTCAGGCTGCAGGTGGGACCGTAGTTGGGAGTCCCACCACAATCCCACTTAGTCCCACCGCTGCTTGCTGGGAAGTAGTGGACAACCCACTAAATGTTCCGTAGATTAAGTGGGCATAAGTGAAATCCTCATAATATAGCTACAGGTTACAGACAAATATGATTGCTAGTTATTTAGTCTATAGTATTAATGAAAATTCTCAGAATACAACTTTGGTTCAGGCTACAGCCATCCAGATTGTCGCGAGGGAAAGATCATTTCTACTGATAGTCATAAGATATTTTTATCAAGTAGTGGGAAGACTATAAGTATTCCTTTAGTTAATCACCGTCACTCTAACAAAAATACTTGTATGCATCAAAAACCTCGGGTTCCACGGGGTAAATCCGAACGTAGTAGCGGCCAAAAATGAAACTCTTGCATGAAAGACTGGATTTAACGACGCCATTTGCTAACAATGGTAAACCTGACATCTAACATCACAAATGACAGTAAATTTCTAAACACACATTACATCTGATAATGGTAAAATCTGTGAACACATAGTACATCACAAATGGCAAACTTGACAGGGCTCTATATGACTGTATGCTCTGAACACTGGTGACATGATCTTTCTTCACATTATGGTAGAAAGCATGCAACAACACGGCAACACATCAAAGAACCTGTGGGGATGGACATGGTCAGCCTAAAGAATATAACACATTGTGCAAGGGAATGAAAGGCAGCCTTCTAATCAAGTTACTGTAGTTAGCAATGCATTTTGCTTAATATAGTTTGACGATGAAAATATTAAATCCTTGCATAACATGTGAAACCTTCAGAATATCAATCCTCTTCTATTTTGAATATGCCAAAATAACAAAATGAATCTGAACTACAGATTCATATATGAGAGAGAAAAGAAATACGTATTAGAGATCAACTACAACTTAGGGAAACAAAAAACAAAAGCACTAGTTCTACTATAACAAGGTAAACAACAGTACCAAGGTTTCATCAGACTGATTCATGTATCAATTTTGGCGGCACTATTCAGTGTAGGGGAACGTTGCATGGAAAAAAAAATCTACGCACACGCAAGATCTATCCATGGAGATGCATAGCTACGAGAGAGGGAGAACATCTACATACCCTTGTAAATCGCTAAGCGGAAGCGTTTATCAACGCGTTGATGTAGTCGTACACTTCGTGATCCGATCACAATCCAACCCACCTAGTGCCGAACGGACGACACCTCCGAATTTAGCACACGTGCGGTTCGATGACGTCTCCTCCTTCTTGATCCAACAAGAGGGAGAGGATAAGTCAATGGGATCACAACCAACATGACGACGTGATGGTGATGGTGGTGGTGGAGCACCGACAACACTTCGCTAAGCATCGCCGGGACGAGGCGGCGGAACTACAGAGTAACGGGAAAGAGAGAGGGGCACCAAGGGCTTGGTGTGCCTAGCCCAATAAGGCCAGGACGCCTCCTCGCAGCCCATGCTAGCCCTTGGGTCGTGGTAGACCCACTTGTGGACTTCCTGACCCCTTTGGAATCCTCCGGAACCTTCTGGAAGCTTCTCGGTACAATACCAAAAAAACTGCACCTTTTTCCGTAACACAAAATATGATTTCCCATATATAAATCTTTACCTGTTGACCATTCTGAGACTCCTCGTGACGTCAGGGATCTCATCCAGGACTCCGAATAACATTTGGTTACCATTCATCAAATATCCCAATACTACTCTTGCGTCAACGAACGTTAAGCGTGCGACCCTACGGGTTCGGGAATTATGTAGTCATGACCGAGACACCTCTCCGGTCAATAAACAATAGTGGGACTTGGATGCCCATATTGATTCCTACATATTCCACGAAGATCTTTTATCGGTTGAACCGTTATGACAACATACGTAATTCTCTTTGTCTGTCGGTATGTTACTTGCCCGAGATTCGATCGTCGGTATCTTCATACCTAGTTCAATCTCGTTACCGGAAAGTCTCTTTAGTCGTTCTGTAATACATCATCTTGTAATTAACTCCTTAGTCACTCTATTTGCAAGCTTCTTGTGATGCTGTATTACCGACAGGGCCCAGAGATACCTCTCCGTTACATGGAGTAACAAATCCCAATCTCGATTCACGCCAACTCAACAGACACCTTCGGAGATACATATAGAGGATCTTTATGATCACCTAGTTACGTTGTGACGTCTTATAGCACACAAGGTGTTCCTCCAGTATCCGGGAGTTGCATGATCTCATGGTCAAAGAAACATGTATTTGACATTAAGAAAGCAGTAGCAATAAACTGAACGATCATATGCTATGCTAACGGTTGGGTCTTATCCATCACATCATTCTCCTAATGATGTGACCTCGTTATCAAATGACAACTCATGTCTATGGTTAGGAAACCTTAAACCATCTTTGATCAACGAGCAAGTCTAGTAGAGGCTCACTAGGGACACGATATTTGTTTATGTATTCACACATGTATTTAAGTTTCCGATCAATACAATTCTAGCATGAATAATAAACCTTTATCATGAATAAGGAAATATAATAATAATAACTTTATTATTGCCTCTAGGGCATATTTCCATCATTCAGTACATGCAAAAGACCAACTAGGCATATACATGAACAAAATAAATGAGATAGTTACCGTGCCATAAGAAAGAAAAGCATTTACAGTCCACCACCGTCCAAATTGATAACAACAATCAAGAGAATATACATTGTGACCACTACAAGCAGTACCCAAAAATACTGAAGCTTAATAGCCTACAAGATTGCTTATACCATATGAGAAGTAGCTATACATTATTGTCATTTACGATGTGATTCAAAATAGGGTTATACAATAGGGACAAACAACGGTACCGAAGTACCAAGAGCATAATGTACCAAAAGTGCAATGCACAACTAGCAGAATTACCTTAGGTGGTTCCAACATCGTCTTGATCACCACCATGGTCTCCAACAGTTGGTTTCACATTTTGGCGATCTGCAATATTGAAGGCATTCAAAATGAAACATTCAACACGGAAGGTATTAAATAAAGTATGGAAAAATAATTTTAAAACATATTACTAGTTGCTCGAAGCCAATCCTCAAGGCATATCAGCGTCTCAATAGTACTCGGGGTTAAACTACTTCTTTGCTCAGTGATGATCCTTCCAGCATTGCTGAATGCAGCCTCCGCAGGCACTGCCAATATGTCCCGTGCTATAGCTGCAAGCACTGGATACTTTGGGGAGTGAATCTCCCACCACTTTAAGATATCCAACTTTTGTTGACGAGGAAACAAGTATTCTTCAAGATATCGTTGTAGCTCATTTGAGTTGTGGGATCTTTTCAATCTCAAATGCTTATCCCAGTCATCAAGAGTGCCCTCACCATCCTCCTCTGCAACCTCATTACCTTCATCAGAAGTGTTTCCAAATTCAGATGCATATTCGGCAAATAGGATCTTCATCGCATTATTCACCTTGGTAAGATATTTCTCGGCGCCACCTCCAAAAGTTGCTGTCAGCCGGAAGTCAACATATTCATATTTGTACCTTAGATCGAATATCACTGGTAGACAACTTGTTAAGAATGACTCCTCAAAATATTTGATCCATTTCTTCTCCATCTCTTTCACCATGGCAACAATGGTAGGATTTTCACTTATGACTTATTTGTCCATTATCTGCTTCACATTCCAGACCTCATAGAAGTACAGGTGAGAGGTGGGATATGTCCTACCCGAGATTTTCTTTGTGGCTGTGTAAAAGGCACCCAAAAGATGGAAAATAGTTTCGGCCATCTCCCATTCACTAGCCGAAGGAGTAAATTTATAATCTTTGTCAGCTTCTCTCAAGGCTTCAAGCGCTACTCTGAACGATAATGATGATTCAAGCATTAGTTACATTGAATTCCATCGATTAGGCACATCTAGCGAAGGATGGTTTTTACAAGAAAGTCCCACCCGCGCAATCATCGCATCGAATTTCTCCATTCTACCTTGCGAACTCTTGACATACTGCACTATTTCTCTGAGTCTATCAACAACTGACGCCATTGCGTCAAGCCCATCCCGCACCACTAGATTTAGTACATGTGCAACACATCTAACATGCAATAATTTTCCACTATGATGCAGAAGATACCTATCTGCCAATTTTTTTCTCAAGTGGCCAACCATCAAGGTATTAACTCGTGCATTGTCCAGGGTAAAGCTAAAGAATTTGTCTTCAATGTTCCAATCTATCAAGATCTTTTGCACCATATCAAACATGATATGGGCGTCGTGTGGAGTTTCCAAGGGGCAAAATCTGATTATTTTGTTTTGTAGAGTCCAAGAGCCATCAATAAAGTGGGCGGTTGTGCATAAATAACCTAGTTCCAGATTGGACGTCCACATGTCATCTGTTAATGATACTCGAGAACTTAGATTGCTAAAGAATGCTTGAATTTCTTTTTTGTGTTTATCATATGTGTTGGGAAACGTAGCATGCAATTTAAAATTTTCTACCACGCTCACGCAAGATCTATCTAGGAGATGCATAGCAATGAGAGGGTAGAGTGGGTCCATGTACCCTCGTAGGCTGAAAGCGGAAGCGTTAACTTAATGCGGTTGATGTAGTGGAACGTCTTCTCAAATCAACCGATCAAGTACCGAACGTATGGCACCTCCGAGTTCTGCACACGTTCAGCTCGATGACGTCCCTCGAACTCTTGATCCAGCAAAGTGTCGATGGAGTCGATGAGTTCCATCAGCACGATGGCGTGATGACGGTGTTGGTGATTTGATCCGCGCAGGGCTTCGCCTAAGCACTACGATGATACTATCCAAGGAGTAAATGGTGGAGGGGGGCACCGCACAAGGCTAAGACAATGTTGTGCCTTTGGGGTGCCCCCTACCTGAAGGAAATATGCCCTAGAGGCAATAATAAAGTTATTATTTATTTCCTCATATCATGATAAATGTTTATTATTCATGCTAGAATTGTATTAACCGGAAACATGATACATGTGTGAATACATAGACAAACCTAGTGTCACTAGTATGCCTCTACTTAACTAGCTCATTAATCAAAGATGGTTATGTTTCCTAACCATAGACATGAGTTGTCATTTGATTAACGGGATCACATCATTAGGAGAATGATGTGATTGACTTGACCCATTCCGTTAGCTTAGCACTTGATCGTTTAGTATGTTGCTATTGCTTTCTTCATGACTTATACATGTTCCTATAACTATGAGATTATGCAACTCCGTCTACGGAGGAACACTTTGTGTGCTACCAAACGTCACAACGAATCGGGTGATTATAAAGGTGCTCTACGGTGTCTCGAAGGTACATGTTGAGTTGGCATAATTCGAGATTAGGTTTTGTCACTCCGATTGTCGGAGAGGTATCTCTGGGCCCTCTCGGTAATACTTATCACTTAAGCCTTGCAAGCATTGTAACTAATGAGTTAGTTACGAGATGATGTATTACGGAACGAGTAAAGAGACTTGCCGGTAACGAGATTGAACTAGGTATTGGATACCGACGATCGAATCTCGGGCAAGTAACATACCGAAGACAAAGGGAACAACGTATGTTGTTATGCGGTTTGACCGATAAAGATCTTCGTAGAATATGTAGGAACCAGTATGAACATCCAGGTTCCACTATTGGTTATTGACCGAGAATAGTTCTAGGTCATGTCTACATAGTTCTCGAACCCGTAGGGTCCGCACGCTTAACGTTACGATGACAGTTTTATTATGAGTTTATAAGTTTTGATGTACCAAGGTTGTTTGGAGTCCCGGATGTGATCACGAACATGACAAGGAGTCTCGAAATGGTCGAGACATAAAGATTGATATATTGGATGACTATATTCGGACACCGGAAGTGTTCCGGGTGTTTTCGGAGAAAAACCGGAGTGCCGGAGGGTTACCGGAACCTCCCCGGGAACTAATGGGCCTTGTTGGGCCCTAGTGGAGAGAGAGAGGGGCCGGCCAGGCAAGAGGCGCGCCCCCTCCCCTTGAGTCCGAATAGGACAAGGAAGGGGGGGGGGCGCCCCCCTTGCCTTTCCCCTCTCCCACTCTTCCTTCCCCCTCCTTCTTGGAATAGGAAAGGGAGGGGGCAAACCTACTTGGAGTAGGTTTCCCCCTCCTAGGGCGCGCCTCCCCTTGGCCGGCCCCCTCCTCCTCTTCCCCTTTATATACGGGGGAGGGGGGCACCCCATAGACACACAAGTTGATCTACGGATCGTTCCTTAGCCGTGTGCGGTGCCCCCCTCAACCATATTCAACCTCGGTCATATCGTCGCAGAGTTTAGGCGAAGCCCTGCGCCGGTAGAACATCATCATCGTCACCATGCCGTCGTGCTGACGGAACTCGTCCCCGACACTTTGCTGGATTGAAGCCCGAGGGACGTCATCGAGCTGAACGTGCGCTGAACACGGAGGTGCCGTACGTTCGGTGCTTGGATCGGTCGGATCGTGAAGACGTACGACTACATCAACCGCGTTGTCATAACGCTTCCGCTTAACGGTCTACGAGGGTAAGTAGACAACACTCTCCCCTCTCGTTGCTATACCATCACCATGATCTTGCGTGTGCGTAGGAATTTTTTTGAAATTACTACGTTCCCCAACACTACCCCCGTATATAATGGAGGAGGGAGGGGGCCGGCCACCAGGGGGCGCGCCATGGAGGGGGGAGTCCTACTAGGACTCCACTCCTAGTAGGATTCGCCCCCCTTTTTCCCTTCTTTCCGGAGTAGCAAAGGGGGAAAGGGAGAGGGGGTAGGAGAGGGAAGGGGGGCGCCGCCCCCACCCCTTGTCCAATTCGTATTGGCAAGGGGGGCCGCGCGCCACCTCCTATGGCCGGCCCTCTCTTCTCCACTAAGGTCCATGTGGCCCATTAACTTTCCCGAGGGGTTCTGGTAACCTCCCGATACTGCGAAACTTATCCGGAACTTCCCGAAACCACTCCGGCGTTCGAATATAACCGTCCAATATATCAATCTTTACCTCTCGACCATTTCGAGACTCCTCGTCATGTCAATGATCTCATCGGGACTCCGAGCAACCTTCAGTCACCAAAACAAATAACTCATATAATACCAATCGTCATGGAACGTTAAGCGTGCAGACCCTACGAGTTTGAGAGCTATGTAGACATGACCAAGACACCTCTCTGGTCAATAACCAATACCGGAACCTGGATGCTCATATTGGTTCCCACATATTCGACGAAGATCTTTATCGGTCGAACCGTAATGTCAATATAGTTATTCCCTTTGTCATTGGTATGTTACTTGCCTGAGATTCGATCGTTGGTATCTCCATACCTAGTTCAATCTTGTTACCGACAAGTCTCTTTACTCATTCGTAGTGCATCATCCCATAACTAACTCATTAGTCGCATTGCTTGCAAGGCTCCATATGATGTGCATTACCGAGAGGACCCAGAGATACCTCTCCAATACTCAGAGTGACAAATCCTAATCTCTATCTATGCCAACCCAGCAAACACCTTCGGAGATACCTGTAGAGCATCTTTATAATCACCCAGTTACGTTGTGACGTTTGATAGCACACAAGGCATTCCTCTGGTGTCCGGGAGTTGCATAATCTCATAGTCGGAGGAGTATATATTTGACACGAAGAAAGCCGTAGCAATAAAACTGAACAATCATTATGCTAAGCTAACGGTTGGGTCTTGTCCATCCCATCATTCTACTAATGATGTGACCCCGTTATCAAATGACAACTCATGTCCATGGCTAGGAAACTTAACCATCTTTTGATCAACAAGCTAGTCTAGTAGAGGCATACTGGGGACCTGTTGTTTTTTTATGTATCCATACATGTATCAAGTTTCCGGTTAATACAATTCTAGCATGAATAATAAACATTTATCATGAATAAGGAAATATGAAATAAAAACTTTATTATTGCCTCTAGGGCATATTTCCTTCAGTCTCCCACTTGCACTAGAGTCAATAATCTAGATTACATTGTAATGAATCTAACACCCATGGAGTCTTGGTGTTGATCATGTTTTGCTCGTGGAAGAGGCTTAGTCAACGGGTCTGCAACATCTAGATCCGTATGTATTTTGCAAATCTCTATGTCTCCATCCTTGACCAAATCTCGAATGGAGTTGAAGCGTCTCTTGATGTGTTTGGTCTTTTTGTGGATCTAGATTCCTTCTCTCAGGCAATTGCTCCGGTATTGTCACAAAGAATTTCCATTGGACCCGATGCACTAGGTATTACACCTAGATCAGATATGAACTCCTTCATCCAGACTCCTTCATTTGTTGCTTCTAAAGCAGTTGTGTACTCTGCTTCACACGTAGATCCCATCACGACGCTTTGCTTGGAACTGCACCAACTGACAGCTCCACCATTCAATAAAAGTACGTATCCGGATTGTGACTTAGAGTCATCTGGATCAATGTCAAAGCTAGCGTCGACGTAACCATTTACGACAATCTCTTTGTCACCTCCATAAATGAGAAACATATCCCTAGTCCTTTTCAGGTACTTCAGGATGTTCTCGACCGCTGTGAAGTGATCCACTCCTGGATTACTTTGGTACCTCCCTGCTAAACTTATAGCAAGGCACACATCAGGTCTGGTACACATCATAGCATACATGATAGAACCTATGGCTGAAGCATAGGGAATGACTTTCATTTTCTCTCTATCTTCTGGAGTGGTCGGGCATTGAGTCTGACTCAACTTCACACCTTGTAACACAGGCAAGAACCCTTTCTTTGATTGATCCATTTTGAAGTTCTTCAAAAGTTTATCAAGGTATGTGCTTTGTGAAAGTCCTATCAAGCGTCTTGATCTATCTCTATAGATCTTGATGCCCAATATGTAAGCAGCTTCACCGAGGTCTTTCATTGAAAAACTCTTGTTCAAGTATCCTTTTATGCTATCCAGAAAGTCTACATCATTTCCGATCAATAGTATGTCATCTACATATAATATTAGAAATGCTATAGAACTCCCACTCACTGTCTTGTAAATATAGGCTTCTCCAAAAGTCTGTATAAAACCATATGCTTTTATCACCTTATCAAAGCATATATCCAACTCCGAGATGCTTGCACCAGTCCATAAATGGATCGCTGGAGCTTGCACACTTTGTTAGCACCTTTAGGATCGACAAAACCTTCCGTTTGCATCATATACAACTCTTCTTTAAGAAATCCATTAAGGAATGCAGGTTTGACATCCATTTGCCAGATTTCATAATCATAAAATGCGGCAATTGCTAACATGATTCGGACAGACTTAAGCATCTGTACGGGTGAGAACGTCTCATCGTAGTCAACTCCTTGAACTTGTCGAAAACCCTTTGCAACAAGTCAAGCTTTATAGACAGTAACATTACCGTCAGCGTCAGTCTTCTTCTTGAAGATTCATTTATTCTCTATGGGTCGCCGATCATCGGGCAGATCCACCAAAGTCCACACTTTGTTCTCGTACATGGATCCTATCTCAGATTTCATGGCCTCAAGCCATTTATCATAATCTTGACTCATCATAGCTTCTTCATAGTTCGTAGGTTTGTCATGGTCAAGTAACATGACTTCTAGAACAAGATTACCGTACCACTCTGGTGCGGATCATGATCTGCCAGACCTACGAGGTTGTGTAGTAACTTGATCTGAAGTTTCATGATCTCTATCATTAGCTTCCTCTCCAATTGGTGTAGGCATCACGGGAACAGATTTCTCGGATGAGCTACCTTCCAAATTGAGAGCAAGTACAATTACCTCATCAAGTTCTACTTTCCTCCCACTCACTTCTTTCGAGAGAAACTCCTTCTCTAGAATCCGTTCTCGGCAACAAAAATCTTGCCTTCTAACTTGTGGTAGGTGTACCCAATTGTTTCCTTAGGGTATCCTACGAAGACACCTTTCTCCGATTTGGGTTCGAGCTTATCGGGATGAAGCCTTTTGACATAAGTGTCGCAACCCCAAACTTTAAGAAATGACAGCTTATGTTTGCTACCAAACCACACTTCATACAGTGTCGTCTCAACGGTTTTGACGGTGCCCTGTTTAAAGTGAATGCAGTCGTCTCTAATGCATAACCCCAAAGTGATAGTGGTAAATTGGTAAGAGACATCATAGATCGCACCATATCCAATAAAGTGCAGTTACGACGTTCGGACACACCATTACACTATGGTGTTCCAGGTGGCGTGAGCTGTGAAACTATTCCACATTGTTTTAAATGAAGGCCAAACTCGTAACTCAAATATTCTCCTCCACGATCAGATCGTAGAAACTTTATTTTCTTGTTACGATGATTCTCCACTTCACTCTGAAATTCTTTGAACTTTTCAAATGTATCAGACTTGTGTTTCATTAAGTAGATATACCCATATCTGCTCAAATCATCTGTGAAGGTCAGAAAATAATGATACCTGCCACAAGCATCAACACTCATTGGACCACATACATCAGTATGTATTATTTCCAATAAGTCAGTAGCTCGTTCCATTGTTCCAGAGAACGGAGTTTTAGTCATCTTGCCCATAAGACACGGTTTGCAAGTATCAAATGATTCATAATTAAGTGATTCCAAAATTCCATCTTTATGGAGTTTCTTCATGCGCTTTACATCGATATGACCCAAACGGCAGTGCCACAAATAAGTTGCACTATCATTATCAACTTTGCATCTTTTGGCATCAATATTATGAATATGTGTATCATCACGATCAAGATTCAACAGAAATAGATCATTCTACAAGGGTGCATGACCATAAAATATATTGCTCATATAATAGAACAAGCATTATTCTTTGATTTAAATGAATAACCGTCTTGCACTAAACAAGATCCAGATATAATGTTCATGCTCAACACTGGCACCAAATAATAATTATTCAGGTCTAAAACTAATCCCGAAGGTAGATGTAGAGGTAGCATGCCGACGGCGATCACATCAACGTTGGAACCATTTCCGACGCGCATCGTCACCTCGTCCTTAGCCAATCTTCGTTTAATCCGTAGTCCCTGCTTCGAGTTACAAATATGAGCAACCAAACCGGTATCAAATACCTAGGCACTACTACGAGAATTAGTAAGGTACACATCAATAACATGTATTTCAAATATACCTTTGTTCACCTTGCCATCCTTCTTATCCGCCAAATACTTGGGGCAGTTCTGCTTCTAGTGACCAGTCCCTTTGCAGTAGAAGCACTCAGTTTCAGGCTTGGGTCCAAACTTGGGTTTCTTCCCGGGAGCGACAACTTGCTTGTCAGTCTTTTTGAAGTTCCCCTTCTGTTTACCCTTGCCCTTTTTCTTATAACTAGTGGTCTTGCTAACCATCAACACTTGATGCTCCTTCTTGACTTCTTCATCCGCGGCCTTTAGCATCGCGAAGAGCTCGGGAATAGTCTTATTCACCCCTTGCATATTGTAGTTCATCACGAAGCTTTTGTAGCTTGGTGGCAGTGTTTGAAGAACTCTGTCAATGACACAATCATCTGGAAGATTAAGTCCCAGCTGAGTCAAGTGATTATGGTACCCAGACATTCTGAGTATGTGCTCACTAACAAAACTGTTCTCCTCCATCTTGCAGCTATAGAACTTGTTGGAGACTTAATATCTCTCAACTCGGGCATTTGCTTCAAATATTAACTTCAACTCCTGGAACATCTCATATGGTCCATGACGTTCAAAAACGTCTTTGAAGTCCCGATTCTAAGCCGTAAAGCATGGCACACTGAACTAACGAGTATTAAGTTCATGAAGAACAAAGTAACGCATTAACTAAGATGACATGATATAGAGGAATTAACTCAAGCAATATGATGAAAACCCCATCTTTTTTTACTTGATGGCAACAATACAATACATGCCTTGCTGCCACTGCTGTCATTGGGAAAGGACACCACAAGATTGAACCCAGAGCTAAGCACTTCTCCCATTGCAAGAAAAACCAATCTAGTTGGCCAAACTAAACTGATAGTTCAAAGAGAATTACAAAGATACCAAATCATGCATATAAGAATTCAGAGAAGATTCAAATAATATTCATAGATAAGATAATCATAAATCCACAATTCATCGGATCTCGACAAACATACCGCAAAAGAAGATTACATTGGATAGATATCCAAGAACATTGAGGAGAACATGGTATTGAGAATAAAAGAGAGAGAAGAAGCCATCTAGCTACTACCTATGGACCCGTAGGTCTGAGGTAAACTACTCACGCTTCATCGGAAGGGAAATAGAGTTGATGTAGAAGCCCTCCGTGATTGGATCCCCCTCCGGCAGGATGCCGGAAAAGGCCCCTAGATGGGATCTCACGGGTACAGAAAGTTGTTGCGGTGGAAAAGTGTTTTCATGGATACTTTTGGTGGTTTGGGAACATATGTGAATATATAGGTGAAAGAATTAGGTCAGGGGAGTCATGGGGGGGGGGCACAAGGTAGGGGCGCGCCCTACCCCCTGGGCGCGCCCTCCCCCCTTGTGGCCGCCTCGTGGCTCTTACGACTTGATCTCCAAGTCTCCTGGGTGTCTTTTGGTACAAGAAAAATCATCACGAAGGTTTTATTCCGTTTGGACTCCGTTTGATATTACTTCTCCCCGAAGCTCAAAAGCAAGGAAACAACAGAAACTGGCACTGGGCTCTAGGTTAATAGGTTAGTCCCATAAATAATATAAAATAGCATATTAATGCATATCAAAAATACAAAACGTATAATATAAGAGCATGGAACAATAAAAAATTATAGATACGTTGGAGACGTATCAATCTCCATTCTCTTCCTCTAGATTAAGTTAACCTGTCGAGCATTATCCCTGATGTTTGTTTTTTCTTGTGCCTAGGTGCTAGTTCAAAACAAACATGGGAAGTGTTAGTGTACATCAAACTGTGAGACTACATATAAAGAAGCATGCAACTGTAACTTGATCGACTACCTTCTTGCTGTTGAAGCTCACAAGGTTCATCCGATCTTGCGAAGTCATCTTGTGTTAAGAGTGGTTCGGAAGTAGTGTCATGTGGCAAGGGAGCTTGGGAACTTGACGCCAGATGAGTTGACAAACAAGTAACTCGTGTAGATGTTGGTACGATGGAAGAAGGTGCTGCAACCACTAGGGCTATCGTTGCTTGTTTGGTGGCAACTATTAGTTTGTCTTTGGTATGTTTTGTAGCTGGTGTAGCAAGGGATACCGTGTTTGTACATTTATCCAGTGGACTTCGACCTTCTACTGCATTATCAGTACCAACAGAATCTGCAGAGTTGTTCTGCTTTCATTTTCGTGCCTCCCAAGTACTAACACCATCCCCTACCATTATCCGTTCCTTCCTCTCTTTTTTGTCATCTCAAGTCAATCCCACAAGAAAAAGGAATACAAAATTAGTTCACCAGTACTAATTGATGCATGATCAGACGAATTGAACTTTAATGTTAGACAACCGCATGATAGGAGGATGTAGTATGTACGGAAAATAGGACGACATGAGATAATCAGACCTATGATGTGTAAACTAAGCATAAGGCATTTCAATGAATTAGAAGCAATGCAATGGAAGGTAGACACCATATGGAATATGCTACAAATATCCCTCTGCCAAGCTAAAAGTGTCTTGTTCTAATGCATTTAAATAAATGTGAAGGGATACAAGCAATAAATCATATGCAAGATGCAAACAACATCACACCACCAAGTTAAAGGTGTCTCGTCATAAGTGATAGATGAAGGGTAGACACGAACAATACTTTGATGTTAGAACATGTAATAGACAGATGTATGATACGTCTCAACGTATCCATGTTGTTATATAATCATTCTTTGATGTTTTACGTTCATTTTATAGCAACTTTATATCATTTTTTAGGACTAACCTATTGACATAGTGCCCAGTGCCCGTTGCTGTTTTTTGCTTGTGTTTTTACTTCGCAGAATATCCATATCAAACGGACTCCAAACACAGCGGAACTTTTTGGAGATTTTTTCTACCCAAAAGAGAACTTGGGAGCCAAGGAAGTGCACGAGGGAAGGCCCATGGGGCCTACCACCCACCTGGGCGCGCCAGAGGCCCCTGGGGCGCCCTGATGGTGGTGGGGCCCACAAAGGTCCTTTCCACCGCCTCTCAGTTCTATAAATACCCAAATACTCCCTTCGTTCCTTTATGTAAGGTGTATTATTTTTGGCACGGTGACCAAGGCATAAAATTATAGACATGTTAGGATGTAATTGCCCTTGACAAATTTGTTGTTTAGTGGCAAGTAAATCAACTAATGCAGGAAGGTAAGAGATACATGCAATCGACACAGAGATACTTTCCCTTTTTTTTGCTACAAGAAGAGATACAGACAATCAGGTTAGAGATACTTTCCCTTTTTCTAGAGGGCTAACAAGGGAATTATGAGGAACTGGAAGAAATGCACCTTACATTTTGAAATTTTATCAAAAAACAAATACACCTTATAAAAATAAGCATAGGGAGTATTCCACAAACCCTAGGGGAGTCTACGCAACACAATTCCAGCCGCCGCAAGTTCTAGAACCACAAGATCCAATCTAGAGGCCTTTTCCAGCACCTTGCCGAAGGGGAACATGATCACGGAGGGGTTAATCATCCTCATTGGTGATCCTCCGATGATGCGTGAGTAGTTTACCACAGACCTACGGGTCCGTAGGCAGTAGCTAGATGGCTTCTTCTCTCTTTTTGATTCTCAATACAATGTTCTCCTCGATGTTCTTGGAGATCTATTTGATGTAATGACTTTTTGCGTGTGTTTGTTGGGATCCGAGGAATTGCGAGTTTATGATCAGTTCTATCTATGAATATTATTTGAGTCTTCTTTGATCTCTTATATGCATGATTATTATAGCCTCATATTTCTTCTTCGAAACTTTGGTTTGGTTTGGCCAACTAGATTGATTTTTCTTGCAACGGGAAGTGGTGCTTTGTGATGGGTTCGATCTTGCGGTGTTCTCACCCAATGACAGAAGGGGTAGCGAGGCACGCATGTATCATTGCTATTAAGGATAAAAAGATGGGGTCTATTCCTACATGAATAGATCTTGTCTACATCATGTCATCATTCTAATTGCTTTACTCCGTTTCTCCATGAACTTAATACACTAAATGCATGCTGGATAGCGGTCGATCTATGGAGTAATAGTAGTAGATGCAGGCAGGAGTCGGTCTACTAATCTTGGACGTGATGCCTATATACATGATCATTGCCTTGGATATCGTCATAATTATTTGCTCTTCTATCAATTGCCCAATAGTAATTACCCGCCGTATGCTATTTTCTCGAGAGAAGCCACTAGTGAAATCTACGGCCCCCGGGTCTATTTTCTATCACATTGTTTTCAGATCTATAATTACAAAAACCCTAAAATACCTTGCTGCACTTTTTTCTTTCTTTATTTTATTTTGTGTTTTCGCTAGATATTTTTATCCGATCTCATACAATTCAATCTATCTCAATACCGAGGAGGGATTGACAACCCCTCTTATGTGTTGGGTTGCAAGTATTTATTCTTTGTGTGCCCGCACAATTTACATAGTGTTGCTTGGTTCTCCTACTGGACTGATAACCTTGGTTTCATAACCGAGGAAAATACTTACCATTGTCGTGCTGCATCATCCTCTCCCCTTCGAGGAAATACCAACGCAGATACAAGCAATCAATGTAGTATATGCAAAAAAGGAAGACATGCCATATTCACATGTATAACGTGTAAACTAAGGAGATGCAATTTAATCAAGTTAGAAGCAATACAAGCTAGACACCATATGGAACATGCAAGCAAATATCACACTGCCAAGCTAGGGAAAGCAAAAGGCATACTGGAGTAGAAAGGCCTCTTCTGAAAAACCAGGGTCGCGAAGAACGGCCCGCCGTCGCTGATGATTCATGGCGCTTTCCACTTCAGAGTTTGTGACGGATACTTTATCCCACTCCTCCACAGAGGGACAATCCGGTGTCACTTCCATGTTAGCCTCAGTCCTCGCGACAGGGTCCGGAATCCGGCTTGTGGAGGCACGACCGGCAGGATCCCCGGACATAGTCTGGTGAATGTTTTTCCTGATAAGACACAATGGATATTGTCATGCTTTAAATGTGATGGCCATAGAGCATACTTAAAACAACCATACCTCTTTGCTAAAGGCTCTGCCGTGCTTCTATTGGCTTTCCACTTTGAAGGCCTGCCTGTCGTAGGCACCGCCTTCTTGCGTGCCGCTTCAGGTGCCGCGTGGCGTGCTGATCCCCTCCTCTTTGGAGCATAATACAGTGCGGTAAGGCGGAAGAGGAAAATTCTCCCAAGGGACAAGTCTCGTAATTACTTACATGCAATGCAGGGAGGAGACCGGGATTGTCAGAAAGGATGGCCACTTCGGTGCCTTCACAGCTTGCCTAGTAAAACACCCCTTCCCCGAGCTCCACGAATATATCCGGATCCTCTTCAAATCCGGGATCAAGGGCCTGGTTGTGGTCCTCTGGCTGTGGTGCGGGGCTATGGATCTCCCTGGTGACTTTCCACCATTCCTGTTATAAATGACAGATTAATATTTATGAAAAAGATTCAGGGAGTTAATGGAGTAGAGTAGTGAGACGAAAACTCACCCAGCTGGGAGGATTGTACATGGAAAATCCATCCCTGGGCTTAATGTGGATGAACTCGTCCTCCTCCCCTTTGTATAGTCCGGACAATATTTTCACCAAAGCAGCGTAAGTGTCCGGACCCTTCCGACCATAGCGGGTGGCATCATCTTCTCCATTGAAGTGCCACATGGGGCGCCCTCGGTATTGGAGTGGCTGAACCCCTCGCATTATGGATATCGCCATAACTTCGACTATTGACAATCCGGATTGAGCAAGCGTCTTTATCTTTCTTGACAGTTGGTGGACTTCCATGCTATCTTCCCTAGGGCTCCGAGGATGCCAGTTGAGGCATTTATTCAATGGAGTACTTGAATATTCGGGAAGACCCCTCCGGATTGGGTCAGGGAGGGAGACGTCTTCAATATAGAACCATTCGGAAGGCCATTCTTCGGATGCCTTCTTTGGTGTGCCGGACAGGTATCCGGTCCCGGCGATGCGCCATATCTCGGCTCCGCCCACTTGGAATATGGATCCCTCTTGATTACGAGGGACGAGGCAAAACAACTTCTTCTATAACTCAAAATGAGCCTCACAACCCAGAAATAGCTCGCAGAGAGCAACGTAACCTGCAATGTGCAGGATGGAGGCAGGTGTGAAGTTTTGCAGTTGGAGGCCATAGTACTCTAGAAGCCCTCTGAGGAACGTATGGATTGGAAATTCGATGCCTCTCAACAAATAGGGAACAAAACATACCCGTTCCCCCTAGATGGGTTGGGGAACTTCTCCGCCTGCTCCCCACCGTCGAAGGAAGCCAATCCGACTCGTACGGGGACTAGATCTGCGGGAGGATGGAATCCCTGGGTCTGCAGCTTCTCCAGTTGGCCGTGGGATACAGAACACTTTTCCCAATCACCCTGTTTGGGGCCATGAGGGCGCAAGGACGAGTTGCGAGCGCTAGCCATGTTGGGGTGGTTTCTATGGGCAAGCTCCGAATATTCCTCGTTTGGGGGAGATGGTGTGGATTAGATCTGAATATCCCCGTTTCTTTAAATAGACCATTTTCTCATGGTCAGGGTGGCAAGTGAAAATGCCCCGACCTCTCACATTCGCTCAACACGTGGAAACTGGAATCATGAAGGTGCAGAAGCCGAGGAGCGCGTCATTAATTGAAAAGCCGGACACTGCTATTTAAGTCAGGTACTTTGAAGTATTCGGAGAAGGAACCCTCCTTGCAATGCCAAAGACAATCTGCGCGCCAGACTCATCGTCATTGAAGCCTGGTTCGGGGGCTACTGAGGGAGTCCTGGACTAAGGGGTCCTCGGACAGCCGGACTATATACTTTGGCCGGACTGTTGGACTATGAAGATACAAGGTAGAAGACTTCATCCCGTGTCCGGATGGGACTCTCCTTTGTGTGGAAGGCAAGCTTGGCGATTCGGATATGTAGATTCCTTTCTCTGTAACCGATTGTGTAACCCTAGCCCTCTCCGGTGTCTATATAAACTGGAGGGTTTAGTCCATACGACAACGATCATAGTCTCATAGGCTAGACTTCTAGGGTTTAGCCATTACGATCTCGTGGTGGATCAACTCTTGTAATACTCACATTCATCAAGATCAATCAAGCAGGAAGTAGGGTGTTACCTCCATAGAGAGGGCCCGAACCTGGGTAAACATTGTGTCCCCGCGTCCTGTTACCATTAGCCTTAGACGCACAGTTCGGGACCCCCTACCCGAGATCCACCGGTTTTGACACCGACAGTCAGCTTCTCCCACGGTATGCAAATTATACACTGAGGCCCCATGCATGTCAGAGTAGTGCTGAATTTTAGCTGATAGATGATGTTAATCTCACTGCTTGCCGAAATAGTTTACAGTCAATATGCTCTGCTTAAGAAGCTTCCTTGCCCTATTCTTCACTCAATATGCTTTGCTGAGATGGCATGACACGCCTAATTAGTTGCTAAAATATCCTGCAACATATTAGGACCATGTATGTATTGCGAAGTAGATTGCCATCGTCTAGTAGCCAATCTGTTATGTGAAATAGCTCGACACCATTTTACACTCAATCTTGGTTGCTGAGATGGCCTTCGATGGATGTGTGCTCGACCTCATTGATTGTTGAAATAGCCTGCCATAGTTTAGCACTCAATCTATTTCCTGAATTAGCTTTAGATATATTTTGTTACTTAGATCTGCTTGTCCAAGTATCTTGCCATAGATTTAGGCATCGACCTAGGTATTTTTTCTGGACTATATTAAAAAACATATACGTTTTTACTGTAATATCTAGTAGACGAACTAATTTGTATGACTAATAGATGGACATGACTTGCATAACTTCTGCTCGACGATTCTCCACTGCATATGTCGAGGGGGCTGAAAATTTCATGAACTTTATCAGAGCTATCAGTGTTGTTTGCGGGTGCCGCGAGGGCTCCGCCAGCTGGGATTTGTTAGCTTTTGCAAATCCAATCAGGCTTTGGATTGTGGCTCTCCGCACATCCATCTTCTCTGTTGTAGGAGGGAAGTTCAACAACATTTGGGCTCTCGCCATCGCCTCCGTTGCCGTCGAAGGCATGTTAGAGTACGAAGAACGTGACATCGCTCGACTCCTGGCACAACTAGTAAGAGCGTTGTTGCGATCTTGCCACCGTACCACAGGGGTGATAGTAGTTTGGCGTGGCGGAGGTGGCACCTAAAGATCTTGAGCTTGATCGATAGGCGTCTTGCCGTGCGGATGCTGCTACGCATGATCGACAACGCCACTCAGGTTCACGTCACGTCCATCTTGGGACGGACGCGGTGTTGCTTTGACATTGTCTCCCTCGCCACCGCTAGTGGTCATAGGGGGAGGATCCTAGCTCATGCCTGATACGTCCATTTTGCATCATGCTTTTATATCAATATTTGTTGCATTATGGGCTGTTATTACACGTTATGTCACAATACTTATGGCTATTCTATCTTATTTTACAAGGTTTATCATGAAGAGGGAGAACGCCGGCAGCTGGGATTCTGGCTGGAAAAGGAGCAAATATTGAAAACCTATTCTGCACAGCTCCAAAAGTATTGAAACTCCACAGAAGTCATTTTTGGAATTAATAAGAATTATTGAGCAAAGAAATTACTAGAGGGGGCCCATACCCTAGCCACGAGGGTGGGGGCGCCCCCTACTAGCCGCGCCCCCCTGTCTCATGGGCCCCCTGTTGGCCCTCCGGTGCCCACCTTCTGCTATATGAAGGCTTTTGTTGGAAATATGCCCTAGAGGCAATAATAAATTAGTTATTATTATTATATTTCCTTGTTCATGATAATCGTTTATTGTCCATGCTATAATTGTATTGATAGGAAACTCAGATACATGTGTGGATACATAGACAACACCATGTCCCTAGTAAGCCTCTAGTAGACTAGCTCGTTGATCAATAGATGGTTACGGTTTCCTGACCATGGACATTGGATGTCGTTGATAACGGGATCACATCATTAGGAGAATGATGTGATGGACAAGACCCAATCCTAAGCCTAGCACAAAGATCGTGTAGTTCGTATGCTAAAGCTTTTCTAATGTCAAGTATCATTTCCTTAGACCATGAGATTGTGCAACTCCCGGATACCGCAGGAATGCTTTGGGTGTACCAAACGTCACAACGTAACTGGGTGGCTATAAAGGTGCACTACGGGTATCTTCGAAAGTGTCTGTTGGGTTGGCACGAATCGAGACAGGAATTTGTCACTCCGTGTGACGGAGAGGTATATCTGGGCCCACTCGGTAGGACATCATCATAATGTGCACAATGTGACCAAGGGGATGATGTGTTACGGAACGAGTAGAGGGACTTGCCGGTAACGAGATTGAACAAGGTATCGGGATACCGACGATCGAATCTCGGGCAAGTACAATACCGCTAGACAAAGGGAATTGAATACGGGATTGATTGAATCCTCGACATCGTGGTTCATCCGATGAGATCATCGTGGGAGCCAACATGGGTATCCAGATCCTGCTGTTGGTTATTGGCCAGAGAGCTGTCTCAGTCATGTTTGCATGACTCCCGAACTCGTAGGGTCCGCACACTTAAGGTTTGGTGACGCTAGAGTTGTTATGGGAATTAGTGTGCAGTTACCAAATGTTGTTCGGAGTCCCAGATGAGATCCTGGATGTCATGAGGAGTTCCAAAATGGTCCGGAGGTAAAGATTTATATATGGGAAGTCCTATTTTGGCCACCGGAAAATGTTCGGGATTTTTCGGTATTGTACCGGGAAGGTTTTAGAAGGTTTCGGAGTGGGGCCCACCTGCATGGGGGGGCCCACATGAACGTGGGTAGTGGGGGCAAGGCCCCACACCCCTGGTCAAGGCGCACCAAGATCCCCCCTTAGAAGGAATAAGATCATATCCCGAAGGGATAAGATCAAGATCCCTAAAAAAAGGGGATAACAATCGGTGGGGAAGGAAATGATGAGATTTCTTTCCTCCCACCTTTGCCAACGCTCCAATGGACTTGGAGGGCAAGAAACCAGCCCCCTCCACCCGTATATATAGTGGGGAGGCGCATGGGAGCTTCACCCTTGCCCCTGGCACAACCCTCTCCCTCCCCAACACCTCCTCCTCCTCCGTAGTGCTTGGCGAAGCTCCGAGGGGGCGCAAGCTCCACCACCACGCCGTCGTGCTGCCGGAGCTCTCCCTCAGCTTCTCCTCTCCCCTTGCTGGATGAATAAGGAGGAGACGTCCCCGGGCTGTACGTGTGTTGAACGCGGAGGTGCCGTCCGTTCGGCACTAGGATCTCCGGTGATTTGGATCACGACGAGTACGACTCCTTCAACCCCATTCACTTGAACGCTTCCGCTTAGCGATCTACAAGGGTATGTAGATACACTCTCCTTCCCCTCGTTGCTATATTACTCCACAGATTGATCTTGGTGGTGCGTAGAAAATTTTGAATTTCTTCTACGTTCCCCAACAGTGGCATCACGAGCCAGGTCTATGCGTAGTTTCTATGCACGAGTAGAACACAAGTTGTTGTGGGCGTTGATCTTTGTTCAATGTGCTTACCGTTACTAGTCCAATCTTGTTTCGACGGTATTGTGGGATGAAGCGGCCCGGACCGACCTTACACGTACACTTACGTGAGACAGGTTTCACCGACTGACATGCACTTGTTGCATAAGGTGGCTAGCGGGTGCTAGTCTCTCCCACTTTAGTCGGATCGGATTCGATGAAAAGGGTCCTTATGAAGGGCAAATAGAAATTGGCATATCACGTTGTGGTTTTACGTAGGTAAGAAACGTTCTTGCTAGAACACCTATAGAAGCCACGTAAAAACTTGCAACAACAATTAGAGGACGTCTAACTTGTTTTTGCAGCAAGTGTTTTGTGATGTGATATGGCCAAGAAGAATGTGATGAATGATATGTGATGTATGAGATTGATCAAGTTCTTGTAATAGGAACCACGACTTGCATGTCGATGAGCAACCGGCAGGAGCCATAGGAGTTGTCTTTATTATTGTATGACCTGCGTGTCAATGAACAACACCATGTAATTACTTTACTTTATTGCTAAACCGTTAGCCATAGTAGTAGAAGTAATAGTTGGCGAGACAACTTCATGGAGACACGATGATGGAGATCATGATGATGGAGATCATGGTGTCTTGCCGGTGACGATGATGATCATGGAGCCCCGAATATGGAGATCAAAAGGAGCAAAATGATATTGGCCATATCATGTCACTTTTTGATTGCATGTGATGTTTATCATGTTTTGCATCTTGTTTGCTTAGAACAACGGTAGTAAATAAGATGATCCCTCATAATAATTTCAAGAAAGTGTTCACCCTAACTGTGCACCTTTGCGAAAGTTCGTCGTTTCGAAGCACCACGTGATGATCGCGTGTGATAGATTCTAACCTTCACATACAACGGGTGTAAGCCAGATTTACACACGCGATACACTTAGGTTGACTTGACGAGCCTAGCATGTACAGACATGGCCTCGGAACACGGAAGACCGAAAGGTCGAGCATGAGTCGTATAGAAGATACGATCAACATGAAGATGTTCACCAACATTGACTAGTCTGTCTCACGTGATGATCGGACACGGCCTAGTTGACTCGGATCATGTAATCACTTAGATAACTAGAGGGATGTCTATCTGAGTGGGAGTTCATAAGATGAGCTTAATTATCCTGAACATAGTCAAAAGATCTTTGCAAATAATGTCGTAAGGTCGCGCTTTAGTTCTACTATTTTAGATATGTTCCTTGAGAAAATTCAGTTGAAAGTTGATAGTAGCGATTATGCGGACTAGGTCCATAAACTGATGATTGTCCTTGTTGCTTCGTAGAAGGCTTATGTCCTTAATGCACCACTCAGTGCACTGAACCTCGAACGTCGTCTGTGGGTGTTGCAAACATCTAACATACACGTTTTCATAACTACGTGATAGTTCAGCTAAACGGTTTAGAGTTGAGGCACAAAAGACGATTTCGAAATGTCACGGAACATATGATCTGTTTCGAGGGCTGAAATTGGGATTTCAGACTCGTGCCCACATCAAGAGGTATAAGACCTCCGATGATTTTCTTAGCTTGCAAACTAAGGGAGAAAAGCTCAATCGTTGAGCTTGTCCTCAGATTGTCTGAGTACAACAATCACTTGAATCAAGTGGTAGTTGATCTTCCAGATGAGATAGTGATGTTTCTCCAAAGTCATTGCCACCAAGCTGCTAGAGCTTCATGATGAACTATAACATATCAGGGATAGATATGATGATCCTTGAGAGATTCGCGATGTTTGACACTGCGAAAGTAGAAATCAAGAAGGAGCATCAATTGTTGATGGTTGGTGAAACCACTAGTTTCAAGAAGGGCAAGGGCAAGAAGGGATACTTCACGAAACGGCAAATCAGCTGCTGCTCTAGTGAAGAAACCCAAGGTTGAACCCAAACCCGAGACTAAGTGCTTCTGTAATAAGGGGAACAGCCACTGGAGCGGAATTACCCTAGATACTTGGTAGATGAGAAGGCTGGCAAGGTTGATAGAAGTATATTGGATATACATTATGTTAATGTGTACTTTACTAGTACTCCTAGTAGCACCAGGGTATTAGTTACCGGTTCGGTTGCTAAGTGTTAGTAACTTGAAATTAAAGGCTACGGAATAAACGTAGACTAGCTAAAGATGAGCTGACGATATGTGTTGGAAGTGTTTTCCAATCTTGATGTGATCAAGCATCGCATGCTCCCTCTACCATCGAGATTGGTGTTAAACCTAAATAATTGTTATTTGGTGTTTGCGTTGAGCATAGACATGATTGGATTATGTCTATTGCAATACGGTTATTCATTTAAGGAGAATAATGGTTACTCTATTTATTTGAATAATACCTTCAATGGTCTTGCACGTAAAATGAATGGTTTATTGAATCTCGATCGTAGTGATACACATGTTCATGCCAAAAGATATAAGATAGTAATGATAGTACCACCTACTTGTGGCACTGCCATGTAAGTCATATTGGTACAAAACGCATGAAGAAGCTCCATGTTGATGGATCTTTGGACTCAATCAAAAAGTTTGAAACATGCGAACCATGTCTATTGGTGTATATGCATGAAGAAACTCCATGCAAATGGATCGTTTGGACTCACTTGATTTTGAATCACTTGAGACATGAAAATCATACCAAATGGGCAAGATGACTGAAAGCCTCGTTCTCAGTAAAATGGAACAAGAAAGCAACTTGTTGGAAGTAATACATTTTGATGTGTGCAGTCCAATGAGTGCCGAGGCACACAGTGGATATCATTATGTTCTTACTTCACGGATGATTTGAGTAGATACTGAGTATATTTACTTGATGAAACACAAGTCTGAACTATTGAATGATTCAAGTAATTTCAGAGTGAAGTTGAAGATCATCGTGACAAGAGGATAAAATGTCTATGATATGATCATAGAGATGAGTATCTGAGTTACGAACTTTGGCACACAATTAAGACATTGTGGAAATTGTTTCACAACTAGTACCGCCTGGAACACCATAGTGTGATGGTGTGTCCGAACATCATAGTTGCACCCTATTGGATATGGTGCGTACCATGATTTCTCTTATCGAATTACCACTATCGTTCATGGGTTAGGCATTAGAGACAACCGCACTCACTTTAATAGGGCACCACATAATTCCGTTGAGACGACACCGTTTGAACTATGGTTTGGAGAAACCTAAGTTGTCGTTTCTTAAAAGTTTGGGGCTGCGATGCTTATGTGAAAAAGTTTCAGGTTGATAAGCTTGAACCCAAAGCGGATAAAATGCATCTTCATAGGACACCCAAAACAGTTGGATATACCTCCTAATTCAGATCCGAAAGCAATAGGGATTGTTTCTTGAATCGGGTCCTTTCTCGAGGAAAAGTTTGTCTCAGAAAGTAGAGTGGGAGCATGGTGGAGACTTGATGAGGTTATTGAACCATCACTTCAACTAGTGTGTAGCAGGGCACAGGAAGTTGTTCCTGCGGCGCCCACACCAATTGAAGTAGAAGCTTATGATAGTGATCATGAAGTTTCGGATCAAGTCACTACCGTACCTCGTAGGGTGACAAGGATGCGTACTACTTCAGAGTGGTACAGTAATCCTGTCTTGAAGGTCATGTTTCTAGACAACAAAATGAACCTGTGAGCTATGGAGAAGTGATGGTGGGCCCATATTCCGACAAATGGTTAGAAGCCATGAAATCTGAGATAGGATCCATGTATCAGAACAAAGCATGGACTTTGGTGGACTTGCCCGATGATCGGCAAGCCATTGAGATATGGATCTTTAAGAAGAAGACGGACGTGCACGGTAATGTCACCGTCTATGAAGCTCGACTTGTGGAAAAGAGTTTTTCAAAAGTTCAAGGAGTTGACTACGATGAGATTTTCTCATCCGTAGCAATGCTTAAGTCCGTCGGAATCATGTTAGCATTAGCTGCATTTATGAAATCTAGCAGATGAATGTCAAAATGAGTTTCCTTACCAGTTTTCGTAAGGAAAGGTTGTATGTGATACAATCAGAAATGTTTTGTCGATCCTAAGGATGCTAAAAGGTATGCTAGCTCCAGCGATCCTTCCATGGACTAGAGCAAGCATCTCAAAGTCAGAATATGCACTTTGATGAGATGATCAAAGATTTTGGGTTTATACAAAGTTTATGAGAAACTTGTATCTCCAAAGAAGTGAGTGGGAGCACTATAGAATTTCTGATGAGTATATGTTGTTGACATATTGTGGATCAGAAATGATGTAGAATTTATGGAAAGCAAATAGGGTTATTTGAAAAGTATTTTTCAAGGGAAAACCTGGTTTAAGCTACTTGAACATTGAGCATTAAGATCTATAAGGATAGATCAAAAATCGCTTAATGGTACTTCCAAATGAGCACGTACCTTGACATGATCTTGAAGGTGTTCAAGATGGATCAGTCAAAGAAGGAGTTCTTGCCTGAGTTGTAAGGTATGAAGTTAAGACTGAAAGCTCGACCACGGCAGAAGAAAGAGGAAGGACGAAGGTCGTCCCCTATGCTTTTGACATAGGCTCTATACGGTATGCCATGCTGAGTACCGCACCCGATGTGTGCCTTGCCACATGTCTGGCAAGAGGGTACAAAGGTGATCAAGGAGTGGATCACCAGACAGCGGTCAAGATTGTCCTTGGAGTAATAAGGATATGATTCTCGATTATGGAGGTGATAAAGAGTTCGGCGTAAAGGGTTACGTCGATGCAAGCTTTAACACCTATCCGAATGACTCTGAGTTGCAAACCGGATATGTATACTGGAGCAACCATTTGGAATAGCTTAAGTGGAGCGTGGAAGCAGCATTTACAATATGACCTAGAGATTTGCGAAGTACATACGGATCTGAACGTTGTAGACCCGTTGACTAAAACCTCTCTCACAAGCAAAACATGATCAAACCCCAGAACTCATTGAGTCTTAGTCACATGATGATGTGAACTAGTAAACTCTTTGGATGTTGGTCACATGGCGATGTGACCTATGAGTTTTAATCACATGGTGATGTGAACTAGATTATTGACTCTAGTGCAAGTGGGAGACTGTTGGAAATATGCCCTAGAGGCAATAATAAATTAGTTATTATTATTATATTTCCTTGTTCATGATAATCGTTTATTGTCCATGCTATAATTGTATTGATAGGAAACTCAAATACATGTGTGGATACATAGACAACACCATGTCCCTAGTAAGCCTCTAGTAGACTAGCTTGTTGATCAATAGATGGTTATGGTTTACTGACCATAGACATTGGATGTCATTGATAACGGGATCACATCATTAGGAGAATGATGTGATGGACAAGACCCAATCCTAAGCCTAGCACAAAGATCGTGTAGTTCGTATGCTAAAGCTTTTCTAATGTCAAGTATCATTTCCTTAGACCATGAGATTGTGTAACTCCCGGATACCGTAGGAATGCTTTGGGTGTACCAAACGTCACAAAGTAACTGGGTGGCTATAAACGTGCACTACGGGTATCTCCGAAAGTGTCTGTTGGGTTGGCACGAATCGAGACTGGAATTTGTCACTCCGTGTGACGGAGAGGTATATCTGGGCCCACTCGGTAGGACATCATCATAATGTGCACAATGTGACCAAGGGGTTGATCACGGGATGATGTGTTACGGAACGAGTAGAGGGACTTGCCGGTAACGAGATTGAACAAGGTATCGGGATACCGACGATCGAATCTCGGGCAAGTACAATACCGCTAGACAAAGGGAATTGAATACGGGATTGCTTCAATCCTCGACATCGTGGTTCATCCGATGAGATCATCGTGGAACATGTGGGATCCAACATGGGTATCCAGATCCCGCTGTTGGTTATTGGCCAGAGAGCTGTCTCAGTCATGTCTGCATGATTCCCGAACCCGTAGGGTCTACACACTTAAGGTTCGGTGACGCTAGAGTTGTTATGGGAATTAGTGTGCAGTTACCGAATGTTGTTCGGAGTCCCAGATGAGATCCCGGATGTCACGAGGAGTTCCGGAATGGTCCGGAGGTAAAGATTTATATATGGGAAGTCCTATTTTGTCCACCGGAAAATGTTCGGGATTTTGCGGTATTGTACCGGGAAGGTTTTAGAAGGTTCCGGAGTGGGGCCCACCTGCATGGGGGGACCCACATGAACGTGGGTAGTGGGGGCAAGGCCCCACACCCCTGGTCAAGGCGCACCAAGATCCCCCCTTAGAAGGAATAAGATCATATCCCGAAGGGATAAGATCAAGATCCCTAAAAAAGGGGGATAACAATCAGTGGGGAAGGCAATGATGGGATTTCTTTCCTCCCACCTTTGCCAACGCCCCAATGGACTTGGAGGGCAAGAAACCAGCCCCCTCCACCCCTATATATAGTGGGGAGGCGCATGGGAGCTTCACCCTTGCCCCCGGCGCAGCCCTCTCCCTCCCCAACACCTGCTCCTCCTCCGTAGTGCTTGGCGAAGCTCTGCGGAGAGGCTGCAAGCTCCACCACCACGCCGTCGTGCTGCCGGAGCTCTCCCTCAACTTCTCCTCTCCCCTTGCTGGATCAAGAAGGAGGAGACGTCCCCGGGCTGTACGTGTGTTGAACGCGGAGGTGCCGTCCGTTCGACACTAGGATCTCCGGTGATTTGGATCACGACGAGTACGACTCCTTCAACCCCGTTCACTTGAACGCTTCCGCTTAGCGATCTACAAGGGTATGTAGATGCACTCTCCTTCCCCTCGTTGCTAGATTACTCCATAGATTGATCTTGGTGATGCGTAGAAAATTTTGAATTTCTGCTACGTTCCCCAACAGCTTTTACCCTGGAAAAAAATCATAAGCGAGCTTACGGGACGAAACTCCGCCGCCACGAGGCGGAACCTTGGCGGAACCAATCTAGGGCTCCGGCGGAGCTGTTCTGCCGGGGAAACTTCCCGCTGGGAGGGGGAAATCATCACCATCGTCATCACCAACGATCCTCTCATCGGGAGGGGGTCAATCTCCATCAACATCTTCACCAGCACCATCTCCTCTCAAAACCCTAGTTCATCTCTTGTATCCAATCTTGTATGAAAACCACAAATTGGTACCCGTGGGTTGCTAGTAGTGTTGATTACTCCTTGTAGTTGATGCTAATTGGTTTACTTGGTGGGAGATCATATGTTCAGATCCTTAATGCATATTAATACTCCTTTGATCATGAAGATGAATATGCTTTGTTAGTAGTTACATTTGTTCCTGAGGACATGGGTGAAGTCTTAATATTAGTAGTCATGTGAATTTGGTATTCGTTCAATATTTTGATGAGATGTATGTTGTCTCTCCTCTAGTGGTGTTATGTGAACGTCGACTACATGACACTTCACCATTATTTGGGCCTAGAGGAAGGTATTGGGAAGTAATAAGTAGATGATGGGTTGCTAGAGTGACAGAAGCTTAAACCCTAGTTTATGCGTTGCTTTGTAAGGGGCTGATTTCGATCCACTAGTTTCATCCTATGGTTAGGTTTACCTTAAAACTTCTTTTGTAGTTGCGGATGCTTGCAATTGGGGTTAATCATAAGTGGGATGCTTGTCCAAGAAAGGGCAGTACCCAAGCGCCGGTCCACCCACATATCAAATTATCAAAGTACCGAACGCGAATCATATGAGCATGATGAAACTAGCTTGACGATAATTGCCATGTGTCCTCGGGAGCGCTTTTCTCATTATAAGAAATTGTCCAGGCTTGTCCTTTGCTACAAAAAGGATTGGGCCACCTTGCTGCACCTTATTTACTTTCATTGCTTGTTACCAGTTACAAATTATCTTATCACCAAACTATCTGTTACCTACAATTTTAGTGCTTGCAGAGACTACCTTACTGAAAACCTCTTGTCATTTCCTTCTGCTCCTCGTTGGGTTTGACACTCTTACTTATAGAAAGGACTACGATAGATCCCCTATACTTGTGGGTCATCAAGACTTTTTTCTGGCACCGTTGCCGGGGAATGAAGCACCTTTGGTGAGTGGAACTTGGTAAGGAAACATTTATATAGTGTGCTGAAATTTTCTGTCACTTGTTACTATGGAAACTAATCCTTTGAGGGGCTTGTTCGGGGCATCTTCGCCCCGACCAGTAGAGCAAAGAGTTGCTCCTCAACCTACTGAACATACTGAAAATGTTTACTTTGAGATTCCTTCGGGTATGATAGAGAATCTGCTAGCTAATCCCTTTGCAGGAGATGGAACATTGCATCCCGATTTACACCTTATCTATGTGGATGAAGTTTTTGGATTATTTAAGTTTGCAGGTATACCCAATGATGTTGTCAAGAGGAAGGTCTTCCCTTTATCTTTTAATTAGATGCATTGACATGGCATAGGCTATGTGATGATACGGGATCTTGGAACTATAAACGATTGAAATTGGAATTTCACCAGAAGTTCTATACAATGCATCTTGTTCATCGTGGTCGTAATTACATATATAATTTATGGCCTCGCGAAGGAGAAAGCATCGCTCAAGCTTGGGGGAGGCTTAAGTCAATGTTATATTCATGCCCCAATCATGAGCTCTCAAGAGAAATGATTATTCAAATTTTTATGCTCGGCTTTCTCTCAATGATCGCACCATGCTTGATACTTCCTGTGCTGGTTCTTATATGCTGAAGTCTACTGAATTCAAGTGGGATTTACTGGAAAGAATTAAACGCAATTCTGAAGATTGGGGTTCCGACGATGGTAAGGAGTCAGGTATGACACCTAAGTTTGATTGTGTTAAATCTTTTATGGATACCGATGCTTTTCGTGGATTTAGCGCTAAATATGGACTTGACTCTGAGATAGTAGCTTCTTTCTGTGAATGTTTTGCTACCCACGTTGATCTCCCTAAGGAGAAGTGGTTTAAATATAATCCTCCCACTGAAGTAAAAGTAGTTGCACCTATTGCAGTTGAAGAATAGACTATCACTTATAATGATCCTATTGTTCCTACTACTTATGTTGAGAAACCACATTTTCCTGTTAGAATAAAGATCAAGCTAAAGCTTCAACTGTGGTTCGTAAGAGTACTACTAGAACATATACGCCTCCTGAGCAAATAAAAGTTGAACCTAGTATTGTTATGGTTAAAGATCTCTTGGATGATAATATAGATGGGCATGTTATTTACTTCTGTGGTGAAACTGCTAATATTGCTAGGCTAGATGCTAAGATACATAGACCTGTTGTAGGCATGCCTGTTATTTCTGTTAAAATAGGAGATCATTGTTATCATGGAGTATGTGATATGGGTGCTAGTGCTAGTGCAATACCTTTTTCCTTATATGAAGAAATTATGCATGATATTGCACTCGCTGAGTTAGAAGATATTGATGTTACAATTAAGCTTGCCAATAGAGATTGGGTAAGTCCTGTGTGGGAAAGTCCTGTCCACAATAGAAGTGGTAAGAAAGGAGATACTAAAGCTCCTTGAGGCAGGTATAATCTATCCCGTTGCTGATAGTGATTGGATAAGTCCTGTCCATTGCGTCCCTAAGAAGGGAGGTATTACTGTTGTTCCTAATGATAAAGATGAATTGATTCCACAAAGAATTATTACAGGTTATAGGATGGTAAATGATTTCCGTAAATTAAATAAAGCTACTAAGAAAGATCATTACCCTTTACCTTTTATTGATCAAATGCCAGAAAGACTATCCAAACATACACATTTTTGCTTTCTAGATGGTTATTCTAGTTTCTCTCAAATACTTGTGTCAGCAGAGGATCAATGAAAAACTACTTATACTTGCCCTTTCGGTACTTTTGCTTAGAGATGTATGCCTTTTGGTTTATGTAATGCACCTGCTACCTTTCAAAGATGCATGATGGCTATATTCTCTAACTTTTGTGAAAAGATTTGTGAGGTATTCATGGATGACTTCTCCGTTTATGGATCCTCTTTTGATGATTGCTTGAGCAACCTTGATCGAGTTTTGCAGAGATGTGAAGACACTAGTCTCGTCTTGAATTGGGAAAAGTGCCACTTTATGGTTAATGAAGGCATTGTCTTGGGGCATCAAATTTTTGAAAGAGGCATTGAAGTTGATAAAGCTAAAGTTGATGGTATTGAAAAGATGCCGTGTCCCAAGGACATTAAAGGTATAAGAAGTTTCCTTGGTCATGCTGGTTTTTATAGGAGGTTCATTAAGGACTTTTCTAAAATCTCTAGGCCTCTGACTAATCTATTGCAAAAAGATACTCCTTTTGTCTTTGATGATGATTATGTAGAAGCATTTGAAATACTTAAGAAAGCTTTGATCACTGCACCTATTGTTCAGCCACCCGATTGGAATTTACCCTTTGAAATTATGCGTGATGCTAGTGATTATGCTGTAGGTGTTGTTCTAGGGCAAAGAGTTGATAAGAAATTAAATGTTATCCAGTATGCTAGTAAAACTCTTGATACTGCCTAGAGAAATTATGCCACTACTGAAAAAGAATTCTTAGCAGTTGTATTTGCTTGTATTGTTGTTTCTAAAGTAACTATTCACACTGATCATGCTGGTATTAGATATCTTATGGAAAAGAAAGATGCTAAACCTAGACTTATTAGATGGGTTCTCTTGCTCCAAGAGTTTGATTTGCATATTATTGATAGAAAGGGAGCTGAGAACCCCGTTGCAGACAACTTGTCTAGGTTAGAGAATGTTCTTCATGACCCACTACCTATTGATGATAGCTTTCCTGATGAAGAATTAGCGGTCATTAATGCTTCTCGTACTGCTCCATGGTATGCTGATTATGCTAATTATATTGTTGCTAAATTTATAGCACCTAGTTTCACATACCAGCAAAAGAAAAAGTTCTTTTATGATTTAAGACATTACTTCTGGGATGACCCACACCTTTATAAAGAAGGAGTAGATGGTGTTATTAGACATTGTGTACCTGAGCATGAACATGAATAGATCCTACGCAAGTGTCACTCCGAACCATATGGAGGACACCACGCTGGAGATAGAACTGCACATAAGGTATTGCAATCCTATTTTTATTGGCCTACTCTCTTCAAAGATGCTCGTAAGTTTGTCTTGTCTTGTGCGAATGTCAAAGAATTGTTAATATTAGTAGACATCAAGAAATGCCTATGAATTACTCTCTTGTTATTGAACCATTTGATGTTTGGGGCTTTGATTATATGGGACCTTTTCCTGCCTCTAATGGATATACACATATTTTAGTTGTTGTTGATTACGTTACTAAGTGGGTAGAAGCTATTCCAACTAGTAGTGATGATCATAACACCTCTATTAAGATGCTTAAAGAAGTTATTTTTCCGAGGTTTGGAGTCCCTAGATATCTCATGACTGATGGTGGTTCACATTTTATTCATGGTGCTTTTCGTAAAATGCTTGCTAAGTATGATGTTAATCATAGAATTGCATCTCCTTATCACCCACAGTCTAGTGGTCAAGTAGAGTTGAGTAATAGAGAGCTCAAATTAATTTTGCAAAAGACTGTTAATAGATCTAGAAAGAATTGGTCAAAGAAACTTGGTGATGCATTATGGGCTTATAGAACTGCATATGAAAATCCTATGGGTATGTCTTCGTATAAGATGGTTTATAGAAAAGCATGTCACTTACCTCTCGAACTTGAACATAAAGTATATTGGGCTATTAAAGAGCTCAACTATGACTTCAAACTTGCCGGTGAGAAGAGGTTATTTGATATTAGCTCACGTGATGAATGGAGAACCCAAGCATATGAGAATGCCAAGCTGTTCAAAGAAAAAGTTAAAAGATGGCATGACAAAAGAATACAAAAGCGAGAATTTAACGTACGTGATTATGTGTGGCTATTCAACTCTCGTTTAAGATTTTTTGCAGGAAAACTTCTCTCTAAATGGGAAGGTCCTTACGTTATCGAGGAGGTCTATCGTTTCGGTGCCATAAAAATCAACAACTTCGAAGGCACAAATACGAAGGTGGTGAACGGTCAAAGGATCAAACATTATATCTCAGGTAATCCTATAAATGTTGAAACCAATATTATTGAAACCATAACCCCGGAGGAATACATAAGGGACACTTTCCAGAACGTTTGAGACTCCGAAAAGGAATAGGTATGTGGTACGGTAAGTAAACCAACTCCAAAACAATTCTAATGGCAATTTTTCTCCATTTTGGAATATTTAAGAATTTTGGGAAGCAAGAAGTAATCCGGGAAGGACACGAGGCCTCCACGAGGGTGGAGGGCGCGCCCACCCTTACTAGGCGCGCCCCTGCCTCATGGGCACCTCGTGTGCCTCCCGGACTCCGTTTTCTTCCACGTTACTTCTTTTGGTCGGTAAAAATTCATTATATAATCTCCTGAAGGTTTTGACCACCGTATCACGCAAAAATCTTATGTTTTCGTTTCGAGCTGTTTCCATTACAGATTTAGAGCAATATGTCTTCTCAAGAGTCAGTCGGGGAGAGTTGGGTGTCCCACCTGATGCCAGGTCCAGGAGCAAACATCGATGCTTATCACTTTGGGCCATCAATGGAGGATGAGATGAAGGCCGACTTGAAAAGGATAGATGCAATGGAGGAGGACCAAGAAGTTACCTCTCACTTCCAAGCAGGATTCATGATGGGGGAACTAGAGTGCTCAGCTATTCCAAACTCGGTCATTCCTTCCAATGTTAAATTTCTTTCTTATGAAAATATGAAAAAGAGTGTCACTTGTTCTCCAGAAGCTATGCAGCATCCTTGGGTAAAAGGAGCTTTAGCCATTACGGGCAAGCTCCGCAAGGAAAATATGGACCTCAAACAACAAGTCAATAAGCTCGAGGAGGAGAATCCTATCCTGAGGGGCATCATCGCCAAGAAGATCACAACACCAACCCTTAAGAAGGAGACATAATCACATGGGTACGGGCACTCCCCTTGGCAACTGCCAAGCTTGGGGGAGGTGCCCCGGTATCGTATCACCATCACACTCCTATCTTTACCGTTTGACTTAGTTCGATTCTTTTAGTAATATCTTGATCTACTAGAATAAAGTTTTGACATGAATTAGTTTTGAGTTTTTCTTTGTGATCCTCTATGTAATCGAGTCTGTGAGCTATCTATAATAAAGATTAGTGTTGAGTCAAGGGCTTTGCTATCTTGCTAATATCTTGAGGAATTAGAAGAATAAAAAGAATAAAAGAGTTCATATTGATCTTATGGATAGTAATGACTTCACATATAAAGAGTATGAGGCATAAAAGTTGTTGAGAGTTGACAAACATAGTTTTGGTCATCATTGCAATTAATAGGAAGTAATAAAGAAAGAGAGGATCTCACATATAAATATACTATCTTGGACATATTTTATAATTGTGAGCACTCATTAAAATATGACATGCTAAAGAGTTGATGTTGGACAAGGAAGACAACGTAATGGTTTATGCTTTCTCACATCTCAGTTAAAGTATATTGTCATGGATCGTCCAACATGTTGAGCTTGCCTTTCCCCCTCATGCTAGCCAAAATTCCTTGCACCAAGTAGAGATACTACTTGTGCTTCCAAATATCCTTAAACCTAGTTTTGCCATGAGAGTTCACCATACCTACCTATGGATTGAGTAAGATCCTTCAAGTAAGTTGTCATGTTGCAAGCAATAAAAATTGCTCTCTAAATATGGATGACTTATTAGTGCGGAGAAAATAAGCTTTATACGATCATGTGATATGGAAGTAATAAAAGCGATGGGCTGCATAATAAAGGTTCATATCACAAGTGGCAATATAAAGTGACATTATTTTGCATTAAGATTTTGTGCATCCAACCCTAAAAGCACATGACAACCTTTGCTTCCCTCTGCGAAGGGCCTATCTTTTACTTTATGTCTTTTACTTTATGCAAGAGTCAAGGTGATTTTCACCTTTCCCTTTTTCATTTTATCCTTTGGCAAGCACCTCGTGTTGGAAAGATCCTGATATATATATCAATCAGATGTAAGTTAGCATGAACTATTATGGTTGACATCACCCAAAGGTGAATACGTTGGGAGGCAAAATTATAAGCCCCTTCTTTCTCAGTGTCCGATTAAAACTCCATAACCATAAGTATTGCGTGAGTGTTAGCAATTGTAGAAGAATATATGATAGTTGAGTATGCGAACTTGCTGAAAAGCTCTATTCTTGACTCTTTCTGATGTTATGATAAATTGCAATTGCTTCAATGGCTGAGATTATCGTTTGTTAGTTCTCAATGAAGTTTATGATCCATACTTAACATTGTGAATAGATTGGTACTTGAGCATAAGAAATCATATGACAAAATCTATATATATTGCTATTATAAGAATGATCATGATGCCCTCATGTCCGTATTTTATTTTTATCGACACCTCTATCTCTAAACATGTGGACATATTTTTTCGATATCGGCTTCCGCTTGAGGACAAGCGAGGTCTAAGATTGGGGGAGTTGATACGTCCATTTTGCATCATGCTTTTATATCGATATTTATTGCATCATGGGCTGTTATTACACATTATGTCACAATACTTATGGCTTCTCTCTCTTATTTTACAAGGTTTATCATGAAGAGGGAGAATGCCGGCAGCTGGGATTCTGGCTGGAAAAGGAGCAAATATTGGAAAGATTTTCTGCACAACTCCAAAAGTCCTGAAACTCCACGGAAGTCATATTTGGAATTAATAAGAATTATTGAGCAAAAAAATTACCAGAGGGGGCCCACACCCTGGCCACGAGGGTGGGGGGCGCCCCCTACTGGGCACGCCCCCTGCCTCGTGGGCCACCTGTTGGCCCTCCGCTGCCCATCTTCTGCTACATGAAGGCTTTTACCCTGGAAAAAATCATAAGCAAGCTTACGGGACGAAACTCCGCCGCCACGAGGCGGAACCTTGGCAGAACCAATCTAGGGCTCCGGCGGACCTGTTGTGCCGGGGAAACTTCCCTCCGGGAGGGGGAAATCATCACCATCGCCATCACCAACGATCCTCTCACCGGGAGGGGGTCAATATCCATCAACATCTTCACCAACACCATCTCCTCTCAAAACCCTAGTTCATCTCTTGTATCCAATCTTGTATCAAAACCACAAATTGGTTCCTGTGGGTTGCTAGTAGTGTTGATTACTCCTTGTTGATGATGCTAATTGGTTTACTTGGTGGAAGATCATATGTTCAGATCCTTAATGCATATTTATACTCCTCTGATCATGAACATGAATATGCTTTGTGAGTAGTTACGTTTGTTCCTGAGGACATGGGTGAAGTCTTGCTATTAGTAGTCATGTGAATTTGGTATTCGTTCAATATTTTGATGAGATGTATGTTGTCGCTCCTCTAGTGGTGTTATGTGAACATCGACTACATGACACTTCACCATTATTTGGGCCTAGAGGAAGGCATTGGGAAGTAATAAGTAGATGATGGGTTGCTAGAGTGACAGAAGCTTAAACCCTAGTTTATGCGTTGCTTCGTAAGGGGCTGATTTGGATCCACTAGTTTCATGTTATGGTTAGGTTTACCTTAATACTTCTTTTGTAGTTGCGGATGCTTGCAATAGGGGTTAATCATAAGTGGGATGCTTGTCCAAGAAAGGGCAGTACCCAAGCACCGGTCCACCCACATATCAAATTATCAAAGTACCGAACGCGAACCATATGAGCGTGATGAATCTAGCTTGACGATAATTCCCATGTGTCCTCAGGAGCGGTTTTCTCATTATAAGAAATTGTCCAGGCTTGTCCTTTGCTACAAAAAGGATTGGGCCACCTTGCTGCACCTTATTTACTTTCATTGCTTGTTACCCGTTACAGATTATCTTATCACCAAACTATCTGTTACCTACAATTTCAGTGCTTGCAGAGAATACCTTACTGAAAACCGCTTGTCATTTCCTTCTGCTCCTCGTTGGGTTCGACACTCTTACTTATCGAAAGGACTATGATAGATCCTCTATACTTGTGGGTTATCAATGCCTAACCGGACGGTGTTGCTCTGATAGCTGCGCTCGCCGGTACGTGGAGGAGGCGGGGGTCGTGTGTCCGCGCCACCTGCGCCATTGTTACTGTCTTCGCCAGAGGGTCGTGGAAGGTGACCGCCTGCAGCGCCTCCACCGCCCATTCCCTCCACAGTGGGCACAACGACCTGATATGTCTCCAACGTATCTATAATTTATGAAGTATTCATGCCATGTTTACAACAATTTTATATGGTTTTGGTATGATTTGAATGGAACAAACCCGGACAGACGTTGTTTTCAGCAAAACTACCGTGGTGTTGTTTTTATGCAGAAATAAAAGTTCTCGGAATTGGACAAAACTTTTTGGAGATTTTTTGTGGAACAAATGAAGAATATTGGAGCAAAGAACCACTAGAGGGGCCCCCTGTTGCCCACTAGGCAGCAGGGTGCGCTACCCCCCTCTAGGGTGCCCTGGTGGGTAGTGGGCCCCTCGAGGCCCATTTTGATGTGAGACCGAGGCCAAAAAATTCTATAAATACAACCCCCCCCCCAAAATAACCCTAGACCAGTAGTTATGCTGCTACAAGCCTCTTTAGCCACGAAAAACCAATCTAGACACTATTTCGGCACTCTGCCGGAGGGGGAAATCATCACCGGAGGCCATCTTCATCATCCCGGCGGTCTCTGTGATGAGGAGGGAGTAGTCCACCCTCGGGGCTGAGGGTTTGTACTAGTAGCTATGTGTTATCTCTCTCGCGCATTCTTGATTTAGCACGATGTTGATGTATCGCGAGCTTTGTTAATAAAGTTGGATCATATGGTGTTTTCCCCTCTCTATCTTGTTGTGATGAACTGAGTTTTACCTTTGAGATTTGATTATTATCGGATTGAATATTTTTATGGATTTCAGAGCACTTGATGTATGTCTTGGCACTCAAGTCGCAGATTCTTAAAGTGACATTGGGGTAATATATGCATAGGGGTTGATGCACGTTTTCGATCTACTTTTTTCGGTAGAAATCTTGGGGCACTCTTCAAAGTTCTTTGTGTTGGATTGAGTATTATGAATCTTAAGTTGTTTGATGCATATCCTAATGTCAACTAACGGATTCTCGTGGTGACACTGGAGTATCTAGGTGACATTAGAGTTGGTTGATGTGTATCATATGGTGTTATTTTAGTATGAACTCTTGGGCTGTTTGTGAAACTTATAGGAATAGCTCGATAGATAAATCGAAAAGGATAACTTTGAGGTGGTTTCGTGCCCTACAAACAATTCTGTCTTATGTTCTCCACTAGATAAGAACTTTGGAGTGATTCTTCATTGCACGTTGAGGAATGGTTATATGGTCCATTTATATTAGCATTGTTGAGAGATTGCACTAGTGAAAGTATGAACCCTAGGTCTCATTTTCAAGCATTGCAATATCGCTTGTGCTCACTTTTGTTACTTGTAACCTTTATGTTTTTTATTGTTACTATTACAAAATAAATATCTACTATTATTACTACACTTGTATCACCATCTCTTCGCCGAACTAGTGCACCTATACAATTTACCATTGTATTTGGTGTGTTGGGGACACAAGATACTTTTTGTTATTTGATTGCAAGGTTGTTTAAGAGAGACCATCTTCATCCTAAGCTTCCCACAGATTGATAAACCTTAGGTCATCCACTCGAGGGAAAATTGGTACTGTCCTACAAAACTTTGCGCTTGGAGGCCCAACACGAGTCTACAAGAATAAAGTTGCATAGTAGACATGCACCTCTTTTCCGGCGCCATTACCGGGGAGGTTAGTGCTTGAAGGTATATCTTTAAATCTTGCAATTGGATCTTCTAGTTTGGTTTATAAAAAGAACTGTACAAAAAAATGGAATTGAGGTTGCCTCGTACTATTCATCTTTATCATATCTTTCTTGAAAGGAAAACTGTGCTCAATTGATAGAAGTAGAATTCAATACAATGGTTGGCATAAATTTGTTGAATGATGATAATGATTGCAATGTTGTTAGTATGCTTTCTATGAATATCCCTGATGCTAATAATATGCAAAGCTATAAGCTTGGGGATGCTATGCCTGATGAAGATGATATTTTTAGTCCCCCAAGTTCTGATGAGAAGTTTTATTATGATGAAAGCATGTCTCCTATTTATGATGATTATATTGATGAAAGTGGGTTTGGAAGAGTGTCAAGTCTAGGCAATGATGATCCCACTATTTTGGAGGGTGTTCATTCTTATTCTAATAATTATGAAAGTGGATTTGGAGAGGCCATAACTTTACTTAGTGATGAATCCACTATTTTGGAAGAGGTTTCAATTGATTATGATGAGAATAATGTTGCTATTTATGATGGTTATTGTCGTGGATTTGTCACGGCAGGTGTCCTTAGTGTCAGGACTTAGTCGTGAGGCCAACACATCTATGTGGTAGCTTGAGAGGGGTTGAGCGGAATCGAGAGACGCAACACAAGACAGGGATTTAGACAGCTTCGGGCCCCGGGAAACATCATCCGGTAAAAACCCTACATGCTGTTTGAGGCTAGGTCTCATTATCATCACCAGGGATTCGCCGTAAACCGGCTCTCCTCTTTGTGTCTAGCCCTAAGATTATTGCTTGTAACTTGTCTAACTTCTCCCTCTTTGGGGAGCCCTGCCCCTCCTTATATATGTTGAAGGGGCGGTTTACATGACTAGTCCTAGTTGGATTAGGATTGCTCTATTACAAGTGGAGTCCTAGTCTTGCTTCCTTTGTAGGAGAATAGTCCTTATGCTTTCCTCATAAACCGGCCCACCATTAAACGTGAACCGGCCTTCTAGGCCTTGGACCTTGTCATCCATCTGACCCGCCCGCCGGGTTACGAATGAACCGCCAAGGCCGGGCGGGTATCCCGTGAACCGCCAAGCTCCGGGCGGGTTACCAGTGAGTCGTCCAGTCCGGCCGGGTTAAGCTTCCGGCCGGTTTACACCGCGGGGTATATCCCCGACAGTTATGGTGATGACATGTATGCTATAAAGAATAATAATAACCATGAAACTTGTCATCATGATTTTAATGTTCAATTTGATTATGTCAATCAAGTATATCATGATAGTTATTTTGTTGAGTTTGCTCCCACCACTATTCATGGGAATAAATTTGCTTATGTGGAGAGTAATAAAATTTATATGCTTATGTATGATGAAAAGAATGCTTTATGTGATAGATATATTGTTGAATACATTCATGATGCTACTGAAAATTATTATGAGAGAGGAACATGTGCTTGTAGGTATCTCAATAACATAAAGTTTCCCCTCTATGTGTTGAAAGTTTTGAAGTCATGCTTGTTTTGCCTTCCTATGCTAGTTGATTCTTGCTCCCATAAGTTGTTTGCTCACAAAATCCCTATGCATAGGAAGTGGGTTAGGTTTAAATGTGCTAGTCATATGCTTCATGATGCTCCCGTTATGTTTCAATTTTTTACTTTTATGTGAGAATCATTGAAATCATCATCCCTAGCTAAAAAGGCATTAAAGAAAAGCGCTTGTTAGGAGACAACCCAATATCTATACCTACTGCTTTTGTGTGTTAACATGATGAAGCTACTGTAGTAATCATGTTTTATATCTTTTGTTTCAATAAAGTGCCAAGTAATGCCTTTGGGTTAGTGTGGATGATAGTTGACTTGATTTTGTGCAAAAAAACCGAAACTTTTGCTTCCAGTAACAGAATTGTTAAAATTCACTGGAACCTCATAAAATTCTGAATTTTTTACAGATGGTTGATATACAAATTTCCTACGTTGCCCTAATTTTTCGGAATTTTTGGAGTATCATAAGTATGGTCATTGTTCAGATCATTACCGACTGTTCTGTTTTTTACAGATTTTGTTTTCAATGCATTGTTGGCTTGTTTTAGTGCTTCCATAGCTTATATTAAGTGATATAAATTGTGGAAATGATAAGGTACAGTAGGCATTTTGTTACAATAATTATGAATCTTGTATTTGATAGTACCAAAGTGAATGATTTGTTTAATCATACTAACCTATCTCACAAAGTTCCTTTAAGTTTTGTGTGATTGAAGTTTTCAAGTTTTGTGTGAGATATAGATATGCGGAGAATAGGTAGTGGCAAGACCCTAAGCTTGGGGATGCCCAAGTCATCCCAAAGTAATTTTCAAGGACTCCTAAGCAACTAAGCTTGGGGATGCCCCAGAAGGCATCCCCTCTTTCGTCTTCAACATTATCGATAACCTCACTTGGAGTTATATTTTTATTCGTCACATGATATGTGTTTTTCTGGGAATGTCATTTTATTTTATTTGTATTTTCTTGCTGATATTTATAGTATTTGCATCTTTTATTTCAATAAAAAAAGTCAAGTATAGCCTTTACCATGCTTATTTCGCAAGCCTACATGTTGCTGTTTAAAAACATATTTTTTTTGTCATTGTCTGAATTCTTCTGGAAATGCAGAACATGATCAAATCTTGAAAATTTACAAACTAAGCTAAAACAAAATTTATATAGTATGGTAATTTTTCAGAATTTTTGGAGTTAGAGAGGTATGAATCTTCTTACATCCTTTACAAACTATCTTGTTTAGGCAGATTACTGCTATGTTTGCAAATGTTTACTAATTTAATGATTCTGTTTGAGGATGGGACTATTAAATATGCAAAGGCATTTATTATGCAATGTTAAATAATAATTTAGGTGATTTGCTACATGATATGTATGCAATGTATCTATAATTTATGAAGTATTCATGCCATCTTTGCAACAATTTTATATGGTTTTGGTACGATTTTATTAGAACTAACCCGGACTGACGCTGTTTTCAGCAGAACTACCATGGTGTCATTTTTTGCGCAGAAATAGAAGTTCTTGGAATGGGCAGAAAATTTACAGTGATTTTTTATGGACCAAAAGAGACCCCCGAAGCACCAAAGCTGGGCCAGAAGAGTCCCAAGGAGGCCATAAGCCTCTAGGGCACGCCCTGAGGGCTTGTGGGCCCCTCGGGCACCCCCTGACTTGTTTCCAACGCCAAAACTTCTTATAAATACGGAAACCCTCGAAAAGAACCCAAGATCGGAAGTTCCGCCACTGCAAGCCTCTGTAGCCACGAAAAACCAATCGGGATCCTGTTCTGGCAGCCTGTCGGAGGGTAAACCATCACCGGAGGCCACCTTCATGATCCCGACGGTCTGCATGATGAGGAGGGAGTAATTCACCCTCGGGGCTGAGGGTATGTACCAGTAGCTATGTGTTTGATCTCTCTCTCTCTCTCTCTCTCGTGTTCTTGATTTGGTACGATCTTGATGTACCACGAGCTTTGTTACTATAGTTGGATCATATGGTGTTTCTCCCTCTCTATCTTCTTGTGATGAATTGATTTTTACCCTTGAGATTTCACTATTATCATATTGAATGCTTTTATGGATTCGAGAACACTTGATGTATGTCATGCGTGGGATACCTGTGGTGACAATGGGGTGTTCTATTGATTCACTTGATGTATGTTTTGGCACTCAACTCATGGATTCCCGAGGTGACATTGGGGTAATCTATGCATAGGGGTTGATGCATGTTTTCATCCTTGTTTCTCCGGTAGGAATCTTTGGGAACTCTTTGAGGTTCTTTGTGTTGGATTGAATATTATGAATCTGAAGTTGTTTGATGCATATCATATAATTGACCCACGGATACTTGTGGTGACATAGGAGTATCTAGGTGACATTAGGGTTGATTGATGTGTATCATATGGTGTTATTTTACTGCAAGCTCTCGGGTTGTTTGTGAGAATTATAAGAATATCACAACGGATTGATCGAAAAGAATAACTTTGAGGTGGTTTCGTACCCTACAGACAATTTCATCTGATGTTCTCCGTGATAGGAACTTTGGAGTGACTCTTGTCGCACGTTGGGGGGTTGCCATATGATTTAATTATGTTATCATTGTTGAGAGCATTTGCACTAGTGAAAGTATGAACTCTAGGCTTTGTTTCCAAGCATTGCAATACCGTTTTTGCTCACTTTTGTTACTAGTTACATTGCTGTTTTTGTATTTTTAGATTACAAAAACCTATATCTACTATCCATATTACACTTGTATCAACATCTCTTCGCCAAACTAGTGCACCTAAGCAATTTACCATTGTATTGGGTGAGTTGGGGACACAAGAGACTCTTTGTTATTTGGTTGGAGGGTAGTTTGAGAGAGACCATCTTCATCCTACCCCTCCCACAGATTGATAAACTTTAGGTCATCCACTTGAGGGAAAATTGCTACTATCCTACATAACTCTGCGCTGGGAGGCTATAGGATCAAATGTAGGTCTAGAGAGAGGGGGGGGGGGTGATTAGACTACTTGACCAAATAATAATCTAACCTTTTCCCAATTTTAAGTCTTGGCATATTTTAGCAACTTAGCACAAGTCTAGAAATCAACCTACACATGCAATTCTAAGAGTGTTGATGAGGACATCAATACCATTGTTACACCCACAGCCCCTGCTGCTATACATACTGGACCAATTACTAGAGCTCGCGCACGCCAACTAAATTACCAAGTACTTTCGTTTCTTGGTAATGTTTCTAATGTTCATGAGAATATGATGCTGCCTAAATTGGATACATTTGTTTGCTTACAAATGAAGGGCCTAGCTTGGAGAAGGATGAACATTGGAAAAGAACAAACATGGAGATGATGGCATGCGCAAGGGGAACAAGAACGGAGTTACAAGTGATGATTTCAGGACTTTGAAGCCACCATAATGGGTGCATGAAGCCTTGGACGAAATATACAGGATGCCACTTCACAAATTTCGTCCCGAGGCTATTCTAGGTGCTGCGTCACCTTATTATTGGGACAGGCCCATGTAATTTCAAAATACATAAGTATAGGCTATTTTTAGAGTCTGTATGTGTGGGGAAACAAGAGATATGGTTGATTTTGGACCCCTCCACCAAGGGCCACGAAATTCCCCCCCTCTTCCTCCATATATATAGCCCTTAGGGCATCGTTTAGACTTTGGGTTTTGTTTAGATTAAAGTTCGCCATAGCTGCAACTTCGCGTACTTCATTTGTGTTCAACGACCAGACAAAGACGTCTCAGAACCCCACCTTGATCAATAAAGCTTTCATCTTATATTCGCAATATCCAGATTGCAATCTCAGTTTCTTGCTTGTTCTTTGTTTGCTCGCAGGAAACAGACCCTTGTGGTCAGGTTGATCATGCTCCGGCGTGGTCAATAACCTCTCGGAGTTGGTTTAACGATTGCTAAGGCACGACGTCCTCGCACGTTCGTAGTCGGATCATTAAAGTCGACTTCCACCAAAGCGATATCTATCATCTCATCGAAAGACGGGACACCTTTGCCTCTATCAAGTGGTATCAGATTTCCAGGTTGCTCGGTGAGATTTTACAGTTTATCATAGTTTAGATCGAGTTTGTTCTTCATACCTATACTCCACGAAAAAGCCCAAAAAAATTAGGGTTAGTTCATCCTATCCGAACCAGTTCGAGCCTTTGCATAGTCTTTTCAGTATTTTGCTTTGTTGAATTTGCTGTTGCATCGTCGCGTCAAGTTGCTGGTCTTAGCGTCTAGTCTTTTAGAGTTTCGAGTTCTGGTCATAAGTTGTCACACCACCACTGCACCATCATCATCGCCCCTGCCACCTACCAGCACCGCTTCGAATCCGTATCCATATACCATCACCAATCCGTATCCATATACCACCACCGATCCATATCCATATACTACCACTGTTACCACCACCGTTGCCATATACCACCACCGCTGCCATATACCACCACCATATATCCACCACCAATCCGAGTTCCTTGCATATTAGGTTTGTTTTCGAGTTCCATCTAATTTTCGATTCGTGTTTCCTTGCCTGAGTAGGTTTCGAAAAAAAAGAGTCCGGAAACCACCCTCCGTTTAGGCCCAAAATTTTCCAAAAATGCACTTGACAAAAAAAATTCTGGCTATCCTATTTTTAGGTCTTTCTAAGCATATTGAGACAGTCGCCGTTATAGAATTTTTTTTTGACCCGTTTCCAGTTTTTCGGTCCGGGCAGTCAAAAAAAAAATTGGTCGAAAAAAATTTCGTGCCTATCCTGTTATCTTGACTTGGGAAGAGTTTTGAGACACTCGCCATTATAGTGATTTTCAAAAAAAAGGAGCGCAAAAAAAAGAGAGCGCAAAAAAGTGTGAAAAAAATATCCAGAGTGTGCTTCTCCCTTGTTTCTGTGCAGCGTCATGATTTTGTTAGTGTTCTAGGCTCGCGTCTCTAGCATAGTCTAGCCTAGGACCAGCATAGTACCATTGTTGAGCATTTATTCAACTTTGCATCTCTGAATTGATTATTGCTGGCCCTTTTTTGTTACCATATTATAAGCCTTCCCAGCTCCACATACATCTACGTCATGCGTTTGACTCTCCCTGGTAATCGCTCTATCCAAGCTTTGAGAGTTCTGACTATAACGGTTGCCGATCACCACCTGCTGCTGGGTAAGAACTGGTAAGAATTTGAGATTTGCTTGACGGGTTTGTGATACTCCACCACCACTTCTTAGTAGTCTGTAGGATCATATTCTTGTGTGTTTATATTTGCTGCTAACCATGGTAGGATCACAAGCCGATGAGACTGATTGGGAGAACCTGACGAACAAACAACTACATGATAAATTTCAGCAAATGATGAGTGGACAGGTGCAAGATGTGCTAAACAGATTTGACGAGGCCATGGAGAAGATAGATGGCATTGAGAAGACATTTGAAACAAATCTTGATAGCAAGTTTAATGAATTGCTCGCGCGTTTTCCACCGCCAGCTGCACCTAACGCACCTCTACAACAACAACAACAATGACTACCTCCACGTCATGAAACAGCCCTCCGCCGAGCGATCCGTGTCCCTCTTGCGTTTGGCCAAACTGTTGGTGCTGCTGTTGATACTTTTGTGGCTCCTACTGCTGATGCGGAGGAGGATGATTATGTGGGAGATTACGAGGATGAGGTTGATCAAAATCAGAACTACGTGCAACCATCTGCACCACAACCACCAGGTCGTCCACATGCAAATAATCAGAATGGTAGGGCTCTCCCTCAGGTACGAGATCATGACCATCTTCCTAAACTGAAATTGGATATTCCACCATTTGAGGGTAGATATGTTCCTGATATATATCTTACTTGGGAGTTAGAAACTGAACAACAATTTACATGTTTACAATATCTTGAGGAGAGACGAGTTGCCGCTGCTGTTTGTGCTTTCACTAGTTTGCATGTGTATGGTGGTCTGAACATTGTAGATTATATCCTATTCCAACTACTTGGGCTGCTTTGAAAACTGCTATGCGTACTCGTTGGATTCCACCATATTATCAACGTGAATTGCTTCAAAAATTGCAGCGCTTAAGACAAGGGAAAAATTCTGTAGAAGAATATTATCAGGAATTACAAACTGGCATGATTAGATGTGGTATTGTTGAGGAGAATCAAGCTATGCTTGCACGTTTTATGGGTGGATTAAGTAGAGAGATTTAGACCATTCTAGAGTATGAGTATACTAATATCACTCATTTATTCCATCTTGCTTGTAAAGCTGAACGTGAAGTGCAAGATCGACAAGCATTGGCGCGAACTAACTTTTCTGCAGGCCGACCTTCAACATGGACACCGCGTGCATCTTCTACTTCAACTGCACCAGCACCTCCATCAGGTGCCACCTCCAGCCGTGATACAAGAAAGAAGGCAAACCACCATTATCTGCCAAGAGCGCACCTGCCGGGCCTCCATAGAGTTCTTCTTCTTCCATGGCATCAATAGGGCACACAAAGATATTATTTGTCGTCGTTGTAAGGGAAGAGGTCATTATGCAAGAGAATGCAAATCTCAGCGTGTGATGATTGCTACTGAGGATGGTGGGTATGAGTCCGCTAGTGACTGTGATGAGGAGACTTTGGCTCTTATTACACGTGAAGAACATGGTGGAGATGATTCTGATCATGAGGCACAATACATGGCTCCTGAAGACGCTGACAGGTATGAATGTTTAGTTGCTCAACGTCTTTTGAGTGTGCAGGTCACACAAGCTGAGCAAAATCAGAGGCAAAATTTTTTCCATACAAAGGGCGTTGTGAAGGAACGTTCTGTGCGCGTCATCATAGACGGAGGGAGCTGCAACAACTTGGCTAGCATGGAGATGGTGGAGAAGCTATCTCTCACCACAAGACCACATCCACATCCTTACTACATCCAATGGTTCAACAACAGCGGCAAGGTTAAGGTAACACGTACTGTTCATGTGCATTTTAGTATCTCTACATATGCGGATTATGTTGATTGTGATGTGGTACCTATGCAAGCATGTTCCTTATTACTTGGTCGACCATGGCAATTTGATAAAATTCTGTACACCATGGTAGAAACAATCAGTATACTCTTGTTCATAAGGATAAAAATATTACTTTGCTTCCTATGACTCCTGATTCCATTTTGAAAGATCATATTAATAGAGCTAATAAAGCTAAACAGGAGAAAAATAAGAGTGAAAATCAGATTGTGGCAAAAGAATTTGAGAAACAAATGAAGCCTAATAGTAAACCATCTAGTGTTGCTTCTGAAATTAAATTGAAAAGTGCATGTTTACTTGCCACTAAATCTGATATTGATGAGCTAGATTTCAACAAATCTGTTTGCTATGCTTTTGTGTGCAAAGAGGCATTATTTTCATTCGAGGACGTGCCTTCCTATTTGCCTCCTGCTGTCACTACCATTTTGCAGGAGTTCGCTGACGTCTTTCCACAAGACGTGCCACCGGGATTACCTCCCACTCGAGGGACTGAGCATCAGATTAACTTAATTCCCGGTGCATCATTACCCAACCGTGCACCATACCGTACCAATCCAGAGGAGACGAAGGAGATTATGCGTCAAGTACAGGAGCTGCTCGACAAAGGTTATATACGTGAATCCCTTAGTCCTTGTGCTGTTCCTATTATTCTAGTGCCGAAAAAGGATGGTACATCACGTATGTGTGTTGATAGTAGAGGCATTAATAATATTACTATTCGTTATCGTCATCCTATTCCTAGGCTAGATGATATGCTTGATGAATTGAGTGGCTCTACAATATTCTCCAAAGTTGATTTGCGTAGTGGATACCATCAAATTCGTATGAAATTGGGAGATGAATGGAAAACAACATTTAAAACTAAGTTTGGATTATATGAGTGGTTAGTCGTGCCTTTTGGGTTAACTAATGCACCTAGTACTTTCATGAGATTAATGAACGAAGTCTTACGTGCTTTCATTGGACGATTTGTGGTAGTTTACTTTGATGACATATTGATTTATAGCAGATCTTTGGAAGAACATTTGGAAGATTTACGTGCTGTTTTTATTGCTCTACGTGATGCATGTTTGTTTGGTAACCTTGGGAAGTGCACCTTTTGCACCAACCGAGTATCTTTTCTTGGCTATGTCATTACTCCACAGGGAATTGAAGTTGACAAAGCCAAGATTGAAGCTATTGAGAGTTGGCCGCAGCCCAAAACGGTCACACAAGTGAGGAGTTTTCTTGGCCTCACTGGATTCTATAGGCGTTTTGTGAGAGATTTCAGCACCATTGCTGCACCTCTCAACGAGCTTACAAAGAAGGATGTGCCTTTTGTTTGGGGTACCGCACAGGAAGAAGCCTTCACAGAATTGAAAGATAAGTTGACACACGCTCCTTTACTCCAACTTCCTGATTTTAATAAGACTTTTGAGCTTGAATGTGATGCTAGTGGAATTGGATTAGGAGGTGTGTTATTACAAGATGGCAAACCTGTTGCATACTTTTCTGAAAAATTGAGTGGGCCTAGTCTGAATTATTCTACTTATGATAAAGAATTATATGCTCTTGTTCGGACTTTAGAAACATGGCAACATTATTTATGGCCCAAAGAATTTGTTATACATTCTGATCATGAATCTTTTAAACACATTAAAAGTCAAGCTAAACTGAATCATAGACATGCTAAATGGGTTGAATTCATTGAGACTTTCCCTTATGTCATTAAACACAAGAAGGGTAAAGAAAATGTTATTGCTAATGCATTGTCTCGTCGCTATGCTATGCTTTCACAACTTGACTTCAAAATATTTGGTTTGGAGACCATCAAAGATCAATATGTGCATGATGCTGATTTTAAAGATGTATTGCAGAATTGTAAAGAAGGAAGAACATGGAACAAGTTCGTCGTTAATGATGGATTTGTATTCCATGCTAACAAGCTATGCATTCCAGCTAGCTCCGTTCGTCTTTTGTTGTTGCAGGAGGCGCATGGAGGAGGACTAATGGGAAACTTCGGCGTGAAGAAGACGGAGGACGTACTTGCTACACATTTCTTTTGGCCAAAGATGAGACGGGATGTTGAGCGTTTTATTGCTCGCTGCACTACATGTCAAAAAGCTAAGTCACAACTCAATCCTCATGGTTTATATATGACTTTGCCTATACCTAGTGTTCCTTGGGAGGATATATCTATGTACTTTGTTTTAGGTTTACCTAGAACAAAGAAGGGGAGGGATAGCATATTTGTTGTCGTGGATAGATTCTCGAAAATGTCGTGGATAAACAAACTGCTTTTTAGTACTACTTGTCACCCCCAAACTGATGGACAAACTAAAGTAGTCAATAGAACATTGTCTACTATGCTTAGGGCTGTTTTGAAGAATAATAAGAAAATGTGGGAGGAATGCTTGCCTCATATTGAATTTGCTTATAATCGTTCATTGGATTCTACTACTAAGATGTGCCCTTTTGAAGTTGTGTATGGTTTCCTACCTCGTGCACCTATTGATTTGTTGCCTCTTCCATCTTCGGAGAAGGTTAATTTCGATGTTAAAGAACGTGCTGAATTGATTTTAAAAATGCATGAGTTAACTAAGGAAAACATTGAGCGTATGAATGCTAAATACAAACTTGCTGGAGATAAGGGTAGAAAACATGTTGTGTTTGCACCTGGAGATCTTGTTTGGTTACATTTGCGTAAGGATATATTTCCTGATTTGCGCAAATCAAAGCTAATGCCACATGCTTATGGTCCCTTTAAGGTGTTGGAGAAAATAAATGATAATGCATATAAACTTGAGCTGCCTGCAGATTTTGGGGTTAGTCCCACTTTTAACATTGCAGATTTGAAGCCTTATTTGGGTGAGGAAGATGAACTTCCGTCGAGGACGACTTCATTTCAAGAAGGGGAGGATGATGAGGACATCAATACCATTGTTACACCCACAGCCCCTGCTGCTATACATCTTGGACCAATTACTAGAGCTCGCAAGACGCCAACTAAATTACCGTGTACTTTCGTTTCTTAGTAATGATTCTAATGTTCATGAGAATATGATCTGCCTAAATTGGATACATTTGTTTTGCTTACAAATGAAGGGCCTAGCTTGGAGAAGGATGAACATTGGAGCAAGAACAAGCATGGAGATGATGGCATGCGCAAGGGGAACAAGAACGGAGTTACAAGTGATGATTTCAGGACTTTGAAGCCACCATAATGGGTGCATGAAGCCTTGGACGAAATATACAAGATGCCACTTCATAAATTATGTCTCGAGGCTATTCTAGGTGCTACGTCACCTTATTATTGGGCCAGGCCCATGTAATTTAGAAATACATAAGTATAGGCTATTTTTAGAGTCTGTATGTGTGGGGAAACAAGAGATAGGGTTGATTTCGGACCCCTCCACCAAGGGCCACGAAATTCCCCCCCTCTTCCTCCATATATAAAGCCCTTAGGGCATCGTTTAGACTTTGGGTTTTGTTTAGATTAAAGTTCGCCATAGCTGCAACTTCGCGTGCCGTTTGTGTTCAACGACTGCACAAAGACGCCTCGTAACCCCACCTTGATCAATAAAGCTTTCATCTTATATTCGCAATATCCAGATTGCAATCTCCGTTTCTTGCTTGTTCTTCATTTGCTCGCAGGAAACAGACCCTCGTGGTTAGGTTGATCGTGCTCCGGCGTGGTCAGTAACCTCTCGGAGTTGGTTTAGCGATTGCTAAGGCGCGATGTCCCCGCATGTTCGTAGTCGGATCGTCGAAGTCGACTTCCACCAAAACGATATCCATCATCTCATCGAAAGACGGGACACCTTTGCCTCTATCAAGTGTAGCAGCGGAAAGTAAAACATTGCATATGAAGGTAAATGGAAGAGTTTGGAGAAGACAAATGCAGCATAGACACGGAGATTTTTGGCATGGTTCCGATAGGTGGTGCTATCGTACATACACGTTGATGGAGACTTCAACCCATGAAGGGTAACGACTGCGTGAGTCCACGGAGCGCTCCACCCACGAAGGATCCACGAAGAAGCAACCTTGTCTATCCCACCATGGCCATTGCCCATGAAGGACTTGCCTCACTTGGGTAGATCTTCACGAAGTAGGCGATCTCCTTGCCCTTACAAACTCCTTGGTTCAACTCCACAATCTTGACGGAGGCTCCCAAGTGACACCTAACCAATCTAGGAGACACCACTCTCCAAAAGGTAATAGATGGTGTGTTGATGATGAACTCCTTGCTCTTGTGCTTCAAATGATAGTCTCCCCAACACTCAACTCTCTCACACAGATTTGGCTATGGTGGAAAGATGATTTGACTGGAAAGCAACTTGGGGAAGGCTAGAAATCAAGATTCTTGCAGTTGGATTGGAATGTCTTGGTCTCAACACATGAGTAGGTGGTTCTCTCTCAGAAAATGAGTAGTACAAGTGTAGGCGCATTCTGATGGCTCTCTCACAAATGGAGAAGGGGTGGAGGGGTATATATAGCCTCCACACAAAATCCAACCATTACACACATTTGACCAAACTAGGTCAGACCGAATAGAAGAACTTGGTGAGACCAATTCAATTCAAAATGTGACCGTTAGGAATCTCAGTGGGACCGACATGATCAACTCGGTGGGACTGACATGATCAACTCGGTGGGACCGATGTGCTAGGGCTAGGGCAAAACCTCATCTCGGTGAGACCAATTGCATGAACTCGGTGGGACCGATTTTAGCAATGAGCAGACAAAGACTTGGTCAAGCAAACTCAGTGGGACCGATCACTCCTTTCGGTGAGACCGAAACATTACGAAAGGGAAACAGAGAGTTTGCAGTGCGATCTCGGTGGGACCGATCATTCGTTTTGGTGAGACCGAAATGTTACGAAGGGAAACAGAGAGTTTGCAAAGCCATCTCGGTGAGACCGAGAGCCGTATCGGTGAGACCGAATTGACTAGAGTTTTTGGAAGTGGCTATGTGAACAAAACTTGGTCGCATCTGATAGATCAAATCGGTGGGACCGAGTTTGACTTTAGGTTTTCGACATATGTGGAAATGAGAAAGTGGTTGAGGGTTTTGGAGCAATATCACTAAGCACTTTGAGAAAGTAGACCATTAAGCAACACCTCATCCCCTTTTAATAGTATTGGCTTTCCTATGGACCCAATGTGATCTTGGATCACTAAAATGAAAAGGGAGAGTCTTGAGCCTTTGCCAATCTTTGTCCTTATCATTTTGAGGGCTCCACATCTCTAGTCCATGACATGCCAATCATTGAACTTTCTGAAATATTTAACTTGAATGGGCATTAGTTCAATGAGATATATGTTGTTATGAATTACCAAAACCACCCTGGGATTAGTTGCACTTTCAATCTCCCCCTTTTTGGTAATTGATGACAACATAAAGATCAAAGCTCCGATAAATGCTAATATAAATGAAATATGTCGTCGCTTTGAGAAGTATGTGATAAGCAATTGCTCCCCCTAAATTTGTGCATTATTTAAAATTTTCTTTTGAATTCAAATGCACAATCGATTAGGATCATGGGTCACTCTTCCATGTCACCTACATCTTGGTGGAGCGCTCAAAATGATAAGCTATAAAGAACATGCACTCATCACCAAGGACAAACATGATTGATCATACACAAGTATCATAGCTATCATCGATCAAGCACACATTAAACGCTACAAAAAAAGACACATCCGTGACATTTTGGGCCGAACGAATTTTTTTTCTGTCATACATATGACACTTATATGATGATAATTGTGACAAAACCCGGTATCATCATAGATGTGGTGGGCTCCTACTTCTATGAAAAAAAATCATGACAGAAAATGGGCTTTTCGTCCTGGGCGGGCCGGAGACGTAGCTGCATGACATTCTTTGGGCCGTCCATGACGGAAAAAACCATGGTAGAAGCGAGGGGGAGGAAAATTTCGGGGAGTTGCTGGTTACGGTGGGAGGTCGGGGCGAAGCGATGCGCTGCTTTCTCTCGTACACGACGCTGCTGCGTGTGTGTAGGCGTTGGCTCTAACTGAACCCAAGCGAGGCGTTGGGCTCTAATCGAACCCGGCGATTGACCTGCAGCTACGCGTTCATCGAACCCGAGCGATCTATTGATGGCTGTTAATCGAACCTGATCGGCGATTCGCCGCTATCGCTGCTAAGCAAGCCGATCGATTGGATGAGCAGTGAGCATTGCGGGGGGTTGGATGAGCGATTGGGCGGTGGCGTTATACGGATGAACAGGACCCCGTGGTGTGGAGGGCTGGAAGAACAGTAGACGGTGGAGGGGTGCCCGTGGAGGGGTGGTTGAACAGGACACCGTGGTGTGGAGGGCTGGATGAACTGTAGACGGTGGAGGGCTGGATGAACAGTAGACGGTGGAGTAGCACGCGGTGGAGGCTGGATGAAGAGGAGCCCGTGGAGGCTGGAGGAGGTCGACGGTAGCCCGTGGAGGCTGGAGGAGGTCGACGGTGGAGATGAACAGTATCCCGTGGAGTCCCATTTTGCGGTATGCCACACCCCTCCTGATGAACAGGACCCCGTTTCGACCATAGCGCTCCAACACAAGTCCGTTTCATCCGTTTTGCGGTACGCCACACCCCTCCCGATCAACAGGACCCCCGTTTCGACCGTAGGAGGTCCGTTTCGTCCGTTTTGCGGTACGCCACACCCCTCCCGATCAACAGGACCCCCGTTTCGACCGTAGGAGGTCTGTTTCCTCCGTTTTGCGGTACGCCACACCCCTCCCGATCAACAGGACCCCGTTCCGAATGTAGGAGGTCCATTTCCTCCGTTGTGCGGTACACCAGGCCTCGTTTCCATCGCCTGTTCCATCCAAGCCGGTTGGCTCCCACGCGTTCCGTTGCCTCCCGATGAACACGACGCATTTCGTTGCCTCCCGATGAACACGACACATTCCGTTGCCTCCCCATGAACACGGCGCATTCCGCTGCCTCCCCATGAACACGACGACGACGCTGTTTCTCCGTTCTGACCCATCCATGTATGTATGCGCGAGTAGGCGGTCGAGACCCTGCCCGTATGTACGTACGTGGCCGTATTTTCTTTCTTGCACCCTCGCCGCTATACGTACATGTACATGGTACGTGCGCGCCTCTACTACCACATGTGCGCGCCTCTACATCGACCAATATGTACGTACACGTTCGCAACCAGAATGACAACGCTACGTACGCTTCGACCAGGTGGGTCCCGACTGTCAGGCACTTCCTTGTGTGCGAAAATGTAGCTGGTGGGTCCCAGCAGTCAGAGGGGCGAATCGTTTTTTTTTGCCCGGACGCACTTCCTTTGCATGCAAAGATGTAGCTGGTGGGTCCCAGCAGTCAGGGGGGCGAATCGTTTTTTTTTGCCCAGACGCACTTCCTTGCGTGCGAAGATGTAGCTGGTGGGTCCCAGCAGTCAGGGGGGCGAATCGTTTTTTTCCGGACGCACTTCCTTGCGTGCGAAGATGTAGCTGGTGGGTCCCAGCAGTCAGGGGGAAACTTTTTTCGTGAAATACGGTGGCCCGTCCGGTGGGTCCCCGCTGTTAGGTGGAGGAATCATTATTTTGCGCGTAATAAGGAGGCACTTCCTTGCTGCGGCCGTGGACCCAGCTGTGAGCCTCTCCACATACAGTCCACGTCCGATGGAAGTCGTTCCTTGACCACGTTGACCATGCCGTGCCGAGAGCACTACGGCGGTGGACGACGGCGGGGCCTAGGAAGGGGACGACTCAGAGCCGGGGAAGACACAGCAGTGGATGCCCACGCGAAGAGGAGTACGAGGGTTCACTCGTTCGGCTGCGGTGTGAGGCTGTTGTCGCCGCAGAATAACAGGGGGTGTGGGTGTGTAGAGGGATGGCCTAGCCAGCAGTGGGAGTAGTAGGGAGCGGTGAGGCCTTCGCGGCATCACAGCCGGCCGCGGGAGGCAGGAGCACCCAGCACGACCGGCGCTGGTTTGGGCGGCTGGAGCAAGAAGACCAGAGGTTGAATAAGCACTACAACCGTTGGATGAACATCGTACAGTAACAGGAGCTAGAATCGTTCATATTGACTAAGTTGACAAAGCCCTCCGTCCTCGTCAACTTGGTAGGCCCACAAGTCAGCCTCCCAGTATGCTGGGTTCCAGCTGGCAGGGGGAGTATTCATTTTTTTGTGTGTAATTAGGAGGCACTTCCTTGCGTGCGAAGATAGCTGGTGGGTCCGACAAGTCAGCGGGGGGCACGTTTTTTTCGCAAAATACAGAGGCCCTTCCGGTGGGTCCCAGATGTCTGGTGGAGGAATCATTATTTTGCACGTAATAAGGAGGCATTTCCTTGTACGTGGCCGTGGACCTAGCTGTCAGCCTCTCCATGCAAAGTCTACTTCCGATGGTGTCGTTCATTGACCACATTGACCACGCCGCGCTGAGCGCATCCAAGGTGGTGGACGACGGCGAGGCCGCGGACAGCAACGAGCCGGAGATGGGAAGACGCGGGAGATGGGAAGACGGAGAGGTGTACGAGGGTTAACTGGTTCTAGTGCGGTGTGGTTCGACAGTCGGTGGAGAAGAACAGGAGGTGTGGAGGGGTGGAGGGCTGGCCTGGCCAACAGTGGAGTAGCGCTTCATAGCGAAGCATGCTAAGCAGAGCTGCTAGCAGCAGGAGGCGGGAGGTGGTCCCGGCGGCCCTGGAGGAAGAAGATGAGAGATTGAAGATGGATGCCGGTCGTTGGATATAAATCCAACGGCTAACATGTCAGAATCATTTGTTGACTAAATTGACAACGACTTGCGTTGTCTTCGACCTATTGGCCAACATTTCAGACTCCAAAAATGTGGCACGTATTTAACCCATTTTTTCAGAATTTACAGTCTTTTTTTTGTGCGGTAGAATTTACAGCCAATTTGATCTTTTTTTGAATTACACCCATTAGCTGGGCTGGGTGAAAAATTAATGTAGCGTCCATGCGGCCCATTTATTTTATTTCGTAAAAAATTACAGGTCATTTGCACTTTCTCGAAATACACGATTTTGCTGGGCTGATTCTAATTATAATGTTGGGTTGGGCCAGCAATGTTATCAAAAAATAAAAAGGGGCTAAGCATTTTGTTATAAATATATTTAAATAATAAGTGATATTATACATTCGTCCTTAAATCTTACCAAGCTTTTGTACACAATCACTAGGATTTTCGTGCCAATACAATCCAGGATTTTATTTGTTAAGAAATTATTTTTATAAGTTAATAAGATGTGGGATATTGTTTTCTTACATATGTAAGTATCTGTTAAATATATGATGACAATAAAAATAATATATAATAACACATAAAATAATTTAAATATATATAATATAGTTAGAAGGGAAACATAAGTTGTACCTGGCGTTTCTATTCTTATATAGAAAAATAGAACAGACCTCTGTGTTTTCTTCAAAAAAATACATAAATTGGGCTGCCAAAAATAAAACCTCGGATGGGAGGCCCATAGGCCGGTCGATACATGACGGCCCTAAGAAAATACAAACAGGCCCTCCCATCCGAGGTTGTGCGCTGCGCATGTTAAAAATGAAAGCCTAGACGAGGCAGCCCAAAACCACGTCCAACACTTTCCAAAACTTCGTCCCTCGTTTTCTCTGTGTTTGCACACTCGACTTCGTGTGGGCATTTTGAATGTGCATCATGTGAAGATGTGCTATGCATGAATGTTGATCAACATGATGTTAACTAGCTGGTAGTTTCATTTTCTACCATGAATAAAACTTCCAACATGATGTTAACCCTGTTTGAAAAGGCCGTGTTAATATAAATGCTCTGCCTCTGAAAGTTGCAGTTTCTTATCTGAAACTGAAACTTGCAGTTTCTTCTCGTCTGCACATTTATACTGCTATGAAACTACATTTTTTAAGTGCTAAAAATAGATCTCTAGAATTCATAAGATTCTTCATACGCTCAATACTGCAAATCTGAAATTCAAAAGACATTCATATCTGAAAGTACTCTCAAAATACACAACACAAAACACAATTCACAACCTGCAAATACTGACAACCCTAAGCTCCTCCTGACAATTCACAACCTGCCCGACTATTGGGCTAGGGGGCAGCCCCTCCTATTCCTCGCGAAAGCCGCCCGTGAGACGATGTGAACGACGAGGGAGACGATGGCGGGGAAGCATCGTCAGGCCAACTGCTTTTCTCCTCTTGCAGTTGGGTTCGGTCAACGAAGACTCCACCGGCTCGCTCTGGCAGGACACCCTCACAAACGGCACGCTGTAGATGCTCGATCCTTCAATCTCTGGTGGATGCTCCCTCTGGGATCGATATTCCCACCACCGCTCCATCACGATCGGATTCGGTGAATCTGTTTGCTCCATGGCCCAGAGGAGCAGCTCTATGTACTCCAGCGCGACTCCCTCCGGGAGTATCGCCGCCTTTTCGCTTTGTTGCAGATATTTGGCCATGGATCTCGCCGTCGCCGCTAGTTGGTCCTTGTTGTCAAACCAAGACTGTATCTCCAACATCCTAGCTAGTTTCACAGGGTCGCCGTCTGTGATCCTCATGTATCGGTTGTACTCGTCCGTCGATCTACTTCTCCACAGCACCTTCACTCGCCGGCGGTGGTTTTTGATACAGCGCTGGTTTTGGATTAGAACGGGAGAGGAGCGACGCTGGTTTTGGACTAGAACAGGAGAGGAGGGGCGTTGGTTTTGAAATGGAAGAGGAGAGGAGCGGCACTGGATTTAGATTGGAACATGAGAGGAGCGGTGGTGGTTTAAGAGGAGAAGAGCGGAAGAGCGGCACTGGTCTTGGAAGTATTTTTTTGTTGTTTTGCGTATTTTGGGTCAAAGTTTGACCACGTACTGTATTTGACAAGCAAAATGTGAATGCATGTCACCAAAAATTGTATCGTTTGGTTCGTATCTGAATGTACTTTCAAATTATATTATTTTTGCAACGTATAACATATATTTTATGTGCGAAAATCATGGTCAATTATGACCCAGAATAAAAGGTAGACTAGTTAATGTGGGGTCGCTTTCTTAATTGAAGTGTAAATTGATTTTGATTTTGATCTAGTCACAGCGCGCCGGCCCTCTCGCCCAATCCTAAAGCGCCGCCGCACGCTCCTCTCCCTCTTCTCCATTGCAAAACCACCTCCTCTCCTCTCCATCATCTCCATTCCAAAACCATCGTCTCGCCTCTCCCTCTTCTGATCTTCTCCATTGCAAAACCACCTCCTCTCCTCTCCATCATCTCCATTCCAAAACCACCTCCTCTCCTCCCCATCATCTCCATTCGAAAACCACCGTCTCGCCTCTCCCTCTTCTGATCTTCTCCATTGCAAAACCACCTCCTCTCCTCTCCATCATCTCCATTCCAAAACCACCGTCTCACCTCTCCCTCTTCTCTATTGCAAGACCACCGTCTCTCCTCCCATCTTCCAAAGCTAGCACCGGACCACTCAGAAGGACATCTATGGAGAGGATGCAGCAGCGAATCAGGCAGATCGTCAGTGGCGACCAGGCAAAGTTAGCCAGGTTGAAGGAGATCTTTAGTTGGTTTGACAATGAGTGGGAGATTTCGAGGACGGTGCGGGCCATGTGGCAATGTATGCGAAAGAGCGAGACAGCGGCGATGAGGGCGGTGATGTACATGTACTCCTCGGCGGCAGTCATGCCGCAGTCCTCCGAGTTCATCGAGTATATCCTATGGGCGATGGAGCAGAAAGATTCGCCCGAGGCAACAGTCAGGCGGAGGTGGTGGGCGTACAGGTCGAAGGTCGAGCAACCAGAGGATAACGAATCGATCGAGTATGGTGTGCCGTTCGTGAGGGTGCAGAGCCAGCCGGAGCCACAGGAGTATCCGTTCTCCCACCGCAAGAGGAGGCCGGATGGCGCGACGTTGCTTCCCCGCCGTTCTCCACGGTTCCCTCGACGCTCACCTCGTTTCAACGACGGCGGTAGGATTTAAGTTAAGCTTCGCACTAACCTAATCTTCCACCTGCTCATGCTTACAATCAGTGTGACAGCTAATGAAAATCATGCTTACAATCAGTCTCTGAGTACTACGCCAATCACCCTAAAATAGCTCTGGACCTTTGGGTCAAAGTTGTGACACAGTGTACAAATAAAGAAAAATAGATTGGTGCTTCTTTCAGAAAAGAGTACTCCCTAGAAAACTGCCAATATAAGCTACTAGTATTTGGTTAGAGGATTTGCTGCCAAGAAAGATCCGTCCACAGAGAGCGCCAAACATCCCACTGGTGGTGGTGGATGCCAATGCGTGCATGCAACATGGTTGGTGTCGGTAATTTTTACTTGGCACACCTCGCACTCTGCATATATGCCGGTTCCATACGTACATTTGTGCAGTTCCACCAAAATGCAGCTGAATAACCCTGTTTGCACAGATAATGAAAAAGCATGATTACATTATAGTGGCACTAGTTTATGAAACACACAAAATAAACAGAAGAAAATATTGCGATAGTATCATAGTATGCCATGCTGCGAGGGCGAGATGGGCCCTGCGACGCCTCATATGGTACGCCTCATACTGGACATCGTCCCAAGTCTCCCAGATACACCTTCTGCCAGTGGTGAACATCAGTGTACAGCGGTAGTACAAGGAGGTGCCTTCAGACATTCAAATCTCTATTTTTGTATATCAACTAAAATTAAGCACCCCAGTTTGTAGAAACGCTTAAACACTAACAATGGGACTAGTTGATGAAACATACTTTAACAAAGAGAAGCACTTTCTTTATCTACATTGGAAATGAAATGATAGAGATGACACTCGCTCTATTTTAACTGTATTATTACTTTATTTTATCAGTGACACTAGGGTCGAGTAGGTGGCAAACGAGGTGTACCATGCATCGCAAGGATGGAGGCCGGGGGTGCTTAGACTGGGATGCTGAAGCTGGCTCTTTCAGTCACCAACATGGATGATTCAATTCATGGGACCTTTTGGTGCAGTTCACCTAAAATGAAGCAATGTCCCATGAACTAGCAGCTTCTTCTTCAAATTTTTTTTAAGAAAAGTGCTCCAGCCCGGTTCCATTTCCATCAGAAAACGAAACCCACACAGCTTCTTCTTCATTAGTTGCAATAAAATTGAGCAACATCAGAGGTTGGTTGTGAAGATTCTAGAATGCTCAACTATAATTTGGATATCATTTGTGTAGTTCAACTAAGATCGAGCGTGAAATGTATATCTCTGTTTGCACAAAAAAGGTGGAAAGGAGGGTGACTAACAAGTGATGAAACATGCATCAAATGAAAAGAAGCATGTTCCTTATCTGAATGGCAATCCTACAACGACAGTAGCAATTTCTAAAGCAGTGGCATTGCTAGATATTAGTGTGGGCATTAGGATTAACTATAACAACCGTTAAATACGACATTACTTTGGGCACGGGAGAGTAGGCGGACCAGGACAGTTGCATTTCTAACGAAAAGAACCAACTTATCTTAATGGGAAATTTTAGCAGGACATGTAAAGAAGTGCCATTGATTCATATTACTGGAGGCATTACATTGAAAACAACATTGGTTTAACGTGTCCTTACTTTTAACAGTGCGACTGCTACATTTTACTAGTGGCATTACATAAGAGTGGGTCGGGGCAACAAACATCAGAACAGGATATCTGGATTGGTCCCATTTTTGTTCGGTATAGCCACCCTATACCGTGTGAGGCTAGAAAATCTAGTGCTAGACTTACTCTATTGACTTATCCCCCAGTCCCCACTTTCTTTCCTTTTTCAACCAATAGATCAGTTTTATATTGAGTTTGTACTGTGTTTCCCTTTATTTCCCTATTAGACCTAGAGACCAGTTGGATAGCCAGCCTCTGCTACTTTTCGCCCCCATTATTTCCTCTTTCGACCAAGTCCTAGATTCAGGTAACAAATCCTCCCCCACCCCCACCCCCTTTCTTACTTGTTTGAACCAAGTAGTACTAGATTCGAGTGCATGAACTAGTTTTACCTCTTAAACGTAAAAAAATTAGGTGGTTCTCGAACAGCCGATCGATCCTATCTACAAGGGGGCCTGATAAATAGTAAAAGATACAAATGCAGCAACGTCAGGAGCTCGGGAAGTAGAGCAAGGCCGGTTTCGAAGTAAGTTATACCTGATGGTCGCCGGGATGTCGCTAGGTGGGCGGCGGGAGGACGGATCTACCCACACTACGGCAGCGAGGAAGAAGGGGTCGGAGGCCCTCCCTCGCCAGTGGTGCTTGGGAGAGAACGGCAAGGCAGGCTGATCGGGATGCGCCCAACAGTGGGTAAGAGCCATCACCGAGGACGACCGCGTGAACGTTGCACCTTCTCACCTTCCCCGGCGGAGAGGATCCGGCTGGATCTGTGACCAGCGGTGAGAAGAGAGAGAGAGAGAGAGTGTGTGGCCACCGCTATCGTGTTTAGATCTGGAGAGGCCGAGACAGTGTGAAGAGAGCAACACTAGCAAGCAAGCGCGGAGGCTCCTGCCTATATAGTGGAGTAGTACTTGGTTTTCTTTTGTCTACCGGAGCCGGCTTGACCTCGTCAAAATCTGTCGAGAATTCTTCATGCATGTGGCCCGGAGGCGCAGTTGTCGTCATTTTGATCTGATCATATAACACGAAAAAATGCCACATGACAAGAAATCATAACCTCACTGCCCAAAGGAGACAACATGAATCCCGACGGACAAACTAGACGAGGAACAAAGCTCAAATTAAAGATAAACTCATAGAAAAGGGGTCCGTCGATAGATGTCCTAATTAACATAGCCGGCTTGACCTAGATGGCAGCCGAGTAGTCACTGTTCGTGCATGTGCCCCCAATGACTAGCCCAACTCAGTTGTCGCTGTTTAACCCTCGCAGTGATCCGAAGCACATGACACCTAATTTTGCGAGATGACAAGAAACCTTTTTTTAGATTTCTCACCACAACTATAGCCATGTACAACACAGCCTGCATGATATGTAGACGATAGCCAATCCAGGCGTGTCTACTGGAGTCTAGTCACATGCATGGACGAACTGATCTTCCGTGTCTTGCAGGGTTCGTCCAGGCACCAACGTAGTACAACACTTCTCTAGTACTATCACTCGTCTCCCTCTTCTATTAAGTCACCCGACTTGCAGGGCCGGGGAGTGTGCCGATGGTAGGTTCTCAATTGCCGTCCCACATGTGTGTGCGAACGCAATATGACGCGCGTTCCATTTGGAGAGCAATGTGCCAGACCGACCGACCGTCTGGGGTGCGATGCGAACGTGACGGGCGAGCTGTATACTCCGTACATGTGTACCGCCGTTTTCTAGACGCTTTGCTCCTTGGCACGGGCGCAATCCATGGATACAAAATTAGTATACTGTATACTATTTAAAAGTCAAGGGCGGGGCTTTTCCTGCGCGGTAGGCGGCGGGGCAGTTCCGCCTAGTCGGTTCGACACAGACGCGAGAAGACGAGGGAGTAGGCTGCTGCAAACGTAGGGATGTGTGATTTGACAGTGAGTTACTGCTGGACAGGTGGGGCCCCGTGATTTGACTTGCCATTATCATTTTAACTGCGGCGCTACGACCGGCGTGAGTCTCCCGATTCCTGACCACCTCCATACAGGTGCCTCTCCCAATGCTCCACCATGTAGTAGAGGCTGGCTCTTGCATGAGAGCCCACTTCTCCACTTTTTCCTTGCCTCTCTTTCCTCCACATATGCAAAAATGCCATGTAAAGCGCACTATTATACTTACTTGCTCCTATAGGTGCTTAAGCTTGCCACATACGCATAAAGTCTGATGTGGCAAGTTAATCAAGAAGAGAGAGACTAGTTTGGTGACCCAAGGAAGAAACGGTGCTAAGCGCGTGTACCTAGGTGAAAAGACAATTTTGAGTCTATAGCTAATTAAATGAAGCAAACTTAGTAACACCATTTCATTGGAAGAGGTCACTACTTGGCAAATTCAATAAATACTAGTACTCCCTGTGTCCCATTATATAAGAACGTTTTTGACACTACACTAGTGTCAAAAACGTTCTTATATTATGGGACGGAGGGAGTACGAAGAAACAGATAGAGAGGAGTAAAAAAATACACTTATAGACAACCTTGTTGTAGTATGAGTGACTAAGTGATGACATGCCAACATCAGATAGCCTAACGCACCGTGTTAAATCTCCAAGGGCGCGACCGCGCGAGCGACGTGATGGTCGTGGTAGGCGCGACCATGATACGAGCTGCTGGCAGCACTTGGATCTGAGATCAAACGGTCGCATGCTAAGTTGCTGAAAATTTGCAGAATAACCCTCCAGGATAGGATATTCACCCATAGGTCTAGAATCACGCCATGCAACCGTTCGATCTTAGATCCAAGGGTTCTCAGAGGCCCGTATCATGGAAGAATGGAAAGCCACTACCGCCGTTCGCATCTTGGCGAGTTCGCTCCTACTCGCCCCCGACGTCCTTTAATACTACGGCGGTTCGCTCCTAGTCGCCCCGTCTATTCACATTACGGCAGTTCCACTAATCCTAACCCTCCTCCCAAATCCATGGCGCCCCAAATCTCCCCGATCGGCAGTGAGTACAAGGTTAGGACCATCACCGGCGATGAGTTCGACGTCATATACACCGTATTCCGCGACGGTGAAAGGATGCCTTTCGCTTGTGACGCATATTCGAAAACTCACATGATGAGTGGGTCACTGGGCTAGATGTTGAGTACACCACAGTCGTGGGACGAGAGAAGGATCTAAAGGACGAAGAGAGGAAGAAGCCCGCCGTGATCCAGGTTTGCGTATATAACGTTTGCTTGGTCTACCACATATGCCATGCCGACGTTGAGTGCCATGATTTTAAGAACTTCCTCGAGGACAAAACAGTGAAATTCGTTACTGTAGACTTTAAGAACGACAAAGAAGTCCTGGGTCGGATAGGCCTCGTTGTAGGCAACCCCTTCGACCTCCAGAAGAATCGGCTGGTACCCTCTCGTCAGCCCTCAATGCTGACCCTGGCAGGAGCCATGGTTCGTCCTTCGTACCGTAAACTGGAGAAACCTCGTTACACGTTTCATCGTCATGCATGGCAGCGGAATGTACTAGATATAGACCACATCCACTACGCTGCAATGGATGGCTACCTCTGTTTCAATATCTACAAGGGTTGGGTGAAGAGCAACAGCCAAGTTGGCGGTTCAAGCAAAGAAGTATCGGCCAAGAGGAAGAGGGACAAGGACGAAGTCGAGGACGTGGACGAGGACTCCAAGTAAGGTGGCAATGTCGTTGCTCATGGTGGTTCTAAACTTCTAATGCAGTGTCTATCAGATTAGTTGCATAGTTTAATTTCAGGTGTGCTTAGTTTAATTTGAGGGGTGTCTTGTACTGAGCCCCCAGCAGAACTATGTTATGTTTCTTCTCGTTACTTTAACTCTTCAGTATGTACATACTAGTACTAGTATTTCTTTAATAGAATTTAGCACCCCAATTAAGCACGTACTAGCTTTTTAATAGTACTATATGCATAATTTGGCTGATTTGCGCCTCTATATGTACCACCTTTTTTTAAATTTCAATTTTTGCTCCATGGCGCAATCCATCGATAGTACTACTGTACAAAAGTAAACATTTTTTAACAGGCTAGAGTACTGTTCATCACATATATATAGCCAGTTAAATTCTCAACCTAGAACGACGTGCATGCCATGTAGTAAACCGATTCGGAGGAAGTATAGTAAAAATGAGGTGATTTTACCGAGCGATCGGCGGGGGAGCATGGCCTATCATGTGGTCCCACATGTCATGATGTACCAAGGCGATGCGCGTGTCCCTCTTGAGGCAGAAGCAATACTAGTACGTGGTTTGAGATGATGTCAAACCGAAGTGTGAAATAATGGTTGCTTCGTCCGTCTGGGAAGGTGCGACATTGTGATTTGATGTCTCATTGCTCATTACTACTCTTGGGCGATGCAGTGGGGTGCGTCATACCGCTATTCTGCAGATTGTTATTTGGTGCTTGACACGTCGACCCAGTTGCTATATGTCCCACACGTCGGCGACAGGAAGTACAAAATTCATGAAAGGGAGCGTCGACGGAGGAGTATACTACAGAATTCATGAAAGGGAGCGACTTAGTTTTGGAAAAATCTGTTTTTACGGAGTACGTACCCACTAGGGTTTATAGGGCTCATCTAAAAAACATTCGTTTTTCCGTTTGATAAGTCTCAATTCTACTATACTAGTAGTAGTACCATTACATGTTCGATTTTGAGTTGCGTTAGATCACCCGACGCAAGCATTGTCAAGAGCAAACTAACCAATGCATGTACAAGTTCATGGAAATTTAGTGGTCATTCATGCATTCGTTCTAATTAATGCCTCGGTAAACATAACTTCTTGAGAAAAACGAGCGTACTGTGCAAACTACGAAATTAATTCGACCACTTACCGTCTACCTTGGTTGGAGAGATTTACTATTATACTTACTTGCTCCTATAGGTGTAAGCTTGCCACATCCATAAATCGATGTGGCAAGTTAATCAGAAGAGAGACTAGTTTGGTGACCCAAGGAAGAAGCGTTGCTAAGGCGTGTACCTAGGTGAAAAGACAATTTTGAGTCTATAGCTAATTAAATGAAGCAAACTTAGTAACACCATTTCATTGGAAGAGGTCACTACTTGGCAAATTCAATAAATACTAGTACTCCGTGCCCATTATATAAACGGAAAACTAAAAACGAATAAAGAGGAGGAAAGTAAAAAAAAAAATACACTTATAGACAACCTTTTGTAGTATGAGTGACTAAGTGATGACATGCCAACATGGATAGCCAGCCCTGTTAAATCTCAAAGAAGGCGACCTGGCACGTGATTCGTGGTGGGCGCGACCTGAATCTGAGCTCTGGCACTTGGATCTGAGATCAAGATGCATGCTAAGTTGCTGAAAATTTCGAGAATAACCCTCCGGGATAGGATATTCACCCATAGGTCTAGAATCACGCCATCAACCGTTGATCTTAGATCCAAGGGTTCCAAGCCGTATCATGGAAGAATGGAAAGCCACTACCTGCCGTTCGCATCTTGGCGTTGCTCCTACCCGTCCCCCGTCCTTTAATACTCGGGGTTGCTCCTAATCCCCGTCTATTCACATTTGGTTCCACTAATCCTAACCCTCCTCCCAAATCCATGGCCCCCCAAATCTCCCCGATCGGCGGTGAGTACAAGGTTAGGACCATCACCGGCGATGAGTTCGCGTCATATACACCTACTTCGACGGTGAAAGGATGCCTTTCCCGGGCGCATTTGAAAACTCACATGATGGTGGGTCCTGGGCTAGATGTTGAGTACACCACGATGGTGGGGCGAAGAAAGGATCTAAAAGAGGGAAGCCGCCGTGATCGGTTTGCGTATATAACGTTTGCTTGGTCTACCACATATGCCATGCCGGCGTTGAGTGCCATGATTTTAAGAACTTCCTCGAGACAAAAAGTGAAATTCGTTCTTGTAGACTTTAAAACGACAAAGAAGTCAAGGTGGATAGGCCTGTTGTAGGCAACCCCCGACCTCGGAAGAATGGTGGTCCTCTCGTCACCCTCAATGCGACCTGGCGGAAACCATGGTTGTCCTTCTAATAAATGGAGAAACCTCGTTACGTTTCATCGTCATGCATGGCGCGGAATGTACTGATATAGACCACATCCACTCGTTGCAATGGATGGCTACCTTTTCAATATCTACAAGGGTTGGGTGAAAGCAAAGCCAAGTTGGCGGTTCAACAAAAGGTTCGGCCAAGAGGAAGAGGACAAGGGGAAGTGAGGGCGTGGGCGAGGACTCCAAGTAAGGTGGCAATTGGTTGCTCATGGTGGTTCTAAACTTCTAATCGTGTCTATCAGATTAGTTGCATAGTTTAATTTGGTTGTTAGTTTAATTTGAGGGTGTCTTGTCTTGAGCCCCAGAACTATGTTATGTTTCTTCTCGTTACTTTAACTCTTGATTGTACATACTAGTACTAGTATTTCTTTAATAAATTTAGCCCCAAATTAAGCGTACTAGCTTTTTAATATACTATATGCATAATTTGGCGCGCTCTCTATATGTACCCCTTTTTTAAATTTCAATTTTTGCTCCATGGCGCAATCCATCGATAGTACTCTGTACAAAAGTAAACATTTTTAAAGGCTAAATCTGTTCATCACATATATAAGCGTTAAATTCTCAACCTAGACGCGTGCATGCCATGTAGTAAACGATTGAGATATAGTAAAAATGAGGTGATTTTACCGGCGTCGGGGGAGCATGGCCTATCATGTGGTCCCACATGTCATGATGTACCAAAGGCGTCGGCGTGTCCCTCTTGGCGAACAATACTATCGTGGTTTGAGATGATGTCAAACGAAGTGTGAAATAATGGTTGCCGTCCTCAGGAAGGTCGACATTGTGATTTGATGTCTCATTGCTCATTACTACTCGGGCGGTCAGTGGGGTGCGTCCCCTCTTTCTGCCTTGTTATTTGGTGCTTGACCGTCGACCAGTTGCTATATGTCCCTGGTCGGGACGAAGCAAAATTCATGAAAGGGGCGTCGGGGTATACTCGAAATTCATGAAAGGGGCTTAGTTTTGGAAAAATCTGTTTTTAATCGTACCCACTAGGGTTTATAGGGCTCATCTAAAAACATTAGTTTTTCCGTTTGATAAGTCTCAATTCTACTATACTAGTAGTAGTACCATTACATGTTGATTTTGAGTTGCGTTAGATCACCGGCGAAGCATTGTCAAAAACAAACTAACCAATGCATGTACAAGTTCATGGAAATTTAGTGGTCATTCATGCATTGTTCTAATTAATGCCTCATTAAACATAACTTCTTGAGAAAAAACAGGGTTTGTGCAAACTACAAATTAATTGACCACTTACCGTCTACCTTGGTTGGAGAATTTTGAAATTGAGCCATAAAGCTGGAAAGGAGGGAGTAGTAACTTTTGTCTTGATTACTATTTGTGGCCTTGTATAGATGCAAAATGTATTTTTTAGTGGCCTTGTATAAGTAAATGGAGGGTACTAACCAAAATCGTGTAGGGAGGAGTAAGGGAGGGATTAGTAAAATTTTCTCCTAAGTGATTTCGTGGTTCTAAGTCGCGTAAAGTAGGGGTAAATTAGGGGCGATGTCCTAGCTATGGAGCAGTTGTAGAGACAAGGGATGTGCGAGTTAGCCCTTCTCGGGAAGTAACAGCCCTCGTCTCGGAGCCTGAGGCGGTCGAGTGGATTATAGTATGAGTATTACAAATCTGAACCCTTCTACGTGGGGCGGGGTGGCTTATATAGTCGCCGGAGCCAGCTCACATAATGGAGGATTAAAGTACATTGCGGGGAGTTCTTGTGCGCCCTCATAAAGCGCTTTAACTATCATTAAGTCTATTCAATAGTAAACCGTTGCCTTTGCGGTGCCCTCGACCTTCGGTGGTGGTGAGTCTTCATGGTAGTGGGTCTTCCATGGTGATGCTTCGGTCGGTATGGATTCCTCTTTAGTCTTGGAAGATGATCTCTTCTGTGAGTACCCTTGGGTAGGGCGTTTAGGTCGGCCTATGACCCTAAGGTACATGAATCCATCATTAGCCCCGAATGGATTGAGGCTTGAGTGAAGGAGGAGTTGCGTTGTTTCCCGGCTTTTGCATTACGGCTTCTGAGTTGTCTTGGATCAAAATCTTCTTTGTTGATAACAAGCTTTCCTTGATCGACTTGATCCATTCTTGCTCTTTAGTCAGTGACTTTCTTTGCTATACTTGAAACGGATCGCGGAGATCTCGCCCACGATGATCCGTCGCTTGCGGATCTCGGGAATCGAAATTTGGGAAGCCGGCGGGCGGCGGCGCTTGGATGGGGGTCGGCCCCGTTTTCGCCGCTTTCTCCGCCCGTATCGCCTTGACGGCCGCTGGGATATGATTGGATCGCTTGGGTCCACATGTCATCCCTCGGAAGGATGCTATAAATGTATCTCCGGAGGCTGTCCGATACCTTGTTCTTTCTCCTCCGTTCTCTCGTCTCCGCTCTCCCAATCCTCGCCCTTGCCATCTCTCCGCCATTCGCCCGGTCATGGGAAAAAGGGAAACGGAACCGGGCGTCGGTGGCGGAGGCGTCCGAAGGGGGAGATCCCGTCGCGGTGGCTCTTCGTCGAATCAATGCGAAGGCTGGGTCGGGGTGGATCGGTCGGCGATCGGGGAAGGATCTCCTTGATATACCAGCGATTGATTCCTCCTGGCGCGAGACTTCGGCGAGTGGCAGCCTCAACGAAGAGGGTGAGTCGTCTTTTGGCCACCCATTCGCCGGGTTTTTCGTTGCCCCGAGTGTGTTCTTGAGGTTTTCTGAATTTCTTGAACCCAGCTCCACCATTTCCTCAAACTCCCCATACCTTCTGCGTTTGTATCTATGTCGAAAATTTCCGGTTGACCCCTTTGGGGCTTGTTCAAGTACATCTTCACATGTCGCTCTCGGGTGGAAAGCAAATCTGTGACGAGAGACCCAAGTAGTCCAGATGTGTGGTGGTTTAGGAGTCGTTTGGGACAAAAGCACTTTCGCTATGCACTTTCCGGTCGTTAGGGGTTGGGTCGACCTGGTTCTATTCGGAATGAGGCGCCTTGGGCGGTCGCCGCCTCCCGAATTCACCATGGTCGAGTGAACCGGCCCTCCTCCGAAGGTTGTCCCTGAAGAAAGGCTGAAGTGAAAGGCGTGATGGGCGGTGGTGCAGCTGGTTGGGGCCAGTGGTGGCATGGATCTTTAGGTTTTTTTCTTGGGGAATCCAGCCCCTTGGTTGGTCCTTTGTATGTGGTTTATTGCGGCCGAAAGGGAAACTTCGCGTCCACCGGAGGCGGTCGGCGATGCTGTAGTGGAAAGATGGATGACCTCAATCACGAAACAAGGACAATCCTCGTGGATCCGGAATTTCTCCGTTTGATCGTGACAATGTTCGGACAAAGTCCTTGTTCTATTTTCTTTGCATGTATGTCGTGTGCTTGTAGCAGTGGTGAACTCCTTTGATACTTCCAGGCCCTCAGGGCTATACTCAATGCCAGGCCCGATTCCGCGGGAGGGGAAGCCGTGAGGGAGCCGGGGAGGTGGAATTCAGATGGGGGAGGCGCGGGATGATGATGATGGGATGAGGGGCGAGGATGGGAGGATGAGGAGGAAAGTTACCAAGCGCTTGGAAAGGCGGTCCAAGCTCGTGCGACCTTGGGAGCGTAGAAGTTGGACGCCTCTGTCGACCAAAGCACCCCGGACCGCTTCTCCGGTTCCCGTGAGGGAAAAAAAAGGAGTTCCGGGGGCGACCAAGCCTTTGCCAAAAATGAAAGTGGTCATCCCCCACCATCTCGGGGTAAACATATTGCTTAAATCTTCTTGCTCTATACAAATTTTGTCTCGTTTGGTATTTAGGCCTGGTGATCTTTTGGATTTTCGGCTGCGACGAAACCTCGTTAAGGTTGGGACCACAGATGGAGGGCCGTCACCTCAAATCGTGCTTGTATCCTTAAATTCTTGTTCTTAGTCGTGACTCAAGATTTGACTTTAACTTTTTGAAGCTCCAACTAGTGACATCATCACTCTTCTGCGGCGCGAAGAGAAGGCCATTGAGGACTAGGAGGAGCGGAAGGCGTCTCTTGGGGGGAAGCCCAAGGTGTGATGGTGCACGAGACCATTGTGCAGAAGGAGATGGCACTCGACATCTTGTATCTTTTGCGAATCCGTTGGGTCTGCGACCCACCGTCGAGTCTGGACAACCGATCTTCACCCGCACCACGTCCGGAGGACGGTAGCTTAGAAGCGTCCGTCAGCGGAATCATGATGGAAGCGGTGAAGTCGCTGGGAGCGAGCCAGCGACTTCTGCCCGCTCGCCTTGAGCAATGTTGAGTTAGTCGACCACCACATTACATTGGATATGCTATAAACTTTTCTTTAAAATTTATAACAATAGCGGTCCCCCTTGGGTGTTCGATAAAACTCCGTGTTAGCGAAGGCCGCGAGTACCCGCGGTGTAACCCCAAGGCTAGGTCATTCGGCGTCGGTCTTAAACTTTACTAAAAGATTTGATCATTGTCGAGTGGAGCGAATGAGTTTCGAGTCTAGTGGGGGGGCCGGTGTATCCCAGGCGTGGTCGGCTGGCGATTGATTGATCGAGACCCTTTTTTTGTTGGTGGGTGGTCGAAACTTACTAAAGCGGAACTGGGGGTTTGGTGTCCTCTTTTGGTTGGGTTTTTTGAATAAGACGGGGGGGGCCTTGGTGCACCCAGCAGGTTCCCAGACTCGGTTGAATGCTTCATTTTGTATCTTAAGCCTTAAATTCTTCTTCATTCACTGGAGTAATTATCTCGATATTTTATGGGACTCTTGTGAAATCTTGTGATCTTTTACGCTATACAGCGGGCGAAGCATATTCAGCTCGAGTTAGACTTAAGCTGGTGCAGAAAATCGGGGCGAAGGAGGAACCAAGGTATGTTTGATGAGATTTCGACCCTTGTCTTCTTCCCTTGCTTCAAGTTTGACTTTGCTCGATTCTAGGCAAGGTGAGGAAGCTCACGGAAGAAGGGCTCGAGCTGTCGAGAAGATCAAACTTCTTGAAACGCCCGGTTGCCAAGCGACGGGGGACGCCGATCTGAAGCCCTATTTGCTAACAAGGATCTGGCGAATGAAGTCGACAAGAAGAACGACCGATAGATCCTCAATGGTGGGGAAGAAGAGCGAGATGGAAAGCCTCTTGGGGCCTCGCTAAAAATTGTTTCTTAAGCTCGAAGGTAACCTTTTCCACTCGACCAATCCTCCCAACTTCATGTTTCCATTCATTTTTTCGACTCGGGCTTTTGTCTTTGAAATTCGCCGCAACTTTGAAGAAGAAACCAGCCAGGAGCGAACCTTGACCTTCAATTCTCCGATTGAGCAAACGCCATGAACATCTTAAGGTCATTGTTTGTTGTGGATTACCCATAGGGCGAAGGTTTTTTCCTTGTCGGCTTTTGGCCCAATGAGGCGGCTCCAAAATGACCTCGAGTCATTGATGGCTGGCAAACGCCGTCCCGATCGAGTGCAAAGTGGAAGAAATCGACTCGGTGTGGTCGAGCGTAGCATAATAGCGGCGTGTCCATTGCAAGGGCGGAAGACAAATGGCGGCCTCGGTGGCCAACACCAAAAACGACCGGGACCTTCATGGAGACTTTCATTGCTGCTGCCAAGCGGATCTGTGGGATTGATCTTGGGAGTTCGTTGCTCCATCACCCCTCCACGGAGGGGAAAAACTTTCCTTGACCTTAAATTTGCCTCGGTTCAGGGTGAAGTTTAGAATAAAACAGGCTTAGTGCGAGCACTCTCGGTTACTTTAGGTGCCGACCTAAATTTGGATTGAATGTTTGGATACAATTGCTCTTGGCTTGAATTTCTCCTTGCGGGTTGGTGAGGCCCTGGGTCGACTTATTCCTTAGGCGACGGGCTGCAGCTAAGCCCAGTGGAAGTGGCTTATCACTCGGTAGGATTTCTTTTCTTAAGCGAGCCTGGGCTGCAGCTAAGCCTCAGTGGGAGGTTTGCTCACCACTCGGTAGGATTTCTTTATCTTAGGCGGCCTTGGCTGCGCTAAGCCCCAGTGGGAGGTTTGCTCTCCACTCGGTGGGTTTCTTTTATCTTAGGCGAGTTGGGCTGCTTTCCCAGTGGGAGGTTTGCTCTCCTGGTGGATTTCTTTTATCTTAGGCGACGGCTGCAGCTAAGCCCAGTGGGAGGTTTGCTCTCCCGGTGGGTTTCTTTTATCTTAGGGGGCTGCCTAAGCCCCAGTGGGAGGTTGCTCTCCACTCGGTAGGATTTCTTGTTTTGTGGAAGCTCGGAGAAAGGTCTGGTCGACCCGTTGTATTTGTGGACTCGGGAAGAGTCCGGATCGACCCGTTGTATTTTGGTCGGCTTCGGAGAAGAGTGGATCGACCGTTGTATTTGTGTCGGCTCGGAGAAAGTATGATCGACCCCCTTGCCGCAAATACTTTATACTTAGGGAATCCTTGGGTGCAGTAAGCCCCAGTGGAAGCTTGGCTTACCACTCGGTGGGATTTAATAACTTGGCGGGCTGCCTTAAAAGGTGGGCGGCTTACCACTCGGTGGGATTCTAATAAAGGCAATGGGCTCGTAAGCCTCGGTGGAATCGACACTTTCGGTGGGATTTAAATAACTTAGGCGGGCGCGGGCTAACCCAAGTGGAAGTCGGCACCACTCGGTGGGATTAAAAAAAGGGGGCTGCAGCTAAGCCCAGTGGAAATCGGCTTACCACTGGTGGGATTTAAAATAACTTAGGCGGGGGCCTAAGCCTCGGTGGAAACCCCACCTGGGATTTAATACTTAGGCGGAGCAGTTCGCCTAAGCCACCCAGAAGTGAAGATTTTTCGGCCAAAATAAAAGTGACAAAAATTATGGAAGGAATTATGACACTATTACTTCAAAAGCTCGTGAGCTAAAAGTACTATTACAATTCTTCGGTGAAAAACTTTAAGGTAAAGCAGGGGAGTAATCCGCATTCCAAGCTCGGGGCTCATCGATTCGTGTTGACATTGTAGGCGATATGCCCCATTTAGAATTTTGGATGAAGGACCTTCGGGGAGGAGCAAGCTTATGTTTCTTGATCTACGAAGGACCAGGTCCCCTTCTGGAAGGCTCGACCTCTCACATTTACAGGCGTCTGGTGGCGCAAGTCTTCTTTGGTAAATGGTGGGGATCGAGCCATTTCCTTTCCTCTTCGGGGTTTTGCATCTGGGCGCTTGCTCCCCCTTCATTATAAAGTTCAATTAGTGGAGCATTGTGAAGGAGATCCTTTCGGTAAAATAGCCCATAGACCGGAAAAAAGTTCTCGGTCGACCCGATTAGGGTGGTCCGGAACCCCAAAGCGAAGGAAGTTTCGACCCAAGCACCGCCGCATGCTTGAGATCTCGCATCAAGCGGGGTTTGGACCCTTGAGGATCAATCCATTGGCTCGTTCGCTGTCCATTCGGTGGATGGCGGGGCGTGGTCGACTTCGTATGCCTTGAGTTGGAAATCCTTAAATTCTTGGTCAAAATTGACCCATTGTCGTGATAATCGGGGACTCCATATCTGACGTCAACTTTCGATGAAGGAACAGCGATACCGCATCAATTTTTGATTGGCTTAGCCTCAATCCACTTGTGAACTTGTCACTACCGGTACATGCTGAACGCTCGACCCGTTCGCAAGGACCGATCATGTCAACCCCATCGCAAAAGGCGAACCGGCGGAATGGTCTTCAAGGCTGATCAGGCTTTGTGACATATTGGGTTGGGACATCCTTCGCCTTTCTACTATCTCTTTCGCCATCTCATTTGCTCTTGGCGTAAAATCCTGCTCGGTATGCTTTGGCTACAATGGTCGGAAGGGCGCATAGTGACCCGGTCCCGAGTGGATATCGTGAAATTTCGACCTTCTTACGGCGTTATGCACTTTTGTCCGACTCGTTGGCTTTCTCTTTCTCTTGCCCATTGATAATAGGCTTTGGATCGGCAGACGTCGGGGCCTCTTCCTCATCCTCTGGGGTTCCTTTCCGAATATCGCAATGTATGGAATCGTCCAATCGGGGTGACTACTAAAACCTCCATGACCAAGTCGACCCTTGCGGGACCTCAACCCGATCGTGTGGCACTCTTGGGTTGTGGAGCTTCCTGCAATGTAAGATCTTCTTTGGTAGCCGGGTGTGTATATGTTCCAAAACACGCCACTGGAATGGCTTCCCTCTTGGACCCTATCTTGCAGATCATCTGCTGATTTTTGATCGGGGGATGTGATGACTCAACCCCTCAAACTTCTTTTCCGGCCCTCCTTTGCATTGCTTATCCGGTCATCCGGGCTTTCACGTCCTCCTTCATCACTTGATTGACCACTAGAAGTCGCCATAAACCATTGGGACGGGCCCGAAATGAGATGCCATGCAATCCATATAGAAGGGCCCGTACTCTGCCTCATTGTTGGAGGAATCAAAGTGAATCGGACATACTTAAGCTTATCTCCTGCAGAAACCGAACAACGACACGAACCATTACATCTTGGGCCGTCAAGAACATGGTCCAATGCTCGAGTGAACGTTGGTTCTTTGTTGTTCAATCCACTCGGCAAGAAATCAGCTATAGCACAGGACTTAATGGCTTTCTTTGCCTCAAATTTGATATCAAGGGAAAAGTTCAATTGCCCACTTTGCCACTCGAGGTTCGTCTACTTATAAGATCTCCGATAAAGGGCGTCGGGACGGAGAAGTCGGGAGAAATAGTAGCAACCTTCTTTGTGGTCATGTATATACCATACACAACCAATAATGTGGGTATCTTTGCTTGGATGGGTCAAAACGGACAAATAATACAGGCGCTGAACTTTGAAGGCCTTTCCTTCCTCTTCCTTTCCCTAAGGCAGGCCCGACAACTTGTCCGGTGGCTGCAATGTAAAGCAATAGAGGCTCTTTGCTGATTGGACCAAAAGCAGGCTGGGTGGAAGCGAGCTTTAGCTCGGCAAGCGCTGCTCGCTTCGGTCCTCGAACTTCGGCCTTCTTCATTCGGTAAAGAGGTAATGCCTTTTCACGGTGTGAGATGAATCGACTTAAGCGGAAGCATCGATAACCCGGGCGTCGTGCCTTTCGCGAGCGTTTCATTAGAAATAGTGCCTATCTTCTTGGGTTAGCGTCGATTCCTCGTTGAAGCGAAAACGGTAATTTTCACGGGAACTCGAATGTGCCGGGCGGATTGACTTGATATCGTACCTTGGAGGTTGGCAAATGTTTGGAGTCGCGAGCAGGTCGTTCTTCGCGACTTAACGATATCATCCATATCGCTTCCACATTCCGTGATTTGGTGAAGACCCTTAATCATTGCATAAATGTGGCTCCGGCGTTCTTGAGACCGAATGGCATGGTGATATAGGAAGCACCGAATGGAGTGATGAAAGCTGTTTTTATTCGTCGGGTCCATGGGGATCGATGATACGGAATCGCATCAAGAAAAACAACCCTCGCACCTGGCGGTCGACAATTTGATCGATCGGGGGAGGGATCGCCGGGCAGGCGATTAATTGCTTAAAATCAATGCACATGCGGGTAGGTTATCCTTCTTGGGGACCATGACAACATTAGCGAGCCACCGGGTGGTAAATCTCCGGATAAATCCTCTCAGCGGTCGAGCCACTTCCTCACCAATAGCCTTTCTCTTACCGGCGGACCGCAAGATGTTCTTTGACTGGTTTGCTGTCTTGTCGACTCGTGGCGATGCTCGGCCATTCCACAGGAACACTGGCATGTCGGTGGCTTCCATGCAAAAATGTCATTCTCCGGAGGCTGGATGGCGCTTCTTTAAGTCAGTGTTGTGGATATGTAGTCGGGCTGCTTGAGGTCTCGGGTGAATATGGGCGGGCTTTGTCTCCCAGCGACTTGAATCTGGAACTGTGGCTGGCCTCTTAGATTTTAGCAAATCCTCGGATCTGCGTTTTGCATATACTCTTGAATTGATTTGTCACACGAGTCGGCAATCTTGAGCCCTTAAAGCACTCTTCGCCTTTCGGTGCGGTGGCGGTGATCACTCCCTTGGGCCTGGCATTTTCAGTTTGAGGTACCGTGATGGTCGAGCCATGAATGGTGCGTGGCACCTCCCAAAATGGCGTGGTATGCACTCTGAAAATCCACGACCTCAAAAGGTCAACTTTTCTTTCGGAAGTGCTTGGAATCGCCAAAAACTTCGTCCGGGGCTATTTGGCGGTGGTTGGCCTTCTTCCCTGGTATGACTCGTGAAACTCATATTCTTTGGGCTCAATCGGGACATCGGAATGCCCATCCCTTTCAATGTATCCGCATATAACAAATTTATGCCACCATCCATCAGCACTTTTGTCGATCAGTGCCCACATTGGATCGACCACTAGCTTGGCCCGGGGTGGCAATGTGAGTTGGTGATCGGGTCGAATGTGATGGGTGTGCAGGACCACTTCACATAACTTGGCTTGGGAAGCCATATTCACCTCTCGATTGATGACTTTTGGGTTTTACCTCCACATCGAAGATCATCAGTGGAGTTGACATCTGGATTCTTCCTCACTGTCCTCTTTATCCCGGCCTTGTCGGCTCCTTCTCCTTGTCCTTAGGGTTTGCCCAAAATTGCTGAATGAGTCGACCTTTGGCGGTGGGTGGGGTTTGTTGCCCCCCCCGTGTGAATATGGCATGGCATATCCATCCGTCATTTCCTTCCTTATCTTTCACTTTCTTGTTCGGGATCCTTTGGGTTTCCCCTTAAACTTCCCTGGGGCGGGGCCTCAAAGGCTCTTGCTTCGGCTTTGCGTTTACCTTCCATTTGGGTTGCCTTTTCCGGGGCCGGCTTATTACCCGGTCGGTCTTCTTCCTTTGTTGGCATATTGCTGAATCTCCATCATCCGACTGGGGTCATGTCCGGTTGACCGAACCGGACTCAATTCTTTTTTGACCCGTCCTTAAAGGCCCAAAAGGCTGATGGTGGAACACATTTTCCCGTTTGTGCAAGGTAATCCACCTCTGAATATATTCTCGGAGGTTTCGTTGGTCTTCGCACACAAACTTGCAGCTCTTCAAACCACGTTGCAAGTCCTTCAAAGTCTGACAAACACGGGACAAATCCTCCCAAGTATATATCTTCTTTGTGAGGTAATTGACTCAGCCATGCTCGCGAACCTTCCAACATGAGGCAATGTTTCATGCCCCTCGTCATTTCCACCACCAATTTGAACAGCCACTGGTAATCCTCGAGCCAAGTTTAGGCTTAGATTCTCCGTGAACTGCGGACTCTTGGCCAATCAAATTGGGGAATCCGCTCTGATAGCCTGCTAAAACATTCGGGCGGAGACATGCACTTTCCCTGGTGGGTGCATCCCTCTCGAGTCCTCCTCGATGAGCTTTCGGTCGACCAGGCCTTGCGATAATGGAGCAGCATCAAAGCCGGTTCCACAGGGTCGGGAACCCTTCCCTGTCTTGCTTCTTTCATCTTGTCACGGGGTAGCCCTTCCCTCGGAGGAAAGGGCACTCGGCGCTATCATCGGTCGAACGGTCTCGAGCTGCTCTCTTTGTTTGCGCCCTTCCCGGGAAGGGCGTCTGGGGCTTGAGCGGGGGCGGTGTTGCGGCGGCGGATCTTGAATCTGTTCTTGGGGTGACCGTGAGTTGGTCCCTCTTGCCGGAGTAAATCTACGATCTGCTGCAAGCCTCTTCCGGCCAAAGGGGCGGTGAATGGACTCTGCAATCGAGTTGGTGCTAAGTCTGAATTGGCGTCGCGGTATACAGTGGCGGGAAGAGCGGCGCTGATGAAGTCGTTGCGGCGTTTAGTGCTGTGAAGATTCTCGGCAGTGCGTTCAAACATTAATGGCGTGCTTCCTCAAGGCACGAGCCTCGAGGTCTCTCCGATGATAGGGTATGGTGTCCATATTCCTGGGCGAAGATCCTCTCTCGGAAAGTCAGTACTCTGTACAAAAGTAAACATTTTTTAACAGGCTAAAGTCTGTTCATCACATATATATAGCAGATTAAATTCTCAACCTAGAGCGGCGTGCATGCCATGTAGTAAACCGATTGAATATAGTAAAAATGAGGTGATTTTACGAGCGTCGGCGGGGAGCATGGCCTATCATGTGGTCCCACATGTCATGATGTACCAAAGGCGTCTGGCGTGTCCCTCTTGAGCGGAAGCAATACTAATACGTGGTTTGAGATGATGTCAAACGAAGTGTGAAATAATGGTTTAGCCGTCCGATGCAGGAAGGTGCGACATTGTGATTTGATGTCTCATTGCTCATTACTACTCTTGGGCGGTGCGAGTGGGGCGTCGTGCTATACCTTCAATGCCTTGTTATTTGGTGCTTGACACGTCGACCGGTTGCTATATGTCCCTACGTCGGCCGACGAAGTACAAAATTCATGAAAGGGGGCGTCGGCGGAGGAGTATACTACAGAAATTCATGAAAGGGGGCGACTTAGTTTTGGAAAAATCTGTTTTTCTGGTACGTACCCACTAGGGTTTATAGGGCTCATCTAAAAACATTAGTTTTTCCGTTTGATAAGTCTCAATTCTACTATACTAGTAGTAGTACCATTACATGTTAGATTTTGAGTTGCGTTAGATCACCGGCGCAAGCATTGTCAGAAACAAACTAACCAATGCATGTACAAGTTCATGGAAATTTAGTGGTCATTCATGCATTCGTTCTAATTAATGCCTCATTAAACATAACTTCTTGAGAAAAAGCAAGCGTCTTGTGCAAACTACGAAATTAATTCGACCACTTACCGTCTACCTTGGTTGGAGAGATTTTGAAATTGAGCCATAAACTGGAAAGGAGGGAGTAGTAACTTTTGTCTTGATTACTATTTGTGGCCTTGTATAGATGCAAAATGTATTTTTTATAGTGGCCTTGTATAAGTAAATGGAGGGAGTACTAACCAAAGTACGTAGTAGGGACGAGGAGTAAACGGAGGGATTAGTAAAATTTTCTCCTAAGTGATGACTGTCGTGGTTCTAAGTCTGACAGTAGAAGTAGGGGTAGGTTAAGGAGAGGCGATGTCCTAGCTATGGAGCAGTTGTAGAGACAAGGGATGTACGAGTTCAGGCCCTTCTCGGAGGAAGTAACAGCCCTACGTCTCGGAGCCCTGAGGCGGTCGAGTGGATTATGAGTATGAGTATTACAAAGATCTGAACCCTTCTATCTGTGGGCGGGGTGGCTTATATAAGTCGCCGGGACTGACCAGCTCACATAATGGAGGATTAAAGTACGATAAGCGGGGAGTTCTTGTAGCGCCCTCATAAAGCGCTTTAACTATCATTAAGTCTATTCAATAGTAAACCGTTGCCTCTTGGAGTGCCCTCGACCTTCACGGTGGTCGGTGAGTCTTCATGGTGAGTGGGTCTTCCATGGTGAGTGCTTCGGTCTGGTCGAGTGGATTCCTCTTTAGTCGTGGAAGATGATCTCTTCTGTGAGTACCCTTGGGTAGGGCGTTTAGGTCAGGCCTATGACCCTACCTAGGTACATGAATCCATCATTAGCCCCGAATGGATTGAGGCTTGAGTGAAGGAGGAGTTGGCGTTGTTTCCGAGCGCTTTTGCATTACAGCTTCTGAGTTGTCTTGGATCAAAATCTTCTTTGTTGATAACAAGAAACTTTCCTTGATCGACTTGATCCATTCTTGCTCTTTAGTCGAGTGACTTTCTTTGCTATACTTGAGTAACGGATCGCGGGAGATCTCGCGCCAGCAGACTGATCCGTCGCTTGGGCGGATCTCGCGGAATCTGAAATTTGGGAAGCCAGAAGCGGAAGGCTGCGGCGCTTGGATGGGGCGTAACGAAGCGCCTCGATTTTCGCGCGCTTTCTCCGCCACGTATCGCCTTGATCGGCGGCGCTCGGGATATGATTGGATCGCTTGGGTCCACATGTCATCCCTCGGAAGGATGCTATAAATGTATCTCCGGAGGCTCGTACACGATACCTTGTTCTTTCTCCTCCGTTCTCTCCGTCTCCGCTCTCCACATCGCTGCTGCTCCTTGCCATCTCTCCTGCGCATTCGCGCGGCGGTCATGGGCAAAGAAGACAGCGATCTTTGGGCGAAGAAGCGTCGGTGGCGGAGAAAGCGTCGCGCAACGAGAAGGCGAAGGGAGATCCACGGTCGCGGTGGCTCTTCGTCGAATCAAAGCTGCGAAAGGCTGGGTCGAGGGCTGGATCGGTCGGCGATCGAGAAGGATCTCCTTGATATGGCCAAGCAGCAGATTGATTCCTCCTGGCGCGGCGAGACTTCTGGCGAGTGGCAGCCTCAACGAAGAGGGTGAGTCGTGCTTTTGGCCACCCATGTCGACCGAGGTTTTTCGTTGCCACCGAGTGTGTTCTTTCGAGGTTTTCTGAATTTCTTGAACCCAGCTCCACCATTTCCTCAAACTCCATCGCATACCTTGCTGCGTTTGTATCTATGTCGAAAATTTCACAGGCTGTCGACCGCCTTTGGGGCTTGTTCAAGTACATCTTCACATGTCGCTCTCGGGTGAAGAAAGCAAATCTGGTGACGAGAAGACCCAAGTAGTCCAGATGTGTGGTGGTTTAGGAGTCGATTCTTGGAGCAAAAGCACTTTCAGCTATGCACTTTCCGAGTCAGTTAGGGGTTGGCGATCGACCTGGTTCTATTGCTTGGGAATGAGGCAGCGCTTGAGGCGGTCGACCGACCTCCCGAATTCACCATGAGTCGAGTGAACCGGCCCTCCTCCACGAAGGTTGTCCCTGAAGAAAGGGCTGAAGTGAAAGGCGCTGATGGGCCGGTGGTGCAGCTGGTTGGGGCCGGAGTGGTGGCATGGATCTCTTGGAGGTTTTTCTTCGGAATGAATCCAGCCCCTTGAGTTAAGAGTCCTTTGTATGTGGTTGTATTGCGGCACGAAAGGCGAAACTTCGCGTCCACCGGAGGCGGTCGGCGATGCTGTAGTGGAAAGATGGATGACCTCAATCACGAAACAAGGACAATCCTCGTGGATCCGGAGGATTTCTCCGTTTGATCGTGACAATGTTCAGGACAAAGGTACACTTGTTCTATTTTACATTGCATGTATGTCGAGTGTGCTTAGTAAGCAGTCGGTGAACTACGCTTTGATACTTCCGGCCCTCAGGCTATACTCAATGCCATGGCGTGATTCCGACGAGGAGGAAGCCAGTGAGGTGAGCCAGGAGAGTGGAATTCAGATGCGGGGAGGCGGCGGCGATGATGATGATGGCGATGAGGGCGGCGAGGATAGCGAGGATGAGGAGGAGGAAGTTGCACCACAGCGCTTGGAAAGGCGGTCAAGCTCGTCTGCGACCTTTGGCTGAAGCGGTAGAAGTCGCTGACGCCTCGCGATCGACCAAAGCGCCCTCGGACCGCTTCTCCGGTTACCCGGCTGAGAAGGCGCCAAAAGCAACGAAGGTAGTTCCGCCGGGGCGACCAAGCCTTTGCCAAAAATGAAAGTGGTCATCCCCACCATCTCGGGGTAAACATATTGCTTAAATCTTCTTGCTCTATACAAATTTTGTCTCTGTTTGGTATTTGAACTGGTGTTGATCTTTTGGATTTTCAGTGCTGCGACTTAGAAACCTCGATTAAGGTTGGCGACCACGAGATGGAGGGCGCCCGTCACCTCAAATCGATGCTTGTATCCTTAAATTCTTGTTCTTAGTCGGTGACTCAAGATTTTCGACTTTAACTTTTTACGAAGCTCCAACTAGTGACATCATCACTCTTCTGACGGCAGAAGAAGATGAGGAGCCATTGAGGACTAGGAGGAGCGGAAGGCGTCTACTGGCGGGGAAGCCCAAGGTGTGATGGTGCCCGAGACCATTGTGACAGAAGGAGAGGTCGGCACTCGACATACTGTATCTTTTGCGAATCCGTTGACGAGTCTGCGACCCACTTACGTCGAGTGCTGGACAACCTTCGATCTTCACCACGCACCACGTCCGGGAGGACGGTATTTGCTAGAGGCGATCCGTCAGCAGGAATCATGATGGAGCGGTGAAGATCGCTCGAGCGAGCCAAGCGACTTCTGACGCCAGACTCGCCCTTGAGCAATGTTGAGTTAGTCGACCACCACATTACATTAGGATATGCTATCGAAACTTTTCTTTCTCGAAATTTATAACAATAGCGGTCACCCCGTTGGGTGTGTCGATAAAACTCCGTGTTAGCGGAGGCACGCTGAGTGCACCCGCTGGGTGTAACCCCAAGGCTAAGGTCATTCGCTGGCGGTCGGTCTTAAACTTTACTAAATAGATGTTGATCATTGTCCGAGTGGAGCGAATGAGTTTCGAGTCTAGTGGGGGCACGCTGAGTGCACCCAGGTGTAATCCCGAGGCGTGGTCATCGGCTGCAGCGATTGATTACGATCCAAGACCCCCTTTTTTTTTGTTGGTCGTGGTGGTTCATTGTGTAAGCTTACTAAGAGCGGAACTGGTCGATGGTCGACTTCGCGCTTTTCTTGGTCGGTGGTCGACTATGTCTTGAATAAGACGGTGGGGGAGCCGCTGAGTGCACCCAGGTGTAATCCCAGACTACGGTTGAATGCTTGCATTAATTGTAGTCTTAAACGCACAATTCTTCTTCATTCACTCGAGTGAATTATCTCGATATTTTATGGCCCGACTCTTCGTAGAAATCTTGTGATCTTCTTGCACGCTATACGAGCTGGAGCGAAGCATATTCAGCTCGAGTTAGACTTGAAGCTGGTGCAAGAAAATCGACGAAGGCGAAGGAGGAGACCAAAGGTATGTTTGATGAGATTTCGACCACTCTGTCTTCTTCCACTTGCTTCAAGTTTGACTTTGCTGCGATTCTGAGTGCAAGGTGAGGGAAGCTCAGCGGAAGAAGGAGCTCGAGCTGTCGAGAAGATCAAGCTTCTTTGAAAGCTGGCCTCGGTTGCCAAGCTTGAACAGGAGAACGCCGATCTGAAGGCCGCTCTAGCCACTGCTAACAAGGATCTTGAAGCGAATGAAGTCGACAAGAAGAACGACCGATAAGATCCTCCAATGGCTGGGAAGAAGAGCGAGATGGAAAGCCTCTTGGCGGCCTCGCTAAAAATTGTTTCTTAAGCTCGAAGGTAACCTTTTCCACTCGACCAATCCTCCCAAGCTGTCATGTTTCCATTCATTTGTTTTCGACTCGGGCTTTTGTCTTTGCAGAATTCTGCCGCAACTTTGAAGAAGAAACCAGCCAGGTGAGAGCGAACCTTGACCTGTCAATTCTCCGTGAGCAGCGAAACTGCCATGAACATCTTCCATTGGAGTCAGCGTTGCATTTGTTGTGGATTACCTCATAAGGCTGAAGGTTGCTCGCCCCGCATCGACTCGGCCTCTGGCCCAATGAGGCGCTCCAAAATGACCTCGAGTCATTGATGGCTCGGATCAACGCCGTCCCGATCGAGTGCAAGAGTGGAAGAAATCTTGACTCGGTGTGGTGCGAGCGTAGCCACGTAATGCAGCGGCGTGTCCATTGCAAGCCCGAGAAGACAAGCTGGCGGCTCTCCGGTGGCCAACACCAAAAGCACGACCGGGACCTTCATGGAGACTTTCATTGCTGCTGCCACAGCGGATCGCTGACGGGATTGATCTTGGCGAGTTCGTTGCTCCATCCAGCCCTCCACGGAGGGGTAAAAACTTTCCTTGACCTTAAATTTGCCTCGGTATGCGAGTGAAGTTGTAACCGATAAAACTTTAACGAGGCTTAGTGCACGAGCACTCTCGGTTACTTTAGGTGCCGACCTAAATTTGGATTGAATGTTTGGATACAATTGCTCTTGGCTTGAATTTCTCCTTGCAGGTTGACAGCGAGACGCCCACTGCAGTCGACTTATTCCTTAGGCGAGCACGGAGCTGCAGCTAAGCCCCCGAGTGGAAGTCTGGCTTATCACTCGGTAGGATTTCTTTTATCTTAGGCGAGCACTGGGCTGCAGCTAAGCCTCCGAGTGGGAGGTTTGCTCACCACTCGGTAGGATTTCTTTATCTTAGGCGAGCACTGGGCTGCAGCTAAGCCCCCGAGTGGGAGGTTTGCTCTCCACTCGGTAGGATTTCTTTTATCTTAGGCGAGCCTGGGCTGCAGCTAAGCCCCAGTGGGAGGTTTGCTCTCACTCGGTAGGATTTCTTTTATCTTAGGCGAGCAGGCTGCAGCTAAGCCCCCAGAGTGGGAGGTTTGCTCTCCACTCGGTAGGATTTCTTTTATCTTAGGCGAGCTTGGGCTGCAGCTAAGCCCCAGTGGGAGGTTTGCTCTCCACTCGGTAGGATTTCTGTTGTATTTGTGTCGAAGCTCGGAGAAGAGGATCTCGGTCGACCACGTTGTATTTGTGTCGAGCTCGAGAAAAGAGTCGCGATCGACCACGTTGTATTTGTGTCAAGCTCGGAGAAGAGAGTCGCGATCGACCGTTGTATTTGTGTCGGCTTCGAGAAGAGAGTCATGATCGACTGCGCCTTGTTTTCCTTGCGAAATACTTTATACTTAGGCGAATCCTTGACTGCAGCTAAGCCCCGAGTGGAAGCTTGGCTTACCACTCGGTGGGATTCTAATAACTTAGGCGGCGGGCTGCAGCTAAGCCCCAGTGGAAGCTTGGCTTACCACTCGGTGGGATTCTAATAACTTAGGCAAGCGCTGGGCTGCAGCTAAGCCTCCGAGTGGAAGTCGGCTTACCACTCGGTGGGATTTGAAATAACTTAGGCGTAGCTGGGCTGCAGCTAAGCCCCGAGTGGAAGTCGGCTTACCACTCGGTGGGATTTGAAATAACTTAGGCGGCTGGGCTGCTAAGCCCGAGTGGAAGTCGGCTTACCACTCGGTGGGATTCAAAATAACTTAGGCGCAGCGGGCTGCAGCTAAGCCTCAGTGGAAGTCGGACACCACTCGGTGGGATTTGTAATACTTAGGCGGAGCAGTTCGCGCCTAAGCCACCCTCGGGGAAGTGAAGATTTTACTCGGCCTTAAAATAAAAAGTGACAAAAATTATGAAGGAATTATGACACTATTACTTCAAAGCTCGTGAGCTACAAAAGTACTATTACAATTCTTCAGGTGAAAAACTTTAAGTGTAAAGCGGGCGGAGTAGATCCGCATTCCAAGCTCGGGGCTCATCGATATCGTGTTCGACATTGTAGAGGCGATATGCCCCATTGTGGAGAACCTTTGTGACGATGAAGGACCTTCCGGGAGGAGCAAGCTTATGTTATACGCTGATCTACGAAGGACCAGGTCCCCTTCTGGAAGGCTCGACCTCTCACATTTACAGGCGTCTGGTAGCGCAAGTCTTCTTTGGTAAATGGTCGGCGGATCGAGCCATTTCCTTTCCTCTTCAGGAGGTCGTTTGCATCTGTGGCGCTTGCTCAGCTTACGCTTCATTATAAAGTTCAATTAGTGGAGCATTGTGAAGGAGATCACTCGGTAAAACTGCTTACGCCCCATAGACCAGGAAGAAAGGAGTTCTCGATCGACCGATTAGGCGTGGTCCGAACCCCAAAGCGAAGGAAGTTTCGTCGACCCAAGCACCGGCCGCATGCTTGAGATCTCGCATCAAGCGGGGTTTGAGACCCTTGAGGATCAATCCATTGGCTCGTTACGCTGTCCATTCGATTGTGGATGAGCGGTCGAGCGTGGTCGACTTCGTATGCCTTGAGAGTTGCAGAAATCCTTAAATTCTTCGAGTCAAAATTGACCCATTGTCGTGATATCTTGTGCGGGACTCCATATCTGAGCGTCAACTTTTCGATGAAGGAAACAGCGATACCAGCATCAAGTTTTTGATTGGCTTAGCCTCAATCCACTTGGTGAACTTGTCATTGCTACCGGTACATGCGTGAAGCCGCTCGACCCGTTCGCAAGGACCGATCATGTCCAACCCCATCTTGCAAAAGGCGACGACGGCGGAATGGTCTTCAAGGCTGATCTTGAGCTTGTGTGACATATTGGAGTAGAACCGACATCCTTCGCACTTGTCTACTATCTCTTTCGCCATCTCATTTGCTCTTGGCGATAAAATCCTGCTCGGTATGCTTTGGCTACAATGGTCCGAAGGGCGCATGGTGACCACAGGTCCCGAGTGGATATCGTGAGAATGACTCGACCTTCTTACGGCGTTATGCACTTTTGTCCGACTCCGTTGGGCTTTCTCTATCTCTTGCCCATTGATATGATAGAAGGCTTTGGATCGACAGACGATCTGTCGGGCCTCTTCCTCATCCTCCGGGAGTTCCTTTCTCGAGAATATCGCAATGTATGGAATCGTCAATCGGGAGTGACTACTAAAACCTCCATGACCAAGTCGACCCCTTGCGGGACCTCAACTTCGATCGGTCTGTGGCACTCTTGGGTTGTGGAGCTTCCTCAATGTAAGGATCTTCTTTGGTCGACGGAGTGTGTATATGTTCCAAAAACACGCCACTCGGAATGGCTTCCCTCTTGGACCCTATCTTCGCCAGATCATCTGCTTTGCTGATTTTTGATCGGGGATGTGATGGAGCTCAACCCCTCAAACTTCTTTTCCGGCTTCCTCCTTTGCATTGCGATATCCGGTCATAGCCGGGCTTCTCACGTCCTCCTTCATCACTTGATTGACCACTAGATCTGAGTCGCCATAAACCATCAAAGCGGACGGACGCCGAAGTGAGATAGCCATGCTAATCCATATAGAAGGGCCTCGTACTCTGCCTCATTGTTGGAGGAATCAAAGTGAATCTGGAGCACATACTTAAGCTTATCTCCTGGGGAAACGAGAACAACCTGACACTGAACCATTCAAGCATCTTGGAGCCGTCAAGAACATGGTCCAATGCTCGAGTGAACTTGATCGGTTCTTTGTTGTTCAATCCACTCGGCAAGGAAATCAGCTATAGCACAGGACTTAATGGCTTTCTTTGCCTCAAATTTGATATCAAGGAAGAAGTTCAATTGCCCACTTTGCCACTCGACCGGTTCGTCTCTGTTATGCAAGATCTCTCGATAAAGGGCGTCACGACGATCGTGAGAATGATCGAGAAATAGTGAGCAACCTTCTTTGTGGTCATGTATATACCATACACAAGCTTCGATAATGTGGGTATCTTTGCTTGGATGGAGTCAAAACTTGGACAAATAATACACCGGCGCTGAACTTTGAAGGCCTTTCCTTCCTCTTCCGCTCGACCGTAAGCCGCAGGCCCGACAACTTGTCCGATGGCTGCAATGTAAAGCAATAGAGGCTCTTTGCTGATTGGAGCAGCAAGCACCGGCTGGGTGGAGAGCGAGCTTTAGCTCGGCAAGCGCTGCATCAGCTTCGGAGTCCACTCGAACTGTCGGCCTTCTTCATCGGTCGGTAAAGAGGTAATGCCTTTTCACCGAGTCGTGAGATGAATCGACTTAAGCGGCCAAGCATCCGATAAGCCGGGCGTCGTGCACTTTCGCATGTAGGCGTTTCATTAGGAGAATAGTGCCTATCTTCTCGGGTTAGCGTCGATTCCTCGTTGAAGCGAAAACCGAGTAATTTTCCACGGGAACTCGAATGTGCACTTGGGCGGATTGAGCTTGATATCGTACCTTCTTCGGAGGTTGGCAAATGTTTGGCGAGGTCAGCGAGCAGGTCGGAACCTTTTCGCGACTTAACGGCGATATCATCCATATCGCTTCCACATTCCGTGATTTGAGTGAGAAGACACTTGAATCATTCGCATAAATGTGGCTCCGGCGTTCTTGAGACCGAATGGCATGGTGATATAGCGAAGCACCGAATGGAGTGATGAAAGCTGTTTTTATTCGTCGGGTCCATCTGAGCGGATCGATGATACCGGAATACGCATCAAGAAAAGACAACCTCTCGCACCCGCTGTCGAGTCGACAATTTGATCGATGCGGGGAGAGGAAAATGATCGCCGGGCAGGCCCGATTAATGTGCTTAAAATCAATGCACATGCGGAGTGAGTTATCCTTCTTGGGGACCATGACAACATTAGCGAGCCACTCGGGTGGTAAATCTCTCGGATAAATCCTGCTGTCAACAGTCGAGCCACTTCCTCACCAATAGCCTTTCTCTTACGACGGCGGACCGCCAAGATGTTCTTTGACTGGTTTCGCTGTCTTGTCGACTCGTGGCGATGCTCAGCCAGTTCCACAGGAACACACGGCATGTCGGTGGCTTCCATGCAAAATGTCGATTCTCACGGAGGAACTGGATGGCGCTTCTTCCTATTTCGCGTCGAGTGTTGTGGATATGTGAGTCGGAGCTGCTTTGGGGTCAGTCGGGTGAATATGGACGGGCTTTGTCTCCCCAGACGACTTGAATGCAGACTCTGTGGCTGGCCTCTTAGATTTTAGCAAATCACTCGGATCTGCGTTTTGCATATACTCTTGAATTCGACCGCTGTCACGAGAGTCGGCAATCTTGAGCCCTTCGAAAGCACTCTTACGCTTTTTCCGGTCGCGGTGGCGGTGATCACTCCCTTGGGCCTGGCATTTTCAGTTTGAGGTACACGTAGCATGGTCGAGCCATGAATCGTGCGTGGCGAGCCTCCCAAAATGGCGTGGTATGCACTCTGAAAATCCACGACCTCAAAGGTCAACTTTTCTTTGCGGAAGTGCTTGGAATCGCCAAAAACTACGCCCGGGGCTATTTGGCCGAGTGAGTTGGCCTTCTTCCCTGGTATGACTCGCGGAAACTCATATTGTCGGGCGCCAATCGGGACATCGGAATGCCCATCCCTTTCAATGTATCCGCATATAACAAATTTAGCCCATCGCCACCATCCATCAAGACTTTTGTCGATCGAGTGCCTTCGACAATCGGATCGACCACTCAACGCTTGCCGCCCGGGGTGGCAATGTGAGTTGGGTGATCGACCGGTCGAATGTGATGGGTGTCTGGGACCACTTCACATAACTTGGCTTAACTGGGCAACCATATTCACCTCTCGATTGATGACTTTCGACGACTTTTACTCTCCACATCCGCGAAGATCATCGAGTGGAGTTGACATCTTGGTATTCTTCCTCCTTGTCCTCTTTATCCCCGCCTTGTCCGCTCCTTCTCCTTGTCCTTAGACTGTTTGCCCTGAAATTGCTGAATCAGGAGTCGACACTGGCGTGTGGTGTGCTTCGGGTAAATAATGTTGCCCTCCTCATCTTTCTTCGTGTGAATATGGCATGGCATATCCATCACGTCATTTCCTTCCTTATCTTTCACTTTCTTCGGATTCCAGGATCCTTTGGGTTTCCCCTTAAACTTCCCCGAGTGGCGGCGAGGGCCTCACCGAGCTGCTTGCTTCGGCTTTATGTTTACGCTCCATTGGAATTGCCTTTCTCCGACTGGCTCGGCTTGTACTTGCCACTTCGGAGTCGGTCTTCTTCTTCGCTGTTGGCATATTTGCTAGCAATCTCCATCATCCGACTCAGGGTCATGTCCCGGTTCGACCGAACCGGACTCAATTCTCTGCTTTTGACACCGTCCTTGAAGGCGCAAACCGCCTGATGGTCAGACACATTTTCCACAGTATTGTGCAAGGTAATCCACCTCTGAATATATTCTCGGAGAGTTTCGTTGGTCTTCTGCACACAAACTTGCAGCTCTGTCAAACCAGCCGGTCGCTTGCAAGTCCCTTCAAAAGTCCCGACAAACACGGGACAAATCCTCCCAAGTATATATTCTTTGTGAGGTAATTGACTCAGCCATGCTCGCCGAACCTTCCAACATGAGGGCAAATGTTTCATGGCCACCTCGTCATTTCCACCACCAATTTGAACAGCCACTCGGTAATCCTCGAGCCAAGTTTCAGGCTTAGATTCTCCAAAGTGAACTTGCAGACTCTGCCGCCAATCTGAAATTGGGGGAATCACAGCGCTCGATAGCCCTGCTAAAACATTCCGGCGGAGACATGCACTCGACCGCTGGTGGGTGCATCCTCTCGAGTCCTCCTCGATGAGCTCATTCGGTCGACCAGGCCTTGCACGATAATGGAACGCGATCAAAGCTCGGTTCCACGGGTCGACCGAACCCTTCGCCTGCATTGAATCGTCTTCATCATCTTGTCACCGGGGCGATGACCCTTCCCTCGGGGGAAAGGGCACTCGACGCCTATCATCCCGGCCGAATCGGTCTCCGAGCTGCTCTCGCTTTGTTGTCGCGCCCTTCCCGCCATGGAGGCGATCTGGGGATCATGAGCCGATCGATGGTGTTCGCAGCGACGGATCGTTGTGAATCTGTTGCGCGGCGTGACACGGCTGAGTTCTGGTCACCGCTGCCCGGAGTAAATCTACGATCTCGCAAGCCTCTTCCGGCTTCCGACCGACGGCTGAATGGACTCTGCAATGCGAGTTACGGTTGCTAATTCTGAATTGGCGTCGCGGTATACTGAGTCGGCGGGAAGAGCCGACGCCGACCGGATTCGGGAGTCGTTGCGCTGGCGTTAAATCGAAAGTGCTCGCTGAAGATTCTCCAGCGAAAAGCGTTCAACCACATTGGCCAAACGTGCTTCCTCCAAGGCACGAGCCTCGGGTCTCTCCGATGATAGGAGTATGTAGTGCATCCATATTCCTCGCGACGAAGATCCTCTCTCGAGAGAGTCGAGTGTCTCGGCTGGTACTCCTCGTGTTCATGCAGGGTCACCTCCTCCGCGGCTCCACCGCCATGGGCAAAACCAGGAGGACTACGAGGGCCGTCGACCATGAGAATCTCCGCATTTGGATCATCGCTATCACACTCGGATGCGCTCTCTCTGAGCCGGTCGACAGATCAACAGCCGTAGAGATTCGTCGGGCTCGATAGCCGCGACCTGAGCGATGGCTGTCTGGCGAGTCACCGCGTGCTTCACCCACCGCTGAAGCCTCGACCGACCAGAGCGCTTGCGCTAGTGGGAGACTGGGCGGGCGACCGATAAGGGGATCGACCGATACGGAGTCGACGGTTGCCGCAGCAAAACGCCGCGAACACATGCGCGAAAGTGCGTCGCCCCGCGGACGGGGAGCGCCTCGACGTCAAGAGGGGCCTCCTGGAGCCACGCGGAGTCGTCGGCGACAAAGGTGAGAGCACCGAGACGGATCTCGCACCCCGCACCCAAAACTCCAGAAGTCATCAAGATGAAGGTACTCGGAAGTACAGCAACTCCTCCACAAATCGCTAAAACACCTGCCCCAAGGTGGGCGCCAACTGTCGTGGTTCTAAGTCTGACAGTAGAAGTAGGGGTAGGTTAAGGAGAGGCGATGTCCTAGCTATGGAGCAGTTGTAGAGACAAGGGATGTACGAGTTCAGGCCCTTCTCGGAGGAAGTAACAGCCCTACGCCTCTGAGCCCCGAGGCGGTCGAGTGGATTATGAGTATGAGTATTACAAAGATCTGAACCCTTCTATACGTGGAGCGGGTGGCTTATATAGAGTGCGCCAGACCCAGCCAGCTCACATAATGGAGGGAGTAAAGTACATTAAGCGGGGGTTCTTGTAACGCCCCTCATAAGGCGCTTTAACTATCATTAAGTCTATTCAATAGTAAACCGTTGCACTGCGGAGTGCCCTCTGACCTTCTGGTGGTCGAGTGAGTCTTCATGGTCGAGTGGGTCTTCCATGGTCGAGTGCTTCCAGTCTGGTCGAGTGGATTCCTCTTTAGTCGACTGGAAGATGATCTCTTCTGTGAGTACCCTTGGGTAGGACGTTTAGGTCAGGCCTATGACCCTACCCTAGGTACATGAATCCATCAATGACTAACCTTATAGCTAACCTTGTTGTAGTATGAGTGACTAAATGATGACTATGTATGACATGCCAACATCAGATAGCCTAACGCACCATGTTAAATCTCCAAGGGCGCGACCGCGCATGCGACGCGACGATCATGGTAGCTGCGACCATGATATGGGGTGCTGGCAGCCCTTGGATCTGAGATCAAACGGTCGCATGCTAAGTTGCTAAAAATTTGCAGAATAACCCTCCAGGATAGGATATTCACCCATAGGTCTAGAATCACACCATGCAACTGTTCGATCTCAGATCCAAGGGCTCTCGAAAGCCCGTATCATGGGAGAATAGAAAGCCACTACCCTGCCGTTCGCACGTTGGCAGTTTGCTCCTACTCGTCCCTGCACGTCCTTTAATACTACGACGGTTTGCTCCTAGTCGTCCCGTCCATTCACATTACGGCCGTTCCACTAATCCTAACCCTCCTCCCAAATCCATGGCGTCCCAAATCTCCCTGATCGGCGGTGAGTACAAGGTTAGAACCATCACCGGCGGTGAGTTTGACGTCATCTACACCCGTACTTCCGCGACGGTGAAAGGATGCCTTTCTCGCTTCAGACGCATGTTCGAAAACTCACATGATGAGTGGGTCACTGTGCTAGATGTTGAGTACACCACAGTCGTGGGATGAGAGAAGGATCTAAAGGATGAAGAGAGGAAGAATCCCGCCGTGATCCAAGTTTGCGTGCATGGCTTATCCTTGGTCTACCACATATGCCATGCCGACGTTGAGTGCCAGGATTTTAAGGACTTCCTCGAGAGCAACCTAGTGAAATTCATTACTGTAGACTTTGGTAACGACAAAGAAGTCCTACGTCGGATAGGCGTCGTTGTAGGCAACACCTTCGACCTCCAAAAGAATCGGCTGGTGTCCTCTCGTCACCTTCATCTTCGACCTGGCAGGAGCCATGGTTCATCCTTCGTACTGTAAACTGGAGAAACCTCCATACACGTTTCATCATCATGCATGGCAGCGGAATGTACTAGATATAGACCACATCCACTACGCTGCAATGGATGGCTACCTTTGTTTCAATATCTACAAGGGTTGGATGAAGAGCAACAGCCAAGTTGGCGGTTCAAGCAAAGAAGTATCGCCCAAGAGGAAGAGGGACAAGGACGAAGTCGAGGACCTGGACGAGGACTCCAAGTAAGGTGGCAGTGTCGTTGCTCATGGTGGTTCTAATGAAGTGTCTACCGGAATAGTTGCAAAGTTTAATTTCAAGTGTGCTTAATTTAATTTGAGGGGTGTGTTGTGCTGAGCCCCCAGCAGAACTATGTTATGTTTCTTCTTATTACTTTAACTCTTCAGTACACACATACTAGTATTTCTTACATTTCATCTTTTAGTTGGTATAGTACTACCACTTGTTTCTTCACATTATATACGTACAATATATATGGCCAACATCATATAGCCAGCAATTTAGTTGTCAAAGACTTTCAGGGTGCTTAGTTTTGTCAAAGAATTCCGTGGTGCTTAGTTTTATTTGAGGGTGGGTTGTGCTTTGGACACCATTATTGTGACTATCCTTTTAATAGTACTATATGCATAATTTGGCGTAGCGCTCTCTATATGTACCACCTTTTTTTAATTTCAAGTTTTGCTCCATGGCGCAATCCATCGATACTCTTGTTGTACAAAAGTATACATTTTTTAAAAGGCTAGAGGGCGGGGCAGTCTAGCTTGGTCGGTTTCACGAGAGGCGAGGGCCTTTGTGACTTGACGGCTCATTACTGCTGGAAGGCGGGGCCTTGTGATTTGACTGCTCGTATAAATGCGCCGACGACCTGATCGAGGAGGATCAAAGAACCGTGCATTATACTCAAGTTTTCCATTGGAGTAGTACTGCGATGGAGGAGCACGAAACACGGCAACCCGGTGCCATATGGCGATAAAAAAATGATCTAATTTGCTACTCATCTCATTGTTAGCATTGTTCGATTCATTCCCTCAAAAAACAAAAACCATTGTTCTATTCATGACTCGCAGAGAACGTGACACGTGCAGCGAAACACCCGAAGCAAAATATGAAACACAACAGCAAAATAAGAAGGAAGATTATCACCCAAATGATCTAATTCGCCGTGGAGTCGTAACTGCTTCTTCATCGCCTCCACGACCTCCATCTCCTTGCGCGTCTCCTCCACCATCTTCTTCATTCTGTCCATGACGCGGGATTTCTTGACGCGAGCCTTCATCATCTGTTCCACGGCCGCATTACGTACCTTGACAGCAGCCGGGTGCTCGATGCGGAGCTTCGCCAACTCCTCCTTCTGTTCCATGACGAGGGCCTGCAACATCTTCATCAAGGAACTACTATTCTCATGCAGCTTCTTCCAGCCGGCGTTCTTCTCCTTCAACAGGTCGATCTCATGGCAGAGCTTCGCCTTGTCCTCCTGAAGTCGCAGGATTTTGCCGGTCGCCTTCTTCTCCGAGGCAATGCTCTTCTTTAGCAGCATCACCAAGCTGGCGGTCAACTCCCCCTGCTGATTGAGCTCAGCGGGCATGTCGTCGAGGCTCTCCTTCAGCAACTCCATCAAGCCTTGGATTTACTCCTTCTGCTTATTGAGGTGTTTATTGAGCTGATCGGGCATGCCGTCGAGGGATAACGACTCCAGCTCCGCCGGCTCGGCATGTTCGCCTCCGCGGCTAGGGCGCTCCTGGGAGCCATCGCCTGCTCGTAAGAGATCTTTCGAGGTCTCTGTGTGGCGGCAAGCCCTCTTTTTTTTCGCAGCCTTGGTTGCCGCTCCCTTGTTACGAGTAGTTCTCGACCTAGAGCTCTGCTCACCGGCCATGACAACGACGGACGAAGAAGAAGCACTTATGAGGAGGAAAGGTAGAGTAATTTTTGGTTAGGTAGTTCCCCTTTTTATAACCTAAGTACTAGCACTAGTACTGATACCTGCATAGTAGGAACACGTTCAGGTTTGGTACGTACTAGTAGGTGTGAGCAGGCTTTCGAATGTGATGGGAACAAGGTAAAGATTAATTGATGGTTTTGGTTTCGAGGCCCGAAACAGCTCCCGATGAGTTTAGCGGAACATAAATTTAAAGTACTACACTGCTCAAATGCATAAATATTATGTTACTGTCAAAAATTGGCACAAAATACAAAGAAGACAAATGGAAGTACTACTAGCAACCCACGATTTAACTACTCGCATGCGCGCAGTGGAGTAATAATGTCTTTCTTCCGCCCTCACGTCCACTCAATTTGCATGCGCTGTATTAATTGACCATCAATGAAGTGAACGACTTTACACGCGTCAAATTATCACATGGGGTGGATCTTGGTACAAAATTGCGTCCCGTGTACCCGATGTGCGTGCGAGGAATGAGTGTGTGCATGGCGTGCGTGCACATCTTCGCCGTGCATGTACCGCCAAGTATGGCTCGGGGAGGACGAGTACATTCTTCTAGAACCAGCAGAAGACGTCCATCGTGATCAATCCACGCAAGGAGGTCGCGACAACGCCTCCACATGTGCCACGTGGCTTCATGAACTGTAAGAGAGACACTGTGTAGTGTGCCATTGGTATTCTAATTTACGTGTTTTGCACATACTCGAAGTACTAGTAAGGTACACATGCATTGCACGCATCAGATTTTGCAACCAAATTATGAATAAATACCACACTATAGCATGTAAGCTCTGAGTCATATATGCCTGATGTAGCCCTTCATTTAATTCTTATAGTTCATCTCATTCAAAATCAATTTATAAAAAAATCTAAGAACGCGGGAATAGGAAAAAACATGGGATTATCGTGGAATGTCGTCTTGAATCCTACAGGATTGTACGAGTGTTTGATTGTGCACGGAAAAAATGAAGAATTCTTTCAAAGAGGTTTGAGTGGATGGGATGTTTCCTATGAAATCTAGTGCAAATGAATCATATGGAAAAATTCCTATGGTTTACAATCCTACGAATCAAACAACCAAGATAGGAAAAATTCCTAATGATTAGAATCCTCCAAAATTCCTTTGAGAATCCTTTGAATCAAAGAAGCCCTTAATCTATTTTATGATTCATGGAATTGTGCATTGTAAAGCATAAGGTAAAAACAAATAATGGCAATTCAACTAGAAAAAAAGTTTGGGCAGTTATGATACGGAAGATTCTAGAACAAAAGAGAACCACTGTTGTTTTGAGGTTTGTGCATTATGCTTAAGTTCAACCATGGAGTCTGCTAGATTGTACATGTGGCAAAATCCGGTGGGGGGCTAGAAGATGGTGCGAGGGGCCCAGTGGAGGGAGACTATGAAGGAATGCACAAGTGCGAGATCGATATTTAGAGAGAGGGGGCGAACACGTGCGCTGTTGCACGCAATGGCGGAGCCATGAAAAATAAATGAGCTAGGGGGCCAAGCATTGCTAATCCTTTACGAGGAGGGTCAATTCATGAAATTAAACCTTTTTTAGCAGCAATTGTCTAATGATCACATTCATATTAGCCTCGATATATAGTGATGTTAGGGGGGGGGCAGGCCCCTTACTGCCCCCTGTCTCGCCATTGTGCACGCGTCTGAGAGATGAGGCGGAAGGCATGGATGATGAGAGGGGGATGTTGGAGATATAATTAATGTGGGTGTATTAGCTCTATATGTTAATCCTATATAGAGAGGTATAGATTGATCGATGTGGACGTGGGGAAGAGGGTGAGACCTCACTGGATATATCGATTGATCGGTTTGTGTGGAAAACTATGAAGACCTAGCTATATACACACATACATAGAGGAACATCGATCGTTGTGCATGCATGCGTGAGAGATAAAGAATGCCCGATATGATGGAGAGGGGGATGTGTGTGGGTGTGTGCCTTCATGGGAGACCGACCTGAAGAAAAAGATTGCATGCGTGCGATGGATAATGCCGACTGGTAGTGTGTGTGCATGCATGCACGAGAGAAAGTTAGTGGTACAATTATAAAGAGAAGACTACTGTGTGGGTATAAAAGAATAGGTGAGGTCATAATCAATGTAAAGTTGAATTCAAATATTTGAATAAGAGATCCTGATGTTTGAAACCCATGCATGCATGAATATAACGGTTTGGAAACGAGCATGTTGTAATGTATACACATTGAACAAGGTCAGACTGATTTGAATTTGAGATACCGATGGTAGACATCATTTGCCCACGTCGCATCCGTGCATGGACACACTATTCTAATTGGACATGATGGGCGGCTTTCGCATCACATATCTATATCTATACCCCTATATATATTATATTGTGTGTAGGTAACTTTAACTTTGAAAGATGGTCATTGGATGAGGCGAATCCGATGGTCCAAAGATGGAAAATTTGAGCACTATTGGCCGTTGCATATCATCTAGATTCCACTAGATTTCGCCACATGTATAATCTAGAAGACTCCATGGTTGAACTTAAGCATAATGCACAAACATCAAAACACAAGCACTTCTTATTTGTTCTAGAATCTTCCGTATCAGAATTGCCCAAATGTTTTTCTACATGATTTGCCATTATTTGTTTTTACTTTATGTCTTACAACGCACAATTCCATGAATCTTAAAATAGATTAGCTTTCTTATAAAAACTAGATGATTTTGAATAAAATGAACTATAAGAATTAAACGACCATCTACATCATGCATATATGACTCAAAGCTTGCATGCTATAATGTGGTATTTATTCATAATTTGGTTGCCAAATCTCATGCGTGCAATGCAGGTGTACCTTACTCTAGTCTAAATGGTGTTTGTGTGTGTGTTGTGCGTGTTGAGGTGCAAATTGTCTTTTTTTTGGGTACACGTTAAGCTTGTTCTTCCGAAATTTCAAGCTGGGCCTTGTTAGGCCGAAAATTGAAGCTAGCGTATCTGTCTATCGTGCTGCGAAACTCCCGCCTCTTCAACCCGCGCCTTCTTAGCCCAAAATATTTAAGATATATCTTTGTCTCGTTGTGCTCCGACAACTCCCTCCATCTCAACCGCGCCTTGCTATTCTGAAATTACAACGCACGCGAAAACTCCCACCTCCTGTGAAATCCCGATACGCGAAATGCCCGTGGTACCCCTGAACCGAAAGAACCGCCTCAAATCGGTGGGGGGTACTTTCGTAACTTACCCCACATTTCGGACAAGCGCGTCTCTAAGCCATGGTTCCCCACTGCCATCCCATCCGCCCACCCATTCATACACCGAGGCCGCGAAAACCCGCGACAAAACCCCACACCCTGCTCCATCCGCCACCCAGCCGGAGCCTCTTCCCCGACGATGTCGTCCACAACAACACCTCGACGTCCCTCATCCATAGTACCGGATGAGGATTCATCGTCGATCTCATCGTCCCGCCGGTTCAGCCACCCCGTCCTCCACCTCCAAGGAGCTGCCCCGATGTTCCCCTCGTCTTTCGCGCCACCTTCATTCCCACACCTGCCGTCTTCACCTACACCACCGGAAGAGCATCATCATCACCGTTTCCTCGGATGAAGTTGCGGCATAATCGGCGCCACCAAAGAGGTTGTACACTAATCGCCGCATTTTCTTCTTGATTCGATCTCACGGTGCTGCCGGCGCTTGGTCCCGAGCCGACACGGCGCGGCTCCATCCACGGCGGCGTCGCCGGCCACTTCCTCCACGGCGTCGCTCCCTCGGCGGCGACGTCCACATCAGTAGGAGCTGCTGCTGCTTTAGCTCTCGCTCGCGCTGCTGCTCTGCTCTTGCTCTCGGTCCCCTGCCTGGTCTGCTCTTGCTATTGCTCTTGCTCGCGCTGCTGCTCTCGCTCTTGCTCTTGCTTGCGATGCTGCTCCGATTTGGCTACACTTCAGTCGACTGAGTCGACTTTTGGGTCAGTCGATTTTCAAGGGGTGGGCTCGCCTGGGTGAAGGAAGAACCAGCCACAGCGGGGAGGGGGGCTCGCCGGAGAGGTACCACACTATCTATCTTAGGGTTCAGGATGGGGGCGGTGGTCGCTGGCGTTGGCGAGGCATTGGCGGGGCGGTGGCGTGGGGATTGCCGGAGAAAAAGCTCGGCATGGGGGGGGCCTAGAGGGATGGCCGGGGCGGCGGCGGACCGGCGGTGGGGAGTGTTTTCGGGGCGGGCGGGGTGGCGCACCACCGGCCGCGGGCGGCGGGGGGCTATTGTTTGGCCGGTGGTGGCTGGCGGCTCAGGGGGGTGGAGGTTGAAGATGAACCGCTGGCCCTTGATTTCGTATCCACCGGCTGCAAAATCGACTGACCAGAGATGAAAAAGTCAGTCGACCGACGTGTAGCCTCACCTTGCTAGTGCGTTCAGTTTCGACAGCAAAATTCAGTTTCGACAGTTAGGTTCAGTTTCGATAGTTAAGTTCAGTTTCGACAGTTAAGTTCAGTTTCGACAGTTAAGTTCAGAGATGAGCGGCTGATGTATTTTACATCTAGCACTTTGTGGTTATGTATTTTACGTCATGTATTGGAGATGCTATTAGAATTCCACTTAGGTTAACGTTGTTCATTGTCTCTCTTGTCCTGCTTCAGCCTCGGTGTCGTACAACTCACCAGAGCTGCTCCAACAACGAAACCCTCCATCACAGCGGAGCAGTACCTCGGGCTCCATCTCCAGATGCCTAAGATCTTCTTCCCCTCCTCCAACAGCAAAGTCAGCCAAAGCATCCTCACCGACCAACCCAATCACGCTGAGATCGACATGGCTTCGCCAAAGAGGTTGTACACTTGTTGCATCTCCTTTTTACTCTACATGTTATATATATTGTCCACTGAGCACTCGTAGTAACGGGAAATACGATTATTTTATCCTACTATATGACAAGCAGTGAGGTACCAGGCAACTTAGCTATCCGAGATGGACTCTCTTGAATGCCATCATTATTTATCTCTGCGTGTTTGAGCTGTGCATTTGTCGATGGGCCTGGGAGTTGAGCTAGTATGGCAGTGGCCTGGGTCCAAAGTAATAGAAGTAGCACAAAAACATTTTTTTAGTGTAGGATTCTCCTTGCTCAAGCCTGCCTACTAGAATCGCCAGTGCTTGAAAGGAAATGTGAATGAAAAACATAGGAATTGGAAAGTTTCCTATGGTACTACTTTTCATGAATTTGGTGCAAAGGAATGGAGCAAAGGAAAACTGTAGGATTTGTTCCTTTAGTGTCTCCTTGAAAGAAAAATCGTAGGAATTCTAATTACCACTTCTCCTCCTTTTCATATTCCTATTTATCAAGCACAAGACTAAGAGATAGTAGCATAATAGCATTATGACTGTACATTTTCTTGTGGTTTCACTTAATCTCACCATGCTTTTTTGCATCCTGTGATCTTCCAATTGTTGTGAATCCTGTGTTTTTAAATTCTCTGTTTTGCACGTGCATTCCTATCCTATTCCTGTCTATTTCCTATCCCTGCATTGTTAGAATCCTCAAATTCAAACAAGTCCTTACTCAATTACTTCTGTTACAGATATGTGTCAAAGAAAACCTTGTGTGGTTTGTCCTGCTCCTGCGGCGCTTTGTTCCACCCCAGCTCAGCTGCTCCAACAACGAAAGGGTTCACCACAGCAGGGATCCGCTCTCCAGACTGTCTTTCGCCGCCTCAGATCTTCTTCCCCGCCGCCGGTAGCCACGACAACTGCATTACCATCATCAACTGAGCAGATGACCTTGAGGACTACACGGGTCCACAAGAGAGGTCGCACTCTTCCGTGTCTGCTTACGTTATGCGTCGCTTAATATGATGACATGCTACATTATCGTCATGTTCACCTATTAGACTCCGAGTCAGGTCCAAACTAATGCTGAAACTTGAGTTTTTAAATGGTTGTGGGGTACATATTGGGGCAGCAATCAGTACTATCTGTCTACTATCTGGTTAATCTCCAGTGTCTACTATGACTTTCATGTTGGGTGCAAACAAACATTAAAGGAGCCATTATCTGTATTTTCTAACTAAAGCTATTATCTGCCTGCTATCATTGGTTTTGGGTCTATCCACAGTTTGCTACCATCACTCTGGATTTGTGCATGCACTCCTTACATAATCTCACTATGTTTTATTCCTATGCATGCCAATTATTGTACACAATGGAACTGATCATGTAAGAGACGAGCCTTGCGGGGCAATAAAATTTCATGAAGACGTCATTCCATGGTGGGCGCAAAGGCAGCCCCCCCTCCACCCATTTCGGATTGTAATCAAGAGGAAGATAACTGTTCTGAGGGGGATTCATAAGGAGAAGACCACTCCTATTTACCCCATGAGGTCTTCGCTCTAACTTGGCATGCTGATGCTAGTAATATCATGCATATGGTGCCTTGCATTGCTTACTGTATACATTAAATATGTCATCTGCTTAGTTTAGACATGCTTTGTGTCAATGCCATCTGTTTCGTTTCTTTATCGTATATGTGAATCATGCAATGCCATCTTGTCTAGCCAGGCATCATATATGTGAATTTTGCAATGCCACCCTGGTTAGCCAGTCATCTTATATGTGAATTATATCATGCCATCATTTTTTATTATGTGTTAAATTTGTCAACAATTTTAGTATATTCAATTACTCTTCCTGTGCATCAGCCATTCGACACGGTCATGGAAAAATCTGGAGTGGAAACAAGGTCTTCAGAGCAGACAATGCAATCTGACGAAGTGCATGTCTTGCTGGTTACCGATAGCTCCTCAAAGGAGGATTCAGAGATAGATGACCAGTCATATTTCCCCCCCGAGGTGCATGCCCTAACTTGGCAGGGTTATGTTACTCATATCGTGCGTATGGTATCTTGCATTGCTATGTCATTTGCTTAGTTTAGCCATGCTTTGTGTGAATGCCACCTGTTTAGTGTCTAATTACCATATATGTGAATTATGCAATGCCATCTTGTTGCAAGACATTATATATGTGAATTATGCAATGTTATCTTGTTGCAAGGCATTATGTATGTAAATTATGCAATACCATGCTGTTTAGGCAAGCGTCATATATGTGAATTATATCATGCCGTCCTTTTTTTGTATTTCTAATTGCTTTTGTCGACAATGTTTGTATATTCAACTGCTCTTCCTGTGCATCAGCCATTTGAATTGGTGATGGAGAAATCTGGAGTGAAAACAAGGTCTTCAGAGTAGACAATGCTACCTGCTGAAATAGATATCTTGCTGGTTACAGATAGCTCTTCAGAGGAGGATTCAGCGGCAGATGACCAGTCCTATTATCCCCCTGAGGTGTATGCTCAAACTTGGCAGGGTTATATTACTCATATAATGCATATGTTGTATTGCAATGCTTAGTTTTTACATCATATACACAATATTGAATGCCATCTCCTTAGTTGACACATCATATATGCGATTGCCCTCTGCTCACTTCCTTAGTATATAAATCATATATTTGAATTGTGTCATGCCATGATGTTTACATAGACAACATGTATCTGAATTATGGCATGCCAACCCATTTTCTAAAGACATAATATAGTTATATCATCTCATCCTGTTTACATAGTCATCATATTTTAAATTATGTCATTCTATCTGTGAATTATATCATGCCATCATGTTTCCATCGGCGGCATGTTTGTGATTTATGGCATGCCAACCACTTTAATAGACACATCATATAGTTATATCATGTCATCCTGTTTACATAGTCATCATATTTTCAAGTATGTCATTCTATCCTATTTAGTTAGCCATCATACATGTGAAATTGTGTCATGCTATCCTGTTTAATTAGCCATCATATATGTGAAATTATGTCCTGCTGTTCTGTTTGCTTAGACAACATAAATGTGAATTATTTCATGCCCTGTTTCCTTCCCTACTATCCATTGCACCTGTCTATCTTACAATGTATGTACATTCAATTACATTTCTTTTTTATCAGCCATTTCAATTGGAGGGAGTGATGGCAGTATCTGTGGGAGTAAAAACACGGTCTTTAGAAAAGATCGTGCTACCTGTCGATGCAGATAGAACCACGGTTGTACTTGCCCAAGAATCAGCCCCACCACACATAACCCACACTCATGCAGATTGTATGTAACGCCCCGGATTTGATGCGCCAGGTGTCCGCCAGTTATTCGCCGTCATTGCCATGTCATTTGCTTGCGTGTTGCACTTTGCCATGTCATCTTATGCATTTCATATCATGTCATCATGTGCATTGCATTCGCATACGTGTTCGTCTCATGCATCCGAGCATTTTCCCGTTGTCCGTTTTGCGATCCGGCACTCCTATGCCTCAAGCCGCCGCGCCTCGCCGAGAACGCGCGCCGCCGCCCGGCGCTTTTGCCGCCGTCGCCGGAGCTCTACCGCCTTCGGCCGGAGCTCTCCCGGCCCCGGCCTCCTCTGCATCTTCCCGGCGCTGCCCCGGAGCTCCTCCTCCGGCCGGAGCTCCCTCCGCCAGCCCCGGATCCAGCGCCCCCCGGCCGGATCCGCCCGTCTTCGGTGTCCCCGACGCTCTCCGGCGAGATCCGCGCCACCTCGGCATCCGTGCCCCGCGAACCCTAGAACCGAGGTTGACTTTTCCCCTCCCCCGAATTTTGCTAAGTCCCGAGATTTTTGCATAATCATGCCATGTTCATCGCATCGTAACTCTCTGCATAGTGCTCCGTTTCGTGCGTGTAATATGTCAAATTGTTCGTCTCAACGAGTACTTCATTTCACTCCATTGTGTCATTTTCATTTGAGCTCATCTTGATGCCCGAAATGCTGTTGGAAGAGTGCATGTTACTGTTAATCTGCTGAAACTGATATAACTTGCTGTTTTGTCATTTTTGCCATGATTGATGTGTGCATCCTATGAGTATGAGCTCTACATGTGTTTTGATCTATGCCATGCCATATTTGCAGAGGTGCAAACCATGTATTTTTGTGAGTTGTGTAGTGAGTGCATCAAGCTTGTTAAGTAGGGCACTTGCTGTTGCTGTTTTGCTAGGCTGATTCTGTTATATTTTGTTGCTATGTAAACATGCTTCTACAAGTCATTTCGTGCATAATCTGAAGATGTTTACTAAGGATGTTTTGTTACACATGTCATGATCTATCCATTCATGCCCTTGGTTGCAATTATAGCCTGCTGGAACATGTTGTTATCGTGATCCAAAGTTGCTTGATAATGTTGCTGTCAGCCTGTTAACATTAAGTTCAATGTTTCCATGATTGTTTGCTAGTGATCCATGCACCCTATGAACTTGATCTTGCCATGCTTAGCTTCATAAACATGCCTTATTACTGTTGGTTGCCTTGCCATGCCATGTATTGCTCTGTGGTGAGTGGTTCAAGCTCACCAACATGCCTACTTATTGTTGTTCCTGCCATGTATGAATCTGTAATATAACTTGCCATGTTTACATGGGTGCCATCATATTTTCTGTGCCCTTTTGGCTCATGGTCAGTAAGTGACTCTTGTTCTATGCATTTATTAGTATCATGCCATGCCTTTGTTTTCCATGATAAGTTCCTGTAACATGTTGTTTGATAGCTCTAAACATTGCAACATGATGTTATTCCTGCTAAAGCCTGAAACTGTTATTATTTGCAATCTTCCCATGTCATTTTGAGCATGTTCTAGTTGTTTCTGGAGATAGCTCAGTGTTCATGTTTTGTTATGCTTTACCTGTACTTCATGCCCATGCCTTTTGTTATTATGTTGGGATGCTGTAGCATATTGTTTTGATGCTTGCAATATGCCTAGTTTCTGTTTTGGACAGATTGGTGCTATGACTTGTATAGAGTGCATGTGTTGAACCGTTGCTCCGTTTTGAGTGTGCTCTATATGAAACTTGCTTGATTTTGCATGTAGCTTCATATTATCATGTCGCATCCTTGTTTTGAGGTGTTTGCTTGATGTTTGTATGCATTTTGCATCAATGCCATGTTTAACTTGTTTTGCTCATATCTTCTAGGCCGTAGCTCCGAATCTAATGAACTTTATATGTAACTTGACTAGAATCTCGTGTAGATCATCTTGGTGCATCTTAACTTGCTGTTTAACAACTTGAACATAAGGTTTATTCAGATCTGGACCAATTTCGAAATTTGCATATGAGGACTTACCGGAATTGTTATATGTGGTTCCCGGCCTCATTTAAACTTGCCTTGATGTGTTGGTCTTGTATGCATCATATCTTGCCATGAGTAGCTTCATGTAGCTTTTTCATGCATCATGCTTGTTGTGCATCATGTCTTGTCTATGTGTGGTGTGTTTACCATGTTGTGTGCTTCTTCTCGATAGTTCCCGTGTTCGTTGCGATTGTGAGGATGCGTTCGTCTACGTGTGGTTCGTCTTCGTGGCTTCATCTTCTTCATGGACTCGTTCTTCTTCCTTGCGGGATTTTAGGCAAGATGACCGCTACCCTGGATCTCACTACTATCATTGCTATGCTAGTTGCTTCGTTCTATCGCTATGCTGCGTTACCTATCTTTTGCTCATCAAGCCTCCCAAATTGCCATGAACCTCTAACCGTTGACACCATTCCTAGCAAACCATTGCTTGGCTATGTTACCACTTTGCTCAGCCCCTCTTATAGCGTTGCTAGTTGCAGGTGAAGTTGAAGATTGGTCCATGGTGGACAGGGTTATGTTGGGATATCACAATATCTCTTATATTATTAATGCATCTATATATTTGGTAAAGGGTGGAAGGCTCGGCCTTATGCCTGGTGTTTTGTTCCACTCTTGCCGCCCTAGTTTCCGTCATACCGGTGTTATGTTCCCGGATTTTGCGTTCCTAACGCGGTCGGGTGATTTATGGGACCCCCCCCGACAGTTCGCTGTGAATAAAACTTGTCCAGCAAGGCCCATCCTTGGTTTTACCATTTGCCTCACCACCACCTACCTTTCCCTTGGGAGTAATTAACCCAAGGGTCATCTTTATTTTAGCCCCCCGGGCCAATGCTTGTCTAAGTGTTGGTCCGAACTAAGCAGCCTGCAGGGCCACCTCGGGGAAACTCGAAGTCTGGTTTTACTCGTAGCTTGACTTATCCGGTGTTGCCCTGAGAACGAGATATGTGCAGCTCCTACCGGGATGTCGGCGCATCGGGCGGCTTTGCTGGTCTTGTTTTACCATTGTCGAAATGTCTTGTAAACCGGGATTCCGAGATCGATCGGGTCTTCTGGGAGAAGGTCTATTCCTTCGTTGATCGCGAGAGCTTGTCATGGGCTGTTGGGACACCCTGCAGGTATAAACTTTCGAGAGCCGTGCCCGCGGTTATGTGGTAGATGGGAATTTGTTAATGTCCGGTTGTAGATAACTTGACACCAGATCCGAATAAAAACGCATCAACCGCGTGTGTAGCCGTGATGGTCTCTTCTCGGTGGAGTCCGGGAAGTGAACACGGTTTCTGGGTTATGTTTAACGTAAGTAGGTGTTCAGGATCACCTCTTGATCATTGCTAGCTTCACGACCGTTCCTTTGTTTCTCTTCTCGCTCTCATTTGCGTATGTTAGCCACCATATATGCTTAGTCGCTGCTGCAACCTCACCACTTTACCCCTTCCTTACCCATTTAAGCTTTGCTAGTCTTGATACCCATGGTAATGGGATTGCTGAGTCCTCGTGGCTCACAGATTACTACAACAACAGTTGCAGGTACAGGTTATGCGATGATCATGAAGCGAGAGCGATGTTTTCTTGTTTGGAGTTTCTTCTTCTGCTTCTTCGATCAGGGGATAGGTTCCAGGTCGGCAGCCTGGGCTAGCAGGGTGGATATTGTTTGAGTTTCTGTTTATGTATCATCCGTAGTCGGATGTTGATCTCTTGTATGATGATATTGTATTCGTGTGGCATTGTGTGCCTTTTGTATATACCCCCATCTATTTATGTAATGTTGATGTAATGATATCCACCTTGCAAAAGCGTTTCAATATGCGGGTCTATCCTTGGTGGGACGTTCGAGTTCCTTTAGGATAGGGTCGCATATTGGGCGTGACATTGTACCCCTACCCAGTTGGACAGAGAACCAGCTACACCCCTTCTAACCCCAACCCTAGTAGATAGACACCCAGTTCCCGTTGACACAGCACCGTCTCCACCACAGAGCACCCAAACACGAGCAGTTAGTAAGGCAACTGCGGTGCCCAAATCACGAGGACCACCACTCCGAACCCGAAGTCAATGCTTAAAGCAGAAGAAGAATTGTTCTCAGGTCAGGTTCCGTAGCTATGGTTCATACTAGTTTGCTCTTGCATCACTGTATTTACTGATACCAACCAATTTCAAATTTGAAGGATGCAATTGAAACTCCAATGGCGCAACAGGTATGTTCTAAACCTGTTTCTTCAACGTGTTTGGATGTTTGCTGTTGTAACTTGCTCTATGTTGATTTCAGTTTCAATTGAATAAATAGTTATGTTCTCATGTCATGCACATTACAAGTGTTGTTATTGCTGTGTAGTTTCCCACACTTATATTCTGTCTATGCTGCTTTGTCTTAAACAGATATGATTCGAACTGTATCTATCTTGATTTGGCAACATAAACTAGAATCATATAGACCATACAGTGACCATACTACATAGATATATGTTTGTTTCATGCTGTTATCCTGTCCACCTTACTAGTGAACCGGTTTACCAAAATGAGTTTCATATACTACATTGTAAACCTGAGATGTGTTTGTTTGTTTCTCTTTTAGAACGTGGATAAAATATTGGAGAAGAGTACCCTGTTATGCAATGGTAAAGGAAGTAATGCAGATAAGGTTCAAGATAGTGAGACATCCCTGTTAGTCTCCAAGAAAGATGACAAAAACTATATTGAGTCTCAACTTCAAGTTGAAAGACATCGATCAGATGTTATGCGAAAGGAAGCCGAAGGACTGAGGAAGTCCATGCAGAATTCAGATGCATACTTTCTGGTGAAACAGCAAGCGCTGGAGGACTTAAGCACCAAACAAGAGAAAGTTAATACGCTTGCTAAGCATCTTGCCGCATTATGGGTACCTGTGATATTGTTTCTTGAGCTCTTTCAAGTGGTTTCAGATTCTGGACTTGTTTTCTTTGTGGCGTTTATATGTCTTGTGTTCCTATATTTGCACTGGTGGCGAACTTTGATGCCCAGTGGATGTAATATGTTTAATAGCCGTGATAACCTAGTGTAAGTTGCTTGCTTATTTATTTCCTTGTTGTGTTGTTTATTTGTTTGCTTGTAGTCAGTAGAGTTCTTTTTCTGCGATTTGCTAGTGGCTGCAATAACCTATTTTTTAAAACTAGGCCACAATAACCATGGGCTAATATTTACTGTAGTGACACTAGACCTACGGGCCATAGAAACAGTGGACCTTCTATAGGCCGTGTAAACAGTGGGCCTTCTGTGGGCCATAGAAACAATGGGCCTTCTACGGGCCGTAGAAACAATGGGGCTTCTACGGGCTGTATCATCAATGGGCCTTATATGGGCCATATGATCGATTGGCCAAACATGGGCCAAACAGACCGCATTCTGGCCGTAAACGGGCTAGAGTTGGAATCGTCCGTTCATGGGCCGACCATAACGGGCCATCGTTAATTCGCCGTATTTGATGACGCTATGAAAACGGCCCAACGTTTAACGGACCACAAACGGGCCGACTGTAACCACAGGCTGAATTTGGCCCACAAGCAGAAAATGACAATAACGGGCCGTAAGTAAACGAATGCTGGAAATGAGCCCAAAAATAAATGGGCTCTGAGAAGGCCAAAAGATAACATGGGCTAGAAATGGCCCAACGGAATAACGGACCGTTAATGGGTATAAAGTGATACACTGTTCTATACGGGCCAGTTTCACCACGGGCCGCTAATGGGTGTAAAGTGATACACTGTTCATGACGGGCCAGTTTCACCACGGGCCGTTAATAGGCCAAGAGTTACATAGGGCCTCATGTGGGCCGAAAGACGTCATGGTCCATACATGGGCCAGAAGTGAAAACAGGCTGGAATCATATTGGAAGGCCCAGATGACGCTACTAGGCCTAATTTGAATAGGGCATAATAGGCCTTCGGTTAGCGGGCTGTAAATGGGCTATATGCGAACATGCCGTTAACATGCTTTTCATTGGCCGGCCCGCCACCTTTTGACCAAGTCAAATGGGCCGGCCTTTTCACAGCAATGGGCCTCTGTTGGGCCATGCCACGTGTCGACGTACCATAGGTGCCTTTTGTCCAACGAGTGGATGACATCTGTCCCAACAATGAGCCGACACGTGTTTCCTCCAGCCAATGATGATTTTACACGTGGAAAATCCCCATTGGTCGGGGCTGTTAACGGGTTATCGGATCCAAAACCCGACCCGATAGCTTAACGACGTTCCGTTACGGTGGATGCCACGTGTCGGTTACCCTTGACGAAAGCACTTCTGTGACGCATGATTTATCGTCATGGAAGTGGACACTTCCGTGATGATAATTTTGGTAATGTCATGGAACACTTCTACGACGGCACATGTATGGCTATCTTGATTCTGTCATAAAATCATCATGGATGTATATGCATGACAAAAAACGCAACCTACTATGACAAACACGTATCATCACGGAAGTGTATTTTTTGTAGTGAAAGCATAATATGATCAATACATGATCATAAGAGTATCTCACACACAAGCACAAATATTGGAGCATGCATCAAACAAGTAAACGATCAAGGAAAATGACCAAAGTAGCAAGAGAGGCAACAAAAAGGCAAAACTCTCTCTCTCTCTCTCTCTTGAAGCCTAATGATCTATACACTTTCTCCCCCTTTGGCAACTAGTTACCAAAAAGCTTGAAAATGCATAGTGCTATTCGACACTCTAGGCACGATCTCTGGGAGCTTCTTAAGATGTCTTCTGGCTGGTTGCTCCGGTGTGCGTAGATGGCGTGGAGAGGAGTCCATCTGCAGAAACTTCAGTCGATGTCTGTGGAGCTGGAGGAGTTGAAACTGGAGGTATCACTGAGGCAGTTCCTGCAGGTGCTGACAATGTAGCCCTGGTATCACTGGCAACTGGCATAGCTGAAGACCTTTGTGCCCGTGGCACTTGCTGAAAGGTATTTCTGGTTGGTCTGTCACTCCTTTCTTCAAGATCTTCCTAGAGTATCACCATAGTAGATTGGATCTCGGTGACTGAGGGAGTCCTGGATTCGGGGGTCCTCAGGTGTCCGGCCTAGAAGTATGGGCCGGGTAGCATGGGCTGTACAGGATCAAGCTGAAGATCATCTACCGTGTCCGGATGGGACTTCTCAATACATGGACGGAAAGAATAGTGTCCGAAGGTTTCCTTCCCTGATAAACCAACCCTGTACAAACCCTAGACCCCCTCCGGTGTGTATATAAGCTGGAGGGGTTAGTCTGTGGAGGGAAACTTTTAATCATCATCAGAATCTTCATAGGCTAAACATCTAGGGTTAGCCATTACAATCTCGAGGTAGATTAACTACTGTTATCTTCATACTCATCGAATATAATCAAGCAGGGTAGGGTTTTACCTCCATCAAGAGGGCCCAAACATGGGTAAACACTGTGTCCCCTGGCTTCCTATTACCATCAATCCCTAGACACACAACTTGGGCCCCCCCTACCCGAGATCTGCCGGTTTTAACACCGACATCGATTCTTTCATTGAGAGCTCCGTTGTGCTGTCTACAAAAAGCGATCCATGGCTCACCTAGTCATCAACGACGATATCACTTTGGAGGGTGCCTAGCTTCGGGGCAGACCCTCTGGTTCGGCGGTTTTACCATGAGGGCCCGCGCGGCCATCGAGCCTGCAACTCCTCTCATGGCTGCCGGACACCATCCTCGCATTGGCCCCAAGTACTCTGAAAAATTGGATCCGGCAGATGTTTGGTCCTTAAACAAACTGCTAGACCGCATCGCCACCCTGGGGGTCTTAGCGGACTATGATCGGATCGGGCTCAAGCCCAACCAGAGGGAAATTAATCACCCACCAATCATCCACTTCATGGCAATCATCGAGGAATCGACCACTCACGCTTCCCTCCCCATATTGAGGACCAAGTATGTTCGGGCCACCGAATGCCCTGAGCCAGATACTTCCCCTTCGGATGGTACTTCCCCTTCTTTTAAAAGAAGCCCCCATGTATGTCCGAATAAACCGCATTGTTGGGAGCATGCACACATCTTTAAATGTATACACCCCACCATACATGGGGGCTTCTTTTAAAAGAAGCATATTGAAAAGCTTATAAGCTCCTTTTGTCCGTACTATCTGACGCTTCTGCCATTATATGCACCTTTATGACTTAAGTTTTTGCCAAGCTGGGTTGCCTTGCTCCTGTGCTTATACCCTACATTCCCGATTGTTCGACTAGGGTGTAAAAGGGAGCACCTCTTTGATTGTTACAACTGGGTTATCCGGACCTGTACCTCAAACGGGTGAAGCCAAAAGCTGGCGTTCTTAAGGGAATAACTGGTCGGCACATATACAACAGGCCGTTTCCAGCAAAAGTTATGAAATTGGTTGTCTGTATTTCAAATGCAAGCCCAGCCCAAGGAAAGGAACCCCTAACGAAACTATTTTTCTTGGAAGATGTTTCTTACGTAAAATAGTAATATAATATAACTCCACCGAGTACATTTTGTCTGTTCGAGGAATATGGACGGATTGCCTGGTTTCCGACAATACTAAATGTTTCCTAGTCAAACATAGTATACGGAAACACTCCAACTTTTTGGTTCGGAGGTAGAAGCCGAAGGTCTGCGATGACAAAATTTTCATACAATTCGGCAGGAGATAAGTTCGGTCATAAAGTAAATAGGTACATCGAATCGAACACTCACTCCCTTTTTACGCCATCTAGTAGGCTATCTAATGTACAATCTTGTTGTGAATATTTCGTCGCTGTCATTACTTGGTCATATACCAGGCTTGCGGGAATTTCCTTCTCGTCAGGTCCCCGCAGTCCAACTCTGGCCATATGGTTTGAGTCAAGACCAGTATAGCATGTATTCACCATGGCCCATGCCTCTCGAGCGCCTTCACGGCATGCAGACGTCTTCCACAGCTCGAAACGACACCGGGAACCCTTGAATAGATCAGCCACCCCCTCCATAATTTATGGAGGGATGTCGGAAGGCCATAAGGCATTGGCCATATTTTCATAGCCTTCCGAGGACGCTCGTGCAACTTTGGAAGCTCCTTCAGAATGTCGCTTTGCAGGACGGGCATTTCCTCTTCGGGGCGGCTAGTCAACATACCTGTATCAACCGAACTATAACACTCCATGACGGAGTCCTAGATTGGGGGTGTCCGGATGGCCGGACTATAGCCTTTGGCCGGACTCCTGGACTATGAAGATACAAGATTGAAGACTACGCCCCGTGTCCGGATGGGACTTTCCTTGGCGTGGAAGGCAAGCTTGGCGATACGGATATGTAGATCTCCTACCATTGTAACCGACTCTGTGTAACCCTAACCCTCTTCGGTGCCTATATAAACCAGAGGGTTTGAGTCCGTAGGACGAACAACAATCATACCATAGGCTAGCTCCTAGGGTTTAGCCTCTCTGCTCTCGTGGTAGATCTACTCTTGTACTACCATATCATCAATATTAATAAAGCAGGAGTAGGGTTTTACCTCCATCGAGAGGGCCCGAACCTGGGTAAAAACATCACCCTTGTCTCTTGTTACCATCCGCCTAGACGCACAGTTCGGGACCCCCTACCCGAGATCCGCCGGTTTTGACACCGACATTGGTGCTTTCATTGAGAGTTCCTCTGTGCCGTCGCCATCAGGAAGGATGCCTCATCCCGTCTTTAAAGATGGCATTGTTGCTAAAGGAGCTTTGGCCATCGGCCAAACTCTCCGGCTAGGCGGTATTATTATGACCGCCTGTTCGGCCACCGCGCCGACGATGACTTCTCGGGTCGTCGAAAGCAATCTTCACGTTAACTCAGAACTCGCCGAGTAGTTAGATCTGATGGAGCTCTCTTCCTTAAATGAGCTCTTGGATCGCATCACCGCCCTGGGAGTCGCTACAAACTACGATCAGATTGGGCCTAAACCCGATCTGAGAGAGATCAACTCTCCCCAGGTTACCCACCACGTTGCTGTGGTTGAGGAACAATATGGCGACCCTTCCTCTATTTTAAGGACTAGCTATGTCCGGATTCCCGATCCCTCCATGCCGGATTCCCACGGAGGGGAGGACGTCACTCAAGCCCTGAACCTAAAGTCAGGCAGCGGGTTAGATTCATTGACAACGCCCAAAACCCAAGCTTCCAAGTTCGAAACTTCTTGGCCTCGAGTCTTAGATTGGGACGGGTTCGAATTTAATTCCACCAGCCCACCCAAACATAAGCGATCTATCCCAAATCTGGCAAGAGCGCGCAGAAACAGTACACCATTACTGGGCCAGATTCCTCCTGGTCATGAACAGGATAAAGGATTGCCGTGAGGAGGACGCAATTTCATTCTTCTGCAATAAATTCACGGACAAGGGAATCCTTAATGCCATAATTCGTCGTGAAATTACACGCTTCGCTGACTTGGCGTCCATAGTATGAAAGTACTGTGCGATGGAAAGCGCCTGGAAAACCGAAATCAATTTTTGGGACAATCCGGCCCTAAATACAACCCCAGTCCGAAATAAAAGGGTGCATCATCGCCAGGCAGCTGGGTTAAATACCAAAAAGCAAAAACCCTCTATAGGGCATGGAACCGTACTGGAGGGATGGCTCAATGGACCCTGCAAAATTTATAGTACAGAGGGCGCCACTCCAACTCATAGCCTTAGAGCATGTTGGATACTATGGCAGGTGGCCAAAAGTGGCGAAGAGCTTCTAACTCCAGAGCACCAGCCCATGGATACCAGTACGGTATTAACAGTCTTTGAGACTTTCGCATCAAATAATATGCGGAAACGAACACTCCGCAGCCTTGCCGAAGTATACCAAGTAGCAACAATAAACCCATGGAGTGAGACAGCTATTACCTTTAATGCCAGTGACAAACCTAAATTTCGAACAGCCCGAGCACCAGCCGCATTGGTCCTCGGTCCAATAGTGGACGGCTTTCGCATTACCAAGGTCCTCATGGACGGTGTCAGCGGATTGAACCTCATTTGCGAGTAAACCCTCCAAAAAATGGAAATAGACTGGAGCCGCATTGAGCGAAGCAGCACAAGGAATAATCCCCAGTCGGGAAGCATGTCAGATCGGAAAAATCACACTCGATGTGGTGTTCGGCACGCCGGATAATTACAGGTCCGAGGACGTCACGTTCCAAGTGGCCCCGTTCAGCAGCGAATATCACGCTCTATTAGGGTGAGAGGCATTCACAATTTTTCAAGCTATACCCGTTTATGGGTACATGAAGCTCAAAATGCCCAGGCCCAATGGAATCATCACTCTTGCTAGTGATCCGGACATTGCACTCCGCGCCGAAAACAAGACAGCCAAGACTGCCCTTGAGGCACTATCCGGCCCTAGCGGCAGAGGAACTCATCGCAACAAGGCCCACGGTGAACAGGGACGATGTGATACTCGATAAGAGATCCAAGTCCACCTCCTTTAAACCGGCGGACGAAATAGTCAAATTCCAAGTCCATTCAACGGACCCTACAAAAACGGCCTCCATTGGGGCACAATTAAACCCTGATGTAGATGCTGCACTACGAGAATTCCTACGCGAAAATTGGGACATTTTTGCCTGGCACCCTTCAGACATGCCAGGAATCCCACGCCGGCTGGTCGAGCACAACCTAAACATCCTAAAAGGATTCAAGCCAGTCAAACAAGCTCTTCGGCGTTTCTCCGAACCAAAGAGACAGGCCATCGGAGAGGAGCTAGCCAAACTATTGGAGGCCGGATTCATCAGAGATATAAAACATCCGGACTGGCTAGCAAACCTGGTGATGGTACCAAAGAAGGACAAATCCTGGCGCCTATGCGTCGATTTCAAGGACCTTAACAAGGCTTGCCCAAAGGATCCCTTCCCCCTCCCCCGCATCGATCAAATTATCGACGCTACCGCAGGACACGATTCATTGTGCTTCCTCGACGCATACTCCGGCTACCACCAAATTAAGATGGCAGAGCCCAACCAAGCCGCAACGGCATCCATCACCCCATACGGCCCATTCTGCTTCAACACAATGCCCTTCGGGCTCAAAAACGCCGGCGCAACATATCAACGCATGATTCAGACATGTCTGGCAAACCAGATTGGCAAAACAGTGGAGGCATACGTAGACGATGTGGTCGTTAAAACCAAGCATGTCGAAACTCTTGTAGACGACTTGAGGCTCACATTCGATAATCTCCGTACATATGACATCAAGCTCAACCCGGAAAAATGCGTTTTTGGCATACCAGCCGGAAAGCCCTTGGGCTTCATTGTATTTGGCAGAGGAATTGAAGCAAACCCAGCCAAGATCCGAGCTCTGTCACAATTGGATATCCCAAAGGACCTCAAATAAATACAAAAATTGACTGGATGCATGGCGGCTCTAAGCCGCTTTATCTCCCGTTTGGGAGAAAAGGCATTACCCCTTTATCGCCTCCTCCGACGCACCGAACACTTCGAGTGGACGGATGCCGCCACGGCCGGACTCAAAGAAATAAAAGCCATATTGGCAACAAACCCGGTCCTGACCGCGCCCAACATGGGCGAACCAATGCTATTATATATCGCGGCAACTCATCAAGTTGTAAGCGCGGTACTCGTTGTCGAACGAGAAACGGACGGACACAAGTCCCCCCTTCAAAAACCAGTTTACTACGTGTCCACTGTCCTAACTCCATGCAAGTCACGGTACCCGCATTATCAAAAGATAGCGTACGCGGTGTTTATGGCATCCCAAAAGCTGCGACACTACTTTCAAGAGTGTTCGATAACAGTAGCCTCCATAGTACCTCTTAACGACATTATAAACAACCGCGACGCGACGGGCCGGATTGCCAAATGGGCCATTGAGCTCCTCCCGTTCGACATAACCTATAAGCCACGGCGAGCTATTAAGTCGCAAGTTTTGGCCGACTTCGTCGCTGAATGGACTGAAGCCGAACTCCCTAAAGAGTACGACGCATATTCCAACTGGATCATGCACTTCGGCGGCTCCAAAATGTTGGCTGGTCTGGGGGCTGGCGTCGTTCTGACGTTCGCAACCGGAGATACAATTCAATATGTACTCCAGATAATGTATACGGACTCCGACAACGCAGCCGAATACGAGGCCCTTCTACATGGTCTCCGGATGGCAGTCTCCATGGGCATTCAACACCTAGAGGTGCGCAGGGATTCGAACCTCGCGATATCCCAAATAAATGGAGACTTTGATGCCAAGGATCCGAAAATGGCAGCCTATCGCAACGCCGTCCTCAAAATGTTAGCTCGGTTCGAGGGGCTCGAATTTCACCATATAGCCCGGGATAACAACCAGGCAACAGACGTATTGGCACGCATTGGCGCAAAGCACGATGTCGTCCCTCCCAACATCTTCCTAGAGAGGCTGTTTAAGCCATCCGTACTACGGGAGGGGGAGTCCGAAAATAACAACCCGGACCCAACCGCACTGCCCGACACCGAACATTCTGACACAATTGGTGGTTCTGCCAACGAAGTAAGACCCTCAGCCCACGTAATAATGGCAGTCATCGCCCCGTGGACGGAATCATTCCTGGCCTACCTAACCAGGCAGGAACTTCCCGAGGACCAAAATGAGGCCCGCTGCATAGTGCGGCGATCTAAAGCCTACAAGGTCCATGAGGGAGAGCTTTATAAGAAAAGCACAACCGGAGTCCTTCAAAGGTGTATCTCCGAAGAGGAAGGGCGGAACCTTCTGGCCGAAATTCATGCCGGACTTGGCGGGCACCACGCCGCAGCCCGGGCCCTTGTAGGCAAGGCCTTCCGTGCTGGATTTTATTGGCCGATGGCCCGGGCAGACGCTTAGGACTTAGTCCAACGATGCGTCGGTTGCCAGCTCTTTGCTAATCAAAGCCACATGCCACCCACCGCCCTCAAACATATACCCATCACCTGGCCCTTCGCGGTCTGGGGGATTGACATGGTTGGACCCCTTAAAGGAGGAACCCACAAGCAAAAATACCTACTGGTCATGGTGGATAAATTCACCAAATGGATAGAGGCCAAACCTGTTAAGACGGCCGAATCCGGACCAGTGATAGACTTCATATTAGGGATCATACACCATTACGGCGTCCCCACAGCATCATCACCGATAACGGCACGAACTTCACGGCCGACGAGGTCAAACTCTGGTGCAAAAACATGGGCATCAAGCTCGACTATGCTTCAGTCTATCACCCTCAAACTAATGGTCAAGTCGAGCGAGCAAATGCTCTAATCATGAGCGGCATCAAACCCAGACTAGTGCGGTCCCTCAAGGAATCTAACACGCACTGAGTAGAGGAGCTCGACTCCGTACTCTGGGGGCTGCGGACCACGCCGAATCGCACTATCGGATTCACACCATTCTTTATGGTATACGGCGCAGAGGCAGTTTTGCCCTGCGATATAATTCATGACTCACCTCGCGTGCGCATGTACGAAGAAAGAGAAGTCGAGCTCAATCGGCAGGACAGTTTGGACGCCTTGGAGGAGGAGCGTGACGTGGCAAAAGCCCATTCCGCATTCTATCAATAGCAGGCTCGAAGATATCAAAGTAGAGAAGTACGGGCCAAAAGTTACAATGTTGGCGAGTTAGTTCTATGCCTGCCGGACAAGAAAAAGGACAAACTCAAGCCCAAATGGGAAGGTCCCTTCATCATCGACCAAGTCCTGACCGGCGGAGCGTACCGTCTGCAAAATGCATCGGATAACCGACTTGAGCCGAACCCATGGAACGCAGCCCGTCTCCGAAGATTCTACGCCTAGCGCCGGATTCTGAGTTCGTCTCCTTCCTCTGTCTATATTTTATACAGTAGTTGTCTTATATTTCTCCCCTTCTCCCTCCTTTTCTCTTACAGCCTTTGAAGGCTCATTCACTCTTTGTTTGCACACACTTGACGCGCTATCCGCGCTCATTATACCTGGGGGCTTCTTCAACATAAGCTTATTTATACGGGCTTCATGCCCAACACATGCGTCACACTTCCGCATGTACCTTTTATTCACCATTATATGCATCGATATGACTTAAGTTTTGGCCAAGCTGGGTTGCCTGGCTCCTGTGCTTACCCCTACGTTCCCGATTGTTCGGCTATTTGTTAAAGGGAGCACCTCTGCGATTGTTACTGCCGGGTTAGCCAGATGTGTACCTCAGACTGGGTGTAGCCGAAAGCTAGTGTTCTTAAGGGAATATTCGGTCGGTGAACTAAAAGACGATTTAATACCTATTTATCTGCCCCCAGATGTTTTTCTGCTTTTTTCGCAGTCCGGACATGCACTTTAGGGCATGCCTCCCAGGGAAAGGAACCCCAAACGGAACTATTCTCCCTGGAAGATGTTTCTTACTAACCATATAATATAACATAACTAGTTGGGCACTTGTTTGATAAAGCACTAATGACCCCTACGCCTGGTCTCCACGCATCCCCCGGTTCTTATATAACCGTGAGGGTATTCGGACACACTCCGGACTATTGGGTCCCGAGATTGAAGCGAAAAGGTCCGCTATGACAAACGATCTACAATCCGGCTAGAAGGCATTTTACATGTCATCTTAAATTACATAGTCAATTCGACTGATTGTATTCCTCTTCAATGCCATCTAATAGGCTGTCTAGTTTAGAGTCCTACTGGGAATACTTTGCCGCCAACTCTACTTGGCCATACACTAAGCTCACAGGGATCTCCTTCCCATCGGCCCCCACAGGTCTGACCTCGGCCATGTGGTTTGGGTCAGCCTTCGTGTACCGCGTCTTCACCATGGCCCAGGCCTCCCTGGCGCCTTGACGTCAGGCCGATATCTTCCATAATCGGAAGCGCCGCCTCGCTCCCTGAAGCCTCTCTGCAAGCTCTCCAAGGCCTTCGGGCAGGGAGACAGATGGCCACAAGGCCTGGGCGACGCCTTTCATCACCTGTCGAACTCGTTCGTGCAGTTGTAAGAGCTCGGAAGAAGGTCACCCATAGAACCGGGCATTTCCTCTGCAGGACGACCTGTGAGCATACCTACAAACATAACTCTATTAGTCGACTTCCTCGCCGAACTCTTTTTTCAAAGTTCGTTCAAGCACTTACTAAACATGCCGCGTCGAAGCCGCCGATTCTCCTTAACGGAGTCAGACAGCTGGGCACGAATATCCTTTAGTTCCCCACCCAGCTGGGTGTTGGCATCTTGGAGATTATTTTCTCCTGCCTCACCCTCGTAAGCACGTTCTTGCCGGCCTTTAACCAGCGCAAGAGCTGTTCCTTGTCCGGATCTACCCCGGCGCCATCTGCAATGCTATTGTCAGATTTACACACATGCCGCACCTCATAACATACTTATCCTTTGAAACATATATTACCAGAGGGGGTCTCTTTGGCTTCCCCTGTCGCGGCTAGTGCAACCTCAAGTTGGGCTTTGCACTCTTCAAGCTCCTGGGATAGTTGGGTATTCTTTTCTGTAAGATCCTGCATAACAAATGATCCTTAAATCAGTTATTCTAACTATTTCAAGACTCGGGGGCTACTGGCATATATAATTGTCAAATTTTCTCACCCATATGTCTTTTACATACTGCTTCGTGGCTCTGGCTAGACCATCTTGAGCGGCACGGAGGTGCGCATCTCCTGAAGTGAAGGCATTCAATGCCTCTTGGGAGAAACATGTGTCACAAAGAACTGTCCAGCGGCACCTGTGATTCATGGCACTCTCCACCTCGGAGTTGGTGGCGGACAATCTGTCGGCATCCTTTGTCGGAGGAACATCCGACGCACGCCTCGTGTTCGCCTCCGCTTCTGGGCCTGGCTTTGGAGCCTGGCTGGCGGAGGCTCGATCGGCAACCTCTCCGGGTATAGTCTGGCGAGCGCTCTTTTTCCTGAAGAGAGCACGAGCGTTAGTATGCCTTTCGGGAATCAAGCCTGGGAATATGGTGACACGCCATACCGTTGCGCCAGCGTTTTGATCCGGACCGCACTTCTTTTTAGCCTGCTGGGCCGTGCTGCCCCTTGTTGGCTAGCCGCCGCGGGCTCGGCCTTCCGCCTCAAGGGCACCCCCTGCGAAACACCATTGGTATACGGTGATCAAAAATAAGCACGGATGGGTTATTTTCAAAGTGTTGGGACTTCGGTCTCAATTACCTGTGAGGCTGGAAGTATTCCGGGGTAATCGGCCGTAATGGCGACCAAGGCATTATCGATGCTCAGTTGGTGAAATACCCCATCAATCAGCCCCACCGATATGTCTGGATCCTCTTGGGAGGCCGGATCGAGGAACCGTTCTGGATCCTCGGGTTGTGGAGGCGGGCTGTTTATATCCCTTACGGCCTGGCGCAGTTCCTGCGTCGAAATCGCAAAATGAGATACTTGACTATGGGAATATGGATCGGATGGGCAAAAAGAAATGTCCGCTTACCTAGCTTGGAGGATTGTACATAGAAAATCCGTCCTGTGGATTGACGCGGAGAAATTCCTCCTCTTCTCCTTTGTATAATGCGTACAAGATCTTCGTCAGATCGGCGACCGATCCCGGCCCCTTACGGCCATGCCGGGTGGCATCATCCTCCCCGTTGAAATCCCACATGGGGTGGCCTCTATACTAGAGCGGCTGCACCCCCCGCATAATGCATGTGCCCATGACCCCGATCATGGTCAGTCTGGAATGAGCTAACAACCTTATTCGGCTCATTAGGTAAAGGACGTCCCTGTCATTTTCCCTCTGAGGGCTCCGTGGACGCCAGCTTAGGCGTTTCTTCAAAGGAGCATTATTGAACTCCGGGAGGCCGATCCGAACAGGGTCCGACAGGGGGACATCTTCTATATAAAACCATTCTGAAGACCAGTCTTCGGACGCCTTCTTCGGGGTTCCGGATAGATATCCGGTCCCTGCGATGCGCCATAGTTCGGCTCCGCCCACTTGATATATCGACCCCTCCTGAAAACGGGGTACGAGGTAGAACAACCTCTTCCACAGCGTGAAATGAGCCTCAATGCCCAAATACAGCTCGCAAAGGGCCACGAAGCCTGCAATGTGCAAAATGGAGGCAGGCGTAAGGTTGTGCAACTGGAGGCCGTAGAACTCCAGGAGCCCCCGGAGAAACGGATGAATTGGAAATCCGAGCCCTCGTATCAAATAAGGGACAAGGCATACCCTCTCTCCTTTGGAGGGACTGGGGACACTCTCCGCTTGCTTTCCGCCCTTATAGGTGGCGAGTACGGCTTGAACCGGAACCATGAAGGCTGGGGGAAGAAATCCCTTGGTTTGGAGCGCCACTAGCTCACTATGCGGGACGGAGCATCTCTCCCAATCTCCAGGCTGAGGGCTGGGAGGGCGAGAGGAGGAGCCGCGTCGACTGTCCATGATGGAATGGATTTATGTTAGATGCGCTCTGATGAATGCTCGCGAAGGGGGAATGGTGTGACTCGGATCTAGATCCTCGTCTCTTTTATAGGCAGCTCATTTGCGCAGCTAAGGGGGTAAATGTAAAAATACCCTGGCTTTTCGCATTCGTTCAACACATGGAAGATGGCCATTATTGGGCGTGGAGGCCAAGGAGCGCAATATTTATGAGGAGTCGGACACTATTCAACAGGTACACAGGATTTGGAGAAGAACCCGCCTTGCAATGCCGAAGACAATCTACGCGTCGGACTCGTTCTCATTAAAGCCTGGTTCGGGGGCTACTGAGGGAGTCCTGGATTGGGGGGTGTCCGGATGGCCGGACTATAGTCTTTGGCCGGACTCCTGGACTATGAAGATACAAGATTGAAGACTTCGTCCCGTGTCCGGATGGGACTTTCCTTGGCGTGGAAGGCAAGCTTGGCGGTACGGATATGTAGATCTCCTACTATTGTAAGCGACTCTGTGTAGCCCTAACCCTCTTCGGTGCCTATATAAACCAGAGGGTTTTAGTCGTAGGACGAACAACAATCATACCATAGGCTAGCTTCTAGGATTTAGCCTCTCTGATCTCGTGGTATATCTACTCTTGTACTACCCATATCATCAATATTAATCAAGCAGGAGTAGGGTTTTACCTCCATCGAGAGGGCCCGAACCTGGGTAAAAACATCGTGTCCCTTGTCTCCTGTTACCATCCGCCTAGACGCACAGTTCGGGACCCCCTACCCGAGATCCGCCGATTTTGACACCGACACTCCGCATTATATGATTCTATCAATAATCTGGACGGTTCACAAGACATACCGAATATGCCGCCCTTCAGCTTCTAGTTTTCTTGTTGTGCCTCCAAGAGTTGAGCCTTCAAGCTCTTTATCTCTTCGGCCTGTTTCTTCACCTCCTCTTCTAGTTTCTTATCGTTGCTGTAATACACTAGGGCACTCTTTATTTCTTCAAGCTCGAAGACAGTGGCATTTAGCCGTGTCTGGCTTGTCTCGAGCACCTGGGTCAACGCACTGTTCTTCTCCTTGAGAACCAGCAGTTATCAAACGATCCTCAAATCAGTTTTGTCCACCCGCTTTAAGTCTCGGGGGCTACTACTATCTATCCACTAAGTTCACAAAAAAATTACCTGCATATCCTTTGAGAACAGGCGAGCAACCCCGGTGAGTCCGTCCCGGACAGCTCGGGTGTACGCACCTACAGTGCTTAGGGCGGTAAACTCCGGCTCCGTCAAAGTAGGGGCACGCAAGGCTTCTATCAAGTAACGGACATCTCATCCGGCTCTCCGTGAGGCGAACGAGACTGTGCCGCATCAACATGCACCCCCGTCCTAGCTGGTATCTCCGGCGCCGTACTAGCCGCGGCTCGGCTGGCAGGGATCTTGTTCATGGTTCACCGTATATTCCTCTTGCGATGATAGAAGAAGGATGCGAATGACAATTCGGCTTCATGCCCGAATATTATATAAGAGGAATATACCGTTTCGGTGATGGAGCAGGTTCATTGGTTCTTCCGACTTCCTTCCATTTTGCACGACCCTTCTGCTAAGGTGCTGACCTTCTCTTGGTCGCCCGCCCCTGAGTACGGCTTGCTGAGCGCCGATCCTACGAAACATGGTTCAATGCGGAGGATAAAGAGACGCGCAGAAGTATTTCTCTCCCCTGAGAATACAATTTCCGAATATTAAAGGCGTTTTTCAGTCCGAATGGCATAGTATTGAAGCAGAAGGGACTGTAAGCAGTGATGAACACGGTTGCAGCCTGGTCCAATTCCTTCATTTTAATCTGAGGGTATCCGGAATAGGCGTCGAGGAAACACAAAGAATTGTGTCCTATTGTTGCGTCGATGATTTTGTCGATGCGAGGCAATTGGAATGGATCTTTAGGGCAAGCCTTGTTGAGGTCCTTGAAGTTGACACACAGGCGCCACGATTTGTCCTTTTTAGGTACTATGACCAGGTTGGGTAACCAATCCGGATGTTTGATCTCCCTAATAAACCCAACCTCTAATAACTTGGCTAGCTCTTCTCCCATGGCCTGACGCTTGGGCTCGGAGAATCGCCGTAGTGTCTGCTTCATGGGTTTAAATCCCTTGATTATATTGAGAATGTGTTCGGCCAGTCTTTGTGGGATGCCACGTATGTCTGAAGGATGCGAGGCGAAAATATCCCAATTCTCGCGCAGGAATGCGCGTTGGGTGGCGTCCACTGCCGGATCCAGCTGTGCTCCGATAGATGCTCTTTTATTAGGGTCTGTCGGGTGCACTTGGAATTTTACTATTTCTTTGGCTGGCTTGAAAGAGGTGGACTTGGATCTCTTATCAAGGATCACATCATACCTATCCACCGTAGCTCGTAAGGTGGTTAATTCTTCCATCGCTAGGGCCCCGGATAGTGCTTCAAGGGACAAGTATGTGGTTTTGTTTTCGGCACGAAGGGCTTTGGGGTCGCTCGAGATTGTGATAATTCCCTTAGGGCCGAGCATTTTGAGCTTCATGTACCCATAATGGCGTATAGCTTGAAAGCGTGAGAAAGCGTCTCGGCCGAGGATAGCGTGATACCCACTGTTGAAGGGGACCACATGAAAAAGCAACTCTTTGGATCTATAGTTCTCACGCGTCCCGAACACCACATCCAGTTTGATTTTTCCCGAGCAATGTGCCTCTCGATTGGGGATAATACCTCGATAGGTGGTGTTGCTTTGCTTGATGCGTGACCTATCCATCTGCATCTTGTCGAGCGTGTCCTCATAGATGAGGTTAAGTCCTCTACCGCCGTCCATGAGCAGTTTAGTAAGCCAGAAACCACCAACGATGAGGTTTAGTACCAAGGCGGCAGGTGCTCGGACTGACCGAGCCTTTTGTTCGTCTTCGGCCGTAAAGGTTATCGCCATGTCGTTCCATGGGCTCAGTGCGGTGACTTGATGGACTTCGGAAAGGTCGCGGAGCACCCGTTTGCGCCGGTTGTTAGAAGAGAAAGTCTAGAACACTGTTAGGACATTAAAGTTGTCCTTCTCCAGTGAGTATCCTTCTAGAGTTGTGGTGAGGATGGCCTCTCCACCTTTTTCTACCTGTCGGAGTACCCAGCATTCCCGGAGGCTATGGGTTGGGAGTGTGTGCCGAGTGGTATGGATCAGGCAGGGTTTGTCCAATAGTTCATCAAGAACGGACCTACGTCCCGTGAAGGGCTTGTTCTTCCTGCCCATAGCCCGATGGCCGGGTGACCCTCCGGGGTATATTCTTTTAGCCTAGGCCGCACACTGCGTCAGGGTGGCGGGCTCCAGTTGAGTTTTCTGGGCCCTCCATATGCTTTCCATTGCACAATACTTTTGTACTACATGCGATAATTCCGTGAAACTCTGTATGTGGCGACGGTCGAGGGCATTCAATATCCCTTCGTCTTTGTAATTACGATGGAAGACCAAAACTGCGTCGTCGTCTAAGCAGTCCTTTATCTTGTTTTTAACAAGCAGGAATCTGGCCCAAAAGTGGTGGACCATTTCCTTGGGCTGCTGCCGCACATACATCAGGTCGTATATATCTGGAGGACCTGAGTTGCTTGGAGAATATAGATTGTGGTGGGTGGGTGGATTAAATTTTGGATCCTGTCCCATGTCTATATTTGGAGCCGGTATGGCTTTGGAAGTAACCAGTTTGGGTCCGGCTAAGCATAAAGTCTCTGGTAATCCCACGCCTGAACCGGAGTCCGGTGGGGGTAAAGTACCGTCCAAAGGGGAAGTATATGGCTCAGGGGATCCAGTGGCCCGAACATACTTGGTCCTCAATATGGTGAGGGAAGTGTCAGTGGCCGGTTCCACGACGATCGCCACAAAGTGGGTAATCAGTGGGTGATTAATTTCCCTCTGGTCAGGCTTGAGCCTGATCCGATCATAGTCTATTGAGACCCCTAGGGCGGCGATGCGGTCTAGCAGTTTGTTGAAGGACGAAACATCTGCTGGATCCAATTTTTCAGAGTACTTGGGGCCAATGCGAGGACGGTGTCCGGTAGCCATGAGAGGAGTTGCGGGCTCGATGGCCGTGCGGGCCCTCATGGTAAAACCGCTGAACTGGAGGGTCTACCCTGAAGCCAGGCACCTCCAAAAGTGATATTAACGTTGATGACTAGGCGAGCCATGGATCGCTTTTTGCAGACAGCACAATGGAGCTCTCAATGAAAGCACCGATGTCGGTGTTAAAACCGGTAGATCTCGGGTAGGGGGGCCCAAGCAGTGCGTCTAGGGATCGATGGTAATAGGAAGCTAGGGGACACAATATTTACCCAAGTTCGGGCCCGCTTGATGGAGGTAAAACCCTACTCCTGCTTGATTATATTCGATGAGTATGAAGATTACAAGAGTTAATCTACCTCGAGATCGTAATGGCTAACCCTAGATGTTTAGCCTATGAAGATTCCGATGATGTTGAAAAGTTTCCCTCCACAGACTAACCCCTCTAGTTTATATACACACCAGAGGGGGTCTAGGGTTTGAACAAGGTCGGTTTATCAGGGAAGGAAACCTCCAGACTCTATTCTTGTCGTCCACATATTGAGAAGTCCCATCCGGACACGATAGATGATCTTCAAGTTGATCCTGTATGGCCCAAGCAACCCAGCCCATACTCCTAGGCCGGACACCTGAGGACCCACGAATCCAGGACTCCCTCAGTATCCCCCAAACTTGGCTTCAATGTCGATCTAGTATGCGGACGCAAGTCTTCGGCTTTGCAAGGCGGGTTCCCCATTATACTCCAGATTGACGATAGTCCAGCATCGGCTTCTGCACCCAGTCTTTATGATTCCTCCCTGCAGTCGCCTCGATTTCCACGCGTCTGAGTGAATGTGAACGGTCCATTATCCCTGTATTTTAATATTCCTGACAAGCACAAGCCGCGCCTATAAAACGAGGTGAGAAATACTTCAATTCTAGATCATGGAGTTTGGTCTCAATGATCCTCTCAAGACTCTCATGATTCTGAGTCGGGGTGGCCAATAACTTCTCAATCCTCATAGTAGCCTCAAGCAGATAACTAAGTTGATCCTGCTTGGTCTTGAGCATCACTTGTGAAGCATCTGGAGCACTATCTGGTTTTGCTGCTTTTGTAGCATTTGCTTTCTCTCTCTTCTCCTGGGCTTCTGCACATGTTGGATGATATGCATCCATGACAACCTCATTGTCCTCAAATTCTGGTCTCACGAGAAGATGCTCTTTGCCAATAAGATATGTCCTTGTCCCCATCTTGGAGTTGATAAGCATTTGAATGTGAGGGGCATATCCACATGATCTTTTCTGATCAGCTGCAGTTCTCTTCACTGTCTCAACAATGAGACTCATCACCTTGAACTTCTATGGCACATCAAACAAATGAAGCAAGTTGATTGAATGGCCACGGATCATTCTATGATCTCCTGATTTGGGCAGCAAAGTGTGCCTCAAAATGGTGTTCATGGTGGTCAAGCCAGAGAGAAGATAGTAAATTGATCCAAACTTGTGAGTCTCCAAAGCCTTGTCAGGAATTTCCTTGTACATATTTGCCATTGAGTGGTGGTCCTTCCTGGGCTTGGCATACACATCTATATCATTTTCATCCTCATCAGGGGCTTTGATCAACTTGGCACACTCAGAAATTGTTGATTGATACCTGGTTCCTTCTGTCATCCAGACAATCTTATCATCTAGATAGAAATGAGCAGTGGAGTGGAATTGCATTATCATCTCACCATTCCACTTTGTCAATTTCTGGCCAACAAACTTGTCAACTTCATTCATTCTGAAGCTCTCATGCACTCATGGAAAGTAGTCCTAATTATCTTCAATGTATGTCCAGTCAACCCATCTCATGTCACATACTATGGTCTTCTTGTCCAATAGGACTGTTTCATAGAAGTCCCACTATTCTTTGGTATGGAAACGATAATCAACAGCAGTCCTTCCCCTGACAGCATAAGGATCAGACTATCTCCACAATCTCAGACCTGCATCTTTCCTTTTCTTCATGTTTTCAGCAACAGGATGATTGTCATCATATCTGGAATCTTTGGCTTTAGCTTTCTGAGCACTTGTTGCTCTTCTTCATCTTGAACTTTTGGCACTGGGGCCTTGTTCTTTTCAGCAGCGGGGATGTTTTTGCTGGATCTCTTGGGTGCAGAGGGTTTTGAAGCTTGAGCAACTGGCTTGGGGGCTGTCTTGGGCTTAGATGGAGCAGCCCCACACCTTATGGCATCCCCCATGAGCTTTTGAGACTTTGGTGGAGGTGCAGCTGTCTCTTCCTCCTCCTCTTCTTCCTCATTAGATGAGTGTTTCTCAAATTCAGCCATTGGATCAACTAGCTTGCACCATCTTCCTCTTTTTATTTCCTTCTTCTAATTTTCAGCACCACTTGTTGTAGTTTGAGTTGAGGCTTTGACTTTTGACACATGCTTCCTCTTGGCAGGAGCTTTAACTTTCATACCAGGCTTGGTGGCAGTAGCGGCATACTCCTTCTTGAGCACTTTCTTCCTTGAGGTCACGTCCTCATCAACAACAAAGTCCTCATCCTCTGAATCTGAGGTTCTCTTCTTCCTTTGCCTAGTAGCAGCCTTATGCAAGTTCCTTGGACTGCTTCTGCTACCTTCGTCATAACTGCTATTGGAGGGACTAGTGCCCTCACTGAGATTCACCTCCTCCTCAGACCTGTTCTGACTGTCACTGCCCTCAAACATCTCTGGAACTGACCATGTGAATAGATAGGCATAGGAAGAGTGGATGAGCATCACAAAGAACATCTATTTTTGCAAAAAGGTTGAGACAAAAACTTAATTTTAGTTTTCTGTAGAAAGCATTTTGGAGCTACCGATATGACTAACTCGGTGACACCGAAGCAGCAATAGAGTCTAAACATGCAGTTTTGGTCAGACCGAAATGCAGGCTGGTGACTCCGATATGCAAGGATTTCACACAGTGAGTGATTTCGGTCAGACCGATTTGTACGCTTCGGTCAGACCGAGTTGTACTTGTGCAATGGCCTGAGCCAAATTGGTGAAACCAAGATCCTCAGATCGGTCGGTTCGAGATGAATTCGGCAGAAACCTAACCCTAAGTTTTTGAACCAAATCTGATCTAATGGAACTTTTCGGTGGATAGATTGATATCATGCGTGTGTAGGCATTCTGGGAACGGGGGTACCTAGACTTGTCTGCCTATGGACCATGGCGTGGCTCCATCAATGGCCTGCTACAGCCCAGCTTTGGCTTTTACAAACTCAAGACCCTCGTGAGGGGCCAAGCCTCGTGAGGCGGACAACACCAAGACCCCCAGGGGAGCAGCCTCCTCAAGCTGGCTCCCGAGGAGCGGAGATTTCTATGCAAGGCTCATCTTGTGAGGTTCGGATGACATGAGCCATGACAACCAAGGCCAGGCGGGCGCCAGCGGGCGCAGTGTACCAGTTTCCTCTTTGGTGCTAAGGAGGCAAGCGCAGGTGCGGGGTCCCGAGGAATAAGCCAAAGGTTTCCATTCCCGTGCAACGAGACCAAGACCGCCAGGACGGCAGGACGGAGGTCCTCAGCGAGTCCACCATGGCGTCACTAATACGTCTCCAACGTATCTATAATTTTTTATTGTTCCATGCTATTATATTATCTGTTTTGGATGTTTAATGGGCTTTACTATGCACTTTTATATTATTTTTGGGACTAACCTATTAACCGGAGGCCCAGTGCAAATTGTTGTTTTTTGCCTATTTTAGTATTTCGCAGAAAAGCAATATCAAATGGAATCCAAACGGAATGAAACCTTCGGGAGAGTGATTTTTGTAACAAACATGATCTAGAGGACTTGGAGTGGATGTTAAGAAAGAAGAGAGGAGGCCACGAGGCATGGAGGCGCGCCTACCCCCCTGGGCGCGCCCCCACCCTCATGGGCCCCTCGCAACTCCACCGACCTACTTCTTCCTCCTATATATACCCATATACCCCGAAAACATCCAGGAGCAATATAGATCAGGAGTTCCGCCGCCTCAAGCCTCTATAGCCACCAAAAACCAACCGGGACCATGTTCCGGCACCCTGCCGGAGGGGGGATCCCTCACCGGTGGCCATCTTCATCATCCCGGCGCTTTCCATGATGAGGAGGGAGTAGTTCACCCACGGGTCTGAGGGTATGTACCATTAGCTATGTGTTTGATCTCTCTCTTTCTCTCTCTCTCTCTCTCTCGTGTTCTCGATTTGGCATGATCTTGATGTATCGCGACCTTTGCTATTATAGTTGGATCTTATGATGTTTCACCCCCTCTACTCTGTTGTAATGGATTGAGTTTTCCCTTTGAAGTCATCTTATTGGATTGAGTCTTTATGGATTTGAGAACACTTTATGTATGTCTTGCATGTGCTTATCTGTGGTGACAATGGGATATTCACGTGATCTGCTTGATGTATGTTTTGGTGATCAACTTGCGGGTTCAGTGACCTTGTGAACTTATGCATAGGGGTTGGCACGTTTTTCGTCTTGACTCTTCGGTAGAAACTTTGGGGCACTCTTTGAAGTACTTTGTGTTGGTTGAATAGATGAATCTGAGATTGTGTGATGCATATCGTATAATCATGCCCACAGATACTTGAGGTGACATTGGAGTATCTAGGTGACATTAGGGTTTTGGTTGATTTGTGTCTTAAGGTGTTATTCTAGTACGAACTGTATGATAGATCGATCAGAAAGGATAACTTTGAGGTGGTTTCCTACCCTACAATAATCTCTTTGTTTGTTCTCCGATGTTAGTGACTTTGGAGTGACTCTTTGTTGCATATTGAGGGATAGTTATATGATTCAGTTATGTTACTATTGTTGAGAGAACTTGCACTAGTGAAAGTATGAACCCTAGGCCTTGTTTTGAAGCATCGCAATACCGTTTGTGCTCACTTTTATCATTAGTTACCTTGCTATTTTTATATTTTCAGATTACAAAAACCTATATCTACCATCCATATTGCACTTGTATCAACATCTCTTCGTCGAACTAGTGCACCTATACAATTTGCCATTGTATTGGGTGTGTTGGGGACACAAGAGACTCTTTGTTATTTGGTTGCAGGGTTGTTTGAGAGAGACCATCTTCATCCTACACCTCCCACGGATTGAAAAACCTTTGGTCATCCACTTGAGGGAAATTTGCTACTGTCCTGCCCAACAACGTCTACAAGGAGAAGGTTGCGTAGTAGACATCAAGATATTTTCTGGTGCCGTTGCTGGGGAGGTGAGTGCTGGAAGGTATATCTTTAGATCTTGCAATCGAATCTTTTCGTTTCTTGTTTTATCACTAGTTTAGTCTATAAAAGAAAATTACAAAAAAAAATGGAATTGAGGGTGCCTCATATGCTTCATCTTTTAATGTCTTCCATGAAAATAAGGATTCCAAAAATTGTGCTCAAGTACTAGAAGAAGAATTACATAGAATGCTTGGCACTAAATCTTTGAATGATGAGCATGATTGCAATGTTGTTAGTATGAATTCTTTGAATACCCATGATGCTAATGATATGCAAAGCTACAAGCTTGGGGAAGCTATGTTTGATAAAGATGATATTTTTTGTCCCCCAAGTTTTGATGAGCAAATTTATTATGATGAAAGCATGCCTCCTATTTATGATGATTATTGTGATGACACATATGCTATAAAGAATAAAGATAACCATGAAACTTGTCATCTTGATTTTAAATTTCAATTGGATTATGCTTCACATGATAGTTATTTTGTTGAGTCTGCTCCCAATACTATTGATGAGAATAAATTTGCTTATGTGGAGAGTAGTAAAATTTCTATGCAAGTAGATCATGAAAAGAATGCTTTATGTGCTGGTTATATTGTTGAATTCGTTCATGATGCTACTGAAAATATTATGAGGGAGGAATATATGCTTGTAGGACTTGCAATGATATCAAGCTTCCTCTCTGTGTGCTTAAAGTTTTAAAGTTATGCTTGTTTTGCCTTCCTATGCTAGTTGATTATTGTTCCCATAAGTTGTTTGCTCACAAAATCCCTATGCATAGGAAGTGGGTTAGACTTAAAGGTGTTAGTAATATTCTTCATGATGCTCTCTTTATGTTTCAATTCTTATCTTTTATGCGAGCATCATTGAAATCATCATGCCTAGCTAAAAGGCATTAAAGAAAAGCGCTTGTTGGGAGACAACCCAAGATTTACCTTTATTGTTTTTGTGTGTTCACATGATTATGTTACTGTAGTAATCATGTTTTATAGAATTTTTTTCAATAAAGTGCCAAGTAAGACCTTTAGGATAGCTTACGGTGATAGTTGTGTTGATCCTGCTGAAAATCAGAAACTTTTGCACCCAGTAAATTAGTTTTGATAATTCGCAGAAACTTAATTTTGATAGGATTGTTTTGATAATTCGCAAAAACATGGATTGGTACACAAATTGATCAGGTTTACCTAATTCTGTAGAACTTTTGGAGTTACAGAAGTATTCGAGAGTTCTGATTACTCTGAGACTTTTCTGCTTTTTTGTGATTCTGTTTTCTATGTGTTGTTTGCTTATTTTGATGAATCTATGAGTAGTATCGGAGGGTATGAACCATAGAGAAGTTGGAATACAGTAGATATTACACCAATATGAATTTAGAATGAGTCACAACAGTACCAAAAGTGGTGATTTTTTTCTTATACCAACGGAGCTTACGAGTTTTCTGTTAAGTTTTGTGTTGTGAAGTTTTCAAGTTTTCACTACTAGAAAAAGGCCTGTTAGTGGCGTACCTATTTTTGATATTAATGGCGCACTACAGGTGTGCCACTATTATAACACCATTAGTAATTGTTAGTAATGGCGCACCTATAGTGCGCCATTACTATGCCTAGAGGTGCGCCATTACTATCTGATTTAGTAATGGCGCACCACATAGAAGTGCGCCATTACTAACAATTTTTTTTCAATTTTTTTTCCAAAATTTGTTTCAATTTTTTTTTAGAATTTTTTTTCTTAATCTTAGGTCACTATGGCTTAATCTCGGGTCAATATGCTTAATCTCAAGTCAAATCGCACTCCGTGGTCACCCATCCTTAACTTCAGAGTTCTATTCAATCCCAGCACCAGCTCACTTAACAGGCACTTGTTGATATATCTAGCATATCAATCCTATTAAACCTTGTTGATGTCTAGGACTTTGTTCATGTTCACGAGTGTGATGAAATTTTGAAAAAATATTTCAAACTTCCGTTCATATTATGTATCTTATTTTGAAAAAAAAAATCCAAAAAATTCGAAACTAATTTTTTTCTGTTACTAGTGGCGCACCTAGCAAATGGTGCGCCACTACTAAGTTTGAATTTTTTTTCCATTTTTCCCTCCTCTAGATCTTAAAAGCTTCGTATGATATGAGCATGGATGATCTCCCTTATGTAGCAACCAGACCTCAGACAGTCTGATCTTTGTGCATTAGTGTCATCCCTAGATCGGTAATGCTGACACGCACAATACTTGAAGGATTTATAACAGAGTAGCAACCACACACTTATTACATTGTATGTCTCAAAAGAGAACTTATTACAATAAATATGGCTTAAGGCCAACTAATACGATAACAGTGGAAGACTTGGAAGATAAAGTGAGTCCATCAACTCCAATGGCATCACTGAGTGAAAGATCACGACCTAAGGCATCTTACTCGTCGTCTGAAAAGTCTGCAACATGAACGTTGCAGCCCAAAACGGGCCAGCACATGGAATATGATGGAAATGTAACACGAGAGAGTAATGAATAGAATAATTGTTATCACTACATGCATATATGGCTGGTGGAAAGCTCTATGGTTACAATTTTGCATAAAGCCAATTTTTCCCTACAACAAAGGAATAAATTTTATTTAACTATCATGGTGGTTGTTAAACATTGAGAAGGTTCCTCCAACTCAATCCCAATTAAGCATCATCTTTAAACCCAATCAAATTAAATTAAGAGTGATTAGATCAACACGATAATCCAAGAACCAGATACACAAGATGTCCATAACCGGGGACACGGCTAACCATGATTAGTTTATACACTCTCAGAGAGGTTTATGACTTTTCGCCACAAGACTTGAATACATCCATGGTCGGAGATTCGAGACACGTCTTTACGAAACAATAACTCTTTACTCGGGTGGGCAGTTACACCTACTTTCCCCTACATCTCGCTAGCCCGCCACTGAAAGAGGTCTTGCAACTTACTCAACTACGCTAGAGCCCATAATAGCTTGTGGCTGCACACGGAAGTTTCTATCATGAATAATCTTATGATCCCTTTGAGCCTGGGTGGCGGTCCATAGGATAATCACACGGTAACCCCGGGATTTCCAAAAAAACAGGCAACACTGGGTTCCCCAGGTGCCTCAATCCACCCAGATGTGTATTAAAGTAGCCACCTAAAGTTAACAATTAAGTAACAATACTCACATCTGTCATGGATACACTCACCCAATCCACCTAAAGTTAACCATTAAGTAACAATATAAGCAACGTAGAAGTAACTCTGAAAAGCTTGATAATAAACATGACAATAGGTAGTACCTCAACTACTTCCCAGAACCCACATATTAATCAGATCCTAGCCATGCAATTGTTTGAGGATTGATCTAATGCAATAAAGCTGGGTAGTAAAGAGGTATGATCAAAGTGTTACTTGCCCTGCTGATGATCCGTGAAACCTAGAGACTCGTAGTAGCACGCTTCGCACTCCCGGTACTCTATCGCAATCAAACAAGCATACAATAAGCACTCAACTAGAAGCACGGGTAAAACTCAAATAAAAGATCTAACCAGAAGGTTCAACTTAAGAACTCTGGTTTGCAAAGAGAATCAAATCAATCGAAGCAACAAAACTCAAACTGCGAAAGAAACAAGCTCTGTTTACTAATCTGGATTTAATACTACAAAAAAAGACACATCCGTGACAATTTGGGCCGAACGAAATTTCTTTCTGTCATACATACGACACTTCTATGACCATAATTCTTACAAAACCCGGTATCATCATAGATGTGGTGGGCTCCTACTTCTATGACAAAAAATCATGACAAAAAATGGGCTTTTCATCCTAGGCGGGCCGGAGACGCAGCTGCATGACATTCTTTGGGCCGTCCATGACGGAAAAAACCGCGGTAGAAGCGATGGCGAGGAAAATTTCGGGGAGTTCCCAGTTACGGTGGGAGGTCGGGGGCCGAGCGATGCGCGTTTCTCTCGTACACGTACGCGCGTGTGTGCGAGGCGTTGGCTCTAACTGAACCCGAGCGAGGTGTTGGGCTCTAACTGAATCCGAGCGATTGCACTACAGGCTACGCGTTACTGAACCCGAGCGATCGATCGATGGCTGTTAACTGAACCCAATCGAGCGATTTCCTCGCTACTGCTGCTAAATGAACCCGATCGATTGGATGAACAATGAGCATTGCGAGGGGGGGTTTGGATGACAGTGAGCGGTGGCGTTGCCTCTGGATGAACAGGACCCCGTGGTGTGGAGGGCTGGATGAACAGTAGATGGTGGAGGGGTGCCCGTGGAGGGGTGGTTGAACAGTAGCCGGTGGAGTAGCGCGCGGTGGAGGCTGGATGAATAGGAGCCCGTGGAGGCTGGAGGAGGTCGACGGTAGCCCGTGGAGGCTGGAGGAGGTCGACGGTGGAGATGAACAATATCCCGTGGAGTCTCGTTTTGCGATACGCCACACCCCTCCCGATGAACAGGACCCCCCTTTTGACCATAGCGCTCCAACACAAGTTCGCTTCGTCCGTTTTGTAGTATGCCACACCCCTCCCGATCAACAGGACCCCCGTTTCGACCGTAGGAGGTCTGTTTCCTCCGTTTTGCGGTACGCCACACCCCTCCCGATCAACAGGACCCCCGTTTCGACCGTAGGAGGTCTGTTTCCTCCATTTTGCGGTACGCCACACCCCTCATGATCAACAGGACCCCTGTTTCGAACATGGCCGGTCGAACACAAGGCCGTTTCCTCCGTTCTGCGGTACGCTAGGCCTCGTTTCCATCGCCTGTTCCGTCCAAGCCCTCCCGATGAACACGACCACGCATTCTGTTCCGACCCAGCCGGTTGGCTCCCCATGAACACGACGACGATGTTGTTTATCCGTTCTGACCCAGCCATGTACACGAGCCCTGGCCGTACGTATGCGCGAGTAGGCATTCGAGACCCTGCCCGTATGTACGTATGTGGCCGTATTTTCTTTCTTGCACCCTCGCTGCTGTACGTACGTGTACATGCTACGTGCGCGCCTCTACTACGACACGTGCGCGCCTCTACATCGACCAGTATATATGTACATACACGTTCGCGACCAGAATGACAACGCTACGTATGCTTCGACCAGGTGGGTCCCGACTGCCAGGAACTTCCTTGCCTGCGAAGATGTAGCTGGTGGGTCCCAGCAGTCAAGGGGGCGAATCATTTTTTTGCCTGGACACACTTCCTTGCATGCGAAGATGTAGCTGGTGGGTCCCAGCAGTCAGGGGACACGTTTTTTTTTGTGAAATATGGTGGCCCGTCCGGTGGGTCCCTGCTATCAGGTGGAGGAATAATTATTTGCGCGTAATAAGGAGGCACTTCCTTGCTGCGGCCGTAGACCCAGCTGTTAGCCTCTCCACGCATAGTCCACGTCCGATGGAAGCCGTTCCTTGACCACATTGACCACGCCGCGCCGAGAGCACCAGGGCGGTGGACGACGGCGAGGCCTAGGAAGGGGACGACGCGGAGCTGGGGAAGACGCGGCAGTGGATGCCCATGCGGAGAGGAGTACGAGGGTTCGCTGGTTCGGCTGCATTGTGAAAGTGCAACTTATCCCCGGGTGGTTTTGGTAATTAATAACAACATATATATCATTGAACTAATAGTTACTTGAGAATCATTTCAGAAAGTTCAGTGATATGGGTATGGCAAGGACTGAAGAAGTGGACCCCTCAGAATGCTAAGGCAAGCATTGGCAAAAGCTCAAGACTCCATTTTTGGTTTAGTGATCCAAGATCACATTGAGTCCATAGGAAAGCCAATACTATTAGAAGGGGATGAGGTTATGATGATGATCTGGTTGCTCAAAGTGCTTAGTGATACATCTCCTAAACTATCAGCAACTTTCACTGCCATATACACTCATAAGTAATCTCGGTCCCACCGATATTCCAAACTCAGTCACACCGAGATGAACCACCTCAGCCACAAAGCCAAACCCTAGAAAACTCGGATTTTCCGATTCTCAACTCGGTCTCACCGAAACTTGAGTTGCCAAGCTTCTGTAACCTTCTGTCATCAAATCGGTGTCACCGAGATGATGAAGTCGGTCCCACCGAGATTGGCAAGCTCCTGTCTTTGTACGAATCGGACAAACCGAGATTGTATTTTCGGTCCCACCGAAAATCCCAACGTTCACATGATTTGAACTTTCGGTCTCACCGAGTTGTCAACTTCGGTCCCACCGAGATTGGTCAAATGTGTGTAACGGTTGGATTTTGTGTGGAGGCTATAAATACCCCTCCACCCCCTCTTCATTCGTGGAGAGAGCCATCAGAAAGAACTACCACTCCTACCTTACATTTCTGAGAAGAGAACTACCTATCCTTGTGTTGAGATCAAGTTGCTCCACTCCCACCATATGAAGCTTGATCTCTAGCCTTCCCAAGTTGCTTTCCACTCAATCCTTTCTTCCACCACAGCCAAATCAGTGAGGAGAGTTGAGTGTTGGGGAGATTATCATTTGAAGCACAAGAGCAAGGAGTTCATCATCATCAACACCATCTATTACCTTTTGGAGGGTGGTGCCTCCTAGATTGGTTAGGTGTTGCTTGGGAGCCTCCGTCGAGATGTGGAGTTGAACCAAGAAGTTTGTAAGGGCAAGGAGATCGCCTACTTCGTGAAGATCTACCCCGAGTAAGGCTAGCCCTCCGTGGGCGTAGGCCATGATGGCATAGACAAGGTTGCTTCTTCATGGACCCTTCGTGGGTGGAGCCCTCCGTGGACTCTCGCAGCCGTTACCCTCCGTGGGTTGAAGTCTCCATCAGCGTGGAAATGCGATAGCACCACCTATCGGAACCACGAGAAAAATCACCGCGTCTCCAAAATTGCGTTTGCTCTTCTCCACCTCTCTTTACTACATGTGCAATTTATTTTCCGCTGCCTATACTCTAGAATTGCATGTGTAGGGTGATGCTTGACTTGATCATAATTGTGAATCTGCCAAAAAACTTGTCTTTGTCAAAAGGCATAATTTTTATATTGTCAAGTAGTCTAATCACCCCCCCTCTAGACATACTTTCGATCCTACAAGTGGTATCAGAGCTTTGGTCTCCATTGTATTGGTTTCCATTGCATTGGACTCCATAAGCTTGGTTTCAAAACCTAGGAGAGTATGGCGTCTAGTGAGGGTAATTTTCGTAGAGGTCCTTACTTTGATGGTACAAATTTTGCTAGTTGGAAGCATAAAATGAAAATGCATATTCTTGGCCATAACCCAGCCGCATGGGGCATTATTTGTGTTGGTATGCAAGGTGAATTCTTGAGGAAGGAAAAGTTCGGATCATGGCTTCTAGCGGAAGAATTGCGGATGTTGCAAAACAATGCTCAAGCTTGTGACATTCTCTTCAATGCCTTGTGTCCCGAGGAGTTCAACAAAATCAGCCGTCTTGAGAATGCAAAAGAGATTTGGGATACTTTGGTTGAAATGCACGAAGGTACCGAGTCCATGAAGGAATCAAAGCTAGATGTTCTTCAAGGTCAACTTGACAAGTTCAAGATGAAGGAAGGTGAAGGAGTCGCTGAAATGTACTCTAGGCTTGCTCTCATCACCAATGAGATTGCCGGCTTAGGAAGCGAAGAAATGACCGACCGATTCATCATCAAGAAGATTCTCAGAGCTTTGGATGGAAAGTATGACACCGTGTGCTCTTTGATCCAAATGATGCCAAACTACAAGAATCTCAAGCCAACCGAAGTCATTGGAAGAATTGTTGCTCATGAGATGACACTTAAGGATAAGGAAGAGCTTCACAACAAGTCAAGTGGTGCTTACAGAGCTACAAGTGATGCTCCCACAACCTCAAGTGACAAGCTAGTTTCCAATGAAGAGATAAGCCTAATGGTCAAGAACTTCAACAAATTCTACAAGAGTAGAAGCAAAAAGAGAAGCTCAAAGTCTAGATCATATGATGAAAAGAGATCTTCTAGTCGTGATCGAAACTGCTACAATTGTGGAAGACCCGGACACTACTCAAATGAGTGTTCGGCTCCCCACAAGAGAAGAGAAGAATCTCCAAGAAGAAGAAGCTCAAGAGATGAGTCACCTCAGAAAGAGAGGAGTAGAGATGATCGTCATGAACGAAGACCCTCTCGGAGAAGCAAGGATTCGGAGAGGAAAGACAAGTCATAAGGGAGCTACACAAGAAGAAAACATCAAGCTCATGTAGGTGAATGGGTCTCCGGCTCCGACTCCGACAATCAATCCGAAAGAAGCTATCACTCCAACTCCGACTACAGTCAAGATGAAGGTGTTGCCGGTCTTGCTCTCGTGTCCTCCAACTCCAACTCCTATGACTTATTTGATTCACCAAATGAGGGAATTGGAAGATGCTTCATGGCTAAAGGCCCCAAGGTATCACACCCTGAATTCATTGACTTTGATAGTGATGAGGATGACTTGCTTGGTGAAGATGAGCTCTTGCTTGATAAATCTAGTGAGCCTAGTAATGATGAACATGCTAGTAGTCCTTATAGTCGAGAAGAGTCGAATGACAATGCTATGAAGGAGATTGAGCGTCTAACTAAAGAACTAAACACTCTTAAGTTAGCTCATGAAACAACTCAAGAAGATTATAGAGAGCTCCTAAGATCTCATGAGAAGCTACGCTTCGAGAAGCTCACTCTAGAGCAAGAACATGAGTTTCTAAAAGCAATCAATGACGATCTTCGAAAGAAGAGTTCTTCATATCTTGCCAAACGACTTCTCTTGTCTAATTTCTTGCCACCTATTAAGACTAAGCATGACAAGCATAAGAAAAATTCTTCATCTAGTAGTAACAATAACCATGCTAAATCCAATATTGTTGCTTCTAGTAGTTCTCTTGATTCCACTAACAATGTTTCAAGCCAAGTTACACTTGAGCAAGAAAATAGTTTATTGAAAGGGATTATAGAGAAAGGTGTCTACAAGAGCCTTGACGGAAGCAAGAACTTTGAGGAAATTGTTCGCAAGCAAGGAAGGCACCGGAAGAATCAAGGAATTGGTTTTGAGCGAAAGTTCAACGCCGAAGGTGTTGAATGGGAAGAAGGTCAATATCCTACTCCACAGTTTGTTCTTCAAAAGGAGAAGTATGATCCTACTTCTTCCAATGTGGAACAAGCTCAAGATGACCTTCCACCACAAGACCACAAGCTAAAAGGCAAGGACAAGCTTCAAAAGGAGATTGATGCATTTGTTGAAGCACCTCAAGCCATGGTCAAGTGGGTTCCCAAGGAAACGTCAAGTTCTACTTCGTCAAGCTCAACTACAACCCCAAGGATTCCCATCAAGATGATGTGGATCCCGAAGAAGAAGAACTAGAGAGTTCTTGAGGGTGACTCCGCCAACATACTTCACTCACATTCATTTTGGCAAAACTTGTGCAATCAACTTCCACATTGTGCCCTAGTTCATGGAGTCACAAACCCTCTTGTTGGTAAGTCAAGGGACAAGGTAATCATTGCTTTCATGGACATCATCTATTGTGAACTTCAAGCTATGTCCATGGATATCCTTGTTTGTTCCTTGTGGGACTAACCCATGTAGGTATTGAAAGTGCCCGAATCCAAAGGATTGCTCCCAACTCTTGATGGTCTTCATCAACATTGAGCATCCACATCTTCAACATCTACATGAAGTCTTCTACGACAACCCAAGGTTGGTTTGACCCTTTAAAAGGGGTTCTCACATCTAGGGGGAGCTTTGCTCTAGAAATTGAGCTAAAGCATCTTCAAATGATGTGAACACATCAATGCTTTATGTAAAAGTGGTAACCCCACTTGTGCTTAAACGATGAGTATGACCTATGATCAAATGTTCTCATTTGGCTCCTAAGTCAATATACTCATATAAAGATGACCTAGTCATCGACAAACTGTGTGATAGTAGCTAGAGATTTGATTGTGCATGTTTGACACATATTTCATTTGCTATCTTAATGTGTGAGCATGTTGGATGCATGATTTAATCCATTCAAGGACATCCATTTGTTGTTTTGGTCGTTTTGATTTTTCTGACCAAATGGATGAAGAAGAATGCCTAAGTACCTCCCCTAGCTATCTATGCTTTCTTGTCTCAAATTCTATTCATGCTTACATCACAAACTTTGAACAAGTCATTTTCGGACCCTCCGAGTGAGGAGCACTCGGAGCCACCGATCCGTCAAAGGCTAACTTCCAAAACCTTCTAAGTGATTTGGTCGGACCAACTCACTCAAACTCGGTCGAACCGAAAGCATTTAGACTGATCTAGGTTTTCACCTCGGTGAAACCGAGTTGTGATTTTTGGCATGACCGAAGTGCATAAGTGCCCTGCAGTTATCCATCTCGGTGCCACCGAGTTTTACAACTCGGTCCCACCGACGACAAAGGGTATATACACTCCGAGGGGCGCGCTGATTTCTCCTTCAAACGCTTCGCCCCACACCCCTTCTTTGTCGTTGCCTTGGTCTCCGGATCGTCGCCGTAAATGCGCGTGCGCCCTCGCCCACAGTCTCCGTCGCCGTCAGCGGACATCTTCTCCGCGCCGTTGCGCCGAGAGAAACTCCACCAAGTTAGGGTGAGTTTTGATCCCACTCGTGCTCCCATCTCCGATTCAATGCACGTTTGGTTTGCCTAGAATCTTGCCACGATTGAAATCTTCACGAACACAGATTAGTTCGTTTGAACTAGATTCGAGTAAAAGTTTTAGGGTTAGGTTTCCGCGAACACATCTCGGTGAGACCGATTTTACATTTTCGGTATGACCGATTTGGCCTATGGCCATTGCTGCACCCTTCGGTCCAACCGAGTTGTGCAAATCGGTGTGACGAAATGAGGATTCTGTGAAACCCTAGTGTTTTCGGCGGGACGAAACCTACTTCGTCCAACCGAAAGTGGTGTGAAAGCTTCTGTTTAAACACTTGATTCACGAATTTTAAACTCGGTCGACGAAATGTCTTCGTGAAAACCTAATCTGGAATTTGAACTCATTTTTTTGCAAAATCTTCTGCAGTTTGTGATGACTCTTCTACTCTGCCTACACCTTATCTATTCACAGGTTGTCAGCCATGTCGGATGCCGGTGTGATCGAACAGGTCGAGACACCCATTGCAGATATTCGAGGCGGGCACTAGTCCCGATCCTAGCAGCTCATCGATGATGGTGAGAGGAGTACACCAAGTGGTTTACCTCCTGCAGCCACCAGAGCCAGAAAGAAGAGGAACTCAGATGATGAAGACTCAGATTTTGTCGTTGAGGAAGAGGTCACATCAAAGCCCAAAAGGAAAGTTGTTGCCAAAGAGCCACAAGGTCAGCAAACTAAGAAGGGCACCAGAAAAGTCAAGCAGTCAACTGTTGCCAAGAAGCTGAATCTGGAAGAAGCTGCAAGGAAAGTGAAGAAAACTTCCAAGAGAAAAAGATTAGTGCATGATGATGCAGCAGAAGAAGATGAGGATGAGGAAGCACCCCAGCCTCCTCAGAAGCCTAAGCTCATGGGTGATGCCATCGGCTGGAGCCACTTCAAAGCCCAAGCAATCTGCTCCGATCAAGGCAGCTCCAAAAGCCTCTTTGCTAAGCCAAAGAAGACATCGGGAACATTCCAGCGTCGAAAAGAACAAGGATGATGTGCCACCAGTGTGTCGGATGATGAAGCACCAGTTTCTTTGAAACTTCGCGAAACTGCCACTACATAATGATGCTCATCCTCAAGCTGAGGATATGAAGGCAAGGAAAGATAGAGGTCTCGGGCTATGGAGACAATCGACCCATACGCCGTGAGGAGAAGAACCTTTGTAGATCCCAGATTTCACACCGAGAGCAGCGGGACTTCTATGAGACCGTCGATGGACAAGAAGCCCATAGTCGCAGACACGAGACGTTATTTGGAAGTACATTGACAGTGAAGAGCACAGAGATTTCTTTCCACATGTGCATGAAAGTTTCCTTTGCATGTGGTGTTGCAGACTTTGTAGGTCGAAGTTGACAAATTGGAATGATGAGATGATTATGCAATTCTATGCCACAGCTCATTTCTATCCAGATGGAAAGATTGTATGGATGAGTGAAGGCCAAAGATTTTATTCTTCTGTTGAAGAATGGGCAGAACTTCTGAATGCTCCAGTGCAAAGAGAGGATGATATTGATGTTTATGGTATTCCAAAGAAGAATCATGAATCCATGAAGAACATGTACAAAGAGGTTCCAGCTAAGGATTTGGGAATCTGGAAGCTCGGCTCAGTGTACTATCTCCAGGCAGGCCTACCTACCACCAATACCATTTTGAGGCATACCTTGATGCCCAAGTGCGAGATCATCGCATGATCGAGGATACTCTATCAACATGCTGCATATACTTGATGAAAGCACCTTTCAAGGTGATGGACTTGATGGTAGAAACCATTAAGAGGACTGCGGTGACGAGAAAAGGTCGTGTGGATTTGCCCATGATTCAGATGCTTATCAATGCCAAGTTTGGCACGGGCACATTCTTGTTGGATAGAGAACACTTACCACCTGCAGCCTGAGCATGAGGACAATGTTGTTGTGATGGATGAGGAGGATCCAACATCGAGTTGAAGGTCAAGCCAAGATTGAAGCTGCCAAGAAAGCCAAAGTCGACAAGGAAGCGAAGCAGCAGCAGCAGCTAAACCAAAGAGTGTCGGAGAGCAGCTTCTTGAAGCTACCCAAAGGATTGAACAACGCTGGCCAGCATTATGCAGTCTCGGGAGAGCCTAGAGAGGATTGTTGAGGACAAGATCCACGCCGGGCGTGAAGTCGATGAAGTGCAAGTAATGTCAACAAGCTTGAGGCGGACATTGAGGAAGCAAAGAGGAGAAGGAAGAGCTTATCGTGAGATGCAGGATGACTTAGTCCAGATGCTTATCAACAGATCGCTCCGGTTCCCACAGACCCGATCATTTGCTATTCCGAAGGATCGACACGGGACTACAGCCAAAGACCTCCCACGTTCAGTTGCTCCTACTCCAGCTCCGGCTCGGTGAGGACTCCTCCGGCCAAAGACATCGGTGAAGTCTTGACGATCTTTGTCATATCAACTCCAACATCAACCCAGACGGAGCCGCCGCAGAGTCCCGGTGGCGCTTAGCTCTATGCTCTTCGAACTTTTTGGTAACTTGTTGCCAAAGGGGAGAAATTGTATAGATCATAGGACTTCGAGAGAGAGTCTTTGTTGTCTTTGCGCTTTTGCTCTTTCGTTCATTTGCAGTTTCTTTGAGATACTTTTGGTTTTCGAGACATTCAGTGTGTTTGATACTACGTTTCATTTTACCTTAATGAGTGCTTGGTCGTACTATGCTTTAATGTGTGCTTAATGCTTATCATATGCCATTTCTATCTTTTATGACCATTTACTCATGTCTTGGTGATTGGGTGCATACTGTTCATTCTTACCATATTGTGCGCTCCACCAAGATGTATGTGACATGGAAGAGTGACCCATGATCCTAATCGATTGTGCATTTGCATTCAAACGCAAATCTTAAATAATGCACAAATTTAGGGGGAGCTCTTGCTTATCACATACTTCTCAAAGCGACGATATTATTCATTGATTATATCCTTTGTCGAAGCTTTGATCTATGTGTTGTCATCAATTACCAAAAAGGGGGAGATTTAAAGTGCAACTAATCCCCGGGTGGTTTTGGTAATTAATAACAACATATATATCATTGAACTAATAGTTACTTGAGAATCATTTCAAAAAGTTCGGTGATATGGGTATGGCAAGGACTGAAGAAGTGGACCCCTCAAAATGCTAAGGCAAGCATTCGCAAAAGCTCAAGACTCCATTTTTGGTTTAGTGATCCAAGATCACATTGAGTCCATAGGAAAGCCAATACTATTAAAAGGGGATGAGGTTATGATGATGATCTGGTTGCTCAAAGTGCTTAGTGATACATCTCCTAAACTATCAGCAACTTTCACTGCCATATACACTCATAAGTAATCTCGGTCCCACCGATATTCCAAACTCAGTCACACCGAGATGAACCACCTCAGCCACAAAGCCAAACCCTAGAAAACTCGGATTTTCCGATTCTGAACTCGGTCTCACCGAAACTTGAGTTGCCAAGCTTCTGTAACCTTCTATCATCAAATCGGTGTCACCGAGATGATGAAGTCGGTCCCACCGAGATTGGCAAGCTCCTGTCTTTGCACGAATCGGACAAACCGAGATTGTATTTTCGGTCCCACCGAAAATCCCAACGTTCACATGATTTGAACTTTCGGTCTCACCGAGTTGTCAACTTCGGTCCCACCGAGATTGGTCAAATGTGTGTAGCAGTTGGATTTTGTGTGGAGGCTATAAATACCCTCCACCCCTCTTCATTCGTGGAGAGAGCCATCGAAAGAACTACCACTCCTACCTTACATTTACGAGAAGAGAACTACCTACCCTTGTGTTGAGATCAAGTTGCTCCACTCCCACCATATGAAGCTTGATCTCTAGCCTTCCCAAGTTGCTTTCCACTCAATCCTTTCTTCCACCACAGCCAAATCGGTGAGGAGAGTTGAGTGTTGGGGAGATTATCATTTGAAGCACAAGAACAAGGAGTTCATCATCATCAACACCATCTATTACCTTTTGGAGGTGGTGCCTCCTAGATTGGTTAGGTGTCGCTTGGGAGCCTCCGTCGAGATGTGGAGTTGAACCAAGAAGTTTGTAAGGGCAAGGAGATCGCCTACTTCGTGAAGATCTACCCCAGTAAGGCTAGCCCTCCGTGGGCGTAGGCCATGATGGCATAGACAAGGTTGCTTCTTCGTGGACCCTTCGTGGGTGGAGCCCTCCGTGGACTCTCGCAGCCGTTACCCTCCGTGGGTTGAAGTCTCCATCAATGTGGAAGTACGATAGCACCACCTATCGGAACCACGAGAAAAATCACCGCGTCTCCAAAATTGCGTTTGCTCTTCTCCACCTCTCTTTACTACATGTGCAATTTATTTTCCGCTGCCTATACTCTAGAATTGCATGTGTAGGGTGATGCTTGACTTGATCATAATTGTGAATCTGCCAAAAAACTTGTCTTTGTCAAAAGGCATAATTTTTATATTGTCAAGTAGTCTAATCACCCCCCTCTAGACATACTTTCGATCCTACACGTTGCCGTCGCCGCAGAATAATAGGGGGTGTGTGTGAGTGGAGTGCATGGATGGCCGGGCCAGTGGTGGGAGTAGTATGGGGGCGGTGAGGCCTCATGGCAACCTGACAGCCGCCACAGGGAGGCGGGAAGCGGTGACGACGACGGGCTGCTTTGGGCGGCTGGAGCAAGATGACCAGAGGTTGAAGAAGCACTACGGCCGTTGGATGGACATCGTATGGTCAGTCGAGCTAGAATCGTGCATATTGACTAAGTTTACAAAGCCCTTCGTCCCTGTCAACTTAGTAGGCCCACTATACTAGGTCCCAGCTAGCAGGGGGAGTATTCATTTTTTTGTGCGTAATAAGGAGGCACTTCCTTGCGTGCGAAGATATAGCTGGTGGGTCTGAGCTGTCAGCGGCGGTAAATTTTTTTTCGCAAAATACAGAGGCCCTTTCGGTGGGTCCCAGATATCAGTTGGAGGAATCATTATTTTGCGCCTAATAAGGAGGCATTTCCTTGTGTGCGACAGTGGACCTAGCTGTCAGCCTCTCCACGTACAGTCCACTTCAAATGCATGTCGGTCGTTGACCATGTTGACCATGCCACGCCGAGAGCACCAGGGCGGTGGATGACGGCGAGGCCTAGGAAGGGAATGACATGGCGGCAGGGAAGACTTGGCAGTTGTTTCCCATGCGGAGGGGAGTACGACTGTACGAGGGTTTACTAGTTCGTCTGCCGTTGCCGGAGAATAACAGCAGGTGTGGGTGAGTAGAGGGATGGCTAGGCCAGCGATGGGAGTACGGTGGGGTAGTGAGGCTGCTTGGCAACACGATCGGCCATGAGGAGGAGGAGCGAGCAGTCCCAGCAGCACTTGTTTGAGCGGCTGGAGCAGGAAGAGCAGAGATTGAAGAAGCACGACAGCCGTTGGATGGACATCCAACAGTTACTGCTTGTGCGTCAACCTTTTTTCTAGGAAAGCCTCAAATCTGTGGAAAACAGCATACAACCCATCTGCCATTATTTCTAATAATTTACAACCCATTTGCTAATTCTTAAGGTTTTTTTAGCGTATATTCTTTTGGTTAGCATTACAGCCCATATTGTGGCCACGGTTAAAAAATTATACGCATTTTTGCATATTTCGGTGCGGTCCGAACTGTTTTTAATCCCGAAATTTCGACTCACATTCAAACTGATTTTAAAACTAAATGTATATCAATATAAAATCCAACAAATTCTCCACGCATAAAAATTAATGTAATTTAAAATCTCGAAATGAAAAAAAAGATATTTGAAACTAATTGCCGGTTTGATGTGTTTTAAAAATGTACAACCCATTTCTCATTACTGATGGGCCATTTTCTCGGCCAGCCGAATGAAAGATCTCCTCGTCTTGAAAGATTTGCAGCCCAAGAGACCTGACATAGCGACTTACTTGGCAAATCACAAAAAACTGGGTTGTGGCCGTGGACTCAGCTGTCAGCCTCTCCACGTACAGTACTCTTCCGATGGAATGTCGTTGACCACATTGACCACACCGCGCTGAGAGCACCAAGGCGGTGGACGACGGCAAGGCCTAGGAAGGGGACGACGCGGAGCCGGGGAAGACGCGGCAGTGGATGCCCACGCGGAGAGGAGTACGAGGGTTCACTGGTTCGGCTGTGGTGTGAGGCTGCTGTCGCCGCAGGGCCTGGCTAGTAGTGGGAGTAGTAGGGGACGATGAGGCCTCAACGGAAACACAGCCAGCCACTGGAGGCTGGAGCAGGCGGTCTCCCCGGTGCTGGTTTGGGCGGCTGGTGCAAGAAGAACAGTGATTGAAGAAGCAGCAGGACCGTTCGATTCAAATCCAACGGTTACTGCTGCTAGAATAGTTTGTTGACTAAGTTGACAAGCCCTGTGTACACGTCAACTTAGTAGGCCCACAGGTCAGCCTCCCAACCGGTGCGCCCCAGATGTCAGTGGGAGGAATCATTTTTTTTCACGTAATAAGGAGGCAGTTGATTGCGTGCTGCCAGGCCAGCGGAGGGAGTCGGGTGGGCCGGGGAAGCCTGCGCGGCATCATTGCGGGCCACAAGAGGAGGGAGCAGGCATTCCCGCCGGCTCTAGTTTAGGCAGCTGGAGCAAGAAGATCAGAGATTGAAGTAGCACGTCGGCCGTTGGATGGACATCCAACAGTCGCTGCTGCTAGAATCGTGTGTTCACCGACAAAGCCTTGCGTATACAAGTCAGCCTCAAAATCTGTGGCGTGTATAGCCCATTTGCTATTATTTTTATAATTTTTGCTCATTTTCTAGTTCATATGGAATTTATTGCAGCCCATTTTCCATTTTTAGAATTGCTGGCCATTTTTTGGTAAGTACCAGGGTCAAAAAATGAACTAAATATGTGGGAAATTTTGAAAATTCGCAATTTTTTGCTGGGGAACGAAATATTCTTAATCCAAAAATTAATAGCCATACTAAAACAAATTTTAAAATAAATTAGTACTATGTCATGTTAAATCCAATGAAATACGTATAAGATATCAGTGAAGAACAAAAACAAAAAAAGAAACTAATATCCCATTTGCTATAATCTTTTTGGATTTTTCAACCCCTTTTGATATTACTTTTAACAAACATTGACCATACTCTTTGGCCAGGACGAAATGCATCCCTCCTCGTCTTGAAAGATTTGCAGCCCAGTAATTCGGAGAAAACAAATAGGCCTAGCTTGGGTATTCCTCAAAAAGAAATACTGGGCTACCTATTTTCCGAAAGAACTGGTGCATGAGCATTTAGCTTTATTTATTTATTTACTTATTTATGTTTAGGGGACCATGAGCATGTACCTGGGCCGGATTCATGTGAGAGCCTCCCTTCGAGTTAATTATGGGCTTCTCTATTGGGCCTTCATCAGTGGGCTGCATGTTATCAACAAGTGGAAAATGTGTTCCATACGAAAAATAGTATGAGCTACGTACGGTACGGGGCACTAAAGGATCGAACCGTGCAACGACTTCCAAAACATTGTGTTTGTCGTTCTAACAACACATTTATTCAACCAACAGACGAAATATACTACTGATTGTACATTGAAAACAGCAGCAGCAGCAACCAGGGCTGGGGGTGCAACAGAAGCAGTAACAAGGCGAGAAGAGTGAAGACGCAACTCTCTCTTCCGAACCAAACATTAGCCATCATTACAAAAGGGCTACCATAAAAGAACAAGTGTATGCATCAAACTAAATAAAGATCCTACTACACCAAGTGTACACATCTAACTAACTGGCTCAGTTAGACGTTACTATTTATTAAGCTATGGAGATTGGCTGACGGCTTGAACCATATGGGTGCCTGACGGGGGAAACTCCAGCCAGCAGGTCGAAGTCTGATACTTGCGACCCTCTCTCCTACTTTGGGCTGTAGAGCGTGGCGGCACATATCAGGGTATGGTGCATGCAGAGACGCATGGCACGCTGTGTACACACAGTTTTGCCTGATGAACGAAACAGCGCTGCCATCATGATCCTTGCCGTCGGTTATCTCTGGTTAATCGGATAATTCAGTCCGACAAGCAGAGCGTGTACCAAGGCTACTTACCAGCCTCGGTCAAAAATTCACGAAGGCCCGAGAGAAGTTGGGATCTGCTCAAAGACCTTGCGGTGATTGTGATTGTATTCCGCGAAACAACACGTCCGGTACGTGCGAACGGTCATCAATCTTTCGTCGTCGTCTGATCGAGCAAGGAACCAACTGCAACTGCAGTGCTGCTTTTGTTTGAAAGGTTCTGGGATTAGGAAGGGTAGGGACACCAGGCAGCCTACAACATCATATCAAGTTGGAGTCAAATAAAAAAGGGCTCTTGATTTAGTCAATCTTAAGAACAGCATGTTATGAGCATGAATATTTTTTCAATAAATGTTGACAGTAATATAAGCAAGCCATCATGATATCATAAGAAAGTAACGTACTGTTACAACAGCCGTTTGTAGCGATGACTGGAGTAGGCCAGCATTACGTCCAGCCATAGAAGGAGTCGACAGCGTAAATGAAGCCCTTGTGTTCAATGGCATCAGAGAACCATGGAGGATGTATGATCCTGCGATGGACGTGCAGATTTATCCACTTACTGCAGTGACCTGTCAGATAGGCGGGACCGCGGTTGAAGAACGCAATTAGCCTGAAGTCTTTATAATTCAGAGGTCTTGTGGGCACTTGGCAGATTACAACCTTGAGCAAATCAAACTTGGTATCATGTTGGCTATTGTAAGATTCCGAGTATTCTGGGCCGCGGTGCCTGGTGTAGACCTCCACGAGCATCCAGCTGCCGCGACCGTCCACGAGCACCATCCAAGACGTGTTCATGCCGACCCAGTACATACCGTTAATGTAGTTGAGCGGACGGGGATCAGATCGCAGTCAAGGGGGTTGATGCTCGCAACCGTACGATCGTTATGCTGCGTGAAACGCCATTTGTGAAGATCAGGCGGCATCAGCAAGCAAGGAGCTGGCTTAAAAAGCTCCGGCCTGAGGGCTTTGAGTAAACCGTACAACCCCGATGAGCACGCGGCGAGCAGCATGGTACTGAGATTGTCCACACGCAAAACAATGAGCTTGATTACCTCTGTGGGGAGTGAAATCCATCCACTCTTTCGGCGGACGCTGCTCGGTTCTACCATTGTTAGTGCTTGGGTTTCGGACGAGGGGGGAGGCGCCTTAGCGGGGATGGAAGATTGGACGAGATTATGCACGGACAAAGATGGAGAAGCGAATATGTGCGGCGGGAAGTGGACAGGTGATGATGACTACAACACGCCGCTTGACTTACGAGACACATACCAGCAGCGTAGGGTCATATCGATGCCAGACAACTTGCTTGAGTGATCATAGTACTGGTACTCCCTACAGTACCTACTACAGTACTATGCCCTAACTTGCTTGAGTAGAGTAGTAGAGTAGGACTCTGCTCTACTACTAGCACCGGAGGAGTAGTATATTCTAATCTAAAATAGTTACAAACTTCAATGCCCAAGCGTGGAACGACTACAAACTGTGCTCAAAGACTATGTCTATGTGGTGTTTGGACTTATATGCAAAAAATAGCAAGATGCCCGTGCATTGCATGGCACACCATCATCACCAACTCGAATTTTTCTCTACTCCTACTCCTATAAAAGACTCAGTTGGTGATGATGGAGGCGAGGAGGCATGTTCAGCCGGGCGTGCAGCGGACGACACAACACTATTCGATTTGTTATAAAAACAAATAAGAGTAGTAGAGATAGAGACTTAGGGAGGAGCACGAGGTTGTGAGAGATAAGGATGAACGAGGAAAGGCCTTATATGTAAATGTGGAGAGGGGTGCGGGTATCTTTTGTAAAATTTTCATAGTTGTTTTCTATCCATCAGATATAGATCGGACGGTCTATATTACAAGATGGCAGGCATACCATCATCACCAACTCGGTTTTCTATAAGAGTAGATATAGATAGATAGAAACTAGGGAGTACTACTAGTAAGGACACCATCTAATGCTTCGTGTGCTACTCCTGCACTCCATTCAGCGGCCGCAAAGTCCCCTACAGTCACTCCCTCCTGCGCTCCATTCGGCGGGCAAGGTTGAAATTTGGGGAGCGCACTCTCGCGACTGCTGGCAGCCACGACTTCACCGATGGCGACTTCTTCCCCGACCTCGGCAACCTCTTCCTCAATGACATGGGCGACAACCTCAATGCCAACGGTGCTGCTCCCGTTGCACCGTATGTGTTTCTGTCCTTCCTGCTCGAAATCGTGGTAGAAGTCATGTTTCTACTCTGTATCCTACTACTATGCTAGTCCACATGATTAGTTTCATCTCTGTTATAGCCGTCATGATTTATTTTGTGCTTATTTGGATTAAATCTCGTAGTAACTTGCTCATATATTCAACTGGCGCAACGTGCCCTACAGCCACTCCCATTTCATGGACGGCCTGGTCGATGCCTCCAAGGATCCCATCGTCCACTGTTATGTGTGCCCGATGCCGTTTTGGGGCTCGCCGGCGGACATGGCGCATCACCTCACGGATGCGGGCAGCGGTCACTGTTGGCCCTTGGAGGAGAACATCAAGTACGAGACGTGCTACCCGTTCACCATGCCGGAGTCGCTGGAGGATCACCGCCGCCTGCTACTCTCGGAGGAGGACGGCAGCGTCTTCCTCTTGATCATGGGCACCGCGAGGCCCGCGTAGGCCGCCGCCCCGTCTCTGTAGTGTGTGTCAGTGGCGATGCCGCTGACTCTGACACTGACACGAGGCCGATGTACGGGTGCGTGGTTAGTGTTACTACCCCTCCGAGTCGCATGGGTGGAGACACCGGCCTCATCGAACGGACATGGACTCTGGGGAGCTAGGACTATCCCATCAATGTGGACTTGGAAAACCCATGGCATCCTTTACCCGCCAACGCGGTGCACGGGGACTCCAAGGAGGTTCACCTGGACATACACATTATCAAGTTAAATGTTGATCATTAGTCTTCGCTCAATCTAATCCGCTGTCTAAGCATGTGGAGACTTCCATGCAGGATCTTGCTCTATTGGAGTATCGCGCATGAATAAAAGTGTATCCGTTTATGGTTTAGTCTAGAATCTTCCATGTATGAATTTTTACTACAGTACTGGTGAAAGACTTACGATGAACCATTTCTTACATCTCCTCTGCCCGCTTGCAAGTCATCCTGATTTAATCCCTCCGTCTAGGTGTATAAGGGCATCGTTAATATTACCTAATAGTATAGCCAACTGTTGACTATAAGAAAGTGACATGTCATCTGTAGCCAACATGTATAACAATCGATACTCAAAAACTAATTCTTAAAGATCCTTTCTTGCAAAGCACAATAAGTGTTATTTCTTCACAAGTTTTGGATGCGGGTTAAACAGTTGAACGCTTTTGTTTGCAAAAGATACCTGAGGGAGTCCTGGACTAGGGGGTGTCCGGACAACCGGACTATCATCGTCCGCCGGACTCCAAGACTACGAAGATACAAGATTGAAGACTCCGTCCCGTGTCCGGATGGGACTTTCCTTGGCGTGGAAGGCAAGCTTGGCGATACGGATATGTAGATCTCCTACCATTGTAACCGACTCTGTGTAACCCTAGCCCTCACCGGTGTCTATATAAACCGGAGGGCTTTAGTCCGTAGGACACAACATCCATTACAACAATCATACCATAGGCTAGCTTCTAGGGTTTAGCCTCCTTGATCTCGTGGTAGATCCACTCTTGTAATACACATCATCAATATTAATCAAGCAGGACGTAGGGTTTTACCTCCATCAAGAGGGCCCGAACCTGGGTAAAACATCGTGTCCCTTGTCTCCTGTTACCATCCGCCTAGACGCATAGTTCGGGACCCCCTACCCGAGATCCGCCGGTTTTGATACCGACATTGGCGCTTTAATTGAGAGTTCCTCTGTGCCGTCACCGATAGGCTCGATGGCTTCTTCAATCAACAACAACGCCGTCCAGGGTGAGACTTTTCTACCCGGACAGATCTTCGTATTCGGCGGCTTCGCACTGCGGGCTAATTCACTTGGCCATCTGGAGCAGATCGAAAGCTACGCCCCTGGCTGTCAGAACAGATTTGGAAGCCTAAACTTCACGGCGGACATCCGCGGAGACTTGATCTTTGATGGATCCGATCCGCAACCGAGCGTGCCGCACTGTCGCGATGGGCACGATTTAGCTCTGCCGCCGGACAGTGCCTTGGAGGCAGCACACGAATCTGCTCCGACCCATAGTCCGGAGCCGATCGCACAGATCGAGGACAGATGGCTGGACACCTCCTCGGGAGCTGCGACTCCCACGGCGATGGAGCCGAACTCTGACCTTGTCCCCTATAAAGCTCGTGACTCCGAGGTGCCGGACTCCGAACCTCCTGCGCCCCTGCCAACCGGGCGCCGATCATGGAGTTCACCGCTGCGGACATCTTTCAGCACTCACCCTTTGGCGACATCCTAAGTTCACTAAAGCATCTCTCCCTATCCGGAGAGCCGTGGCCGGATTATGGCCAGGACGGTTGGGACGCGGACGACAAAGAAATTCAAAGCCCACCCAACACCCACTTTGTAACCACTGTCGACGATCTAACCAACATGCTAGACTACGACTCCGAAGACATCGGCGGTATGAGCAGCGATGCGGAGGCGATAAGAACCAGCGCTCACGAGCCTTTGGAAGGTCACCCCAACCCATGATGTATATATGGTGGATACCCCAAAAGGAAGCGATAACGAGGACCAACGGGGCGCGGCAAAGGATAATCCCGCCGATAAACAACCAAAACGGCGACGCAGACGCCGCCCTAAGTCCCGCCTCGACAACAACAGCGCTCCAAATGACCCAGCAATAGAGCAGGGCAAACCAGTGGACGATGAACATGCAGCCAAGCAACCGTCCGAACAGGACGAGTCGGATAATCAATCCATGCCCGGCGAAACCAACAGTCCAGACGACCTCACGCCAGACACACCACCGGAGAATAAGAACCTTCGGAAAAGACTCGTCGCCACTGCAAGAAGTTTGAAGAAGGAAAAATGGAAGCTCAAAACAGCAGAAGACATACTCAGAATGAGGTGGAGCAAAGTGCTCAAAACAGCAGACAAATACGGCAATGGCCATCAATCAAAGAGCTATCCGAAGCGCAAGCTGCTGCCAGAATTCGACGAGGAAGCCATAGAGCCCCCACAGTCAAAAAACAAAGAGGCCGCCTGGCCGGATAGACGGCCAGATGATAGGCCAGAAACTATAAGCGGCGCCGCACACAAGCCGGCCCATGATCCTAGGAAAACAGATGGCCCAGCCAGGTCAATTTACGGACCAAAAAAGAGGGCCCCAGGAAGCAACACAACACGCCAAGTGTCCGAAGACAGCGGTACACCCAAATACAGGGGCGCCGCACACCCACTATGTTTCACCAATGAGGTGCTTTGGATCATGAATTCCCACAGGGTTTAAACCCATAAACATAGAGGCTTCTGACGGAACAACAGACCACAGAGTGCGGATAGAGGATTATATACTACACATACACATGGCTAGAGGAGATGACCTCCACGCCATAAAATACCTACCCCTCAAGCTCAAAGGGCCAGCTCGGCATTGGCTCAAAAGCCTCCCGAAAACTTGTTGGAAGTTGGGAAGAGCTTGAGGACGCGTTTAGAGCAAATTTTCAAGGGACTTATGTCCGCCCTCCGGATGCAGACGATCTAAGTCATATAACTCAACAGCCCGGAGAGTCAGCGCACAAATTCTGGAACAGGTTCCTCACTAAAGAGAACCAAATAGTCGACTGTCCGGACGCCGAAGCTTTAGCAGCTTTCAAACACAACGTCCGAGACGAATGGCTCGCCAGACACCTCGGCCAAGAGAAGCCGAGGACAATGTCCGTGCTAACAAGCCTCATGACCCGCTTTTGCGCGGGGGAAGATAGCTGGCTAGCAAGATGCAGCACCAGCAACCCAAGTACATCTGAGATCAGAGATGGAAACAGGAAAACACGGCGCAGAAAAGATCAGCGCCGGAATAAAGAGAAAAGCCCAAAGAACACGGCGGTCAACGCCGGATTCAAAAGCTCGCGGCCAAACAACAAAACACTGCCCCTTCAGGATAACGGTGATGAGCTATCAACAAACAAAATTTTGGATCGGATATGTCAAATCCACAGTACCCCCGGAAGGCCTGCAAACCACACCCACCGAGATTGTTAGGTTTTCAAACAGTCCGGCCGACTCAACGCCGAACACAAGGGGCTCGACGCATCAAGCAAGGACGATGATAAACCCCACCAGCAGAGCACCGGAAAACAAAAGACTTTCCCACAAGAAGTCAAAGCAGTGAACTCACTTCATGTGATAATGCGGAAAAACAATGCGGCACCCGCTAAAATGGGTCTCGCACGGTATACCCCAGCGGAACCTCGAGATTGGATATCAAAACCAATCACTTTCGACCACTTGGATTATTCCAGAAGCGTTCGAAATGCAGGACGGACTGCCCTGATATTGGATCCTATAATCGACGGACTAGAATTTACACAAGTCCTGATGGACGGAGGCAGCGATTTAAACCTGCTATATCCAAACACAATCCGCAAGTTGGGGATAGACCTTACTAAAATTCGACATAGCCGCACTTCCTTTAAAGGAGTGGCGCTTGAGCCCTTCGCCAAGTGCACAGGCTCCTTATTACTAGAAGTTGTGTTGGTCGCCGAACAACCGACGAAAAACTAATCTTTCATGTCGCCCCATTCAAAAGTAGCTATCAAGCACTATTGGGACGCGAAGCATTTGTTCGCTTTAACGCAACACCACATTACACGTCTCTTACACTTAAAATACCCGGTCCACGTGACATCATTTCATTAAGAGGGTCATCTAAAGACCCCGGACACGGCTAGACGAGTCCGGCATAAATAAGCTAGGGCTCCTAGCCGCACACCCCTCACAAGGGCTGTGCGTATAAGCAATAATGAGCTAATATAGACTCCGCTTTGTTTATTTATTGATATTTTTCATATACCTTTTTTATACGATTTCCTTTAAAACTAAGTTCCTCTCTTTTTACAGATGAACACCGTGCACACCTGTCGAGGATAACGGCACGCGGAGACACAGCGAGCGTGCAGTTGGGACCCGTTGCAAGGATTCTTTTGATTAAGACCTGCGTAAACCTTTTTACTGTCTCTTGTTGCTATAATCCCTGGTTTCTCATTATAACCAGAGTGGAGCTGACGTTTTGGCATCGGCGCGTCGGAGGACCCTGCCGTGCACGGACACTAGGGGCTTAGGGCATTGTTCGCCCATTTTATAAAGACCGAACACCTTAGGGAGTGTTCGGCATCTCGAGATTAGGCCTTATATGCATCAGCTCGAATCATGTCTTTGGTCAAATGTTGGGTTTGCCCGGCTCCGTGTTTTGCTGCCTTCGTTCCGTATCATTGGCTAACGCGCACCGGAGAACTCTGCGATTGTGCCCCGGTTAATTTGGCGAGCACCTCAGAGAAAGCCAAAACCGATTGTCATGATCTGCGAGAGACTGGTCGACCACTCGATCGACCACCAAATGTTTAGAATTCCTCCGCTTTGTGAAGGACCGTTTCAGTCGAGGCAAACACGCGCCCAATTCGGAGCGCGGTGCCCCGTGGGCTATATCGTAGGCCCACCCTCGAACTCCAATGGCTAAGTGAAAGTGATAAAGCATCATAGTCCGGTTGCCTCGTTTGCTACGCTACCACCTCCTCAACAGGACCGAGACATCGGATTAAGTGTGACAATGCGCTATTTTTGCGAACACCCCCGCACCTTGTGCGTGGGGGCTGAAGCCAAAGACTGCCATCTTTCAGGTTATACACACGTATACATAAACGGCCGCATAGGAGATATTTCAATACTTCGAACGCACAAGTATAAAAAGCGATTACATCATAACCATTGTTTTACAAAATAAAAATTTTCATTTGAACGTGACATTTTTCGAGCACTGCGACTCTATTACACGAGAACCACGCATAACTTCCCCAAAATAGTGCTCGGTGGGTAACCGGCTTTCATCCGAACCCTGGGTTGCAACAGCGGTGGCATCCATCTCTGTCCAATGTGTCTTCACACGGGCAAGGGCCATCCGCGCACCCTCTATGCAGGCCGACCGCTTCATCTCCTTGATATGCGGCACCGCCCCAAGAAATTGCTGCAATAAGCCAAAATAGCTCGTCGCCTTGGGCCTCTCTGGCCAGACATGAGTCACGATATCCGTCATGGAAAGTCAGGACAACCTATTCAGCTCAGCCCATTCGGCCAACCGATCGGTCAGCGGAAGTGAACGATCCGGACTATGGAATTGAGACCAAAACATCTCTTCCGTCTCGTGATCCTTCTGACTCCGGAAGTGCACAACGGCATCCGCCGCACTTGCCGCTAAGTCCATATATGGATCCTCCGGACCCCACAGCTGGCCAAGCTGGGCATAATTTGGATCCGTAAACCTGTGGCGCAGCAGAAAAGGCTTACCAGCCATAATGTCTCGGCAGCGCAGCTCCTCCTTCATAGCCCGCATTGCAGAACGGGCATCCTTGGCCTCGGCGGTGGCCTTCCCCAGGTCTTCTCGCTCCGATAGGTGCTCCTTTTCAAGAGCCTCATTGCGGTCGGTAGCATCCTTCAATTTAACGGCCAGTTCGGCCATCTCTTCCCTGCTTCGGCAGTGTGCAACCCTTTCGGCTTCTAACTCTTCGGCCGCCCTCGAGGCAGCCGCATCACTCCTTCTGGCTTGCTCCTTGGCTTGAGCAAGCTCTGCCCAAAGGCTTTCCACAGCAGCAGCACCATCTACGTCAAGCATAAATATTGTAAGAGGTGGGCTTTGGCTCCCTTAATAGGTGACTGCGGAGAAACAATTTACCTTGCGACTCGTCAAGTCGCTTGTTGACTAACGCGATGTCCGCATCCGCAACATCGAGTTGCCGCATTAATTCAGCAACTCCATCAGTCCGGCTAGCCCCCGGACTATCCACCACCTGCATAGGAAAGGCGACACTCAATACCTGCAATTTTTATCCTCGGCATGCTATCGCTTTCGACAACCTACCGAGTCTCAAGGGCTACTATCTATACAGGGCGCACTTCCATGTGCAAAACTGTCAAAAAGGTGCGTCGTTTTTACGTACCTCAAACCCCGCCAGCAAACTCCTGACAGCATTATGCAATCCGCTTTCAGCAGACTAAATCCTTCCAATCACCATGCTCATCAATGCACAGTGATCTTCTGAGATGGACGCCCTCTCAAGCAGATCCTTCAGCTCCCCCGGCCGAACTCTAGTCGGTGCCGAACTCTTCAGCTCTGCCGGGCTCGGGGATACCCTCCGTGACGACACTTCAGGCTCGTCCGCCCTATCCGACGGCGCAACAGACGGAGGCGTCTCGCTCTCCATCATCTCCGGACGAAGATCCCCCGAAGACGAGCTCATCTGAGAAGGTCGCAGATCCGAACTACAAGGTAAAAATTTCGGTCATGCTCAGAAGCACAAATGGGTATGTTTCTTATTAATAAACTCCCCTTTTTCTACTCACGGCTTGCTGGAGGGCTGATTCTTTGGAGAAGATTGCGCGGCCGGGACCTCCCCGGACGTAGGACCCTCTGGTGAAGATTTCTTCCCCCGCTTAGGGGCTTTTGCCTCCGGGTCTTCGGAGGTGGTCCTCTTCTCCCCCTGGAGGGAGGGATTCTCGATCCCCCCTTTTTCAAGCGCCCCCTTGGGCGAGGTAGTAGCTCCTCTATTTTCCCCTTCGCCTTCTTCTGAAGGCGCAACCTCCAACATTCTGACCAGCACGGGCTCTGGCGCGGTCTCTGGGAGGGGGGCCGGACTCCGTATCAGCTTTGCTTGCGCTATCCACTCCTATTGAAGGATAAGGGTTAAAAGGTGAGTTGTAGAAAAGCAAACAAATGGTACGTCCGAACACTGGGCTACTTACCTGAGTATCCGGGCTATTGCAGCTTAGGCCTGCATCCTCGGTCAATTCCGGACACGCCACTTGCGGTCCGAAGAACAACTTGTACATCTCCACGGGTGTCGTACCCATGAAGTGTTGGAGAATCCGTGGTCCCTCAGGATTGAACTCCCATCGCCGAAGAGGATGGTGTTTGCAGGGCAGAAGACGCCTGATTAGCATGACCTGCATCACCATGACCAGATCGATCTCCCTCGCTTGGAGGTCTTGAATCCGGCCCTGCAATAGAGGCACGTCTTTTGACGGCCCCCAATTGAGCCCTTGGTTGACCGTCGTGGAGGTCCCGAGCTGAATGAAGGCGGCGGCTTTTGCCTGCTGCCCTTTGGAGCTGTGATACAGAACCACTCCTGCTGCCACAAGCCGAGCTCCTCTTGGAAGGAACCCTCGGGCCACGGGGCATCGGCCCTCCTGCTTATGGCCGCCCGCCCCTCTGCTGCCGCGCCCGATCATCTTCGGCTCCACATTGAAGGTCTTCAGCCACAGGCCGAAGTGGGGGTGACGCGGAGGAAGGCTTCGCAGACGACGATGAATGCAGAGACATGGAGGATGGACTCCGGAGCCAAGTCGTGGAATTCCAACCCATAGTAGAACATGAGCCCTCTCACAAAAGGATCCATCGGGAAGCTTAAACCCCGACGGAGGTGGGATACGAAGACGACATGCTCGCCGGGCTCGGGGGTGGGGATGGCCTGCCCTTCGGCGGGCAACCTGTGCGAAATCTCGTAGGACAGGTACTTGGCCTCTCGCAGCTTTAGCACGTCCTCCTCCGTGACGGAGGAGGGCATCCACCGGCCCTGAAGGTCGGAGCCGGACATTGTTGAAGGTCCGAAGCACTCGAATCTGGGGCTCTGGGTGTTGGAACTTATAGCAGGGAGAGGATTCAATGGAAGATTGAGGAAAAGAAACGAGCCTTGGTCCTATTATAAAGAGGGAGAATATCAAGAGCCGTCTGTATATATTATTCTCTCTACGGTGGAACGTGGAATTTATTTTGCAGAGCCGGACACTATCCTGGTGTTCGCAATCTTCTATGGATTATTCAAAGGAGGAACCCGCCTTGCAATGACGAACATTATGCGCGCCGGACTCATCGTCATTGAAGCCAGGTTCAGGGGCTACTGAGGGAGTCCTAGACTAGGGGGTGTCCGGACAGCGGGACTATCATCGTCCGCCGGACTCCAAGACTACGAAGATACAAGATTGAAGACTCCGTCCCATGTCCGGATGGGACTTTCCTTGGCGTGGAAGGCAAGCTTGGCGATACGGATATGTAGATCTCCTACCATTGTAACCGACTCTGTGTAACCCTAGCCCTCGCCGGTGTCTATATAAACCGGAGGGCTTTAGTCCGTAGGACACAACATCCATTACAACAATCATACCATAGGCTAGCTTCTAGGGTTTAGCCTCCTTGATCTCGTGGTAGATCCACTCTTGTAATACACATCATCAATATTAATCAAGCAGGACGTAGGGTTTTACCTCCATCAAGAGGGCCCGAACCTGGGTAAAACATCGCGTCCCTTGTCTCCTGTTACCATCCGCCTAGACGCACAATTCGGGACCCCCTACCCGAGATCCGCCGGTTTTGACACCAACAATACCTTTTTATCTTGTTCACCCGGATGTTTGTGAGCTCTAGAGATGAAATAATATCCGAAGAAACCTATCAATACCCATTAGACATGAGATGACCCCCACATCCTTTGTCAAAATAAACAACTCCCCGATCAATGCATTTAACTCTTCAGTGCAACGCACGGGCACCTTACTACTATAGATTAGTACGACCAAAAATTGAACTAACATTATATATAGTACGATAAATGCTGATGCATGTTACCTAAAATTTTATCATTCAAAACTATGTTCAAATATGAATCCAACGATATAGTTTTTGTTGACATGCACTAACATTTTGTCAGTTAAATCTTCAGTCAAATTCAATGGGGGACTAATAAACCACGACCGATGTAGTACAAGTGTATAGGGCAGCACTGCACGGGAGTCTCACCTCTCACCCCGCTCGTGGCACGGTAATAAAACCGTCATATCACAAAACCCAACCACTCCCAGTAATAAGTGGCCTAGTAAAATAAACGGACAAGCAACCATCACATCCCTCCGTCTTTTTTGCATTTCATCTCTCTGCATTTACTTTCTCCGGTTCATCTACTTTTCGATCCTAGCTACTACTCCTAGGGCCAGTTCTTTTGGCGGCTTCCCCAGCTTTTCCCATAAGACTAGTCACAGTGGAGAGTAACAATACGGCGCCTCACTCATTTATTTGGGCTTCTAAACTACTACTCCGTCCTGGTTTATTCCTCACCCTTGTAATTTGGGCTAAATTTTGACCAAAAATTTAACTGATAAAATGTTACTCCCTCCGTCTAGGTGTGTAAGTCATCTTACGAAAACCAAATAATCCCAACACAATTAGGCGCGGTGCATTAACTTCTACCTCGCTTCTTGTTTCTTGACATATCAACCAATAAGAGACAAAGAGTGTGAATGCTTTTAATGACTTGAGATATCAAACACGACATGCAGTGGTTAGTTCATTGCATGCAATACTATTAATTAGCAAATAAACATTAACGTTTCTCGTTTTCTCCTCCTCCTTGGTCACGGTGCACAACCTAAGATGACTTACTCACGTAGACGGATGGAGCAGTGCATGTGACATGCACTAACATTTCATCAGTTAAATCTATGATCAAAATTTGACACAAATTACAATGGGGACCAATAAACCAGGACGGAGGTAGTAGTTATGGGATTACTAATCTAGAAGCCTAAAAGAACTGGCCCCTGGTACTCCTACTAGTAGTAGTACTCAAGTTGCAATTCAATTGCGGCACAACTTGTTAGGCAAAAAATTCGATCTGAGGTGTAGGAAGCGGTTTGGGAATTTGCATGCCTTGCCAACCAGTGAGATACTCCGTACAAAGTACGACAGAGAAATAACCGTAGAGAAGGAAGCTAAAAGTAAACAATCAAACGAGCATTTTTGCATTTGTTTTGCATTGAATCGTTTCACAAGCTTGACTAGTGCTGTTTTTCTACTTTTACAAAAACCGCATCGTAATGTTAAAACGTGCATTTGCACGTACGTAAGTAATAGTAGTACTCCCTCCGTCTAGGTGTATAAGTCTTCCCTCCTTCTTGGTCACGGTGCACAACCAAAGATGACTTATTGACATGGACGGAGGGAGTAGCACAGTCTGCAAGCATATATCGAGAGAGACATGTAGTGCGATAATATATAGTAAAGTTTGTGCTATATGCACGTACTTGCAAAATGCGTATGAATACACAAGGTTTCCAAACTTTCCCTTTTACATACTTAATTAAGGACGCTAAAAATTCCTGAACATTCGAGATTTATCATTTGCGTCCCAAAACTAATGAGATCGCCTTACGAAACAAAATTTATACTCCTCCTAAAAGCCACGGCGCTCGCAGGAGCGCTCGTGGCACGCCACGAGTGCCCTCGTGCGCGTTTGTGTCCCAGCGCACCGACACAACGCCTCTTCCTCAGCCTCGAAACTTGCAAGGTGCTGATTGGCGGCTTGCCGGTGGGCGAGCGCGATCTCACCGGTGTGGTGATCCGGCGCCAACAGGTACTCCTCCTCACTGGAAGCGTGCACCCGGTCCACATACCGCCAAGCGTAGATGAGGCGCTTGGGCCCGACTGTACTCAGGGCGTCGGCACGGGCGTCCTCCGCCACCCTCACGGCCCTCGCACGAGCCTTCTGCCAAACAGCCAATTGCCTGACTCTCTCGGACGTGACATAGGCCTCCCAGGCAGCTTGTTCCACGGTGCGCTTCTCTTCCTCAGCCTTCTTCTCCGCCTCTATTTTGGCGCACTCTGCTGGAGGCAAAGCCTCCCACAAGGCGACATCCATTTCTTTCCAAAGCTCCTCAAGGCTAGGGGGGCTCGGCGGGCGGCACGGCGTTCTCATCGTAGCAGGGAGCCGACACGTCCTCCGACGCGCGTGCTGGCGAGATTGGGAACGCCGACGCATCCACCTCGACGCGTCGCGACAAGGAGTGGAACACCGACGCGTCCTCCTCGACTAGTGGCGGCGGGAAACGGAGTGGCGACACATCGCGTCGCGACGAGGAGCAGAATGCCGACGCTTCCTCCTCGACTAGTGGCGGCGAGGAACGGAACGGCGACGTGTCGCGTAGCGGCGAGGAGCGGAACACTGAAGCGTCCTCCTCGACTAGTGGTGGCGAGGAATGGAATGGTGACGTGTGACCGTCCGCGCAGTGCAGCGAGGGGCTCCTAGGGCTTGGGAGGGCGATGTCATGGTGGTCGACGTGAGAGGGGGGAGGAGATAGCGATGAACGTGAACGTGAGGGGGAGGAGATAGCGATGTCGTGGGAGGCGCAGTATTTATAGCGAGCAATGGCACACCTACGTAAGATATGGACTGAGCTGCACTAACTTAATTGCGGGTCCAGTTGCGTCATTGACATGTGGGCCAGACCCCTGTTGGGCCGATATGTTAGTGACCCAATGCACCTGCAGTTAAGTAACAACTACGTGGGCATATTTGTAGGAGTAAATTACGAGGGAGTGAAGGGGTGGAAATATTGCTGGTCACAACGGATTGGACAGGCGTGGGGGAGGAGAGTCATGCATGCAGATTTTTTCACACGGGGTGGAGTGGTGGGATCGCCAGAGGGAGAAGGAGAGTTTGGCAGGCATATTGTTTCCACACACCGAGAGGAAAAGATTTGGAGACGAACGGGCTTCCTGCAGGTATGTGGAACGGTGCATAAGTCATCTTGCATGCCGGGCTAGGTCTAGTCTCAAGTCATTAAAAACATACACGCCCCACACATGTTCATATTTCAAGGTGCACTAAATTATTGCATGCGATGATTAAGGTTGTCCATAATGGTGGTATCTTAGCTGGTATCATGCACACGGGAATAGCAAACATGCTGATGTGGCAAAGAATTAAAGAAGAGAGGGGGTTAGAGTAACTAGTGTTCATGCATGCATTGGTAAACACATTTTTTGTGAAGAACGACATCATTAGTTGAGTACTTTTGCAGACTTCAAAAACTATTCCACCGCCTCCACTATCTTGCTAAGAGTAGGTGAAATTTTTGAATCGAGCCCTTTAAACTAGAAGGGAGGTAGTGATACTCTAATAGCTAACCTTGTTGTGATGACAAGATAGGACATGGCACGCACCTGGACGGAGGAACTAGTCTACATTGTGCATTTAAGTTTTGTCTGAAGTCAATGTACCTCTACTTTCACCAGACTTATAGAAAAATGTACTCCCTCCCTCTAGGTGTGTAAGTCATCTTACGAAAACCAAATAATCCCAAAACACGTAGGCACGGTGCTTTAACTTCTACCTTGTTTCTTGTTTCTTGACATATCAACCAATAAGAGATGAGGGTGTGCATGCTTTTAATGACTTGAGACTATCAAACATGACATGCAGTGGTTAGTTCATTGCATGCAATACTATTAATTAGCAAATAAACATTAATGTCCCTTGTTTTCCCCTCCTCCTTGGTCACGGTGCACAGCCTAAGATGACTTACTCACCTATACGGAGGGAGTATCAACATTCACAATGTCAAATCAATATTTTTACACTCATTATAAAGCGTAGTTCTTATACTCATTATAATCAGTATTGTAGATATTGATATTTTTAGTATAAATTTGGTCGTGGGATTTCATTGATGCCTGTCAAAGCGTGGAGGAAGCGGAGCTTAGGGCTTGCATTGCCGGTCTCTACATAGGTATTTCTCTTCATAATCCTGTAATTTTAGAGACTGATTGCGCTTTTGTGGTAGCGTCTCTTGCATCAGAGGACTATGACAGGTCTGCTATGCGTGACCCGAAGATGAAAGTGTTGAGCATATCGAAGTTGATCAACAATCTTCAATTGTCAAAGATTAGCCATTTGGCCAATAAGGTGGCACACTTAATCGCTAAGTATAGCTTTGACAATAGATTAGATGGTATTCTTGTAAATAACATACCGCCCTGTGTGGTGAATATTGTATCGAATGAGTGTACTGGTGTGGCTGGTTAATTAATATAAGGTGGTGTTCAAAAAAAAGTATAAATTTGGTCAAACACTTTGCAAACGGTTGACGGGAGTAAAAAGGACCAGAGGGAGTATCATGCATGCTGAGTAGGCAAAAAATTGCTCATTTATAGCGGTCAAAGTCTCAAAGGCGCGACCGCGAGGGAGGCGATGGTCGGGAGGCGCGACAGTTGATGGAATTAAGTGAAGTTACATCCCGCGCCCGGCATGGCGGCAAACAGCGAAGCTATACCGTCGGGCCTACGATATGGGTCTAGTAGGCATGACATCTAGTGGGTCCCGCATAGTTCTCGAGAACTCTTTGGGGCTCATGACCGTTTATCCACCGGCAAGCCAGCAACCCCACGCTGTTCGACGCCCTACTCGTCCCGTCTTCTACCTTACAACAGTTCGTTCGATCGTCCCGTCCTTTCACATTAGTTCGCTCCGGTTTTTTATGGGTACAACAGTTCAACTTCTCCTAACCCTCCTCCAAAATCCATGGCCTCCCAAATCTCCATGGTCGCTGCTGAGTACCAGGTTAGAGCCATCACCAGCGATTAGTTCATCGTCATCTACACAGGTGGATCCACGATGGTGAAAGCATGGCTTGCTCGCTTCCTACGCATGTTCAACAGTTCAACGGATGAGTGGGTCGCTGGGCTAGATGTTGAGTACACCACAGTCCTGGGATGAGAGAAGGATCTAAATGACGAAGAGAGGAAGAAGCCCGCCGTGATCCAGGTTTGCGTACATAACGTTTGCTTGGTCTACCACATATGCCATGCCTAAGTTGAGTGCCAGGATTTTAAGAATTTCCTCAAGGACAAAAGAGTGAAATTTGTTACTGTAGGCTTTAAGAACGACAGGGATGTCCTGCGTCCGATAGGTCTCGTTGTAGGAGAGCCCTTCGATCTCCAGAAGGCAAGCCTGGTGTCCTCCTCTTAACCTTCAATGCTGACCCTGGCAGCAGCCATGATTGATCCTTCGTATGCTAAACTGAAGAAACCTCATCACGAGTTTCATCATGCATGGGAGTCGAAGACATTAGATGAAGATCACATCCTGTACGCAGCAATGGATGCCTACCTTTGTTTAAATATCTACAAGGGTTGGATGAAGAAGCAGAGCCAGTGTCCGGTTCAAGCAAAGAAGCGTCGGCGAAGAGGAAGAGGAAGAGGGACGAGGACAAAGTCAAGGACGTGGACTCGGACTCCGAGTAGGTGGCAGTGCCGTCGCTCATGCTGGTTCTACTGCAGTGTCAAGCGGACTAGTTGCTTACTTTATTTTCAAGGGTGTGTTGTGCTGAGGCCCCAGTAGAACTATGTTTATGTTCTTTCTCATTATTTGAACTCTTTAGTACGTACAGTAGTACTAGTACTATGTCTTACTACTGTTCTTCTTGCAGTTGGTACTACTGCTCGTATCTTCGTGTTCCTACTTTACTTAATACGTTCGTACTAGTAGTATAATTTGGGTCAGTCAATTTGTGAAAGAAGTTCGACGGAGCGAAGGAAGAAGATGGCAGAAGAGGTGGAAGAAGCCCTTCTAGCCATCCATGTTGCATCAAACGGCTCACATGAGTCGACTGGCCCAAATTGCTCCTTAAGATTGCAGGATCCACGTGGCATTCAAAGTCTCGAAGGTAGATTCCATGTCTGCACCCGGTTTGCGGGCTCGACGCATGCGCGTCCGGCTTCCGCCGTGACAGCCACCATGTGCACGTCCTCCGCGCGGGCGGAAACGACAATGACACGCTAGTTCCTCCTCGCCAGCGTGCTGGAGCATGTGCTAGTCCTCCTCTTCGTACGCTGCATGCATAGACATGGCTCCACCAGTTGCTCGCGTGCTTGGCAGCATGGCAGCATCGCGAGGAGGGACTGCAAACGACGTGAGCGGGCGAGCCTTCGGCTTCATGGCACAGGGATGGCGGCGAAACGGCGATGACGGGCGAGAAATTGTTGGCCAGAGCAGGCGGGCGCCGGCATGCGCAACGGCGGCGGCGGCATATTGATGAGTGTGCGTGTGGGAGCTTACTTTAGTTTTATATAAGGTTGGTCAAACTTAAAAGAAAACCATACTAGTACACGTAAACATTAGACTTAGGTAGCGCTTTTATTAGTTAGTACCACAGCCATGATACGGAATCCTGTGCAAGCGCGTGAACCGCTGACATTGATCGATCGAACGGTGCGTCACCGTGTCGCGCTCGAAGGACATCCACCGAACCTTTTTGTGTGTGTGAATACAATCCTCGAATATTACTCAATTTTTTTTCCTGGGAAAGTTTTTGACGCTGCAATATTTCCATATATTTGAATTTAACTCCAGTTCGTGTTTATTTGGATTTGGACGTTTTAGGTGCGCCCTAGTTTTATTTAATACTGATTTTGTGTGTGTGACTGAGAGAGAACGTGTGTATGTGTCCATATGTGTGTTGTGGCGGAAGGGCAATGTAAAGACGATGTGCGTGTGATACAGACATAGAGAGGTGTGAATGTGCAAATGATCATGCATGAGTGAGACATAGACAGATGCCGATACGTTGTGTATACATGAGAGAACGGTCTTCTAGTTTACTTGTGTGTGTGTGTGTGTGAGAGAGAGAGAGAGAGGAGCATCCATAACACAACAACCATCTCTCTCGATTTTTCCGTCCCTCGCACGATCGCATGCAACACATGCATCAACGCGCACATTTTGACACCCTCACCCGGCCCCTGCCCACCTCAAGGCCCGCACAATCTCTTCGTGAATACCCATTTCTCTCCTTAGGGTTGTTTTCTCTCAATATCTGACACACACACACACACACACAGAGAGAGAGAGAGAGACATGCAGCACAACACACACACACACACCCTCCCCCGAGCACACAATTCATCCCCATCCAAGGTTATGCAGCGACCACTCTCGCTTGTGGTTCTTTGCAACCCAACATGCACAACACCTCAATCTTCAAAGAGGGCATCGAGCAGATCGAAGACGGTGACCACACCACGCTAGAGAATTCGGGATCATTTGGAAGCAGGGTGATGTGACGACCGCTGACTGACTCCTCCCCCCACCCTCTCTCTCTCTCTCTCCTGCACAAAATTACCAATCCCTCTCTCCCCCACACAAAATTGTCAATCCCTCAACCCACGAGATCCTTCCCCTCTCGTCCATGTTTTTCCAGCTCTCTCATCAAACATGTTGTCTCTTCTCCTTCCACGTATACAGAATCCGGATGCACACGCATCTCACGTATATTACATGTATCCATCTTTCTCACAGACCTAACTTCTTCCTCTCTCTTTCTCTCTCTCTCTCTCTCTCTCTCTCTCTCTCTCTCTCTCTCTCTGTGTGTGTGTGTCTCGTTAGGTTTGTCTCCTACTCTCTCGTCCACAAACATACAATCCTTCCCGCCCTATTTGCTCCATCTTCAAAAGCTCTCTCCGCACGTTTCATTCACACATTGGGATATGTCAAAATGTTGCTTCTATAATGGCTTATGTAGAGTTATGGTTGTTTTTGTTGCATCCTACAAAGTAATAACTATGAAATGCATTTAGATTCTCATTTCACTGGGATTATGTGAGTTTGAGCATGTTGTGAAGTACTATAGACCTTGTATACATCTTGGGATTCGACAATGATTGTAACTATTGAATTGTATAGACCATTACATTCGAAGTCAATAGCCTAATATATTTATTTCACAATTTCAACAAATGATTAGTTCACTACAAACTAAGAAAACAAATGTGTACCCCCTCCGTTTTTATTTAAGTCCGCGTATGAGCATTGGTCAAAGTCAAGTTTTGTAAACTCTCAAAAAGCTTATAACAAAAAACATTACCATATATAATAACAAATAAATACCATTAGATTCATTATTGAATGTACTTCCACATCAGACATATTTGTTATGGTAAATGTTTATATTTTTCTATAAAGTTGGTTAAACTTTAGGAAGTTTGACTTCGGTCAAACCTAATATGCAGAGTTTACTACTACTACTCGCTAGTTGCTTAGCCGAATCACTCAACACGCCACACGGGGAGTCCAGTGTCACAAAATTTTGAGGTCGGTGGCTCCCGCGACCCTGATTCGAGCAGTGGGAAGTTACCATCATAGCCTTCGGAACAGGCCTATGGATGACGCTTGGTAGGGGGCTGTTTTCGTAACTTCAGGTTCACCCTACCCAGCCAACCCCACCCCGGCACCCAGAGTAGTACACCTGAATACTCCCCATTTTCTATCCCCACCGCAAAATAGACTTCTCCACGGCACCGCAGCCTTCCTACTCCTCCCCTTTACATTGGTGCACTCGTCCACCGCAGTGCATCTGCCTCATCGACGACCTCGTACGCCGCACTAGAGCCGGTCCACAGTCGTCGTCGTACACGGAGCCTCTTCCCCGTCATCGTCTTCCACAGTCTTGGATCTGCTTCCCGGAAGCCGACGCCAAGCGTAGAAGTACCACCGTCGTGGACAATGAACTGACTCCCGTTGCCGACCATGACTCACAAAGGCCGCCGCGACCATCGTTCTCCTCCTCGATTGGTAATGTGTGTATTGAATCACTTAGCAGTACATGTGCAGTTCCAATTTTGTTCATACCTACCCTTCAAATTTCCTGGGTGTTATTGTTCCTGTAAAAGTAATTGGTTATAGCCTCCATTGTCCAACAGAATATCATCTTGTAATTGGTTACAGCCTCCATTGTCTAAGCCCAGTGTAGAGCAGTGTATGCCAATGGTTCAAAGAATTGCAAAAAGACTAGCAGGTTTGGCCACTTTCATGACAAGTGCTGGAAGAGTGTTACTGGTAAAGTCTGTGCTGGCTTCTCTACCAATCTTTTTCATGGCTTGTCTTGATGTCCCAGTAACAATCAAACATCAAGTGATCAAATACCTGAGACATTGTCTATGGAGAGGTTCTGACATGGAAGATCATAGGCCTGCTTCTATAGCTTGGACTACAGTTTGCAGACCAAAGAACCAAGGAGGTTTGGGAATTATGGACATTTTTGCCCAGAATAAAGCTCTGCTAATGAAAAATCTGCATAAATTCTACAACAGGCATGATATTCCTTGGGTCAACCTCATTTGGGAAACATATTACCATGACAATAAACTTCCAGGTCAAGATTTGGTAGGGTCTTTTTGGTGGAAATCTATTCTTCAACTAACTGAGCAATACAAAGCCATGGCAAGATGCCACCTAGGAGATGGAAGAACTGCCCCTTTTTTGGACTGATTTGTGGAGTAATGTGGTTTTATAGCAAGAATATCCTCATCTATTCTCCTTTATGCAAAACCACACTATGATAGTGCAGCAAGATCAACACAGAATAACTTGAAGATTTGTTCCACTTACCTCTATCCATTCAAGCACATCAACAGTTTCTTCAGCTAGAGGACAAATGTCATATGCTAAGACAATCAGAATTTCAAGGTATGACTGACACTTGGAGTTATATTTGGGGAAGCAGTGCCTTCACTGCCTCAAACGCTTACAATGTGATCATTGGAGTCAAACAAGTTCCACCTCATTTTTCTTGGGTTTGGCAATCTTCATGTCAACCTAAGCACAAAATGTTTTTCTGGATGCTTCTACATGATAGACTGAATACAAGAAACTTACTGAGAAGGAAAACTTTTGTTTTGGAGGAATACAACTGTGCTGTATTGAACTGCCAGCAAGAAGAGACACTACATCATTTCTTCTGGGGATGTCAATTTTCTAGGAATTGCTGGGATTTCATATGTCCACAAAGATCCCCAAATTTGTCTGTTCTTGAAGCTTTCCAAGATTTAAAGAATAAGTTGAGAGTACCCTTCTTCATGGAAATTATCATTCTGGGTTCTTGGGCTATTTGGATTGTCACAAACAACAAGATTTTTGAGAACATTCAACCTTCATTTCAAAGATGGAATCACATTTATTTTGAGGAAATGAAGCTCCTGTCCCACAGAATTAAGAATAAGTATGTCAATGATTTCAACTCTTGGCTGGAAACTTTACTTTCCTCTTGAGGATAGCTCATCTTTGTTCATGTATCTTTGTAGTTTTAGTCCTCCTTTTAGGGGCTCACCACAAGCCCTCTTTTTCTCCTTCTTTAGCTAGCTTAGTTTTTGTTCCTTTGTACAGTGCTACTTTTGTACAATGCTACCTATTCTCTGTTCTTTTAATATAAAAATTGCAGTGGGGTTTTCCCCTACTGTTCATAGTAAAAAAAATGTGCGTCGCTCCTGTATTGCGCTGTACTTGGGTAGGTTTTTCATCTGCAACTAGTAGTGTCTCAAATGATGGAAAGGTTTTTAGAACTAGCAAGATGCCCATGCGTTGCACGCATCAAGATGCATTTGTATGAGTAGTTTATCTTGTGGGAGAAAAGGATGAATGAGGGAAGGCCTTATTTGCAAATTTGGAGAGGGGTATGGGTATATTTGTGCAAAATTCCCATTTGTTTCCTTCCTATCTGTCAGATATAAATCGGACGGCCTATATTGCAAGAAAAAAAAGTATAGGCAAAAAAAAGTAGACAGTAAAGGAAGTAGAGATAAATATTAAATATTAAATATAACAGTAGAGAAGAGAGTAGAGATAGCAAAGACGTCGGGAAAGGATCGCGCGCGCGGGAAAAAGCGGCCGGGCGTGCACTAGTTTTGGCACGCGGCATCCGGCGCGCTTTATGAAATCCAACGCCCTCCCACCACTCTGTGCCTTGCCACCGCTCTCTCCCCGCTCTTTTTCGCCTTGCCGCTGCCGCGCCACCATGACGCCGCGTCGCCGGGAAACTTGGGGATACCGCGGCGTCCGCGCGCGCCCCTCCGACGGCTTCTCCGCCGAGATCCTGTTCCGCGGGATGCGCCTCGGCCTCGGAAATTTCGACACCACCAACGAGGCCGCCCGCGCGTACGACGTGGCGACATGGCGCCTCAGGTGGCCTCATAGAACATTGAACTTCCCCAACATGCCGACGCGGGAGCGGGCGCATGAGCTCGCGCCTCTGCCGCGGCTTAGCACCAACAAGGATTGTCGCGACAATTGGAGGCGGGAGCACCGTCTCGGCATCGCTGAGATGGACGAGGAAGCCATGGCGCTGTGGCGCCAACACTTCCCGCAGGACATCATCAACGAGCCCGAGTTCTACGCGCAAAGGAGGGCGGAGAGGGATAAGAGGAGGGCGGAGCGAGCTGCCTATCGCGAGGCCAAGCGTAGGCAAAAAGCGGACGCTCAATTCAACATGAGGCTAGGAGCAGCGTGCATACAGGAATCGGCGACGATCGGTATCTTCACGCCTCTGATCGGACATCGGAGGAGGACATCACCGAGGAGGAGTCGGACGACGAGGAGTAGTTGAATTATCTTTTTGTTATCTATCTATGCTGAGAACTATCCTCTACTCTCTAGTATCTACTTCTCGATCTCAGCACTGTAAACACTTTTTTAAAAGCGCCGTGCGTTGCGATTCTGTTGGAGATGCTCTAACATGGCAGACGAGTGCTTTAATGTTGCCCACAAGATGCGCGAGTATTACTAGTAGTATATTTTTCTTGCCATGTTGAGATTTTAAAACCACGAGTGCGAGCATGCAGAGGAGCAATGAAGACCAAACACGGGATATTCGGGACATCTTCAAGGAGCGTGGCAAGTTAAAGAGGAGCTGCGCCGAACCTGTAATACGAGCTTTGGTAAGTACACCCTTTCAATTACTTTCGTTTAGCCTCGTGTTCTTCGATGTGTATATGTTGTAGTTTCTATTTATCTTAAGCGTGGTGTTCTACGATGTGTAATAAGAAGAGTCTTAATCGTCCTAATGCTTTCGTTTTTAGCTTGATGTAGGAAGTGGGTGTTCTCACCTTGTAGTCTGTTTTTATATTTTTTCCTTTTGAATTCACTTCTCCGAGTTACATTTATCCGCTTCTACTAAATGGATCTAGGTTGCTCGAGTATTGATCTAAACAAGATGTAACTTCATGTCAGGATGCAGTTCCTGCGAGGAGGGAAGTATGGTCAACCTCGAGATCATGTTTCCAAAATGAGGCTCGATTACACACAAGGTGCCAGTTCCCTAATGATGCTGGATTAGACACAAGGTGCAAATTCCCAAATGATCTTTGGATTACACACAAGCCGGTGGAGTAAATCGACTATTCGTGTCCTCGTGGCATTAGTAAAGGCTGAAAGAAAGCGTGCAGCAGCCCTTGAGAATGTAGTTGAGTTCCTGAAGAAGCGAAAAGAGCAATCATATGCTCTCTTCACCCAAGCCAAAGCTGAGATGGAAGAAGCCAGAAATAAGCTATCAGAGGCAGAGTAGGCTAGGCGTCTCCTGCTATCTAAAACTGTTGTCAATACAAAATTTCCTTCATAATAGCTAGGTTCAAATGTTTATCCAGTCAGCATGCCTGTTGTGATGTCCGTGCATCTACTGATGTGGCACAAAATGTTTTTTTTGGGTCATGTAATAACAGCAATTACTTTCCAAACATAACAGACGAAGCATTGGACATGGTATAGTTCATGCGCAAGCCCGACATTCCAAGTTCAACTTCCATATCAAACTCATGTTCACAGATATATGCACATTCATACATAATGTCCACAACCATAATTCACTTCAAAGCCAAAAAAACGTGAAGAGAGTTATAAATAATGAAAAACCTCTACTAGTTCCTGCTACCAGTGCGAGCACAACAAGTCAAGACCATGCGTAAATTAATTATATTTTAGTCATTTTTTGTGTTCTAAAATGCCTGCCGGCTCGTGGAAGGATGTGTTGCCGGCACACACGCAGATTTAAAGAAGGCAAAGGGCGGTCTTAAGCTGGTTGCCTTGGCGAGGCGTGCTCGGCCGGAACTGCAGGCGAGTCGTCCCTCTTGGCGGCGCTTGATTCAATGCCTGCTCTATGAGAGGTCACGTCCGTGTCAGAGCAATCACTCCCTCCAGTCCTTTTTTGTTTGGGTATAACAAAATCTCGTTTTCCATTCACATTTTACAAGTAAAATTCATGGACAAACTTTGACCCAAAGTACGATGGGGACTAGTAAACCAGAATGGAGGTAGTAGTTTTTTTTAGTAAAAGAAGGGTTTCCCCTTCCTATTTTCATTACTGAAAACCAGCATCTAAATCTAAACCATAGTATTTGCCCTAGAACTACCAGGTTCAACATCTCGCAACATAAACCCATACAACCATACGCCAAGGAGGTACGTAGTACTATGAATTCCATTTTCGCTCCATACCAATCATTCTAAAAACTAGTTACTACTTATAATGCGCCATTGAAAATTGGAACTCTTAACCCCGCTAAAAAACGATATTTTAAACGTGGCTACTTGATCTATGGCAACTGGCGAGCCACCGCGCTCCAAGTCGTTCAGCTGTAGTCCCGACCATCAACACCTACGGATCAAATTATCACGCGAGCTGACTATTCCTACAAAGGTGCCCCACCAGATACCCGGTACCCGCGAATGCAGCAATCGTGCACCTAGGGTTTTAGGGTTTATTTGTTAACGTCGCCTTTACGTAACACTCATGTGTGCGAGACAGCGAGAGGTCGACTGCGTGCGTGCGCCTCTTCTCTTTGTATATGTACTCCACAGTTTGTCTGGTGTCCAAAAAATTATAATAACTACTAGCAATGTACCAAAGCGTTGCCACACGATCAAAGTAGATTAATACATATTCACCGATTTGATAGAAAAAAAGTCTAGTTTTGAAATACGTATATCACTAAAAATATGTTATGTTTCACTCAAAATATATTCCTTTGGCGGTTTTGATGAGATAAGAGAGGAATGTTGTTGGTTTCAAGATTCGAGAAGTGGTATATGTCTAATATCTACTCTTACTAGCAAGATGCCCGTTCGTTGCACGGAACATCAAGATCCAGTGGGAGAAAAGGGTGAACGAGGGAAGGCCTTATCTGCAAATGTGGTGAAGAGTGCGGGTAAATTGCCATATTTTCCTTCCTATCCGTCAGATATAAATCGGACGACCTACATTGCAGGATGGCAGGCCCACCATCATCACCAACTCTATTTTTATCCCTATTATTATAAAAAGCATTGTCGGTGATGATCGTGTGCCTGCCATCCTGCAATATAGGCCGTCCGATCTATATCTGACGGATAGGAAGGAAAGTGTGGCAATTTTTCAAAAAGATACCCACACCCCTCTCCACATTTGCAAATAAGGCCTTCCCTCGTTCATCCTTTTCCCCCAAAAGATAAAATACTCATACAAATGCACCTTGATGTTCCGTGCAACGCATGGACATCTTGCTAGTTGTTGCAAAAAGACCATGTGTGTGTGAGAGAGAGGGAGAGTGGAGGAGGACGGAGTGCATGTGTGACAAAGACACAAGGAGTGTGTGTGCGATAGGTATCAGCTTAAAATGAGGCGATAGTGTGTGTGTGCACGATGTAGAGGGCGTGTCTCAAGAAGGGAAGAAAAATCTACATAGATACAAGGAGCGGGAGAGAGACATGTATGCGATAGTGGAAGCACGAGTGTGCGGGTGTATAAACCTATCTGGAGGCTAGCTAGTCGATAAATGTTTGTGAGAGAAATACGAGTCGGGGCGCGAAAGTGAGAGTTTTGTGTGTGTGTGTGAGAGAGAGAGATGGTAGTCAGGAAGGGGAGTGGAAGCAGGAGTTGTGTGTGTGTCTGTGTGTATGTGTGTGTGAGAGTGAGAGAGAGGAGACGGTAGTCGGGGTTGTCTGGTCGGTAAACAAATGAATAATGTCAGTCCGGGATGGAGACGAAAAGGAGATCGCAACAAATGTTGCGTCTACAGGAGAGAGAGAGAGAGAGAGAGAGAGAGAGGGAGAGAGAGTAATTTTAGTGGTATGAGTCATATGTAGAGACATATAGGGTGTGTGAAGAATCCCATAGAGAGAAATACAAAGTGAAAGACGAGTGGAGACTATGTGTGTGGTGGTGAAACGGAAAGCTTAGGTACCGAGTGATACCAGAGAACAGTAGAGACGTGAGAGATAATGAAAATCGTGTAATGTATAATGATAGGGAGAGTGTGACACTTCTCAAGGGAGACGTCGAGAGACCATGTTTGCGAGGATAGGAGAAACATGAAGTGAGCGTGCGGGTGAGCTGGAGAAAAGAGAGTGATTCCTACCTGAAGGAGCATGCATGCGAGAGAGATGGGCGTGAAAGGAGTGAACAAAAAAGGGATTCAAATATTTGAATTCGAGATGATGATACATGTAATCCATACTTGAACCAAAATTGATCTATCAAACATGCATACTCGTATGAATTCACGCACATCTATGTTATTTAATATGTAGATATTACTGATCCATACATTTTAGTAGAACATAATTTGGTTAATTTTTTTCGAATTCAACCTTAAGATTTTGAGATCATTGTATTTGTAAATCATATTATACATATAAAGGAGCAGAATTCTTTGTTGTGCTTTTGAAAGTATATATAAAAAAATGATGTATATAGAATGTAATTCCAATTGAAAATGGATCCCGCCCGAAAAAAATAGAATACAAACGGGATTCGAATTGAGTTGGCACGGTAAACGTGCACTCTACAAAATTTGAACGAAGCGGGGAAAGTCGCAGTAACCGCCCGAAACCAAAATCTGTGAGATGGAAATTACTACTGCCTATCCCCACCACGCAAAGCCTATCTGCTGGATTTCTATAGGTTTCGATAGGGGTAGGTTTGTAATTTCACCCAAACGTGACGTAACCGCCTCTCACCCGGATTCATAGACGGTGGGCGCCAAAACACAGTGTGTCCTTGGCCGAAATCGACTCCCTCCCCGATTGGTATTCATACACGATGGGCGCCAAAAACAAACTCTCGCCGGCAAATATTCGGTGTATGCGAGATTACCGTCCTATCCCCAACTGACTAATGTTGCTGTGATGTAGTAGAAATTTGAAACGGGGGGCTAAGTTTGTAAATTTCCTCGCATTTTAGACAAGCGCGCCCTGAATACATGGTTCCCCCCTTCCTATCTACCTCCCTTTTCCCCATTCGTACTCCGTGGGCGCCAAAACACCCTCTCCACCCCACCATCCTCCGTCCGCCACCCCATCCACCGCCGTCCTCCTTCACCATGCCGGAGGTGATACCCCGACACCGTCATCCATTACAAGAGATCGACCTCTCTCATCCACGGCTTCGGACCGGGATCCTTGCATCCCGTCCTCTCACTTCATCCCCGCCATCATCCACCTTGCTGGCGCCGCTCCTACGACCATCTCGTCCACTGCGTCCTGCCGCCACCATCTACCCTCCTAGATCTACTTCCACACCTCCAACAGCCATCGCTACCGACACGTCGCCGCACCAGAGGCGGTACTCTTTCGTATCTGCTCAGCTTATTTATCGCAGCAAGAAAATAGATCGCCACTGCTTTACTCTGATTTCTTGTCTTGGTTGCGAAGTTGCCTTTGTCTGGTTTTCACCTTCAGATCCGCCATGGCACGCTCAACACTATACTCCCAATGCTTATGGTTTTCCCCTTTTATATTCCACACTAGTTAAACCATAGTAGACTAAATTTCAAAATTGGGTCAGTCAATTTTTCAGAGCTCGCCGGAGTTCGCCAGTGCGAACGAAGGGGCTCGGGTGGTTGTGGGGCCTCACCGAATGAAGAAATCTCGATGCGGGTGGGGGTGGGGGTGGGGGTGGCGGAGGAACACAGGCGGCGGGGGCCGGTGGTCCGGCCGGCAGCCCGTGCGGTGTTCTGTATGGGAAGAATCAGAGACGAGGAAGAAGATGGGTTAGGAGATGTAGGATCTTCATCCAACCGCCTGAAATGGTCGAGAGACAGCTGGGAGTTGCATTCTTAATGCGCTCTGGTTCATCATGTGTGGGCACTGCACAACCAACATTTTATTATCCAAAATCTGCTTGCTCTTCTTTACCATGTTCCTCTTCCGTTCTTCTTTAATATGTACTCTCTCCGTTCCTAAATACAAGTCTTTGTATAGATTCCACCATGGACTACATATGGAGCAAAATGAGTGAATCTACACTCTAAAATGTATCTAGATACATTTGTATGTGATCCATAGTGGAAATCTCTACCAAGACTTATATTTTGGAACGGAGAGATTATGATAGTAGTATAGTATGTTCCTTGTACTGAAGATGAGCAGGGACATTTGCGGTTGTGATGGACACTTTGAGCCTCTTTGATTCGTAGGATCTTGTAAACATAGGAATAGGATTTGTAGTCATTTGCCCACTTGAATCCTATAAGAATAGCAAAGAAATGCGGGGAGCTGTTGAGGGAGTCCTGGATTAGGGGGTATCCGGACAGTCGGACTATATATTTTGGCCGGACTGTTGGACCGTGAAGATACAAGACTCAAGACTTCGTCCCGTGTCCGGATGGGACTCTCCTTTGCGTGGAAGACAAGCTTGGCGATCCGGATATTATACTTCCTTCTTTGTAACCGACTCCATGTAAACCCTAGCCCTCTCCGGTGTCTATATAAACTGGAGAGTTTAGTCCTTAGAGACAGAATCATAATCATCATAGGCTAGCTTCTAGGGTTTAGCCTCTACGATCTCGTGGTAGATCAACTATTGTAATACCCATATCATCAATATCAATCAAGCGGGAAGTAGGGTTTACCTCCATCGAGAGGGCCCGAACCTGGGTAAAACATCGTGTCCCTTACCTCCTGTTACCATTAGCCTTAGACGCACAGATCGGGACCCCCTACCCGAGATCTGCCGGTTTTGACACCGACATTGGTGCTTTCATTGAGAGTTCCTCTGTGTCGTCGCTGCAAGGCTCGATGGCTCGTCTCGTTGTTAGGGACAACATCACCTCTGGGGGAGCGTTGGCTGTAGGCCAAACTCTCCGACTAGGTGGCTTCGTCATGGCCGCCCGATCAGCTGTCGCGCCGACGATGACCTCTCGGCTCATCACGAATAGCCTTCACGTCAATTCAGAGCTTGCTGAACAGATGGATCCAAGGGATCTCTCCTCCCTTAATGAGCTCTTGGATCGCATCGCCGCTTTGGGAGTGGCCACAGACTATGACCGGATCGGGTAAACCCGATTAAAGGGATATCAAATCCCCACTGGTCACCCACGAGATAGCGGTAGTGGAGGAGCCACATGCGGATTATCCCTCTATTTTGAGGATGAATTATGTCCAGATTACCGAGCTCTCTGAGCCGGACACCCGCTCAAGGGAAGACATGACCCAGACCCCGGACTTAGAATCGGGTACCGAGCCGGAAAAATTGGGCAGCGCCCCGGATCCCAAGCTGTCAAGCTCGGAAGCTCCCCTGCCCCAGGGTGTTAGATCGGATCAGAATCCACATTCAGCAACACCCACCCACCCGGACTCAAACCGTCTCTCCCATATCACACAAGAGCCCCAAGAGACAGTACATCGCTACTCGGCCAGATTCCTCCTAGTGCTAAACAAGGTCAAGGACTGTCGTGAGGAGGATGCAGTCTCACTTTTCTGCAAAAACTGCACGAACAAAGGGATCCTTAATGCTATAAGTCGTCATGACATAGTACACTTTGCTGATTTAGCAACCATAGTACAGAAGTACTGTGCGATGGAAAGTGCCTGGAAAACCCAAACAGAATTTTGGGATAGTCCAGCTCTCACTAAAACCTTTGTCCGAGCTAAACGGGCGAACCCTCGCAAGTCAGCCGATCCAATCCCCAAGAAACCGAATCCAACCCCAGGGCGTGGAACCGTATTGGAAGAATGGCTCAATGGGCCATGTAAACTCCACTGCACGCCGGACACTACACCAACACATAGGCTTAGAGCATGTTGGATACTCCGACAGGTAGCAAAAAGTGGCCAGGATCTTCTTGTAAGCCATAAAGCAGAACAACATCCCGCCAAAGAAAACAATACAGTACTGACAGTCTTCGAGGCTTTCGCCTCAAATAATAGGCGCAAGCGAGCCCATCGAAATCTCGCTGAAATTTACCACGTGGCAAAAATAAACCCGTGGAACGACACTGCTATCATTTTCAGTGCCGATGACGAACCCCAATTCCAGACGGTCCGGGCACCTGCCGCACTGGTCCTTAGCCCAATCGTGGAAGGCTTTCGGCTCACTAAAGTACTCATGGACAGCAGAAGTGGACTAAACTTGATCTATGAAGAAACGCTCAGCAAGATGGAAGTGGACAAAAGTCGCATTCAGCAGAGCGGCACAACCTTCAGGGGAATCATCCCTAGTCGGGAGGCATGGTGTGCGGGAAAAATCACACTCGATGTGGTATTCGGTACCCGGGACAATTACAGGTCCGAAGAAATCACATTCCAAGTGGCTCCTTTCAGCAGCGGATACCACGCCCTTTTAGGGCGGGACGCGTTCACAAGCTTTCAAGCTATACCCCACTATGGATACATGAAGCTTAAAATGCCCAGACCCAATGGAATCATCACTCTTGCCAGTGACCTGGATGTAGCACTCCGCGCCGAAAATAAAACTGCGGCACTAGCCCTGGAGGCATTATCCGAAGCCCTAGCGGCCGAAGAACTAATAACGCTATGCGCCATAGTGGACATGGACGACGTGATACTCAACAAACGACCCAAGTCCACATCATTTAAACCCGCAGACGAGATAGTCAAATTCCAGGTTCATCCAACGGACCCCATGAAGACAGCTTCCATCGGGACGCAGTTGAGCCCCACAATGGACGCCGCACTATGAGACTTCCTACGCGAGAATTGGGACATTTTTGCCTGGCACCCTTCGGACATGTCGGGCATCCCACACAGGCTGGCCGAGCATAGCCTCAATATACTGAAAGGATACAAGCCCGTCAAACAGACTCTTAGGTGCTTCTCAGAGCCCAAACGGCAAGCCATGGGAGAAGAGCTAGCCAAGCTACTTGAGGCCGGATTCATCAGAGATATCAAGCATCCGGATTGGCTGGCAAATCTGGTAATGGTACCGAAGAAGGACAGATCCTGGCGCCTATGCGTCGACTTCAAAGACCTCAACAAGGCTTGCCCCAAGGATCCCTTCCCCCTCCCTCGCATCGACCAAATCATCGACGCCACCGCAGGACACGACTCACTGTGTCTCCTCAACGCATACTGTGGATACCATCAAATAAAGATGGCAGAGTCTGACCAAGCTGCAACAGCCTTCATAACGCCATATGGTCCTTTCTGCTTCAACACTATGCCTTTCGGGCTTAAAAATGCCGGCGCAACCTATCAATGCATGATTCAAACATGCCTGGAGAAGTAAATCGGCAAAACAGTGGAGGCATACGTGGACGACGTGGTCATAAAAAAAGACACGTCGAAACCCTAATAGATGACCTGAGGTTACATTCGATAACCTCCGAACATACGACATCAAGCTAAACCCGGAAAAATGTGTTTTCGGTGTGCCCTCTGGGAAGCTGCTCGGCTTCATTGTTTCCAATAGAGGAATTGAAGCGAATCCGGCAAAAATCCGAGCTCTGTCGCAGTTGGCAATCCCAATAGACCTCAAGCATATCCAGAAACTAGCTGGATGCGTGGCTGCCTTAAGCCGCTTTATCTCCCGATTAGGAGAAAAGGCATTACCTCTTTACCGCCTTCTTCGGTGCACCGAACACTTCGTGTGGACGGATGCAGCCGCGGCCGGACTGGACGAAATAAAGACCTTATTGGCTAGTAATCTAGTCCTCACAGCGCCAAATACTGGCGAACCTATGCTATTGTACATAGCTGCAACACATCAAGTTGTAAGCGCAGTTCTCGTCATCGAACGAGAGGCTGACGGATACAAATTCCAGCTCCAGAAGCTGGTATATTATGTATCAACGGTCCTAACCCCATGCAAATCCCGATACCCACACTATCAAAAGATAGCATACGCGGTATTCATGGCATCCCGGAAGCTATGACACTACTTCCAAGAGTGTTCGATTACGGTGGCCTCTGAAGTACCACTCAACGATATAATAAATAACCGCGACGCTATGGGCTGGATTGCTAAATGGTCCATTGAGCTCCTTCCATTTGACATAACATACAAACCACAGCGGGCCATTAAGTCGCAAGTACTGGCTGACTTTTGTCGCCGAATGGATGACGAACTCCCTAAAAGTGCAGGCGTACTCTCTTGGATCATGCACTTCGACGGCTCTAAAATGCTGGTCGGATTGGGAGCAGTGTAGTCTGGCGTCCCCACGGAGACACGATCCAATACGTACTCCAAATATTATACAGACTCCAACAATGTGGCGAATCGAGGCTACATTGCATGGTCTTCGGATGGCAGTCTCTATGGGCATTCAACGCCTGGAGGTGCGCGGGGATTCAAACCACGCAATATCACAAATAAACGGAGGCTTTGATGCCAAGGATCCAAAAATGTCAGCCTATCATAATGTCGTCCTCAAAATGTCAGCTCGGTTCGAGGGGCTCGAATTCCACCATGTGGCTCAAGAAAACAATCAAGCGGCGGATATCCTCGCCCGCATCGGTGCTAAACGCGACCCCGTCCCACCTAACATATTCCTGGAAAGGCTATTCAAGCCATCCGTTGTGTGGGAAGGGGAGTCCGGCAACACTAGCACGGATCCGAATACACCCCCAGACTCCGAACCATCAGACATAATCGGAGGCTCTGCCACCGAAATAACACCTTCGGCCCACGAAATCATGGCTGTAATCGCCTCGTGGACTCAGCCTTTCTTGGCCTACCTAAATAGGCAGGAGCTCCCCGAGGACCAAAATGAAGCACGTTGCATCGTGCGGCGTTCCAAAGCCTACAAAGTCCATGAGGGGGAACTCTATAAGAAAAGTGCGACCGGAGTGCTCGAAAGATGCATCTCCGAAGAGAAAGGGCGGCAGCTCTTGGCTAAAATCCATGCCGGACTCGGTGGACACCATGCTGCGGCTCGGGCACTGGTCAGCAAGGCCTTCCGTACAGGCTTTTATTGGCCTACAGCCCAAGCAGACGCACAAGACCTTGTCCAACACTGCGCAGGTTGCCAGCTCTTTGCCAATCAAAGCCACATGCCCCCTACCGCTCTCCAAACCATCCCCATCACTTGGCCCTTCGCGGTCTGGGTGCTGGATATGGTCGGACCCCTTAAGGGGGAAGCCATAAGAAAAAATACTTATTGGTCATGGTGGACAAGTTCACCAAATGGATAGAAGCCAAACCAGTCAAAACGGCCAAATCCGGACCAGTGATAGACTTCATATCTGGGGTTGTACACCGATACGGCGCCCCCCACAACATCATCACGGACAACGGCTCAAACTTCACAGCCGATGAAGTGAAAACTTGGTGCGGAAACATGGGCATCAAGCTCGATTACGCCTCCGTCTATCATCCCCAAACAAACGGCCAGGTCAAACGTGCAAACGGTCTCATCATGAGCGGCATCAAACCAAGACTAGTGCGATCCTTGACAGAATCGGACACGCACTGGGTCGAGGAGCTCGACTCCGTACTCTGGGGGCTGCAGACCACGCCTAATCGCACCACCGGATATACACCATTTTTATGGTGTACGGCGCAGAAGCAGTACTGCCCTGCGACATAATACATGATTCGCCTCGCGTGCGCATGTACGAAGAGAAGGAAGCCGAGTTAGATTGGCAGGACAACTTAGATGCCCTGGAGGAGGAGCGCAACGTTGCAAAAGCCCGTTCCGCATTCTATCGCCAGCAGCTCGGCGGTACCAGGTAGAAGTGTGGGCCAAAACTTACAATATTGGCGAACTCGTTCTACGCCTACCAGAGAAGAAGAAGGACAAGCTCAAACCTAAAAGGGAGGGCCCTTTGTTATTGATAAAGTTCTCACCGGAGGAGCGTACCGCCTACGTAATGCATCCGATAACAGACTTGAGCCGAACCCATGGAACGCGGCCAGACTCTGGAGATTCTACGCCTAGCGCCGAACTCAGTGTTCGTCTCCTTACCCCCTCCTTTTAATTGTGTTCCCTCCTTTTTCCTTTATCGACCTTTTTCCTTCTTCACACAAAATATTCAATACAGTGTGGATGCTCGGATCACTCCGGCCGCACTATGTGTGTAAGCCATACCTGGGGGCTTCCTATACGGAAGCTAAATATAATTACTTTAATGGCTTTTAGCCTATCACATATGCGTTCTTTTTCCATATGTGCCTTTTCTTCACCATTATATGCATCGATATGACTTAAGAGGTGGCCATGCTGGGTTGCCTGGCTCTTGTGTTTATGCCCTATGTTCCCGATAATTCGGCTAGGGCATAAGGGGAGCACCTCTGCGATTGTTACTGCCGGTCCAGCCGGATGTGTACCTCAGATTGGGTGAAGCCGAAAGCTAGTGTTCTTAAGGGAATATTCGGTCGGTGATCAAAAGATGTTCCTTTCGTTTATTACAACGTGAATTCCCAGAAGTTTTGTATCCTGCGTCTCCGTTCGCAGTCCGGACATGTACATCGATGCATGCATACCCAAGGAAAGGAACCCCTAACGGAACTATTCTCCCTAGAAGATGTTTCTTACTATCCATGTAGTATAACATAACTAGTTGGGTACTTGTCTGTTCAAGCATTTATGACCCCTACGTCTGGTTTCCACGCATACCCTGGTTCTGCATAACTGAGCGGGTATTTGGATACACCCCGGACTATCATATCCAGGGGCTGAAGCGAAAAGGTCCGCCATGACAAATGATTTTTAATCCGGCTAGGGACTACATATGTCCATTGAACTACATAGTCACTTGGACTGACTATATTCTTCCTCTATACCGTCCAACAGGCTATCTAGCTTGCAATCCTATCGGGAATACTTTGCGGCTAATGCTACCTGGTCGTACACCAGACTAACGGGAATTTCTTGCCCGTCTGGCCCTGCCGGTCCGACTTCGGCCATATGGTTCGGGTCAAGCTTGGTGTAACGTGTCTTCACCATGGCCCATGCTTCTCTTACACCTTATCGGCAGGCTGACATCTTCCACAATCGAATGCGCTGCCGTGCTCCTTGAAGCACATCCACAAGCTCCCCCATGCCTTTTGGCAGGGAGGTGGATGGCCACAAGGCCTGGGCAATACCCTGCATCACCTGCCGAGCTCGCTCGTGCAGCTGTGAGAGGTCTTGTAGCATATCACCTGCGGATGCGGGCATCTCCTCTTCAGGGAGGCCCATCAACATACCTGCAGACATAAAAAATTTCAATATGCTTCCTCGCCGAGCTGTACCACAGTACGTCCAGGCACTCACCATAAATACCGCGACGAAGCCTTCTGTTCTCCTTTGCAGAGTCCGCCAGCTGAGCGCGAACGTCTTTTAATTCGACGCCCAGCCGGACATTGGCATCTTGAAGATTGTTCTTCTCCTGCCTAACTTGCGTAAGAACACGCTCGCCAGCTTTTAGCTGCCTTTGGAAATGTGACTCGTTATCACTTACGACCTCCGGATTCACCCCGAGATTGTCTTTAGATATCATACAAGCCACTTACTAACTGGTACATTTCCGTACAATTGAGACAAATGTTACCAAATGAGGCCTTCTGGGATTCCTCTAACTTGGCAACTGTGGCCCTCAGCCGGGTCCACTCCTCCAGCTCTCGAGACAATTGGGCATTCTTATCTACAAGGACCTGTGCATAAATTGATCCTTAAAATAGTTGTTCCAACCGCTTCAAGTCTCAGGGGCTACTGCTATACATGCTTATCAAATTTTCTTACCCATATATCTTTGGCATACTGGTCCGTCGCTCGGGCAAGCCCGCCTTGAGCAGCTCGGATGTATGCGTCTCCCGAATTGAAAGCATTAAATGCCTCTTCGGAAAAGATGTTGTTGCAAAGTACGGCCCGTCGGCGCCGGTGATTCATGGCGCTCTCTACTTCGGAATTCATGGCGGAGAGCATATCCGCATCCTCTGTTGGAGGACAATTCGGCATTAGCCCCGCGTCTGCCTCCTCTCTCGAAGTCGGTTCTGGAATCCGACTAGTGGAGGCGTGATTGGTAGGATCTCCGGATATAGTCCGGCTACTCCTCTTTCTGCCAGGACACAAAGGACGCTGTTACATTTCAAGCACAATAATCACGAAGTAGGTTTTTACCATACCTCTATAGCAGCGTTTCGGCCCTAACTGCCTTCGTCTTAAGCCTGCCCGATCCAGATGCCCTTTGTTGACGAGCCCCAGGGGCTCGGCGCCGCGTTCCGACGGTCGTCTCTACAAGAATACGATATTTCAGGCATGGCATCAGAAAGGAGTCCTCTTTGGAGGATAGGGTTTTGGCTTTGCTTACACGCGATGAAGGAAGCAGTCCAGGATAGTCAGCGACAATAGCCACCGAGGCACCATCACAGCTGGCCTGATAAAATGTCCCGTTGACAAGCTCCACAGTAATATCCGGATCTTCAATTCTGGCATCGAAGACCCTTCCGGGGTCCTCTGGCTACGGGGAGGGGCTGTTGAACCCTTCTATGGCCCTCCTCAGTTCCTGCTCGGAAATATTGAGGTAAATAATCATGACAAAGGACGCCAAAAGGAATGGGGTGGGGGGAAAGAGTGGCAACATACCCAGTTTGGGGGTTTGTACATAGAAAACCCATCCTGCGGTTTAATGTGAAGGAATTCTTCTTCTTCTCCTTTATACAAATCGGACAATATCCTCGCCAGAGCAGTGGCGGAGTCTGGACCTTTACGACCACAGTGGGTGGCATCATCTTCCCCGTTGTAATGCCACATGGGCTTCCCCCTATATTGAAGCAGCTGCACTCCCTGCATTATGCATATCGCCATAACCTCGACTATTGTCAGCCCTGATTTGGCCAGTATCTTTATCCTGCTCATCAGGAAGTGTATTTCTTGGGTATCCTCCTCTTGAGGGCCCAGACGGCGCCAACTTTGGTGTGCCTTCGGCGGGGCATTACTGAACTCCGGGAGACCAGTCCGGACTGGATCCGGAAGGGGAACATCATCAACATAAAACCACTACGAGGGCCAGTTCTCAGGTGCCTTCTTGGGAGTACCGGATAGGTATCCGGTCTCGGCGATGCGCCATACTTCGGCTCCTCCCACTTCACATATGGATTCCCCCTGGTTGCGAGGGACGAGGCAGAACAACTTCTTCCATAACACAAAGTGAGCTTCGCATCCCAGAAATAATACGCAAAGGGCAACGTATCCTGCTATATGCAGCACGGAGGCGGGGGTGAAGTTGTGCAACTGGAGGCCGTAGAACTCCAAGAGCCCGTGAAGGAACAGATGGATTGGAAACCTAACGCCTCTTAGCAGATGCGGGATAAGGCATATTCGCTCCCCCGGGGATGGATTAGGATATCTCTCCGCTTGCTCCCCGCCATTATAGGTGGCTAGTCCGGCTCGGATGGGGACCATGAACGCCGGTGGAAGAAACCCTTGGGTCTGTAACTTTATCAAATGACTTTGAGGAACTGAACACTCTTCCCAGTCGCCTGGCTTAGAGCGAGGGGAATGAGAAGAAGAGCTGCGGCGACCGGCCATGTTGGAATGGTTTTTTCTGGAGCACTCTGTTGGATGCTTGCTCGAGGGAAGAGGGTGAGGCTTGGATCTGAGAATCCCCGTCTCTTCAAATAGACGGTTTGCCTGCCGTACCGGGGCTGGCAAATGCAAAAATGCCTCGGCTCCTCGTATTCACTCGACACATGGAGATGGTCATTATTGAAGCACAGAAGCCGAGCAGTACAACATTGATGGGAAGCCGGACACTGTTCATTGCAACAGGTACTTTGGAGTATTCAGAGATGGAACCCGCCTTGCAATGCCGAAGACAAACTGCACGCCGGACTCATCGTCATTGAAGCCTGGTTCAGGGGCTACTGAGGGAGTCCTGGATTAGGGGGTATCCGGACAGCCGGACTATATACTTTGGCCGGACTGTTGGACCGTGAAGATACAAGAGTCAAGACTTCGTCCCATGTCCGGATGGGACCCTCCTTTGCGTGGAAGACAAGCTTGGCGATCCGGATATTATATTTCCTTCTTTGTAACCAACTCCATGTAAACCATAGCCCTCTTCGGTGTCTATATAAACCGGAGAGTTTAGTTCTTAGAGATAGAATCATAATCATCATAGGCTAGCTTCTAGGGTTTAGCCTCTACGATCTCGTGGTAAATCAACTCTTGTAATACCCATATCATCAATATCAATCAAGCAGGAAGTAGGGTTTTGTTGGGGAACGTTGCAGAAAATAAAAAAATTCTACGCTTCACCAAGATCAATCTATGGAGTCATCTAACAACGAGATAGAGGAGTGCATCTACATACCCTTGTAGATCGCGCGGAAGCGTTCAAGAGAACGGGGTTGAGGGAGTCGTACTCGTTGTGATCCAAATCACCGATGATCCTAGTGCCGAACGGACGGCACCTCCGCGTTCAACACACATACGGTTGGGGAAGACGTCTCCTCCTTCTTGATCCACCAAGGGGGAGGAAGAGGTTGATGGAGATCCAGTAGCACGACGGCGTGGTGGTGGAAGTAGCGGCGATCTCGGCATGGCTTCGCCAAGCTCTACGAGAGGAAGAGGTGTTGCAGAGGGAGAGGGAGGCGCCAGGGACTTGGGTGAGGCTGCCCTCCCTGCCCTCCTCTTTATATAGGGGCCAGGGGGGCGCCGGCCCCCTAGATATTGGATCTCAAGGGGGGGCGGAGGCCAAGGGGGGTGGCTTTCCCCCCACGCCAAGTGGGGCGCCCCCACCCCTAGGGTTTCCAACCCTAGGCGAGGGGGCAAGGCGCACCAGCCCACCAGGCTGGTTCCTCCCACTTCAGCCCATGGGGCCCTCGGGATAGGTGGCCCCACCGGTGGACCTCGGCCCTTCCCGTGGTCCCAGACAATACCGTGACCTCAAACTTTCCCGATGGTCAAACTGGACTTCATATATATAATTCTTCACCTCCGACCATTCCGAACTCCTCGTGACGTCCGGGATCTCATCCGGACTCAACAACTTTCGGGTTATCTGATACTAGTATCTCTACAACCCTAGCGCCACCGAACCTTATGTGTAGACCCTACGGGTTCGGAGACATGCGACATGACCGAGACGACTCTCCGGCCAATAACCAACAGCGGGATCTGGATACCCATGTTGGCTCCCACATGTTCCACGATGATCTCATCGAGTGAACCACGATGTCGAGGATTCAAGTAATCCCATATACAATTCCCTTTGTCAATCGGTACGTTACTTGCCCGAGATTCGATCATCGGTATTCCAATACCTCGTTCAATCTCTTTACCGGCAAGTCACTTTACTCGTTCCATAATGCATGATCCTGTGACTAACTACTTAGTCACATTGAGCTAATTATGATGATGCATTACCGAGTGGGCCCAGAGATACCTCTCCATCATACGGAGTGACAAATCCCAGTCTCGATCCGTGTCAACCCAACAGACACTTTCGGAGATACCTGTAGTATACCTTTATAGTCACCCAGTTACATTGTGACGTTTGGTACACCCAAAGCACTCCTACGGCATCCGGGAGTTACACGATCTCATGGTCTAAGGAAATGATACTTGACATTGGAAAAGCTCTAGCAAACGAACTACACGATCTTGTGCTATGCTTAGGATTGGGTCTTGTCCATCACATCATTCTCCCAATGATGTGATCCCGTTATCAATGACATCCAATGTCCATGGTCAGGAAACCATGACCATCTATTGATAAACGAGCTAGTCAACTAGAGGCTCACTAGGGACATGTTGTGGTCTATGTATTCACACATGTATTACGATTTCCGGATAACACAATTATAGCATGAATAATAGACAATTATCATGAACGAGGAAATATAATAATAACCATTTTATTATTGCCTCTAGGGCATATTTCCAACAGTCTCCCACTTGCACTAGAGTCAATAATCTAGTTACATTGTGATGAATCGAACACCCATAGAGTTCTGGTGTTGATCATGTTTTGCTCAGGAAGAGGTTTAGTCAACGGATCTGCGACATTCAGATCCATATGTACTTTGCAAATATCTATGTCTCCATCTTGAACATTTTCACGAATGGAGTTGAAGCGACGCTTGATGTGCCTGGTCTTCTTGTGAAACCTGGGCTCCTTGGCAAGGGCAATAGCTCCAGTGTTGTCACAGAAGAGGGTGATTGGCCCCGACGCATTGGGTATGACTCCTAGGTCGGTGATGAACTCCTTCATCCAGATTGCTTCATGCGCTGCCTCCGAGGCTGCCATGTACTCCGCTTCACATGTAGATCCCGCCATGACGCTTTGCTTGCAACTGCACCAGCTTACTGCCCCACCATTCAAAATATACATGTATCCGGTTTGTGACTTAGAGTCATCCAGATCTGTGTCGAAGCTAGCGTCGACGTAACCCTTTACGACGAGCTCTTCGTCACCTCCATATACGAGAAACATATCCTTAGTCCTTTTTAGGTACTTCAAGATATTCTTTGTCCAGTGTTCCATGTCGGGATTACTTTGGTACCTTCCTACCAAACTTATGGCAAGGTTTACATCAGGTCTGGTACACAGCATGGCATACATGATAGACCCTATGGCTGAGGCATAGGGGACGACACTCATCTTTTCTCTATCTTCTGCTCTGGTCGGACATTGAGCCGAGCTCAATTTCACACCTTGCAACACAGGCAAGAACCCTTCTTGACTGATCCATATTGAACTTCTTCAATATCTTATCAAGGTATGTGCTTTGTGAAAGACCTATGAGGCGTCTCGATCTATCTCTATAGATCTTGATGCCTAATATGTAAGCAGCTTCTCCAAGGTCCTTCATTGAAAAACACTTATTCAAGTAGGCCTTAATGTTGTCCAAAAGTTCTATATCATTTCCCATCAAAAGTATGTCATCCACATATAATATGAGAAATGCTACAGAGCTCCCACTCACTTTCTTGTAAACGCAGGCTTCTCCATAAGTCTGCATAAACCCAAACGCTTTGATCATTTCATTAAAGCGAATGTTCCAACTCCGAGATGCTTGCACCAGCCCATAGATGGAGCGCTGGAGCTTGCATACCTTGTTAGCATTCTTAGGATCGACAAAACCTTCCGCTGCATCATATACAGTTCTTCCTTAAGATGGCCGTTAAGGAATGCCGTTTTGACGTCCATTTGCCATATCTCATAATCATAGTATGCGGCAATTGCTAACATGATTCAGACGGACTTCAGCTTCGCTACGGGAGAGAAAGTCTCATCGTAGTCAACCCCTTGAACTTGTCGATAACCCTTAGCGACAAGTCGAGCTTTATAGATGGTAACATTACCATCCGCGTCCGTCTTCTTCTTAAAGATCCATTTGTTTTCTATCGTCACGATCATTGGGCAAGTCTGTCAAAGTCCACACTTTGTTTTCATACATGGATCCTATCTCGGATTGCATGGCTTCAAGCCATTTGTTGGAATCTGGGCCCGCCATTGCTTCTTCATAGTTCGAAGGTTCACCGTTGTCTAACAACATGATTTCTAGGACAGGGTTGCCATACCACTCTGGTGTGGAACGTGTCCTCGTGGACCTATGAAGTTCAGTAGTACTTGATCCGAAGTACCTTGATCATCATCATTAATTTCCTCTCTAGTCGGTGCAGGCACCACAGGAACATTTTCCTGAGCTGTGCTACTTTTCGGTTCAAGAGGCAGTACTTCATCGAGTTCTACTTTCCTCCCACTTACTTCTTTCGAGAGAAACTCTTTCTCCAGAAAGGACCCGTTCTTGGCAACAAAGATCTTGCCTTCGGATCTGAGGTAGAAGGTATACCCAATGGTTTCCTTAGGGTATCCTATGAAGACGCATTTTTCCGACTTGGGTTCGAGCTTTTCAGGTTGAAGTTTCTTGACATAAGCATCGCATCCCCAAACTTTTAGAAACGACAACTTAGGTTTCTTCCCAAACCATAATTCATACGGTGTCGTCTCAACGGATTTAGACGGTGCCCTATTTAAAGTGAATGTAGCTGTCTCTAGAGCGTATCCCCAAAATGATAGCGGTAAATCGGTGAGTGACATCATAGATCGCACCATATCCAATAGAGTGCGACACGACGCTCGACACACCGTTATTACCGAGGTGTTCCAGCGGCGTGAGTTGTGAAACGATTCCACATTTCCTTAAGTGCGTACCAAATTTGTGACTTAAATATTCTCCCCACGATTTGATCGAAGAACTTTATCTTCGGTCACGTTGATTCTCTACCTCATTCTGAAATTCCTTGAACTTTTCAAAGGTCTCGACTTGTGTTTCATCAAGTAGACATACCCATATCTACTCAAGTCGCCAAGTGAGAGTGAGAACATAACGATATCCTCCATGAGCCTCAACGCCATTGGACCGCATACATCAAGATGTATGATTTCCAATAAGTTGGTTGCTCGCCCATTGTTCCGAGAATGGAGTCTTGGTCATTTTGCCCATAAGGCATGGTTCGCATGTGTCAAATGATTCGTAATCAAGAGACTCCAAAAGTCCATCAGATGGAGCTTCTTCATGCGCTTGACACCAATGTGACCAAGGCGGCAGTACACAAGTATGTGGGACTATCGTTATCAACTTTACATCTTTTGGTATTCACACTATGAATATGTGTAACATCACGTTCGAGATTCATTAAGAATAAACCATTGACCAGCGGGCATGACCATAAAACATATCTCTCATATAAATAGAACAACCATTATTCTTGGATTTAAATGAGTAGCCATCTCGCATTAAACGAGATCCGATACAATGTTCATGCTCAAAGCTGGCACTAAATAACAATTATTGAGGTTTAAAACTAATCCCGTGAGGTAAATGTAGAGGTAGCGTGTCGACGGCGATCACATCGACCTTGGAACCATTCCCGACGCGCATCGTCACCTCGTCCTTCGCTAGTCTCCGCTTATTCCGCAGCTCCTGCTTTGAGTTACAAATATGAGCAACCGCACCGGTATCAAATACCCAGGAGCTACTACGAGTACTGGTAAGGTACACATCAATTACATGTATATCACATATACCTTTGGTGTTGCCGGCCTTCTTGTCCGCTAAGTATTTGGGGCAGTTCCGCTTCTAGTGTCCCTTTCCCTTGCAATAAAAGCACTCAGTCTCAGGTTTGGGTCCATTCTTTGGCTTCTTCCCGGCAGCTGGCTTACCGGGCGCGGCAACTCCCTTGCCGTCCTTCTTGAAGTTCTTCTTACCCTTGCCTTTCTTGAAACTAGTGGTTTTATTGACCATCAACACTTGATGTTCCTTTTTGATTTCCACCTCCGCTGATTTCAGCATTGAAAATACTTCAGGAATAGTTTTCACCATCCCCTACATATTGTAGTTCATCACAAAGCTCTTGTAGCTAGGTGGGAGCGATGAAGGATTCTGTCAATGACCGCCTCGTCCGGAGGTTAATCTCCACTGGGACAAGTGGTTGTGCAACCTGCACATTTTGAGTATGTGCTCACCGATGTAACTATTTTCCTCCATCTTACAATCAGAGAACTTGTCGGAGACTTCATATCTCTCGACCCGGCATGAGCTTGGAAAACCATTTTCAGCTCTTCGAACATCTCATATGCTCTGTGTTGCTCAAAACGCTTTTGGAGCCCCGGTTCTAAGCTGTAAAGCATGCCGCACCGAACGAGGGAGTAATCATCAAGACGTGATTGCCAAGCATTCATAACGCCTTGGTTCTCTGGGATGGGTGCTTCACCTAGCGGTCCTTCTAGGACATATGCTTTCTTGGCAGCTATGAGGATGATCCTCGTGTTCGGACCCAATCCAATAGTTGCTGCCATCATCTTTCAGCTTGGTTTTCTAGGAACGCGCTGAAGTTGAGGTTGACATGAGCGTTGGCCATTTGATCTACAAGACATTTTGCAAAGGTTTTAGACTAAGTTCATGATAATTAAGTTCATCTAATCAAATTATTTAATGAACTCCCACTCAGATTAGACATCCCTCTAGTCATCTAAGTGATACATGATCCGACTCAACTAGACCGTGTCCGATCATCACGTGAGACGGACTAGTCATCATCGGTGAACATCTCCATGTTGATCGTATCTTCCATACGACTCATGTTCGACCTTTCGGTCTCTTGTGTTCCGAGGCCATGTCTGTACATGCTAGGCTCGTCAAGTCAACCTAAGTGTTTTGCATGTGTAAATCTGTCTTACACCCGTTGTATGTGAACGTTAGAATCTATCACACCCGATCATCACGTGGTGCTTCGAAACAACGAACTTTTGCAACGGCGCACAGTTAGGGGGAACACTTTCTTGAAATTATTATAAGGGATCATCTTATTTACAACAGTTGTACTAAGCAAATAAGAAGCAAAACATGATAATAAACATCACATGCAATCAAATAGTGACATGATATGGCCAATATCATATTGCTCCTTTGATCTCCATCTTCGGGGCGCCATGATCATCTTCGTCACCGGCATGACACCATGATCTCCATCATCATGATCTCCATCATCGTGTCTTGATGAAGTTGTCACGCCAACGATTACTTCTACTTCTATGGCTAACGTGTTTAGCAATATAGTAAAGTAATTTACATGGCGCTATTCAATGACACGCAGGTCATACAAAAATAAAGACAACTCCTATGGCTCTCGCCATTGTCATACTCATCGACATGCAAGTCGTGATTCCTATTACAAGAACATGATCAATCTCATACATCACATATATTTCATTCATCACATCCTTTTGGCCATATCACATCACAAGGCATATGCTGCAAAAACAAGTTAGACGCCCTCTAATTGTTGTTGCATGTTTTACGTGGCTTCTATAGGTTTCTAGCAAGAACGTTTCTTACCTACGTAAAACCACAACGTGATATGCCAATTTCTATTTACCCTTCATAAGGACCCTTTTCATCGAATCCACCCAACTAAAGTGGGAGAGACAGACACCGCTAGCCACCTTATGCAACTAGTGCATGTCACCGGTGGAACCTGTCTCACGAAGCGCACGTAAGGTCGGTCGGGCCGCTTCATCCCACGATGCCGCCAAGCAAGATAAGACTAGTAGTGGCAAGAAAATTGACAACATCTACGCCCACAACAAGTTTGTGTTCTACTCATGCATAGAAACTACGCATAGACCTAGCTCATGATGCCACTGTTGGGGAACGTTGCAGAAAATAAATTTTTTTCTACGCTTCACCAAGATCAATCTATGGAGTCATCTAGCAACGAGATAGAGGAGTGCATATACATACCCTTGTAGATCGTGTGGAAGCGTTCAAGAGAACGGGGTTGAGGGAGTCGTACTCGTCGTGATCCAAATCACCGATGATCCTAGTGCCGAACGGACGGCACCTCCACGTTCAACACACGTACGGTTGGGGAAGACGTCTCCTCCTTCTTGATCCAGCAAGGGGGAGGGAGAGGTTGATGGAGATCCAGCAGCACGACGGCGTGGTGGTGGAAGTAGCGGCGATCTCGGCAGGGCTTCGCCAAGCTCTACGAGAGGAAGAGGTGTTGCGGATGGAGAGGGAGGCGACAGGGACTTGGGTGCGGCTGCCCTCCCTCCCCCCTCTTTATATAGGGGCCAGGGGGGCCCCTAGAGATTGGATCTCAAGGGGGGGCGGCGGCCAAGGGGGGTGGCTTGCCCCCAAGTCAAGTGGGGTGCCCCCACCCCTAGGGTTTCCAACCCTAGGCGCAGGGAGGGCCCAAGGGGGAGCACCAGCCCACCAGGGGCTGGTTCCCCTCCTACTTCAGCCCATGGGGCCCTCCGGATAGGTGGCCCCACCGGTGGACCTCGGGACCTTCCGTGGTCCCAGACAATACCGTGACCCCAAACTTTCTCGATGGGTCAAACTGGACTTCCTATATATAATTCTTCACCTCCAGACCATTCCGGAACTCCTCGTGACGTCTGGGATCTCATCCGAGACTCCGAACAACTTTCGGGTTACCGCATACTAGTATCTCTACAACCCTAGCGTCACCAAACCTTAAGTGTGTAGACCCTACAGGTTCGGGAGACATGCAGACATGACCGAGACGACTCTCCGGCCAATAACCAACAGCGGGATTTGGATACCCATGTTGCCTCCCACATGTTCCACGATGATCTCATCGAATGAACCACAATGTCGAGGATTCAAGTAATCCCGTATACAATTCCCTTTGTCAATCGGTACGTTACTTGCCCGAGATTCGATCGTCGGTATTTCAATACCTCGTTCAATCTCTTTACCGGCAAGTCACTTTACTCGTTCCATAATGCATGATCCCGTGACTAACTACTTAGTCACATTGAGCTCATTATGATGATGCATCACTGAGTGGGCCCAGAGATACCTCTCGGTCATACAGAGTGACAAATCCCAGTCTCGATCCGTGTCAACCCAACAGACACTTTCGGAGATACCTGTAGTATACCTTTATAGTCACCCAGTTACGTTGTGACGTTTGGTACACCCAAAGCACTCCTACGGCATCCGGGAGTTACACGATCTCATGTCTAAGGAAATGATACTTGACATTGGAAAAGCTCTAGCAAACGAACTACACGATCTTGTGCTATGCTTAGGATTGGGTCTTGTCCATCACATCATTCTCCCAATGATGTGATCCCGTTATCAATGACATCCAATGTCCATGGTCAGGAAACCGTGACCACCTATTGATAAACGAGCTAGACAACTAGAGGCTCACTAGGGACATGTTGTGGTCTATGTATTCACGCATGTATTATGATTTCCGGATAACACAATTATAGCATGAATAATAGACAATTATCATGAACGAGGAAATATAATAATAACCATTTTATTATTGCCTCTGGGGCATATTTCCAACAGGTTTTACCTCCATCGAGAGGGCCCGAACCTGGGTAAAATATCGTGTCCCTTACCTCCTGTTACCATTAGCCTTAGACGCACAGATCGGGACCCCCTACCCGAGATCCGCCGGTTTTGACACCGACAGCTGTGTCACCTTTGAGAGTAACACTGATATTAACAGTACCGCACCTTCACTTGAAGAGAGCTGGTAACCGAAGACTTTCTAGCTGTACCGGCAATACTAGCACATATATTCGAGCAAGTTCCACTTTGCTGATTTTACTCTTATGCTTACGGTTTTCCCCGTTATATCTACACTATGATCTGTGTAGCTACTTTGTGTTGCACTATCAGCAGTGCACTCTTGAAGCTAAACACTGCAATGACTTAAAAAATTGGCACCAAGGCATTGAGTGCCATTCTGGATGCAATTAAACTCATACGCTCCCCACCTGTTGATTCTTGTTCAGAATATGATCCTAATGACTATTCTAACCTCGAGGAGTCAAAGGCAGATGGCCTGTCCTGTTCACCCATCAAGGTGCCTGTTCTAATTTGGCAATGTTTTATTGATTGTGGGTATCTTGCATATGTTGTCTTGCATTTCTTCTACTTTGTTGCACCGCCATCTGCTTAGTTTACTCATCATATATGTCGAGATGCCATGCCCATCCATTATCAATACATATTCCATCTGTCATCATACCATGTTTTTTCACTCAAATGTTGTTCTTGTGCATCAGACATCAAAAAGGAAGAGGGTGATTGCTGAACCTGAAGGAGCACCAGCAAATTCCTTGAAAAGGTGGTGGTGCCGGAGAAATCAGACAGCACCCCACTTATATTGGTTGTACGACCAGTGACACAAAACATAGGACCGACGCCAGTAGACTGTACCCATACTTCACTGGCCGCACCACTAGCCCCACCACACAGGACCTGCACTCCAGCAAAAGGTATACCGATTTCATTTGCCATAGCACCAGCTGTACCACAGAAAAAATCCCACTCCAGCAAAAAGTACAACAAGTCCACCGGCTGAAGACCTATCCCAACTTCAGAGACGGCCAATTCCTGCGGATTGGAACCCATTCCATTTATTCCAGTTTAAAAGACAATGCTTTCAATGTTGTTAGGGACTACGTGCATATATTCCCATCATGGGAAGATTATTGTGAAGACAAACACCATTTTCACATCTTCCTGTCCAACTTACGTGTAAGTGCTATTATTCATGGTTATTATTTTCCTGTTTTCTGCCGACTGAACACATGAATGATTTACATTACATTGTTGTAACTAGGCGAGGGTCAATCTGGATAGTCATGATGAGCAAAGCTTGCTTGTGCTTTTGAAGGAAGCATTGCAGCAGTATCGGTGTTACCTGAGGAAATCACACTTTGATGGCAAGTCTATAAACGAATTTCCGGTGAAGTCTCCTGTGCTAAACTTAGAAGACACTGAATGGAAAAACCTTGTTATGCACTGGTCTCGTTCCTAGGATGAGGTACTGTCTATGAAATCACATGACAATTTGAACTTCTACTTTTCTCGCATGTGCCTTACGGATCTTTTTGTGAAATCTGCTCGAAGAAGAATTCCGGTTTGAAAAGAACGACAGGATATCGCAAATATGATGCCCGCTGCTTTGCTCTTGTTAGTACATGTTGTCCTATATCACTGTACTTGCATACATACCTGGTTCATTATGTGATAGCAGTATGCATGATAGCTTGCTTATCAATTTTTCGCTCCAAATTATCTGATCTGTATGAATGGTTACTTTAGTGTAGAATATATCCAATGCCAATGTTTTTTTAGCTCTGCATTGTTCTTGTAAGTACATGTTGTCCTTTATCAGTGTACTTATAATGACAGGTAGTTGTTCATGTACCATCACTCTGCAACTTATTTTCCTTTGCCCTCCATTTTCTACACATCAGATCTATATTTACTCTTACCATAAGGTTGGTACTGAAGAAGTTTAGTTGTGCATTGCTCTTGGCTGTACCTTTTGCCTGTATCGCTGCACTTACATTTATAGCTACTTGGTTATGTAGCATCACTCTTCATCTTATCTTAAATATTCTCCATTTTTTCGTATATTATCACATCTATATTTACTCTCAACAAAATGTAGAATAAAGGCAATGCTTATGAATAAGATTCTGTGGTAAACTTCTTGAATTGCCCCCCATCAAGATGGACAAGGCCTTTATAGAGCCTCGTCTTCACCAATAATGTAAGTTTGTCCATCTCAAGCCTTCAAACTTTGTTGTATATATTTGGTTAGGCATGACTGCAACAGCTGTTTATTTTTGGTGTTTGCATCAAATTGCATGTTTAAAGTTTATTATGTAGTTCATAAACAAAAGTTTGTCCTTCTCAATTTAAGTTTTTAGTTGTACAACCAAGTTCCTTCTTCATACCATGTAAATTAAACTATACAGAGCAAGTGATCTTCTTTTGCACTGCATGTATGCTTCTGTTCTTCATCCGTAATCCAGTGATGTGGTGAACCTACCTGAGGGAGTCCCAGATTAGGGGGTGTCCGGATAGCCGAACTATCATCTTCGGCCGGACTCCTGTACTATGAAGATACAAGATTGAAGACTCCGTCCCGTGTCCGGATGGGACTTTCCTTGGCGTGGAAGGCAAGGTTGGCGATACAGCTTTGTAGATCTCCTACCATTGTAACCGACTCTGTGTAACCCTAACCCTCTTTGGTGCCTATATAAACCGGAGGGTTTTAGTCCGTAGGATGAACAACAATCATACCATAGGCTAGCTTCTAGGGTTTAGCCTCTCTGATCTCGTGGTAGATCTACTCTTGTACTACCCATATCATCAATATCAATCAAGCAAGAGTAGGGTTTTACCTCCATCGAGAGGGCCCGAACCTGGGTAAAAACATCGTGTCCCTTGTCTCCTGTTACCATCCGCCTAGACGCACAATTCGGGACCCCCTACCCGAGATCCGCCGGTTTTGACACCAACATTGGTGCTTTCATTGAGAGTTCCTCTGTGTCATCATCTTTAGGCCCGATAGCTCCTTCGATCATCAACAACGATGCGGTCCTGGGTGAGACTTTTCTCCCCGGACAGATCTTTGTATTCGGCGGCTTTGCACTGCGGGCCAATTCACTTGGCCATCTGGAGCAGATTGAAAGCTACGCCCGTGGCCATCAGGTCAGATTTGGAAGTTTGAACTATACGCTGACGCCCGCGGAGACTTGATCTTCGACGGGTTCAAGTCACAGCCAAGCGTGCCGCACTGTCACGATGCGTATGATCTAGCTCTGCTGCCGGACAGTGCCCTAGAGGCCGCACAAGTGTCCGCTCCGACCCTTAGCTCGAAGCCGACTGCGCCGATCGAGGATGGGTGGCTGGATACCGCCTCGCGTGCTGCTATCTCTACGGTGATTGAGGTGAACACCAACCCTGTCCTTTGCGAAGCTCGCGACTCCAAGGCGCCGGACTCCTCTCTAGACTCTGAACTGGTCCCGCCCTGCCAATCGAATCCGATTGGGCGCCGATCATGGAGTTCACTGCTGCGGACATCTTTCAGCACTCGCCCTTTGGCGACATCCTAAATTCACTAAAGTCTCTCTCTCTATCAGGAGAGTCCTGGCCGGACTATGGTCAGAAAAGTTGGGATGCGGACGACGAAGAAATTCGAAGCCCACCCACCACCCACTTCGTAGCCACTGTCGTAAGTTTAAACGACGTGCTCGACTTCGATTCCGAAGACATCGACGGTATGGACGACAATGTAGAAGACAAACATGAACCAGCACCTATAGGGCACTAGACAGCCACCTCATCTCACGATGTATACATGGTGGACACACCTAAAGGAAGCGACGACGAGGAACAACGGGACGCCATGAGGGATCATTCCCTCGAAAAGCAGTCAAAACGGCGACGTAAGCGCCGCTCAAAATCCCGCCTCGACACAGAACGCAGCCATACAGACCCAGCCATAGAGCAGGGCGAACCGATGGACGACGGACATGCTATTGAGCAACCGTCCGAACAGGACAATCCGGACAAACAACCTGTCCCCGGCGAAGATAACAGTCCAGACGATCTCATGCCGGAGAAGTTACCGGAGCAGAAGAACCTCCACCAAATGCTCGTCGCCACTGCACGTAGCCTGAAGAAGCAGAAGCGGAAGCTCAAAACAGCGGAAGATGCGCTTAGAATCAGATGGAGCAAAGTACTCAACACACAAGACAAATACGGCGATAGTCGCCGAACAAAGAGCTACCCGAACCGAAAACTACTGCCAGAATTTGATGAGGAGGTCGTAGAGCCACCACAATCAAAGAACAAGGAGACCACCCGGTCGGATAGAGGACCCCATGGAAAACATAGAGCGGCAAACGGTTCCGCACACAAGCCAGCACGCGGTCCGCACATGGATTCGCATAAAAAAGTTGGCCCAGTTAGATCCACCTACCGGCCAAGAAAGCAAGCTCCAGTAAGAAATGCAACACATCAAGTATCCGAATATTATGGTACACCTAAATATAGGGGTGCCGCACATCCCCTCTGTTTCACCGATGAGGTTCTGAATCATGAATTTCCAGCGGGATTCATGCCCGTAAACATAGAGGCATATGACTGAACAACAGACCCTAGAGTCTAGATTGAGGATTACATCCTCCACATACACATGGCTAGAGGAGATGACCTCCACGCCATAAAATACTTACCCCTCAAGCTCAAAGGGCCAGCCCGGCATTGGCTCAAAAGGCTCCCCGAAAACACCATTGGAAGTTGGGAAGAGCTCGAGGATGCTTTTCGGGCAAATTTTCAAGGGACCTATGTCCGACCTCCGGATGCAGACGATTTAAGTCACATAACTCAACAATCCGGAGAGTCACTGAAAATTCGAACAGATTCCTTACTAAAAGAACCAAATAGTCGATCGTCCGGACGCCAAGCCTTAGCAGCTTTCAAACACAACGTCCGAGACGAATGGCTCGCCAGACACCTCGGCCAAGAAAAGCCAAGAACAATGGCCGCATTAACAAGCCTCATGACCCGCTTTTGCGCAGGAGAGGATAGCTGGCTAGCAAGATACAGTACCAGCGACCCAAGTACATCCGAAGTTAGGGATGGAAACGGGAAACCGCGACGCAGCAAGGACTAGCGCCGGACCAAGGGCAACAGTCCGAAGAGCACGTCAGTCAACACCGGATTCAATAGATCCCGGCAGAAGCATAAAAAACTGCCCCCTAAGGATAACAGGGACGAGCTATCTAACTTAAACAAAATCTTGGACAAGGTATGCCAAACCCACAGTACCCCCGGGAAGCCTACAAATCATACCCACAGAGATTGTTGGGTCTTCAAGCAGTCCGGCAAACTCAACGCCGAACACAAGGGGCTCGACACACCAAGCGAGGACGATGACGAACCCCACAAGCAGAGCACCGGAAAACAAAAGAATTTCCCACAAGAAGTCAAAACAGTAAACTCACTTTACGTGACAAAAGGGAAAAACAGAACGGCGCCCGTAGAGATACGCGCCATACGGCCTATCCTAGAGGAGTCCCACCACTGGTTGTCAAAACCAATCACTTTTAACCATCAGGATTACTCTAGAAGTATCCGAAATGCAGGACTGCCTTGATATTAGATCCGATAATCGACAGACTCCAATTTACACAAGTCCTAATGGACGGCGGCAGTGATCTAAACCTGCTATATCAGGACACAATCCGCAAAATGGGGATAGACACAACCAAAATTCGCCATAGCAACACTTCCTTTCAAGGGGTAATGCCAGGCCAATATGCCCATTGTACGGGCTCTCTATTGCTAGAAGTTGTGTTTGGCTCACCCGACAACTTCCACCGCAGAAAGTTAACCTTCCACCCCGCCCCATTCACAAGTAGCTATCAAGCACTACTGGGGCGCGAAGCTTTCGCCCGCTTTAACGCAATACCGCATTATGCATCCCTCACACTTAAAATGCCCGGTCCACGAGGCATCATCTCCTTAAAGGGGAATATCGAGTGTTCCTCGAACGCGGAAGATTGTGTGACTGCCTTGACGGCCAAACACTAAACTGGCTCCACCAACCCAAGCACCCAAATAGGTCGTCCAGACCCCGGACACGGTTAGACGAGTCCGGCGTAAACATACAGGGGCTTATCAGCCGCACAGCCTCGCACTAGGGGCTCCACGCATATACAACAAGAGACAATAAAGCTCAATTTTATTCATTTTTTGAAACATACTTTGTTTATTTAATATAACGTACATTTTTCACATGATCTTTTTCAACTAAGTTCCTCTCTTTTACAGATGAACACCGTGCGACACCCGTCCAGGATACGGCACAACGGAGACACTGGTGCAGACGTGCAGTAGGGACCCGTTGCAAGGATTCTTTTCAGATTAAGACCCTGCGTAAACCTTTTTTAATGTCTCTTGTTCATACACATCCCCTGGTTTCTTACTATAACCAAGGAGGAGGCTGGCGTTTTGGCATAGGCCACGCTCGAATTTTTGCTGCACTGACACTGTGGGCTTGTTACCAAGGGTGTTGTTCGGCCCGTTTTCATAAAGACCGAATACCTTAGGGAGTGTTCGGCGTCTCGAGTTAGGCCTTACATGCATCAGCTCCGAATCATGTCTTTGGTCAAATGTTGGGTTTGCCCGGCTCCTATGTTTTGCTGCCTTACGTTCCGCTCTATCGGCTAACGCGGCACCAGGAGAACTACTGCGATTGTGCCCCGGTTCGGCCACGCGAGCACCTCAGTAGAGAAAGCCAAAAACTGACTGTCATGATATAGCGTGAGACTGGTCAACCACTTGATGACCCGCCAGAATCTATAGGATTCCTCCGCATTGACGAAGGACTGTTTCCCGGTCAGGCACATATGCGCCCCGAGTTCGGGTGAGCGCGGTGCCCCCAGGGGCTATATAGTAGCCCCATTGTCAAACTCCTATGGCTAAGTGAAAGTGATAAAGCATTATAGTCCGGTTGCCTAGTTTGCTACGCTACCACCTCCTTTATAGGACCAAGACGTTGGATCAAGTGTGAAAATCGCTTATTTGTAAACACCCCGCATTATATGCGTGGAAATTTGTCAAGATCGCCATCTTTCAAAGTTATATACACATATGCATAACCGCCGCACAGGAGGTATTTTAATTCTTGAAATCACAAGTATAAAAAGCTTTTATATTTCATCGAAACATTGTTTCACAATTATACATGTTATTCGAATATAATATCCTTCGAGCACTGCGTCTCTATTAAACAGCGCCGCGTAACTTCCACGAAAATAGTGCTCGGCAGTACTCGGCTTTCGTCCGAATCTTGGGTTGCAACATCGGTGGCCTTCATCTCCGCCCAGTATGTCTTGACACGGGCAAGAGCCATCCGAGCACCCTCTATGCATGCCGACCTCCTCATTGCATTGATATGCGACACCGCACCAAGGAACTGCTGCACCAAGCCAAAATAACTCTTCGGCTCAGGCCTCTTCGGCCACAAAAGACTCATGACATCCTTCATGGCAAGTCTGGATAACCTATTCAGCTCCGCCCATTCGGCCAAGCGATCAGTTAATGAAAGTGGGCGCTCTGGATTATGGAACTGCGACCAAAAAACCTTTCCCGTTTCGTGATCCTCTTGATCCCGGAAGTGTTCGGCCGCGTCCGCCGCACTTACCGCCAAGTCCAGATAAGCATCTTCCGCACTCCATTGCCAGTCCAACTAAGCATAATTAGGGTCCAGGAATTTCCTCCACAGCAGAAAGGGCTTTCCAGCCGCGATCTCTCCGGCCTGACGCAGCTCCTCCTTCATAGCTCTCATCGCAGAGCGAGCATCCTTGGCCTCGGCTGTGGCCTTCTTATGGTCCTCTCGTACCGCCCGCTCTTCTTCTTCAAGAAGCTTGCAGCGGTCGGCAGCATTCTTCAACTCCACGGCCATCTAGGCCATCTCCTTCTTGCTTCGGCAGTGAGTAGCATGTTCGGCTTTTAGCTCTTCGGCCGCCTTTAAGGCAGCCGCGTCACTCTTTCTGGCCTGCTCCTTGGCTTGGGCGAGCTCCGCCCGCAGGTTCTCCATGGCAGCGGCACCATCTGCGTCAAGCATACTTGTTGTAAGGCACGGGCATCAAGCTCCCTTACCAGGTGTCCGTGGGGAAATTGCATACCTTGTGACTCATCAAGTCACCTATTGACAAGCGCGATGTCGACATTCGCCACGTCTAGTTGCCGCCTTAGTTTGGCAAATTCATCAGTCCGGCTAGCCACCGGACCCTTCGCCACCTGCATAGGAAGGACGACACATTATACCTGGGATTATGATGCTCGGCGCGCTGTCATTTTTGACAACACACCGAGCCTCAGGGGCTACTATCTACACAGGGCACATTTTATATGTGGAACTGTTAGAGGGTACATCATTTTGCGTACCTCAAAACCTGTCAGTAAACTTCTGACAGCTTCATGCAATCCGCTCTCAGCGGATGAAATCCTTTCAATCACCATACTCATTAACGCACGGTGATCTTCTGAGATAAACGCCGCGAAAGCAGATCCTTCAGCTCCTCCGACCATACACCATATGGTGCCGGACTCGTCCGATGGCCTTTTTCGAAGGCCGGACGTGGAGGGCTTTGAGGGGACATACGACTACCTTCCGGCCCCGCCGGACTCGGAGAAACCCTCCATGACGACACCTCAGGGTCGCCCGCCACGTAAGACGGTACGGCAGGGGGAGGCGTTTCGCTCTCTATCATCTCCGGATGAAGATCCCCTGAAAATGAGCTCTGCTGAGAATGGCTAAGATCCAAACTACAAGGTTAAATTTCGTTATCAAAAATAGGGTAGGGATATCCTTTATTTTAATAAAAACTCCCCTTTTTACTTACGGCTAGGTGGAGGGCTGATCCCCTTGAGGGCATAATGCGGCCGAGGCATCTCTTGGCGCCGGACCCTCTGAAGAAGATTTCTTCCCCCGCTTTGAGACCATGGTCTCCGGGTCTTCAGAGGCGGTCCTCTTCTTGCCTTGGATGGAGGGATTCTCGATCCCTCCTCTCCTGGCAGCCTCCTTCGTGGAGGTGGTATCTTCCTTGTTCCCCCCTTCACCTTCTTCCGAAGGCGCAACCTCCAGCATCCTAGTTAACACGGGATCCGGCGTGGTCTCGTGGAGGGGGCCGACACTGATTAACTTTGCTTTGCTATCCACTCCTGTTCAAGGGACAGCTCTTTTAAAGGGAAAGATTGTGATAAATATAGGATAGCGTGTCCGGGTACAGGGCTACTTACTTGAGTATCCCGGCAATTGCAGCTTAGACCCGCGTCCTTGGTCAAGTCCGGACACATCTCTTGTGATCCGAAGAAAAGCTTGTACATCTCCATGGGTGTCGCGCCCATAAAATGTTGGAGAGCTCGTGGTCCCTCCGGTTAAATTCCCACAGCAGAGGGGGCGACGCCGCAGGCGTGATGCGATTTAATAAGCATGACCTGCACTACTATGACCAAAGTGATCTCTCTCTCTAGGAGGTCTCGAATGCGGCCCTGCAGCAAGGGCACGTCCTTGGGCGGCCCCCAGTCAAGCCCTTTATTGACCCATGACGCCAGCCGCGATGGAGGACCCGAGCGAAAGGCAGGTGGCGCCACCCATTTGGTGCCCCTGGGAGCTGTGATATAAAACCACTCTTGTTGCCATAAACTGAGCTCCTCTTGAAAAGAGCCCTCGGGCCACGGAGCATCAGCATTCTTGCTTATAATATCCCATCCGCACTCTGCCTATTGCCCCTTGATCATCTTCGGCTCCACTTTGAAGGTCTTGAGCCACAATCCGAAGTGAAGGGTAATGCGGAGAAAGGCTCCGCACACGACGATGAACGATGAGATGTGGAGGATGGACTCCGGATCCAAGTCGTGAAATTCCAACCCATAGTAAAACATGAGCCCCTCACGAAGGGGTCCGTCGGGAAGCTTAGCCCCCGAAGGAAGTGAGACACGAACACCACGCTTTCACCAGGCTTGGGAGTGGGAATAACCTGCCCTTGGGCAGGCAGCCTATGCAGAATTTTTCCGGTTAAATACCTGGCATCTCTTAACTTTAGCACGTCTTCTTCCGTAACGGAGGAAGGCATCCACCGGCCTTGCAGGTCGGAGCCGGACATCATTGAAGGTCCAAAGCGCCGGAATCTGGAGCTTTGGGTGTTGAAACTCGAGGTGAGGGGCGGATTCAATTGAGATTGAAAGAAGGAGTGGAGCTTTGGTCTCTTTATAAAGGGGTTGAATACCAAGAGGCTCCCCCGTGACCATTCGGGACTCGCCTTCGATAGAGGAGACATGCCAACGGGCACGGTTGGGTTACCCACACCCGTATTGATGAGAATCCCGGAATAAGGGGACACGTTCTTTGCTTTGACAACACGTGCCAACGAAACTGCCTCGCTAAACGCGCTGAGGTGGAACAGTAAAAACGATTCGAATAAAGGCTTGGCCGTGGTGTGATGTCACGCCGCGGAATACGTCAGCAGATTGAACTTGTGTAAATATTATTCTCTCTACGGTGGTATGTGGAACTTGTTTTGCAGAGCCGGACACTATCCTTGTGTTCACAATCTTCTATGAAGTATTCGGAGGAGGAACCCGCCTTGCAATGCCGAAGACAATATGTGCGCCGGACTCGTCGTCATTGAAGCCTGGTTCAGGGGCTACTGAGGGAGTCCCGGACTAGGGGGTGTCCGGATAGCCGAACTATCATCTTTGGCCGGACTCCTGGACTATGAAGATACAAGATTGAAGACTCCGTCCCGTGTTCGGATGGGACTTTCCTTGGTGTGGAAGGCAAGGTTGGCGAGACGGATATGTAGATCTCCTACCATTGTAACCGACTCTGTGTAACCCTAACCCTCTTTGGTGCCTATATAAACCGGAGGGTTTTAGTCCGTAGGACGAACAACAATCATACCATAGGCTAGCTTCTAGGGTTTAGCCTCTCTGATCTCGTGGTAGATCTACTCTTGTACTACCCATATCATCAATATCAATCAAGCAGAGTAGAGTTTTACCTCCATCGAGAGGGCCGAACACAGGTAAAACATCGTGTCCCTTGTCTCCTGTTACCATCCGCCTAGACGCACAGTTCGGGACCCCCTACCCGAGATCTGCCGGTTTTGACATCGACACTACCCACTACAGCACAATGTCATATTCTACAATGTCTTAACTATGAACAATGTCATATCATTCTACTATTATTTAAACCGTCTCTTTATTTGCCAATCTGAAATTGGATAAATTGACAGCACACTAACCATTGATACTTATGAGTTCTTGATCTGTAATCCAGTGTTGCCGTGAAGCTGCCAACTCCTTCACAATGTCATTTCCCTTCATGTCTTGACCTGAAGAATACCATACTGTGTTAATGCAATTTTAAACTGTGTCACTTTATTCACAAGAAGAAATGTGATGAATTGTCAAGACCGATACTTTTATGTGAAAAACCTATCATCGTCTCGCTTGTTTATCTTTCGAGTGAGGAAGATATAAGTGTTGAACAAGCGCTAGCCTCATCATCTTGCTCATTTGCTATGCTTGCAGCTCCCAAGGTGGCTAACCTTTCTTGAATTCTATTAAGTGTTATCGGTTTTGTATATTATTTTGTCGGCGTGTTTATTTGCATCGGTGGCATCTTTGATGCCCAAAGGTATGTAATCATTGTCGCTTGTGCTTTATTATCATAGTGGCAAACTTTGGTGCCCAATGGATGTAATATGCCATAATTTCTTTATTGTATAGTCTAGGATTTTTCTTATTCACGATGCTGCAGTTATTTTATGTACATATATCTGTCCTTCGAAAGAACCGCCAAACCGTAAAATTACGGTACATAATCGAGCCGTCATGCAATCACGATGTAGGTTGGGCCTGAAATGTGCCGAACAGCTCATGCGTCGGCAGCAGCCCGAAATGGATCCCGGCCCATGATTGTGCGAATCAAATCACGGGCTTTTAACAGGCCAAAATTTTCTCGGTCCTTGTTTGGCCCAATCAGATATCGGCTGCGAGCAGGCCGGATGCAAACCGGGTCGTAGTTAGTCCCAACTATATGATGGGCTTTTAACAGGCCGAAATTAATATAGGGCCGAAATGTTAAACGGGCCCTTAACAGGCCAAAACTAATATCAGGACGAATTACTAAGTGGGCCTTTAGCAAGTGGGCCCAAAAGCATAGTGTCCAGTTGACGGGATGAATCTGATATGGGCCATAATTGAGCCCAAAACCTCTTAAAGGGCCGGACCTGATCTGGCCGTAATTTGGCCCAGAACGTGGTAGGCTTTTAATGGGTCGGATCTCATATGGGCCATTATTAGGCCCGGAACGTGGCAGGCCATTAATGGACCGGATCAAATATGGGCCGACATTTGGCCCAAAACATGGCAGCCAGTTAATGGGCCAGCCTACTAGGGTCCTCAAAATCTTGTGGGCCTATAGGTGGGCCGGCCCATTAATGTCAGCGAAATCTCATGGGCCTTTAGCTGGGCCGGCCCATTATGATCCACAAGAATCTTGTGGGCCTTTACTTGGGCCGGCCATTATGGCACACAAAAATCTTGTGGGCCTTTACCTGGGCCGGCCCATTATGGCCTGCAAAATCTTGTGGGCCTTTAGTTGGGCCAGCCCATTATGGTCCGCAAAATCTCGTGGGCCTTTAGCTGGGCCGGCCCATTATGGTCCGCAAAATCTTGTGGGCCTTTAGCTGGGCCGGCCCATTTAAACTTGATGGGCTGGTCCACGTGTCAACATATCATAGGCGCGTCTCGCCCATTGGATGAGTGACACCGGGCCAACGCGACCGACATCGTGTCTTCTCCACCAATGATGATTTTACGTGGAAAATCTCCATTGGTCGGGCTATTAACAGTGTTATCGGATCCAAAACTGGACCCGATACCTTAACGGCGTTCGTTACGGTGGATGCCAAGTGTCGGTCACCCTTGACAAAAGCACTTCTGTGACGCGCGATTTATCGTCATGGAAGTGGACACTTCCGTGATGATAATTTTGGTAATGTCATGGAACACTTCTACGACAAAGACATGTATGACTATCTTGATTCATCATAAATTTGTCATGGATGTACATGCATGACAAAAAACGCGACCTACTGTGACAAACACGTATCATCACGGAAGTGTATTTTTTTGTAGTGTAACTCAAATTTTATAGTAGAAAAAACTTGTTTAAGTTGGTTGAACAGAAAGAGGGCTTCGAGACGAAACTCTAGCTGCTTGAATCGTCTGATTTCGATAAACGAGAGAAAAGATAAACTAAAACGAAAGTCAGGGCAGAAATCTCGATCGAAAATAATCGCGAAAATCCTCGAAAAGAAAATCGACGAATGTGCTAACGAAGCTAACGTCACGCTCTCTGCATGCTAATGGGTGAAAATCGTTTGTTAAAACGAACGAACGAACGGGCGTTCGCTAAATAACTAAAACCGGGAAAAAAATAAAACCGATCTAAATAAATAAAAAAACAACCGCGGTTTCTAAAAAATCCAAATGTTTTCTAAAGAAAACCACGGCGGCGGCCGGAATCGGCGGTGGCGCTAGGATTTTGGGCGGCGACTAGGGCTGTCGGGCCTCAGGCCTCGGCTTATAAAGCCACCCGGGCTCAGTGTCCAAGTCACACACGGCCCGGTAAGTCGGTTGCGTTTTTTTAAATAATTCCGCGCAGAGAAACAAATAAAATAAATACTAAACGGACTCCAAAGATCCTGAAATAAATTTTCTCCGTCCTCTAAAAATATAGCGGACAAAGTGAACATTTATTTGGGCCTCTAATGCAATTGCGAAAAACACATATTTTTCCTAATTTAAATAAAATAGCGATAAAACTCTGAATAAAAATCTTATTTGATTTTAGTATTAAATATCCAATATTTCTTTATTTTGGGAAAGTCATTTTATCCCCTCTCTTTTATTTTTATAAAAATAATAATGAAAATAAAATAATTAAAATCAAATGATCCTCTTTTCAAAATTTGAGAAAACTCAAATATGAAAATTACAAAATTGCCAACTCTCTCCGTGGGTCCTTGAGTTGCGTAGAATTTCTAGGATCAAGCCAAAATGCAATAAAATATGATATGCAATTATGATCTAATATATAACATTCCAAATTGAAAATTTGGGATGTTACAAACCTACCCCCCTTAAGATGAATCTCGCCCTCGAGATTCGGGTCGGCTAGAAAATAGGTGAGGGTGATCCTTCCGTAGGTCTTCCTCTCGCTCCCAGGTGGCTTAATATTCGGTATGGTGGCTCCACTGAACTTTGCAGAACTTGATGACTTTGCTACTTGTGACTCGGCTGGCAAACTCGAGAATCTTCACTGGTTTCTCCTCGTAGGTCAAATCGCTATCCAACTGAATCGCTTCTAGTGGCACTGTATTTCTCAGAGGAATATCAGCCATTTCGGCATGGCACTTCTTCAGCTGGGAAATGTGGAATACATCGTGAACTCCTTACAGTCCTTCGGGAAATTCCAACTTGTAAGCAACTTCTCCCATATGTTCCAAAACTTTGTATGGTCCCACAAAACGTGGTGCTAACTTTCCCTTAACTCCAAAACGCTTAACTCCTCGAAGTGGGGACACACGAAGATAAACTCGCTCCGACTTCAGAATCTGTCTCCTTGCATTTAGAATCCGTGATAGCTCTTACGCTCGACTAGGCTACCTTGAGTCTATCGCGAATCAGCTTAACCTTCTCTTCCGACTCTTTAATCAAATCTGGTCCAAACAACTGACGGTCTCCAACTTCATCCCACAACAACGGTGTCCTGCACCTCCTTCCGTACAAAGCTTCGAAAGGGGCCATCTTCAAACTGGCTTGATAGCTGTTGTTGTCAGAGAACTCTGCATATGGCAAATTGTCGTACCAACTAGATCCATAATCTAGTGCACAAGCTCTCGCGGTTTGTCCATCTGTCTATGGATGAAAGGCTGTACTAAACTCTAGCCTGGTACCCAAAGTTTCATGCAACTGATTCTAGAACTTTGAGGTAAACAGGGTTCCTCTATCTGATACAATGGTCCTCGGAACTCCATGCAGACATACGATCCTGGTCATGTATATGTTTGCCAACTTAGCACTGGTGTAAGTGGTCTTCACTGGGATGAAATGAGCTACCTTCGTCAAACGATCGACTACAACCCATATCGAGTCATAGCCTGAACGAGTCCTGGTCAATCCCGTGATAAAATCCATGCCTAGCTTATCCCACTTCCATTCGGGTATCGGCAATGGCTGTAGCAATCCCGCTGGCTTCGATGCTCGCTTTACTCTCTGACATACATCGCAAACTGCTACATACTCCGCAATATCCTTCTTCATTCCGGTCCACCAGAAACTATCCTTCAAATCCAGATACATCTTGGTATTTCCTGGGTGAATCGAATACGGCGAATCATGGGCCTCCTGCAGAATCAACTTCCTGATCTCCGGATCATTAGGCACATATACACGGTCCTCAAACCATAAGGTATCGTGCTCATTCTCACGAAATCCTTTAGCCTTTCCTTTTCTCATCCTTTCCTTTATCTCGGCAATCTCCTTGTCCGTCTTCTGAGCTTCCCTGATCTTATCCATTAAAGTAGACTGAATCTCCAATGCTGCTACATAGCCTCTCGGAACTATCTCCATACATAACTCACGAAGATCCTCTGCTAACTCCTGGGGTAACTCTCTGGTCATGAGTGTGTTGACATGGCTCTTGCGGCTCAACGCATCGGCTACTACGTTAGCCTTTCTGGGATGATAATGCAACCTCATATCATAATCCTTGATGAGCTCCAACCATCTCCTTTGCCTAAGATTCAACTCCTGCGTGAAGATATACTTCAAACTCTTGTGATCCGTGTACATCTCACAATGGTTCCCGATGAGAAAATGTATCCACGCCTTCAACGCATGCACTACGGCTGCTAACTCCAAATCATGTGTAGCATAATTCAACTCATGGGGTTTAAGTTGTCGTGAGGCAAATGAAACAACTCTTCCCTCCTGCATAAGCACTGCTCCAAGTCCTCGACGAGAAGCGTTGCAATACACTTGATAATCCTTGCGCTGATCTGGCAGAATCAACACTAGTGCTGTAACCAAGTGTTTCTTCAACTCCTAAAAACAGGCCTCACATTCCTCAGTCCAGTTGAACTTGGTGTCCTTCTTCAACAACTCTGTCATAGGCTTTGCAATCTTCGAGAAATTCTCAATGAACCTCCGGTAGTACCCTGCGAGTCCAATAAAAGTCCGGATCTCTCCAACTAACGTGGGCGCTTCCCAATTTGTCACAGTGACAACTTTGGTGGGGTTTGCTGCTATTCCTTCTTCGGATATAACATGTCCGAGGAAACCAACTTCCTTAAACCAAAACTCACACTTGCTGAACTTGGCATATAACTGATGTTCTCTGAGCTTCCCAAGTACCAAACGCAAATGCTCCTTATGCTCCTCTTCATTCTTCAAGTAGACCAGAATATCATCAATGAACACCACGACGAACTTATCCAAAAACTCCATAAACACCTTGTTCATCATGTTCATAAAATAGGCAGGTGCGTTAGTCAGACCAAATGACATAACGATATACTCATATAGCCCGTACCTTGTGGTAAAAGTTGTCTTAGGTATATCCTGCTCTCGAATCTCCAACTGGTGGTATACTGATCGCAGATCGATCTTGGAAAATACCTTAGCTCCTTGCAACTGGTCAAACAAATCATTGATCATCGGCAGTGGATACTTCTTCTTGATTGTCACTTCATTCAATCCACGATAATCAACAACCATCCTCAACGATCCATCCTTCTTCTCCACTAGAAGCACTGGTGATCCCCAAGGTGACGAACTTGGGCGAATATAGCCTTTATCCAGTAACTCCTTAATCCTATTTTTAATTTCCTCCAAATCCTTTGCGGGCATCCTGTATGGTCTCTTAGATATTGGCCCTGTGCCTGGCAAAAGCTCAATCAAAAACTCGATGTCTCTATCCGGTGGCATGCCTGGCAACTCTTCTAGAAATACATCAAGGAAATCCTTCACCACTGGTACTTCCTCCTGTACAACTCCTGATAAAGAATTCACTTGAGTCCTCTTCGGCACATGCCGGGATACATACTTAATTCTCCTTCCTTCTGGGGTGGTGAGCAAATTCGACTTACAGGCGCAATCGATGTTTCCTCCATACATCGATAGCCAATCCATACCCAAAATCACATCCAAACCTTGCTACTCCAAAATTATCAGGTCTGGGGGGAAAACATGCCTACCTATGGTCAATGGCATCTGAAAACATCCTTGGCTTGCCATATATTCTGCTCCTGGCGAGCTTACTAACATAGGTGTTCTAAGAACTTTGGTGGGCAGTTTATACTTATCCACGAATCCCCTTTATATGTATGAATGTGATGCACCAGTATCAAAAAGAACGATTGCAGTAAATGACTTAACCAAAAACTTACCTATTACTTCATCTGGTTGTGCTTCGACCTCCTCCATGTTAACGTGGTTCACTTGTCCCCTGTTGAAAGGGTTGGTCTTCTTCCCAGAGCTTCCATTGCCATTACCATTCTTAGCTTCAGGACATTCATTGGCATAATGTCCAGTCTTCTGGCACTTGTAGCAAGTAATGTGACTTAGATCCTTCTTGGCGGGCGTTGTTGGGTTGGAACGGTTCTAGGCGTTGCTTCCTCCATTACCATTCCCATTCTTGGGGCCACTATGGTTGTGCGAACTTCCTCCATTGTGGTTGTGACCTTCATGGTTATGCTGAAAAGGTCCTCCCGAGTTCGGGGTGAAACGAGGCCTCTGCTGGGCTCCAGAATTGTACTACCCTTGGCCATACTTCCTCTTGCGGTTGTCAATCTGCTGCTGCTTCCCTTCAATCATGAGAGCTCTACCTACCAACTCCTGGTAATTGTTGAAGGTTGCCACCATCAACTGCATGCTCAGCTCATCATTCAGTCCTTCCAGAAACTTCTCCTGCTTAGCTGCATCCGTAGCAACGTCATCTGGGGCATAACGTGCTAACTTACTAAAATCATCCACATATCGCCAACTGTGTCCTCCTTGGCGCAAGTTGCAAAACTCACGCTTCTTCATGGCCATAGCTCCCGCCAAACATGGGCAAGACGGAAAGCTTCATTAAACGGGTCCCATGTGACAAAGGTCGGCGAGGTAAGTAGTGTGAAATTCTCCCACCATGATGTTGCGGGTCCATCAAGTCGATAAAGCGGCAAAATGCACTCTCTCCGCATCTGTGCATCCTGCAGTGGTCAACTCCCTTCCAATCTTGCGGAGCCAATCATCTGCAACTATCGGCTCAGCGCTACAAGAGAACACCGGCGGATTCAGCCTTAGTAAACGGGTTAAGTGATCAACAGGTGGTGGTGGTGGTGGGTTGTTGTTGTTGTTCCCCTGATTCTGATTCTGGACTACTATCTACATCAATGCATTCTGCTGCTAGATGAACTAAGTGAGCTCCGGTGGGAATGCAAATCCATTGTCGCGTCTCGGAGGCATCTGATGAGTTTAGAAAACATGAGAAAATAGAATATAAATAAATCTAGAGGGAAGACAATACCCATATGCACATGAGACAAACACAAACAATATCACTTCAATCAATTCCGACAAGGGCATACAACGGTCTAACTATCATTACAAAAGTGCTCGGACTATACTATATACATGGGGAAATACTACTTCTGATATGGTGGTTGACTAGAAAAATTGATCGGTGGAAGACTCCATGATATCTGCTCCAGCTTCATCAACAAATTCATCATCGCTATCATCGGGGTCCGAGTCAGTGTCGTCGATGATGATGTAGTTCTCTGGGCAAGTGGAATTGTCGTCATCTCCTCCTGGCGCGGGGTCTCCCATGAATATTCCTAACTTCTTGATCAGATCGTCATTCTTCTCCACGAATATCATCATTTCCTCCTCATATCCATCGCCTGTAGTCTTGAGTTCTTCCTCCAGCTCCATGATCCTGGTCATTGCCTTCATCAGATCTATCATGCCTCCGCACATCTGGTTCTCCTGGTGACGAATGTGCTGGTTTAACTCCTGGATGAAAGCTAGAATAGATCTATCCTTCTTGGTGCTGATCATCTCCCATTGCACATCTCGGCGCCCACTGGTAGATAGTATCCTTGAGATCCTTGTGGTAAACTTCTCCAATGCGTCCCATGGTGATGTGGGCTGCCAGGCTCTTTCCTAGACTCCAGGTTGGTGCATCAAAGGAAAACTCTATGGGCTCAGTGACTGGCATGAACGTCCTTCCTGGAACTTGAACTCGGATCATCCAACACTCCTCTTCTGGTAAAGTGGCGAGGTAGGTCCCGGTGAAGCTCGTTATTCCGATGTTCAGGTATCTAGTAACTTCCTTCAAGTGTCGTCCAAAAGGTGTTCTTCATACGGTTGCGTGAACTTGTTCCTTGCATCCGCCATACTAAAGAGTAGAAAAGGGAGAGGAGTCAGAAATGAGAAGAGAGTAGTGATCTAGGGCTTTAGCTTAGTGGTCGTGTCTTACAGTCAACGTGTGCTCTGATACCATCTTGTAGCGACCAGACCTCAAATACCGATCTCGTGCATCGCTGTCATCCTCGGATCGGTAATCTCGACACGCACAAGATTTGAAGGATTTATAACAGTGTAGCAATCACACACTTATTACATCGAATGTCTCAAAAGAGAACTTATTACAATAAATATGGCTAAGGCCAACTAATACGATAACAACGGAAGACTTGGAAGATAAAGTGAGTCCATCAACTCCAACGGCATCACTAAGTGAAAGATCACGACCTAAGGCACCTTACTCGTCGTCTGAAAAGTCTGCAACATGAATGTTGCAGCCCGAAACGGGTCAGCACATGGAATATGCTGGAAATGTAACACAAGAGAGTAATGAACAGAATAATTGCTACCACTACATGCATATATGGCTGGTGGAAAGCTCTATGGTTGCAATTTTGCATAAAGCCAATTTTCCCTACAACAAAGGAATAAATTTTATTTAACTATCATGGTGGTTGTTAAACATTGAGAAGGTTCCTCCAACTCAATCCCAATTAAGCATCATCTTTAAACCCAATCAAATTAAATTAAGAGTGATTAGATCAACACGATAATCCAAGAACCAGATACACAAGATGTCCATAACCGGGGACACGGCTAACCATGATTAGTTTATACACTCTATAGAGGTTTGCGCACTTTTCCCCACAAGACTTGAATACATCCATGGTCGGAGATTCGAGACACAGTCTTTCTGAAACAATAACTCTTTACTCTGGGTGGATAGTTACACCTACTTTCCCCTACATCTGCTAGCCCGCCACTGAAAGAGGTCTTGCAACTTACTCAACTACGCTAGAGCCCATAATAGCTTGTGGCTGCACACGGAAGTTTCTATCATGAATAATCTTATGATCCCTTTGAGCCTGGGTGGCGGTCCATAGGATAATCACACGGTAACCCCGGGATTTCCAAAAAATAGGCAACACTGGATTCCCCAGGTGCCTCAATCCACCCAGATGTGTATTAAAGTAGCCACCTTAAGTTAACCATTAAGTAACAGTACTCACATCTGTCATGGATACACTCACCCAATCCACGTCTACAAGCATAGCATAGCAATATAAGTAACGTAGAAGTAACTCCCAAAGGTTTGATAATAAACAGGACAATAGGTACTACCTCAACTACTTCCCAGAACCCACATATTAATCAGATCCTAGCCATGCAATTGTTTGAGGATTGATCTAATGCAATAAAACTGGGTAGTAAAGTGGTATGATCAAAGTGTTACTTGCCTTGCTGATGATCCGTGAAACCTAGAGACTCGTAGTAGCACGCTTCGCACTCCGGGTACTCTATCGCAATCAAACAAGCATACAATAAGCACTCAAATAGAAGCACGGGTAGAACTAAAATAAAAGATCTAACCAGAAAGTTCAACTTAAGAACTCCGGTTTGCAAAGAGAATCAAATCAATCGAAGCAACGAAACTCAAACTGAGAAAGAAACAACCTCCATTTACTAATCTGGACTTAAGTCACATTTTACAGTAGCAAAAACTTGTTTAAGTTGGTTAAATAGAAAGAGGGCTTCGAGACGAAACTCTAGATGTTTGAATCGCCTGATTCCAATAAACAAGCAAAAAGATAAACTAAAACGAAAGTTAGGGCAGAAATCGCGATCGAAAATAATCGCGGAAAATCCCTGGAAAAAGAAAACTAACGAACAAGCTAACGAACGAACGTTCGCTGTCTGCGGCTAACGGGTGAAAATCGTTCATTAAAACGAACGAACGAACGAGCATTCGCTAAATAACTAAAACCGGGGAAAAAATAAAACAGATCTAAATAAATAAATAAATAAACAACCGCGGTTTCTAAAAAATGACGGTTTTCTAACGAAAACCGTGGCGGCGGCAATGGCGGTTCTAGGGTTTCGGGCGGCAGCAGCTTGGGCTGTCGGGCCTCGGGCCTCGGCTTATAGAGCCGCCCGAGCGCAGTGTCCAAGTCGGACACGGCCCGGTAAGTCGGTTGCTTTTTTTTTAAATAATTCCATGCAGAAAAACAAATAAAAGAAATACTAAACAGACTCCAAAAATCCTGAAATAAATTTGCTCCATCCTCTAAAAATATAACGGACAAAGTGAACATTTATTTGTGCCTCTAATGCAATTTTAAAAAACGCATATTTTTCCTAATTCAAATAAAATAGCGATAAAACTCCGAATAAAAATCTTATTTGATTTTAATATTGAATCTCCAATATTTCTTTATTTTGGGAAAGTCATTTTATCCCCAATCTTTTATTTTTATAAAAGAAATATTTGAAGATAAAATAATTAAAATCAAATGATCCTTATTTTCAAAATTTGAGAAAACTCAAATATGAAAATTACGAAATCCCCAACTCTCTCCATGGGTCCTTGAGTTGCGTAGAACTTCTAGGATCAAGCCAAAATGCAATAAAATATGATATGCAATGATGATCTAATGTTTATCATTCCAAATTGAAAATTTGGGATGTTACACCTTATTACTATGAGAATATCTAGATCTATATTTTATGCCTGGCTAGGGGCGTTAAACAATAGCGCTTGTTGGGGGGCAACCCAATTTTATTTTTATGTTTTATGTTTTTTGTTACATTTTTCAATAAATACACATTATTACATCTGTAGTAATTGTGTTTTGCTGTTCTAGTTCGTGTTTGAGCCAAGTAAGACCTTTGGGCTGGCTTACGGTGATAGTTGATTTGACCTTGCTGAATAACAAATACTTTTGTGCTCAGTAAAACAATTTTAAAAAAAACACAGAAGTGTGCTTTTGATCTGATTTTTTACACAAAATTGATATACAAATTTCTCAGGTTTTCCTAATTTTTCAGAATTTTTGGAGTTACATAAGTATACGAAGTTTACAGATTGCTACAGACTGTTCTGTTTTTGACAGATTCTGTTTTTTATGTGTTGTTTGCTTATTTTGATGATTCTATAGGTAGTATCGAGGGTATGAACCATGGAAATTTTAGAATATAGTAGATATCACACAAATATAAACAAATAATGAGTTCACAAAAGTACCACAAAGTGGTGATTTATTTTCTTATACTAACGGATCTCATGAGTTTTCTGTTGAGTTTTGTGTTGTGAAGTTTTCAAGTTTTGGGTAGAGATTTGATGCACTATCGAATAAGGAGTGGCAAGAGCCTAATATTGGGGATTCCCAAGGCACCCCAAGGTAATATTCACGGACAGCCAAGCATCTAAGCTTGGGGATGCCCCGGATGGCATCCCTTCTTTCGTCTTCAATCCATCGGTAAATTTACTTGAGGCTATATTTTTATTCACCACATGATATGTGTTTTGCTTGGAGCATCTTGTATGATATGAGTCTTTGCTTTTTAGTTTGCCACAATCATCCTTGATGTACACACCTTTTGAGAGGGACACACATGAATCATGAATTTATTAGAATACTCTATGTGCTTCACTCACCTCTTTTGAGCTAGGCAATTTGCTCTAGTGCTTCACTTATATCTTTTTAGAGCACGGCGGTGGCTTTATTTTATATAAATTCTTGAACTCTCATGCTTCACAGATATTATTTTGAGAGTCTCTATACATCATGGTAATTTTCTTAGGTTATGAATTTAGTTCTAATATGATGGGCATCCAAGAGGGATATAATAAAAACTTTCATATAAAGAGCGTTGAAAACTTTGAGAAGTTTGATTCCTTGCATTCGTTTTGAGATATAAATATGGTGATATTAGAGTCATGCTAGTGAGTAATTGTGGATTAGTATAAATACTCGTGTTAAAGTTTGTGATTCCCATAGCATGCACATATGGTGAACCATTATGTGATGAAGTCGGAGCATGATTTATTTATTGATTGTCTTCCTTATGAGTGGTAGTCGGGGACGAGCGATGGTCTTTTCCCACCAATCAATCCCCCTAGGATCATGCATGTAGCACTTTGTTTCGATAGCTAATATAATTTTTCAATAAGTATGTTTGTTCTTTATGACTAATGTTGAGTCCAAGGATTATACGCACTCTCACCCTTCCACCATTGCTAGCCTCTCTAGTACCGCGCAATTTTCGCTGGTGCATTAAACCCACCATATACCTTCCTCAAAACAGCCATCATACCTACCTATTATGGCATTTCCATTGCCATTCCGAGATATATTGCCATGGAACTTCCACCGTTCCTTTTATTATGACAAGCTTCATCATTGTCATATTGCTTTGCATGATCATGTAGTTGACATAGTATTTGTAGCAAGGCCACTATTCGTATTTTTTATACATGTCACTCTTGATCATTGCACATACCGGTACACCGCCGGAGGCATTCATATAGAGTCATATTTTGTTCTAGAATTGAGTTGTAAGTAAATAAAAGTGTGACGATCATCATTGTTAGAACATTGTCCCATGTGAGGAAAGGATGATGGAAGCTTTGATTCCCTCACAAGTTGGGATGAGTCTCCGGACTTTGAAAAAAAAAGAGGCCAAAAGAAGCCCAAACAAATTTTTTTACCACACTTGTGCTTCAAAGTAGAACCATGATCTTTATTATAGAGAGTCTCCTATGTTGTCACTTTCATATACTAGTGGGATTTTTTTCATTATAGAACTTGGCTTGTATATTCCAATGACGGGCTTCCTCAAACTTCCCTAGGTCTTCGTGAGCAAGCGAGTTGGATGCACACCCACTTAGTTTCTTTTTGAGCTTTCATACACTTATAGCTCTAGTGCATCCGTTGCATGGCAATCCCTACTCACTCACATTGAAATCTATTGATGGGCATCTCCATATCCCATTAATACGCCTAGTTGATGTGAGACTTTCTCCTTCTTTTTGTCTTCTCCATAACCAGCATATTCTATTCCACCTATAGTGCTATATCCATGGCTCAGGCTCATGTATTGAGTGAAAGTTAAAAAAAGTTTGAGAAATCAAAAGTATGAAACAATTGCTTGGCCTGTCATTGGAATTGTGCATGATTTAATACTTTGTGTGATGAAGATGGAGCATAGCTAGACTATATGACTTTGTAGGTATAACTTTCTTTGGCCATGTTATTTTGAGAAGACACGATTGCTTTATTCGTATGCTTGAAGTATTATTGTTTTTATGTCAATATTAAAATTTTGTTTTGAATCTTATGGATCTGAATATTCATGCCACAATAAATAAAATTACATGGATAAATATGTTTGGTAGCATTCCACATCAAAAATTCTGTTTTTATCATTTACCTACTAGAGGACGAGCAGGAATTAAGCTTGGGGATGCTTGATACGTCTTCAGCGTATCTATAATTTTTTATTGTTCCATGCTATTATATTATCTGTTCTGGATGTTTTATACGCATTAATATGCTATTTTATATTATTTTTGGGACTAACTTGTTAACCCAGAGCCCAGTGCCAGTTTCTGTTTTTTCCTTGTTTTTTAGTTTTACAAAAAGGAATACCAAACAGAGTCCAAATGGAATAAAACTTTTGTGATGACTTCTCTTGGACCAGAAGACACACGTAGGACTTGGAGATGAAGTCAAAGGAGTCCCGAGGCAGCCACAAGCCTCAGGGGCGCGCCCTAGGGGGCGCCCTGAGGGATTGTGGGCCCCTCGGAGCTCCTCTAACCCTAATTCTTGGCCAATAAATTCACAAATATTCCCAAACGACCAGAAGCGTCCACCAAAACACTTTTCCTCTGCCGCAACCTTCTGTACCCGTGAGACAACACCTTGGGGCCTTTTCTGGCACCCTGCCGGAGGGGGATTTGATCACGGAGGGCTTCTACATCAACTCTATTGCCCTTCCGATGAAGCGTGAGTACTTTACCACAGACCTACGGGTCCATAGCTAGTAGCTAGATGGCTTCTTCTCTCTCTTTGATCTTCAATACAATGTTCACCTTGATGTTCTTGGAGATCTATCCGATGTAATATTCTTTTGTGGTGTGTTTGTCGAGATCCGATGAATTGTGGATTTATGATCAGATTATCTATAAATATTATTTGAATCTTCTCTGAATTCTTATATGCTTGATTTGATATCTTTGTATTTCTCTTCGAATTATTGGTTTGGTTTGGCCAACTGCTACTTCTTGAACTTGCGTTGATTTTCCCTTGAAAAGGAAAGGGTGATGCAGCAAAGTAGAGATAAGTATTTCCCTCAGTTAGAGAACCAAGGTATCAAACTAGTAGGAGGTACAAGCAAGTCCCCAATCTATGCACCTGCACAAACAATCAAACACTTTTACCCAACGCGGTATAGGTGTTGTCAATCCCTTCTCGGTCAATTACAAAGGTGAGATCTAATAGAGATTGGTATAAAAGATTTCTAAAAGGTAAAAACTAAATAAAAATAAATAAAATTGCAACAAGATATTTTTGGTTTATACATCTGAAAATATATGATGGAAAATAGACCAAGGGGCCATAGGTTTCACTAGAGGCTTCTCTCATGAAGGCAAATAATACGGTGGGTGAACAAATTACTGTCGAGAATTTAATAGAAAAGCACAAAGTTATGACAACATCCAAGGAAATGATTATGCATATAGGCATCACGTCTGTGTCAAGTAGACAGAAACGATTCGACATCTACTACTACTACTCCACACATCGACCTTTATCCAGCATGCATCTAGAGTATTAAGTTCATAAAGAATGGAGTAACGCCTTAAGTAAGATGACATGATGTAGAGGGATAAACTCAAGCAATATGATGAAAATACCATCTTTTTATCCTTGATGGCAACAATACAATACCTGCCTCGCTACCCCTACTTTTTCACTGGGTGAGGACACTACAAGATTGAACCCAAAACTAAGCACCTATCCAATTGCAAGAAATACCAATCTAATTGGCAAAACCAAACCGATAATTCGAAGAGAAATACAAAGATATCAAATCATGTGAAAGTGCAACTAATCCTCGGGTGGTTTTGGTAATTAATAACAACATATATATCATTGAACTAATAGTTACTTGAGAATCATTTCAGAAAGTTCAGTGATATGGGTATGGCAAGGACTGAAGAAGTGGACCCCTCAAAATGCTAAGGCAAGCATTGGCAAAAGCTCAAGACTCCATTTTTGGTTTAGTGATCCAAGATCACATTGAGTCCATAGGAAAAGCCAATACTATTAAAAGGGGATGAGGTTATGATGATGATCCGTTGCTCAAGTGCTTAGTGATACATCTCCTAAACTATCAAGCAACTTTCACCGCCATATACACTCATAAGTAGTCTCGGTCCCACCGATTTTCCAAACTCAGTCACACCGAGATGAACCACCTCAGCCATAAGCCAAACCCTAGAAAACTCGGATTTTCCGATTCTGAACTCGGTCTCACCGAAACTTGAGTTGTCAAGCTTCTGTAACCTTCTGTCATCAAATCGGTGTCACCGAGATGATGAAGTCGGTCCCACCGAAATTGGCATGCTCTTGTCATTGCACGAATCTGACTAACCGAGATTGTATTTTCGGTCCCACCGAAAATCCCAATGTTCACATTATTTGAACTTTCGGTCTCACCGAGTTGTCAACTTCGGTCCCACCGAGATTGCTCAAATGTGTGTAACGGTTGGATTTTGTGTGGAGGCTATAAATACCCCTCCACCCCCTCTTCATTCGTGGAGAGAGCCATCAGAAAGAACTACCACTCCTACCTTACATTTCTGAGAAGAGAACTACCTACCCTTGTGTTGAGATCAAGTTGCTCCACTCCCACCATATGAAGCTTGATCTCTAGCCTTCCCAAGTTGCTTTCCACTCAATCCCTTCTTCCACCACAGCCAAATCAGTGAGGAGAGTTGAGTGTTGGGGAGATTATCATTTGAAGCACAAGAGCAAGGAGTTCATCATCATCTACACCATCTATTACCTTTTGGAGGGTGGTGCCTCCTAGATTGGTTAGGTGTCGCTTGGGAGCCTCCGTCGAGATGTGGAGTTGAACCAAGAAGTTTGTAAGGGCAAGGAGATCGCCTACTTCGTGAAGATCTACCCCGAGTAAGGCTAGTCCTCCGTGGGTGTAGGCCATGATGGAATAGACAAGGTTGCTTCTTCGTGGACCCTTCGTGGGTGGAGCCCTCCGTGGACTCTCGCAGCCGTTACCCTCCGTGGGTTGAAGTCTCCATCAACGTGGAAGTACGATAGCACCACCTATCGGAACCACGAGAAAAATCACCGCGTCTCCAAAATTGCGTTTGCTCTTCTCCACCTCTCTTTACTACATGTGCAATTTACTTTTCGCTGCCTATACTCTAGAATTGCATGTGTAGGGTGATGCTTGACTTGATCATAATTGTGAATCTGCCAAAAACTGTTCTTTGTCAAAAGGCAGGATTTTTATATTGTCAAGTAGTCTAATCACCCCCCCCCCTCTAGACATACTTTCGATCCTACAAGTGGTATCGAGCTTTGGTCTCCATTGTATTGGTTTCCATTGCATTGACTCCATAAGCTTGGTTTCACAACCTAGGAGAGTATGGCGCCTAGTGAGGGTAATTTTCAGAGAGGTCCTTACTTTGATGGTACAAATTTTGCTAGTTGGAAGCATAAAATGAAAATGCATATTCTTGGTCATAACCCAGCCGCATGGGGCATTATTTGTGTTGGTATGCAAGGTGAATTCTTCGAGGAAGGAAAAGTTCCGGATCGCGAAGCTACAACGGAAGAATTGTGGATGTTGCAAAACAATGCTCAAGCTTGTGACATTCTCTTCAATGCTTTGTGCCCCGAGGAGTTCAACAAAAATCAGCCGTCTTGAGAATGCAAAAGAGATTTGGGATACTTTGGTTGAAATGCACGAAGGTACCGAGTCCGTGAAGGAATCAAAGCTAGACATTCTTCAAGGTCAACTTGACAAGTTCAAGATGAAGGATGGTGAAGGAGTCGCTAAAATGTACTCTAGGCTTGCTCTCATCACAAATGAGATTGCCGGCTTAGGAAGCGAAGAAATGACCGATCGATTCATCATCAAGAAGATTCTCGAGCTTTGGATGGAAAGTATGACACCGTGCACTTTGATCCAAATGATGCCAAACTACAAGAATCTCAAGCCAACCAAGTCATTGGAAGAATTGTTGCTCATGAGATGACACTTAAGGATAAGGAAGAGCTTCACAACAAGTCAAGTGGTGCTTACAAAGCTACAAGTGATGCTCCCACAACCTCAAGTGACAAGTTAGTTTCCAATGAAGAGATAAGCCTAATGGTCAAGAACTTCAACAAATTCTACAAGAATAGAGGCAAAGAGAGAAGCTCAAAGTCTAGATCATATGATGAAAAGAGATCTTCTAGTCGTGATCGAAACTGCTACAATTGTGGAAGACCCGGACACTATTCAAATGAGTGTACGGCTCCCCACAAGAGAAGAGAAGAATCTCCAAGAAGAAGAAGCTCAAGAGATGAGTCACCTCGGAAAGAGAGAAGGAGCAGAGATGATTGTTATGAACGAAGACCCTCTCGGAGAAGCAAGGATTCGGAGAGGAAAGACAAGTCATCAAGGAGCTACAAAAGAAGAAAACATCAAGCTCATGTAGGTGAATGGGTCTCCGGCTCCGACTCCGACAATCAATCCGAAGGAAGCTATCACTCCAACTCCGACTACTGATCAAGATGAAGGTGTTGCGGTCTTGCTCTCGTATCCTCCAACTCCAACTCCTACGACTTATTTGATTCACCAAATGAGGGAATTGGAAGATGCTTCATGGCTAAAGGCCCCAAGGTATCACACCCTGAATTCATTGACTTCGATAGTGATGAGGATGACTTGCTTGGTGAAGATGAGCTCTTACTTGATAAATCCAATGAACCTAGTAACGATGAACATGCTAGTAGTCTTTATAGTCAAGAAGAGTCGAATGACAATGCTATGAAGGAGATTGAGCGTCTAACTAAAGAACTAAACACTCTTAAGTTAGCTCATGAAACAACTCAAGAAGATCATAGAGAGCTCCTAAGATCTCATGAGAAGCTACACTTCGAGAAGCTCACTTTAGAGCAAGAACATGAGTTTCTAAAAGCAATCAATGACGATCTTCGAAAGAAGAGTTCTTCATATCTTGCCAAACGACTTCTCTTGTCTAATTCTTGCCACCCATTAAGACTAAGCATGACAAGCATAAGAAAAATTCTTTCTCTAGTAGTAACAATAACCATGCTAAATCCAATGTTGTTGCTTCTAGTAGTTCTCTTGATTCCACTAACAATGTTTCAAGCCAAGTTACACTTGAGCAAGAAAATAGTTTATTGAAGGGGATCATAGAGAAAGGTGTCTACAAGAGCCTTGCCGGAAGCAAGAACTTTGAGGAAATTGTTCGCAAGCAAGGAAGGCACCGGAAGAATCAAGGAATTGGTTTTGAGCGAAAGTTCAATGTCAAGGTGTTGAATGGGAAGAAGGTCAATATCCCACTCCACAGTTTGTTCCTCAAAAGGAGAAGTATGATCCTACTTCTTCCAATGTGGAACAAGCTCAAGATGACCTTCCACCACAAGACCACAAGCTAAAAGGCAAGGACAAGCTTCAAGAGGAGATTGATGCATTTATTGAAGCACCTCAAGCCATGGTCAAGTGGGTTCCCAAGGAAACGTCAAGTTCTACTTCGTCAAGCTCAACTACAACCCCAAGGATTCCCATCAAGATGATGTGGATCCCGAAGAAGAAGAACTAGAAAGTTCTTGAGGGTGACTCCGCCAACATGCTTCACTCACATTCATTTTGGCAAAAACTTGTGCAATCAACTTCCACATTGTGCACTAGTTCATGGAGTCACAAACCCTCTTGTTGGTAAGTCAAGGGACAAGGTAATCATTGCTTTCATGGACATCATCTATTGTGAACTTCAATCTATGTCCATGGATATCCTTGTTTGTTCCTTGTGGGACTAACCCATGTAGGTATTGAAAGTGCCCGAATCCAAAGGATAGCTCCCAACTCTTGATGATCTTCATCAACATTGAGCATCCACATCTTCAAAATCTACATGAAGTCTTCTACGACAACCCAAGGTTAGTTTGACCCTTTAAAAGGGGTTCTCACATCTAGGGGGAGCTTTGCTCTAAAAATTGAGCTAAAGCATCTTCAAATGATGTGAACACATCAATGCTTTATGTAAAAGTGGTAACCCCACTTGTGCTTAAACGATGAGTATGACCTATGATAAAATGTTCTCATTTGGCTCCTAAGTCAATATACTCATATAAAGATGACCTAGTCATCGACAAATTGTGTGATAGTAGCTAGAGTTTTAGTTGTGCATGTTTGACACATATTTCATTTGCTATCTTATTGTGTGAGCATGTTGGATGCATGATTTTATCCATTCGAGGACATCCATTTGTTGTTTTGGTCGTTTGGATTTTTCTGACCAAATGGATGGACAAGAATGCCTAAGTACCTCCCCTAGCTATCTATGCTTTCTTGTCTCAAATTCTATTCATGCTTACATCACAAACTTTGAACAAGTCATTTTCGGACCCTCGGGTGAGGAGCACTTCGAGCCACCGATCCGTCAAGGGCTAATTTCCAAAACCTTCTAATTGATTTCGGTCGGACCAACTCACTCAAACTCGGTCGAACCGAAAGCATTTAGATCGATCTAGGTTTTCACCTCGGTGAAACCGAGTTGTGATTTTCGGCGTGATCAAGTGCATAACTGCCTAGCAGTTATCCATCTCGGTGCCACCGAGTTTTACAACTCGGTCCCACCGACAGCAAAGGGGTATATATACTCCGAGGGCCGCGCGCGTTGATTTATCCTTCAAACGTTTCGCCCCCACACCCCTTGCTGCCGTCGCCTTGGTCTCCGGATCGTCGCTGTCGTCGCCTGTGCGCCCTCGCCTCAGGTCTCCGTCGCCGTCAACGGACATCTCCTCCGCGCCGTTGCCGCCGTAGAAAAACTCCACCAAATTAGGTGAGTTTTGATCCCACTCGTGCTCCCATCTCCGATTCAATGCACGTTTGGTTTGCCTAGAATCTTGCCACGATTGAAATCCTCCTGTACATCAGATTAGTTCGTTTGAACTGGATTCGAGTAAAAGTTTTAGGGTTAGATTTCCGCCGAACACATCTCGGTGAGACCGATTTTATAGTTTCGGTATGACCGATTTGGCCTATGGCCATTGCACTGCACCCTTCAGTCCAACCGAGTTGTGCAAATCGGTGTGACCGAAATGACGATTCTGTGAAACCCTAGTGTTTTCGGCAGATCAAACCCACTTCGTCCAACCGAAAGTGGTGTGAAAGCTTCATTTAACACTTCGGATTCACGAATCTTAAACTCGGTCGACCGAAATGTCTTCTGTGAAAACCTAATACTAGAATTTGAACTCATTTTTTGCAAAAACTTGCGCAGTTTGTGATGACTCTTCTTCTCTGCCTACACCTTATCTATTCACGGGTTGTCGGCCATGTCGATGCCGTGACAATCGAACAGGTCGAGACACCCATTGCAGATATTCCGAGGCAGGCACTAGTCCCGATCCTAGTAGCTCATCCGATGATGGTGAGAGGAGTACACCAAGTGGCTTGCCTCCTGCAGCCACCAGAGCTAGAAAGAAGAGGAATTCAGATGATGAAGATTCAGATTTTGTTGTTGAGGAAGAGGTGACCTCAAAGCCCAAAAGGAAGGTTGTTGCCAAAGAGCAACAAGGTCAACAAACTAAGAAGGGCACCAGCAAAGTCAAGCAGTCAACTGTTGCCAAAAAGCTGAATTTGGGAGAGGCAGCTGCAAGCAAAGTGAAGAAAACCTCCAAGAGAAAGAGATTAGTGCATGATGCAGCAGAAGAAGATGAGGATGAGGAAGCACCCCAGCCTCCTCCTCAGAAGCCTAAGTTCATGGGTGATGCCATTAAGGCTGGAGCCACATCAAAGCCCAAGCAATCTGCTCCAGCTAAGGCAGCTCCAGCAAAGCCTGCTCCCAAGCCCAAGAAGACCGTCAGAAACATTCCAGCGTCTGAAAAGAACAAGGATGATGTGCCACCAGCTGTGTCAGATGATGAAGGACCAGTTTTGCTGAAACTTCGTCCAAAACTGCCACTACATAATGATGCTCATCCTCAAGCTGAGGATATGAAGGCAAGGAAAGATAGAGGTCTCAGGCTATGGAGACAAGCTGACCCATATGCCGTGAGGAGAAGAACTGCTGTTGATCCCAGATTTCACACCAGAGAGCAGCAGGACTTCTATGAGACCGTCTTGATGGACAAGAAGCCCATAGTCACACAGACACAAGATATGTTGATTGGAAGTACATTGACAGCGAAGAGCACAGAGATTTCTTTCCACATGTGCATGAAAGTTTCACTGCATGTGGTGTTGCAGACTTTGTAGGTCAGAAGTTGACCAGTTGGAACGATGAGATGATAATGCAATTCTATGCCACAGCTCACTTCTACCCTGATGGAAAGATTGTGTGGATGACTGAAGGTCAAAGGTATTCTTCTTCAGTTGAAGAATGGGCAGAAATTCTGAATGCTCCAGTGCAACGAGATGATGATATTGATGTATATGGGATTCCAAAGAAGAATCATGAATCCATGAAGAACATGTACAAAGAGGTTCCAGTAAAGGATTTGGGAATCTAGAAGCTCGGCTCAGTTTACTATCTCCAGGCAGGATTATCTACCACTAATACCATTTTGAGGCATACCTTGATGCCCAAATCTGGAGATCATCGCATGATCAGAGGATACTCTATCAACATGCTGCATATACTTGATGAGAAAGCACCTTTCAAGGTGATGGACTTGATGGTAGAGACCATTAAGAGGACTGCAGCTGACCAGAAAAGGTCATGTGGATTTGCCCCGCAGATTCAGATGCTTATCAATGCCAAGTTTGGCATGGGCACATTCTTGTTAGATAGGGAACATTTACCGCTGCAGCCAGAGCATGAAGACAATGTTGTTGTGATGGATGAGGAGGATCCAACATCTGTTGAAGGTCAAGCCAAGATTGAAGCTGCTAAGAAAGCCAAAGTCGACAAGGAAGCAAAGAGCAGCAGCAGCTAAACCAAAGAGTTTGGAGAGCAGATTCTTGAAGCCACTCAAAGGATTGAACAACGCCGCCAGCATTATGCAGTCTCGGAGAGCTTAGAGAGGATTGTTGAGGACAAGATCCACGCCCGGACGTGAAGTCGATCAAGTGCAAGTGATTGTCAACAAGCTCGAGGCGACATTGAGGAAGCAAAGCGGAGAAGGAAGAGCTCATGCGTGAGATGCAGGATGACTTAGTCCAGATGCTTATCAACAGATCGCTCCGGTTCCCACAGGACCCGATCACTGCTATTCCGATGATCGACACGGGACTACAGCTTCAAAGACCTCCCACAGTTCAAAGATTACTCCTACTCCAGCTCCAGCTCCAAAGTGACCACTCCTCCAAAGACAGACATCAGTGAAGTCTTCGCCGATCTTTGTCATATCCACTCCGACATCAACCTGACGGAGCCGCCAGCAGAGTTCCCAGTGACGCTTAGCTCTATGCTTTTTGAACTTTTGGTAACTTGTTGCCAAAGGGGAGAAATTGTATAGATCATAGGACTTCGAGAGAGAGAGTCTTTGTTGTCTTTGCGCTTTTGCTCTTTCGTTCTTTTGCGGTTTCTTTGAGATACTTTTGGTTTTCGAGACATTCAGTGTGTTTGATACTACGTTTGATTCTACCTTATGAGTGCTTGGTCGTACTATGCCTTAATGTGTGCTTAATGCTTATCATATGCTATTCCTATCTTGTATGACCATTTACTCATGTCTTGGTGATTGGGTGCATGCTGTTCATTCTTATCATGTTGTGCGCTCCACCAAGATGTATGTGACATGGAAGAGTGACCCATGATCCTAATCAATTGTGCATTTGCATTCAAACGCAAATCTTAAATAATGCACAAATTTAGGGGGAGCTCTTACTTATCACATACTTCTCAAAGCGACGATATTATTCATTGATTATATCCTTTGTCGAAGCTTTGATCTATATGTTGTCATCAATTACCAAAAAGGGGGAGATTGAAAGTGCAACTAATCCCCGGGTGGTTTTGGTAATTAATAACAACATATATATCATTGAACTAATAGTTACTTGAGAATCATTTCGAAAGTTCAATGATATGGGTATGGCAAGGATCAAGAAGTGGACCCTCAAAATGCTAAGGCAAGCATTGGCAAAAGCTCAAGACTCCATTTTTGGTTTAGTGATCCAAGATCACATTGAGTCCATAGGAAAAGCCAATACTATTAAAAGGGGATGAGGTTATGATGATGATCTGGTTGCTCAAGTGCTTAGTGATACATCTCCTAAACTATCAGCAACTTTCACTGCCATATACACTCATAAGTAGTCTCGGTCCCACCGATTTTCCAAACTCAGTCACACCGAGATGAACCACCTCAGCCATAAGCCAAACCCTAGAAAACTCGGATTTTCCGATTCTGAACTTGGTCTCACCGAAACTTGAGTTGTCAAGCTTCTGTAACCTTCTGTCATCAAATCGGTGTCACCGAGATGATGAAGTCGGTCCCACCGAAATTGGCATGCTCTTGTCATTGCACGAATCGAACTAACCGAGATTGTATTTTCGGTCCCACCGAAAATCCCAACGTTCACATTATTTGAACTTTCGGTCTCACCGAGTTGTCAACTTCGGTCCCACCGAGATTGCTCAAATGTGTGTAACGGTTGGATTTTGTGTGGAGGCTATAAATACCCCTCCACCCCCTCTTCATTCGTGGAGAGAGCCATCAGAAAGAACTACCACTCCTACCTTACATTTCTGAGAAGAGAACTACCTACCCTTGTGTTGAGATCAAGTTGCTCCACTCCCACCATATGAAGCTTGATCTCTAGCCTTCCCAAGTTGCTTTCCACTCAATCCCTTCTTCCACCACAGCCAAATCAGTGAGGAGAGTTGAGTGTTGGGGAGATTATCATTTGAAGCACAAGAGCAAGGAGTTCATCATCATCTACACCATCTATTACCTTTTGGAGGGTGGTGCCTCCTAGATTGGTTAGGTGTCGCTTGGGAGCCTCCGTCGAGATGTGGAGTTGAACCAAGAAGTTTGTAAGGGCAAGGAGATCGCCTACTGTGAAGATCTACCCCGAGTAAGGCTAGTCCTCCGTGGGCGAGGCCATGATGGAATAGACAAGGTTGCTTCTTCGTGGACCCTTCGTGGGTGGAGCCCTCCGTGGACTCGCGCAGCCGTTACCCTCCGTGGGTTGAAGTCTCCATCAACGTGGAAGTACGATAGCACCACCTATCGGAACCACGAGAAAAAACACCGCGTCTCCAAAATTGCGTTTGCTCTTCTCCACCTCTCTTTACTACATGTGCAATTTACTTTCCGCTGCCTATACTCTAGAATTGCATGTGTAGGGTGATGCTTGACTTGATCATAATTGTGAATCTGCCAAAAACTGTTCTTTGTCAAAAGGCAGGATTTTTATATTGTCAAGTAGTCTAATCACCCCCCTCTAGACATACTTTCGATCCTACAAGTGGTATCAGAGCTTTGGTCTCCATTGTATTGGTTTCCATTGCATTGGACTCCATAAGCTTGGTTTCACAACCTAGGAGAGTATGGCGTCTAGTGAGGGTAATTTTCGTAGAGGTCCTTACTTTGATGGTACAAATTTTGCTAGTTGGAAGCATAAAATGAAAATGCATATTCTTGGTCATAACTCAGCCGCATGGGGCATATTCTTGGACATACTTTCGATCCTACATCATGCATATAAGAATTCAGAGGAGATTAAAATAATATTCATAGATAATCTGATCATAAATCCACATTTCATCGGATCTCAACAAACACACCGCACAAGAAGATTACATTGGATAGATCTCCAAGAACATCGAGGAGAACATGGTATTGAGAATCAAAGAGAGAGAAGAAGCCACCTAGCTACTAGCTATGGACCCATAGGTCTGAGGTAAACTACTGACGCTTCATTGGAAGGGCAATAGGGTTGATGTAGATGCCCTCCATGATCGAACCCCCTCCAGCAGATCGTTGGAAAAGGCCCCAAGATTGGACCTCATGGGAACAGAAGGTTGCGACGGTGGAAAATTATTTTTGTGGCTTGTTCTGAGGGTTCGGGAATATATCTGAATTTATAGGCCAAGGAAGGAGGCCGGTGGACTCTCAAGGGGGCCACAAGCCAGGGGGCGCGCCCCTAAGGCTTGTTGTCGCCTCATGGGTCTTCTGGTCCAAGAAAAATCGTCGCGAAAGTTTTATTCAGTTTGGACTCCGTTTGATATTCCTTTTCCGCGAAACTCAAAAACAAGGAAAAAAACTAGCACTCGGTTCTAGATTAATAGGTTAGTCCCAAAGATAATATAAAATAGCACATTAATGGATATAAAACATCCGAAACATATAATACAATAGCATGGAACAATAAAAAATTATAGATACGTTGGAGACGTATCAAGCATCCCCAAGCTTAATTCCGTCTCGTCCTCGAGTAGGTAAATGATAAAAACAGAATTTTTTATGTGGAATGCTACCTAACATATTTATCCATGTAATTTTGTTTATTGTGGCATGAATATTCAGATCCACAAGATTCAAAACAAAAGTTTAATATTGACATAAAAACAATAATACTTCAAGCATACTAATAAAGCAATCATGCCTTCTCAAAATGCCATGGCCAAAGAAAGTTATCCCTACAAAATCATATAGTCTGGCTATGCTTGATCTTCATCACACAAAGTATTAAATATTGCACAACCCTAGTTTTGGCCAAGAAATTATTTCATACTTTAGTATTCTCAAACTTTTTCAACTTTCACGCAATACATGAGTGTGAGCCATGGATATAGCACTATAGGTGGAATATATTATGGTGGTTGTGGAGAAGACAAAAAGAAGGAGATAGTCTCAAATCAACTAGGCGTATCAACGGGCTATGGAGATGCCCATCAATAAATATCAATGTGAGTGAGTAGGGATTGCCATGCAACGGATGCACTAGAGCTATAAGTGTATGAAAGCTCAAATAGAAACTAAGTGGGTGTGCATCCAACTCGCTTGCTCACGAAGCCTAGGGCAATTTGAGGAAGCCCATCATTGTAATATACAAGCCAAGTTATATAATGAAAAAATTCCACTAGTATATGAAAGTGACATAGGAGACTCTTTATAATGGAGATCATGGTGCTACTTTGAAGCACAAGTGTGTAAAAAGGATAGTGTGTAAAAGAAGCAGTATATTGATAAAGAGGTTGTATTCCAAAGTCAAAAGAGCGATTGGCCTGCAAAAATAAAAAACTTGTTCTGTTCTTTTTTTTAATTAGAACAAACATAAACTAATTGGGTAGAAAAGGAGCAGAAAAAGATCTGTGGATTAGACTCCCTTTCTTTCCAGGGTTTGTATTAAAAATGCAACACCCTGTTCAATTGCCCCTTCTCTCTTGTCTCTCATTTTTTCATGGCTTTTTTGGCCTCTTTATTTTTATTTGGGCTTATTTGGCCTCTTTTATTTTTCATAAAGTCCGGAGACTCATCCCAACGTGTGAGGGAATCATAGCTTCCATCATCCTTTCCTCACATGGGACAATGCTCTAATAATGATGATCATCACACTTTTATTTACATAAAACTCAAGAATTACAACTCGATACTAGAACAAAATATGACTCTATATGAATGTCTTCGGTGGTGTACCGGGATGTCCAATGACTCAAGAGTGACATGTGTAAAAAAATATGAATGGTGGCTTTGCCACAAATACCATGTCAACTACATGATCATGCAAAGCAATATGACAATGGTGAAGCGTGTCATATAAACAGAGCGGTGGAAGTTGCATGGCAATATATCTCGGAATGGCTATGGAAATGCCATAATAGGTAGGTAGGGTGGCTGTTTTGAGGAAGGTATATGGTGGGTGTAATGCACCGACGATAATTGCGTGGTACTAGAGAGGCTAGCAAAGGTGGAAGTGTGAGAGTGCGTATAATCCATAGACTCAACATTAGTCATAAAGAACTCACATACTTATTGCAAAAATCTATTAGCCATCAAAACAAAGTACTACACGCATGCTCCTAGGGGAAGGTTTGGTAGGAGTTAACCATCACGCGTTCCTGACCTCCACACAAGGAAGACAATCAATAAATAAATAAATCATGCTCCGACTTCATCACATAACGGTTCACCATACGTGCATGCTACGGGAAGCACAAACTTTAACACAAGTATTTCAACCAATCCACAATTACTCACTAGCATGTCTCTAATATCACCATCTTTATATCTCAAAACACTCATAAGGAATTAAACTTCACATAGTATTCAATGCACTTTATTTGAAAGTTTTTATTATATCCCTTTTGGATGACCATCATATTAGGACTAAATTCATAACCAGAGCAAATACCATGATGTTTAGAGACTCTCAAAATAATATAAATGAAGCAAGAGAGTTCAAAAATTTCTATAAACTAAAGCCACCGCCATGCTCTAAAAAGATATAAGTGAAGCACTAGAGCATATTGCCTAGCTCAAAAGATATAAGTTACGCACATAGAGTATTCTAATAAATCATGATTCATGACTTCATGTGTGTCCCTCTCAAAAGGTGTGTACAGCAAGGATGATTGTGACAAACTAAAAAGCAAAGAATCATATCAAACAAGACGCTCCAAGAAAAACACATATCATGTGGTGAATAAAAATATAGCCTCAAGTAAATTTACCGATGGATTGAAGACGAAAGAGGGGATGCCTTCCTGGGCATCCCCAAGCCAAGGCTCTTTCCACTCCTTATTTCCGTAGTCCATTAAATCTTTACCCAAAACTTGAAAACTTCACAACAGAAAACTCAACAGAAAACTCATGAGATCCGTTAGTATAAGAAAATGAAATCACAACTTTTGGTACTGTTGTGAACTCATTCTTTATTTATATTGGTGTAATATCCACTATATTCCCATTTCTCCATGGTTCATACCCCCGATACTACCCATAGATTCATCAAAATAAGCAAACAACACATAGAAAACATAATGTGTCAAAAACATAATAGTCTGTAGCAATCTGGAAACTTCGAGTACTTCTGTAACTCCAAAAGGTCTAAAAAGTTAGGACATCAGAGGCAATTTGTATGTCAATCTTGTGTAAAAACTTCAGATCAAAAGCACGCTTACGTGAATTTTGAAAACTATTTTGCTGGGCACAAAGTTTTCCGTTTTTCAGCAAGATCAAATCAACTATCACGGTAAGCCATCCCAAAGGTCTTGCTTGGCACAAACACTAATTAAAACACCAAAACACATCTAACTAGAGGTAATAATGTGTATTTTATTCAAGAATAGTAGCAAAACAAAAAACAAAAATAACATTTGGTTGCCTCCCAATAAGCGCTATTGTTTAACGCCCCTAGCTAGGCATATTGCAATATATCTAGGTATTGTCATCTTTGGTATGCTAACGATAAGTAGCTCTCATAATAGATTCATATGGTAACTTAATTTTCTTTCTTGGAAAGTGTTCCATGCCCTTCCTTAACGGAAATTGAAATCTAATGTTTCCTTCTTTCATATCAATAATTGCACCAATCGTTCTAAGGAAAGGACTACAAACAATAATAGGACATGTAGGATTGCAATCTATATTAAGAAGAATGAAATCTACGGGCACATAAATCCTATTTGCAACAATAAGAACATCATTAATTCTTCCCATAAGTTTCTTTATAGTGGAATCCACAAGATGCAAATTTAAAGAACAATCATCAAATTCACGGAAACCTAACACATCACATGGAGTTTTTGGAATCATGGAAATGCTAGCACCCAAATCACACAAAGCATGGCACTCATAATCTTAATTTTAATCTTAATGGTAGATTTCCACTCATCATAAAGCTCTCTAGGGATAGAAACTTCCAACTCAAGTTTTCTTCAAAAGATTTCATCATATCATCAACAATATGTTTAGTAAAAGCTTTATTTTGATTATAATCATGAGGAGAATTCAACATGTATTACAACAAGGAAATACAATCTATCAAAGAACAATTATCATAATTAAAGTCCTTGAAATCCAAAAGAGTGGTTTCATTGGTTTTGACCTCTCCACCCCACTTTTATCAATTTTTGCATCAAGATCTATAAACTCCAAATCATTAGGACACCTTATAACTAAAGTGGACTCATCTCCAGTCCCATCTTTATCAAGATTTATATTAGAAAACAAATATTCAATATGAGTCACATCAATCACTTTAAGATCTTCATCATTATTTTCATGAGAAATCGAAGAACACGCTTTTACAAACTATTCTTGCTTAGCACGCATCCTAGCGGTTCTTTCTTACATTCATCAATAGAAATTATCATAGCTTTTAGAGACTCACTAATATAATGCTTGGCTGGAATAGATCTAATTTTCAAAGAATCAATCTCAAGAGAAATTCTATCCACATTCCTAGCCAAATCATCAATCTTAAGCAATTTTTCTTCAACCATAGCATTGAAATTATTTTGGGAATAATAAATTCTTTAATATTGTTCTCAAGATCAGAGGGCATCTTATTATAATTTCCATAAGAATTGTTGTAGGAATTACCATAACTATTAGAGGAATTAATAGGAAATGACCTATGGTTGAAATTACCTCTATACGCGTTATTACCAAAATTGTTCCTACCAAAAAAATTTCGCATCCATAGATTCATTATTATTCTCAATCAAAGTGGACAAAGGCATATCATTAGGGTCAATAGGGTCACTATTACTAGCAAACAATTTCATAAGTTCATCCATCTTTCCACTCAAAACATTAATTTCTTCAATTGCATGCACTTTTTACTAGTGTAAGATCTTTCGGTGTGCCACTGAGAATAATTAGCCATAATATTATCTAGGAGTTTAGTAGCTCCTCCTAATGTAATTTCCATAAAAGTACCTCCCGCAGCCAAATCTAAAAGATTTCTAGATGCAAAATTCAATCTGGCATAAACTTTTTGTATGATCATCCATGAACTCAAACCATGCGTAGGGCAATTTCTTATCATCAATTTCATCCACTCCCAAGATTGTGCAACATGTTTGTGATCAAGTTGCTTAAAATTCATCATGTCGTTCCTAAGGGAGATGATCTTAGCAGGAGGAAAATACTTGGAAATAAAAGCATCTTTACACTTATTCCATGAATCAATACTATTTTTAGGCAAACATGAAAACCATGTTTTAGCACGATCTCATAGTGAGAATGGAAATAGCTTCAATTTAACAATATCATTATCCACATCTTTCTTCTTTTGCATATCACACGACTCAACGAAAGATTTTGATGGGATGCAGCATCTTCACTAGGAAGGCCCGAAAATTGTTCTTTCATAACAAGATTCACCAAAGCGGCATTAATTTTATAAGATTCCGCACTAGTGGTGGGAGCAATCGGAGTACTAATAAAATCATTATTATTAGTATTAGAAAAATCACACAATTTGGTATTCTCTTGAGTCATGGTGACAAAGCAAGGAATCTAACACACGAGCAAACAAAAGGCAAACAAAAAGACGAACGGAAGAAGGGCGAATAAAAAAACAAATCTTTTTGTATTTTTCTGAAAAATGTTTTAGAAATGGGGAAGAGGAAAATGAGAGGCAAATGGGAAATAATGTAATGCAAGAGATGAGAGTTTATGATGGGCACTTGGTAGGCTTGATGTAGACCTCCCCGGCAACGGCACCAGAAATCCTTCTTGCTACTTCTTGAGCTTGTGTTGGTTTTCCCTTGAAGAGGAAAAGGTGATGCATCAAAGTAGATATAAGTGTTTCCCTCAGTTAGATAACCAAGGTATCAATCCAGTAGGAGGTATAAGCAAGTCCCCGATCTATGCACCTGCACAAATAATCAAACACTTGCACCCAAAGTGATAAAGGGGTTGTCAATCCCTTCTCGGTTAATTGCAAAGGTGAGATCTGATAGAGATAGGTATAAAAGATTGCTAAAAGGTAAAACTAAATAAAATTACACCAAGGTATTTTTTGTATTTTTGGTTTATAGATATGAAAATATATGATGGAAAATAGACGCGGGGGCCATAGGTTTCACTAGAGGCTTCTCTCATGAAGGCAAATAATACGGTAGGTGAACAAATTACTGTCGAGAAATTCATAGAAAAGCGCAAAGTTATGACGATATCCAAGGCAATGATTATTCATATGGGATAATTAATTTGGTGCCCTTAGTTGTGTCCCACTCGGCAGGTTTACCCCTAGTTTCCGAAAACACTTGTTCCTGCCCAAACTACTTTGCTCCTCTTATGATTTTGCCCTTTGACCGTTTGACCAGCACTTTGAAAACTTCATAAAAAATTTATACTAACTCAGAAAAATTCAAATAAGATATCAAAATGTTCAGAAAAGCACCACCTATATGTGCATGTCATTTGCATTCATGAAAAAAGTGTTGGCCAGTCCCCATCTCAGTTATAGCTCATATAATCTTAGCATGAACAGTAACATATAAAAAAATCTAAAAAAATTGGTGGCAAACTTTGACCAATGTTTTGAGTGCTTGCCAAGTTTCATAAGGGAATGACATTCGTGGAAGTCGTGGCAAAAAAAGAAATTTTGGAGCATTGATTTTTGTTTTTTTGCCACGACTTCCACGAATGTCATTCCCTTAAGAAACTTGGCAAGCACTCAAAACATTGGTCAAACTTTGCCTCCATTTTTTTAGAATTTTTAGAATATTTTTAGATTTTACTGTTCATGCTAAGATCATATGAGCTAAAACTGAGATGGGGACTCGCCAACAGTTTTTTCAAGAATGCAAATGACATGCACATATAGGTGATGCTTTTCTGAACATTTTGATATCTTATTTGAATTTTTCCAAGTTAGCATGAATTTTTTATGACGTTTTCAAAGTGATGGTCAAACGGTCAAAGGGCAAAAGCATAAGAGGAGCAAAGTGGTTTAGGCAGGAACAAGTGTTTTCGGAAACTAGGGGTAAACCTACCGAGTTTGACCCAACTAGGGGCATAAAATCAATTATCCCTATTCATATAGGCATCACGTCTGTGTCAAGTATACCGAAACGACTCTGCATCTACTACAATTACTCCACACATCGACCGCTATCCAGCATGCATCTAGAGTATTAAGTTCATAAAGAACGGAGTAACGCCTTAAGTAAGATGACATGATGTAGAGGGATAAACTCAAGCAATGTGATGAAAACCCCATCTTTTCATCCTTGATGGCAACAATACAATACGTGCCTCGCTGCCCCTACTTTGTCATTGGGTGAGGACACCACAAAATTGAACCCAAAACTAAGCACCTCTCCCGTTGCAAGAAATACCAATCTAGTTGGCCAAACCAAGCCGGTAATTCGAAGAGAAATACAAAGATACCAAATCATGCATATAAGAATTCAGAGGAGATTCAAATAATATTCATAGATAATCTGATCATAAATCCACAATTCATCGGATCTCGACAAACACACCGCAAAAGAAGATTACATTGGATAGATCTCCAAGAACATTGAGGAGAACACGGTATTGAGAATCAAAGAGAGAGAAGAAGCCATCTAGCTACTAGCTATGGACCCATAGGTCTGAGATAAACTACTCATGCGTCATCGGATGGGCAATAGGGTTGCGTAGATGCCCTCCGTGATCGAATCCCGCTTCGGCAGATCACTGGAAAGTCCCCATGATGGGATCTCACAGGAACAGAAGGTTGCGGCGGTGGAAAAGTATTTTCGTTGCTTGTTCTGAGGGTTTGGGAATATATCTGAATTTATAGGCCAAGGAAGGAGGTCGGTGGACTCCCGAAGGGGGCACAAGCCAGGGGGCACGCCTCTACAGCTTGTCGTCGCCTCGTGGGTCTTCTGACTTCATCTCCAAGTCTCATAGGTGTCTTTTGGTCCAAGAAAAATCATCACGAAAGTTTTATTCCGTTTGGACTCCGTTTGATATTCCTTTTCTGCGAAACTTAAAACCAAGGAAAAAACAGAAACTGGTACTGGGCTCTAGGTTAATAGGTTAGTCCTAAAAAAATATAAAATAGCATATTAATGCATATAAAACATCCAAAACAGATAATATAATAGCATGGAACAATCAAAAATTATAGATACGTTGGAGACGTATCACTAACTAGATTGGTTCTTCTTGCAATGGGAGAGGTGCTTAGTTTTGGGTTCAATCTTGCGGTGTCCTCACCCAGTGACAAAGTAGGGGTAGCGAGGCACGTATTGTATTGTTGCCATCAAGGGTAAAAAGATGGGGTTTTCATCATATTGCTTGAGTTTATCCCTCTACATCATGTCATCTTACTTAAGGCGTTACTCCATTCTTTATGAACTTAATACTCTAGATGCATGCTGGATAGCGGTCGATGTGTGGAGTAATAGTAGTAGATGAAGGCAGGAGTCGGTCTACTTGACACGGACGTGATGCCTATATTCATAATCATTGCCTTGGATATCATCATAACTTTGTGCTTTTCTATCAATTGCTCGACAGTAATTTGTTCACCCACTGTATTATTTTCTATCAAGAGAGAAGCCTCTAGTGAAACCTATGTCCCCCGGGTCTATTTTCCATCATATATTTTCAGATCTATAAACCCAAAAACCCAAAAATACCTTGCCGCAATTTATTTGTTTTTACTTTGTTTTACGTTTTAGTATTCTTTTATATCTATCTCTATCAGATCTCATCCTTGCAAGTGACCGTGAAGGGATTGACAACCCCTTTATCGCGTTGGGTGCAAGTGTTTGATTGTTTGTGCAGGTGCATAGACTGGAGACTTGCGTGTACCTCCTACTGGATTGATACCTTGGTTCTCAAAATAAGGGAAATACTTATCTCTACTTTGATGTATCACCCTTTCCTCTTCAAGGGAAAAACCAATGCAAGCTCAAGAAGTAGCACCTCCCTGACTCGATGGCTCCCTCCTTGCCTAGGAGCTCTTGCTAGTGCGACCTCTGACGAGGGAATCCCCCACTGGGTAGGCCCATTACGACATAAGGCCGAACTAAGAGTTCATGCAGGACTAGCCCCATGAATACAAAGCACTAGCTAGACACCAGCAATATATGTTGGCGGCCCAGTCCGAGTGGGTACCAGCCGGGGGATCTTCATTAGTCGGTTTGCCCATCAGACGAGAGCTTTCTCAATCAGGATGTAATCTATCATATTTCATAGTAATCCAATGTCCAAGAGCATTTAGAGAGGATTTATGCATGAGGTTTCACTACGTAATACTTGCCAAGCATTACCGGCCACTTTCCTAGCTGTTTAGGGCGTTCATTTTCACACATAATGGGTATGGAACTACAGGTATTCAATATGCCATTTTAGCACTTACGGCCGACCTTGGTGCATGACAGACTATATAAGCTTGCCCGGGTTCTGAGCTGAGGGTATGCAACCATTGTAGTTTCATATTCTTATGGAAGAACAACTTCCAAAAAGACATGACTAGGGTTTTTACCTCAACCGCGCACAAAGGGCCTGAATCTGTGTACGATCTTGTGTCACCCACCTGTGTCTCATTAGGTCAAGCCATGTTTCCTTACCTCTCTTGCTTTCAGATTCTACTCCACGACAACCTCCTCCCTCCGGCGGTAGCCCAACATGCTCCCCGGTTCCTGGCTTCCACTTTATGTAGGTGTTTTGTGGGCATGTCGTGGCCTTGCGGACACAATTGATGGTGAGAACGGCTAACAATTTCTAGTCTACGCGTTTAATGTGATGATTCACATGGGCTGGGAAGCAATACTAGTAGTAATAAATTCATATTTAGAAAAAAAACAAATCTAATTTGCATTCTTGTGCACGCCCTCCCTCAATGTGGCATCAATTGAATTTTGCCCATATAGAGAGAGCACATGTATGCATACAACAATGTTACACATCATTTTGACATCATTACATTTGAATATTTAAAATGATTTATCTCACAACCCATTAATCGTAGTAGTGGTCCGTCTTCAAAGGCGGGTCTGCCCCGACGTGGGCTTCAAAACAAGATCTCATGTTGACATGTCTTGTTGATTATTTTTATTCTTCACCTGTTGCTAGATTATGTCACCATAGTTGTCATCTAAAATAGGGAACAATTCCCACAAAGATTGTGTGTAGTTACTCGACAATAATTTTATCTATTTTTAAACGTTGCAGTGTTATGCGGAGTTACATAGAAAGTATTTAGGTGTTAACAATAAGTAAGAAGATGTATGAACCTACACAAGTACCATGAAGCAAGTCGTTTAGTCACACATACCAATGTTCAATAATCTGGCAACTAAGTTAATATGATCAGACAACTAAGTGGCTAATAACATGGCAAGTATTTAACATTAATCTGGCTAGTACCGTCAAAAAAGAAGTTGTCGAAACCTGTGAACATGAGATCTAGTTTCAAAGACCCTGCCACAAGAAAGATAACAGTGAAAGATGATCCTCAACTGGGTTAACGGTTTGGGAGATAAAAAAATAACCTTGAATTTGAGCATATCTTTTGTTAATGCGGTGCCTATGTGTCATTGTTCGATGCAAGCGACAGGTGAGAGTGAACCACCGTATGTGAAGCATCAATGTGGCGCCTCTATGTAGTGATGTTCATTTATTATTTGCAATTTTCGAGAGCAAGCTCAAGCATGTTGAAGCATGTCCATTTGATTACCCGTTGTGTGGTGTGGATCTAGTACAATGAGGCTACCAATTTGGACCCGACAATAACAAAAGGATGGAAACCATGATATGACATGCAAAGCGTTCATGATGAATGGAATCTACCTAGCATATCACTTTTGTAATTTTAAAGGGAACATATAGTAATTTTTGAGCAAATAGTGTAATTCATATAAAAAAACTAAATGTGGGGTAATTAGTGATAAACTACCAAAACATGGAATAAAAAGAATAAAATTCACTCAAATAATGTTAAACTATCAAAATACATCGTTCCACTTTCAGTTAGTAATTATACGTTAGTACTTCACACTAGTTCAAGAATATATGTGTTTCGTGATGATTTGGGGACCCTTCTGAAACTATAAACACCAATAGGCGCGGAAGTATCTTAAGTGGATGCACAAAAATTACACTAAAGCTACTTTTACAATACGCTTTTTCATTAAGAAATAATTGTCATATTTACATTTTAGGTACCACCCTGATGATCAAAATGACAACTCTACCCAAATTGGAGGGAGCTAGTAATTGTTAGACGGGTCAGTCTAGTACTCTTGGTTAGAAGATTTGTTGTACATTCCGACCACTTACATTCGGGTCAAAAACATATATGTGTGTAATAGACTTAGTTTGATTGTGCCATGATATTGGAAAATTTGCATGAGCACCGTTGATCTCCATCATGGTTTAGAAATTTGTTTCAGGGGAAATTGTTTGAGAATGAGATTGAAAATTCTAAACCATATCAATACGACACAATGTACATGTTTATTTTATACTAATACTTCGTCCAACCTTTCTTCTACATCCATGTTCCTATACGTAGGCTGCATCTTCCTGCCATGTTCAATTCCTTCTTCATTGTTAGACCGGTTCTTCTTTTCCATCATGTTCATTCATTGTTATCGTTTATCTTCTTCTTCATTAGTGCACTTCTCTTTCGCATCATCCATGTTCTTCCATGCAATATTTTGGCCGTGTTGTCTCAATTGGTTTTACGTCCGTTCAATTATCTCAATCTTCTTCATCTCCCTGGTCTCAATTGATCACTTCCTCCTATTTTGCCCTACCATAAGTTCACGCCACCCTTCTTCCCATCACAAATTCATGCACTCTTTTAGCGATGCAATTATTTTCATATGCCATCTTGGACATGTTCCTTCTTCCATTCAATTTTTTTGTCACAGACAACATTACGATTTCATTCTTTCCAATCACAATGATTCTTGTGCCATTTGATTTTTAGGGTTTTTTACATCTGTGCCCCTAGTTCCTTAGCTCTACTCATTCATCCCCATGCTCTTAACTTTTACTCAGTTTTCCCCACTCCCTTGCCCGAAACCCACAGAAGAGGTCACAACGGACGTCATCGTCGGGGCAGTGCTTTGACCGTTAACTCTGACGAGTGGGGCTGTGTTGGGCGGTTTCGCTGTTAGACCATTGGGCCGTCCCATGCATTAAATGCATGTGCGTCGCCATGATAGAAGCCTGCCATGCATGCACCCAACAAGCCTGCCTACATGCGTCGATGCGCGCCGCCACGATGCGCCAACCGAGCATGCATGCGCTGATGCGTGCCGCCACGATGCACTGACCGAGCCGCTTTCGTGCACGCCAACCGCCATGGATGCAGCGACGGTCGCTGCTGCTGGTTCCTCTCTTCTCGCATGCTTGTCTCCTTGATTTAGAGCATCATTTTTTATGATCAGTTGCAGCCTTTTCGACCCACTCGCATCTGCACCCGTTTTGCTACGACAAATAAATTGAACAAATATGTTGTGGCTGCATGCACTAGCTAGGTGGCTACATATTTGTGGCTTGTGTAAAAAAAGAAGGGTTCGTTGTGGCTGCATGCACTAGGTGGTTACTAACAAAGCGATCTCTCTAAGAAAACAATCAACAAACATTTAGATATGGCCAACAAGCCCATAGCACGATCACATAGTTGAAACTAGGAAGAATTTCATAATAGAATAGATAGAAAACTTAATAATAGAACTTGATAAAAGGGCCAACAAGCCCATAGCATCTCCAACATAGTTCAATTACAACTTAACATAGCATAGACTCAAAAAAAAAGAAAAAATAGATAGAGGGTTTAGAACCCTAGACGCCGCCTTCTCCACCTCGCTCCTCCTCCGGGCGCCCATCACTACTCCTCCGGGGCGTTGTCGATGGGGTACAGAAGAGTGTGCATGCGCGACGCGGTGGGGAAGATGTTAGTGTACTCCGTGAACATGTTGTGGGTGGTGAAAGCGATGAACTCGCAGCCACACCAAAACACCCGGCCGAGGAGGTAGAAGGCGTCGAACGTGTTGGTGAAGTGGGCAAGGAGAGCAACCACCACCCCATTTTGGATGACCTCCTCGACACGAAACATCCTTGGAGATCCCCGTGGGAGGTGGTGGTAGTCGGACGCGAGGAAGAACTCGGTGAAGTTCCTTGCGGTCCTCCACCTTGATATCGCCCACACACGTAGTGTGCGCTCAACGTACACACCAGGAGGGTAGAGCCTCTCCGGCACAGTGGGTGGGAAGTGGTAGGTTGGTCCGGTGTACTGCATGGCTGAGGATGTGCTAGAACAAGGAGAAGTGGTCGAAGAGCAAGAAGGGCAGATGACAGAGAGGATGGGAGATGGATGAGGGATGGCAGAGGCAGAGGGTGGGCAATAACGGGGTCAAATATGAAGTATTCCGTTTTCAAACCCACTACAGCATCGGGAGTGTACACGCGTGGGAAACGGTGGTTTGAAAAAGAAGAAAAAAAAGAAGCTAATTGCACGCGTGGGAATCCGTGGTCATATATATTATAAGAACAAAAAGAGACAATTTTTGAATAGTTTGTGGCCATTTTGCATGATAAAAATAAATTTGGCCCTTAAACATTTGGTCATATTGCATTTGTATAGAACAAAAAGAACTAAATTTTGCTACGCAATGTCAATTGATTTCAAACGATGCAAAAATACAGAGCCAGCATGTTCACAAAAAATAGAGTAAACGATGTAAAAAAACGACACAATTCGATGGCCCAACCAGAGTCTGGTTTCCTTTTGGGCCCAATAACAACATTTTTTTCGCGGAGTAAGTGGTGGGTAAACAGCCGAGCACAATCAATAGGATCGCCTCTCGCGGATCGCCCACGATCCAACGATGCGGAGCCGTCCTTGTGATCCAATGGCACGGAGCCTGCACGCAGCCAGCCCACCTAATTCCTTCTAGAAGACCAGATCTGAGGGTTGTCGCTTGGCGCGAGGGTATGATCGGACAACTAACGTTGGGAGTTAGGGTTAGGCGAAACCCCGCGGGGTTTAGAGCTAGTCAACGGGGTTTCGAAGGCTTTGACTGAGCAGAGCTAATTTTTTAAAAAAATCAAAAAATATGAAACCTTCACCGTTCATCGTTTTATAAGACAAACTAACGAGGAAAAATACTAAACTTGGTCTATGATCATTTTCATGAAAAAATCCTAGCTGGCACGATCGAGGTCAAATGAGCACCATTAATTTAAAAAATCAAAAAATATATAAAACCTACGCCCAATGTTGTCTTATGTGACATGTTACCAACCAAAAATCATAAACTTGGTCTATGGTCATTTTCATGAGAAAACATTCACACATATGAGCTATCATGTGCATTGTTTCATAGAGTTCAAGGTGAGGAGGTAGGGTTACAAAATTTAAAAAAAATAAAAAAAATCACCAAAGCTTTATTTCAAAGTGAATAAGAAGGATCTGAAGTTAGTTTTCCATGTTCATATTTCAAACGTGTTTTTAATAGTTTTTATATTAAAGCATATGTTTTCAAAAGAAAATGTAAAGATATGATGATTAATTCAAAAAATAGTGAGACTTCGAATCTACACTATGGAAAGTGAATATGTGTTAATAAAAAAACATTTGGCTCATTTGGAATAGGTCAAAAAACTTGATTACAAATGGGTTCTTTACCCTAGCCTGGGAGCTCATTTGGAGCACATTTCTCAAATTCAAATGTATTACTTGTTTGCCAAGGAGCATCTAAATCACTTCTAATTTTGCACACATGATCTCCTACACAAACATAGAGAATTTGCCAAGGTTTTACTTGTTTTTGCATTTTCTTGAATTTATACTGGTCCAGGCTTGCCAAGGTTTACATGATCTCATTTGGAGCATGCATTTGATTTCCTACACAACATGTGTGATCATTGCAGCACCTAAAATCATAGTTCACAACACATAAACATAACCAACAGACAAACATAACCAACAAATCTAAGGACAGGCAAATATAGATAGCAACCAGATTACTAGCATCAACATAGCCAACCATAACCAAATACATGAAAACTAAATTCAGTTCAACAAACCATAACCAACGAGATTCAGTTCAACAAACCAAAAGTAACCTAACAGATAAACTTAAAGATTCAGTTCACAGCATCACATCATCGATCACATCACGCCAGAGTCAGGGCCTTCGCGAGGGCGGCATGCTGCCCCCTAATCATGTAGTCCTCCCCGCGAATCGCTACATCCTATGCATGAGACAGAAGGTGATCGAAGCGGCCATCCCTTGGCTTTGGCTTGGTGGTGCATTAGGGGCAGTGCCACTTCTTGGTCTTGCGGTTGTAGAAGGAAGCAACACCCTTGGCCTTGATCTTCACCACCTGCTTGGCTGTGAAGGATGCGTCCTTGTACACTTCTTCTCCAGAATCATACTGCACACATGAATGAGTAACATTAATACATTATAGACTCATGGATACACTATGTTAAAGGAACTAAATGAACAATCTAAATTTCAAGTAGGCTTACCTCATATTCTTCATCATCACTTTCCTCTGGATCATACGGGTCGTACTGGGCCAGCTTCCTCTTTCTACCCCCCAACCATCATCCTCCTGAACATACAATTACATCCATCACTAGTAAATATGGAACCCAATTGAAAATTTAGATATGCACACATGACACATTGATCATAGGGCTAATATACTCCCAATATACTATGATCATTGTTTTTCATTTTCCATTGTTATGCACACAAATTGAACAACAGACCTAATATAACTACATATTGTGGACAAATTTATATACTAATGAATCAAGGGTTACTTACATTCAAATTTATATTGTGATTCGGTAGGATTGTGATTCTAAACATAACTGACTTCTTAATCAATGGATTCCATTTGGGCATATGACATTCAAAACCCCAATTTGAGTAGCATTCAAAAACAAATCTAATAGGGACCCAATCTAAGGCAACGAATCCGGGTAGCATTAAAAAACCCAATATGTGAGCACTAAAAACAAATCTAATAAGCACGCATCTGTTCACAACATCTAGCATTTTTGCAATGAATTTATCCAAATCTAAAAACAAATCTAAAAACCCCAATCATTGCAGCACCTAAAATCATAGTTCACAACATCTAGCATTTTTGCAACGAATTTATCCAACAAACCCTAGTCCAAAACCCCCATCCCCCCACACCCATACAAAAAACCCGACCCATCAGTCAAACCAACTACTCTAACCATCCGAACTACCGTATGAATCACAATCTAACCAATGCAACTAGGGAGCAACTAACTCTACAAGCTAATCAAGTGCAAATACCTGCTGCTCCACGGCAGGCGGTGCATCAAGGGTATTGGGATGGACTGCCCCGCTCGGCGCCATCACCTTTTGCAGCGATGAGGCGGAGCCCACCACATCCCCAACGGTTGCGAGTTTCCCCGCACCGTCGTGGAGGCCGCCGACATCCGCGGTCACCACGCCCTGGCCCTGCAGCTCCACCACTTCTCTTGCCACTGCGCTGGTGTCGCCACGAGCGCCGGCCATCTGACAGATCGAGGCGATGAAGGTGAGGAAGAGGATGCGGTGGGGGAGAGCGAGACTGTGCGGTGGAGGCAGTGGAGGAGAGCGAGATTACGCCGGTGGGGAAGAGGAAGACGATGCGACAGGGAGGGGATTTGGGGGGAAAATGGTAGGGGCGATGGAGGAGGATGCCCCTCTTTATATGATGGGACATTTCGGGCATGTCCATGGACACGTGCTACCCCATGACCGCGTACGACCACGGTCTTGCATGTGCCCACATATACGCGGCCCCACTCATCAGTGTTAACGGTCAAAGGCATCATCCACAGCAGTCTAGGCGACTCCCTCTCCTAGGCGACTCCCTCTCCACCGCCGGTGGCCACTCCGGCCCTGGCGGCCACCACCCTCCTATCACTATCCACTCCGGTGGTGACAGCCACCACAAAGTCATGGAAAGTCTCCTCCATTGGGACTTCTCGCCGGGTCTGGCGATTGAATCTCAGGTACGGGATAGGTTTGGATCCACGGTGCATTTCTCCTTGGACGGTTCTCGATCCTCCAAGGAATTCTTCCTTGTCGTATCGTTCTCGTCGGCATCATTCACGTTGACAGAGGAATCAGTGGCCCTTGCGCTCCAATCATGCATTGGTGGTGTCAGCTCGAAGTTTAGGGTTCTGCAACTAAGTGACCGCTGTTTTAGGTTCTCGGTAGCCTCAAACCGGGTGGGACATTTTATTTATAGTCTTAAGGATCGGATTTGGCCCGACTTCATTTGCCATTTTCATCTCTTTCGTGGTGTGATTGATTCAGGTTGTGTTAATTCTGAGATTGGCTGGCACGTAGACAGTTTTCTTCCTGAGGTGGTTTACGTCATATTGCCATCAAATCTAGATGGCTTCAAGAGCAATGAGTGCTTTGGATCATCGGGCTACAGTTTCTTTGAGAAATGATAAACAAAATTTCTCGCCGGAGTTGGGACGATCGTTGACCGCCGACGGTATCCTTTTTGGTCAGTTCAATTTTCCGGTGGTTGCGGATCCGGAGCTGAATATCTGGCTCGGGGATTTTGTTTGTTCTGGAAAGGATAGATCGCATATCTTGCCGTCTTTCATGGGATCACGTTTCAAGGAATGTTACTGGAATTCCATTTCAGATGATAAGTTGTATCAAATTATGGATGGCTGGCAAGCGGGTTACTCTGATGCGGGTGTTTCCCTCATGGTCTAGATAAAGGATGTGCCAACTTAGGAGTATATTGATTCTCGTTTGCTGAAATGTCTTAGCTGTTCTCGTCATGGACATCTTGCATCAGAATGCCCAGGTATTTTCTGTCAACGTTGTATCCGTATCATTGATCAATTTTATGCCCTGAATACCAGTCTGATCGACTAGATACATGCTTGTTGGGCCGTAAGTTACGTACCTGCCTAGTGTGTAATCGTAATGATCACATTGGACCTAGCTACCCTGGGCTTAAGCGATGCCGGTGCTGTAGTTTACTGGGCCATTCTATCTGCTGGGGGAGTTGGTCTGGGCCAGCTTATTGGTGGCGGCCCAAGAGTTTCAAACCACCTATACCTAGTTTCGGGGAACGGAAAGATGTCAGCTGTGCAGGTTGGCGGGATACACACGATAAAAATCTGGGTCAGTTATGGCAAGTGAAACAGAAAATCCCATGTACTAGTGACATGGCCACCTCTCATTGCCTGTCGATACGACTCCCTCCCCCCGCATCTGTCAACTCCACCACCCCGGGGGCCCAATCAGAAGCAATCTTCCCAGTTTCATCCACCTCCCCCCTCTCCTCTGCTTCGTCCTCCCCTGTTCCAAGCCCGGTGCCCTCGAAAAACCCTAGTGCTACCGCCATGGCGAACTTTCCGGTCAGGCCTTTCCCTTTCACCCCCATCGGAGCACACATTGAGCGAGGACCTGATCATCGCCTGCAACGGAGCACTATGGTTGTGGATGAGCCGCCGCTGAACCACGACAGGTATGCTTTGGTTGAGATCACCCCTCCAGTCCCAGATCATCAGAAAAGCTATTGGTTGGAGGAAGTTTGTCGGATCATTAGGGAAGACCTGGAGTTTCAGATAGAGGATGAGTTTGTTTATCCGATTGCTGTTGGCTGCGTGGCTTTTCGTGATGTTCAGAGTAGGGACGAGGCCATTAGGGAAGGTCCACATGCTTTAACTGAGGATTCTTATTTCAGTCTAATCCCTCATGATGAAGGAATCAACATGAGAATGCCTGCTTTTCAATATGAAGTCTGGGTCTTGATGCTTGCTTTCCCTATGGACTACATGACTGAACATTATGTTCATAAGGCGGTATCTTGCTTCGGTAAGCTGCTGGCTTGGCCTAGACCGAACGATAACAAGGCTCGTGTCCTGGTTAAATGTCACATCAAAGATATCGCGGAAGTTCCTCATAGCTTGCTGGTCACCAAGGTTGGAGTGCTGCCGGGTCTGGGCCGTTCCTGGTCTGTCCCAGTTTATGTGCTGAGTGGCAGGAACGTTGTTCCTGGGTTACAAGGGACTGAAGATGCCACACCTCTTCTGAATGCTTCGCCGCACCCGTACACCCTGCCATACTATACTATCATGCAGCAAGCTAGGATCGATGAGATGCAGGTGCAGCAAGCTGCCAATGAGGTGGCTTGGAATGGCAATGAGCAAGCCCAGGACCAGGTGCAAGACAATGGTTGGCGTTCTTGGACAGTGGCACCACCTTCGTACACAGCATTTAGTTTCAGAACATACTTTGAATATGATGGACCTTCTTTGCTGGATGGTGTGCCACAAGAGCACAACCTGGTGGACAACTTGTCTGATGTTTGGTCTAAAATTTCTTTTGTGGAAGAGTTGGCTGACAGTTTTATCAATGGGGTTCCTGCTGCGGCGCACGCCTTTGTCAGAGCTGGAGGTTCAGACATTGCTATGTTCTTTGCCGCTGACAGTCCTCTTCTTGTGTGGATGGGTGGTATGCTAAAGAGGATCTATACCTGCGCAATTTTGCCGGTTGAAACCCCCAGATCTGCTTGTTTTCCTCTGAATCCATTTGCTGCTATTAGATCTCAGCTTGATTCTATGTGTTTGACTTTGATGGCCAGTGTGGATCCTGAATCAGATGTGTTTGGTCGCATATTCAGTTCTGTTTTCAGTGTGGGGTTGATGCTTGTCTTTTCGGCCTCTTTGGATGTTTCCAGCTTTGAGGTGCCAGTTTCAGATGTAGCGCTGCCAGATTTGGAGATGCCTGCAGTTGTGGATAATTCTGCTTACCCAATCGGGCGCATGATGCTCAATGAGCCAGCTCATGTGGACACTATCTTTCTTCGTCGCAGTACACGCTCAAACAAGTATGATGGGTTCAGGGTCCCTCCACTATCTGACAAGCAATCTACAACGTCCAAGGTCAAGCCTAGGAAAGATCCCTCGCTTCCTGGTCCCTCCAATGGTGGCACTTCTAACTCCCAGAGGCATGACAAGGTATCTGATACTGTCCCACCTCCTACTTCTATCCATGCTATTCAGTCCATTGGGACTAATATGTGTGGTGTTCATCCGAGCCGGCTAAGCGCAGAGAAGCTGCTTGCTATCCAAGGTGGGAGCAGGAATGACGCCAGTGACCCCGATGCAGCGTAAGGGGTGGAAGGTTCTCTGCTGGAATGTTCGAGGGATCAACTCGGACAAGAAGCAATTGGCGATCCGTAATGCTATTAGTAATAGTGGTTGTTCAGTAATCTGCTTGCAAGAAACTAAGCGTGCTACCTTTGATCATGCTTTTGTTAAACTATTCTGCCCCAAAAAAATTGATAAGTTTGAGTTTGTGCCTGCCCAAGGGGCCTCTGGTGGTTTAATTGTGTTATGGGACAGCTCTGTTTTCTCTGGCAGTGTTTTTTGCTCTAAATCTTTTGCTTTGGGCGTTCAGTTCACTTCAATGCATACAGCACACTCCTAGAAACTAGTTAATGTGTATGGTCCGTGCTCTGGGCCAGGTAGATCTACATTCACATCTTGGCTGTTTGATTTGGATATATCTGATGTTGAGGATTGGCTAATCTGTGGGGATTTTAATTACATTAGAACTCCAGATAATCGTAACAAACCGGGAGGGGATGTTAATGACATGCTTACCTTTAATGATTTCATTCACACTCAAGCACTTGTCGAGTTGCCGATTAAGGGTAGACAATTCACATGGAGCAATATGCAGAATGATCCATTGCTTGAGGAAATAGATTGGTTCTTCACCTCCTCCAATTGGACCTCGAATTATCCTAACACAACAGTGTGTCCCCTACCCAAGCCAGTGTCTCACCACACTCCTTGCATGATCTCGATCAAAACATCGGTCCCTAAGAGTAAGGTGTTTAGGTTTGAAAATTTATGGATAGCTCATCCTAGTTTCTTTGATCTGGTACAATCAACTTGGGAGAAATGATGCTATGCTCCAAACTCTGCCCAACTTTTGTGCAAAAAGCTTAAGAACTTAAGATATGCTCTTAAACGGTGGAGTAGACATATTTCTCGTTTAAACTTGTGCATCAATAATTCCAATTTGGCTCTCCTGGAACTTGATAATATCGAAGACAAAAGAGCACTCACTTTACCAGAAGCTAACTTCAGGGTGATCCTCAAAAATCATCTTGTTACACTACTTGACTACAAACAAGAATACTGGAGAAAGAGGTACACGGTCCGCTGGTTTTCTTGTGGAGGTGACAACACCAAATTCTTTCACTCTGCTGCTTCGGAAAAATATCGCAAAAATTCCATAGCTTCACTTAAACTTCAGGATGGCATGGTGGTTTCTGACCATTTGGGGAAAGCAAAGGAATTATTTGACTGTTACAGGGGGAGATTGGGCGTGAAAGGAGATTATGAAATGAAGTTTGACCTTTCTAGAATCATTAAAAAGGTTGATGGGCTTGAGGAGTTAACCACACCTTTCACAAATGATGAGACTGACAGAGTCATTCGTGAGATGCCGTCTGACAGAGCTCCTGGCCCTGATGGTTTCAACGGGTGCTTTCTGAAATCGTGCTGGCATATTATCAAAGAGGATTTCTATAGGCTATGCAATGATTTCTATGAGGGTGTCATTGATCTTCAGAGTCTAAACTCGGGTTTCATAACCCTCATCCCCAAAATCCAGTCACATGAGACCGCTAATGATTTCAGGCCCATCACTTTACTAAACTGTTGTCTGAAACTCATTACTAAATTGTTGGCTAACCATTTGCAGAAGCTTATACTCACGATCATTCCCAAGAATCAATACGGATTTCTGAAAGGGAGATCTATCCAAGATTGCTTGGCCTGGGCGTTTGAATACATTCACCAGTGCCAAGCATCGGGGAAAGCCTGTTGTATTCTGAAGCTGGATTTCGCGAAAGCTTTCGATACTATCCAGCATGAACCGATGATTGAGATAATGAAGCATATGGGTTTCAATGAGAAGTGGCTGGGTTGGATCAAATGCATCTTTGCCTCTGGAAGTTCTTCAGTTTTACTCAATGGAACCCCTGGGAAACAATTTGATTGTCTTTGTGGGGTGAGGCAGGGTGACCCGTTATCCCCTCTGATCTTTGTGCTGGCTGCCGACCTCTTACAGCCAGTGATCAATGATGCCTGTCGATCTGGTTTACTGCAGTTACCATTGCCCACTTCTGACCGTAACTTTCCGGTAATTCAGTACGCTGACAACACGATCGCTGTGTTCCCTGCTTGTATCTCACAAGCGCAAGTGTTGAAGTCTATTCTAGTTTATTATGCCAAGTCAGTTGGTCTGAAGATCAACTTCCACAAGTCAACTCTGGTTCCCATAAACACTGATCCTGTGCTGGCAGGGGAGGTTGCAACCATCTTTGGCTGCTGCATTGGTAGCATGCCGTTCACTTACTTGGGTTTGCCGATGGGCACCATGCGCCCAAGCGTGACTGACCTAATGCCACTGGTCACGACAGTGCAGAGGAGGGTGCTGGCGGCAACTTCTCTGCTGGATTATGGCTCAAAGCTTACCTTGCTCAACTTAGTGGTTACCTCTCTGGCCATTTACGCTATGTGCTCCATCAAATTAAACCCAAGAATAATTGAGCACCTTGACAAATTACGTAGATCATGTCTTTGGGTGAGGAGATCAGATGATGGGATCAGAGGCAACTCGTTGGCAGCTTGGGATATGGTGTGCAAACCCAAAAACAAAGGAGGACTAGGGCATTGATCTCAAAACTCAAAACCAGGGGCTTTTGTTGAAGCAACTTCACAAGTTCTATAATAGATATGATGTCCCATGGGTTAATTTGATCTGGGATTCGTACTATGTGGGCAAAGTACCTCATGCCTCCAACCCTTGTGGATCCTTCTGGTGGAGAGATCTCATGCAATTATCTGATTTATACAAAGGGGTCACCCGATCGGTCGTGTCGGCCGGGGACACGGTTTTGTTTTGGAAAGATAATTGGAATACTGAATTTTTCAGGAGAAATACCCGAGAGCCTTTTTGTTTGCTTTGGAACCTGACGTGTCTGTGAGGAAACTGCTGTCCTCCGAGAGGTTGGGAGAGGTATTCTACTTACCTTTATCCCTTGAGGCAAGGAATGAGGTTGCAGGACTACAGTTGGATACTAGAGAGACAACGCTGTCAGATGACAAGGATGTCTGGTCCTATGTTTGGGGTGATGATATATTTCGATCCTCGAAATACTATGCTCACTGTTTCAGCCAGCTACATGCTGATGAGGTTTTTGGTTGGGTCTAGAAAACCAAATGTACCATGCAATGGAAAGTGTTCTTGTGGCTGCTGTTGTCTGACAGGTTAAACACCAGAAATATGCTAAGGAGGAGGCATTTCAGAGTCCAGAATGATGATTATACTTGCCTACTTTGTCAACAACCGCCTGAGGAAGATATTGTGCACCTCTTTTTCGCCTGCCCTTTCAGCTAGAGGTGTTGGAATGCTTTGGGGATTCGTTGGACAAATAACACAGACTGGATCAGAATGATTCATGAGGGCAAGGACAGATGGGCTAGACCGATGTTTTTAGAGGTTTTTGCAGTGGCTGCCTGGGGGATCTCGAAAGAGAGGAATGATAAGCACTTCCGAGGAGTGCAACCTTCTTCTGATTCTTGGAGGAAAAGGTTCAAACAAGACTTTGCCATGCTGGTTCATCGATCAAAGCAGGAGCAGAGGGCTTTCATTCTATCTGTAGTTGACTTACTTTGATTTACCCTTCTTGATTAGTTCCTGTTAACTGCTCTTAACCCCCACTCCCCCCTCACCCAATGTAATTTGTACAGTGCTGGACTATCTAACACCCCCTAACTTTCATTTATTAATATAAAAGGCAGTGAGAAAACCTCACTGTCATCAGTTCTCAAAAACGGTCAAAGGCATCGACCCGACGACAACGTCCGTTATAACCTGTTCTGAGGGTTTCGGGCAAGGGAGTGGGGAAAAGTGAGCAAAAGTTAACAGAGTGGGGATGAATGAGTAGAGCTAAGGAACCAGGGGCACAGAAATAAAAAACCCTTGATTTTATTGTTACCCTAACCTTGTAGATCTTGTTCTCTCAACTTATGTTCTAAAAACTTGAACTAGTATAGAACCGGGCTTTGTAGGCTGTTTTCGTACATGGGGGAGGCGATTGTGAGATTCGCCTGAAATCTTGTGTCGTTAATACATAGAATAACGCAGGCAATTTGTAAAACCGCTTGCGTTGAATCCACCCGCAAGCGGTTTACTTACACAAACCAATTATGATAATTGTCAAAAACTAAGAGTGGCAAAAGTGAAATGTAAAAATCTAGAGTGATATAAGAAAAAATGGCAAAATCTAGAGTGGCAAAAACAAAATTTCCCAACTTATAAAGCACACGAGGCAAAAATAACTTGATGGTTTTGAGTATGGGAAAACTTTGTTTTTGCCACTCTACCTTTTGCCTACTTTGCTTATGCCACTCTAGAATTTGACATATCACTTTTGCCACTCAGTTTTTGACAATACATCACAAATGCCATTCCGTGGCAAAAGCGGTAACTTTTCATTTCACTTTTACCACTCTTAAATTTTGACAATGTATCACAATTGCCACTCTAAAATTATTGCTTTTGCCACGGAATGGCAATTGTGCTGTATTGTCAAAAACTAAGAGCGGAAAATGTGAACTGTCAAATTCTAGAGTGGCATAAGCAAAGTGGTCAAAAGCTAGAGTGGCAAAAACAAAGTTTTCACTTTGGGTACCTTGACAACGGCCATCATAGTACAACGTTTCTGGCTATAGATCGGTGAGAAAACCTTAATTTGCCCGCTTTTATAAGAAATTCCTCTTGATAATATTATCAGAATTAGTAATCTTAATATATGATATTCAAAAATGGTTTCCTTTATAATAATATGGCAACCTATGAACTTCAAAACAGGCTTGCCGATGAATATGATTTCTTCTATTACAGTCATTTGAGGAGAAGCCAAGGCTGTTATTCTAAAACAAATGTAACATCCCAAATTTTCAATTTGGATGTTATACATAGATCATTCATATGCATTTCATATTTTATTGCATTTTGGTCTTTTTTTGGTTGTGATCCAAGAAATCTTAAGCAACTTAAAGACCCAAGGAGACAGTTGGAGGTTTCATAAATTTTCATTTTTGAATTTATCAAATTTGAAAAGAGGATCAATTTGATTTCAACAAATTCTTTCCAATTATTTCAAATAATAAAAATAATGAGAGAAGATAAAAGGACTTCTTCAAAACAGAGAGGAAATGTTGGAAGTCAAATTATTTTTATTTGAATTTTATTTGCAATTTTATTCGGTTAAATTAGGAAAAACATGCATTTTTAAAATTGCATTTAGTCCAGAAAAATGTTCACATTGTCCCAAATATTAGGTAGGGATGGTGTAAATTGTTTCAGGAATTTTTAGGATTTTTATTTTATTTTATTAGGATTTTTTGTCGTGGCACTGTTTAAAAAAAAAGTCGCGCGTGCCGACTGGGCCGGCCCAGCCGAGCCAGGCCGAGGCCCAGCCGCCAACCGCCATCATCCCGTGCCATGGGACTCACGAGTCCGAGCCGCTTCCCCGCCGCCATGACCTGCTGACAAGTCGGGACTCCGACCCCGGGGCCTTTATAAGCCGACCCCGCCGCCCCGTTTTCGCGACCAGTCGCCGCCCAGCGAAGCCGCCGATGAAGACCAGTATAAAAACCGCCCGATTCGTCGGTTTTATTTTCGTTTTTTTAATAGTTCGGTTTAGTTAGATCGACCGGTTTATTTTTATTAGATCGGTTATATAGTGAGCGTTCACCCGTTAGAATATGTTAACGAACAAGTTCGTTCGTTAATCTCTATTAGCGGACGTTCCTCCGATAGATTTTTTTTCTGTTTATTTTTGCCCAGGGACCTATCCGTGAATACTTCTTTCATGATTCAGCCCCTGATTTTCAAACTAGCGTAACTTTGAGCTCTTTTATCCAAATTAGATGAAACCAACGCCTAAATCTTCGTAATGATCCCTTCTTTCCAGTAAACCAACTTGAACATGATTTTGACAATTTAAAATTTGAGTTTATTTCAGATTAGTATTCGGTCTTATTTCATTTGTATCTTGAGTTTCATAGCTCCATTTAAGTTGATTCCTTTTGCAATCATAGCTAATCACTTGTACCTACTGTTAAGATCTAATTCACACAAAAATAATGTTGTTAGAATTTGTTCTCTGGTTAGTTTAGTTATTTGCTTGTTCCAAGTTTATTTGGATCTTTTCTTGATTTCTCTTTGCATCGTTTGTCTGATTGCTTATGTATGCCATTGTTTGTCTACGCTAGATTTTTCGGAGTGCGAAGCTTGTTACTATGAATCTCTAGGGTTTTCCGATCGTCAGCAAGGCAAGTTACACTTTGATCATACTCTTCTATACCCAGTTTTTACTATGCATTAGTTTTGCCCCTCAAATATTTGCATGAGTAGGATTGGGAACATGTGGTTTGGTTGTAGTACTTGAGGTAGGAGCCTAATATCTTTGATCACCCCGGGAATATACGTTATGCTCAATTATTGCTTAGCCATGCACGTAGACGGGGATTGGTTCGTGATACACATGAAAGTTGTGAGAGATATTAATTCTTGGATAACATTAAGGTGGCAACTTTAATACACATCTGGGTGGATTGGTTGGGGCACCTGGAGAATCCAAGGTTCGCCACCCAGGCTCAAACGGATCATATGATATTTTATGCCTAGAAACTTCCGTGTGCAGCCACAAGCCATTATGGGCTCTGGCATAGTTGAGTAAGTTGTATGAGCTCTTGAAGAGGTGGACTAGCAGATGTAGGGGAAAGTAGGTATACCGGTCTACCCAGAGTAGAGAGTTAATGCTTCAGAAAGACCATGTCTCGATCTTCCGATCATGGATGCGGTCGAGTCTTGTGGGGAAAAGGGTGCAACCTCTATAGAGTGTATAAACTAATCATGGTTAGCCGTGTCCTCGGTTATGGACATCTTGAGTATCTAGAAGTGGATATTATTGTTGATCTCATCACTCTTTAATTAACGGAATTGGGTTTAATGACGATACTTGTTTAATGTTGGGATTTGAGTTGGAGGAACCTTCTCAAATATTGGTTTAACTTTGTAGTAAATAAAATTTGTTCCTTTTGTTGTAGGAAAAAACTAGCTTTATGCAAAACACTCAGAGCCTCCACCAGCCAAATATGCATGTAGATATAGTTTCTTGCATTCATTGCTTTACAGTGTAACTCTGCTAGCATATTCAGTGTGCTGACCTACACGGCTGCAATGTCTCATGTTGCAGACTTCTCAGATGACGAATAAGGTGCGATAGATCATTGTCATGGACTCAGCTATGCCGTTGGAGTTGATGGACTCATTTACCTTCGAAGCTTCCGCGGTTACTTAGTTTAGATGGCCTTCAACCATTTTATTTATGTATCGGATACTCTTTATGATGACCTCGATGTAATAAGTGTGTGATTGAACTCTGCTATAATTCCTCAACTACTGTGTGTGTCAGCATTACAGATCCAGGGATGACACTTAAGCACAGAGACTTTGGTCCATTGGGATCATGGTCGCTACAACGAAGCAATCTTCAGAGGTGATGTATGACAAAAGTGATTAGGCCCCATAAGGCACTAGCATTCTAAACAAAAGAAAGAAGAAATGATCTTTGTTGTATAGTCCTTTTTTACCCTTCTCTTGGTTGCATTTGACATTATTGAGATGCATTGAGTTTGATTTCCAATATTGAACTCTGATAATATACATATACACTGGATATTACTACAAAATACCAAAGCATGGATAGTTGTGGGAGTTGAAATGACATTAATGATGTTGTTTACAAATGAGTTCCTGTTGTTCAAAGGATTTTCCTAGCTGCGATACTATTTCAGAAAACACTAGCCATGTTGTGTTGATTTGTTATTTCCTACAAAATTTTGCACCCTGTAGTTATCAATAATTTCCACAACATGAAATTGCTTGAAAGATTGGTGTACCGTTATGCTTTTGAGGAGTATGAATCGGTCTTTGGAGTTGTGCAATGGAACACGATTATTATCATCAGGCCTGACGAAAGAGTGCCTAGAGGAAAAGTTATTGAAAAAAACGTGTATGTATTCCCCGAATATTTTGAATGCACAATGCACAAAGTGGTCAGTATGACAATTAGCAAGAGCCAAGGGCAGACACTTTCAAAATTGTGTGTATACATCATCAAGCTCATTTTCTCACATGGAGAATTGTATGTGGCGGTTTCACGTGCAACATCACAACAATGGCTGAAAATTGTCATCAAAGATGACCATGGAGTTCTGATTAATGTGACAAAAAATCGTATAGATGAAAATCATCGGTGCATTTTAGTCAATAATTTGCAAGGTGTGCCAATGCACAGCCACCACGCCGCGCGTCTACCGTGCTAGTTAGTAGAATAGCATGAAGGTCTTCTTCTACACACTTGTAACCGTCTCTGTCTTATTTACTCTATTCTAGCCACTTCAGTGATACAAGAAACATCAAAATCATCAAGAACACCATAGGAGGGGATTTCAATGGTAGTGATGTCTTTTGGCGAGTCAAGTGATGTGTTACCCATATGTCTCGAAGGATCGGTTACATATAGACCTGAAATGGCACATGTGGCAATTTTAATGCTTAAACATGGATAATTTCCTTGAGGTAATTTACTGTGCAACTTACAATTCTAAGAAGTTCAAGTATGGTTATGATCTAACTCCAATCTTATACTACATGATTGACGTTATCTCGATGTTACCAACTCCAGTGAATGTTGCTACAATTAAGACATTAAAAAACAATTAGAATTTTCAGTGGCTATCGTACAAATTATTTTTAATTATCTGTTTTCGGTGGAGGCTAACATACAAATTCAAAATGGCACACGTAACAATTATGAATGGATATATTTTTTCCAATGGTGTTCCAGCATGTTTTACCTCATTTCTTAAGCTATAAGGTACATAGGCTGTTTTCATTCCTTTTTTTTACGACCAACCTTTTTCCTCTCCTGTCGACAGAGAAAAGACACGTGGACGGGGCTCGTTCCCATTCTTGAATCGGCAATGCTACACGTACAAACGATTTACAGGCTTTTACAGGATGGTTAACCTTGATTGGTCAATAGGTGAGCGGGGCGGCCCCACCCCCTGAAAATCAGAGGGGGAGAAGTTTGTGATTGGTTGTTAGATGGAAGGAGCGTGTAAAAGCGTGTAAGTCTTTGTACGTCTAGCATTTTTGTTCTTGAATCCCCTTACGTCGATGGGTGATTTGTGAAATTTTGATGCATATCCATTCCACCATCGACGCTGCCAACTTTGATTTCAAATATTAAAACGGAAACCGCCGCGCGGAGAGCAGTGCTGGAACTCGCGAACAAAAGGCGGTAGGGACAAAACAGCACAGCACAGCGCTGCCCCACCGCCCATCCTCTCCTTCCATTCCAATTCCAATTCCGTAGTCCCCACCGCACTTTGGTTGAAGAAGAAGACCAGACGAGAGGAGAAGTGCGCGACCGTCTCGCCCGTCATTATCACCCGCCTCCCCTATAAATACGACGGAGCCTCCCGTCTCCTCCTTTCCTCCGCCCCCGCTTCCGTGTCCCAGGCCAGCGCCGCCCTCTTTCCCGGCTCCCTTTTGCTCCTCCTCACGTCAAACCCCATTCAAAGCCCTAGGACCCAGGTCTCTCTCTCTCTCTCTCTCTCTGTGATCGGTGGGTGACGATGTCGCCGCCGACGAACGGCTCCGCCTCGCTTCCCTTGACGGGCCTGTCCGACGCGGTGCTCTTCCCCTTCGACGGCTTCTCCGCCGACGACTTCTTCGCCACCGCCCCGCCACCGCCTCCTCCTCTCGGCGCCGACCCGGGGCGCCTCCTCCTCGCGTCCTCACGCAACGACGTCCACGCCTCCACGGGCCTGACCGTCGCGGCGCCCGTGGAGACCACCGGGAGCCCCTCCGCGCTGGCGCCGCTGCCGCTGACGCCGAGCTCCGGCCAAAGGACGTCGTGCTACCGCGGGGTGACCAGGTATACTTAGCGAGTGATAACTGATAAGTGTGGTTAAGGAGTGTGATTAATTAGCACTCCCTCCCCAAAGTAGTAGTCATGCTAACACGTGCGATGCGAGCGCAGGCACCGGTGGACCAAGCGGTACGAGGCGCACCTGTGGGACAACACGTGCCGGCGGGAGGGCCAGAAACGCAAGGGACGCCAAGGTGACCATCTCATCATCCCCGGCTTAATCTCGCCGCTAATCTGAACATCGACGGTGGCGATTATTTAGATCTTTGTTTGGTTGCGGGCTCGGATCTTCCGCGTACGTACGGGGGGTAAAAGGAGGACCCGATGGGATGCCGTGCCGCCGTTTCGGGAGTGAAGAGAGGCAGAGAGAGGGGGAGAGACGTCGCGTGCTGCGTGCGTGAGGTGACAGCCATCTCCGTGTATGATGATGACGAGGTAGACTACTCGCTCGCCCGGACTCGCTGCGGACCCACCTCTTTGACCACCTTCTTTCTCTCTCCTCCTTCCTCTCGAATTTCTCGGGGCAATACCAATGTCTAGTACTAGTAGTAGTAGTACGATTTCGATTGTGTTTGGGAGAGGGAGAAGAGAGCGCGCTAGCTGAAACAATTAACCGGGGTAAAATTTGTTTCCCTGGACAAAAATACGGTTAATCTTGGCGTGGGTAGGTGGTGGTAGTTTGCAAGTACAGCGAGCACGCAGCCTTTTGCCTTTTTCCGGGTCTTCTGTTTCCAGCCAGTTCATTCATGCATGCGTGCGTGGGTTGGGTTAGCTTCTTTCTTCTTCCGCTGCAAGTCTTTCTTCTTTTCTGTTTGCGTTCGTCTGCCAGCAATCTGTTTTTTGTTTTCATCTGCCAGCCTCTTGAGGTTGGACGGGGTTTTCGAATTTTGAAATGGGAATGCATGGCATGCACGTCTGACCACTTTCGCGACGCCAGCCAGCCAGCAAGCAAGGACACAGCTAAGCTAGCAGGCAGCAACGCCACAAAGTTTTGTCCCGCTCCTTGTTGATGATCAGCACAGTTTTGTTGTACGTGTGTGGCCCTACACTCGGTTGTACAAGTAGATATATGTTTGTACTCACATTTGCACTAGAGATAAATTTTGATGTACTCCAATCCAAGCAAAAACATGTCTGGCGCATGGTCGTGCATTTCCCATATTTGGCCTTCTGCATCATGCACGCAGCCTGCAAACTGCACAGGCCAATTATGTTCGATCACTACATTTTTGGTAGGAAAGCTAATCAAACATTAGTGCCTGGGTCTGCTTACCGTTTGGTCTATGCTCCTTTCTGCCAGTAATTTGCTATGACAAGTAGTTCATATAAGTTCTAATAGTTTGCTATATAGGTCCATTCAACGTGTTCTGATAGTTTCATTTTGTGTCCGCACTACTTCCTCCGTTCCTAAATATAAGTCTTTTTAGAGTTTTCAATATGGACTACATAGGGAGCGGCCGGGGGTTTAACCTCCTTTTCTAAAAAAAACTACATACGGAGCAAAATGAGTGAATCTATATTCTAAAATATGTCTATATACATCCGGATGTAGTTCGTATTGAAAACTCTAAAAAGACTTATATTTAGAAACGGATGGTGTATTATTTAGTTCAACTTGAACTAATTAAATACGTAATCTGTTACTCCTGAAGTTCTTAGTTTCAAACCAGGGTAGTACTCTTACTAAATGTACGATTATTTTTGTAACATTTTTTCATGAATTTTCTGTTAGTAGTCCTTCCGATCATTATGTTTTCGTTCAAATCATTACATTTTGGGATAATGATCTCCAGACTCGTTTTTCGTTCGTATGTTTCTTGGGCTTGCAATCATTTAAAATGTATAAATATTGTGTGGTCAGGAAATATTGCCAGTCAAAGTGAATTCAAAAATATTTCATGGTTTTAAATGTTATAGCATGGTTATGCACTAATTATGTTTTTTTATTTCGTTCTAGTGTTTTCGAAACAATTTGGCACATTGCTAAACTTACTCCACCCTCTTTTCATTATTGTTATCGTGGGCATTTCAATACGTTGAGCAATCTTCTTTTATGTTGCATACTCGCTGTCAAAATCCTCTACCCGCCATCCGTAAATGTTCTGTTGACTTTATTCTCATGTACAGATCATATCTTGGTCTTGCCACTTCTATGTGTGCATGGTGCATGACTCATGTCCTTGTCTACCAGACCAGGAACCCGTGCATGCAGTTCAAGTAGGAGCACTATGTTGCATTTAGTAAATTATGTTTGGAAATTAATATTCTCTGAGTTCAAATGTGCGCATTGCATCCTGTGTTGGCTAGAGGAGCCACTGCTCTAGATTTTTGTAAGGTAGCATAGCTTGGACTATTATAAGCATAAATTCAGAAGAGTTTTTTCTCTCTCTTTGAATTTAGCGTAGATCGCATGTCAATGTTGTTGTTAAACAACATCTACGTTATACAGGAACATGGTGTCTATTTGTAACTAACCAATTTTAGCTCAGAATGGGTATTTTTTTAATTAATGGTATCTCAATGTGTGCATGTAGGCAATACAATCATAACTAAGTGAATATTTTGCTCAGTTAGGTGCTAATTAAGCGCGGTGCATCTATTTTCCTTGTAAGAATCACATGATAGTTATGCATGTTTTCTCTATGCATTTATTTGTTTTTTTTCTCTTTGCTATCAGTTCAAACTAACTTGGCTTGTGTTGTCTACCATTTTTATGCTTGATAATCTGGCGACTATGCGGGGGCTTTTCTTCAGTTTACTTGGGTATGAACAGTTACCTCCTACCTGTTATATTAGTGTGTCCTGTCATTTCAGCATCACATTTGGTAGAAATTTAAAAGCAATGTTTGGTACTGTGCAGGTGGCTATGAAAAAGAAGATAGGGCTGCTAGGGCATATGATCTTGCTGCTCTGAAATACTGGGGTGTCAATGCTACCACTAATTTCCCTGTAAGTGTCATCCTTCCCTCCTCCTCTAATAAGTACTGATGTATGTGTTTCTTCTATAGTTGCTTTGAATACTTCCATGTTATCCTATCACCTCTCTGAACTCATGTCATGGTAAAGATGGAAGACATAAATTCAAGTCTTTTGTGCCGTTGATGACTTGCATATTTTTTCTTAGATGCACATCATATTGCCAAGTTTATTTGTGCAATATATTGTATTTACATTCCATTGTCAACAATTGGAATTATGTGTCAGTTTTATTCGGTTGTGCTAAATGGTACATTTTCTTTAAAAATAATAATTATACTGATTCTGAACTCAGCCATATTTTCTTAACTAACATTGAGTTTCTTCGCTTTGCAGAAAGAAAACTACATCAGAGAGCTTGAGGAGATGCAAAACATGAGTAGGCAGGAGCTTGTAGCTTCACTGAGGAGGTTCGTGTTTGTAACTTCTCACATTCATGTCAGGCATCATGTTTTGTGCTTGCAACTGTCAGCTTGGTGATCCTAAAAAGAAAACTGTCTGGTGTAAATCTGCAGGAAGAGCAGTGGCTTCTCTAGGGGTGCATCCGTGTACAGAGGTGTCACAAGGTAATTTTCAACTATAGGAATCCATCAGTTTGATCAGTATGTTCCGCGTGAGTTAAAATCTGATCGACCTAGTCCCTGATAGTGATATGTTTTGTCAGGCACCACCAACATGGACGCTGGCAGGCAAGAATTGGTCGTGTTGCAGGCAACAAGGACTTGTACCTGGGGACTTTCGGTAAGCGCCTCTAGTTGACTAACCGTGATATCTCTCTTCATTCCAAAGAGATCTCGAGGGAATGTAGCCTTGCATGTACTACAATGTAGTGCAGACTGGGCGTTGCTTATACATGGGGTCTATGGTCCTATTAACCAGTTTTCATGAACAGAGAGTAAGATACCGCTGTGTCCCTCATGCTATGACATGAACTTCAGATCTAATACTACCGTTAGTGTTGATACGACTTCCTCTAAATTGCTAAAAAAGATGTTCACCGTCAACAGTTCGTTGCAGTTATACAGATAACTCTGAATGTCATTATGGTGTTGCATCATGCATGCTCAGTTGTTCTGTGATGCGTACCATGCAGTAATGATTGATTGGCTCAGCTCATTTGGACCTAAACCAAATCGCTCTTTTCAGCGACGGAAGAAGAAGCGGCGGAGGCATACGACATCGCAGCGCTCAAGTTCAGGGGCGACAACGCCGTCACCAACTTCGAGCCCAGCCGGTACAACCTGGAGGCGATTGCCCGCAGCGACCTTCCGGTCAACGGGAGGCGGATGAGCAGCCACAAGCCAGCAGCGGCGGCAGTACCAGAAGCGCAGGGCGAGATCACCTTCGTGTCCTCCGCTCTTCCGATTCCGCAGCAGTCGGGCAGCGACATGCAAGTGCCACCTTATGTCCTCCACGGCCTTCTGCAGCTCCAGGCCTCTGAGCCCCTGCATGCTCTTCCGCTTTCCAGCTACAGCTTCGGAGAGCCCAGCTTCTACTGGCCCTTGGGCGACGTGGAGCAGAAGGTGCAGCTTGACAGCAAGGTGGAAGTGGCTGGTGGCGTCCTTCAGCTGGCCAACTCGGCCGTGTAGTCTCTGGGCTCTCAAGGGCCTGTGCTTTTGGAGGTGCGAGCAAGTGCAGCGATGTTTTGGCTGGGTAGCTGGGACGGAGGTGATATTTTGCTGTTGCTGGTTTGGAACTCACCACCTGAACAAAGGGTTTCCATAGCTTGGTTCCAGTTGTCCTCTTCTATGTGTAAAGGTTATTAAGACGGTTAGCGAACTTGAGTAGATGCTGCTCCTGGCAAGTGATAGCGGTAGCAGGGTGAAAGAAGCTCCAAGGGCGGTAGTAGCGGTATGTGGGCTGCTGTGTAGAGCAGTTCCTTGAAGAGGTTTATGGTGCACCTCAGAATGACATGCTAAGTTATCTAGATTTAGTCGATGGGTTCTTTTGAACAAGGAGTGGACAAGTGGTACTTGTTGGCAGATGTTATGTTCTTTACCGGCTATCTGAATCACCGTATACCTTCTGTTCCCTTCACAGTGTTCCATCATTCTTCTTACCAAAAGGAGGATTACCTCTATTTTAAACGAGTAGTCTCAAGGTATGAATAACATCTTAAGTAGCTAATCAATAAAAAGAAAGTAAACAAATAGCCGGCAACCTAAACATTTATTCTATTATTGGACCTTCATTCAAATCGGTTATATGTAGCATGTGCTATCATCTCCCATCGATTGCCTTTAAAGACCATAGGTTCTCTCACTTCTGCATGATGTAGTAATAATAACCACATACGAATCCATCCAGATGCGCAACAGACTAACCTGCAATTCTTTTGTGATATTTGTCTTGTTAAATACACAATCATTTCAACAGTTCCAAATAGCTCCAAGTAATTCACAAAACTCCCACGTGAATTAGTGTTGTTGTACTAGGCTCAACCGTAACCAGTTACCTAACATATTGAAGATACTATTAGATGGAGGTACGTTAGAGGGCACATGTTGCCCGGCATAATAACTTAGCTATTGGGTATGTGAGAAATAAATGTTGAATCGTTTTCTCGTGGTCACAGAAAAAACACCATTTACTCTCTTTCCACCTACGTTTTGCCAAATTTGTTAGAATCATTTCCTTATGCACAAACTACATAAAAATCTTAATTTTTAAAGGCACCTTTGTTTTTCAGATATTGATAGACCCGATGATTGATCCATTATTAATCAAGTCCACATACATAGATGTCATGAAAAACATGCCTGAAACAGAAAGGGTCCATCAGAATACATCTAGCTCATTAGAGAAGTTGATCTCCATCAACCTAGAAACTAAATGCAGCCACCAGTCTCATCGTTTCCCAACCGGTGCCCACCTGAACTATGTATTTAGGGAAACTGTCGTGGTTTTGTCATGACAGATGTCCTCAAAAAATGACTTAAGTCGTGAGGCAATTGCAGCTAGGTAGTAGCTTGAACGGGGTTGATCGGAATCGAGAGACACGGATTTACCCAGGTTCGGCCCCTCACGGTGGAGGTAATAGCCTACTTCCTCCTTGATTGATTATTGTTTGGGATCTCGATTACAATGGTGCAACTTGGCTAACCTAGTACTCGAGAGCTTGTAGCCTAGTCTTTCTATCCCAGGAGCTCCCCTTTATATATAGGCTGAGGCCCTAAGTTTACAACAGAGTACGGGTCGTACTGCGACCTATGTCTTAGTCTATTTCCTATTCATCTTGTCCTTCAAGTAAGGGAAAATTCCTTACAGCTTCCTTGTTGGGCTGGCTCACCACATACTGACCCTCGAGCCGCCCTCTTCTTTCAGTCGCCTCCTGGGCTTTGAATTATGGCCCACATTGCTGGCGTGATAACGAGCCGCCATGGGATGCCGGGCCATTCCTGGCCGAGTCATACCGTGGGGTATATCCCCAACATTGCCCCCCAGGTTAACTTGGATTCATCCATGTTTAAGTGGAACTTCCCTTTTGTTTCTTCAGCTTATTTCTGAGTCGGGTTATGATACATTGCCAGCTTGTGATGTTTCATCACTTTAGCATTTTCACACTCCTTCTAAATTGTCGTGACATCATCTCGCCAAAACTCCATAATTCATGTATGACATCATCACAAACCTGTGAGTGGATCTGGCAGGCCCAAAAATCGAGGCACCTTTTTGCCCAAAGTTTACTGCGCCTCCTCTGTTTTCGCACTTGCCGTTCCACTTCTTACCGTTGCATAAATACGTATGAGGGGGCCCAAGTCTTAGTTTTACCATTGCCGCCTCCTCGTTCATCTTCCTCCTCGCTCCTGTTGCCTCTCGTGACCGAAACACCACCGCGTCTTCTCGAGCTCTCCAGAGACATCACTCGCAGCTTCTACACCGTCCCAGTTCGCTGCCGGAGCTCACAAGAATACTCCGGCCACATCCGCCGTGCTCAGGTGCACCAAATATCATCCTTCTAGATTTGTAAATGCCCCATTGCTTCGTTGTGTAGTTTGTCAGTGTTCATCACCATCCTTTCGCCGTAGATCTAAATCCATTCAAACTGTTCGAGCAGATGCAGTAGTTACCCGTAGTGATGCCATTTTTATCCAATCTAGAATCCTTGTAGCGCTTCGGATGGCTCCCATTACAGTCTAGCTCAACTGTCTGTGCCCTACTTAGGCCCTTTATTTTTCTTTTAAAAGCATGTTCAGATCCACCTTTATAGCTCCTCTTGCTAGATTTATGTCTGTAGCCATTCCAACACTTAGCAGAAAACCAGAAAGCCATTGTATAATAGACGTCGGCTCATCATTTTTCTGGCTTATCCGTGCTTTCCATAGCTTGTAGAAACTTTTATAGTCATAGCCTGAATAAGCATAGCCACCTTATTGTTTTGCCGGCTTATAATTTCAAATAGTTTACCGGCTTACCATGCATGACATAATCAGTCAGCTTATTTTCATTACTTTTGCTTTGCAGTCACCACCCTTTCTGAATTATTATGGCTAAGACTGACAAAGCCGTTGGTTGGGTTAGATCCCATGTGTCCACCCTTATGTTGAATGACCTCGTGGGTCAAGGCCTCTTGCCGGCTTGAGGAGAGATCGGCTGGTGCGCGCCCGAAGAAGAGAGGCCCCTCCAGCCTCAACAAGGAGAGGTTGTCGTCTTTTGTAGATCATCTGCAGAGGGGTTTTTGTCTACCCGGGTCAAATTCTTCCGTGACGTGCTCAAATTTTTCGACCTTCGACCCCAGGATCTTGGTCCAAATTCCATCACCAATCTATGCCAGTTTCAAGTTTTATGCGAAGTATATCTCCAGACAGAGCTAAATGTCCTTCTCTTCTGGGAATTCTTTTACATCAACCACCAGACCGAGTTCAAGGACGGTCCCAGTATAGAACTTGGTGGAATTTATGTTCAAAGCCGGAAGAACAGTCCCTTTCCTGAAGCCAAATTGGCGAGTCATCCTAAGGGCTAGAACAGAACTTGGTTTTATTGTAGAAATACTGCTCCTCAGGGTGAGAACCCCCTGCTGGGTTATAGATTGGACCGCCTCAACGCTACGGTCGCCTTTCCAGTTTGGCCGTCAGATGAAGAGCGAAAACATGTTGCCCATTTCTACTCCAAGCTAAGGGCTTTGATAGCTAATGGCCTCACCGCGATCGATTTGACCCAGTGCTGGATAAGCCGGCGGATCCATCCCCTTAGCTTGAGGGCGAGATGATGTGCAACTACACGGATGACCCGGCAGATGTGCAATGCTTCAGTCAAATCAATTTGTCTGAAGATGAAGTGAACAAAGTGTCATGGGAATGAGTCTGACAGTAAGAGTATAGGGTACGTATGAGGAGGCAAGGCCCTAGCTACGGCGAGGTTGTACACACAAGTTTACGAGTTCAGGCCCCTCTCGGAGGAGGTAAAAGCCCTACGTCTCGGTGCCACTGAGGCTTGTCGACCGGATATGTGTTGGAGTTACAGGGGGTCCGAACCCTTGTGCCAGAGGAGGGGGTGGCTTATATAGAGTGCGTCGGACCCCTGGCTGCCCTCAGTTACACAGGGTTCAATGTGAGTTAAGACAGGGGCGTTACTGGTAACGCCTGCCATTAATGATCTTTATGACTACGGAGTGAATGCATGACTGTTGCCATCCTGGGGTGACCCTAGGCCTTCTGGACTCCGAGTGGTTCTTTGTGCGGTCGAGTGTTGCTATTGTGGTCGAGTGGAATTGGGATATCCGAGTGGAATCTTCCGTCGAGTGGATTACACTTCAGGGTGATTTCAGTCAGTATCTTCTGTAGAACTTCGTATGTCTTTGACTCTAGGGCAGTGTCCTTCGGTAAGGTGTCTAGGTCAGGCCTAAGACCCTACCCGAGGTACATGTCATCGTCATCAGCCCCCGAATGGATTGAGATCCGAGTTAAGAAGGGTTGAAGTTGATACCGACTCGACTCAATGCTTCAGAGGCATTTCATCAAGGTCTTGAAAACATACTGGTACTTTAACCCTGCATCAGTCGCCTCGATCGATTCTGGATCCTGAGATCACCGAGTGAACTATGCTGCAAATCTTCGAGCGAATTGGAACATGATATCTTTGGTGTGATTGATTGCTCTGCGGTTCCCGGATCTCACGAGATTCAAAGTTTTGGAGAAGCGCGCGGGACGGGGTGTGGCGCAGTAAGCGGAGAGAGTAGATAGGGGCTCCTCGATCTTTGCGTGACCTTTTTCACCACGTATCGAGCCTTCGCCTGTTACGGGATGAGATAGGATCGCCCGGGCCCACCGGTCAGCCAGTCGAAAGAGGGACCATAAAACACGCCGCTGCCGATGCGAGGCACTGTGCATTCTATTTGTTCCCCTTTCTCTCTTCTTCTCCGCCTCGCTTCTCCCTACTCTCCACGCCTCCGCTCGGCCCTCTCGAGCTCCGTCGCCATGGTGAAGGACAAGACCGCGGCCCTAGAGCGCGCGAAGAAGGCGACTACGATGGCAAAAAGAAAGAAGACGGCGAGGGGGTCGATGTTGCGGTTCGGTCTGCCGCCTGGTTGGATCCAAGGGGACTGGATCCATTCCACCGTTGTGAAGGAAGATCTGGAGAACCTCGTGGCCGACGACCTGATTGCCCATGGGTCCTGGAGGCTGTCAGAGGGAGAATCCAAGCCCCAGCCGCGCAAGGATGAGTGCGTCCTTCTCATCACCCATGTAGAGCGAGGTTTCTCTCTTCCCCCGCACCCATTCTTTCGGGGTTTTCTGAATTTCTTCGGCGCTCAGATCCACCACTTTCCTCCCAACACGATCTCGTATCTTGCTGCGTTCATCTCAATGTGCGAAAACTTCCTGGGGTGCCAGCCACACTAGGGCCTGTTCAAACACATATTCACCTATCGTTCTCAGCCGGTGAAGAAAGCTAACCCGGATGATGAAAAGACACATGTGATCCAGATGTGCGGGGGGTTAGGGATCCAAATGAGAGGTAGGAGTTCTTTTCCCCCCATGACCTTTCCCGAGTTAGTCAGAGGATGGTAGTCGACTTGGTCCTACTACAAGGACATTCTGACTCCTGGTCAGTCAACTGGCCTTCCCCCTTTCACTATAGAGAGAATTCGTCAACCTTCTTCACTGATTGTGACAGGGGAGGAGAGGCGCGAGGTGTCCATGTTAGTCGACGTGGTCGTTGCATTAGTCCACGGGTGTGTGGACGGCATGGATCTGCTGGAGGTGTTTCTTAGTCGATGCATTAGTCCACGGGTGTGTGGACGGCATGGATCTGCTGGAGGTGTTTCTTAGTCGATGCATTCAACCTCTCCAAGCTCGTGACCACCCAATGTGGATGTACTCGGGCGTCGATGACACCGCTCAGGTCCACCGGAGGAGGTCGCAGCAGATGGTGGCTCAGTGGCTGCAAAGCATCACTGGTAACAAGGACAACCCGCGTGGAGCCAGGAGGATTTTGCCATTCGACACTGACAATGCTCCAGATGAGGTCAAGCTCGATTTATCGAGTGTTCTTTCAATATGCGATTGTTCTTGAATCCAACTGACACTTGTAACTTGTGTCTTGTAGATTTTCACCAAGATGTACTCAATGACGAATGGGGAGCAGCACCAGGAGGGAGTAGGGAGTGATGAAGAAAGTGCCGATTGACAATATGTAGATGACAGTGAAGAGAACAACGAGGATTCCGGCAGCAGGGAGGAAGTCGACTCGCCGCCCCACTCCGAACGGCGTTCCAAACAGTCGCAGGACCCCGCAGGGGGGCGTGGCAAAGCAGTTCCACTGAGTGCAAAGATTTCGAAGCGCACTCGAACTTCAACTCCAGAACCAACGGAGAAGGCCGCGAAGCAGGCCAAAGTTTCTCCACTGAAACCTCGAAAGGCTCTGCCCAGGATCAAAGTGGTCGTGCCCGTTGCTTGTTTCTTTCCCTTGTCTTTCGTTACCACTGTGAACTTTTATACTTGTTTTGACCGAGTGAAATTTGGATCTTTCAATGATGCTACTTCTACAACATCTATGGACATCGACGAGGAGCGGGGTGATGCGGAGACCGCAGACGCGGCCACTTCTCGGGCAGGTAAGATTCTGCGGTCATGCTTCTACTCTGTCCACTGCTCTGATGGGCGACTGAAATCTTACTGTCGAGTGTTTTGTAGTGCCGACAAATGTTATCCAGCTTCCAGATGATGATGATGATGATGAGGAGGAGGAAGTACCTCAAAGGAGCGTAGGGAGATGAGGCAGAGCTTTGAGCAGGAGGGTACCTGCCAGCAAAGCGCCTCGCCCGGCATCTGAACCTGTAGTTCAACAACTTGATGATCCAGTACAGGCCACTGTCTCTTTTGCTGATCCTCTGTTGACTGACCATCCTTCGGCATCGATTGCTTAGACTTCTGGCCCGATTGCACAACCTCAAGCTCCAACTCCACTGGCCACGTTAACTGCTCCCTCATCCACTCCATTTGTTTTGTACAATGCTCCATAGGATCAAGTAGGAGCTGCCACGGAAGCTATGATCTAGGCGGGTGTTATGACGGACCGACTGAAGGTGGTGTTTGACACCAGCAAGGCTGCGTATGACGCTAGCTCTGCCCTCCAAGCCAATGTCCGAGTAAGTGGGGTTGTAAGTTGATTTCTAATTGGTTTTCCAACTCGATTCTTGCTCTGTTAGGATATGTTATCTGAAAACTACTGCTTTATTATTCGTAAGTTGTCGGTCTGAACCTTGCATCTGTACACCCACTGGGTGGTTTTTGTAGCTGTGTAGCTCTTTCACTCGAATCAGACAGGTCGTGTCGAGTGAGTTCTTGAACTAGTGGGGGCACACTGAGTGCACACACTGGGTGTAGTCCCCAAGAACGCAGTCGACTGCGGGCAGTCGACGGTGGTCTTTGATACGTCTCCAACGCATCTACTTTTCCTAACGCTTTTCCTCTTGTTTTGGACTCTAATTTGCATGATTGGAATGAAACTAACCCTGAACTGACGCTGTTTCAGCAAAACTACCGTGGTGTTATTTTTGTGCAGAAATAAAAGTTCTCGGAATGGAACGAAACTTTGCGAGGATTTTTTATATCAATAAAGAGAATTTCTGGAGCCAAGAGATACCAAAGGGGGAACCTGGGTGGGCACAAACCACTAGGGCGCGCCTGCCCCCCTGGCGCCCAGGTGGGTGCTGCCCACCTGGTGGCCCCGCTGACCCTGAAACCGACGCTATAAAATCCCATTATTTCAGAAAAAATAGGGAGAAAGAATTATCACGTTTCACGAGATGGAGCCACCGCCGCCTCCTGTTCTTCATCGGGAGGCTGGATCTGGAGTCCGTTTGGGGCTCCGGAGAGGGGGGGGGTCTTCGATCTTCGTCATCACCGACACATCTCCATCGCCAATTCCATGATGCTCCCCGCCGGGAGTGAGTAATTCCTTCGTAGGCTCGCTGGTCGGTGAGGAGTTGGATGAGATTCATCATGTAATCGAGTTAGTTTAGTTAGGGCTTGATCCCTAGTATCCACTATGTTCTGAGATTGATGTTGCTATGACTTTGCCATGCTTAATGCTTGTCACTTTGGGCCTGGGTGCCATGATTTCAGATCTGAACCGTTTTTGTTATCACCATTACATCCAGGTTCTAGATCCGATCTTGCAAGTTATAGTCACCTAATGCGTGTTATGATCCGGCAACCCCGGAGTGACAATAGTCGGGACCACTCTCGGCGATGACCGTAGTTTGAGGAGTTCATATATTCACCGTGTGCTAATGCTTTGTTCCGTTTCTCTATTAAAAGGAGGCCTTAATATCCCTTAGTTTCCAATAGGACCCCGCTGCCACGGGAGGGTAGGATAAAAGATGTCTTGCAAGTTCTTTTCATAAGCACATATGAGTATTTACAGAATACATGCCTACATTATATTTATGAACTGGAGCTATTGCCATATCGCCCTAGGGTATAACTATCTCATGATGAATATCATCAAACGAGTCACTGATCCAATGCCTACGAATTTATCATATATTGTTCTTGCTAAGTTACTACTGCTACTGCTATCGTTACTGCTACAATATCACTGCTATCACTGTTACCGTTACTATTGCTACTATTGCTATCATCAAAACTATCATATTACTATGCTACTAATCACTTTGCTGCAGATAATTAATCTCCAGGTGTGGTTGAATTGACAACTTAGCTGCTAATACCTTCAAATATTCTTTGGCTCCCCTTGTGTCGAATCTATAAATTTGGGTTGAATACTCTACCCTCGAAAATTGTTGCGATCCCCTATACTTGTAGGTTATCAAGACCTTTTTCCGGTGCTGTCGTCGGGGAGCGTAGCTATATTTGTTGAGTCACTTGGGATTATTACCATATTTTCACTATGAATAATCTAAAGGATGCTAAGACTAAGGTTTTTCCCTCAAAGACGAGGGGAGGTAAGGAACTGCCATCCAGTTCTGCTTTAGATTCACCTTCTGTTATAAGTAAACTTACAACACCACAACATGCTATTAATTCTAATATGTCGCAAGTTATTGATGATGATACTTCTACTATGAATGCCACTCATGATGATGCTATTACCTTGCTTGATGATGATGTGCCACTAGGTGAATTTCTTGATGAACAAATTGCTAGAGTAAGACAACATGATATTGTTGAATCTGATGATGAACTTGAAACTGAAAATCTTGAAACACCTACTAGAACTAGTCCTCCTAGATATGAATTGCCAAAGGTACCGCAAGGTTACACTATGAGTGAGGAGGCAACTAGGGATATTCTTACTTGTAAGGATAGAGATGATCTAGAGAAATTATTATGCAAGTATAAAGAAAGATCTTTGAATGCTAAAATGAAATGTGATCCTAAGTTTGCTACTTCACTTATTGTGATTGATGATAAGGATTATAATTTCTCTGTCGACCCAAAGTTAATTACTTTGGTTGAATCTGATCCTTTCCATGGCTATGAAACTGAAACTGTTGTGGCACATCTTACTAAGCTGAATGGCATAGCCACCCTTTTTGCTCATGATGAGAAGATTCGCTATTACTATATTCTCAAGTTATTTCCGTTCTCATTAAAGGGTGATGCTAAAGCTTGGTACAATACTATTTCTCCTGGTTGTGTGCGTAGTCCCCAGGATATGATTTATTACTTCTCTGAAAAATATTTCCCTACTCATAAGAAACAAGCTGCCTTGCAGGAAATATTTAACTTTGTGCAAATTGAAGAAGAGAGTCTCCCACAAGCTTGGGGGAGGCTTCTCCAATTGCTTAATGCTTTGCCTGATCATCCTCTTAAGAAAAATGAAATACTTGATATCTTCTATAATGGACTAACCGGTGCTTCTAGGGATTTCCTAGATAGTTGTGCTGGTTGTGTTTTCGGGGAACGAACTATTGGGCAAGCTGAAGGATTATTGAATAACATGTTGAAATATTATGATGATTGGACTCCTCCTGAAACACCTATTAAACCCACTCCAAAGAAGAGGGGTATCTTATATCTCAGCCCTGAAGATATGCAAGATGCAAAGAAATCTATGAAGGAAAAAGGTATTAAGGCCGAGGATGTTAAAAATTTACCACCTATCAAAGAAATACATGGGCTTGAAGCACCACCAGCACCTAAGGTGCTAGAGGTAAAATCTTTAATGAAATTCAACGATAGTGATAATCCTCATAATAAACATCCTAGCCAATGCCTTTATGAGTTTGATAATTACATTAGAAAGCAAGATCACTTCAACGCAAATGTTATGAAACAATTGAAATACAACTCTGATATGATTGCTCGCTTAAGTGACTTGTTATTCAGAATCTCAAATGATGTTAGAGGTGTAGGAAAGCATGCCTCTATGGTCCAAACTCAATTAGAACAAGTTGCTAAATCTAAAAGAGAGTTACTTGATGAAATGAACAATAATATAAGTGACTTTGCTGTTAGAGTAGCAACTAGAGGAGGTAAAATGACTCAGGAACCACTTTATCCTGAGGGACACCCAAAGAGAATTGAACAAGATTCTCAAAGGAACAACACCACTACACCTAGTCCTTCTAAAAACAAAAAATAAGAAGAAAAATGATAGGACTTTGCATGCCTCTAGTGAACCTGAAATAGAAAAATCTCCTGATAATGATAAAGAAATTTCTATCTCTGATGCTGAAACTCAATCTGGTAATGAACACTCACCTTATGATAAAGAAAAGATAATGATGAGGTTCATGAAGATACTCAACCTAATGATAGAGAACCAGATAATGATGTTGAGATAGAACTGGCTGTCGATCTTGATAACCCACAACCTAAGAATTAAAGATATGACAAAAGAGACTTTGTTGCTAGAAAACGGAAAGTAAAGAGAACCATGGTTTCAAAAACCTATTCCATTTCCACCTAAGTCAACAAAAAGAAAGGTGATGGAGAATTTGAACGCTTTGCTGAAATGCTGAGGCCAGTCTTTTTGCGAACTCGCTTAACTGATATCTTTAAAATGCCTCCTTATGCAATATGAAAGACATCATCACTAATAAGAGAAAAATACCGGAAGCTGAAATCTCCACTATGCTTGCTAATTACACTTTTAAAGATGGAGTACCTAAAAAACTTGGAGATCCTGGAATACCAACTATACCTTGCTCCATCAAAAGAAATTATGTTAAAACTGCCTTGTGTGATTTGGGAGTCGGTGTTAGTGTTATGCCTTTCTCTTTTTATAAAATACTTGATTTGAATAAACCCACACCTACTAAAATATCTTTGCAAATGGTTGATAAATCAACTGCCATACCTATCAGTATTTGTGAGGATGTGCCCGTTGTTGTTGCTAATGTTACTATTTTGGCTGACTTTGTTATACTTGAGATGCCCGAGGATGACAACATGTTGATTATCCTTGGTAGGCCCTTCTTGAATACTGCAGGGGCTGTTATTGATTGCAGTAAAAGCAATGTCACTTTTCATATAAATGGTAATGAGCATACGATGCACTTTCCGAAGAAACAATTCCAAGTGAATGGTATTAATGTTACTGAAAAATCTCCGACAATCACTATTGGAAGTTTTCAACTACCTCTACCTACTGTTAAAAAGAAATATGAAATGCTTATTGTTGGGGACATTCACATCCCCATTGAGGTAACTTAGTGATTTACAAAATTTCTTCAGTTTCATATTAATCAAAAGTGGTTGTTAATAAGACTTGATCAACCTTATTAATGGATCATTTTTAGAGGTACGAAGTTGATGAATTTACTAAGCACTACCTTCTGTCCCTACCTTTTGTTTTATGTTTTCATTAGTTAAATAAAATAAAATTTCATGCTTTGTCTGTTTTCTGAATTTTCCGTGCAATAAAAAAAATGACCCAAAAATAAAAGTTCTCGGAATGCTCTGAAAATATGATACAATTTTTTCTGAATATTTCTGAAATTCTGGTGCAAATAATATCATAGGGAGGTGCACCAGGTGGGCACAACCCACTTGGGTGTGCCAGGACCCCCAGGCGTGCCCTGGTGGGTGCTGCCCACCTAGTGGGCTCCCTCACTTACTTCTTCTTACCACATCACTCCATTCACCTAGAAAAAAATCACTATCACACACACACACACGCACAAACACACACAGTCTCTCTCTCTCTCTCTCATGTTCTTGCTCCCGAAACTGCGGATTTCGATCTCTTTGCTCGAAGCTCCGTTTTCGATACTGTTTTGGGGATTTGTTACTTGGTATGTGACTCCTCCATGTGTCCAATTAGTTTTTGTTTTAGTGGTTTATATTTAGAATAATTAGCTACTCTCGGTGCTGCTATAGATGAGCTTGCATGTTGAATTCTTAGAGTTCTAAGTAGTTTGAATGCTTGCTATGGCCTCTATACATCCCTATGAGTAGTTGCTATCATTCTTGTGAAGTTTTGTTAATAAATTTTTCGTGACCAAAAATTTTCAGAAAATTGTACGCGAACATTATGAACTTCTTTGGAAGGAGTTCTTCGAGGAGGAGATCCTCGGAGGCATCTTCTAGCAGCAGCTCCATTCGTCGGTCCTATGCTGAACCAAGTGAAAGTTCCATTCGAAGTGCCACCACCAAAACATGCTTATGGCCATGCAACGATTACATGGTGGGAGTTGGTATTAAGGAGGAATTTGAGAAATTAGTTCACAATGCCGAGCTCGGTCCCTACATTTCAGATAAGTGCGACCAACACCTCATCCTCACCGAATCATTTGTCAAAGAATTTAAATTCTTTCCCCGTGAGTCTAGGGTGTATTTTAAACTTTATGATAATCCATTTACCATTTCTCTAGAAAGGTTTGCTCACCTCTGCAAAATCCCATTCTAGGGTTTGCTCGATGAGCCACCTAGGTCTAAGTTTGAAGTATTCTTTACTAGTCTTTGCTTTGGTGAAACTAGGGGAGTGACGCAAGGTAGAATAAAGAGCATACATTTTCCTGCAATTCAGTACTTCGCATTATTTAATGGAAAATTTATAGTATGCAAGCAAGACTGTAGTACGCTTTGTGCTCCAGACTTGAGCCTCATACGCGCCGCTCTCACCGGTGAAAGGAGTTATAACCTTGGAGTGATTGTTGCACGCCGACTGCAGCATAATGCTAACAGTGGCTATTTCTATGGCGGAATTTATGCCACACGTTTAGCATGAGGGCTGGGTGTTTCACCTTTGCCCTTTGACCCTATCCTACCCATGCAGTATTTATACTTTGATGCTTTAAAAAGTCATAAGATCCTCAAAGAAAAAATTCATAACTTCACTTACAATCTGTTGTTTAACCAAACATCTGTTGTGCACACATATTGCTCATTTTGACTATCACAACAAGGGAAGATATTTTGTTCTTGAGAGCGAGGCTCGAGCTCACAACGCAGTAGTGGAGGCTGCACGGCAGGCTAAGGCATCCACACCAAGAGCCTCCGTGAGCTACCAGTCCGACCATTACACAGGCTACTGACCGGCGACCAAGTTAGGCCAAAAGCCTAAGCTTGGGGGAGTACGTATTCCCACCAACATTACATTCATGTTCATAAATTTCATTCCAGTTGTCGGTGTCCACACTTTTTCATTGTATCATCCATGCTTGAATTATTTTTTCTTGCTTTCTTCTTGTGTGTTTGCAAAACTTTGAGAAAATCCCAAAAATATGTTTCTTTGTTCTTTTTGATTTTTCTTCCTAGTTTAAAATGATGTAGTACTAAAAATAAAAAACCTAAAAAGATTTCCTTGTTCTCTTTTACTTGTTGGGAGCTGTCCCGTGTAAATAGTTTTTCTCATTTTTGCTTTTCTCTTTTCATTTGCTTGTTTACAAAAACCAAAAACTCCAAGAATATTTCAGTGTGTTTCTCTGAATTTCTTTTTCTTTTATTGAGTCATACCGAGGAGAAGACCACGATGAAAATGTTGATTGGCTCTCATTTGCATTATTATTGATCTAACAAAGAGCCCATATTACCTTGTCTTCTCCTCTTGAATATAATGTTTGCAGATTCCAGCTTAGTCCCTGGCACTCTTGCACTATTATTATTTCAAATTGTTCGATCGTGCAAGTGAAAGTTAATAATGACGACATTAGATGAACTGGCCATGGGAGAGAGAAACGGATATGAACTCGACTTGTTCTATTTTTGTAAATATGTTTAACCTAGTATCCATGATTCGGCCTATTATGATCAAACATGTTTGCAATGACAATTAGAGATTATAGTTTCTCATGCCATGCATAAGTAGCTAGGAGTGAATAATGACTTATCTTGGATATCAACATTGCGTTAAAATGATTGTGATGTAGTATGATGATATGGTATCCTCCTCTGAACGAGTGGCTTGACTTGGCACATGTTCATGCATCTAGTTGAATCAAAACCAACATAGCCTCTATGATATTTATGTTCATGGTGTTCATATCCTACTCATGCTAGTATCCAATGTTACTTATGCATAATGCATGTTCATGACCATTGTTGCTCTCTAGCTGGCCGCTTCTCAACCTATTTGCTAGCCTTGCCTATACTAAGTGGGAACTCTGCTTGTACATCAAAAACCTGAAACCCAAGTTATTCCAGATGAGTCCACCATACCTACCTATATGCGGTATTACCATGCCGTCCTAAGTAAATTTGCATGTGCCAACTCTAAAAACTTCAAATAAATATCCTTTTTGTGTGCCTGGATCGTTCATGGAACGACATGAGGTAGTCGATATCTTGCATGCTAAGCGGGTTATTCCCAAGTCGAGTGTTTATTCACTCACCATCGCACGAGAAAAGGTTGGTATTAGGGATGCCCAGTCCCAAACTGCAAAAAGAAAAGAGCTTACAAATAATAATAAAAACTCCCAATGGAGTCATAACCTTTACATTTCCGCTTGGGAACCGCCACTAGCGTGTTTAGCATGGAAGATATTGATAACTGATAGTCATAAAGTGAATGAGAAGGGTGCATGTCTTGAAATATCATTTACCTCTATTTTAAAAAACTTGAGCTCTGGTACCTTTGCAAATCACTGTTTCCCTCTTCGAAGGGACTATCTATTTACTTTTATGTTGTGTCATCACCTTCTCAAATAAGCGCCAGAACTTGAGAGCACTGCTACCATGTTGATGCATTGTGTATAGCTAATGTTGGGTGCATCATGATTGGATCTTTTCTACCATGAATTACAATGTTTAGTCGCTGCTTGAACTTTAGGGGTGCTCTGCATTTATGTTTTGCGGTCTCAGAAAGGGCTAGCGAGATACCACTATTGCCATATTATATTATGGTTGTTTTGACAATGTGTTGCTATCTGAGATATCTTATTATTGCTCTCTAGTTGTTTATGTCATTGATATGAGTTAATATAATTTTTAAGAGTTATTGTCGACATGGTTAGTTATAATCTTTACTAAAAACCTGGGTGTTGTTTAAGCTTATTTATGAAACAAGAGCAAAAGAGTTCGTAAAAGTTTTTCTTTTTCACTTTCAGTTTATCAATTGAATTGCTTGAGGACAAGCAAAGGTTTAACTTTGGGGGAGTTGATACGTATCCAACGTATCTACTTTTCCTAATGCTTTTCCTCTTGTTTGGACTCTCATTTCGATGATTTGAATGAAAGTAACCCCGGACTAACGCTGTTTTCAGCAGAACTACCATGGTGTTATTTTTGTGCATAAATAAAAGTTCTCGCAATGGAACGAAACTTTGCGAGGATTTTTTATATCAATAAAGACAATTTCTGGAGCCAAGAGATACGGTGGGGGGTACTGGGTGGGCAAACCCACCAGGCGCTGCCCCTCGCCGCGCCAGTGGGTGCTCGCCCACTGGTGGCCTCACGACCTCGAAACCGCCGCTATAAAATCCCATTATTCTAGAAAAAACAGGGAGAAAGAATTATCGCGCTTCACGAGACGGAGCCGCCGCCGTCTCCTATTCTTCATCGGGAGGCTAGATCTGGAGTCCATTTGGGGCTCTGGAGAGGGGGGATCTTCGATCTTCGTCATCACCAACACATCTCCGATGCCAATTCCATGATTCTCCCCACCGGGAGTAAGTAATTCCTTCATAGGCTCGCTGGTCGGTGAGGAGTTGGATGAGATTCATCATGTAACCGAGTTAGTTTTGTTGGGGCTTGATCCCTAGTATCCACTATGTTCTGAGATTGATGTTGCTATGACTTTGCCATGCTTAATGCTTGTCACTTTGGGCCCGGGTGCCATGATTTCAGATCTGGACCGTTTATGTTATCACCATTATATCCATGTTCTAGATCTAATCTTGCAAGTTATAGTCGCCTACTACGTGTTATGATCCGACAACCCCGGTGTGACAATAGTCGGGACTACTCCCGATTATGATCGTAGTTTGAGGAGTTCATGTATTCACAGTGTGCTAATGCTTTGTTCTGGTTCTCTATTAAAAGGAGGCCTTAATATCCCTTAGTTTCCAATAGAACCCCGCTGCCACGGGAGGGTAGGACAAAAGATGTCATGCAAGTTCTTTTCATAAGCACGTATGACTATTTACGGAATACATGCCTACATTATATTTATGAACTGGAGCTAGTGCTGTATCACCCTAGGTTATAACTATCTCATGATGAATATCATCCAACGAGTCACCGATCCAATGCCTACGAATTTATCATATATTGTTCTTGCTAAGTTACTACTGCTACTGCTATCCTTACTGCTACAATATCACTGCTACCACTGTTATCGTTACTATTGCTACTGCCGCTATCATCAAAACTATCATATTAGTGTGCTACTAATCACTTTGCTGTAGATAATTAATCTCCAAGTCTGGTTGAATTGATAACTCAGCTACTAATACCTTCAAATATTCTTTGGCTCCCCTTGTGCCGAATCTATAACTTTGGGTTGAATACTCTACCCTCGAAAACTGTTGCGATCCTCTATACTTGTGGGTTATCAGTCTTAGAGCAAATGTGGGTTTTTCGTAGCCGAGTAGCTCTTCCACTCAAGTTTAGACAGGTCGCGTCGAGTGGGATCTTGGTCCAGTGGGGGCACGCTGAGTGCACCCACTGGGTGTAGTCCCCGAGACCGCGGTCGACTACGGATAGTCGACAGTGGTCTGAGGACCAATGTTTTTTTACTCCTTCCAGTCGGGCTGGGATGACCATGCCAAGTGGGAAATCGAACCAGTGGGGGCACGCTAATTGCACCCACTGGGTGTAGTCCCCGAGACTACTGTTGAATGTTTGATTCTGCAGCAGTCTTAGAACTCTTTTGCCATAGAAATTTGATCTTGCACTTCTTCACTCATAAATAACCGATCTTTGTTTTTGTCGATTGACATGTCTTGTTGCTGATTACAGAAATCTTGCGAGCTCGGGACCCAGTATGCCACTTTGGAACAGGAGAAAATCCAACTCAAGCTTGATCCGGATCTGGCCAAGGAGAACCTGAAGAAGGCTCAAGATGAAGTGGCAATCATGGGATGTAACAACTTGTCGACTGAATGCCTTGTTATTTTTCCTTTCCCATCCTTATTTGAGACGAGTGAGTGATCCCACTCGAACAGATGTGCGTAGTGAAAACCGTCAACTCCAAGCCCGACTGAGGAGTGTTGTTCTTTAGACAAAATGAAGTAGGCCTTGGAGCAGAAGGACCTTGATCTTGCGGGGGAGCAGAAGACGGTGCATGAGAAGACTGGACTAGCTGACAAGAAGCTAGCTTCAGTCGGCAAGTTGGAGTTGGAGAATGCTAAACTGAAGACCGCCATTGACGAGGCGAAGAAAGAAGTTGTGCAGCTGAGGGAGGAGAAGGTGTCCTTGGCTGACAAAGTGGATGTTCTCACTCGGAAGAGGGACAAACTGGAGGCTTATCTGGGTGGTCTTGCCAAGAAGATGTTCCTCATGCTTGAAGGTATTTTAACTCGTCCGATTGGATCAAAAACTTCTTCACAATGCTGCCGCCTACTTTTTATCTTTGTGCAGATTTTTGTCAGAATTTTGAGGAGGAAACCAGGCGAATCGAGACGGGACTGGACCCCATCAACTCCCCCGTCAGGGATGAATGCCATGAATGTACTGCGACTGGAATCTCACCTCGCCAGTGTCTTGGATTATGTCGCACGACTGAAAGTTGCCTTGATGCGGATAGACAAGGAGTTGTGGCCAAAAGATGTGCTTCTGAATGACCTCGAGTCCCTGATGACTCGACTGAATGACATCCCTAACCGAGTGCAAGCGTGGAAGAAGTCAGCTGCTCGCTGCGGCGCTGATGTGGCTCTATCACTCGTCCGTCTTCATTGTAAGGATGCCAAGGAATTGAAGTTGAAAGCTCTTTAGGTAGCAAACACCAAGAAGCTTCGGTTTCAATCTTTTATGTAGACCTTCATTGACGCAGCCACTCGTATCGCAGATGGCATCGACTTAGATACTTTCGTTGAGCTAGCTAGTCCTCCCGCCGAGTGAAAAACTTGATAACTTGACTTTATTTGCCTCGGAATGCTGAGTGATTTTGTAATCGTTAAACTCTTTCGGGCCTGATGCCCGAATACTTTTGCTTGTGGTGCTGAACCTTGCTGGATTTATCCGAACTTGGTTGTTTTATCTGAATGTCATTGCTTTGTCTCCAATGTTCTTGGATTTCCTTGATTTAGGCGAATCTGGGATCGCAACTAAGTCTCCGAGTGAGAGGGTTGATCTTCACCCGGAGTCGACGTTGTACTTGTGGCGCATCTCAGAGTGCATCTAGACGTTGTACTTGTGGCGCAGCTCAGGGTGCACGTCGTTGTGTTTTTGAAACTTAGGCGAATACAGGGTCGCAGCTAAGTCCCGGAGTGAGACAGTTGCTCTTCACTTGGAGAATGTTTTTGTAACTTAGGCGAGTACGGGGTCGCAGCTAAGTCCCCGAGTGAGAGGGTTGCTCTTCACTCGGATTATGTTTTGAAACTTAGGCGAATCTAGTTCGCAGCTAAGACCCCGAGTGAGAGGATTGCTCTTCACTCGGAGTATGTTTTGAAACTTAGGCGAATCTGGTTCACAGCTAAGCCCCCGAGTGAGAGAATTTCTCTTCACTTGGAGTATGTTTTGAAACATAAGCGAGTGCAGGGTCGTAGCTAATCCCCTGAGTGAGAGGATTGCTCTTCACTCGAAGTATGTTTTTGAAACTTAGGCGAGTGCGGGGTCGCATCTAAGCCCCCGAGTGAGAGGATTGCTCTTCACTCGGAGTATGTTTTGAAACTTAGGCGAGTGCGGGTTCGCAGCTAAGCCCTCGAGTGAGAGGGTTGCTCTTCACTCGGAGTATGTTTTGAAGCTTAGGTGAGTGCGGGGTCGCAGCTAAGCCCCCGAGTGAGAGGATTGCTCTTCACTTGGAGTATGTTTTGAAACTTAGGTGAATCTGGTTCGCAGCTAAGCCTTCGAGTGAGAGGATTGCTCTTCACTCGGAGTATATTTTGAAACTTAGGCGAGTACGGGGTCGCAGCTAAGCCCCCGAGTGAGAGGATTTCTCTTCACTCGGAGTATGTTTTGAAACTTAAGTGAATCTGGTTCGCAGCTAAGCCCCCGAGTGAGAGGATTGTTCTTCACTTGGAGTATGTTTTGAAACTTAGGCAAGTACTGGGCCGCCGCTAAGCCCCCGAGTGAGAAGATTGCTCTTTGCTTGGAGTATGTTTTGAAACTTAGGCGAGTGCGAGGTCACAGCTAAGCCCCTGAGTGAGAGGATTGCTCTTCACTCAGAGTATGTTTTGAAACTTAGGCGAATCTGGTTCGCAGCTAAGCCTCCGAGTGAGAGGATTGCCCTTCACTTAGAGTATGTTTTGAAACTTAGGCGAGTGCGAGGTTGCAGCTAAGCCCCCAAGTGAGAAGGTTGCTCTTCACTCGGGGTATGTTTTGAAACTTAGGCGAATCTGGTTCGCAGCTAAGCCCCCAAGTGAGAGGGTTGCTCTTCACTTGGAGTGTGTTTTTGAAACTTAGGCGAATCTGATTCGTAGCTAAGCCAACCACTGGGGGATTTTGACTCACATTTATGTGAAAACAATCATTATGAGACTGCGGAAATCATGTCTTTGATGAGCAATCTGAAAAGTACTCTTATTACATCTCGATTATCCGAGTGTTTAGGTATAAAAGCGGCGGAGCAGATCCATGTTCCAAGAACATGGATCGTCCTTCTTCTTGGCTACATTGGAAAGGTGATATGCTCCATTGTGGAGGATTTTGGTGACGATGAAGGGGCCTTCCCAGGCAGGGGCAAGCTTATGAGGCTGTTGCTGATCCACTCGGAGCACAAGATGTCCTTCCTGAAATGTTCGACCTTTGATGTTTTGGGTGTGGAATCGACGCAGGTCTTGCTGATAGATGGTCAAACGGATCAAAGCCATCTCTTGTTCTTCCTCTAGGAGATCAACGACGTCCTGGCGTGCATGCTCTGCCTCGGCTTCTGAGAAGAGTTCCATTCGGGGAGCGTTGTGCAGCAGATCACTTGGAAGCACGGCTTCAGTCCCGTACACCATGAAGAAAGTGGTTCGATCAGTCGACTAGTTGGAAGTCGTCCTCAATCCCCACAGAACAGACGGCAGCTCAGTCACCCAAGCTCCAGCAGCATGCTTAAGGTCGCGAATCAATCGGGGTTTCAGCCCTTGGAGGATCAAACCATTTGCCCTTTCAGCTTGTCCATTCGACTGCGGGTGGGCAACGGATGTGTAGTCGACCCGAGTTCCTTGGGACGCATAGAATGCTCTGAACTCATCAGAATCAAAGTTTGATCCGTTGTCCGTGATGATGCTCGGAACTCCGTAACGGAACACCAATTCTTTGATAAAACTGATGGATGTGCTTGAGTCAAGGTTCTTGATAGGTTTGTATTCAATCCACTTAGTGAACTTGTCGACTGCTACGAGCAGAATAGTGAAGTCGCTCCTGCCGGTCCTTCGAGGTCCAACCATATATAATCCCCACACAACAAATGGCCAGACGAGTGGAATAGTCTTCAAGGCAGATGCAGGCTTGTGGGACATGTTCGAGTAAAACTGGCAACCTTCACACTTGTTGACTATATCCTTAGGCATTTCATTGGTATGTGGCCAGTAAAACCCCGCTCGGTATGCTTTGGCCATGATGGTCCAAGAGGACACATGGTGACCATAGGTCCCAAAGTGGATCTTATTCAAAATCAGTCAACCCTCTTCTAGTGAGATACATCCCTGAGCTACGCCAGTCACACTTTCCCTGAAAAGCTGTCCACCTATAACTATAAGGCTTTCGACCTGCGGACGATCTGACGTGCTTCAACTTCATCTTCTGGAAGCTCCTGCCTGAGCAAGTATGCAATGTACGGCACCGTCCAGTCAGGAGTAATTACCAAAATCTCCATGATTAGGTCGACCACCGCTGACACTTCGACTTCAGTCAGATTGGTTGAACTTATTGGTTGCGGGGGCTCTTTTGTAAAGGGATCCTCTTGTACTGATGGGGTATGGAGATGATCTAAGAACACATTACTGGGAATAGGCTTCCGAGTGGAACCTATTTTCGCCAGATCATCAGCTGCTTGATTCTTGAGTCGGGGTATGTGGTGGAGCTCCAACCCTTCAAACTTCTTCTCTAATTTCCTTACTGCATTGCGGTATCCAGTCATGGCGGGGCTCCTGATATCCCACTCCTTCATCACCTGATTAACCACCAAATCTGAGTCATCGTAAACCATCAGGCGACAGACGCCGAGTGAGATGGCCATACACAACCCGTATAGAAGTGCTTCATGCCCAGCTTCATTGTTGGAGTAATCAAAGTGAATCTGGAGTACGTAACTGAGTTTGTCGCCCCTTGGGGACACCATAACTACTCTAGCACTAGAACCATTCAACATCTTAGATCCGTCGAAGAACATGGTCCAGTGTTTCAAGTGAACTTGAGTTGGTTGCTGTTGCTCTATCCACTCGGCCAAGAAATCTGCAATTGCCTGAGACTTAATTGCCTTTTTTGCTTCGAAATTGATATCCAGAAGAAGAAGTTCAATCACCCACTTAGCCACTCGACCGGTTTCATCTCGATTGTTCAAAATTTATGACAATGGAGCGTCACTGATGACTGAAACCGAGTGGTCTACGAAGTAATGTGCAACTTTCTTCGTGGTCAGATAAATTCCATAGACAAGCTTCTAGTAATGCAGATACCTTTGCTTGGACGGAGTGAAAACTTCAGAAATGTAATGCACTAGGCGTTGAACTCTATAGGCTTTGCCTTCTTCCTCCCGCTCTACCGTGAGCAATGTGCTCACAACCTATCCAGTGGCTGCAATATATAACAATAGAGGTTCTTTGCTGACTGGGGCAGCAAGCACCGACTGGGTGGAAAGCAGGGCTTTGAGCTCTACAAACGCTGCTTCAGCTTCAGGAGTCCACTCGAATGTATCAGACTTTTTCATAAGTTGGTAAAGAGGCGATGCCTTTTCACCGAGACAAGAAATGAATCGACTCAATGCAGCAAAACAACCCGTAAGCTTCTGAATATCATGCACATGCACAGGGCGTTTCAATCGGAGAATTGCTCCAATCTTTTCCCGGTTTGCATCGATTCCTCATTTGGAAACGAGAAAACCAAGCATCTTCCCTCCTAGGACTCCGAATGTGCACTTGGATGGATTAAGCTTGATGCCATATCTTCTTAGGTTGGCAAAGGTTTCGCCGAGGTCAGTCAGCAGGTCAGAACTATTGCGTGACTTGACCACGATATCGTCCATGTATGCTTCCATGTTCCGACTGATTTGAGTGAGCAGGCACTTCTGGATCATGCGCATGAATGTGGCACCAGCATTCTTGAGACCAAAAGGCATGGTAACATAGCAAAAACACCCAAATGGGGTGATGAAGGCCATTTTTATTTCATCGGGACCATATAGTCAGATCTGATGGTACCCGGAATATGCATCCAAAAAGGACAAATACTCACACCCCGCAGTCGAGTCGACAATCTAATCGATGCGGGGGAGAGGAAAATGATCTTTCGGGTAGGGCCGATTGATATGCTTGAAGTTGATACACATACGAAGTGAATCATCTTTCTTGGGGACCATGACGACATTAGCGAGCCACTCAGAGTGGTAAATCTCACAGATGAACTCAGCTAACAGGAGCCGAGCCACTTCCTCGCCAATCGCCTTCTTTTTTCCACGGCGGACCGACGGAGATGCTCTTTGACAGGTTTTGCTTTTGGGTGAACATGTAAACAGTGCTAAGCCAGTCCCCTGGGCACAGCCGGCATGTCTGATGGCTTCCATGCAAAGATATCCCAGTTCTCATGGAGGAACTTGATGAGCGCTTCTTCCTATTTACTGTCGAGTGTCGTTGAAATGTGAGTCGGAGAGGGGTCTTCCGGGTGAATGTGAACTAGCTTTGTTTCGCCGGCCGACTGAAATGCTGACTCTGAAGCAGGCTTCTTGGCTCGTAATAAATCAGTCGGGTCGGTGTTTTTCTTGTACTCTTCCAGCTAGACCACCACCATTTGCTCATTAGCAATCTTGGAGCCTTTCTAGAGGCACTCCTCTCCTCTCTGCCTATTTCCTGTGACTGTGATCACACCTCTGGGCCCGGTATTTTCAACTTATGATACACAAAACATGGCTGGGCCATGAAACGAGCATATGTTGGCCTACCTAGAATAGCGTGATATGCACTGTGAAAATCCACTACTTCAAACGTCAACTTCTCCTTGCGGTAATTCTTGGAATCACCGAAAACCACATCAAGAGAAATTTGTCCGAGTGACTTTGCCTTCTTTCCGGGGACGACACCGTGGAACTCCATGTTGCTCTCACTGAGTTTGGACATCGAAATGCCCATCCCTTGGAGGGTCTCAGCATAGAGAATGTTCAAACCACTGCCACCATCCATAAGGACTTTAGTAAGTCCAGTGCCCCCAACCATTGGGTCGACCACCAATGCTTGCCGCCCAGGGGTGGCAAAATGCACCGGATGATCTGACTGGTCGAATGTAATGGGAGTTGACCACTTCAAGTATGTCGTAGTTGCAAGAGCAACCATGTTCACTTCTCTGTTAATGACTATCACTCGACTTTTGTTCTCGACATCAGCAAAAATCACCAAGGTGGCATTAACCTTGGGATAACCATCATCTTCTTCTTTCTCTTCATCCTTATCAGAGCCCTTCTCACTGGGTTGACCCTCTCGGAACTGCTAAATCAGGAGTCGACATTGTCGAGTGGTATGCTTGGGCTGAATCAAGTTACCTTCTTCATCTTTCTTCGTGTGGATATAACATGACAAATCCAGGACATCCTGGCCTGACTGGTCTTTCTCCTTCTTGGGCACCCATTGCCATTTAGGTTTTGCTTTTGATTTTCCTTGTGCATTCAGGACTACAGCTTCAGCAGGGCCTATGGGCTCAGCTTTACGCTTTGGCTTCTGATTCAAATTTCCACCTCCAGTATCTTGGTCGACTGGTTTCCCCTTGCCATTGCGGAGTCGATCTTCCTCTTCACCATTAGCATACCGAGTGGTTATTTCCATCATTCGGCTCAGAGACATGTCTCCGGAATGACCGAACTTCAGGATGAGCTCTATGTATCAGATGCCCTCCTTGAAGGCACAAACCTCCTGGTGTTCTGACACATTTTCCACCACATGGTGAAGGGTAGTCCATCTCTGGATGAAGTCTCTCAAAGTTTCATTCAGCTTCTGAACACAATGCTGCAATTCAGTCAGCCCAGCAGGTCGCTTGCAGGTGCCTTCGAATGTCTTGATGAATACTTGGGCCAAATCTTCCTAACAGAAAATACTTCCAGGGGCCAACTGATTCAACCAAACTCTAGCCGAACCCTCAAGCATCAAGGGAAGGTGTTGCATGGCTACATCATCGTTGCCTCCACCAATCTGCACAACCACTCGGTAATCTTCTAGCCAAGTGTCTGGCTTTGACTCACCAGTGAACTTGCTCACGCCCTTAGCCAAGCTGAAGTTGGGAGGGATCTCAACAGATCAGATAGATCTACTGAAACACTCGGGCCCAGAAACAAATGCTCTGTTTCCAATCGGACGGTCTCTGTCTTGTCCTTCTCTGTTTGCTCGGCATCTGTCAACCAAACCGTGCACCCCAGGCTCTCCTGGGTTGACTGGAGCTCTCCGCTCGTCACCATAATGGTGCATGTCGTCATACCGTCGGGACGTGTATGACCCGCCCCTCAGAGGGGGTGTAGGCACTCGATGGTGGTCATCACGGGAATACCGATGATCGTACTACCTATGGCCTCGCCCCAGGTATTGATCTTGGCAGTGACCACGATCTTCATGTCGCAGAGGCGACCTCGGACTATGCGCCAACTAAACTGTGTTTGCAACCATAGATTTGCTATGAATTCTGTTGCGTGACAGAGAAACAGCCAAGTTCTGTTCTCCTGCTGCCCAAAGCAGCGCTCGGATCTGCTGCAAACATCTACCAGCTTCTGAGTGGGACGGGTGGATTGACTCTGCTACGCGTGCTGCTGCTGCAACATTTTGGATCGGAGTATGGTATACCTGAGGTTCAGTCGAAAACAACTGTCGTGCACGTCGACTGGATTCAGGGATCTGCTAACGAGCGTGTTCATCGAGTGTCTGCTAGAGATTCTACAGACGCATACGCTCAGCCAAGGTAGCCAAGTGTGCAGCCTCCAAGGCCCGAGCCTCGGAGGTCTCCCCAATGATGGGGGTTTGGAGCGCCTGGACGTTGCAGCGATGCAGCTCCTCCCTCTGCTCCACAGTGAGGGCTTCGGAAATGTACTCATAATGATCACGTGACGGGCCGCCGCTACCGCCGTCGGTGCCGCCGTCGCAACGGAATCCGGGTGGACCGTGCTAGGAGTTGATAATGAGGACTTCTGCCACTGGGTCACTACTCTTGCACTCGGAAAGTGAATACGAGTGACCAGCCGGCAGGTCGAACAAACCATATAAGGATTCGTCGGGCTCAATTGCCGCGACTTGAGGGGTGGTCGACTGGCGAGCCACCGCATGCTTCACCCGTCGCTGGAGCCGTGAACAACCAGATCACTTGCGACGGTGAATCGTGGAGAGCGAGGATGCTACAGGAGCCGACCGATACGGGTTCAATGGCTGCCGCAGGAGGACGCCGCAAGCACTCACGTGAAAGTGCATTGTCCCGCGGACGGGGAGAGTCTCGACGTCGAGGGGGCTTCTTGGATCCAGGCGGAGTCATCGGTGATGAAGACGAGCGCTCCGAGGCAGACCTCGTGGCCATGGACAAACCACCACCGAAACCAATATTGATGGAGATCAAAAAAACTACAACCTCACTGGAAGTTGCTAGGGCACCTGCCCCAAGGTGGGCACCAACTGTCGTGGGAATGAGTCTGACAGTAAGAGTATAGGGTATGAATGAGGAGGCAAGGCCCTAGCTATGACGAGGTTGTACACAAAAGTTTACGATTTTAGGCCCCTCTCGGAGGAGGTAAAAGCCCTAGGTCTCGGTGTCGCTGAGGCTTGTCGACTAGATATGTGTTGGAGTTACAGGGCGTCCGAACCCTTGTTCCAGAGGAGGGGTGGCTTATATAGAGTGCGTCGGACCCCTCGCTGCCCTTAGTTACACATGGTTCAATGTGAGTTAAGACAGGGGCGTTACTGGTAACGCCTGCTATTAATGATCTTTATGACTACGGAGTGAATGCCTGACCGTTGCCAACCTGGGGTGACGCTAGGCCTTGTGGACTCCGAGTGGTTCTTTGTGCGGTCGAGTGTTGCTACTATGGCCCAGTGGAATTGGGATATCCGAGTGGAATCTTCCGTCGAGTGGATTACACTTCAAGGTGATTTCAATCGGTATATTCTGTAGAACTTCGTATGTCTTTGACTCTAGGGCAGTGTCCTTGGGTAGGGTGTCTAGGTTAGGCCTAAGACCCTACCTGAGGTACATGTCATCGTCACAAAGCCACAAAGAAACTGCTAGGGGAGCCCCAGTAAAGTGCAAAAAGACTAGGTTGGCTCCCTTCTGTTTGACCAATCTTGTGCCTCAAGTAAGTGTACTTGTACTTTCTTGCTCATTCTGTCTGGCTTATTTGCTGTCCTAAGCTTAATTTCCGGCTCATCACATATGCAGGCAAATTCCAGATTTTGGAAGAAGAAAACTTGAAAGTCTGCTCCTCCTCTAGCTGAGCAAGAGGATGAGCTGGTCGACGTCGACGAGTCGGCTGCTGTAAATGAGTCGGAGGTAGAGCTTGACTCACTTGGTCCTATTTTTAATGAACTAGCCGACGCTCCCTCTTCTTAGGGTCACACAAAAAACAGTTGAGCCAGCAACACTGAGGTAATTTCAATCTCATCTAACACGGAAACTTTTGTCCGGAAGAGAACGAGATAAGACGTCAAGAAGGTACCATTTTCGCATCCAGATGCTCATTTAAATCCAAATTTTCTTTTGAATAAAAATCAACATACCTTCACATCTAAAAGGAAGACCCGGAACAGCCCCAGGGAATTAACCGACGGCTTATCTGATGAGCCGACCATTCGAAGACAACGAGTTGAGGTGCCTCATAGTCTAACTTCCTCTCGTCCACGAACTGGTATTATTAGGCAACCACTTAATCCTTCTGATTCAAATTGTCAGGAATCGCCGCCCTCCTCTGGAGAGTCGACCGCCTCACAGCTCCGGCTCTTACGATCAAGCTTGGGTAAGCATTTGTTGCAGCATAATTTTCCTTGTCATCATAACTACTTCTTTAACCTGGTGTTAGTCTCATGTCTTCAGGGCCAAAGCCATTTCAAAGAAGAAAGCTGGTGGGTCATCTTCCACCAAGGCAGACCTTGAGACTGAAGACCCGCCAATGGTGACTCCGAAGATCCAAGCTAAAACTGCAGGCGAGGATAATCCGGACCAAAGGGTAGAGTCGGTTCATGAAAAATGAGCCGGTGAAAGTTGATGAGATGGTGACGATGGTGAAGTAAATATGCCCTAGAGGCAATAATAAAGTTATTATTTATTTCCTTATATCATGATAAATGTTTATTATTCATGCTAGAAATGTATTAACCGAAAACATAATACATGTGTGAATACATAGACAAACATAGTGTCACTAGTATGCCTCTACTTGACTAGCTTGTTGATCAAAAGATGGTTGTGTTTCCTAATCATAGACATGAGTTGTCATTTGATTAATGGGATCACATCATTAGGAGAATGATGTGATTGACTTAACCCATTCTGTTAGCTTAGCACGTGATCGTTTAGTATGTTGCTATTGCTTTCTTCATGACTTATACATGTTCCTACAACTATGAGATTATGCAACTCCCGTTTACCGGAGGAACACTTTGTGTGCTACCAAAGCGTCACAGCGAATCGGGTGATTATAAAGGAGCTCTACAGGTGTCTCCAAAGGTACATGTTGAGTTGGCATATTTCGAGATTAGGTTTTGTCACTCCGATTGTCGGAGAGGTATCTCTGGGCCCTCTCGGTAATGCACATCACTATAAGCCTTGAAAGCAATATAGCTAATGAGTTAGTTACGGAATGATGCATTAAATAACGAGTAAAGAGACTTGCCGGTAATGAGATTGAACTAGGTATTGAGATACCGATGATCGAATCTCGGGCAAGTAACATACCGATGACAAAGGGAACAACGTATATTGTTATGCGGTTTGACCGATAAAGATCTTCGTAGAATATGTAGGAGCCAATATAAGCATCCAGGTTCCGCTATTGGTTATTGATCAGAGACGTGTCTCAATCATGTCTACATAGTTCTCGAAGCTGTAGGGTCCGCACGCTTAAAGTTAGATGACAATTATATTATGAGTTCTTGTGTTTTGATGTACCGAAGATTGTTAGGAGTCCCGGATATGATCACGGACATGATGAGGAGTCTCGAAATGGTTGAGACATGAAGATTGATATATTGGATAACTATATTCAGACACCGGAATGGTTTCGGGGGTTATCGGATTTATACCGGAGTACCGGCGGGTTACCGGAACCCCCCGGGGGGTTAATGGGCCTCATGGGCCCAAAGTGGAGAAGAGGAGGGGCGGCCAGGGCAGGCCGTGCGCCCCCTCCCCCTATAGTCCGAAGAGGACAAGGAGGGGGGGCAGTGTCGGTGTCAAAACCGGCGGATCTCTGGTAGGGGTCCCGATCTGTGCGTCTAAGGCTAATGGTAACAGGAGGCAGGGGACATGATGTTTTACCTAGGTTAGGGCCCTCTCGATGGAGGTAAAACCCTACTTCCTGCTTGATTGATCTTGATGATGTGAGTATTACAAGAGTTGATCTACCACGAGATCGTAGAGGCTAAACCCTAGAAGCTAGTCTATGATGATTATGATTGTCCTTGTCCTATGGACTAAACCCTTCGGTTTATATAGACACCAGAGGAGGCTAGGGTTACACAGAGTCAGTTACAAAGAAGAAGATCTAATATCCGGATCGCCAAGCTTGTCTTCCACGGAAAGGAGAGTCCCATCTGGACACGGGACGAAGTCTTGAGTCTTGTATCTTCACGGTCCATCAGTCCGGCCGAAGTATATAGTCCGGCTGTCTGGATACCCCCTAATCCAGGACTCCCTCAGTAGCCCCTGAACCAGGCTTCAATGACGATGAGTCCGGCATGTAGATTGTCTTCGGCATTGCAAGGCGGGTTCCATCTCCGAATACTCCAAAGCAGATTAAGGATTGTGTCCGGCTCTGTGAGATAATTACCGCACACCACCGTAGAGAGCATAATACTTTACAAATCTGATCTGCTGACAATTTTTTGTTTCACGGTGTGCCCTTACACCGTGGCCCGGCTCAATACAAACCGGTTTTTCTCGGCCTGCCTCAACACGCGTTGCGAGGCGGTTTTATCGGCACGCCTTGTCAAAGCAGAGATCGTGTTCCTCTTATCGCGGGATCCTCCATCAATACGGGCGCGTGCAACCCCATGATGCCTGTTGGTATGACTCAGTGTTTTTAGGTAAGTCCCTAGCGGTTACGCCAAGGACGGTTGATATTCACCCCCTTTATAGAGGGGCCGAGGCCTATCCCTCTTTCCTACCACGCTTGCGCCTTTCCGCATCCCGAGTTCCAATACCTAGAGCCCAAGCTTAGGCACTTCGGATCTTCAATCATGTCCGGATCCAACCTTCAAGGCCTGTGGATGGCCTCCTCCGTCACAAAGGAGGACATTGCGAAGCTTAGGGAGGTCAGATATCTGACCGCCGACATCAAGCACAGGCTTCCTGCTCCAGGGCAGGTCATCCCTACTCCCGAGCCCAACGAGAGTGTCGTATTTGTTTCTCACTTCCTCCGCGGCTTAGGCTTCACCCTTGATCCCTTTGTGAGAGGGCTCATGTTCTATGACGGGCTAGATTTTCATGATCTAGCTCCGGACTCCATCCTTCACATCTTGTCGTTCATCATTGTGTGCGAAGCCTTCCTCCACATCACCCCGCACTTCGGCTTATGGCTTAAGACCTTCAATGTGAAGCCACAGATGATTGAGGGGCGACATGCGGAGTGTGGAGGTGCTGTAATAAGCAGGAACGCCGATGCCCCATGGCCAGAGGGCTTCTTCCCGGAGGTTTCCGATCTATGGCAGCGGAGGTGGTTTTACGTCACGGCTCCTAGAGGCACAAAGTGGGTGGCTGCCCCTGACTTCCGTTCGGGCCCTCCGCCTCAACTGGCGTCATGGGCGAATGTGGGACTGGATTGGAGGCCTGCTAATGATGTTCCAACATTGCAGAGCCGCATTCGGGAGCTTCTTGAGAGGGACATTAGTCTTGTCAGTGTAATTCAGGTAATGCTAGTCCGACGGATCTTGCCGTGCAAACGTCGGCCTCTCCGGATGTGGGAGTTCAACCCAGAGGGTCCGCGGACTATTCTGCACTTCTTCGACATGACGCTCGAAGGGATGTGTAAGTTATTCTTCGGACCACAAGTAAAGTGTCCGGACACCACCGAGGATGCGGGCCTGAGCTGCAACCGCCTGGATACCCAAGTAAGTAACCCAGAAACCGAACACTTCGTTTATATTTATCATAACATTGTTCTGAAAACCATCCGCAGCCAGGAATGGCTTAGCAAGGCGGAGAGAATCAGGTGTCCGGCACCGCTTCCCGAAGGCTCGCCTAGTCCTGCCATAGCCAGGATGCTTAGTCGTGTGCTAAGTCAAGTGCCCTCGGGGAAAGATGAAGGGAAGAACAGAGAAGCAGAGGTTCACACGTTGCACATCCAAACCGGGGGAATTACTACCTCCGCAAAGGAGGATAGTCGGGGAGAGGAATCTACGGTCTCCTCCCCCCGCGGGAAGAAGAGGGCCGCCTCTGAAGACTTGGAGATGGAGGTGCCTAGACAAGGGAAGAAAACATCCCCGGGGGCCCTGCCCCGAAGGGCGTCCTCACCGTGTCGTGCCCGCAAACGGGCCAGCCCTTAGCCGAGCTGTAAGTTAATCGTAAATACAAAGCTACTGCTTCCTCCTCTGAGAACAATAACCAGGATCCATTCTTTGCAGTCCGGCTAGCAGCTCTTCTCGACAGAGTTCGTCTTCGGGGGATCTTCTTCCGGAGATGACAGAGAGTGAAACCCCACCAGCCTCTCCGCCCCATGGGGCGGGCGACCCCGAGGTGTCATCATGGAGGAGTCCAGATTTGCCGAGGCTAGAAGCTAATACTTTGGCCGCCCTGAGCCCGGAGCGTTCGGCTCCCACGAGGGGCGACAAGAAGGGTCCGGCACAGTTCGGCGACCGGCCGGACACGTTGACGAGCCTTCTGGAGCAAGCTGCTCTCTCGGAGGATCACCGTTCATTAATGAGAATGGTGCTTGAGAAGATTTCATCCACCACAAGCGGGTTGAATGAAGCTTTTACGAGCCTGCTCAAAGGCTTTGAGGTATGTAATGAAATACACAATTTTTTGATTGTGGCGCACGCGCTAGGTGTGCTCCATATAGATAGTAGCCCCTGAGACTCTAGTTGCCAGCCATAGGCGGCAAACGGAGGATCACATTGTTAAGTAATGATCGCACTGTATTCATGCGCAGGTGGCTAAGGGTCCGGCGGCCGATCGGTCCGTTGAAGTCGCCGAACTGAGGCGACAGATTGAAGTTGTGGATGCCGACATCACACTTGTGAACGAGCGGCTTAACAAGTCACAAAGTATGTTCTCTGCTTTCCTTATTTTTTCTAGGAAATATTAAGAGGAGCATAATGTTAATGTGATATGCTTCGACTGCAGGCGGAGCTGCTGCCGTGGAGGCCCTGAGGGCGGAGCTTGCCCTAACCAAGGAGCAAGCCCAGGCTAGCAATGCAGCTTCCCTAAAGGCGGCCGAAGAGTTGAGAGCCGAACAGGCTGCTCATCGCCGAAGCAAAGATAAGATAGCCGAGATGGTTGTGGAGCTGAAAAACGCCGCCGGCCGGTATGAGCTCCTTGAAAAAGAGAATCAAGCGAAGTCCGCTGACCTGAAGAAGTCCCTTGATGCGGCCAAGGAGACGCGTTCCGAAATTAGGGATGCGCGAGAGGAGCTTCGACAGGCCGGAGAAATCGCGGCTGGAAACCCCTATTTGTTGCGGATGAAGTTCTTAGATCCAAAATATGCTCCTCTGGATCGGCGCTGGAGCCCTACAGACTCGTATGCGGATCTGGCAAAGAGTACGGTTAATGCGGCCAAGTTTTTCGAGGATCAAAAAGATAATGAAGTGGAAAAGCTGTTCTGGTCGCAATTCAGTGCTCCAACGCGCCCGTTGCCATTGAGTGAAAGGATGGCCGCTGTGGCCGAGCTCCATAGGTTGTCCGGTCTTGCAATGAGGTCTGTAATAGACCATATATGGCCGAAGGGGCCGAAGCCGGACAATTATTTTGGTTTAGTGCAACAATTCCTTGGCGCCGTATCACGAATTGATGCCATGAAGAGGTCGGCGTGCATAGAGGGTGCACGGATGGCTCTTGCCCGTGTTAAAGCATATTGGACAGATATGGAGGCCACCATCATTGCAACCCAGAATCTGGCGGGAAGCCAGGATCCAGCCGAGCACTAGTTGGAGCAGGTAACAGAAGGTGCTCGTTTAATAGAGGCTCAGTGCTCGAAGAATGTCATGTTTGAGTGACAAATCGTTTCATCGTAAAAACAATTTTATTTTAATTATGGAGGCTATGTTTATACTTTTCGACCGAAAGTGTTATTGTGCCTCCTGTGCGGCCGTTTGATGTATATATGTAATCTGAAAGTTAGCAGTCGTTGGCTTCAGCCCCCACGCATACAATGCGGGGGTGTTTGCAAAAATATGCGTAATCACACTTGATCCAACGTCTTGGTCCATTAAGGAGGTGATCGCACGTCGAACTAGGCAACCAGACTATATAGCTTTAACACTTTCACTTAGCCATAGGAGTTTGACGGTGGGGCTACTATGTAGCCCGTGGTACCTTTGCGTGCATCCGGATACGGGCGCGTGTGTAGATGACCGGGAAACAATCCTTCGTTAATGCAGAGGAATCCTAAAAATTCCGATGAGTCCTCGAATGGTTGACCAGTCTCTCGCTATATCATGACGATCGGTTTTGGCTTTCATCGAGGTGCTCATCCAGAATAACCAGGGCACAATCACAGTAGTTCTCCTTTGGCCGCCTTAGCCGATAGGAACGGAACGTAAGGCGGCAAACCCAGGAGCCGGGCAAACCCAACATTTGACAAAAGACATGATTCGGAACTGATGCATATAAGGCCAAACTCGCGATGCCGAACACTCCCGAAGGTATTTGGACTTTATAACATATACTGGGCTGAGTAACGCCCTTTATTATGAACCCTGTATTTCCAGGTACGTGCATTAGTCTGTCATGGCGAAATTCCAATAACGCCAGTATCCCCTGTGGGTGTAGTACCCATGGGATGTTAAGCAACAAGAGACAATAAAGAAGGTTTACACAGGGGCTTAATCTAAAGAGAAACCTTTGAGCGGGCCTCGCTGCATGTCTCGCTTTGTCTCTGTTGTGTGGTGTCTGGGAGGGCATCGCATTTAATGGTGTCTCATTAAAAGGAAAACTCATGTAAAAGAGTATGACGTAAGCGTGCGAAGAGTTGGTTATTATCAGTGGATAGTAGAAGTGTAAGACGTTGGCCTGTTAATAAGATCAAGCCAAAAGGTGGGCTTTATTGAATGTCTGCGGCCCCTGGTGTCCTCTATGGGATTACATGTATAGCACCCAGCTTAGGTTTATCTGGGCTGTTACCGACGGTGGTGTGCCGGACTCGTCTAACCGTGTCCGTGGTCTTAATGACCGATCATGCGTTCTAATATTAGGGGCCGCTTAGTGTCCGGCTGCTAGAGCCGCCGCATATTCTTCCGCACATAAGGAACGCTCTGTATTTCCGTTAACGGTGATGACGCCACGTGGACCGGGCATCTTGAGTTTAAGGTAGGCGTAGTGAAGTACTGCGTTGAAGCGGGTGAAGGCCGTTCTCCCGAGCAATGCATGATAACCACTTTGGAGGGGAGCGATGGTGAAGAGTAATTCTTCGCTTCTGAAGTTGTCTGGAGAACCGAATGTCACCTCTAATACGAGGGAGCCCCTGCAGTGGGCCTCAACGCCTGGTATCACCCCTTCAAAGGTGGTGTTACTTTGGCTGATTCTGGATGGGTCTATCCCCATCCTGCGGACAGTGTCCTGGTATATTAGATTGAGACTACTGCCGCCGTCCATGAGGACACGAGTGAGATGTTATCCGTCGATTATTGGATCGAGCACCAAGGCAGCCGATCCTCCGTGCCGCATACTAGTCGGGTAGTCCCTGTGATCAAAGGTGATCGGGCAGGCCGACCAAGGGTTAAGTATGGGGGCGACGGGCTCTATAGCGTATGCGTCTCTGAGCGCGCGTTTGCACCTTCTCTTCGGTATGTGAGTCGCGTAGATCATGTTGACTGTCTTTACCTCTGGTGGGAATTTTTTCTGTCCCCCAGTGTTCGGCTGGCGAGGTTCGTCCTCGTCTTCACTTGGTGTTTCCCTTCCCTTGTGTTCGGCATTTAACTTGCCGGCATGCTTAAAGACCGAACGTTGTCTTTGAGTGTGGTTTGCAGGTTTTTCGGGGGTGCCATGAATTTGGCACAGTCTGTCCAGGACTTTGTTCAAGCCGGACAGTCCCTCTTTGCTGCCTTTAAATGGCTTCTTTTGTTGACCGGGTTGAGAGCCCCTGAATCCGGCGTTAACCGCTGTGTTGTCCGGACTTTCTTCCTTGTTTTGATGCTTGTTTTTATTGCGCCGTGGCTTCCCGTTGCCATCCCTGATTTCGGATGTGCCTGGGTCGCTGGTGCCTCTACGGGCCAACCAGCTGTCTTCACCCGTGCAAAAGCGGGTCATAAGGCTTGTTAAGGCTGCCATTGTCCCCGACTTTTCTTGGCCGAGGTATCTGGCGAGCCACTCATCCCGGATACTGTGTTTGAAGGCCGCTTGGGCTTCGGCATCCGGACAATCAACAATTTGATTCTTCTTAGTGAGGAATCTATTCCAAAGCTTGTGGGCGGACTCTCCGGGCTGTTGAATAATGTGACTTAAATCGTCAGCACGCGGAGGTCGGACATAGGTTCCTTGAAAATTGGCCCTGAAAGCGTCCTCAAGTTCCTCCCAACTTCCGATTGAATTTTCAGGGAGGCTTTTCAACCAGTGCCGAGCTGGTCCTTTCAACTTGAGGGGAAGGTATTTTATGGCGTGGAGGTCGTCTCCACGAGCCATGTGGATGTGAAGGATAAAATCCTCAATCCGCACTCGGTCCATCATTCCATCATATGCCTCTATGTTCACGGATTTAAAACCCTGTGGAAATTCGTGGTCCAGTACCTCTTCGGTGAAGCACAGAGGGTGAGCGGCCCCTCTGTATCTGGACGTGTTGTGGCATGCTGTCGACTGTTGTTGTGTCCGGTGCTGATTCCGAACTGGTATTCGATCAGTTTGATCGTTTTGGTGACCATAATCCTGCGTCGGAGCGTGTCCTCTAGATCCATAGATGGACCTCGTCGCGCCGGCCTTTTTGTCCAGGAGCTCATGTAAATCCTGTGCGGTGTCAGTAGCTGCTCTGTTGCGCTAATGAAGTGGTTGGTCCGGCCTACTAGCCGCATTGTTCTTCGGCGGAATGGCCTCGTCGTTAAATTCTGGCAGCAACTTGCGCTTTGGGTAGCTCTTTGTGTGGCGGTCGTCGCCGTATTTTTCTTCAGTGTCTAGCACTTTATTCCATCTGCGATTGAGTGTTTCCTGCGCGGCCTTAAGCCTTTGCTTCTGCTTCTTTAGACTTCTCGCTATGGCCATAAGCCTTCTATGGAGGTTATCTCGCTCCAAACATTTTTCCGGGATGATGAATGCATCGTCTTCTGGACTGTGCTCCTCTCCCGAGGCTGGTTGATGAGTTCGTCTCTCGGGATTGCTGTGATCAGGCGTCTGCTCCGGGCTATGTTCGGAGTGACCTGGCTCATCCTGCTCCATCGCTGGGTCGATATGGTCGTCGTTGCCTTTGGAGTTGACTGGGGTGTCGATCTTTCTAGCGCTATTATCGCTGTTTTTACTGTGGCTGGACTTAGAGCGGCGTCCGCGCCTTCGTTTTGGCTTTTGTCCGGGGGTTTTATACTCCGTTTTGTCGCCATCGTCCTCCTTAGGCGTGTCCGCCATGTATATATTATATGATGAAGTGGCAGTCCAGCGCCCCGTGGGCGGTGGTTCTGACTTGTCCCCTGCGCCGACGTCCATACCGTCGGTGTCATCGGAGTCAAAGTCAAGGATGTCTGTTACGTCGTCGAAAGTGGCTATGAAGTGGGTGGTGGGTGGGCGATGAATTTCTTCATCGCCTTCTTCCCCCTCAAGCCGGACATAGTTCGGCAAGAGTCTCCTGACAAAGAGAGAGACCTTAATGAATTCAGCATGTCGCCGAAGGGCGAGTGCTGGAAGATATCCGCAGCGACAAACTCCATTACCGGAGCCCAACCAGATACGGCGGGCTCGGGGGCGCGCGGTCTGGAACCTACAGCCGGACACAAGTCCGGGGGTCTGGTGACACAGACTTCCTTGGGGGTGGAGTCTGTGTTCGGCTTTACCACCGATGAGTGTGCGGCCTCCGGGGCGGGGCCCATCCACCCGTCCTCGGATGACGCGATCTGCCCCGGATTTAGGTCTGGAGCTATTGCAGGTGCGATATCCCGCGTATTGTCTGACAGTAGGTCTAAGCCGTGCCCATCGGGACTGTTCGGTGCTCTTGGCGTAGGCCCAAATCCATCGAAGATCAAGTCTCCGCAGATATTGGCCGTGTGGTTCAAGTTTCCGAACGTGACCTGATGGCCAGGGGCATAGCTGTCAATCTCCTCCAGATGGCCAAGCGAATTGGCCCGCAGTGCGAAGCCACCGAACACGAGGATCTATCCGGGGAGAAAAGTCTCACCCTGGACCATGTTGTTGATGATTTAAGGAGCCATCGAGCATTGCAGCGACGACACAGAGGAACTCTCAATGAAAGCACCAATGTCGGTGTCAAAACCGGCGGATCTTGGGTAGGGGGTCCCGATCTGTGCGTCTAAGGCTAATGGTAATAGGAGGCAGGGGACACGATGTTTTACCCAGGTTCGGGCCCTCTCGATGGAGGTAAAACCCTACTTCCTGCTTGATTGATCTTGATGATATGAGTATTACAAGAGTTGATCTACCACGAGATCGTAGAGGCTAAACCCTAGAAGCTAGCCTATGATGATAATGATTGTTCTTGTCCTACGGACTAAACCCTCCGGTTTATATAGACACTGGAGGAGGCTAGGGTTACACAGAGTCGGTTACAAAGAAGAAGATCAATATCCGGATCACCAAGCTTGTCTTCCACGCAAAGGAGAGTCCCATCCAGACACGGGACGAAGTCTTGAGTCTTGTATCTTTATGGTCCATCAGTCAGGCCAAAGTATATAGTCCGGCTGTCCGGATACCCCCTAATCCAGGACTCCCTCAGGCGGCACCCCCCTTTCCTTCCTCTCCTCTCTCCCTTCCTTCCCCCTCTCCTACTTGGACAAGGAAAGGAGGGAGTCCTACTCCCTGTGGGAGTAGGACTCCTCCTGGCGCGCCCCCTCCTAGTCGGCCGCCCCCTCCCCCTTGCTCCTTTATATACGGGGGCAGGGGCACCTCTAGAGACAACAACAATTGATCCTTGAGATCTATTAGCCGTGTGCGGTGGCCCCCTCCACCATATTCCACCTCGATAATATCGTAGCAGTGCTTAGTTGAAGCCCTGCGTCGGTAGAACATCATCATCATCACCATGCCATCGTGCTGACGGAACTCTCCCTCGACACTCGGCTGGATCGGAGTTCGAGGGATGTCATCGAGCTGAATGTGTGCAAGAACTCGGAGGTGCCGTGCTTTCGGTGCTTGATCGGTCGGGCCGTGAATACGTACGACTACATCAACCGTGTTGTGCTTACGCTTCCGCTTTCGGTCTATGAGGGTACGTGGACAACACTCTCCCCTCTCGTTGCTATGCATCACCATGATCTTCCGTGTGCGTAGGAATTTTTTTGAAATTACTTCGTTCCCTAGCAGTGGCATCCGAGTCAGGTTTTATGCGTAGATGTTATATGCATGAGTAGAACGCAAGTGAGTTGTGGGCGATACAAGTCATACTGCTTACCAGCATGTCATACTTTGGTTCGGCAGTATTGTTGGATGAAGCGGTCCGGACCGACATTACGCGTACGCTTACGCGAGACTGGTTCTACCGACGTGCTTTGCACATAGGTGGCTGGCGGGTGTCAGTTTCTCCAATTTTAGTTGAACCGAGTGTGGCTACACCTGGTCCTTGAGAAGGTTAAAACAACACTAACTTGACGAACTATCGTTGTGGTTTTGATGCGTAGGTAAGAATAGTTCTTGCTCAGCCTGTAGCAGCAACGTAAAACTTGCAACAACAAAGTAGAGGACGTCTAACTTGTTTTTGCAGGGCATGTTGTGATGTGATATGGTCAAGACATGATGCTATATTTTATTGTATGAGATGATCATGTTTTGTAACCAAGTTATCGGCAACTGGCAGGAGCCATATGGTTGTCGCTTTATTGTATGCAATGCAAACGCCATGTAATTGCTTTACTTTATCACTAAGCGGTAGCGATAGTCATAGAAGCAATAGGTGGCGAAACGACAATGATGCTACAATGGAGATCAAGGTGTCGCGCCGGTGACGATGGTGATCATGACGGTGCTTCGGAGATAGAGATCACAAGCACAAGATAGTGATGGCCATATCATATCGCTTATATTGATTGCATGTGATGTTTATCCTTTATGCATCTTATTTTGGTTTGATTGATGGTAGCATTATAAGATGATCTCTCACTAAATTTCAAGGTATAAGTGTTCTCCCTGAGTATGCACCGTTGCGAAAGTTCTTCGTGCTAAGACAACACGTGATGATTGGGTGTGATAGGCTCTACATTCAAATACAACGGGTGCAAAACAGTTGCACACGCGGAATACTCAGGTAAAACTTGACGAGCCTAGCATATACAGATATGGCCTTGGAACACTGAGACCGAATGGTCAAGCGTGAATCATATAGTAGATATGATCAACATAGTGATGTTCACCATTGTAAACTACTGCATCTCACGTGATGATCGGACATGGTTTAGTTGATTTGGATCATGTGATCAATTAGATGATTAGAGGGATGTCTATCTAAGTGGGAGTTATTAAGTAATATGATTAATTGAACTTAAATTTATCATGAACTTAGTACCTGATAGTATTTTGCTTGTCTATGTTTGTTGTAGATAGATGGCTCGTGCTGTTGTTCTGTTGAATTTTAATGCGTTCCTTGAGAAAGCTAAATTGAAAGATGATGGTAGCAATTACACGGACTGGGTCCGTAACTTGAGGATTATCCTCATTGCTGCACAGAAGAATTACATCCTGGAAGCACCGCTGGGTGCCAGGCCTGCTGCAGATGCAACTGACGACGTTAGGAACGTCTGGCAGAGCAAAGCTGATGACTACTCGATAGTTCAGTGTGCCATGCTCTACGGCTTAGAACCGGGACTTCAACGATGTGTTGAACGCCATGGAGCATATGAGATATTCCAGGAGTTGAAGTTAATATTTCAAGCAAATGCCCGGATTAAGAGATATGAAGTCTCCAATAAGTTCTATAGCTGCAAGATGGAATAGAATAGTTCTGTCAGTGAACATATACTCAAAATGTCTGGGTATAATAATCACTTGATTCAACTGGGAGTTAATCTTCCTGATTATAGTGTCATTGACAGGATTCTTCAATCACTGCCACCAAGCTACAAGAGCTTCGTGATGAACTATAATATGCAAGGGATGAACAAGAGTATTCCCTAGCTCTTCGCAGTGCTAAAAGCTGCGGAGGTAGAAATCAAAAAGGAGCATCAAGTGTTGATGGTCAATAAGACCACCAGTTTCAAGAAAAGGGTAAAGGGAAGAAGAAGGGAACTTCAAGAAGAACGGCAAACAAGTTGTCGCTCAAGAGAAGAAACCCAAATCTGGACCTAAGCCCGAGATCGAAAGTGCTTCTACCGCAAGCGACTAGTGACCTGAAGCGGAACTGCCCCAAGTATTTGGCGGATAAGAAGGATGGCAAGGTGAACAAAGGTATATGTGATATACATGTTATTGATGTGTACCTTACTAATGCTCGCAGAGCACCGGTATTTGATACGGTTCATTGCTAATATTTGCAACTCGAATAGGGACTACGTATTAAGCGAAGATTGGCTAAGGACAAGGTGACGATGCGCGTGGGAAATGGTTCCAAAGTCGATGTGATCGTGGTTGGCATGCTACCTCTACATCTACCTTCAGGATTAGTTTTAGACCTGAATAATTGTTATTTGGTGCCAACGTTGAGCATGAACATTATATCTGGATCTTGTTTGATGCGAGACGGCTATTCATTTAAATCAGAGAATAATGGTTGTTCTATTTATATGAGTAATATCTTTTATGGTCATGCACCCTTGAAGAGTGGTCTATTTTTATTAAATCTCGATAGTAGTGATACACATATTCATAATGTTGAAGGCAAAAGATGCAGAGTTGATAATGATAGTGCAACTTATTTGTGGCACTGCCGTTTGGGTCATATTGGTGTAAAGCCCATGAAGAAACTCCATACTGATGGACTTCTGGAATCACTTGATTATGAATCACTTGGTAATTGAGAACCATGCCTCATGGGCAAGATGACTAAAATGCCGTTCTCTGGAACTATGGAGCGAGCAACAGATTTGTTGGAAATCATACATACTGATGTATGTGGTCCAATGAACATTCAGGCTTGAGGCGGATATCGTTATTTTCTGACCTTCACAGATGATTTGAGAAGATATGGGTATATCTACTTAATGAAACATAAGTCTGAAACATTTGAAAAGTTCAAAGAATTTCAGAGTGAAGTGGAAAATCATCATAACAAGAAAATAAAATCTCTACGATCTGACCGTGGAGGAGAATATTTGAGTTACGAGTTTGGTTTACATTTGAAACAATGCGGAATAGTTTACCAACTCACGCCACTCGGAACACCACAACGTAATGGTGTGTCCGAACGTCATAATCGTACTTTACTAGATATGGTGCGATCTATGATGTCTCTTACTGATTTACCGCTATCGTTTTGGGGTTATGCTTTAGAGACGGTCGCATTCACGTTAAATAGGGCACCATCAAAATCCGTTGAGACGACGCCTTATGAACTGTGGTTTGGCAAGAAACCAAAGTTGTCGTTTCTTAAAGTTTGGGGTTGCGATGCTTATGTGAAGAAACTTTAACCAGATAAGCTCGAACCCAAATTGGAGAAATGTGTCTTCAGAGGATACCCAAAAGAGACTATTGGGTACACCTTCTATCACAGATCTGAAGGCAAGACTTTTGTTGCTAAATTCGGATCCTTTCTAGAGAAGGAGTTTCTCTCGAAAGAAGTGAGTGGGAGGAAAGTAGAACTTGATGAGGTAACTGTACCTGCTCCCTTATTGGAAAATAGTTCATCACAAAAACCGGTTCCTGTGATGACTACACCAATCGGTGAGGAAGCTAATGATATTGATCATGAAAATTCAGATCAAGTTACTACCGAACCTCGTCAGTCAACCAGAGTAAGATCCGCACTAGAGTGGTACGGTAATCCTATTCTGGAAGTCATGTTACTTGACCATGGCGAACCTACGAACTATGAGGAAGCGATGATGAGCCCAGATTCCGCAAAATGGCTTGAGGCCATGAAGTCTGAGATGGGATCCATGTATGAGAAGAAAGTATGGACTTTGGTTGACTTGCCCGATGATCAGCAAGCCATCGAGAATAAATGGATCTTCAAGAAGAAGACTGGCGCTGATGGTAATGTTACTGTCTACAAAGCTCGACTTGTTGCAAAAGGTTTTCGACAAGTTCAAGGAGTTGACTACGATGAGACTTTCTCACCCGTAGCGATGCTTAAGTCTGTCCGAATCATGTTAGCAATTGCCACATTTTATGATTATGAAATATGGCAAATGGATGTCAAAACTGCATTCTGAATGGATTTACGGAAGAAGAGTTGTATATGATGCAAACCGAAGGTATTGTCAATCCAAAAGTGCTAACAAAGTGTGCAAGCTCCAATGATCCATTTATGGATGGTGCAAGCCTCTCGGAGATGGAATAAACGCTTTGATAGTGTGATCAAAGCATATGGTTTTATATGAGACTTTTGGAGAAGCTCAGATTTACAAGAAAGTGAGTGGGAGCTCTGTAGCATTTCTGATATTATATGTAGATGACATATTATTGATTGGTAAGGGTATAGAATTTCTGGATAGCATAAAAAGATACTTGAATAAAAGTTTTTCAATGAAATACCTCGATGAAGCTGCTTACATATTAGGCATCAAGATCTATAGAGATAGATCAAGACGCTTAATTGGACTTTCACAAAGCACATACCTTGATAAAGTTTTGAAAAAGTTCAAAATGGATCAAGCAAAGAAAGTGTTCTTGCCTATATTACAAGGTGTGAAGTTGAGTTAGACTCAATGCCCGACCACAACAGAAGATAGAGAGAAAATGAAAGGTGTTCCCTATGCTTCAGCCATAGGCTCTATCATGTATGCAATGCTGTGTACCAGACCTGATGTATGCTTAGTAAGTTTAGCAGGGAGGTACCAAAGTAATCCTGGAGTGGATCACTGGACAGCGGTCAAGAATATCCTGAAATACCTGAAAAGGACTAAGGATATGTTTCTCGTTTATGGAGGTGATAAAGAGCTAGTCGTAAATGGTTACATCGATGCAAGCTTTGACACTGATCCAAACGATTCTAAATTGCAAACCGGATACGTGTTTATATTGAATGGTGGAGCTGTCAGTTGGTGCAGTTCTAAACAAAGCGTCGCGGCAGGATCTACATGTGAAGTGGAGTACATAGCTGCTTCGGAAGCAGCAAATGAAGGAGTCTGGATGAAGGAGTTCATATCCAATCTAGGTGGCATACCAATCTTCTGTGACAATACTGGTGCAATTGCCTTGGCAAAGGAATCCAGATTTCACAAGAGGACCAAGCACATCAAGAGACGCTTCAATTCCATCCGGGACCAAGTCCAGGTGGGAGCCATAGAGATTTGCAAGATACATACGGATCTGAATGTTGCAGACACGTTGACTAAGCCTCTTCCACGAGCAAAACATGATCAGCACCAAGGCTCCATGGGTGTTAGAATCATTACTGTGGAATCTAGATTATTGACTCTAGTGCAAGTGGGAAACTGAAAGAAATATGCCCTAGAGGCAATAATAAAGTTATTATTTATTTCCTTATATCATGATAAATGTTTATTATTCATGCTAGAATTGTATTAACCGGAAACATAATACATGTGTGAATACATAGACAAACATAGTGTCACTAGTATGCCTCTACTGGACTAGCTTGTTGATCAAAAGATGGCTGTGTTACCTGACCATAGACATGAGCTGTCATTTGATTAGCGGGATCACATCATTAGGAGAATGATGTGATTGACTTGACTCATTCCGTTAGCTTAGCACTTGATCGTTAGTATGTTGCTATTGCTTTCTTCATGACTTATACATGTTCCTCCTACTATGAGATTATGCAACTCCCGTTTACCGGAGGAACACTTTGTGTGCTACCAAACGTCACAACGTAACCGGGTGATTATAAAGGAGCTCTACTGGTGTCTCCAAAGGTACATGTTGAGTTGGCATATTTCGAGATTAGGTTTTGTCACTCCGATTGTCGGAGAGGTATCTCCGGGCCCTCTCGGTAATGCACATCACTATAAGCCTTGCAAGCAATATAGCTAATGAGTTAGTTACGGAATGATGCATTACATAATGAGTAAAGAGACGGTAACGAGATTGAACTAGGTATTGAGATACCGACGATCGAATCTCGGGCAAGTAACATACCGATGACAAAGGGAACAACGTATGTTGTTATGCGGTTTGACCGATAAAGATCTTCGTAGAATATGTAGGAGCCAATATGAGCATCCAGGTTCCGCTATTGGTTATTGACCGGAGACGTGTCTCAGTCATGTCTACATAGTTCTCGAACCCGTAGGGTCCGCACGCTTAAAGTTAGATGATAGTTATATTATGAGTTCATGTGTTTTGATGTACTGAAGATAGTTCGGACTCCCAGATATGATCACGTACATGACGAGGAGTCTTGAAATGGTCGAGACATGAAGATTGATATATTGGACGACTATATTCGGACACCGGAATGGTTCCGGGGGTTATCAGATATATACCGGAGTACCGGGGGGTTACCGGAAACCCCCGGGAGGTTAATGGGCCTCATGGGCCCAAAGTGGAGAAGAGGAGGGGCGGCCAGGGCAGGTCGCGCCCCCCTCCCCCTCTAGTCCGAGTAGGACAAGGAGGGGAGGGGGCGCCCCCCTTTCCTTCTTCCCCTCTCTCCCTTCCTTCCCCCTCTCCTACTTGGACAAGGAAAGGAGGGAGTCCTACTCCCGGTGGGAGTAGGACTCCTCCTGGCGCACCCCCTCCTGGCCGGCCGCCCCCTCCCCCTTGCTCCTTTATATACGGGGGCAGGGGGCACCTCTAGAGACTACAACAATTGATCCTTTAGATCTATTAGCCGTGTGCGGTGCCCCCCTCCACCATATTCCACCTCGATAATATTGTAGCGGTGCTTAGGCGAAGCCCTACGTCGGTAGAACATCATCATCGTCACCATGCCGTCGTGCTGACGGAACTCTCCCTCAACACTCGACTGGATCGGAGTTCGAGGGACGTCATCGAGCTGAACGTGTGCAAGAACTCGGAGGTGCCGTGCTTTCGGTGCTTGATCGGTTGGGCCGTGAAGACGTACGACTACATCAACCACGTTGTGCTAATGCTTCTGCTTTCGGTCTACGAGGGTACGTGGACAACACTCTCCCCTCTTGTTGCTATGCATCACCATGATCTTGCGTGTGCGTAGGATTTTTTTGAAATTACTACATTCCCTAACAGATGGAAGAGCCGACCAGTGCCAAAGAGCAGGTCAACATAGATGACCTGGCTAACCCGCCAAGCCCTGCACGTGCTTCCGGTCCTTTGCATGAGGAAAATGTCATCTCAACACATACAATGGACGATGCAGAGGTGGCCGTCACTCGAGAGGCCCACAAGGTCCCAAAAACTTCGGATGCCTTGGCCGAAATTGTGGCCAAGGACAAGCCAGCCATGTTGTCCAAGGGGAAAGCTAAACTAGAGCTCCCAAATTTTGACAAGTTCAGCGCCACTGATCTCCATCAAGAATATCTGGCCCATCTGTCTGAGAGCCGGGATGCTAAGATGAACATAGTAAATGCGCTCAAGTGCGAGTATGAGGTACGAAGTACTCCCTTTCCTTTATCATGTATACTCTTGTAGCCCCCATGGGCCGACTCAGTAAATAGTACTAGGTTGGCACTTTAGATAAGAAGGACTAAATGTGAGAGTAGACCATAGCCCCCAAGGATCTGGTCATCATAGTAATGACAAGTTGGTTCTTTTAAAAGATCACTTAATCAATACTTTGCAGGAAAAGCAACCTATAGGCCCCAAGGGCCGGCTCATCTCTGTGAGATACCATGGTCTTTCATTATATAGAAGTAAAAAGTGACTTGAATTAGCCCCCAAGTGTCATGGGGTTGCTGGCATGAGACTTGTCTTAAAAAATATAAAAGATTTGCACTGTAGCCCCCAAGTGTCGGGTCGTGCGACCTCGCCGGCTCGGGACTATATAAAGGCTTAACTAAGCGTGCATCTATGATGACAAGATATGCTAGATCTAGCTGAGTCAAAAGATGATGGCTTGCAAAAGCAATTAAAGATGGAGCGAAAGCTTTGTGAGAGGGCAGAAGCATTCTCCTCATATTTGCAAGAATTTGTTGCTCTTGCCAAGGAGAACTTGCAAACCTTGAAAGCCGCCCATGAGGAAGAGAAGTCATAACTTCTGAAGTGTGCAGAGGAAGCGAAAGGCCGGCTTGAGCTGGTAATACAAGAGTTGAACACTTTGAAGCGCCACATAACTAATATGACTGTGGCCATCTTTGATAAGTGGTATTTTCATTGTATTCAAAATCCGGGTTAAATGTTGGTCAGCTTATTCACACGCTGTCCTTTTGTGCAGGGAAGAGAAATGACAATGATGTCCAGCTGCCTCTAGTGAGGTTGAAGGCAGTTTATACTATCTTGAGTAGTTATACATGAGGGGTGCCTATGCAATACTAACAGTGAAGAGTGCCGCAACAGCCCCTCAACGGATCAAGGATTTTCTCAACGACTTATCAATAGTGCCTTAGTGGATTCAGGAGGTGAAGAAATCGGCGTCTCGTGCTGGTACCAGCATGGTTCTTGCTCGGGCAAAAGATTTTCTTCCTGAGATGGATCCTTATGAGATGGTTGGCGGCTTTCCTCAGTTCAAAATTGATGGTAGTGAAATTTCTCAAGAGGACTTTGCACGTTGTGTGAAGGACACCCGAGTAACAGCGAATCAAATGGTAGAGGGGCTGGACTTATCAAAATATCAAGCTGGCTACATAGAGGAAAACAAGTGTATCAACCCGCCTGAGTTTAAGTCGTTTGTGCTGACTCCGCCTCATCGTAAGCAAACATCTGCCCCTGACGTTGACCCGTCTGCTATAATCACCAATGACTCAACCTTCCAAGCTTTGTCCACTATCTAGTGGACACCAAGGGACCTCTAGACCGAATAGGACGAGCCAACGCAAGTTGACCCGATAGCGGCTGATGCAGAAGGCCGACATGGGGATGTCAACCCGGAGACCTCTCGGACGGGTTTGAACAAGTAGCCAAGTTGAAAAACTTGCTTGATATTTATCCCGGACGAGGCTTGTAATAGGGTAGTAAAAATACTTACTTATCTGTGGTGCCATTGTGCACTTGATACTCTAGAGATATTTTGTGAAAACAATTGAGCCGGTGCAATGTTTGCTAACCCACCAATTTGCATCATGCTTTGTAGTACTTTGCGTTCTTCAGATATGAACTGGGGTTTGTAGATAATAACCCGGGTTATGTTGACACCTTGATCAACTGATAAGCTGGCTTGATGAGGCCTCGCAGATTTCTCAGCAATCGTCCAAAGTATAGAACATATGCCAATACCAAAGTAATGGTTATTATGAACAGGATAAACCGGTGTGTTTATGACCCGGCGGCCCCCGGTCAATACCCGGTCAGCCCGCGTCGCCTGGATGCGGCGAAGCCGCCATGAACTTTCAGAAGCCTCATCCTCCTTCCATCTTCACAGCCCGACGCCTTCGCAGAGCAGATGATGGCCCCAACACAAGCTGCAGCGAATGGAGCAACTCCGCGGCGGAGGCGGCATCGGCGGCGCCTTCAAATCCAGCAACGGTAGATGAACTTGTCCCACTTCTTGCCTTGTTCTTCAGTCTTGCCTTGCCTGACCTTCTTTCTTCGTGTAGATGAACTTCACGCCCTCTGCAAGACATGGGTTGCCATCTAATTCGTCTCCTAGCTCCCCGACGAATTGCTCTCAAGGTGGCCTATCTACTGCCGGAAAAAGGTTGGCCGAACTTCTATCCAGGGTATGGTTGAACTTCCTTCCTTCTGTTATTTTCTTACAACCATGCGAAGTTCAATTAGTAAGTGAGCCTCAGTCCAGGTTAAAAACAGTAGAACATGATAAAATCTACGTGCATTCACATGTGAAAAGCCATGCGAAGTTCAATTAGTAAGTGAGCCTCAGTCCAGGTTAAAAACAGTAGAACGGGATAAAATCTGCATGCATTCACATGTGAAAAGCCATGTGAAGTTCAATTAGTAAGTGAGCCTCAGTCCAGGCTACAAAACAGAAGAACCCTTGCCTGCATTCATATGTGAAAAGCCATGCAAAGTTCAACTACTAAGTGTGCTAGAGTTCAGGTTGATATGTACATGGTTGTGTGAAAAAATAAAATAGAAAAGAAAACACACATGTGATCACATGAAGGTCGGGTTTGTATGCACTAGTGGTTCAAGCATTCAAACTCATGAAGGTTCAGTCTTTTTTTAGCTGTAGACAGTATTTCCCCTTTGCAAACAAGAAGTTCAGGGTGTGAATAATGCTCAGTTTAGTTACAAAGTTATAGGAAGATGTAACCTGTGTGCTAATAAACATTTTTCCTTTTATGTTAGCTAGACAAGAGACGCATGAAGAAGCATAGAAGTTCCCAGCAGCAAATATACAATCCTAAGCATGTACGTGTTGCACCACCCCCTCAATGGGTCACACCACCAGCTCCACACCAAAAATGGATGACACCCGAAATGCATGGAGACAATTTTGCGCCTCCACCTAATTGGGTGACGCCGGAAATCCCACGCGGATTCTTTGTATCCACCAGGAGACTCCCAAGCACGCCGATGGAGGAGGGGGTTAGCTCAAGTAATGTGTGTAACTCTGGAGGTTATCCTGGTGTGCCTCGTCAATGCCAAAGGGAAGCAACTAAACCGGATCCCAGGACAAATCCAACAGGAACACACACACGGAGAAGAGTGCTCTGCACACTACCACCGTTGGATGTTGCTGCTGCTGCTACAACTCCGAATTGTACGGGACATAAGGTAGATGGATTGCTTCACAAAACAATAGAGCAAACAAAAACGAGGATCGCAATGCCTCCACAACCATCTCAAGCAAAAAGGACGCAAACAAGAGAGAGGCCATCTTCAACCCTCCTTCCTCCTTGTGATCCACTCCTGCATCCTGCTATGATAACTCCGCCGTGCCCCATCCCAGAGGGCCAGCAGCAGACTCCAGTGGAGTTGCGATCATACACACACGTAAGTGAAACAAAAATTTAGGTGTTTATATACGCATCATGTGTTATCTGCCAATTTTATACTCCCTCCAGGATAACAAGATCATAAACTGCATTTTAACGTGTCGTTTGCATTGTTTTTTCTTTTTCTGCAAATGTCGGGTCTCCCGGATTATCTAATACCAAGACTAAAAATGCGATTCCAGAATGTAGATAAAGCAAGGGAATTTTATAACAGATACTCTAGACACGCGGGTTTTGGAATCAGGAAGACGGCAGGGAATGACAATCACAAGTATTTTGTTTGTGCGTTCCAAGGGAAACACACAACTTCTGTTTCAGAGGCTGACAGGAAACGAAACTAAACATCACAGAGGACAGGCTGCAATGCAAGAATGAGGGTGAAGGTGCAGGAGGATGACACATGTGTGGTAGTGGACATTGAGTACAATCGTAATCACCACCTCATATAATCTGATGACATGCTGGTATTCTTGCATTCACACAAGAATTATGACCCCACTATTCTGGAGTATGTAAAGCTCCTGCAGTACCATGATGTCAAGCATACAACAATCATGTCCATGCTATCTGAAAATGAAGTTGGAAGCTACTTCCTAAGCATGACTGGACGAGACCTACTAAACCAATAAGTATTTCAAAAAATGCACATACTGCAATGTACATAGCATCCTCAATCACAACCCTTTACTAGCGAAGATAACAAAATGCATGTTTGCATATAATTTGTAGGAAAGCAATGAATGCAAGGAAAGATGATTTGGATGATGTATTGAAACTTGTATATTTCTTTAAAGACATGAAGGCCATCAATGATGAGTTTTTCTATGACATACAAGTAGATAGCGACAAAATAGTTAAAAACATTTTCTGGTCCAATGCAAGCTGTCGAGGAGCATATCAAGACTTTGGCAATTGCATCGCATTCGACACAACTTACAAGACCAACAGATTTCATATGCCTATGGGAGTGTGTGTTGGGAAAAACCATCACTTGCAGTCAACGATATTTGCTGTTGCCCTGATTAGAGACGAAGATGCAAAGTCATTCAAGTGGCTGTTCGATACATTTGTATGGTGCATGAACAACAAACATCCAACTTGCATTTTAACAGGTAAGTTCAGAAGAAGAAGAAAACTCTACAAATTTTATCAATTGTACAGTCTATGGGTTTGTATCTGAGTACACTGGTTTTTTCTGAAAATAATGTTAAGCAAGCAGTTCAACCACTATTACCACAGAAGTCCAACAAAAACAGTATAAGAAACAAAATTATATGTCACATGTTTAGAAAAATATAGTTCTGGATGTGAAGTTCAAATAGAGGAACCAAAGAAGTTCAAGGACACTGCTACAAGAAAAACACACTGAACATGTTCAGGAAAAATATAGTTATGTATGTGAAGTTCAAGCACTGGTACCACAGAAGTTGAACAACACTGTTCTAAGAAAAAATATATGTCCCATTATTTGTTTGTCCTACTGCTACCTGTGAAGTTCAAGTACTTGTACATCATAAGTTCACCATCAGTAAAAAGAAGCAATTTCACTTTTTTTTAATTCATGCAGACTAGTGCCCGTCGATGGCGAAAGCTATACCACAATCATTTCCAAACACCGTCCACAAGCTATGCCGATGGCACATCCTGAAGAAGTTCAAGGAATACCTCGCGTTGCTATACAAAAAGTATGACACATTCAAACAGGAGTTCAGAGCGATCTTGAACTGGCCACTAATGCCTACAGAGTTTGAAACTGCCTGGGCTACACTCGTGTATAAGTTCAACCTGCAAAATGACCAGATGATGATGCAGCTCTGGAATGCTGGATTTTAGCATATTACAAGAATATTTTCTGTGCTAGAATGACTTCCACACAATGAAGCGAGAGCATGAATCACGTGCTCAAGAGAGGGTTTGTCAAGGAGACCCAAAACCTACACAAGTTTGCTAGGCGGGTAAATACCTGCATACAAACTCGGATGCAGAAGGAGAACGAGCAAACAATGACCAACATGGTATTAAAGACAAAAAACACCCCCATCATATTGTGACTTCCTTCAACATGTGCATACTGTATTTAAATAAATGACTCTTCTTGGACTAATATCTTATTTCTTGACATGTGTGCAGACCAATCCTGTGACAAAAACAACTTACGACTACGAGGAAGACATGGCTATCAAGTACACGAGAGCCGTGTACACCGAGATGAGGACTAGCATGAGAAAAGCGACGCTATTTCGCACAAAGCCTACAACAGAGCCCACTAAGTACCTTGTGCACTACCACAACAAGGCTGACCTTGATGATGAAGAAAGATTTGCCTGGTCAAAGCATGAATTTCAGGTTGTAGCTGACCCTAATAATGAAATATACGAGTGTGAATGCAAGCTATGGACACACACATGTGAGCGGAAAAATAAACTCATTAAATACCTAAACTAGTAGTATCATATCAAATAGATGAGACTCATTGCTGGCTCACAAACTATGTATTCTGCATTCATCACAAAAATGCAGGTTTGTTCTGCCTTCACATCATGAACATACTGGACTACCTGAAGCCTAACAAATTTCCAGACAAGTATATCCTCAAACAGTACACAAATACTGCAAGATCACAACCAACATTCGATACAAGGGACTACAACACGACTGCATCAGATGGCAGCTCAAGACTATCGAAGCAAGACATCTTGCTGCAGCTAAATTTGATGGTTAACAAGAAAGCGATGAGATGTGACCAGCAATATGACAGAGCCTTCTATGTTCTCAAGAGGCTAGTGGAAGACCTTGATGCAATACATTCAGCAAATCGAGCGATGCTGACCAATGGATGGCTGAAGAGGATGCCGAAATTGAAAATGACCTTCATTATTATGCAGCTGAAATGCTCTAGGCCACTGCTCAAGCCAACCAATCCAAGCAGGGTGTTGACCAATTAATGCACCAGCGGCAGCAAGAGACGATGAAACTGCCTCTATACTCTGAAGCAAAGGGTAGGAAGAAAATTTTTGCAGCAAAGAAAAGTTAGAGAGCTCAAATAAAGGTACCACCTGCAGGAAGAGTCGTCGTGCTCGATGGGAACGGAGTGCCACTTGGACACAGGCAATGTAGTGTGTGCAAAAAGGTTGTAGGACACAACAAGCTCACCTGTCTAACACTCTTAGAAAGAAACAATATGGAGGAGGTCAAGCAACCCAAAGTTCAAAAATAGCAGCCCAAAGTTATAGAACAAAACAAGGGACCACACCCACAGAAAGCAAGCAGCAAACTATGTAGCATATGCAAGAAGTATGAACCACATAATGCAAGAACATGCCCGAAGCATGCTGATGCTGAAAAGACAAGCAAAAAGCCAGAGAAGAAACATATATAAAAGCAAAACCTAGAGCCAGCAACAAGAAAGTGGTGGAAGATGAAGACACCATGGAAGAAGAGGAAGACGAAGAGGAAGAGGAAGACGACTATGAAGATGAAGAGGACGACAAAGAGGAAGAGGATGATGAAGAGGTAGAGGAAGATGAAGAGGAAAAGGAAGAGGTACAGGACAAGCAAAAACCACTACAACCAAAGCCTAGGGGGAGCGCAAGGCTGATGAACAATTAGACTAGGTCAATTAAACAAAGCAAAATTATGTCATGTCAATGTGCAGAATGTTATTCCACTTTTGAAACAGTATTTTAGGGAGAAGAAGCTTACTTGAACTTCTATTTTTGAACTTTCAAAGAAATTATATAGTAGAAGTTCAAGTAAGCTTACTGCAGAAGTCATGGTATAGTATGACATGAGGTGCTGGTGATGTATTGCATGAAAGAGCAAGCAGTAATAAAATGAAAAAAATACATTGTGAAGTTTAACTAATATTTCTGCAGAAGTCCTGGTATATAATGAGAGGAAGTGCTGTGTTGGTGATGTATTCAATAAATGTGTAAGATGGAATACAAAAGAAAAAATATACACTATGAAGTTCAAGTAAGCTTACAGTGGAAGTTATGGTATATTATGACAGGATGTTGGTGTTGTAATCCATAAGAAGTTAAAGCAAAGCAGGAATAATTATACAGTCTGAAGTTCAGGTCAGCTTGCAGAAGAAGTTCTGGTATATAAATTGATGTAGGAGAAAATATGCTTACAAAAAAAAGTATTATCGTATGAACTAAGGTTAGCAAGCCTAAGACAACGCGTTCAGAAGTGAAGTTTCTATTTGGATACGTGCAGAAGTTCATGTTGAATGCTGACCAAAAGATAAATAAACGTAAAGGGGTGTATGACACTATTTTTCCACGAAGTGAAAGTTGAAAACCATTTGTAGTTGAAAAAACAGAAAAAAGCACATATAGATTCTCTGCAAAAGGCTACATATTGGTTGAATTGAAAAATAACAATACAATACACGACACAGAAAATCCTCTCCCATCTGAAACCAGCAGTACAACAAGGTCTAAAGCATCAGGTCTAGTCAAAAGATCATATGTTCGGGCCAAAAATTAAACAACACAAAAAAACAGCAGTTCAACCATAGCCCAGAGAGAAGCTCAAGTACATATGTCGGGGAAAAAACACACAACACATGGATACTAACAAATGATGCAGTACATTGAAATTCACAAAGCCAAATCATTCTTCACACGAGATACATTTGTCCTCAATATCATAAATAATAGTTCTGTAGCCATAGATACACAAATTACTACACCATTCTAACAATCAAATCTTTACCGAATCATTCCAATCACTAACAAACCTAAATCTTTACGAAATCAAATCTACACTAAAACTAATGCTCCGAATTCATGGGCGCCAGGACTGGATCTCTTTAGGAAGCTATGTACGCAAGACTTCATTCTTGTCAGAAAGATTAGAGTGTGCATGAACTCGGCCTTCCAGTCATCTGCAATAACCTACAAACAAGAAATGAAAATGATGGTTTAGTAAAGGATAACTAAAACCATAGCAGGAATGTCTCAGCAAAAACACACAACAAAAATGAAAAGGATGATGAGACAAAACATACCTCCACATCACTGAAATCATCAACAATCTCATTGCCATCATATGTAGAGTAGAACTTCACGGCAAAGAAACCACAATCATTATTCACTTGCTTTGGAACGTCGATAAAGGTCAGCCTCTTTGCAATAGTCACCCAGTTAGGCTACTTGCTCGCTTTGTATGCTACCTTGCCGTACACCTCCTCGAGCAACCCAACAAATCTCTTGATCTGCAAGAAATGAAAAAATAATATGAAACCAAAAATACGTTAACCAAAAATAGTTAAGTTCAAGTACATAAAAGTGACACTTGCATAAGATACAGCTAAACAAATACCAGAAGTTCAACTATCAAATGATAGACAGTTCAAGCAGTATTACCAAAGAAGAGGTAGAAAGAAATTTTGTCAACAGAAGGCATAATAAACTTCATGTCAAACAAGAAAATATGAAAGGAGGTTCAGGCTAAGAAACACTCATGATATTTTGGCAGGGGCCGTGGAAAGATGTTCATGACATTCCCTTATTACTGTAAGGAAGTGAATCAAGGATGTCAATGCTCCCACGATATCTATTCAGCACATACACACTATAGTGCGCTATTTGTCAATTAGCTTGAATAGTATCAAAAAAAACCTGCCAAAAATGAAAGAAGTGGTGAACACAAACTATAAAGCATAGGTATTGAACAACCGGAATGAACACAAACTTCTTCACAAACTCAGCAAAAGGATGTACATAAAATTAAAAAAGCAAAGATTTATGAAAACCTAACCAGCTTTGCGTTAAGAAGGTCTTCTCCCTTGCGAACAAACATTGGGAGGAGTTTAGCCGAATTTTTTGCATCAAACTTTGGAACTGTTGCAGCGAATAAATCATACTCTAGGCAGTACTGTGCATTTACAAAAATAGAATTAAAACAACCTCCCAAATGCCACTACACCAAAACTTGAGCAAAAAAGGGAGACAGGGGTGCAAAGAACTGAAACCTGTATAAAGTAGGGACTAAGTACAACCCTGTCAGGAGAAGAGAAGATATCAGAGGTCTCCGGCTTATCCTTCCACAAGCTTATGAGATAATCCATTATATCTCCTTCCATCTGCTGCCCTTCACCAAAAAGAGTATAAAGGACATGCCCTGTGAGGTCAATCACATTCCCAGGGATCTTAAACATGCAGTAGCTTGTCCTGCAGATTTAGAAGGATGGGAAAAAATATTAGAAGTTCAGACACTAATACAACAGAAGTTCAGAAACTATAACCCCAAAAGGCAGGGAGAAATTAACAGAAGTTCAGATACTAATACAACAGAAGTTCAGACACTAATACAACAGAAGTTCAGAAACTATAACTCCAAAAGGCAGGGAGAAATTAACAGAAGTTCACATACTAATACAACAGAAGTTCAGAACAAAGTAGCATCTCTGGCAGCAACAAAAATAAGAAGAAGAAAACACACTCAGAATACTTCTCCAGACCTTCATCACTAAGCACACATTGTTTCACTCTCCGGGCCTCGGATAGATGAGGGTAAATGTACTTATTTAGGGGAGCGACAGCAGAACGCCACTTCAAAGGCAATCTCGATGCTCTCTTGGAGGAAGTTACTTTGCCAGACTCAACTGCCGGTTTCCTGCTGGTGATGACAGCATTCTTCCCACCTCTCCCAGCTACAGTGCCAGTATCAAATTTACCATTCGTTGGGTAAGCAATCTTCTCAAAATCATCATTCGACGAAATCACCTCTGCTTCATCTGCTGCGATTGCACCAACCTTCCTGGAGCAAGGGGTGTTTGGAGCACCACAAATACCGACAGCCTGCTTCCCCAACTTGGAAGGAATAAGGGTTCGAGCGCTATCATATTCTCTCGGAGTTGCACTCATCGATTCCTCCCTAGGTTGGTATTCCTGTGACCCGAGGAATGAATAGTGGTAATCGGTCAAGTCCAACGGATCCACTATCAAAGAAAAGGAAGCAAAAAAGACCATTAATTATAACTGAAGTTCAAGTACAACACAATGTACAATCCAATTAATATAGATGACATGGGCACTACTAAAGATGACCTAAAAAATGTGTTGCATTTAAAAACTAAATGAAGTTCAGGCACAACTAAAGGCATGGTTCAACATAAACTGATGAATTGGAAAACAGTCAACTAGAGCTAACTAAAATGCATAAAAAGGCATCATATCCTGAAGTTCAGGTACAATAAAAGATGAAGTACAGGCAAGCAGTCCAAGTGTCAAGGCTTACATGTATAGTAGCCAAACAGACTTTGGAAGTCTGTTTCAAACAGGTTAGAAGAAGCAATAGAGTACAACCATGTCTTTCTGATATCCGCGATATTATGATGGGAGTAGTTTGCAAGAACCCCATCATGAAACGAATTAACATTTGTAAGCATGAAGAATCCGTAGTCGATACTGCCATCAAACACAAAAAAGAACAGTGTTAGAAACAAAAAGAAAGCCAATGAATAAAAGAAGTCGCAGCTTACGTACAACTATAGTTAAACAGAAGTGATAGAGACAAAGTGGAACTCATACTTGTTATTCTGCTGTAGGACATCAATCCAATCCAAAAGGAAATGGTCAATAGTAACTAGACTGAAGGGTGTCTCCCTGTCGTTGCTGGCATCGATCCAAAGCTTCTTGATGTTATCAGTCATCCGCCGAAACAGGCGTACCGCACAGTCATCTTCTGGTCCATAGTGGGAGTCGAGAAGTTGGAACCTTGAATTCTTCAGGTCAAGAAATATCGAAACCCAATGACCAACACCACCCAAGTTAGCAGGAATCTCAGGCGGGTCAAAAGTGGGGAAAACAACCTGAAGCAACATAAACACACGAATCATTGAAAACTAAAAATTAATATCAAACAGTACAAAGAAAAATAAAATAATATAAATAGAGTGGATCGCAGTGCAAACTAATACAGAGACAAAGAACAAGATATTGCTTACAGAATCATGTGCATCCATGCTATCTGGACCAGTCGCCATGAAGTACTTCCTCACACGGGAATCGAATTGATCTCTCAAAATCTTGTCCTAAAATAATCCAGACAACGCCAACATATGAAAATACAAAATGAGACAAACAAGTTTTAAATAAAATGGTAAGGAACAAAATAGAAAAGAAATCACTATAGGGTTGACTTACACAAACCCAATACGGCAGAATGAGTTTATCTGATTTCTGGTATTTCGCACGTAGCCAATACAGTGCAAACGTAGCTACATTAGATCGAAGCATTCTGCGAGGATAAAAAGATATTGCTACATCTTTGTCGGCGTTCTGGGAACGGGGGTCCCCAGACTTCCCTGCCTGCGGCCTGCGGCGTGGCTCAAGTGGTGGCCCAGTACGGCCCATCTTCATCAGCACAAGACTCAAGACCCTCGCGAGGGGCCAAGCCTCGTGGGGCGGACGACGCTAGGCTTCCTCAGGAACGGCCTCGTTAGGCAGGCTCGCGAGGAGGCGGAGAGATCAAGGTAGGGTACCTCGCGAGGTGCTCCTGACGCAAGCCATGACGATCGAGGCCAGGCGGGCGCCAGGCGGGCGCCGGCCTGCGCAATGTCCTTGCTTCCTCTTTGGTGAAAAGGGGGCAAGCACAGACATGGAGTACCGAGGCATCAGGCAAAAGTTGCCATTTCAGTGCAACAAGACCAAGACCAGCGGAGCGGCAGGATGGAGGTCACCGTGGAACCCAAGACGGCGTCATCAACAGTGCTTTTCGCAGCCGAAGACCAACTTTAGTCAGGATAACTTGTACTAGATGTTCCCCTTCAAAATGGCCATTGTTGGCGCCCTTCCCGCTCAATATTTGGGAAGAGGACCAGGGCCTCTATAAATAGGACTAGCCACCACCGAGGAAGGGGGACAGATCGAGTGCTCATTGGAGAGAGAGAGAGAGGCGATCGAACTCACCCAAGTGGTTCATCGCACCAGCTCAAGGACACCTCTCGCGAGGCTGTTCTTCCCCTGTACAGTTCATCATCAGCCCCTAAGGCAATCCACCACACGACACACTTGAGTAGGGTATTACACTACAACGGTGGCCCGAACCCGTATAAATCTCGTGTCCCTTGTGTTGTTCATCATTTTTAGCTTAGATCTCATGAGGCGATCGGACGTAGATTGGTAGGGGAGAGATCTTCGTGCGCACCCCAGAGTTCGAACCTTAAGGGTCTGCTAGAACCCAACATCCGACATTTGGCGCACCAGGTAGGGGTGCGCCGGAATCTTCTTTCTTCCGTCCTACGTTCTGCCGCGTCACCTCCTCCATGTCTGGCGACACGACAGCCAATTCCGACCGCTAGGCGGCATGGCCTGCCCATGCCGTGCCGCCTGCCCAAGGTGACCTCAACCCCGCACCTCAGGCAGCCCGCGCCCAGCAGAACGCTGCGGGACACGGGCGGCGCGGTTAGGCGTCCCCTACCCTCACTCCACGGCAAGTACGATCGGTAGCAAGGACCTCAAGCCACGCTACGGCCATGGCGCCGCACACCCGACAGGAGCAGGCAAACATGAAGGCCGCGCTCACGATGGTGCGAGAACTGCTGCGGTGCAGACTGCAAGAAAGCGGCCGCGACGTGCAGCTCAAGTGCGTCGCCGAGCTCCTGGATGCCGCTGCGTCAAGGGCTCCCCCATTCTGCGTTCAACTTCCACCCCAGGCCCCGGGAGGATCACGGGGCGGGCCGATCCGCGCCCACGCGCCCCCGGGCACGGCTCAAGGCTTCATCAACACCGGCCTGGCCATCAGCGCTGAGCAGCAGGCTGCGCCGGCATTGCCCCTGGTAAGCGAGGGCATGCGCATCGCTGCCTGTGGTCCCAGCGGGCCACCACTGTCGGTGTTCTGGAATGGGGGTACCCAGACTTGCCTGCCTGCGGCCTGCGGCGTGGCTCAAGGGGTGGCCCAGTACAGCCCATCTTCATCAACGCATACCCAAGACCCTCATGAGGGGCCAAGCCTCGCGGGGCGGACGACAGGAGGCTTCCTCGGGCACAGCCTCGTCAGGCTGGCTCACGAGGAGGCGGAGAGATCAAGGCAGGGTACTTCATGAGGTGCCCATGATGCAAGCCATGACGAACGAGGCCAGGCGGGCGCCAGGCGGGCCCAGGCCTGCGCAGAGTCCTTGTTTCCGCTTTGGTGCAAAGGGGGCAACCGCAGGCAAGAGTATCACGCAAAGGCAACCATTTTGGTGCAACAAGACCAAGACCAGCAGGACGGCAGGATGGCGGTCATCGTGGAGCCCAAGCCGGCGTCATCGTCAGAGCCTTTGGCAGCCGAAGACCAACTTTAGTCAGGATGAGTGTACTGGATGTTCTCCTTCAAAATGGCCAATTGTTGGCGCCCTTCCCGCTCAATATTTTCGGAGAGGCCCAGGGCATCCGCCTATAAATAGGACTAGCCACCCACAGGGCAACGGGACGGATCGATCAGGAGATAGAGAGATAGAGAGAGGCGACCGAACTCCCCCTAGCAGTTCGTCGCACCAGCCAAGAATAGACCCTCGCGAGGTTGTTCTTCCTTGTACTGTTCATCATGAGCCCCTGAGGCAATCCACACACCACAAACTGGAGTAGGGTATTACACCACAATCGTGGCCTGAACCAGTATAAATCTCGTGTCCCTTGTGTTGTTCTTCGTGTAGTTTTAGATCCTTGCGAGGCGACGAGACATGGGTAGGCAGGAGGTGTGATCTCCGCGTGCACCTCAGAGTTCGAACCTTGAGGGTATACCGGAACCCGAAATCCGACATTTGGCGCGCCAGGTAGGGGTGTGCCGGAATCCGCCTTCCGTCGCCTCGTGTTTTGCCGCCCGTCGCATCCATGGCAGACACTCGTCGAGCCCATGCCGAGCGCCTGGCCGCTCTCACCACTCGCGTCGCCCAGACGGCCCCCGTCGGTGGGCGCCCCCGCCGTTCCCCGTCGCCTGCCGTCAATGCTGTCACCAGCCCGGCGGGGAACGAGCAGCAGGCGTCGTCCCTGCATCCTTCGGTGCAGTGAGAAGGCCACACCGCCACCCCATCGCTGACTCCAGCCGGCACCTCGTCCCACGCCCGTCGCGCTCCTGCGGACGCGTATGCCGCGCTGCTCCTGGCGCGGGAGCTCCTGCACTACCGTCCCGTCGACGACCTCTACGACGAGTGGCTTGGCTACACCGCCGAGCTCATCAGCGCCGCTGGGGGCTCCCCTGCGCCGTCCCTCTCACTGCACCACGCCCGCCTCGCTGGCGACGAGCTCTCGGGCGCCTCGGCCGCCTCCCCTCAAGAAGGCCTTGGCCCCAAAGGCGCGTGGCCTCAGGCGGAACCCGCTCGCCTGCGGCCAAAGACAAAGAACAGAAGAGCTGCCAGGAGATCCCTCACCTCCAAGAAGCCGCCCGTGTGCTCCCCGCACCGGCCCGGCACGAACGTGCTCCTTCTGCAGCGCTTCAAGACCCCGTGCTGCATCTAGCGGCATCGCATAGGGACTTCCAAGATCAAGCTCTCCGTCACCCAAGGCCTCCCGCGGCCACTGCAGGCTGCCGTGCCTTCACCGCCGAGCTGCGCAGCGTGGCCTAGCCGGGCAAGTTCAAGCCAGATCTGCCCCCGCGCTACGATGGCACGACTGACCCTGTGGAGTTCCTCCAGCTCTATGAGGTGGGCATCGAAGCCGCCAACGGGGACGAGAAGGTCATGGCGAACTGGTTCCCCATGGCGCTCAAGGACGGCGCCCACACCTGGCTCCTGAACCTGGCTCCTGGCACGATATCCTCCTGGGATGAGATGCGCACCCGATTCATCGCCAACTTGCAAGGCACCCGCGACCGGCCCCCGTCCATGAGCGACTTGTGCCGCATCAAGCAGCAGCCGGGAGAGACCCTGCAGAAGTTCATCCAGCATTTCAACAGCGCTCGCCTTAAGATCCCCAAGGTGTCTGAGGAGGCCATCATCTCAGCCTTCTCCGACGGCATGCGTGACGTCAAGATGAAGGAGGAGCTTGCGATCCATGAGGACCTGTGCACCTCCCTCGAGCTGTTCAATTTGGCGACCAAGTGCGCTAGGGCTGAGGAAGGGCGCCTTTCCCTCCTCGAGCTGCCAGCTGCTGACCCAGAAGAGAAGAAGCCCAAGGCCAAGGACTTGAAGCGCAAGGGGGCTGCCGTGCTTGCAGCAGAACCGGACACCAAGCAAGGCAGGGATCAACCCGAGTCATCCAAGGGCAGCCGGTACTGCGTGTACCACGACCTCCACACCCACAACACCAACGAATGCCAAGAGCTTAGGGTCGTGCGGGACGTGCGTGCCGGCAGACGCCCCGAGCACAGCGACCGGGGCTATGGCCAAGGAGGAGGAAGAGGTGGAGGACGATGGGAATACTGTGGCTGTCACGCCCTCGATGCGGCTATATCTCCCACGTGTTAAAGCACGACTTAGAGGCATAACCGCATTGAAAGCAATGTCGCAAGTGAGGTAATCTTCACACAACCCATGTAATACATAAGGGAAAGAGATACATAGTTGGCTTACAATCGCCACTTCACACAATTACATGAATAAAGCATTACATCATCCAGATACAATCAAGGTCCGACTACGGAACCAAAATAAAAGAAGAACCCCAAATGCGACAAAGGTCCCGATCGACCCCAACCGGGCTCCACTCTTGATCAACTAGAACGAAACAACACAAAGGGCAAGATCTTCATCGAGCTCCTCCTTGAGCTTGGTTGCGCCACCGCCGGCAACATAGGCACCGCAAACTGGTTTTGAAGTATCTGTGAGCCACGAGGACTCAGCAATCCCATTACCATGGGTATCAAGACTAGCAAAGCTTAATGGGAAAGGAAGGGGTAAAGTGGTGAGGTTGCAGCAGCGGCTAAACATGATATGGTGGCTAACATACGCAAATGAGAGCGAGAAGAGAAACAAAGGAACAGTCGTGAAGCTAGCAATGATCAAGAGGTGATCCTGAACACCTACTTACGTCAAACATAACCCAGAAACCGTGTTCACTTCCTGGACTCCGCCGAGAAGAGCGCATTTTAATTCTGATCTGGTGTCAAGTTATCTACAACCGGACATTAACAAATTCCCATCTGCCACATAACCGCGGGCACGGCTCTCGAAAGTTTATACCCTGCAGGGGTGTCCCAACTTAGCCCATGACAAGCTCTCGCGATCAACGAAGGAATAGACCTTCTCCCAAGACACTCCGATCAGACTCGGTATCTCGGTACATCAAGACATTTCGACAATGGTAAAACAAGACCAGCAAAGCCGCCCGATGCGCCGACAATCCCGATAGGAGCTGCACATATCTCGTTCTCAGGGCAACACCGGATGAGACTAGCTACGAGTAAAACCAGACTTCGAGTTTCCCCGAGGTGGCCCCGCAGGCAGCTCGGTTCGGACCAACACTTAGACAAGCACTGGCCCGAGGGGGGCTAAAATAAAGATGACCCTTGGGTTGGCCGACCCAAGGGAAGGGAATAGGTGGTGGTGAGGCAAATGGTAAAACCAAGGTTGGGCCTTGCTGGACAAGTTTTATTCAAAGCGAACTGTCAAGGGGGTCCCATAAATCACCCGACCGCGTTAGGGACGCAAAATCCGGGAACATAACACCGGTATGACGGAAACTAGGGCGGCAAGAGTGGAACAAAACACCAGGCATAAGGCCGAGCCTTCCACCCTTTACCAAGTATATATAGATGCATTAATAATATAAGAGATATTGTGATATCCCAACATAACCCTGTCCATCATGGAGAAATCTTCAACTTCACCTGCAACTAGCAACGCTATAAGAGGGGCTGAGCAAAGCGGTAACATAGCCAAACAACAGTTTGCATGGGAAAGGTGTCAAAGGTTAGAGGTTCATGGCAATATGGGATGGCTTGATAAACAGGTAATAGGTAGCGCAGCATAGCGATAGAACGAAGCAACTAGCATAGCAATGATAGTAGTGAGATCCAGGGTAGTGGTCATCTTGCCTGAAATCCCGCTAGGAAGAAGAACGAGTCCATGAAGAAGATGAACGGGCGTAGTCAAACGAATCCTCACAATCGCAACAATACCGGGACTAAGAAGCAACACCGAAAAGAAACAAACAACATGGTAAACACACAAGCATAAATATGGCATGATGCACAATCAAGTATGATGCATGTCCGGTTTAATGAGGCATGGTATGGCAAAGTGCAACACACAATACTACAAGTTAAGTGGAGCTCAATATGCAACGAGTTGCATATTGACAAAACACCACATCCGAGTTATTTAGTTCGCTCTCGTTTAGGTACACAACAATGTTAAATGTTGTTAAACATGTCAAGGGGTGTAACAAAAGTAAACTAAATATTTAGGCAAGTTTATATGAGGCCGGAATAACAAACAATAATTCCGGAAAATCCTCATATGCAATTTATGAATTTGCTACCGTTCTGCCCTAAATCATATTTTAATGTTGTTAAACAGGAAAATAAAGTGGACCATGTTAAACTAGGCATTTTTCCACCCCATTTACATATAAAGTTTATTAAAATTGGAGCTACGATTATTTAGTTATGAAATAAATCATTTTAGCATGGCACATATGCAAATTAATGCAAACATCAGTTTTAAATATTTTAACACGGATGAAAGTTGGATATTATTAATCTACACAAAATTCTAAGCATTTTACATGTTTAAAGCATTTTAAACCGATGCACCATTCATGAGTTATTATATGCATGAAGTTTAGGGTCCAATCTGTAAAACTGCAGTTCACTGGATAATAGACAAATTCAAATCTGGGAAAAAACACGATACGGGCCGAAACTGACTGGAGCAGGCCCAACATAAGGAAAAAAAAGGAAGGCGCTGGGGGCCTCACCCATGGGCTTCGCCCGGTGGAGGAGAGGCTGGCAGCCTTGGTGGCTTGGGAGTTGGGATCGGGACTTGAGGCCTCGAGGTGCGTCCTCACCTCGCTGGGCGGATCTGCCAGCTGGCTGGGCCTTGGCGGAGAAGAGGCCAGCGGGCGACTTGGCGCTGGTCCACGCTGCTTCGAACGGGTCAACGCAGCTGGGCTCGTGGCGCTGCTTCGTTCTCCGCCAAGCAGAGGATGGTGGGGCGACGGCAGCTGGTCTCGGCTTGCTGGGAAGGAGGTCCGCGAGGCGGCCGTGGCTGGAAGAGGAGACGGATCCAACCGGATCTGGGCGGGAAGGGCGCAGACGGCGGAGGGCGGTTCCAGCTGGTTCAGCGGACCCGGGCGACGACGGTGAGGGGATCGGCCGAACGGCGCGGGCAGCAGGGACTGAGCAGCTCCGGTCGGACTTGGTCGCGGACGGCGCTAGGATGAGGAGGACGCCGGCTGGGGAAACCCCGACGTGGACGAGCCAAATTCGAAGGCCGACGAGGAAGTGACCATCGATGGGTTCCTGGTTCTGAGCGAGAGAGATGCGTGAGATCGAGAGGAACCGGGGAAGCACTGGAAAGGGGAAGAAGGAGGCAACGGCGCTCATGTCGAGTGAAGCTTCGCCGGTGGCTCGCCGGACATTTACGAAGGCGGCGGGGTTCGCTTCGCTGTTGGAGACGAAGGGACGAGGGCCTCGGGCCAGAGGCGAGGCGCACGGGCTGCGCTGGTTGGGCGGAATTTTTTGGATACGGGAAGATCCCGAGGAAGGAGAGAATGGACAGAGGTGGCGGCGGCTAGGAGGATCGATGGGACAAGACCCCTAGGATCTAGGGTTGGACCTGTTGTATATAGCGAGTGGGTAGGCTTAGGGTCATTTGGTCCCTTCGATTAAAATCGGACGGTCGCGAAAAAATAGTTAGGGAGCCCAATTAACAAAATGGAGATGTTTTATAGACGTTAGGGGATGATCCAGACCCAACGGTAATGACTGCCCGGGTCGGGTTTCAGGAGAGTTTTCGGACGCACGCAAGAGGGGTTGCGAGCTGGCAAGAGAGGTTAGGTGGTCGGACAAAAGGGAAACGAAAACACAGTTGGTCTTGGGGCGGTCAACAAAAGAAAGGGGGGGACGTGGCAACTACGAACGGGTGCGAGTTTTATGAAAAACGATGCCGATGCAATGCGAATGATGCGATGATGAAATGCATGACATGAACAAAATGCAAAACGAAAGACAAAAACCCAACCACGGAGAAAATAATATATCGCATCTCCGGAAAAGGCAGGAGTTGGAGTAACGAATATGGAAAGTTGCATCCGGGGCGTTACAACACTCCACCACTACGAGAGGATCTCGTCCCGAGATCTAGGATGGCGCCGGAGAAAAAATGGAAGAGGAAGAGAGGAGGTAAACTAAGTTGCTTCTTTGACGAACGAGTGAAACCATGAACCTTGAGAGGTTGAGCAATTTAAAAGAAAGAGTACAACAGAGATGAACGAGATTGCAAACAATCTGGTAGAAAAGAGGAACAAGGAGTATTACGAGAACTGGAAGGTTGCAAACACTTGAATCAAGAGTTTAATGGACAAGATAGAATTTGAACACACTCCGGTTAAAACAAGATGAGAGAGGAAGAATGATATAATTTGGGCAGCACTCCGAGTAAATGGAAGGAATTGAACATGAACTTGACAAGATGAGAGGATACATGATGAAATGAACAACACACTGCCTCCGGAATTGAAAGAATGGCACAAGGGGTAAGAAACACTACAAACCGCACTCCGGTTGAGAAGGGAGGCAAAACTTGATAAGATGAAAGAGCTCGAATGAGAACACAACACTCCGGTTAAGAAAATAACATGATCTTTACAAAATGAGATGATGGGTCGAAGAGAGTAACATCACAATGCCTCTGGAACAAAAGAATAGAAGATAGATCACTGGAATAACAGAATGTAGGAGAAAATGCAAACTTCTGCCGCAAATGAGTTCGGAAAGCACCCTTCCAAGAAGGTTATAACGGAGTTGTTGGAAAACCAACAACGAAAAGAATAAGCTTGTGGCGGGCTTATGAAAACATCTCAAAATTATGAGGTGAGCTTCTGCCACCAACGGAAACAAATGATTGGATTGATATCAACAAGGAGACGAGAAACTTATTTCGCCGGGAGGACAAATGAAGAACTTGGGTCATTTATAAGCACCATAAATAGCAACAATCCTTAGGGAAAGCTTTAGGTGAAATATAACCCAAGATAACTCCAATGAAGAGACTGACGGGTTGCAAAGGCTCTCCTGGACGAAGAGAAAATGATGGGTTTAAATATCTCATTCTTAGCAACTTGTGAACCTCGAAACACAAGGAGAAATTGTCAAGAGTGACATAACACCATCTCAAGAGATAAGGTAGAAAGAATTGCACTTTGGAATGCAATATGAAGGATACTTGAGCTCCTCAAAAGAAAACATGTGTTAAGCACCAAGTTTAATTTTGAGTATAGCTTGGCGGGTCATAACTTCAAGAGAAATCTTGAAGAACAATTCGAGATTGACAGGAATCCTTGACGAACCACCATGTAGAGCCTCAATGAAGAACTCCAGTAATAGAAGGATGATGAAAAGAAAGAGAAGTTTAAAACACAAGGTGAAGGCTTGCAATGATTTAGATGGAGCTTCGCGACGAGATAAATGAGAGAGCTTGGAACTCCGAAAAGAAAGATGAAGCCTCTCGAACCGAGAATGTGATATGATGACCAACTCCGGAAAGAAAGATGAATCACTTGTAATCAAGAATTTATTCATCATGAATAATCTCCGGAAGAAAAGAATTGAATCACCTTGAGGAAATAAGAATAAGATTTATTGTATGCTTATCCTTCATCAAATTAAATTGATGGTAAGCAATGGATTTCGCATATTACTTATTCTCATAGAAAGGATTAAGATAGATATGGCGCAAGCTTGGGAAGGTCTTCAATGAACCACCGGTAGGATTGGAAAGAACGAATGAATTAAATGATAACGAAAGAGGTGAAATATTGAACGAACCACCGTAAGAATTGAAAATGAACGTAGCAAAGCCACAATTCACCGGGAAGAATTGGAAAACGAATGAAGATATTTGAGGGGATTTAGATACATGAGAACGAAGAGAACATGAACTGATTAGAGGATATTTGAACAAATCACCGGTAAGATTTGGAGAACGATAGCTACACGCTGAGAATGAAGAATTATGACATGATGGCCTTCGGAGGAAAGAAATGGAAACAACTCATGAAATGCTCTTGATGGTAAGAAAAGAATTGTCACAATCAAAACTATTATGAGGATAGCATGAAGCTAGAACCATGAATCTTCAAGAGAATGGACCAAGATTTAAGAGAAATCCTTCTTCGGTCTTCAAATGATGAGAATGACAACGAGAAACACCACCAAGAATTATTGAGGCACACCGGAAGAATCAAAAGCGAAGAGGTTGAGCCAACTATGAAAAGAATTTGAAAGATCTTGGAGAAAAGCATTTGACTGATGATAACTCATTCTTACGTCAAACTTGGAGAAGAATTTAGGATAGCTCTGGGAAAATAGAAGAGTCAGGTAAGATCCTGGGAAAAGACCTGTGGGTTAGGGCCCACTCAAGAGAAACACCGTTGAAATGATTTAAAGAGATATTGCACCGGTTGAATAAAATGGCTTGAATGAGATAAGATCCTCATAATAACTTGAACGGATAGAGAATGGAAACACGGAACTTCCGAGATATCTTCAACACTCCGGATGAAATGAATAGCAAGAGGTGAGTGATTGAGAGGTGCACCGGCATGAGAAAGCATTTTACACGAGGAAAGGAATATTATCAACACTGAAAGCTTGAATTGGATCCACCGAAGAAGAAACAACAATGAAGGATGATGAACTTGTAGCTCGTGAGCATCTTCACGAGGGATCACCGGATCAGAACATTGATTGAAAATAATGAAGAGGCTTCCCACAAATAAAAGGATACATGATTAAGAAATCTGAGTCCTTGAAGAAAAAGGGTGGGTGGGCGGGAAAAAACAAAGGCAACTTGGAGACGCATGAAACAAACACCGTTGAGAAGAAATGATAATTGGACTTGCTGATGTTGAAGTGATCGGATCCACTTGAAGAGAAACACGCCGGTTGAAAAGGATTGACATGACAATCTCGATTGTCGAGAAGGATTGGTATTCACATCGGAGTATGAGAACACCATTTCGGAAAGGTATGGAATCAACACTTGACATTGAAGCAACTCGAATACCACAACTCAAAACAAAAACAAAGGACTGGCTTGCGAATAAGCGGAACAAACATATGATAGAGATTTCGTCCGAAGTTTTAAGTGGTGGGGCCTACACGGGCTCGATCAGACAGCACCATCATGTACAAGGCAAGGCACATGACATCTGAAGCGCCCCCAGTCGGCATAGCCAAGGACTCTTTAAGACACAATGAGACCACTGTAAAACCAACCGTGAATAGGCGGACCACTAGACGTCGAACCCCACTTTCATATCATACATCCGTCGGAAAGATATCCTAAGAGCTACTTGAATTCCCACCTATAAACTCCCGAAATTCTCCGGTTATGCAATCAGGTGTTGGGATACAGGGGAAGCATAATATCTCACCCAAAACTAGCAAATCCTACATCCAGCTGTATCCATCCTTCAACACATAACCAAGAAACCTTCGGAAATCGTCTACCTCAACCTTCGAAAAGCATCCGTTATACAAGTCATGGCAATACTCCCGTACTCACCTCAGTACTGGGTTATCGGGGTTATCTCACCAACAACTGCATAAAAGAGATTTTCGATGTCGGCGTACTAAACTCAGGTATTCCAGAACTGCAACGATAAAATTATGACGACAACACCTCAGAGCTCAACTCCCCGGGACACTTCCACTAAACCCAAGACAATGTAATCATCATAAAACCATCGGAACGATTCCAAGATACCCGCGTGATCCTAAATTTTTTTTAATGAAATTTGAGGAGAGAAAAGTCAAAAATTCTATGTCAGGAGACCTCACCAGAGCGACGAAGGGACTGAGGAGTAAAAAGAATTCCTAACTCTTCGATATATGTAATCCTAAGACTCAAAATAGTTTTTCTAGACACAACTCGGCCGCTAAAAACGATCAAGCAGTGGGGCTCCTAAGGTCGGGGAAGGCTCTGATACCAACTTGTCACGCCCTCGATGCGGCTATATCTCCCACGTGTCGAAGCACGACTTAGAGGCATAACCGCATTGAAAGCAATATCGCAAGTGAGGTAATCTTCACACAACCCATGTAATACATAAGGGAAAGAGATACATAGTTGGCTTACAATCGCCACTTCACACAATTACATGAATAAAGCATTACATCATCCAGATACAATCAAGGTCCGACTACGGAACCAAAATAAAAGAAGAACCCCAAATGCGACAAAGGTCCCCGATCGACCCCAACTGGGCTCCACTATTGATCAACTAGAACGAAACAACACAAAGGGCAAGATCTTCATCGAGCTCCTCCTTGAGCTTGGTTGCGTCACCTGCTCGGCAACATAGGCACCTGCAAACTGGTTTTGGAAGTATCCGTGAGCCACGAGGACTCAGCAATCCCATTACCATGGGTATCAAGACTAGCAAAGCTTAATGGGAAAGGAAGGGGTAAAGTGGTGAGGTTGTAGCAGCGGCTAAGCATGATATGGTGGCTAACATATGCAAATGAGAGCGAGAAGAGAAACAAAGGAACGGTCGTGAAGCTAGCAATGATCAAGAGGTGATCCTGAACACCTACTTACATCAAACATAACCCAGAAACCGTGTTCACTTCCCGGACTCCGCCGAGAAGAGACCATCACGGCTACACACGCGGTTGATGCATTTTAATTCGGATCTGGTGTCAAGTTATCTACAACCGGACATTAACAAATTCCCATCTGCCACATAACCGCGGGCACGGCTCTCGAAAGTTTATACCCTGCAGGGGTGTCCCAACTTAGCCCATGACAAGCTCTCGCGATCAACGAAGGAATAGACCTTCTCCCAAGACACTCCGATCAGACTCGGTATCTCGGTACATCAAGACATTTCGACAATGGTAAAACAAGACCAGCAAAGTCGCCCGATGTGCCGACAATCCCGATAGGAGCTGCACATATCTCGTTCTCAGGGCAACACCGGATGAGACTAGCTACGAGTAAAACCAGACTTCGTGTTTCCCCGAGGTGGCCCCGCAGGCAGCTCAGTTCGGACCAACACTTAGACAAGCACTGGCCCGGGGGGGGCTAAAATAAAGATGACCCTTGGGTTGGCCGACCCAAGGGAAAGGGATAGGTGGTGGTGAGGCAAATGGTAAAACCAAGGTTGGGCCTTGCTGGACAAGTTTTATTCAAAGCGAACTGTCAGGAGGGTCCCATAAATCACCCGACCGCGTTAGGGACGCAAAATCCGGGAACATAACACCGGTATGACGGAAACTAGGGCGGCAAGAGTGGAACAAAACACCAGGCATAAGGCCGAGCCTTCCACCCTTTACCAAGTATATAGATGCATTAATAATATAAGAGATATTGTGATATCCCAACATAACCCTGTCCATCATGGAGAAATCTTCAACTTCACCTGCAACTAGCAACGCTATAAGAGGGGCTGAGCAAAGCGGTAACATAGCCAAACAACGGTTTGCATGGGAAAGGTGTCAAAGGTTAGAGGTTCATGGCAATATGGGATGGCTTGATAAACAGGTAATAGGTAGCACAGCATAGCGATAGAACGAAGCAACTAGCATAGCAATGATAGTAGTGAGATCCAGGGTAGCGGTCATCTTGCCTGAAATCCCGCTAGGAAGAAGAACGAGTCCATGAAGAAGATGAACGGGCGTAGTCGAACAAATCCTCACAATCGCAACAATACCGGGACTAAGAACCAACACCGGAAAGAAACAAACAACATGGTAAACACACAAGCATAAATATGGCATGATGCACAATCAAGTATGATGCATGTCCGGTTTAATGAGGCATGGCATGGCAAAGTGCAACACACAATACTACAAGTTAAGTGGAGCTCAATATGCAACGAGTTGCATATTGACAAAACACCACATCCGAGTTATTTAGTTCGCTCTCGTTTAGGTACACAACAATGTTAAATGTTGTTAAACATGTCAAGGGGTGTAACAAAAGTAAACTAAGTATTTAGGCAAGTTTAAATGAGGCCGGAACAACAACAACAATTCCGGAAAATCCTCATATGCAATTTATGAATTTGCTACTGTTCTGCCCTAAACCATATTTTAATGTTCTTAAACAGGAAAATAAAGTGGACCATGTTAAACTAGGCATTTTCCACCCCATTTACATATAAAGTTTATTAAAATTGGAGCTACGGTTATTTAGTTATGAAATAAATCATTTTAGCATGGCACATATGCAAATTAATGCAAACGTCAGTTTTAAATATTTTAACATGGATGAAAGTTGGATATTATTAATCTACACAAAATTCTAAGCATTTTTCATGTTTAAAGCATTTTAATCCGATGCACCATTCATGAGTTATTATATGCATGAAGTTTAGGGTCCAATCTGTAAAACTGCAGTTCACTGGATAATAGACAAATTCAGATGTGGGAAAAAACACGATACGGGCCGAAACTGACTGGAGCAGGCCCAACAGAAGGAAAAAAAAGGAAGGCGCTGGGGGGGCCTCACCCATGGGCTTCGGCCCGGCTGGAGGAGAGGCCTGGCAGGCCGCGGCTGGCTTGGGAGTTGGGAATGGGCCTTGGAGGCCGCTGGAGGCGCGTCCTCACCTCGCTGGGCCGGATCTGGCCAGCGGCTGGGCCTTGGCCGGAGAAGAGGCCAGGCGGGGCGACTTGGCGCTGGTCCACGCTGGCACTGGAACGAGTCAATGCAGCGCGGGGCTCGTGCGCTCGTTCTCCTGCCCGAAGCAGAGGATGCAGGGGGCGACGGCAGCGGGTCTCGGCGCGGGGAAGGAGGTCCGGCGAGGCGGCCGTGGCTGGAAGAGGAGACGGATCCAACCGGATCTGGGGCGGGGAAGGGCGCAGACGGCGGAGGGGTGGTTCCCGGCTGGTTCCAGGCGGACCCGGTGACGACGGGTGAGGGGATCGGCCGGGAATGGCGCGGGGCAGCGAGACCTGAGCAGCTCCGGTCGGACTTGGTCGCGGACGGCGCTAGGATGAGGAGGACGCCGGCCTTGGCGTGACGATGAGGCGGGCGACGGCTGGGGAAACCCCGGCGTGGACGAGCCAAATCCGAAGGCCGACGAGGACGCGACCATCGATGGGTTCCTGGTTCAGAGCGAGAGAGATGCGTGAGATCGAGAGGAACGGGGGAAGCACTGGAAAGGGGAAGAAGGAGGCAACGGCGCTCATCTCGAGTGAAGCTCGCCGGTGGCTCGCCGGACAGACGAGGGCGGCGGGGTTCGGCACTGCTGTTGGAGACGAGCGGGACGAGGGCCTCGGGCCAGGAGGCAGAGGCGCACGGGGCTGCGCTGGTTGGGCGGAATTTTTTGGATACGGGAAGATCCCGAGGAAGGAGAGAATGGACAGAGGTGGCGGCGGCTAGGAGGATCGATGGGACAAGACCCCTAGGATTTAGGGTTGGACCTGTTGTATATAGCGAGTGGGTAGGCTTAGGGTCATTTGGTCCCTTCGATTAAAATCGGACGGTCGCGAAAAAATAGTTAGGGAGCCCAAATAACAAAACGGAGATGTTTTATAGACGTTAGGGGATGATCCGGACCCAACGGTAATGACTGACCGGGTCGGGTTTCAGGGGAGTTTTCGGACGCACGCAAGAGGGGTTGCGAGCTGGCAAGAGAGGTTAGGTGGTCGGACAAAAGGGAAACGAAAACACAGTTGGTCTCGGGGCGGTCAACAAAAGAAAGGGGGGGACGCGGCAACTACGAACGGGTGCGAGTTTTATGAAAAACGATGCCGATGCAATGCGAATGATGCGATGATGAAATGCATGACATGAACAAAATGCAAAACGAAAGACAAAAACCCAACCACGGAGAAAATAATATATCGCATCTCCGGAAAAGGCAGGAGTTGGAGTTACGAATATGGAAAGTTGCATCCGAGGCGTTACAGTGGCCCTCGCCAAGGGTGGCGCGACCAACCTCGCGAGGACCGCTGGCAGGACCAGCCTCGTGAGGGAGGTTGGAGGGACCCACCTCGAGAGGGGGGTTGGAGGGATCAGCCTCGCGAGGATCGCCCACAAGGCAACGCGGGCCTCCCTCCTCTGCCACCACAGCCGAGGAGGAATGAAGACCATCATCAGGACGAGGGGGCTGGAGGCTTCCAGGAGCCGCGCGCAATCGCTTGCATCTTGGGCGGTGCTCAAGCCCCGGCCTCTCAGCGCATCTTCAAGCAGTTTGCTCGCGAAGTGAATGCAGTCCTCCCCAAGCTTGAGGCCACACGCCCTCTCAGGTGGTCAGCGTGCGCCATCACGTTCAGTTCAGCGGATCAGCTCAAGTGCGCGGCCATGGCCGGAGTCCTCCCGATGCTTTGTTCCCCAATCATCAGCAATGTGCAAGTCACCAGGACCCTCATCGACAGCGGAGCAAGACTCAATGTCCTATCCGTTGAGACGTTCAACAATCTCCAAGTGCCCTACAATCAGCTGCAGCCAACCAAGCCTTTCTCAGGAGTCACTGATAGTTCCACGGTTCCGATAGGGCAGGTTCGCCTTCCTGTTACCTTCGTGAAGCGCGACAACTACCGCACCGAGCTCATTGACTTCGACGTCGCTCACATTCGCCTGCCGTACAATGCCATCCTCGGGTACCCAGCTGAAAGATCGAGGATGTCGCCTAGAGGGGGGGGGGTGAATAGGCGCTTTAAAATAATTACGGTTGATGCTTGAACAAATGCAGAATAAACCTAACGGTTTATTTGTCAAGCACAAAACCTACAACAACTAGGCTCACCTATGTGCACCAACAACTTATGCTAAGCAAGATAAGTAACTATGTGATAGCAAGATATATGACAAAGAACAATATGGCTATCACCAAGTAAAGTGCATAAGTAAAGGGCTCGGGTAAGAGATAACCGAGGCACGGAGAGCGACGATGTATCCCAAGTTCACACCCTTAGGGATGCTAATCTCCATTTGGAGCGGTGTGGAGGCACAATGCTCCCCAAGAAGCCACTAGGGCCACCGTAATCTCCTCACGCCCTCGCACAATGCAAGATGCCGTGATTCCACTAAGGGACCCTTGAGGGCGGTCACCGAACCCGTACAAATGGCAACCCTTGGGGGCGGTCACCGAACCCATACACTTTGGCAACCCTTGGGGGCGGTCACCGGAACCCGTCAAATGCTCGGGGCGATCTCCACAACCTAATTGGAGACCCCGACGCTTGCCCGGAGCCTTACACCACAATGATTGAGCTCCGAACACCACCAACCGTCTAGAACGCCAAGGCACCCAAGAGGAACAAGCTTTAGGGTGCCCAAACACCCAAGAGTAATAAGCTTCTCAAACTTCACTTCCATGTATCACTGTGAAGAACTCAAACCGATGCACCAAATGCAATGGCAAGGGCACACGGAGTGCCCAAGTCCTTCTCTCCCAAATCCCACCAAAGCAACTAATGCTAGGGAAGAAAATGAGAGGAAGAACGAAAGAAGAACACGAAGAACTCCAAGATCTAGATCCAAGGGGTTCCCCTCACTTCGAGGAGAAAGTGATTGGTGGAAACGTGGATCTAGATCTCCTCTTTCTTTTCCCTCAAGAACTAGCAAGAATCATAGGAGGGATTGAGAGTTAGCAAGCTCGAAGAAGGTCAACAATGGGGGAAGAACACGAGCTAAAAGGATAAGGTTCAATGGGGAAGAAGACCCCCTTTTATAGGTGGGGAAAAATCCAACCGTTATGCTCACAGCCCGCACCGAGCGGTACTACTACTCCAAGGAGCGGTAATACCGCTAGGGCGGTAGTAGCCCTTTGAAACACAACAACGAGGAGGTAAAAAAGCCAAAAGAACCGTCGGAGTGGTAGTACCGCTTGACCTCACGGTACTACCGCTAGGGGTAGCGTTACTACTGCTAAGGGTAGCGGTACTACTGCTTGCGAGCGGTACTAAAAAAAATACATCCGTGCCTACCACTGCTGGACTTGTGACGAGTTTTTGGTCCCGAGCGGAAGTAGCCACGGAAGTAGCCGCGGTAGTACTGCTCCAAGCGGTAGTACCGCTCCCAAGATCGGTAGTACCGCTCCCAAGAGCGGTAGTAAATAATTACTTCCGCTCCAACCCGCGGTAGTACCGCTGCAGCCTTTTCAGAACACCAAAACTACCACAACTTCTGCAAACGGACTCCGAATTCGACGAAACCAAGTTTGTTGGAAAGCTAGCTACAAGGGCTAACACAATCTTGAGAGAAATACCAATAAAAAGCAAATGAGAAAAGTCCCAAAAGAAAATGGTGAGAACCCTTCCTCGGATAAGACCGGTAAAACCTCCAACACCGAAAACATCATAGAAGACGCATGCAAACTCCGTTTTCGATGAACTCAAGCTTGTAATCAAGATGACCATAAGCTCTAAGACTCACCAAGAGAACCAAACAAGAACCAAGAAACATGATGCAAGGATGCAATGGTTTGAGTTCTCGACGAACGATACGATCAAGCTACTCACTTGAGAGCCCCCCTTGATAGTACGGCTATCGATCCTATAACCCGGTCTCCCAACTACCACCATGAGACCGGTAAAATAGAAAACCTATCAAGGGAAAACCTTTGCCTTGCACATGATCCACTTGAGATAGATGATGACGATCTTGTCCTCCTCAAGATGGACCACCTTTCTTGATTGCGTTGGGTCGATGGAGACTAGATGATTGCTCCCCCATACTCCACTATGGGTGAGCCACTCTTTGACACATCTTCACAAGTCCATTGACACCACAATGGATGGCAAGCTTCAAGCACTTGATCTCTTCGTGATGCTCCACTTGAACTTGCACACAGCAATCTTGATGACGATCACCACTTGATGTCATCCTTTCCATGGGTTGTATGATATCTTCCTCTTGACGCAAGCCCATGGACACGTACCTAACCCCACATAGACTCTCACACAGACCATGGGTTAGTACACAAAGTGCAATGGACAATGCTTACCATACCATGGGATCACTTGATCCCTCTCGGTACATCTTCTACGCATTGTGAGTTGATCAAATTGATTCACTCTTGACTTAGTCTTGATCAACCTTGAATCTTTCCAACTCTCTTCGTTTGGATGATGTCTTGAAGGTAAATATGAATGATCACACAATCTTCTTCTTCAAGACATGCTTGCAATAAGCTCAACACTCACATGACCAATCTTTGGATAATTCCTTAATAGCACCTTGGTCAACCCATAAACTCCTTGAAACCAACACATGGACTTCAAGAAATGCTTATGGAAAAATCCTTCAAATATAACTCAATGCAACCATTAGTCCATAGAGAATGTCATCAATTACCAAAACCACACATGGGGGCACCGCATGTCCTTTCACCAGCCCTGGCCAAGTTCAGGGCCGTGACTCATCACAGCTACAATGTCCTCAAGATGCCAGGAAGCGGTGGAGTCATTACGGTGCCCTGTGAAGAGAGAGACGTTGTGTGTTCTCTGGAGCGTGCTTTCCAAGCCGCATCAATTGAAGACCCAGATCACAGGAGCGGGAGGCTTTCCGAGGCTGCCCCTAAGAAGAAGAAGACATCACCTGGTCCGACCCCTCGGGAGGCAATCCCCTCAGGGTCCGCGCCTGTTCAGGGGGCGCCTCCTTCTGTCGCATAGGAAAGCACGCCCGGCGCCCTCCTCGAGCAAGGCTCGGGGGCTCTCTCCTGGAGGGCCATCGACTTTGCTAGGATCACAAGGGAGGCGCTTGGGCACCACTTGGAGGCGTGCTTCAACGCACGTTTCTCTGAGGAAGGAGCAAGGCAAGGAGGGCCAAACCCTTGGGAGTTCGTTAGCGAGATCATTCAGGCGGGGATGGTGGCAAGCCGCCGCTTACCCGCCGTAGCTCCCCATCCAGGCGAGGATGGTGGGCTGCGCGTCTGCATCGACATACCAGGACTCAACCGAGCCGCCTCTCAGGAGCGCCTCTGGCCCTCACGTGTGGGACGCTGCGAAGGTCCACCCCACAGCTATGTTCGCATGCCTTATGGCCTGCCGAACGCGGCTGCTATGCGTCAGCGCCTCATGAGGAGCATCTTGGAGGCTCAAGCGGTCAGGCATTCCACAGTCCTGGCGGAGATGGAGATGGTCCGCGAGGAGCCGCCAGCGCCCGGAGCCTCCCGAGGCTCCTGGGCCTGGGGGCTCGTGAAGATCGGCTTCCGCAGCGCACGCCGTCCGCTACTTCAGCATCCCTTCATCTTCAACATCATCAGGTGACATCCTTCGAGTTTCATTTTCAGCTGGGAGCGCCCCCCAGGGCTGCATCATTCCCAGGCCGCGTGGGTCCGTCCCTGTGGCATATACCCCTTTGATTCATGTTTTTAGCTTACTTTATTGGGGGCGCCCCTCGGGCTGCATCATCCCCAACGTCGCTCGGGCCTGACCCAGCGGTGTTCGTCTTTTTCTGTGCCTATCTAAATGGGTTTGCTCCTTCATGATTAACGTGCTTGACTTAATCGCGCGCTCGATTGACACCAATTGATGGAGCTGCTTCCTCACGGCACGACGCTTGCGCACGGGTCCATGCCTGCAACGTCGACAAACCTGAATGGCTGAGCTCTGGCCGCGACAACCCCGTAGGGCGCCACCTCACCAAGCCTTCAGTGCCTCGTCATCCTCCCAGAGCAACCAGCAGCTGGCAGGCAATTGTAACAACAAACCCTCGCTTTTCTCATGATGAACTCACAGGATCGCTTTAAGGAGCAGCGTCGGGCGAGGCCTCCGCAGCGTCTCCTTCACTCTCGTCCGTGCGAACCGCTTGCACGTTAAAGGGGGGTACCTGAGCATCGCGACTCATGGACTCTTACTGGCTCTCCAGCCCTCACCTCCTGGCCTTGTCCACGGCATCGCGACCTGGCATACCAGCGACGGCTGAGGTCGCTCGAGGGCCGGGACCTGAGGACGTAGAGCACGAGGGGGAGCAAAGGCGAGAGGGAAGAGGCACGTGGGGACCTCGCCAGGCAACTCCTCAGCTGCCAATGCACGGGCCCGGCGCCGCGCCAAGAAGTGGCTTCTGACCCCCGAGATTAGTCATCCGCTGGAAACACTAGCTATCGCATCACCGACTTCGCACCTAATGCAATCCCGTTTTGGCAACGTCGCGCTCCTTTCTCACCAAACGATGACTGCTTGAGCGCTAAAGGGGACCTCCTGAGCATCGCGACTCAGGGGCTCTTACTGGACCCCGGGCCGCTCACCTCCTTGCCTTGACCACGGCATCGCGACCTGGCATACCAGTGATGGCTAAAGCCTGCCTTGGGACCAGGACCTGTCAGCGCAGAGCATTAAGTCCTCGCGAGGTTCGAAAGGAGGAACTAAGCTAAGAGGGGACGAGCATCTCGCACCGCTTCACGATAAGGATCATATTAACAAATGGAACTACAAGCACCTTACAAACCCCCATGGGGTGTGTTCTTCGATTCCTCGCAGGGAACAAAAGGAGCAAATCCTAAAGGGTGCTAACTACGCGCGCCTCCGCAAGAGATGCCATCATCAACACTGGGCCGTCAGCCACCGGCGCCAACCCCATACAGATCAGTGGCGACGGTGGCCTGACGAGCCCGCCCTGCTCCGAGAGAGACACAAGCTCGGGGGCTCGTAGCTGTCGTCGCTCGCCTCCGGAGTCGCGAAGAGCTCGGCGGAGTCGCTGGATCCTCCGACACCTCGCTGCCTGAGGAGCTGCTCGGGAAGCGATTGGCGAGCCTAGTCCTCGCCACGGTAGGGCCCCGTCCGCCTTTCTCAGGGTAGTACTCCAGCCGGCGTCCCTCCGCATCGAAGACCTTGAAGAACATCAAGGAGGCACCATCGTACTCGAGGTGGATTAGGAGGGCGCCACCCGTCCTGCCGACCCGGGTGATCTCGCCCCAGCCATGGGTCATGTAGACCCTGCCCGGAGCGACGACCTCGACCTCTGCTTCGGTCGCAGGGGTACTGCAGTTAGCATGCTGTAGCCAAATCTCGATAGGCCCCCTCGACAAGATCTCAAAGGCGAAGGAAGGAGGGAGGTAAATCCAGGACCAAGGAGGCATGGCGGCGTGAAGCACGAGATCGCGAGAAGAGCCCTCGGTGTGAACTCCAGGAGGAACGACGCGCACCGCCATGATCCGGCGGCGGCGGCGGCGACGGCGCCTCTGACGGTGCTGCTCGGCGCTAGCGCCTTCAGGACCCTCGATCCGGGCGTACAAGGGCAATGGGAATCCAGGCGGCGGCCGCTCGAACCATGGCCTCGACACCTCCTGCCAAGCGCCCCCCTTTTCCATGGCGAGAGGCGGGCCGTTTCTTCGGAGGAAGCGGGACAGGACCCTCTCGGGGGGCCTTTCCCTTCTCTTCGGCAGAAAACCGACGGATCTGTGCCATTGGCGTAGGAAGGAGCGAGGACGAAGAGGAAGACGGAGAGTAGCAGGAAGAGATGAACTGGAAGGGCTCGCGCCGTTCCGTACATATAGCCGGGGAAGGCCAACCGCCAGCCACCACGATCACAGGTAATCATGACCCGTTTTGCATGCAGGGACTTGTCAATTCGCGCAGTTGCCGAGGTGTTGTGTGGGAGCCAGGATGCCCACGTCCAATCAACCGCCGCGCGGAGCCCAAGGCCGCAAGCTATTGGGGTCTGCGGCGCTTCGCACTTGCCCCTTCGCTTCTCTGCTAAGCCAAGTCCGAGCGCGCCTTGGGCCCGGGGGCTACTGTCGGCATTCTGGGAACGGGGGTACCCACACTTGCCTGCCTGTGGCCTGCGGCGTGGCTCAAGGGCTGGCCCAGTATGGCCCATCTTCATCAACGCATTCCCAAGACCCTCGCGAGGGGCCAAGCCTCGCGGGGCGGACGACAGGAGGCTTCCTCGGGCACAGCCTCGTCAGGCTGGCTCACGAGGAGGCGGAGAGATCAAGGTAGGGTACCTCACGAGGTGCCCATAACGCAAGCCATGAAGACCGAGGCCAGGCGGGCGCCAGGCGGGCGCCGGCCTACGCAGAGTCCTTGTTTCCTATTTGGTGCAAAGGGGGCAAGCGCAGAGTATCACGCAAAGGTAACCATTTCGGTGCAACAAGACCAAGACCAGTAGGACGGCAGGATGGGGGTCATCGTGGAGCCCAAGCCGGCGTCATCGGCAGAGCCTTTGGCAGCCGAAGACCAACTTTAGTCAGGATGAGTGTACTAGATGTTCCCCTTCAAAATGGCCAATTGTTGGCGCCCTTCCCGCTCATTATTTGGGGAGAGGCCCAGGGCCTCCGCCTATAAATAGGACTAGCCACCCACATGGCAACGGGACGGATCGATCTGAGAGAGAGAGAGAGAGAGAGAGAGAGAGAGAGAGAGAGAGAGAGAGAGAGAGAGAGAGAGAGAGAGTGAGAGGCGACCTAACTCCCCCTAGCAGTTCGTCGCACCAGCCAAGAATAGACCCTCGCGAGGCTGTTCTTCCTTGTACTGCTCATTCTCAGCCCCTGAGGCAATCCACACACCACAAACTGGACTAGGGTATTACACCACAATGGTGCCTGAACAAGTATAAATCTCGTGTTCCTTGTGTTGCTCTTCGTGTAGTTTTAGATCCTTGCGAGGCGACGAGACATGGGTAGGTAGGAGGTGTGATCTCCGCGTGCACCCCAGAGTTCGAACCTTGAGGGTCTGCCGGAACCCGAAATCCGACAGCCACCTTACCGTCCCCAAGATGGAGCTTCAAGTCGAGCTACATGGCGTGTGGAGCACCATGGCGAGGCCTTTGGGGTGGTGGCCCCGGAGGCCTATGTGCCCCACATGGTGGATCAAGGGTACATGCTGGAGGAAGACCACAGCTCGTTCCTCCGGTCAGGCTGGGAGGAAGAGGCGCCAGAAGCCGAGCTCTTTTAGGAGCCTCACGGGAGCCTCGACAACTACCGGGTACCGCTAATTCCTCAGGAGCAGGCTTATGCTAACCATGGGTCGCAGGAGGTTCAAGTCACCTTTGCGGATGGCTGCCCCAGTGCGGCGATCTCCTTCCCCTCAGGAGGAGGGCACTGGGGGCAGCAGGTGAGGGGTCAGGAGCCAGGCTCCCCCCACAACATGCGGAGCAAGGAGTTCTTCGGAGGTAGGCCCTCTGTCGGGGAGGTGCCCCAGGGCCTGCCCCCGGCAGAGGACCCGTGGTGGTCGGGGGAACCGCTGGCGTCCCCTTTTCCCCATTGGCGTCGTCCTGGTTTCCGGTCGCCGTTGATGGGGCCAAGGGTGGCGCAAGGCGGGGCCCTCATCTGGCGATATGAAGCAAGGCCAGTACCTGTGAAGAAGGCCCAGTGCCTTTGAAGCTCGCCGCCCGTGACACTCTCACGTAATAATGAGTTGGGGCTGTACACGCCCCGGAGTCTCCGGAGAGCCGCCCTCGGGCCTCGGGGGCTCCCTCCCACGCCCAGTGGCAGCACTTAGCTCCGCGCTGGTGAGAAGACATCAAAGACTAGACTAGGGACGCGGCCTTTTGCTTTTGCTTTCTTTTTCATGCGAACAAGCTTTCTCGTCTCGAATCTAAAGTTGAAGTCGAATTTGCGTTTGTGTGTGCGGTGAGGGGTGTCGTGTCTTATTCGTGTGCTTTGTCGTGCCCCGATTTCTGTTCAAGTTGGAATTCACACTAGCTGCCTCCCCCTCGTGAGCCCCTCGCGAGTAGGGCAGGGCCCAGCACGTGCGCCCGCCGTCCCGCGGCCGGTTTTCGCTCCAGCCAGGCTCTCGCCGCAAGGTTAAATGGGACCCCCATGGGGCCCTTGAATGGACACCACAGGCCCACTCGAGGCTCGCCAAGACAAAGGTAAAACCACGACAACCTATTCATCGCGACAATCACGGCATTATGCAGGCACTCATCTGGCGCCAATCTTAAGAACACATAGGCAACAATCTTCTTACATGAGGGGCTTCCCCTCCCCAAAATGCTCTCACAACCTTCAGGGCCACGCCCAAGTCTCTTCTTGCGCAAGGCAAGCAGCGGGAGGAAGCGCGGGGTCAATCAGAAAAATCGCTCGCCGCATCTCCCAGGGCGTCCCCGGAAGCGTCGCTGGCACCACTGTCGTCGCTGCCAGCCTCTTCATCACAGTTGTTGGCTCCGTCTCCGCCACTGTTCACCATGATGCCTTCATCAGCGGCAACGATCACCCCGTCGTCGTTGGAAGTGAAGGCCTGGACGAGCGCATCAACATTGTCCTCCACCCACCACGCTAGGTCGCCTCGGACGGCCTCAAGCACCGGGGCGATGGCGGCATCAAAGTCGAAGAGGGGATCGAGGTTCTGAAGATGGATGAAGACGCGGGAGAATGCCCGCGAGAGCAGGCCGTGACTCCGTTCCTCCACCAGCTGGCGAGATCTCAGAGCGGTTCTCCAGATGCGTCACCACGTCAGTAAAGAACTGGAGGTTTCCGGCATAGTTGGTCACATGCGGCTCCTCGGCGGCAGCCTCGCAGATGTTGCCCAAGGCCGTGTTAGCCCTTTCCCTGAGCGTTCGGAGCATGGGGCCGTGCATGTGGTCCAACGTCTGCCGCTGGCGGATCTCGTCCGCATTCCGCTCCGCGACGGCCTCAGCATCATCAACCCGCCATTGAAGAAGGAGCAGTTCGGTGCGGGAGGAAGCCAGCTCAGCCTGCGCCGAGCCTAGCGCAGCAGCGGTGGCCTCAGCTCGCTGTGTGGCTTCAGTCAACCTGGTCCTGAGGGCAGCAGTCCAGCCCGCGGCTTCAGCCCTGATCAACTCCAGCCGCTCTTCGTACTCGCGCTCAAGGCCGGCACGAGCCTCCGCCACGCGACGGTCGATCTCCTCATGGATTCGGGCCTCCCGCGTGCCAACGTCGTCCTCCGCCCGGGCGACCTGGCGCTCCCTCGTCTCCAACCGCTCCAGATCGAGGTTGCGCTCAGCAGTCTCCAGCGTCAGCGCTTCCTCGCGCCTTCGGAGCTCCTCCTCCTTGGCGGGCCCCCCTTCAGCAGTGCAAGGGCGGATCGGCGCAGCTCCACCTGCTGCTCCAGGGAGTTGCACCAGTCTTGGAGCTCCCACGCGCGCTCCTCCGCAGCTTCGCATCGCTTGTCTGCCTCCTGAGCTTCCTCAAGGGCCCGGGAACAGGCCTCCTGAGAGGTCGCCAGGGATGCCTCGGCCTTGGCATTTTCAAGGTCACGCTAGTGGCGCGCGAGACCAACGGCCGCCTTTAGCTTGCGCTGCTCCTCGACTAGCCTCAAGCCTTCAGCTTCGAGACGCGCGTCTTCAGCCGCCAGCTCTGCGCCGAGCTGGCTCACCGCACCGGCTGCCCTCTGGAGGAACTCTTGGCGGAGAGCGCTGCGCTCCCGCGCACGCCGAAGCACGTCATCAACACCATCCTCCGCCGTCGATGCTGACGGAGGGCCTTGGAGTGGTTCGCCCCCTCTCGGCAGGGGGCTGGGGGCTGTTGCCCCTGCGATCGCCGGGCGGGCCCCGCAGGGGACCCAACCAGGCGTCGATCCACCTCCCCCGGAGGACCCAAAGATCGGCTTCAGCCACTCGCCGCCTATGATCAGTGGAGGAGCTCGGGATAAGCTGGTGGTGCCCGAGGAGAGCTCACGAAGGAAGAGCAGCGCATCGACCGGATTGAGGCACGCCGCAGGCCGGCCTGCATCTCCAGTCGAGCTTGCACCTAGGGCGGCACGTAGACTCGGGGCGACCAAGGTCGGTGAGGGAGGAGAAGCCTGAGGAAGCGGCTCGTCAGCTGGCTCCGCGGGCTCGTCAGAAGGAATCCTGAAAGACCACTGTCAACAAAGGGAGATGCAGACAAGGAACTGTGAGAAGGAGGGACTTACTCGTCCATGGCAAAGTACTTCCTGTGCTTCAGTGGGCGAAACGGGCGATCATCACCACCGGAAGCCTCCTTCCTCTTGCAAAGGGCCTCGAAATCTATGCGGAACCAGCCCAGGCTCGCGACATGAGGGCTGGCGCGCGGCATGGGAGCCGAAGCATCGGAACGGCCTAAATCAAGGGCACCAGCCTGAGAGGAGCAATCAAGTGTCACCTCTTGGTGGCCTACCGAGGCCTAGGTGTAGGATCGGAAGTATGTCTAGAGGGGGGGTGATTAGACTACTTGACAACTTAAAAACTTAGCCTTTTGATTGGAGTAGATTCTTAGTAAGTTCACAATGATAACCAAGTCAAGTATCACCCTACACATGCAATTCTAGAGTTGTGGCAGCGGAAAGTAAATTGCACGTATAGTAAATGAGAGGTGGAGAAGAGCAAACGCAATTTGGAGACACGGAGATTTTTCTCGTGGTTCCGATAGGTGGTGCTATCGTCAATCCACGTTGATGGAGACTTCAACCCACGGAGGGTAACGGCTGCGAGAGTCCACGGAGGGCTCCACCCACGAAGGGTCCACGAAGAAGCAACCTTGTCTATGCCATCATGGCTTACGCCCACGGAGGACTAGCCTTACTCGGGGTAGATCTTCACGAAGTAGGCGATCTCCTTGCCCTTACAAACTCCTTGGTTCAACTCCACATCATGACGGAGGCTCCCAAGTGACACCTAACCAATCTAGGAGGCACCACCCTCCAAAAGGTAATAGATGGTGTTGGTGATGATGAACTCCTTGCTCTTGTGCTTCAAATGATAATCTCCCCAACACTCAACTCTCCTCACTGATTTGGCTGTGGTGGAGGAAGGGATTGAGTGGAAAGCAACTTGGGAAGGCTAGAAATCAAGTTTCATATGGTGGGAGTGGAGCAACTTGATCTCAACACAAGGGTAGGTAGTTTTCTTCTCGAAATGTAAGGTAGGAGTAGTAGTTCTTTCGATGGCTCTCTCCACGAATGAAGAGGAGGTGGAGGGGTATTTATAGCCTCCACACAAAATCCAACCGTTACACACATTTGACCAATCTCGGTCAGACCGAAGTTGACAACTCGGTGGGACCGAAAGTTCAAATCTTGTGAACGTTGGGATTTTCGGTGGGACCGAAAATACAATCTCGGTTAGTCCGATTCTTCCAAAGTCTAGGGTTTGCCAATCTCGGTGGGACCGACTTTCTCATCTCGGTGACACCGATTTGAGTACAGAAGGTTACAGAAGCTTGGCAACACCAATTTCGGTATGACCGAGTTTGGAATCGGAAAATCCGAGAATCTTAGGGTTTGGGTATATGGCTGAGGTGGTTCATCTCGGTGTGACTGGGTTTGGAATCGGTGGGACCGAGATTACTTATGGGTTTATGTTGGAATGAAAGATTGCTGATAGTTTGAGAGATAAATCACTAAGCACTTTGAGCAACCAGATCATCATCATAACCTCATCCCCTTTTAATAGTATTGGCTTTCCTATGGACTCAATGTGATCTTGGATCACTAAACCAAAAATGGAGTCTTGAGCTTTTGCCAATGTTTTCCTTAGCATTTTGAGGGGTCCACATCATCAGTCATTGCCATACCCATATCATGAACTTTCTAAAATATTCTCAAGAAATGATTAGTTCAATGATATATATGTTGTTATTAATTACCAAAACCACCGGGATTAGTTGCACTTTCAATCTCCCCTTTTGGTAATTGATGACAACATATAGATCAAACCGACAAATGATATAATCAATGAATAACATCGTCGCTTTGAGAAGTATGTGATAAGCAAGAGCTCCCCCTAAATTTGTGCATTATTTAAGATTTGCGTTTGAATGCAAATGCACAATCGATTAGGATCATGGGTTACTCTTCCATGTCACATACATCTTGGTGGAGCGCACAAAATGATAAGAATGAATAACATGCACCCAATCACCAAGACATGAGTAAGTGATCATACAAGATATGAATGGAATATGATAAGCATCAAGCACACATTAAGCACAGTATGATCAAGCACTCATCAAGATCGAGCAAGCGTAGTATCAAACACACGAAATGTCTCAAAGAACTCAAAAGTATCTCAAGGAAAACCGCAAGCGAAAGAGCAAAAAACGAGCTCTCTCTCTCGAAGCCCTATGATCTATACAATTTCTCCCCTTTGGCAACAAGTTACCAAAAGTTCGAAGGTATAGAGCTAATCGTCACTCGGGACTCTGCTGGCGGCTCTGTCTGCGTCGATGGAGTGGAGATAGCTGCATCTGCAAAAGCTTCTGCTGAAGTCTGTGGAGCTGGAGGAGTGGATCTTGGAGCTGGTCTTTGGGCCAGCGGAGCTGTAGGAGGTGCTGATGTAGTAGCCACAGGGTCATCCTTTGGAATAGCAGCTGATCTGGGCTTTGTGGGCACTGCAGCAGGCTGCTCATAGTCATCCTGGACTAGATCATCTTCCATCTCCCTCATGAGTTCTGCCTTTTCCCTCTTAGCTTCCTCGATGTCTGCCTCAAGCTTGTTGACGGTGACCTGCACTTGATCGACAGCGTCGAGCATGGAACTTATCTTCAACTATCCTCTCAAGGCTCTCCGAGGCGCACTATGCTGGCAGGCGTAGCTCAATTCTCTGAGTGGCTTCAAGAAGTTGTTCTGCAATGCTCTTGGGCTTTGCTGCTGCTTCCTTCTCCGCTTTAGCTTGTTTGGCAGCTTCAGACTTAGCATGTCCTTCGACAGATGTGGGAGCATCCTCAGTCATCACAACCTCATTATCTTCGTGTTCAGGCTGCAATGGCAAGTGGGGTCTATCCAACAGGTAGGTGTCCGTGCCAAACTTGGCATTGATGAGCATCTGAATATGCGGAGCAAACCCACGACCTCTTACAGTGCTGCTTTGTCCTCTTGATAGTCTCTACTATCAGGTCCATCACCTTAAAAGGTGTCTTCTGATCTAGAATGTGCAGCATGTTGATAGAATACCCTCTTATCATGCGATGGTCTCCTGACTTGGGCATCAAAGTATGCCTCAGAATGGTATTGGTGGTTGGGAGACCTGCCTGAAGATAATAGACTGAACCAAGCTTCCATATCTCAACATCCTTCTCAGGTACCTCATTGTACATGTTCTTCATTGACTCGTGATTCTTCTTTGGAATGCCATAGACATCAACATCCTCCTCCTTTGATACTGGAGCATTCAGCAATGCTCTCCATTCTTCAACAGTTGAATGGAATCGCTGCCCTTCTGTCATCCATACAATTCTGCCATCTGAATAGAAGTGTGCGGTGGCATAGAACTGCATGATCATCTCATCATTCCAAGCAGTCAGTTTCTGACCAACAAACTCTGCAATCCCACAAGCAGTGAAGCTCTCATGCACATGTGGGAAATAGTCTCTGTGCTCTTCACTGTCGATGTAATCCCAGTCTACATATCTGGTGTCAGCAACAATTGGCTTCTTATCCATGAGCACTGTCTCATAAAAGTCTTGTTGCTCTCTGGTGTGGAATCTTGGGTCAACTGCTGTCCTTCTCCTGGTGGCATATGGATCAACTTGCCTCCATAGCCTGAGGCCTTTGTCCTTTCTTTCCTTCATATTTTCAGCTCGAGGATGAGCATCATTATGAACCGGCAATTTCTGTCTGAGCTTTAGCAAAACATGTGCCTCTTCATCAGATTCTGCAGGTGGCACATTGTCCTTCTTCTTCTCTGAAGCAGGTATGTTCCTCACAGTTTTCTTTGGCTTGGCAGCAGGTTTGGCTTGGGCTGCCTTTGCTTGAGCTGATGGCTTAGCTTTTGTGGGTGCTCTGCCTACGATGGCATCTCCATCAACTTCGCTTCGAGGAGGCTGAGGTGCTTCCTCATCAGAATCATCATCATCGCTTCTTCATGAACTAGCCTCTTCCTCTTGGAAGTTTTCTTGATCTTCTTTGGAGGTTTCTTCTTCCATCTTGAGCTTACGTACAACAAAGGATGGATTTCTTCACCTTGCTGGTGCCTTTCTTTGACTGTTTCCCTTGATAGCCCTTGGCAACCACTTGCCTTTTTGGCTTTGAAGTTATCTCCTCATCTGCAACAAAGTCAGAATCCTCCTCATCAGAATTCCTCTTCTTCCTGGCCCTGGTGGCAGCTGCAGGCAGTCCACTTGGAGTACTCCTCTCTCCATCATCTGAAAAACTGCTTTCTTCAGGACTTGTAGCTGCTTCTGGAATCTCAAGCGGCAATTCAGACCTGTTACATTGTCACTTCCATCGACATATGACGACAACTGTGAATAGAATAGGCATAGGCAGAATAGAAGAGTTATCACAAACCGCAGAGGATTTTGCAAAAGAATGAGTTCAAACATTAGTTTTAGGTTTTCACAGAATACATTTCGGTCGACCGAGTCTATAAATTCGGTGAATCCAAGTGTCTAAACAGACCATATACACCACTTTCGGTTGGACGAAATGGGTTTCGATCCGCCGAGAGCACTAGGGTTTCACTAAATCTTCACTTGGTCTTTCCGATTTACAACTTCGGTTTCACGAAAAGTGCGGTCTGCAATGACCAGAGGCCAAATCGGTCATCCGAGAATGTAGAATCGGTCACACGAGATGTGTTGGCGGAAACCTAACCTAAAATTTTCACTCGAATTTTGTTCTATGATCTAATCTGCTGGATAGGAAGATTTTAATCTTGGCAAGAAACTAGGCAAAGCCTATCGTGCATTGAATCAGCGGTTTGAAGCACGAGAGGAATGAAACTCACCCAATGCGGTGGAGCTTCACTCGGCTGGCAGCGGCGATGATGAGAAAGACCGTTGACGGCAATGGAGACCAGCGGCGAGGGCGAGAGAGCGGAGGCGATCCGGAGACCAAGGCGACGGCAGCGAAGGGTTTGAGGCGGAGCGTTTGAAGAAGTAATCAGCGCTGTCCTCGGTATATATATACCCTTTCTGTTGGTGGGACCGAGTTGGAAAACTTCGGTGGGACCGAGATGGCTAACTGCATGCGATTACACACTTGATCACGCCGAAATTTACAACTTCGGTTTCACCGAGGTGAAAACCTAGATCAATCCAAGTGATTTGGTCTGTCCGATTTGAGTATATCGGTTTGACCGAAAGTACTTAGAAGGTTTTGGAAGTTTAGGCTTTTGACGGATCGGTGGCTCGAGTGCTCCTCACTCGGTCTGTCGAAAAAGTCTTGTTCAAAGTTTGTGATATAAGCATGAATAGAGTTTGAGACAAGAAAGCATAGATAGCTAGGGGAGGAACTTAGGCATTCTTGTCCATCCATTTGGTCAAAAAGAAAAATCCAAAAGACCAAAGCAACAAATGGATGTCCTCGAACGGATAAAACCATGCATCCAACATGCTCACACAATAAGATAGCAAATGAAATATGTGTCAAACATGCACAAACAAAACACTTAGCAACTAGCACACAATTTGGCGATGACTAGGTCATCTATATATGAGTATATTGACTTAGGAGTCAAATGAGAACATTTGATCATAGGTCATACTCATCGTTTAAGCTAAAGTGGGGTTACCACTTTTCATAAAGCATTGATGTGTTCACATCATTAGAAGATGCTTTGGCTCATTTCTTTAGAGCAAAGCTCCCCCTTGATGTGAGAACCCCTTTTAAAGGGTCAAACTAACCTTGGGTTGTCGTTGAAGACTTCATGTAGATGTTGAAGATGTGGATGCTCAATGTTGATGAAGATCATCAAGAGTTGGGAGCAATCCTTTGGATTTGGGCACTTTCAATACCTACATGGGTTAGTCCCACAAGGAACAAACAAGGATATCCATGGACATAGATTGAAGTACACAATAGATGATGTCCATGAAAGCAATGATTACCTTGTCCCTTGACATACCAACATGAGGGTTTGTGACTCCATGAACTAGTGCAAGATGTGGAAGTTGATTGCACAAGTCCTTGCCAAAATGAATGTGAGTGAAGTATATTGGCGGAGTCACCCTCAAGAACTCTCTAGTTCTTCTTCTTGGGATCCACATCATCTTGATGGGAATCCTTGGTGTAGTAGTTGAGCTTGTCAAGTAGAACTTGAAGTTGCCTTGGGAACCCACTTGACCATGGCCTTGGGTGCTTGATAAATGCATCAATCTCCTCTTGAAGCTTGTCCTTGCCTTTTAGCTTGTGGTCTTGTGGTGGAAGGTCATCTTGAGCTTGTTCCACATTGGAAGAAGTAGGTTCATACTTCTCCTCTTGAGAAACGAACTTTGGAGTGGGATATTGACCTTCTTCCCATTCAACACCCTCGGCGTTGAACTTTCGCTCAAAACCAATTCCTTGATTCTTCGGTGTCTTCCTTGCTTGCGAACAATTTCCTCAAAGCTCTTGCTTCGGCAAGACTCTTGTAGACACCTTTCTCTATAATCCCTTTCAATAGACTATTTTCTTGCTCAAGTGAAACTTGGCTTGAAACATTGTTAGTGGAATCAAGAGAATTACTAGAAGTAACAACATTTGATTTAGCATGATTATTGTTACTACTAGATGAAGAATTTTCTTATGCTTGTCATGCTTAGTTTTGATAGGTGGCAAGAAATTAGACAAGAGAAGTCGTTTGGCAAGATATGAAGAACTCTTCTTTCGAAGATCGTCATTGATAGCTTTTAGAAACTCATGTTCTTGCTCTAGATTGAGCTTCTCGAAGCGTAGCTTCTCATGAGATCCTAGGAGCTCTCTATGATCTTCTTGAGTTGTTTCATGAGCTAACTTAAGAGTGTTTAGTTCTTTACTTAGTTGCTCAATCTCCTTCATAGCATTGTCATTCGATTCTTCTCGACTGTAAAGACTACTAGCATGTTCATCATTACTAAGCTCACTAGATTTATCATGTAAAAGCTCATCTTCACCAAGCAAGTCATCCTCATCACTATCAAAGTCAATAAACTCAGGATGTGATACCTTGGGGCCTTTTGCCATGAAGCATCTTCCAATTCCCTCATTTGGTGAATCAAATATGTCATAGGAGTTGGAGTTGGAGGACACGAGAGCAAGACCGCAACACCTTCATCTTGATCTGTATTCGGAGTTGGAGTGATAGCTTCTTTCGGAGTGATTGTCCGAGTCGGGCGGAAACCCATTCACCAACATGAGCTTGATGTTTTCTTCTTGTATAGCTCCTTGATGACTTGTCTTTCCTTTCCGAATCCTTGCTTCTCCGAGAGGATCTTCGTTCATAACGATCATCTCTACTCCTTCTCTCTTTTCGAGGCGACTCTTCTCTTGAGCTTCTTCTTCTTGGAGATTCTTCTCTTCTCTTGTGGGGAGTCGAACACTCATTTGAGTAGTGTCCGGGTCTTCCACAATTGTAGCAGTTTTGATCACGACTAGAAGATCTCTTTTCATCATATGATCTAGACTTTGAGCTTCTCTCCTTGCTTCTACTCCTGTAGAATTTGTTGAAGTTCTTCACCATTAGGCTTATCTCTTCATTGGAAACTAGCTTGTCACTTGAGGTTGTGGGAGCTTCAACTGCAGCTTTGTAAGCACCACTTGACTTGTTGTGAAGCTCTTCCTTATCTTTAAGTGTCATCTCATGAGCAACAATCCTTCCAATGACTTCGGTAGGCTTGAGATCTTTGTAGTTTGGCATCATTTGGATCAAAGTGCACACGGTGTCATACTTTCCATCCAAAGCTCTGAGAATCTTCTTGATGATGAATCGGTCGGTCATTTCTTCACTTCCTAAGCCTGCCATCTCATTGGTGATGAGAGCGAGCCTAGTGTAACGCCCTCGATGCGGCTATATCTCCCACGTGTCGAAGCACGACTTAGAGGCATAACCGCATTGAAAGCAATGTCGCAAGTGAGGTAATCTTCGCACAATCCATGTAATACATAAGGGAAAGAGATACATAGTTGGCTTACAATCGCCACTTCACACAATTACATGAATAAAGCATTACATCATACAGATACAATCAAGGTCCGACTACGGAACCAAAATAAAAGAAGAACCCCAAATGCGACAAAGGACCCTGATCGACCCCAACTGGGCTCCACTACTGATCAACTAAAACGAAATAACACAAAGGGCAAGATCTTCATTGAGCTCCTCCTTGAGCTTGGTTGCGTCATCTGCTCGGTAACATAGGCACCTGCAAACTGGTTTTGGAAGTATCTGGTGAGTCACGAGGACTCAGCAATCTCGCACCCACGAGATCAAGACTATTTAAGCTCATGGGTAAGGTAAAGGCATGAGGTGGAGCTGCAGCAAGCGACTAGCATTTACGGAGGCTAACATACGCAAATGAGAGCGAGAAGAGAAGGCAAAGCACGGTCGATAAAAGTATGATCAAGAAGTGATCCTATAGCAACCTACGTCAAGCATAACTCCAACACCGTGTTCACTTCCCGGACTCCGCCGGAAAGAGACCATCACGGTAACACACACGGTTGATGTATTTTAATTAAGATCAACTTCAGGTCTTCTACAACCGGACGTTAACAAATTCCCATCTGCCACATAACCGCGGGCACGGCTTTCGAAAGATCAAATCCCTGCAGGGGTGTCCCAACTTAGCCCATGACAAGCTCTCACGGTCAACGGAGGAATAGACCTCCACCCAAGACACTCCGATCAGACTCGGTATCCGGTACAACAAGACATTTCGACAGGTAAAACTAAACCAGCAACACGCCCGAATGTGCCGACAAATCCCGATAGGAGCTGCACAATATCTCTTTCTCGGGGCACACTCGGATGAGTCTAGCTACGAGTAAAACCAACCCTCAAGTTTCCCGAGGTGGCCCCTTGGTATCTCGGTTCGGACCAACACTCGGAGGAGCACCGGCCGGGGGTTAAAATAAAGATGACCCTTGAGTCTGCAGAACCCAAGGGAAAGAAAAGGGCTAGGTGAGGCAAATGGTAAAACCAATGTTGGGCATTCTTGGAGAAGCTTTACTTAAGCGAACTGTCAAGGGGTTCCATTATAGCCCAACCGTGTAAGGGACGCAAAATCCGGGAACATAACACCGATATGACGCGGAAACTAGGCGGCAAGAGTGGAACAAAACACCAGGCATAAGGCCGAGCCTTCCACCCTTTACCAAGTATATAGATGCATTAATTAAATAAGATATATTGTGATATCCCAACAAGTAAACATGTTCCAGCCAGGAACAACATCTTCATGTTCCAACAAGGAACAAACTTCAATCTTCACCTGCAACTAACAACGCTATAAGAGGGGCTGAGCAAAGCGGTAACATAGCCAAACAACGGTTTGCTAGGAATGGTGTCAAAGGTTAGAGGTTTGACATGGCAATTTTGGAGGCTGACGAGCAAATGGTAGGCATCGCAGCATTGGCATAGCAAAAGAGCGAGCAAACTAGCATAGCAAAGATAGTAGTGATTTCGAGGGTATGATCATCTTGCCTGAAAGGTTCTCAGAGTTGTCGAAGGCTTGATCCTCGTAGACGTTCTCAACAGGTTCCTCGTACACGTACTCGTCTCCCAGCTCTACCCAAAGCAAGAACACAAGCAACGGAACCACAATCAAACAAGGAACAATGCACAAGCAATATGATGCAAAACATGACATGCGATGCGAGATGAGATATGGAATGCATATGTGTGCTCCGGAAGGAAAAATGATGAACCGGGCATCAACTTGGCAAACCAAGTATGCCGCTGGAAAGATGAGATGATTTCGGTAGAAATCGATATAAAGATCACCGGAATCGGAAGCACGGTTTGCAAATGACAAGCAAAACAAGAATGACGCGAATCTGCGTTTAACAGCCCGATGCTACCTAGCACGCAACACGAAACTATGCTACAGCACCCCAACATACAAACAAAGCATATGGCAACGAACTACAGGAGATGCTTAACAAAAGAGGAACACTGAGCTACGGCTAAATCACATCATAACATGTTCAAACAAGCATGGAGAAAGTGCTCAAAATATCGGGTTCACAGACTTAGTGAAAATACTAACATGGCAGGAATTAACATCAGGAAGGCATGTTTAGAGCAAGCAAACAACATGCTACAGGAACTTATAATAGCAAAGCAAGGCATGACATGATACTACTCAAAGCATATATCAATAGTCCCTTACTGACCATAAGCCAAAAAGGACTTTAAGAAATGATGGCACCCATGTAAACATTGCAAGTTTTATTACAGATTTCAGACTTAGTGAAAATATCAGGACATGGCAAAAACAGTTAACGGGTAGGCATGTTCGTGAGCTCGATGCACTCACTACAGAGCAATACATGGCATGGCAAGGCAACCAACAGTAAGAAGGCATGATTATGAAGCTAAGCATGGCAAGAGCAAGGTCATAGCATACACGGATCAACTACAACGGCCTCGTGAAAATTGAATCTCATGCAAACAATCTGCCAGGAAACATTTTCAAGCAACTTTGGAGCAAGAAATGAACATGTTCCAGCAGGCTATAATTGCAACCAAGGGCATGAATGGATAGAGCAAGACATGTATATCAAATCATGTTTATAGAGCATCTCCAGATTATGCATAAAATGATTACTAGAAGCATGTTAACATGGCATCAAAATATAACAGAATCTGCCAGGAAAACAGTAACAGCAACTACCCTACTTTACAAGCTCAATGCACTCACTACAAGCATCACAAAAATACAAGGTCAACACCCTGGAAAGATGGCATGGTCTAGTCCAACATTCATGTAGAGCTCACACTCATAGGATGCACACATAAATCATGGCAAAAATGACAAAAGAGCTCGAACTGATAAGATTCTGAAACTAACGATCTGAAGCTATCTTCCAACAGCATTTCGGGCATCAAGATGAGCTCAAATGCAAATGATGCAATGGAATGAAATGATGTACTCTTCGAGACGAACAATTTGACATATTATACGCACAAAACGGAGCCACGGGTGCGGAGATGTGATGCGATGAATATGCAATGAAAATAACACAGATTCGGGGACTTAGACGTTTTTCTCACCCCGGGGAAAGTCAACGCGGGCACGGAAGCCGAGGCAGCCGGAGTTCCTCGCCGGAGACGACGAGGGAGAGGTCGGGGCGCCGGGGAAGGGCGGATCGGCGGATCCGCCGGATCCGGCTTGAGGGCGGCGCCGGCCGATGGGAGAGAAAGCGAGGCGGCGGCCATGCCGGCAGCAGCGAGCTTCGCCGGCCATGTGAGGCGCATGCGAGGCGCCGAGAGAAGGCGGGCGCTCGGCTGTCCTTGGCCTGGGCGCGAAAGGGCAATGGCAATGGCAGTGGCGGAGGCAGCGCTATATGTAAGCGTGCGCCGAAGCGCCTTGTGCGGCAGCGGCAGCAGGGAGAGGTTCGGGCGATGGCCGACTCGGCGGGGTGGCTGCTTGTGAGGCTGTGTGCGCGGCGGCGGGCAGGGCAGCTGCAGGCGGGCATGAACCTGGCACGGCGCGTGGGGCGGTGGTGGTAACGTGGCGTGGGGAGTGGAGAGAGGCGGGCGGGCGGCGTGGCGCCCTGTGATTGGCCGGGGCGACGTGGAGGCTGGACGTGTCCGGCCGGTGCGGACATGTCCGGCGCGGCGCGGTGGGAAAATTAGGTTTGGACTGCGGGAATTTCGGGAGGGACACCTATTTATAGGTAGAGGGAGCTAGGAGAGTCCAAATGAGGTGCGGTTTTCGCCCACACGATCGTGATCGAACGACCAAGAGCATGGAGGGGAGTTTGGTGGGTTTTGGGCCACTTTGGAAGGGGTGTTGGGCTGGAAACAAAAGAGGACATTACGGTTACCCGGTTAACCGTTGGAGTACCAAACGACCTCCAAATGGCACGAAACTTGACAGACGGTCTAACGGTGCTATACCAAGGCCGCTTGGCAAACCTCGGGCCATTCCGAGAAGGTTTAATACCCGCACACGAAAAGAGGAAGAAGGAACACGGAGGACATAGAAGTGCGGATTGCAAAACGGACAACAGGGAAAATGCTCGGATGCATGAGATGAACATGTATGCAAAATGAAATGCACATGATGACATGATAAAATGCAAATGATGACATGGCAAAGAGCAACACGCAAGCAAATGACATGGCAACGACGGCGAATAACTGGCGGACACCTGGCGCATCGGATCCGGGGTGTTACAACACTCCACCACTATGAGAGGATCTCGTCCCGAGATCTAGGATGGCACCGGAGGGAAAACGGAAGAGGAAGAGAAGAGGTAAAACTAAGTTGCTTCTTCGGCAAACGAGTGAAACCACGGACCTTGAGATGTTGAGCAATTTAAAAGAAAGAGTACAATAGAGATGAATGAGATTGCAAACAAACCGTTAGAAAAGAGGAACAAGGAGTATTACGAGAATTTGAAGGTTGCAAAGACTTGAATCAAGAGTTTAATGGACAAAATAGAATTCGAAACCACTCCGGTTAAAACAAGATGAGAGAGGAAGAGTGATATAATTTGGGCAGCACTCCGACTGAAAGAAGAAGGAAAACTTGATAAGATGAAAAGAAATTGAAGAGATGACCCAACACTCCGGTTAAACGGATAAGTAAGGAAAAGATCATGATCTCGACAACACGAGGTGATGGGTGAAGAGAGCAACATCACAATGCCTCTGTAAGAAAGAATAGAAGTAGATCATTGGAATAAAGGGACGGAGAAGAAAATGACAACTTCAGTCACAAATGAGGTTGGAAAACATCCTTGCAAAGAAGAATTGAAGGGAGTTGTTGGAAAACCAACAACGAAAAGAAAAAGCTTGTGGCGGGCTTATGAAAACATCTCAAAATTATGAGGTGAGCTTACGCCACAGCGGAAACAAATGATTGGATTGATATCAACAAGGAGACGAGAAACTTATTTCACGGGAGGACAAATGAAGAACTTGGGTTATTTATAAGCACCATAAATAGCAACAATCCTTAGGGAAAAACTTTAGGTGAAGTATAACCCAAGATAACTCCAACAAAGGATTGATGGATTTAAAATACCTCATTCTTGACAACATTATGAATCATGAAACATGAAAGGAAATTGTCGAGAATGATATAACACCATCTCAAAAGATAAGGTAGGAGAATTGCACTTTGGAATGCAAGATGAAGAATACTTGAACTCCTTAAGACAAAACATGTGTTGAGCACCATGTTTATTTTAGAGTATAGCCTGGCGGATCTTAACTTTGAGAGAAATCTTGAAGAACAATTGAAGAATGAAAAGAATACTTGACGAACCACCATGTAGAGCCTCCATGAAGAACTCCCGTAATGAAAGGATGATAAAAAGAAAGAGAACTTGAAAACACAAGGTGAAGCCTTGCAATGATTTAGATGAATCTTCGTGATGATGAGAGCTTGGAACTCCGGGAAAAAGAGAAGATGAAACAAATGAAACCGAGAATTTATTCATCATGAACAAACTCCTAAAGAAAGAATTAATCACTTGGATGAAACAGAATAAAATTACGTTAGGCCTATCCTTCACCAATTTAAATTGATGACAAGCAACGGATTTGGCATACTACTTATTCTCGTAGAAAGGATTAAAGAGATATATCAAAACTTGAGAAGGTCTTCAGCGAACCACGGTAGGATTTGGAAACAACGAATAAATTGATATGATGAACAAGAAGAGAGATCTTGAAAGAACCACCGTAAAAATTGAAAATGAGCGTAGCAAAGGCACAATTCACGGGAAGAATTGGAAAGCGAATGAAGATACTTGAGGAATTTAAATACAAATGAGCGAATAGATCACTAGCTGATTAGAGAATACTTGAATGATGCACGGTATGATTTGGAGAAGCGAGAGCTGAAAGCTTGAATGAATAATCTTGAGATGATGGGCTTCAAAGAATGAAACGAAAAGACTCCTAAAATGCTCGGATGGGTGAAAAAGATTCTCACAATCGAAAACAATTATGAGAGGATGGCAACAAGCTAGCACCATGAATCTTGAAGAGAATAGAGCAAGATTAAAGAGAAACTCTTCTTGATCTTCAAATGATGAGAATGACACGAGAAACACCACCAAGAATTATTGAGGCACAGGAAGAATCAAAAGCGAAGAGGTTGAGCCAACTATGAAAAGAATTTGAAAGATCTTGGAGAAAAGCATTTGGTGATGATAACTCATTCTTCGTCAAACTTGGAGAAGAATTTAAGATAGCTCGGGAAAATAGAAGAGTCGGGTAAGATCTTGGTAAAAGACCTGTGGGTTAGGGCCCACTCAAAAGAACACCGTTGAAAAGATTTAAAAGAGATGTTGCACCGGTTGAATTAAATGACTTGAATGAGATACCAATCTCGAAAGAGCTTGAACGAATGCAGAGTGGAAACACGAATCTTCGAGATATCTTGAGCACTCCGGAATAACAAATAGCGAGAAGTAGAATGATAATGAGGTGTACCGATATGAGAAGACATTGAAATGAGGAAAAAGGTATGATCAACAAAACTTGACTTGAATCCACCGGAGAAGAGAAATGAATGATGAATGACGAACTAGAAACTGTTGAGCATCTTCATGAAAAGAATGAAGAGACTTCACATGAATAAATGGATACTTGATTAAGATAAATGAGTCCTTGAAGAAAAAAAGGGTGGGAGGGCGGGAAAACAAAGGCAACTTGGAGACGCATGAAACAAACACCGTTGAGAAAACTTAGAATTTATCTTGCGAATGGGGAGAATGATCGGATGCACTTGAAGAGAAACACGCCGGTTTGAAAGAATTGACATGACAATCTCGATGATCAAAAGGATTGGTATTCACATCGGAGTATGAGAACACCGTTTAGGAAGGTATGGATTCATCATTTGACTTCGAAGCAACTCGAATACCACAAATAAAACAAAAACAAAGGACTGACTTGTAGAATAAGCCGGAACAAACATATGATAGAGATTTCGTCCGAAGTTTTCGTGGTGGGGCCTACACGGGCTCAATCGTACAGCACCATCATGTACAAGGCGATGCACATGACATCTGAAGCGTCCCAGTCGGCATAGCCAAGGACTCTTTAAGACACAACGAGACCCTTTGTAAAACCAACCGTGAATAGGCGGACCACTAGGCGTCGAACCCCAATTTCATATCATACATCCGTCGGAAAGATATCCTAAGAGCTACTTGAATTCCCACCTATGAAACTCCGAAACTTTACGGTTATGCAATCTGGTGTTGGGGATACAGGGAGCAATATATATCTCACCCAAGCTAACAATCCCTACATCCATTTGTATCCATCCTTCAACACATAACCAAGAAACCTTGAAATCGTCTACCTCAACCTTGAAAAGCATCCGTTATACAAGTCATGGCAATACTCCGTACTCACCTCGATCTTTGGGTTAGCGGGGTTATCTCACCAACAAGCTGCATAAAAGAGATTTTCGATGTCGGTGAACTAAACTCAGGTATTCGAGAACTGCAGCGATAAAATTATGGCGACAACACCTCGGAGCTCAACTCCCGGGACACCGCCACAACCCCTAAATGTCGGGAGGCACCAAGACAATGTTGTCATCATAAAACCATCGAACGATTCTAAGATACCAGCGTGATCCTAAAAAAATTTAGTGAAATTGAGAAGAAGAGTCAAAACTCTCGTCGGGATACCTCACCGGAAGGTCGAAGGACTGGGAGTAAAAAGAATTCCTAAACTCTCCGATATATAATTCCTAAATGACTCAAAACATTTTTCTAGACACAACTCGGCCACTAAAAACGATCAAGCAGTGGGGCTCCTAAGGTCGGGGATGGCTCTGATACCAACTTGTAACGCCCTCGATGCGGCTATATCTCCACGTGTCGAAGCACGACTTAGAGGCATAACCGCATTGAAAGCAATGTCGCAAGTGAGGTAATCTTCGCACAATCCATGTAATACATAAGGGAAAGAGATACATAGTTGGCTTACAATCGCCACTTCACACAATTACATGAATAAAGCATTACATCATCCAGATACAATCAAGGTCCGACTACGGAACCAAAATAAAAGAAGAACCCCAAATGCGACAAAGGACCCTGATCGACCCCAACTGGGCTCCACTACTGATCAACTAAAACGAAATAACACAAAGGGCAAGATCTTCATTGAGCTCCTCCTTGAGCTTGGTTGCGTCATCTGCTCGGTAACATAGGCACCTGCAAACTGGTTTTGGAAGTATCTGGTGAGTCACGAGGACTCAGCAATCTCGCACCCACGAGATCAAGACTATTTAAGCTCATGGGTAAGGTAAAGGCATGAGGTGGAGCTGCAGACAGCGACTAGCATTCTACGGAGGCTAACATACGCAAATGAGGCGAGAAGAGAAGGCAAAGCACGGTCGATAAAAGTATGATCAAGAAGTGATCCTATAGCAACCTCGTCAAGCATAACTCCAACACGTGTTCACTTCCGGACTCCGCGGAAAGAGACCATCACGGTAACACACACGGTTGATGTATTTTAATTAAGATCAACTTCAGGTCTTCTACAACCGGACGTTAACAAATTCCCATCTGCCACATAACATGAGCACGGCTTTGAAAGATCAAATCCTGCGGGGTGTCCCAACAGCCCATGACAAGCTCTCACGGTCAGCGGAGGAATAGACCTCCACCCAAGACACTCCGATCGGACTCGGTATCCGGTACAACAAGACATTTCGACGGGGTAAAACTAAACCAGCAACACCGCCGAATGTGCCGACAAATCCCGATAGGAGCTGCACAATATCTCTTTCTCGGGGCACACTCGGATGAGTCTAGCTACGAGTAAAACCAACCCTCAAGTTTCCCGAGGTGGCCCAGGTATCTCGGTTCGGACCAACACTCGAGGAGCACCGGCCGGGGGTTAAAATAAAGATGACCCTTGAGTCTGCAGAACCCAAGGGAAAGAAAAGGGCTAGGTGAGGCAAATGGTAAAACCAATGTTGGGCATTCTTGGAGAAGCTTTACTTAAAGCGAACTGTCAAGGGGTTCCATTATAGCCCAACCGTGTAAGGGGCGCAAAATCCGGGAACATAACACCGATATGCGGAAACTAGGGCGGCAAGAGTGGAACAAAACACCGGGCATAAGGCCGAGCCTTCCACCCTTTACCAAGTATATAGATGCATTAATTAAATAAGATATATTGTGATATCCCAACAAGTAAACATGTTCCACCAGAACAACATCTTCATGTTCAACAAGGAACAAACTTCAATCTTCACCGCAACTAACAACGCTATAAGAGGGCTGAGCAAAGCGGTAACATAGCCAAACAACGGTTTGCTAGGAATGGTGTCAAAGGTTAGAGGTTTGACATGGCAATTTTGGAGGCTGACGAGCAAATGGTAGGCATCGCAGCATTGGCATAGCAAAAGAAGCGAGCAAACTAGCATAGCAAAGATAGTAGTGATTTCGAGGGTATGATCATCTTGCCTGAAAGGTTCTCAGAGTTGTCGAAGGCTTGATCCTCGTAGACGTTCTCAACAGGTTCCTCGTACACGTACTCGTCTCCCAGCTCTACCCAAAGCAAGAACACAAGCAACGGAACCACAATCAAACAAGGAACAATGGACAAGCAATATGATGCAAAACATGACATGCGATGCGAGATGAGATATGGAATGCATATGTGTGCTCCGGAAGGAAAAATGATGAACCGGGCATCAACTTGGCAAACCAAGTATGCCGCTGGAAAGATGAGATGATTTCGGTAGAAATCGATATAAAGATCACCGGAATCGGAAGCACGGTTTGCAAATGACAAGCAAAACAAGAATGACGCGAATCTGCGTTTAACAGCCCGATGCTACCTAGCACGCAACACGAAACTATGCTACAGCACCCCAACATACAAACAAAGCATATGGCAACGAACTACAGGAGATGCTTAACAAAAGAGGAACACTGAGCTACGGCTAAATCACATCATAACATGTTCAAACAAGCATGGAGAAAGTGCTCAAAATATCGGGTTCACAGACTTAGTGAAAATACTAACATGGCAGGAATTAACATCAGGAAGGCATGTTTAGAGCAAGCAAACAACATGCTACAGGAACTTATAATAGCAAAGCAAGGCATGACATGATACTACTCAAAGCATATATCAATAGTCCCTTACTGACCATAAGCCAAAAAGGACTTTAAGAAATGATGGCACCCATGTAAACATTGCAAGTTTTATTACAGATTTCAGACTTAGTGAAAATATCAGGACATGGCAAAAACAGTTAACGGTAGGCATGTTCGTGAGCTCGATGCACTCACTACAGAGCAATACATGGCATGGCAAGGCAACCAACAGTAAGAAGGCATGATTATGAAGCTAAGCATGGCAAGAGCAAGGTCATAGCATACACGGATCAACTACAACGGCCTCGTGAAAATTGAATCTCATGCAAACAATCTGCCAGGAAACATTTTCAAGCAACTTTGGAGCAAGAAATGAACATGTTCCAGCAGGCTATAATTGCAACCAAGGGCATGAATGGATAGAGCAAGACATGTATATCAAATCATGTTTATAGAGCATCTCCAGATTATGCATAAAATGATTACTAGAAGCATGTTAACATGGCATCAAAATATAACAGAATCTGCCAGGAAAACAGTAACAGCAACTACCCTACTTTACAAGCTCAATGCACTCACTACAAGCATCACAAAAATACAAGGTCAACACCCCTGGAAAGATGGCATGGTCTAGTCCAACATTCATGTAGAGCTCACACTCATAGGATGCACACATAAATCATGGCAAAAATGACAAAAGAGCTCGAACTGATAAGATTCTGAAACTAACGATCTGAAGCTATCTTCCAACAGCATTTCGGGCATCAAGATGAGCTCAAATGCAAATGATGCAATGGAATGAAATGATGTACTCTTCGAGACGAACAATTTGACATATTATACGCGCAAAACGGAGCCACGGGTGCGGAGATGTGATGCGATGAATATGCAATGAAAATAACACAGATTCGGGGACTTAGACGTTTTTCTCACCCCGGGGAAAGTCAACGCGGGCACGGAAGCCGAGGCAGCCGGAGTTCCTCGCCGGAGGCAGCGAGGAGAGGTCGAGGCGCCGGGAAGAAGCGGATCCGGCGGATCCCGCCGGATCCGGCGCGAGGGCGGCGCCGGCCGATGGGAGAGCGGCGGGCGGCATGATCGGCCGGCGGCAGGCTTCGCGGCCGTATGAGGCTTGAGGCGAGGCGCCAGTGAGAGAGGAGCGGGCGGCTCGGCTGTCCTTGAGCCTTGGCGAGGGCGCGGGGCGCTGGAAACACCAATGGGCGGCAGCGGCAGCTGCTGGCAGCCTTGGCCAGCGCAAAGGCAGCGCTGGCAGAGCGGAAGCGGCAGCGAGGAGGCCAGCGGCAGGCAGGCAAGGCGAGCTCTGGCGAGCTGCTTGTGAAGCGGCAGCCTTGTGAGGCGGCGGGCAGCTGCGGGCGCCCATGGGTCTGGCAGCAGCGTGGGGCAGTGGTAGCCCGCGTGGCGCGTGGGGAGTGGAGGAGAGGCGGCGCGGCGGCGTGGCGCCTGTGATTGGCCGGCGGCGTGGAGGCTGGGCGTGTCCGGCGGTGCGGACATGTCCGTGTGGTGATGGGAAAATTAGGTTTGGACTGCGGGAATTTCGGGAGGGACACCTATTTATAGGTAGAGGGAGCTAGGAGAGTCCAAATGAGGTGCGGTTTTCGCCCACACGATCGTGATCGAACGACCAAGAGCATGGAGGGGAGTTTGGTGGGTTTTGGGCCACTTTGGAAGGGGTGTTGGGCTGGAAACAAAAGAGGACATTACGGTTACCCGGTTAACCGTTGGAGTACCAAACGACCTCCAAATGGCACGAAACTTGACAGGCGGTCTAACGGTGCTATACCAAGGCCGCTTGGCAAACCTCGGGCCATTCCGAGAAGGTTTAATACCCGCACACGAAAAGAGGGAAGAAGGGAACACCGGAGGACATAGAAGTGCCGGATTGCAAAACGGACAACGGGGAAAATGCTCGGATGCATGAGATGAACATGTATGCAAAATGAAATGCACATGATGACATGATAAAATGCAAATGATGACATGGCAAAGAGCAACACGCAAGCAAATGACATGGCAACGACGGCGAATAACTGGCGGACACCTGGCGCATCGGATCCGGGGTGTTACACCTAGAGTACATTTCAGCGACTCCTTCACCTTCCTTCATCTTGAACTTGTCAAGCTGACCTTGAAGAACATCTAGCTTTGATTCCTTCACGGACTCGGTACCTTCGTGCATTTCGACCAAAGTATCCCAAATCTCTTTTGCATTCTCAAGACGGCTGATCTTGTTGAACTCCTCGGGACACAAAGCATTGAAGAGAATGTCACAAGCTTGAGCATTGTTACGTAACATCCGCAACTCATCCGCATGATAGCTTCGCGATCCGGTACTTTTCCTTCCTCGAAGAACTCACCTTGCAAGCCAACACAAATAATGCCCCATCGGCGGGGGTTATGTCCAAGAATGTGCATTTTCATTTTATGCTTCCAACTAGCAAAATTTGAACCATCAAAGTAAGGACCTCTCGGAAATTACCCTCACTAGGCGCCATACTCTCCTAGGTTGTGAAACCAAGCTTATGGAGTCAATGCAATGAAACCAATCAATGGAGACCAAAGCTCGATACCACTTGTAGGATCGGAAGTATGTCTAGAGGGGGTGATTAGACTACTTGACAACTTAAAAACTTAGCCTTTTGATTGGAGTAGATTCTTAGCAAGTTCACAATGATAACCAAGTCAAGTATCACCCTACACATGCAATTCTAGAGTTGTGGCAGCGGAAAGTAAATTGCACGTATAGTAAATGAGAGGTGGAGAAGAGCAAACGCAATTTGGAACACGGAGATTTTTCTCGTGGTTCCGATAGGTGGTGCTATCGTCAATCACGTTGATGGAGACTTCAACCCACGGAGGGTAGCAGCTGCGAGAGTCCACGGAGGCTCCACCCACGAAGGGTCCACGAAGAAGCAACCTTGTCTATGCCATCATGGCTTCGCCCACGGAGGACTAGCCTTACTCGGGGTAGATCTTCACGAAGTAGGCGATCTCCTTGCCCTTACAAACTCCTTGGTTCAACTCCACATCATGGCGGAGGCTCCCAAGTGACACCTAACCAATCTAGGAGGCACCACCCTCCAAAAGGTAATAGATGGTGTTGGTGATGATGAACTCCTTGCTCTTGTGCTTCAAATGATAATCTCCCCAACACTCAACTCTCCTCACTGATTTGGTTGTGGTGGAGGAAGGGATTGAGTGGAAAGCAACTTGGGAAGGCTAGAAATCAAGTTTCATATGGTGGGAGTGGAGCAACTTGATCTCAACACAAGGGTAGGTAGTTTTCTTCTCAGAAATGTAAGGTAGGAGTGGTAGTACATTCTGATGGCTCTCTTCACGAATGAAGAGGAGGTGGAGGGGTATTTATAGCCTCCACATAAAATCCAACCGTTACACACATTTGACCAATCTCGGTCAGACCGAAGTTGACAACTCGGTGGGACCGAAAGTTCAAATCTTGTGAACGTTGGGATTTTCGGTGGGACCGAAAATACAATCTCGGTTAGTCCGATTCTTCCAAAGTCTAGGGTTTGCCAATCTCGGTGGGACCGACTTTCTCATCTCGGTGACACCGATTTGAGTCTGAAGGTTCTGAAGCTTGGCAACACCAATTCGGTATGACCGAGTTTGGAATCGGAAAATCCGAGAATCTTAGGGTTTGGGTATATGGCTGAGGTGGTTCATCTCGGTGTGGTGGGTTTGGAATCGGTGGGACCGAGATTACTTATGGGTTTATGTTGGAATGAAAGATTGCTGATAGTTTGAGAGATAAATCACTAAGCACTTTGAGCAACGGATCATCATCATAACCTCATCCCTTTTAATAGTATTGGCTTTCCTATGGACTCAATGTGATCTTGGATCACTAAACCAAAAATGGAGTCTTGAGCTTTTTGCCAATGTTTTCCTTAGCATTTTGAGGGGTCCACATCATCAGTCATTGCCATACCCATATCACTGAACTTTCTGAAATATTCTCAAGAAATGATTAGTTCAATGATATATATGTTGTTATTAATTACCAAAACCACCTAGGGATTAGTTGCACTTTCACTAGGGGACTTCGGCCTCGGGAGTGGTAGGCCGCACGCCCTCGTGAGTCACCACCTCGTGAGGCGCTCTGTAAGCTCCGGAGGATGACGCTTCGGGAGTCCCACGCGACATCAGCACCTCGACATCAGGCCCCCAGCTCCTGCCAATGCTTGCCTCCCTGCGACGACTATTGGGCAAGGACGGTGCGGGCGGCTGGGGGAAGGACCACAGCAACCGGGTTCTCGCGGGGCCCCACGAGGCCAGCCGGGCGTAACCCCCATTCGTCGAAGCGGGTCATCTGCTTCATGAAGTTGACCCTGTTTGAGCAAAGTTACAATCGGGCGCCTCCGTGTGAGCGCTGCCGGGGAGAGGGTCGTGATCGGGACCAGAGACCTTCTTGAGCATCTCAGGCACGAGATCCCCTTCCTAGAGCCTCATGTGGTCCTGACGACCGGAGTAAGCCCACATTGGGCGGGAATGGCGCTGGAGAGGAGCGATGCGACGCTAGAGGAACTCCTTCACCACCTAGGGCACCGTCACCCCGAGCTCCCTCAGCCTCTCGAAGCGGTGCCAGGTGAAGAAAAGCTTGGGGCTCGTGAGCTTCTTGTGGCCCCAACTAGGATTGGGGATGGCAGGCAGCGTCGGGTGCGCGAGCAGGGGGCTGGGCACCCCGACGTCCACATACAACCACCGCTCCCGGAACCCGCTCGCGGAAGGTGGGAGGCCGAAATCGATCCCTGAGGCGGCCGTCTCCGGCACGGCCTGAAGCTCACGCATCCCGAACACCGGGAAGGGTCGGACAAGTGCAGAGAAAAGAAGTGGCGCAGAAGGGCAACGGAAGGAGGAATCCCCACCATGGCCTCACAGACAAAGGCGAAGACAGCAAGCAGAGTAATGAATTGGGGGCCAAGATGCAGCATGTGGATCTAGTAATGAGAAAGCACTGCGTTGAAGAAGGCAAAAAAGAGGGGGAACCAGGCCTGCCCACAAGGCGTCGGCAAAGAATCGGACCTCTGTGACGATCCTGTCGAAGGAGGCGTGGGACGCGGGCCAGACCGTTGTCTTCCCGCACTCATTGAAGCTGGAGGCAAGCGCGGAGCAGACCTTCTCCAGGGCTTCCAGGTTGAGTATGAGCGATTTGTCGACGGCGGGAGCAGACACCGAAGGCGCACTGGTCAAAGGCGCAGGTTTCTTCCCCTTATCCTTTGTCGTTGGCGCCATGGCAATGAGAAGGGAGAAGAACTCGAGATGGATTGGAGGCAGAAGCAGAGGCTCGAGGAGGTAAGGGGAACAAGGAGCGCGCAGGCTGCGAAGGGAGGATAACTTTGTACAAGCCTCGTGTCCGCCTAGCCAGGCGTGTAATGGGGAAGCGTGGGGAAGCGGAGACGCCCACGTCCAATCAACCACCACGCGGTGCCTAAGCCGCAGGCTGATGGGGCCCGCGGCGCTCCGCACTTGCCCCTTCGCTTCTCCGCTAAGCCAAGTCCGAGCGTGCCTTGGGCCCGGGGGCTACTGTCGGCGTTCTCGGAACAGGGGTCCCAAGACATGCCTTCCTGTGGCCTGCGCGCGTGGCTCAAGTGGTGGCCCAGTACGGCCCATCTTCATCAGCACAAGAACCAAGACCCTTGCAAGGAGCCAAGCCTCGTAGGGCGGACGACGCTAGGCTTCCGCAGGAATGGCCTCGCCAGGCAGGCTCACGAGGAGGCGGAGAGAGCAAGGCAGGGTACCTCGCGAGGTGCCCGTGACGCAAGCCATGACGATCGAGGCCGGTGAGGCGCCCGGCTCTGTGATGTCCTTGCTTCCTCTTTGGTGCAAAGGGGCAAGCACGGATGTGGAGTCCGAGGCATCATGCAAAGGTTGCCATTTGGTCTGTGAGACCAAGACCAGCAGAGCGGCAGGATGGAGGTCACCGTGGAGCCCAAAACGGCATCATCACCAGTGCTTTTGGCAGCCGAAGACCAACTTTAGCCAGGATAACTTGTACTAGATGTTCCCCTTCAAAATGGCCGTTGTTGGCGCCCATCCCGCTCAATATTTGGGAATAGGACCAGGGCCTCTATAAATAGGACTAGCCACCACCGAGGAAGGGGGACAGATCGAGTGCTCATTAGAGAGAGAGGCGATCGAACTCACCCAAGCAGTTCATCGCACCAACTCTAGGACACCTCTCGCGAGGCTGTTCTTCCCCTGTACTGTTCATCATCAGCCCCTGAGGCAATCCACCACACCACACACTGGAGTAGGATATTACACCTGGCGGTGGCCCGAACGATATAAATCTCGTGTCCCTTGTGTTGTTCATCGTTTTTTGCTTAGATCTCATGAGGCGATCGGACGTAGATCGGTAGGGTTGAGATCTTCGTGTGCACCCCAGAGTTCGAACCTTAAGGGTCTGCCGGAACCCAAAATCCGACAATCATCAAACAGTAGCTTCACACTCATTGTTTTGGAACATAATCTTTGATCTAAAACAAGCAATAGAAAGTAAAAAAGAACTTAAGCATCAGGAACTCAAGAAAGTCATCCACACATATAAGCACAGAAGTTCAGCTACATCACAATAGGCAGTAAAAAAAGACTAGATGTTCAGCACAGAGAAGGAATTAGAAGTTCAGCAACAAAGTGTAAAGAAGTTCAGGTATGAAACAACAGGCAGTTCATAGTGGTAGATGGATGTAAATTTTGGCCAGCTGCACTTACCTCTTAGAATAGTCATTCTTAAGCCTAGTAACACTGAAATAAAAGTCATCAACCTTATTTCGGACGACAACAAGTTCACTATCTGCTCAGCAAAAGAAATAGAAAATAAGAGCAAGATTCCAACACAACATTCAAACACAAGCACATCTCCGCTGCTACACCAGAAAAGCTAAAACAATAGGATTATAAACATCACAACCCATGCATTACAGACTACCCCCCACATAGAAATAGGTTCACTTAACTTTATTTACAAACCAACCGACAAAGCACAAACTAGAAGTTCAACTTGCACCACACAGGCAGTTCACAGGGATATCATGAACCAAAACCAAAAACAAAAGGAACGGGGGATGGGGAAAGAAGAGAGAAGCATGCTCCTCTCTTTATGGATTCTTGCCTATTCCAGTCGCAGCACTGGAATGATCAACCCCCTCTCCCACGCTATCGCTTTCGGTCTCTTCATCGTCATCTCCAGTAGACATTGCAGCATCATCAGCGAGGACAACAACAGCTGTTGGACCAGCTGGAGAATCTGAAACAACAAAAACTGTTGGAGCAGTTGGAGCAGCTAGAGAACCAGCATCAACAACAACTGATGGCTCTGCTGTAGGAGACTTCTCCGGTCCTGCAGCAGCACAACCACCACTCTCAATAGCAGCCTCGACAGGATCTGTCTCCAAAATGATATCTCCAGCTGTCTTGCCCTGCTCAGCATCAGAAACCACATCGCCAATGGACGACTGAATTTCAGTTGGCTCCACCCCGCCAGAGCAGTCGGTGCCTGACACGGTCTTGTCTACAACCTTCTCTGGAGAAACACTAGAATCATCATTCTGCAGCAAAGAACAGAAAGTTATTACAAATGGGCACACAGTGATAAAATGCAAAAACAAGTATAATAAAAAAATGAGACAAATGGACAAGAAAAATGGTACTTTATTTTCATTGCCATGAACCTCATCAACTGATACATCACTCACGGGAACATGTTCATGCACATGAGCAGTTGCGCTTTCAGGTAAAACATCCTCCTCAACCCTAGCATCATCATCAACAGCCTATAAAAAATCATGTAGAACACAAATGCCTAATCAGTAGAAGTTCACATTACATAATAAAAGAAGGTTAGCTATGACAAAATGACACATAGTGGAAGTCTAAATACAGTAAACATAGAAAGGCAGATATCAAACTACTCTAATGCAAAAGGGAACAAAAAGGGCCAGTTATGGAAATGACAGAAGTTCAGGTGTTGTAGCCCCTAAAGTTCAGGTATTGTAAACAGAGAAGGTCACCTAGGAAACACTAGTGCTAAGAGGAAAAGGTTTAGGACACATGAAATCAATAAGGGTCACCTGTGACTACAAAACAGTAATAACTGAAAAGCTAACAATGAACATTAATGCACAGAAAATATCAAAAAGCCAACACAAACAAACCTCTTTGGTATGATCCACATGGCCCCCTTCACGACCCAAACAAACAGGATCTTGCCTCTGAATCTGACTCACAACAACACTTGCCTCATCTTCAAACGGCTTGCAACGAACATCCTGCATTTCCTTGAACAACCGAAAGCTAGCACGGAGGTGGGAAGTGCTCTCACGAAGCTCAGCAAGATATTTAGCTTCAATCGACAAAAGCTCATTTGAAGACTCAACATCAAAACTATGGCCGGGAGGAAGAATCCCATCCACGCGACTAAGACGCTCAACCATTGTCGGAACACAACCCATCTCTCCACAAACAGTTTCCAGAAGTCCATCAATCCTAGCAAGGGAAACATTCGCAGCATCAAACAAACCCTCAGAGGACACGCCACCTGCAGCACTCACACGGGCAGAAGAACCTCCTGGATCTACAAGGGGAGCACCAGTGTTAACATCCCGGGGGAATTCAAATCTTGGGGAAGTTCCACTCCCTAGGCCGGAGGCACGAGGCATAGTAAGAACAGGATGTTCAATAACCCTAAAGAACAAAACCTCAGCTTGTGTCTTCCACTGCATACAAAAACAAAAGTCACTGTGTCAATTAAGCAACAAATGAAAGAACATGGAAGCGAGACATACGAAAGCGATGTGAAGTTCAAGTTAGTATGACAAGCTGATACTGAAAAAAAGACAATGAAAAGGAAAAAAGGCAGAACAATCAGATACACAAACTACACCAAAAATTCCACTAATGCCTACACGCATTACATTTCAGAAGTCCAACTATGTCTACATAGGTAGTACAACCATGTATGACCAGAAGTTAACATGCTTTTAAACTGTTAGAAATTTACATAGCGGAAGTTCAACCATGTACAACAACAAGTTAAGCTAATTTATTATGTATTTATCCAGAGTTCACATATGTACACAAAGGCAGTAATACAATATAAGCCAAGCAGTTCAGCTAATTTACTCATCTATATGAAGTAGAAGGTCAACTATGTACATAGCAGAAGTTCAACCATGTACACCAAGGCAGTGCTAACTACACAGGAAAGAAGAAACACTCACAGGCAGTTTCCCAAACATCCAGGTGGCTGGGTCATCATCACCCTTCCTGACCAAGTCAGCAGCAGCAAGCTCAAGAAGATTGGCCTGATTCATGAAACTTATGCGAGGGGTCCTCAAGTCAACAACAGGCTTCTTTCCAATGAAAACACAGTCCAAATACATAAGAAGTGACGCGATGGCACAGCCTATGACAACTTTTCCTCTGCTAGTCCCTAGCTGATACCTAGGAACAGCCCTTCGAATGTCATCAACAACCAACTGGCAGTAGTCCACTTCTGACATATCTTCAGAGACAAGGTTCTCAGCCATTGCTGCCTCACTGGACACTCGTGTAGACGTACCAGGAATAACCACCTTCATGAATAGAATCAGGTAAAACACCTACAGAGCTAGATCATCATTCGTCTCATCCTCCACAAGTTTCGTAAGGATATTCCGCAGATCCTTTGTCTTGATGTCGTCACCCCTACCGTAGCCAAGTTTGGACTTCAGCCTCATGACCGCATCATCAAACCCATCATTCGAGGGCCTAGGAGGGGTACGATCACTTTGAGGGAATCCAAAAAGATGGTGAATAGCATCACTTGCAATACGCAGAACCTTGTTCGCCTCACCCATGTCCAGAATCATGGTTGTAGGGTCAATCCTCGTGTAGATGTGGCCCATCAAAGGACGAGAAATGTTGGAATCAACAGTCAAGTCAAATACACAACCAAAACCAGCCTTGATAACCCTCTTCCTATGTCTAAGTTTTAGCATTTTCGCACACGTCTTGACCTCTTTCAGTGAGCAGCAAATCGTCTTGTTAAAATGTTTCGCCGCATCTCCTCCTTCGTCACCTTCTTTGGGCGCTTTGCCTGCTCTCTTCCTCCTCTCAGGCTGCTTCGCAAGCTAATACTGAAAAAATACAATGACAAGGAAAAAAGGAAGAACAATGAGATACACAAACTACAACAAAATTCCACTAATGCCTAGATACAAAGTACATTTCAGAAGTCCAACTATGTCTATATAGGCAGTACAACCATGTAAGATCAGAAGTCCAACTATGTCTACATAGGCAGTACAACCATGTATGATCAGAAGTCCAACTATGTCTACATAGGCAGTACAACCATGTATGACTAGAAGTTAGCATGCATTCAAAATGTTAGAAATGTACATAGCAGAAGTACAACCATGTACACCAAGGAAGTAATAAAACATGTACAACAACAAGTTAAGCTAATTTCTTATGTATTTATCCAGAAGTTCACCTATGTACACAAAGGCAGTAATACCATATAAGCCAAGCAGTCCAGCTAATTTACTCATCTATATGAAGTAGAAGGTCAGCTATGTACATAGCAGAAGTTCAACCATGAACACAAAGGCAGTGCTACAAACACAAAAACTACAACAATTCTACAAATGCTCTCAAAATCAGGAAACATGAGAAATTCATACCTGATTAGCGGCAGCAGCATCATCCTCGTCATCAGCGTTGAAATCAACATCATCCTTGTCCTCTGGATTAACACGAGAACACTTCTTCACACCCTTGTTGACCTTTGCAGGTGCAACCTTGCGCTTAATGCCGCATTTCTCCCCCTTACCAGATGCACCAGCACCAAGCGGAGAAGGCGTAAGTGTCGCAGTGGCAAGCACACGAGGACTATGTCGTGGAATTCCACCGAGGGCTAGCCCTTCCTCTTCAGCAATTTCTGTAGACTTTGAAACACGTGGGCTCCTCCGAGGAGTAACTTCACCAACTAAATTCTTCCTGGCAGTGGTCTTCTTGATTTTCTTCTTCACGGGGACAATCACGGCATCAGCAACACACGACACATCTTCCTCAACAACAGAGCAATGCCCAACAGTGAGCTCAGCAACATTAACAGTTTCAGGAACATCAGAACCTTTCTGAAGGCGGGATGCCATCTTCTTGTCAAAATCTTCTTGCTTCTTCCTCTTTCGCTGGTCCTCCAGAAGAAGCTGAAGAGGCACATCCTCAGGTTGCGTGACGGGTTCAGTGCCATCAATAGTCTGCGACTGTGTCTCTGACATTTGAACAGAGCACAAAGGATCTGGAATGCAATCAAAACCTTCGACTGACGGAGCCCCCTGCTCGGCAGCAGCAGTGTTTTTTGATAAACAAATCTCAGATAGAATATCGTTGATGGTGTTCACAGCTTCCTCTCCCATGGACACATCTGCAAAGAACAGAAAAAGCATAGCAAAAAACAAAAATAGTCAGCAAGAAAAAACAAAAAACACACGACGGGAATAAGTTAAAAAAACATGGCTCGAGAATTTAAAATAAAAAGAAAAGGAGTTGCACATACTAGGTGAAGCAAGAGCTACAGAAGCAAGTTCCTCAAGGCTTGAATTATTCTCAAGGCTTGAAGCAACCTCAGGAATCAAAGACAAAGGAATAACAGGTGATTTACACGCATCAGATATTGGAGCATCAGTATTAACTTCTGAAGCTCCATCTTGATCACATGCATTTTTTCAGAACTATTCTATTCATCATCAACTACAAAAAATGCAAGTAAAAAAGGAAGTTGAGTCCTAATCAACAATCCTACACCAAAAGGAGGTTCTACTACTGTATCAATATATAATACCAAGAAGTTCAACAATACCTACCAAAGAAGTAAACACAAATGAACAATTTACAATTTACATACTAAATATAGTACAATCTACACAAGAGAGGGTACTACATATAGGATGAATGTCCAGAAGTTCAACAATATATAACAAAGCAGTAAAACAAAATACATAGAACAGAAGTTCAACCAAATTTCATTATAAACAAACAATAATTAAAACTAGAAGTTCAACTATGTGGCCCAAGCAAGTACCACATAAAAAAGATGTAGCATGAGCAGAAATACTATTTCACAGACAAACTAAATATCAATACCATGAATATGATCACACAAAAAAACAAAGATATACATTATAAAAATATGAAACATGTGAGAAGTCCAACAACACTTAGTGACATAGTTCACCAGCAATTCATCAAATAAAAATTAAGCAACACTCTACTAACTTAAACTAAGGTAAAATGCATACACATCAACTTTGCTAGAAGTTCACACTTTTAAGAATGGGCAGTCCAACCAGACAACCAAGTGAAGATATGGGCAGACATATATAACAAAACTTCTACTTAAAATACAAAATGCAATTACATTAAAATACCTGGAGAAGCTTTTGAAGCCATGACAACACAACCCCCTTGATGAATGGTACTCCAAACACTATATCAACCTACAAAAAACAGGGGATAGAATGCATATAGTTAGCAAGTAGAAAATCATACAACAAATACAGTAGCACATCTAGAAAAGCAAATAAAGCAAACCTAGGATGAATACAGTAGCACTACTAGGCAAGCACAACAAAACAAGTATCCATAAACTAACTAGCATGTGACAGACACAATCTAGACTTCGAAATCAACAACACTAAGACAATTAGATACATCAGATCCAGCATCAACCATCAACCATCAACAATCAACAACACCCTCTCTTACATGCGTCTGACTGCTGAAATCACAAAAGGGGAAATGGAATCCATTAAAGGTAGAAATAGCACACACAAGCATCTCACATATAAATCTGACCACAGTGGAATGGAATCCACCCACCACACGCACAAGAACCCGACCTAATCTCCAGCCCAACCATCAGAACAAATGGGAGGACGCGGATGTGAGAGCACAGAAGAAACAGAGAGCCCTTGTCAGATCTAGCGAACACTAAGAGCAAGGATTGGAGGGAGGGAGCATTTGTACCTCTCCAAAAGAACCCCGCACACACAAATCCGGGGCGGTTCTTCCACCCCCACGAAGCCACGCGCACCTTGCAACCGAGCAGGCAGTTGCCGCCCTCGCTTCAGAGCTGAAGGGCTGGGCGAGGGAGAGTGGGCTGGGCGAGGGAGAGCGGGGCGTGGGGGAGAAATAGGAGCGTCGCGGGCGCCGGTTACTACACGCACGACCGTAGGGGACAGCGGCGGAGAAATCGGGGGAGGTTGGAGGCAGCGGAGCGACAGAGAGGGAGAAGAGAGCAAGCGAGAGGGAGTGGGTTTTTCTGACAGGTGGTGGCAAGGGAGACAGAGACTTAATGTCTCTCTGTAGTGGGGCATTGCAGCATCGTGGTAATTACACTTTTACCCCCCCCCCCCCAACAACTAAAAAAAGTAAATGCATCTATTGGTAAATAAATGCACCATTTGAATGCATCTATTTTTTAAAAGTTAAGATCACATAACAAATCTGCTGCTATCCTACAAACAAAAAATTGATTGCAAGTAGAAAGGTCAAGTACTCTAGCAAGGGAAGAAAGATACATAAACAAATATGCACGTACAAAAACAAGAGAAAGAAGTTCAAAAAATAAAGAACAAAAGGTCAAGTACACTAATCATAGAAGTAAAGGCATATGAATAAATAAACACTAAGAAACAAAAAGAAGAAGTTCAAGTACAAAAACAGATGAAGTCCATATCTAAATAAAATACACAACTTAAAAACAATATAGAAGTTCAAAATTCAAATACACACAAAGTACACATGCGGCTCGGCCTTGCTCTACCGCATAGCTGTGCGCTAGGTTTTGACAGGACGCAATGCGGTTATTCTATTTCCACCCCCACCGCACGCACCCCAGAGTCGCACCCCTAATATAGATACTGGGGTCATGGATGTGACGGACTCGCCTCCGCATGCGATGTCGCGGCACGCCGCGTCGTCGCCTGCTCCAGCTCTTTCCTGTCTCGGCCTCCCAGGGGGAGGGGAGGGGGTCCCAACCCCCCTCCCCCCTACTCGGCCTCGCGCTACCGCATTGCTGTGCGCTAGGTTTTGACAGGACGCAATGCGGTTATTCCGTTTCCACCCCCATCGCATGCACCCTAGAGCCACACCCCTAACATAGATAGTGGGGTCAGAAATGTGACGGACTCGCCTCCGCATGCGACGAAGCGGCACGCCCCGTCGTCACCTGCTCCGGCTCGTTCCTGTCTCGGTCACGCAGGAGGAGGGGAGGGGGTTTCCCTCCCCCCTCCCCCTACTCGGCCTCGCTCTACCGCATTGTTGCGCGCTAGGTTTTGACAGGACGCAATGCGATTATTCTGTTTCCAACCCCACCGCACGCACCCCAGAGCCACACCCCTAAGATAGATAGTGAGGTCACGGATGTGACGCACTCGCCTCCGCATGCAACGACGCGGCACATCACGTCATCTCCTGCTCTGGCTCGTTCCTGTCTTGGCCTCGCAGGGGGAGGGGAGGGGGGTCCTGACCCCCCTCCCTTTCTCGGCCTCACGCTACTGCATTGCTGCGCACTAGGTATTGACAGGATGCAATGCGGTTATTCTGTTTCCACCCCCACCGCACGCACCCCAGAGCCACACCCCTAAGATAGATAGTGGGGTCACAGATGTGACGGACTCGCCTCCGCATGCGACGACGCGGCACATCGCATCGTCGCCTGCTCCGGCTCGTTCCTGTCCCGACCTCGTAGGGGGAGGGGAGGGGGTCCCAACCCCCTCCCCCCTGCTCGGCCTCACGCTACCGCATTTTTCAATAGGCCCAATGCCTATTTCAATGTCTACAAATATTTAATTCCTAAAATAACAAACATAATTCTAATTAAAGAAGTTCAAATAGTGAAGATATAGAAGTTCGGGGTTTGGTCAAAACCTCAAATTAAGATGTTAAAAACGATTAGCATACAAAAGTTCAGGATAGTTATTCACTGAAGACCAACAACTATTATAAGTACGAAAACATACTAGAAAAAATAAAAAAATATACGCATATCTGTCGGCCAATTCCATGGTTGCTCATGGGACTAAGTCAAAAAAATCCAAAGCAATGCAAAAGAATGAAAAATAACATAAAGAAAGAAAGAAATACAGAGTTCTTGCTCCATTACCTTGCAAAGAAGGAAAAGCAGAAGTTCAGGCATGAACATCACAGAAGTCCAGCTTGTACAACGACCCTTAGATGATCTAGAAAAAGTGCATGCATACTTGGACTAATCCCATGATTGCTCACGAGACAAAGTCTAAAAAGAACAACTCAAGAACTAAAATTACAAAAAAATGGAACAAAGAAAATATATAGCACCATGCACCTTCGCCTTGCAAATGTGGAATGCAATGTGGAAAACCAAAAGTTCAACCATTAATTAAAAAGAAGTCCAGCTTCTACTGAAGATAGTGGATGATCAGAAAACTATCCCAAAAACATAGATTAAAGCAAAATAGGATGCATGTGCCTGTGGTCCAGCTCTACAGTTACACACATGACGACGGTCAACAACATAAAACATACTTGATTTTTTATATAACAACAGCAACACACTAGATCATATTGCCTCATCTCCTAAAAGCATGCATAAAGAGCACAGAAGTTCATGTACGGAAGTTATAGCAGTCCAGCTTGTACAACAAAACGTAAAATGATTGAAAAAACAACCCTGATTAAATTTGGTTCCCAGATTTAATCGTTTGGGTCAATTCCAACACGTCAACTGCCATTTTGAATATCATCATACTCCAGATAAAACATCAAAAAAAGATCTGCCATCAAGCTGTCCGCTCGAACAATGAACCACGGTGGGAGGCAGAAGGCCCAATCCACAATTTTGGAATGAACGAGCCAACCAAATCAAATTAACAACGTGGGAAGGATTCAACTGCCATTTTGAATGTCATCTTGCCCCAGATAAACATGAAAATGATTCTCATCATGTTGTCCCTCGAACAGAAAACCACGGCGGGAGGCAGAAGATCCAATCACCAGATTTCGATTTGTATGAGCCCGCATAATCAAATTAACAACATGGGCAGGATTCAGTCTAACTAATGCACGCAAACCCGCTGCCAATTTGAATAGCAAAATTACAAATCTACAACAACGGCCGAAACCACTCCCGCGGACGAAGAACAGAGGCGGCGGAACACCAAATCGAATTCGTTCGAAAATAACAACAAAACATGCAGTAAACTCGTACCTAAACCCAATTCTCATCGTGTTAGAGATTCTATAACATCATGTACATGCAAAACACTTGTAACAGACCCATGTTCATCACCGCCCGAGAGCAAATCCGCCAACGAGCTAGATTCCGAATCACAACAAGCATTTAGATTGTAAAAAACGTGTCCACATTACACTTACATCACAAACAACATGAATGATCAGAAAAACTCACGGTAGAAGGCACGGTTGTGAAGATAGTCCGAAGGTCGGGTTCGTACAGAGGGAAGTTCAAGCGCGTTACTCAGGCAGTTCAGGTTGTGATCAGAATATTATTCTGATCCCATGATCAGAATAGTGTTTATGTATGTATATATATATATATATATATATATGTGTGTGTGTGTGTGTGTGTGTGTGTGTGTGTGTGTGTGTGAAATTGTATAAGTGTTAAGCCGGCTTTCAAGGCATGACAAAAAGACCGGCTTTCGAGGCTCGAGTCTTGCTTCAATGAAGCTTGCGTGATAGCCCATGGTTTGTGCTAGCTTTCTGTAAGCCGGCCCTCACAGGACTTAAGCCGACATTTTAACCTTCACAAGTTCAGAGTCATTATTGATTGTCTATCAAGAGTACGCCGGCTCACCTTGGCAGAGGAGCATCGATTAGACATGTAGGTTTAACCAGGATTCATAATGGCATATGTCGGGTTAAGAGGGATGTTAATAGCTAAACTTGATGAGTTGGAAGCCCCCAAGTGACCTATGATCAAAAAATAAATGCTCATGCACAATATATGAGACGAAACGATAGAGGCCCCGAGTTTCGGGATGCCGGCTTTACTATAATGATCTTAAAGATATATAGAAAGGTATTTTACAATAAGTTGGAGCCAATGGCTCTACGTATAATAAGGCCAAAGATGAGGAATATTCCAAGGCTTGTTGGTCTCTTCCTTAGAGGTACGTGACTTATTGTGTTCATGTATGTCGATCAGATAGTATGACCCATTGTTAAGATGCTTGTTGATAACAAAAGGCCCTTCCCATGGAGGTGAAAGCTTATGCATACATGTCTGTTCTTGTATCAAACAGAGCACTAGGTAACTCTCTTGGGAAGCATGGTTACGAACTCCACGGTTGTGATAGCGACGTAGGACTTGCTGATAAATTGCAGATCATGTTGCAGCAAAGTCATGTTCCTCCTCTAAGGCATCCAAAGAGTCCTGACGAGCTCGTTCATTATCTGCTTCGACATAGGCTGCAACTCTTGGGGAATCATGACGGATGTCACTAGGTAACACGACTTCTGCACCGTAAACCATGAAGAGAGGCGTATATCCCCTTGATCTGTTCGGGGTGGTCCGGATACTCCAAAGGACCGAGGGGAGCTCCTCAACCCATTTACCCGGAGTGCGCTCAAGAGGAACCAAGCACTACTGTAACGCCCTCGATGCGGCTATATCTCCCACGTGTCGAAGCACGACTTAGAGGCATAACCGCATTGAAAGCAATGTCGCAAGTGAGGTAATCTTCACACAACCCAAGTAATACATAAGGGAAAGAGATACATAGTTGGCTTACAATCGCCACTTCACATAATTACATGAATAAAGCATTACATCATCCGGATACAATCAAGGTCCGACTACGGAACCAAAATAAAGAAAGAACCCCAAATCGACAAAGGACCTGATCGACCCCAAGCTGGGCTCCCTCTTGATCAACAAAGCGAAACAACACAAAGGCAAGATCTTCATTGAGCTCCTCCTTGAGCTGGGTTCGTCACTGCTTTCATTAACATAGGCACTGCAAACTGGTTTTGGAAGTATCACGGTGAGCCACGGGGACTCAACAATCTACGCACCAGCGAGATCAAGACTATTTAAGCTTATGGGTAAGGTAAAGGCATGAGGTGGAGCTGCAGCAAGCGACTAGCATATATGGTGGCTACAATCGCAAAAGAGAGCGAGAAGAGAAGGCAAAGCACGGTCGACAAAAGTATGATCAAGAAGTGATCCTATAGCTACCTACGTCAAGCATAACTTTCCGGGAAGTGAACACGGTGTTGGATACAGCTGGATGTAGGAATTGTTAGTTTGTGTGAGATATTATTGCTCCCCTGTATCCCCAACACCATATTGCATAACCAGAAAATTTCGGGAGTTTCATAGGTGGAATTCAAGTAGCTCTTAGGATATCTTTCCGACGGATGTATGATATGAAATTGGGGTTCGACGTCTAGTGGTCTGCCTATTCACGGTTGGTTTTACAGTGGTCTCGTTGTGTCTTAAAGAGTCCTTGGCTATGCCGACTTCGGGGGCGCCGTATGTCATGTGCCTTGCCTTGTACATGATGGTGCTGTCTGATTGAGCCGTGTAGGCCCCACCACGAAAACTTCGGACGAAATCTCTATCATATGTTTGTTCCGGCTTATTCTGCAAGCCAAATCCTTTGTTTTGTGTTATTTGTGGTATTCAAGTTGCTTCGATGTCAAGTGTTGATTCCATACCTTTTCAAAATGGTGTTCTCATACTCCGATGTGAATACCAATCCTTCTCGACAATCGAGATTGTCATGTCAATCCTTTTTCAACCGGCGTGTTTCTCTTCAAGTGGATCCGATCACTTCAACATCAGCAAGACCAATTATCATTTCTTCGGAACGGTGTTTGTTTCATCCGTCTCCAAGTTGCCTTTGTTTTTCCCGCCCACCCACCCTTTTTCCTCAAGGACTAAGATTTCTTTACCAAGTATCCTTTTATTTTTGTGAAGTCTCTTCATTCTTTTCAATCAATGTTCTTATCCGGTGATTTCCCATGAAGATGCTCAGCAGTTTCAAGTTCATCATCCTTCATTGTTGTTTCTTCTCCGGTGGATTCAAGTCAAGTTTTGTTGATCATACCTTTTTCCTCATTTCAATGTCTTCTCATACCGGTGTACCTCATTATCATTCTACTTCTCGCTATTTGTTATTTCGGAGTGCTCAAGATATCTCGAAGATTCGTGTTTCAATTCTTAATCCGTTCAAGCTATCTCGAGATTGTTATCTCATTCAAGCCATTTAATTCAACCGGTGCAACATCTCTTTTAAATCATTTCAACGGTGTTTTGTTTTGAGTGGGCCCTAACCCACAGGTCTTTTCCCAGGATCTTACCTGACTCTTCTATTTTCCCAGAGCTATCCTAAATTCTTCTCCAAGTTTGACGTAAGAATGAGTTATCATCAGTCAAATGCTTTTCTACAAGATCTTTCAAATTCTTTTCATAGTTGGCTCAACCTCTTCGCTTTTGATTCTTCCGGTGTGCCTCAATAATTCTTGGTGGTGTTTCTCGTTGTCATTCTCATCATTTGAAGTGTGAAGAAGGATTTCTCTTAAATCTTGCTCCATTCTCTTCAAGATTCATGGTTCTAGCTTCATGCCATCCTCATATTTGTTTTGGTTGTGACAATTCTTTATTACCATCCGGAGCATTTCATGAGTTGTTTCCATTTCTTTCTTCCGAAGGTCATCATGTCATAATTCGTCATTCTCAGCGTGTAGCTATCATTCTCTAAATCTTACCGGTGATTCGTTCAAATATCCTCTAATCAGTTCATGTTCTCTCCGTTCTCATGTATCTAAATCCCCTCAAGTATCTTCATTCATTTTCCAATTCTTCCCGTTGAATTGTGCCTTTGCTACGTTCATTTTCAATTCTTACGGTAGTTCGTTCAAGATTTCACCTCTTTCGTTATCATTTAATTCATTCGTTCTTTCCAATCCTACCGGTGGTTCGTTGAAGACCTTCCCAAGCTTGCGCCATATCTATCTTAATCCTTTCTACGAGAATAAGTGGCATGCCAAATCCATTGTGGGTCATCAATTTAATTGATGAAGGATAAGCATACAATAAATCTTATTCTTATTTCCTCGAGGTGATTCAATTCTTTTCTTTCGGAGATTGTTCAGGATGTAGTAATTCTCGGTTCTAGTGTTCATCTTTTCTTTCCGGAGGCCCAAGTTTTCTTGGATGTCTCGTCACGAAGCTCCATCTATATCATTGCAAGGCTTCAATCTTGTTTGCTTGAACCTTCAATTCTTTTATGTTATCATTTCCTATCCGGAGTTCTTCATGGAGGCAACATGGTGATTCGTCAAGGATTCCTTTCATTCTTCAATTGTTCTTCAAGATTTCTCTTGAAGTTAAGATCCGTCAAGCCATACTTCAAAGTAAACATGGTGCTCAACACATGTTTTGTTTTGAGGAGTTCAAGCATTCTTCATCTTGCATTCCAAAGTGCAATCTTTTCTACCTTATCTTTTGAGATGGTGTTATGTCACTCTTGACAATTTCCCTTGGTTATTCATGTTGTCAAGAATGAGATATTTAAATCCATCAGTCTCTTCATTGGAGTTATCTTGGGTTATATTTCACCTAAAGCTTTCCCTAAGGATTGTTGCTATTTATGGTGCTTATAAATGACCCAAGTTCTTCATTTGTCCTCCCGGTGAAATAAGTTTCTCGTCTCCTTGTTGATATCAATCCAATCATTTGTTTCCGTTGGTGGCAGAAGCTCACCTCATAGTTTTGAGATGTTTTCCATAAGCCCACTACAAGCTTGTGTTTTTCGTTGTTGATTTTTCAACAACTCCGTTCAATTCTTCTTTGCAAGGATGCTTTCCTAGCTCATTTGTGGCAGAAGTTTGCATTTTCTCCTACATTCCGTTATTCCTATGATCTAGCTTCCATTCTTTCGTTCCGGAGGCATTGTGATGTTGTGCTCTTCACCCATCATCTTGTTTTGTCAGGATCATGTTCTTTTTCTTGCTTAACCATTTAACCGGAGTGTTGTATCATCTCTTCAATATCTTTTAATCTTATCAAGTTTTCTTCTCTTTTCAGCAGGTCTTTGTCTGAAATCCCTCTTACCCATTGCAGTGTGTTGTTGATTTCATCAAGTATCCTCTCATCTTGTCAAGTTCATGTTCAATTCCTTCCATTTATAGTCGGAGTGCTGTCCAAATTATATCAATCTTATTCCTTCTCTATCTAGTTTTAACCGGAGTGGTTTCAATGTCTATCTTATCACCAAACCTCTTGGTTCTCGTCGTATCCCTTGTTCCTCTCAAGGTTCATGGTTTCACTCAGTTTGCCGAAGAAGCAACTTAGTTTTACCTCTTCTCTTTCTCTTCCGTTTTCCCTCCGGTGCCATCCTAGATCTCGGGACGAGATCCTCTCATAGTGGTGGAGTGTTGTAACACCCGGATCCGATCATGAGATGTCCTTGATTATTAGCCTTTGTTGCCATGTCATTTGCTTGCGTGTTGCATTTGCCATGTCATCATTTGCATTTATCATGTCATCATGTGCATTTCATTTTGCATACATGTTCATCTCATGCATCCGAGCATTTTCTCCGTTGTCCGTTTTGCAATCCGGCGCTCCTATGTCTCCCGGCGTCCCCTCTTCTCTCTTTTCTTGTCTTGGTGTTAAACTTTCTCGGAATGGCGAGGTTTGCCAGCGACCTTGGTATAGCACCAGTGAACCGCTGTCAAGTTTCGTGCCATTTGGAGGTCGTTTGATACTCAACAGTTAGCAAGGTGGCCGTAAAGCCCTCTTTTGTTTCAGCCCAACATCCCTTCCAAAGTGGCCCAAAACCCATCAAACTCCCCTCCATGCTCTTGCTCGTTCGATCACGATCGCGTGGCCGAAAACCGCTCCTCATTTGGACTCTCCTAGCTCCCTCTATGCCTATTTATACACCCCCCATTCCATTTTCGCGCAGTCCAAACCCTAGCCCGCTCCCTCGCGCCGCCGGAACACGTCCGTCCGCGCGGACATATCCGCCCGGCCACATCACCCGACCAATCTGGCTTGCCACCTCAGCTCCGCCGCCCGTGTCGCCTCCGGATTCGCGCCGCCCGCGCCCACTTCCCGCGCCGCCGCCGCGCGTCGGCCGCCGGGGCCAGGCGAGACCCTGCCGGCCTTGCGCCGCCCGCCGCTGCCGGCCGGCTCCGCGCCGCCCGCCGGCGTCGCGCCGCCGGCCGGAACCCGCCCGGCGGCATGCGCCGCGCCGCCGCCGCCGGACCCCGCCGCCGCCGCCTCTGCAGCGCTCCCCCGCCATGACGCCACGCCTTATTGTCCAGCGCCGCCGCCCGACTCCGCGCTTCGCCCGGCCTCCTTAGCGCCGCCCGTCTCCGCCGCCCGACCGCGTCGTCGCCGCCCGCCTTGGCCGCGCCGCCCGTCGCCGCCCTCTCCTCGGTCGAATCCGATCGCGGCCGCGGATCCGCCCATTGGCGCCCCGTCCATCTCCTCTGCGGCGCCGTTCCGGCGTCGCCGGAGCACATCTCCGGCCATCCTCGATCTCCGTGCCGTGGGTTGACCGCCCGAAATCCTCAAGTCCCGAGTTCTAACGTTTTGTGCATTTTCATAGCATCACATCTCCGCTTTTGTGGCTCCGTTTCTTGGCGTATAATATGTCAAATTGTTTGTCTCGGCAGTACATCATTTCATTCCATTGCATCATTTGCATTTGAGCTCATCTTGATGCCCGAAATGCTGTTGGAAGATGGCCCAGATCGTTAGTTTGAGAATCTTATCAGCTCGAGCTCTTTTGTCATTTTGCCATGAATTATGTGTGCACCTTATGAACTTGAGTCCTACATGTGAGTAGAACATTGCCATGCCATCTTTCAGGGGTGTTTGCCATGTATTTTTGTGAGCTATGTGTTGACTAGAACAAGCATGCAAAGTAGGGATGATGATGTTGCTGATTTGAGGAACTTAAACACTAAGTTCTGAAATCGGCAACATCAGATTTGTGGCGAGATGGGCGAAGCCATGGCGGCGGAGAGCGGCGGCGGATGCCGCGGCGGCGGCGAAACTGCGCGCGGCTGGCGGCGACAACGGCGGCGGCAGCGCGAAATCGGATAGAACATGATTCGCGACGGCGGCAACGGCGGCATGGCGGCGTCAGGAGATATATAGCCGCATCGAGGGCGTTAAAACTACAAAAAAATATACTTCCACGATAATACGTGTTTGTCATGGTAGGTCACGTTTTCTGTCATGCATGTACATCCATGATGATTTTATGACAGAATCAAGATAGTCATACTTGTGCTGTCGTTGAAGTGTTCCATGACATTACCAAAATTATCATCACGGAAGTGTCCACTTCCATGACGATAAATCACCCGTCATAGAAGTGCTTTCATCAAGGGTGACCGACACGTTGCATCCACCATAACAGGTCGCCGTTAAACTATCGGGTTCTGGTTTGGATCCAATAGCCCACTAACTGCCCGGACCAATGGGGATTTTCCACGTGTAAAATTCTCAATCGCCAGAGGAACCACGTGTCGGCTCACCGTTGGGACAGATGTCATCCACTCGTTGGACCGAAGGCACCTATGGTACGTCGACACATGGCACGGCCCAACAGAGGCCCATTCCAGTGAAATGGCCAGCCCGTTTGACTTGGTCAAAAGGTAGCGGGCTGGCCCACGGAAAGCTTATAACAGCACGTTCGCATATAGCCCATTTACATCCTGCTAACTCATGGCCCATCAGGACCTACCAGAATTTGGCCGAGTAGCGTCATCTAGGCCGTCCAATATGATTCCAGCCTGTTGTAACTTCTGGCCCATGTATGGCCCATGACATCTTTCGGCCCATAGGAGGCCCGTTCTAACTCTGGGCCCATTAAAGGCCGGGAAAAACTGGCCCATAATGAATAGTGTATCGCTTTATACCCATTAACGACCCATTTTTCGTCAGCCATTTCCAGCCCGTGTTAACATTCGTCCTTCTAAGGGCCCATTTATTCTTGGGCTCATTTCTAGAATTTGGTTAGTTACGGTCTGTTATTGGCATGTTCCGCTTGTGGGCCAAATTCAGCCTATGGTTACAGTCGGCCCGTTTGTGGCCCGTTAACCCGTTCGGCTGTTTTCATAGCGTCATCAAATACGGCCTATAACGGCCCGTTATGGTCGGGCCATAAGTAGACGATTTCCACTCTAGCCTGTCTACGGCCCATTTTGCGGACCGTTATTGGTCCACGAATAGTACGAACCATGTTTGGCAAAATTATTATACGACTCATAGAAGGCCCATTGATTAGACGGCCCGTAGAAGGCCCATGGATCCTACGGCGTGTAGAAGGCCCATGGATCATATGGCTCGTGGAAGGCCCATGGATCCTACGGCCCGTAGGAGGCCGATGGTCACTACAACTGGTAGTAGGACCATGGTTACAACAGTCCATGTGTTGCCATGGTTATTGTGGCCTAGTTATAAAAAATAGGTTATTGTGGCCACAAGAAAAGGCGGAAAAAGAACTATAGTGACTACAAGCAAACAACTAAACAAGACAATAAGGAAATAAATAAGCAAGCAACTAACGCTATGCTATTACGGCAATTACACATATTACATCCACTGGGCATCAAAGTAAGACTGAAAGCTCGACCACGACAGAAGATAAAAAGAGAATGAAAGCCATTCCCCATGCCTCAGTCGTAGGTTCTATAAAGTATGCCATGCTATGTACCAGACCAGTTGTGTGCCTTGCTATGAGTTTGGCAAGGGGGTATGATAGTGATCCAGGAGTGGATCACTGTATAGCATTCAAAGTTATCCTTAGTTAACTAAGAGGACTAAGGAAGTATTTCTCGGTTATGGAGGTGATAAAGAGTTCGTCGTAAAGAGTTGCGCCGATGTAAGATTTACACCATTCCAGATGACTCTGAGTTTCAATCTGGATACATATTGAAAGTGGGAGCAATTAGCTAGAGTAGCTCCATGTAGAGCATTGTAGACATAGAAAATTTGCAAAATACATACGGCTCTGAATTTAGCAGACCCGTTGACTAAACTTCTCCCACAAGCAAAACATGATCACACCTTAGTACTCTTTGGGTGTTAATCACATAGCGATGTGAACTAGATTATTGACTCTAGTAAACCCTTTGGTTGTTCGTAACATGGCGATGTGAACTATGGGTGTTAATCACATACAGATGTGAACTACTAGTGTTAAATCACATGGCGATGTGAACTAGATTATTGACTCTAGTGCAAGTGGGAGACTGAAGGAAATATGCCCTAGAGGCAATAATAAAGTTGTTATTTATATTTCCTTATATCATGATAAATGTTTATTCTTCATGCTAGAATTGTATTAACCGAAAACTTAGTACATGTGTGAATACATAGACAAAACAAAGTGTCCCTAGCATGCCTCTACTTGACTAGCTCGTTAATTAAAGATGGTTATGTTTCCTGACCATAGACATGTGTTGTCATTTGATGAACAGGATCACATCATTAGGAGAATGATGTGATGGACACGACCCATCTGTTAGCTTAGCATTATGATCATTACAAGTTTCATTGCTACTGCTTTCTTCATGACTTATACATGTTCCTCAGACTATGAGATTATGCAAATCCCGAATACCGGAGGAACACCCTGTGTGCTATCAAAAGTCACAACGTAACTGAGTGATTTTAAAGATGCTCTATAGGTGTCTCAGAAGGTGTTTGTTGGGTTGGCATAGATCAAGATTAGGATTTGTCACTCCGTGTATCGGAGAGGTTTCTCTAGGCCCTCTCGGTAATTCTCATCACTATAAGCCTTGCAAGCAATATGACTAATGAGTTAGTTGCGGGATGAAGCACTACGGAACGAGTAAAGAGACTTGCCGGTAATGATATTGAACTAGGTATGATGATACCGACGATCGAATCTTGGGCAAATAACATACCGATGACAAATAGAACAACATATGTAGTTATGTGGTTTGACCGATAAAGATCTTCATAGAATATGTAGGTGCCAATATGAGCATCTTCCACTATTGGTTATTGATTGGAGATGTGTATCAGTCATGTCTACATAGTTCTCAAACCCGTAGGGTCCACACACTTAACGTTCGATGATGATTTGTATTATGAGTTATGTGTTTTGATGACCGAAATTTGTTCGGAGTCCCGGATGATATCACGGACATTACGAGGAGTCTCGAAATGGCCGAGACATATAGATTGATATATTGTATGGCTATATTCGGACATCAGACTGGTTCCGGAGAAGTTCGGGTATTTTCCGGAGTACCGGGAGGTTACAGGAGCCCCCCGGGGAGTTGATTGGCTTTAGTGGGCCTTAGTGGGAAGGAGAGGTAGAGGTCCGGAGGTGGCGCGCCCCCCGCCCAAGCCCAGTCCGAATTGGACAAGGGGTTGGGGGCGCGGTACCCCTTCTCCCTTCCTACCCCCTTCTCCTTGAGGTGGAATCCTACTAGGACTTGGAGTCCTAATAGGACTCCCCTCTCCCAGCGCTTAGCAAGGGCCGACCAGCCTCCCCCTTCCTCCTTTATATACGGGGGTAGGGGGCACCCTAGAACACACCAAGTTTTGCCTTAGCCGTGTGCGGTGCCCCCCTCCACAGTTACACACCTCTATCATATCGCCGTAGTGCTTATGTGAAGCCCTGCGCCAGTAACATCATCATCACCATCGCCATGCCGTCGTGCTGACGGAACTCACCCTCGTCCTCAACTGGATCAAGAGCACGAGGGACGTCATCGAGTTGAACGAGGAGCTGCCATATGTTCGGTACTTGGATCGGTTGGATCGCGAAGACGTTCAACTACATCAACCACGTTACTAAACGCTTCCGCTTTCGGTCTATGAGGGTACGTGGACACACTCTCCCGACTCATTGCTATGCATATCCTAGATAGATCTTGCGTGATTGTAGGAAATTTTCTGAAATTACCACGTTCCCCAACAGTGGCATCCGAGCCAGGTCTATGCGTAGATGTTTTATGCACGAGTAGAACACAAAGAGTGTTGGGGAACGTTGCAGAAAATTAAAATTTTTCCTACGGTTTCACCAAGATCCATCTATGAGTTCATCTAAGCAACGAGTCTAGGGAGAGAGATTGCATCTACATACCACTTGTAGATTGTGTGCGGAAGCTTGCAAGGTGATGATGGAGTCGTACTCGAACGTGATTCAAATCACCGATGTCCAAGTGCTGAACGGACAGCACCTCCACGTTCAACACACGTACGGGACGAGTGACGTCTCCTCCATCTTGATCCAGCAAGGAGGAAGGAGAGGTTGAGGAAGACAGCTCCACCGGCAGACGACGGCGTGGTGATGGTGGAGAAGCGATACTCAGGCAAGGCCGCCAAGCGCTTACGGAGGAGGAGAGGTGTTGGGAGGGAGGGCTGCGCCTTGGAGATGGGTACAGCAGCCCCTCCTCCCCCTTTATATAGGCCCCCAGAGGCCGGCCCCGAGATCCAATCTCCAAGGGGCGGCGGCCAAGGGGTGGAGTGCCCCCAAGCCAAGTGGGCGCCCCACCCCTAGGGTTTCAACCCTAGGCGCAGGGGTGGGCCTGAGGCGCACCAGCCCACTATGGGCTGGTTCCTCTCCACTTCAGCCCATGGGGCCCTCCGGATAGGTGGCCCCACCGATGGACCCGGGACCCTTCCGGTGGCCGGTACATTACTGGGAGACCCAAACTTTCCCGATGGCGAAATACCACTTCCTATATATTATTCTTTACCTCCGGACCATTCCGAAACTCCTCGTGGCGTCCCGGATCTCATCAGGGACTCGAACAACATTCGGTAGTCACATACTTGACTTCCTACTAACCCTAGCGTCACCGAACCTTAAGTGTGTAGACCCTACGGGTTGGGAGACACTTGACATGACCGAGGCGACTCTCGGGCAATAACCAACAGCGAGGTCTGGATACCCATGTTGGCTCCACATGCTCCTCGATGATTTCATCGGTTGAACCACGATGTCGAGATTCGATCAAACCACGTATGCAATTCCCTTTGTCAATCGATGCGTTACTTGCGAGACTTCGATCGTCGGTATCCCAATACCTTGTTCGGTCTCGTTACGGCAAGTCACTTTACTCGTACCGTAATGCATGATCCGTGGCCAACACCTTGGTCAACTTGAGCTCATTATGATGATGCATTACCGAGTGGGCCCAGAGATACCTCTCCGTCATACGGAGTGACAAATCCATCTCGATCCGTGTCAACCCGAGATACTTTCGGAGATACCTGTAATGCACCTTTATAGTCACGCGATTCGTTGTGACGTTTGATACACCCAAGGCACTCCTACGGTAACGGGAGTTACGATCTCATGGTCGAAGGAAGAGATACTTGACATTGGCAAAGCTTCTAGCAAGCGAACTATACGATCTTTTATGCTATGCTTAGGATTGGGTCTTGTCCATCACATCATTCTCCTAATGATGTGATCCGTTATCAACGACATCCAATGTCCATAGTCGGAAACCATGACTATCTATTGATCACAATGGGCTAGTCAACTAGAGGCTCACTAGGGACATATTGTGGTCTAAGTGTTCACGTGTATTACGATTTCGGATAATACTGAGTTATAGCATGAACAAAAGACAATTATCATGAACATTGAAATATAATAATACTTTTATTATTGCCTCTAGGGCATATTTCCAACAGTCTCCCACTTGCACTAGAGTCACCAATCTAGTTACATTGTGATGAATCGAACACCCATAGAGTTACGGTGTTGATCATGTTTTGCCTGAGAGAGGTTTAGTCAGCGGATCTGCGACATTCAGATCCGTGTGCACTTTGCAAATCTCTATGTCTCCATCTTGAACATTTTCACGGATGGAGTTGAAGCGGCGCTTGATGTGCTGGTCTTCTTGTGAAACCAGGCTCCTTGGCAAGGGCAATAGCTCGGTGTTGTCACGAGAAGAGTTTGATCGCCCCGACGCATTGGGTATGACTCCTAGGTCGGTGATGAACTCCTTCACCCAAATCGCTTCATCGCTGCCTCGAGGCTGCCATGTACTCCGCTTCACACATAGATCCCCATACGGCGCTTCGCTTGCAGCTGCACCAGCTCTTGCTCCACCATTCAACATATACACGTATCCGGTTTGTGACTTAGAGTCATCAGATCGAGTCGAAGCTAGCGTCGGCGTAACCCTTCTGACGAGCTCTTCGTCTCCTCCATAAACGCGAAACATGTCCTTTGTCCTTTTCGGTACTTCAGGATATTCTTGACCGCTGTCCGGTGTTCCTTGCGGGATTACTTTGGTATCTTGCAACCAAACTTACGGCAAGGTTTACATCAGTGCAGTACACAGCATGGCATACATAATAGATCCTATGGCTGAAGCATAGGGATGACACTCATCTCTTCTTTATCTTTTGCCGTGGTCGATGGTCGAGCCGAGCTCAATCTCACACCTTGTAACATAGGCAAGAACCCTTCTTGGACTGATCCATTTGAACCTCTTCAAAATCTTATCAAGGTATGTGCTTTGTGAAAGACCTATGAGGCGTCTCAATCTATCTCTATAGATCTTGATGCCTAATATATAAGCAGCTTCTCCAAGGTCCTTCATTGAAAAACACTTATTCAAGTAGGCCCTAATGTTGTCAGAAGTTTTGTATCATTTCCCATCAAGAGTATGTCATCTACATATAATAGGAGAAATGCTACTGAGCTCCCACTCACTTTCTTATAAACGCAGGCTTCTCCATAAGTGCGCATAAACTAAACGCTTTGATCATCTCATCAAAGCGAATGTTTAACTCGAGATGCTTGCACCAGTCCATAAATGGATCATTGGAGCTTGCATACTTTGTTAGCATTACGAGGATCGACAAAACCTTCCGGCTGCATCATATCAGCTCTTCCTTAAGATGTCCGTTAAGGAATGCCGTTTTGGCGTCCATCGCCATATCTCATAATCATAGTATGCGGCAATTGCTAACATGATTGGACGGACTTGAGCTTCGCTACGGGAGAGAATGTCTCGTCGTAGTCAATCCCTTGAACTTGTCGATAACCCTTAGCGACAAGTCGAGCTTTATAGATGGTAACATTACCATCGCGTCCGTCTTCTTCTTAAAAATCCATTTGTTTTCTATTGCTCGCCGATCATCGGGCAAGTCTGTCAAAGTCCATACTTTGTTTTCATACATGGATTCTATCTCGGATTTCATGGCTTCAAGCCATTTGTTGGAATCGGGCCCGCCATCGCTTCTTCATAGTTCGAAGGTTCATTGTTGTCTAACAACATGATTTCCATGACAGGTTGCCGTACCACTCAGTGCGGGCGTGTCCTCGTGGACCTTGAAGTTCGAGAGTAACTTGATCCGAAGTACCTTGATCATCATCATTGTTTTCCTCTTGGTTGGTGTGGGCATCACAGAGCGGTTTCTGCGTTGCACCACTTTCCCGTTCGAGAGGTAGTACTTCATCGAGTTCTACTTTCCTCCACTTACTTCTTTCGAGAGAAACTCTTTTCGAAAGCATCCGTTCTTAGCAACAAAGATCTTGCCTTGGATCTTAAGTAGAAGGTATACCCGACAGTTTCCTTAGGGTATCCTATGAATCGCATTTTTCCGACTTGGGTTCGAGCTTTTCGGGTTGAAGTTTCTTGACATAAGCATCGCATCCCCAAACTTTTAGAAAGCGACGACTTAGGTTTCTTCCCAAACCATAATTCATACGGTGTCGTCTCAGCGGTTTAGGCGGTGCCCTATTTAAAGTGAATGTAGCTGTCTCTAGGCGTATCCCCAAAATGATAGCGGTAAATCGGTAAGAGACATCATAGACCGCACCATATCCAATAGAGTGCGATTCTGACGTTCGGACACACCGTTTATTTGAGGTGTTCCAGGCGTGAGTTGTGAAACGATTCCACATTTCCTTAAGTGTGTACCAAATTCGTGACTTAAGTATTCTCCTCCACGATCGATCGTAGGAACTTTATCTTTCGGTCACGTTGATTCTCCACCTCACTCTGAAATTCCTTGAACTTTTCAAAGGTCTCGGACTTGTGTTTCATTAAGTAAACATACCCATATCTACTTAAGTCATCGGTGAGGGTGAGAACATAACGATATCCTCCATGAGCCTCAACGCTCATTGGACCGCTTTTACATCGGTATGTATGATTTCCAACAAGTTGGTTGCTCGCTCCATTGTTCGGAGAACGGAGTCTTGGTCATTTGCCTAAGAGGCAAGGTTCGCATGTGTCAAATGATTCATAATCAAGAGACTCTAAAGTCCATCAGCATGGAGCTTCTTCATGCGCTTGACACCAATGTGACCAAGGCGGCGAGTGCCACAAGTATGTGGGACTATCGTTATCAACTTTACATCTTTTGGCATCCACACTATGAACATGTGTAACATTACGCTCGAGATTCATTAAGAATAAACCATTGACCATCGGAGCATGACCATAAAACATATCTCTCATATAAATCGAGCAACCATTATTCTCAAACTTAAATGAGTAGCCATCTCGTATCAAACGAGATCCAGATACAATGTTCATGCTCAAACATGGCACTAAATAACAATTATTAAGGTTCAAAACTAATCCCGTAGGTAAATGTAGAGGCAGCGTGCGACGGCGATCACATCGACCACGGAACCATTCCCGACGCGCGATCGTCACCTCGTCCTTCACCGGTCTCGCTTATTCCGCAGCTCCGGCGTGAGTTACAAATATGAGCAACGACACGGTATCAAATACCGGGAGTTACTACGAGTCTTGGTAAGGTACACATCAATTACATGTATATCAAATATACCTTTGGTGTTGCTGGCCTTCTTATCCGCTAAGTATTTGGGGCAGTTCCGCTTCGATGACCCTTCCCTTGCAATAAAAGCACTCGGTCTCGGGCTTGGGTCCATTCTTTGACTTCTTCCGGCAGCAAGCTTACGGGTGCGGCAACATCTTTGCCGTCCTTCTTGAAGTTTTTTACCCTTGCCCTTCTTGAACTTAGTGGTCTTATTGACCATCAACACTTGATGTTCTTTCTTGATTTCAGCCTCTGCTGACTTGACATCGAGAACACTTCAGAATGGTCTTTACCATCCCTCCATGTTGTAGTTCATCACAAAGCTCTTGTAGCTTGGTGGGAGCGATGGAGGATTCTGTCAATGACCGCCTCATCCGGGAGGTTAATGTTCATTTGGGTCATACGGTTGTGCAACCTGACATCTTGAGGATGTGCTCACCGACGAACTCTTTTCCTCCATCTTACAACTGTAGAACTTGTCGGAGACATCATATCTCTCGACCGGGCATGAGCTTGGAAAACTAGTTTCAGCTCTTGAACATCTCATATGCTCCGTGATGCTTAAAACGCTTTTGGAGCCCGGTTCTAAGCTGTAAAGCATGCCGCCTTGAACGAGGAGTAATCATCAAGACGAGCTTGCCAAGCGTTCATAACGTCTTGGTTCTTCGACGGAGGCGTCACCTAGCGGTCCTTCTAGGACATATTGCTTCTGGCAGCTATGAGGATGATCCTCGGGTTCCGGACCCGATCCGTATAGTTCTGCCATCATCTTTCAGCTTGGTTTTCTCTAGGAGAGCGTTGAAGTTCATGTTGACATTAGCATTGGCCATTGATCTACAAGACATATTTGCAAAGGTTTTAGACTAAGTTCATGATAATAAAGTTCTAATCAAAATTATGAACTCCCACTTAGATTAGACATCCTCTAGTCATCTAAGTGTTCCACGATCCGAGTCGACTAGCCCGTGTCCGATCATCACGTGAGACGGACTAGTCATCGTCGGTGAACATCTTCATGTTGATCGTATCTTCCATACGACTCGTGTTCGACCTTTCGGTCTCCGTGTTCGAGGCCATGTGCGCACATGCTAGGCTCGTCAAGTTAACCCTAAGTGTTTTATTTGTGTAAAACTGTCTTACACCCGTTGTATGTGAGCGTAAGAATCCATCACACCCGATCATCACGTGGTGCTTAGAAGCGACGAACTGTAGCAACGGTGCACGATTAGGGAGAACACTTCTTGAAATTTTGTAAGGATCATCTTATTTACTACCGTCGTCCTAAGTAAACAAGATGCATAAACATAATAAACATCACATGCAATTATATAGTTGTGACATGATATGGCCAATATCATCAAGCTCCATTGATCTCCATCTTCGGGGCTCCATGATCATCTTCTCACCGGCTTGACACCATGATCTCCATCATCATGATCTCCATCATCGTGTCTTCATGAAGTTGTCACGCCAACGACTACTTCTACTTCTATGACTAACGCGTTTAGTGATGAAGCAAAGTAGTTTACATGGCGTTCTTCAATGACACGCAGGTCATACAAAAATAAAGACAACTCCTATGGCTCCTGCGGTTGTCATACTCATCGACATGCAAGTCGTGAATCCTATTACAAGAACATGATCTCATACATCAAAATTCATCATTCATCACAACTTCTGGCCATATCACATCACATGATCAATCGCTGCAAAAACAAGTTAGAGGTCCTCTAATTGTTGTTGCATCTTTACGATAGCTGCGATTGGGTTCTAGCAAAACGTTTTCTTACCTACGAATCACCACAGCGTGATTTTGTCAACTTCTATTTACCCTTCATAAGGGCCTTGTTCATCGAATCCGCTCCAACTAAAGTGGGAGACAGACACCCGCCAGCCACCTTATGCAACTAGTGCATGTCGATCGGTGGAACCGGTCTCACGTAAGCGCACGTGTAAGGTTGGTCGGGCCACTTCATCCCACAATACCGTTGAGCAAGAAAAGACTAGTAGAGGCAAGTAAGATGACAAGATCAGCGCCCACAACAAATTGTGTTCTACTCGTGCATTAGAGAACTACGCATAGACCTAGCTCGATACCCTTTGTTGGGGAGCGTTGCAGAAAATTAAAAATTTTCCACGGTTTCACCAAGATCCATCTATGAGTTCATCTAAGCAGCGAGTCTAGGAGAGAGATTGCATCTACATACCACTTGTAGATCGCGTGCGGAAGCTTGCAAGGTGATGATGGAGTCGTACTCGAGCGTGATTCAAATCACCGATGTCCAAGTGCTGAGCGGACAGCACCTCCGCGTTCAACACACGTGCGGGATGAGTGGCGTCTCCTCCATCTTGATCCAGCAAGGAGGAAGGAGAGGTTGAGGAAGACAGCTCCACCGGCAAAGACGACGGCGTGGTGATGGTGGAGAAGCGATACTCGGCAGTGGCTTCGCCAAGCGCTTACGGAGGAGGAGAGGTGTTGGGAGGAGGGCTGCGCCTTGGAGATGGGTACAGCAGCCCCCTCCTCCCCCTTTATATAGGCCCCAGGGAGGCCGCCCTGGAGATCCAATCTCCAAGGGGCGGCGGCCAAGGGGTGGAGTGCCCCCAAGCCAGTGGGCGCCCCCCCCTAGGGTTTCAACCCTAGGCGCGGGGTGGGCCTGAGGCGCACCAATCCACTATGGGCTGGTTCCTCCCACTTCAGCCCATGGGGCCATCCGGATAGGTGGCCCCACCGGTGGACCCAGGACCCTTCCGGTGGTCCCGGTACATTCGGAGACCCGAAACTTTCCGATGGCGAAATACCACTTCCTATATATTATTCGTTACCTCCGGACCATTCCGAAACTCCTCGTGATGTCCGGATCTCATCCGGACTCGAACAACATTCGGTAGTCACACACTTGACTTCCTACTAACCCTAAGCGTCACCGAACCTTAAGTGTGTAGACCCTACGGGTTGGAGACCGCAGACATGACCGAGGCGACTCTCGGGCAATAACCAACAGCGGGTCTGGATACCCATGTTGGCTCCCACATGCTCCTCGATGATTTCATCGGTTGAACCACGATGTCGAGGATTCGATCAAACCACGTATGCAATTCCCTTTGTCAATCGGTACATTACTTGCGAGACTCGATCGTCGGTATCCCAATACCTTGTTCGGTCTCGTTACGGCAAGTCACTTTACTCGCACCGTAATGCATGATCCGTGGCCAACACCTTGGTCAACTTGAGCTCATTATGATGATGCATTACCGAGTGGGCCCAAAGATACCTCTCCGTCATACGGAGTGACAAATCCGATCTCGATCCGTGTCAACCCAACAGATACTTTTGGAGATACCGTAATGCACCTTTATAGTCACCCGATTCGTTGTGACGTTTGATACACCAAGGCACTCCTACGGTAACGGGAGTTACGATCTCATGGTCGAAGGAAGAGATACTTGACATTGGCAAAGCTTCTAGCAAACGAACTATACGATCTTTTATGCTATGCTTAGGATTGGGTCTTGTCCATCACATCATTCTCCTAATGATGTGATCCCGTTATCAACGACATCCAATGTCCATAGTCAGGAAACCTTGACTATCTATTGATCACAACGGGCTAGTCAACTAGAGGCTCACTAGGGACATATTGTGGTCTAAGTGTTCACACGTGTATTACGATTTCCGGATAATACAGTTATAGCATGAACAAAAGACAATTATCATGAACATCGAAATATAATAATACTTTTATTATTGCCTCTAGGGCATATTTCCAACAAAGAGTTGTGGGCAATAATAGTCATACTGTTTGCCACCAATGTCTTACTTTGATTCGACGGTATTGTTGGATGAAGCGGCCCGGACCGACATTACATGACCGCGTTCATGAGACTGGTTCTATCGACGTGCTTTGCACATAGGTGGCTGACGGGTGTCTGTTTCTCCAATTTTAGTTGAATCGAATTTGACTACGGCCGGTCCTTGTTGAAGGTTAAAACAACACACTTGATGAAAAATCATTGTGCTTTTGATGCATAGGTAAGAACGGTTCTTGCTAGAAGCCCGTAGCAGCCATGTAAAACTTGCAACGACAAAGTAGAGGACGTCTAACTTGTTTTTGAAGGGCTTGTTGTGATGTGAAATGGTCAAGACATGATGAGATATAAATTGTTGTATGAGATGATCATGTTTTGTAACAAAGTTATCGGTAACTGGCAGGAGCCATATGGTTGTCGCTTTATTGTATGAAATGCAATCGCCATATAATTGCTTTACTTTATCACTAAGCGGTAGCGATAGTCATAGTAGCAATAGTTGGCGAGACAACAACGATGCTACGATGGAGATCAAGGTGTCAAGCCGGTGACGATGGAGATCATGATGATGCTTCGGTGATGGAGATCATGAGCACAAGATGATGATGGCCATATCATGTCACATATTTTGATTGCATGTGATGTTTATCTTTTATGCATCTTATTTTGCTTAGTATGGTGGTAGCACTATAAGATGATCCCTTACTAAATTTCAAGGTATAAGTGTTCTCCCTGAGTATGCACCGTTGCTACAGTTCGTCATGCCGAGACACCACATGATGATCAAGTGTGATAAGCTCTACACATACAACGGGTGCAAGCCAGTTTTGCACGTGCAGAATACTTAGGTTAAACTTGACGAGCCTAGCAGATGCATATATGGCCTCGGAACACGGAGACTGAAAGGCCGAACATGAAACATATAGTAGATATGATCAACATAGTGATGTTCACCATTGAAAACTACTCCATCTCATGTGATGATCGGACATGGTTTAGTTGATTTGGATCACGTGATCATTTAGATGACTAGAGGGATGTCTATCTAAGTGAGAGTTCTTAAGAAATATGATTAATAGAACTTTAATTTATGATGAACTTAGTCCTGATAGTATTTTGCAAATTATGTTGTAGATCAATAGCTCGCGTTATAGCTTCCTTATGTTTTTATATGTTCCTAGAGAAAACTAAGTTGAAAGATGATAGTAGCAATGATGCGGATTAGGTCCGTGATGTGAGGTTTATCCTCATTGCTGCAAAGAAGAATTATGTCCTTGATGCACTGCTAGGTGACAGACCTATTACAGGAGCAGATGCAAAAGTTATGAACGTTTGGCTAGCTCAATATGATGACTACTTGATAGTTTAGTGCACCATGCTTTACGGCTTATAACCGAGACTTCAAAAACGTTTTGAACGCCACAGAGCATATGAGATGTTCCAAGAGCTGAAATTGGTATTTCAGACTCATGCCCGTGTCAAGAGGTATGAGACCTTAGACAAGTACTTCACTTAAAAGAAGGAGGAGAATTGCTCAGCTAGTGAGCATGTGCTCAGAATGTCTGGGTACTACAATCGCTTGAATCAAGTGGGAGTTAATCTTCCAGATAAGATAGTGATTGACAGGGTTCTCTAGTCACCATCACCAAGTTACTGGAACTTCGTGATGAACTGTAGTATGCAAGGGATGACGAAAACGATTCCTGAGCCCTTTGTGATGCTGAAATCGACGAAGGTAGAAATCAAGAAAGAGCATAAAGTGTTGATGATTGACACGACCACTAGTTTCAAGAAAAGGGCAAAGGGAAAGAAAGGGAACTTCAAGTAGAATGGCAAGCAAGTTGTCACTCCCGTGAAGAAGCCCAAAGCTGTACCTAAGCCTGAAATTGAGTGCTTCTACTACAAAGGAAATGGCCACTGGAAGCGGAACTACCCCAAAACATTTGGAGGATAAGAAGGATGGCAAAGTGAACAAAGGTATATTTGATATACAGGTTATTGATGTGTACTTTACTAGTGTTCATAGTAGCCCCTGGGTATTTGATACTTGTTCGGTTGCTCAGATTAGTAACTCGAAACAGGAGTTACAGAATAAACAGAGACTAGTTGAAGGTGATGTGACGATGTGTGTTGGAAGTGGTTCCAAGATTGATATGATCATCATTGCACACTCCTTATACTTTCGGGATTAGTGTTGAACCTAAATAAATGTTATTTGGTGTTTGCGTTGAGCATGAATATGATTAGATCATGTTTATTGCAGTACGGTTATTCATTTTAAGACAGAGAATAATTGTTATTCTGTTTACATGAATAAAACCTTCTATGGTCATACACCCAATGTTGATGGTTTATTGAATCTCGATCATAGTGATACACATATTCATAATATTGATACCAAAAGATGCAAAGTTTATAATGATAGTGCAACTTATTTATGGCACTGCCGTTTGCGTCATATCGGTGTAAAGAGCATGAAGAAAATCCATAAAGATGGACTTTTGGAATCACTAGATTATGAATCATTTGATACTTATGAACCATACCTTATGGGCAAGATGACTAAAACTTCATTCTCCGGAACAATGGAACGAGCTACTGACTTATTGGAAATAATACATACTGATGTATGCGGTCCAATGAGTATTGATGCTTGTGGCGGGTATCGTTATTTTCTGACCTTCATAGATGATTTGAGCAGATATGGGTATATCTATGTGACAGCCTGGTTTTTGCCTTCTCTCTTTTTCCGGACTTTATTTGCCCATGCTTTGGATTTGAGTTTTTGGAATCAATTCAAATGGACTTAGCACTTGGGCATGCCCTTGATTTTCACCCAAGTGACCCATCTACCTCTCATGCAACCTTATTTCTATTAAAAACCCCCAAATGGCCCAATCAATATTTTTCATAAAAGAAAAATATTCAAATTCTCTCCTGAAACTCATTTCAGAAACTAGTGCTCCGAAGCAACCCTCATTTTTATTGCTCCAAAAATCCTGAGATAATTCTTGAATATTCTTTGAGCCTTGGCCCACCTCCCTGAGAAAAAATATTGCATGACTTTTTGGCATATTTTTGCTACAGAAAATCATTTCACTTCTGGCCCTAAAATGCACTTTGTACAGCAAGTATATTTTTCTTTGATCCAATGGAGCTGGTTTTTCTTGATCCTCAATACCCTCCTAAGAAAAGCTTAACCCCAGGAGATCAGCCCTATTGACCTTCTAGAAGCCCTCCAAACTTGGCGACCAAGTTTCTGGCCAGAAACTTGCTAGCAAGCTCAAGTCCTATGAGGTCTGCCTAGCATTGAGTTCTCACCTTTCCTAGACCTAACACTGCACAAACACTACCCCAGACAAGGTTTGGCCGATTGTGGGCGTCATTTTGACCATGCCAGCATGGTGACCGCGTGAGGACACGGGCTCTGGCATGCGTTCGACGCTCTCTGCCAGTGCCTCTGTTCGGCGGGTGCTCAAGCCAGAGCTCGCCGTCGACTGCCGCGCCGCGCCACCAGCCTCGACTCATCACCAATGACCCCTCACTGGCGCTCACCAATGCCAGAGACACCGCAGCAAGCACAGGCATGTCGCGGCCAAAAGCCACAATGCGCCCGTGCCCCTGTCTTGTTCTCGCCCTGCTTCATGTGCTCGTCCGCGAGCGTGGACAGCACCTGTGTGATCGCTGAGCTCTTCCCCCCTCTCTGGCGCCCTTAATCTTCGTTCTCCGACTTCCAGAGAACTCCGCGGCGCCATGTATCCCCCTCCTCCTACGGCTATATATAGAGCCCCTCCCTTCGCTCCGAAGCCTCACATCGCACCTCTCAACCACCACGACCTCGTAGCTTAGCCGCAGCCCGGCCGGGCAGGCCTCTGGCTGCCGTCCTTAACCAGAGCTTGCCGGCGACCCCCGCAACCCATCCACCTCGTTCTAGAGCCCATCGAGCTCAACCAATCCCGCAGGAACATTATTGGAGGTCCACTGGTGTCGCCTGGAAGCATTGGAGCCCCTGGAGTCGCCCCTCGCTGCCGCCTTCGTCCTCTCCGGCAAGTCCCGACAGCAACCGCCACTCACGAGCTTGATTGCGAGCAGCTCCGGCCTTCCCCTCATGAGCCACAGGTATAGGCAGGTGCGTCGTGACCCCCTCTCCACTTCTATCCCTCTGGAATCGCCCAAGAACCCCTCCTCGCCGAAGTGAGCACCGACGGAGCGCCGCCGTGCTCTGTTTCTTCCCTCCCCTCTCTCTCCTGACCGGTGGGGCCCACTATCAGCCTTTCCAATCGCACTCGAAGCGGTACGAGTGGAGGCATATTATGTGTTTATGCCATCAACGTAACCCCCCAGATTTTCTGCTTAATTCAAATAAATTCAAAAAATTTACCAGAACTTTGACCTGTGATAACTTTTAAACCATAAGTCCAAATGAGTTGATTCTTTTTGGAAAAAGAAAACAACTGAGGATTGAACTTGGCAAAGATGAAGAGGCTCGAGTCAACTTGACGAGAAATGCACCGGATGAAAAGAGCTGAGAACCAACGATCGGAAAACCAACTGCGTGATCCTAAAGAAAAATTTGAATGGGAAAAGGAGTAATTCAAAACACCTACGTCAAGATTCCTCACCAGAGCAACGAAGGGGCTGAGGAGTAAAAAGAATTCCTACTCTCCGATATAACTAGACTCCAAAAACAGTTTTCTTCAAGACTCAACAACGCCAACTACGAACAATCAAGGGGGGCTCCTATGGTCGGTCGAGGCTCTGATACCAACTTGTCACGCCCAATATGCGACCCCATCCTAAAGGAACTCGAAGGTCCCACTAAGGATAGAAGCGCATATTCGAGACGCTTTTGCAAGGTGGATATCATTACATCAACATTACATAATAGATGGGGATACATACAAGACGCATACAATGCCACACGAATACAACAATACATCATACAAAAGACCAACATCCGACTACGGATGAAACACAAACAGAAGCTCAAACGACATCCACCCTGCTAGCCCAGGCTGCCGACCTGGAACCTATCCCCTGATCGAAGAAGAAGCAGCAAGATGAACTCCAAAACAAGCAAACATCGCTCTCGCATCAAGATCATCGCATAACCTGTGCCTGCAACTGTTGTTGTAGTAATCTGTGAGCCACGAGGACTCAGCAATCCCATTACCATGGGTATCAAGACTAGCAAAGCTTAAAGGGCAAGGAAGGGGTAAAGTGGTGAGGTTGCAGCAGCGACTAAGCATATATGGTGGTTAACATACGCAAATGAGAGCGAGAAGAGAGCAAACATAATGGTCGTGAAGCTAGCAATGATCAAGATGTGATCCTGAACTCCTACTTACGTCAAACATAACCCAAAACCATGTTCACTTCCCGGACTCCGCCGAGAAGAGACCATCACGGCTACACACGCGGTTGATGCGTTTTAATTCGGATCTGGTGTCAAGTTATCTACAACCGGATATTAACAAATTCCCATCTGCCACATAACCGCGGGCACGTCTCTCGAAAGTTTATAACCCTGCAGGGGTGTCCCAACTTAGCCCATGATAATCTCTCGCGATCAATGAAGGATATTCCTTCTCCCAAGAAGACCCGATTAGTCTCGGAATCCCAGTTTACAAGACATTTCGACAATGGTAAAACAAGACCAGCAAAGCAGCCCGATGTGTCTACAATCCCGATAGGAGTCGCACGTATCTCGTTCTCAGGACACACCGGATAAGCGAAGCGTACAGGTACCGACGTAACCCAAGTTGCCAAGGGATGGTCCCGCACGGTGCTCTAGTTTGGACCAACACTTAGACAAGCATTGGCCCGGGGGGCTAAAATAAAGATGACCCTCGAGAGAGCGACTCCCAAGGGAATAGTAGGTGGTGGCGAGGCAAATGGTAAAACCAAGGTTGGGCCTTGCTGGAGGAGTTTTATTCAAAGCGAACTGTCAAGGGGGTCCCATAAATCACCCAACCGCGTAACGAACACAAAATCCGGGAACATAACACCAGTATGACGGAAACTAGGGTGGCAAGAGTGGAACAAAACACCAGGCATAAGGCCGAGCATTCCACCCTTTACCAAGTATATGGATGCATTAATAATATAAGAGATATTGTGATATCCCAACATAATCCTGTCCACCATGGAGCAATCTTCAACTTCACCTGCAACTAACAACGCTCTAAGAGGGGCTGAGCAAAGCGGTAACATAGCCAAACAACTGTTTGCTAGGAAGGGTGTCAAAGGTTAGAGGTTCATGGCAATTTGGGGAGGCTTGAAGAACAAGTGATAGGAAGCGCAGCATAGGGATAGAACGAAGCAACTAGCATAGCAATGATAGTAGTGAGATCCAGGGTAGCGGTCATCTTGCCTGAAATCCCGCAAGGAAGAAGAACGAGTCCATGAAGAAGATGAAGCCACGAAGACGAACCAAGCGTAGACGAACGAATCCTCATGATCGCAACGAAACGGGAACTATCGAGAAGAAGTACACAACACGGTAAATACACCACACATATACATGACATGATGCACACTCAAGTATGATGCATGACAAGGCTGCATGAAACTACTCATGGCAAGAGATGATGCAAACAAGAGCAACACGTCAAAGCACGTGTAAATGAGGCCGGAAACAACATATAAAAATTCCGGTAACTCCTCATATGCAAATTTAGAAATCGGTCCAGAACTGAATAAACCTTATGTTCAAGTTGTTAAACAGCAAGTTAAGATGCCCCAAGATGATCTACACGAGATTCTAGTCAAGTTAAATATAAAGTTCATTTAATTCCGAGCTACGGCCTAGAAGATATGAGCAAGACAAGTTAAGCATGGCATTGATACAAAATGCATACAAACATCAAGCAAACACCTCAAAACATGGATGCAACATGATAATATGAAACTTCATGCAAAATCAAGCAAGTTTCATATAGATCACACTCATAACGGAGCAACGGTTCAACACATACACTATACAAGTTTAAAGGACAAGCTTTCCAAAACAGCAACTAGACAACTTGCAAGCATTAAAACAATATGCTACAGCACCTCAACATAAGAACAAAAGGCATGGGCATGAAGTATAGGTAAAGCATTACAAAACATGAACAGTGAGCTATCTCCAGAAAACAATATAACATGCTCGAAAGGACATGGCAAGATTGCAAATAATAACAGTTTCAGACTTAACAGAAATAACATCAGGTTCCAATGTTTAGAGCTATCAAACGACATGTTACATAAACTTATCATGGAAAACAAAGGCATGGCATGAATCTACTAATTGCATATAACAAAAGTCCCTTACTGACCATGAGCCAAAAGGGCACAGAAAATATGATGCCACCCATGTAAACATAGCAATTAATATGACAGATTCATACATGGCAGGAACAACAATAAGTAGGCATGTTAGTGAGCTTGTACCACTCACCACAGAGCAATACATGGCATGGCAAGGCAACCAATAGTAATAATACATGTTCATGAATCTAAACATGGCAAGAGCAAGTTCATAGCATGCTTGGATCACTAACAACAATCATGGCAACATTGAACTTAATGTTAACAGGCTGACAGCAACATTATTTAGCAATTTGAGAGCAAGATTACAACAAGCTACAGCAGGCTATAAATGCAACCAGGGGCATGAATTGGTAGAGCATGACATGTATAACAAAAACATCCTTAGTGAACATCTCCAGATTATTCATAGAATGACTTGTAGCAGCAGGTTTACATAGCATCATGGTGTAACAGAATCAGACTAGCAAAACAGTAACAACAAGTACCCTACTTAACAAGCTCGATGCACTCACTACAAGACTCACAAAAATACATGGATGGCATCACTGTAAAGATGGCATGATGTAGCTCAAAACACATCTAGACATCAAGCTCATAGGATGCACACATCAGATGCAACAAAAATGATAAATCACCAAGTTATAACAGTTTCAGCAGATTAACATCATATAGCACTCTTGCAATGATGATTAGGGCATCAAGATGGCCTCAAACAAACATGGAACAATGGTGGGAAATGTAGAGTATCTCACAACGAACAATTTGACATATCATACGCACGAAACGGAGCAGTATACATGGAGTTATGACATGTCAAAGATGGCACCAGAATGCAAAAATATTTCGGGACTTGGGCAAAATTCAGGGTCAACCTCCGTGGATCTAGATCTGGCGCGAATTCCGAGGTTGACCGGGCTCTCGCCAGAGTAGCGGTAGAAGGCGGCCAGAGATGAGGGAGAGGGCGCCGGAGAGAGTCGGGGAGGACGGGCCCCGCCGGATCTGGCCGGATCCGGCGTGTGGCGGCGGGCGGAGGAGGCGGGCGGCGGCGACGGCGGCGGGCGGCGAGCGGGCGCGGTGAGGCGAGGGACGCCGCAAGGAGGCGCGGGCGGCTTCGGCTGGTCGGCGCCGGACGGCGGCGGGCGCGACGCGGGGCGCGGCGAGGCGGAACTTCGCCGGTGGCGGGTCGCGGGCGAGGCGGCGCTGGGCGGCGGAGGCGGAGGGGCGGTAGCGCTGCGCGGCGGGCGGCGGCGGCGGATCGGGCGGGCGGGCCCGCTGGGGCGGGCAGCAAGGGCGACGCGGAGGGGAGGCGGCTCGGGTGGCGGCGTGGCGGCTGCGGGTTGGCGGACGGCGGCGGCGATGACGTGGCGGGCGCGGTTGGCCGGAGTGAGGTGGAGGCGGCGGTGGACGTGTCCGGCCGCCGGGCGGACATGTCCGGCGGCGCGAGGAGGGAGAGGGCTAGGGTTTCATCCGCGAAAATGGAACGGGAGGGCCTTTATATAGGTAGAGGGAGCTAGGAGTGTCCAAATGAGGCACGGTTTTCGCCCACAAGATCGTGATCAAACGACCGAGAGCATGGAGGGGGTTGTTGGGGAACGTTGCAGAAAATTAAAATTTTTCCTACGGCTTCACCAAGATCCATCTATGAGTTCATCTAAGCAACGAGTCATGGGAGAGAGTTTGTATCTACATACCACTTGTAGATCGCGTGCGGAAGCTTGCAAGGTGATGATGGAGTCGTACTCGAACATGATTCAAATCACCGATGTCCAAGTGCTGAACGGATAGCACCTCCGCGTTCAACACACGTACGGGATGAGTGACGTCTCCTCCGTCTTGATCCAGCAAGGAGGAAGGAGAGGTTGAGGAAGACAGCTCCACCGGCAGCCCGACGGCGTGGTGATGGTGGAGAAGCAGTACTCCGACAGGGCTTCGCCAAGCGCTTACAGAGGAGGAGAAGTGTTGGGGAGGGGAGGGGCTGCGCCTTGGAGATGGGTACAGCAGCCCCTCCTCCCCCCTTATATAGGCCCCTGGGAGGCCGCCCTCGAGATCCAATCTCCAAGGGGCGGCGGCCAAAGGGGTGGAGTGCCCCCAAGCCAGTGGGCGCCCCCCCCTAGGGTTTCAACCCTAGGCGCGGGGGTGGGCCTGAGGCGCACCAGCCCACTATGGGCTGGTTCCTCCCACTTCAGCCCATGGGGCCCTCCGGATAGGTGGCCCCACCGGTGGACCCGGGACCCTTCCGGTGGTCCGGTACATTACCGGAGACCCCAAACTTTCCCGATGGCGAAATACCACTTCCTATATATTATTCTTTACCTCTGGACCATTCCGAAACTCCTCGTGGCGTCAGGGATCTCATCCGGACTCGAACAACATTCGGTAGTCACATACTTGACTTCCTACTAACCCTAAGCGTCACCGAACCTTAAGTGTGTAGACCCTACGGGTTCGGGAGACACGCAGACATGACCGAGGCGACTCTCGGGCAATAACCAACAGCGGGTCGGATACCCATGTTGGCTCGCACATGCTCCTTGATGATTTCATCGGTTGAACCACGATGTCGAGGATTCGATCAAACCACGTATGCAATTCCCTTTGTCAATCGATGCGTTACTTGCCCGAGACTCGATCGTCGGTATCCCAATACCTTGTTCGGTCTCGTTACGGCAAGTCACTTTACTCGCACCGCAATGCATGATCCCCGCCAACACCTTGGTCACCTTGAGCTCATTATGATGATGCATTACCGAGTGGGCCAGAGATACCTCTCCGTCATACACGGAGTGACAAATCGATCTCGATCCGTGTCAACCCAACAGATACTTTCGGAGATACCGTAATGCACCTTTATAGTCACCCGATTACGTTGTGACGTTTGATACACCCAAGGCACTCCTACGGTAACCGGGAGTTACACGATCTCATGGTCGAAGGAAAAGATACTTGACATTGGCAAAGCTTCTAGCAAACGAACTATACGATCTTTTATGCTATGCTTAGGATTGGGTCTCGTCCATCACATCATTCTCCTAATGATGTGATCCCGTTATCAACGACATCCAATGTCCATAGTCAGGAAACCATGACTATCTATTGATCACAACGGGCTAGTCAACTAGAGGCTCACTAGGGACATATTGGGGTCTAAGTGTTCACACGTGTATTACGATTTCCGGATAATACAGTTATAGCATGAACAAAAGACAATTATCATGAACATTGAAATATAATAATACTTTTATTATTGCCTCTAGGGCATATTTCCAACAGGGGTTTGAATGGGTTATTGGGCCACTTTGGAGGGGTGTTGGGCTGCACACAAAAGAGGCTTTTACAGTTCCTCGGTTAACCGTTGGAGTATCAAACGGACTCCAAATGGTACGAAACTTGACAGGCGGTCTACCGGTGGCGTACCAAGGCTGCTTGGCAAATCATGGTCCATTCGAGAACGTTTAACACCCACTCACAACAGGAGACAAAAGGGGGACGCCGGAGGACATAGGAGTGTCGGATTGCAAAACGGACAACGGAGAAAATGCTCGGATGCATGAGACGAACACGTATGCAATGCAATGCACATGATGACATGATAAAATGCAACACGCAAGCAAATGACATGGCAATGATGGCGAATAACTGGCGGGCACCTGGCGCATCGGATCCGGGGCGTTACAACTCTCCTCTACTAACAAGAGATCTCGTCCCGAGATCTTAGACCGAGACGGGGAGGAAAAGGGATGAGGTGAAATAAGAACAATATAGAGAGGAGAAAAGAGTCGAGAGCACTTAGGAAGAATAGAGGAATGACGACTAGGACGAGAATCAAAAGCTCAACAAACAAGATAGACTCTGAAACCACTCCGGTTAGAACGAGATAAGAAACGAATAAGACTGAAAAGGATTTAGGCAGCACTCCGGCTGAAACATGGAGGAATAGAACACGAGCTTGAGTGGATGGAATGATACTTGATGAAGACATGACACAAATCCTCCGGAAAGAATTGAAAGAGTTGAATGAAAAGAACGGAGAAGAAAATGACAACTTGTGCCACGAATGAAATTGAAAGCATCTTTCGAAGGAAGGTTTAAATGGAGTTGTTGAGAAAATCAACAACGGAAAGAATAAGCTTGTTGTGGTCTTATAGGTAACATCTCAAGATCATAAGGTGATAACCGGCCACAAACGGAAATGATTGGATAGCTTAGAAGAACGAACAAATGCAAAACTCCACTTCAAAAGAATACAGAGATTTAATTGCACTTCGAAGGCAAGAAGGAAAGATACTTGAGCTCCTTCGATAAGAATCTTGATGAACACTTGAGGAATGAATTAGATCATGACAAGCCACTGTGAAGAACTCCGGTAACAAAAGGATGACAAGATAAAATGAAGGATGAAAGAATAAGATTAAAGCTTGCAGTGCCTTAGATGGAGGTTTCGACGAAATGGCCGAGGAAATTTGAACTCCGGAAAAGAAAATAAAAATGAAAACACTTGGAACTAGAATTTATTCATCAAGAACAAACTCTGAAGGAAGGGATTGCTCATTTGGATGAAATAAGAATAAGATTTATTGTATGCTTATCCTTCATCAAATTAAATTGATGACAAGCAATGGATTTTGCATACTACTTATTCTTCTTGAAAAGGATTGAGAGGTGACATATCGCAAACTTGAGAAGGTCTTCATGAACCAGCAGTAGGATTGGACAGAATGAATGAATTAATATGATTATCAAAGAAAAAGAATCTGAAAGAACCACCGTTAGAATTCGGAAATGACTGACGAAAGAGAAAGAATCACCAGGAAGAATTAGAAGAACCAATATGCTAGAGGGGATTTAGATGCAAAAGAATAAAGAGATCATGAGCTGATTAAAGAACACTTGAACGAAGCACCGGGATAATTAGATAACGGTAGCTGAATTGTGAAGTCAAAGAATTCTTCTGGAATGATGGCCTCCAGTGAAAAGAAATGGAAAAACAACTTCTGACATACTCCGAATGGGTGAAAAGTATATCTGACAATTGGAATAATTCAAGACGGTAGCATGAAACTAGAACCGCGAGTCTTCGAGAGAACGGGCAAAATTTAGAGGAAAACTCTTCTTCTATCTTGAAATGACGACGAGGAACACCACCAAAATTTATTGAGATACTCCGGGAGAAGAAAAACCGAAAAGGTTGAGCCAACAATGAAAAGAGTTTGAACGAGATATTGGAGAAGGTATCTGAATGATGAAATTCATTCTTACGTCAAACTCCGAAAAGAATTTGAGAATAGCTCCGGGAAATTAGAAGAGTCAGGTAAGATCCTGGGAAAAGACCTGTGGGTTAGGGCCCACTGAAAGAAACACCATTGGAAAGGGATGATGAACAGATAGATAATGCACCGGAACAATTTATATATTTGAATGAGGTGACAACCTCGAATTAATTGGAACACTAACGAATCTCCTGAGATGACTTCCAAACTCCGGAATGATTGAATGGCGAGAAGCAAACGCGCAAGGAGAACACTTGATCCAAGGAAAAGATGTGATCAACACCAGAAAAAAAACTTGAATTGAGTCCACCGGAGAAGAAAAAGAGATGAAGAATGTCGAACAAAACGAGAATTCACCGGTTGAAACAATTGTCGAAAGACTGAAGATGCTCCACACGAATGAAATTGATGGTCGAAAGAGACTCAAACTCCGGGAAGAGAAAGGGTGGGAGGGCGGGAAAACAAAGGCAACTTGGAAGGGGAAACCGACGAATAACTTTAAGAGGAAACACCGGTTGAAATCATTGAGGAAAGAAAGCAAAGACTTCGCACGGGTAGGAAGGATACTCGATTGCGGACTCCGGCTCCGAGAAGGAAAAGGGTGGGCGGGTGGGAAAAAGAAAACAACTGAGGATTGAACTTGGCAAAGATGAAGAGGCTCGAGTCAACTTGACGAGAAATGCACCGGATGAAAAGAGCTGAGAACCAACGATCGGAAAACCAACTGCGTGATCCTAAAGAAAAATTTGAATGGGAAAAGGAGTAATTCAAAATACCTACATCAAGATTCCTCACCAGAGCGACGAAGGGGCTGAGGAGTAAAAAGAATTCCTACTCTCCGATATAACTAGACTCCAAAAACAGTTTTCTTCAAGACTCAACAACGCCAACTACGAACAATCAAGGGGGGCTCCTATGGTCGGTCGAGGCTCTGATACCAACTTGTCACGCCCAATATGCGACCCTATCCTAAAGGAACTCGAAGGTCCCACTAAGGATAGAAGCGCATATTGGAGACCCTTTTGCAAGGTGGATATCATTACATCAACATTACATAATAGATGGGGATACATACAAGAGGCATACAATGCCACACGAATACAACAATACATCATACATAAGACCAACATACGACTACGGATGAGACACAAACAGAAGCTCAAACGACATCCGCCCTACTAGCCCAGGCTGCCGACCTGGAACCTATCCCCTGATCAAAGAAGAAGCAGCAAGATGAACTCCAAAACAAGCAAACATCGCTCTCGCATCAAGATCATCGCATAACCTGTACCTGCAACTGTTGTTGTAGTAATCTGTGAGCCACGAGGACTCAGCAATCCCATTACCATGGGTATCAAAACTAGCAAAGCTTAAAGGGCAAGGAAGGGGTAAAGTGGTGAGGTTGCAGCAGCGACTAAGCATATATGGTGGCTAACATACGCAAATGAGAGCGAGAAGAGAGCAAACGGAACGGACGTGAAGCTAGCAATGATCAAGAGGTGATCCTGAACTCCTACTTATGTCAAACATAACCCAAAACTGTGTTCACTTCCCGGACTCCACCGAGAAGAGACCATCACGGCTACACACGCGGTTGATGCGTTTTAATTCGGATCTGGTGTTAAGTTATCTACAACCGGATATTAACAAATTCCCATCTGCCACATAACCACGGGCACGGCTCTCGAAAGTTTATAACCCTGCAGGGGTGTCCCAACTTAGCCCATGATAAGCTCTCGCGATCAACGAAGGATACTCCTTCTCCCAGGAAGATCCGATTAGTCTCGGAATCTCGGTTTACAAGACATTTCGACAATGGTAAAATAAGACCAGCAAAGCTGCCCGATGTGTCGACAATCCCGATAGGAGTCACACGTATCTCGTTCTCAGGACACACCGGATAAGCGAAGCGTACAGGTACCGACGTAACCCAAGTTGCCAAGGGATGGTCCCGCACGGTGCTCTAGTTTGGACCAACACTTAGACAAGCATTGGCCCGGGGGGCTAAAATAAAGATGACCCTCGAGAGAGCGACCCCCAAGGGAAAAGTAGGTGGTGGTGAGGCAAATGGTAAAACCAAGGTTGGGCCTTGCTGGAGGAGTTTTATTCAAAGCGAACTATCAAGGGGGTCCCATAAATCACCCAACCGCATAAGGAACGCAAAATCCGGGAACATAACACCGGTATGACGGAAACTAGGGTGGAAAGAGTGGAACAAAACACCAGGCATAAGGCTGAGCCTTCCACCCTTTACAAAGTATATAGAGGCATTAATAATATAAGAGATATTGTGATATCCCAACATAACCCTGTCCACCATGGAGCAATCTTCAACTTCACCAGCAACTAACAACACTATAAGAGGGGCTGAGAAAAGCGGTAACATAGCCAAACAACTGTTTGCTAGGAAGGGTGTCAAAGGTTAGAGGTTCATGGCAATTTGGGGAGACTTGAAGAACAAGTGATAGGAAGCGCAGCATAGCGATAGAACGAAGCAGCTAGCATAGCAATGATAGTAGTGAGATCCAGGGTAGCGGTCATCTTGCCTGAAATCCCGCAAGGAAGAAGAACGAGTCCATGAAGAAGATGAAGCCACGAAGACGAACCAAGCGTAGACGAACGAATCCTCACGATCGCAACGAAACGGGAACTATCGAGAAGAAGCACACAACACGGTAAACACACCACACGTATACATGAGATGATGCACACTCAAGTATGATGCATGACAAGGCTACATAAAACTACTCATGGCAAGAGATGATGCAAACAAGAGCAACACATCAAAGCACGTTTAAATGAGGCCGGAAACAACATATAACAATTCCGGTAAGTCCTCATATGCAAATTTAGAAATTGGTCCAGAACTGAATAAACCTTATGCTCAAGTTGTTAAACAGCAAGTTAAGATGCCCCAAGATGATCTACACGAGATTCTAGTCAAGTTACATATAAAGTTTATTTAATTCGGAGCTACGGCCTAGAAGATATGAGCAAGACAAGTTAAGCATGGCATTGATACAAAATGCATACAAACATCAAGCAAACACCTCAAAACATGGATGCAACATGATAATATGAAACTTCATGCAAAATCAAGCAAGTTTCATATAGAGCACACTCATAACGGAGCAACGGTTCAACACATACACTATACAAGTTTAAAGGACAAGTTGTCCAAAACAGCAACTAGACAACTTGCAAGCATCAAAACAATATGCTACAGCACCTCAACATAAGAACAAAAGGCATGGGCATGAAGTACAGGTAAAGCATTACAAAACATGAACAGTGAGCTATCTCCAGAAAACACTATAACATGCTCAAAAGGACATGGCAAGATTACAAATAATAACAATTTCAGACTTAACAGAAATAACATCAGGTTGCAATGTTTAGAGCTATCAAACGACATGTTACAGAAATTTATCATGTCAAACAAAGACATGGCGTGAATCTACTAATTGCATATAACAAAATTCCCTTACTGACCATGACCCAAAAGGGCATAGAAAATATGATGGCACCCATGTAAACATAGCAAGTGATATGACAGATTCATACATGGCAGGAACAACAATAAGTAGGCATGTTCGTGAGCTTGTACCACTCACCCCAGAGCAATACATGGCATGGCAAGGCAACCAATAGTATGAATACATGTTTATGAATCTAAACATGGCAAGGGAAAGTTCATAGCATGCTTGGATCACTAACAACAATCATGGCAACATTGAACTTAATGTTAACAGGCTGACAGCAACATTATTTAGCAATTTGAGAGCAAGATTACAACAAGCTACAGCAGGCTATAAATGCAACCAAGGGCATGAATTGGTAGAGCATGACATGTATAACAAGAACATCCTTAGTGAACATCTCCAGATTATTCATAGAATGACTTGTAGCAGTAGGTTTACATAGCATCATGGTGTAACAGAATCAGATTAGCAAAACAGTAACAGCAAGTACCCTAGTTAACAAGCTCGATGCACTCACTACAATACTCACAAAAATACATGGATGGCACCACTGTAAAGATGGCATGATGTATCTCAAAACACATGTAGACATCAAGCTCATAGGATGCACACATCAAATGCAACAAAAATGACAAATCACCAAGTTATAACAGTTTCAGTAGATTAACATCATATAGCACTCTTGCAACAATGATTAGGGCATCAAGATGGCCTCAAACAAACATGGAACAATGGTGTGAAATGTAGAGCATCTCACAACGAACAATTTGACATATCATACGCACGAAACGGAGCAGTATACATGGAGTTACGACGTCTAAGATGGCACCGGAATGCAAAAATATTTCAGGACTTGGGCAAAATTCGGGGTCAACCTCCGTGGATCTGGATCTGGCGCGAATTCCGAGGTTGACCGGGCTCTCGCCGGAGTAGCGGTAGAAGGCGGCCGGAGATGAGGGAGAGGGCGCCGGAGAGGGTCGGGAGGACGGCCCCGCGGATTCGCCGGATCCGGCGTGGCGGCGGTGGAGGAAGCGACGGGCCGGGCGGCGATCGCGGGCGCGGTGAGGCGAAGGGACGCCAACAAGGAGGCGCGGGCGGCGCTGGCTGGGCGGCGCCGGACGGTGGCGGGAGCGACGCGGGCGCGGCGGAGGCGGAACTCGCTGGCGTGGTCGCTGGGCGAGGCGGCGGTCTTGGGCAGGAGGCCGAGGGGCGGCGGCTGCTGCGGCGGGCGGCGGCGAATCTGGCGGGCGGGCCTACTGGCCCAGGCGGCGCGGGCGACGCCGAGGAGGCGGCTCGGGTGGCGATGTGGCGGCTGCGGGTTGGCCGGGACGGCGGCGACGATTACGTGGCGGGCTGCGATTGGCCGGAGTGAGGTGGAGGCGGCGGTGGACGTGTCCGGCCGTCGGGCGGACATGTCCGGCGGCGCGAGGTGGGAGAGGGCTAGGGATTCATCCACGAAAATGGAAGGGGAGGTCCTTTCTATAGGTAGAGGGAGCTAGGAGTGTCCAAATGAGGCACGGTTTTCGCCCACACGATCATGATCGAAGGACCGAGAGCATGGAGGGGGTTTGGATGGGTTATTGGGACACTTTGGAGGGGTGTTGGGCTGGACACAAAAGAGGCTTTTACGGTTCCCCGGTTAACCGTTGGAGTATCAAACAGACTCCAAATGGTACGAAACTTGACAGGCAGTCTATCGGTGGCGTACCAAGGCCGCTTGGCAAATCATGGTCCATTCCGAGAATGTTTAACACCAGCTCACAACAGGATACAAAAGGGGGACGTCGGAGGACATAGGAGTGTCGGATTGCAAAACGGACAACGGGGAAAATGCTCGGATGCATGAGACGAACACGTATGCAATGCAATGCACATGATGACATGATAAAATGCAACACACAAGCGAATGACATGGCAATGACGGCGAATAACTGGCGGACACCTGGCGCATCGGATCCGGGGCGTTACAAGCAGCACACCAAAGTGTGGATTTTTCCTTGCTGTCTATAATTTCTGGTGATTTTTAGAATGGTTTTTGATATTTTGTTTTCTGGTTTTTAAATCTTTTCAGACATAGAGACCCTTCTTGAAGACAACCAGGAGGAGTGTGAACCTCCTCTGCACTAAGGCAAGCCACACTAGCATTTGGATGGTGTCATTTCAATCTCTATGATTTTCCTACTTGAATATGAACTATTTTCCATTCATTTAAATTAGTTAAATAAATATGGTTTGATGCTAGTTACTTTGTCATGCTTGAATTGCTTGCTTAAGTTACTAGTTGAATGCATGAACTAGTTTGGTCAAGTAGAATAAAGTTTCAACTTAGTGAAAATGCTTTGAGGAGTAATGGTAGTTTCTTTTTGATAATTGGATTTTCATATAAATTATGAGTTAATCAAAATGATGCATGGTAATAACCAGTGAAGTAGAACCAATAAAGTTTGATGATGAGTAGTGCAAGAAAATCATGTTTGATCATGTTGATCTGTTCATGTGAGTTGTATGATTTGCATGTCGAGTAGTTGCATGATCATGGCATCGAATGACTTGGGGTGCTTTTATTTTCAAGTTAAACCTGCTAATAATCCAACTTGAATATAATGTTGATCAAGTCATGGTGCCACTGAATCGGTTTTTTTTCTCAGTGCGACCACATTTACCTTTATGGGGAGGTCTTGATTTGGTCCTTTGCCATGCCTCTTGCTGGTGCCTCCAACGAGGGAAGGTTATGGGCGTGCGGTACCTTGGCCTAGTAAGCAGACATAACCTTGCGTGCTCGTTTGTTTTAATGGTACCTTGTCCCCGTTTGGGACCGTTTTTGCCACGACGGTGGTTGTTGATGCCTTTGGTAGGCACGGGGCCACCCATGACTTAGCCCTGAGAGGGAGTTGGTCGGAGTGGCCGGGAGAGTGTCATGGCAAGGGAAGGGTTTCATCGGAATACCGTTGGTCCACCCGAATGGGATGCCGAGGCCAAGGATTCCATGGTGTGGGTAAAGTGTGTTACCTCTGTAGATTGTATTCAATCTATTGATACCCACATCCTCGGTTATAGACACAACTCAGGAGTAAGTCACACCATGGATCAACATTTATAAGTAATCTTGCACACTAAAAATTTACTGTTGGCACTGGTTTTGTGATGATTTGTGGGATCATGAGATGATCGTGAGTGATTGGCTTCAGTTGTGATCCGGGTATGATCACTATTCCGTTACAGGGTAACCCGTCTGGTAAGCGAGTCCGAGGGACTCGATGCACAAGTTGGTTTCACCGCATCAGTAGCATTACTCGCATTACATTAACCTGAAAAATTGGCATGATATTGTTTGTCATTATGCTTATGTTTGTTGTGAGCTTGCAAGTACACTCAATGTACTGACCTGGCGTGTCATGCCAGATTTCAGGCAAGTCGTATCGGATCGGAGAGCTTACCGCGTATAGGTCGTGTCCACGTTGGTGTCCCTGTGCTATGGAGTTCCACTTCGTTGTCGTCCCGCTGCCGTGTAGTTTATGCACTACAAAAAAATGCACTTCCGTGATTATACGTGTTTGTCACAGTAGGTCGCGTTTATTGTCATGCATGTACATCCATGACGATTTTATGACAGAATCAAGATAGTCATACTTGTGCTATCGTAGAAGTGTTCCATCACATTACCAAAATTATCATCACAGAAGTGTCCACTTCCATGACGATAAATCACGCGTCATAGAAGTGCTTTCGTCAAGGGTGACCGACACGTGGCATCCACCGTAACGGAACATCGTTAACCTACCGGGTCCGGTTTTGGATCCGATAACCCGTTAACAGCCCTGACCAATGGGGATTTTCCACGTGTAAAATCATCATTGGCTGGAGGAAACACGTGTCGGCTCATCGTTGGGACAGATGTCATCCACTCATTGGACCAAAGGCGCCTATGATAAGGCAACACATGGCACAGCCCAACAGAGGCCCATTCCTGTGAAAAGGCCGGCCTGTTTGAGTTGGTCAAAAGGTGGTGGGCCGGCCCGCGGAAAGCCTGTTAACGGCATGTTCGCATATAGCCCATTTACAGCCCACTAACCCAGGGCCCTTTACGACCTCTATGAATGAGGCCCAGTTGCGTCATCTGGGCCGTCCAATACGATTCCAGCCCGTTTTAACTTTCGGCCCATGTGTGGCCAATGACTTCTTTCGGCCCATATGAGGCCCTTTGTAACTCTTGGCCCATTAACGGCCCGTGGTGAAACTGGCCTGTAATGAACAGTGTATCACTTTATACCCATTAACGGCCCGTTATTCCATTGGGCCATTTCCAGCCCAAGTTATCTTTCGCCTTCTCACGGCCCATTGATTCCTGGGCTCATTTGCAGCATTCGGTTACATACGGCCCGTTACTGTCATTTTCTCCTTGTGGGCCAAATTCATCCCGTTGTTACAGTCGGCCCGTTTGTGGACCGTTAATACGTTGGGCCGTTTTCATGTCAAAAAAACCCGTTGGGCTGTTTTCATAGAGTTATCAAATACCTATTAACGACCCATTATGGTCCACGAATAGTATGACCCATGATTGGCAAAATGATGATACGCCCCGTAGAAGGCCCATGGATCATACGACCTGTATGAGGCCCATGGATCGTGCGGCCCATAGAAGGCCCATGGATCGTATGGCCCATAGAAGGCTCATGGACCCTACAGCCCGTAGAAGCCCCATGAATCCTAAGGCCCGTATAGAAGGCCAATGGATCCTATGGCCCGTATAGAAGGCCAATGGATCCTACGACCGGAAGAAGGCCCATGGATCATACGACCTGCAGGAGGCCCATGGTTACAACAGTCCATGTGTTGCCATGATTATTTTGGCCTAGTTACCAAAAATAGGCTATTGTGGCCACTAGAAAAACACAGAAAAAGAACTGCAGTGACTACAAGCAAACAACTAAACAAGACAATAAGAAAATAAATAAGCAAGCAATTAACGCTAGCCTTACCGCTATCACACATATTACATCCACTGGGCATCAAAGTTCGCCGCCAGTGCAAATATAGGGAACAAAGCAGCTTATTACATACACTGGCCATCTAAATTGGCCACCCGTGCAAATAAACGTAGCAGCAAAACAAGTCCATAACTGAAACAACTTCAGAAGAGCTCAAGAAACGTTATCCTGGGTATCCACCATGCTGGCAATAAGCTTAGCAAGCTTATTAGCTTTGTCCTATTTGGCGCTAAAATCCTCCAATGCTTGCTGTTGCACCAGAAAGTATGCATCTGAATGCTCCAGGGACTTTCGCAGTCCTTCCGCTTCTTGTCATAGCACAGTTGATCGATGTCTTTCAGCTTGTAGTTGAGACTCAAGAAACTGAACTGATTTAGACAGTTAGTTTGAATAGCTTGTGCCAGCAGTAGTGGCCAGTAACTCGAAACTAAACCAAGACAGGACTTTGGGGTTGTCTCACTGTCTTCAAGATAGTTTTCCTTAGCTGTTATATCAGCTTTGTTGGAGACCAACAAGGATGTCACACTATCCTGAACCTTATCTGCATTACTTCCTTTACCATTGCTTAATAAGGCACTTTTCCCCAATATTTTGTCAGCATTCTAAAAGAAGAAACAAGCAGACACATAATAGTTTAGCATGTACTAGTATATGAAACTCATTTCGGTGAACCAGTTCATTAGTAAGGTGGACAGGATTAAACTACCAAGTCTTCTATTGCCAAGTAGTACATTATTAAAGCATCAAACAAACATATATGTATGTCCTATGGTCACTGCATTGTCTTGCCAAATCAAAATAGGGACACGGTTCAAATCATATCAGTTCAAGACAAAGCAGCACTTAAAGAATACAAAGCGTGGGAAACTACACGGCACAACAAGATTTTAGATGGGTACCATGGGTCTACATGTACAACAACACTATTGGCTCTGTTGTGATGCTAGTAATGTGAATGATATGAGAACTCAACTGTATACACAATTGAAATTGAAATCAACAGAGCTGTTTATAAGAGGAAACCTGTTAAAGAAACATGTGTAAACATACCTATTGTGCCATTGAAGTTTCAATTGGATCCTTCAATTTAAAAATAAGTTTGTATGAGTAAATACAGTTGTCGGCGTTCTGGGAACAGGGGTCCCCAGACTTGCCTGCCTGCGGCCTGCGGCGTGGCTCAAAGGAGGCCCAGCATAGCCCATCTTCATCAGCACAAGCTCAAGACCCTCGCGAGGGGCCAAGCCTCGCGGCGACAAGGAGCTTCCTTAGGCACGGCCTCGTCAGGCTGGCTCGGGAGGAGGCGGAGAGTTGACGGCAGGGTACCTCGCGAGGTGCCCATGACGCAAGCAATGACGACCGAGGGTGCCAGTTGGGCGCCAGCCCGCGCAGTGTCCTCCTTTCCTCTTTGGTGCTAAGGGAGCAAGTGCAGGCGAGAGTATCAAGCAAAGGCATCCATTTCGGTGCAACAAGACCAAGACCAGCCCAACGGTAGGAAGGAAGTCATTGTGGAGCCCAAGCAGGCGTCATCACAAGAGTCTTTGCCAGGCGAGGACCAACTTTAGTCAGGATAAGTGTACCCGATGTTCCCCTTCAAAATGGCCAATTGTTGGCGCCCTTCCCGCTCAATATTTGGGAAGAGGCCCAGGGCCTTTGCCTATAAATAGGACTAGCCACCCCCAGGGTAGAGGCAGCTGGACCTGACCTAGCAATCTGGATCCTCATCAAGAAACCAGTAGATAGAGTGACTGAACCCCTCCTAGCAGTTCATCGCACCAGCCAAGAACAGACCCTCGCGAGACTGTTCTTCCTTGTATTGTTCATCATCAGCCCAAGAGGCAATCCACCACACCACACACTTGAGTAGGGTATTACACCACAATGGTGGCCTGAACCAGTATAAATCTTGTGTCTCTTGTGCTGTTCAGTTTGGTAGTTTAGGTCCTAGTGATTCGGCGAGGAGCTAGCCGGCAGAGGGTTGAATCTCCGCGCGCACCCCAGAGTTCGAACCTCAAGGGTCTGCCGGAACCAGAAATCCGACAACAGTGACACAAGAGCAAAGCAGTATGCATGATAGCAATGGAATCTTAAATAAGAACAGTTGTTCTTCAGGTTTAAGAACTTGTTCTACATGAACAGAGTACAGTAAGACGCCAGCATATAGTACTTAAAAAATGAGCTCATAGACCTTACCACATTCTTGGTTTGGGACCAGTACAGAACAAGGCGTTCCTAGTCATCGTCTAGTAAATGTGTCTCAGGAGAACGTAAGGGAATTTGATGAGTTTCTTTGCAAGTGAAGTACGTTTTCTTCAGGCAACTCCGATACTGCCACCAAGCATTCTTGAAGATAGCAGAGGTATTAGCACAAGTTACCTTATCCCGAGTTTCCAAATCGATCCTTCTCTATAGAGAAAAACGGGAAAATTTGATGTATTATAACCATCATGGAGGTAAAATGTATGGGACAAAGAAAAGTAATTGCCATGAATAACATTACTTACACATAACTCCTGGACAAACACCTGCAACTGGCATTTTCCTTCATCTTCAGTATAATATTTCCATGATGGGAAGATACGCACATAGGATTTAACAACATCAAATGTGATAGATGCTAAACTACGAATGGCTGGTTGTGCTTCCTCCACATGAATGGGTGTACTAACTGGTGGAGTTGGGTTCACCGTGGTAGTACTGGCACTTTGGGCACTGGAGCTGCCCTACTAACTGATCTTGTTTGGGAGCTCTGTGGTGGAGATGGTGTTGTGTCAACAGGAACTGGGTTACTATCTGCTGGGGTTGGGTTAGATTGGGTGAAGCTGGTGTCGGTGTCAAAACCGGCGGATCTCGGGTAGGGGGTCCCGATCTGTGCGTCTAAGGCTAATGGTAACAGGAGGTAAAGGACACGATGTTTTACCTAGGTTTGGGCCCTCTCGATGGAGGTAAAACCCTACTTCCTACTTGATTGATATTGATGATATGATTAGTACAAGAGTTGATCTACCACGAGATCGTAGAGGCTAAACCCTAGAAGCTAGCCTATGATGATTATGATTCTGTCTCTATGGACTAAACCCTCTGGTTTATATAGACACTGGAGGGAGCTAGGGTTTACACAGAGTCGGTTACAAAGAAGGAAATATATTATCCGGCTCGCCAAGCTTGCCTTCCACGCCAAGGAGAGTCCCATCCGGACACGGGACGAAGTCTTGAGTCTTGTATCTTCACGCTTCAATAGTCCGGCCAAAGTATGTAGTCCGGCTGTCCGGATACCCCCTATCCAGGACTCCCTCAGTAGCCCCTGAACCAGGCTTCAATGACGATGAGTCCAGCACGCAGTTTGTCTTCGGCATTGCAAGGAGGGTTCCATCTCCAAGTAATCCAACGCAGATTAAGGATCGTGTCAGCTTTGTGAGATAATTTCCGTATACCACCGTGGAGAGCATAGCACTTCATAAATCTGATCTGCTGGCAATTTTTGTACGGCGTGCTCTTACGCCGTGGCCTGGCCCAACACGAAACGGTTTTTCTTGGCCTATCTTGACACGCGTTGCGAGGCAATTTAATTGGCACACCTTGCCAAAGTAGAGGTCGTGTTCCCCTTATCGTGGGATCTTCCATTAATATAGGCGCATTCGTCCACATGATGTCTGTTGGTATGACTCTGTGTTTTTGGGTAAGTCCCGAGCGGTTACGCTGAGGACGCTTGATATTCACCCTCTTTATAAAGGGGCCGAGGCCTATACCTCTTTTCCACCACCCCTGCGCCTTTTCGCATCTCGAGTTCTAACACCCGAAACCCAAGCTCAAGCACCTCGGATCCTCAACCATGTCCAGATCCAACCCTCAAGGCCAGTGGGTGGCCTCCTCGGTCACAGAGGAGGACATTATGGCTTAGGAGGTCGGATATCCATTCGCCGACATCCAAGACAAAGCTTCTGCTCGGGGCAGGTCATCCCTACTCCCGAGCCCAACGAGAGCGTCGTATTTGTTTCTCACTTCCTTCGCGGCTTAGGCCTCACCCTTGATCCCTTTGTGAGGGGGATCATGTTCTATTATAGGTTAGATTTTCATGATCTATCTCCGGACGCTATCCTCCATATCTCATCGTTCATCATTGTGTGCGAAGCTTTTCTCCACGTCACTCCACACTTCGGCTTATGGCTCAAGACCTTCAATGTGAAGCCGAAGATGATTGAGGGGCGACACGCGGAGTGCGGATGCGCTGTAATAAGTAGGAATGTCGACGCCCCATCGCTAGAGGGCTCCTTCCCAGAGGTGTCTGATCTATGGCAGCGGAGGTGGTTTTACGTCACGGCTCCCAGAGGCACGAGGTGGGTGGCGGCCCCCGACTTTCGTTCGGGCCCTCCTTCTCAACTGGTGTCATGGACCAATATAGGACGAGATTGGGGGTCTGCTAGCGACGTACCAAGACTGCAGAGCCGTATCCAGGAGCTTCTTGAGCGGGACATTAGCCTTGTCAGTATAATTCAGGTAATGCTAATCCGACAGATGTTTTCGTGCAAACGTCGGCCTCTCCGGCAATCCAGAAGGTCCGCGGACTATTCTACACTTCTTCGGCCTGACGCTCGAAGGGATGTGTAAATTATTCTTCGGACCACAAGTAAAGTGTCCGGACACCACCGAGGATGCGGGCCTGAGCTGCAATCGCCCAGATACCCAAGTAAGTAACCCCGAAACCGAACACCTCGTTTATATTTATCATATTAATATGAAAATCCTCCGTGGCCAGGAATGGCTTAGCAATGTGGAGAGAATCAGGTGTCTGGTGCCACTTCCCGAAGGCTCGCCTAGTCCCACCATAGCCAAGATGCTTGGTCGTGTGCTAAGCAAAATGCCCTCAGGGAAAGATGAAGGGAAGAACAGAGAAGCAGAACTTCACACATTGCGCATCCAAACCGGGGGAATTGCTTCCTCCCCAAGGAGGATAGTCGGGGGGATCTAAGGCCTCCTCCCCTCGCGGGAAGAAGAGGGCCGCCTCCGAAGACTTGGAGACGGAGGTGCCCAGACAAGGGAAGAAAACTTCACCAGGGGGCCCTGCCCCGAAGGGCGTCCTCACCGCGCCATGCCCGCCAATGGGCCAGCCCTCAGCCGAGCTGTAAGTTAGTCGTAAATACGAAGGTACTGCTTCCTTTTCCAGGAACAATAACCCGGATCCATTCTTTGCAGTCCGGCTAGCTGCTCTTCTCGACAGAGTTCATCATCGAGGGATCTCCTTCTGGAGATGATGGAGAGTGAGACTCCACCAACCTCTCCACCTCATGAGGCAGGCGACCCCGAGGTGTCGTCACGGAGGAGTCTAGATTTGCCGCAGCCAGAAGCTAATACTTCGGCCGCCCTGAGCCCGAAGCGTTCGGCTCCCACGGGGGGCGATGAGAAGGGTCCGGCACAGTTCGGCGTCCGTCCTAACACACTAATGGGCCTTCTGGAGCGAGTTGCTCTCCCGGAGGAGCACCGTTCATTAATGAGCATGGTGCTTGAGAAGATTTCATCCGCCACCAGCGGGTTGAATGAAGCTTTTACAAGCGTGCTCAGAGGCTTTGAGGTATGTAATGAAAATGCATAATTTTTGACTGTGACGCGCGTGCTAGGTGTGCCCCATATGGATAGTAGCCCCTGAGACTCTGGTTGCCAGCCCTAGGCGGTAAACGGAGGATCACGTTTTTATGTAATGATCACGCTGTACTTATGCGCAGGTTTCTAAGGATCTGGCAGCTGACCAGTCCATTGAAGTTTCCTAACTGAGGAGGCAGATTGGAGTTATTGATGCTGACATCACGCTTGTGAACGAGCGGCTTAACGAGTCACAAGGTATGTACTCTGCTTTCCTTATTATTTATAGGAAAAATTGAAAGGAGTATAATATTGATGTGATATGCTTGGACTGCAGATGGTGCTGCTGCCGTGGAAGCCCTGAGTGTGGAACTTGCCCGGGCCAAGGAACAAGCTCGGGCTAGCAATGCGGCTTCCCTAAAGGCGGCCGAAGAGTTGAGAGCCGAACAGGCTGCTCATCGCCGAAGCGAAGACAAAATAGCCGAGATGGCTGTGGAGCTGAAAAATGCCGCCAACCGGTATGAGCTCCTTGAGAAGGAGAATCGGGTGAACTTGGCTGACCTGAAGAAGGAACTTGATATGGCCAAGGAGACGCGGTCTGAAAGTAGGGATGCACGGGAGGAGCTTCGCCAGACCGTCGAAATTGCGGCTGGAAACCCCTACTTATTGCGGATGAAGTTTTTAGATCCGAAGTATGCTCCCCTAGATCGACGCTGGAGCCCTACAGACGTGTACGCGGACTTGGCGAAGAGTACGGCTGATGCGGCCAAGTTTTTCGAGGATCAAGATGATAAAGAAGTGGAGAAGTTGTTCTGGTCGCAATTCAATGCTCCCATGCGCCCATTGCCGTTGAGTGAGAAGATGGCCGCCGTGGCTGAGCTTCACAGGCTGTCCAGTCTTGCAATGCGGTCTGTAATAGACCATCATTGGCCGAAGGGGCCTAAGCCAAAAAGTTATTTTAGTTTAGTGCAGCAATTCCTTGGTGTCGTATCACAGATCAATGCCATGAGGAGGTCGGCGTGTATAGAGGGTGCACGGATGGCGCCTGCCCGCGTTCAAGCATATTGGACGGATATGGAGGCCACCATCATTGCGACTCAGAATCCGGCGGGAGGCCAGGATCCGGCCGAGCACTACTTGGAGCAGGTAATAGAAGGTGCTCGCTTGATAGAGGCTCAGTGCTCAAAAAATGCCATGTTTGAGTGACAAATCGTTTCATTGTAAAAACAATGCTATATTTAATTATGAAGCCTATTTTTGTACATTTTGCCCGAAAGTGTTATGGTGCCTCTTGTGCGGCAGTTTCATACATAAATTTAATCTGAAAGTTAGCAGACGTTGGCTTCAGCCCCCACGCATACAATGCGGGGGTGTTCGCAAAAATATGCATAATCACACTTGATCCAACGTCTTGGTCCATTAAGGAGGTGATCGTACGCCGAACTAGGCAACCGGACTATATATCTTTAACACTTTCTCTTAGCCATAGGAGTTTGACGGTGGGGATACTATGTAGCCCCTGGTACCTTCGCGTGCATCCGAATACGGGTGTGTGTGTACATGAACGGGAAATGGTCCTTCGTTAATGCGGAGGAATCCTAAAGATTCCGATAAGTCTTCGAGTGGTTGAACAGTCTCTCGCTGTATCATGACAGTTAGTTTTCGTCTTTCTCTACTGAGGTGCTCATTCGGAATAACCAAGGCACAATCGTAGTAGTTCTCCTTTGGCTACCTTAGCCGATAAGAACGGAACATAAGGCGGCAAACCCAGGAGCCGGGCAACCCCAACATTTGACAAAAAGACATGATTTGGAGCTGATGCATATAAGGCCAAACTCGCGACGCCGAACACTCCCGAAGGTATTCGAACTTTGTAACAAATACTGGGCTGAGTAACGCCCTTTATTATGAACCCTGTATCTTCAGGTACGTGCATTAGTCTGTCGTGGCAAAATGCCAATAACGGCAGTATCCTCTGTGGGTGTAGTACCCATGGGATGTGTAAGCAACAAGAGGCAATAAAAAAGGTTTACACAGGGGCTTAATCTAAAGAGAAACCTTTGAGCGGGGCCCTGCTGCACGTCTGCGCCTTTATCTCTGTTGTGCCGTGTCCTGGGAGGGTATCGCACGAATGATATCTGTAAAAGGAAAAACTCATGTAGAAGAGTATAACGTAAGCGTGCGATGGATAGTAAAAGTGTAAGACATTGGCCTGTTAATAAGGTCAAGCCAACAGTGGGACTTTGTTAAATATCTATAGCCCCTGGTGTCCTCTATGGGATTACATGTATGGCGCCCTAGCTCAGGTTTATCTGGGCTGCCAGACTCGTCTAACCGTGTCCGTGGTCTTAATGACCAATCATGCTTTCTGGTATTAGAGGCCGCTTCGAGTCCGGCTGCTGGAGCCGTCGCGTATTCCTCCGTGCGTAAGGAGCGCTCTGTGTTTCCATTAACGGTGATGACGCCACGTGGACCGGGCAACTTGAGTTTAAGGTAGGCATAATGTGGTACTGCGTTGAAGTGGGTGAAGGCCGTTCTCCCAAGCAATTCATGGTAGCCGCTTTGGAGGGGGGCGATGGTGAAGAGTAGTTCTTAGCTTCTGGAGTTGCCTGGGGAACTGAATGTTACCTCCAGTATGAGGGAGCCCCTACCGTAGGCTTCAACGCCTGGTATCACCCCTTCAAAGGTGGTGTTACTTTGGCTGATTCTGGATGGGTCTATCCCCATCCTGCGGACAGTGTCGTGGTATATTAAGTTAAGACTACTGCCGCCGTCCATGAGGACGCGAGTGAGATGGTATCCATTGATTATTGGGTCGAGCACCAAGGCAGCTGATCCTCCATGCCGCATACTAGTTGGGTAGTCCCTTTGATCGAAGGTGATCGGCCAGGCCGACCAGTGGTTAAGTTTGGAGGCGACAGGCTCTACAGCGTATGCGTCTCTGAGCGCGCGTTCGCGCCTTCTCGTGGGTGTGTGAGTCGTGTGGATCATGTTTACTGTTTTTACCTCTGGTGGGAATTTTTTCTGTCCCCCAGTGTTGGGCTGGCGAGGTTCATCCTCATCTTCACTTGGTGTTTCCCTTCCTTTGTGTTCGGCATTTAATTTTCCGGCCTGCTTGAAGACCCAACATTCTCTGTGAGTGTGTTTCGCAGGTTTTTCGGGGGTGCCATAAATTTGGCACAGTCTGTCCAGGACTTTGTTTAGGCCGGACGGTCCCTCTTTGCTGCCCTTAAATGGCTTCTTTTGTTGACCGGGTCGAGAGCCCCTGAATCCGGCGTTGACCGTTGTGTTGTCCGGACTTTCTTCCTTGTTTTGTCGTTTGTTTTTATTGCGTCGTGGCTTCCCGTTGCCATCCCTTATTTCGGATGTGCTTGGGTCGCTGGTGCCTCTACGGGCCAACCAACTGTCTTCGCCCGCGCAAAAGCGGGTCATAAGGCTTGTTAAGGCTGCCATTGTCCTTGGCTTTTCTTGGCCGAGGTGTCTGGCGAGCCTTTCATCCCGGATGCTGTGTTTAAAGGCCGCTAGGGCTTAGGCATCCGGACAATCGACAATTTGATTCTTCTTAGTGAGGAATCTGTTCCAAAGCTTGCGGGCAGACTCTCCGGGCTGTTGAATTATGTGACTTAAATCATCCACGTCCGGAGGTCGGACATAGGTCCCTTAAAAATTGGCCCTGAAGGCATCCTCGAGTTCCTCCCAACTTCTGACTGAATTTTCGGGGAGGCTTTTCAACCAGTGCCGAGCTGGTCCCTTCAGCTTGAGGGGAAGGTATTTGATGGCATGGAGGTCGTCCCCACAAGCCATGTGGGTATGCAGGATAAAATCCTCAATCCAGACTCCGGGGTCTGTTGTTCTGTCATATGCCTCTATGTTAACGGGTTTGAAACCCTGTGGGAATTTGTGGTCCAGTAACTCGTCGGTGAAGCACAGAGGGTGAGCAGCTCCTCTGTATCTGGACATGTTGTGGCATGCTGTCGACTGTTGTTGTGTCCGGTGTTGATTCCGAAGTGGTACTCGATCAATATGATCATTTTGGTGACCATACTCCTTCGACGGAGCGTGTCCTCTAGATCCGTAGATGGACCTGGTCGCGCCGGCCCTTTTGTCCAGTAACTCATGCAAATCGTGTGCAGCGTTAGTGGCTGCTTTGTTGCGGTTACGACGTGGTTTGTCTGGCCTGCTGGCCGTATTGTTCTTCGGTGGAAGGGCCTCATCTCGAATTCTGGCAGCAGCTTGCGTTTTGGATAGCTCTTTTTTGTGGCGATCGTCGCCATATTTTTCTTCAGTGTCTAGCACTGTATTCCATCTGCGATTGAGCGTTTCTTGGGCAGCCTTAAGCCTTTGCTTATGCTTCTTTAGACTTCTAGCAGTGGCCATGAGCTTTCTGTGGAGGTTATCTCGTTCCAAACGTGTTTTCGGGATGATGAGTGCATCGTCGTTCGGACTTTGATCCTCTCCCGGGGCGGGTTGATGGGTTCAGCCCTCGGGATCGCTATGGTTGGGCGTCTGCTCCGGGCTGTGTTTGGCGTGACCTGGCTCATCCTTCTCCATCGATGGGTCCATATGGACGTTGTTGCCTTTGGAGTTGTCTGGGGTGTCGATCCTCCGGGCGCTGTTATCACTTTTTTTACTGTGGCTAGACTTAGAGCGACGTTCGCGCCAACGTTTTGGCTTTTGTCCGGGGGTTTTGTCCTCCATTTTATCTCCACCGTCCTCTTTAGGCGTGTCCACCATGTATATATCATATGATGAGGTGGCAGTCTAGCGCCCCGTGGGTGGAGGTTCTGAATCGTCTCCTGCGCCGACATCCATACCGTCGGTGTCATCAGAGTCAAAGTTAAGCATGTCTGTTATTTTGTCGACAGTGGCTATGAAGTGGGTGGTGGGTGGGTTACGAATTTCTTCGTCGCCTTCTTCCCCTTTGAGATAGAAATAGTTTGGCCGAGAGTCTCCTGTCAAGGAGAGATACTTTAATGACTTCAGCATGTCGCCAAAGGGCGAGTACTGGAAGATATCCGCAGCGGTAAACTCCATTATCGGAGCCCAGCCAGAATCGGCGGGCTCGGGGGTGCGCGGTCTGGGACCTACAACCGGACACAAGTCCAGGGGTCCGGAGACACAGGCTTCCTTGGGGATTAAGTCTGTATTCGGATTTTCGGCCGATGAGTGTGCGACCTCCGGGGCGGGGTCCATCCACCCGTCCTCGGACGACGCAATCCGCCCCGAATTTAGGTCCGGGGATCCTGCGAGCGCGATATCCCGAGTATTGTCCGACAGTAGGTCTAGGCCGTGCTCGTCGTGACTGTTCGGCGCTTCTGGCGTAGGCCCAAATCCATCAAAGATCAAGTCTCCACGGACATCAGCCGTGTAGTTTAAGTTTCCGAATCTGACATGATGGCAGGAGCGTAGCTGCCGATCTGCTCCAGATGGCCAAGCGAATTGGCCTGGAGTGCGAAGCCGCCGAACACGAAGACCTCTCCGGGGAGAAAAGTCTCACCCTGGACTGTGTTGTTGTTGATGATTGAAGGAGCCATCAAGCCTTGAAGCGACGACACAGAGGAACTCTCATTGAAAGCACCAATGTCGGTGTCAAAACCGGCGGATCTCGGGTAGGGGGTCCCGATCTATGCGTCTAAGGTAATGGTAACAGGAGGTAAGGGACACGATGTTTTACCCACGTTCGGGCCCTCTTGATGGAGGTAAAACCCTACTTCCTGCTTGATTGATATTGATGATATGAGTAGTACAAGAGTTGATCTACCACGAGATCGTAGGGGCTAAACCCTAGAAGCTAGCCTATGATGATTATGATTTTGTCTCTAAGGACTAAACCCTCCGGTTTATATAGACATCGGAGGCAGCTAGGGTTTACACAGAGTCGGTTACAAAGAAGGAAATATATTATCCGGATCGCCAAGCTTGCCTTCCACGTCAAGGAGAGTCCCATCCGGACACGGGACGAAGTCTTGAGTCTTGTATCTTCATGCTTCAATAGTCCGGCCAAAGTATGTAGTCCAGCTATCCGGATACCCCCTAATCCAGGACTCCCTCAGCTGGTTCTCTGTCCATCACAGTAGGGGTACAATCTGCGAGAGTCTGGGTTATGTGTGGTAGGACTGGTTCTTGTGCATGTACAGCCGGGGTGCTATCTCCACCAAGAGGTAGCACTATTTGATTTGAAGACCATGTTTTTTACTCCGCTAGATATTGCCATCACCTGTTCTGATTCAAGCTGATAAACAGGAAACATTATTGAATGTATAGACATTGTATGAGAGACAAATGCGACAGATAGTGTGGAAAAAAGAGGGCATGAAATAGTTGACATGTATATTGTTTAACTAAAAAGGATAGTGTCGTGGAATTAACACGTCAGATGTCCTAGTGAGAGGACTTAGTTGTGGAGCCATCGCAACGAGATTATCTTAAAGGTGTTCGGACAAGGGACATGGGGAGTTTATACTGGTTTGGCCCCTTGCGGTGAAGGTGAAAACCTAAGATCCAGTTGTGGCAGAATTGATGGGGTCTCGATGATCAGGGAGCGAATCCGCTTTTCCTATCTCTCGACTTGTTGTTTCTTGTCCCTGAACCGCCACCGGGTCGTCCCTTTATATACACAGGTAGAAGCCCGGCGGTTTACAGAATCCCGAGGCCGGCTCATACATGTGTCCGGCTCGGTTTCTACCTTTCCCTATCTTACAACACAAGTTACATATCTCATGGCGGTTTATGTCTATGGGCCCTAATCCGCCCTTGGGCTCCGGACCTCTAAGTCTCTGTAGTAAAGCGTCTTACTCCTTGTCTTCATGGGCTTCAATACGAATGATTCCTTGTGAGCATAACCCGGCCCCTCCTGGGCGGTTTATACTCAGTAGTTATATCCCAACATTAGGCCCCAGATTGATTTGAACCTGTTCATGTCAATCTTCAACACTTAGAAAAACTCCTTGAGCATCTTTGTATGAACCTTGTAAACCGCCATGACATCATCTCCATATGAACTTGGTAAACCACCATGACATCATCTTTCGAGATTGTAGTAAATCGCCATGACGTCACCTGCTTATTAAAAACATGTAAATGCCTCCCTTTTATTAATGAACCTCCGAAAACCAAGGCGACAACTATGTCACATATCCATTTTTTGGGTTCCTTGATTCCCACGCCTATCACTTATCCCTTCACCTTATAAATAGAACCAAGGGTCATTCTTTCTCTTCCCCTTCGTGCCCTTTCGCCTCGTCGTCTTCCTTGCATTGCCTCAGCACTCGAGCGCAGCCGCCGCCATCGACCTTCGCCTCTGCACCAGCAACAGTCGCTGCATCAACCTGATCTGACCAGAGAAACGCGGCGCCTCTCCGCTACTCCTTCAACCTCTGTAAGTTTTCTTCTTCTTCACCTCAGATCTACCATTAGGGTTCCGTTGTTCTTCAGTGTTCTTCAGTGTTCGTCATTGTTCATTACTGCACCTTGCGGCCATATAAGAACTTGATAAATATTGATATTCCTCCTGTGTGGCCGTAGCTGTAGTCATTTTTTTCTCATTATAGCATCTCTTCTTCAGAAAACAGATCCCATCTGGTTTTTGATTGTTCCGCTGTCACCACTTAGGGCTTTGGATTTTTTTTCTCCTTTTTAGAACTGTGGTAGATACAAAATCATAACACCAACTTGTGAAACCTGTTTGTGCAATACTTAGGAATTTCTCAGATCTGTAGCTTCCGCACCATTGTAGGCGGTTTAACCTTTAGAAGATGATAACCTGACAGGTACCATTAGCCCTCTCTTAAACCGCCAACACAACCTCAATGATAAACAATCCGGTTTATTATGTATATATACTTCAATTTCTTCTTCCTTCTGTCCTTAGGCCGGTTTATCTGCATTAGTCATGAATCTTTAAACCGGCATTGATCCTTTTTTCCAGCTTTCCATGGCCAAAATGTTTTATGCTTGCAATTGGGTTCCTTCCTGGGTCACCGAAGAACAACTAACTAGGTACATTTTGACAGGCGCTTTAGCGAGCCAAGAAACCATCCACTGGAGGGTCCCCGGTTCAGGAAAATCCTCCTGAGCCCCAGAATGGAGAAGTGATTGTATTTACTGATCATCTGAATCGAGGGTTCAGCCCACCCGGATCCAAATTCTTTCGCGATGTGCTTGCCAGCTTCCAGATCCGCCCTCAAGATATTGGACCAAACTCCGTGTCCAATATATGCAATTTTCAAGTATTTTGCAAAGTCTACCTGCAAGAGGAACCCACTGTGGAACTATTCCGGGACTTTTTTTACTTAAACCGCCGTACTGAATTTATGGACGGGCCCAACACTGAACTCGAGGGCGTTTCAATCCAGAAGAGAAAGGATGTTGACTTCCCTCACGCCATACATCATAGCCACCCCAAGGACTGGAATCAGACTTGTTTTTACTGCCGCAATACAGCTCCAGACAATGAAAATCCTCTGCTGGGTTATCGTGCATACCGGTTTACTAAAACTCATCCGGTTCCTTAGTGACTAACTACCAAGGAACGATCAAAATATGCCCCTCAGCTAGCAAAACTCAGAGCTTTTGTGGCCAATGGTCTGACAGACATTGATTTCGTTTGATGCTGGGTTTCTTGGAGCATTTTGCCTTTAAGCCGGTGCCCCGGTTTAATGTGTGAATACACAGGGGATATAAAAGACCCTCAGCGTCATATTAACATCCAACTCATGGATGATGAAGTCGCCAAAGCTGTCAAGAAAATGCTTGATGAACCGGTGGCTACATGTAGCAGAGTAGGGCTTAGCCCCTTCTATGCGTCCAACAAACCGCCCGCTGTAAGAATTGTCTTATTTTTGCCTTAATCCATCCCTTCTTAATCATTCCTTTATAACTTGTTGTCCATCTGCGCAGGGTGATGATCCGTTCTGGAAGAGGAAATCGCAGCATAAACCGGCGAGAGCACCTTGCGTCAAAACCAGGGTTACAAAGAAGCCCGCAAAGAAAAGAACTGCTGAACCCTCTGACTTGCCCAATGACGAAGAGCTCGATGACCTGGAATCAGAGGTAGAACTTGACTCTCTTGGTTCTTTTTTCATACACCTCATTGAGAATAATTATTATCAGGATAATGCGGAAGCTAGCCACGCTGGTGATGCAGAGGTAATTGTTCTATCCTCTGACTCAAATCATGTGCAGTACCAAAACTCCGTCGAGCAGTCCGGAAAGTAAAACATTCATACCCTCTTGCTTATTTGGATCCACACTTTTCTTTGAAGACACAGCAGCAAGAAGCTTGCCGTACAACCCGGCACAGTGGTCAAGTGGTTACCTCCTCTGGATTACCATATTCTCTGGTTTGCAAACGCCGTCAAGAGGTCTCTTGTTCTCTTAATACACTTTATCCCAAGGCGGGTTACTTCTGATATCCTCTTAATCCATATGATTCGAATTATCAGGGAACAGCCCATTCATCCTCCGGTGATTCATCAACCACACAGATGCCTCCACTCAGGACCGTTCCTGGGTAAGCATACTACACTTAATTTTTATGCCTTGCACTGGTTTATTGTACTAACCTCTGCGTTTATTCTTTTTAGTGCCAAAGTCAGACTTAGCAAGAAAGCCAAGCTGACTACACCAGCTGATGATAATCCGACCACTGAACCGGAGAGCACCTCAGAGGCTCTTGATCAGAATGCTGATATTACTCTGGATGACCCGGTACCTCAAGGTCAGGATACTTTTGTTGAACCAGCAGAAATGAATCCAATGAGCCAGTCTGCTGACCCGCCAAGCCCAACTGCCGATCCACCAAGCCTAGCAAGGACATCTGCTAAACTGTCAAGCCCAGACAAGACTATTGATGGCACCACAGATGATGTTATGATTACCGGCTTTGGCCATACTGCTCCTGGCAACCCTATCGCCTTATCAAAGCAGAGTGCCGAAGAGGAATTTTCTGTTGTAGACAAGGGCAAGTGGAAAACAAATTTATCAAGCTATGCCCACCTCAATGCTCAGGACATTCACTATGGATATCTAAACCGTCTGTATACCAGCCGCGATTATGAAGCCGGTTTAGTAGGTCTAATGAAAGAGCGATATGAGGTAAATATCCATTCCTTTGCACAAGTTCTTTTCCCTTAGAGCCTGCTTCAGTTATCAACTCCCGTAGCCCCCAAGGGCCGGTTCATATTTGTGACTGTGAACCGGGACTTGTAGTAGGATAAGATTGGATTTTGCTTGTGTGGCCCCTATAGACCGGTTTATACCTTTAGGATGAACCGGTATATCTTCTATAATTTAGTTTCCAAAAATTCCTTTCAATCATCAACATGATCCGGTTTGTGGAGAGAAACTTGATAACCTTGAATTGATCCGACATGCATTAGCCCCCAAGTGCCAAGTATATAACTTGTTATGTGCTTGGGACTTAAAATATGAGTTGGGAAAAAGCAATCCGCATTAGGCCCCAAGTGCCAAGTGTATAACTTGTTATGTGCTTGGGACTTTCAAAAAAGTATTACCAACTTATTAACTGTCTCTTGCAGGCTGACTTGACCAACAAAGATTCCCAAATCGCCGACCTCCAAGAAAACATCAAGTCCCAGCAAGCCGAAACTTCAAAGGCCAAAGAAGAGCTGAAGGGCCCTTTAACAGCCATGGAACAATTGAAGGATGGCTTCAAAGGCGAGCTAGCAGATTGGGAGGCTGAAAAAGATATGATGACTAACTAAACAGGATGGCATGAGATAATTATATGGTGTCTTTAGTAAACAAGTTCGCATGACATAATTCACATACATGTTATCTAAGTAATCAGGATCGCATGATTTAATTCACATATGTGATTTATATGCTAAGCAGAGGGCATTCGCATATATGATGTCTGAACTAAGAACATGGTGTTGAATATTGTGTATATGATGTCTAAACTATGCAATGCAAGACACCATATGCATGATATCATCAGTATAACCGTGCCAAGTTAGAGCATACACCTTAGTGGGGGAATAGGATTGTTCATCTGTCTCTGAATCCATCTCTAAGGAGCTATCGGGACCCAGCAAGAGATCTGCTTCGACAAGTAGCACTGTCTGCTCTGAAGACCTTGTTTTCACTCCAGATTTTCCATCACCCACTCAAATGGCTGATTCACAGGAAGTGTAGTTTAATGTACAAACATTGTCGACAAATGGAAATGTAATGAAGAAAGGATGGGCAAGATATCATTCAAATATATGATGCCTGGTTAAACAGGATGGCATTTCAGATTTCACATATATTATGGCTGGCTAAAAGAGATGAGACTGCATAATTCCCATATATGTTATAGAAACTAAACATGTGGCATTACAGAACATGTCTAAGCAAAGCAAATGACATATATGATGTTGAAAGTAGACACTTCAAGGCAACATATGCATGACATGACTAACATCATCATGCCAAGTTAGAGCAAACACCTTGGGGGTAAATACGAGTGGTCAGCTGCATCTGAATCCGCCTCATGTCATGGTCGCTGGGGGCACGAGCACCTATGGGGCAAAGAGGGCCCCTTCTTGTCCGGCAAGGGAGCGGAGGGCGCGCAGAGCAGATCGAGGCGGGAGCACGCGGGGGATTTTACCCAGCTTCGGAGCTCTCCGGAGAGATAAAACTCCTACTGCTGCTTTGTGTTTGTATTTGTTCTTGCTCGAGGGCGTGAGCGTATAGTGGTGTCGAGGGCGTCTGAGGGAGTCCGGGACTAGGGGGTGTCCGGACAGCCGGACTATCATTATCCGCCGGACTCCAAGACTACGAAGATAGAAGATTGAAGACTCCGGCTCGTGTCCGGATGGTACTTTCCTTGGCGTGGAAGGCAAGCTTGGCAATACGGATATGTAGATCTCCTACCATTGTAACCGACTCTGTGTAACCCTAGCCTCCTCCGGTGTCTATATAAACCGGAGGGCTTTAGTCCGTAGGACAACATACATTACAACAATCATACCATAGGCTAGCTTCTAGGGTTTAGCCTCCTTGATCTCGAGGTAGATCTATTCTTGTACTACCCATATCATCAATATTAATCAAGCAGGACGTAGGGTTTTACCTCCATCGAGAGGGCCCAACCTGGGTAAAACATCGTGTCCCTCGCCTCCTGTTACCATCCGCCTAGACGCACAGCCGGGACCCCCTACCGAGATCCGCCGGTTTTGACACCGACATTGGTGCTTTCATTGAGAGTTCCTCGTGTCGTCACCGATAGGCTTGATGGCATCTTCACCATCAACACCGCCCGTGGTGAGCCTTTTCTCCTCGGACAGATCTTCGATTCGCGGCTTCACATGCGGGCCAATTCACTTGGCCATCCGAGCAGAACGAAGCTACGCCCCTGGCCGTCACGTTAGATTCGGAAGCTTAAACTTCACGCCCGATGTCCGCGGAGACTTGATCTTCGACGGACTCGAGCCACAGCCGAGCATGCTGCACTGTGACGATGGGCACGATCTAGCTCTGCCGCCGAACAGTGCCTTGGTGGCCGCACCCGGATCCGCTTCGGCCATCAGCCCGGAGCCGATCGCCCATATCGAGGGCCGGTGGATAGATGCCGCCCTGGGGGCTTCAACACCCACGGCGATGGAGCCGAACACTGATCTTGTCCCTTGCGAAACTCGTGATTCCGAGGCGCTGGACTCGTCGCCGGACTCCGAACCTCCCGCTCCCCTACCAACCGATCTGGATTGGGCGCCGGTCATGGAATTCACCGCCGCGGACATCTTCCAATACTCGCCTTTCGGCAATATCTTGAATTCACTAAAGCATCTCTCGCTATCAGGAGAGTCCTGGCCGGACTATGGCCAGGATGGTTGGGGTTCGGGTGACAAAGAAATTCAGATCCCACCCACCACCCACTTTGTAGCCACTGTCGATGATCTAACCGACATGCTAGACTACGACTCCGAAGACATCAACGCTATGGACGACGATGCCAGAGACGAAGAAAAAACAGAGCTTATACAGCACGATAGGACCACCTTGTCTCATGACATATATATGGTGGACACCCCAAAGGGGAGCGATAACGAGGACCATCGGGCCGTGGCAGAAGGTGATCCCGCCGATAAACGACCAAAACGACGGCGTAGACGCCGCCCTAAGTCCCGCCTCGACGACAACAACACTCCCAAGGAGCCCGCGATAAGGCAGGGCTCACAATCGGACGACGAACATGCAAACAAGCAACCGTCCGAACCAGACGAGTCAGATAATCAATCCAAGCCTAGCGAGAACAACAGTCCGGACAACCGTACGCCGGAGAGTAAGAACCTCCGGAAAAGACTCACAAGATCGCAGAAGCTCAAGAAGGAAAACGGAGGCTCAAAACAGCGGAAGACATACTCAGAATGCGATGGAGCAAATTGCTCAAAACCGCAGATAAATACGACAATGGCCACCAATCAAAGAGCTACCCGAAGTGCAAGCTGCTACCGGAATTCGACGAAGAGGCCATAGAGCCTCCACCGTCCAAAAATAAAAGGGATGCCTGTTGATAGACGGCCGATGTCGTGCCAATTTCAAAGCGGCGCCACACATAAATCCACCAACGAACTCGGAAGGATAGGTGGCCCAGCCAGTCCATCTCAAGGGCCAAAGGAGAAGGCCCCAAGAAGCAAGGCAACATGTCAAGTGTCCGACGATAGAGGCACACACAAATACAGGGCGCCAAGACACCCGCTTATGTTTCACCGATGAGGTCTTTGGACCATGAATTTCAGCGGATTTAAGCCCATAAACATAGAGGCCTACGATGGAACAATGCACTCGAGTGCGGATAGAAGATTATATACTACATATACACATGGCCAGAGGAGACGATCTCCACGCCATAAAATACCTACCCTCAAGCTCAAAGGGCCAGCCGTCATTGGCTTAAAAGCCTCCCAAAACACTGTTGGAAGTTGGGAAGAGCTCGAGGACGCGTTAGAGCAAATTTTCAAGGGACTTATGTCCGCCCTCCCGATCTGAGATGATCTAAGTCACATAACTCAACAGCCCGGAGAGTCAGCATGAAATTTCGAACAGGTTCCTTACCAAAAGAACCAGATAGTCGATCGTCCGGACGCCAAGCCTTAGCAGCTTTCAAGCACAATGTCCGAGACGAATGGTTTCGCCAGCACCTCGGTCAAGAGAAGCCGAGGACAATGTCCGCACTAACAAGCCTCATGACCCGCTTTTGTGCGGGAGAGGATAGCTGGTTAGCAAGATGCAACACCAGCGACCCAAGTACATCCGAAATAAGAGATGGAAATGGAAAATCACGGCGCAGAAAAGAGCAGCGCCGGAATAAAGAGAAAAGCCCAAAGAGCACGACAGTCAACGCCGGATTTAAAAGCTCGCGGCCCAGTAATAAAACACAGCCTCTAAAGGATGACAGTGACGAATTGTCCAACTTACACAAGATTTTGGGTCGGATATGTCAAATCCCACAGTACCCCCGGAAGGCCTGCAAATCGCACTCATAGGGATTGTTGGGTTTTTAAACAGTCCGGCCGACTAAACGCCGAACACAAGGGGCTCGACGCGTCAAGCGAAGAAGATAAACCCCAACAGCAGAGCACCGGAAAACAAAAGACTCTCCCACAAGGGGTCAAAGCAGTAAACTCACTTCATGTGATAATACGGAAAAATAGTGCGGCACTTTCTAAAAGAGCTTCATGTCCAACCCAGCAGCATCGTAGAGATTGATATCAAAACCAATCACTTTCGACCACCGACTACTCCAAGCGTCAAATGCGGACGGACTTCGATATTGAATCCCATAATAGACGGATTACAATTTACTCATGTCCTAATGGACGGAGGCAGCGAATTAAACTTGCTGTATTCAAAAACAATCCGTAGGAGGGGGATAGACCCTACCAAAATTCGACACAGCCGCACTTCCTTCAAAGGAGTGACGCCAGGCCCTTACGCCAAGTGCACAGGCTCTATATTACTAGAAGTCGCGTTTGGATCGCCGAACAATTTTCGACGCGAAAAATTAATTTTTCATATCGTCCCATTTGAAAGTGAATACCAAGCACTCTTGGGACGAAAGGCTTTTGTCCGCTTCAACGCCATACCGCATTATGCATCTCTTACACTCAAGATGCCCGGTCCGCGTGGCGTCATTACAGTGCGAGGGTCACTTAAGGACCCCGGACACGGATAGACGAATCCGCCTCAAGAAAGTTAGGGCTCCTTTAGCCGCATACCCCTTCACTGGGGGTCACAAGACAAACAATAGCGGTTTCATATAAACCTTGCTTTCATTATTTTTCTTATTTTACATATTTTTCGTACGAATTATTTTTAAAACTAAACGTTCCTCTCTTTCTACAGATGAACAACGTGCATACCCGTCCAGGATAACGACGCAACGGAGACATAGGCGCAGACGTGCAGTAGGGACCCGTTGCAAGGATTCTTTTCAGATTAAGACCCTGCGTAGACCTTTTTTACTGTCTATTGTTGTTACTCTCCCTTGGTCTCTTCCTATAGCCAAAGCGGAGCCTGACGCTTTGGCATCGGCGGCATCAAAAGACCATGCCCGTACCTGGACACTAGGGGATTAGGGCATCGTTCTGCCCATTATTATAAAGACCGAACACCTTAGGGAGTGTTCGACGTCTCGAGTTAGGCATTATATGCATCAGCTCCAATCATGTCTTTGGTCAAATGTTGGGTTTGCCCCTCGTGTTTTGCTGCCTTACGCTCCGTGATCATCGGCTAATGCGGCACCAGGAGAACTATCGCGATTGTGCCCCAGCCTGGGCCGGGCGAGCACCTCAAGAGAGAAAGCCGAAAACCGATTGTTATGATCTGTTGAGAGTCTCGTCAACCACTCGATCGACTATCGGAATGTTTAGAATTCCCGCTTGACGAAGGACCATTTCGGTCAGCACATACGCACTCGAATCCGGAGATGTGCGGTGCAACCAGGGGCTATATCGTAGCCCCACCCTCGAGCTCCACTCGCTAAGTGAAAGTGATAAAGCATTATAGTCCGGATTGCCTAGTTCGCTACGCTACCACCTCCTTAAACAGGACCGAGACATCGGATTAAGTGTGAAAACGTGCTATTTTGCGAACACCCCCGCACTCTGTGCGTGGGGGCTGAAGCCGAAGACTGCAATCTTTCAAGTTATACAAGAGTATACGAAAATGGCCGCATAGGAGAAGTTTTACTACTTGGGACGCACAAGTATAAAAAGCAGTTATAACATAATCATTGATTTACAAGCTAATACGTTCATTTGAATGTGATGTTTTTCGAGCACTGCGACTCTATTATACGAGCGCCATGCATGACTTCCCCGAAGTAGTGCTCGGCAGGGAGCCGGTTTTCATCCAAACCCTGGGCGGCAACAGCGGTGGCATCCATCTCCGGATAATGCGCCTTCACACGGGCAAGAGCCATCCGCTACCGATGCGGCCGACCGCTTCATATCTCTTTATATGCGGCACCGCTTCCAAGGAATTGTTGCAGAAGTCAAGTAGTTCGTCGCTTTGGACCTCTCTCGCCATACATGGGCCACGATGTCACCATGGCAAGTCCGTACAATCTATTTAGCTCGGCCCATTCGGCCAACCGGTCCGTCAACGGAAGTGAGCGATCCGAACTGTGGAATTGAGACCAATGTAGCTCTTCCGTCTCGTGATCCTCCTGGCTCCGGAAGTGCTTAACGGCATCAGCCGCACTTGCAGCTAAGTCCATATACGGATCCTCCGGACTCCATAGCCGCTCAAATTGAGCATACTTTGCATCCATAAACCGGCGACGCAGCAGAATAGGCTTGCCAGCCATGATCTCTCTGGCCTGGCGCAGTTCCTCCTTCATAGCCCGCATTGCCGAGCGGGCATCCTTGGCTTCGGCGATGGCCTTCTTCAGGTCTTCCCGCTCCGATAAGCGCTCCTTTTCAAGAGCCTCCTTGCGGTCGGTAGCATCCTTTAATTTCATGGCCAATTCGGCCACCTCCGCCATGCTTAGGCAGTGCGCAGCCTTTTCGGCTTTTAACTCCTCGGCCGCCCTCGAGGCAGCCGCGTCACTCCTTCGGGCTTGCTCCTTAGCTAGAGCAAGTTCGGCCCGAAGGCTCTCCACAGCAGCAACACCGTCTGTACGAACAACATATAATCAGCGGCGGGCTTTGACCCCCTTAATAAAGCGACTGCGGAGAACTCTTTTACCTTGCGACTCGTCAAGTCGCCTGTTGACAAGTGCGATGTCCTCATTTGCCAAGTCAAGTTGCCGAGTTAATTCGGCAAACTCACTAGCCCGGCTAGCCCCCGGACTATCCGCCACCTGCATAGGAATGACGGAATTACTTACTTTAGATTTCGATCCTCGGCAGCTGTCGCTTTCGACAACCCACCGAGTCTCGTGGCTAGTATCTATACAGGCGCATTGTTATATGCAAAATTGTTAAAAACAAAGGGGTGCGCTATTCTCAAGATACCTCAAATCCCGCCAAGAAACTCATGGCGGCATTACATAATCCGCTTTGGCGGATCTAAATCCTTCCAACCACCATACGCATCAACGCACGGTGACCTTCTGAAATGGACGCCCTCTCAAGCAGACTCTTCAGTTCTCCCGGCTGGACACCAGTGGGTGCCGAACTCTCCGGCCCCTCCGGACTTGGGGATACCCTCCGTGACGACACTTCGGGCTCGCCTGCCTCGTCTGGCGGCGCAGCAGACGGAGGCGACGCTTCCATCATCTCCGAAGAAGGTCCTCAAGAGGAACTCATCTCGAGAAGGCTGCGACCAACTGCAATATAAATATTTCGTTACCCACAGAAGCATAAATGAAGGTATTTCCCTACTAATTAATTCCCTCTTGTCATACTCACGGCTCGTTGGAGGGCTGATCTTTTGGCAATGATTGTGCGTCCGGATTCTCTCCGGACGCCGGATCCCACGGTGAAGTTCACTTCCCACGCTTAGGGGCTTTGGCCTCCGGATCTTCGGAGGTGGTCCTCTTCTCCCCCTGAAGGGAGGGGTTCTTGCTTCCCCTCTCCTCAGACGCCCCTTTGGGCGAAATGTTAGCTCCTCTGTTTTCCCCTTTGCCCCCTTCTGTTGTCGCAACCTCCAACATTCTGACCAGCACGGGCTCCAGTGCGGTCTCTGGGAGGGGGGCCGGACACCTTATCAGCCTTGATCGCGCCACCCATTCCTGTGAAGAGTAACGAATCAGGAGGCGTACTCTAGAAAGGCGTATGAACAGAAAGTCCGGACTTTGGGCTATTTACCTGAGTATCCGGGCGATTGCGGCTTAGGCCTGCGTCCTCGGCTAATTCCGGACACGCCACCTGCGGTCCGAAGAACAACTTGTACATCTCCACGGGTGTTGCACCCATAAAGTGTTGGAGAATCTGAGGTCCCTCCGGGTTGAACTCCCATAGACGGAGAGGACGACGTTTGCAGGGCAGGAGATGCCTGATCAGCAAAACCTGCATCACTTTGATCAGGTCGATCTCCCTCGCTTGGAGGTCTCGAATCCGGCCCTGCAGTGAGGGCACATCTTCGGATGGCCCCCAATGGAGCCCTTGGTTGACCCACGACATTAGCTGGCGTGGAGGTCCCGGGCGGAATGAAGGCGGCGGCTTTTGCCTGCTGCCCTTTGGAGCGGTGATGTAGAACCACTCCTGCTGCCACAGTCCGAGTTCCTCTTGGAAGGAACCTCGGCCACGGGCATCGGCCTTTTGCTTATGGTCGCCCATCAAGACTCCGCTTGACGCCCCCCGATCATCTTCAGATCCACCTTGAAGGTCTTCAGCCATAGGCTGAAGTGGGGAATGGCGCGGAGGAAGGCTTCGCAGACGATAATGAATGCGGAGATGTGGAGGTAGGACTCCGGAGCCAAGTCGTGAAAGTCCAGCACATAGTAGAATAGGAGCCCTCTCACAAAGGGATCCGTCGGGAAGCCTAAACGCCGACGGAGGTGGGATACGAAGACGACGTATTCACCAGGCTCGGGGGTGGGCACGGCCTGCCCTGGGGCAGGCAACCTGTGCGAGACCTCGTAGGCCAGATACTTGGCTTCACGCAACTTCAATATGTCCTCCTCCGTGACGGAGGAGGGCATCCACCGGCCCTGGAGGTCGGAGCCGGACATGGTTGAGGATCCGAAGCGCTCGAATCTGAGGCTCTGGGTGTTGGAACTGGGGGCGTAGAAGAGATTCGATGCGAAATTGAAGAACAAGGACAGGCCTTGGTCCTCTTATAAAGGAGAAGAAATACCAAGGGCCGTCTTCGTGACCGTTTGGGATTCCCCTTCGGTAGAGGAGGTGTGGCGACGGGAACGGTTGGGTTACCCACGCACGTATTGATGAGGATCCCGGAATAAGGGGAACACGATCTCGCTCGACAAGACGTGCCTGAAACCGCCGCTAAACGTCTTTGAGGTGGTACAAGAAAAACGATTCAAACAAAGGCTTGGTGGCGGTGCGATGTCACGCCGCATAATACGTCAGCAGATTGATCTAGTGTATATTTTATTCTCTCTACGGTGGAATGTGGAAATTATTTTTGCAGAGCCGGACACTATCCTGGTGTTCATTATCTTCTCCGGATTATTCAAAGGAGGAACCCGCCTTGCAATGCCGAACATTATGCACGCCGGACTTATCGTCATTGAAGACTGGTTCAGGGGCTACTGAGGGAGTCCTGGACTAGGGGGTGTCCGGACAGCCGGACTATCATTATCCGCCGGACTCCAAGACTACGAAGATAGAAGATTGAAGACTCCGGCTCGTGTCCGGATGGTACTTTCCTTGGCGTGGAAGGCAAGCTTGGCAATACGGATGTGTAGATCTCCTACCATTGTAACCGACTGTAACCCTAGCCTCCTCCGTGTCTATATAAACCGGAGGGCTTTAGTCCGAGGACAACATACATTACAACAATCATACCATAGGCTAGCTTCTAGGGTTTAGCCTCCTTGATCTCGAGGTAGATCTACTCTTGTACTACCCATATCATCAATATTAATCAAGCAGGAGGTAGGGTTTTACCTCCATCGAGAGGGCCCAACAGGTAAAACATCGTGTCCCTCGCCTCCTGTTACCATCCGCCTAGACGCACAGTTCGGGACCCCTACCCGAGATCCGCCGGTTTTGACACCGACATTGGTGCTTTCATTGAGAGTTCCTCCGTGTCATCACCGATAGGCTTGATGGCATCTTCAACCATCAACGCTGTCCGTGGTGAGCCTTTTCTCCCGGACAGATCTTCAGATTCGGCGGCTTCGACCGCAGGCCAATTCACTTGGCCATCCGAGCAGTAACGAAGCTACGCCTGGCCGCCAGTCAGATTCGGAAGCTTAAACTTCACGGCCGATGTCCGCGGAGACTTGATCTTCGACGGACTCGAGCCACAGCCGAGCATGCCGCACTGTGATGATGGGCACGATCTAGCTCTGCTGCCGAACAGTGCCTTGGTGGCCGCACCCGGATCCGCTTCGGCCATCAGCCCGGAGCCGATCGCCCATATCGAGGGCCGGTGGATAGACGCCGCCCTGGGGGCTTCAACACCCACGGCGATGGAGCCGAACACTGATCTTGTCCCTTGCGAAACTCGTGATTCCGAGGCGCCGGACTCCTCGCCGGACTCCGAACCTCCCGCGCCCCTACCAACCGATCTGGATTGGGCGCCGGTCATGGAATTCACCGCCGCGGACATCTTCCAATACTCGCCTTTCGGCAATATCTTGAATTCACTAAAGCATCTCTCGCTATCAGGAGAGTCCTGGCCGGACTATGGCCAGGATGGTTGGGGTTCGGGCGACAAAGAAATTCAGATCCCACCCACCACCCACTTTGTAGCCACTGTCGATGATCTAACCGACATGCTAGACTACGACTCCGAAGACATCAACACTATGGACGACGATGCCGGAGACGAAGAAAAAACAAAGCTTATATAGCACGATAGGACCACCTTGTCTCATGACATATATATGGTGGACACCCCAAAGGGGAGCGATAACGAGGACCATCGGGCCGTGGCAGAAGGTGATCCCGCCGATAAACGACCAAAACGACGGCGTAGACGCCGCCCTAAGTCCCGCCTCGATGACAACAACACTCCCAAGGAGCCCGCGATAAGGCAGGGCTCACAATCGGACGACGAACATGCAAACAAGCAACCGTCCGAACCAGACGAGTCAGATAATCAATCCAAGCCCAGCGAGAACAACAGTCCGGACAACCGTACACCGGACACGTCGCCGGAGAGTAAGAACCTCCGGAAAAGACTCGTCAGTACTGCAGGAAGCCTGAAGAAGGAAAAACGGAGGCTCAAAACAGCGGAAGACATACTCAGAATGCGATGGAGCAAATTGCTCAAAACCGCAGATAAATACGACAATGGCCACCAATCAAAGAGCTACCCGAAGCGCAAGCTGCTACCGGAATTCGACGAAGAGGCCATAGAGCCTCCACCGTCCAAAAATAAAAGGGATGCCTGGTTGGATAGACGGCCAGATGTCAAGCCAAATTTCGAAAGCGGCGCCACACATAAATCCACCAACGAACTCGGAAGGATAGGTGGCCCAGCCAGGTCCATCTATGGGCGAAAGGAGAAGGCCCCAAGAAGCAAGGCAACATGTCAAGTGTCCGACGATAGAGGCACACACAAATACAGGGGCGCCCCACACCCGCTATGTTTCACCGATGAGGTGCTGGACCATGAATTCCCAGCGGGATTTAAGCCCATAAACATAGAGGCCTACGATGGAACAATGCACTCGGAGTCGGATAGAAGATTATATACTACATATACACATGGCCAGAGGAGACGATCTCCACGCCATAAAATACCTACCCCTCAAGCTCAAAGGGCCAGCCCATCATTGGCTTAAAAGCCTCCCAGAAAACACTGTTGGAAGTTGGGAAGAGCTCGAGGACGCGTTTAGAGCAAATTTTCAAGGGACTTATGTCCGTCCTCCGGATGCAGATGATCTAAGTCACATAACTCAACAGCCCGGAGAGTCAGCATGAAATTTCGAACAGGTTCCTTACCAAAAAGAACCAGATAGTCGACTGTCCGGACGCCGAAGCCTTAGCAGCTTTCAAGCACAATGTCCGAGACGAATGGCTCGCCAGGCACCTCGGTCAAGAGAAGCCGAGGACAATGTCCGCACTAACAAGCCTCATGACCCGCTTTTGTGCGGGAGAGGATAGCTGGTTAGCAAGATGCAGCACCCGCGACCCAAGTACATCCGAAATAAGAGATGGAAATGGAAAATCACGGCGCAGAAAAGAGCAGCGCCGAAATAAAGAGAAAATCCCAAAGAGCACGGCAGTCAACGCCGGATTTAAAAGCTCGCGGCCCAGTAATAAAACACAGCCTCTAAAGGATGACAGTGACGAATTGTCCAACTTACACAAGATTTTGGGTCGGATATGTCAAATCCCACAGTACCCCCGGAAGGCCTGCAAATCACACTCACAGGGATTGTTGGGTTTTTAAACAGTCCGGCCGACTAAACGCCGAACACAAGGGGCTCGACGCGTCAAGCGAAGAAGATAAACCCCAACAGCAGAGCACCGGAAAACAAAAGACTCTCCCACAAGGGGTCAAAGCAGTAAACTCACTTCATGTGATAATACGGAAAAATAGTGCGGCACTTTCTAAAAGAGCTTCATGTCCAACCCAAGCAGACCGTAGAGATTGGATATCAAAACAAATCACTTTCGACCACCTGGACTACTCCAGAAGCGTTCGAAATGCGGGACGGACTCCCCTGATATTGAATCCCATAATAGACGAATTACAATTTACTCATGTCCTAATGGACGGAGGCAGCGATTTAAACTTGTTGTATTCAAAAACAATCCGTAGGAGGGGGATAGACCCTACCAAAATTCGACACAGCCGCACTTCCTTCAAAGGAGTGACGCCAGGCCCTTACGCCAAGTGCACAGGCTCTATATTACTAGAAGTCGCGTTTGGATCGCCGAACAATTTTCGACGCGAAAAATTAATTTTTCATATCGTCCCATTTGAAAGTGAATACCAAGCACTCTTGGGACGAAAGGCTTTTGTCCGCTTCAACGCCATACCGCATTATGCGTCTCTTACACTCAAGATGCCCGTCCAGCGTGGGCGCCATTACAAAGGCGAGGGTCACTTAAGGACCCCGGACTCAATAGACGAATCCGCCTCAAGAAGGTTAGGGCTCCTTTAGCCGCATACCCCTTCACAGGGGGCCGCGCGCACAAACAATAGCGGTTTCATATAAACCTTGCTTTCATTATTTTTCTTATTTTACATATTTTTCGTACGAATTATTTTTAAAACTAAACGTTCCTCTCTTTCTACAGATGAACAACGTGCATACCCGTCCAGGATAACGGTGCAACGGAGACACAGGCGCAGACGTGCAGTAGGGACCCGTTGCAAGGATTCTTTTCAGATTAAGACCCTGCGTAGACCTTTTTTACTGTTTCTTGTTGTTACTCTCCCTTGGTCTCTTCCTATAGCCAAAGCGGAGCCTGATGCTTTGGCATCTGCCGCATCAAAAGACCATGCCTGTACCTGGACACTAGGGGATTAGGGCATCGTTCTGCCCATTATTATAAAGACCGAACACCTTAGGGAGTGTTCGGCGTCTCGAAGTTAGGCATTATATGCATCAGCTCCAATCATGTCTTTGGTCAAATGTTGGGTTTGCCCGGCCCTGTGTTTTGCTGCCTTACGCTCAGATCATCGGCTAACGCTGCACTGTGGAGAACTATCGCGATTGTGCCCGGTCGGCCGGGCGAGCACCTCAAGAGAGAAAGCCGAAAACCGATCATCATGATATAGTGAGAGTCTGGTCAACCACTCGATCGACTATCGGAATGTTTAGAATTTCGCTTTGTCGAAGGACCGCTTCCGTCAGGCACATACGCACTCCTAATCCGGAGATGTGCGGTGCAACCAGCGCTATATCGTAGCCCCACCCTCGAGCTCCATCGCTAAGTGAAAGTGATAAAGCATTATAGTCCGGATTGCCTAGTTCGCTACGCTACCACCTCCTTAAACAGGACCGAGACGCCGGATTAAGTGTGAAAACGCGCTATTTTATGAACACCTCGCACTTCAGGCGTGGGGGCTGAAGTCAAGACTGCAATCTTTCAAGTTATACAAGAGTATACGAAAACGGCCGCATTGTGAGAAGTTTTACTACTTGGGACGACAGTATAAAAAGCAGTTATAACATAATCATTGATTTACAAGCTAATACGCTCATTTGAATGTGATGTTTTTGAAAGCATCGCGACTTTAATATACGAAGCGCCATGCATGACTTCCCAGTAGTGCTCGCAGGAGCCGGTTTTCATCCAACCCTGGGCGGCAAGAGCGGTGGCATCCATCTCCGGACAATGCGCCTTCACACGGAAAGAGCCATCCCAAGACTCGGCGCAGGCCAACCGCTTATATCCTTTATATGCGGCACCGCCCAAGGAATTGCTGCGAGAAGTCAAGTAGCTCGTCGCCTTGGACCTCTCTGGCCATACATGGGCCACGGCGTCGGCCATGGCAAGTCCGGACAATCTATTTAGCTCGCCCATTCGCCAACCGTCCGCTAACGGAAGTGAGCGATCCGGACTGTGGAATTGAGACCAATATAGCTGGATGCGCTGGAGCTTGGGTGCAGAGAGGCAGCCTTGCCGCGGCAAGTGCCTTGCCGCGGCCGTTGTCTTGTCGCACCAGCGAGCTTGCCGCTCGTCGGGCCTTGCCGAGACGCGCGGGGCGTCGCGGCAAGTTCCTGGAAGTGCCTTGATTGGCCTTCCCGGCAAGCTCCTCTTGCTGAGGTCTTGTCCTTCCCGGCAAGATTCTCTTGCCGGGGCCTTGTCCTTCCCGGCAAGCTCCTCTTGTCAGGGCTTCATCTTCTTAGTTAACACTTTGTTTTTGAATGGCAGTAATGGGAATGGCAGAGGATCTTGGTGGGCGCCCGGCAACCTTTGCCGCGGGGCGCTGCGACTGCCCGTGCACAAGTTCGGGGTACTAAGGTACCCCTACTTTAGTACACCGACAGGAGCCCCCGGGCCTGCGCCATACCCAGAGCCGAGCGCTGTTGGGCCAGCCCAAAACAGGCACGGCACGCTGCCTGGGCCCACATAACATCTCGACCAGACCGCCGGCTCTCCCGCAACGGCACGTGTCGATTGCGGTGTCGTGGGAGACGTGCGTGGCGTGCGCAATTTTCGAGGCGTCCATCCCCGTGATCACGGGGCGGGTGAGGTCGCCTCGCCTGTCGCTTCAGTTCTGCACCCCCGCCACGCGGCTCCCATGCGCTTGGGGTCGTGGGCGGTGGAGGTGGAAAGTCGGGCCGTCACGAGCGGGGGCAGCGGGTCGACCCCCACCCCCTGCTCTTCCTTTGCCCTGATTCGCCGAGCGGGGCAGCCGAGCCCCCACCTCGCTCCTTTAAGAAGAGCGAGGGGAGAGCGCAAAAACTCGCACTTCCTTATCCCCTCCTTCCTTCAGCTTCTGTTCCCCTTTCTCTCATCCGCCATGGAGAAGGGGAACCCTGGTTCTTCATCGGTGGCGGCGAGGGTCGCCGCGAGACAGTGTATCCCTCCCTACCCCGCGCCAGTGGCGGCAGAGCCAGCCACAAGGGGAAGAGGGAGGGGGCGTGGTCGTGGGCGTGGTCGAGGGCGAGGTCGAGGCGCTCGAGGAAGAGGCGGACGGGGCGGCGCTACATCTCTGCCTCCACCGGCGGCTCCTCCCCTCACGGCGGTCCACACAGGGGATGACCCTTGGGAGTTCTTCGTCAAGCTGCGCCGGGCACCTCGTCGTCGCCTCCGGCTTCCGGCTCCGTTTGCGAGCGCGATGGAGCCGGACCCGCCCGAGACGTTGAGATTTCACATGAGGGGCTATGGGATCAGCGGCACGCGAGTCAGCGTTGTATCCCCAGCCCCTAGTGTGATGTATCTTGATCGAGGCTGGAAGACGTTCGCCCGTATCCACAACCTGACGGCGGGGTTTACCCTCCATTTTAAGTTAACGGAGGGCGACCTCCTCTCCGTCAAGGTCTTCGGGGACTCCGGCACCCGGGCGAGATGCTGCGTGGACAGCTCCTCCGATAGCGAAGACTCCCCTCGAGCGAGAGTGACGAGGAGGAGAGCGACAGCGACGACGAGGGCATCGGGTCCGACTAGGCGTCGGGCGTCGCCTCGCGCGTCACCGGCGACCCCATCATCCAGGTCGCCGGCCCCTTGAACTCCCCGGGGTCGTCTCCTTGGGCGGCTGGCGTAGGGAGGCTGCGGAAGAGGAAGAGGGGTGGCGGCAAGGCCGTCTGTCGAGCACGAGGCGTGGTGCCTCGATAAGCGGCCGACGCCGCCGCCTGCCTCGAGCCTCGCTTCCGCGCCGTCATCTCTGCCAAGCCTCCGGGTAGCCCCCGGGGTGTTCCCTTGGTGTCTTCAGGCACTCGTAGCTCACCTAGGCGCCTCTTTTGCCCTCTTCGGCTCCTTGACCTACCTCCTGAAAAGGGGGACAGGAAAGGGATTACGGGCATCTTATCTTTTCAATTTGTAAGCCTTCGGGCCTTAGCTGCATTTAAAATTTGTAATCCTCTCTTTCATGTTTTTCATCCTTTATGGACTGTACCCGAATGGGATGTTTTTTAATGAAAAAAGGGGGAAGCTTGCGATGCCATATCCTTTACTTGACTCTATGCCTTGTATGTTTTTACCCTACGCTTTGAGGGAACTTGCCGGCGCAAGCACACTTGCCGAGTGCGGAACATCAGCAGCCCGCTGGCGGTGCTGTTTCCGGCAAGAAATCTTGTCGGGGCCAGTTGTAGCTCACTTGTATTGTTGAGCGGACTCGAAAACAAACCAAGGGCGCAACTTAACCACGAGTCGATTCCTCCGCGCACAGGTTCTTCATACAAGGCATGGCCGTTCAAGGACGCGGCTTCGCGTTCCCCATTCCATAAGAGGATGCATGATGAGGGATGAAAAGCTTATCTGATGTCGCAGCCCCCGGCAACTCTGGCCCGCCGGAGATGAATCTTGGTATTCACAGCCCCCATCAACTCTGGCTTGCCGGGGCCCAGGTGCCGGCGCGCCTTTCTTTTCTTTCCTTGTTCTTGCCGCTGCTAGACGTGTCATAGGAACAATCTCTTAGAGCGTGGCAAGTTATTTACTGTAATATACAACTTTATCCTGAGCAAAACTTGATATGTTATATCTTTTACTCCGTCACATCCCTTGCATGCTTTTACCCTACGCTTTGAGGGAACTTGCCGGCACAAGCACACTTGCTGAGTGCGGAACATTAGCAGCCCGCTGGCGGTGCTGCCTCCGGCAAGAAACCTTGTCGGGGCTAGTTGCAGCGCGCTTGTATTGTTGAGCGGACTCGAAAACAAATCAAGGGCGCAACTTAGCCACGAGTCAATTCCTCCGCGCACAGGTTTTCCATACAAGGCACGAACGTTTCAAGGAATATAACTCAAAAATTTAAAACTTGATCATGCTCAAACTTTGGCAACTTAGCTTTTCTGTCTTCTGCATCCCGGCAAGGTTGTACTTCTTTGAGCGTTGCTCGGTCCACACCTTCATCCTCTCCCTCTCGAAGCCCTAGGCGCCAACTTTGCGGCTATGGTAGCGGCACAAAGCTTGCTGGTAGCGAGCAGATCGTACCGCAGCCTGAAGGCGATCTACCTCGAGGAGCAGCGCGTCGTCTTGTCGCAGCTGCTCTTGCTCAAGCTCATCGTAAGCGAGTACTCGAGGCGATCCGTATACGAGGGGAGAGGGGCCGAGAACTGTCGAGCCCCCAGACCAAGAAAATGGCCAGGATAAAGGGGTTGTTTGGGACCGGCACGCTTCACACTTGGTTACTTGTGCAGTTGCATCCTGGAGGGCTGTCGGCCAGAAGAAACCTTGCCGGAAGGCCTTGCCGGCAAGTGCTCTTGCGCCAATGTGGTGACCACATATGCCTCCATGTATCTTCGCCAACAGCTCCTGTCCTTCTTCCCGGGAAATGCACTTCAATTTCTCTCCGTTGAATCTTCTTCTATACAGTATGTTATCGACAAACTGGTACATACTAGATTGCCGGGCTACTTTCTCCGCTGCTTCTTGCTCCTCGGGATGTTCTCCTGTCTGAAGGAAATGGACGATCGGCTGTGCCCATGTCGGAGCTTGTGGCTCGACGACAAGGACTAAAGGCGCAAATGCTGCTGCGGGAACATCCGCTTCTACGGCAAGAATCTGGGACCCTGCCGGAGCATGATGCTCCCCGGCAAGCGTGTCGGGACACAGCTTGTCGGGAGCGGCTGCTTCGACGGAACAAACCCTAGGGCTTGCCGGAGCAGACTGCTCCTCAGCACTCTCTGTGTTGATCCTGGGGACCTTCTTGGCGGCGGCTCCGGGGAGCTCTGCCGGAAGGTAGTCGCCAGCGACCAACTTCCTCTTCTTGCTCTGTCCAGTTGATGGTGTTACAGATGGTTGAGTCAGCTTGAGCACAAAAATTCCTGGTTCCAAAGGTAACTTGAGTGCGGCACACTTTGACAGGCCATCCGCAATGTCATTCTGAGCTCTTGGAACATGTTCCATCTGCAGGCCGTCAAAATGTTCTTCCAGCTTCCTCACTTCATCGATGTAGGCTTCCATCAACGGGCTCTGGTAATCTTTGTTAACTTGGCGGACGACAAGCTGTGAGTCACCCCTGACAATAAGCTTCTTGATCCCAAGTTCAGCTGCGATCCTGAGTCCGTCAAGCAAGCCTTCATACTCTGCAGTATTGTTTGTTGCTTGCTCCTTGGGAAAGTGCATTTGGACCACGTACTTGAGGTACTCTCCGATGGGGGCGACAAGCAGCGCACCCGCACCGGCGCCTTGCAGCGAGAAGGCACCGTCAAAGTACATGATCGATTCTTTGCTCGCTTCCTTGACGGGGATGCTCCTCTCCGGAGTTTCTTCATCAGGTGTTGGCGTCCATTCTGCTATGAACTCTGCCAATGCTCGACTCTGAATGGTTGAAGTACTTTCAAACTTGAGGCCAAAGCTTGACAGTTCCAATGCCCACTCGATAATCCTGCCTGTTGCGTCTGGATTTTGCAATATCCTCTTCAACGGAAAGCGAGTGACCACTGTGATCTCGTGTGCTTGAAAGTAATGGCGCAGCTTCCTCGAGGCCATGAGCAGGCCGAAGAGCAACTTCTGCACGCCAGAGTACCTTGATCTAGCCCCCTGCAGGAGGGAACTGACAAAGTAAACTGGGCGCTGCACCATCTTCTTTTGTTTCTCTTTTGGCAACTGTGTGGATCCATCCTTGCCGGAGCCAGAACTTGTCGGGGAAGCCCCCTGCTTGTCGCTGGACTCGCTTGCCGCGGCTGCTGGCTCATCATCCGCTTCTCTCTCCGCAACTAACGCAGCACTAACCACTTGATTGGTTGCCGCCAGATATAGCAGCAACTTCTCTTGTGGCTTAGGTGCGACAAGTGTTGGAGTGGAGGATAGGTATCTCTTCAAGTCCTGCAGCGCAGCCTCCGCTTCTGGAGTCCATTTCATTGGACCTGCCTTTTTCAAGATTTTGAAAAATGGCAAGGCGCGCTCAGCAGACTTAGAGATGAACCTACTGAGAGCAGCAACACAGCCGGCAAGCCTTCGTACGTCCTTGACTCGCTTTGGGGCTTCAATCTGCTCGATGGCTTTGATCTTGTCGGGGTTGGCTTCAATCCCCCTCTGGGACACAAAGAACCCGAGAAGTTTGTCGGAAGGAACTCCAAACACGCACTTCTCGGGGTTCAATTTGAGATTGACCTTGCACAGATTTGCAAAAGTTTCATCCAAATCTTGGATCAAAGTTGCTCTGTCTCTGCTCTTGACCACTATGTCATCCATGTAAGCCTCTATATTTCTGTGTAGCTGTGGCTCAAAAGCATGACTGACTACTCTTGCAAATGTCGAACCGGCATTCCGAAAGGCATCCGTACAAAGCAGTAGGTGCCACATGGAGTAATGAATGCGGTTTTCTCCTCATCCTCTTCTGCCATGAAGATCTGATGATATCCCGAGTACGCATCAAGGAATGAAAGCAGATCACATCCTGCTGTGGAGTCGACAATCTGGTCAATGCGCGGCAAGGGAAATGGATCCTTGGGACAAGCTTTATTAACATCAGTGAAGTCAATGCAAAGCCTCCACTTCCCATTAGCCTTGCGCACGACTACTGGATTGGCTAACCACGTATGATGGAGTACTCCTCGGACCAGGCCTGCTGCTTCCAATTTCTTGATCTCCTCTGCAATGAATTCTTGACGCTCTACTGCTTGCTTCCTGACTCTCTGCTTGACGGGCCGCGCGTGAGGGCAGACGGCAAGGTGGTGCTCAATTACTTCCCTGGGAACACCGGGGATGTCAGATGGTTTCCATGCAAACACATCGACATTCGCCCGCAGGAAAGCAACGAGCGCGCTTTCCTATTTAGGATCAAGCGTAGCACTGATGGTGAAGGTACCACCAGTGCTGTCCTCCTTGGCGGCCACTTTCTTGGTCTCAGGTGAAGCTGTCTTTGCCTTCTTGCACTTGCCGGTGGAGCTCGATGGTGCGTCCTCGACGGTAGCGCAGCACTCTGAAGAGGTGCGCTTGTCGGAGTGGGCATCAGAGCTACTCTTGCCGGACTTGATCTTCTTCTTCCCCCCGGGAGCTTCAGCGGCAAGTGGTTTGCATTCTGCTGTGGCTGCCGCTTCCCGGTAGATCTTGTCGGTACAGATAAGTGCATCCTTCTTGTCGCCGTGGACAGAAATGACACTTATCGGACCAGGCATCTTGAGCACATTGTAGGCGTAGTGAGAGGCTGCCATAAACTTGGCGAGCACTGGACGGCCTAGTATCCCATTGTAGGGCAATGGGAAATCAGCAACATCAAATGTGACTCTCTCTGTCCTGAATTTCAGCTCGCTGCCAAACGTCACTGGCAGTGTGATCTTCCCCTTCGGCTGGCTCCTTCCTGGGTTGATTCCTTGGAATGTACCAGTTTCTTCGAGCTCGCTGTCGGGGATCTGGAGCTTCGTGAGCACTGCGGAGGAGATCAGATTCAGGCTGGCCCCGCCGTCAACCAACATCTTTGTAACCTTGAGGTTGCGGATGGTTGGCGAAACCAACGTCGGCAAGCACCCGACCGCAGTGATGCGATCAGGGTGATCCTCAACATCAAAGATGATGGGCATGCTGGACCACTTCAGAGGCTTGCACGATTCAACGGACGGTTCTGCTGCGTTCACTTCTCACACCCATTGTTTGAGTTGGCGGCGCGAGGTGTGCAGAGAGGCACCGCCGTCAACGCACAAAACCTCCGTCGCCTTCTGGAACTCCTTCTCATCAGTCTCATCTTCCTCCATCTCATCATCTTCATCTTCGTCTTTGTCCTTGTCGCGGCCACGGGGAGGTCTGTCTCCTTGCCGCGGCTTGGCCTTGCCGCGCCGCCCTCCCCGGGCGGGAAGCTGCTTGCCGGATCCTCCGCCACCTCCCCGGGCCCTCTCCTTGTCGCGGCGCTCGTATTCAGCTTTCTGAAGCTCCGCCATCTGCTCAACTTTCTTGCAGGTTTGGAGGTCATGGCCCTTGGTGCGGTGGATCTTGAAATATTGCTTGCCGGAGCCATCTTGCTTGTCGGCGGCCACCACAGCCTCGCCGCGGTCACCAGCTTTGGCCTTGTCGGAGCTGCCTCAGCTGCCGGATTGCTCGGCAACTAGCACATCCTTAGCCTTTCTCTTTCTGTTATTCCGCCTCCGGTTCTTCCTTGCCGGGCCGGTATCCTCACTGTCAGATCCTTCGGCTCCTGCGTTCTCTCCGGGGATTCTCCTCCCCTCCTCAGCACGTGCACACTTGTCGGCCAGAGCATAGAGCTCACTGACATCTTTGATCTTGCACATCGCCATCTCCTCCCTCATCCTACGGTTACGCACGTTCTGATGGAACGCACTGATAACGGCGGCAGGGTGGACGTCCGGGATGTTGCGCTGCACCTGGCTGAATCTCTGTATGTACTTGCGCAGGGGTTCTCCTTCCTTCTGGGCGAGCGGTGAAGGTCACTCTCCTGGCCATGGGGCTTGTGGCCGCCTGTGAAGGCGCCTACAAACTGATGGCACAGGTCCGCCCACGAAGATATGGAGTTGTCCGGCAAGTGCATGAGCCAAGATCTGACGTTGGGCTTGAGCACCAGCAGGAAGTAGTTGGCGAGGACCTTCTCGTCGCGTCCCCCGGCAGCCTGCACCGCGATGGTGTAGACGCTGAGGAACTCCGACGGATGTATCCTGCCATCGTACTTCTCGGGCACGTCTGGCTTGAAGTTCTTGGTCTTCACAGCCTTTGCACTTGCCGCAGCTCACGGGTGAACGCAGGGCAACTTGTCACAGACGGCAAGTCGCTGGTTCCCCTGGCGCATGCATATCGACAGTGGGCCCAGCGCGCTGGTCAGATTGACGCCGTGCTTCCCTTCTACGCTCGATATGAGTATGAAAGTGCGTTATATCGACTAGAGGGAGGGTGAATAGGCGATTTTTATGAATTCTTCACTGAGGAATTTGCTGGTGAGGAAATTCCTTAGCGAAGAACTACTTGCAGCGGAATATGTACTCAGAAGTAAACATAACATGATACACACATAGTCAGCATGATGAAATGAAGACTAAGAACAGAGTACGGAAAGCGTAAACACAGGATAACAAGATGAAGACAAACAGACTGAAGAAATTGAACTGAGGAATTTGTGAAAGTCTTCATCAAAGTCTTCAAGCACAGATATGAACAACATGCAACATGTAATGAGGAAATGGAAGAGTTGAGGAAATAGAACCAGCAGTTGGTGAAGACAATGATTTGGTAGACCAGTTCCAACTGCTATCTCGGTTATGCGCCTGGTTGGAGCGGCCGAGTATTTAAACTCGAGGACACACAGATCCGGACACCCGATCTCGAGACGCAACTCAGACACCCAGTCCTCACCGTATTCTCCTTGAACTAAGACCACGCAGGCCTCGTCCAATCACTCGTGGTAAGTCTTCAGGTGACTTCCAAACCTTCACAGACTTGGTCACTCGGCGATCCACAATTCCTCTTGGATGCTCTAGACCTTGACGCCTAACCGTCTGGAAGAAGCACAGTCTTCAAAGGTAACAAGCGTCGGATCCACGCAGGATCAATTTCTTCAGTGATGCTCAATCACTTTGGGTTTGTGGGGGTTTGGTTTTGGGATTTTCCTCACTCAATGATTTTCGCTCAAAGTCCTCGGAGGATGGGTTGCTCTTAAATGACAAGTGTCAAGTTCTCTCGGAGCAGCCAACCAACTAGTGGTTGTAGGGGGCGGCTATTTATAGCCTGGGGAGCAGCCCGACATGATAAGACATAAATGCCCTTCAATGATATGACCGTTAGGTGGATAAGATATTTTGGGACAGCGGCCGCCAAGAAGACACGGCAATGGTCGGAAATTTGACTCTCAAATTCCTCGGGGCTATCATGTTCCTCCTTTGTGTAGGCAATTCAGATGGCGAATTCCTAACTCTCGATCGAGCAAAGTCCTCGGTGAATGTAAGAACTGCATCTCATCATCGATGAATTTGACTGAAGGCTGTATGAGATTTCAATGGCTTCACTCGAAGGGATTGGTAGGTGTAGGATTTTGAGTTGAGCATCACATGGAAATTTTTCCTTAGTATTTCCTCGACCCCTTTAACGAGACGGTGTTTCTTATGACTCAAGAAAGAGAGAATGAAACTATAAAACAAAAGTCTTCACGCTTCATATTCCTCGAATGATTATCAAGTCTTCAAGGTCACACCAATTTCTTCACTTTCAAAGTCTTGAAAGTCTTGAGAATATCAAAGTCTTCAGTCGAAGAACTTCATTTTTAGGGGTCGACTTTCTCTGTAAATATCAAACTCCTCATAGACTTATAGACCTGTGTACACTCACAAACACATCAGTTACTTAACCTATAAGTCTTCAATACACCAAAATCACTAAGGAGCACTAGATGCACTTACAATCTCCCCCTTTTTGGTGATTGATGACAACATAGGTTAAGTTTTCAACGGGGATAAACATATGGAGTGTAAATAATGATATTGAGGAATTTGATTGCAAGATATAGAAGAACTCCCCCCGAATATGTGCATAATGAGGAATTTGCTTTGGAGGCAATGCACATTTGAAGAGTTGAATCATGGAGATCTCCCCCTATATCTTGTAATTCGTACACGCATTTGATATATAATATGAAGAATTTGAAATGCATGATGAAATATGGTGCCTGATGAGATTCAGCATGCGTGCAATAATATTGACTAGGAATAATCATGCAGAATATCACATCAAAAGTTTCAGAGCTCAAATATCACATTCAGAGCTTAGTGCTTCAAAAGCATCAGAGCATCAACCGTATCAAAGCACGACCAAAAGTATCAAGGCACCATCGGATTTAAGATTACAACTCGATCCAATAAAAGTTTTGGAAGAACGAGAGTTGTAACTTAATAAAAATGCCCATAATATAAACCCGCTTGAAGACTAACTCAGATTTCTCCCCCTTTGTCATCAAATGACCAACAGGATCAAACTGAGGACTAACGCCCCTGAAGATTTTCAAGTTGATGGAGGAGCGCCAAAGATTGTCGGGGTTAGTTGTTGACGTAGGGCCTGCCGCAGTTGTCGCCCAAATCTTCATGTTCATCGGTTTAGCGATGAAGAATAAGAGTTGGCCACCGATCGGGAACTTTGACTCTCTTGAATTTCTTGGAGGTGGTGCGAGACCGGTCAAAAGCTTCACAGAGACCCATAGTCTTCAATTCTTCGGCAGAATATACATGATTAAGAACAGCCCAAGTGCGGTTGAGGGTTTCATGAAGGTAGTACTGATTTTTCTTCATTGCATTATGCGTTGAGGTCATGTTGTGAAGAATTGCAGCAAATTGACACTTCACCCATTTCGATTGTGTTCAACCTTCCGATGAAGGCGAGGAGTAACTCACGATCGGTCATCACCACAGTCTTTGTTGCTTGAGGCTTTTGCTTGGTGAGGTATTCACGGCGGTGTCATGTGTTGCAGAATCGTCATTGGTGGAGTAAGATGTAGCTAGACGGAATTGACCATCCAATGGACGAATGCCTTCATCAATTACAGCTGCTGCCTTGCCCTTATCATCAGATGATGAAACTTGTCGCTGAGGACTTCAATGGGCGGCAAGTAGCTGCCATGGTTGAGTGTCGACCTTGTAATTTGGTGAAGATCTTGCCCTTATGAATCTCATAATCCAGGGCCCATATGGCTTCAGCTCAAAAGGTGACATTGCAACATTGGCCAGAGTCCTCATGAAGAAGTCATGGAAATTGACAGGAACGCCACGAATGATATTGAAAAGCATGTTCTTCATGATGCCAACGACATCTTCTTCATTTGAGTCGTGGCCTTTGATGGGACTCATTGTCTTCGTCAAGATTCTATAGACAGTCCGAGGCACATCTACAGAATTCCTTGACGAGGAATTTGGTTCGAGGGGCTGTCACGGCATCAAAGGCTTCATGAGCACTTGCATAAAGTGATCGACATTCGCGATCATTGTAGATACAACGTCTGATTCATGGGGAGGATCAAGAGGAAGGACACGAAGCAATTCATTCTTTGGTGCCTTGTAATGAGTATTTTCCGTCATCAATCCAGCACCCATGAATTGATATCTTGACATCTCCGGTGATGTGCAGGTGGCATAGAACTGAAGAATGAGTTCTTCATTCCAGTCACAGATATCAGTGCAGAAATTCAGCAGCCCTGCATCATGAATGACCCTGAGGACTGGCTCAAAGCATGGCAGTGATTCCATATCCACATGAGGAATATGCTCATGGTCGAAGATCTTGTCCTTGTCAAATAGCACTGAGGAATAGAAGTTGGCTTGAGTTGGAGTCCAGAAGCGTCTTTTCCTCATGCGAGCAGAGTCATATGGATTATAAGCGGTGAAGAACACATGCTCAGAAAAGAAGTCTTCAGCCTTGAATTTTTGCTTGCTCGAGAATGGATTCTTTGGTTTGGGCAGAGGAATGTCTGTGATTTGCAGCACAACCTTAGGAATCGCGATCTCAGGTTCTTCAGGCTGAGGAATTTCTGGTTCCTCTTCTTGTGCAGTTTGGGGATCAGCAGTGGGTTCTTCAGCGCTAGTGGCTGGAATTTCCTCATGAACAGACGATGTGGGATGAGTTTCTTCAGAGCCCAATTGTACAGTTGTAGCCGGGGACTGAGGAACTTGTTGAATCGGAGTGAAGAGAGGAGTATTGGGATGCTGAATTTCCCAAAAGTCATCGATCACTGGTGTAGTGCACCCAATATCCACGTCTTCATCTTCATTTTCAATTTCCTCAACACCAGCCTCTTCAGCTGTGAACTGAGGCATGGGTGAGGAAGCATTGGCGTGAAGGAATGCTTCCACTTCAATTTCTTCATCAAGCTGTTACGAGGCAGCAACAGATTGATTTTCTTCATCAGATCCGCTTGGGATCGTGTAATCTTCTCCATAAGGAACAATTTCCTTAGACGACATGGAGGAAATGGGAATGGCATCAATAGGATTTTCAATCGAGCTGGTCATTGGCTTCATTTTCTTCGCAATCGAAGAATTTGACGCGGTGATGCCTTCCTCTTCTTCATCGCAGCTCGTTCTGCAGCCTTTGTCTTCTTCACTTCATAGGCAGAAGGAAGAATTGGAGTTGGTGTTGGCGCAGGAGGAGCTGAGGACTGTGGTCCGGTTTCTTGAGCGCAATCGGTGCGATTGCCACTGATCTCTTGATTTCTTGAGCGCACCACTAGTGGATGCCAGGAATTTCTTCAATGGTGGAATGGAGTCATCAGCCACGAACTTGTATTTTCATCGGCATGCTTAAAGTCATCAGTGATCTTGGCATGTTCTTCAAAGAGGCTGAGGCGAGTCTTGACTGAGTATTTTCTTGTTGTGATGGAGCTGCAACAGTTGTCATTTTCTTCGTCAAATTGACAAATCTCACCTTGGCTCCTTGCCAATCAGCATTGTATGCATCGAAATCCTTGCTGAGTGCTTGAATTTCAGATTGAGCTTTTAGAAGTTCTTCAGGAGTCAAGTTGGCGATGTTCTTCCTCAGAAGCTTCTCCTTTCTGGCTTGTGTTCTCTTTAATTCATGAGCCTTTTCAAATTTCCATTTCTCTTCAGCGATGAAATGGTTCAGCATATGACTTTGACCAGAGTCGATGGCAGATCGGTATGGGAGTGTTTGGATCCTCGATGCCATAGGTCGATGAAGTCAAGGATCTTCTTGAATCGAAGCGAGAGGCACATTTGTTCTTTTGGCTCTAGCGGCCTTGGACGATCTGTCTCGATGATTTCGCAAGTTCTTCATCGAAGCTTCATCATCGAGGGCACGTTGAATGCAACTGTTTCTTCTTTGGACTTGGCGAGGACGCGTCAATAGATTGCTTTTGTCTTCAGAGGTGGGGCTGATGAGGACATTGGTGCAAGTGAGGAACTTCTTTGAGACACGAAGCAATTGAGAAACCTTGAGTCCTTTGACATGTTGCAAGATGCACAGGTGTTGAGGACTTGGAGGGAGCTGCTGAGGATTTGGAGTGAGCAGCAGCAGTCTGAGGAATTTGCCGTGAGGGTGCGGCTGAGGAACTGGGCCGTGAGGGCGCTGATGGTGAAGCACTTGGCTTGCGAGCAGGCTTCTTCGGCATTGATTTCCTCGGCTTGACCGAGGGCTCAGCGGCAGCAGCAGCAGAATCCTCATTGAATTTCCTCACTGCTTCCTTGTCCTGTCTTGCCAGTTTGGTTTGGCGCCTAGACCATTCTTCAGGAAAGTCTTCAACACGCTTGATGCTGGTGGGATCAGCAACTTGGCCCGGTGCCAAAGGAGCTCTTGGGCATGGAGGATTTAAGGCGAATTTCCTCATGTACTTGGGAGTAACATAGCGATATTCCCTCCATTCTCGTGCCCATCTTCTTTCTATCCTCTGTATGCGCACTTTGCGCTGATTTTTGGTCTCCTTGCCAAACTTGGCTTCATCGGTGTCGATAATCTTTGTATATTTCATCGAGGGATCTCAAAGGCAGTCATGACCTCCGGTTTCTTTCCTCCCTTCTGCGGTCTCTTGCCTTCTGCCATTTTCTTCGGATGAGGAATTTGAACTATAGAGCACTCTGAAGAAGTATGCATTTTTTCTTCGAGGAAGGCTGCAAATGAGTTAAGTTGATGAGAACCTAGTGATTCAGCAGCGGACATGAGTACCTGTGAACAGAGTGTAGGTGCGAGGAATTTGGAGAGGTCATATGCGTTCTCAGAAGATTTTTCAAAAAGGAACAAGTTTCAGGAATTTGACCAGTTGAGTCTTGAGGAATTTCACTAAGCGTTTCGTGTTAGGTTCCGGAGTTGTACAGATTGAAAATCCGCACAATTGAGGAATCTTGAAGAAATGAATGCTTAGAGAGATAAATCAAGAGCATATAGTGTGTGAGGTGTTCATATGTGAAGATTTGAAGACCAAAAACACCTTTGAAGATTTTCAGAAAGATTTGAGAATCAAAGTGAGTAATAAAAGTGATTTTTAATTACCCGAACTGAAGAACACGACAAACAGGAATGAACTGTAGTGAAGTTCGTCATGTTAGATCTCCCACGCCCTAACTTGGCAGAGGGAGACGGCTACGGCGGCGGCGGAGTGAAGATTTCCACGGCCGGCGCGAGTACGACGGCGATGAGGTCGAGGCAGTGAAGCTCTTCCTCACCGACGGCGATGAAGTAGCGGCGGCGCTAGGGTTTGAGGAGAGCTCGAGCGAGAGACAGCGACCGGCGGAGTAAATGAAGTGAGGAAGGAGAGGGGTATTTATAGCCATCAGAAAAACTGTTCGCCCGAAGATTTTGGGACGAACATGCCCCTGCCCTTTCTCCTTCACGCGACATGTGTCACCCACATACTGTGCAGATGAGATCGTGTAAGATCGTGGGTGATTAAACTAAAGTATCATGGGGGCGGAGCGGTTTGAGCGGTAAAACCGAAAATCTGGATAAGATTTGTTTAAAATTTCGATTCGCAATTTCTTGGTTGTCGAGGACACAAGTGAAGACTTTGAGCGAGTTTCAATCGAACGCACATGAAGAATTTGTGAATAGATTGGGTTGAGTATAGCATAGAGGGAAAGGGTCCGATCACATTCACTTAGCGTAAATCACAACTTGAAGAATTAGCAATAAGTGAATGCTGTAGAGGACATAAACTCACATATGTATATAACCAATGAACAAAAACAACGGAGTCATTGAAGATTTTGCAAAGTTGAAGAATTTGAAAAACTGAGGAATTTCAAAAATGAGGAAAAACTCAAATTGAAGATTTTCAACTTTTGTGGTGGCGTAGCCCACCGTATAAGAATGATGATTTCAGACACCGCGTACAATTGTCGTAGCGTTCTGGGAATCAAATTCTTCATTAATTTCTTCACACTTAGAGTGTTATTCTTCATTGATTGAAGAAAAACATTTCTTCATGTGTTGCACATCTAAGTCATCAATTCTGCATAAGGGTTAGGATGTGTGTCCTTTTCAAAGAACATTCGAAGATTCTAAGATATTTAGCTCACGCCGCAACTTGCTAAATCTCTTCTCATCCAAGGGCTTAGTGAAGATATCAGCTAGCTGTTATTCAGTCTTCACATGCTCGATGGAGATATCGCCCTTCAACACATGATCACGAAGAAAATGATGACGAATCTGGATGTGCTTAGTCTTAGAGTGCTGAACTGGGTTGTGAGCAATCTTGATGGCACTCTCATTGTCGCAGAGGAGAGGCACATTCTTCACGTTGACGCCATAGTCCTTGAGGGTTTGCTTCATCCAAAGCGCTTGAGCACAGCATGAGCCAGCAGCAATGTATTCAGCTTCAGTGAGAGCGGTGATACGCGATTCTGTTTCTTCGAGGACCAACGGACCAAAGATCGTCGAGGAAATGACAAGTGCCGATGTTGACTTGCGGTCCACACGATCACCAAAGATAGTCGAGTCGAGTCTCCAATGAGATCAAAAGCGAGCCCTTGGGGTACCATAATCCTAGTGTTGGTGTGTGAGCTAGATATCGAAGAATATGCTTCACAGCCTTATGGTGTGATTCCTTCGGTGCAGCTTGAAATCGGGCACACATGCAAACACTAAGCATTATATCTGGCTGTAACGCCCCGGATTCGTTGCGCCAGGTGTCCGCCAGTTATTCGCCGTCATTGCCATGTCATGTGCTTGCGTGTTGCACGTTGCCATGTCATCATCTGCATTTCATATCATGTCATCATGTGCATTTCATTTTGCATACATGTTCGTCTCATGCATCCGAGCATTTTCCCGTTGTCCGCTTTTGCAATCCGCACTCCTATGTCCCCTGCGCCTCCTCTTCCCTCTTTTCGTGCGGGTATTAAACTTTCTTGAATGGCCCGAGGTTTGCCAAGCGGCCTTGGTATAGCACCGTAGACCGTCTGTCAAGTTTCGTGCCATTTGGAGGTCGTTTGGTACTCCAACAGTTAACAGGGTAACCGCAAAAAGCCCTCTTTGAGTTGCAGCCCAACACCCTTCCAAAGTGGCCCAAACCCACCAAACTCCCTTCTTGCTCTCGGTCGTTCGATCACGATCGCGTGGCGAAAACCGCACCTCATTTGGACTCTCCTAGCTCCCTCTACCTATAAATATGTGCTCTCCCGAAAATCCCGCAGATCAAACCCTAGCCCGCTCCTCTCCGCTCACGGACATGTCCGGACGGAGCGGACACGCGTCCGCGCCGCCGCTTAGCTAATCAGCGCGCGACACGTGTCGCTCGCCGCCGCCCTCCGCCGCGGCCCGAGCCCACAGCGGGCCCGCGAGGCCCGTCCCGCCGCCGCCCGCTTCAGCGGCCCGCCGCCGCCGGGATCTCTCGCGCCGCCACGCCTCGCCGGCGATCAAGCCTCGCCGGACCACGTCGCCCCAGCAGGAGCATCTCGGCACCGCCCGCGCCCTCTCCGCCTCGCGTCCGGCGACCTCGGCCCTCGCTGAGTGCCGCCCCCAGGCCGGAGCCGTGCCTCGGGTCGCGCCGCCGGCCGGCGTTCGTCGCCCCTGCCGGCCTTCACGCCAGATCCGGCGGCCCCAAGGCCGGATCCGGTCCCTCCAGCCACCTCCCGGGGGTTTCCCTCAACACCGGCCACCTTCCCCACCGACTCCGGTGACCCCTCCGGCGAGCCTCGAAAACCGTGCCCGCAGGTTGACCTCCCCCCGATTTCACCAAGTCCCTGAAATTTTACATTCTGGACCCATGTTCATCGCGTCGCATCTTTGCACCCGTAGCTCCGTTTCGCGCGTATAATATGTCAAATTGTTCATATCGACGAGTACATCATTTCATTCCATTGCATCATTTCCATTTGAGCTCATCTTGATGCCCGAAATGCTGTTGGAAGAGTGCATGTTATTGTTAATCTGCTGAAACTGTTATAACTTGCTGTTTTATCATTTTTGCCATGATTTATGTGTGCCTCCTATAAGGTTGATGTCTACATGAATGTTGAACTATGCCATTCCATCTTTCCAGGGGTGTTGACCTTGTATTTTTGTGAGTTGTGTGCTGAGTGTTTCAAGCTTGTAAAGTAGGGTAGTTGCTGTTGCTGTTTTCCTGGCAGATTCTGTTATATTTTGTTGCTATGTTAACATGCTTCTAGTAATCATTCTATGCATAATCTGGAGATGCTCTATAAACATGTTTTGATATACATGTCTTGCTCTATCCATTCATGCCCTTGGTTGAAGTTATAGCCTGCTGGAACATGTTCTTTTCTTGCTCCAAATTTGCTTGAAACTGATTCCTGACAGATTGTTTGCATGAGATTCAATTTTCACGAGGTCGTTGTAGTTGATCCGTGTACCCTATGACCTTGCTATTGCCATGCTTAGCTTCATAAACATGCCTTCTTACTGTTGGTTGCCTTGTCATGCCATGTATTGCTCTGTAGTGAGTGGTTCGAGCTCACGAACATGCCTACTTATCGTTGTTCCTGCCATGTATAAATCTGTAATATAACTTGCCATGTTTACATGGGTGCCATCATATTTTCCGTGCCTTTTTGGCTCATGGTCAGTAAGGGTCTTTTGATATATGCTATTAGTAGATTCATGCCATGCCTTTGTTTGCCATGTTAAGTTCCTGTAACATGTTGTTTGATAGCTCTAAACATTGCAACCTGATGTTATTTCTGCTAAAGTCTGAAATTGTTATTACTTGCAATATCTCCATGTCATTTTGAGCACGTTCTAGTGATCTCTGGAGATAGCTCAGTGTTCATGTTTTGTTATGCTTTACGTGTACTTCATGCCCATGCCTTTTGTTATTATGTTGGGGTGATGTAGCTTGTTGTTTTGATGCTTGTAAGATGCCTAGTTGCTGTTATGGACAGATTGTTGCTATGACTTGTATAGTGTGCATGTGTTGAACCATTGCTCCGTTTTGAATGTGCTCTATATGAAATTTGCTTGTTTTTGCATGTAGCTTCATATTATCATGTTGCATACTTGTTTTGGTGTGTTTGCTTGATGTTTCAGTGCATTTTGCATCAATGCCATGTTTAACTTGTTTTGCTCATATCTTCTAGGCCGTAGCTCCGAATCTAATGAACTTTATATGTAACTTGACTAGAATTTCGTGTAGATCATCTTGGTGCATCTTAACTTGCTGTTTAACTACTTCAACATAAGGTTTATTCAGTTCTGGACCAATTTCGAAATTTGCATATGAGGACTTATCGGAATTGTTATATGTTGTTTCCGGCCTCATTTAAACTTGCCTTGATGTGTTGTTCTTGTTTGCATCATCTCTTGCCATGAGTAGCTTCATGTAGCTTGGTCATGCATCATGCTTGTTGTGCATCATGCCTTGTTCATGTGTGGTGTGTTTACCTATGTTGTGTGCTTCTTCTTGTTAGTTCTGTTTCGCTTTGCGATCGTGAGGATTCGCTAAATCTGCGGTGGTTCGTCTTCGTGGTTTCATCTTCTTCATGGACCCGTTCTTCTTCCTTGCGGGATTTCAGGCAAGATGACCGCTACCCTGGATCTCACTTCTATCATTGCTATGCTATGTGCCTCGTTCTTTCGCTATGCTGCACTACCTATTACCTGTTTGCCCAGCCATCCCAAATTGCCATGAACCTCTAACCTTTGACACCATTCCTAGCAAACCGTTGTTTGGCTATGTTTCCGCTTTGCTCAGCCCCTCTTATAGCGTTGCTAGTTGCAGGTGAAGATGAAGAATTCTCCATGGTGGACAGGATTTTGGTTGGGATATCACAATATCTCTTATATTATTAATGCATCTATATATTTGGTAAAGGGTGGAAGGCTCGACCTTATGCCTGGTGTTTTGTTCCACTCTTGCCGCCCTAGTTTCCGTCATACCGGTGTTATGTTCCCGGATTTTGCGTCCCTTACGCGGTCGGGTGATTTATGGGACCCCCTTGACAGTTCGCTTTGAATAAGACTTGTCCAAAGAAGGCCCAACATTGACTTTTACCATTTGCCTCACCACCACCTATCTTTTCCCTTGGGAGTCGCTCTCTCGAGGGTCATCTTTATTTTAGCCCCGGGCCGGTGCTTGTCTAAGTGTTGGTCCGAACCGAGCCGCTCATGGGCCACCTCGTGGCAACTCGAGGGCTGGTTTTACTCGTAGCTCTGTCTCATCCGGTGTTGCCTCGAGAACGAGATATGTGCAGCTCCTATCGGGATTGTCGGCGATCGGGCGGTCTTGCTGGTCTTGTTTTACCATTGTCGAAATGTCTTGATGTACGGGATTCCGAGACCGATCGGGTCTTCTGGGTGAAGGTCTATTCTTCGATGATCGCGAGAGCTTGTCATGGGCTTGTTGGGACACCCTGCAGGTATAAACTTTCGAGAGCCATGCCCGCGGTTATGTGGCAGATGGGGATTTGTTAATGTCCGGTTGTAGATAACTTGACACTTGATCCGAATTAAAACGCATCAACCGCGTGTCTAGCCGTGATGGTCTCTTCTCGGCGGAGTCCGGGAAGTGAGCACGGTTTCTGGGTTATGTTTGACGTAAGTAGGTGCTCAGGATCACCTCTTGATCATTGCTAGCTTCACGACCGTTCCGCTTGTTCTCTTGTCGCTCTCATTTGCGTATGTTAGCCACCATATATGCTTAGTCGCTGCTGCAACCTCACCACTTTACCCCTTCCTTTCCCATTAAGCTTTGCTAGTCTTGATACCCATGGTAATGGGATTCTTTGAGTCCTCGTGACTCACCGATACTTCCAAAACCAGTTTGCGGTGCCTATGTTACCGAAAGGTGGCGCAACCAAGCTCAAGGAGGAGCTTGATGAAGATCTTGCCCTTTGTGTTGTTTCGTTCTAGTTGATCAGTAGTGGATCCCAGTTGGGGTCGATCGGGGACCTTTTGTCGCATTTGGGGTCCTTCTTTTGTTTTGGTTCCGTAGTCGGACCTTGATTGTACCTGGATGATGTAATGCCTTATTCATGTATTTGTGTGAAGTGGCGATTGTAAGCCAACTATGTATCTCTTTCCCTTATGTATTACTTGGGTTGTGTGAAGATTACCTCACTTGCGACATTGCTTTCAATGCGGTTATGCCTCTAAGTCGTGCTTCGACACGTGGGAGATATAGCCGCATCGAGGGCGTTATAAGTTGGTATCGAGCCGACCCGGTTATTACGGATGGTTGCGGACAGTCTGCGCGGTCATGTTGTTCATGACGTTTGTGACCCGTCGTGGCACACGGCATGGCACATGTACCGGACTAGATGCACAGACGGTTGTGCCAAGAGGGAACGTTCCTGTGGCCCGACGAGGACGTCGGTTCCTCTGAGTGTGGGTGTATGTAATAGCCTAGCTTATTAGGGATGATAGACTACTCATATCAATAAGGAATTCCTTCTTTTCCGGGAGCCCATTCGAAAAGAACTCCAAAGTTAAGCGTGCTCAGCTTGGAGTAGTTTCAGGATGGCTGACCGACCGGGAAGTTGCTCCCGGGTGCGCACGAGTGAGGACAAAGTGCGCAGAAAAGACTAGTATTGATCTGTCGGGCCAGTCTAGATCCCGCCAGGAGTAACGACCACCGGCGGGTGTGTCCGGGGCGTTATAAGTTGGTAATCAGAGCCTTCCCCGACCTTTGGATCCCCACTGATTGATCGTTTTTAGCGGCCGAGTTGTGTCTAGAAAAATGTTTTGAGTCATTTAGGATTATATATATCGGAGAGTTAGGAATTCTTTTTACTCCTCAGTCCCTTCGTCGCTCTGGTGAGGTCTCCTGACGTAGAGTTTTGACTCTTCTCTTCTCAAATTTCACCAAATTTTTTTTTAGGATCACGCTGGTATCTTAGAATCGTTCGATGGTTTTATGATGACAACATTGTCTTGGTGCCTCCGTCAAGACGGGTTTTTTAGTGGAGGTGTCCCGGAGTTGAGCTCGAGGTGTTGTCGCCATAATTTTATCGTTGCGATTCTGGAATACCCGAGTTTAGTACGCCGACATCGAAAATCTCTTTTATGCGTTGTTGGTGAGATAACCCCGCTAACCCAAAGATCGAGGTGAGTACGGAGTATTGCCATGACTTGTATAACGGATGCTTTTCAAGGTTGAGGTACACGATTTCGAAGGTTTCTTGGTTATGTGTTGACGGATGGATACTGACTTGGATGTAGGTATTGTTAGTTTGGGTGAGATATATTGCTTCCCCTGTATCCCCAACACCAGATTGCATAACCAGAAAGTTTCGGGAGTTTTATAGGTGGGAATTCAAGTAGCTCCTAGTATATCTTTTCGACAAATGCATGATATGGGATTGGGTAAATCTCTATCATATGTATTTGTCCCGGCTTATTTTGCAAGCCAAATCCTTTGTTTTGTTTTATTTGTGGTATTCGAGTTGCTTCGAAGTCAAATGTTGAATCCATACCTTTCCTAAACGGTGTTCTCATATTGCTATGTGAATACTAATCCTTTTGATCATTGAGGTTGTCATGTTAATTCTTTTCCAACCGGTGTGCTTCTCTTCGAGATGATCCCATCATTCTCCCCATCCGCAAGAGCAATTCTAAGTTTTCTCAACGGTGTTTGTTTCGTTCATCCCAAGTTGTCTTTGTTTCTCCCCACCCTCCCACCTTTTTTTCTTCAAGGACACAGATTTCTTTATCAAGTATCCATTTATTCATGTGAAGTCTCTTCACTCTTTTCAATCAATGTTCTGATCCGGTAATCCCTCGTGAAGATGCTCAACAGCTTCAAGTTCATCATCCTTCGTTCTTTTTCTTCTCCGCTGGATCCAATTCAAGATTTCAGTGTTGATCATATTCCTTTCCTCGTGTCAAATGCTTTCCCATGCCGGTGCATCTCATAATCGTTCACCTCTCTCTATTCGTATCCGGAGTGTTGAAGATATCTCAGAAGATTTGTGTTTCCATTCTCAATCCGTTTAAGATATTTCGAGGTTGTTATCTCATTCAAGCCATTTAATTCAACCGGTGCAACATCTCTTTTAAATCATTTCCAACGGTGTTTTCTTTTGAGTGGGCCCTAACCCACAGGTCTTTTCCCAGGATCTTACCTGACTCTTCTATTTTCCCAGAGCTATCCTAAATTCTTCTCCAAGTTTGACGTAAGAATGAGTTATCATCAGTCAAATGCTTTTCTCCAAGATCTTTCAAATTCTTTTCATCTTTGGCTCAACCTTTTCCTCTTTAAATTTTCCCGGAGTATCTCAACAATTCATGGTAGTTCTCATCATCACTCTCAACATTTGAAGACCGAAGAAGGAATTCTCCTAAATCTTGGTCCATTCTCTTGAGTATTCATGGTTCTGGCTTCATGCTATCCTCTCATAATTGTTTTCGATTGTGAGAATTCTTTTCACCCATTCGGAGCATCTCATGAGTTGTTTCCACTTCTTTCCTCCGAAGGTCATCATGTCATAATTATTCATTCTCAGCGTGTAGCTATCGTTCTCCAAATCTTACCGGTGATTCGTTCAAATATCCTCTAATCGGTTCGTGATCTCTTTGTTCTCATGTATCTAAATTCTCTCAAGCATCTTTGTTCATTTGCTTAATTCTTCCCGGTGTTTCTTTATCTTCCCTTCGTTCATTTCCAATTCTTACGGTGGCTATTCAGGTTTTTTCTTCCTTGTTATAACATCAATTTATTCGTTGTTTTCAATCCTTCCGGTGGTTCGTTGAAGACTTTTCGGAAGTTTACGCTATATCTCTCTTAATCCTTTCTACGAGAATAAGTGGCATGCCAAATCCATTGTGGGTCATCAATTTAATTGATGAGGGATAAGCATAACATAATTTGTATTCTTGTTTCATACAAGTGATTAATTTCTTCTTTCCGGAGTTGTTCATGATATCACATTCTTGGTTCGAGATGCTTCATCTTTACTTTTCCGGAGTTCCAAGTTTTCTGCATTATCTCGTCGCGAGGCTCCATCTAAATCATTGCAAGGCTTCACCTTGTGTTTTCAACTTCTCTTTCTTTTCATCATCCTTCTATTACCGGAGTTCTTCATGGAGACTCTAAATGGTGGGTCCTCAAGGATTCTTTTCATTCTTCAATTGTTCTTCAAGATTTCTCTCGAAGTTATGACCCGCCAAGCTATACTCAAAAATAAACATGGTGCTCAACACATGTTTTGTTTTAAGGCGTTCAAGTATTCTTCATCTTGCATTCCAAAGTGCAATTCCTTCTACCTTAGCTTTTGAGATGGTATTATATCATTCTTGACAATTTCCATTCATGTTTCGTGATTCACATGTTGTCAAGAATGAGATATTTTAAATCCATCAATCTCTTCGTTGGAGTTATCTTGGTAAAGATTTCACCTAAAGCCTTCCCTAAGGAATGTCGCTATTATGGTGTTTATCATTGATCCAAGTTTTCTCCTATCCTCTCGGCGAAAGCAGATTTTCATCTCTTTGGTGCTCACAATCAAATCAATGGTTTCCGTTAGTGGCCGGTTGTCACCTCATAGTCTTGAGATGTTTTCCATAAGCCCACAACAAGCTTGTGCTTCTCGTTGTTGATTTTGCAACAACTCCGTTCAATTCTTCTTTGCAAGGATGATTTCCAAGCTCATTTGTGGCAGAAGTTGGCATTTTCTCCTACATTCTGTTATTCCTTCAGTCTATCTTCTATTCTTTCTTCCGAAGGCATTGTGATGTTGCTCTTTTCACTCATCATCTCGAATTGTGAAGATCATGCTCTTTCCTTGCTTTTCCTTTCAACCGGAGTGTTGTGGTCTCATTCAAGTTCTTTCATTTTATCAAGTTTTGCCTCTCTTTTCAACCAGAGTGCTGTCTGAAATCTTTCTTACCCCTTGTGCCATTCTTTTAATAGTTCTGGAGGCAGTGCGTTGTTGAATTCATCAAGTACCATCTTATCTTCTCAAGTTCATGTTCAATTCCTTCCATTTTCAGTCGGAGTGCTGCCCGAATTATTTCATTCTTATTCCTTCTCTATCTTGTTTTATCCGGAGTGGTTTCGATATCTATCTTGTCACTTAACCTCTTGGTTCTCGTTGTATCCCTTGTTCCTCTTTTCTAACGGAGTGTTTTCAACTTTGCTCATCTTCGTTATTTTCTTCCTTTCATTTTGCTCAACCTCTCAAGGTTCGTGGTTTCACTCGTTTGTCGAAGAAGCAACTAAGCTTTACCTCTTCTCTTCCTCTTCTGTTTTCCCTCCGGTGCCATCCTAGATCTCGGGACGAGATCCTCTCGTAGTGGTGGAGTGTTGTAACGCCCCAGATTCGTTGCGCCAGGTGTCCGCCAGGTGTCCGCCAGTTATTCGCCGTCATTGCCATGTCATGTGCTTGCGTGTTGCACTTTGCCATGTCATCATCTGCATTTCATATCATGTCATCATGTGCATTTCATTTTGCATACATGTTCGTCTCATGCATCCGAGCATTTTCCCCGTTGTCCGTTTTGCAATCCGGCACTCCTATGTCCCCCGGCGTCTCCCTCTTCCCTCTTTTCGTGTGCGGGTATTAAACTTTCTCGGAATGGCCCGAGGTTTGCCAAGCGGCCTTGGTATAGCACCGGTAGACCGTCTGTCAAGTTTCGTGCCATTTGGAGGTCGTTTGGTACTCCAACGGTTAACCGGGTAACCGCAAAAGCCCTCTTTGAGTTGCAGCCCAACACCCCTTCCAAAGTGGCCCAAAACCCACCAAACTCCCCTCCTTGCTCTCGGTCGTTCGATCACGATCGCGTGGCCGAAAACCGCACCTCATTTGGACTCTCCTAGCTCCCTCTACCTATAAATATGTGCTCTCCCCGAAAATCCCGCAGATCAAACCCTAGCCCCGCTCCCTCTCCGCCGCCGGACATGTCCGGACGGAGCCGGACACGTCCGCGCCGCCGCGCCTAGCCAATCAGCACGCGACACATGTCGCCTCGCCGCCGTCCTCCGCCGCCCTGCCCATGAGCCCACAGCAGGCCCTTGAGGCCCGTCCGCCGCCGCCCGCTTCCTGCGGCCCCCGCCGCTGGGATCTCGCGCCGCCGCGCCGCCGCCGGCGACCAGCGGCCTCGCCGGACGCGTCGCCCGCCGCAGCGCCGCGCCACCCGCTCCTCCGTCGGCGCCCCCAGCGCAGAGCATCTCGGCGCCGCCCGAACCCTCTCCGCCTCGCGTCCGGCGACCTCGGCCCTCGCCGGAGTGCCGCGCCGCGCCGGAGCCGTGCCTCGGGTCGCCGCCGCCGGCGTTCGTCGCCCTGCCGGCCTTTCACGCCAGATCCGCGGCCCCAAGGCCGGATCCGGTCCCTCCAGCCACCTCCCGGGGGTTTCCCTCAACGCCGGCCACCTTCCCCACCGACTCCGGTGACCCTTCCGGCGAGCCTCGAAAACCGTGCCCGCAGGTTGACCTCCCCCCGATTTCACCAAGTCCCTGAAATTTTACATTCTGGACCCATGTTCATCGCATCGCATCTTCGCACCTGTAGCTCCGTTTCGCGCGTATAATATGTCAAATTGTTCATCTCGACGAGTACATCATTTCATTCCATTGCATCATTTTCATTTGAGCTCATCTTGACGCCCGAAATGCTGTTGGAAGAGTGCATGTTATTGTTAATCTGCTGAAACTGTTATAACTTGCTGTTTTATCATTTTTGCCATGATTTATGTGTGCCTCCTATGAGGTTGATGTCTACATGAATGTGAATTATGCCATGCCATCTTTCCAGGGGTGTTGACCTTGTATTTTTGTGAGTTGTGTGCTGAGTGTTTCAAGCTTGTAAAGTAGGGTAGTTGCTGTTGCTGTTTTCCTGGCAGATTCTGTTATATTTTGTTGCTATGTTAACATGCTTCTAGTAATCATTCTATGCATAATCTAGAGATGCTCTATAAACATGTTTTGATGTACATGTCTTGCTCTATCCATTCATGTGCTTGGTTGCAATTATAGCCTGCTGTAACATGTTCATTTCTTGCTCCAAATCTGCTTGAAAATGTTTCCTGACAGATTGTTTGCATGAGATTCAATTTTCACGAGGTCGTTGTAATTGATCCGTGTACCCTATGACCTTGCTCTTGCCATGCTTAGCTTCATAAACATGCCTTCTTACTGTTGATTGCCTTGTCATGCCATGTATTGCTCTGTAGTGAGTGGTTCGAGCTCACGAACATGCCTACTTATCGTTGTTCCTGCCATGTATAAATCTGTAATATAACTTGCCATGTTTACATGGGTGCCATCATATTTTCCGTGCCTTTTTGGCTCATGGTCAGTAAGGGTCTTTTGATATATGCTATTAGTAGATTCATGCCATGCCTTTGTTTGCCATGTTAAGTTCCTGTAACATGTTGTTTGATAGCTCTAAACATTGCAACCTGATGTTATTTCTGCTAAAGTCTGAAATTGTTATTACTTGCAATATCTCCATGTCATGTTGAGCATGTTCTAGTGATTTCTGGAGATAGCTCAGTGTTCATGTTTTGTTATTCTTTACGTGTACTTCATGCCCATGCCTTTTGTTATTATGTTGGGGTGCTGTAGCTTGTTGTTTTGATGCTTGTAAGATGCCTAGTTCTTTGTTATGGATGATTGTTGCTATGACTTGTATAGTGTGCATGTGTTGAACCGTTGCTCCGTTTTGAATGTGCTCTATATGAAACTTGCTTGTTTTTGCATGTAGCTTCATATTATCATGTTGCATCCTTGTTTTGGTGTGTTTGCTTGATGTTTGAGTGCATTTTGCATCAATGCCATGTTTAACTTGTTTTGCTCATATCTTCTAGGCCGTAGCTCCGAATCTAATGAACTTTATATGTAACTTGACTAGAATTTCGTGTAGATCATCTTGGTGCATCTTAACTTGCTGTTTAACTACTTCAACATAAGGTTTATTCATTTCTGGACCAATTTCGAAATTTGCATATGAGGACTTATCGGAATTGTTATATGTTGTTTCCGGCCTCATTTAAACTTGCCTTGATGTGTTGTTCTTGTTTGCATCATCTCTTGCCATGAGTAGCTTCATGTAGCTTGGTCATGCATCATGCTTGTTGTGCATCATGCCTTGTTCATGTGTGGTGTGTTTACCTATGTCGTGTGCTTCTTCTTGTTAGTTCCTGTTTCGTTGCGATCGTGAGGATTCGTTCGTCTGCGTGTGGTTCGTCTTCGTGGTTTCATCTTCTTCATGGACCCGTTCTTCTTCCTTGTGGGATTTCAGGCAAGATGACCGCTACCCTGGATCTCATTTCTATCATTGCTGTGCTAGTTGCCTCGTTGTTTCGCTATGTTGCGCTACCTATTACCTGTTTGCCCAGCCATCCCATATTGCCATGAACCTCTAACCTTTGACACCATTCCTAGCAAACCGTTGTTTGGCTATGTTTCCGCTTTGCTCAGCCCCTCTTATAGCGTTGCTAGTTGCAGGTGAAGATGAAGAATTCTCCATGGTGGACAGGATTTTGGTTGGGATATCACAATATCTCTTATATTATTAATGCATCTATATATTTGGTAAAGGGTGGAAGGCTCGGCCTTATGCCTGGTGTTTTGTTCCACTCTTGCCGCCCTAGTTTCCGTCATACCGGTGTTATGTTCCCGAATTTTGCGTCCCTTACGCGGTCGGGTGATTTATGGGACCCCCTTGACAGTTCGCTTTGAATAAGACTTGTCCAACAAGGCCCAACATTGACTTTTACCATTTGCCTCACCACCACCTATGTTTTCCCTTGGGAGTCGCTCTCTCGAGGGTCATCTTTATTTTAGCCCCGGGCTAGTGCTTGTCTAAGTGTTGGTCTGAACCGATCCGCCTGCGGGGCCACCTCGTGGCAACTCGAGGGCTGGTTTTACTCGTAGCCTGTCTCATCCGGTGTTGCCCTGAGAACGAGATATGTGCAGCTCCTATCGGGATTGTTGGCGCATCGGGCGGTCTTGCTGGTCTTGTTTTACCATTGTCGAAATGTCTTGATGTACCGGATTCCGAGACTGATCGGGTCTTCTGGGTGAAGGTCTATTCTTCGATGTTCGCGAGAGCTTGTCATGGGCTAAGTTGGGACACCCTGCGCAGGTATAAACTTTCGAGAGCCGTGCCCGCGGTTATGTGGCGAGATGGGAATTTGTTAATGTCGGTTGTAGATAACTTGACACTTGATCCGAATTAAAACGCATCAACGCGTGTGTAGCCGTGATGGTCTCTTCTCGCGGAGTCCGGAAGTGAACACGGTTTCTGGGTTATGTTTGACATAAGTAGGTGTTCAGGATCACCTCTTGATCATTGCTAGCTTCACGACCGTTCCGCTTGTTCTCTTCTCGCTCTCATTTGCGTATGTTAGCCACCATATATGCTTAGTTGCTGCTGCAACCTCACCACTTTACCCCTTCCTTTCCCATTAAGCTTTGCTAGTCTTGATACCCATGGTAATGGGATTCTTTGAGTCCTCGTGACTCACCGGATACTTCCAAAACCAGTTTGCGGTGCCTATGTTAATGAAAGGCGGTGGCGCAACCAAGCTCAAGGAGGAGCTTGATGAAGATCTTGCCCTTTGTGTTGTTTCGTTCTAGTTGATCAATAGTGGAGCCCGGTTGGGGTCGATCGGGACCTTTGTCGCATTTGGGGTTCTTCTTTTGTTTTGGTTCCGTAGTCGGACCTTGATTGTACCTGGATGATGTAATGCCTTATTCATGTATTTGTGTGAAGTGGCGATTGTAAGCCAACTATGTATCTCTTTCCCTTATGTATTACTTGGGTTGTGTGAAGATTACCTCACTTGCGACATTGCTTTCAATGCGGTTATGCCTCTAAGTCGTGCTTCGACACGTGGGAGATATAGCCGCATCGAGGGCGTTATACTGGCCTAGATGCACATAAGTACAATAAGGAACCAATCATGGAGCGGTATACCTTGTGATCGAAATCAATACCATTTTCATCAGTGCATAGATGGCCATTTGTGGGCATAGGAATTTTGACGCCTTTGCAATCTTGCATGCGAATTTCCTCAATACATCTTTGAGGTATTTCTCCGAGATATGAATATGCCATTCGCACTTGACGCAATTCGAAGACCTAAGAAGAATTTCAACTCTCCCATCATAGACATTTGATATTCTTCACTCATCATATAGGCAAATTCATCACTTGTATCGTTGGTTAGTACAGCCAAAGATAATATCATCAACATATATTTGGCACACAAACAGTTCACCATCATATGATTTAGTAAAAAGAGTAGGGTCAAGTGAACTGGTGTGAAGCCATTCTTCACGAAGAATTCCTTCAATGTGTCATACCACGCCGAGGGGCTTGCTTGAGGCCATAGAGAGCCTTATTGAGTCTGAAGACTTTGTCAGGATTCTTGGGATCTTCAAAACCTAGGGGTTGAGCAACATATACTTCTTCCTCAAGCTTACCATTGAGGAATGCACTTTTCACATCCATTTGATATAAGATGATATCATGATGGTTAGCATAAGCAAGTAAAATGCGAATAGCCTCAAGTCTAGCAACAGGTGCAAAAGTTTCATCGAAATCAATTCCTTCAACCTGTGTGTAGCCTTGAGCTACTAGTCGTGCCTTATTCCTCACCACAAGTCCATTTTCATCTTGCTTGTTGCAGTAGATCCACTTTGTGCCAATGATATTATGCTTGCGAGGATCTGGGAGATTGACCAATTCCCAGACATTGTTCAACTCGAACTGATGTAATTCTTCTTGCATAGCCTGAATCCACTCCGGCTCCAGAAATGCTTCATCTACCTTAGTGGGCTCTGAGATAGAAACAAAAGCATAGTGCCCACAAAAGTTAGATAAGTGTGAGGCTTTTGAGCGTGTGAGAGGACCTGGTGCGCTAATGTCATCAATGATCTTCTCCACTTGCACTTCTTTTGCAATGCGTGGATGAGTGGGCTGTCGCTGAGGATGTTGATCAGCATTTTCTTCAGCACCATTTTCCTCATCATGTTCTTCAGGTGCATCAGCTCGATGTTCTTCACGAATAGGAATGAATTCTTCAGCAGATTCTTCAGTAAGTATAACATCCTCAGTTGCCTTGAGCTTGATAGCATCCTCAGGTGCTGGTTCATCTAACATAGAAGGTAGGTGCTCTCTTTGCGAGCCATTAGTTTCATCGAACCACACATCTACAGTGTCAACAATCTTCTGAAGAACAATGTTGAAGACTCTGTAGGTGTGCGAGTCCTTTCCGTAACCAAGCATAAAACCTTCATGTGCTTTCGGTGCAAATTTAGAGTTGTGGTGAGGATCTCTAATCCAACATTTAGCACGAAGACTTTGAAATAACTCACATTGGGTTTCTTGTCGTTGAGGAGTTCATAGGCGTCTTCTTGAAGAATTTGTGAAGATATACTCTGTTGATGATGTGGCAGCAGTATCAATTGCATCAATCCGTAAACGCCGAGGCATTTTGTATTCATCAAGCATAGTGCGAGCCATCTCAACAAGAGTTATGTTCTTGCGCTCCACGACGCCATTCTGCTGAGGAGTATAGGGAGCAGATAATTCATGAGTAATACCAAGTTCATCAAGATAGGCATCAAGACCAGAATTCTTGAACTCAGTTCCATTGTCACTTCTGATATGCTTGATCTTCACACCAAAGTTGGTTGAAGCCCTCAAGGAAAATCGTTTGAAGACTTCATGCACTTCATGTTTGTAAGTAACAATGTGTACCCATGTATATCGAGAATAATCATCAACAATGACAAAACCATATAAAGATGCATCATTAGTGACTGCTGAATAATGGTTAGGTCTGAAGAGGTCCATGTGAAGCAATTCGAATGGACGGGTAGTGGTCATGATGGTCTTATTTGTGTGCTTGGCCTTGGTCATTTTTCCGCTTCACATGCTCCGCATAAGTGATCCTTGAGGAATTTGACATTCTCAATGCCAATGACATGCTTCTTCTTTGCAAGCGTGTTCAAATTCCTCATGCTCGCATGACCAAGTCGTCGATGCCATAGCCAGCCTTCGAAGCTTTTGCTAGTAAACACATGGCTGGTTGTGGTCTGAGAGAAATCAACAATATCTGAGATCTCCTCTCCTAAAGCCTTCGAAGACTTTGGAATTGTCAGCTTCCAAAATCACAACACCGCGATATTTGCCAAAGACAACAACCATATCAAGATCACAAAGCATTGAGACTGACATGAGATTGTATCCTAAGGACTCGACAAGAATGACTTTGTCCATGTGCTTATCCTTAGAGATAGCAACCTTACCAAGACCCAATACCTGACTTTTGCCTTTGTCAGCAAAGATGATATGCTTCAGAGGTGAAGGTGATAAGGGAGCATCCATCAATAGATTCTTGTCACCAGTCATGTGATTTGTACATCCACTATCGAGGACCCATTCGGTGGTTTTGGGTTGATCATCCTGCAGATGAATTAGTGTAGCTTACAATCTCATATGCTTCATCAGTGAAGAATATGACATCAAGTTCATCAGATGAATTTCATCGAGCAGAAAACAGTTGTAACAGTATGAGGACGTGTGAAATGAAGGTTCATTTCATCATGATTCGCCTGCGTCCTTTCATGCATTTTGTTAGGTCCCCAGCAAATTCTTCAGACATTAGAGCACGTCTGGAAACCTGACCCTGCAGAAGAGATTTGTTCTTTTTCTTCACCACCCACATCTGGAGGGGTGGCAAAGAGTTCATCATCCTGCGAGCACCATGTGAGAAAGGTGGCAAAGATGCCAAACCATTTCGCTTAGCATGAGAGGGGTTAGGGTATGCATATGAATAAGCAGGTTAATTCTTCGAGGACTTATGAACTTAATGGTTTGAAGAATAATGCACATATTCATAGCCCTTAGCTCTACCCTGCGAGATAGAGTTGTTAGCACGATGGTAATCATATGAGGACTTTGATCCAGTTGAGGAATTTGATCCTCGTGAAGAATTTGGTCCATATGAGGACTTGGATCCATATGAAGAGTTTGGTCCATATGAAGAATTTGATCTGGGGTTCCTGTTCTTCACAGGTGGTGTCATGAGGACATTCACCTGAAGACTTTCAACACAGCTTTTGGGAACCCAGATTTTCTTCATAGGGGAACCGTTCCTGCAGTTAGTGCCAACATATCTAGCAAATACTTCACCATTCTGATTTTTGAACAGTTTATAGTTGGAGTCAAATGACTCATCAGAAGAATGAGAAGATTCACACGTAAAGCCAGATAAGTTAGATGAATCAACTAGAGGTCCCTTTGCAGCAACCCATGAGGTTTTGGGATACTGCTCAGGCTTCCAATATGTTCCATCGGCATTGAGTTTCTTCTCAAAGGCAATACCCTCTTTCCTAGGGTTTCTGTTGAGGATCTGCTTTTTGAGCACATCACAAAGTGTCGGATGCCCTTTGAGGCTTTTGTACATGCCTGTCATGTACAATTCCTTCAGCCCTGCATTGTTAGTGATACTAGCAATGTCCTCAGATGAGGAATTAGTGATAGCAGAGGCAGATGAAGAATTTGTAATATTTGAAGCATTTGAACATTCAGGTGAAGAATTAGCAGATTCACGTTCAATGCACTTTAAGCATGGAGGAACAAATTCTTCCTGAGAAGTGCTGATTTGTTGAGCTAGTAATGAATCACGCTCCTTCTGAAGATCTTCATAACACACTCTTAGCTTTTCAAGATCTTCCTTTCTTTGAATAGCTTCAAGAGAAAGCTTCTCATGATCTTGCTTTTCTTGAAGAAATTCATAAGAAAGTTTCTCATGATCAGACAAGAGAGAGTTATGATGACCTTGAAGGTTATCATACTTAGACTGAAGTCTCTGAAGATTTTCAGTCAGGGCTTTAGTGCGATCCATTTCTTCACCCAACATATCATCACTTTTATCTAGCATGTTTTGAACCTTTTCAAGAGCCCGTTGTTGTTTCACAGCAATTTTAGCAAGTTTAGAGTAGCTAGGCTTAAGATCCTCATCAGATTCATTTTCACTAGAATCAGAGGAGTAGTATTTGAGTACCTTAGCTCCTTTTGCCATGAAGCAATAGGTGGGGCGTAGCCATCATTATCTTCATCGGTCTTGTCGGTGGAGTCGGTTTCTTGATGTTGAAGATGGACTTCTTGTGAAAGCGAGTAACGGCTAGACTCGCCACACTGGACTCAGATTCTTCAGACTCCTCTTCTTCATCATTTTCCTCGATTCAGCTTGAGTCCATTTCCTTGGCAATGAATGCCCGAGCTTTCTTGGAGCTGCCCTTCTTGTGAGATGAAGACTTTGAGGGTTTTGAAGATGAAGATTTTGACGATTTCTTCTTCTTCTTCATATCATCAGAACTGTAATCCTTGTATTTCTTCTTCTTCATTTCCTTTTCCCACTGAGGACAATCTTGAATATAGTGACCAGGCTTCTGGCATTTGTGGCAAAGTCTTCTCTTGTAGTCACTGGATAAGGAATCATTTCCTCTTGAGGGTTTTCCAAAGCGACCACGTCTTGTGAACTTTTGGAACTTCTTCACAAGTAGAGCTAGATCCTGGCTCAGTTCTTCAGGATCACCAAGGCTACTACCAGAATCCTCACATTCAGAGTCAGACACAACCTTAGCCTTCAGGGCACGTGGTTTGCCATAGTTTGAGCCATAGAGATCTCTCTTTTCAGCAAGCTGGAACTCGTGAGTGTTTAGCCTTTCGAGGATATCAGCAGGATCAAGCGACTTGTAGTCAGCACGTTCTTGTATCATCAGTCCCAGAGTATCAAATGAGGAATCAAGCGATCTCAGCAGTTTCTTCACAACTTCATGATCAGTGATGTCAGTGGCACCGAGGGCTTGAAGCTCATTTGAGATGTCAGTGAGGCGATCAAAGGTTTGTTGGACATTTTCGTTGTCGAGTCTTTTGAAGCGGTTGAAGAGATTCCGAAGAACATCGACTCGAGAGTCACGCTGAGTTGAGACTCCTTCATTTACTTTGGACAGCCTATCCCAGATAAGCTTAGCAGTTTCCAAAGCACTCACTCTTCCATCTTGTCCTTTGCTCGGATGGCCACAGATGATATTCTTAAGCTTGGGAATCGAGTTGTTTGAATCTCTTCACATCGGTGGCGGTCGGTGTTTGAAAGGATGAGGGACACCATTTTCCACAACATACCAGAGATCATTGTCAATTGCCTCAAGATGCATTCGCATCTTCTTCTTCCAGTAGGGGTAGTCCGTTCCATCAAAGGTAGGACACCCAGCCGAGACCTTAATCATACCTGCGGTCGACATAACTAAAACTCCAGGCAGTTAAACCAAAATCACACAAAACAAGGGAGTACCTTGCTCTGATACCAATTGAAAGTGCGTTATATCGACTAGAGGGGGGGTGAATAGGCGATTTTTATGAATTCTTCACTGAGGAATTTGCTGGTGAGGAAATTCCTTAGCGAAGAACTACTTGCAGCGGAATATGTACTCAGAAGTAAACATAACAGGATACACACATAGTCAGCATGATGAAATGAAGACTAAGAACAGACTACGGAAAGCGTAAACACAGGATAACAAGATGAAGACAAACAAAGCTGAAGAAATTGAAGCGAGGAATTTGTGAAAGTCTTGATCAAAGTCTTCAGCACAGATATGAACAACATGCAACATGAGAATGAGGAAATGGAAGAGTTGAGGAAATAGAACCAGGCAGTTGGTGAAGACAATGATTTGGTAGACCAGTTCCAATCTGCTGTCTCGGTTATACGTCTGGTTGGAGCGGCCGAGTATTTAAACTCGAGGACACACAGTCCGGACACCCGATCTCGAGCCGCAACTCAGGACACCCATCCTCACCGTATTCTCCTTGAACTAAGACCACGCAGGCCTCGTCCAATCACTCGTGGTAAGTCTTGGTGACTTCCAAACCTTCACAGACTTGGTCACTCGGCGATCCATAATTCCTCTTGGATGCTCTAGACCTTGACGCCTAACCGTCTGGAAGAAGCACGAGTCTTCAAAGGTAACAAGCGTCGGATCCACGAGGATCAATTTCTTGATGATGCTCAATCACTTTGGGTTTGTGGGGGTTTGGTTTTGGGATTTTCCTCACTCAATGATTTTCGCTCAAAGTCCTCGGAGGATGGGTTGCTCTTAAATGACAAGTGTCAAGTTCTCTCGAGCAGCCAACCAACTAGTGGTTGTAGGGGCGGCTATTTATAGCCTGGGAGCAGCCCGACATGATAAGACATAAATGCCCTTCAATGATATGACCGTTAGGTGGATAAGATATTTTGGACAGCCGGTAGCCAAGAAGACAAAGAACGATCGGAAATTTGACTCTCAAATTCCTCGGGGCTATCATGTTCCTCTTTGTGTAGGCAATTCGACTGGCAAATTCCTAACTCCTCGGTCGAGCAAAGTCCTCGATGAACAAAAGAACTGCGTCTCACATCGATGAATTTGGTGAACTATATGAGATTTCAATGGCTTCACTCGAAGGATTGGTAGGTGTAGGATTTTGAGTTGAGCATCACATGGAAATTTTTCCTTAGTATTTCCTCGACCCCTTTAACGAAGACGGTGTTTCCTATGACTCAAGAAAGAGAAAATGAAACTATAAAAACAAAAGTCTTCACGCTTCATATTCCTCGAATGATTATCAAGTCTTCAAGGTCACACCAATTTCTTCACTTTCAAAGTCTTCAGAAAGTCTTCAGAATATCAAAGTCTTCAGTCGAAGAACTTCATTTTTAGGGTTCGACTTTCTCTGTAAATATCAAACTCCTCATAGACTTATAGACCTGTGTACACTCACAAACACATCAGTTACTTAACCTATAAGTCTTCAATACACCAAAATCACTAAGGGGCACTAGATGCACTTACAGAGTACGAGCGTCTTCGTGTCATCGTTCTTGGAGAACGTGGCGTTGGTCGCGGCGAGCTCATGGGTCCGACGACGCGGTGGAGTCGGTGTCGAGGTTGGCCCGGCGAGTTGGCGATCTTGGCCTTCGGGGCGGGGAGTGCACGGTGGCGGCACCCCCGCCGGTCTTGTCGCCGCCGGCTTCCGCCTGAGCGCCTTGCCGCGGCCTCGACGTGCTTGTTTGCCGGGGCTTGTCGGCATTGGCGAAGCCAATGAGGCTATAAATGGTTGCCCTCCAGTCGTCGATCTTGTCCGGCGCTGGAGGGTAATCTAAAATGGTGGGCTCGGGCGGCGCTTCCTCGAGTCTTGGGTGGCGGTGGTGAGCGACGCGAGGTGCGAGACATGCTCAAACTCCTAACGGTGTTAGAAGGAGCAACGTCTCGTCCAGGCGATCGCACCGCGCTCGTGCCAGCGTGTTGGCGTGCACGCTGGTCTTGAACATCTCGCGACCCACCAGCTTGGCCTTGTTCCAACGCGAGCACGGCGCTTGGGGCACCGTGGCGTTGTCGATCTTGCACCTCCTGAGAAGGGTGCGGTGGATGTGCAGATGCTGAACCTTGCGGGGCTTTGTCCTTGGACCGGGTGACGATATGAGTCCCCCCGGCAGCGCCCGCTCCTCCGCTGGCCTCCGCCCCACCGCTCGTTGGCTCTGGGGGCGGTAGGACAGTCGCAGACTGAGCGGCCACCTCCGAAGTCTTCTTCTTTGGTGCCATGTCGATGAAGATGCTGATGTAGCGCGCGTAGACGCCGGATCAGATGTGCACGACCTCGACGCCCCCCTACCTGGCGCGCCAAAGATGTCGTGGTCACTGGGGGCACGAGCACCTATGGGGCAAAGAGGGCCCCTTCTTGTCCAGCAAGGGAGCGGAGGGCGCGCGCAGAGCAGATCGAGGCGGGAGCACGCGGGGGATTTTACCCAGCTTCGGAGCTCTCTGGAGAGATAAAACTCCTACTGCTGCTTTGTGTTTGTATTTGTTCTTGCTCGAGAGCGTGAGCGTATAGTGGTGTCGAGGGCGTCGAATGAACCGAACCCCTTCTACGTGCGCATGGGCCTCCCTTTTATAGTCTAAGGGGGTCACCGACAGGTGGCAGCGTAGGAAGAGGGGTAGAAAGGTAAAAATGCAGGTTGGTACAACAGTGTCCAACAGTGTCCCCTACCTACCTCTGATGGTAGGGGACAAGGGCATTTAATGCCCGCCGTCTGAGTAACAAAGGCAAGGAAACGACCGTTAGGGGCGCCACCGATCGCCACGATGGCCTCCTTGTCAGCTTCGCTCGCCACCTCGCACCGCATAGCTGCACGGCGCCTCGCCACGTGCTCCTGGGATGGTCCTGGGGTGACACGTTGCTGGATGCGCTGGAGCTTGGGTGCAGAGAGGCAGCCTTGCCGCGGCAAGTGCCTTGCCGCGGCCGTTGTCTTGTCGCACCAGCGAGCTTGCCGCTCGTCGGGCCTTGCCGGGACGCGCGGGGCGTCGCGGCAAGTTCCTGGAAGTTCCTTGATTGGCCTTCCCGGCAAGCTCCTCTTGCCGGGGTCTTGTCCTTCCCGGCAAGCTTCTCTTGTCGGGGCCTTGTCCTTCCCGGCAAGCTCCTCTTGCCAGGGCTTCGTCTTCTTAGTTAACACTTTGTTTTTGAATGGCAGTAATGGGAATGGCAGAGGATCTTGGTGGGCGCCCGGCAAGCTTTTCCGCGGGGCGCTGCGACTGCCCGTGCACAAGTTCGGGGTACTAAGGTACCCCTACTTTAGTACACCGACACCTTAGAACAGATATCTTCCTCTGGATTACAATCTGGAGAGGGGGGGTGGTTTGCCATTGAACCCACCATGGAGCAATGTCTGCATGACATTGTATTGTCGCGCAAAAATCTTCTCTTCTTCTCTACTTGTTCAGCATGACTGTGTACAATATCTGACATTTATACAAAAAATATAGTGAGATTATGTAAGGAGAGCATGCAGAAATCTAGAGTGATGGTAACAACCAGTGGATGGATCCAAAAATAATGATAGCAGGCTGATGATAGCTGTAATTTAATAAAAGGAGAGGTGATTATTGCTTTACTATTTGTTTCCCGCCAAAGATGAACAACATAGGCATATCCTAGGTGAACAGATAATAGACAGATATACTATTCACTGCCGCCTCGATGTGTGCCCCACAACTAATTTAAAACTCAAGTTTGAACATTAATTTGGACCTGACTTGGAGTCTAAGAGGTGAATAGGACAATAAAGTAGCAGGTAATATTAAGCAATGTATATCATAAGCAGAAACAAAAGAGTGTGATCTCTCTTGTGGACGTGTACTCCTCAGGTTCATCTACTGAGTCGATGATGGTGATGCCGTTGCGCTAGGTGTCAGCGGCAGGGAAAGAGATCTGAGGCAGGGAAAGACGGTCAGGAGTCATGATGTCTGGTTTGGTGGATGCTTCTGTTGATGGAGCAGCTCTGGTGAGGTGGACGACGTCACGACAGGAGCTGGACAAACCACACAAAGTTTTCTTCGACACCTACATGTAACTGAAGTAATTCTGTAAGGGCTCCTTTGGCTTGCAGGATTCTAAAAACGCAGGGATAGGAAAACACCGGAATTGGATAGGAATGCACGTGGGAAACAAAGCATTTGTAAACACAGGATTTCTGTCAACATGGGCGTTTGGTTCACAGGAATTGGAAGGGCATAGGAATGCAAAGAAACATGGCCGAATTAAAGTGAAACCATATGAAAGCATGTACAATTAGAATGTTATCCTGCCACTAATGCACTTGGTCTTGTTTTCATGCATAGGATTTTGAAAAGCATGTCCAGGTGGAGTTTTGCTCCATTATTTTCAACAAAATGCATGAATAATTGAATAGTAGAGTGCCATAGGAAAATTTCCTATTGCTATGTTTTTCCTTCAGTTTTTCCTTTGAACCAAAATAGCCCTAATCGATCGACATGAATGTAGAGTAATAAGTGATGTGACAAGTGCACAACCTCTTTGCCGTAGCCGTGTCAACCTCAGCATCATTGGTTGGTCGCTGAAGAAGTTGAGGCAGAGGTGGTTGCCGGAGGTGTGGAGGAAGATCTAAGGGATCTATATACGGCATCTAGGGCACTGCTTTGTTGTGATGGATGGTTCCGTCCTTGGAGCAGCTCCAGCAAGCTGTAAGACGTCGAGGCTGAAGCAGTACAAGGCAGACATTGTTAATCTCAAGTGGGTTTCTAATAGCATCTCCAATAGATGATGTAAAATACATTACCAAAAAGTGATAGATGTAAAATGTACATCACCAAAAAACACCTGACTACAACTGTTGACTCTAGACTTAACTGTCGAAACTGAAAATTACTGTGGAATCTGGGTGTTACTGTCGAAACTGAATGCACTGGTAGCACGGAGGCACTTCACATGTAGTTTAGGCCGCTCGAGCACTAGTAGTAGAGAAATAGTGATCTAAATCAGCAGGCGATTGACGGGGAACACAGTAGCAGATGGCAGCCGGAGCAGCAGTGCCTGGAGGAGCAGCAACTCGTGTAGCTGCAGTAGTCTGTGTACCAGGATCAGCAGCGTGAGTGGGAGCTAGAGTAGAGCAGCAGCACGAGCGAGGGGAGAGCAGAGTAGCAGCCCAAGCAAGGGGGGAGCAGAGTAGCAGCACGAGCGAGCGAGAGCCAGAGCAGCAGCAGCAGGGCGAGCGATCGAGCGAGAGCCGGAGCAGTAGCAGCAGCGTGAGCGAGCGAGTAAGAGCTGGAGCAGCAGCAGCAGCAGATCCGGCTGGTATGGATGCTGCCACCGAAGGTGCCTCACGCTGGGGGAGAGCCGCCATGGAGATGTCGCCCGTGGCGCCGGCTTCGAGGTAGCCGCGCCAGGAGGTACGGGATGGAGCACTGTCGGCGCTGGGAGGTCGAGTTAGAGAGAAGGTGCGATCCGATGAGTGTACAACCTCTTTGATGGCGCCGAGTAGGCCTCGGCTTCATCTGAGGAGTCGGCGAGGATGTTGCGGTTTTGGTGGAGTAGGTTAAGGCGGCGGTGTGGGGATGGAGCAGCCGCAAAGATGAGGTGATCATCGGAGCAGCTCCTTGGAGGTGGAGGATGGGACGGCTGAACCGTCGGGACGACGAGATGAATGACGGATCCTCATCCGGGGAGGTGGATGAGGGATGTCGAGCTATTGCGGTGGATTACGTCATCAGGGAAGAGGCTCTGGCAAGGCAGTGGTGAGGTGGAGGATGGAGGAGGGTGGGGTTTCGCAGCTGGAGCAGAGAGGTTACGGCGGCCTGGGATTTCGAATGGCGAAAAGGAGGCGATGGGAGGGAGGAACCATGACTTAGGGATGCGCTTGTCCAAAATGTAGGGTGTGTTACATAAGTGGAGAGTAATCCTCCCACTCGGGGGCTTAGCTGCGACCCCATACTCGCTTAAGTCAAAAAACACTCCGAGTGGAGAGCAATCCTCCCACTCGGTGGCTTAGCTCCGATCCGGTACTCGCCTAAGTTAAAAAACACTCCGAGTGGAGAGCAATCCTCCCACTTGGAGGACTTAGCTACGACCCCGCACTTTCCTAAATTACAAAGGTCCTCTGAGCTACGTCACAAGTACAACATGTGCTCCATCTCAATCCGCAAGGACGACAAGGTGTCGAATGAACACAACGTCAGAGCTGCATCACAAGTACAATTTACGCTCCATCCCGATCCGCAAGGACAATGAGGTGTCGATTGAACACATCATCAGAGCCACTCGACGAAAGGTGAAAAGATCAAGTTCACTCGGAATCGAAAGGCATTCAAAAGCAATAAAGGCAAAGACATCATATTCAAGGAAAACCAACTTCAGATAAATCCTGCAAAAGTTCAGAACCGCAACAGGCAGAAGTACTCAGACGTCAAGCCTGAAATAGTTTAATGGTTACATAACCACTCGGCATGAGGCAAATAAAGGTGGAGCATAATGTTTGTTCACTCGGCAGGAGGAGGACTTGCTGGATCACAAAAGCTGTTAAGGTCGATGCTCTCTGCGATGCGAGTGGCAGCGTCAAGGAAGGTGTCCATGAAGGGTTGGAAGCTGAGCTTCTTAGTGTTGGCAATCATGAGAGCTGCCAGCGTGTCTTCTCTGACATCCTTGCAGTGGACTCGGACCAACGACGGAGCCACATCGGCGCCACAACGAGCAGATGACTTCTTCCATTCCTACACTCGACCAGGGATTTGATTCAATCGAGTCATTAGAGATTCGAGATCTTTTGGGAGTTCTGTTTGAGGCCAGAGTTCAGCATCGATCCGCGACATCGCCACCTTTAGACGAGCGAGATAATCCACAGCACTGTCCAAACGAGACTCCAATTGCAACACACTCATCGCAACGTCATCTTTGACAGGAGATTTTATGGGGTCAAGACCTGTCTCGACCCGCCCAGTCTCTGCTTCAAAGTCTTGACGAAGTTCTGCACAGTCGGAAAAGTGGCGAATCAACAGTTTAACAAGACGTGTCAGTTGACATCGACAAATCAGTCGAACAAAAGGAAATACCTTCAAGCTTCAAGACCAACTTCTCAGCGAGCTGTCCCAGATAAGCCTCCAATTCACCCTTCTTGGCCTTGAAACTTCCAACTTCATCAGTCAAGCTTTCCTTGTCCTTCTTCAGCCACGCAACCTCCTGGTTGGCTTCACTAACGGCAGTCTTCAACTTGGAGTTCTCCTCTTCCAACTTGTTGAATGAGGCTAGCTTCTTGTCAGCAAGTGTTGTTTTCTCTCGCGGCTCCTTCTGGGCTGCAGCAAGGTCTTGATCCTTCTTCTCCAGAGCCTGCTTCATTTTCTCTAAAGAAATAACATTCTTCGGGCAAGCTTGGAGGTGATGGTTTTCACTACACACATCTGTTCGAGTGGAATCACTCGCTTCAAAGAGACTAAAAAAGGAGAGAGTCATGAGGTGGACAGTCGACGAATTGTTACCTCCCATGGTAGCTGCTTCGTCCTGGGCCTTCTTGAGATTCTTCTTGGCCGGCTCAAGATCAAAGTTGAGGTTGATCTGCTTCTTCTCCAGTTCAGCAAATTGAGCTCCAAGATCACAAGATTTCTGCAGTTAGCAAATAAGATATGTCAGTTGACGGAAACAAAAGTCAGTCACAGTGAAAGTTTCTCTAAAGACTACCACCGAATCAAACATTCAACAGTAGTCTCGGGGACTACACCCAGTGGGTGCACTTGGCGTGCCCCCACTGGTCCGGTTTTCCACTCGGCATGGTCTGCCCAGCATGAGTAAAAAAAAGGATATTCTCAGACCCCAGCCGACTACCAGCAGTCAACTACGGTCTCGTGGACTACACCTAGTGGGTGCACTCTGCGTTCCCCCACTGGTTCAGAAAAACACTCGACTCAACCTGGTTGACTCAAGTGGAAGAACTATTCAATGCTAAGACAGAACACCCAGTGGGTGATTGGATGCGAAATGCAGACCCATGATAGATGCACATAAAAGGTTCCAAAACGCTCATCCAAGGACACCTTGCAGACAATAAAGCAACAGTCGCAACTACCACTAATCAAGAGACTAGTAGGAAACCAACTAACCTTGACATTGACCTACAGAGCGGTGCTGGCATTGTAGGCAACCTGACTGGCCTCATGCAACATCTTCATCTGTTCCATCACAAGGTTTGCCTGGAGAAGGGCTTCCCTGGCGGCACTCGGCCGGTCGTCTGGAGTGTGGTATGCAGCAAAGAGCGACGACGGTAGTATAGTCGGACCAGTCACAGGATCTGAAGCATGGAGTTGTGCAGATGCGGTAGAGACCTGAGCAGTCGACGCCGAAGGACGGTCAGTCGACAGTGGATTGGCAAAAGTAAAGTTGGCCCGAGCCGGATCTCCGGATCGCTGGACCATCGTCTCTAGTGCCGATGTCGACTGAGGCACCTGACCCTCGGTCGTGCTCCCGCTCGAGGCCCTGCCCCTCCTTCTCCTCTCTTTCAGAGGCACCTCTTCCTCATAATCTCGAAGCTCAATGACGTCCCGCGGAGCTGCAACAAAAAGCAATTATAAGAGTTCAATCGACCGACAACCTAGTCGACAAAAACAAAATAAAGATGGCAAGAGCGTACCAACTTTGGAAGTATCTGCGTCATCAGCCTCCTCATCACCCGCGGCCTTGTCAATATCCATGGAGGTCGCAGAAGTCGCGGCACTGAAAAGTTCATAATCCATTTGGTCAAAGCAGAAGTATGTGTCAGTAGAAGAAAACGCGGAAAGATAGAACACTCACCCAGAGGCAACAGGAACGTCCATCTTGATCTTGGGCAAGGTCTTCCGAGACTTTGAAGGGGCGGCCTTGGGTTGCTTGGCGACCTTATCTATCGGCTCCAGAGTCGAAGTCCGAGTGCGCTTATGTGCTTGCACATTCGGAGCCACAGTCTTGCCACGCCCGCCCGCTGGATCTTGGAGTTGCTTGGATCGACGCTATGTGCACTACAAAAAAATACACTTCCGTGATGATACGTGTTTGACATAGTAGGTCACGTTTTCTATCATGCATGTACATCCATGACGATTTTATGACAGAATCAAGATAGTCATACCTGTGTTGTCGTAGAAGTGTTCCATGACATTACCAAAATTATCATCACGGAAGTGTCCACTTCCATGACGATAAATCGCGCGTCACAGAAGTGCTTTCGTCACGGGTGACCGACACGTGGCATCCACCGTAACGGAACGCCGTTAAGCTATCGGGTCAGGTTTTGGATCCGATAACCCATTAACAGCCCTGACCAATGGGGATTTTCCACGTGTAAAATTATCTTTGGCTGGAGGAAACACATGTCTGCTCATCGTTGGGACAGATGTCATCCACTCATTGGACGTAAGGCGCCTATGATACATCGACACGTGGCACGGCCCAACAGAGGCCCATTCCTGTGAAAAGGTCGGCCCGTTTGACTTGGTCAAAAGGTGGCGGGCCAGCCCATGGAAAGCCTGTTAACGGCCTGTTCGCAAATAGCCCATTTACAGCCCGCTAACCCAAGGCCCGCTACGCCCTATCCGAATTAGCCCGATGGCGTCATCTGGGCCATCAATATGATTCGGCCTGTTTTCACTTACGGCGCATGTATGGCCCATGGCGTCTTCGCCCATATGAGGCCCTATGTAACTCTTGGCCTATTAACGGCCCGTGGTGAAAGTGGCCCGTAATGAACAGTGTATCACTTTACACCCATTAACGGCCCGTGGTGAAACTGGCCCGTAATGAACAGTGTATCACTTTATACCCATTAACAGCCCGTTATTCCGTTGGGCCGTTTCCTGCCCATGTTATCTTTCAGCCTTCTCAGATCGCATTTATTCTTGGGCTCATTTCCAGCATTCGTTTACTTACGGCCCGTTACTGTCATTTTTTGCTTGTGGGCCAAATTTAGCCCGTGGTTACAGTCGGCCCATTTGTGGTCCGTTAATATGTTGGTCGTTTTCATAGCATCATCAAATACGGCCTATTAACGACGGCCCGTTATGGTCGGCCCATCAACGGACGATTCCAACTCTAGCCCGTTTACGGCCATAATGCGGTCTGTTTGGCCCATGTTTGGCCAATTGATCATACGGCCCGTATAAGGCCCATTGATGATACTGTTGGGGAACGTAGTAATTTCAAAAAATTTCCTACGCACACGCAAGATCATGGTGATGCATAGCAACGAGAGGGGAGAGTGTTGTCTATGTACCCTCGTAGACCGAAGCGGAAGAGATCACAACGTAGAGGAAGTAGTCGTACGTTCTCCTCGCGATCCAACCGATCCTAGCGCCGTTACTCCGGCGCCTCCGAGTTCTTGACACACGTACAACTCGGTGGCGCTCCTCGGCTCCGATCCGGCAAAGCTCCGGGAGAGAGTTCCGTCGGCAAGACGGCGTGGTGGCGATCTTGATGTTCTATCGACGCAGGCTTCGCCTAAGCACCGCCACGATATGGTGATGTGGATTATGGTGGAGGGGGCACCGCGACACGGCTAAGAGCGATCTCAAGGATCAACTTGTGTGTTCTAGGGTGCCCCCTACCCCGTATATAAAGGAGCAAGGGGGGGCCGGCCGGCCCTAGGAGGCGCACCAGGGGGGGGAGTCCTCCTCCTAGTGGGAGTAGGACTCCCCTTTCCTAGTCCAACTAGGAAGGAGGAAGGGGGAAGGAAGGAGAGGGAGAGGGAGAGGGAAAGAGGGGCCGCGCCCCCCCCCTCCTTGTCCTATTCGGACTCCCCACGGGGGGGGGGGCGCCACCTCCTGGCGCAGCCCTCTCTATCCCCTCTTGGCCCATTAAGGCCCATTACTTCCCCGGGGGGTTCCGGTAACCCCTCCGGCACTCCGGTTTTCTCCGGAAACTTCGGGAACCTTTCCGGTGTCCGAATATAGCCGTCCAATATATCATTCTTTATGTCTCAACCATTTCGAGACTCCTCGTCATGTCCGTGATCACATCCGGGACTCTGAACTCCTTCGGTACATCAAAATACACAAACTCATAATATAACCGTCATCGAAACCTTAAGCGTGCGGACACTACGGTTCGAGAACAATGTAGACATGACCGAGACACATCTCTGGTCAATAACCAATAGCGGGACCTGGATGCCCATATTGGCTCCTACATATTCTACAAAGATCTTTATCGGTCAGACCGCATAACAACATACGTTGTTCCCTTTGTCATCGGTATGTTACTTGCCCAAGATTCGATCGTCGGTATCCAATACCTAGTTCAATCTCGTTACCAGCAAGTCTCTTTAGTCGTTCCGTAATACATCATCTCACAGCTAACTCATTAGTTGTAATGCTTGCAAGGCTTAAGTGATGTGTATTACCGAGAGGGCCCTGAGATACCTCTCCGACAATCGGAGTGACAAATCCTAATCTCGAAATATGCCAACCCAACATCTGCCTTTGGAGACACCTGTAGTACTCCTTTATAATCACCCGATTCGTTGTGGCGTTTGGTAGTACCAAAGTGTTCCTCCGTAAGCGGAGTTGCATAATCTCATAGTTATAGGAACATGTATAAGTCATGGATAAAAGCAATAGCAACACACTAAACGATCGGGTGCTAAGCTAATGGAATGGGTCATGTCAATCAGATCATTCAACTAATGATGTGACCTTGTTAATCAAATGACAACTCCTTTGTCTATGGTTAGGAAACTTAACCATCTTTGATTAACAAGCTAGTCTAGTAGAGGCATACTAGTGACACTCTGTTTGTCTATGTATTCACACATGTATTATGTTTCCGGTTAATACAATTCTAGCATGAATAATAAACATTTATCATGAAATAAGGAAATAAATAATAACTTTATTATTGCCTCTAGGGCATATTTCCTTCAGATACGGCCCGCAGAAGGCCCATTGTTTCTACGGCTCGTAGAAGGCCCATTGTTTCTATGGACCGTAGAAGGCCCACTATTTCTATGGCCAGTAGGAGGCCCAGTGTCACTACAGTAAATATTAGCCCATGGTTATTGTGGCCTAGTTTTAAAATATAGGTTATTGCAGCCACTAGCAAACCGCGGAAAAAGAACTGCAATGACCACAAGAAAACAAATAAACAAGACAACAAGGAAATAAATAAGCAAGCAACTAACGCTAGGCTATCACGGCTATTACACATATTACATCCACTGGGCATCAAACTTCGCCACCGGTGCAAATATAGGGAACAAAGTAGCATATCATATACACTGGTTGTCAAAGTTGGCAACCAGCGCAAATAAATGTCGCAGCAAAACAAATCCAGAACTGAAACCACTTCACAAGATCTCAAGAAACAATATCCTTGGTACCCATAATGCTGGCAAGATGCTTAGCAAGCTTATTGACTTTCTCTTGTTTGGCGCTTAAATCCTCCAGCACTTGCTGTTGCACCAGAAAATATGCATCTAAATTCTGCATGGACTTCCTCAGTCCTTTAGCTTCCTGTCGCAAAGACATCTCGATCAATGTCTTTCAACTTGAAGTTGAGACTCAAAAAGACGAACTGATTCAGCAATGAGTTCAAGAGCTTGTGCCAAGATAGTGGCCGAGAACTCGAACACTACATCAAGACAGGACTTTTGGGTTCCCTCACCGTCGTCAAGATAGTTTTTATCAGCTTTCTTGGAGACCAACAGGGATGTCTCACTATCTTGAACCTTATCTTCATTACTTCCTTTACCATCGGATAACGCGGTACTGTTCTCCAATATTTTGTCCGCATTCTAAAAGAGAAACAAGCAGACACATCACATGTTTACCATGTTGTATATGAAACTCATTTTGGTAAATGAGTTCAGTAGTAAAGTGGACAGGATAACAGCATGAAACAAACATATATCTATGTACCATGGTCACTTTATGGTCTATATCATTCTAGTTTTTGTTGCCAAATCAAGATAGAGACACGGTTCAAATAATATTTGTTCAAGACAAAGCAGAATAGACAAAATATAAGTGTGGGTAACTATAGAGCAATAACAACACTTGTAATGTGCATGACATGAGAACATAACTGTTTATTCAATTGAAACTGAAATCAACATAGAGCAGGTTACAACAGCAAACCAGTTAAAGAAACAGGTTTAAAACATACCTGTTGCGCCATTGGAGTTTCAATTCCATCCTTCAAATTTGAAAATAGTTGGTATGAGTAAATACAGTGATGCAACAGCAAAGGAGTATGAACCATAGCTACAGAACCTGACCTGAGAACAAATCTTCTTCTCCTTTAAGCGTTGAGTTGGGATTCGGAGTGGTGGTCCTCGTGCTTTGGGCACTGCAGTTCCCTTACTAACTGCTCGTGTTTGGGTGCTCTGTGGTGGAGATGGTGATGTGTCAACTGGAACTGGGTTACTATCTGCCGGGGTTGGGGTTAGAAGGGGTGTAGCTGGTTCTCTGTCCAACTGGGTAGGGGTACAATCTGCAAGAGTCTGGGTTATGTGTGGTGGATCTGGTCCTTGGGCAAGTACAACCATGGTTCTATCTGCATCAACTGGTAGCACTATCTTTTCTGAAGACTGTGTTGTTACTCCCTTAGATACTGCCATCACGCTCTCCAATTCAAATGGCTGATAAAAAAGAAAAGTAATTGAAAGTATAGACATTGTGTGATAGACAGGTGCAATGGATAGTGGGGAATAAAAGAGGGCATGAAATAATTCATATTTATGTTGTCTAACCAAATAGGATAGCATGACACAATTTCACATATATGATGGCTAACTAAACAAGATAGCATGACACAATTTCACATTATGATGGCTAACTAAAAAAGATGGAAAGACGTAGTTCAAAATATGAGACTATGTAAACAGGATGACATGACATAACTATATAATGTGTTTATTAAATAGGTTGGCATGCCATAATTCACATACATTCACGGATAGAATGCCATAATTCAAAATATGATGACTGTAAACACTAAACAGGATGAGATGATATAACTATATGATGTCTTTATTAAATGGGTTGCCATGCCATAATTCAGATAGATGATGTGTATGTACTATGTAAACATGATGGCATGATATAATTCAAATATATGATTTATATAGTAAGCAAGTAAGCAGATGACAATCCATATATGATGTAAAAACTAAGCAATGCAAGACAAGATGCATGAAATGGGTAATATAACCCTGCCAAGTTTGAGAATAGACCTCAGGGGGGAAATAGGACTGGTCATTAGTCTCTGAATCCTCCTCTGAGGAGCTCTCTGTAACCAGCAAGATGTCTGCTTCAGTAGGTAGCATTGTCTGCTCTGAATACCTTGTTTTCACTCCAGATACTTCCATCACCGCTTTAAATGGCTGGTGCACAGGAAGAGTAGTTGAATATACAGACGTTGTCGACAAATGGAACATGTAATACAAAAAAATGATAGCATGATATAATTCACATACATGATGATTGGCTAAACAGCATGGCATTGCATAATTCACATATATAATGCCTTTGCAACAAGATAGCATTGTATAATTCACATATATAATGTCTTGCAACAAGATGGCAGTGCATAATTCACATATATGGTAATTAGACACTGAATAGGTGGAATTCACACAAAGCATGTCTAAACTAATCAAATGACATAGCAATGCGAGACACCATACGCACGATATGAGCAACATAACCCTGCCAAGTTAGAGCATACACCTCGGGGGGGGATAGGACTGGTCATCTGTCTCTGAATCCTCCTCTGAGGAGCTATCCATAACCAGCGAGATATGTGCTTCGTCAGATAGCATAGTCAACTCTAAAGACCTTGTTTTCACTCCAGAATTTGCCATCACTGAGGGAGTCCTGGATTAGGGGGTATCCGGACAGCCAGACTATATACTTCGTCCGGACTATTGGAGCGTGAAGATACAAGACTCAAGACTCCGTCCCGTGTCCGGATGGGACTCTCCTTTGCATGGAAGACAAGCTTGGCGATCCGGATATTATATTTCCTTCCTTGTAACCGACTTCGTGTAAACCCTAGCCCTCTCCTGTGTCTATATAAACCGGAGAGGTTGGTCCATAGAAGGCCGATCACGATCACAATCATAATCATCATAGGCTAGCTTCTAGGGTTTAGCCTCTACAATCTCGTGGTAGATATACTCTTGTACTACTCATATCATCAATATTAATCAAGCGGGAAGTAGGGTTTTACCTCCATCGAGAGGGCCCGAACTTGGGTAAACATTGTATCCCTTGCTTCCTATTACCATCAGCCTAAGACTTACAGATTGGGACCAGATCCGCCGGTTTTGACACCGACATTGGTGCTTTCATTGAGAGTTCCTCTGTGTCGTCGCTGCAAGGCCCGATGGCTCCTTCAATCATCGTCAACAACATGGTCCAGGGTGAGACTTTTCTCCCCGGACAGATCTTCGTGTTTGGCGGCTTCGCACTGCAGGCCAATTCGCTTAGCCATCTGGAGCAGATCGACAACTACGCCCCTGGCCACCAGATCAGGTTTGGAAACCTGTACTACACGGCTGATATCCACGGAGACTTGATCTTCAACGGATTCGGGCCTGTGCCAGGAGCACCGGACGGTCACGATGAGCACGGCTTAGACCTGCTGTCGGACAATGCTCGGGATGTCATCCCTGCGGTAGACCCGGACCTAAATCTGGAGCAGACCGCGTTGCCTAAGGACGGAGGGATGGACCCCGCCCCTCGAGCCGCACACTCATCGGTGGTAGAGCCGAACACAGGCCTCGCCCCCAAAGAAGCCTGTGAGACCAGACCCCCGGACTCGTATTCGGCTATAGGTTCCAGTCAGCGCTCTCCAGAGCCCACCGAACCTGGTTGGGCTCTTGTAATGGAGTTCACCACAGCAGATATCTTCCAACACTCACCCTTTAGCGACGTGCTGAACTTGTTAAAGTCTCTCTCTTTGTCAGGAGGCTCATGGCCGAACTATGTCCGGCTCGAGTGGGAAGCAACCGACGAAGGAATTCGTTGCCCACCCACCACCCACTTCATTGCCACGGTCGATGATCTAACCGATGTGCTTGACTTTGACTCCGAAGACATCGACGGTATCGACGACGATGCAGGAGAAGAACAGGAACCACCGCTCACGGGGCGGTGGACAGCCACCTCCTCATACGATATATATATATATGGTGGACACTCCGAAGGAAACCAATGGCGATAAGGCAACGGAGGATAACCCCTCAGGGAGAAAAGCAAAGCATGGGCGTCGTCGGTGTCGCTCCAAGCCGCGCCACAGCAATACCGGCCCAGGAGACGAAAACAATCCGGATGGTGCCGAAGAGGAATACAACCCTGATCAGCCTGCCTTCGAACAGGCCGAGCAGGAAGACGGGCAGGTCAGCCCAGATGAACAGGCGACGGATGGATATCCGAAGGAGGACAACTACATGCCCCCCTCCAAAGACGAGATTAGCCTCGGCGACGATGAGTTCGGCGTGCCTGAGGACCCCGTCGAGTAGGAGCGCTTCAAGCGTCGGCTAATGGCCACTGCGAGGAGCCTGAAAAAGAAGCAGCAGCAACTCCAAGCTGATCAAGACCTGCTCAAAGATAGATGGACTGAAGTCCTGGCAGCCGAGGAATATGGACTCGAGCACCACACGGCTGACCGGCCACCTCGTGGCCGGGATAAAACGGCGTATCAACCTGAATACCAGCCTGCACCCCCACGCCAATACACTATGGCCTGGGGCAATAGGCAAGACCTGCAAGATATACTGGAAAACAAAGCAGGACAGCCAAGATCAATCTACGGATCGCGGGGGCGCGCCCCAACACGCGACGATGACCATCATGCCGGATACACTATCAACAAGTCCGGCCGGGCCGAACACAGCCACCCAGAGCAATTTGAACTGCGTAGCCACATAGCCCGGCATAGAGGCGCTGCACACCCCCTCTGCTTCACTGACGAAGTGATGGATCATGAATTCCCAGAAGGGTTCAAACCCGTAAACATCGAATCATACGATGGCACAACAGACTCTGCAGTATGGATCGAAGATTTCCTTCTCCACATTCATATCGCCCGCGGAGATGATCTACACGTCATCAAGTATCTTCCCCTAAAGCTCAAAGGACCCGCCCGGCACTGGCTAAACAGCCTGCCCGCAAATTCCATTGGTTGTTGGGAAAACCTGGAAGACGCGTTCCTCGACAACTTCCAGGGCACATATGTGCAACCACCGGACGCCGATGACTTGAGTCACATTACTCAACAGCCCGGAGAGTCGGCCAGGAAATTCTGGACTCGGTTCCTAACTGAAAAGAACCAAATAGTCGACTGTCCGGACGCCGAAGCCCTGGCGGCCTTTAAGCATAATATCCATGACGAGTGGCTCGCCCGACACCTCGGACAGGAAAAACCCAAGTCCATGGCAGATCTCACGACACTAATGACCCACTTTTGCGCGGTCGAGGACAGCAGGTTGGCTCGCAGCAGCACTACGCCACATTCTGGCACTTCGGATGTCCGTGACAATAACGGCAAGCCACGGCGCAACAGACATAAGCGACGGAACAACGGCGACAACACGGAAGACACGGTAGTCAACGCCGGATTCAGCGGATCAAAATCCGGTCAGCGGAAGAAGCCGTTCAAAAGAAACAACCAGGGACCGTCCAGTCTGGACCGCATACTGGAACGCTCGTGCCAAATTCATGGCACCCCAGACAAGCCACCTAATCACACTAATAGAGACTACTGGGTGTTCAAACAGGCCGGTAAAATAAACACCGAAAACAAGGACAAGGGGCTGCACAGCGACGATGACGAGGAGCCCCGGCATGCGAACACGGGGGGACAGAAGAAATTTCCTCCCCAGGTGAAAACGGTCAACATGATCTACGCCACCCACATTCCCAAGCGGGAACGGAAGCGAGCACTACGGGACGTCTATGCAATGGAGGCAGTCGCCCCCAAATTCAACCCATGGTCAGCTTGTCCGATCACTTTTGATTGTAGGGATCACCCTACCAGCATCCGTCATGGCAGCTCAGCTGCATTGGTCCTAGACCCAATCATCGACGGATTCCACCTCACGAGAGTCCTCATGGACGGCGGCAGCAGCCTGAACCTGCTCTATCAGGACACAGTGCGCAAAATGGGCATCGACCCTTCAAGGATCAAGCCCACCAAAACCACCTTTAAAGGTGTAATTCCTGGAGTAGAGGCCCGTTGCATGGGCTCTATAACATTGGAAGTGGTCTTCGGATCTCCGGATAACTTCCGAAGCGAAGAGTTAATCTTTGATATCGTCCCTTTCCGTAGTGGTTACCACGCACTGCTTGGACGAACCACATTCGCTAGATTCAATGCAGTACCACACTATGCATATCTCAAGCTCAAGATGCCAGGACCGCGCGGGGTCATAACGGTCAACGGAAACATGGACCGCTCTCTCCGTACAGAAGAGCATGCTGCAGCCCTCGCGGTGGAAGTACAATGCGGCCTCCTCCAACAAACCACCAATCCGGCGATGACAACCTTGAGCACCGTCAGTCCGGAACACCCCGCAACAGGATCATCAGGCACGCCAAGAGCGCGACTAGCAGTCCGGCCTCCGCTCAAGCCCCATCAAAGCAGCATTCGTGCCACGCGTACACAATTACGCACTCAAAATACCATGGGCATAGGCGGAGGCGCAGCAGTGACTCAGTCAATAGTGCGGTATAACCGCAACATACCTTCATAACCCTCCCTTTGTATCTTTCAGACCTTTGCTGGGAGACTCTTGGAAGAGCGGATGGTCAGACTTACACAGGAGAGAAAACCAAGGAGGCAATAGGCTTTGCGCACAGAAGGAAATACCCAGGTGGAATCTGTTCACGATCGTTATACCTGTTTTATATACCTACATGCAGCCTGCCCTTGGATAGGACATGTTAAATAGTCCTATTTACCTCTGCTCACCCATTGTAAACATACACTTAAATGTATTATACATCAATGGGAGATAATATATAGCGTCAGCTTATTATTCCTATTTGCGTATTTTTCTTACAAATGTTTATTTAATATTGCATCCGTACACCTTGGTACGATCAGTTGGCTAGGGGCTTCTATTGGTGCCCCATATTACAGCCAAACATGTCCGAACACTTTCAACAGTGCGGCGCCACGAACTTATAGCACTATATGCATCATCTCTGAATCACGTCTTGGGTCAATAGTTGGGTTTGCCCGGCTCCCTTGTTTTGGTACCTTACGTTCCGTTATATCGGCTAAGGTAGCGCAGGGAGAACTACTGCGATTATGTCCTGGTTCTTCCGGACGAGCACCTCAGTAGAGAAAGCCGATAACTGACCGGCATGATGCGGCAAGAGCTGGTCGCTATTCGAGAGGTCTTAAAATTCTTAAAGATTTTTCCACTTTAGGCGAGGAATCGGCCTCATCCGACTTAGGCGTATATAGCGCCCCAATTCGGCCTTCCGAATTTTAGGGTCTTCGCCGAAATTTAAAATTGTAGACTTCTATGGCTAAGTGAAAGTTATAAAGCCGCATAGTCCGATTGTCTTGTTCGCTGCGCCGGATACCTCCTTAAGGGACCAAAAATTTGGATAAAGAGTGTCCGGGTTTTTCTAGGAACACCCTGGTCCTAGTTACGTGGGGGCGGAATCCGACGACTGGCCTACTTTCAGAATTCTATAAATAGTCGCACAGAAGGTAATATTTTAAATCAAACAGTGCTACATAGCACAAGTAACTTCATCTTTATATTACAACAACGACAGAAGTACATTTACTCAAGGATCTCGTCCTTGGTACATTCATCGGCCACGAGACGAGCGCCTTTCATAACGCCATCATAATATTTCTTGGGATAGCGATGCGCCTTGCCCTCTGGCGGCCCGTCCTTCACTAGCTTCTCCTCATCCAGCTTGCCCCAATGCACCTTCGCACGGGCAAAGGCCCGGCGGGCACCCTCAATGCAAACAGATCGCTTGATCACTTCAAGCCGCGGACAGGCATTTACCATCCGCTTGGTAAGGCCGAAGTAGCTAGTGGGCAGGGGTTCACCAGGCCACATCCGGACTATGAAATCTTTCATAGCCACTTCGGACGCCCTGTGGAGTTCAACCAGCTGCTTCAGTTGGTCACTCAGAGGCATTGGGTGTTCGGCCCCACCATACTGGGACCAGAATAGCTTCTCCATTGAGCTCCCCTCCTCGGCATGGTAGAACTCCGCGGCATCTGATACGCTTAGTGGCAGATCTGCGAATGCCCCTGGAGAGCTCCAAATTTGGGTAAGTAAAAGAAACGCCTCCTCCACATGCTTGCTTTGCATAAAGAATGTCTTACCCGCCGCTATCTTCTTGGCCGCCTGGATTTCCTGTTGTGCCTTTTCGGCTTCGGCCTTGGCGTCTTTCACACTCGCAAGGGCCTTCGCAAGCTCAGTCTCTTTCATCTTAAGATCATGCTTCAAGGACTCGAACTTTTAGCCGAGCTCCTAGAGCTCTTGCTGTACCTCGCCCACTCTAGCATCTTGCTTCTCGCGCTCCTTGCGCTCCAGAGCCGCCTTGTCCTCGGCCTCGGACAGCGCTTTCTTCAGAGACGCCACTTCGGTGGTGGCCCCTGTTACAAAGTCACGACGCTTTGTCGTTAGAATAACCAATTTCATCTATACTTCATTATATGCGAACGGGGTATCACTCACCTTTGTTCTCTTCGAGCTGCGTCTTCATGAGGTCGAGCTCTCCCTGCGCCTGCTCCAGGTCCTGTTTTAGTCCGGCGACCTCGGCTGTGCGGATAGCAGCGGCAAGCAGCACAACCTGCTTATTCACATACAGACTTACTATTAGACTCCTGCGGATTTTAACTGACCCTCCATTTGGCTCTTCTTTCCGAACACCAAACAGAGTATCAGGGGCTACTACCTGTCGCGTGATAATTTTACATTTTTATTACTTATCTCAAAGCCCGTCAAGAGGCTGGTGCAGGCTTCGGTTAGTCCACTCTTGGCGGACAGAACCTTCTGAATCACCGCACTCATAAGAGTGTGGTGCTCGTCATCCATGGAAGCGCCGCGAAGCGCTTCCTGCAGACTATCCGGCGCCTCTGGCATGACGAAAGTCATCGGCACGGACGGCTCGCCCTCCCTAACGGGGGGCCGCCTGCCCGAATCCGGAACCATCGAAGGTTCCAACATAGTATACGGCTGAGAGACGGCTGGTTGCGGCTCTCATCGGCACGATCCGCGGGGATCCTGTACCCCGTATGCCCGGTGTCTGGAATCCCGCCTTGGGGTGTCTCCAGAGTCACCTCCCCCTGCTCCGGGAGCCTTTGGGACAACACCTCCGTGTCATCCGCAGGTCGAGGAGTGGTGGCCGGCGGGAGCGAGTTCATCTCTGAATCACTCAAAGACCCATCCGAAGATGATACCTCGGGATGGGCCCTGGCCGGACTGCATACGTGTTCGGCGTTATAACAAGACAATGAAGCAAAGTCGCACTAAAGTACAATAGAGTGCAAAGACTTACGATCTCTCTAGGGGATTCCCCCTGGGCAGCCACTCCTCATCACTGTGAGCGGCCGTGGTGGAGTAGTCCGGAAGGGACGCCTTTCCCTTCTTGGACGTCCTAGCCTCCCCCTCCGGGGCGGCTTTCCTCTTCTTCTCCTCCCCAGTGCGAGGAGGCAGAACTTCTTCGTGTTTCCCCCCGCCTCCGCGAGAGGAATCTGCCTTGTCGTCTTCGGACGACATGGGTATGACGGCCTTGCGCCGGGGGCCTTTTCCGGCCCCCTGGTCCGCCTTCTTAGGCCCCCCATCCTCTCCAGATGGGGCGGCCCCTTCCCCTTCTTCCTCCCCTTCGGGGGAGGAGTGTGCCTCGTCGTCCTCGGATGAGGCGTCCGGTACGACCTTACGCCGGAGACCCTTTCTGGCCCCCGGGGCCTTCTTTTCCGGTGCCTTGTAGGGTGCCGGGACTAGCATCTCCGTCAGGAGAGCATCGGCTGGACCTTGCAGCAGCGGAGCCGGACAGTCAATCCGCTCCGCTGTCTCCACATAATCCTGATCAAATATACGCAATTACTTAAGACTCCCCCATGAATATATTGGGAAGAACTGAATCCGGTGGTAGTCAGAGAACTCACCGGACGAGGAGGCCGCGCGGCATGAAGTCAACAGTCCTCGGATGTGGGAGGAGGTACTTCGGAGGCCTTGAACAGCGCCTTCTGTGCGTCTTTGTGCGTCATGTCGTAGAGCTTTCGAAGCGTCTAGTGTTCGGCCGGGACGAACTCCCACAGATTGAATACCCATCTTTGGCACGGAAGAATCCGGCGGACAAGCATGACCTGGACCATGTTGACAAGCTTGATGTTCTTGTCCTTCATATTTTTGATGCAGTTCTGGAGTCCGGTCAGCTCTGCGAGTTCGCCTGTGTCAGGCCCTTCCTTTCCCGGAGGTGAGCGCGGGGGTTCGGATCGAGTGGGGCCGCCGCCTAGTTGGCGTCGCGTGGCTCGATGATGTAGAACCACCCCTTTTACCACCCTTTCACGGTCTCCGTGAAGGAGTCGCTAAGCCAAGTGACGTTAGGCATCTTGCCCACCATGGCCCCTCCGCACTCCGCTTGCTGGCCGCTCACGATCTTCGGCTTCAAGCAGAAGATTTGTAGCCACAAGCCAAAGTGAGGCTTGATGCGGAGGAAGGCCTCGCATACGACGATAAACGCCGAGATGTTGAGGACGAAATTTGGGGCTAGATCATGGAAATCTAGCCCGTAGTAGAACATGAGCCCGCGGACGAAGGGATGAAGTGGAAATCCCAGTCCACGGACGAAGTGGGCGACAAACACGACCCTCTCATGAGGTTTCGGAGTTGGAATGATCTGCCCGGCGTCCGGTAGCCGGTGCGCGATGTCTGCGACCAAGTATCTGGCCGTCCGAAGATTCGCGATATGCTTCTCCTTCACGATGGAGGCCACCCACTTGCCTCCTGCTCCAGACATGTTTAGTTGTGCAGAGAAGACTTGGGCTAGGGCGCTGGAGCTCGAGGAGGCAAGGGTGAGCAAAGGAGGAAGAAGGCGTGGGTAAAAATGGGGAACCCTTATCCCTTTATAGAGGCGACGAAAGCAGTGCGCCTCCCCACTTGCCCGTTGAGAAGCGCTTACTTCCCAAGCGCCATGATTGATGGCACGGTGGGATTACCCATACCCGTATTGATGAGAATCCCGTGATAAGGGGACACGATCTCTGCTTTGACAAGACGTGTCAAGAAAACCGCCTCGCAATATGCGTTGTGGCTGGTTGTGGGAAAACGGTTCGAATAATGACCCGACCATAATGACATGTCACGTTGTCTAAAAAAGTTGTCAGCAGATTGCATTTGTGAAATATCATTCTCTCTATGGTGGTATGTGAAGATCATTTTGCAGATCCGGACACGGTTTAAGTGTTCGATAATTACTTTGGAGTATTCAGAGAAAGGAACCCGCCTTGCAATGCCGATGACAAGACTGCGTGCCGGACTCATCGTCGTTGAAGCCTGGTTCAGGGGCTACTGAGGGAGTTCTGGATTAGGGGTTATCCGGACAGCCGGACTATATACTTCGTCCGGACTATTGGAGCGTGAAGATACAAGACTCAAGACTCCATCCCGTGTCCGGATGGGACTCTCCTTTGCGTGGAAGACAAACTTGGCGATCCGGATATTATATTTCCTTCCTTGTAACCGACTCCATGTAAACCCTAGCCCTCTCTGGTGTCTATATAAACCTGAGAGGTTGGTCCATAGAAGGCCGATCACGATCACAATCGTAATCATCATAGGCTAGCTTCTAGGGTTTAGCCTCTATGATCTCGTGGTAGATCTACTCTTGTACTACTCATATCATCAATATTAATCAAGCAGGAAGTAGGATTTTACCTCCATCGAGAGGGCCCGAACCTGGGTAAACATTGTGTCACTTGCTTCCTGTTACCATCAGCCTAAGACGCACAGATCGGGACCCCCTCCCCGAGATCCGTCGGTTTTGACACCGACAATCACCGTGTCAAATGGTTGATGCACACGAAGAGCAGTTGAATGTACTAAGATTGTTGACAAATGTAATATGTAACATAAAAAAGGATGGCCTGATATAATTTACATATAAGATGACTGGCTAAGCAGGATGGCATTGCAAAATTCACATATATTATGCCTGGCTAAACAAGATGGCGTTGCATAATTCACATAAATGATGAATAAACTAAACAGATGGCATTCACACAAAGGATGTCTAAACTAAGCAGATGACATATTTGATGTATAAAGTAAGCAATGCAAGACACCATATGCATGATATAACCAACATCAGCATGCCAAGTTAGAGCGAAGACCTCAGGGGGTAAATAGGAGTTGTCTTCTCCTTCTGAATCCCCCTCAGAACAGATATCTTCCTCTCGATTACAATCCGAAATGCGTGGAGGGGGCTGCCTTTGCGCCTACCATGGAGCGACGTCTGCATGAAATTTTATTGCCATGCAAGGCTCGTCTCTTTTGCTCTACATGTTCAGTTCCATTGTTTACAATAACTGGCCTGCATAGGAATAAAACATAGGAGATTATGTAAGGAGTGCATGCAGAAATCCAGAGTGATGGTAGCAACCTGTGGATAGACCCAAAACAAATATAGCAGGTAGATAATGGCTCCAGTTAAAAAATACAGATAATGGCTTCTTTACTGTTTGTTTCCCACCCAACATGAAACTCATAGTAGACACCGGAGATTAACCAGATAGTACATAGATACTATTGATAGCGGACCCGATATGTACCGCACAACCATTTAAAAACTCAAGTTTGACCATTGTTTGGAGCTGACTCAGAGTTTAATTGGTGAACAGGACGATAAAGTAGCATGTAATATTAAGCGATGCATAACGTAAGCAGACACGAAAGAGTGCGACCTCTCTTGCGGACCCATGTAGTCCTCGAGGTCATCTGCTCTATTGATGATGGTAATGCAGTTTTCATTGCTGCCAGCGGCGGGGAAGAAGATCTAAGGTGGCGAAAGACAGTCTGGAGGCCGGATCCCTGTTGTGTTGGACCCTTCTGTCGTTGGAGCAGTTGAGCTGGGGTGGACGACGGTGCAGCAGGAGCGGGACAAACCACGCAAGGTTTTCTTTGACAACTATGTGTAAAAGAAGTAATTCTAAGTGCTCGTTTGAATTGGAGGATTCCAACAATGCAGGGATAGGAAATAGACAGGAATAGGATAGGAATGCACGTGCAAAACAGAGAATTTAGAAACACATGATTTCTGCCAATCTGGGTGTTTGATTCACAACAATTGGAAGACCATAGGATGCAAAGAAGCATGGTGAGATTAAGTCAAACCACAAGAAAATGTACGGTTATACTGCTATTATGCTACTATCTCTTAGTCTTCTGCTTCATGAATAGGAATTTGAAAAGGAGGACACATGAAAATTAAAATTCCTACATTTTTTCTTTCAAGGAGACACTAAAGGAACAAATCTGTGTGCTCAGTGGACAATATATGTAACATGTAGAGTAAAAAAGAGATGCAACAAGTGTACAACCTCTTTGGCGAAGCCATGTCGATCTCAGCGAGATTGGGTTGGCCGATGAGGATGCTTCGGCTGACTTTGCTATCGGAGGAGGGGAAGAAGATCTTAGGCGTCTGGAGATGGAGCCCGAGGTACTGCTCCGCTGGGATGGAGGGTTTCGTCGTTGGAGCAGCTCCGGTGAGTTGTACGACGCCGAGGCTGAAGCAGGACAAGAGAGACAACGAACAACGTTAACCTGAGTGGAATTCTAATAGCACCTCCAATACATGACGTAAAATACATAGCCACAAAGTGCTAGATGTAAAATACATCAGCCGCTCATCTCTGAACATAACTGTCGCAACTGAACTTAATTGTCGAAACTGAACTTAACTGAACTTAACTGTCGAAACTGAATTTTGCTGTCAAAACTAAATTTTGTTGTCGAAACTGAACGCACTAGCAAGGTGAGGCTACACGTCGGTCGACTGACTTTTTCATCTCTGGTCAGTCGATTTTACAGCTGTTGGATACGAAATCAAGGGCCTGCGGTTCATCTTCAACCTCCACCCCCTGAGCCGCTAGCCACCACCGGCCAAACAGCAGCCCCCCGTCTCCCGCGGCCGGCGGTGCACCACCCCGCTTGCCCCGAAAACACTCCCCACTGCCGGTCCACCGCCGCCCCGGCCATCCCTCTAGGCCCCCTCGTGCCGAGCTTTTTCTCCGGCGATCCCCATGCCAACGCCCGCCACCCATGGCCACCACCGCCCCATCCTCGAACCCTAAGATAGATAGTGGGGTACCTCTCCGTGAGCCCCCTCCTGCTGCGGCTGGTTCTTCCTTCACTGGCGAGCCCCCCCCCCTGAAAATCAACTGACCCAAAAGTCAATTCAGTCGACTGAAGTGTAGCTAAATCGGAGCAGCATCGCAAGCAAGAGCAAGAGCGACAGCAGCAGCGCGAGCAAGAGCAATAGCAAGAGTAGACCACGTAGGGGACCAAGAGCAAGAGCAGAGCAGCAGCGCGAGCGAGAGCTAAAGCAGCAGCAGCTCCTACTAATGTGGACGTCGCCGCCGAGGGAGCGACGCCGTGGAGGAAGTGGCCGGCGATGCCGCCGTGGATGGAGCCGCGCCGTGTCGGCTCGGGACCGAGCGCCGGTAGCACCGTGAGATCGAATCAAGAAGGAAATGCGGCGATTAGTGTACAACCTCTTTGGTGGCGCCGATTAGGCCGCAGCTTCATCCGAGGAAACGGTGATGATGATTCTCTTCCAGTGGTGTAGGTGAAGACGGCGGTGTGGGAATGGAGGTTGCGCAAAAGACGAGGGGAACATCGGGGCAGCTCCTTGGAGGTGGAGGACGGGGTGGCTGAACCGGTGAGACGATGAGATCGACGATGGATCCTCATCCGGTACGGTGGATGAGGGACGTCCAGGTGTTGCTGTGGACGACATCATCGGGGAAGAGGCTCCGGCTAGGTGGCGGACGGAGCAGAGTGTGGGGTTTCGTCGCGGGTTTTCGCGGCCTCGGTGTACAAATGGGTGGGCGGATGGGATGGTAGTGGGGAACCATGGCTTAGAGACGCGCTTGTCCGAAATGTGGGTAAGTTACAAAAGTACCACCACCGATTTGAGGCGGTTCTTTCGGTTCAGGGGTACCACGGGCATTTCACGTGTCGGGATTTCACAGGAGGTGGGAGTTTTCGTGCGCATTGTAATTTCGGAATAGCAAGGCGCGGGTTGAGATGGAGGGAGTTGTCGGAGCACAACGAGACAAAGATATATCTTAAATATTTTGGGCTAACAAGGCGCGGGTTGAAATTTCCGGACAGGCCTAACATGTACTGTACCAAATCAATGCGCACTACAAATGTCATTCAAAACTTTGAAGCCATGTTATGTTCAATTAAAATATTCCGCTACGTGTATAATGCATGCAACCTACTACTCAAATGAACGTTTTAGTGCATTCCAAACGTATATACTACCGCTTCAATATGAACTAAATTTGAATTCGTTTCTCTATTTGAATAAGATCTCTGAGAATGATTATTGTGAAGTCAAAGCATTTGAATTTGTTTCTCTGTTTTAATAAGATCTACAATCATCATTATTGTCAAGTTAAACCATCGTTTGTGTATTATCTTCACAGCACACCACATGATTAGTCTCGAGTTACATATGAACTATGTATACTATATGAACTCGAACTAGATTTTTTGAATCCACTTTATTTTGATTTCAAATCACATTACATTTCTAGATCTAGCTAGATCTTCATAATCTAAACCATGTCTCATATGTATAATGTGTTTATCACATTATGTATGGTGCCCCGCCCCCTACGCCTACAAGTATTTAGATGTGAGTTGCAAACACCACACATTACCACAAATTCAAATAAAATGTGAGAATGTTCGATATATAGTATTGTTTAGATTATTCGATATTTAGTTGTAAGCTGCAAACACCACACATTATCACAAATTCAAATAAAATGTGAGATTGTTTGATGTATAGTATGGTTTAGATTGTTCGGCATTTAGTTGTGAGTTGCAAACGCCACGCATTATCACATTATGGTATAACATGTGCACAGCACGTGTATCACCTCTATATTCATGCATGCAATGTTTAAAACACTATGATCTCCTGTTCAAATATATGAATCCGCTTTCATATCAAATAATGATCTTTGTTAGTCTCTTACACCCACACAATCCTCTAACCTTTGTAGCTACCACTAACTTTCTCTCGTGCATGCACACACCCTCCTCGCCCTCCCCCTCCCTCGGCATTCTATCCACCGGGCACATTCATTTTTTTTCTTTAGGTCGTTCTCCCAGAGTCTTCACAGCTCCTTTCTGACACACACCGATCGATAAACCTCTCCAGTGATGCCTGCCTACAACATACACACACACCTTCAATGTCCTCCTTTATGTGTCCTTGCCTCGTGTCTCTCATACAGTCAGACACACGTGCAAACTCTCGCCCCTCTTTTCATCGATCTCACAACCGCACACTCCTCCCCCTATCTAGCTAGTAGTTGGGCCTCTCGCACCACCTCCTAGCTCCATTCTCTCTGTCTATCCCGTCTCGCTAGGCCTTATTTGCCTCTAACAAATGGACGTACACCGACTGGTCTCTCGCTATACATATAGCTAGCTAGGTCCTTATAACTCGTTTTTACCCACACGTCGATCGATCTACCTCATTAGTTGTGTCTCTCCCTTCCTCCGACAAACAACAATTGATCTACCGATCTAGTTAGGTTTGCTTACCAAACACATGGTTCCCCTTCATCATCCATGGATGTGTCCCGATAGATCTATCACGCACAGGCACACACAGAAACACATCCCCACTCTTATTGATAACATTGCAGTTCCACCCTCAGTTTATCTAGTAGGCCTCTCCCACCATCTCCGAGAAGCAACTCCATCACCCATCCAGCACTCTACCCCTCTCCCTCCCTCTCCCTCCCTCTCTCTCTCCTCTCTCTCTCTCTCTGTGTGTCCCATCATATTTCCCGTCCTTCAGTTATGTATGGATGTCGACCGATCTCCCTCAAGACATAGCTGGGTCTCTCCTTCTCAACACATATACGAGTCGTTCTACCTCTATAGTTAGGCCTCTCCCTACCCCTCCCCCATCCCCCTCCCCCCCCACACACACCGATACATCGAGCGCTCTAGTCATGTCTCCCTGCCACACACAAACTTGACATGTGCCCTCTAACGTTCCGGTAGGCCAGTCGCCCTATATCTTTGACTTGCACACGCACACACACAATTTCGATGGCTCTCTTCATCGATCTCTCACCCACCCACTTGATCCTCTCTTCGACTCTATCAATAGCTATGACCCCTCCCTCTCTTCTCGTGGATTACCCAACCCTCTATGTATGATATGGATAGGCCTCCATTTCACACACATTGCACGCAAAATTTTGTTTGAGATGTCATCGACACATATTCCCACAAATAATTCACGAAATCAACCCCCACCCCACCCCCGCCCCCACCCCAAAACAAAAACACTCACGAATGCGGTTTGTATCTCTCACACACACCCACGTAGGTGGGGGACGTGCAGGAAGAGAAGAGGTGCATGCACGGCGCACGTACTCCCGTCTCTTTCCCAACCACACCCGCGCGGGTACACGGTGGAGCTCAATTCTGTACGAAAAAGGCAGCCCACGTGGTAATTTGGCACGTGTACTGGTTGTCCACTTGGTGGAGGGAGGATCGTCTACCACGGGTGAACAAACAAATTTCAAGTTGACGTGTTATGTTAAAAAAGAGGCAAACCATGTGGGGCCTACCTTAGATGCAAGACTTTTGATGTGTCCCGTCAACTCGCAGAACGAGGAGAAGCTTGCTTAGTACGCCATCTCCCCCGCCCACGGGCGCGGTGGCTCGCAGGATGAGGTGAAGCTTCCTCCGCCTTATGCCCACTCCCTCGCCCATGCGCGCGGTGGCTCGCGGGACGAGGAGAAAAATTTACTACTCCCTCCATTTACTCCTCATCCCTACTACCGTGGTTATAGAGATTACATCATATTGCTTGGAATATATATGTCCTTTAGTAGATTTCAATATGAACTACTAGTACATACTCCAAACACTGATGTATATAGACGTATTTTAGAGTGTAGATTCACTCATTTTGCTCCATATGTAGCACTCTCCCTCGCCCCTCGACCCTCTCCCACGTGGTGGACGTGCAGCAATTCATTCGGTCTCATATAGCCAAAACGATATATACTGCACTACCATTATTGCTCGACTTCCCGAAGAGGTGAAGAGCCAATCGCAAGGTTAATATTTTGGAGATGCCAAGCGCAAGGTTACAGGAGAACGAGTAGTAGGTGCCGCGTCATTTATAAATAAAGTTTTTTTTCTTCAGTGGCACGTACGCAATATGATAGGTTCATATGGAGAGAAAAGGAAACCGCTCCACTATATACATAGTCAGGACGGGCCAGCCTACACAGTTGCTTCTGGGGTTGCTCTCTTCACACTCTCGCACAAAACGATTGTGGCCACATCTCTAACATCCGGTGGATCACGTCCGCTTGGGGAAGGGTGGATGCTTAGTGTAGATCACGGTGGCCGCCGACGGCAAAAAAACCCTTGTCGGCACGTCCCGATCGGGGTCCCGTCGTTCTCTCTCACAAAGCGGTGAGGTTGCCTTCGTCCCTTGCTCCTTTGCCGCGGCGTGGGCGATTGCCTCCTCCGCCGCCCTCCTCAAGGTTGAGCTCGTCCTCGGTACAACTCCTTTACAACCAGCTTGCACCATCGCTCCAGCTGCCCACATCACTCCTTGTGGATATTTCTCTACTTCTTTGCCCCTTTTATACCTCTCTTGGCTTCTCGTCATTGTATTTGTGATGAGTTTATGTCTCATCAACTAGTCCTAGTAATCTTATTCTAATCATGCTTCTTCAATTTCTTTGCCACATGGATGCTCATCTTGATTTTGGTGAAACTGCACAAAATGATCCGATGGTCAAAAGGTTGCAAACTTCATTTATTAGGAAGCTCGAACGTTGCCAGCAAATTGAAGCCTGATCAGGGTTCATGGTTCAAGGGCTAGGGACTGCATGGATCATTTTTTTTCTTTAGCTGCCTCTGTTCCAAAATAAGTGTCAACTATAGTAGTAGTACAACTTTGTACTAAAGTTTGCACAAAGTTGAGACACTTATTTTGGAACGGAGGGAGTACATATTTCCTATGATCTATCAATCATTGAGATGCAATAGCATGCATGTTAGTCTCCTTTGTATTTGATGAAATGTTCCAACGGGCAACCTTGGGACTTAAGATACATGTAATGAAGTGGAAGCTTCATAGCATTGTACAAATTTATCTCGTTGATAAATTACAAGATCGTACTATCTTAGTACTTCCTCCGTTCCTAAATATAAGTCTTTGTATAGATTTCGCCATGAACCACATGCGGATGTATATAGATGCATTTTAAGTGTAGATTCATTAATTTTGTTCCGTATGTAGTTCACCTAGTGGAATCTCTACAAAGACTTATCTACTAGTAATAGGTAGCCCCCACTACTAGGAATTCTCTATCCTCTCCTTGAGCCACATCATCAAAATTGATGTAGCCATTAGATGAAGTAAATCAGTCCATAATAGCCATCTGATCTAGACGTTGAGAGGCTCCGCACTAAGCCACATGCAAGCATGTAGAAATACCGTGGCACATGCATGTGAGTGGGTTTTAAATCACATCAACATGTCTGCATGCAAGCATGCACCGGTAGCATGCATGTAAGTGAGCTTTTAAGCCCCATTAACATGTCAAAATTAAAAATATAATCCCATTATCCAGTAGGAGTTGGCTGACCTTTTTTCCTTGTGTGGGATGATCTAAATGATGATGGGAGTTTATTTAGTTTGGCTACCACATTAGTCATGCGGTTATAGGGTTTTTTTTAGTTCTATGAAATCGATAATTTTGCGCAGAGAGATATACCGCTGTTCCACGGCAACGCGCGGGGACTTATCTAGTAATATTTAGGAACGAAGGGAGTACTATGTAAAGAGTTAGGTGTCACACGGTGATAGTGTGAGGTGGGCCATGTAATCACTGAGCCTGCGTGTTTTCACTGCTCTTGCACTCCTCCGCTGTAAGAATGGAGAAAATTGTAATCTAGAGTACTAGTACCTCCTTTCACCGAAAGCGTGGGACATCCAGCAGTCCTACCACCTCAGTAATAAAGACCAATGAGCCGTCAAATCACATAGACCCAGTAGTAAGTTAGACGGACGAAGCAACCATCACTCTTGCGTCAGTGAGAGGTCGCGTCCACTCTGCCCAGGCATGAATGCGGCACCGATTCTTTGGAGCGGCGCTGACCGTTTAGGGCGGGAAGCGCGCGCGGGCGATGGAGGGGCTTTGGGTGGGCCAGGCTGGTCAGGAGCAGGCGTGGCAGATGTCCGCATGTCCCTACCAGACACGCCCGGAAACAAGAGGATGCACCGACTCTCGCGGCTAAAATCGTACACTACACAACATCTCTCTGTAGGAGTAGGTCGATCTATCGCACTCTCTAACACACACATGCTGTTAAACACACACACGCACACGCACGCACCTTGGTCCCGTTGCACCTTCTAACGTGACTTATTACACCTAGACGGAGGGAGTAGTAAGTATACGAGATATGGTGGCACACTGACTTAAGTTGAATACAAGTGCCCAAAATTTGTGTGCATGTTATAATAAGGATTCACTTAAAATAGTACGTGAGCGAACAGAGGGATCAATTGGACAGTGTTCACGAGCAGTAGCGAGATGTGTGAGGTAAGATACACCGTTGGCGCTTTTAATTTTTCTTATTAATTTGTTTGTTTCACCCTCTGACTGGTGGGACCCAACGTACTATGTGGAGAGAGGTAAGGTGACTAAGGCTGCATTATTTCTGCACCAATGTGGATAGTCTTACCACCAAAGCCACATGACACGATTATGATTGAAATCCCAATGACTCCCACACACACACAAAAACACGGCATGCTTGTCACACGAATGCAGGAATGTATAAAAGGTTATTTTCCTCTCGTTGAACATAACGGGAGGGTTGTGTAGCTGGTTAGCCTGTTCGCTCATCAAACTTGAGGTCTCGGGTTCGATAACTACACTTGAGCATAATTTTTGCCAGGAGGATTCTTTGACTGGTTAAAATGTTTTCTAGGGTTTGCACGCTTCACACTCTCTCTCCAGTATATATATACACGCTGGAGCCTCAGCGCTTGTAGATTCTCTCTTCACACTCTCTCGCCCTCTCCCGCTAGAGCCTCAGCGCTTGTAGTTGCTCTCTTCACACTCTCTCGTTGTCAGTGTCAAAACCGGCGGATCTCGGGTAGGGGGTCCCGAACTGTGCGTCTAGGCGGATGGTAACATGAGACAAGGGACACGATGTTTTACCCAGGTTCGGGCCCTCTTGATGGAGGTAAAACCCTACGTCCTGCTTGATTAATATTGATGATATGGGTAGTACAAGAGTAGATCTACCACGAGATCAAGGAGGCTAAACCCTAAAGCTAGCCTATGGTATGATTGTTGTAATGTATGTTGTGTCCTATGGACTAAAGCCCTCCGGTTTATATAGACACCTGAGAAGGCTAGGGTTACACAGAGTCGGTTACAATGGTAGGAGATCTACATATCCGTATTGCCAAGCTTGCCTTCCACGCCAAGGAAAGTCCCATCCAGACACGGGACGGAGTCTTCAATCTTGTATCTTCGTAGTCTTGGAGTCCGGCGGACGATGATAGTCCGGCTGTCCGGACACCCCCTAGTCCAGCACTCCCTCAGTAGCCCCTGAACCAGGCTTCAATGACGATAAGTCCGGCGCGCCTAATGTTCCGCATTGCAACCTCCTTTGAATAATCCAGAGAAGATCATGAACACCAGGATAGTGTCCGGTTATGCAAAATAAATTCCACATTCCACCGTAGAGAGAATAAAATGTACACAAGTCCAATCTGCTGACGTATATTGCGGCATGTCATCACACCGCTACCAAGCCTTTACTTGAATCGTTTTTTATTATACCACCTCAGCACGTTTAGCGAAGTGGTTTCCTTGGCACGTCTTGTCGAAGGAGAGATCGTGTTCCCCTTATTCCGGGATTCTCATCAATACGGACGTGGGTAACCCAACCGCGCCATTGATGATGGCGCTTGGGAGATAAGCGAGTTTTACCAGGCCGGTGGGGGCGCATAGTCTTCGCCCGCCTATATATAAGGGATAAGGATTCGCCTTTTCACCCACGCCTTCTTCCTCCTTTGCTCATCCACCTCTGCACACTCAAGCTCCAACGCCCAAGCTCGTGCATCTCATCTTAACCCTCCCCGACCATGTCCGGAGGGGGAGGCAAATGGTTGGCTTCCACCGTCAAGGAGGAGCACATCACCAAGCTGCGCAGCGCCGGATACCTTTCCGGCGATATCGCGCACCGGCTGCCCGACGACGGGCAGCTCATCCCTACCCCCGGGCCCCATGAGAGGGTCATTTTCCTTCCCCACTTCCTCCACGGACTGGGCTTTCCACTTCACCCCTTTGTCCGGGGACTCATGTTCTACTACGGCCTGGATTCCACGATCTGGCGCCGAACTTCATCCTCAACATCTCGGCGCTCATCGTCGTGTGTGAGGCCCTCCTCTGCATACGGCCCCACTTTGGCTTGTGGCTCAAGACCTTCAACGTCAAGCCGAAGGTAGTGAAGGGCACTTTGGAGAGTCTTGGGCGCTATGTTGGGCAAGATGCCCAACGTCCTCTGGTTCGAAGGGGCCTTCGTGGACTCCGTCAAGGGGTGGCAATCGGGGTGGTTCTATATCACCGAGCCGCGCGACCCCGTGTGGGCGGCGGCCCCCGAGTTTAGATCTGGTATCCCCACGCAGCTCACCTCCTGGAAAGAGAAGGGCTTGCTGTGGGGTAATCCGAAGGAGCTGACGGGACTCCGAGCCTGTATCCAGAAGCTGGTGAACAAGAAGCTCAGGCTCGTCGACGTGGTCCAAGTCATGCTCGTCCGCCGGATCCTCCCATGCCAAGAACGGGCATTTAATCTGTGGGAGTTCGATCCAGAACAGCACCAGGCGCTAAGCGAGGCTCTTCGACACGACGTACGAAGGCGCCTGGAGGGTGCTGTTTAAGGGCGCCGAAGCCCCCGCATCCGCGACGGAAGATCGCGGATTTCGCTCGCAGCATCCAGCTGACGAGGTAAGTGATTCAACCCCTTTACGGGACACTTGTTGTAAATAGATTGATTCTAAGAGGGTTTCAATCTCCCTTTTCCTTTGACAGGAATGGATGAAGAAGGCCGAGCAGCTCGTCTGCCCGGCTCCCATGCCAGAAGACCCAGTGAACGCCCGTCTAGCGGGGCTGCTGGTTTCGGCACCGCACATGGTGCCGGAGAAGAAGGCCAAGAAGACGGCCACGGGGACTCGAAAGAGTTCCTGTAATCAGGCGTCCGATGACGAGGCGGACTCCTCCCCCGAAGATGAGGAGGAGGAAGAAGACTCTCTCCCGGAGGAGGGAGAGAGGAAGAGGAAGGCTTCCCCAACAGGGGAGGCCGAAGGGTCTAAGAGGGGGAGAACTATCCCCCCGGACAGCTCCGCCAACACCGACGTTGGCGAGGAGGAGTGGCCTTCAAGGGCCAGGCCTCCGGCGAGATCGTAAGTATCCGGATCCCTGATATGCAATTTCTTTCATGTCACATAGTGTCCTTCTAATGCCGCATACTGTCCATAGTCCGGCCGATGATGATCTCCCCGCTTCATCGAGCGGGTCGTTGGCCCCGTCGGATGTGGATTCACTTCCGACTGCCTCTACCCCCCGCGCCGATGAGGGCGTCGAGGTGGGATCCCAAAAGGGCCCCATCGGGAGGAGGCTCGGGCGCCGCAAGGCAGCCTCCGGACTTTTTGCGCCGACTCTCGTCGGAACTGTAGTGGTTCGAGTCCGGCAGCTGCCCTTCGAAGAAGGGCAAGACCGTGACTCGCGGCCTCCGCCCAACCGGGCGCGGATAACTTTTGGAGGTGCTCAAAGGCGCTTCCATCGAGGAAGAACACCGTACTGTTATGAGTGCGGTGATTCAGAAGGTCCAGCTCGCCAAGAGCGGGCTGACCGAAGCCTGCAATAGCCTTTTAACAGGCTTTGAGGTAAGAAGTTAAAATTATGTAATGTAATACCGCATAGACAGTAGCCTCGATGCTCGGTTCGGTGTTGGAAAGAAAAGCGGATGAGGATCTAAAAGATATTCGCAGTTGCTAATAAATTATGTCAACATGGGTTTGCAGGTTGTCTTTGCTGACCTCTGCCGACTTGCTGCGGAGGTTGGTACATTAAAGCAAGATCTCGGCGGTCGGCGAGAGCTCGCCATGCCAAGAGGCAGCTCGAGGACAAAGAAGGTGAGTAGCACCACTTTGAATTGTTACCTTCTGAGAAAAGGATTTTGGTGCAATAAAATTAACAAGGATAATATGGGTATTGCGGGGCCACAAGCGAGGTGGCAGCCACGGAGGACGCCAGGTGTCATGACGAACGCAGATCTTGCCATGGAACGGGCAGAGCGAGAAAAGCAGGAGGCACAGGTGGCGGAAGTGCGGCAAGAGCTCCAGGCTCTCATGGAGAAGCATGAGATCTTGGAGCGCAACTCCAAGACTCGAGAGTCCGAGCTTGCCTCGGCTCTCGAAAGTGCCAAGTCCGCCAAGGCCGAGGCCCATAAGGCCCTTTAGGAGGTTGAAGATGTGAAGAACATAGCGGCGGGTAAGGTATTTTTCATGCAAAGCAAGCATGTTAATGTAAACTACCTGACAATTACCCGCATTCGGAGCTCTCCAGGGGCGTTTGCAGATCTGCCGCGTAGTGTGTCCGATGCGCCGCATTCTACCGTGGCGAGGAGGGAGCTCGACGGAGAAGGTCTTCGGTCTCGACGCTGAGGCCGGCCATCAGTGCCCCAAGCGACCAGTCAAGCAGCTGGTCGAACTCCTAAGGTAGTGAGGAGGCCATGAAGGGCCTTATAGTCCGGTGTGGCTGGACAGGCCATGCACAGGATCTACGCCGGCCTCGTGGGGCGGCTGGTGGATGCGTGCCCACGGGTGGAGGTCATCTAGCGCTCCGCTTTGTATTGAAGGTGCTCGTCGGGCCCTTGCCCGCATTAAAGGTGCTGCTGGGCAGGCTGGATGCGAGAAGCTTCTTACCGACCCACCGCCACGGGCAAGGAGTATCGACGCCGAAATGTATTATAAAACTTTCTGAAGGAGCCCGCGATATTGCGGATGAGTGCCCTAGAGATGTAATTTTTGAGTAAACCTGCTATGTATTATCCTGCGCTGAAAACTTTGTTCATTTGCGCTTTAAGCAACTCTTTTTAATTTAAAATATTACCTTCATGCGGCCATTTATAAAATCGAGAGATGGCAAGTCGTTGGCTTCAGCCCCCAAGCCATAAGTCTTTGGGGTGTTAGGGATAACTTGAGCACTCTTGTTCCCATTTTGGGTCCATCTAGGGAGGCGCTCAACACAACGAACCAGGCAACCGGACTTATAGTGCTTGAACACTCTCACTTAGCCATAGAATTCTATAATTTTAAATTTGGAAGCCCCTAGTATTGGAAGACCGAATTGAGGCGCTATCCACGCCTTCGGACATTATCCGAACTTCGCTCAAGCGGCGTGAGTCTTTAGGACCGAAAAGACCTCTCGAACAGCGACCAGATCTCGCCTTATCATGCCGGTCAGTTTTAGCTTTCACCATCGAGGCTCTCGCCCAGCTCAACCAGGCGCGATTGCGGTGCTTCTCCCAGTGCCACCTTAGCCGACGGGCGGGCGTAAGGCACCAAAAGCGTGGGAGCAGGCAAACCCAACTATTGACCCAAGACATGATTCGAGCCGATTCATATAATGCTATAAGTTCGGGTGCCGCACTTGTGAAAGTGTTCGGACTTATCACACCATAATGCGGGAACGTAAGCCTCGGTGTATTAGGCCGTATCAAAATATCTGGTGCAAGATGTCATGTAATGAACATATATATGTAATAACAAGCAAAAAAGTGCTGCATCATTTATTAAAGGAAGTGCGCTATGAGTGCGATCGATCTGAGATAGTCTTGATAAGCAAGGGTTTTGGACTAATTAAACATGTCCCTCTCCAGGGATGGGCCGCATTCTTTACTCACCGGCTGTTGCATCATGAGTTCGGCAGGTTCACCGCCGGACAGGGCCTCTATCTAACGGAGTCCTGTGCATACAAAAAAGGAAAATAATAATAAAAAAGTGTGACACACTTGCGAGCCCCTGGTGTGGTCGAGCCGCACTCTGGGTCCATTGTGGTCGTGCCCCTTCCCCTGCGCCCATGGTACCTCCAAAGCGTAATGATGTACGCGGAGGGTTGTTCTTGCAATCATGCGAGGGCGGGGGTTAGGGCCGCATTACTCTGGCGATGCTCGGATCGTGCCACGTGGTCTTGGTTGGTGTTGCTTGAGCGATTTGGCTGTATCCGGCCGTTTAGCGGTCGGACTCAAAAATGCCTTAAAAGGCTGCTCAGACTCGCCGCGAGAGCATTGTATGTTCCTCCGTTCGGAGGGGCGTTCCGTATTTCCGTTGACCGTGATGACTCCACGAGGGCTGGCATCTTGAGCTTGAGGTATGCATAATGCGGCACCATGTTGAACTTCGCAAACGCGGTTCGTCCGAAAGCGAGCGTGATAGCCGCTGCAAAATGGGACTATGTCGAAGATTAACTCCTCGCCCGGAAATTATCCGGGATCCGAAGACCACTTCGGTGTGGTGAGCTGTACAATTGGCTTCCACACCGGTATGGCGCCTTTAAAGGTTGTCTTTGTAGGTTTAATCCTTGAGGGGTCTATGCCCATCTTGCGCACTGTATCCTGATAAAGCAGGTTCAGGCTACTGCCGTCGTCCATCAGGACTCTCGTGAGGTGAAATCCATCAACGATTGGGTCTAAAACCAATGCGGCGAGTCCGCCAAGACGGATGCTGGTCGGATGGTCTCTTTGATCAAAAGTGATCGGACAAGAGGACCATGGATTGAACTTCGGGGCGACTGGCTCCATCGCATATACGTCCCTTAGTGCACGCTTCCGCTTCCTCCTGGGTATATGGGTCGCGTAGATCATGTTCACCGTCCGCACTTGTGGGGGGAAACCCTTATGTCCTCTATTGTTCGGCGGTCAGGTCTCTTCCTCGTCGTCGCTGTTTAGCCCCTTGTCGTTGTTTTCGGCAATTAACTGGCCTGCCTGCTTGAACACCCAGCAGTCTCTGTTGGTGTGATTAGCTGGCTTTTCAGGGGTACCATGTATCTGGCATAAGCGGTCGAGTATTCGGTCCAAATTGGACGGACCCGGAGTGGTTCTTTTGAATGGCTTCTTCCGCTGACAGGGTTTAGAGCTTCGGAATCCGACGTTGACTGCCATATCCTCCTTGTCGTCGCCGTTAATGCGGCATTTATTTTTGCTTCAACGCGACCTGCCATTGTGGTCTTTAGTATCCGGACTGCCAGAATTTTTACTAAGGTTGTTGCTGCGAGCTAGCCAGCTATCCTCTCCCACGCAAAAGCGGGTCATTAATGATGTGAGGGCTGCCATGGATTTGGCTTTTCTGTCCCTGTGCGGGCTAGCCACTCATCGCGGATGTTATGTTTGAAGGCTGCGAGGGCCTCTGCATCCGGACGGTCGGCGATTTGGTTTTTCTTTGTCAAGAACCATGTCCAGAATTGTCTGGCCGATTCGTCTGGCTGCTGAATTATGTGGCTTAGGTCATCGGCGTCTGGTGGCTGTACATACGTGCCCTGGAAGTTGTCAAGGAATGCGGCTTCCAGGTATTCCCAACACCCAATTGACTCTGCGGGCAAGCTATTAAGCCAATGCCGAGCTGGTCCTTTAAGCTTGAGTGGGAGATACTTGATGGCATGGAGATCGTCGCCGCGGGCCATATGGATGTGAAGGAGATAATCTTCGATCCAAACCGCGGGGTCTATTGTTCCATTGTAGGATTCGATGTTTACGGGTTTAAACCCTTCAGGGATTTGATGATCCATTACTTCGTCAGTGAAGCATAGCGGGTGTGCGGCGCCTCTATATTGAGCAATATCACGACGTAGCTCGAGAGAGCGTTGTCTGCTATGTTCGGCCTGGCCGGGGTTATTGTATCCGGCGCGACGGTATTCGTCGTGGGTCGTGGGGTGCCCACGTGATCCGTAGATGGATCTGGATTGTCTTGCTTTGTCCTCCAATACATCTCGCAAGTCCGGCGGGTTCCCTCTTGGCTTCGTACTTTTGGAGCGATGCCGGGGTACGGTCTTGGTGGAGGGCCTGGATGCCTCTCTGTCGCGACCACGGGGTGGTCGGTCGGCCGTATCGTGCGTTGGTGATGAAGGTATGTATGCTTCTTCCTCTAATCGGGGAGCAACTTGCGTCTTGGGTAGCTTTTGAGGGCGTTCAAGTTTATACTCTTGACCGCGAGGACCTCGGTCCATCGATCGCCAGCAGAGTCTGATCAGCTTGAAGCTGCTGCTGCTTTTTCTTTAGGCTATTTGCCGTGGCGATAAGCCCTGCGTTTAAAACGCTCTTGTTGGCGGGATCCTCGGAGTGCACGAATTAAATGCTGTCGTTGAGGCTCGCCTCGTCTTGGAGGAGGTATATAGTTATAATCCTCGACCTCTTAAATGCCGCCCTCTCGTGAGGGCTTGCCTGCATCCTCCTGCGCTGAGTCTTCTTTGGAGGGATTATCTTCGGCACTCTCGGGGTATTATTATCTCTGTGCGGAATCTCCATTCTTACTATGGTGGGATTTAGAGTGGCGCCGCTAACGCCGGCGCTTGGGCTGTTTCTTTAAGGAATCTGCCTCCGCTGCTTCTTCACCGTCCCCATCTTGTGGGGTGTCCACCATATAGATGTCGTATGACGAGGTGGTCTTCGATTGCCTGTGGCGCTGGTTCTGTTAAATCTCGGCATCGCCGTCCATAGCGTCGATGTCTTTGGAGTCGTAGTCTAGCATGTCGGTTAGATCGTCGACAGTGGCTACAAAGTGGGTTGTGGGTGGGCTCGGAATTTCTTCGTCGTCCGTATCCCAACCATCCTGGCCATAATCCGGCCAGGGCTCTCCGGATAGAGAGAGATGTTTTAGTGAATTTAGGATGTCGCCAAAGGGCGAGTGTTGGAAGATGTCCGCGGCGGTGAATTCCATAACCGGCGCCCAATCAGATTCGATTGGCAGGGGCGTGGGAGGTCCGGAATCCGGCAAGGAGCCCGGCACCTCGGAGTCATGGGCTTCGCGAGGGACAAGGTTAGTGTTTGGCTCCATCGCCGTAGGAGTTGCAGTCCCCAAGGCGGTGTCCAACCACCGGTCCTCGATCTGGGCGATCGGCTCTGGACTAAGGGCCGGAGTGGATTCTTGTCTGCCACCAAAGGCCTTGCTCGCGGCAGAGCTAGATCATGCCTATCGTGTGATCTGGCGGGCGACTTGGCTGTGGCTCGAGCCCGTCGAAGATCAAGTCCCGCGGATGTCGGCCGTGAAGTTTAGGCTTCGAATCGACTGATGGCGGGCGTAGCTTTCAATCTGCTCCAGATGGCCAAGTGAATTAGCCTGCAGTGCGAAGCCGCCGAATACGAAGATCTGTCCGGGGAGAAAAGTCTCACCCTGGACAGCGTTGTTGTTTGAAGATGAGCCTATCGGTGATGACACAGAGGAACTCTCAATGAAAGCACCAATGTCGGTGTCAAAACCGGCGGATCTCGGGTAGGGGGTCCCAAACTGTGCGTCTAGGCGGATGGTAACAGGAGACAAGGGACACGATGTTTTACCCAGGTTCGGGCCCTCTTGATGGAGGTAAAACCCTACGTCCTGCTTGATTAATATTGATGATATGGGTAGTACAAGAGTAGATCTACCACGAGATCAAGGAGGCTAAACCCTAAAGCTAGCCTATGGTATGATTGTTGTAATGTATGTTGTGTCCTACGGACTAAAGCCCTCCGGTTTATATAGACACCGGAGAAGGCTAGGGTTACACAGAGTCGGTTACAATGGTAGGAGATCTACATATCCGTATTGCCAAGCTTGCCTTCCACGCCAAGGAAAGTCCCATCCGGACACGGGACGGAGTCTTCAATCTTGTATCTTCGTAGTCTTGGAGTCCGGCGGATGATGATAGTCCGGCTGTCCGGACACCCCCTAGTCCAGGACTCCCTCACTCGCCCTCTCCAGATCTAAACAAGACTTCGTTGGCCTCTCTCTCTCCCCTCACTGCTGCTCAAAGAGCCGGTAGGATCCGTCCGCTGGGAAGGGAAGGAGGCTTAACGCTGTCGCTGTCGGCGAGGGAGGGAATCCAATACTGGCGCAGCTGTTCACTTTCCACCCAACGGCGGCGCGGGAGGGCCTCCGACCCCTTCTTCTTTGTCGTCGTCCCGTCGCCCATCGAACCACGCCCCAAGAACCTTAAGGTATAATTTACTTACTCCACATGCATTGCTCTAGCTGCATGTATACCATGAATCTAGGACGTGGTTCATAGAGGAAAGGAGTGGGGGGAAGTAGTGCGAAAAGCTGTACTCCCTCCATTCCTAAATATAAGTCTTTGTAGAGATTTTACTAGGACTACATACGGAGCAAAATGAATGAATCTACACTCTAAAATGCATCTATATACATCCATATGTGGTTCAGAGTGGAATCTTTACAAAGACTTATATTTAGGAACGGAGGAAGTATATAGCATGAATCTAGGACGTGGTTCAAAGAGGAAATGAAGGGGGAAAGTTGTATAGCATGAATCTAGGACGTGGTTCAAAGAGGAAAGGAATGTGGGAAAGTAGTGGGGAAAGTTGTATCACATAAATCTAGGACGTAGTTCAAAGAGGAAAGGAAGGGGCGAAAGTACTAGTTCAAAAAGGAAAGGAAGGGACAAGGCTGTAGAGTTTGAGCAGGACTAGATTTGCTGCGCTCACATAGGGAAAGCTGTCTAAAGATAACAAAACTGGGACCAACACAAATATGCTCCTTGGTTGTTTGTTCTTTGTTGCAACAGACTGTGCATGACCACAGTACATCGGTAGATGCACATGGTGCTGGTGCGTCCACTGTCCCGTGCAACTCATTAGCCGTGTTAATCTAAGGCCCTCTTTGGTTAAAAACTCCCTAGTCCCTACCAGCTTGGTTACAGGGACTAAACATGGACTAGAGGTTATTAAATGACATGCTAAAAGACCATGTTACCCCTAGTAATGAACTAATAGAAACAAGGTGCGATGTGTGGCAGGGGCAACTGTTGGAAAAAGTCCCAAAAAGACTCCCTCGGGGTCTTCTTTCTTTAGTCCCAAATGCCCACTTTTAGTCCCTAAAAGTCCCTCCTGTTTGGTTTAGATGGAACTGACACGGAGGTTCTTTTTTTCCTACACCAAAATGTCCCTGTAAACAAACACCCTCTAATAATGCCGCTGGAAAATTGATGCAATGCCACAGTTAAAAGCAAATTACATGTTTAACGGATTTTATTGTTAATATAATCTCTATGTTAATATTAAGCAATGCCACCGTTTGAGAAATGCTACTGTCTTGCTTTATTTCCCATTTAGATAAGGTAGATGCTTCTTTTTGTTGGCTTCTGTGTCATCCACCGTTATTGACCATTAATTGTTTCCTTTGCACCTCTGTGTAAACAGGGTTATCTACTTCACCCCATTGCCATTGTGACCTTTTGTTGCACTGCATAAAACATTTTTGTTTTAAGAGTGTTTTGTGCAGTTCAACCAAAATGTCACACCGACAACGTTGCTTGATTGCTTGATCTTAGTGGAACTGCACAAGAGGAGATCTTACTTCCTATCCGTTAAGGCGAATTGGTTCAGATCTTCTTCTTGTGAGTTGTTTGAATTTCGCGTCATGAGAGGTCACTACTAGCCTTCTTTCACATGATTCTACAGTGTGCTTTCATATGTTGTGCTACTTGTACGATAATGTTGCTTGATTTTAGTGAACTGCACAAATGGAGACAAGACTTCCAATCTGTATGTGCACCGTAATATCCCATTGAGGTAAGATAAGGATATTTCACAACTGCTGGCCTGTATTTTGCCACTTTCATCAGAAAATTAAGTTTAGTACTATACTTGTGCTCCCTAATTGACATGCCAAATCTTACATTGACATGCCACTGATTTCATCCATATGATTGAGCTTTGTCATCTCTATTGGTGTTGTGCTACTGTTTAGATACTGTCATGAAAAAGTGGTATTGTCCTTGAGAAGTGCTTCATCTGTGTTGTTTTAAATATTTTCTTTCCTTTTTTCGAGCAAACGGATGCTAGCATTTAGTAGTCCTCTTGTCTTTGCACAACAGGATCATCTTCCTCTGAAGAAGAATATGGAGTACGTGAAGTGACTAGTTCGATTATGCGGGATGAAGAAGCCTTGTCTATCTTCTCATCGGAAGGAGCAGTTGAAGGGCGGTTACATTACTCCCCACAAGACCAAACTAACTTCAGCTCGGAAGGATGACAAATCTCCATTTTTTTTTGTGATCTTGTGAGTACAATATTGTTCTAGGATTCTTTCTGGTGAGTTCCATTTTTCTAAAAGTGTGCTCTACATGGACCATGTATGTGCCTGTTGAATCTGTCAAATCATAGTACAGTTTGCTTTATACTAATCACTTTTTTGTATTTGTGCAAAGAGGGGTGCTCAGCTTGACTTCAATGGGAGCTGCACAAAATGTTCATGAATACATCGAACCATTCATTTCCACCACAAGAAAGGAGGTACCGATAAGTTCAAGGCGTTGCAACATATAAGGGTGAAATCATACAAGCTACGCGCGAATTTGGTTGATTTTGGTGAAACTACACAAAAAGAACAGCTGGTTTATTTAGCACGAGGTGCCATGTCAATGTCCGAACTGATGGCAAACCCTGCCCATTCCACAATCATAGGCATTTGATATTTTGGAATGGGACAACCTTGTCAAATTTTGCTCATTGATTTTAGCAAGAAATGCGTTTGATATTTTTGAATGGGATGCCCTTTGCTGTCAGCAGCGTCGATCAATTTTTTCTTTATTCTTTAGTTGTGAAGTAAATATTGCCTCTGACATGTGAGTCGCTGAGATGCATAATCATCGATTGTTTTGAATGTTCTCTATGAATTGACAGGCCTATGTGTTTGATTGCAATGTACAGAAACGCTAAAAAGCTTCTCAAACTCTTTGTACTCCTTCTATTCCTTTTTACTTCGCACATTGTGAAAGTGCATACTTTTTTGTATAAGATTGGTCAAAGTAGAGATACTTTGATTGCAGACAAAACTTGTATGCGGACTAGAATGGACGGAGGAGTACATGTGAAACTACGCAAGCGAGGTGATCACCACAGGAATAATGCTAGTACGTATTGTTTTGCATGTTCATCCAATGCCGGTGATACAAGAATTCGAACTAATCGAAATAAATTCATTAATACACGGTCGGATTTCATATAAACATGCCGAATTTCATTATATTTCATACATTCTTCAACTAAAAAGGGGTGCGCTGGAGGTATAATTAATTAACCAAAGCTACCCACATGTCCCGCCGAAGCGAGCGAAGCTTAGTGACTTAGCGCAAGTGCAGTTGCATAGCTGACATGTGGCCTCTTGGGCCCACGTGTCAGTCAGCCAACTGCACCAGCAGTTAAGTAGAAGCAGCGTTCTTCTCCAGCGCAGCTCTCCGACTCCACGTTGCCGCCAAGTAGCTAACCGGCTGTCAATGGTCAACCCGCCTAGCTTGGCTCCAACTGGAGGGTAGCAGTGGTGGCCTTACTTGGACCCGAGCGGCGGCGACCTACCGTGTTCTACTCTTCCTCGTTTTCTGTGTGGCGCGGCCTCGTTGGCAGCGGGGAGGGGCCTCGACGGAGCCGGCGATATCCTCTGTCTCGTTGCCGGCTGGCGGCGCCTCAGCGGAACGATGGAAATCCTCCACCACGTTGCCAGCAGCGTGGGGCCTCGGCTGAGCCGGCGATGTCCTCTGCCTCGTTGTTGGCGGGGCGGGGCCTCAACGGAGCCGGCGGTGTCCTCTGCCTCGTTGTTGGCACCGCGAGGCCTCGGCGGAGTAGGGCCTCGTCGACGCCAGCGGAGCGGGGACTCGTTGGAGCTGGCATTGTCCTCTGCCTCATCCTCAGTCTCGCCAAATAGCGCCTTGCCCGCTTCATCGCCCTCTTTGCTAGCCTCTTTGTATGTGGCCGCAGCCTCCACCACCCGCTGCGGTACCGCCAGCGCTCGAGGCGGCCCTTGCGGGCAGAGCGGTACGAGTCGAGCAGCGCCTCTTGCTCTGCCCACTCCGCGGCGATCTGCTCCTCCACCTGTAGGTGCTCCTGGAGGAGATGGTGGTTGTAGGCGGCGTCGGCCTGCGCCTCCCGGAACTGCTCCTCACGCATCTGCCTCACCCTGTCCATATATTGGGCACGGGCCTCGCCGATGGTCATGGTGCAATGCACCGGCGAGGATGGCGTGGAGGAGGGGGTTGGCGCTGGATCGTCGACTACCATGTTCTCCATTGGGACGTCGTCGTCCTCCGGCTACCTGCCGGCCAGCCGGTCGGCAGCAATGGCTGCCATCTCCTTGTGGTCCGTCGTCCGCCCGTCCCGAAGAGCGGTGGAGCGCGAGGAAGCCATGGTGGGCAGTAGTGGTGTGGACAGGAGAAAGGGAACGGATGCGGATGACTGCGGCTATGGCCGGCGCAGCAGTTTATATAGCAATGGTGGCGGGCGGAGGGACGGACGTGTGGCGCCGGAGTAGCTGCCTCGGCAACCGCGTATCATTAATGTGGGCGGCAGATGGACGGACGGACGGCACTTGTGTCGTTTGAAGGCGGAGCAATCGCCTGCACCGGGAAGCGGGGCGGGCGGCGCCATGTTCGGGCGAGGCAGCGGCGAGGAGATGACTTTACTTGGAGAGAATGACAATGGGGACCCACCAGGTCCATAGCCTCACGTACGCAAGTGCCTCCTTATTATTATTATTATTATTATTATTATTATATAACTATAATTTATTTTGCTTCCTCCTGGTTTCCTGACATCACGGTCCCACACCATTGTCAACCTCCTGGAATAGTTAATAAACGAGAGAATTGCCCAAGAAGCGGCCGACAGCTGGGACCAAGCAGCTCGAGCAGTATTTGTGCAGAGTTTTTCGATGTTTAGCCCGGATATTAATTTTTCTCCTCTGAACAACAACGAAAACATCGCTGCAGGTATTAACTTGGCGGGTTGTGGCCCGTCTAACCCAGGCCAGATATCCAGCCCAGATATTAATTTTTTTCAAGCTGAAAATGGCTAGCCCAGCTATACTTTTTTTAGGAATACCCAGGCAAGGTCAAGTTGTTATTCTCCGCTCACTGGCTGCAAATCTTTCCTAGGAGGGATGCATTAGGCTTAACAAGAAAATGGGCTTTAAGAAATAATAAATGGGATGCAATTGTAAAAACTGGGCAGTAACTATAAAAAATGCACCAAACACGTGATTACTTTATAAATTATTATTTTTGGATATTGAAAATTTTAATTTCATTAATTGTTGCGAGCGCAATGTTTCGTCTGATTTTTACGTAATATAAATTTATATTGAAATTGTAGTTAATCTGACTAGAAATTTCGGGATAAATTTTTTTTAGATCCCACCAAAATGTGGGAAATTTTATTGAATTCTGTTTTGAATGGTTGGTTGAAATGGGTTGTACTTTTAACAAACTGTAAATGGGTTGTAGTAAATTCCATTAGAATTCAAAAATGGGCTACACATTCTTACAAATCTCAAATGGGCTATAAGTTCTCTGCCACACACTTCTGGCCTTACTAAGTTGACGCGTCCCCTAAAAAAACGGAGTTGACGCGTATGCAAGGCTTTGTCAACTTATAGTCAACACACGGTTCTAGCAGCAGTGGCCGTTGGATGTCCATCCAACGGATGTCGTGCTTCTTCTTCAATCTCATATATTCTAGCTTCACCCGCCCAAAAAATGATTCCTCGCCCTGACATCTGGGGCGCACCGTTTCGAAAGCTGACCTATGGGCCTACTAAGTTGACGTACCAAGGAATTTGTCAACTTAGTCAATATAAACGATTCTAGCTGCAGTGACCGTACGATGTCCATCCAACGGCCGTCGTGCTTCTTCAACCTCTGGTCTTCTTGCTCCAGCCACCCAAAGCAGCGCCGGTCATGCCGCCTGCTCCTACCACCCTTGGTCAGTTGTGCTGTCGCGGAGGCCTCACCGCCCCCTACTACTCCCACCGCTGGCCAGGCCATCCCTCCACTCACCCACACCCCTTGTTATTCTGCGGCGACGGCAGCGCAGCCGAACCAGTGAACCCTCGTACTCCTCTCCACGTATGCATCCACTGTCGCGTCTTCCCCGGCTCCGTGTTGTCCCCTTCCTAGGCCTCGTCGTTGTCCACCGCCGTGGTGCTCTCGGCGTGGCGTGGTCAACATGGTCAAGGAACGACTTCCATCGGACGTGGACTGTACGTGGAGAGGCTGACAGCTGGGTCCACGGCAGCCGCAAGGAAGTGCCTCCTTATTACGCGCAAAATAATTATTCCTCCACCAGACAGCGGGGACCCACCGGACGGGCCACCGTATTTCGCGAAAAAAATGATTCTCCCCTTGACTACTGGGACCCACAAGCTACATCTTCGCACGCAAGGAAGTGCGTCTAGGAAAAAAATGATTCACCCCCCTGACTACTGGGACCCACCAGCTACATCTTCACACGCAAGGAAGTGCATCCAGGAAAAAAACGATTCGCCCCCCGACTGCTGGGACCCACCTGCTACACCATCGCACGCAAGGAAGTGCGTCCGGGCAAAAAAAACGATTGCCCCCCTGACTGCTGGGACCCAGCAGCTACACCTTCGCACACAAGGAAGTGCGTCCGCAAAAACAAAACGATTCGCCCCGATTGCTGGGACCCACCGGCTACATCTTCACACGCAAGGAAGTGCGTCCCGCAAAAACGATCGCCGATCGCTGGGACCCACCGGCTACATCTTCGCACGCAAGGAAGTGTGTCCGGGCAAAAAAAACGATTCGCCCCCCTGACTGATGGGACCCACCAGCTACATCTTCGCACGCAAGGAAGTGCCTGACAGTCGGGACCCACCTGGTCGAAGCGTACGTAGCATTGTACATTCTGGTCGCAAACGTGTATGTACATATATACTGGTGGATGTAGAGGCGCGCACGTGTCATAGTAGAGGTGCGCACGTAGCATGTACACGTACATACAGCGGCCAGGGTGCAAGAAAGAAAATACGGCCACGTATGTGTACATACGTGCGGGGTCTCGAACACCTACTCGCGCATATGTACATGGTTGGGTCGGAACGGAGAAACAGCATCGTCGTCGTGTTCATGGGGAGGCAATGGAATGCGTCGTGTTCATCGGGAGGCAATGGAATGCATCATGTTCATCGGGAGGCAACGGAACGCGTGGGAGCCAACCGGCTTGGACGGAACAGGCAATGGAAACGAGGCCTGGTGTACCACAGAACGGAGGAAACGGCCTTGTGTTCGACCGGCCACGTTCGGAACGGGGTCCTGTTGATCGGGAGGGGTGTGGCGTACCGCAAAACAGAGAAAACGGACCTCCTATGGTCGAAACGGGGGTCCTGTTGATCGGGAGGGGTGTGGCGTATCGCAAATTAGAGGAAACGGACCTCCTACGGTCGAAACGGGGGTCCTGTTGATCGGGAGGGGTGTGGCGTACCGCCAAACGGACGAAATGGACCTCCTACGGTCGAAACGGGGGTCTTGTTCATCGGGAGGGGTGTGGCGTACCGCAAAACGGGACTCCACGAGACACTGTTCATCTCCACCGTCGACCTCCTCCAGCCTCCACGGGCTCCTGTTCATCCAGCCTCCACCGCACGCTACTCCACCGGCTACTGTTCAACCACCCCTCCACGGGCACCCCTCCATTGTCTACTGTTCATCCAGCCCTCAACACCACGGGGTCCTGTTCAACCACCCCTCCACAGCCACCCCTCCATCGTCTACTGTTTATCCAGCCCTCCAAACCACGGGGGTCCTGTTCATCCAGAGGCAACGCCACCGCTCACTGTTCGCTCGGGTTCGATGAACGCGAGTTCTGCAAAGTCTAATCGCTCGGGTTCGATTAGAGCCCAACGCTCGCTTCGGGTTCGATTAGAGCTAACGCCGCACACACACAGCAGCACGTGTATGAGAAAGCAGCGCATTGCTCGGCCCCCGACCTCCCACCGTAACCGGGAACTCCCGAGATTTTCCTCCCCCTCGCTTCTACCACGGTTTTTTCCGTCATGGACGGCCCAAAGAATGTCATACAGCTGCGTCTCCGGCCCGCCCAGGACGAAAAGCCCATTTTCTGTCTTGATTTTTTGTCATAGAAGTAGGAGCCCACCACATCTATGATGATACCGGGTTTTGTCACAATTATCGTCATAGAAGTGTCATATGTATGACAGAAAAAATTTTGTTCGGCCCAAAATGTCACGGATGTGTCTTTTTTTGTAGTGGTACGAGGTGGTGAGTCGATTACCTCTTCGTCATCTGACTCATCACTCTCCTCCTCATCGTTATCTTACGTGAATTACCACTCACCGCTTTCTTCGGCGCTATCCGCCCGCTCCTGGTCTTGCTTCTGGGCTTGTTTGCCATTGGGCATTGAGTACATCTCGGTATAAATCTGCAAGACAAGAAGTTAATCAAACATCAGTCAGATTCAGAAACAGTTAAAAGACAGATTGAAGTACACTCGGAAGCAGGTATCAGACCTTGTCTGGCTGGTTGTCAGTGTCGAATGGATTGACTCTCCTGGCTCCCCTGGGGTTGTCCTTGTTCCCGGTAATGCCCTTGAGCCACAGGGCCACCGTCTCATCCGTAACCTCCTTTGGGTGAGCCCGAGCAGTGTCATTGGCACCCGAGTACATGCACATCGAGTGGTCACGAGCTTGGAGCGACTGGATACGTCGACTGAGAAACACCTCCAACAAGTCCATGCTAGTTACACCCTAACAGACCAACTAGACTACCCTCTCGACCAACATATCCGTTTCTACTTTCTCCACTGCGGTCACGGTCAGTGAAGAAGGCTGTTGCATGATCTACGGAGAAAGGGGGAAGACCGGTCGACTGGCCAAGGTCGCAATATCCTGGCAGTACAACCAGGTCGACTGCCAGCCCCTGACCGACTCAGGAAGTGTCATGGTAGGGAAAGTGCTCCTCTTCCTCATCTGGATCCCTAGGTCCCCGCACATCTGGATCACATGCGTCCTCTCGTCACTCGAATTCGCCTTCTTCATGGTCTAGGAGCAGATCGTGCAAATGTGTTTGAAGAGACCCCAGTGCGGTCGACAACCCAAGAAGTTCTCACACATGGACACGAACGCAGCAAGGTACGTGATGGTGTTGGGAGAGAAGTGGTGAAGCTGAGCACCGAAAAAGTTCAAGAAACGCTGGAAAAAAGGATGTGGGGGGAAGAGAGAAGCCATGGTCGACATGGGTGGCAAGAAGGACACACTCACCCGACCGCAGTTGAGGCTCTGTCTCCCCCTCCGGCAACCTCGCAGCCCCGACAGCAATCAAACCAGAGGCGGCCAGCTCTTCCAGATCCTCTGGCCGGAGCGAAGATCGGATCCAATTGCCCTGGATTCAGCCTGGCGGTAGCGCAGACCTCGACGACGACCCCTAATTCGTCTTCTTGCCTTCCCCCCCCCCATCGTCGCCTTTTTTGCACGCTCCAGCGCTGCCGTCTTGTCCTTCACCGTGGTGGCAGGCTGCGCACTGGCGGGGTGGCGGCGTCGAAGGCGGAGGAAGATGCAGTGCAGAAGCGGAGAAAGAAGAAGGGGAATGAGGGCGCACAGTGCGAACGCCTCGGCCCCGACGCCTTTTAAGGACCCACTTCCGAATGGCTGACGTGTGGGCCCGAGCGATCCTGTCAAATCCCGCAACAGTCGCACGCCAGGTACGTGGCGAAAAAGGTGGCGCAGAAATCGTGGCGCCCCTGTCTATCGTCCCGCTTACTACAGCGCGCTCCGCCTCGCACGCTTCCCCAAATTTTTGAATCTCGTGGGATCCGGGATCCACAGCAACCAATCACGCCGAAGATCTAGCATCGAAGCAACACTCGACAAATGCTAGCATAAGTCCACTCGACAATTCTTGAATCGATCAAGGTGACTGAAATGTAGTCGAAGTTTCGGCATGAGCCTCCAATCCAGCATGGGTACTTGTGAAACACAAGAGTCAAGGCAAGACCAACTTCAACCTTCTTTCCACTCGGACCTCAATCCATTTGGGAGCTAATGATGATGCCATAGACCTAGGGTAGGGTCATTGGCCTGACCAATATGCCCCACCCAAGGTCACTACCCTAGAAGCAAAGACATTCAAAGAACAGCAGAGAGTATCAATTGAAGTCGTTGAGTGCAATCCACTCGACCAGTCATCTCACTCCGATACCCCTCCCTCCTAATTTCACTCGACCAAGACGAAGCCATTCGACTATAAAAGAAACCACTCAACCTACAGAAGACCACGAGCCACTCAGGAGGACAACGGTCAAGCGTTCACTCCGTAGTCTTAAAGGTCATTGAATACACTTTATAGCTGGCATTACCAGTAATGCCCTGTCTTAATGTATATTGAACCCCTATAACGGAGGTGGGCTAGGGTCCTAGCGCACTCTATATAAACCACCCCCCTCCTCTCGGACAAGGGCTTCCACCCTTTTGTAACGCCCTCGTGCGGCTATATCTCCCACGTGTCGAAGCACGACTTAGAGGCATAACCGCATTGAAAGCAATGTCGCAAGTGAGGTAATATTCGCACAACCCATGTAATACATAAGGTAGTTGGCTTACAATCGCCACTTCACACAATTACATGAATAAAGCATTACATCATCCAGATACAATCAAGGTCCGATTACGGAACCAAAAGAAAAGAAGAACCCCAAATGCGACAAAAGTCCCCGATCGACCCCAACTGGGCTCCACTACTGATCAACTAGAACGAAACAACACAAAGGGCAAGAACTTCATTAAGCTCCTCCTTGAGCTTGGTTGCGTCACCTGCTCGGTAACATAGGCACCTGCAAAGTGGTTTTGGAAGTATCTGGTGAGCCACGAGGACTCAGCAATCCCATTACCATGGGTATCAAGACTAGCAAAGCTTAATGGGAAAGGAAGGGGTAAGGTGGTGAGGTTGCAGCAGCGACTAAGCATAGTATGGTGGCTAACATACGCAAAGAAGAGCGAGAAGAGAACAAGCGGAACGGACGTGAAACTAGAAATGATCAAGAGGTGATCCTGAACACCTACTTACGTCAAACATAACACGAAACCGTGTTCACTTCCGGACTCCGAGAAGAGACCATCACGGCTACACACGCGGTTGATGCGTTTTAATTTGGATCAAGTGTCAAGTTATCTACAACGGACATTAACAAATTCCCATCGCCACATAACCGCGGGCACGGCTCTCGAAAGTTTAAACCTGCGGGGTGTCCCAACAGCCCATGACAAGCTCTCGCGATCATCGAAGGAATAGACCTTCACCGGGAAGACCCGATCAGTCTCGGAATCCGGTACATCAAGACATTTCGACAATGGTAAAACAAGACCAGCAAAGCCGCCCGATGCGCCGACAATCCCGATAGGAGCTGCACATATCTCGTTCTCGAGGCAACACCGGATGAGACATCCTCGAGTAAAACTAGACCTCGAGTTGCCCGAGGGGCCCCGATCTACTCGGTTCGAACCAGCACTTAGACAAGCACCGCCCGGGGGCTAAAATAAAGATGACCCTTGAGAGAGCGACTCCCAAGGGAAAAAGTAGGTGGTGGTGAGGCAAATGGTAAAAGTCAATGTTGGGCCTTCTTTGGACAAGTTTTATTCAAAGCGAACTGTCGGGGGTCCCATAAATCACCCGACCGCGTTAGGAGCATAAAATCCGGGAACATAACACGGTATGGCGGAAACTAGGGCGGCAAGAGTGGAACAAAACACGGGCATAAGGCCGAGCGTTCCACCCTTTACCAAGTATATAGATGCATTAATAATATAAGAGGTATTGTGATATCCCAACATAAACCCTGTCCACCATGGAGAAATCTTCAACTTCACCTGCAACTAGCAACACTATAAGAGGGGCTGAGCAAAGCGGTAACATAGCCAAACAACGGTTTGCTAGGAATGGTGTCAAAGGTTAGAGGTTCATGGCAATATGGGATGGCTGGACAAACAGGTAATAGGTAGCGCAGCATAGCGAAAGAATGAGGCAACTAGCATAGCAATGATAGTGGTGAGATCCAGGGTAGCGGTCATCTTGCCTGAAATCCCGCAAGGAAGAAGAACGAGTCCATGAAGAAGACAAACGGGAGTAGTCAAACGAATCCTCACAATCGCAACATTACCGGAACTAGGAAGCAACACCGGAAAGAAACAAACCACATGGTGAACACACAAGCATAATCATGGCATGATGCACAAACAAATATGATGCATGTCCGGTTTAATGAGGCATGGCATGGCAAAGCAAAGTGCAACAAACAACACTACAAGTTAAGTGCAGCTCAATATGCAACGAGTTGCATATTGACGAAACACCACATCCAAGTTATTTAGTTCACTCCCGTTTATGGTACACAACAATGTTAAATGTTGTTAAACATGGCAAGGGGTGAAGCATAACAAAACTACCTAACTAGGCAAGTTTAAATGAGGCCGGAAACAACGAACAACAAATCCGGAAACTCCTCATATGCAAATATTAGGTTTGGTACTGTTCTGCCCTAAACACAATTTTAGAGTTGTTAAACATGCAAGATGAGTGTACCATGTTAAACTAGGCAAAATTCTACCCCATTTACATATTAAGTTTATTAAAATCTGAGCTACGGTTAATTAGTTATGAATTAAATCATTTTAACATGGCATTTGAGCAAATTTAAACAAACAGCATTTTAAACATTTTAAACATGGATGAAAGTGTCATATTATTAAACTAGATAAAAAACTAAGCATTTTACATATATAAAGTTTTTACATATGATGCACAGTTGTGGAGTTATTAAATGCATGAAGATGGAGGGCCAATCTGTAAAACTGTTAATTCACTGGATAAGGTTAAATTCGCAGAGTCTTAAAAAAACAGAACTGGGCCGAAACTGACTAGCCCAACAGTACACAGGAGGGGTGCTGGATCTGAAGCTCACCATGGGCTTCGGCCCAGCTGGAAGCAGAGGGAGGCCGACTGGGCTTGGGGATTTAGCGCTCCTAAGGCCCACGCGACGGCAACGCGCTGCGGGCGCGGTCAACGCGCCTGACTGGATCGAGCCAAGCTCGATGTAGGGGAAGCAGAGGGCAGCGACAGGAACTTGGCGAAGAACCCGGCGAGGCGGACGAGGCGCAGGGCGACAATCGGCTCGGAGCTGAGGGGTGCGGCCTCGGTCGTAGGCTGGACTTGGGGAAGCGGAGGTCAACGCGGAGGCGCGGGAGAGCAGAGGGGACTTGGTGTTGAGGTCGTCCTCCTCGAGCGAAGCAGAGGAGGCGAGGTCGCAGGGCCGGCGGCATGGGACTCGCGACGGCGCCGGGGAACTTGGTGGCAGCAGCAGGTCCAGAAGGAGTCGCGGCGGCTCTTGGTGGCATCGGTCCACGGCACCGGAGTGATCGCTAGACGGAGCGGCGCGAGGCCTCAAGGGCTCCTGGTGGCGCATCGAAGGAGGCGGGGAGGCAAAACCGAGGTCGACCCTTCCATTCCCGACGACGGCGAGGCACGTCGAGGTCGACCATGGTAGCTGTGTTCCTGCGGGTCTCCATGGAAAAGACAGAGCAAGTGAGAGAGGGAACCGGAGGAATGGGAGAAGTAGAAGCAACGAGGGGTGCGGGTCCATTGACCGGTTTTTGGAGACGAGAAGGGGCGGCGAGGAGGAGGTCCTGGAGGCGAGGGTCATCACTGGCTGCTCCGGCGAGCGGCGCGAGGCTGCGGGGTCGAGCTCGGGGAGGCACGGGAGGTGGTGGATGGGTTGGGTCGGTGGCTGGCTGTGGTTGGATCGAGGGGAGGCCTCGAGGGCTGGTTGGGTGAGAAGGGGATCTGGGAAGATCCCAATGAGAGAGTGGCGGCGGCGGGTAGGAGGAGAAAGGATGGATTGGACAGCCTAGGGTCTAGGGTGAGACTATAAATACCTCACAGATTAGGTTAGGGGCTATCCGGGTCCGTCCGATCTTAATCGGGCGATCGAGAATAAATAGGTTAGAGAGCCCAAATAACAAAACAGAGATGTTTTGTAGACGTTAGGGGATGATCCGGACCCAACGGTAACAACTGAACCGTTTCGAGTTAAGGCAAGTTTCGGACACGCTCAAAAGGGGAGGTGATTGTGCAGAGAGGGTCAAACGGTCAGACAAGAGGGAATCGAAAACCCGGTTAGACTCGGAACGGCCAACAAAAGCAAGGGGGACACGGCAACTACGAGCAGATGCAAGTTTTGAAAAACATGCAGATGAAATGCAGATGATGCGATGACGAAATGCATGACATGAACAAAATGCAAAACGAAAGACAAAACCCAACAACGGAGCAAAATAATATATCACATCTCCGGAAAAGGCAAGGGTTGGAGTTACGAATATGGAAAACTACATCCGGGGCGTTACAACACTCCACCACTACGAGAGGATCTCGTCCCGAGATCTAGGATGGCACCGGAGGGAAAAGGAAGAGGAAGATAAGAGGTAAACTAAGTTGCTTCTTCGACAACGAGTGAAACCATGAACCTTGAGAGGTTGAGCAAAATGAATGAAAGAAAACAACGAAGATGAACAAGATTGCAAACAATTCGTTAGAAAAGAGGAACAAGGGATACGATGAGAACCAAGAGGTTTAGTGATAAGATAGATATTGAAACCACTCCGGTTAAAACTAGATAGAGGAGGAATAAGATTGATATAATTTGGGCAGCACTCCGACTGAAAGAAGAAGGAAAACTTGATAAGATGAAAAGAACTTGAATGGAGGACACGGCACGCCGGTTAAATGGATAAGCATGAAGAACATGATCCTCACAATTCGAGATGATGAGAGAAAAGAGCAACATCACAATGCCTCCGGAAGAAATGAAAGAATGGAATGGAATGAACGGAGGGAAACAATATCTTGAAAGAGCACGCTTACAAGAAATGCAAGAACGGAGTTGTTGGAAAACCAACAACGAAAGCGAATAAGCTTGTAGTGGCCTTATGGAAAACATCTCAAGACTATGAGGTGACATTCTGCCACTAACGAAAACAATTGATTGGTTGAGATCAATGAAGATAAGTGAAACTTATTTCACCAGGAGGACAAATGAAGAACTTGGGTCATTTATAAGCACCATAAATAGCAACAATCCTTAGGGAAAACTTTAGGTGAAATATAACCCAAGATAACTCCAATGAAGAGACTGATGGATTTAAAATACCTCATTCTTGACAACAATATGAATCATGAAACATGAATGGAAATTGTCACGAATGATATAATACCAGCTCAAAAGATAAGGTAGAAAGAATTGCACTCCGGATTACCATATGAAGAAAACTTGAGCTCCTTAGGAAAGAATCTCGATGAACTTTGAGAAGGGAATTAAATCCTTGATGAACCATCATGTAGAACCTCCATGAAGAACTCCGGTAAATAAAAGGAATGAAAAGAAAGAGAAATTGAAAACACAAAGTGAATCCTTGCAATGATTTAGATGGATCTCCGTGATAATTAGAGCTTGGAACTCCGGGAAAAAGAGAAGATGAAACAAATGAAACCGAGAATTTTAAGGGCCTCCGGAATAAAGAATTAATCAACTGGATGAACAAGAATAAGAATTATGTTATGCTTATCCTTCACCAATTAAATTGATGACAATCAACGGATTTGGCATACTACTTATTCCCGTAGAAAAGATTAAAAGAGATATATCAAAACTTGAGAAGGTCTTCAACGAACCACCGGTAGGATTGGAACAACAAATGAATTGATATGATGAACAAGGAAGAGAGATCTTGAAAGAACCACCGTAAGAATTGAAAATGATCGAAGTAGGGGTGCATCACCGGTAGAAATTAGCAAATGAACGAAGGTGCTTGAGACAAACTAGAAACATGAGAACAAAGAGATCAAGAACTGATTAGAGGATATTCGATTGATGCACCGGAAGAATTCGAGAACGAGAGTTGAAAGCTGAGATTGAGTAATATTCAGAAATGATGGCCTTCAGATGATCGAGAAAGGAAGCAACCCTTGAAATGCATCGGATGGTAGAAAAGAATTCTCACAATCGAAAACAATTATGAGGATAGCATGAAGCTAGCACCATGAATCTTGAAGAGAATAGAGCAAGATTAAAGAGAAACTCTTCTTTGGTCTTCACATGTTGAGAAAGATGATGAGAACCATCATGAATTGTTGAGATACTCCGGGAGAATTAAAAGAGGAAAGATTGAGCCAAAGATGAAAAGAATGTGAAAATGACCTTAGAGAAGGCATGTGACTGATGAAAATTCATTCTTACGTCAAACTCCGAAAAGAAATTTGCGAATGGCTCCTGATAATTAGAAGAGTCAGGTAAGATCCTGGGAAAAGACCTGTGGGTTAGGGCCCACTGAAAAGGAACACTGTTGAGAATGATGTTAAAGAGAGATTGCACCGGTTGAATTAAATGGCTTGAATGAGATAACAATCTCCAAATGGCTTGAACGGATTAAGAATGGAAACACAAATCTTCCAAGATATCTTCAGTACTCCAGAACAAATGAATAACAAGAAGTGAAAGATTAAGAGGTGCATCGGCATGAGAAAGCATTAAAAACGAGGAAAAGAATATGACGAATATCGAAAGCTTGAATAGGATCCACCGGAGAAGAAACAACAATGAAGGATGATGAACTTGAAGCTGTTGAGCATCTTCATGGGAAATCACCGGATAAGAACATTGATTGAAAAGAATGAAGAGACTTCACATGAATAAATGGATACTTGATTAAGAAATCTGTGTCCTTGAAGAAAAAAGGGTGGGAGGGAGGGAAAACAAAGGCAACTTGGGACGGATGAAACAAACACCGTTGAGAAGAAATGATAATTGGTCTTGCTGATGTTGAAGTGATCAGATCCACTTGAAGATAAACACACCGGTTGAAAAGGATTGACATGACAATCTCGATTGTCGAGAAGGATTGGTATTTACATCGGAGTATGAGAACACCATTTAGGAAAGGTATGGAATCAACACTTGACATTGAAGCAACTCGAATACCACAACTCAAAACAAAAACAAAGGACTGGCTTGCAGAATAAGCCGGAAACAAACATATGATAGATATTTACCCAATCCCATATCATGCATTTGTCGGAAAGATATTCTAGGAGCTACTTGAATTCCCACCTATAAAACTCCCGAAACTTCCTGGTTATGCAATCTGGTGTTGGGGATACAGGGGAAGCAATATATCTCACCCAAACTAACAATACCTACATCCAAGCTGTATCCATCCGTCAACACATAACCAAGAAACCTTCGGAAATCGTGTACCTCAACCTTCGAAAAGCATCTGTTATACAAGTCATGGCAATACTCCGTACTCACCTCGAGATTGGGTTAGCGGGGTTATCTCACCAACAACTGCATAAAAGAGATTTTCGATGTCGGCGACTAAACTCGGTATTCTAGAACTGCAACGATAAAATTATGACGACAACACCTCGAGCTCAACTCCCGGGACACCTCCACTAAAAAAACCCCCGCTAACGGAGGCACCAAGACAATGTTGTCATCATAAAACCATCGGAACGATTCTAAGATACCAGCGTGATCCTAAAAAAATTTAGTGAAATTTAAGAAGAGAAGAGTCAAAACTCTCGTCGGGAGACCTCACCAGAGCGCGAAGGACCGAGGAGTAAAAAGAATTCCTAACTCTCCGATATATATAATCCTAAATGACTCAAAACATTTTTTCTAGACACAACTCGCCGCTAAAAATGATCAAGCGGTGGGGCTCCTAAGGTCGGGAAGGCTCGATACCAACTTGTAGCGCCTCGATGCGGCTATATCTCCCACGTGTCGAAGCACGACTTAGAGGCATAACCGCATTGAAAGCAATGTCGCAAGTGAGGTAATCTTCACACAACCCATGTAATACATAAGGAAAGAGATACATAGTTGGCTTACAATCGCCACTTCACACAATTACATGAATAAAGCATTACATCATCCAGATACAATCAAGGTTCGACTACGGAACCAAAAGAAAAGAAGAACCCCAAATCGACATAAAGTCCCCGATCGACCCCAACCGGGCTCCACTATGATCAACTAGAACGAAACAACACAAAGGGCAAGAACTTCATCAAGCTCCTCCTTGAGCTTGGTTAAATCACCTTTCGGTAACATAGGCACCGCAAACTGGTTTTGAAGTATCCGTGAGCCACGAGGACTCAAACAATCCCATTACCATGGGTATCAAGACTAGCAAAGCTTAATGGGAAAGGAAGGGGTAAGGTGGTGAGGTTGCAGCAGCGACTAAGCATAGTATGGTGGCTAACATACGCAAAGAAGAGCGAGAAGAGAACAAGCGGAACAGTCGTGAAGCTAGAAATGATCAAGAGGTGATCCCGAACACCTACTTACGCCAAACATAACACGAAACCGTGTTCACTTCCGGACCTCCGAGAAGAGACCATCACGGCTACACACGCGTTGATGCGTTTTAATTTGGATCAAGTGTCAAGTTATCTACAACCGGACATTAACAAATTCCCATCGCCACATAACGCGGGCACGGCTCTCGAAAGTTTAAACCTGCAGGGTGTCCCAACTTAGCCCATGACAAGCTCTCGCGATCATCGAAGGAATAGACCTTCACCCAGAAGACCCGATCAGTCTCGGAATCCGGTACATCAAGACATTTCGACAATGGTAAAACAAGACCAGCAAAGCCGCCCGATCGCGCCGACAATCCCGATAGGAGCTGCACATATCTCGTTCTCGAGGCAACACCGGATGAGACATCCTACGAGTAAAACCAGACCTCGAGTTGCCCGAGAGGGCCCCATGATCTACTCGGTTCGAACCAGCACTTAGACAAGCACCGCCCGGGGCTAAAATAAAGATGACCCTTGAGAGGGACTCCCAAGGGAAAAAGTAGGTGGTGGTGAGGCAAATGGTAAAAGTCAATGTTGGGCCTTTGGACAAGTTTTATTCAAAGCGAACCGTCGGGGGTCCCATAAATCACCCGACCGCGTTAGGAATGCAAAATCCGGGAACATAACACGGTATGACGGAAACTAGGCGGCAAGAGTGGAACAAAACACTGCATAAGGCCGAGCCTTCCACCCTTTACCAAGTATATAGATGCATTAATAATATAAGAGGTATTGTGATATCCCAACATAAACCCATCCACCATGGAGAAATCTTCAACTTCACCGCAACTAGCAACACTATAAGAGGGCTAAGCAAAGCGGTAACATAGCCAAACAACGGTTTGCTAGGAATGGTGTCAAAGGTTAGAGGTTCATGGCAATATGGGATGGCTGGACAAACAGGTAATAGGTAGCGCAGCATAGCGAAAGAACGAGGCAACTAGCATAGCAATGATAGTGGTGAGATCCAGGGTAGCGGTCATCTTGCCTGAAATCCCGCAAGGAAGAAGAACGAGTCCATGAAGAAGACAAACGGGAGTAGTCAAACGAATCCTCACAATCGCAACATTACCGGAACTAGGAAGCAACACCGGAAAGAAACAAACCACATGGTGAACACACAAGCATAATCATGGCATGATGCACAAACAAATATGATGCATGTCCGGTTTAATGAGGCATGGCATGGCAAAGCAAAGTGCAACAAACAACACTACAAGTTAAGTGCAGCTCAATATGCAACGAGTTGCATATTGACGAAACACCACATCCAAGTTATTTAGTTCACTCCCGTTTATGGTACACAACAATGTAAAATGTTGTTAAACATGGCAAGGGGTGAAGCATAACAAAACTACCTAACTAGGCAAGTTTAAATGAGGCCGGAAACAACGAACAACAAATCCGGAAACTCCTCATATGCAAATATTAGGTTTGGTACTGTTCTCCCCTAAACACAATTTTAGAGTTGTTAAACATGCAAGATGAGTGCACCATGTTAAACTAGGCAAAATTCTACCCCATTTACATATAAAGTTTATTAAAATCTGAGCTACGGTTAATTAGTTATGAATTAAATCATTTTAACATGGCATTTGAGCAAATTTAAACAAACAGCATTTTAAACATTTTAAACATGGATGAAAGTGTCATATTATTAAACTAGATGAAAAACTAAGCATTTTACATATATAAAGTTTTTACATATGATGCACGGTTGTGGAGTTATTAAATGCATGAAGATGGAGGGCCAATCTGTAAAACTGTTAATTCACTGGATAAGGTTAAATTCGCAGAGTCTAAAAAAACAGAACTAGGCCGAAACTGACTAGCCCAACAGTACACAGGAGGGGTGCTGGATCTGAAGCTCACCATGGGCTTCGGCCCAGCTGGAAGCAGAGGGAGGCCGACTGGGCTTGGGGATTTAGCGCTCCTAAGGCCCACGCTGACGCAAGCAGCAGCTGCTGGGCACGGTCAACGCCTTTGTTGGATCGAGCCAAGCTCGATGTAGGGGAAGCAGAGGGCAGCGACAGGAACTTGGCGAAGAACCCGGCGAGGCGGACGAGGCGCAGGGCGACAATCGGCTCGGAGCTGAGGGGTGCAGCCTCGGTCGTAGGGCTGGACTTGGGAAGCGGAGGTCAACGCGAGGCGCGGGAGAGCAGAGGGGACTTGATGTTGAGGTCGTCCTCCTCGAGCGAAGCAGAGGAGGCGAGGTCGCAGGGCCGGCGGCATGGGACTCGCGACGGCGCCGGGGAACTTGGCGGCAGCAGCAGGTCCAGGAGGAGTCGCGGCGGCTCTTGGTGGCATCGGTCCACGGCGCCGGTGTGCTCGCTAGACGGAGCGGCGCGAGGCCTCAAGGGCTCCTGGTGGCGCATCGAAGGAGGCGGGGAGGCAAAACCGAGGTCGACCCTTCCATTCCCGACGACGGCGAGGCACGTCGAGGTCGACCATGGTAGCTGTGTTCCTGCGGGTCTCCATGGAAAAGACAGAGCAAGTGAGAGAGGGAACCGGAGGAATGGGAGAAATAGAAGCAACGAGGGGTGCGGGTCCATTGACCGGTTTTTGGAGACGAGAAGGGGCGGCGAGGAGGAGGTCCTGGAGGCGAGGGTCGTCACTGGCTGCTCCGGCGAGCGGCGCGAGGCTGCGGGGTCGAGCTCGGGGAGGCACGGGAGGTGGTGGATGGGTTGGGTCGGTGGCTGGCTGTGGTTGGATCGAGGGGAGGCCTCGAGGGCTGGTTGGGTGAGAAGGGGATCTGGGAAGATCCCAATGAGAGAGTGGCGGCGGCGGGTAGGAGGAGAAAGGATGGATTGGACAGCCTAGGGTCTAGGGTGAGACTATAAATACCTCACAGATTAGGCTAGGGGCTATCTGGGTCCGTCCGATCTTAATCGGGCGATCGAGAATAAATAGGTTAGAGAGCCCAAATAACAAAACGGAGATGTTTTGTAGACGTTAGGGGATGATCCGGACCCAACGGTAACGACAGACCGGTTCAGGTTCGGGCAAGTTTCGGACACGCTCAAAAGGGGAGGTGATTGTGCAGAGAGGGTCAAACAGTCAGACAAGAGGGAATCGAAAACCCGGTTAGACTCGGAACGGCCAACAAAAGCAAGGGGGACACGGCAACTACGAGCGGATGCAAGTTTTGAAAAACATGCAGATGAAATGCAGATGATGCGATGATGAAATGCATGACATGAACAAAATGCAAAACGAAAGACAAAACCCAACAACGGAGCAAAATAATATATCACATCTCCGGAAAAGGCAAGGGTTGGAGTTACGAATATGGAAAACTACATCCGGGGCGTTACACCTTTGTAACACACACCCCCATATTCCAGTCGACCGCCTCAGGGCACCAAGACGTAGGGCTTTTACCTCCTCCGAGAGGGGCCTGAACTCGTAAACTCGTGTGTACAACCTCGTCGTAGCTAGGGCCTCGCCTCCTCATACGTACCCCCTATTCTTACTGTTAGACTTAGTACCACGACAATGCCCATGTGTTGCACGAAACATCAAGATGCATTTGTATGAGTAGTTTATCTTGTGGGAGAAAAGGATGAACGAGGGAAGGCCTTATTTGCAAATGTGGAGAGGGGTGTGGGTATCTTTTTGCAAAATTGCCATAGTTTCCTTCCTATCCGTCAGATATAAATCTGATGGCCTATATTGCAGGATGGCAGGCACACCATCACCACCAACTTTGTTTTATATATATATAATATATTATATGTAGTATAACATGTTCATAACCACACCATGCATATCATCATTATATATATCGATGCATGCGTCGGTTTAAAACACTATGATAAATTCTTCAAATATCCGAATTCACTTTTTATAATGAATTATGATCTCTATTCGTCTTTTACACCCACACAATCCTCTTATCTTTGTAGCTAGCGCTAACTTTCTCTCTAGCATGCACACGCCCGCCTCCCTCTCACCCTCCCTCGGCATTCTCTAGCTCCATCGTGCAAATTCGTCTTTTCACTTTAGGTCATTCACCCAGGGTGTGTATAGGCCCCCCAGCTCCTTCTTTCCGTCACACACCGATTGATATGCCTCTCTAGCCAGGTGTGCCTACCACAAACACAAGCTTTCCCTCTTCTCTTCTCACCGTCCATGCCTCACTCCCGCCCCTCTTTTCATCGATATAGTACTCGCACACTCCTTCCCCCTTAATATAGTATGCCTCTCGCACCACCTCCTAGTTGCATCCCTCTCTCTCTCTCTCTATCCTTCTCTCCAGGCCTTATTTGCTTCTAACACATACATGCATGTATACCGATCAATCCCCCTACATATACCTAGGCCGACTTTAACTATTTTTTCCCATGCATCGATAGAAGTACCTCACAAGTTATGTCTCTCCTTCCTCCGACAAAGGATGATTGATCTTCGTATGTAGTTACGTCTGCTTACCGCAGCCATATCGTCCCCCCTCATCATTCGTACATGCCTCCTGACCCGTCTCTCACACGCACGTGTATAGATAGGCAGGCATCCCCTCTCTTATTGATATTGCAGGCGTGCCCTCCTTTTGTCTAGCAAGCCTCTCCCACCATTTGTGAGAAGCAACTCAACCACCAACCCCTCTGACACTCTAGCTTTGCCTCTCTCCCAACCTTCTTCCTCTCCTACACATATGCATGGATGTCGATCGATCTCCCTCAATACATAAGGTAGGTCTATATCCTCCTCCACACATATACTAGCCATTGCACCTCTATAGTTAGGTCTCCCCCCCCCAAACACACACACACCGATAGTCGAGCGTTGTAGCTAGGTATCCATGCCACAGAGACAAACTGCACCTATCCCCTCTCATGTTCCAGTAGGCCAGCCACCCTATATCTTTGACGTGGACACACACAAATTCGATGGCACTCTATATCGATCACGCACACACACATAGACACACACACACACATCATCATCATCTTCATCATCATCATCCCTCTCTTGATTCTATGGATACCTCACGCCGATGATACCTCCACTCTCTTCTCGTGGATCGTCCCCTCTATATATATATGATATCCAGGCCTCTGTTTCACACACATTGCATATGTTACATTTTTTGATTGAAATATCATCGACACATATTCTCTGTCAAAAAACACTCACGAACCCACACACTATCTCTCTCTATGTTTGTATCTCTCCCACACAACCCCATGTAGGTGGTGTACGTACACGAAGAGAGCACGTACTCACGCTTCGTGCCCAGCCACACCCGCGTAGGTACACGGTGGAGCTCATTTCTGTATGAAATGGCAGCCCACATGCTAATTTGAGCGTGTGTAGCGGTTGTTCACCTACGGAGGTCGTGTACCATGCGTGCACGAAACAAAGTTTGACTTGATGCGTTGGCCCGTTATTTTTAAATAAAGTTATATCACTCAATGGCACGTACACAAAATATAAAATGGTTTTTATGGAGAAAAAGGTAGTCCGGTCCACCATATACAATGGAGCCTGTCTACCGGGGTTTGTCTCTCTTCAGAGTATCTCACACAAGGCGGTGGTGGCCTCTCTCTCTCTCTCTCTCTCTCTCACCGTTGTCACTAATCCGACCACATCCCGTCTGCCGGAGGAAAGGGAGGATGTGCATCGTTTCTCCATTCGACGGCGCCGAGGCGGCACATCCCAATCTGTGGTACCTGTCATTCTCTCTAACCAAGCTTCAACGCGGTAGGGCCTACGCCACTTGCTTGCTTCCGCAGTATGGGTAGATCCCGCCCGCTGCCACTCTCCTAGTTACATCACGACAACCCCCAGGTATCCCCTCCAGCCTTGCTCCACTGCCCATCTTCCCACGTCACTACATGTGGAAACTCTTGCATGTGGATCTTCCATAGATCTTTGCCCAAAACGTAGCTCGTCAGGCGTACTTTCCATATTGCAATCTCGTCCTCACACTATTTTAGATAAACACAACTATGTTGTTATCTTTCCTTAGGACAAGGAGTATGCTTATTTTTGGTCATCGTATGTGTCATCAACTATTATTGGCCAATAATGTTTTCCTTACTACCTCTTTTTTGCAAACAGGGCTATCCATTTCACGTCGTTCCTATTGTAACTTTTGGTGAACTGCACAAATCACTTTTTTCTTAAGAGTGTTTTGTGCGGTTGTACTAAAATGTCACACGGGCAACATCTCTACATTTCAGTGCGACTGCACAAAGGGAGATTGGTTTTGCTCTATCCTCCTCATCCAACTCTGAGCCTAATCTTCTCCAACTATTTTCTTAATCTTCTCCAACTAGTTAGTCTTAAGAGAGACTGCAAAGGTGACCGGCTTGTATTTGTGTGTTTATTGTTTCATCAACAGTCCTCTATTATTGTAATCACACTTAATATTTTTGGAACAGGGACGCTCAGCTCTATGTTAGTAGAACTGCACAAAATGATCGGAATGTTGCATGCTCCTGACAGCTACTTTTTTCCCAACATGCCTTGTTGAGATGCGTTAGCAAGGAAGTTAGTTTTTTAAATTTCTTCGAAAGAGCATGGATGGCAAGACACACGAAACAAAAGCTGAAAGCTCAGAGCATTGTACAATTTTATATCGCTGGAAAATTATTTGTATAGTACATCAATTATGTAAACAAATGCTGGAAGCTTGATAGCATTCCCAGAAGCCTCTTCAGCATCCGGGTCCATGTGCCATGCACAAAGTTATACTCCCTTCGTTCCTAAATATTTGTCTTTTTAGAAATTTCAAATGGACATATTTTAGAGTGTAGATTCACTCATTTTGCTTCAAATGTAGTCACTCGCTGAAATCTCTAGAAAGACAAATATTTAAGAACGGAGGGAGTAGTGCACAACCGCATGGGAGACTCAGCCCGGTCGTTGCACCGCACTAATAGTGACTAATGAGCAGTCAAATCATAATCCCCACCTTTCCCACTATAAGTTGCTCGAAAGAAGCAACCATCAATATGCTCTTCTTTGAATCCGCTCATACTACTCCCTCCGTCATTGTTTATAGAGCGCGCTGCAACAATCTCTAGGACCAAGGCGACTACCGATCGGCCTGAAAAATAGCATTGTAGTTATAGCACGGCGTCTATTACTAGAGGAAATAGTGCGTACACACATGCATGCAGTGCTTCCACCCCAAATACACACATGCATGCACTTACTCCACTCCGCATACACACCTACTACCTCCGTCCTGGTTTATTGGTCCCCTTTGTAATTTGTGCCAAATTTTGACCAAATATTTAACTAACAAAATGTTAATGCATGTCAAAAAAATTATATTGTTGGATTTGTATTTGAACATATTTTCCAAACATTTAGTTTTTTGTGACATGCATGAACATTTTATTAGTTAAATTTATGGTCAAAATTTGGCACAAACTACAATGGGGACCAATAAACCAAGACGGAGATAGTACATCAAGAGAAAATTGTGTACTTGATTGCAGTTACCACGCCCTAATTAATTGAGCATTAAACCAAACACGTCTAAAATCTCTCTGGTGGTTGAAATGCATGGAGAGAAATGCATGAGAATGAAGCGTGTCATGTAAACTTTGATGGAGGGAGGAGTAGTATGAAGGTGCAAAACCAAGTACGTGTATGGCCAGTCGGTCAACGCACTTCCTCTTGGCATATCACTGACATGTGGGACCGGAGTGTGAGCAAACCGATCTCAATTGATGGCAAAATGGCCAACCTGCCGTTCCTTGAGAGAGACGAGGAGCGAGAACACACAGGCGGGCTCGCACGGAGGCCATGATATATTCGAGCATGGTTGATCGATATCATCATTACATGTTTGATGTTTTTAATAGTGCTATTGGGCTGTCGTTTTCCGCACTTCTCCCGAATAAATGTGTACTTTATCAAAGATTAAAATAAAATAAGAGTACAGACGCTCCACCATGTGGTTCCTAGTACCTGTATAATAGTACTAGTACTACTCGTACTACTAAACCTTGTGCTTGGCTCTTCGCCTCTTCGTGAAGTCAAACAATGATGGTACTAAAGTGTATTCCTCTGGCAATCTGACACTGAATGAACTGTTGCACGTCCATCGTCTGGGCGAGGGTCGGATGCATTAGTCAAAAGCTTCTCATCATCCTACGAGCCACCAGGCTTGAGGTAGACGGAGAGGGCGTAAGCGAGCTTCACCTTGTCCTGCAAGCTTCTCCTCGTTCTGCGAGTTGACGGGACACACCAAAAGTAGTGCTAGTCCATACTTCCTCCTTTTCGGTTAATATGGCTTAATCCTTTTTGTGGGCAAATGAGAGAGCTTTATTCATATATAAGCATTTTTAGGACGATCAGCCAAGAGACTGGTCACTAGGAAGCGAGGTATCCCACAAAAAAAGAAGAAGGAAGCGAGGTGTTTCATCAAGCCAGCTCTCGGTCACATTCAAAGTGCAGCAAGCACGGTTCGCACAAAGATGTGCCGCAAGGTTTGCTGACATGTTTAGTGTTTACATGCTAACAAAAAAAGAGAAAATATTACCGAGCGCTCCTATTTCTAATAGGATAGGAGCCAGAATTAAGCGAGAATTATGGCGAGTGTTCCATGCAATCAACTTCCATTATCACATGCAAGAACCCTCGAAGGGAACCAAATGTGTTGAAGATTGCTTTATCACAGATTAAAATAAAATAAGAGTCCAGACGCTCCACCATCCGGTTCCTAGTTGTACATACCTGTATAGTAGTACTAGTACTCCCTCTGTCTAGGTGTATAAGTCATCTTAGGTTGTGCACCATGACCAAGGCATAGGGGAAAACGAGAGAACTTAATTTTTTGCTAATTAATAGCATTGCATGCAATGAACTAACCACTACATGTCATGTTTGGTAGTCTCAAGTCATTGAAAGCATGCACGGCCCACATCTCTTATTGGTTGATATGTCATGAAACAAGAAATGAGGAGGGGGTTAATGTACCGTGCCTAAGTGTTTTGGGATTATTTGGTTTTAGTAAGGTGACTTACACACCTAGAAGGAGGGAGTAGTAAACTTTGCGCTTGGTTGTTCGCCTCTTCGGGAAGTCGAACAATAATGGTACTAGTATAGTGTATGCTTCTCTGACACCAAATTAACTGTTGCACGTCCACCGCCTGAGCGAGGGAGAGCTTACATTAGTCAAAAGTTTCTCCTTGTCCTGCGAGCCACCGCGTGCAAGCTTCTCCCATCCTGCAAGCTTCTCCTCGTTCAGCAAGTTGACGGGACACAACAAAGTAATGCTAGTCCATACTGCCTCCTTTCTGGTTAATATGGCTTAATTTGAAACGAGATAAATACACTGTTTGTCACTATATATTTGTAAAAATACGGTCATGGACTTCCTAATACGCTCATTGCGCTCAATATATACATTTTTTGGTATTTATACAGTCACTAGCTCACCCTGGCTGAGTATGTGTGTGCATGCACGTGTAGTTTGAGCACTTGAGCGTGACCGTGTGTGTTCCATCGTGTGCTCAGATATGCATGCATTAGGGCGTCGCGTGCATTTTTTCGTCCATGTGTACGTGTGACTGTTGCATGCATGCACGAGGTTGTAGTCCCTCACATTCACATGTTCAGGCTGGTCGTAATGGTAGTATCATAGCTAGTATCATGCATGCCAACTAGGCAATTTTGATGTGGTGTCATAGCATTAAATGAAGAAAGAGAGGGTGGAGTATCATATCATGATACCGTATCATAATAAATGCTACGCTACTTTGTGTCATGCATGACAATAAATAGAGTACAACATGATACTAATATATGATAGGGAGGTAGTATCATACAGTAGTATCATATGCATGATACTAGTATATGATACTCCCCGTTACAAACAGCCTCATAAGTGAATGCTTTGTCAAAACGTTGCATGCAAGGTTTAATCATTCGTTGTTCACGCATGCATTCCCGATATTAATACATTGGTAAAGACGATTTCTTGAGGAAAATGACCCCATGAATTGAGTACAAAGGGGACCAATAAGCCAAGATGGAGGGAATACTAGTAGTGAACCGAAAGGAGGGAGTAGGTACTAGTAGTACTACATAACAATGTGTAATAACAAAATTCCTCTATGCGCATCCTGTCTACATGTCATGCAAGAAAATAGAGATAAGTACAAGTGAGACTCAGGAACGGTCATACACGTAGGGGGAGTACGTGTAGGGGCCACTCAGGAGCAGTCAAATCACATCGTAAGTTAGTCGGAAGAAGCAACCATCATTTCACTCTTCAATGACATGTACGCAATATAAAATGGTTGATATGAAGAGAAAAAGAAAACCGCTCCACTATATATACACTAGCAGGAGCCTAAGCTACAAGCTTGCTTGCTTGGGTTGCTCTCTTCACAAGCATAGAACGACAGTGGCCACACCGCTGGTCACAGATCCGGCCTGATCCCGTCGCTGGGGGAAGGGGACGACGTTTTGCGTAGATGCGGTCAACAGCGGTGAGGGAGAAAACCCACTATCGGTGCATCCCGATCAGGGGTCCCCGCGGTATGAGCTGATGCCACCTCCCAACTGCCCTTCTAGTTACAGCCCGAGGTCCCAGGTACAACTTCCTTTTGGAGCCAGCTTGCTCCACTGCCGCAGCTCCCCACGCAGTTCCATCTCCATGTGGATCTTTCTCTACTTCTACCGACTTCTATGTGTGATGAGTTTATGTCTCATGAATTAGTGCCAGTACTATTATGCTAATCACACTTCTTCAATATCTTTGCCAACAGGGATGCTCAGCTCAATTTTAGTGGAAATGCACAAAAGCATCGTATGATCTGAGGGTGCTAGTCATCTTTCCTTCGACAGGTTCTACCAAGAGAGGAAACTAAATCATGTTTAGGGTTTAAGGTTTACATCGTAGTGACCCCATGAGTAGTTCTTTTGTACACGCTCTCACAACTTTTGTCTTTAGTTGTGAAGTAAATATTGGCTATGATCGAATCATTGAGATGCATTAGCATGTTGTTAGTTTTCCTTTGTATTTGATGGAATGTTGTAACAGGGCAACCTTGGAGTAGGAATGAAAATGGAGTGGAAAGTTTCCGTTATTCCGGAGAAAAAATGGAAACGGAGAGAAACCAACGTTTTGTTTCGTCGGATCACACCATCGAGCAAAACCAACGTTCAAATCATGCCTATCACGTTCATGTCTCACCCTCCTCCACAGCTCCACCCCACACGGTCGCTCGGCATGCCACTCACCGCAAATCGAGTATACCATAACTTTCCCGCCTGCTTGTCGATGGATCACGCCATGGAGTACTAGCACTACTGGAAGAGATTGATGAGGAGGGGGAGGACAGCTAGTTGTAGCACAGACTCCCAAGAACTTTTTACATGCATGTTGTGGACGGCTATTGCGACCTTTGAACGCGGAGCAGTCGCATGCACCGGGAAGCGGCGCGGGCAGCGCTCTCCCGGCCAGCCGCCGCTTCAATGCCGGTGCCAGCGAGAGGTCGCGTCCGCTCTGGCCGGGCACGAATGCGGCACCGACCGTTTTAGGCAGGAAGCATGCACGGGTGATGAAGAGGTTCGGGTTGGTCAGGAGCGGGCATGGCAGCAGTCCGAACGGCCGCAAACAAGAGATGTTGCACGTAAATATTGTTGTGTATATAATTAATAACATAAATAATGTGTCAGTTGGACAAATATGATTGGAGATGAAGATGGAGATGGAATTTTACGTAAACACGAATATGCATATCTGTGTGTGTGTGTGTGCGCGCGCGCGCGCGCGCGCGACGACTCTCGCTACTACTCGTATACACCATCGATGTCTTGTTCTCCCTACACACACAAACTTAGTACCACCTCATTTTGTTCCTAGGATAGGAATATCATAGGAGTGGGAAACAATATGGAGTGAGATAAATTGAGTACGACGTACAAGAAGAAATGTACACGCACTCACTCTGCCTCCGAGATACTCGCGAGTACACGATGGAACGCATTTGTACACAAAGAGGCAGCTTACGTACGTAATAATTTGACCATTTAATTTGTTCACTTAATAATGGAGGGTCGGAGACCACACGTGAGCGATACAAACTGTGACCTAGAAGCGGGGGCGTGTTTTTGATCAAGTTTTCTTTCTTGGTACGTTAAAAAAATTGTCCGCCAGTTTTCGTTTCTTTTTTCCGGGAACGTGCGTATTCTATTTAAAACCACTGCTATGGGGATATTTTTTACTCCATTGTATATATAGCCTATTTTCTGATAGGGTTTATCGTGTCTCGCTCTCTCACCCTCTCCATATCTAAACAAGATGACAGTGTCAACTCTATCTATCTCCTCACCAGTGGTCACAGATCCGGCCGAATCCCGTCCACTGCGAGAGGTGAGGTGGTGCAGCGTTGGCGTTGTCGCCGTCGGCGATGGAGGAAGCCGATGTGCATTGTCCCCTCTGAGCCGGCACTGGCACGGACGAAGGTCCTCCGCGCCCTTGTTCGCAGCCACCGTGTGGGAAGATCCCGCCCGCCCGCCTAAGCGACATCTCGCCCACATGAGGTATAACTTCTTTTGGACTTCATGCTTCATTGTACCGGTCCAGCTCCCGAGGTTGCTGCATGTGGGTTTTCTTCTGTGCCACTACTCCCCAGCTCCCCATGTATAGTAGCTAGGGTTCGTCAGCTGGTCCAACATCACCTATTTTTTACTATTATAGAGGAAAGGTCACTCGAAAAGTTGCCTTGGTTTATGCCTTGGTGGAGGTATACATGTTTTTTGACAAAAAGTACATGGTGGTTGTGCGGTCATTGTCCATATGCTCCTATTGCTGCTGCTAATATAATACTATCACTGGTTAAATGAAGCAATGCCCATGGTAAAGTGACGTCCCTTTTAAGTAATGCTGATGTCAATCCAGAGGCGTCGATAAATGCTTCTGTCCTGCTTTTGTTTCTTGGATATCCTGGTTTAGTTCCCATCAAGATAATCATGATGCTTCTGTTTGTTGGTATACTTTTCATTAATTTTTATTGATAATGGAGATGTGGCTGTTAATCTTGTACCACTGCCAAAACAAAGTAACAACATTATACCCCTTTTCTATATTTTTGCAAACAGCGATGCGTATCTCCATACCCGGGCATGTCTTCTCAATTTTAGCGGAACTGCACAAAACTGGATGGTCATTGTTGTTCCACCTCACTATCCTCTGCCATGTGGTTCTTCCTTCCTAGAGCTTGATTATCGAGAAGAAACAGACCACAGTGAGGATTTGTCGAACTTCATTCGTGCCTCACCCAAACTTGATGCCAAATGGATGATGCATCACCACGATGACCTATCAATGCTCATGGTTGCATCTCATGGTTGCATCGGCTGGTGAAGCTGGTCGATTTTCAACGAAAAACAAGTTGTCTTCCATTAGTGCTCTATGCTTGTTACCCACAAAGATGATATCCTTCATCAGTTCACCTTGGTTGCATTGGAGATGCAATCGTCTTTCACGTTGGTGCAATTTTATCACACAATTGGCTATGAACCAAATGTTTCCTCGAAGAAGGATCGACATTGGTACTAAGAGCGTAAGTTTTGTATTGATTTATAAGCCTTCGCACAACTTTGTCTTCAGCTCCCCTGTAATTTTATTTGTCCAGCTATTAACTAAATATGTGGTCAGACTTTGATTAAAAATGGTGTGGACTCAAAACCTGGATGGATGTAGTAGCCCTCCGTTTTTATTTACTCTGCATATTAGATTTGACTGAAGTCAAACTTTGTAAAGTTTGACCAAGTTTAGGTCGAACACAACAAACCATAATTATTGAGAGAGGGCAAATTGTACATACGCTCAAACCTTTCCGATAATTGAAATTAAAATTCTTTATTTTTACACACTCTCACACCTTTCCGATAATTTGGCGCGTGTGTGGTTGTTCACTTAACAGAGGGTAGTGTACCGCACGTGAAGGACAGGAACTGCAACCAAGACGCGTGGATCGTTAGTTGATCGTAAGTACTTTTCTTCACTTGTACGTTAAATAAAGAGTTTCGTTTCGTACTTACACAATTTAAAATGATTGTTATGGAGAGAAAAATAAAATCACTCCACTATATATTAGTAGTATACATGAGTACTATATAAGCTGGAGCCTTAGCGCTTGTTCGCTAGGGTTTGCACTCTCCACACTCTCGCCGCACTACATATATGTATACACACTGGAGGCTCAGCGTGAAGGAAATATGCCCTATAGGGAATAATAAAGTTGTTATTTATATTTCTTTATATCATGATAAATGTTTATTATTCATGCTAGAATTGTATTAACCGGAAACTTAGTGCATGTGTGAATACGTAGACAATACATAGTGTCCCTAGTATGCCTCTACTTGACTAGCACATTAATCAAAGATGGTTATTCATAACCATAGACATGTGTTGTCATTTGATGAATGAGATGACATCATTAGGAAAATGATGTGATGGACAAGACCCATCCGTTAGCTTAGCATTATGATCGTTATAGTTTTATCACTACTGTTTTCTTCATGACTTATACATGTTCCTCTGACTATGAGATTATGCATCTCCCGAATACCGGAGGAACACCATGTGTGCTATCAAACGTCGCCATGTAACTGGGTGATTATAAAGATGCTCTACAGGTGTCTCAGAAGGTGTTTGTTGTGTTGGCATAGATCAAGATTAGGATTTGTCACTCCGTGTATCAAAGAGGTATCTCTGGGCCCTCTCAGTAATGCTCATCACTATAAGCCTTGCAACCAATGTGAGTAATGAGTTAGTTGCAGAATGAAGCATTACGGAACGACTAAAGAGACTTTCCGGTAACGAGATTGAACTAGGTATGATGATACCGACGATCGACTCTCGGGCAAGTAACATACCGATGATAAAGGGAATGACGTATGTGTTGGGGAACGTAGTAATTTTCAAAATTTCCTACGCAGTATGACTTGTATCGCCCACAACTCACTTGTGTTCTACTCGTGCATATAACATCTACGCATAAAACCAGGCTCGGATGCCACTGTTGGGGAACGTAGTAATTTCAAAATTTTCTACGCACACGCAAGATCATGGTGATGCATAGCAACGAGAGGGGAGAGTGTTGTCCACGTACCCTCGTAGACCGAAAGCGGAAGCGTTATAACAACGCGGTTGATGTAGTCGTACGTCTTCACGGCCCGACCGATCAAGCACCGAAACTACGGCACCTCCGAGTTTTAGCATGCGTTCAGCTCGATGAAGATCCCCGGACTCCGATCCAGCAAAGTGTCGGGGATGAGTTCCGTCAGCACGATGGTGTGGTGACGATCTTGATGTTCTACCGTCGCAGGGCTTCGCCTAAGCACCGCTACAATATTATCGAGGACTATGGTGGAGGGAGGCACCGCACACAGCTAAGAGATCTCAAAGATCAATTGTTGTCTCTCTGGGGTGCCCCCTGCTCCCGTATATAAAGGAGCAAGGGAGGAGGAGGCCGGCCCTAGGAGGGGGCGCGCCAAGTGTGGAGTCCTATAGGACTCCCTAGTTCTAATAGGATTCCACCTCCCATATGGAATAGGAAAAGAGGAAGGGAAAAGGAGAAGGAAGGAAGGGGGCGCCCCCCTTCCCTAGTCCAATTCGGACCAAACCAAGGGGAGGGGTGCGGCCACCCTTGAGGCCCTTTCCCTTCTTTCCCGTATGGCCCAATAAGGCCCAATACGTATTCCGTAACTCTCCCACTCAAAAATACCGAATCACTCGGAACCTTTCCGATGTCCGAATATAGTCGTCCAATATATCGATCTTTACGTCTTGACCATTTCGAGACTCCTCGTCATGTCCCCGATCTCATCTGGGACTCTAAACTCATTCGGTATATCAAAACTCATAAACTCATAATATAACTGTCATCGAAACTTTAAGCGTGCGGACCCTACGGGTTCGAGAACTATGTAGACATGACCGAGACACGTCTCCGGTCAATAACCAATAGCGGAACCTGGATGCTCATATTGGCTCCCACATATTCTACGAAGATCTTTATCGGTCCGACCGCATAACAACATACGTTGTTCCCTTTGTCATCGGTATGTTACTTGCCCGAGATTCGATTGTCGGTATCTCAATACCTACTTCAATCTCGTTACCGACAAGTCTCTTTACTCGTTCCGTAATACATCATCCCGCAACTAACTCATTAGTTGCAATGCTTGCAAGGCTTAAGTGATGTGCATTACCGAGAGGGCCCAGAGATACCTCTCCGACAATCGGAGTGACAAATCCTAATCTCGAAATACGCCAACCCAACATGTACCTTTGGAGACACCTGTAGAGCTCCTTTATAATCACCCGATTCGTTGTGACGTTTGGTAGCACACAAAGTGTTCCTCCGGTAAACGGGAGTTGCATAATCTCATAGTCATAGGAACATGTATAAGTCATGAAGAAAGCAATAGCAACATACTAAACGATCGGGTGCTAATGATGTGATCCCGTTAATCAAATGACAACTCATGTCTATGGCTAGGAAACATAACCATCTTTGATCAACAAGCTAGTCAAGTAGAGGCATACTAGTGACACTCTGTTTGTCTATGTATTCACACATGTATTATGTTTCCGGTTAATACAATTTTAGCATGAATAATAAACATTTATCATGATATAAGGAAATAAATAATAACTTTATTATTGCCTCTAGGGCATATTTCTTTCAGTCTCCCACTTGCACTAGAGTCAATAATCTAGATCACATCACCATGTGATTATAATCGATAGTTCACATCATCATGTGATTAACACCCATAGTTCACATCGCCATGTGACCAACACCCAAAGGGTTTACTAGATTCAGTAATCTAGTTCACATCGCTATGTGATTAACACCCAAAGAGTACTAAGGTGTGATCATGTTTTGCTTGTGAGAGAATCTTAGTCAACGGGTCTTTCACATTCAGATTCGTTATGTATTTTTCAATTTTCTATGTCTACAATGCTCTGCACGGAGGTACTCTAGCTAATTGCTCCTACTTTCAATATGTATCCAGATTGAGACTTAGAGTCATCTAGATTATTGTCAAAAACTTGCATCGGCGTAACCCTTTACGACGAACCTTTTTGTCACCTCCATAATCGAGAAATATATCCTTATTCCACTAAGGATAATTTTGACCGATGTCCAGTGATCTACTCCTAGACCACTATTGTACTCCCTTGCTAAACACAGTGTAGGGTATACAATAGTTCTGGTACACAGCATGGCATACTTTATAGAACCTATGACTGAGGCATAGGGAATGACTTTCATTCTCTTTCTATCTTCTGCCGTGGTCGGGCTTCGAGTCTTTACTCAACTTCACACCTTGTAACACAGGCAAGAACTCTTTCTTTGACTGTTCCATTTTGAACTACTTCAAAATCTTGTCAAGGTATGTACTCATTGAAAAAACTTATCAAGCATTTTGATCTATCTCTATAGATCTTGATGCTCAATATGTAAGCAGCTTCACCGAGGTCTTTCTTTGAAAAACTCCTTTCAAACACTCCTTTATGCTTTGCAGAATAATTCTACATTATTTCCGATCAACAATATGTCATTCACATATACTTATCAGAAATATTGTAGTGCTCCCACTCACTTTCTTGTAAATACAGGCTTCACCGCAAATCTGTATAAAACTATATGCTTTGATCAACTTATCAAAGCGTATATTCCAACTTCGAGATGCTTGCACCAGTCCATAGATGGATCGCTGGAGCTTGCACATTTTGTTAACACCTTTAGGATCGACAAAACCTTCTGGTTGCATCACATACAACTCTTCTTTAATAACTCCATTAAGGAATGCAGTTTTGTTTATCCATTTGCCAGATTTCATAAAATGCAGCAATTGCTAACATGATTCGGACAGACTTTAAGCATTGCTACGAGTGAGAAAATCTCATCGTAGTCAACATCTTGAACTATGTCAAAACCATTTTTGACAAGTCTAGCTTTGTAGATAGTAACACTACTATTAGCATCCGTCTTCCTCTTGTAGATCCATTTATTCTCAATGGCTTGCCAATCATCGGGCAAGTCAATAAAAGTCCATACTTTGTTCTCATACATGGATCCCATCTCAGATTCCATGGCTTTAAACCATTTTGCGGAATCTGGGCTCATCATCGCTTCCTCATAGTTCGTAGGTTCGTCATGGTCAAGTAGCATGACCTCCAGAATAGGATTACCGTACCACTCTGGTGCGGATCTCACTCTGGTTTACCTACGAGGTTCGATAGTAACTTGATCTGAAGTTACATGATCATCATCATTAGCTTCCTCACTAATTGGTGTAGTAGTCACAGGAACAGATTTCTGTGATGAACTACTTTCCAATAAGGGAGCAGGTACAGTTACCTCATCAAGTTCTACTTTCCTCCCACTCACTTCTTTCGAGAGAAACTCCTTCTCTAGAAAGGATCCATTCTTAGCAACAAATATCTTGCCTTTGGATCTGTGATAGAAGGTATACCCAACAGTTTCCTTTGGGTATTTTATGAAGACATATTTCTTCAGTTTGGGTTTGAGCTTATCAGGATGAAACTTTTTCACATAAGCATCGTAGCCCCAAACTTTAAGAAACGACAACTTTGGTTTCTTGCCAAACCATAGTTCATACGATGTCGTCTCAACGGATTTAGATGGTGCCCTATTTAACGTGAATGTAGCTGTCTCTAATGCATAGCCCCAAAACAATAGTGGTAAATCGGTGATACATCATAGATCGCACCATATCCAATAAAGTGCGGTTACAACATTCGGACACACCATTATGCTGTGGTGTTCCATGTGGCGTGAGCTGTGAAACTATTCCACATTGTTTAAAAATGAAGGCCAAACTCGTAACTCAAATATTCTTTTCTATGATCAGATTGTAGAAACTTTATTTTCTTGTTACGATGATTCTCCACTTCACTCTGAAATTCTTTGAACTTTTCAAATGTTTCAGACTTGTGCTTCATTAAGTAGATATACGCATATCTGCTCAAATCATTTGTGAAGGTCAGAAAATAACGATACCCGCCACGAGCATCAATACTCATTGGACCGCATACATCGGTATGTATTATTTCCAACAAGTTAGTAGCTCGTTCCATTGTTCCGGAGAACGGAGTTTTAGTCATCTTGCCCAAAAAGGCACGGTTCGCAAGCATCAAATGATTCATAACCAAGTGATACCGAAAATCCATCTTTATGGAGTTTCTTCATGCGCTTTACACCGATATGACCCAAAACGGCGGTGCCACAAATAAGTTGCACTATCATTATTAACTTTACATCTTTTGGCATCAATATTATGAATATGTGTATCACTACGATCGAGATCCAACAAACTATTTTCATTGGGTGTATGACCATTGAAGGTTTTATTCATGTAAACAGAACAACAATTATTCTCTGACTTTAAATGAATAACCGTATTGCAATAAACATGACCAAATCATATTCACGCTCAACGCAAACGCCAAATAACATTTATTTAGGTTTAACACTAATCCCGAAAATATAGGAAGTGTGCGATGATGATCATATCAATCTTGGAACTACTTCCAACACTCATCGTCACTTCACCCTCAACTAGTCTCTGTTTATTCTGTAACTCCTATTTCGAGTTACTAATTTTTAGCAACCGAACAAGTATCAAATACTCAGGGGCTACTATAAACACTAGTAAGGTACACATCAATAACCTGTATATCAAATATACCCTTGTTCACTTTGCCATCCTTCTTATCTACCAAATATTCAGGGTATTTCCGCTTCCAGTGACCATTTCCTTTGCAGTGTAAGCACTTAGTTTCAGGCTTTGGTCCAGCTTTGGGCTTCTTTGCTGGAGTGACAACTTGCTTGTCATTATACTTGAAGTTCCCTTTCTTTCCCTTTGCCCTTTTCTTGAAACTAGTGGTCTTTTCAATCATCAACACTTGATGCTCTTTCTTGATTTCTACCTTCGTCGATTTCAACATCATGAAGAGCTCGGGAATCGTTTTCGTCATCCCTTGCATACTATAGTTCATCACAAAGTTCTACTAACTTAGTGATGGTGACTAGAGAACTCTGTCAATCACTATCTTATCTGGAAGATTAACTCCCACTTGATTCAAGAAATTGTAGTACCCAAACAATCTGAGCACATGCTCACTAGTTGAGCGATTCTCCTCCATCTTTTAGCTATAGAACTTGTTGGAGATTTCCTATCTCTCAACTCGGGTATTTGCTTGAAATATTAACTTCAATTCCTGGAACATCTCATATGGTCCATGACGTTCAAAATGTCTTTGAAGTCCCGATTCTAAGCCGTTAAGCATGGTGCACTAAACTATCAAGTAGTCATCATATTGAGCTAGCCAAACATTCATAACGTCTGCATCTGCTCCTGCAATAGGTCTGTCACCTAGTGGTGCATTAAGGACATAATTCTTCTGTGCAGCAATGAGGATAAACCTCAGATCACGGATCCAATCCGCATCATTGCTACTAACATCTTTCAACACAATTTTCTCTAGGAACATATCAAAATAAACATATGAAAGCAACAACGCGAGCTATTGATCTACAACATAATTTGCAAAATACTACCAGGACTAAGTTCATGATAAATTTAAGTTCAATTTAATCATATTACTTAAGAACTCCCACTTAGACAGACATCTCTCTAGTCATCTAAGTGATCACGTGATCCAAATTAACTAAACCATGTCTGATCATCACGTGAGATGAAGTAGTTTCAATGGTGAACATCACTATGTTGATCATATCTACTATATGATTCACGCTCGACCTTTTGGTCTCCGTGTTCCAAGGCCATATCTGTATATGCTAGGCTCGTCAAGTTTAACCTGAGTATTCCGCGTGTGCAACTGTTTTGCACCCGTTGTATTTGAACGTAGAGCCTATCACACCCGATCATCACGTGGTGTCTTAGCACGAAGAACTTTCGCAATGGTGCATACTCAGGGAGAACACTTCTTGATAATTAGTGAGAGATCATCTTAAAATGCTACCGTCAATCAAAGCAAGATAAGATGCATAAAGGATAAACATCACATGCAATCAATATAAGTGATATGATATGGCCATCATCATCTTGTGCTTGTGATCTCCATCTCCGAAGCACTGTCGTGATCACCATCGTCACCGGCGTGACACCTTGATCTCCATCGTAGCATCGTTGTCGTCTCGCCAATCTTATGCTTCTACGACTATCGCTACCGCTTAGTGATAAAGTAAAGCAATTACAGGGCGCTTGCATTTCATACAATAAAGCAACAACCATATGGCTCCTGCCAGTTGCCGATAACTCGGTTACAAAACATGATCATCTCACACAATAAAATATAGCATCACGTCTTGACCATATCACATCACAACATGCCCTGCAAAAACAAGTTAGACGTCCTCCACTTTGTTGTTGCAAATTTTACGTGGCTGCTACGGGCTGAGCAAGAACCGTTCTTACCTATGCATCAAAACCACAATGAGAGTTCGTCAAGTTAGTGTTGTTTTAACCTTCGCAAGGACCGGGCATAGCCACACTCGGTTCAACTAAAGTTGGAGAAACTGACACCCGCTAGCCACCTCTGTGCAAAGCACGTCGGGAGAACCGGTCTCGCGTAAGCGTACGCGTAATGTTGGTCCGGGCCGCTTCATCCAACAATACCGCCAAACCAAAGTATGACATGCCGGTAAGCAGTATGACTTGTATCGCCCACAACTCACTTGTGTTCTACTCGTGCATATAACATCTACGCATAAAACCAGGCTCTGATGCCACTGTTGGGGAACGTAGTAATTTCAAAATTTCCTACGCACACGCAAGATCATGGTGATGCATAGCAACGAGAGGGGAGAGTGTTGTCACGTACCCTCGTAGACCGAAAGCGGAAGCGTTATAACAACACGGTTGATGTAGTCGTACGTCTTCACGGCCCGACCGATCAAGCACCAAAACTACGGCACCTCCGAGTTTTAGCATGTAACACCCCGAGACCGACGCTCCAGAAGACTTCCAGCTATTCCGAGTTTTCGTCGTGTGATTTGTTTTGTTCGTTGCATTCATCTCTGCCATCTCTTGCATTGCATCATGTCATCATGCCATCATATCATTAATTTTTAAAACTCAACTAAATAAATCGTATGGATTTTTCGATCCATTTAAATCGAGGAATTCACGATGGTGATTTCTCTTTATAATATATCCTCCGATATTAGTGGAGCTATTATAAAATATTCCATTCATTTGGAATTAACCAAAACACACTTGAAAAAAATCCCCACTCCCTTTCTACTTCAAGTTTGGTCCCCAAACTTTGTCGATATTTCTTTTCCCATTTATCGAGGCTCCTCCTAAATTCTCAACATTTTTGGACCTTCTTTTTATCAAGTCCTAGTTCAAACCCATTTGAATTAAATTCAAATGAGTTTGAATTCTTATCGTTCGATCTTGGCCATTTCTATTTCCTTGGAACCAGCGTATTTTTGTGTGTTCGGTAAAATTATCCGCGTGTCCAACTTTTTCCCCTAACCTCTCTTTCTTTTCTTTCCTATCTCTGTTTTGTTTTTATTTTCTTTAGAGTAGAGAGAGAAGCCCAGCCGGCCTCTAGCCAAGAGCCTGGCTGGCCACTGGCCTCCTCAGAGGCAAGAGCCCATTAGGCCCACCGGCCCCAGCCTCCTTAACCCTAGCTCGAATCCCTGCCCAATCCCCATCCATCTCGCCCGATCCTCGCAGTCCTCGACCCCTCGCTCCCTCGCCCTCGTCCCTCCTCTCGTCCTCCCTGCGCCGCCGCCCGCCTGCCTGTTGCCGCCTGCCGCCCGGCCAAGATCCGGCCGCTCGCCTCGCCTCGCTCCTCGGCGGCGTGTGTCGCGCCTCGCTGTGCCTCGAGACCATGCCGCTTTGCCTCCCGCTGGCCTCCCGCGCCCGGCGCCCGTCGCTGTCAAGCGCCCCGAGCTCCCGCCGCCGCCACGCTCGGATCCGGTGAGATCCGGCGGGAACTGTTGCGCGCCGCCCGCAGCGCCTCCTCACCGCCTGGTCCGCTTCTTCGGCCGTCTCCACCGCCAGGCCCGGTGACCTCACCGTTCGGGCCTCCTCCCTCTCGCGCCGACATGCAAGTTCTCGCCACCGCTGCTCGCTTCGAAGGCAGAGGACCGCGCCCCTGCCTCGTGTTGGCTCGCGCGACGCGCTTAGCTCCAGCGCCCGCAGATTTGGACGCGCCAAGTTCCTCTTCAAAATGTACAACTACATCCGATGTGGATTTCGACAAGTACCACGACGCCGGGAGCCCCGGATATGTCAAGTTCGACTACATGTAACGCCGAGTACGAGTACACACGTAGATGCGTCAAGTTCCTCTACGACAAGTGTACGACTACATGAGACACGTCAAGTACCTCTACATCCTGGAATCGCCAAGTACCGACACCATGTACGACGACCGTCACCAAAGACCCGTGTAACGTGAACGTGAACATCTACTTCCACTACCGCCGCCGCCGCGTACCACTACTTCCCACTACGACATGAGTACAACTCCTTCCACTACGACCGCTGCAAGAACAACTACTTCCCTCGACGACTCGAACCGCTCCGAAAACGCACGCTTCGAAGGTATAACCCGAGACGACCGCGATGAGATGCCCTTGCATGTATGAGATGTACCACTTGTTTGCACCATGTCCGAATTGTCACTCGTTGCCATGCCACTATCCCGTGGGAACCCGAAACCGGGATCACCCCACCATCCGTGCACGCATCCGTCACGCCCCCTTTTGCACCGGTATCTCCGTGAGCTACCGGAACCGATATGTTGCCGTGGCACCATTTCCTTTTCGCCGCCGTGGCACCCTTTTCGTTTCGCCGCCGTGGCACCCTTTTGTTCCGCCATGGTGAACAAATGCTTCTTAATGCTCTTGTTAACATTTTCATAATATTGCATAAACTTGCATATGTCATCCGCATCATGATAACAACAGTTAAAATGTTTTAAACTTGTTGTTGCATTAAATTGCTAAATGACATGAGGATTTTCTGGAATTGTCGTTTGTTGCTTCCGGCCTCATTTAAACTTGCCTAATTGTTAGTTTAATTATGCTTCACCTCTTGCCATGCTTAACAACATTTAATATTGTTGGTTAGCCTTAACGAGAGAGAACTAAATAATTGGTGTGGTGTTTTCGTCAATATGCAACTCCGTTGCATATTGAGCTCCACTTAATTTGTAAGTTTGTTTTGTGCACTTTGCCATGCCATGCCTCATTAAACCGGACATGCATCATACTTGTTTGCGCATCATGCCATGTTTATGCTTGTGTGTTTACTATGTTGTTTGCTTCTTTCCGGTTTGCTTCTCTCGTTAGCTTCGGTTTCGTTCGGAGTTGTGAGGATTCGCTCGCTCTCGTCCGCTTGTCTTCTTCATGGAATCGTTCTTCTTCCTTGCGGGATTTCAGGCAAGATGATCATACCCTCGAAATCACTACTATCTTTGCTATGCTAGTTTGCTCGCTCTTTTGCTATGCCAATGCTACGATGCCTATTATTTGCTTGTCAGCCTCCCAAAATGCCATGAACCTTTAACCTTTGACACCATTCCTAGCAAACCGTTGATTGGCTATGTTACCGCTTTGCTCAGCCCCTCTTATAGCATTGTTAGTTGCAGGTGAAGATGAAGTTTGTTCCTTGTTGGAACATGGAGATGTTGTTCCTTGTTGGAACATGTTTACTTGTTGGGATATCACAATATCTCTTATATTATTAATGCATCTATATATTTGGTAAAGGGTGGAAGGCTCGGCCTTATGCCTGGTGTTTTGTTCCACTCTTGCCGCCCTAGTTTCCGTCATACCGGTGTTATGTTCCCGGATTTTATGTTCCTTCTGCGGTCGGGTGATTTATGGGACCCCCGACAGTTCGCTTTGAATAAAACTTGTCCAGCAAGGCCCAACCTTGGTTTTACCATTTGCCTCACCTAGCCCCTTTTTTTCCTTGGGTTTAGGGCCGAGGGTCATCTTTATTTTAGCCCCCGGCCGGTGCTCCTTCGAGTGTTGGTCCAACTGAAGCGATGTCCGCGCCCACGGGCAACCAGGGTCTATGCCAACCCGACGTCTGGCTCATCCGGTGTGCCCTGAGAACGAGATATGTGCAGCTCCTATCGGGATTTGTCGGCACAGCGGGAGGTCTTTACCATTGTCGAAATGTCTTGATGTACCGGGATACCGAGTCTGATCGGAGTGTCTTGGGTGAAGGTCTATTCCTTCGATGATCGCGAGAGCTTGTCATGGGCTGTTGGGACACCCTGCAGGGTTTAAACTTTCGAGAGCCGTGCCCGCGGTTATGTGGCAGATGGGAATTTGTTAATGTCCGTTGTAGAAAACCTGAAGTTGACCTTAATTAAAATACATCAACCGTGTGTGTTACCGTGATGGTCTCTTTCCGCGGAGTCCGGAAGTGAACACGGTGTTGGAGTTATGCTTGACGAGGTTGCTATAGGATCACTTCTTGATCATACTTTTATCGACCGTGCTTCGCTTTCTCTTCTCGCTCTCATTTGCGTATGTTGGCCACCATTTATGCTAGTCGCTTGCTGCAGCTCCACCTCATGCCTTTACCTTACCCATAAGCTTAATAGTCTTGATCTCGGGTGCGAGATTGTTGAGTCCTCGTGGCTCACCGGATACTTCCAAAACCAGTTTGCGGTGCCTATGTTACCGAAAGCAGGTGACGCAACCAAGCTCAAGGAGGAGCTCGATGAAGATCTTGCCCTTTGTGTTGTTTCGCTCTAGTTGATCAAGAGTGGAGCCCAGTTGGGGTCGATCGGGACCTTTTTCGCATTTGGGGTTCTTCTTTTATTTTGGTTCCGTAGTCGGACCTTGATTGTATCTGGATGATGTAATACTTTATTCATGTAATTGTGTGAAGTGGCGATTGTAAGCCAACTATGTATCTTTTTCCTTATGTATTACATGGGTTGTGTGAAGATTACCTCACTTGCGACATTGCTTTCAATGCGGTTATGCCTCTAAGTCGTGCTTCGACACGTGGGAGATATAGCCGCATCGAGGCGCTAAGTTGGTAATCGAGCCTTCCCCGACCTTAGGAGGCCCACTGCTTGATCGTTTTTAGCGGCCGAGTTGTGTCTAGAAAAATGTTTTGAGTCATTTAGGATTATATATATCGGAGAGAAGGATTCTTTTTACTCCCCAGTCCCTTCGACCTTCTGGTGAGGTATCCTGACGTAGATGTTTTGACTTTCCTCTTCTCAAATTTCACTAAAAAAATTTTTAGGATCACGCGGGTATCTTGGGATCGTTCCGATATTCTTATGACGAGAACATTGTTCTTGGTGCCTCCTGTCATTTAGGGGTTGTGGCAGTGTCCCGGGGAGTTGAGCTCCGAGGTGTTGTCGTCATAATTTTATCGTTGCAGTTCTGGAATACCTGAGTTTAGTACGCCGACATCGAAAATCTCTTTTATGCAGTTGTTGGTGAGATAACCCCGCTAACCCAAAGATCGAGGTGAGTACGGAGTATTGCCATGACTTGTATAACGGATGCTTTTCAAGGTTGAGGTAGACGATTTCGAAGGTTTCTTGGTTATGTGTTGACGGATGGATACAATGGATGTAGGTATTGTTAGTTTGAGTGAGATATATTGCTCCCTGTATCCCCAACACCAGATTGCATAACCGAAAGTTTCGGGAGTTTTATAGGTGGGAATTCAAGTAGCTCCTAGGATATCTTTCCGACGGATGTATGATATGAAATTGGGGTTCGACGTCTAGTGGTCCGCCTATTCACGGTTGGTTTTACAGTGGTCTCGTTGTGTCTTAAAGAGTCCTTGGCTATGCCGACTCGGGGACGCTTCGTATGTCATGTGCACTACCTTGTACATGATGGTGTTGTACGATCGAGCCCGTGTAGGCCCCACCACGAAAACTTCGGACGAAATCTCTATCATATGTTTGTTTCGGCTTATTCTGCAAGCCAGTCCTTTGTTTTTGTTTTGAGTTGTGGTATTCGAGTTGCTTCAATGTCAAGTGTTGATTCCATACCTTTCCGAAATGGTGTTCTCATACTCCGATGTGAATACCAATCCTTCTCGACAATCAAGATTGTCATGTCAATCCTTTTCAACCGGCGTGTTTCTCTTCAAGTGGATCCGATCACTTCAACATCAGCAAGACCAATTATCATTTCTTCTCAAAGGTGTTTGTTTCATCCGTCTCCAAGTTGCCTTTGTTTTTCCCGCCCACCCACCCTTTTCCTCAAGGACTAAGATTTCTTTACCAAGTACCCTTTTATTTTGTGAAGTTTCTCCATTCTTTTCCGTCAATGTTCTTACCCGGTGGTTCTCAAGAAGATGTTCTACTAGTTCGTCATTCCTCATTCATTTCTCTTCTCCGGTGGTTTCAATTCAAGCTTTATTGATCATACCTTTTTCCTCATTTCAATGTCTTCTCATACCGGTGCACCTCATTATCATTCTTCTTCTTGCTATTTGTTATTCCGGAGTGCTCAAGATATCTCGAAGATTCGGTTTCCACTCTGCATTCGTTCAAGCTCTTTCGAGATTGGTATCTCATTCAAGCCATTTAATTCAATCGGTGCAACATCTCTTTTAAATCATTTCCAACGGTGTTCCATTTGAGTGGGCCCTAACCCACAGGTCTTTTCCCAGGATCTTACCTGACTCTTCTATTTTCCCAGAGCTATCCTAAATTTTTCTCCAAGTTTGACGTAAGAATGAGTTATCATCAGTCAAATGCTTTTCTCCAAGAACTTTCAAATTCTTTTCATAGTTGGCTCAACCTCTTCGCTTTTGATTCTTCCGTGTGCCTCAATAATTCTTGGTGGTGTTTTCGTTGTCATTCTCAGATTTTGAAGACCAAGAAGAGTTCCTCTTAAATCCTTACCAGTTCTTCCAAAGATTCATGGTTCTAGCTTCATGCCATCCTCATAATTGTTTTTGATTGTGACTATTCTTTTCACCCATCCGGAGCATTTCATGAGTTGTTTCCATTTCTTTCCTCCAAGGCCTTCATGTCATAATTCTTCATTCTCGCAGTGTAGCTATCGCTCTCCAAATCTTACCGGTGATTCGTTCAAATATCCTCTAATCAGTTCTTGATCTCTTTGTTCTCATGTATCTAGTTTGTCTCAAGCACCTTCGTTCATTTGCTAATTCTACTGGTGATGCACCCCTACTTCGATCATTTTCAATTCTAACGGTGGTTCTTTCAAGATCTCCCTTCCTTGTTCATCATATCAATTCATTTGTTGTTCCAATCCTACCGGTGGTTCGTTGAAGACCTTCTCAAGTTTTGATATATCTCTTTTAATCCTTTCTACGGGAATAAGTGGTACGCCAAATCCATTGCTTGTCATCAATTTAATTTGATGAAGGATAAGCATAACATAATTCTTATTCTTGTTCATCAAGTGATTAATTCTTTATTCCGGAGGCCCTTAAAATTCTCGGTTTCATTTGTTTCATCTTCTCTTTTTCCCGGAGTTCCAAGTTTTCTTGGATGTCTCGTCACGAAGCTCCATCTATATCATTGCAAGGCTGCGATCTTGTTTGCTTCAACCTTCAATTCTTTTATGTTATCATTTCCTATCCGGAGTTCTTCATGGAGGCTCTACATGGTGATTCGTCAAGGATTCTTTTCATTCTTCAATTGTTCCTCAAGATTTCTCTTGAAGTTAAGATCCGTCAAGCCATACTTCAAAATAAACATGGTGCTCAACACATGTTTGTTTTGAGGAGTTCAAGTATTCTTCATCTTGCATTCCAAACTGCAATTCTTCTCCATTATCTTTTGGGGTGGTATTATATCATTCTTGACAATTTCCTTCATATATCATGATTCACATGTTGTTAAGAATGAGATATTTAAATCCATCATTTTCTCTTCGTTCAAGGGATCTTTTCAACCAATCTATCTCTCCGTTGGAGTCATTTTGTGTTATATTTCACCTAAAGCCTTCCCTAAGGATTGTTGCTTTTTATGGTGCTTATAAATGACCCAAGCTCTTCTTTTATCCTCCCGGTGCTATAGCTTTCTCGTCTCCTTGTTCTTATCAATTCAATCATTTGTTTCCGTTGGTGGCAGAAGCTCACCTCATAATTTGAGATGCATTCCTTAAGACCATATCAATCTTATTCTTTTCGTTGTTGATTCTCCAACAACTCCGTTCAATTCTTCTTTGCAAGGATGCTTTTCAAGTTCATTCGTGGCAGAAGTTGGCATTTTCTTCTTCATTCTGTTATTCCAATGATCTATCTTCTATTCTTTCTCCCAGAGGCATTGTGATGTTGCTCTTTTCACTCATCACCTCGTTTTGTCAAGATCATGTTATTTTCTTGCTTATCCATTTAACCGGACTGTTGTATCATCTCTTCAAGTTCTTTTCATCTTATCAAGTTTTCTTCTCTTTTCTACCGGAGTGCTGTCCAAATTCAGCCATTCTTGTTCCTTGGCTATCTCATTATACCGATGTGGTCATATTCTTTTCATTCGCGAAGCTCTTATTTCCATGTCTTTTCAACCTTCAAGTTCTCGTAATGTCTCCTTGTTCCTCTTTTCTACCGGATTGTTTGCGATCTCGTTCATCTCTATTGTACTCTTTCTTTTAAATTGCTCAACCTCTCAAGGTTCGTGGTTTCGCTCGTTCGTCAAAGAAGCAACTTCGTTTTACCTCTCCTCTTCCTTTTCCTCCGGTGCCATCCTAGATCTCGGGACGAGATCCTCTCATAGTGGTGTAGTGTTATAACACCCCGAGACCGACGCTCCAGAAGACTTCCAGCTATTCCGAGTTTTCGTCGTGTGATTTGTTTTGTTCGTTGCATTCATCTCTGCCATCTCTTGCATTGCATCATGTCATCATGCCATCATATCATTAATTTTTAAAACTCAACTAAATAAATCGTATGGATTTTTCGATCCATTTAAATCGAGGGAATTCACGATGGTGATTTCTCTTTATAATATATCCTCCCGATATTAGTGGAGCTATTATAAAAATATTCCATTCATTTGGAATTAACCAAAACACACTTGAAAAAAATCCCCACTCCCTTTCTACTTCAAGTTTGGTCCCCAAACTTTGTCGATATTTCTTTTCCCATTTATCGAGGCTCCTCCTAAATTCTCAACATTTTTGGACCTTCTTTTTATCAAGTCCTAGTTCAAACCCATTTGAATTAAATTCAAATGAGTTTGAATTCTTATCGTTCGATCTTGGCCATTTCTATTTCCTTGGAACCAGCGTATTTTTGTGTGTCCGGTAAAATTATCCGCGTGTCCAACTTTTTCCCCTAACCTCTCTTTCTTTTCTTTCCTATCTCTGTTTTGTTTTTATTTTCTTTAGAGTAGAGAGAGAGAAGCCCAGCCGGCCTCTAGCCAGCAGCCCCGCCGGCCACCTGGGCCTCCTGTAGCCGCAGCCCATTAGGCCCAGCCGGCCCCAGCTCCTTAACCCTAGCTCGAATCCCCTGCCCGATCCCCCATCCATCTCGCCCCGATCCCCTCGCGCAGTCCTCGACCCCCTCGCTCCCTCGCCCTCGTCCCGTCCTCTCGTCCTCCCTGCGCTGCCACACTGCTGTTGTTGCTGCCGCCGCGGCAAGATCCTGCCGGGCTGCGCCTCTCGCTCTCCCGGCCGGCGTGCCCCGCGCCTCGCCAGGCCTCGAGACCATGCCACTTTGCCTCCCGCTGGCCTCCGCGCGGCGCCGTCGCTGCCGGCGCCCCGGAGCTCCCGCCGCCGCCGCTTCGGATCCGCGAGATCCGGCGGAACCAAGCCGCGCCGCCAGCAGCGCCTCCTCGCTGCCGGGTCCACTTCTTCGCCGTCTCCACCGCCCAGGCCCGGTGACCTCACCGTTCGGGCCTCCTCCCTCAAGCGCCGACCTGCAAGATCTCGCCACCGCTGCTCGCTTCTCGAAGACAGAGGACCGCGCCCTGCCTCGTGTTGGCTCGCATAGCGCCTAGCTCCAGCACCCGCAGATTTGGACGCGCCAAGTTCCTCTTCAAAATGTACAACTACATCCGATGTGGATTTCGACAAGTACCACAACGCCGGGAGCCCCGGATACGTCAAGTTCGACTACATGTAACGCCGAGTACGACTACACACGTAGATGCATCAAGTTCCTCTACGACAAGTGTACGACTACATGAGACACGTCAAGTACCTCTACATCCTGGAATCGCCAAGTACCGACACCATGTACGACGACCGTCACCAAAGACCCGTGTAACGTGAACGTGAACTTCTACTTCCACTACTGCCGCCGCCGCGTACCACTACTTCCCACTACGACATGAGTACAACTCCTTCCACTACGACCGCTGCAAGAACAACTACTTCCCTCGACGACTCGAACCGCTCCGAAAACGCACGCTCAAGGTATAACCCGAGACGACCGCGATGAGATGCCCTTGCATGTATGAGATGTACCACTTGTTTGCACCGTGTTGAATTGTCACTCGTTGCCATGCCACTATCCGTGGGAACCCGGAACGGGATCACCCCACCATCCGTGCACGCATCCGTCACGCCCCTTTTGCACCGGTATCTCCGTGAGCTACGGAACCGATATCTGCCGTGGCACCATTTCCTTTTCGCCGCCGTGGCACCCTTTTCGTTTTCGCCGCCGTGGCACCCTTTTGTTCCGCCATGGTGAACAAATGCTTCTTAATGCTCTTGTTAACATTTTCATAATATTGCATAAACTTGCATATGTCATCCAGATCATGATAACAACAGTTAAAATGTTTTAAACTTGTTGTTGCATTAAATTGCTAAATGACATGAGGATTTTCCGGAATTGTCGTTTGTTGCTTCCGGCCTCATTTAAACTTGCCTAATTGTTAGTTTAATTATGCTTCACCTCTTGCCATGCTTAACAACATTTAATATTGTTGGTTAGCCTTAACGAGAGAGAACTAAATAATTGGTGTGGTGTTTTCGTCAATATGCAACTCCGTTGCATATTGAGCTCCACTTAATTTGTAAGTTTGTTTTGTGCACTTTGCCATGCCATGCCTCATTAAACCGGACATGCATCATACTTGTTTGCGCATCATGCCATGTTTATGCTTGTGTGTTTACTATGTTGTTTGCTTCTTTCCGGTTTGCTTCTCTCGTTAGCTTCGGTTTCGTTCCGGAGTTGTGAGGATTCGTTCGTCTACGTCCGTTTGTCTTCTTCATCAAATCGTTCTTCTTCCTTGCGGGATTTCAGGCAAGATGATCATACCCTCGAAATCACTACTATCTTTGCTATGCTAGTTTGCTCGCTCTTTTGCTATGCCAATGCTACGATGCCTATTATTTGCTTGTCAGCCTCCCAAAATGCCATGAACCTTTAACCTTTGACACCATTCCTAGCAAACCGTTGATTGGCTATGTGAAAGTGCAACTAATCCCCAGGTGGTTTTGGTAATTAATAACAACATATATATCATTGAACTAATAGTTTCTTGAGTATCATTTCGTAAAGTTCATTGATATGGGTATGGCAATGATCAAGATGTGGACCCTCAAAATGCTAAGGAAAACATTGGCAAAAGCTCAAGACTCCATTTTGGTTTAGTGATCCAAGATCACATTGAGTCTATAGGAAAGCCAATACTATTAAAAGGGATGAGGTTATGATAATGATCTGGTTGCTCAAAGTGCTTAGTGATCTATCTCCCAAACTATCGCAATCTTTCATTCCATCATATACTCATAAGTAATCTCGGTCCCACCGATTCCATAAACTCACCACACCGAGATGAACCACTTCAGCCACAAAGCCAAACCCTAGTAATTTCGGTTTTTCGATTCCAAACTCGGTCTCACGAAACTAGTGTTGCCAACCTTCAGAACCTTCAGAATCAAATCGGTGTCACCGAGATGATAAAGTCGGTCCCACCGAGAATGGCAAACCCTAGTCTTTGGAAGAATCGGACTCACCGAGATTGTATTTTCGGTCCCACCGAAAATCCCAACGCTCACAAGATTTGAACTTTCGGTCTCACCGAGTTGTCAACTTCGGTCCGACCGAGATTGGTCAAATGTGTGTAACGGTTGATTTTGTGTGGAGGCTATAAATACCCCTCCACCTCCTCTTCATTCATGGAGAGAGCCATCGAAAGAACTACCACTCCTACCTTACATTTCGAGAAGAAAACTACCTACCCTTGTGTTGAGATCAAGTTGCTCCACTCCCACCATATGAAACTTGATTTCTAGCCTTCCCAAGTTGCTTTCCACTCAATCCCTTCTTCCACCACAGCCAAATCAGTGAGGAGAGTTGAGTGTTGGGGAGATTATCATTTGAAGCACAAGAGCAAGGAGTTCATCATCACCAACACCATCTATTACCTTTTGGAGGGTGGTGCCTCCTAGATTGGTTAGGTGTCGCTTGGGAGCCTCCACAAGATGTGGAGTTGAACCAAGAAGTTTGTAAGGGCAAGGAGATCGCCTACTTCATGAAGATCTACCCCGAGTAAGGCTAGTCCTCCGTGGGCGATGCCATGATGGCATAGACAAGGTTGCTTCTTCGTGGACCCTTCGTGGGTGGAGCCTCCGTGGACTCTCGCAGCCGTTACCCTCCGTGGGTTGAAGTCTCCATCAACGTGGATTGACGATAGCACCACCTATCGGAACCACGAGAAAAATCTCCGTGTCTCCAAATTGCGTTTGCTCTTCTCCACCTCTATTTACTACATGTGCAATTTACTTTCCGCTGCCATTACTCTAGAATTGCATGTGTAGGGTGATACTTGACTTGGTCATCATTGTGAACTTGCCAAAAACTTGTCCTAATCAAAAGGCTAAACTTTTAAATTGTCAAGTAGTCTAATCACCCCCCCTCTAGACATACTTTCGATCCTACAAGTGGTATCGAGCTTTGGTCTCCATTGGATTGGTTTCATTGCATTGACTCCATAAGCTTGGTTTCACAACCTAGGAGAGTATGGCGTCTAGTGAGGGTAATTTTCGTAGAGGTCCTTACTTTGATGGTTCAAATTTTGCTAGTTGGAAGCACAAAATGAAAATGCATATTCTTGGACATAACCCTGCCGCATGGGGCATTATCTGTGTTGACTTGCTTGGTGAAGATGAGCTTTTACATGACAAATCTAGTGAGCTAAGTAATGATGAACATGCTAGTAGTCTTTATAGTCGAGAAGAGTCGAATGACAATGCTATGAAGGAGATTGAGCGTCTAACTAAAGAACTAAACACTCTTAAGTTAGCTCATGAAACAACTCAAGAAGATCATAGAGAGCTCCTAAGATCTCATGAGAAGCTACGCTCGAGAAGCTCAATCTAGAGCAAGAACATGAGTTTCTAAAAGCTATCAATGACGATCTTCGAAAGAAGAGTTCTTCATATCTTGCCAAACGACTTCTCTTGTCTAATTTCTTGCCACCTATTAAAACTAAGCATGACAAGCATAAGAAAAATTCTTCATCTAGTAGTAACAATAACCATGCTAAATCCAATATTGTTGCTTCTAGTAGTTCTCTTGATTCCACTAACAATGTTTCAAGCCAAGTTACACTTGAGCAAGAAAATAGTTTATTGAAAGGGATTATAGAGAAAGGTGTCTACAAGAGCCTTGCCGGAAGCAAGAACTTTGAGGAAATTGTTCGCAAGCAAGGAAGGCACGGAAGAATCAAGGAATTGGTTTTGAGCGAAAGTTCAACGCCGAGGGTGTTGAATGGGAAGAAGGTCAATATCCCACTCCAAAGTTTGTTTCTCAAAAGGAGAAGTATGATCCTACTTCATCCAATGTGGAACAAGCTCAAGATGACCTTCCACCACAAGACCACAAGCTAAAAGGCAAGGACAAGCTTCAAGAGGAGATTGATGCATTTATTGAAGCACCCAAGGCCATGGTCAAGTGGGTTCCCAAGGAAACTTCAAGTTCTACTTCGTCAAGCTCAACTACTACCCCAAGGATTCCCATCAAGATGATGTGGATCCCGAAGAAGAAGAACTAGAGAGTTCTTGAGGGTGACTCCGCCAATATACTTCACTCACATTCATTTTGGCAAGAACTTGTGCAATCAACTTCCACATCTTGCACTAGTTCATGGAGTCACAAACCCTCTTGTTGGTAAGTCAAGGGACAAGGTAATCATTGCTTTCATGGACATCATCTATTGTGCACTTCAATCTATGTCCATGGATATCCTTGTTTGTTCCTTGTGGGACTAACCCATGTAGGTATTGAAAGTGCCCGAATCCAAAGGATTGCTCCCAACTCTTGATGATCTTCATCAACATTGAGCATCCACATCTTCAACATCTACATGAAGTCTTCTACGACAACCCAAGGTTAGTTTGACCCTTTAAAAGGGGTTCTCACATCAAGGGGGAGCTTTGCTCTAAAGAATTGAGCTAAAGCATCTTCAAATGATGTGAACACATCAATGCTTTATGTAAAAGTGGTAACCCCACTTGTGCTTAAACGATGAGTATGACCTATGATCAAATGTTCTCATTTGACTCCTAAGTCAATATACTCATATAAAGATGACCTAGTCATCGACAAATTGTGTGCTAGTTGCTAGAGTTTTGTTTGTGCATGTTTGACACATATTTCATTTGCCATCTTATTGTGTGAGCATGTTGGATGCATAATTTTATCCATTCGAGGACATCCATTTGTTGCTATGGTCTTTTGTATTTTCTTTTTGACCAAATGGATGGACAAGAATGCCTAAGTTCCTCCCCTAGCTATCTATGCTTTCTTGTCTCAAACTCTATTCATGCTTATATCACAAACTTTGAACAAGTCTTTTTCGGACAGACCGAGTGAGGAGCACTCGGAGCCACCGATCCGTCAAAAACTTAACTTCCAAAACCTTCTAAGTATTTTCGGTCAAACCAACCTACCAAAATCGGACAGACCGAAAGCACTTGGATTGATCTAGGTTTTCACCTCGGTGAAACCGGGTTGCAAATTTCGGCGTGACCGAAGTGTGTAACTGCTTGCAGTTAACCATCTCGGTGCCACCAAGTTTTACAACTCGGTCCCACCGACAGCCGAAGGGTATATACACCGAGGGCAGCAGCGTTGATTCTTTCTTCAAAACGCCCGCCCCAAACCCTTTCTTTGCCGCCGCCGTGGTCTCCGGATCGTCTCGTTGCCGCTCAGGCGCCCTCGCCGCTGGTCTCCGTCGCCGTCAGCGGTCAATCTCTCGCGCTGCCGCCGCCGAGAGAAACTCCACCAAGTTAGGGTGAGTTTGATCCTCTCGTGTTTCAACCTCCGATTCAATACACGATTGGTTTGCCTAGCTTCTTGCCACATTTGAGATCTTCCTATCCAGCAGATTAGTTCTTAGAACGAAATTGAGTGAAAGTTTTAGGGTTAGGTTTCCACGAACACATCTCGGTGAGACCGATTCTACATTCTCGGATCGACCGATTTGGCCTCGCCATTGATCTTTGCACTTTTCGTCCAACCGAAGTTGTGCAAATCGGTGCGACGAAATGAGGATTTAGTGAAACCCTAGTGTTCTCGGCTAGACTGAAACCCATTTCGTCCAACCGAAAGTGGTGTGAATGGTTCTGTTTAGACACTCGGATTCACGAATTTTAGACTCGGTCCGACCGAAATGCATTCTGTGAAAACCTAAAACTGAAATTTGAACTCATTTTTTTTTGAAAATCTTCTGCAGTTTGTGATAACTCTTCTATTCCGCCTATACCTAATCTATTCACAGGTTGTCACCATGTCGATGCAGTGACAGCGTAACAGTCTGAATCTCCAATTGCAATTCCAGAGGCAGGCACTAGTCCTGAAGCCAGCAGTTTTTCTGATGATGGTGAGAGGAGCACACCAAGTGGTTTGCCTCCTGCTGCCACCAGGGCCAGGAAGAAGAGGAATTCTGATGAAGAGGATTATGATTTCATAGCTGAGGAAGAGATCACATCTAAGCCTAAGAGGAAAGTGGTTGCCAAAGAGCATCAAGGGCAACAAACCAAGAAAGGCACCAGCAAAGTGAAGAAGTCCACAGTTGCTAAGAAGCTGAGCATGGAAGAAGAAACCTCCAAAGAAGGTAAAGAAAACTTCCAAGAGGAAGAGGATTGTGCATGATGAAGCGATGATGATTACGATGAGGAAGCACCCCAGCCTCCTCGAAGCCTAAGTTGATGGGAGATGCCATCAGTCAGGAGCACCTACTAAGTCTAAGCCATCAGCTCCAAAGAAAGGCAGCTCAAGCCAAGCTGCTGCCAAGCCCAAGAAAAGCAGTGAGAAACATTCCGCTTCAGAGAAGAAGAAAGACAATGTGCCACCGGTGAGTCGATGAAGAGGCACATGTATTCTTGAAACTCCGTCGAAACTGCCATCCACAATGATGCTCATCCTCGAGCTGAAAACATGAAGGAAAGGAAAGACAAAGGTCTCAGGCTATGGAGACAAGTTGATCCATATGCCACAAGGAGAAGGACTGCTGTAGATCCAAGGTTCCACACCAGAGAGCAGCAAGATTTCTATGAGACTGTGCTCATGGACAAGAAGCCCATTGTTGGTGACACTAGATATGTTGATTGGGCATATATTGACAGTGAAGAGCACAGAGACTACTTTCCGCATGTGCATGAGAGCTTCACTGCATGTGGGTTTGCAGATTTCGTTGGTCAGAAGCTGACAGCTTGGAATGATGAGATGATCATGCAATTCTATGCCACAAAGACATTTCTATCCGGATGGCGAATTGTATGGATGATCAAGGCCGAGATTCTCTTCAACTGTTGAAGAGTGGGCTGCACTGCTGAATGCTCCAGTGCAAAGAGAAGATGATGTTGATGTCTATGGAATTCCCAAGAAAAACCATGAGTCTATGAAAAACATGTACAATGAGGTACCAGCTAAGGATGTAGAGTTCTGGAAGCTCGGCTCGGTGTATCACCTCCAGGCAGGTCTCCCAACCACTAACACAATTCTGAGGCATACCTTGATGCCCAAGTCTGGAGATCATGGCATGATAAGAGGCTATTCCATCAACATGCTGCATATTCTAGATCGAAGGCACCTTTCAAGGTGATGGACACGATAGTTGAGACTATCAAGAGGACAAAGAAGCAGACTGTAAGAGGTCATGTGGTTTTGCCCGCACATTCAGATGCTTATCAATGCCAAGTTTGGCACGGCACCTACTTGTTGGATAGACCCCACTTGCCATCGCAGCCTGAGCATGAGGACAATGAAGTTGTGATGACCGAGGATGATCCCACATCTGCTGAAGGTCAAGCTAAGTCTGAAGTTGCCAAACAAGCTAAAGTCGAGAAGGAAGAAGAAGAAGAAAGCAGCAGCAAAACCCAAGAGTGTTGGAGAACAGCTCCTTGAAGCTACCCAGAGAATTGAACTACGCCTGCCAGCATAGTGCGATCTCGGGAGAGTCTTGAAAGGATAGTTGAAGACAAGTTCCATGCTCGATGTCAAGTCGATCAAGTGCAAGTCACCGCCAACAAGCTTGAGGCAGATATCGAGGAAGCCAAGAGGGAGAAGGAAGAGCTCATGAAGGAGATGCAGGATGACCTTGTCCAGATGACTATGAGCAGCCTGCCCGGTTCCCACAAGACCCAGATCATTTGCTATTCCAAAGGATGCACCCTGTGGCTCTGATCAAGACCTCCCACAGCTCCATCGGGCCCAGCTCCAGCTCCGGTGTCCCTCCTCTAGCTCCACAGACTTCACCAAGCCTTTGCGAAGCAGCTATCTCAACTCCATCAACCTGCACAGAGCCGCCAGCAGAGTCCCTAGTGACGTTTAGCTCTATACCTTTCGAACTTTTGGTAACTTGTTGCCAAAGGGGAGAAATTGTATAGATCATAGGACTTCGAGAGAGAGAGAGTGCTCGCTTTTGCTCTTTCGCTTATGGTTTCTTTGAGATACTTTTGAGTTTTCCGAGACATTCCGTGTGTTTGATACTACGCTTGTTCTACTTTGATGAGTGCTTGATCATACTATTGCCTTAATGTGTGCTTAATGCTTATCATATGCTATTCATATCTTGTATGATCATTTACTCATGTCTTGGTGATTGGGTGCATGTTATTCATTCTTATCATTTTGTGCGCTCCACCAAGATGTATGTGACATGGAAGAGTGACCCATGATCCTAATCGATTGTGCATTTGCATTCAAACGCAAATCTTAAATAATGCACAAATTTAGGGGGAGCTCTTGCTTATCACATACTTCTCAAAGCGATTTATATCATTCATTGATTATATCATTTGTCAAAGCTTTGATCTATATGTTGTCATCAATTACCAAAAGGGGAGATTGAAAGTGCAACTAATCCCCGGTGGTTTTGGTAATTAATAACAACATATATATCATTGAACTAATAGTTTCTTGAGTATCATTTCGAAAGTTCAGTGATATGGGTATGGCAATGACTCAAGATGTGGACCCTCAAAATGCTAAGGAAAACATTGGCAAAAGCTCAAGACTCCATTTTTGGTTTAGTGATCCAAGATCACATTGAGTCTATAGGAAAGCCAATACTATTAAAGGGATGAGGTTATGATAATGATCCGGTTGCTCAAAGTGCTTAGTGATCTATCTCCCAAACTATCAGCAATCTTTCATTCCATCATATACTCATAAGTAATCTCGGTCCCACCGATTCCATAAACTCACCACACCGAGATGAACCACTTCAGCCACAAAGCCAAACCCTAGTAATTTCGGTTTTCCGATTCCAAACTCGGTCTCACCGAAACTAGTGTTGCCAACCTTCAGAACCTTCAGAATCAAATCGGTGTCACCGAGATGATAAAGTCGGTCCCACCGAGAATGGCAAACCCTAGTCTTTGGAAGAATCGGACTCACCGAGATTGTATTTTCGGTCCCATCGAAAATCCCAACGCTCACAAGATTTGAACTTTCGGTCTCACCGAGTTGTCAACTTCGGTCCGACCGAGATTGGTCAAATGTGTGTAACGGTTGGATTTTGTGTGGAGGCTATAAATACCCTCCACCTCCTCTTCATTCGTGGAGAGAGCCATCGAAAGAACTACCACTCCTACCTTACATTTCGAGAAGAAAACTACCTACCCTTGTGTTGAGATCAAGTTGCTCCACTCCCACCATATGAAACTTGATTTCTAGCCTTCCCAAGTTGCTTTCCACTCAATCCCTTCTTCCACCACAGCCAAATCAGTGAGGAGAGTTGAGTGTTGGGGAGATTATCATTTGAAGCACAAGAGCAAGGAGTTCATCATCACCAACACCATCTATTACCTTTTGGAGGGTGGTGCCTCCTAGATTGGTTAGGTGTCGCTTGGGAGCCTCCGTCAAGATGTGGAGTTGAACCAAGAAGTTTGTAAGGGCAAGGAGATCGCCTACTTCGTGAAGATCTACCCCGAGTAAGGCTAGTCCTCCGTGGGCGATGCCATGATGGCATAGACAAGGTTGCTTCTTCGTGGACCCTTCGTGGGTGGAGCCTCCGTGGACTCTCGCAGCCGTTACCCTCCGTGGGTTGAAGTCTCCATCAACGTGGATTGACGATAGCACCACCTATCGGAACCACGAGAAAAATCTCCGTGTCTCCAAATTGCGTTTGCTCTTCTCCACCTCTATTTACTACATGTGCAATTTACTTTCCGCTGCCATTACTCTAGAATTGCATGTGTAGGGTGATACTTGACTTGGTCATCATTGTGAACTTGCCAAAAACTTGTCCTAATCAAAAGGCTAAACATTTAAATTGTCAAGTAGTCTAATCACCCCCCCCCTCTAGACATACTTTCGATCCTACACTATGTTACCGCTTTGCTCAGCCCCTCTTATAGTGTTGTTAGTTGCAGGTGAAGATGAAGTTTGTTCCTTGTTGGAACATGGAGATGTTGTTCCTTGTTGGAACATGTTTACTTGTTGGGATATCACAATATCTCTTATATTATTAATGCATCTATATATTTGGTAAAGGGTGGAAGGCTCGGCCTTATGCCTGGTGTTTTGTTCCACTCTTGCCGCCCTAGTTTCCGTCATACCGGTGTTATGTTCCCGGATTTTGCGTTCCTTACGCGGTCGGGTGATTTATGGGACCCCCTTGACAGTTCGCTTTGAATAAAACTTGTCCAAAGAAGGCCCAACCTTGGTTTTACCATTTGCCTCACCTAGCCCCTTTTTTTTTCCTTGGGTTTCCGGAGCCCGAGGGTCATCTTTATTTTAGCCCCCCCGGGCCAGTGCTCCTTCGAGTGTTGGTCCAACCTGAGCGATGTCCGGCGCCCCCTGGGCAACCACGGTCTATGCCAACCCGACGTCTGGCTCATCCGGTGTGCCCTGAGAACGAGATATGTGCAGCTCCTATCGGGATTTGTCGGCACAGCGGGAGGTCTTGCTGGTCTTGTTTTACCATTGTCGAAATGTCTTGATGTACCGGGATACCGAGTCTGATCGGAGTGTCTTGGGTGAAGGTCTATTCCTTCGATGATCACGAGAGCTTGTCATGGGCTAAGTTGGGACACCCCTGCAGGGTTTAAACTTTCGAGAGCCGTGCCCGCGGTTATGTGGCAGATGGGAATTTGTTAATGTCCGGTTGTAGAAAACCTGAAGTTGACCTTAATTAAAATACATCAACCGTGTGTGTTACCGTGATGGTCTCTTTCCGGCGGAGTCCGGGAAGTGAACACGGTGTTGGAGTTATGCTTGACGCAGGTTGCTATAGGATCACTTCTTGATCATACTTTTATCGACCGTGCTTCTCTTTCTCTTCTCGCTCTCATTTGCGTATGTTGGCCACCATTTATGCTAGTCGCTTGCTGCAGCTCCACCTCATGCCTTTACCTTACCCATAAGCTTAAATAGTCTTGATCTCGCAGGTGCGAGATTGCTGAGTCCTCGTGGCTCACCGGATACTTCCAAAACCAGTTTGCGGTGCCTATGTTACCGGCGGTGACGCAACCAAGCTCAAGGAGGAGCTCGATGAAGATCTTGCCCTTTGTGTTGTTTCGTTCTAGTTGATCAAGAGTGGAGCCCACTTGGGGTCGATCGGGACCTTGTCGCATTTGGGGTTCTTCTTTTATTTTGGTTCCGTAGTCGGACCTTGATTGTATCTGGATGATGTAATGCTTTATTCATGTAATTGTGTGAAGTGGCGATTGTAAGCCAACTATGTATCTTTTTCCCTTATGTATTACATGGGTTGTGTGAAGATTACCTCACTTGCAACATTGCTTTCAGTGCGGTTATGCCTCTAAGTCGTGCTTCGACACGTGGGAGATATAGCCACATCGAGGGCGTTACATAGCACGTGTTCAGCTCGATGAAGATCCCCGGGCTCCGATCCAGCAAAGTGTCGGGGATGAGTTCCGTCAGCATGACGGCGTGGTGACGATCTTAAAGTTCTACCGTCGCAGGGCTTCGCGTAAGCACCGCTACAATATTATCAAGGACTATGGTGGAGGGGGGCACCGCACACGGCTAAGAGATCTCAACGATCAATTGTTGTCTCTCTGGGGTGCCCCCTTGCTCCCGTATATAAAGGAGCAAGGGAGGAGGAGGCCAGCACTAGGAGGGGGCGCGCCAAGTGTGGAGTCCTACTAGGACTCCCTAGTTCTAGTAGGATTCCACCTCCCATATGGAATAGGAAAAGAGGAAGGGAAGGAGAAGGAAGGAAGGGGGCACCCCCCCTTCCCTAGTCCAATTCGGACCAGACCAAGGGGAGGGGTGCGGCCACCCTTGAGGCCCTTTTCCTTCTTTTCCGTATGGCCCAATAAGGCCCAATACGTATTCCCGTAACTCTCCGGTACTCCGAAAAATACCCGAATCACTTGGAACCTTTCCGATGTCGGAATATAGTCGTCCAATATATCACTTTACGTCTCGACCATTTCGAGACTCCTCGTCATGTCCCCGATCTCATCCGGGACTCCGAACTCCTTCGGTACATCAAAACTCATAAACTCATAATATAACTATCATCGAAACTTTAAGCGTGCGGACCCTACGGGTTCGAGAACTATGTAGACATGACCGAGACACGTCTCCGGTCAATAACCAATAGCGGAACCTGGATGCTCATATTGGCTCCCACATATTCTACGAAGATCTTTATCGGTTCGACCGCTTAACAAAATACGTTGTTCCCTTTGTCATCAGTATGTTACTTGCCCGAGATTCGATCGTCGGTATCTCAATACCTAGTTCAATCTCGTTACCGACAAGTCTCTTTACTCGTTCCGTAATACATCATCCTGCAACTAACTCATTAGTTGCAATGCTTGCAAGGCTTAAGTGATGTGCATGACCGAGAGGGCCCAGAGATACCTCTTTGACAATCGGAGTGACAAATCCTAATCTCGAAATACGCCAACCCAACATGTACCTTTGGAGACACCTATAGAGCTCCTTTATAATCACCCAGTTACGTTGTGATGTTTGGTAGCACACAAAGTGTTCCTCCGGTAAACGGGAGTTGCATAATCTCATAGTCATAGGGACATGTATAAGTCGTGAAGAAAGCAATAGCAACATACTAAACGATCGGGTGCTAAGCTAACGGAATGGGTCATGTCAATCACATCATTCTCCTAATGATGGGATCCCGTTAATCAAATGACAACTCATGTCTATGGCTAGGAAACATAACCATCTTTGATCAACAAGCTAGTCAAGTAGAGGCATACTAGTGACACTCTGTTTGTCTATGTATTCACACATGTATTATGTTTCCGGTTAATACAATTTAGCAAGAATAATAAACATTTATCATGATATAAGGAAATAGATAATAACTTCATTATTGCCTCTAGGGCATATTTCCTTCAGTATGTTGTTATGCGGTTTGACCGATAAAGATCTTCGTAGAATATGTAGGAACCAATATGAGAATCTAGGTTACGCTATTGGTTATTGACCGGAGATATGTCTCGGTCATGTATGCATAGTTCTCGAACCCGTAGGGTCCGCACGATTAACATTCGATGACGATTTGTATTATGAGTTATGTGATTTGATGACCGAAGTTTGTTCGGAGTCCCGGATGAGATCACGGACATGACGAGGAGTCTCGAAATGGTCAAGGGGTAAAGATTGATATATTGAAAGGTTACATTGGGACACCGGAATGGTTCCGGAGTGATTCTGGTATTTTCGGAGTATCGGGAGGTTACCGGAACCCCCCTGGGGAAGTAGTGGGCCTTCATGGGCCTTAGGGGAAAGGAGAGGAGGGCCGCAAGGGTGCCCCCCCTCCCATGGCAAGTCCGAATTGGACTAGGGAGGGGGCGGCGCCTTCCTCTTTCCTTCTCTCTCTCCTCCTCCTTCCCTCTCTCCCCCTCTTGGAAAAGGAAGGGGAGTTCAACTAGGATTGGGGATCCTAGTTGGACTCCCCCTATGGCGCGCCCCTCCTAGCCGTCGGCCTCCTCCTATCCCTCCTTTATATACGTGGCCAGGGGGCACCCCAAATCACAACAGACAATATCTTAGCCGTGTGCGATGCCGCCCTCCATAGTTTAACACCTCGGTCATATCATCGTAGTGCTTAGGCGAAGCCCTGCGCCAGTAACTTCATCACCGTCGCCACGCCGTCGTGCTGACGGAACTCTCCCTCGTCCTCAATTGGATCAAGAGCACGAGGTAAGTCATCGTGTTGAACGTGTGCTGAACACGGAGGTGCCGAACATTCGAACTTGGATCGGTTGGATCGTGAAGACGTTCGACTACATCAACCGCGTTACTAAACGCTTCCGCTTTCGGTCTATGAGGGTACGTGCACACACTCTCCCGTATCATTGCTATGCATCTCCTAGTATCTTGCGTGATTGTAGGAAATTTTTTGAGTTACTACGTTCCCCAGCAGTGGCATCGGAGCTAGGTTTATGCGTAGATGATATGCACGAGTAGAACACAAAGAGTTGTGGGCGATAATAGTCATACTGCTTACCACCAACGTCTTACTTTGATTCGGCGGTATCGTTGGATGAAGCAGCCCGGACTGACATTACATGACTGCATTCATGAGACTGGTTTTACCGACGTGGTTTGCACACAGGTGGCTGGCAAGTGTCTGTTTCTCCAACTTTAGTTGAATCAAGTTTGACTACGGCCGGTCCTTGTTGAAGGTTAAAACAACACACTTGACAAAAAATCGTTGTGGTTTTTGATGCTTAGGTAAGGACGGTTCTTGCTAGAAGCCCGTAGCAGCCACATAAAACTTGCAACAACAAAGTAGAGGACGTCTAACTTGTTTTTGCAGGGCTTGTTGTGATGTGATATGGTCAAGACATGATGTGATATAAATTGTTGTATGAGATCATCATGTTTTGTAACAGAGTTATCGGCAACTGGCAGGAGCCATATGGTTGTCGCTTTATTGTATGAAATGCAATCGCCATGTAATTTCTTTACTTTATCACTAAGCAATAGCGATAGTGGTAGGAGCAATAGTTGGCGAGACGACAATGATGCTACAATGGAGATCAAGGTGTCAAGATGGTGATGATGGAAATCATGACGGTGCTTCGATGATGGAGATCAAAGGCACAAGATGATGATGGCCATATCATGTCACATATTTTGATTGCATGTGATGTTTATCTTTTATGCATCTTATTTTGCTTAGTACGGCGGTAGCATTATAAGATGATCCCTCACTAAATTTCAAGGTATAAGTTTTCTCCCTGAGTATGCACCGTTGCTACAATTCGTCGTGCCGAGACACCACGTGATGATCGGGTGTGATAAGCTCTACGTTCACATACAACAGGTGCAAGCCAGTTTTGCACGTGCAGAATACTCGGGTTAAACTTGACGAGGCTAGCATATGAAGATATGGCCTCGGAACACTGAGACTGAAAGGTCGAATGTGAATCATATAGTAGATATGATCAACATAGTGATGTTCACCATTGAAAACTACTCCATCTCACGTGATGATCGGACATGGTTTAGTTGATATGGATCACGTGGTCATTTAGATGACTAGAGAGATGTCTATCTAAGTGGGAGTTCTTTAGTAATATGATTAATTGAACTTTAATTTATCATGAACTTAGTCCTAATAGTTTTTTGCATATCTATGTTGTTGTATATCAATGGCCCGTGCTACCGTTCCCTTGAATTTTAATGCGTTCCTAGAGAAAGCTAAGTTGAAAGATGATGGTATCAATTACACAGATTGGGTCCGTAACTTGAGGATTATCCTCATTATTGCACAGAAGAATTACGTCCTGGAAGCACCGCTAGGTGCAAGGCCTGCTGCAGGAGCAACTGCGAACATTATGAACGTCTAGCAGACTAAAGCTGATGACTACTCGATAGTTTCGTGTGCCATGCTTTACGGCTTAGAATTGGGACTTCAAAGACGTTTTGAACGTCATGGAGCATATGCGATGTTCCAAGAGTTGAAGTTATTCTTTCAAGAAAATGCCCGAGTTGAGAGATATGAAGTCTCCAACAAGTTCTATAGCTGCAAAATGGAGGAGAATAGTTCTGTCAGTGAACACATACTCAGAATGTCTGGGTACCTTAACCACTTGACTCGGCTGGAAGTTAATCTTCCTGATGATAGTGTCATTGACAGAGTTCTTTAATCACTGCCACCAAGCTATAGAGGCTTCGTGATGAACTATAATATGCAAGGGATGACAAAAATGATTCCCGATCTCTTCGTAATGCTAAAGGCTGCGGGGGTAGAAAACAAGAAGGAGCATCAAGTGTTGATGGTTAACAATATCACTAGTTTCAAGAAAAAGGGCAAATGGAAGAAGGCAAACTTCAAAAAGAATAGCAAGCAAGTTGCTACTCCCGGGGAGAAGCCCAAGTCTGGACCTAAGCCTGAAACTGAGTGCTTCTACTGCAAAGGGACTGGTCACTGGAAGCGGAACTGCCCCAAGTATTTGGCGGATAAGAAGGATGGCAAAGTGAAAGGTATATTTGATATACATGTTATTGATGTGTACCTTACTAATACTCGTAGTAGCGCCTGGGTATTTGATACTGGTTATATTGCTCATATTTGCAACTCAAAACAGGGGCTACGGATTAAATGAAGATTGGCTAAGGACGACGTGACGATGCGCGTCGGAAATGGTTCCAAGGTCGATGTGATCACTGTCGGCACGCTACCTCTACATCTACCTTCGGGATTAGTTTTAGACCTGAATAATAGTTATTTGGTGCCAGCGTTGAGCATGAACATTATATCTGGATCTTGTTTGATGCGAGACTGTTATTCATTTAAATCAGAGAATAATGGTTGTTCTATTTATATGAGTAATATCTTTTATGGTCATGCACCCATGTTGAGTGGTCTATTTTTGTTGAATCTCAATCGTGGTGATACACATGTTCATAATATTGAAGCCAAAAGATGCAAAGTTGATAATGATAGTGCAACTTATTTGTGGCACTGCCGTTTAGGTCATATTGGTGTAAAGCACATGAAGAAACTCCATGCTGATGGGCTTTTGGAATCACTTGATTATGAATCACTTGGTGCTTGTGAACCATGCCTCATGGGCAAGATGAGTAAAACTCCGTTCTCTGGAACTATGGAACGAGCTACTGACTTATTGGAAATAATACATACCGATGTACGCGGTCCAATGAGTGTTGAGGCTCGTGGCAGGTATCGTTATTTTCTAACCTTCACAGATGATTTGAGCAGATATGGGTATATCTACTTAATGAAACATAAGTCTGAAACATTTGAAAAGTTCAAAGAATTTCAGAGTGAAGTGGAAAATCATCGTAATAAGAAAATAAAGTTTCTATGATCTGATCATGGAGGTGAATATTTGAGTTACGAGTTTGGTCTTCATTTGAAACAATGTGGAATAGTTTCACAACTCACGCCACCTGGAACACCACAACGTAATGGTGTGTCCGAACGTCGTAACCGTACTTTATTGGATATGGTGCAATCTATGATGTCTCTTACTGATTTACCGCTATCGTTTTGGGGTTATGCTTTAGATAGGGATGCATTCACATTAAATAGGGCACCATCGAAATCTGTTGAGATGACACCATATGAACTGTGGTTTGGCAAGAAACCCAAGTTGTCGTTTCTTAAAGTTTGTGGCTGCGATGCTTATGTGAAAAAGCTTCAACCTGATAAGCTCGAACCCAAATCGGAGAAGTGCGTCTTCATAGGATACCCAAAGGAAACTGTTGGGTACACCTTAATTCACAGATCCAAAGGCAAGATATACGTTGCTAAGAATGGATCCTTTCTAGAGAAGGACTTTCTCTCGAAAGAAGTGAGTGGGAGGAAAGTAGAACTTGATGATATAATTGTACCTTCTCCCGAATTGGAAAGTAGTTCATCACAGAAAGCAGTTCCAGTGATTCCTACACCGATTAGTGAGGAAGATAATGATGATGATCATGAAAATTTAGATCAGGTTACTACCAAACCTCATAGGTCATCTAGAGTATGGTCCGCACCAGAGTGGTATGGTAATCCTGTTCTAGAAGTCATGTTACTAGACCATGATGAACCTACTAACTATGAGGAAGTGATGATGAGCCCAGATTCTGCGAAATGGCTTGAGGCCATGAAATCTGAGATAGGGTCATGTATGAGAACAAAGTGTGGACTTTGGTGACTTGCCTGATGATCGACAAGCCATAGAGAATAAATGGATCTTCAAGAAGAAGACTGACGCTGACGGTAATGTTACTGTCTACAAAGCTCAACTTGTTGCGAAAGGTTTTCGACAAGTTCAAGGAGTTGACTACGATGAGACCTTCTCACCCGTAGTGATGCTTAAGTCTGTCCGAATCATGTTAGCAATTGTCACATTTTATGATTATGAAATTTGGCAAATGGATGTCAAAACTGCATTCCTTAATGGATTTCTTAAAGAAGAGTTGTATATGATGCAACCAGAAGGTTTTGTCGATCCAAAGGGTGCTAACAAAGTGTGCAAGCTCTAGTGATCCATTTATGGACTGGTGCAAGCCTCTCGGAGTTGGAATATACGCTTTGATAATGTGATCAAAGCATACGGTTTTATACAGACTTTGGAGAAGACTGTATTTACAAGAAAGTGAGTGGGAGCTCTGTAGCATTTCCAATATTATATGTTGATGACGTATTGTTGATTGGAAATGATACAGAATTTCTGGATAGCGTAAAAGGATACTTGAATAAGAATTTTTCAATGAAAGACCTCGGTGAAGCTGCTTACATATTGGGCATCAAGATCTATAGAGATAAATCAAGACGCTTAATTGTATTTTCACAAAGCACATACCTTGATAAAGTTTTGAATAAGTTCAAGATGGATCAGTCAAAGAAAGGGTTCTTGACAGTGTTACAAGGTGTGAAGTTGAGTCAGACTCAATGCCCGACCACTGCAGAAGATAGAGAGAAAATGAAAGGCATTCCCTATGCTTCAGCCATAGGTTCTGTCATGTATGCAATGCCGTGTACCAGACCTAATGTGTGCCTTGCTATAAGTACAACAGGGAGGTACCAAAGTAATCTAGGAGTGGAGCACTGGACAGCGGTCAAGAACATCCTGAAATACCTAAAAAGGACTAAGGATATGTTTCTCATTTATGGAGGTGACAAAGAGTTTGTCGTAAATAGTTACGTCGACACAAGCTTTGACACTGATCCGGATGACTCTAAGTCACAATCCGGATACATATTTATATTGAATGGTGGAGCTGTCAGTTGGTGCAGTTCCAAGCAGAGCGTCGTGGCGGGATCTACATGTGAAGTGGAGTACATAGCTGCTCCGGAAGCAGCAAATGAAGGAGTCTGGATGAAGGAGTTCATATCTGATCTAAGTGTAATACCTAATGCATCGGGTCCTATGAAAATCTTTTGTTACCATATTGGAGCAATTGCCTTGGCAAAGGAATCCATATTTCACAAGAGAACCAAACACATCTAGAGACGCTTCAATTCCATCCGCCATCAAGTCGCGGAGGGAGACATATAGATTTGCAAGATACATACGGATCTGAATGTTCCACACTCGTTGACTAAGCCTCTTCCACGAGCAAAACATGATTAGCACCAAGACTCCATGGGTGTTAGAAACATTACTTTATAATCTAGATTATTGACTCTAGTGCAAGTGGGAGACTGAAGGAAATATGCCCTAGAGGAAATAATAAAGTTGTTATTTATATTTCCTTATATCATGATAAATGTTTAGTATTCATGATAGAATTGTATTAGCCGAAAACTTAGTACATGTGTGAATACATAGACAATACACAGTGTCACTAGTATGCCTCTATTTGACTAGCTCGTTAATCAAAGATGGTTATGTTTCCTAACCATAGACATGTGTTGTCATTTGATGAACGGGATCACATCGTTAGGAGAATGATGCGATGGACAAGACCCGTCCGTTAGCTTAGCATTATGGTCGTTACAGTTTTATTGCTACTACTTTCTTCATGACTTATACATGTTCCTCTGACTATGAGATTATGCAACTCCCGAATACCGGAGGAACACCTTGTGTGCTATCAAACGGCACAACATAACTGGGTGATTATAAAGATGCTCTACAGGTGTCTCCGAAGGTGTTTGTTGTGTTGGCATAGATCAAGATTAGGATTTGTCACTCCGTGAATCGGAGAGGTATCTCTGGGCCCTCTCGGTAGTGCTCATCACTATAAGCCTTGCAAGCAATGTGACTAATGAGTTAGTTGCAGGATCAAGCATTCCGAAACAAGTAAAGAGACTTGCTGGTAACGAGATTGAACTAGGTATGATGATACCGACGATCGAATCTTGGGCAAGTAGCATACCGATGACAAAGGGAATGATGTATGTCGTTATGCGGTTTGACCGATAAAGATCTTCGTAGATATGTAGGAACCAATATGAGCATACAGGTTCCGCTATTGGTTATTGACCGGAGATATGTCTCGGTCATGTCTACATAGTTCTCGAACTCGTAGGGTCCGCACGCTTAATGTTCGATGACGATTTGCATTATGAGTTATGTGATTTGATGACCGAAGTTTGTTCGGAGTCCTGGATGAGATCACGTACATGACGAGGAGTCTCGAAATGGTCGAGAGGTAAAGATTGATATAATGGAAGGTTACATTCGGACACCGGAATGGTTCTGGAGTTATTCGAGTATTTTTCAGAGTATCAGGAGGTTACCTGAACCCCCCGGAAGTAGTGGGTCTTCATGGGCCTTAGTCGAAAGGAGAGGAGGGCCGCAAGGGTGGCCGCGCGCCCCCTCCCCCCCCCCCATTGAAAGTCCGAATTGGACTAGGGAGGCGGCGCCCCCCCTCTTTCCTTCTCCTCTCCTCCTCCTTCCCTCTCTCCCCCTCTTGGAAAAGTAAGGGGAGTCCAACTAGGATTGGGAATCCTAGTTGGAATCCCCCTATGGTGCGCCCCACCTGGCCGCCGGCCTCCTCCTCTCCCTCCTTTATATACGTGGCCAGGGGGTACCCCAAAGCACAACAGACAATCTCTTAGTCGTGTGCGGTGCCCCCCTCCACAGTTTAACACTTCGGTCATATTGTCGTAGTTCTTAGGCGAAGCCCTGTGCCAGTAACTTCATCATCACCGTCGCCATGCCGCCATGCTGACGGAACTCTCCCTCGTCCTCAACTATATCAAGAGCACGAGGGACGTCATCGTGCTGAACGTGTGCTGAACACGGAGGTGTCGTACGTTTGGTACTTGGATCGGTTGGACCGTGAAGACGTTCGACTACATCAACCGCGTTACTAAACGCTTCCGCTTTCGGTCTACGAGGGTACGTGGACACACTCTCCCGTCTCATTGCTATGCATCACCTAGATAGATCTTGCGTGATCGTAGGATTTTTTTTTTTGAATTACTACATTCCCCAACACAACGTTCCTTTGCTAGGGTTTGCTATATTCACAGTCTCTCACCCTCTTCACCAGATCTAAACAAGACTGTGTTGGCCTCTATCTCTCTCCCCCCTCATAGCTGGTGAAGGATCCATTCGGATCCCATCGCACCGGGAAAGGGGAGGGGTGCAACGTTCACTCTGTCGCCTTCGGCGAGTGAGGCAATCCACTGCTGGCTGCGCTGTTCTCTTTCACCCAGCGCCTGTGTGGGAGGGCCACCGACCCCTCCTTCCTCGTTGCTGTACGTAGTGTGGGCAGATCTGGCCTCCCGCCGCACACCTAGCCACATCCCGACGACACTAAGGTATAATTTTCTTTGAAACTATCATTGATCTAGCTGCATGCCGATCTTTTTCGATTCTGTAGTCGAATCTAGGTCTTGGTTCAAAGAGAAAAGAAGGGTGGGGTTGGGTGGAGCATGAAGCTAGGATGTGGTTCAATGAGGAAAGGAGGGAGGGAAAGTAGTATAGATTGGCTATCCAACCGCTTTGTTGGTTGAAAAGGGAAAAAGGGGGTAACCCAGTACACACATCTGTAAGGAACCGATCTCTTTGTTGAAAAAGGAAAGAAACTGGGGGGTTGGGTAGTTTGTGCAGGACTAGATTTGCTGCCCCCACATAGGAAAAATGTTCAAAGAGAACAAAAATGGGACCAACACAGATATGCTGCTTGGCAACATACTCTGCATCACACATTTATACGTGTGGACGCACATTGTGCTGGCATGTCTCATACAACTATTTTGCTGTTGTTAATCTAAGAATGCCGCTGGAAAATTGAAGCAGTGCCGCTATTAAAAGTAAATTACATTTTTAACTAATGTTGTTTTAAGAGAATGTCTCTGCTAATATGAACCAATGCAACCATTTTAGAAATGCTTCTGTCCTACTTTGTTTTCCATCAAGATAAGTTAGATGCTTCTTTTTGTCGCCGTATGTTTCATCCTCCTTTATTGGCTAGTAATTGTTTTCTTTTTTGCCTTTGTTAAAACAGGGATATCTATTCAACTTGTTGCTCTGGCGAACTTAAATGTCATACCGACAACTCTGCTTGATTTCAGTGGAACTGCACAAAACGAGATTGGATTTCCTATTCTTGTTGGTAGATTCGTATTTTATCTTGTCCGCCTCATGAAAGGTCAGTACAGGCCTTCATCCACATGATTGTGCAGTGTGCTTTGAGATGTTGTGCTACTTGTATTGGTACCATTTTAAATAAATGTTGAATTGAAGCTATTGTATTGTTGTCTTTTCCCATTAAGTAGTAAACAAAAATGGGACCAACCCAGACATGATGCTTGTTGCTTTGTTACAACAAACTCTGCATCAACCCCTTTATAAGTAGATGGAAGCACATGGTGTTGTTGCGCCCACTCTCCCCTGAAATTGTTTATGCTTTTTGTTAATCTAATGCCGTTGGTAAAATTAAGCAATGCCACTCTCAGAATTAACTACTGAATCTTAGTTCAAAACTGCAACACTTGTTAGGGATCGGCGGGAGTACCATTTCTGTTAGGGATCGGCCGGAGTACATGTTTAAGAAATGTATTGTTGAGATAATGTCTCTGTTATTATATATCAGTTACAGTGTTTTACAAATGGTACTGTCCTACTTTGTAGTTCGTTCTACATGTTTAACCAAGGTATTGTTAAGATAATGTCTCTGTTAATATGAATCAGTCGCATTGTTTTAGGAATGGTACATTTCTGCTTTGTCGTTCTTTATACATGTTGAAACAAGGCATTGTTAAGATAATGTCTTAGTTAATATGAATGAATCACACTGATTGAGAATTTCTACTCTCGTGCTTTGTTTCCCATTAAGATAAGGTAGATGTTTTTTCTTCTGGGAGTATAAGCCATCAACCATTATTTCTTAGTAGTTGTTTCCCTTATACCTATTGTTGCATACAGGGATATCAAAACTTCTACTCGGTTTTATTTCGAATTTGATTTTAGTTGAACTGCACAAAAGGAGCCAATGTGTTTAAGGCAAACTGTTGCATTATTGGGCCCAGTTGGTCTTTCCACTTTGCAGAAAGAAGTAGTCACTGTTTGCGCTACATTACACAAGAAATGATCGAGAAGCTTTATAGAGTATTAGTAGACGCTTGTGACATGACTATTCTGCAGAGAGCATGGGCAACTCAACAACACGTGGAGTGCAAAATTCACTCCACAAGGAAAGGTATGACCAAGTGAGTTGTCGACGCAGCTGTAACAAATGAGGTCAGTATCGGCCTTCATCCACATGATTATGCTTTGTTATGTTGTGCTACTTATATTATTGTATTGTTTTGAATAAATGTTTAATTCAAGCTATTGTATTGCTATCTTTTCCTGTTAAGATAATGAAGATGATTATAGTTGTAAGCGTATGTTTAATCAACTAGTACCACTATTATATTCATCACGCTTTTTCTGTATTTATGCAGACAGGGATGCTCAGCTTGATTTTAGTGGAACTGCACAAAATGTTCAGATGGTTCGTGTCCTCCATAATACTTCATCATGCACAATACATCGAATGGTTCTCTAATCATTCGTCATCACCTTGAGCCACTGGACTATCTACTTGAATGGAGTTGCCAACGTGTTTAATGCTTTGCAACATATAAATACGAAATCCACCATGCTACTCAAGACATTGTTTGATTTCAATGGAACTGCACAAAAAGATACGCTGGTTAATACAGCTCCATGTGCCATTTCAATGTGCAAACTGATGACAAACCATGCCAATCTGACTGGAGCAACCAACGTCTTCAACGCAGAAGAATTCCCACAAGTTCAAGGGAAAGAACTCTGTCTAGCAGAATACTACCTGTAAGAAGGGTAAGAAGAAAGACAAAAAGAGAGATGGCTGCTTTACTTATGGTTCAGAGGAACACTGGGCAAACAAGTGCCCAAACAAGTACAAGAAGCCAGGATAGGACTCCAAGTCTGTCAATGTCACTCTAAGCAACAATGATGGGGCATATGGGTATGGTAATCTGTTTACCGTACTTTCAGTTTGTCAGTCCACCCATTGGTGGGTTGACACTGGGGGCAATATTCATGTGTGTGCTGATGTGTTTTTTTTCCTTGCGGCATATAAATACGAAATCCACCGTGCTACACAAGACATTGTTTGATTTCAGTTGAACTGCACAAAAAGATACGCTGGTTAATCCGGCTCCATGTGTCATTTCAATGTGACAAACCCCGTCCGTTCCACAATCATAGGCATTACATATTTTGAATGGGAAAAACTTGTCAAAGTTTAATCATTGATGTTAGCAAGAAGACATTAGTTTAATATATTGGAATTAGAAAACCTTGTCAAATTTTGCTCATTGATGTTAGCCAGAAGACATGCATTTGATATTTTTTAGTGGGACGCCCTCGTCGATCGTTTTTTCCGATTCCTGTGTTCAGTTCAGAAGTAAATATTTACTCTACTGAGATGCATAGTCACATGAATGTTGACTTACATAAGGTATTATAAGAGTTTCTTCTGAATGTCGTCTATGTAATGCCAGGCCTTGTGAGTTTGATTGCAAAGTTGAGCTTGGAATGCCGTGGCATGCGGCATCACGAGCTGTTCACCATGCCTCCTGAGAATAATGCTTCATATTGTTTTGCATGTTGATCTAATGCCAGTGATTTGCATGTTATGAAGATCCTCTTCTGTTGTTTCTGTGATTAAGAAGTTCCTCTTCTTATGTTTCATTCATAGCCTATACGACAACTCGGGTAGATTAGAGGCGAAACTATATGATCTTCCGACCAACTCATCATCTTAGGCCGTGATTGGATCGTTGTTTTTCAACCAAAACCGCTTGTAAAACTGACGCTTGTAAATAAAAGCAGATGGTCTTGGGCGAAGTGCTTGGTTGGTCGATTTCGACTAGTAAAATATACACTGGTCTCTCAAATTACACGCGTAACTCGTCGGTTTCATTACAGACCTCGGGCCCTCGGTTTCATTACGCCTGTATTTGACGCGTTGTTTGTCCAGAGCTCCCAAGCGCGGGCTTACCGTTTCATGTTGTCTTAGTTTCTCGAAGGTGCTCATAGATGTCCGATGATCCTGGCTTCTTGAATAAGCAGCGGGCGCTGTATCAGACCATCCGTAGGGCCCATGAGGCTCTCTCCGTCTTCCTTCGAGTTGTTGCGCTAATCGTGGCGCCGAGCATTAGGCCTGGGCACAAAAACCGACCAACCGAAAACTGAACCGAAACCGAAACTGATTATACCGAATTTTCAGTTTTTGTTGTTTGTACAAGAAAATTCGGTTAGCTGACCTACTAACCGAACTAAATTGATCGGACGGTATTTCTCTCGGTTAACCGAAAATACCGAAAGGCCCAGCCCATGGCGTATGGCCGAGCAAGCCCACCCACTCCCACGCCTTGACCTAGATCGCAGCCACGATTCCTCCTGTGCACCCACGAACTCCACTACTCGGAGATCCCGCCTCTGCGCCCTTCCTTTCTACCACCACACACGGCACCACCACCCACCCCGAGTCACCGCTGCCTCATCTTCTCATCCGATGAGTGGTTGACCCGCCGCCACGGCGCGCCAAAGACCATCAGATCTTCTTCCCCACCCAGCCGCCCCTCCACCCTCGCCTTCTCACGGACCACCGTCGCTGGTCTCGCTATACGCAAGGAAGGAGAGAGGACCAGATCACCAAAGGAGCAAGCTCCCGACCATCCGCCCGGCGCGGCGGCGCCCACTAACCTTCGAGCAGCGACTCTTCGACAACATCCAACTCTCCAAATCGGCAAGCAACTCAGCAGCGACCGTCGGTCCGTTGCTAAAGATCTCGGCCTTCGGCGGTGTCTTCTCCAGTCTCCACGGAAGAAACTGAACACTCACTAAATGTAACTGAGCATTAAGTTACCTCCATATCCCATTCTCTGTCTCGTTTTTTTGTTTCATTCTTCGTTCACTATTCTGTATGACTATGTACATGGCAGTTGGATCTTGGATGCACTGTTCTTTAGTATAGAGGGATGAGAGATGAGAGATTCAGTGCTAGGAAGGATGGATGCCTAACAAACTGTATATATTCTGAAAGTGCATTTTCTGTACATGCTACATAATACGGTTTAAAACGAAAACCGAATCGAAATATCGGTTAACCGAAATTTCGGTTAGCTGAATTTTAGTGTCAAATTCGGTTTTCACTTCCGCAAACCGAATTCAAAAAAAACCGAACAGCAGAAACCGAAATTTCGGTTTCTACCGAACGCCCAGGCCTAACGAGCATTGTCAACATGGTCAACGAACATGAGGAATCAGAAGATGACTTTACTTGAAGAGGATGACAGTAGGGACCCACCATATTGTCATTTTTTTTACCCACTAGATTAGGTATAATTCTTACCACTAATCTGCATCGAGATTCGAATAACTTTTTAAGTGGGTGTACCAAAGCATTCCTCAATTTAATTTTTAACTTAATGTCTGAGATTTAATTTTTGCTCATTTCTTAAGTCGGTTTAAGAAGTATATAGAGATCGATGGTGTGTACTGGTTGTACCTTGAATAGAAAAGTTGAAGATACAGATTTAAATTTGCATAAAAAAGAGAAGTTAGAGATATAGATTTAAATTTGCATAAAAAAGAAAAGTTGGAGATATAGATTTAAATTTGCATCATGTAATGTAATTGTTGAAAATACTAATTTAATTCTTGAATTTTGTTATAGCCATACAAGGAGATTTTTTATATGATACTATATTTTTGTATATTTAGATATACATGATATTTTAAAGAACGAGCGATTGAAATATGGAACTAAATTAATATGACCAAGAACTAATAATTTTCTACCACAACGATACAATGCAGTTTCAGAATTACCTACTCCCGATGGGCACCCCTCCTAAAGAGCCATCCTTTCTTTTAAAAAAACATGAATGTGGTAGAGGGAAAGAAATACTATACCTACGGAACATTTGTCAAATACAGTACATGGAAAATGGTGCTTTTGAAATGCTTACAGACCTCAATACATGTTGCAGGTAATCACTAGGCAATGACACTTAAAGAAGTGCGGGGTTCTAGAAGTACATTAAGCGAAAAGTATAAAAAAGACCAGCATTTGATCTTTTGTCAACATCGATTAATAGAAAACAGAAACAGTATTTTACTGTGTTGAAGCACTGCGTTAAAACGCATTCACATTCACAGAAACAAATTTATTCTGCTCGGGACAACAAGCAAACTGCAGGCAAAGGACCCATGAGACTAGTCTCAACTACACACTGCAACAGGTGAAAAATGATGCATCTTGAAGAGTTCAAGTTTCATGACTTCACTTGCGGAGGAGAGTCGCCCTGCAGAGCTGGATCTGATTTGATGGCATCTAATGTCTTGAAGAACTCCTCAGGTAGTGCAACGGGCCGGTGCTGCGGAACATGCTTGGGAATAGGTGTGTCATCTTCAATCACCTCGCATTCGTAGTCATCAGGAACACCCCAGGGCTCCCACTCTGCAATGCATTGCGACATATAGTAATTAAAATAGAACTGATACTGAAAGCTTTTGTATCGATTAGAGATTCTCATACTGGAGATGATAGCCTAAAAAACAGCATTTCGGGCATAGGCACAGTCTGCGATCTTAACCCAAAAGAAATGGAAGATGGGTACATCCATTAATTGTATCAAGTGTTATGGCAAAAGTAACTTCGTGAACCAGTGATCAAACACAAAATGGTTCAGCTTTCGTATTCAACAAATCACCCTGTAACCAACAGGTCACTTTTCAATTTAATAAAACTGAAAGAAATTGTTCTCATAAGGTGTTATGCATTAAGCATATATGGTGATAGACTGACAGATTAAAGATATGTAACTGTGATGGTTGCCTTGAGCATCAAATAGCCTAAATAGAATATCATTAGACAATCACTCTTGTGAGTGCATGCTACAACTCATTGATATCTGCCATCTAATTTGCTCAAAACATATTTACTCCATAATGTGAGCTGACCACTCCCATCTATAAAACGAACTATAGTACTAAACAAAGAATAATGTGTAGAGAAGATTGGAATTCCCAGTTTCTGAAAGAAAATCTGCTGCCATAAAGAGCTTAATACATGTATTGTAATCAGCCGAGCTACCTTGCTAATGATATCAATGAGATTACTTCAAGAAAGCGCCCATGATATTTGTATCAGATTGGAGCTAGTAACCAATCCCAACATGATATTTGTATTGAAAAAACTTATATAAACAAAAAATCTCAAATATCCTTCATCTTGAGACATATAACCATTACTATAAATAAGACATTTTTTCACGTATTCACCCAAGATATTGTAGAAATTGGTCATATTGATCTGTCGTCTTGTTCTCGTGTCTAATAGAAATATGGCAGTACAATTATTCCCCGATTAGGAGCATAATAACTTGGTTATGTAGATATGAATACTTTAAGTTGAGGTGCTTCCAGATCATTAGATGTCTTATTTTCGCTGGTAATATCATCAAATCCCTCACTCCCTGTACCACCATTTCAACAAGGGGAGCTTAGAGGTGAAGAGCAGGCCACAAAATGTTTAACACCAACCCAGCAACATAGCCAAATTTGCAGCTCATTTAAATTTTACTATGCATAGAAAGAAAAACCATAGTTGATTGTTTCTTCCAAGATTATCTCAGTTTTAAATGGGATAGAGATGCATTTAATTTGAATTTGACGAAACAAAAAACATTACATAGCTGATACGTCCAACATCGGCTTAAAAGATGTCTAAGGGGATAGGCTAAAGCTGCACCCTTGTTCTGCCACGGTCTAGCAACGTTTCGGAAAACATGCACTGTTCCTAATGCGAGGGCAATGTTACCAGAAATGGACATTTTCTGATGTAGCACCTATTGAGCTCCTGAACTGGATTCTGGGTCAACAATGTTATCGGTATAGCAATCCACCGTGAGGCCAAAACTATCAAAAGTTAAAGGGTGTGTTTGGTTTGTGTCCAAGTTTGTCCTGCCAAAATTAGAGGTTGTGCTTGCCCATGAGTTGGCCAACATTGGCTAGAAAATGAATAAGGATTACCAAAGAAGAATTGGCATGCCCAAACGTTGGTAATCATCCAAACATGGACCAATGTTTTGGGCTTTTGGCCATAACCAAAAAATTGGTAGGGGAAACTTTGATGGCAATCCGAACATACCCGTAGTACACCAGTAATCACGTAGGCTTGCATATCCCAATGTTGGGAGATGAACATCAATTAATTTCACACAAAGTTCTATCTGTTGAAAAAGGTTGCCAGATCTACTGGTAGTTGAACAGTAAGCGTTAGCTACTCCTATGCAACCCTAACTTACCATTTGCACTAGGTGAAGAGCAGAAAGGACGTTTTCTCAAGGAGCAATCCGCAGGCAACCTCGGATTTCCCCGTATCAAAAGAAAAGACATCCCTTATCACCAAACAGGCAAACAAACTACTCCCCGCACATCCATCGATTGCCCCATAGATCGATCAGACAAGGATAATAAAACATAAAGATAACTAATCGGGGCAAAGGAAGGGGAACGGGTAATCGTAGAGGCACGAACCGATCATCTTGCCGATGAGCTTGAGCTCGTCCTCGGCCTCCTCGATGAGCTCCTCGACCTGACCGCAGCCGAGGCGGTCCTCGATGCGCTTCCAGTCCTCCTCCTCCTGGCAGATCTGGAGGCGGTGGCGGGTGAAGGACTCGACGGCCTTGCGGTAGCCCTCGTCCTTGGGGACGGCCTCGATCTCCTTGAGGGTGCGCGTGTAGAGCCCGATGAGCACATTCCGCGCCTCGGGCACCACGTCCAGACCCACGATCCCCGTCGTCTCCTTCACCGCCCGCGCAGAGCGCAGGGCCGCCAGCCCGCCCCCGCCGCTCAGGATCCGCCGCAGAAACATCCCGCCGCCGTCTTTTTCTTCGGACTCTCTCTCTCTCTCTCTTTCTCTCTGGTGAGACGAGGTGAGGTGCGGGTGCGACCGTGCGTGTGGGTTAGTGTAGGAGCGAGCAGCAAAGTGAAAAATGGGCCTGGGCTGTGGGCTCGTTCTTTTAGATGAGGAAAGTGGTGTGTATATTGCCGTCTGGGCCAATGTTTTTTTTAACACATACATCACTCATATATACGCGCATACACCTCAAAAAAATATACGCGCATACACTCACCTCTATGAACGCACACACACATCCTATCCTTATGAACACCTCCAAGAGACTGAGCCGGCATATCATCTTGAGATTTTATGAAGTCATCGTAGGCGCCTCGTAGTCGACAAAAACGTCTCCTCCCACTGAACACGCATCGTCGAAAATCCTGAAATAAATCCAGGATAAATGCAAGCACTAGAATTTGAACCCTAGTGGGCTGGGGATACCATTGCCCACCCAACCAGCCAACCATAGGTTGGTTCGCCGTCTGGGCCAATGTTGGAGATAAACCGGGCCAATGTTGGAGATCAACCAATCATAACTTCGAGTCCATTTCTCTCTATTTGATCCTCGGGAAAAAATTAAAAAAATGATCCTAAAAAATTCTCTCTCTATTTTCTTGTCTTAAAAAAATCCTCTCTATTTTCGCATGGAGGTTGGCCAAACATTCATTACCAACTGGTGATGTTCCTTAGCACCGGAACATGGTTACCTCCCATGTTTGTGCCTTGTGTGGCGCGCTAGACAATTGGTGTCACTCTCTATTTAATTGCAGCATGTCGTGAAGTGTTTGGGCTCTCTCCAATGACGATCCCCGTCCAGACCCACCGTAAGGGCATATTTATCCCTAAGGTGTTTTGGTGATTGATGACAATGTTTTTTGCGGACTAATCGTGTGCCTTGAGTATTTCAGACGTTTTGTCACTAGGCACAAGACGGTTTGGTGCCCCTCGAAGACTATTGAAGACGGCATTTTTCTACGGTTCTTTTCGGTGGATTTGAGTCGTAGGAAAGCCTGAGGGGGTCCGCGTTGGAAAGGTTCGGGTGGGATCATCACGTACACGTTTACTCCCTCTGCACCGCCTTTCCCTTTGTGCTCTGGAGCATCCTCCGTTTTCTTCATATATATGCAAAGAGAAGGATTCCTAGTGTTGCTGTTCTGAGGCATGCGGTAGTACTCAGGCCCCCGCGGTAATACCGCACGTCCCTGCGGTAGTACCGTAGGTGCCCACGGTAGTACCGCTCCTAAGGAGCTGTAGTACCGTGGTCTCGTATCGCACTCACCGCTCGTCTTGGTCAGAGGGGCGGATGTAATTTTTACATCCGCTCCCTACGCGGTAGTACCGTCTCGTGTGCGCGGTAGTACCGTGAGTCCTGGTCCGGCATAGCAACATGAGCGAAAGTAGGGGCGGATGTAATTTTTTACATCCGCTCTCTGCGCGGTAGTACCGCATGCCAAGCGCGGCAGTACCATGTCGGATTTTTGCATTGTTTGATCTTCAGCGGAAGTTGGCACGGATGTATTTTTCTTCATCCGCGCCCTTCCCGGGCTAGTCCAATCCTGCCTTGTGGTACTACCGCAAGGGAGAGCGGTAGTACCGCGGCAGCGGCAGTACCGCCCTCAGCCTTTGTGGTTCAGGCCTGGACTAGCTCCTGCCGTAGCAGCGGTAGTACCGCGGTCCGCCATGGTAGCACCGTGAGCCCTTGCGGTAGTACCGCTTGTCTGGGGCGGTAGTACCGCAGGTCGCGGGCTGGTTAAGTGGATAACGGTTGGATTTGTCTCTCCACTATATAAGGGGTGTCTTCTTCCTCTAGTTGACTACCTCTTCCATCCAAGCTCCATTGTTGCTCCAAGCTCCATTTTCGCCTGATCTCTCTCCCTAGCCAATCAAACTTGTTGATTTGCTCGGGATTGGTTGAGAAGGCCCCGATCTACACTTCCACCAAGAGGAATTTGATTCCCCCCACTAATACCTAGCGGATCTTGTTACTCTTGGGTGTTTGAGCACCCTAGACGGTTGAGGTCACCGCGGAGCCATAGTCCATTGTGGCGAAGCTTCGTGGAGATTGCCCCAACCTTGTTTGTAAAGGTTCAGTCGCCGCCTTCAAGGGCACTAATAGTGGAATCACGGCATCTCACATTGTGTGAGGGCATGAGGAGAATACGGTGGCCCTAGTGGCTTCTTGGGGAGCATTGTGCCTCCACACCGCTCTAACGGAAACGTACTTCCCCTCAAAAGGAAAGAACTTCGGTAACACATCCTCGTCTTCACTGGGTCCACTCTTGGTTATCTCGTGCCTTTACTTGTGCAAGCTTATTTGTGTTGTATCCCTTGCTTGCTTGTGTACTTGTTGTTGTTGCATCATATAGGTTGCTCACCTAGTTGCATATCTAGACAACCTACTTTGATGCAAAGTTTAATTTGGTAAAGAAAAGCTAAAAATTGTTAGTTGCCTATTCACCCCAACCCCTCTAGTCAGCTATATTGATCCTTTCAATTGGTATCAGAGCCTCATCTCTTTATTATGGACTTTGCCGTCCGAAGAGTATGGTTGATACCGTAGACGGTGGGGAGGAGCACTCCGGTGTGAACTGAGCTCGCTCACGTCGATGGGGAACTGCGGTTTTCATGAGGAATTCAATGTGGCTTTGGACACATTGAAAACCTCCATGACAACCGAGGTTGAAAGCATGTTTAATAAATTCTTAGAAGGACTTAAACTATCTACCTCGCCGATGAAAGTGGGTGATCCCACTAACAAGGTGACGGATGCTAACTCCGACAAGGGGGAAGCTACTAGTGAAAAGGGTCCTTCTACTAGTGGTAGAAATGGCACCGGCATCTTTGCCCATGTGGAACCTCCAATTTATGGAGGACCTCTTCCCTCTACTCATTTAAATCATGTCGGCCCTCCTCCTAAGATTGTGAAAAATGAGGACTTTGATTCTTGGGTTTATCGCTTCAAGCATCATTTAAATCATGTGAATACTAATCTTTGGAGAATCATTGAAGAAGGTTTCCATCCACATGACCGAAGCAACTTCACCCCTAGAGAAGCCGTGGATAATCAATTCAATGAGAATGCTCTCTTCATCATTCAAGATGCAGTTCCACCCGAAGATCTCCCTCATCTTTGACCCTTCGCCATGGCCAAAGATGCACGACATTGTGTTGTTTCCCTCTACAAGGGAAGCGCAAGCATTCAACGCTCCAACTATGAAGTGGTGCAAGATGAAGCCGATGAGTTTGCAATGAAAGAAGATGAAGAACCTCGTGAGCTCTTTCGAAGAGTAACCAAACTTGCGGTCTCACTCCAAGATCATGGGAGCAAGGACACGAATGACAATTGGATCAAGCGCAAGTTCCTCAAAGCAATGATGCCTTACCACAAGGCCATGTCCTCCGTCATCCGTCAAAGACCGGACTTCCACTCCTTGACCTCAAATGAAGTGTTGGATGAGTTTGTGGCAATGAGGATCTTGGACAAGACCACCGACAATGCAGTGTTGCGTTCTCAAAGAGCAAAGAAGCCCAACCTTGTCTTGAAGGCCAAGGTTATTGTGGAAGAAGAGGAAGAAGAGGAAGATGAGGAGAGCAACCCCGAAGATACAAAATATGATTATCATGAGCACATGGCTCTTGCTTCAAGGCAATTTTGGAGCAAGAAGAACACAAGGCCCAATTTCAACAAGAACAACTCAAGTGGGTTCAAGGGCAAGCAACGTGCGAGAACATGTTACAATTGTGGCAATGTGAGCCACTTTGTTGTGGATTGCCCTTACGAGAAGCGGGAAAACAATGGTGGCAAGCTCATCCGAAAAGACAAAGCCAAGTTGAGGGAGTCCCTGACTAGGGGGTGTCCGGATAGCCAAACTATCATCTTCGGCCGGACTCCTGGACTATGAAGATACAAGATTGAAGACTTCGTCCCGTGTCCGGATGGGACTTTCCTTGGCGTGGAAGGCAAGCTTGGCGATACGGATATGTAGATCTCCTACATTTGTAACCGACTCTGTGTAACCCTAACCCTCTTCGGTGCCTATATAAACCGGAGGGTTTTAGTCCGCAGGAACAACAATCATACCATAGGCTAGCTTCTAGGGTTTAGCCTCTCTGGTCTCGTGGTAGATCTACTCTTGTACTACCCATATCATCAATATCAATCAAGCAGGAGTAGGGTTTTACCTCCATCGAGAGGGCCCGAACCTGGGTAAAAACATCGTGTCCCTTGTCTCCTATTACCATCCGCCTAGACACACAGTTCGGGACCCCCTACCCGAGATCCGCCGGTTTTGACACCGACATTGGTGCTTTCATTGAGAGTTCCTCTATGACGTCGCCATCAGGAAGGATGCCCCGTCCCGTCTTTAAAGACGGCACTGTGGATAAAGGAGCTTTGGCTATTGGTCAAACTCTCTGGATAGGCGGTTTCCTTATGACCGCCTATTCGGCCGCCGCGCCGACGATGACTTCTCGGGTCATCGAAAGCAATCTTCGCGTTAACTCGGAACTCGCCGAGCAGTTAGATCCGATGTAGCTCTCTTCCTTAAACGAGCTCTTGGATCGCATCGCCGCCCTGGGAGTCGCTACAGACTACGATCAGATTGGGCTTAAACCCGATCTGAGAGAGATTAACTCTCCCCAGGTTACCCACCACGTTGTTGTGGTAGAGGAACAATGCGGCGACCCTTCTTCTATCTTAAGGACTAGCTATGTCCGGATTCCTGATCCCTCCATGCCGGATTCCCGCGGAGGGGTGGACGTCACTCAAGCCCTAAACCTAAAGTCAGGCAACGGGCTAGATTCATTAGACAACATCCAAGAACCCAAGCTTACAAGTTCAGAAACTTCTTGGCCCCTAAATTTTTGATTGGACGGGGTTCCGAATTTAATTCCACCCGCCCACCCAAACACAAGCGATCTATCCCAAATCTGGCAAGAGTCCGCAAAAACAGTACACCATTACTGGGCCAGATTCCTCCTGGTCATAAACAGGATAAAGGATTGTCGTGAGGAGGACGCAATTTCATTCTTCTGCAATAATTGCACGGGCAAGGGAATGCTCAACGCCGTAAGTCGTCGCGAAATCACACGCCACGACTTAGCGCCCATAGTATGAAAGTCTTGTGCGATGGAAAGCGCTCGAAAACCAAATCAATTTTTGGGACAATCCGGCCCTGAGTATAACCCCAGTCCAAAATAAAAGGGTGCATTATCGCCAGGCACCTGGGTTAAACACAAAAAGCAAAACCTCTATAGGGCATGGAACCGCACTAGAAGGATGGCTCAATGGACCCCGCAAAATTCATAGTACGAGGGTGCCACTCCAACTCATAGCCTTAGAGCATGTTGGATACTACGGCAGTGGCCAAAAGTGGCGAAGAGCTTCTAACCCGAATACCACCAAGGATACCAAGACGGTATTAATAGTCTTCGAGACTTTCGATCAAATAATATGCGAAATGAACACTTCGCAAAGATTGCCAAGTCTACCAAGTAGCAACAATAAACCCATGGAGGACACGGCTATTACCTTTAATGCCGTGATTTAACCTAAATTCAACAGCCCGAGCACCACCGCATTGGTCCTCGGTCCAATAGTGGACGGCTTTCGCTTTACCAAGGTACTCATGGATGGTTGCAAGGATCGAACCTCATTTACGAGGAAACCCTCCGAAAAATGGAAATAGATCTGGAGCCGCATTGAGCTAAGCAAAGACAACCTTTAGAGGAATAATCCCGATCGGGAAGCATGTCAGACAGAAAAATCACATCGATGTGGTGTTCGCACGCCGGATAATTACAGGTCCGAGGAGGTCACATTCCAAGTGGCCCCATTCAGCAGCGGATATCACGCTCTATTAGGGCGAGAGGCATTCACAATTTTTCAAGCTATACCCCATTACGGGCACATGAAGCTCAAAATGCCCGGGCCCAACGGAATCATCACTCTTGCTAGTGACCCAGACATAGCACTCCGCGCCGAAAATAAGATAGCCGCACTAGCCTTGGAGGCACTATCCGAAGCCCTAGCGGCCGAGGAACTCACTACGCTGCGCTCCATGGTGAATAGGGACGATGTGATACTCGATAAGAGATCCAAGTCCACCTCCTTTAAACCAGCGGACGAAATAGTCAAATTCCAAGTCCATCCAACGGACCCTATAAAAACGGCCTCCATTGGGGCACAATTAAACCCTGATGTAGACGCCGCACTACGAGAATTCCTACACGAAAATTGGGACATCTTTGCCTGGCACCCTTCAGACATGCCAGGAATCCCACGCCGGCTGGCCGAGCATAGCCTAAACATCATAAAAGGATTCAAGCCAGTCAAACAGGCTCTTCGGCGTTTCTCCGAACCCAAGAGACAGGACATGGGAGAGGAACTAGCCAAATTATTGGAGGCCGGATTCATCAGAGATATAAAACATCCGGACTGGCTAGCAAACCTGGTGATGGTACCAAAGAAGGACAAATCCTGGCGCCTATGCATCGATTTTAAAGACCTCAACAAGGCTTGCCCAAAGTATCCCTTCCCCCTCCCCCGCATCGATCAAATTATCGACGCTACCGCAGGACACGATTCATTGTGTTTCCTCGATGCATACTTCGGCTACCACCAAATTAAGATGGCAGAGCCCGACCAGGCCGCAACGGCATTCATCACCCCATACGGCCCATTCCGCTTCAACACAATGCCCTTTGGGCTCAAAAACGCCGGCGCAACATATCAAGATGATTCGTACATGTCCGCAAACCAGATCGGTAAAACGGTGGAGGCATACGAGACGATGTGGTCGTCAAAACCAAGCACATCAAACTCTAGTAGACGACTTGAGGCTCACGCTCGATAATCTCCAAACATATGACATTGCTTAACCGGAAAAATGTGTTTTGGCGCATCACCGAAAGCTCTTGGGCTTCATTGTATCCAAGAGAGGAATTGAAGCAAACCCAGCCAAGATCCGAGCTCACACAATTGGGTATCCCAAAGGACCTCAAACAAATACAAAATTGACGGATGCGTGGCGGCTTTAAGCCGCTTTATCTCCGCTTAGGAGAAAGGCATTACCCCTTTATCGCCTCCTCCGACGCACCGAACACTTCGAGTGGACGGATGCCGCCACGGCCGGACTCGAAGAAATAAAAGCCATATTGGCAACAACCCCGGTCCTGGCCGCGCCCAACATAGGCGAACCAATGCTATTATATATCGCGGCAACTCATCTAGTGGTGAGCGCGGTGCTCGTTGTCGAACGAGAAATGGACGGACACAAGTTCCCCCTTCAAAAACCAGTTTACTACGTGTCCACTGTCCTGACTCCATGCAAGTCACGGTACCCGCATTACCAGAAGATAGCGTATGTGGTGTTCATGGCATCCCGGAAGATGCGACACTACTTTCAAGAGTGTTCGATAACAGTAGCCTCCGAAGTACCTCTTAATGACATTATAAATAACTGCGACGCGACGGGCCGGATTGCCAAATGGGCCATTGAGCTCCTCCCGTTCGACATAACCTATAAGCCACGGCGAGCTATTAAGTCGCAAGTTTTGGACGACTTCATCGCCGAATGGATCAAGTTTAACTCCCTAAAGAGTACGGCGCGATATTCCAATGAATCATGCACTTCGACGGCTCCAAAATGTTGGCTGGTCTGGGGGCTGGCGTCGTCCTGACGTCCCCAACCGGAGATACGGTTCAATACGTACTCCATATAATGTATATGGACTCCAACAACGCAGCCGAATACGAGGCCCTTCTACATGGCCTCCGGATGGCGCTCCATGGGCATTCAACGCCTAGAGGTGCGCGATTCAACCTCGTGATATCCCAAATAAATGGAGACTTCGATGCCAAGGATCCGAAAATGGCAGCTTATCGCAACGCTGTCCTAAAATGTCACCGGTTTGAGGGGCTCGAATTTCACCATATAGCCCGGATAACAACCAGCAGCAGACGATTAGCACGCATTGGCGCAAAGCGCGATGCCGTCCCTCCCAACATCTTCCTAGAGAGGCTGTTCAAGCCATCCATACTATGGGAGGGGGAATCCGGAGATAATAACCCGACCCAACCAAGACCGCCCGACATCGAACATTCCGACACAATCGGCGGTTACGCCAATGAAGTAACATCCTCATTTACGTAATAATGGCAGCCATTGCCCCATGGACGGAACCATTCCTAGCCTACCTAACCAGCAGAACTTCCCGAGGACCAAAACGAGGCCCGCCGCATAGTGCGGCGATCTAAAGCCTATAAGGTCCATGAGGAGAGCTTTACAAGAAAAGCACAACCGAGTCCTTCAAAGGTGTATCTCAAGAGGAAGGGCGGAACCTTCGGCTGAAATTCATGCCGACTCGGCGGGCACCACGCCGCAGCTCGGGCCCTTGTAGGCAAGGCCTTCCAGATAGGATTTTATTGGCCGACGGCCGGCAGATGCTCAGGACTTAGTCTAACGATGCGTCGGTTGCCAGCTCTTTGCTAATCAAAGCCACATGCCACCCACCGCCCTCAAAACTATACCCATAACCTGGCCCTTCGCGGTCTAGGGGCTTGACATGGTTGGACCCCTTAAAGGAGGAACCCACAAGCAAAGATACCTACTGGTCATGGTGGATAAGTTCACCAAATGGATAGAGGCCAAGCCTGTTAAGACGGCCGAATCCGGACCGGTGATAGACTTCATATCAAGGGTCGTACACCGTTACGGCGTCCCCCATAGCATCATCACTAACAATGGCACGAACTTTACGGCCGGCGAGGTTAAACTCTGGTGCAAAAACATGGGCATCAAACTCGACTATGCTTCAGTCTATCACCCTCAAACTAACGGTCAAGTCGAGCGAGCAAATGGTCTAATCATGAGCGGCATCAAACCCCGATTAGTGCGGTCCCTTAAGGAATCTAACACGACCGGTAGAGGAGCTCGACCAGACTGGGGCTGCGGACCACTCCAAACCACACCACCGGATTTACACCATTCTTTATGGTATACGGCGCAGAGGCAGTTTTGCCCTATGACATAATTCATGACTCACCTCGCGTGCGCATGTACGAAGAAAGAGAAGCCGAGCTCGATCGGCAGGACAGTTTGGACGCATTGGAGGAGGAGCGTGATGTGGCAAAAGCCCGTTCCGCATTCTATCAACAGCAAGCTTGAAGATATCAAAGCAGAGAAGTACGGGCCAAAACTTACAACGTTGGCGAGTTAGTTCTACGCTTGCCGGACAAGAAAAAGGACAAACTCAAGCCCAAATGGGAAGGTCCCTTTATCATCGACCAAGTCCTGACCGGTGGAGCGTATCGTCTGCGAGATGCATCGGATAACCGACTCGAGCGAACCCATGGAACGCAGCCCGTCTCCGAAGATTCTACGCCTAGCGCCGGATTCTGAGTTCGTCTCCTTCCTCCGTCTATATTTTACATATTAGCTGTCTTTTGTTTCTCTCCTTCTCCCCCCCTTTTCCTATTACAGCCTTTGAAAGCTTGTTCGCGCATTGTTCGCACACACTTGACGCACTATCTGCGCTCATTATACCTGGGGGCTTCTTTAACATAAGCTTATTTATACCGGCTTCATGCCCAACACATGTGTCACACTTCCGCATGTACCTTTTATTCACCATTATATGCATCGATATGACTTAAGTTTTGGCCAAGCTGGGTTGCCTGGCCCCTGTGCTTACCCCTACGTTCCCGATTGTTCGGCTATGCGGTAAAGGAGCACCTCTGCGATTGTTATCGCGGGTCACCGGATGTGTACCTCGACGGGTGAAGCCGAAGCTAGCGTTTTAAGGGAATATTCGGTCGGTGAACTAAAAGACAATTTCTTACCTATTTATTCATCTGCCCCAGATGTTTTTTCTTTTGCGCGGTCGTACATGCACTCTAGGGCATGCCTCCTGTGAAAGGAACCCCTAATGGAACTATTCTCCCTGGAAGATGTTTCTTACTAACTATGTAATATAACATAACTAGTTGGGCACTTGTCTGATAAAGCACTAATGACCCCTACGCCTGGTCTCCACGCATGCCCCGGTTCTTATATAACCGCGAGGGTATTCGGACACACTCCGGACTATTGGGTCCCAAGGTTGAAGCGAAAAGGTCCGCTATGACAAACGATCTACAATCCGGCTAGAAGGCATTTTACATGTCATCTTAAATTACATAGTCAACTTGACTGGGCATATTCCTCTTCAATGCCATCCAGCAGCTGTCTAGTTTACTGACCCCGCTGGGAATACTTTATGCCAATTCTACTTGGCCGTACACTAAGCTCACGGGGATCTCCTTCCCATCGGGCCCCGTAGGTCCGACCTCGGCCATGTGGTTTGGGTCAGCCTTCGTGTACGCGTCTTCACCATGGCCCAGGCCTCCCTGGCGCCTTGATGGCAGGCCGATATCTTCCATAAGAGGAAGCGCTGTCGCGCTCCCTCAAGCCTCTCTGCAAGCTCTCCAAGGCCTTCGGGCAGGGAGACAGATGGCCACAAGGCCTAGGCGACGCCTTTCATCACTTGTCGAACTCGTTTGTGCAGTTGCAAGAGCTCGGGAAGAAGGTCACCTGTAGAACCGGGCATCTCCTCTGCAGGATGGCCTGTGAGCATACCTATAGACATAACTCTATTAGACAACTTCCTCGCCGAACTCTTTTTCAAAGTTCGTTCAAGCACTTACTAAAAATGTCGCGTCAAAGCCGCTGATTCTCCTTAACGGAGTCAGATAGCTGGGCACGAACATCCTTTAGTTCCTCACCCAGCTGAGTGTTGGCATCTTGGAGATTATTTTTCTCCTGCCTCACCCTTGTAAGCACATTCTCGCCGCCTTTAACGGGCGATGAGCTGTTGCTTGTCCGGATATATCCCGCACCATCTCGCAATATTATTGTCGACTTATACATGCGCCGACTTCACAAATTACTTATCTTTTGAAGCATATATTACCGGAGGGGTCTTTGGCTTCCCCATCATGCTAGTGCGGCCTCAAGTTGGGCTTTGCACCTCCGCCTCCGGGACAGTTGGGTATTCTTTTGGTAAGATCTCAGACAACAAATGATCCTTAAATCAGTTATTTTAACTATTTCAAGTCTCGGGGCTACCGCATATATAATCATCAAATCTTCTCACCAGTATGTCTTCTACATACCGCTCCGTGGCTCGCTAGACCATTTTGAGCGGCATGGAGGTGCGATCTCCAATTAAAGGCATCCAATGCCTCGGGAGAAACACGCCACGAAGAGTTGTCGCGGCGCTTTGTGATTCATGGCACTTCCACCTCGGAATTGGTGGCGATAACCTGTCAAGATCTTCGTCGGAGGAACATCCGGCGACGCTACATGTTCGCCTCCGCTTCGACACGCTTTGGAGCCCGGGCGAAGCGGAGGATCGATTGGCAACCTCTCCGGATCTGATCCCGCGAGCTCTTCTTCCTGAAAAGGCACGAGCATTAGTATGCATCCCGGGAATAAAGCCGAGGAGTAAGGTGACGCGCCATACCATTGCGCCGGAGTTTTGATCCGGACCGCACTTCTTTTTAGCCTGCTGGGACGTGCTCCCCTTGTTGGCCAGCCGCGGGCTCGGCCTTCCGCCTCAAGGGTGCCCCCTGCGAAACGCCATCGGTATACGGTGATCAAAAACACGCATGGATGGGTCATTTTCAAAGTATCGGGACTTCGGTCTCAGTTACCTGCGAGGCAGGAAGTATTCCGGGGTAATCGGCCGTAATGGCGAACAAGGCATTATCGATGCTCAGTTGATGGAAAACCCCGTCGATCAGCTCCACCGATATGTCCGGATCCTCTTGGGAGGTCGGATCGAGGAACCGTTCCGGATCCTCGTGTTGTGGAGGCGGGCTGTTTATATCCTTTACGGCCCGGCGCAGTTCCTGCGCTAAAATCACAAAATGAGATACTTGACTATGGGAGTATGGATCGGATAGGCAAAAATCAATGCCCGCTTACCCAGCTTGGAGGATTGTTCATAGAAAATCCGCCCTGCGGATTTATGCGGAGGGATTCCTCCTCTTCTCCCTTGTACAATGCGGACAAGATCTTCATCAGATCGGCGACCGATCCCGGCCCCTTAGGGCCGCAGCGGGTGGCATCATCCTCCCCGTTGAAATCCCACATGGGGTGGCCTCTATACTGGAGCGGCTGCACCCCACATAATGCATATGGCCATGACCCCGATCATGGTCAGTCCGGAATGAGCTAACAACCTTATCCGGCTCATCATGTAAATGACGTCCCTGTCGTTTTCCCTCTGAGGGCTCCGTGGATGCCAGCTTAGGAGTTTCTTCAAAGGAGCGTTATTAAACTCAGGGAGGCCGACCCGAACAGGGTCTGGAGGGGGACATCTTCTATATAAAACCATGCCGAAGGCTAGTCTTCGGACGCCTTCTTCGGGGTTCCGGATAGATATCCGGTCCCGACGATGCGCCATAGTTCGGCTCCGCCCACTTGATATATCGACCCCTCTTGAGAACGGGGCACAAGGCAGAACAACTTCTTCCACAGTGCAAAATGAGGCTTGATGCCCAAAAACAGCTCGCAAAGGGCCACGAAGCCCGCGATATGCAAAATGGAGGCAGGCGTAAGGTTGTGCAACCGGAGGCCATAGTACTCCAGGAGCCCCCGGAGAAACGGACGAATTGGAAATCCGAGCCCTCTTATCAAATAAGAGACAAGGCATACCTCTTCTTTAGAGGGGCTGGGGACGCTCTCCGCTTGCTTTCCGCCCTTATAGGTGGCGAGTCCGGCTCGAACCGGAACCATGAAGGCTGGGGGAAGAAATCCCTTGGTTTGGAGCGCTACTAGCTCACTGTGCGGGACGGAGCATCTCTCCCAATCTCCAGGCTGAAGGCTGGGAGGGCGAGAGGAGGAGCCGCGTCGACCGTCCATGATGGAATGGATTTTTGTCAGATACGCTCTGATGAATGCTCGCGAAGGGAGGATGGTGTGATTCAGATCTATATCCTCGTCTCTTTTATAGGCAGCTCATCTGCGCAGCTAAGGGGATAAATGTAAAAATACCCTGGCTTTTCACATTCGTTTGACACATGGAAGATGGCCATTATTGGGCATGGAAGCCGAGGAGCGCAATATTTACGAGAAGCCGGACGCTATTCAACAGGTACACAGGATTTGGAGAAGAACCCGCCTTGCAATGTCGAAGACAATCTACGCGCCGGACTCATCGCCATTGAAGCCTAGTTCGGGGGCTACTGAGGGAGTCCCTGACTAGGGGGTGTCCGGATAGCCAAACTATCATCTTCGGCCGGACTCCTGGACTATGAAGATACAAGATTGAAGACTTCGTCCTGTGTCCGGATGGGACTTTCCTTGGCCTGGAAGGCAAGCTTGGCGATACGGATATGTAGATCTCCTACCATTGTAACCGACTCTGTGTAACCCTAACCCTCTTCAGTGCCTATATAAACCGGAGGGTTTTAGTCCGTAGGAACAACAATCATACCATAGGCTAGCTTCTAGGGTTTATCCTCTCTGATCTCGTGGTAGATCTACTCTTGTACTACCCATATCATCAATATCAATCAAGCAGGAGTAGGGTTTTACCTCCATCGAGAGGGCCCGAACCTGGGTAAAAACATCGTGTCCCTTGTCTCCTGTTACCATCCGCCAAGACGCACAGTTCGGGACCCCCTACCCGAGATCCGCCGGTTTTGACACCGACACAAGTCCTTCCCAAACAATAACAACTTCACCAAAAAGACTCCTACTCGAGGGTTGGTGTTTCAAGAAGAATACCATGAGGATGACGATGATGATGAAGATAGTAAAGCCATGGCCATGGCCTCCCTTGAAATTGCCACAACTCCACGGGTGTCCCTCTTCGACTCGCCCAATGAGAACATCACCGCCAAGTGTCTCATGGCTAAAGCCACCAACAAGGTAACCCCCAACATCAAAACCACCATCATTACTAATCCCTCCTTGACGGATGGCATTGATGAAAGTGAGGGGTCTAATGAGGAAGTAAATGAATTTGAGTCTTTTATGAGTAAGCTCAAGGGCAAATACAAGAAGCACTTCGTTGCTCTCTTGGATCAACTTGGTGAAGCCAATGACATGATCGAGGCTCATGAAGAAACCATCTCTAAGATGGAAGGTCATAGTCGTGACTATGCCGATGAGATATCGGATCTCTCTAATGCTCTTGAGGAAGAGCGTGGGCATCGTTTGGCTCTTGAGGAGTCACACAACGATCAACATGCTAAGTTAAAGAAAGATCTTGATCATGCTCATGTTGTATCTCGTGTGCTAACTTCCGAGAAGGCTAAACTTAGCGTTGACCATGCTAGACTCAAGGAGGAGTTTGATATACTCGGCAAGGCCCACAAGGTCTTGAAGGGTGCTCATGCTATCCTCAAGGAGTCTCATGATCAACTCCAGGTGAAGCTAACCAAATAAAAAGCCACCTTTCCTCATATGGTATTAATTGATAATGCAAATGCCACTAACCCGTGTTGTGAGCATGTGCATCTTGTGGAGGAGAATGCCAAGTTGAAGGAGCAACTTGAGAAAGGCCTTGTGACGTGCATACAAGGTGAGAAGAACCTCAATGACCTTTTGAGTAATCAAAAGGAAGTTGTGGCCAAGGAGGGAGTTGGGTTCGCACCCAAGTCCAAGAAGAAGAAGAAGAACGACAAGGCCAAACGACCTCCTCCTGTTAAGCAAACTTTTGTGAAGGAGGGAGAGGGTGCTCCTAAGGAGAATAAGAGCAATGTGAAGGGTGGTGATGTCAAAAAGGGCAATGCCACCCCTTCCAACAAAGCCGGCGACTTTAACCCTTCTTATGTGTTGTGCCGTGCTAGTGATGGGCATGTTTATGCTAAATTTGTTGGTTCTCCTTATGAGTACATTGAATGGTCTATTTGGGTTCCTAAGACCCTTGTTACTAACATCAAAGGACCCATTACAAAATGGGTACCTAAAACCAAGCATTGATCTCTTGTAGGTGTTTGCTTCCGGTGGGGGATCATGGTTTCTCGATAGTGGAGCAACAAATCATATGACCGGAAGCAAGGACTTGGTGGTGGACATGCACAAGATCCCTTCTATGCCCACCAACGTCGAGTGGGGTGATGCCTCGTCTTCTAAGGTATTGGGTCTTGGCAAGGTTGCTGTTTCTCATGATCTAACGATCGAGAAAGTCATGCTTGTTGAGTCCCTTGCTTACAATCTACTTTCCGTTCGTCAACTTGCACTCATGGGCTTTGCCACTTTCTTTGATATTGATACCGTGGCCCTCTTGTGGAGCAAGACTCTTAAAGTAGCCTTTGTTGGGCATGTCGAGAACGGTCTTTATGTGATTAACTTTTCGGAGCGACCCACTAATACCACGACATGCTTGGCTAAAGTTGATGTGGGATGGCTTTGGCATCGCCGTTTAGCCCACGTCAATATGATATCTTTGCAAAGTCTTCTCAAGGGGGACCATGTCCATGGACTAACAAATGTTAGTTTTGCCAAAGATCATGCTTGCAGTGCTTGTATTGAAGGAAAGCTTCATGAGAAGGCTCACCCTCCCACGACTATCATCTACTCGAAGAGACCCTTGGAGCTCCTTCACATGGATCTCTTTGGGCCTCCATCATTTGATAGTCTTGGAGGTAGAAAGTATTGCTTGGTGATTGTGGATGACTATTCAAGATACACTTGGGTATATTTCTTCAAGAGGAAGAGTAAGACTCAACAAACCGTCATCGACTTTGCAAATGAAGCTCAACGTCAACATGATGCAAAGATCTTGACAATTAGGAGTGACAACGGCACCGAGTTCAAGAACTACACCTTGGATGAGTTTCTTAGTGATGAGGGGATCAAGCATCAATATTCTGCACCATATACCCCTCAACAAAATGGTGTTGCAGAGAGGAAGAACCGGATGTTGATGGATGCGGCAAGAACCATGATGGTAGAGTTCAAGTCCCCATACAACTTTTGGGCCGAAGCCATCAAGACAGCATGTCATGCATCCAATCGGCTCTATCTCCGCAAAGGCTTGAACAAGACTCCTTATGAAATACTTACCGGTAACAAGCCCAACCTCAAGTACTTCCGAGTGTTTGGGTGTAAGTGTTTCATTCTCAAGAAAGGTGTTCGTTTGTCTAAATTTGAGGCCAGAGCTTATGAGGGCATATTTGTTGGTTATGCTACAAACTCGCATGCTTACAGTGTCCTCAACAAGTCCACCGGACTCATTGAGGAGACGTGTAACATGGAGTTTGACGAGAATAACGGCTCAAGTGGAGCAAAGTGGTACTTGTGATGTAGGTGATGAAATTCCTCCCCAAGCCATAAGAAGAATGGGTGTGGGTCATTTCCTACCCATTGAGGAACCCCTTGTGGCCGAAGGAGAAGGACAATGCTCCACTCAAGTGGAGCCATCACCAACCCAAGATCCACACGCTTCCGAAGAACAAAGTGAAGGCCCTCAACCTCATGAACAAGATCAAGGGCAAGATCAACCTCAAGATGGTGGTGAACCACCAAATGATGCCCAATTTCAAGTTCTTCCCTTCGAGCAAGTTCAAGATCAAGAGCAAGCTCAAGATCAAGAACAAGCTCAAGACGGCGCTCAAGATGATCAAGTTACCCCTCCTCTTTTCATATCCGAGGAGGAATTAGAGCGTTGTGCCGCGAAGATTGCTTCCAAACTCACTACCAAAGGTCATCTCATGGAGAATGTGGTTGGAAGCCTAAGAAAGGGGGTAAGCACTCGTAGACAATTAGCAAACTATTGTGAACATCATGCATTTGTTTCTTGTGTCGAACCCCAAAAGGTTTATGAAGCGCTCGAGGACCCGGATTGGGTCAATGCCATGCATGAAGAACTCAACAACTTCGAGCATAACCAAGTGTGGAAATTAGTGCCAAGCCAACCGGGAATCATAATGTCATTGGAACCAGGTGGATATTCCAGAACAAGCAAGATGCTCATGGGATCATCATTCGCAACAAGGCTCGTTTGATGGCACAAGGCTACTCCCAAGTCGAGTGTATCAACTACGGTGAAACTTTTGCTCCCGTTGCTCGCCTTGAATCTATTCATTTGTTGATTGCTTATGCTTCTCATCATAATTTCACGTTGCAACAAATGGATGTGAAGAGTGCTTTTCTTAATGGTCCCATTAATGAGTTGGTGTATGTCAAACAACCCCCCGGGTTCGAAGATCCCTATTTCCCCGATCATGTGTACCAACTCCACAAGGCGCTCTATGGCCTTAAAACAAGCCCCACGTGCGTGGTATGAGCATCTTACGGAGTTGCTACAAGATCGTGGGTTCGAAATCGGGAAAATCGACCCCACTCTTTTTACTAAGAAGGTCAAAGGGGAGTTGTTTGTGTGCCAAATATATGTTGATGATATTATTTTTGGTTCCCCTAACAAAGCTTTCAATGAAGAATTTGCCGCTCTCATGACCTCAAAGTTCAAGATGTCTATAATGGGAGAGTTGAAGTTCTTTCTCGGGTTTGAAATCAAGCAAAGAAGAGAAGGAACCTTCATCAACCAAGCCAAATACACTCAAGACATGCTCAAGAGATTCAAGCTAAGTGATGTCAAGCCGGCTTCCACTCCAATGCCCACCAAGTCCCAACTTGACATTGATCCCAATGGTAAAGCGGTGGATCAAAAGGTATATCGCTCCATGATTGGATCCTTGCTTTACCTTTCTGCATCTAGACCGGATATCATGTTGAGTGTGGGAATTTGTGCATGGTTTCAAGCCTCACCTAAGGAAAGCCACTTTGTGGTGGTCAAGCGAATCTTTCGATATTTGGCTCATACCCCAAACTTTGGCTTATGGTACCCAAGAGGAGCAAACTTCAAGCTTGTAGGATATTCGGACTCCGATTGGGCGGGAGACAAAGTGGATAGGAAGTCCACTTTCGGAGGGTGCCAATTTCTTGGTTGCTCTTTGGTGAGTTGGTCTTCCAAGAAGCAAAGTTGTGTGTCTCTCTCGTCCACTGAAGTGGAGTATGTGGCGGCCGGTAGTTGTTGTGCACAACTCTAATGGATGAGGAAAACTTTAAAGGATTACGGTGTCATTTGTGACAAAGTGCCTCTTTGGTGTGACAACCAAAGTGCCATCAAGATTTCTCTCAATCCGGTGCAACACTTCAAGACGAAGCATATTGAGATTCAGTATCACTTCATCCGGATCATATTAGGCGAGGGGAGATCGAGCTCAACTATGTCAACACTCATAATAACCTTGCAAATATTTTAACGAAGCCCTTGGATGAAGCAAGACTTCGCGAGTTAAGGCATGAGCTAAATATCATTGATTCGAGCAATGTGACTTGAACCCTTGCACACCCCACCACACTCAACTTGTTGTCTAGTTTAGGTGTAGGCATGGACATAGGGGGGGTGTTGTTCTCTCAATGAACTCTCCCTCCCCCCATTATGCATAAACTGATCAACTCTTTCACATTAGCCATTTTTATGGTACTTGTGCTTCAAAGACAAGTTTTGGTCATGGGCCCAAGGATAATTCTTTGCGGTGCCATACCAATCGACTCAAACATAGGTGGCTCCGGCCTCCGCCCTCTCCTTGGAGAGGTTGTGTCTTGTTTTTGGTCCTTGTTGTCTCTTTCTTTTCTCTCTTTGTGCCAAGCTTGTGCTTGTGGCGTCTCGTTTGTTAGCTCGTTGGTGTGTTCGTTTGCTTGAAGGTTCCGTGCAAAGGTGTTTCTTCCTTTTGTTTGAAACTGCATTTTCTTGGGTTCACGGTACTACCGTGGCCTGCCATGGTACTACCGCAACCAGCACGGCAGTAATTTTTTACTGCCGCTGGTGGAGCAGTACTACCGTCCACGACGCGGTACTTCCGCCCGGGCGGTACTACCGCAAGGACGCATGGTACTACCACGGAGTAGCGAGCACGTGGGGGTTAAGAGTGGGCAAGGGGAGTTCCAACTCCCCCATACCCATTCACTCTTTCTCCCCACGCTGCCTCTCTCTCTCTTGCTCAAGAACGGCGCCGGAGGCCCTCACCGGATCTCTGTCTCTGGCCGCTCTCCTCGGATTCCGACCAGTGGGATCGTTCCCCACCACTTCCTCTTACCATGGACCAAGGTTCCTCCCCAAATCCCTCTCTTTTTGGCTCGTTCTTTTGCTTCTAGGTTTTTGGGGAGATGCATGCGGTTCTTGAGATTTTAGGCTAAATCTTTGCAAGAGTAGGATGTAGGAGAGTAGTAATGCGTAGAGATAGTATTTGGTATGTTGCCCCGTGGTAGATTTGATCGACCGTAGTACCGCTTTGTTGTCACGGTAGTACTCAGATCCACTTGCAATTTCGGATCTGACACTGTGCGGTACAACCGCACCTCCAGCGCGGTACTACCACCCACACGGTACTACCGTGACTAGGAGCGGCACTAAAGTTTTAGTATCGCGCGGCCAAGCAGTGCTACCGTTGTTGTCAAACCTCTCATGTGGCAATTACCAAGTGCGAGTTCTACTTGTTTCACTGCTTTGGTGTGTTCTTTGCATTGATCCATCTCGCGTCTCTTGCGTGTTTTTGTGGTGTGTGGCACAGGTGCTCCTGCTCGCCGTTCCAATCCAAGCCATGACACGGGCTCCAAGCGTCTGCGAAATCAAGATGAAGCTCCAGAGGGCTCCAGTACCCCCCAACGCAGGACCAAGACCACCGCCACCAAGGACAAGGAACCCATCATGGGCATGGATGAGATGCCACTTGCTGAGTTCATCTCTCGAAGGAAGATCAATCCCTATGTGCATCCTCATGCCAACTTTTGAGGGAATGACATGTTCTGGACCAAGCAGCAGAATCTCATTTATCTGGATGTGATCAAGGCCAAGCGAAACATCTATGTGGATGTGTGATACGTCTCCAATGTATCTATAATTTTTTATTGTTCCATGCTATTATATTTCCACTTTTGGATTTTTATGGGCTTTATTTTACACATTTATATCATTTTCGGGACTAACCTACTAACCGGAGGCCCAGCCCGTATTGCTGTTTTTTTGCCTATTTCAGTATTTTGAAGAAAAGGAATATCAAACGGAGTCCAAACGGAATGAAACCTTCGGGAGCGTGATTTTTGGAACGAACATGATCCAGAGGACTTGGAGTGCAAGTCAAGAAGCAGCCGAGGCCTCCATGAGATAGGAGGGCGCCCCCCCCCTATAGGGCGCGCCCCTGTCTCGTGGGCCCCTTGGGCGTCCACCGATGTACTTCTTCCTCCTATATAAGTTTCACGCACTCAAAACATCCGGGAGCCACCAAACACAATTTCCACCGCCAGAGCCTTCAGATCCGAGATCCCATCTTGGAGCCTCACTGCGCCCACGAGGGGGAATCGACCATGGAGGGCTTCTACATCAACACCATAGCCCCTCCGATGAGTTGTGAGTAGTTTACCACAGACCTACGGGTCCATAGTTATTAGCTAGATGGCTTCTTCTCTCTTTTTGAATCTCAATACAATGTTCTCCCCCTCTCCTATGGAGATCTATTCAATGTGAACTCTTTTTGCGGTGTGTTTGTCGAGATCCGATGAATTGTGGGTTTATGATGAAGTTTATCTATGAATAATATTTGAATCTTCTCTGAATTCTTTTATGCATGATTGCGTTATCTTTGCAAGTCTCTTCGAATTATCAGTTTGGTTTGGCCTACTAGATTGATCTATCTTGCCATGGGAGAAGTGCTTAGCTTTGGGTTCAATCTTATGTGTCCTTTCCCAAAGGATGAGGGGCAGCAAGGCACGATTGTATTGTTGCCATCGAGGATAACAAGATGGGGTTTATATCATATTGCTTGAGTTTATCCCTCTACATCATGTCATCTTGCTTAATGCGTTACTCTGTTCTTTATGAACTTAATACTCTAGATGCAGGCAAGAGTCGGTCGATGTGTGGAGTAATAGCAGTAGATGCAGGCAGGAGTCGGTCTACTTGTTGCGGACATGATGCCTATATACATGATCATGCCTAGATAATCTCATAATTATTCGCTTTTCTATCAATTGCTCGACAGTAATTTGTTCACCCACCGTAATACTTATGCTATCTTGAGAGAAGCCACTAGTGAAACCTATGGCCCCGGGTCTATCTCTTATCATATTTTCTCCCAACCTACTTTTATTTGCATCTTTACTTTTTGCATCTATATTATAAAATACCAAAAATATATTTATCTTATCATACTATCTCTATTAGATCTCACTTTCGCAAGTGGCTGTGAAGGGAATTACAACCCCTTTATTGCATTGTTGCGAGTTCTTTGTTTGTTTGTGTAGGTGCGTGAGACTTTTGAGGAGCCTCCTACTGGATTGATACCTTGGTTCTCAAAAACTGAGGGAAATACTTACGCTATTATTGCTGCATCACCCTTTCCTCTTCAAGGAAAACCAACGCAAGCTCAAGACATAGCAAGAAGGATTTCTGGCGCCGTTGTCGGGGAGGTCTTCACTCAAGTCAAGACATACCAAGTACCCATCACAAACCCATCTCCCTCGCATTTAAATTATTTGCCATTTGCCACTCGTTTTCCTCTCCCCCACTTCACCCTTGTCGTTTTATTCGCCCTCTCTTTCCCAATCTCCTCCTCTCTTTTTTGCTTGCCTTTTTTATGTTTGCTTGTGTGTTGGATTACTTGTTGCCATGGCGCAAGATAATACCAAATTGTGTGATTTCTCGAATACCAATAATAATGATTTCCTTAGTACTTCGATTGCTCCTCTTAATGATGTTGAGTCTTGTGAAATCAATACCGCTTTGTGAATCTTGATATGAAAGATCAATTCGCCGGCCTTCCTAGTGAAGATGCCGCTACTCATCTAAACAACTTTGTTGATTTGTGTGATATGCAAAAGAAGAAAGATACGGATAACAATATTGTCAAATTGAAGTTATTTCCGTTTTCACTTAGAGATCGTGCTAAAGTTTGGTTTTCGTCTTTGCCTAAAAATAGTATTGATTCTTGGAACAAGTGCAAAGATGCTTTTATCTCTAAGTATTTTCCTCCCGCTAAGATTATTACTCTTAGGAACGATATTATGAATTTTAAACAACTTGATCATGAGCATGTTGCCCAATCTTGGGAAAGAATGAAATTGATGCTTCGCAATTGCCCTACTCATGGTTTGAATTTATGGACGATCATAGAAAAAATTTATGCCGGTTTGAACTTTGCTTCTAGAAATCTCTTAGATTCGGCCACGGGAGGCACGTTTATGGAAACCACGTTAGGAGATGCTAATATTATGGCTAATTATTCTCAATGGCACACCTAAAGATCTTCTAGTAAAAAACTGCATGCTATAGAAGAAATCAATGTTTTGAGTGGAAAGATGGATGAACTTATGAAGTTGTTTGCTACTAAAAATACTCCTCCTGATCCCAATGATATGACTTTGTCTACTTTGATTGAGAATAATAATGATTCTATGGATGTGAATTTTGTTGGTAGGAATAGTTTTGGAAATAATGCTTATAGAGGAAACTTTAATGCTAGACCGTTCCCTAGTAATTCCTCTAATAATTATGGAAATTCCTACAATAATTCTTATGGTAATTTTAATAAGATGCCCTCTGATTTTGAGAATAGTGTGAAAGAATTTATGATTTCTCAAAATAATTTTAATGCTTTGCTTGAAGAAAAATTGCTCAAAGTTGATGATTTGGCTAGGAACGATGATAGACTTTCGCTTGATGTTGATTCTCTTAAACTAAGATCTTCTCCTCCTAAGCATGATATCAATGAGTCTCTCAAAGCCATGAGAATTTCCATTGACGAGTGCAAGGAAAGAACCGCTAGATTGCGTGCTAAGAAAGATTGCTTTGTAAAGGCGTGTTCTTCTAGTTTCCATGAAAATAATGATGAAGATCTTAAAGTTATTGATGCGTCTCCTATTAGATCTATGTTTTGCAATATGAATCTTGATAATTATGGGACTGATGATGAGTCAACTTTACCTAGAAGGTGTCCCAAGAATTCAGAGTTTTTAGATCTTGATGCTAAATTTGGTAAAAGTGGGATTGGAGAGGTCACAACTTTAAATAGCATTGAACCCACTATCTCGGATTTTGATTATGATAATTGTTCTTTAGAAGGTTGTATTTCCTTGTTGCAATCCGTTGTTAATTCTCCTCATGCTTATAGTCAAAATAAAGCTTTTACCAAACATATCGTTGATGCCTTGATGCAATCTTATGATGAAAAACTTAATTTGGAAGTTTCTATACCTAGAAATCTTAATGATGAGTGGGAACCTACTATAAAGATTAGAATTAAAGATCATGAGTGTTTTGCTTTGTGTGATTTGGGTGCTAGTGTTTCCACGATTCCGAAAACTTTATGTGATATTCTAGGTTTCCATGATCTTGATGATTGCTCTTTAAATTTGCACCTTGCAGATTCCACCATTAAAAAGCCAATGGGAAGGATCAATGATGTTCTCATTATTGCAAATAGAAATTTGGTGCCCGTAGATTTTATCGTTCTTGATATAGATTGCAATCTTTCTTGCCCTATTATTCTTGGTAGACCTTTCCTTAGAACGATTTGCGCGATTATTGATATGAAGGAAGGGAATATTAGATTCAAATTTCCACTAAAGAAAGGCACAGAACACTTTCCAAGAAAGAAAGTCAAATTACCTTATGAATCTATCATGCGGGCTACTTATGAATTTAGTGCCAAAGATGGCACTCGTTAGATCTATCTTCGCTTTTATGCCCAGCTAGGGGGCGTTAAACGATAGCGCTAGTTGGGAGGCAACCCAATTTTCTTTGTGTTTTTTGTTTTTGTTCCTATTTAGTAATAAATCTTGCATCTACCTTCTGTTTAGATGTGTTTTTATCTTTTAATTAGTGTTTGTGCCAAGTAGAACCTATAGGATAACCTATGATGATAGTTGATTTGATTCTGCTGAAAAACAGAAACTTTTCACACACGAATTTAGTTTTGTTAAATCACAGAAACGGGATTTTGCGTTGATTCTTTTTGCTTATGATCAATAGACAAATTGTCCAGGACTTCCTATTTTGGTAGGATTTTTAAAGTTCCAGAAGTTTGCGTTAGTTACAGATTGCTACAGACTGTTCTGTTTTTGACAGATTCTGTTTTTTGTGTGTTGTTTGCTTATTTCGATGCATCTATGACTAGTAAAATAGTTTATAAACCATAGAGAAGTTGGAATACAGTAGGTTTAACACCAAAATAAATAACGAATGAGTTCATTACTGTACCTTATGTGGTGGTTTTGTTTTCTTTCACTAATGGAGCTTATAAGATTTCCTGTTGAGTTTTGTGTTGTGAAGTTTTCAAGTTTTGGGTAAAGCTTTTATGGACTATGGAATAAGGAGTGGCAAGAGCCTAAGCTTGGGGATGCCCATGGCACCCCAAGATATTCAAGGATAGCCAAAGTTTAAGCTTGGGGATGCCCCGGAAGGCATCCCCTCGTAAATCTTCGCTCATTGGTAACTTTACTTGGAGCTATATTTTTATTCGCCACATGATATGTGTTTTGCTTGGAGCGTCGTGTATTATATTAGTCTTTGATTTTTAGTTTACCACAATCATCCTTGCTGTACACACCTTTTGGGAGAAGCCTACTTGATTAGAATTTGTTAGAATACTCTATGTGCTTCACTTATATCTTTTGATCTTGATAGTTTTTGCTCTAGTGCTTCACTTATATCTTTTAGAGCACGTCGGTGACTTATTTTTGTAGAAATTGCTAGTCTCTCATGCTTCACTTATATTATTTTGAGAGTATTTTAGAATAGCATGGTATTTGCTATGGTTATAAAATTGGTCCTAGAATGGTAGGCATCCAAGTTGGGTATAATGAAAACTATCATAGGAAGTGAATTGGATGCTATGATCAATTTGATACTTGATAATTGTTTTGAGATATGGAGGTAGTGATATTAAAGTCATGCTAGTTGGGTGAGTATGAATTTAAAGAATGTTTGTGTTGAAGTTAGCAAGTCCCATAGCATCCACGTATGGTTAAAGTTGTGTAACAAATTTGAAACATGAAGTGTACCTGGCTTGTGCATCCTTATGAGTGGCGGTCGGGGACGAGCGATGGTCTTTTCCTACCAATCTATCACCCTAGGAGCATGCGCGTAGTACTTGATTTTTGATGACTTCTAAATTTTTGCAATAAGTATATGAGTTCTTTTGACTAATGTTGAGTCCATGGATTATACGCACTTTTACCTTTCCACCATTGCTAGCCTCTTCGGTACCGTGCATTGCCCTTTCTCACCTTGAGAGTTGGTGCAAATTTTGTCGGTGCATCCAAACCCCGTGATACGATACACTCTATCACACATAAACCTCCTTATATCTTCCTCAAAACAGCCACCATACCTACCTATTATGGCATTTCCATAGCCATTCAGAGATATATTGCCATGTAACTTTCCACCGTTCCGTTTATCATCATCATGACATACTTTACTTTTGTCATATTGCCATTGCATGATCATGTAGTTGACATCGTATTTGTGGCAAAGCCACCATGCATTATTTTTCATACATGTCACTCTTGATTCATTGCACCATCCCGGTACACCGCCGGAGGCATTCATATAGAGTCATATCTTGTTCTAGTTTCGAGTTGTAATTCATATGTTGTAATCAATAGAAGTGTGATGATCATCATTATTAGAGCATTCCCCAAAAAAGAAAAAAAAAAGAAGAAAGGCCAAAAGAAAAAAAGAAAGGCCCAAAAAAAAGAAAAAGGAAAAAAGGAAAAAAAAGAGAAAAGAAAAAAAGAAAATAAATAAAAAGGGCAATGTTACTATCTCTTTTTCCACACTTGTGCTTCAAAGTAGCACCTTGTTCTTCATGTAGTGAGTCTCATATATTGTGCTTCAAAGTAGCACCATGTTTTTCATATAGTGAGTCTCATAAGTTGTCTTTTTCATACTAGTGGGAATTTTTCATTATAGAACTTGGCTTGTATATTCCTACGATGGGCTTCCTCAAATGCCCTAGGTCTTCGTGAGCAAGCAAGTTGGATGCACACCCACTAGTTTTCTTTTGTTGAGCATTTATTTATGGCTCTAGTGCATCTGTTGCATGGCAATCCCTACTCCTCATGTTGACATCAGTTGATGGGCATCTCCTTAGCCCATTGATTATCCTCGTCAATGTGAGAATTTCTCCTTTTTTGTCTTCTCCACACAATCCCCATGGACATGCTGCTCCTATGTGAGGAAGCGCGCAACTCTCAGACGCTACCACTTGATGTCTCACATATCATGTGGTGTGAGCTTCGGTTTGCGGTCTACAACCACAAGGTCCCCATCTATGGACCTTATCTGTTTCATTTGATCTCGGCAACTTGGGAGAAGCTCGACCCTCAAGATGAGTTTGAGGCCCTGAGGGATCGAAGAAGGTGAGAGTGTCTAGAGGGGGGGTGATTAGACTACTCGACAAGATAAAAATTCTGTCTTTTATCAAGGACAGATTTTGACAGATTTTGCATAACACACAAGTCAAGTAGCACACTACACATGCAATTCTAGAGTATGGGCAGCGGAAAGTAAATTGCACAAGTAGTAAAGAGAAGTGGAGAAGATCAAACGCAATTTGGAGACGTGGTGATTTTTCTCGTGGTTCCGATAGGTGGTGCTACCGTACTTCCATGTTGATGGAGACTTCAACCCACGGAGGGTAACGGCTGCGAGAGTCCACGGAGGGCTCCACCCACGAAGGGTCCACGAAGAAGCAACCTTGTCTATTCCATCATGGCCTACGCCCACGGAGGGCTAGCCTTACTCGGGGTAGATCTTCACGAAGTAGGCGATCTCCTTGCCCTTACAAACTTCTTGGTTCAACTCCACATCTCGATGACGGAGGCTCCCAAGCGACACCTAACCAATCTAGGAGGCACCACCCTCCAAAAGGTAATAGATGTTGTAGATGATGATGAACTCCTTGCTCTTGTGCTTCAAATGATAATCTCCCCAACACTCAACTCTCCTCACTGATTTGGCTGTGGTGGAAGAAAGGATTGAGTGGAAAGCAACTTGGGAAGGCTAGAGATCAAGCTTCATATGGTGGGAGTGGAGCAACTTGATCTCAACACAAGGGTAGGTAGTTCTCTTCTCAGAAATGTAAGGTAGGAGTGGTAGTTCTTTCTGATGGCTCTCTCCACGAATGAAGAGGGGGTGGAGGGGTATTTATAGCCTCCACACAAAATCCAACCGTTACACACATTTGAGCAATCTCGGTGAGACCGAAGTGGACAACTCGGTGAGACCGATAGTTCAAATAATGTGAACGTTGGGATTTTCGGTGGGACCGAAAATACAATCTCGGTTAGTCCGATTCGTGCAATGACAAGAGCATGCCAGTTTCGGTGAGACCGACTTCATCATCTCGGTGACACCGATTTGATGACAGAAGGTTACAGAAGCTTGGCAACTCATGTTTCGGTGAGACCGAGTTCAGAATCGGAAAATCCGAGTTTTCTAGGGTTTGGCTTATGGCTGAGGTGGTTCATCTTGGTGTGACTGAGTTTGGAATATCGATGGGACCGAGACTACTTATGAGTGTATATGGCAGTGAAAGTTGCTCGATAGTTTAGGAGATGTATCACTAAGCACTTGAGCAACCAGATCATCATCATAACCTCATCCCTTTTAATAGTATTGGCTTTTCCTATGGACTCAATGTGATCTTGGATCACTAAACCAAAATGGAGTCTTGAGCTTTTGCCAATGCTTGCCTTAGCATTTTGAGGGTCCACCTCTTTAGTCCTTTGCCATGCCAATGTGATTGAATTTCTGAAACATACTTGATAAAAGCATTAGTCCAACCACAAAGTATGTTGTCATTAATTACCAAAACCACCCGAGGAGCAAATGTGCTTTCAATCTCCCCCTTTTTGGTAATTGATGGCAACACACTAAACAAGACATCAAAGCTTATTGAAAGAAAGACAGAATTATCACGAAAGCTTTGACAAGCATGTAGTACACAGGCTCCCCCTACAAGTGTGCAAGATTTTCATAAATTATGGTTTTGGACTACCACAAGCACACAAGAGAGAAAAGCAAGATGTGCTACATGCAGCTTGGCTACATGCATCAGAGCAGATGAAAAGAAGTGAGTGATAATGCATATGTGCATGGTGATTTCTTGCAAACAAGTATTCACAAGCAAGTCACCATCATGCACATTCGCAAAGTGCATATACTTACCTTGAGGTTCCTTGGCATTGTACCAAGAGATAAACTTGGGAAAACAAGGTTAGATAACACAAGAGTATTTCTTCAACCAACTGCAAGAACATCAAGAGTACCAAGCCAGGATGACATGTATAAAGAGTGTCTCATATTGAGCACAAGCTTGAATCAGCAAACATGTCTCCAAACTAAAAGATTTTCAATGAACTCGAGAGATTTTGCTTCCCATAAGATATCAATTGTGAAGATTCCTCTCCTTTGAGTTCTCTACGATCAAGGGTTTGATGGAAAGAGCAAAATCAAAAGAATGATGCCAAATGAGAATGACGCCAATTGTAATGTCCAATGTGAAACACGGCAAGAAATTCTCTTATAAGGAAAAACACGCAAAGCTTTGATGTGATTCTCTCCCCTTAAGGTAAGATTGCTCTTCTTCTCCCCTAAATCTTCTCTTCTCCCCTAAGTCTTCTCCCCTTGACATCAAGTGCCGAAAAGGACAGCAAACTAGGAAGGTTAGGGAAGATGGAAAGAAAGAAGTGGGATCCTTAAGAATCACAATAGGGCAAAAGGAACATGCATAGAGAATCATTGAGTGGAGCTGCAGAAGATGATATCCTCGAAGAAATAAATCGGTGACACAATTAAGATGGATCGGTGGATCCGAAAGTCGTGGACTTAGGGTAGATCCTTTTCGTTAGGCGAAATATTTAAATCGGTGACGCGGAGTTTAATTCCAAGGAAATACGAAATAATTCAGCTCACTTTGCGAGGAATGTTTCAAAGGATTTGCAATGAATTTGTGAATGATTTTCAAGAATTTAGCAGAGCCGAAGGATATTCACAAAGACGTAAGAATAGAAATGAAAAGATTCCTAGATGAAGTTTTTAATGAAAACTCAATGAGAGAACATAAGAGAAAATAGAAAGACTCCAAAACATATGTACTTCATCTAGATAAGGGTCGACGACAAGGTCACCTATGTTTGAGTATATTGACTTAGGAGTCAAATGAGAACATTTGATCATAGGTCATACTCATCGTTTAAGCTCAAAAATGGGGTTGCCATTTTTCGATTAAGCATTTGATGTGATCACATCTTATGAAGCTGCTTATACTCATGACTTTGAGCAAAGCTCCTTAAAGATGTGAAGAACATACCTTGGGCTTGTTGTTGCTTTGCTCATGTAGGTAAACTTGATATAGGTGCTCATTGAATGTGAAGTTGGAGCGCCATTTCCACTTTTATAGTTCATCTTCCTACATGGGTTAGGCAAGCAAGGAAATACTCAAGGATATCCAAGATGACAAGAGTGAAATACTAGATGTATAAGATGTCAAAAAGGATATGTGGAATTTTGTTCCTTGAACTCAACATCCCAAAGGGCTAAATACTTGGTCAATGACAAGATTACTCATGATTTGAGTGTGTGGTAATCTTGTGGAATGTAGATCATCCAAGTACCTGCAAGGAGTTAGATGCAATACAAGGAGGCAAATGTGTCCAAGACATATGATTACCATCATAAGAGAAATATCAAGGATTAGTCAAGTAGGCTCATGCCTTGCATGCATCAATGGAGTTCTCACTCCAAGTTTGAGGCATCAATGATGTTCAACTCACTCCTTAGCGACAAAACACCTTCTCATCAAGAGGTTTTGTAAAGATATCGCGAGTTGTTTGTCAAGACGAACATGCTTAAGATTGATGTCACCCTTGGCAATGTGATCACGAATGAAATGGTGACGAACTTCAATATGTTTCGCTCGAGAGTGTTGCAGGATTGTGTCCAATTTTAATCGCACTCTCATTGTCACAAAGCAAGGAACATGTCTCACATGTATCCCATAATCCTTAAGCGCTTGTGTCATCCATAGCAATTGAGCACAACACTAACCAGCAGCAATATATTCCGCTTGGCAAAGTGGATAATGATACCAAATTTTGTTTCTTGGAGGACCAAGATACAAGGGGTCGACCAAGGAATTGACACTTACCCGAAGTTGACTTTCTATCAACCCTGTCACCGGCATAGTCCGAGTCGGAATAGCCAACAAGGTCGAAAGAGGCCCTCTTAGGATACCAAATGCCAAAGTTTGGTGTGTGTATCAAATATCTCACAATCCTTTTAACAGCTTTAAGATGACATTCTTTAGGGGCTGCTTGATATCGAGCACACATGCATACACTCAACATTATGTCGACGAGAAGCACAAAGATATAGTAGAGAACCAATCATAGATCGGTAAACCTTTTGATCAACGGGTTCTCCATCTTTTGTCAAGTCATTATGTCCACTTGTAGGCATGGGGGTTCTCATACCTTGCTTTCTTGCATGTTGAACTTCTTGAAGAGATCCTTGGTGTACTTTGTTTGTGAGACAAAGGTACCCTCCTTAGATTGCTTGATTTGCAACCCAAGGAAGAATTTGAGTTCACTCATCATGGACATCTCATACTTCTCCGACATGAGCTTTCCAAACTTCTCGCTAAAATGAGGGTTAGTTGAACCAAAGATAATATCATCAACATATATTTGGCACACAAATAGTTCACCATCAACCCTTTTCGTGAAAAGTGTTGAGTCTATCTTTCCAATCTCAAAGCCTTTTTCAAGAAGAAAGCTAGTCAAGATTTGTACCAAGCTCTAGGAGCTTGTTTAAGACCATAAAGAGCTTTGTGCAACTTGTAAACATGATTAGGCTTTTGGGATTCACAAACCGGAGGTTGTTTCACAAATACTTCCTCTTCAATTCCACCATTTAGGAAAGCACTTTTGATATCCATTTGATAGAGAGTAATATCATGGTGATTGGCATAAGCAAGAAGAATGCGAATGGACTCAAGTCTAGCAACGGGGGCATAGGTCTCACCATAGTCCATACCTTCGACTTGTGTGTAACCTTGAGCTACGAGACGAGCCTTGTTGCGGATGACTTGTCCATCTTCATCTTGCTTGTTCAAACACCCATTTGGTTCCAATGACGTTTTGATCATCCTTGGGCTTTCTACCAAAGTCCATATCTTGTTCCTCTCGGTTGTGTAATTCTTCGTGCATAGCGCTCACCCAATCCGGTCTTCAAGTGCTTCTTCTACCTTCATAGGTTCAATACTAGAGATAAATGAGTAATGCTCACAAAAGTTGGCTAAGCGAGTTTTAGAGCGAGTGATTCTCCGGAGTTGATGTCGCTCATCATTTGTTCCACGGGATGATTTTTCTTGACTCTTGCTCGGACTCGGGATAGCTTTTGTTGAGGTTGTGGCTGAGCTTCCTCATCATCTTCATCTTCCTCTTCTTCTTCTTCATTGTTGTTGGTGTTGTCTTGAGGCGGTGGAGAAGGAGGTTGTGGTGGATCTTCTTGTTGCACTTCCTCATCTTGGTGAGTTCCACTTGTGGAGGCCTCCATGTTGCCTTGAGGTTCATCTTGTCGTGAGGTAGGGGCTCCACATATGTAGATGAGGTACTCTCCTTCACTTCCATGGGACGGATCTTTCCAATAGATAAATCTTGGATGGCTTCCGATGGGTCCTTGTCTCCTACATCAATAGGCATTTGCTCTACTTATGAGCCATTAGATTCATCAAACTTCACGCTCACCGCCTCTTCAACCTTTCGGTGAAATTATTGTAGACACGGTAGGTGTGGGAGTTTGATCCATAACCAAGAAAGAACCTTCATGAGTTTTAGGAGCAAATTTAGACCGACGATGCTTATCAAGGATATAGCATTTCAACCAAAGACACGAAAGTATCCCACTTGGGGTTTGTTACCGTGAGGAGCTCAGATGATGTCTTGCCGAGGAGCTTATGAAGATAAAGCCTGTTGATAGCATGACAAGCTGTCTCGACCGCTTCACCCCAAAAATGCTTCGTGTCTTGTATTCATCAAGCATCGTTCTCGCCATCTCTATGAGCTGCTCGGTTCTTCCTCTCAACAACTCCATTTTGTTGAGGAGTGTACGTAGTCGAGAACTCATGTAGAATCCTTCCTCATCGAGAAAAGAGTCTACATTGGCGTTTTGAACTCCGCTCCATTGTCACTCCGAACTTTCTTGATCTTCACCTCAAATTGATTTTGGGCCTTTCCGCAAAGGTTTTGAAGATTCTCTGAACCGCGATTTGTCATCAAGGAAAAATACCCACGTAAATCTGGAATAATCATCAACTATAACTAGACCAAAGGAGTTACCACCAAGGCTTTTGTAAGCATTGGGACCAAGAGATCCATATGAAGAAGCTCAAGCGGTCTCCTTGTGGTCATGATGTTCTTCACGGATGACTTCCACCTACTTGTTTTCCTGCTCGACAAGCACTACAAAGTCTATCTTTGTCAAAGAAAACATCTTTAACGCCAAGAATATGATCACCTTTGATCAGCTTGTCTAGATTACGATACCAACATGTCCAAGCCTTCTATGCCATAACCAACCTTTAGCGGATTTAGCAATGAAGCAAGCTCTAGGTTGGGCTTTCTTAGTGAAATCAACAATATATAGATCACCTCTACGGATACCAAGAATGCCATGTTATGATTGTCACGACAAAAGACTTGGCAATCTACTTCGTGAATAGCACATTGAATCCAAAGTCACTAATCTAGACACGGAAAGTAAATTGTATCCAAGTGATTCTACAAGCATGACATTTTGAATAGAGCTATCATGAGATATGGCCACCTTACCAAGGCCAAGTACCTTACCCTTGGAGTTGTCTCCAAAAGTCACATACTTGCGTGGACCATCGTTCTTTGCAAGCTCTCAAACATGTCTTTGTCTCCGGTCATGTGGTCGGTGCATCCACTATCAAGAATCCACTCTTTTCCGCCGGATATGTAGTCTCTCGATTTGCCATAGGATTGAGACTCTTCATGATCTTGTCTAGCTCGGTGTTCGAATCGAGTAATCATCATCATGCTCATGCTCATCATCATATTGACCCATCGATTGTTCATCATCAACACCTAGGTCAATTTGATAACTACTTGCATTAGTTTTGTCAATGTGACAATAATCATCGGAATGCAATACAAGAGCATTTCTAATTAGAACATTGATAAGACCGGATCACCCTTCTTTTCATAAGAACACGAAGCTCAAAGAAGCATTTATCAAAGTTGGGATCATTGAAGATCATATCAAATTCAATAGTCTTGTATAGAATTTCATCAAGACCTCTCAAAGAGTAGTCCGGATAAAGTTCTTCCAAGAACTTCCACATAGCATAGGCGCACTCAAAGTTTGTAACGAGCTTAAGCAAGTTATCGGGTAACCTCTAATGATAAGATTTACAGTCCTAAGGTTCTGAAGCAAATCAAGCTCTTCATCCATGGTAGGGTGCAAGGGGTCAAATGGAGGCACATAGGGGTCTCAACATATTTGCATAAATTGTATGTCTTAAAGATAATAAGCATTTCAATCCTCCACGAGTTATAGGACACTCCATTAAGAATAGGCACTCTATGGCTAACACTCCCAAACGTAGACACGTCCATCTTCCTCCAATGGTTTGTAAACCAAAGCAATGGAGACCAAAGCTCTGATACCAATTGAGGGATCAAAGAAGGTGAGAGTGTCTAGAGGGGGGTGATTAGACTACTCGACAAGATAAAAATTCTGTCTTTTATCAAGGACAGATTTTGACAGATTTTGCATAACACACAAGTCAAGTAGCACACTACACATGCAATTCTAGAGTATGGGCAGCGGAAAGTAAATTGCACAAGTAGTAAAGATAAGTGGAGAAGATCAAACGCAATTTGGAGACGCGGTGATTTTTCTCGTGATTCCGATAGGTGGTGCTATCGTACTTCCACGTTGATGGAGACTTCAACCCATGGAGGGTAACGGCTGCGAGAGTCCATGGAGGGCTCCACCCACGAAGGGTCCACGAAGAAGCAACCTTGTCTATTCCATCATGGCCTACGCCCACGGAGGGCTAGCCTTACTCGGGTAGATCTTCACGAAGTAGGCGATCTCCTTGCTTCTTACAAACTTCTTGGTTCAACTCCACATCTCGATGACAGAGGCTCCCAAGCGACACCTAACCAATCTAGGAGGCACCACCTCCAAAAGGTAATAGATGTTGTAGATGATGATGAACTCCTTGCTCTTGTGCTTCAAATGATAATCTCCCCAACACTCAACTCTCCACACCGATTTGGCTGTGGTGGAAGAAAGGATTGAGTGGAAAGCAACTTGGGAAGGCTAGAGATCAAGCTTCATATGGTGGGAGTGGAGCAACTTGATCTCAACACAAGGGTAGGTAGTTCTCTTCTCGTAAATGTAAGGTAGGAGTGGTAGTTCTTTCGATGGCTCTCTCCACGAATGAAGAGGGGTGGAGGGTATTTATAGCCTCCACACAAAATCCAACCGCTACACACATTTGAGCAATCTCGGTGAGACCGAAGTGGACAACTCGGTGAGACCGATAGTTCAAATAATGTGAACGTTGGGATTTTCGTGGGACCGAAAATACAATCTCGGTTAGTCCGATTAGTGCAATGACAAGAGCATGCCAGTTTCGGTGAGACCGACTTCATCATCTCGGTGACACCAATTTGTTGATGTATGTTCTGAAGCTTGAAACTCATGTTTCGTGAGACCGAGTTCGTAATCGGAAAATCCGAGTTTTCTAGGGTTTGGCTTATGGTGAGGTGGTTCATCTTGGTGTGACTGAGTTTGGAATATCGGTGGGACCGAGACTACTTATGAGTGTATATGGCGGTGAAAGTTCTTGATAGTTTAGGAGATGTATCACTAAGCACTTGAGCAACCAGATCATCATCATAACCTCATCCCCTTTTAATAGTATTGGCTTTTCCTATGGACTCAATGTGATCTTGGATCACTAAACCAAAAATGGAGTCTTGAGCTTTTGCCAATGCTTGCCTTAGCATTTTGAGGGGTCCACCTCTTTAGTCCTTTTGCCATGCCAATGTGATTGAATTTCCTGAAACATACTTGATAAAAGCATTAGTCCAACCACAAAGTATGTTGTCATTAATTACCAAAACCACCCGAGGAGCAAATGTGCTTTCAGGCCCCTGGTTGGATTCGACATGAGTCCATCAGGCTCCATGTCAAGACTCAGTGGGCGAACACCACTTCTCGTGCTGAGGTCGCGGCTGACATGGATGTGGATGCGGATGAGGATGAGGAGGAGGCAGCGGATGAGGACAGATCTGAGGGTTACATCCCTCCCACCTCTGAGCCATCTTCGGCTAAGAGGCTGAAGAACAAGATGAAGGCATTGTTCTGTATGCAGGCAAAGGGGCAGTACAAGACTCACGTTGTCTCTAAGGAGAGTCGCCGCCACGACAAGAAGATTATGAGGCTTTTTGGACAGGATGTTTCTGGCGGTTCTGAGGAGCGCATCACTCCAGAGGCTGAGTGGATGGCAAAACAAGCTTCAAGTGGACTGATTCTGAGGAGGACTTCGAGGAGACCATTCCCGCTGCCGAGACTGACGAGGAGCGTGCGAGTGATTTCTCCGCTTGAGCCACCACTTGTGTTGTAGGTGTCCTCTCTGCCTTTTTGGCGTCTCGATGCCAAAGGGGGAGAGAGTGTAGGGATTTGCGAGTCTTGTGTCGTGCTTGTGTTTGTTTGCTCGCGTTTGTTCCGTTGAACCTTGCTTGCTTTGGTTTAGTTTGCTCGTGAGACTTGTTCTATCATATGGTGTAAGACATATGCACTCTATCGTACCTTATTGAGCTCATGATATATTGTGCTATTTATGTTTTGCTCATATTTACTATCTTGTTTAGTGTTAGCCTTAGTGTTGCAAGATATGCATTGTCTAGAAAATATAGGGGGACTATTGATCCTAGTATACGTGCCGTGCAGTCCAAAGCACTTATCCAGATAGCACGCATCTAGGGGGAGCCCATCCATATTTTAGAGATGTGGGGTTTGCTTATGTTCTATATTATGTCCCCTTGTGCAAATCCCGTATTGTCATCAATCCACCAAAAAGGGGGAGATTGTAAGGGCATATTTATCCCTAAGGTGTTTTGGTGATTGATGACAATGCTTTTGCGGACTAATCGTGTGCCTTGAGTATTTCAAACGCTTTGTCACTAGGCACAAGATGGTTTGGTGCCCCTCGAAGACTATTGAAGACGACATTTTTCTACGGTTCTTTTCGGTGGATTTGAGTCGTAGGAAAGCCTTACTATTAAGAGGGGGTCCGCGTTGGAAAGGTTCGGGTGGGATCATCACGTACACGTTTACTCCCTCTGCACCGCCTTTCCCTTTGCGCTCTGGAGCATCCTCCGTTTTCTTCATATATATGCAAAGAGAAGGATTCCTAGTGTTGCTGTTTTGAGGCATGCGGTAGTACTGCTCTTAGGAGCGGTAGTACCACAGGCCCCCGCGGTAGTACCGCACGTCCTTGCGGTAGTACCATAGGTTCCCAAGGTAGTACCGCACCTAAGGAGCTGTAGTACCGTGGCCTCAGACCAGACTCAGCCGCTCGTGCGGCTGTAGAGATGAATGTAATATTTTACATCCGCGCCCTACGCTGTAGTACCGCCCCATGCGTGCGGTAGTACCATGAGTCGTGGTCCGGCATAGCAACATGAGCGGAAGTAGGGGCGGATGTAATTGTTTACATCCGCTCCCTGCGCGGTAGTACCGCATGCCATGCGCGGTAGTACCGTGTCAGATTTTTGCATTGTTTGATCTTCACCGGAAGTTGGCACGGATGTATTTTTCTTCATCCGTGCCCTTCCCAGGCTAGTCCAATCCTGCCTTGCGGTAGTACTGCAAGGGGGAGCGGTAGTATCGCGTCAGTGCCAGTACCGCCCTCAGCCTTTGCGGTTCATGCCTGGGCTAGCTCTTGTCGTAGCAGCGGTAGTATCGCGGTCCGCCGCGGTAGTACCGTGAGCCCTTGCGGTAGTACCACTTGTCTGGGGCGGTAGTACCGCAGGTCGCGGGCTGGTTAAGTGGATAATGGTTGGATTTGTCTCTCCACTATATAAGGGGTGTCTTCTTCCTCTAGTTGACTACCTCTTCCATCCCCAAGCTCCATTGTTGCTCCAAGCTCCATTTTCGCCCGATCTCTCTCCCTAGCCAATCAAACTTGTTTATTTGCTCGGGATTGGTTGAGAAGGCCCCGATCTACACTTTCACCAAGAGAAATTTGATTCCCCCCCCACTAATCCCTAGCGGATCTTGTTACTCTTTGGTGTTTGAGCACCGTAGACGGTTGAGGTCACCGCGGAGCCATAGTCCATTGTGGTGAAGCTTCGTGGTGTCGTTGGGAGCCTCCAATTAAGTTGTGGAGATTGCCCCATCCTTGTTTGTAAAGGCTCGGTCGCCACCTTCAAGGGCACCAATAGTGGAATCACGTCATCTCGCATTGTGTGAGGGCGTGAGGAAAATACGGTGGCCCTAGTGGCTTCTTGGGGAGCATTGTGCCTCCACACCGCTCTAACGGAGACGTACTTCCCCTCAAAAGGAAGGAACTTCGGTAACACATCCTCGTCTTCACCAGCTCCACTCTTGGTTATCTCGTGCCTTTACTTGTGCAAGCTTGGTTGTGTTGTATCCCTTACTTGCTTGTGTACTTGTTGTTGTTGCATCATATAGGTTGCTCACCTAGTTGCATATTGATACGTCTCCAACGTATCTATAATTTATGAAGCATTCATGCTATTTTATTATCTGTTTTGAATGATTACGGTCTTTATTATACACTTTTATATTAATTTTGTGACTAACCTACTAACCGAAGGCCCAGCCCATATTGTTGTTTTATTGCCTGTTTTAGTATTTCGAAGAAAGGAAATATCAAACGGAGTCCAAACGGAATGAAACCTTCGGGAGCGTGATTTTTGGAATGAACGTGATCCGGGAGACTTGGAGTACAAGCCAGGGAAGCTTCGAGGAGGCCAGGGGATAGGAGGGCGCCCCCCTGTCTCGTGGGCCCCTCGAGTCTCCCCCGACCGACTTCTTTCGCCTATATATTCCCATATACCCTAAAACCATCGGATACGAAGATAGATCGGGAGTTCGCCGCCGCAAGCCCTCAGAGCCACCAAAACCTCTCGGAGGAGCCCGTCAAGGCACCGGAGGGGGGATCCTCACCGTGGCCATCTTCATCATCCCGGCGCTCTCCATGATGAGGAGGAGTAGTTCACCCTCAAGGCCGAGGGTATGTACCAAGAGCTATGTGTTTGATCTCTCTCTCTCTCGTGTTCTCTCTATGGCACGATCTTGATGTATCGCGAGCTTTGCTATTATAGTTGGATCTTATGATGTTTCTCCCCCTCTACTCTCTTGTGATGAATTGAGTTTTCCGTTTGAAGTTATCTTATCGGATTGAGTCTTTAATGATTTGAGAACACTTGATGTATGTCTTGCCGTGCGTACCTGTGGTGACAATGGGATATCACGTGATCCACTTGATGTATGTTTTGGTGATCAACTTGCAGGTTCCACCCATGAACCTATGCATAGGAGTTGGTACATGTTTTCGTCTTGACTCTCCGGTAGAAACTTTGGGGCACTCTTTGAAGTACCTTGTGTTGGTTGAATAGATGAATCTGAGATTGTGTGATGCATATCGTATAATCATGCCCACGGATACTTGAGGTGACAATGGAGTATCTAGGTGACATTAGGGTTTTGGTTGATTTGTGTTTTAAGGTATTATTCTAGTATGAACTCTATGATAGATTGAACGGAAAGAATAGCTTCATGTTATTTTACTACAGCCTCTTGAATAGATAGAACAGAAAGGATAACTTTGAGGTGGTTTCGTACCCTACCATAATCTCTTCGTTTGTTCTCCGCTATTAGTGGCTTTGGAGTGACACTTTGTTGCATGTTGAGGGATAGTTATGTGATCCGATTATGTTATTATTGTTGAGAGAACTTGCACTAGTGAAAGTAAGAACCCTATGCCTTGTTTCCTATCATTGCAATACCGTTTGTGCTCACTTTTATCATTAGTTACCTTGTTGTTTTTATATTTTCAGATTACAAAAACCTATATCTACTATCCATATTGCACATGTATCACCATCTCTTCGCCGAACTAGTGCACCTATACAATTTACCATTGTATTGGGTGTGTGGGGACACAAGAGACTCTTTGTTATTTGGTTGCAGGGTTGCTTGAGAGAGACCATCTTCATCCTACGCCTCCCATGGATTGATAAACCTTAGGTCATCCACTTGAGGGAAATTTGCTACTGTCCTACAAACCTCTGCACTTGGAGGCCCAACAACGTTTACGAGAAGAAGGTTGTGTAGTAGACATCACATATCTAGACAACCTACTTTGATGCAAAGTTTAATTTGGTAAAGAAAAGCTAAAAATTGTTAGTTGCCTATTCACCCCCCCTCTAGTGAACTATATTGATCCTTTCACCCACGATCCCCGTCGTCTCCTTCACTGCCCGTGCAGAGCGCAGGGCCGCCAGCCCGCCCCCACCGCTCATGATCCGCCGCAGAAACATCTCGCCGCCGTCTTTTTCTTCGGACTCTCTCTCTCTCTCTCTCTCTCTCTCTCTGGTGAGATGAGGTGACGTGCAGGTACGACCGTGCGTGTGGGTTAGTGTAGGAGCGAGCAACAAAGTGAAAAATGGGCCTGGGCAGTGGGCTCGTTCTTTTAGATGAGGAAAGTGGTGTGTATATTGCCATCTGGGCCAATGTTTTTTTAACACAGTACATCTCTCATATATACGTGCATATTTTTCCCTCGCGTTAAGGTTTACCGTGTTTTCTCTTGGGGCAATCTGGTCGCCGCCGTTGAGTTCTCTCCCTTCCCTGTCGTTGGTTAACATCCTTCTTCCTTGCTCGGAGAGACCAAGAGGCGCCTGTGTCGCCGCCCGCTCTTGGCCTGGATCGGGACGCAGTGAGGTTTTAGGGTTCCCCCTCAGAAACCCGATCTGTTCATCATCGGGTTAACGATCTAGATGGATGCTAATGGAGCTTCGAGCTCCTCTAGACTCAACGATGTTGAGAAGATGATGAGAGAGCTAGGCCTCCAAGAGGAGGACCTGGTGTTGGTGTCAAAACCGGCGGATCTCGGGTAGGGGGTCCCGAACTGTGTGTCTAACGCTAATGGTAACAGGAGGCAGGGACACAATGTTTACCTAGGTTCGAGCCCTCTCGATGGAGGTAATACCCTACTTCCTGCTTGATTGATCTTGATGATATGAGTATTACAAGAGTTGATCTACCACGAGATCATAGAGGCTAAACCCTAGAAGCTAGCCTATGATTCTGATTGTTCTTGTCCTACGGACTAAACCCTCCAGTTTATATAGACACCGAGGGGGGCTAGGGTTACACAGAGTCGGTTACAAAGAGGGAGATCTACATATCCGAATTGCCAAGCTTGCCTTCCACGCAAAGGAGAGTCCCACCCGTACACGGGACGAAGTCTTGAATCTTGTATCTTCATAGTCCAACAGTCTGGCACAAGTACATAGTCCGGCTGTCCGAGGACCCCCTAATCCAGGACTCCCTCAGTAGCCCCTGAACGAGTCTTCAATGACGATGAGTTCGGCGCGCAGATTGTCTTCGGCATTGCAAGGCGGGTTCTTCTCCAAATCCAGAGTACCTGTTGTAACGAGTAGTGTCCGGCTTCCCATTAATGTTGCACTCCTCGGCTTTTGTACTTTAATAATGGCAATCTCCACGTGTCGAGCAAATGCAAGAAGTCGAGGCATTTTTACATTTGCCACCCTGACCATGTTAATAGATCGTCTATTAAAGAGACGGGGATCCTCAGATCCAAATCACACCATCTTCCCCAAGCAATGATTCATCAGAGCGCACCCGAAAAAGGTCATCCCATCATGGCCGGTCGCCGCAGCTCCTCCTCTTGCTTCCGTAGCGCTAAGCTAGGTGATTGGGAGAAGTGTTCCGTATCTCATGGTCTATTGGTGGAGTTGCGGACCCAGGGGTTTCTCCCGCCTGCATATATGGTCCCCGTCCGAGCCGGACTAGCCACTTACGATGGCGGGGAGCAAGCAGAGAGTTTCCCCAACCCATCCAGGGGAGCGAGTATGCCTTGTCCCTTGTTGAGGGGCCTCGATTTCCAATCCATCCGTTCCTCCACGGGCTCCTGGAGTTCTACGGCCTCCAGCTGCATAACTTCACTCCTTCCATACTGCACATCACAGGTTATGTCGCCCTTTGCAAGCTATTCCTGGGCTGCGAAGCTCATTTCGAGCTATGGAAGAGGCTATTCTGCCTCGTCCCTCGCAATCAGGAGGGATCAATATACCAAGTTGGTGGAGCCAAAGTATGGCGCATCGCCGGAACCGGATACCTATCCGGCACTCCGAAGAAGACATCCGAAGACTGGCCTTCGGAGTGGTTTTATATAGAGGACGTCCCCCTTCCAGACCCTATCCGGGTAGGCCTTCTTGAGTTTGCCAATGCCCCACTGAAGAAACGCCGCAGCTGGCGTCCCCGGAGCCCCCAGGAGGAAGATAACAGAGAAGTCATTTATCTGATGGGCAGGATAAAAACGCTGGCCAAATCAGGATTGACAATAATCAAGGTTATGTCAATATGCATAATGCGGGGGGTGCAGCCACTTCAGTATCGGAGGAAACCCATGTGGCACTTCAACGGAGAAGACGATGCCACCCGCTGCGGTCATAAAGGTCCGAACTCTGCCACCACTCTGGCGAAAATACTGTCCGATTTGTATAAAGGATAAGAAGAGGAGTTTCTCCGCATTAAGCCGCGGGATGGATTTTTCATGTACAACCCCCCAAGCAGGGTGAGCTGCTATCTTTTTCTCAACTCCATTCATTCCTGCATTCTTCATCACAAATATTTACCTTGCTAATCCATAGTAGGAACTACGAAAAGCTGTGAGGGAGGTGCACAACCCGTTTCCACAGCCAGAGGACCCTGACCGGGTCCTCGACTCCGGACTCGAAGAAGATCCGGACATATTTGTGGAGGTCGTCGACAGGACGTTTTACGAGTTAAGCTGTGACGGTTCCTTAGTGGCCATCATAGCTGATTATCCCGGCCTGCTCCCTGTATCACGTGTAAGTAAAACCGGAGTCCTAACCTCCGACATGGATCCCTTCTTTGCGCCTTACCCACCACACATGTATTGTGTTTTACAGGGAAGGCCGTCAAGGCACCGTGCCGAACCCGCGGTGACTCGTCAACAAGGCGCACCGAAGCCGGGTAGGCTTAAAAGGAAGGCGGTCAGGACCGAGACACCGTCGCAGAGGTATGGTTAAAAACCTGCTCCGTGATTATCGTCTTTAAAATATAATAATGTCCGTGGTCCCTGGCAGAAAAAATGCTCGCCGGACTGTGCCTGGAGAGCCTGCCAGCCACGCCCCACCAGTCGGACTCCACAGCCGGACTCAGGGGCGGAGGCTAACGCGGGGACAACGCCGGACGATCCTCCTACAGAGGATGTGGATAGAATGTCCGCTACGAATTCCGAAGTGGAGAGCGCCATGAATCACAAGCGTCGATGGGCCGTACTTCACGACCCTAATTTCTCCGAAGAGGCGTTCAATGCCTTTAATTTGGGACACACGTACATCTGAGCTGTTCAAGATGGCCTCGCTAGAGCCACAGACCAGTATGTAAAGGATATACGGGTAAGAAAATCTGATAATTATGTATATCAGTAGCCCCTGAGACTTGAAACAGTTGGCACAACTGATTTAAGGATCATTGTATGCATAGGTTCTTACGGAGAAAAATACCCAGTTGTCTCAAGAGCTAGAGGAGTGCAAAGCCCAGCTATGGGCCGTGGTTGCCGGAATGGAGGAGTCCAAGAAGGCCTCATCTGGTAATACTTGTCTTGATCGAAAAGAATGTAATGACATGTACCAGTTAGTATTCGACATGCATGCAAATGTAACAATAGATTCTGCAGACAATCCCGGAGGTAATCCGAAGATCGTACCGGGGGATGAGCAACATGCTCAACGACAGCTAGAGGTTGGCGAGCGCGTGCTTACATGTGTTATTCAAGAGAAAAATGATCTCCAGGATGCCCATACCCGGCTGGGCGTTGAACTAAAAGATGTTCGAGCCCAGCTTGCTGACTCCGTAATAAGAGGCTTCGACGCGGCATTTTTAGTAAGTGCTCGAACGAACCTTTATACAGTTCGGCAAAGAAACGGGCTAACAGAGTTATGTCTGTAGGTATGCTGACAAGTTGTCCCGAAGAGGAGAGGGCCCGGATCCACAGGCGATCTTCTGCAAGAGCTCTCACAACTGCACGAACAAGTTCGGCAGGTAATGCAGGGTATTGCCCATGCCTTGTGGTCATCCGCCTCCCTGCCAGGAGGCGTGGGGGAGCTTGTAGAGATGATCAAGGGAGCACGGCGACGTTTCCGACTATGGAAGATATCTGCCTGCCGACAAGGTGCGAGGGAAACCTGGGCCATGGTGAAGACACGCTACACCAAGGTTGACCCGAATCACATGGTCGAGGTCGGACCTGTAGGGTCGGATGGGAAAGAGATCCCCATTAGTCTAGTATATGACCAGGTAGGTTTAGCCGCAAAGTATTCCCAACAGGATTGTAGGCTAGACAGCCTGTTGGATGGTATAGAAGAAGAATTTAGTCAGTCTAAGTGACTATGTACTTCAAATGACATATTTTGTCCCTAGCCGGATTGTAAATCATTTGTCATGGCGGACCTTTTCGCTTCAACCTCCGGACCCGAAGGTCCGGAGTGTATCCAAATACCCGCTCAGTTATGTAAAAACCGGGGTACGCGTGGGAACCAGGCATAGGGGTCATAAGTGCTTGAACAGACAAGTACCCAAGTAGCTATGTTATATTACATGGATAGTAATAAACATCTTCCAGGGAGAATAGTTCCGTTAAGGGTTCCTTTCCCTGGGCACGCATGCATTAATGTGCATGTCCGAACTGCGAAAAGAGACGCAGGGTATAAACATCTGGGGGCATGTATTGCAATAGGTAAGAAACATCTTTTGTTCACCGACCGAATATTCCCTTAAGAATGCTAGCTTTTGGCTTCACCCAGTCTGAGGTACACATCCGGCTGACCCGGCAGTAACAATCGCAGAGGTGCTCCCCTTATGCCCTAGCCGAACTAACGGGAACGTAGGGCATAAACATAGGAGCCAGGCAACCCAGCTTGGCCAAAACTTAAGTCATATCGATGCATATAATGGCGAAAAAAGGTACATGTGGAGAAGCGACACATATGTAGTGGGCATAAAGCCCGGGAGATAATTATATTAAGCTTCTGTATAAGAAGCCCCCAGGTATAATGAGCGCGCATGGCTCGTCAAGATTGTGTAGCCAAGACACACTTTAAGCTTTTAAGGCCATAAAGAAAAAGGAAGAAAGAAAGAAAGAAAGAAAGCGGATATAAAAAAAGCGGAGGTAAGGAGACGAACACAGAGTCTGGCACTAGGCGTAGAATCTTCGGAGTCTGGCCGCGTTCCATGGGTTTGGCTCGAGTCGATTGTCAGATGCGTCACGCAGATGGTATGCTCCTCCGGTGAGAACTTTATCAATGGTGAAGGGACCCTCCCACTTGGGCTTGAGCTTGTCCTTTTTCTTCTCCGGTTGGCGTAGAACGAGTTTCGCCAATGTTATAAGTTTTGGCCCGTACTTCTCTGCTTTTATACCTTCGAGCCTATTGCTGATAGAATGCAGAACGGGCTTTTGCAACATCACGCTCCTCCTCCAGGACATTTAAACTATCCTGCCGATCAAGCTCGGCTTCTTTCTCTTCGTACATGCGCACTCGAGGTGAGTCATGAATGATGTCGCAGGGCAATACCGCCTCTGCACCGTACACCATAAAAAACAGTGTGTATCCGGTAGTGCGATTCAGCGTGGTCCGCAGCCCCCCATAGTACAGAGTCGAGCTCCTCAACCCAGTGTGTATCTGATTCCTTCAAGGATCGCACTACTCTGGGTTTGATGCCGCTCATAATAAGACCATTTGCTCGTTCGACTTGACCGTTTGTTTGGGGGTGATAGATGGAGGCGTAATCGAGCTTGATGCCCATGTTGCCGCACCAAGTTTTCACCTTGTCGGCTGTGAAGTTGGAGCCATTATCGGTGATGATGCTGTGGGGGACACCGTAACGGTGTACGACCCCTGATATGAAGTCTATCACTGGTCCAGATTCGGCCGTTTTAACTGGTTTGGCTTCTATCCATTTGGTGAATTTATCCACCATTACCAACAAGTATTTTTTTCTTATGGCTTCCTCCTTTAAGGGGTCCAACCATATCGAGCCCCCAGACCGCAAAGGGCCAAGTTATGGGGATTGTTTGGAGAGCGGTAGGTGGCATATAGCTTTGATTTGCAAAACATTGGCAACCGACACAATGTTGGATGAGGTCATGTGCGTCTGCTCGGGCTGTCGGCCAGTAGAAACCTGTATGGAAGGCCTTGCTTACAAGGGCCCGAACTGCGGCGTGGTGGCCGCCGAGTCCAGCATGAATTTTGGCCAAAAGCTGTCGTCCTTCCTCTTCGGAGATGCACCTTTGGAGTACTCCGGTAGCGCTTTTCTTATAAAGCTCTCCCTCGTGAACCTTGTAGGCTTTAGAGCGTTGCACAATGCAACATGCCTCATTTTGGTCCTCAGGGAGTTCTCGCCTATTTAGGTAGGCTAAGAACGGTTCTGTCCACGGGGCGATGATAGCCATAATCACGTGGGCCGAAGGTGTTATTTCGGTGGCGGAGCCTCCGATTATGTCAGAGTGTTTGGGATCTGGGGTTGTGGTCGGATCCGGACTGTTATTGCCGCTCTCCCCTTCCCACACCACAGATGGCTTGAACAGCCTTTCCAAGAAGATATTAGGTGGGACGGGGTCACGCTTAGCGCCGATGCGGGTGAGGATATCCGTTGCTTGATTGTTTTCTCGGACCACATGGTGGAATTCGAGCCCCTCGAACCGAGCTGGCATTTTGAGGACGGCATTGTGGTAAGCCGCCATTTTTGGGTCTTTGGCGTCAAAGTCTCCATTTATTGGAGATATTGCGAGGTTCGAATCCCCACACACTTCTAGGCATTGAATGCCCATGGAGACTGCCATCCGAAGACCATGCAACATAGCCTCGTATTCGGCTGCATTGTTGGAGTCTGTGTATAGTATTTGTAGTACGTATTGGACTGTATCTCCGGTGAGGGATGTCAGGACAACACCCGCTCCCAGACCTGACAGCATCTTAGAGCCGTCAAAGTGCATGATCCAATTGGAGTATGCCCGTATTCTCTAGGGAGTTCGGCTTCTGTCCATTCGGCGATAAAGTCAACCAGTACTTGCGACTTAATGGCTCGTTGTGGTTTGTATATGATGTCGAACGGGAGGAGCTCGATAGCCCACTTGGCAATCTGGATCATGGCATCGCGGTTATTTATTATATCGTTGAGTGGTATTTCAGAGGCCACCGTGATTGAACACTCTTGAAAGTAGTGTCGTAGTTTCCGGGATGCCATGAAGACCGTGTATGCTATCTTTTGATAATGTGGGTACCATGACTTGCATGGAGTGAGGATAGTGGATACGTAGTATACCGGCTTTTGAAGCGGGAACTTATGTACGTCCGTCTCTCGTTCGATGACGAGCACTGCGCTTAGAACCTGGTGTGTTGCAGCTATATATAACAACATGGGTTCGCCGATATTTGGCACGGCCAGGATTGGATTGCTGGCCAAGAGGGACTTTATTTCTTCCAGTCCGGCCGTAGCCGCATCCGTCCACTCAAAGTGTTCGGTGCGTCGAAGAAGGCGATAAAGAGGTAGTGCCTTTTCTCCCAATCGGGAGATAAAGCGGCTTAGGGCAGCCACGCATCCAGTTAATTTCTGGATTTGCTTGAGGTCTGTTGGGGTAGCCAACAGTGACAGAGCTCAGATTTTAGCCGGATTTGCTTCAGTTCCTCTATTGGAAACGATGAAGCCCAAAAGCTTTCCGGCAGGCACGCCGAAAACGCATTTTTCCGGATTGAGCTTGATGTCATATGTTCGGAGATTGTCGAACATAAGCCTCAAGTCATCTATTAAAGATTCTACGTGTATGGTTTTTATGACCACATCGTCTACGTATGCCTCCACTGTTTTGCCGATTTGCTTTTCCAGGCATGTCTGAATCATGCGTTGATAGATTGCACCGGCATTTTTGAGCCTGAAAGGCATGGTGTTAAAACAGAAGGGGTCGTATGGTGTGATGAATGCCGTTGCAGCTTGATCAGACTCCACCATCTTGATTTGATGGTATCTGGAGTATGCGTCGAGGAAGCACAATGAGTCGTGTCCTGCGGTAACGTCGATGATTTGATCAATGCGGGGGGAGGGGAAGGGATCCTTGGGGCAAGCCTTATTGAGGTCCTTGAAATCGACACATAGGCGCCAGGATTTGTCCTTCTTTGGTACCATCACCAGGTTTGCTAGCTAGTCCGGATGTTTTATTTCTCTGATGAATCCTGCCTCGAGTAGCTTGGCTAGCTCCTCTCCCATGGCTTGTTGCTTAGGTTCTGAAAAACGCCGAAGCATCTACTTGACCGGCTTGTATCCCTTCAGTATGTTTAGGCTATGCTCGACCAGCCTGCATGGGATACCTGGCATGTCTGAAGGATGCCAGGCGAAGATGTCCCAATTCTCGCGCAAGAACTCTCGCAGTGCGGCGTCTATTGCAGGGTTCAGCTATGCCCCGATGGATGCTGTTTTTGTAGGGTCCGTTGGGTGGACCTGGAATTTGGCTATTTCGTCCGCTGGTTTGAAAGATGTGGACTTGGGTCATTTGTCGAGTATCACGTCGTCCCTGTCCACTATGGAGCGCAGCGCAGTTAGTTCTTCGGCCGCGAGGGCTTCGGATAATGCCTCAAGGGCCAGTGCGGCAGTTTTACTTTCGGTGCGGAGTGCTACGTCCGGATCACTAGCTAGAGTGATGATTCCATTGGGCCCGGGCATCTTGAGCTTCATTTACCCGTAATGGGGTAAGCTTGGAAGCTCGTGAATGCATCCCGCCCTAAAAGGGCGTGGTATCCGCTACTGAACGGGGCCACTTGGAACGTGATTCCTTCGGACCTATAATTCTCTGGCGTGCCGAATACCACATCTAGTGTGATTTTTCCCGCACATCATGCCTCCCGACTAGGGATAATTCCTCTGAAGGTCGTGCTGCTTTGCTCAATGTGGCTCTTGTCTATTTCCATTTTGTTAAGAGTTTCCTCGTAGATGAGGTTTAATCCGCTGCCACCGTCCACGAGCACTTTGGTAAGCCGTAAGCCGTCCACAATTGGACTAAGGACCAAAGCGGCTGGTGCTCGGACTGTTCGAAGTTGAGGTTCGTCACTGGCATTGAAGGTTATGGCCGTGTCGTTCCATGGATTTATTGCTGCAACATGGCAGACTTCGGTGAGGCTGCGGAGTGCTCGCTTGCGCCTATTATTTGAGGCGAAAGTCTCTAAGACTGTCAATATTGTATTGTTATTTTCCGTGGGATGATGCTCTGCGGTATTGTTGATGAGGAGATCCTCGCCGCTCTTGGCCACCTATCGGAGTATCCAACATGCTCTAAGGCTGTGTCTTGGTATGGTATCTGGTGTACTGTGAATTTTGCATGGCCCATTGAGCCGTCCCTCCAATACGGTTCCTCGCCCTGTAGTGGGCTTTGGTTTCTTTGTAATTGGGTCGGGTGACTTGCGAGAGTGCACCCTTTTAGTTTGGACAAGGGGTTTAGTGAGAGCCGGAGGATACCAGAATTTTCTTTGGGTTTTCCAGGCGCTTTCCATCGCACAGTACTTTTGTACTATGGCCGCCAAGTCAACGAAGTGTGCTATGTCACGGTGACTTATGGCGTTGAGGATTCCCTTGTCCGTGCAATTTAGGCAAAAGAATGAGATTGCGTCTTCCTCGCGACAGTCCTTGACCTTGTTCAATGCAAGGAGGAATCTGGCCCAAAAGTGATGTACTGTCTCTTGGGGCTCTTGTCTAGTGTGGGAAAGATCGCTTGTATCTGGGTGGGTGGGTAGATTTAAGTCCAAACCCTGACCCGATCTGAGACCCAGGGGCGGAGGAGCTTCCGAGCCTGGCAGTTCGGGCTCCGGGATGTTACCCAATTTTTCTGGCCCGCTGTCCGATTCTAGGTTCGTAGCTTGGGCCATGTCCTCCTGTGGACGGGTATCTGGCTCGGAGAGCTCAAGAATCCAGACATAGCTCGTCCTCAAAATAGAGGAAGAATCGCTGCATTGCTCCTCCACCACCGCTATCTGATGGGTGACCGGTGGAGAGTTAATCTTCCTTTGGTCGGGTTTAAGCCTGATCCGATCATAGTCCGTAGCGACTCCCAGGGCGGCGATGCGATCCAAGAGCTCGTTCAGGGAGGAGAGCTCCATTGGATCCATCTGCTCGGTGAATTCTGAGCTGACGTGGAGGCTGTTTTTGATGACCTGAGAAGTCATCATCGGCGCGGCGACTGAATGGGCGGTCATGGCGAAGCCGCCTAGTCGGAGAGTTTGGCCTACAGCCAGGGCTCCCCCAGAGGTGATGTTGTCCTTGACAACAAGGCGAGCCATCAAGCCTTACCGTGACGGCATAGTGGAACTCTCAATGAAAGCACCAATGTCGGTGTCAAAACCGGCGGATCTCGGGTAGGGGGTCCCGAACTGTGCGTCTAAGGCTAATCGTAACAGGAGGCGGGGGACACAATGTTTACCTGTGTTGGGCCCTCTCGATGGAGGTAATACCCTACTTCCTGCTTGATTGATCTTGATGATATGAGTATTACAAGAGTTGATCTACCACGAGATCGTAGAGGCTAAACCCTAGAAGCTAGCCTATGATTCTGATTGTTCTTGTCCTACAGACTAAACCCTCCGGTTTATATAGACACCGGGGGGGTCTAGGGTTACATAGAGTTGGTTACAAAGAAGGAGATCTACATATCCGAATTGCCAAGCTTGCCTTCCATGCAAAGGAGAGTCCCACTCGGACACGGGCCGAAGTCTTCAATCTTGTATCTTCATAGTCCAGCTGTCCGGCACAAGTACATAGTCCGGCTGTCCGAGGAACCCCTAATCCAGGACTCCCTCACCTGGATGACATCGTATTTGACGAGAAGGATGCTCCGCCAGAATCGCCAAGGTGGGTAGCATTGATCAAGGTCAATACAAGCAAAACCTACAGCCAAACCTGGTTCTACAGGAATATGATGGCAGCTTGGGACGTGGTCCAGGAAGCAAAGTTCAAACCATTGGAGGATAATCTATACACTGTCCAGTATACATGTTTGGGGGATTGGGAACGCGTTATGCAGGAAGGCCCATGGAATTTCAGGGGAGATGCGGTGCTGCTAGCTCCTTATGATGGTATAACAAAACCCTCGACGATCAAACTTGATAGTATAGATATTTGGATCCAAATCCATGATGTGCCGGACCTATATGCTCATCTAATCCAGCCTCTGGCTTCCAAGGTTGGTGAGGTTCTCTTTGCTGAAACTCAGTCCCATGACTTCACCGGGAATTTTTATCGTGTTTAGGTATGAATCAATGTGCACAACCCTCTCAAGAATGCGGTATCCATGGTTAGAGAAGGAAAAAGGCAGATTTACAAAGTGAAGTATGAGCGGCTCCCTGACTGGTGCGCTGTCTGTTGGACGCTTGGCCACCTATACAAAGAACACAACAATGGGATCCACCCACCCTCTGCATTAGTGTTCAAGGAACTCAGGGCTGATTGGTTTATGCGCTCGGGTAGGGGCCCTGGGGAGGGCCGTGGACGTCGAGGCGGCCGCCGCGGAGGCCGATCAGGTGGCAACTCAAACGGGGGCCGATCAAGAGGTCGGGATGAGTTTGACCGCGGATATGGTTCTGGAGCAAGGCGTGGGTATCAACCAGATGACCCAGCAGATGGGGCTAGTGAGATGGACACCGAGGATTTAACCAGGAAAATACAAGACAGATAGGAGAAAAACAAGAGTTACTCAGCTTCAGATGCTATGCCACATGACACCGCTAGTGGCCTACAACTAGCGATTGTACCTGTTGGAAACATTCTGGCAAGTCCACCTCCCCAGAGAGACCTGAAGAGGTCTAAGGTAGATGATGATGGTTCAGAGGGAACAAATACGAATGTGAGAAATTTAGCGGGCTCCTTCGAGGAGCACCGCCGAGCCCAGCGAGTGCCCTATGTTGGAACTGCCGGGGCGCGGGCAAACCGGCGGCAGTTCGAGAACTTCGCGAGTTCGCGAGGAAGTTTGCCCCCAATGTGTTATGCATTGTTGAAACACAAATAAGTGGTGTGCGGGTTGTAGCTTTTGCAAACACGTTGGGATACGATCAGGCTTATGCTATCGATAGCCAAGGAAGAAGTGGAGGTATGGGTATTTTCTGGAATAACACTACAGATGTTCAGATTTTAGGCGACTCTGTCTGTCACATTGATGCTAGAATTCAGGAGGCTGGCCAAGATCCTTGGAGGTTGACCTTTTGTATAAGGTGAGGCTCAAACTCATTTGAGGGGCCAAACTTGGGATCTGATGAAAGGTTTATCATGTTTGAATGACCTACCGTGGCTCTGCATGGGGGATTTCAATGAAGTTCTACATCTGGAAGAACATCAAGGTGCTGCAAATCGTAGTAACGCACAAATTCAAGCCTTTCGAGACACAATTGTTATATGCATGTTGATGGACTTGGGCTATCAGGGCTGATTTTGGACGTTTGAGAAGAAGGTGAGGTGGGGCTCATACACACGCGTTCGCCTTGATCGCGCACTAGCAACGCCCAGCTGGATGGCAAGGTTCCCACTAGCACAAGTTAGCCACATCACTTCCGCATCTTCAGATCACATGCCTATCTTGCTGGAGACGGACAGCTCACAACAACAACGTTCAGGTGATCAACAGTTCCGGTACGAAGTTATGTGGGAATCACATGAGGAGTGGCGAGATATACGATCACCTCAAGATGTAACGCGGTGGCGCCGGGGTATGGAGTTGGAGATTTTCGGGACAAGCTGTTGTCAATCTCGAAGGATCTCTCTGTTTGGGGAAAAGATACCTTTGGGAGTGTGCGAAAGCAAATTAAAGAAGCCAAACGTCAATTAGAGCAGCTCCGGAGCGACCCTACACGTATGAGTCCGACTCACATTGAGTTGAAGCTCAATGAGAAACTGGTGGAGCTTTACCATCGAGAGGAATTGATGTGGCGTCAGAGGTCCCGTTTTCAGTGGTTGTCAGCGGGAGACAGAAATACAAAGTTCTTCCATATGAGAGCTAGCATGAGGCGGAAACAAAATATGATCAAGGATTTGAAAACTCCCTGGGAGTGCTCACAGATGATCCGGCCGAACTGAGAGTGATGGTGATAGATTTCTACAAAGCTTTATACACCATGGAGGGTGTGACCGGGATGGAGGATGTTCTTATGCATGTTCCTGCAAGGGTTGCGCCGGCCATGAATGAAGTGTTGTGTGCTTCGTATACCAGCAATGAGGTCAAGGCAGCGCTCTTCCAAATGTTCCCAACAAAGGCACCTGGCTCGGATGGTTTCCCCGCACATTTTTATCAGCGCCATAGGGATATATGTGGGGACGAGGTGACAACAGTGGTTCTCAGGATCATAAAAGGAGAAGAGAGTGCAGAGGTGATTAATGACACGGTTTTAGTGCTGATCCCAAAGGTAACAAGTTTGACACATCTCTCCCAATTAAGACCTATTAGCCTTTGCAATGTGCTCTATAAAATTGCCTCCAAACTCATAGCTAATAGGCTGAAGGTCATACTCCCTGACATTATTTCTGAAGAACAGTCAGTGTTCGCTCCTCGCAGATTAATATCTGATAACATTATATGTGCTTATGAGTGTTTGCATTTCATGAAGAGGAACCGATCAAAAACCAATAGCAGTTGTGCACTGAAACTTGATATGATGAAAGCGTATGATCGCTTGGAGTGGGATTATCTTCAGGCCATAATGCTTAAGCTAGGCTTCTCGTATGGTTGGGTGGACATTGTCAAGGGGATGGTGAAATCAGTATCATTTTCTGCGTTGTTGAATGGTGAGAAGCTAGAGCATTTTAAACCCTCAAGGGGTATTCGACAGGGAGATCCGATCTCCCCCTACCTTTTCTTACTTGCAGCAGAGGGCCTGTCGTGCCTTTTGAAGTCCAGTTCCCAGTCGTCTGCGTTTGGTGGCATCAAGGTGACCCCTACACCCCCAGCTGTTAGCCATCTTTTGTTTGCAGATGATAGCTGTTGGGGAACGTAGTAATTTCAAAAAATTTCCTACGCACACGCAAGATCATGGTGATGCATAGCAACGAGAGGGGAGAGTGTTGTCTACGTACCCTCGTAGACCGAAGCGGAAGCGATCACAACGTAGAGGAAGTAGTCGTACGATCTCCTCGCGATCCAACCGATCCTAGCGCCGTTATTCGGCGCCCGAGTTCTTGACACACGACAGCTCGATGACGCTCCTCGGCTCCAATCCAAGAGAGCCGGGAGGAGAGTTCGTCAAGACGACGGCGTGGTGACGATCTTGATGTTCTATCGTGCAGGCTTCGCCTAAGCTTTATGACGATATGACCGAGGTGGAATATGGTGGAGGGGGCACCGCACACGGCTAAGGAACGATCCGTAGATCAACTTGTGTGTTCTAGGGTGCCCCCTGCCTCAGATATAAAGGAGCAAGGGGGTGCGGCGGCCCTTGAGGAGGCGCTGCCGAGGAGTCCTACTCCCACCGAGTAGGACTCCCCCCTTCCTAGTTGGATTAGGATTGGGGGAGGGAAGAGGAAAGGGGCGCCGCCTCTCCTTGTCCTATTCGGACTAGGGGGGAGGGCGGCCTGCCCCGGCCGGCCCTTCCTCTTCTCCCTCATGGCCCACTAAGGCCCAATAACCCCCGGGAGGGTTCCGGTAACCCCCCGGTGTTCCGGTAAAATCCCGATTTCACCCGGAACCATTCCAAACTCCAAATATAGGCTTCCAATTTATGAATCTTTATGTCTCGACCATTTCGAGACTCCTCGTCATGTCCGTGATCACATCCGGGACTCCAAACTTCTTCGGTACATCAAAATACACAAACTCATAATATAACCGTCATCGAAACCTTAAGCGTGCGGACCCTACGGTTCGAGAACAATGTAGACATGACCGAGACACATCTCCGGTCAATAACTAATAGCGGGACCTGGATGCCCATATTGGCTCCTACATATTCTACGAAGATCTTTATCGGTCAGACCGCATAACAACATACGTTGTTCCCTTTGTCATCGGTATGTTACTTGCCCGAGATTTGATCGTCGGTATCCAATACCTAGTTCAATCTCATTACCGCAAGTCTCTTTACTCGTTCCGTAATACATCATCTCACAGCTAACTCATTAGTTGTAATGCTTGCAAGGCTTAAGTGATGTGTATTACCGAGAGGGCCAGAGATACCTCTCCGACAATCGGAGTGACAAAACCTAATCTCGAAATACGCCAACCCAACATCCGCCTTTGGAGACACCTGTAGTACTCCTTTATAATCACCCGATTACGTTGTGACGTTTGGTAGTACCAAAGTGTTCCTCCGTAAACGGAGTTGCATAATCTCATAGTTATAGGAACATGTATAAGTCATGAAGGAAGCAATAGCAACATACTAAACGATCGTGTGCTAAGCTAACGGAATGGGTCATGTCAATCGATCATTCAACTAATGATGTGACCTTGTTAATCAAATAACAACTCCTTGTTCATGGTTAGGAAACATAACCATCTTTGATTAACAAGCTAGTCAAGTAGAGGCATACTAGTGACATTCTGTTTGTCTATATATTCACACATGTATTATGTTTCCGGTTAATACAATTCTAGCATGAATAATAAACATTTATCATGAAATAAGGAAATAAATAATAACTTTATTATTGCCTCTAGGGCATATTTCCTTCAATAGCCTGTTGCTTTTTTAAGTCAAGTGTGGAGGGAGCAGAATTGGTATCAAACCTGCTGGGTACTTATTGTGGAGCCTCGGGACATAGAATAAATCATGAAAAATCTTCTGTTTTCTTCAGCAGAGGTTGTCCAGATTCTCTTAAACAAGGTGTCATGCAAAGTCTAAATGTCCACAATGAATCCTTGAGTGACAAATATTTAGGGTTGCCAACGGATGTTGGTCACTCAAAGAACGACACGTTCAAGTACCTTCGTGACAGAGTGTGGGAGAAAGTAAGAGGATGGATGCAGAAAATGCTTTCAGTTGGTGGAAACGAAGTCCTCATCAAATCGGTCGCACAAGCGATCCCAGTTTTTTCAATGTCTTGCTTTCAACTTCCCAGAGGAGTGTGTGAGAGTGTAACCTCCATCATACGCCAGTTTTGGTGGGGAAGTAAACAAGGAAGAAGGAATCCATGTTGGGTCTCGTGGGATGTCATGACGAGGCCGAAGGACCTAGGAGGACTGGTTTTTCGTGATCTTGAGATCTTCAACGTTGCCCTACTGTAAGGCAGGCTTAGCGACTTTTACAAGAACCAGACTCCCTAAGTGCTCGCATTCTTAAGGCCGTCTACTACCCAACAATGACCTTATTGGAGGCGGAGTTAGGCCCCCATCCATCACAGGTCTGGCAAGCCATTATTGATGGAAGAAATGTTTTGAACCATGGGATCATCAGGCGCATTGGGGATGGAGCAACGACTAGAATTTGGCATCATAACTGGCTCCCGAGAAGTGGCCTCATCAAACCTTTTCCGCCTAGGGTGGCTGATCGTCCACTGATGGTGAGCGAGAGAGGAGGTAGTTCGTCAAGTTTTTGTTTCAGCTGTTGCGGAGACAATCCTGAAGATCTCCCTCTGTACAAGACATGTGGATGACTTTTGGGCATGGTCGGGCGATCCCAAGGGGCGATTCTCAGTAAAATTAGCCTACAAATTGATCCACAAGATGAAGATGGGAAGGGAAGATTGGCTAGATGAGGCCAAGGAGATGTCCAGCGGTGAATCCAAAGGATGGTCATCTATTTGGGGCTTGCAAGTTCCTTCAAAACTGAAAATTTTCACATGGAGGCTGGCTCGTCACTCACTTCCTACTAGTGATGTTCTGCATCGTCGAAACATGTCACCGTCGCATGTGTGTGCGTTATGCGGTGCAGCGGACAACTGGCGCCATTCTCTTATTGATTGCAACTACGCCCCGGTGCGTGTGGGCTCTATCAAATGAGGATATGGTGCAGCATATGTGTATCCATAGGGATGATCAGGCAAAGAGATGGCTCTTTCTAATGAGCGAATCGCTTCCTCAAGAGGAGTTTACTACCATGATTGTCACACTATGGGACATATGGGTAGCGAGGAGGAAAATAATCCATGAAGGAATTTACAAAACCCCTTTCTCAACTCATGGTTTTGTCACTAGCTACTTGGCTGATTTGAAGCAGATACAGAAACCTGTTGACAGGTCACCGGCAGCTCCAAGAGTCCGCCCTACTACTTGGCAGGCACCACCTGATGATCATGTCAAAATTAATGTTGATGCGGCTGTGCCTCGTGCTGGTGGAAGGGGGCTGTGGGAGCCGTTTGCCGCGATGCATCGGGCGTGTTTTTGGGGGCCTCGGCTGTTATCTTCAACAACATTGAGGATCCGGAGGTGCTTGAAGTTCTAGCTACCAGGGAAGCACTCGCCCTTGCCGACGACCTGTACGAGTAGGAAGTTTTCATTGCCTCGGACTGCATGGCTGCGGTGGAGGCGATCCAAGGAGGAACGACAGCAGCATACGGAGCAGTGGTACATGAAATAACGGATAGAGCTCATTTTTTTCTCCTCTTGTACCTTTAGTCATGAATTTCGGACCTCGAACTTTGAGGCCCACAACCTCGCGAAGCATGCATTAACGTTGGGGACCGGCCTCCATGTTTGGTTAGGCCACCCCAGCGACCTTTTGTTCGTCCCTGTAAACATTGTGACGGTTGAATAAAAGCTTCGCGACTTTGTCTCAAAAAAACGCGCATACACCTCAAAAAATATACGTGCATACACTCACCCCTATGAACGCACACACGCACACCCTACCCCTATGAGCACCTCCGAGAGACTGAGCCGGCATATCATCTTGAGATTTTACGAAGTCATCGTAGGCGCCTCGTAGTCGACGGAAACGTCTCCTCCCACTGAACACGCATCGCCGAAAATCCTGAAATAAATCCAGGATAAATGCGAACACTAGAACTTGAATCCTGATGGGATGGGGATACGACTGTCCACCCAACCAGCCAACCACAAGCTGGTTCGGCGTCTGGGCCAATCTTGGAGATGAACCGATCATAACTTCGAGTCCATTTCTCTCTATTTGATCCTCCAAAAAAGAAGTTTCTAAAAAAATGATCCTAAAAAAATTCTCTCTATTTTTTTGTCTTAAAAAAATACTCTCTATTTTCGCATGGAGGCTGGCCAAACATTCATTACCAACTGGTGATGTTCCTCACCACCGGAACATGGCCACCTCCCATGTTTGTGCCTTGTTTGGCGCGCCAGACAATTGGCGTCACTCGCTACTCAATTGCAGCATGTCGTGAAGTGTTTGGGAAGTGACGACTTAGTAGAACACATGTGCACCAACCAGAGTATGGACGCCAAGAAGTGGCTCTTTGCCATGAATGAGACAATGCGATAGGATGATTATACTCGAATGATTGCGACACACTCACTCATCAACAACTTCGTGGATGAGATTAGAGTTCTGCATAAACCGAGGCACTGGCTACCGAGGGATGGACACGCCAAAATAAATGTTGATGTGGCAATTCCTCGGGCAGGAGGAAGAGGAGTCATAGCGGTTGTGTGCAAAAATCAGACCACCTCCCATGTTTGTGCCTTGTGTGGCGTGCGAGACAATTGGCGTCACTCGCCACTCAATTGCAGCATGTCGTAAAGTGTTTGGGCTCTCTCCAATGACGACTTAGTAGAACACATGTGCACCGACCAGAGTATGGACGCCAAGAAGTGGCTCTTTGCCATGAATGAGACAATGCAACAGGATGATTATACGAATGATTGCGACACACTCACTCATCAACAACTTCGTGGATGATATTGGAGTTCTGCATAAACCGAGGCACTGGCTACCCTCGAGGGAGGACACGCCAAAGTAAATGTTGATCTGGCAATTCTTCGGGCAGGTGGAAGAGGAGTCATAGCGGCTGTGTGCAGAAATCAGACGAGAATTTACCAAGGGGCGTCGGTAGTGATGAATAATCATATCGACAATGCTACTACGCTTGAAGCATTGGTGATCAGAGAAGCACAAAGCACTGGCTGAGGACTTATACATCACTAATATAGATGTGGCATCGGACCGCAAAATAGTAACTGAAGCGACCAAAGAAGGGAGCGTGGCCCCGTATGGAGCAATGATAGATGAAATCATAGATAGAGATGTTTTGTTTAATTCTTGTTTTTTTAGTCAATAGTAAATGCGCACGTGCAACACATGTTAATATTTAGGCAATATATTAATTGCATGTGAATATTAGATATGGTATTATTTGTGTGTTAATTTTGTGATAAAGTGCAATAATTGGTATGATATCATTGCACATTAAACATGTTGAATGCTCGCCATTCGAGCAATCTAGGTCGTCGGATTGACTTAGTTTGATGGCCGAAATCATTTGGATCTGCCCCTTTGGATCTTTTTATATTGGTATAGATATAGATGAGTTTAGACCTTGAATGTCGAGGCTCAGAATCTCGCTAAGCATGCACTTTCAATATATGGACTTAATTTTTGGATGAAGTACCTTGAATTTCAAATGTATGGACTGCCTTGCTTGGTCCTAACTTGCCGAGCCGAAGTCTTGCAGCATCGAGGGGTGGTCCTACGGATTAGCTACAGCAGTGTATGAGAATTGTTACCAGATGACGATTGAATTTGTGAACATTGCCCGCGCGCGAAAGCGAACATGGCAGCTGATGCCTTGCCTGGCCAAGGGGGGATTCAATAGTATTGTCGGTTTGATGAGACCCCCCACCCCCAGGTTTTATTGTAAAAAAATTGGTGGATGACATAACCACTGTTGCTTAGATAATACAGTACTCCCTCCGTTCCAAATTAAATGACTTTCATTTGTCTAGAAACAGATGTGCCTAGACACTATACAAGTATAGATGCATCCCAATGTGGAATGCAAGTCGTCTAAATTCGAACGGAGGGAGTAAAATATTTTTTAAAAAGAAAGCCCGGGCATTGCTAAACTTCTTGGAATCCAACCGAGGCTTTGCCTAAGCAAGTAACCGAATTACCGCTCCAGCTGTTTTCAAAAAGTGTGCAGAACAAGTCAAGGAGACAATTCGTACAGCGTAGCCACTGAATACAGTTCAGTTCATCGATGAGATTGCAGCGAGTTTGGTAAAGTGCGAGTTGATTTACAGACTAACGGCAGTCATCCACCTAGTGATATCGATGGCATTTCATTTCCACTGTAATAACCTGGAAACAAACACCACTCCCGACCGGGTCCTCCTGAACACCCTCCAGTAAACGCCCTGTTCAACTCAATCAACCTGTCAAGACAAAGCTTAATATGATCAGAATGGAATCAACGAACCTTTACGTTGACAAGAAAATTAACAGCTTGAGTTGGTGATCTACTGATCTTATCAACAATAAAACCATCTCAATCCGGTAATATAACAGCAACGGAATGCCACCCTCATGCATATTTCAATTTTACAAAATATAACTACACATGGAGTGTGAATCTGTATATTGAATATTCTATATCCCTTGAGAAAACAGCATATACCTTTACGCGCGCCCCCAAGAAATTCATGGTTATGTCACATTAATTACCGGAATCAATAATGCATGTTAAGATGAATGCCCATTATCCTGACAGTAATAGATATTCAACTAATGAGAACACCTTCAGAGCACATTATAAACAGAGAAGTGCTAGAATACCTTAAAAGCCAAAATGAGTCACTTCATCATCTTCTCCTTCATCTTCATCATCATCATCCTCGGAAATCCTGAAATCCTCCAACGCCTCCTCTTCTTCCTCCTCATCCGCGTCCCCCATCATCTCTGAGGCAGGAGTTTTGTCCTTCAAACCAGTGCTGAGCACCACAGTTTGTCCTTTGGACTTCTCCATATCTCTCCTCAATCTTTCCATGTTCTCATTCCTACGCTCAGCTTCTAGTCTTTCCTTTTCAGCAATCCTCTTGTCAAGATCAGCCCTAATAAAATTGTTAGATGATAGCAACTAATAAGTTCTTTAGTTTTTAGTATCAACAATTCATTCAGGAATTGTAGAACTATATGATAAGGGACAGACCTGTAAGTCTCCATGTATTCATTAGCGCTTGCTTCTATAGCTTCAAAAAATGCATCAATTCCAGTGCCAGATACCGCCGATACTCCAACAGAGCGTAGGTTGTTGTAGAATTCGTCCAACACAAGAGAGAGACTCCGGGTAAATGAAGATGAGTACGATGAGTCGGAATCCAAAGCTGTCTGAAATGCTTCAAAATCTTGCATCCACTGGTCCAGCACATAAATGAAGGCCAAGTTACCAAAATTTGAAGAAAAGAAAAGGAAACCAAGAACTAAATTGAAGAAACATCATGGACAAAAACCCTGTTTGTGTATTGTCGATTAATATAGATGTTCAATAAACCTAAATCATACGGCTCAGCATGGCAGCTCAAATGTTACATATTGACAACAAAAGTACACCAAAAAGAGAACCAGTGCACATAATCAAATGTTACACACAATGTGAATACATGATAGTAGCTAGATGCAATATTAGTGTACATAATCAAGAACAGTGAAACTGAAATCATCTCAAGGGTGTACTTACCTCAAGAGCAAACTCGTGCTTGGCTACATCAACCTTATTAAATGTCAGCACCAGAGGCAAACGGGTCTTGTAGAGGATACTGCATGCATACATCATGTTGCTCATAAAGGTCACAGGGCTTGTCGACCTGGGGGTGTCAACCACATATGCAACAACTGTTGGAAATGTTGATGCAAAAGCTTCAGTTATGATAGCTCCTGAAGCCGACCAAGTAAAGATTTCAATCTGCCCTGGGGTGTCCACCAGCACATAATCCAGCTGGTCTGCTCGCTTTTCAATAACAGATATAACCTGCAACGATGAATATTGGACATATATTAGCTGAATGGCACAATAATAGACGGGGAAAAGATGTCTCACATACCATTAATGTAGCATACAATTTCGCAAAAAGTTGTCACTATTCAGAGTAGAATCAAATAAATTTCTACGAACTCTGCATTATACTATAAATTAAGCACAATTATGCAACAGTCTACATTGAATGATGGAGAAAATACATGAATCAATTACCCGCAAAAATAATGAAACAACCCGGTTTGACTGCATGGTTGTAAGTTCGTACTGCCTTGAATTTTATAGCCTAACAGAGTACATAAATAGTGCACATTACCATTCTAAACATTCGAGATGCATATAAGATGCGTACCTCATCAAACTTGGTTGAGAACAGGTTGAGTGAGGTAAGAATGCCACCATTGGGACCAAGTCCGTACTCTTTCATCACCTCCTTGTAGCGCACGGTGTCACGGATATCAATGTTGGCTCCGAATGGCAGTGTCATCACCGCAGGGTCAAGGTTGAGCACATAACCCCTCATGTTCGCCGATGCCTGCATATGACACACCAGACGATGCATGAAGGTGGTCTTCCCAGTCCCTACATTGTAGGCCAAAACAGAGTAAGCTTCCAATCCCAAAATCTCTCAATAAAAGCTCCACATATCACAGGTTCGGTCGGCCATCCGTCCTGCTAAAATGGCAATTGAATAGGGCAAACGAAATCGACGCACCGGCCATGCCGATGACGAGGATGATCACCGGCTTCTTCTTGAAGTTGGCGCGCCCCGGGCCGATAGATAGACTCCCGATGGAGTCCGCGAGTTCGTCGCCCTTCCCCTTCCCCTTTCCTTTCTCCTCCGCCGCGGCATCGGCCTTCCCCTTCCCCTTCGCGTCCGCCTGCGCACGAAAAATCGCATTCAAAACCCCAAAAAAGAAAGAAAACTCCCCGAGAGAATAAGTTCGGCGGCGGCGGCGGCGGCTTGCCTGGTCCTCGAGGTCCATCTGGGCGGGCTTGCTCTCGGCGGACGGTTCGGAGTCGACGTCCATGGGCGGCTCGGGTGGTGCCGGGAGACGGCTGCAGGCTCCGCTAAACCCTAGACTTGACGGCGAGGGTGCGTCGAGTGGGGAAAGGGGGAAGAAAGACGAAAGAGAATGGCAAGTCACAACAGTGGTCTTCGCCCTTGTTGGGCTTTGGTCATGGACTTGCCGACCGAGGAGTCCGCTCGGTTTGCTCTTGCTCTTTATGGTTTCCGGGGAAATCGGCTTCTCAACCGTGGAGCATCTCTAGTTAAAAACTTTATTCCCTATACATCTTTCCATATATATCTTCCCTAATAATAACGGACGGCGATGTTCACCACACGTGTAGCATCTAGGGGGTGTGGGATCTGGCTTGCCTGCTCCCTTTCCATGTTCCCATCCGTGCTCCCACTTCATCCTACGGCTTTTTTCCTTTTTCTTTTCTAATCTAATCATCTCCCCCCTGATTTTCAGGGGGTGGGGCCGGGTCTTATTTTTTTTCCGATCAAATCAAGTCAGGTAAGCGGGAGCACGGATGGGAGCGTGGGAAGGGAGCAGGCAAGTCTCGTCCGGAGGTGTGACGCACGCCCCGTGTGGCACAGACACGGACCCACCCGCACGACAGCGTCCGGACGCTCCCAGCCACAGCCCGCACGTCTGGTGTGTAACGCGATCGCCCACACGTCCGGGCGAGCGACCCCGCTGCCCGCACAACCTCTTTCGCCCATCGTCCTACCCGCGTTCGAACCGCATTGCCACCGTCCGTCGTCGTCTCCAGCCTCTGGATCGGTAGATCTTCCCGTACCTCCATCGTCTTCCTTCTCTAGTTGCCATGGCAACCAGATCAGATCCCTAGCGCCCACACTCCCCATCGACGGAAAACACGGCAACAAGCACACAGGTCAGAAACCTGTCTCCTCCTCCTTCCCCAACCCCTCCCCCCACCCCCTTCCGTCCCCACAAATTTCAATTGTAGATTGCCCATGTAGATGACGACTGGATCCACAGTTATGGGCGTTCATATTTATTCTCCTCTACCCTCCAATGATCAAAAATTTGCCATGTTCTATCGTGGATCTGATCTAAGAATTTAGGTTCCAGATGCTATCAGTAGGTGTTCGAGAAGGATGATTGGGATTCACTAAGAACAAGGCAGAACCGAGCAATTTGGGTAGTACATATGGAGCGAAAAAATAGTTGCCACCTATCTATGTCGTCAATTGTCATCATATTATATTGTTAGTTGTCATCGGTCCAACAAACTAGTTGCCATCCAAATTATAGAAAGAGGATGAACATGCATATGCCCTATCATCCGAAAAATGCACGGCTACGATGATTCCTACTTACCATGCTGTAATAGTTGTTTATGCCAGAAATGTGATAAGATTGCAGTGTTTCCTTTTATGTGCAAGCAGCAAACAAATGGAATTCAAATACCAAATAATAATGTGTTCTTATTCGTGCAATGACTGAAAACTCAGTGCGAAAAGCAGAGAAAATGAATCATGAAGACAGGGCTGATCCTTGGTTTTCTGGAAGGCCGCAAGCGCCATCTTGGGATGCAATAGAGTACAATCAACTCATTTCCGCAGAACCATTGCTGCCACTACTAGAGCAGTACGCGAGCTTAGGTACGATGCATGATCAAAAAAGGATAGTTGACATGTTTGTGGACTTCAAAATGGTATTTTACTTATGTACTACAATGACATTGTTCGCAGGTTCTTATGACACAACCACACAGGCAGGGATACGCGTGGCAAGTTGGAACACAAGGGGCTATCGGTGATGGATATACAGGAAACCAACTTCAAGTAGCAAATGTGGCAAAATCAAGGTAATGCAAAAGAAACTAGCATGTTGATGTGGCGAATAAAACTTGCAAGGATGGCAATACTTACGAGTATTTTGCAGAAACACGGGACCATCATGCAGCACGTGGCGACAGGTGGCAACTGGATACCTGCCATCAACGTCGTACGCAGGTGAGACATATGAAAATGGTCTTACAGACGGTGTATCAGGAAAGGAAACTAGATGACATTGGTGTTTGCATGGTGTGACGATAAAAGAAAAAAAGATGGCAACTTGAACTTGTAGTTGGTAGAAATCAAGAAAATGATGGAAAGTGCAAATGCCAAACCTGCACAGTTGTATTTGCCATATGTGGATAACTGCAGTTGCCATGTCTCATCAACTGCAGTTGCCATGATTGAATAACTACATATGCCATGTTTTAACAACTACAGTTGCCATGCCTGACCCACTGCAGTTCGTCAATGCTTGTCAACTGTAGTTGCCATGCATGCTGGACTATGTTTGCCATGATTTCAAAGTTAACTTCCACGTGATCGCAGGTTGTTATGGTGCAACCACACCAACAGATGTCTTGTGGCAAGCTTCACCATTGCAGGCCATCGATAATGCAGATAGAACGCACCAAATTGAAGTGGCACACCAACTTCGACTAGCACATGTGGCACAACAAGGTAATATCTGAACCAAGAAAAAATCATGCATTTGCTTTGTGCAAAAGCATTGGGAAAGTGCATTTGTCACGGTGGTGGTGGCAAATGCCACCAAGTGAATATGTCCATTGGTAATCTATGATCATCTGGATTTGCCAATTACTGTCTATGTGTATTAGCCATTTGTGATAATCTGCATTTGCCATGTGGGCTCATATCTAGAATGCAAGTGTTGATGTTAAGATGTTGGTGTTGGGGAAAGTAGTAATTTCAAAAAAATTCCTACGCACACGCAAGATCATGGTGATGGCATAGCAACGAGAGGGGAGAGTATTGTCTACGTACCCTCGTGAGACCGTGTGAGCGTTATGACAACGCTGTTGATGTAGTCGTGCGTCTTCACGATCCGACCGATCCAAGTACCGAACGACGGCACCTCCGAGTTCAGCACACGTTCAGCTCGATGGCGATCCCGGACTCCGATCCAAAGCAAAGTGTCGGGATGAGTTCCGTCAGGACGACGGCGTGGTGACGATGATGATGCTCTACCAGCGCAGGGCTTCGCCTAAACTCTGCGACGATATGACCGAGATGGAATATGGTGGAGGGGGGCATCACACACGGCTAAGGAACGATCCGTAGATCAACTTGTGTGTCTATGGGGTGCCCCTGCCCCCGTATATAAAGGGGTGGAGGAGGGAGAGGGCCGGCCCTCTCTATGGCGCGCCCTAGGGGAGTCCTACTCCCTAGGAACCCTTCCATGTAGTAGGAGTAGGAGAGAAGGAATGGGAAGAGAGAAGGAGAAGGAAGGAAGGGGGCGCCCCCCTTCCTAGTCCAATTCGGACTAGTCCAAGGGGAGGGGTGCGGCCACCCTTTTGGCCCTTTCTCTCCTTTCCCGTATGGCCCATTGAGGCCCAATACGAATTCCCGTAACTCTCCGATACTCCGAAAAATACCCGAATCACTCGGAACCTTTCTGAACTCCGAATATAGTCGTCCAATATATCGATCTTTATGTCTCGACCATTTCGAGACTCCTCGTCATGTCCCCGATCTCATCCGGGACTCCGAACTCCTTCGGTACATCAAAACTCATAAACTCGTGATAAAACTGTCATCGTAACGTTAAGCGTGCGGACCCTACGGGTTCGAGAACTATGTAGACATGACCGAAACACGTTTCTGGTCAATAACCAATAGCGGGACCTGGATGTCCATATTGGCTCCCACATATTCTACGAAGATCTTTATCGGCCAAACCGCATAACAACATACGTTGTTCCCTTTGTTATTGGTATGTTACTTGCCCGAGATTCGATCGTCGGTATCTCAATACCTAGTTCAATATCGTTACCGGCAAGTCTCCTTACTCGTTCCGTAATACATCATCCCGCAACTAACTCATTAGTTACAATGCTTGCAAGGCTTTAAGTGATGTGCATTACCGAGAGGGCCCGGAGATACCTCTCCTACAATCGGAGTGACAAAACCTAATCTCGAAATACGCCAACCCAACATGTACCTTTGGAGACACCTGTAGTACTCCTTTATAATCACCCAGTTACGTTGTGACGTTTGGTATCACCCAAAGTGTTCCTCCGGTAAACGGGAGTTGCATAATCTCATAGTTACAGGAACATGTATAAGTCATGAAGAAAGCAATAGCAACATACTAAACGGTCAAGTGCTAGGCTAACGGAATGGGTCATGTCAATCACATCATTCTCCTAATAATGTGAACCCATTAATCAAATGACAACACATGTCTATGGTTAGGAAACATAACCATCTTTGATCAACAAGCTAGTCAAGTAGAGGCATACTAGTGACACTATGTTTGTCTATGTATTCACACATGTATTATGTTTCCGGTTAATACAATTCTAGCATGAATAATAAACATTTATCATGAAATAAGGGAATAAATAATAACTTTATTATTGCCTCTAGGGCATATTTCCTTCAGTCTCCCACTTGCACTAGAGTCAATAATCTAGTTCACATCGCCATGTGATTTAACATTAATATTCATATCTGTATATGATTAACACCCATTGTTCACATCGTTATGCGACCAACACCCAAAGGGTTTACTAGAGTCAATAATCTAGTTCACACTGCTATGTGATTAACACCCAAAGAGTACTAAGGTGTGATCATGTTTTGCTTGTGAGAGAAGCTTAGTCGACGGGTCTGTCACATTCAGAGCCGTATGTACTTTGAAAATATTCTATGTCTACAATGCTCTGCGTGGAGCTACTCTAGCTAATTGCTCCCACTTTCAATATGTATCCAGATTGAGACTTAGAGTCATCTGGATCGGTGTGAAAGCTTGCACCGATGTAACTCTTTACGACGGGCTCTTTTATCACCTCCATAATCGAGAAATATTTCCTTAGTCCTCACTAAGGATATTCTTGACCAATGTCCAATGATCTTTTCTTAGATCACTATTGTACTCCCTTGCCAAATTCATAGCAAGGTATACAATAGGTCTGGTACATATCATACTTCATAGAACCTATGACTGAGGCATAGGGAATGACTTTAATTCTTTTCTATTTTCTGCTGTGGTCGGGATTTGAGTCTTACTCAATTTCACACCTTTGCAACACAGGCAAGAACTCTTTCTTTGACTGTTCCATTTTGAACTATTTCAAAATCTTGACAAGGTATGTACTTATTGAAAAACTTATCAAGCGTCTTGATCTATCTCAATAGATCTTGATGCTCAATATGTAAGTAGCTTTCTTGAGGTCTTTCTTTTAAAGAACTCTTTTCAAATACTCCTTTATGCTTTGCAGAATAATTATTTCCAATCAACAATATGTCATTCACATATACTTATCGAAATCTTTGTAGTGCTCCCACTCACTTTCTTGTAAATACAAGCCTTTCCAAAAGTCATATAAAACCATATGCTTTGATCAACTCATCAACGCGTATATTCCAACTCGAGATGCTTGCACCAGTCCATTGATGGATTCTTTGGAGCTTGCACACTTTGTTAGCATCTTTAGGATTGACAAAACCTTCGTTGCATCATATACAACTCTTCTTTAATAAATCCATTAAGGAATGCAGTTTTGACATCCATTTGCCAGATTTCATAAAATGTGGCAATTGCTAACATGATTTGGACAGACTTAAGCATCGATACGACTGAGAAAATCTCATTGTATTCAACACCTTGAACTTGTCGAAAAACCTTTTTGCAACAAATCGAGCTTTGTAGATAGTAACACTACTATCAACGTCCGTCTTCCTCTTGAAGATCCATTTATTTTCTATGGCTTGCCGATCATTGGGCAAGTCCACCAAAGTCCACACTTTGTTCTCATACATGGATCCTATCTCAGATTTCATGGACTCCAGCCATTTCGCGGAATCTGGGCTCATCATCGCTTCCTCATAGTTCGTAGGTTTATCATGGTCTAGTATCTTGACTTTCAGAACAGGATTACCGTACCACTCTGGTGCGGACCGTACTCTGGAAGACCTACGAAGTTCTGTAGTAACTTGATCTGAAGTTTCATGATCATCATCATTAGCTTCCTCACTAATTGGTGTAGGAATCACTGGAACTAATTTCAGTGATGAACTATTTTCCAATTTGGGAGAAGGTACAGTTACCTCATCAAGTTCTACTTTCCTCCCACTCACTTCTTTCGAGAGAAACTCCTTCTCTAGAAAGGATCCATCTTAGCAACGAATAACTTGCCTTCGGATCTGTGATAGAAGGTGTACCCAATAGTTTCCTTTGGGTATTCTATGAAGACGCACTTCTCCGATTTGGGTTCGAGCTTATCAGGTTGAAACTTTTTCACATAGCATCGCAGCCCCAAAATTTAAGAAACGACAGCTTAGGTTTACTACTAAACCACAGTTCATATGGTGTCGTATCAACGGATTTAGATGGTGCCCTTTTAACATGAATGCAGCAGTCTCTAATGCATAACCCCAAAATGATGGTGGTAAATCAGTAAGAGACATCATAGATCGCACCATATCCAATAAAGTGCGGTTACGACATTCGGACACACCATAACGTTGTGGTGTTCCAGGTGGCGTGAGCTGTGAAACTATTTCACTTTGTTTTAATTGAAGACCAAACTCGTAACTCAAATATTCGTCTCCGCGATCAGATCGCAGAAACTTTATTTTCTTGTTACGATGATTTTTCCACTTCACTCTGAAATTCTTTGAACCTTTCAACTATTTCAGACTTATGTTTCATCAAGTAGATATACCCATATCTGCTCAAATCATCTTGTGAAGGTCGAAAATAACGATACTTGCCACGAGCATCAATACTCATTGGATCGTATCGTCGGTATGTATTATTTCCAACAAGTTAGTAGCTCGTTCCATTGTTCGAGAACGGAGTTTTAGTCATCTTGCCCAAAAGGCACGGTTACTTGACATCAAATGATTCATAACCAAGTGATTCCAAAAATCCATCTTTATGGAGTTTCTTCATGCTCTTTACACCGATATGACCCAAACGGCGATTGCCACAAATAAGTTGCACTATCATTATTAACTTTGCATCTTTTGGCATCAATATTATGAATATGTGTATCATTACGATCGAGATCCAACAAACTATTTTCATTGGGTGTATGACCATTGAAGGTTTTATTCATGTAAATGAACAACAATTATTCTCGATTTTAAATGAATAACCATATTGCAATAAACATGATCAAATCATATTCATGCTCAACGCATAAGCGCCAAATAACATTTATTTAGGTTTAACACTAATCCCGAAAGTATAGGGAGTGTGCGATGATGATCATATCAATCTTGGAACTACTTCCAACACTCATCGTCACTTCCCCTTCAACTAGTCTCTGTTTATTCTGTAACTCCTGTTTCGAGTTACTAATCTTAGCAACCGAACAAGTATCAAATGATTGGGGTATTTTTGATGACTGAACCCGTAGGGTCCGCACGCTTAACGTTCGATTACAATTTGTATTATGAGTTATGTGTTTTGATGACTGAAGTTTGTTCGAAGTCCCGGATGAGATCACGGACATGACGAGGAGTCTCGAAATGGTCGAGACATAAAGATCGATATACTGGAAGGCTATATTCGGACATCAAAAAGGTTTCGAGTGATTGAGGTATTTTTCAGAGTACCGGGGAGTTACGGGAATTCATGGGGAGAAGTAATGGGCCTTATTGGGCCATACGGGGAATAGAGGAGGTAGGCCAAGGGGAGGTGGCGCCCCCCATGGGTCCGAATTGGACTAGGGGAAGGGGACAGCGCCCCCCTTGCCCTTTCCTATACTCTCTCTCTCTCTCCTTCCTTCTCTCCTACTTCTAAAAGGGAAAGGATTCCTACTAGGACTTCGAAGTCCTAATAGGACTCCATACACTTGGCGCGCCCTTAGGGGGCCGGCCTCTCTCCCTCCTTCCTTTATATACGGGGGCAGGGGGCACCCCATAGACACACAAGTTGATCTTTTAGCCGTGTGCGGTGCCCCCTCCACAGTTTTCCACCTCGGTCATATCATCGTAGTGCTTACGTGAAGCCCTGCGCCGACAACTTCATCATCACCGTCACCACGCCGTCGTGCTGACGGAACTCTCCCTCAGCCTCAGCTGGATCTAGAGTTTGAGGGACGTCACCGAGCTGAACATGTGCAGATGGCGGAGGTGCCGTGCGTTCGGTACTTGATCAGTTGGATCGCGAAGACGTTTGACTACATCAACTACGTTACATAACGCTTCCGCTTTCGGTCCACGAGTGTACGTGGACACACTCTCCCCCTGTTGCTATGCATCACCTAGATAGATCTTGCGTGATCATAGGAATTTTTTTGAAATTACTGCGTTCCCCAATAGTGGCATCCGAGCCAGGTCTATGCGTAGATGTATTATGCACGAGTAGAACACAAAGAGTTGTGGGCGATAATAGTCATACTGCTTACTAGCATGTCATACTTTGATTCGGCGGTATTGTTGGATGAAGCAGCCCAAACCGACATTACATGACAGCATTCATGAGACTGGTTCTGCCGACGTGCTTTGCACACAGGTGGCTAGTGGGTGTCTGTTTCTCCAACTTTAGTTGAATCGAGTTTGACTACGCCCGGTCCTTGTTGAAGGTTAAAACAGCACACTTGACGAAAAATCGTTGTGGTTTTGATGCGTAGGTAAGAACGGTTCTTGCTAGAAGCCCATAGCAGCCACGTAAAACTTGCAACAACAAAGTAGAGGACGTCTAACTTGTTTATGTAGGGCTTGTTGTGATGTGATATGGTCAAGACGTGATGATATATAAATTGTTGTATGAGATGATCATGTTTTGTAAAAGTTATAGGCAACTGACATGAGCCATATGGTTGTCGCTTTATTGTATGAAATGCAATCGCCATGTAATTGCTTTACTTTATCACTAAGCAGTAGCGATAGTCATAGAAGCAATAGTTGGTGAGACAACAACGATGTTGCGATGGAGATCAAGGTGTCAAGGCGGTGACGATGGTGATCATGACGGTGCTTTGGAGATGGAGATCAAAGGCACAAGATGATGATGGCCATATCATATCACTTATATTGATTGCATGTGATGTTTATCTTTTATGCATCTTATTTTGCTTAGTACGGCGCTAGCATTATAAGATGATCGCTTACTAAATTTCAAGGTATAAGTGTTCTCCTTGAGTATGCACCATTGCGACAGTTCTTTGTGCTGAGACACCACGTGATGATCGGGTGTGATAGGCTCTACGTTCACATACAACGGGTGCAAGGCAGTTTTGCACACGCAGAATACTCCGGTTAAACTTGACGAGCCTAGCATATGCAGATATGGCCTCGGAACACTGGAGACCAAAAGGTCGAGCGTGAATCGTATAGTAGATATGATCAACATAGAGATGTTCACCATTTAAAACTACTCCATCTCACGTGATGATCGGACATGGTTTAGTTGATTTGGATCACGTGATCATTTAGATGACTGGAGGGATGTCTATCTAAGTGGGAGTTCTTAAGTAATATGATTAATTGAACTTTAATTTATCATGAACTTAGTCATGATAGTATTTTGCAAATTATGTTGTAGATCAATAGCTCGCGCTATAGCTTCCCTGTGTTTTTATATGTTCCTAAAGAAAACTAAGTTGAAAGATGATATTAGCAATGATGCAGACTGGGTCCATGATCTGAGGTGTATCCTTATTGCTGCACAGAAGAATTATGTCCTTGATGTAGTGCTAGGTGACAGACCTATTGCAGGAGCAGATGTAGACGTTATGAATGTTTGGCTAGCTCAACATGATGACTACTTGATAGTTTAAGTGCACCATGCTTTACGGCTTAGAACCGGAACTTCAAAAACGTTTTTGAACGCTACGGAGCATATGAGATGTTCCCAGAGCTGAAATTGGTATTTCAGACTCATGCCCGTGTCAAGAGGTATGAGACCTCTGACAAGTACTTTGCCTAGAAGATGGAGGAGAATTGCTCAATTAGTGAGCATGTTCTTAGAATGTCTGGGTACTACAATCACTTTAATCAAGTGGGAGTTAATCTTCCAGATAAGATAATGATTGACAGAGTTCTCAAGTCACCATCACCAAGTTACTGGAACTTCGTGATGCACTATAGTATGCAAGGGATGACGAAAACGATTCCCGAGCTCTTCGTGATGCTGAAATCGACGAAGGTAGAAATCAAGAAAGAGCATCAAGTGTTGATGATTAAACAAGACCACTAGTTTCAAGAAAAGGGCAAGGGAAAGAAAGGGAACTTCAGGAAGAATGGCAAGCAAGTTGTCACTCCCGTGAAGAATCCAAAGCTGGACCTAAGCCTGAAACTGATTGCTTCTACTGCAAAGGAAATGGTCACTAGAAGTGGACTGCCCCAAATATTTGGCGGATAAGAAGGATGGCAAAGTGAATAGGTATATTTGATATACATACTATTGATGTGTACCTTACTAGTGCTCGTAGTAATCCCTGGGTATTTGATACTTGTTCGGTTGCTAAGATTAGTAACTCCCAACAGGAGTTGCAGAATAAATAGAGACTAGTTGAAGATGAAGTGACGATGTGTGTTGGAAGTGGTTCCAAGATTGATATGATCATCATCGAGCACTCCCTATACTTTCGAGATTAGGTTTGAACCTAAATAAATGTTATTTGGTGTTTGCGTTGAGCATAAATATGATTAGATCATGTTTACTGTGATATGATTATTCATCTAAGACAGAGAATAATTGTTATTCTGTTTACATGAATAAAACCTTCTATGGTCATACACCCAATGTTGATGGTTTATTGAATCTTGATTGTAGTGATACACATATTCATAATATTGATGCCAAAATATGCTAAGTTGATAATGATAGTGCAACATATTTGTGGCACTGCCGTTTAGGTCATATTGGTGTAAAACGCATGAAGAAACTCCATGATGATGGGCTTTTGGAATCACTTGATTATGAATCATTTGATACTTGCGAACCGTGCCTTATGGGCAAGATGACTAAAACTCTGTTTTACGGAACAATGGAACAAGCTAATGACTTACTGGAAATAATACATACCGATGTATGCGGTCCGATGAGTGTTGAGGCTCGTGGCAGGTATCGTTATTTTCTGACCTTCATAGATGATTTGAGCATATATGGGTATATCTACTTGATGAAACATAAGTCTGAAACATTTGAAAAGTTCAAAGAATTTCAGAGTAAAGTAGAAAATCATCATAACAAGAAAATAAAGTTTCTACGATCTGATCGTGAGGTGAATATTTGAGTTACGAGTTTGGTCTTCATTTAAGACAATGTGGAATAGTTTCATAGCCCACACCACCTGGAACACCACAGCGTAATGGTGTGTACGAACGTCGTAACCGCATTTTATTGGATATGGTGCGATCTATGATGTCCCTTACCGATTTACCACTATCATTTTGGGGTTATGCATTAGAGACATCTGCATTCACGTTAAACAGGGCACCATCGAAATCCGTTGAGATGACGCCTTATGAACTGTGGTTTAGCAAGAAACCAAAGTTGTCGTTTCGTAAAGTTTGGGGCTGCGATGCTTATGTGAAAAAGCTTCAACCTGATAAGCTCGAACCCAAATCGGAGAAGTGCGTCTTCATAGGATATCCAAAGGAAATTGTTGGGTACACTTTCTATCACAGATCCGAAGGCAAAATCGTTGTTGCTAAAAATGGATCCTTTCTAGAGAAGGAGTTCCTCTCGAAAGAAGTGGGTGCGAGGAAAGTAGAACTTGATGAGGTAATTGTACCTTCTCCCGAATTGGAAAGTAGTTCATCACAGAAATCAGTTCCAGTGATTCCTACACCAATCAGTGAGGAAGCTAATGATAATGATCATGAAACTTCAGATCAAGTTACTACCAAACCTCGTAGGTCAACCAGAGTATGATCCGCACCAGAGTGGTACGATAATCCTATTCTGGAAGTCATGTTACTAGACCATGATAAACCTACGAACTATGAGGAAGCGATGATGAGCCCAAATTCCGTGAAATGGCTTGAGGCCATGATATCTGAGATGGGATCCATGTATGAGGACAAAGTGTGGACTTTGGTGGTCTTGCCCGATGATCGACAAGCCATTAAGAATAAATGGATCTTCAAGAGGAAGACGGACACTGATAGTAGTGTTACTATCTACAAAGCTCGACTTGTCGCAAAAAGGTTTTTTTGACAAGTTCAAGGTGTTGACTACAATGAGATTTTCTCAACTGTAGCGATGCTTAAATCCGTCCGAATCATGTTAGCAGTTGACATATTTTATGAAATCTAGCAAATGGATGTCAAAACTGCATTCCTTAAATGGATATTTCTTAAAGAAGAGTTGTATATGATACAACCAGAAGGTTTTGTCGATCCAAAGGGTGGTAACAAAGTGTGCAAGCTCCAGCGATCCATTTATGGACTAGTGCAAGCCTCTCAGAGTTGGAATAAATGCTTTGATAGTGTGATCGAAACATATGGTTTTATACAGACTTTTGAAGAAGCCTATATTTACAAGAAAGTGAGTGGGAGCTCTGTAGCATTTCTAATATTATATGTGGATGACATATTGTTGATTGGAAATGATATAGAATTTCTGGATAGCATAAAGGGATACTTGAATATATTTTTTCAATGAAAGACCTCAGTGAAGCTGCTTACGTATTGGGCATCAAGACTTATAGAGATAGATTAAGACGCTTGATAAGTTTTTTCAATGAGTATATACCTTGACAAAGTTCTGAAAGAGTTCAGAATGGACCAGTCAAAGAAGGAGTTCTTGCTTGTATTACAAGGTGTAAAGTTGAGTAAGACTCAAAGTCCGACCACGGCAGAAAATAGAAAGAGAATGAAAGGCATTCCCTGTGCCTTAGTCATAGGTTCTATAAAGTATGCCATGCTATGTACCAGACCAGTTGTGTGCCTTGCTATGAATTTGGCAAGGGGGTACGATAGTGATCCGGGAGTGGATCACTGTATAGCGGTCAAAGTTATCCTTAGTTATCTAAGAGGATTAAGGAAATATTTCTTTGTTATGGGGGTGATAAAGAGTTCGTCGCGAAGAGTTACGTCGATGCAAGCTTTTACACAGATCCAGATGACTCTCAAGTCTCAATCTAGATACATATTGAAAGTGGGAGCAATTGGCTAGAGTAGCTCCATGCGGAGCATTGTAGACATAGAAAATTTGCAAAATACATACGGCTCTACATTTAGCAGACCCGTTGACTAAACTTCTCTCACGAGCAAAACATGATCACACCTTAGTACTCTTTGGGTGTTAATCACAAATCGATGTGAACTAGATTATTGTCTCTAGTAAACCATTTGGGTGTTGGTCACATGGCGATGTGAACTATGGGTGTTAATCACATACGGTTGTGAACTATTGGTGTTAAATCACATGGCGATGTGAACTAGATTATTGACTCTAGTGCAAGTGGGAGACTGAAGGAAATATACCCTAGAGGCAATAATAAAGTTATTATTTATTTCCTTATTTCATGATAAATGTTTATTATTCATGCTAGAATTGTATTAACCGGAAACTTAGTACATGTGTGAATACATAGACAAAACATAGTGTCCCTAGTATGCCTCTACTTGACTAGCTCGTTAATCAAAGATGGTTATGTTTCCTAACCATAGACATGTGTTGTCATTTGATGAACGGGATCACATCATTAGGAGAATGATGTGATGGACATGACCCATCCGTTAGCTTAGCATTATGATCGTTACAGTTTCATTGCTACTGCTCTCTTCATGACCTATACATGTTCCTTAGACTATGAGATTATGCAACTCTTGAATACCGGAGGAACACTTTGTGTGCTACCAAACGTCACAACTTAAATGGGTGATTATAAAGGTGCTCTATAGGTGACTCCGAAGGTGTTTGTTGGGTTGGCATAGATCGAGATTAGAATTTGTCACTCCGTGTATAGGAGAGGTATCTCTAGGCCCTCTCGGTAATACTCATCACTATAAGCCTTGCAAGCATTGTGATTAATGAGTTAGTTGCGGGATGAAGTATTACGGAACGAGTAAAGAGACTTGCCGGTAATGAGATTGAACTAGGTATGATGATACCGACGATCGAATCTCGGGCAAGTAACATACCGATGACAAAGGGAACAACGTATGTTGTTATGCGGTTTGACCGATAAAGATCTTCGTATAATATGTAGGATCTAATATGAGCGTCCAGGTTCCGCTATTGGTTATTGATCGGAGATGTGTCTCGATCATGTCTACATAGTTCTCGAACCCGTAGGGTCTGCACGTTTAACGTTCAATGATGATTTGTATTATGAGTTATGTGTTTTGATGACCTAGTAGGAATGGGATTTGACTTGGAGTCCAAGTCCTCCCCCCTTAGCTGCTCCCTAGGGCTTGGAGGGGCTGTTTTCCATGCCCCTCCACCTATATATAGAGAGGAGGGGGCGTCCCAAGAGGACACACCATGCCCTTGGCGTCCCTCTCTCCCATTACTCCGTAGTTCCACCGCCTCATCCCGGCGACGGTTAGCGAAGCGCTGTCGGTGCTCCACCACCACCATCACCACCACGCCATCGTGTTGTTTGTGATCCCATCTACTTCTCCTCTCCCGCTTGCTAGATCAAGAAGGAGGATACGTCATCGAGCCGCACATGTGCTAAACTCGGAGGTGCCGTCCGTCCGGCACTAGATTGGTTGGATCATGATCGGATCGCGAAGAGTACGACTACATCAACCACGTAAAAGCTTCCGCTTTCGGTCTACGAGGGTACGTAGACACACTCTCCCCTCTTGTTTCTATGCATCTCCTAGATAGATCTTGCGTGGGCGTAGGAATGTTTTTTGAAATTGCATGCTACGTTCCCCAACAACCGCTGACATGGACGCGTTCTCCTAAGTGCACAACCCATCTTGGTCTCCTCAGGTACAAGCGTCGCTTGAAGGCGCGTCCTGCTTGCAACCTGCACGCAGCGGCAAGGCTTCGGCTGCGTGAGATGTATTCGTGGACTGGATGTGGTAAGTCGTGCCCTCTCTTTGTCCCGAACATGCCGAGCATGCCTCTGCGAGATATGGTCCTGTGAGTCTTTGTCTTGTGCGTGCATACGTGAGGTCTTGGCTGCCTGTCTGGTGCATGGCGCCGACCTATTGCACCTGATAAATCAGAAAAAACAAATACATACCATAAATCCACCATCCTCGTCATCCATGGGCGTGTGTACTAGGACGCCACCGCGCTCCTCTGGTTTCCTTCACTAGGCGCGTCATCTTCTCCTTGAAGCAGCCACCAAGGGCGCATCTCCTTCGTGCATGAGGTTCTCCCTGCGTCTTCTGGCTGGCTCGGTGCGATCTGCCTCCATCCGTGAGCCCGATGATGCTAACTCCTCGTCACCATGGCGCGTCGTCTTGCCTGCGTGCCGACGCTGCCAGCAAGGGCGCGTCTCCTGCGTACCGGTGTGTCTTCTCTTTCTTTTCCCTGCCTGTTGCCTTGTGTGTGACTAGATGCTCTATGTTCATAGGCAGGAGACAAAGCACCCAGGAGGAAGGCAATGCGCGACGTGCGCGACCCGACGTTTGGGCTTCCCATTAAATATAGCTGCCGTTTAATCAACTAAGGTTTCCTTGTTTAAACCTTCCTTATTTTAGTTGATCTTATTAGCTTACACGTCTCTCGGCTAGGCGCAGGATCATAGTGTACAGCCGGCGCTTATAGCCAAGTATGTACGTATATGTATACTGGCAGTCTCACGTATCACTGTGCGATTCCATCAGGATGTATGCACATACACATGTTATTAGTTGCACCAAAATCTGATGCATCCATGTGCTATTACGTATAGGCAGCTTGCCATGCATACATTGCCAGTGTATGGGCGGCTTGCCATGCATGCATTGCTCGCCAATCAACAGTTCAACTAACCATGAAAGTCTCTGTCCTTTAAAATATATACTTGTGTGAATAAGGACCTGCACTTAAAACTCATCACAAATTTAAGAACCAAATTATGTTAGTTTTATAAAAAATATTAATTACAAAAAACACATCAAACAGTGGTGACAATGAAGTATCATATTGATTCACTTGATATATGTTTTGGCACTCAACTCGCGGATTCCCGAGGTGACATTGGGGTAATCTATGCATAGGGGTTGATGCACGTTCTCATCCTTGTTTCTCCGGTAGAAATCTTGGGGCATTCTTTGAAGTTCTTTGTGTTGGATTGAGTATTATGAATCTGAAATTGTTTGATGCATCTCGCATAATCAACTCACGGATACTCACGGTGACATTGGAATATCTAGGTGACATTAGAGTTCGTTGATGTGTATCATATGGTGTTATTTTAGTATGAACTCTTAGATAGATCGATCAGAAAGGATAACTTGGTGTTATTTTAGTACGAACTCTTGGATAGATCGATCGGAAAGGATAACTTTGAGGTGGTTTCGTACCTACAAACAATTTCTTCTTATGTTCTCCACTAGATAAGAACTTTGGAGTGATTCTTCATCGCACGTTGAGGGATGCTTATATGATCCAATTATATTAGCATTGTTGAGAGATTGCACTAGCGAAAGTACGAACCCTAGGCCTTGTTTTCAATCATTGCAATACCGTTTGTGCTCACTTCTGTTACTTGCTACCTTGCTGTTTTTAATTGTTCCTATTACAAAAATCAATATCTACTATCATTACTACACTTGTATCATCATCTCTTCGCCGAACTAGTGCTCCTATACAATTTACCATTGTATTTGATGTGTTGGGGACACAAGAGAATTTTTATTATTTGGTTGCAGGGTTGTTTGAGAGAGACCATCTTCATCCTACACCTCCCACGGATTGATAAACCTTTGATATGTAGGGAAATTCGCTACTGTCCTACAAAACTCTGCGCTTGGAGGCCCACACGAGTCTACAAGAACAAGTTGTGTAGTAGACATCAGGTACTGCAATCTTGTTTGCCCATGATGCATTTGCCATTAAAGAGTGCAAAGTATTGGATTGATGAAAATTGTATACTCTTTATTCTAGCTTGTGTCACTCCTCTACCCTCACCATAACAAAGACTAGTTAAAAACATCTCATACTCAGATTTTGGTGGTTCGTCTAGTGAACCCCAATATGGAATTTTGCATGCAACACAGAACTCTTCTAGAGGCATGGTGAAGGCATTATCATAAAGGCGAAATGAAACTCTGGACTCGCGAGAATGATATTTAAATTTATTAGTGAACGTCTGTGTGAGGTTGAGATGTTGAATGCACTTATCTACGATAAAGGGAGCGAGCTCAGTGTTTTGAAGTCTGTTAAGATAGTAACATTTGCAACAACAACAGGCACATCCTCACACATACCGATAGGTATGGCAATTGATTTGTCAACCATTGGCAATGATATTTCAGTAGGTGTGAGTTTATTCAAATGAAGTCTTTTGTAAAAAGAGAAAGGCATAACACTAACACCGGCTCCCAAATCACATAAAGCAATTTTGACATGATTCCTTTTAATAGAGCATGGTATAGTTGGTATTCCCGGATCTCCAAGTTTTTTAGGCACTCCATCCTTAAAAGATTAGCAAGCATGGTGGAGATTTTAGCTTCATGTATTTTTCTTTTATTAGTGACTAGCATAAGGGGCCATCTTTAAAATTTTAGTCAAACGAGTACAAAAAAAGATTGGCCTAAGCATTTTAGCAAAGCGTTCAAATTCTTCATCATCCTTTTTCTTAGATGGTTTAGGTGGAAAGTGCATGGGTTTCTGAACCCATGGTTTTCTTTCTTTACCATGTTTTCTAGCCACAAAGTCTCTTTTATCATAATATTTTTTTTAGGTTGTGGGTTATCAACATCAGCAGCAGGTTCTATTTCAACATCATTATCTGGTTCTTTATCATTGTCTGGTTGATCATCTTCATGAACATCATCATTATCATTTTCATTATCACTAGGTGGATGTTCATTACCAGATTGAGTTTCAACATCAGAAATAGAAACATCATTATTATCTTCAGAAGGCTTTTCTATTTCAGGTTCACTAGAGGTATACAAGTCCTATCATTTTTCTTATTCTTTTTCTTTTTAGAAGGTAGGTGCATCAGTATTAATTCTTTGATAATCTTGTTCAATTCTTTTAGGGTGACCTTCAGGATAAAGTGGCTCCTGAGTCATTTTACCTCCTCTAGTTGCTACTCTAACAGCATAATCATTCATATTATTGTTCATTTCACTAAGAAATTCTCTTTGAGATTTAGCAACTTGTTCTAACTGAGTTCGAACCATAGAAGCATGTTTTCCTACACCCCTTACATCATTTGTGATTCTAAATAATAAGTCACTTAAGCGAGCAATCATATCAGAATTTTGTTTCAACTATTTCATAACATTCACATTGAAGTGATCTTGTTTTCTAATGTAGTTGTCAAATTCATATAAGCACTGACTAGGATGTTTATTATAAGAGATGTCACCTTCATCAAACTTTAGTAAAGAATTTACCTCTACCACCGGTGGTGGTGGTGTGTCAAGTCCATGTATTTCTTCAATAGGTGGTAAATTCTTTACATCTTCAGCTTTAATACCTTTTTCCTTCATACATTTCTTTGCCTCTTGCATATATTCAGGACTGAGAAATAAAATACCCCTCTTCTTCGAGGCAATGGCTCAGGAAGTGTCCAATCATCATATTTCTTTAATATATTGTTCAACAATTCCTCAGCTTGTTCAACAGTTCATTCCCTGAAAACACAACCAACACAACTATCTAGGAAGTCCCTAGAAGCATCGGTTAGTCCATTATAGAAGATATCAAGTATTTCATTTTTTTGAGAGGATGATCAAGCAAAACATTAAGTAATAGGAGAAGCCTCCCCCAAGCTTGTGGGAGACTCTCTTCTTCAATTTGCACAAAATAAAATATTTCCTGTAAGGCAGCTTGGTTCTTATGAGTAGGAAAATATTTTTCAAAGAAGTAATAAATCATATCTTGAGGACTACACACACAATCGGGAACAAGAGTACTGTACCATATCTCAGCATCGCCCTTTAAAGATAAAGGAAATAACTTAAGAATTAGTAGTAGCGAATTTTTTCCTCATGAGCAAATAGGGTGGCTATATCATTTAATTTAGTAAGATGTGCCACAACGGTTTCAGTTTCATAGCCATGGAAAGGATCAGATTCAACCAAAGTAATCAACTCTAGGTCGACAGAGAATTCATGATCCTTATTAGTGACAAAGATATGTGAAGTAGCGAACTTAGGATCACATCTCATTCTAGCATTCAAAGATATTTTTTCAACTTGATTAGTAATTTCTTGAGATCATCTCTATCCTTAGAAGCAAGATAGTCTCTAGCTACCTCTCCATCCATAACATAACCCTCGGGTATATTAGGCAATTTATATCTCAGAGAGTTAGGTCTAATAGGTGTTTCATAATTCTTAGTTTCAAAGACTTCATCAGTTTCAGTAATTTCATTAGTTTTAGCATTCTCATTATCTTTACCTTTAGCAATTTGTTCATCAAGAAATTCACCTAGTGGCACATTATCATCAAGCAGGGTACTAGGATTATCATAAGCATCATTCATAGCAGACGTAGCATCATCAATAACTTGCGACATATCAGCATTAATAGCATGTGGTGGTGTTGCAAGCTTACTCAAAACAGAAGGTGAATCAAGGCAAAGTGTGATGGCAATTCCTTACCTCCCCTCGTCTTAGAGGGAACGATCTTGGTTTTGGTATCTTTCAGATTCTTCATAGTGATAAATAGATATAAATCCCAAGTGACTCAACAAATATAGCTATGCTCCCAGGCAATGGCACCAGAAAAAGGTCTTGATAGCCCACAAGTATAGGGGATCGCAACAGTTTTCGAGGGTAGAGTATTCAACCCAAATTTATTGATTCGACACAAGGGGAGCCAAAGAATATTTGTTAGTATTAGCAATTGAGTTGTCAATTCAACCACACCTGGGGATTAAATATCCGCAGCAAAGTGATCAGTAGCATAGTAATATGGTAATTTTGATAGTGGTGGTAACAGTAGCAATGACAGTAACAGTGATATCAATAATTTTGTAGCAGTTGCGACAGTAGCAATAACAATAGCAGTAACTTAGCAAGAACAATATGTGAAAAGCTCATAGGCATTGGATCGATAATTTTGTTGGATGATATTCATCATATAATAGTCATAGCCTAGGGCAACATAGACCTAGCTCCAGTTCATAAATATAATGTAGGCATGTATTCTGTAAATAGTCATACGTGCTTATGGAAAAGAACTTGCATGGCATCTTTTTCCTACCCTCCCATGGCAGCGGGGTCCATAAGGAAACTAAGGGATATTAAGGCCTCCTTTTAATAGAGAACCAGAACAAAGCATTAGCACATAGAAAGTATTCCGAATATTGTCACTTCAGCGTTTACGGATCATAACACATAATAGGTGCATATAACTTGCAACATTGTATAAGGAACATAGATATAATGGTGAAAACATAAACAATTCAGATTTCAAATTATGGCACTCGGGCCCTAGTGACAAGCATTAAGCAGAGCAAAGTCATAGCAACATCAATCTCAGAACAAAGTGGACACTAGGGATCAAGTCCTAACAAAACTAACTTGATTACGTGATGAATCTCATCCAACCCACCAGCGTCTAGCAAATCTATGAAGGAATTACTCACTCCCGGCGGTGAGCATCATGAAATTGGTGATGGAGGGTGGTTGGTGATCACGAAAACCAAAGATCCCTCTCCCCGGAGCCCCGAACGGGCTTCAGATCTAGCCTCCCGATGAAGAACAAGAGGTGGCAGTGGCTCCTATCGTAAAACACGGTGAAACTTCCTCCCGATTTTTCTCACCAAAAATAGGATTTTATAGCATTGGAATTAGGGTCAGCGGAGCCTCGTGGGCCCCACTACCCACCAGGGCGCGGAGTGGGGGGTGGCGTGCCCTGGTGCCTAGTGGAAAACCAGGCCCCCTCCAATGGGTCTTGATTCCAGAAACTATTATATATTTCAAAATAATTCTCCAGAAAGTTTTGTCCAATTCCGAGAACTTTTATTCCTGCACAAAAACAACACCATGGTAGTTCTGCTGAAAATAGCGTCCGTCCGAGTTAGTTTCATTCAAATCCTGCAAATTAGAGTCCAAAACAAGAGCAAAAGTGTTAGGAAAAGTAGATACGATGGAGGTTTATCACACCTTAGTTCTAACAGGAGTACTAGGTGTGGCAGGTAAATCATAATTTTCATCAATTTTAGATTCTTTAGCTTTAGCAATATGAGCACCAAGTAATTCACCAACTGGAGTAGATTAATTAAGCAAAGTAGAAGCATCACCATGAGTATCATCAATAGCGGAAGAAGTGTCTATTACTGTGACATATCAGATTGAATAACAGGTGGTGGTGTCTCAAGTTGACTTAAAACAGGTGAATCAAGTGTACACTGACTTGGCAGTTCCTCACCTCCCCTCGTCTTAGAGGGTATGATCTTCCTCTTAGAGTCTCTAAGATTCTTCATAGTGAATATAGATTGCAACAGATATTTAACTCCCAAGTGAACTTAATAAATAGAGGTATGCTCCATGGCAACAGTTCTAAAAAATTGTCTTGATGACCCACAAGTATAGGGGATTGTAACAGTCTTCGATGGTAGTATTTCACCCAAATTTATTGATTTGACGCAAGGAGAGCCAAAGAATTTATAAGCCTTAGCATTTGAGTTGTTAATTCAAGCCCACCTGAGAATTTGTTTCTCCGCAGCAAAATATTAGTAGCACGGTAATATGATAGTTTTGATAGCAGCGGTAACAGTAGCAATAGTAATAGTAACAGTAACAGTAGCAGTTTCTAGTAATTGGAACAACAGTAGCAATAGTAGTAACTTAGCAAATAAAATATGAGCAAAGTGTAGGCATGGAGTAGCAATGGATTTTTGAATGACTGATGACCCACAAGTATAGGGAATCTATCGTAGTCCTTTCGATAAGTAAGAGTGTCGAACCCAACGAGGAGCAGAAGGAAATGACAAGCGGTTTTCAATAAGGTATTCTCTACAAGCACTGAAATTGTAGGTAACAGATAGTTTTGTGATAAGATAATTTGTAACGGGTAACAAGCAATGAAAGTAAATAAAGTGCAGCAAGGTGGCCCAATCCTTTTTGTAGCAAAGGACAAGCCTGGACAATTTCTTATAATGAGAAAAGCGCTCCCGAGGACACATGGGAATTGTCGTCAAGCTAGTTGTCATCACGCTCATATGATTCGCGTTCGGTACTTTGATAATTTGATATGTGGGTGGACCGGTGCTTGGGTACTGCCCTTTCTTGGACAAGCATCCCACTTATGATTAACCCCTAGTGCAAGCATCCGCAACTACAAAAGAAGAATTAGGTAAACCTAACCATAGCATGAAACTAGTGGATCCAAATCAGCCCCTTACGAAGCAACGCATAAACTAGGGTTTAAGCTTCTGTCACTCTAGCAACCCATCATCTAATTATTACTTCCCAATGCCTTCCTCTAGGCCCAAATAATGGTGAAGTGTCATGTAGTCGACGTTCACATAACACCACTAGAGGAGAGACAACATACATCTCATCAAAATATCAAGCGAATACCAAATTCACATGACTACTAATAGCAAGACTTCACCCATGTCCTCAGGAACAAACGTAACTACTCACAAAGCATATTCATGTTCATAATCAGAGGAGTATTAATATGCATTGAGGATCTGAACATATGATCTTCCACCAAGTAAACCAATTAGCATCAACTACAAGGAGTAATCAACACTACTAGCAACCCACATGTACCAATTTGTGGTTTTGATACAAGATTGGATACAAGAGATGAACTAGGGTTTTGAGAGGAGATGGTGCTGGTGAAGATGTTGATGGAGATTGACCCCCTCCCGATGAGAGGATCGTTGGTGATGATGATGGTGATGATTTCCCCCTCCCGGAGGGAAGTTTCCCCAGAACAGCTCACGGAGCCCTAGATTGGTTCCGCTAACGTCAGCCTCGTGGCGGAGTTTCGCCCCGTAAGCTTGCTTATGATTTTTCCAGGTAAAAGCCTTCATATAGCGTAAGATGGGCACCGGAGGGCAACCAGGGGGCCAGGAGGCAGGGTGCGCCCGAGGGGGGCGCCCCACCCTCTGGCCAGGTGTGGGCCCCTCCGTATTTTCTTCGCTCAATAATTCTTATTAATTCCAAAAGTGACTTCCGTGGAGTTTGAGGATTTTTGGAGCTGTGCGAGAATAGGTTTCAATATTTGCTCCTTTTCCATTAAAATCCATACCAAGCATTCTCCTCTTCATGGTAAACCTTGTAAAATAAGAGAGAATAGCCATAAGTATTGTGACATAACGTGTAATAACAGCCCATAATGCAATAAATATTGATATGAAAGCATGATACAAAATGGACGTATCAACTCCCCCAAGCTTAGACCTCGCTTGTCCTCAAGCGGAAGCTGAAATCGAAAAATATGTCCACATGTTTAGAGATAGAGGTGTCGATAAAAATAAAATACGGACATGAGGGCATCATGATCATTCTTATAACAACAACATATATACATTTTATAATATGATTTCTTATGCTCAAGTAACAATCTATTTACAATGTCAAGTATGGATCATAAACTTTAATGGGAGCTAACAAATTAAAATCTTAGTCATTGAAGCAATTGCAATTTATCATAACATCAGAAAGAGTCAAGAATAGAGCTTTTCAGCAAGTCCACATACTCAACTATCATATAGTCTTCTACAATTGCTAACACTCACGCAATACTTATGGTTATGGAGTTTTAATCGGACACTGAGAAAGATAGGGGTTTATAGTTTCGCCTCCCAATGTATTCACCTTTGGGTGATGTCAACAATAATAGTTCATGCTAACTTACATCCAATTAGATATATGTATCAGGATCTTTCCAACATGAGGTGCTTGCCAAAGGATAAAATGAAAAAGGGAAAGGTGAAGATCACCTTGACTCTGGCATAAAGTAAAAACATAAAGTAAAAGATAGGCCCTTCGTAGAGGGAAGCAGAGGTTATCATGTGCTTTTAGGGTTGGATGTACAAAATCTTAATGCAAAAGAACATCACTTTATATTGCCACTTGTGATATGAACCTTTATTATGCAGTCCGTTGCTTTTATTACTTCCATATCACACGATCGTATAAAGCTTATTTTCTCCGCACTAATAAGTCATACATATTTAGAGAGCAAGTTTTATTGCTTGCAACATGACAACTTACTTGAAGGATCTTATTCAATCCATAGGTAGGTATGGTGGACTCTCATGGCAAGACTGGGTTTAAGGATATTTGGAAGCACAAGTAGTATCTCTACTTGGTGCAAGGATTTTTTGGCTAGCATGAGGGGGAAAGGCAAGCTCAACATGTTTGAATGATCCATGACAATATACTTTAACTGCGATGTGAGAAAACATAACCCATTACGTTGTCTTCCTTGTCCAACATCAACTCTTTAGCATGTCATACTTAATGAGTGCTCACAATCATAAAAGATGTCCAAGATAGTATATTTATATGTGAAAAATTCTCCTTCCTTATTACTTCCTATTAATTGCAACAATGACCAAAACTATGTTTGTCAACTCTCAACAACTTTTATGCCTCATACTCTTTATATGTGAAGTCATTACTATCCATAAGATCAATATGAACTCTTTTATTTCTTTTTATTCTTTCTTTTTCTCAAGATCATAGCAGGATAGCAAAGCCCTTGACTCAACACTAATCTTTATTATAGATAGCTCACGAACTCGATTACATAGAAGGGATCACAAAGCAAAACTCAAAACTAATTCATACCAAAACTTTATTCTACTAGATCAAGATAATACTAAAAGGATAGAACTAAGTAAAACGGTAAACATAGGAGTGTGATGGTGATACGATACCGGGGCACCTCCCCCAAGCTTGGCAGTTGCCAAGGGGAGTGCCCATACCCATGTGATTATGTCCTCGGAGGTGATGAAGGTGGTGATGATGATGGTGGATAATCGCACATCAAGCGTAAAAGCTCCTCCAACTTGCGGATAATGCCTTTGAGTCCGACGATATAATCCTTCAACAAAATATTTTCCTGTGTGAGATACTTGTTTTGTATGCGAGCTAACTCAATCATCTTGAAAGCTTCAATCTCAGTTGGAGTAAAGATGTTAGGTAGAGGTTGAGGGATGTCTTCTTCTTCCACCGCCGGAGCTTGATCCTCCATGGCCTTCTTGATCCCTTCATCCTTGTTGATCTCCTCCGGTTCTTCTCTTTTCAGTTCTATCTTCAATAGCCAAGCATCCTTGTCTTCATTGTTGAAGGAGGGTGACGTCATGATGCTCTAGATCTGCCAGAAAAATAGCTCGAAACAAAAATAGAGGATTTTTGCGTGATACGGTGGTCAAAACATTCGGGAGATTATATAATGAATTTTTACCGACCAAGAGAAGTAACATGCAAGAAAACGGAGTCCGGGAGGCACACGAGGTGCCCACGAGACAGGGGGCGCGCCCAGTAAGGGTGGGCGCGCCCTCCACCCTCATGGAGGCCTCGTGTCCTTCCCGGATTACTTCTTGCTTCCCAAAATTCTTAAATATTCCAAAAGGGAGGAAAATTGCCATTAGAATTGTTTTGGAGTCGGTTTACTTACCGTACCACATACCTATTCCTTTTCGGAGTCTGAAACGTTCTGGAAAGTTTCCCTTATGTATTCCTCCGGGGTTACGGTCTCAATAATATTGGTTTCAACATTGATAGGATTACCCGAGATATAATGTTTGATTCTTTGACCGTTTACCACCCTCGGACTTGTGCCTTCGAAGTTGTTGATTTTTATGGCACCGGAACGATAGACCTCCTCGATAACGTAAGGACCTTCCCATTTAGAGAGAAGTTTTCCTGCAAAAAAATCTTAAACGAGAGTTGAATAGGAACACATAATCACCTACGTAAATTCTCTCTTTTGTATTCTTTTGTCATGCCATCTTTTAACTTTTTCTTTGAACAGCTTGGCATTCTCATAGGCTTGGGTTCTCCATTCATCAAGTGAGCTAATATCAAATAACCTCTTCTCACTGGCAAGTTTTAAGTCATAGTTGAGCTCTTTAATAGCCCAATATGCCTTATGTTCAAGTTCGAGAGGTAAGTGACATGCTTTTCCATAAACCATCTTATACGGAGACATACCCGTAGGATTTTTATATGTAGTTCTATAGGCCCATAATGCATCATCAAGTTTCTTGGACCAATTCTTTCTAGATCTATTAACAGTCTTTTGCAAAATTAACTTGAGCTCTCTATTACTCAACTCTACTTGACCACTAGACTGTGGGTGATAAGGAGATGCAATTCTATGATTAACATCATACTTAGCAAGCATTTTACGGAAAGCACCATGAATAAAATGTGAACCACCATCAGTCATGAGATATCTAGGGACTCCAAACCTCGGAAAAAATAACTTCCTTAAGCATCTTAATAGAAGTGTTATGATCAGCACTACTAGTTGGAATAGCTTCTACCCACTTTGTAACGTAATCAACATCAACCAAAATATGTGTGTAACCATTAGAGGCAGGAAAAGGTCCCATATAGTCAAAGCCCCAAACATCAAATGGTTCAATAACAAGAGAATAATTCGTAGGCATTTCTTGACGTCTACTAATATTACCAATTCTTTGACATTCATCACAAGACAAGACAAACTTACGGGCATCTTTGAAGAGAGTAGGCCAATAAAAACTGGATTGCAATACCTTATGTGCAGTTCTATCTCCAACGTGGTGTCCTCGATATGGTTCAGAGTGACATTTGCGTAGGATCTGTTCTTGTTCATGCTCAGGTACACAACGTCTAATAACACCATCTACTCCTTTGTAAAGGTGTGGGTCATCCCAGAAGTAATGTCTTAAATCATAAAAGAACTTTTTCTTTTGCTGGTATGTGAAACTAGGTGGTATAAATTTAGCAACAATGTAATTAGCATAATCAACATACCATGGAGCAGTATGAGAAGCATTAACGATCGCTAGTTGTTCATCAGGAAAGCTATCATCAATAGGTAGTGGGTCATCAAGAACATTCTCTAACATAGACAAGTTGTCTGCAACGGGGTTCTCAGCTCCCTTTCTATCAATAATATGCAAATCAAATTCTTGTAGTAGAAGAACCCATCTAATAAGTCTATGTTTAGCATCTTTCTTTTCCATAAGATATTTAATAGCAGCATGATCAGTGTGAACAGTTACTTTAGAATCAACAATATAAGGCCCGAACTTATCACAAGCAAATACAACTGCTAAGAATTCTTTTTGATGAGCAAAGATAATTTCTCCGGCACCGTCTAGATTTTTACTAGCATATTGAATAACATTTAATTTCTTATCAACTCTTTGTCCTAGAACAGCACCTACAGCATAATCACTAGCATCACACATAATTTCAAAGGGTAAATTCTAATCAGGTGGCTGAACAATAGGTGCAGAAATCAAAGCTTTCTTAAGTATTTCAAATGCTTCTACACAATCATCATCGAAGACAAAAGGAATATCTTTTTGTAAGAGATTAGTCAGAGGCCTAGAAATTTTAGAGAAGTCCTTAATGCACCTCCTATAAAAACTGGCATGACCAAGGAAACTTCTTGTCGGTGTCAAAACCGGCGGATCTCGGGTAGGGGGTCCCGGACTGTGCGTCTAGGCGGATGGTAATAGGAGACAAGGGACACAATGTTTTTACCCAGGTTCGGGCCCTCTCGATGGAGGTAAAACCCTACTCCTGCTTGATTGATATTGATGATATGGGTAGTACAAGAGTGGATCTACCACGAGATCAAGGAGGCTAAACCCTAGAAGCTAGCCTATGGTATGATTGTTGTAATGGTTGTTCGTCCTACGGACTAAAACCCTCCGGTTTATATAGACACCGGGGAGGGCTAGGGTTACACAGAGTCGGTTATAATGGTAGGAGATATATATATTCGTATTGCCAAGCTTGCCTTCCACGCCAAGGAAAGTCCCATCCGGACACGGGACGAAGTCTTCAATCTTGTATCTTCATAGTCTTGGAGTCCGGCAGACGATGATAGTCCGGCTGTCCGGACACCCCCTAGTCCAGGACTCCCTCAGTAGCCCCCGAACCAGGCTTCAATGACGATAGGCCCAGCCCGTATGTAGTCTTCGGCGTTGCAAGGTGGGTTCTCCTTTAAGTTCCATGTACCTGCCGAACAGTGTCCGGCTTCCTTATAAATGTTGCGCTTCTTGGCTTCCACGCCCAATAATGGCCATCTTCCACGCGTCGCACGAATGCGAAAAGCCAGGGTATCTTTTATGTTTTACCACCTAGCCGTGCAAATAATCTGCCTATAAGAAAGGCAAGAATCCAGATCCAAATCACACCATCTTCCTTCCGCGAGTACTCATCGGAGCGCTTCCGACCAAAAATCCATTCCATCATGGACCGTCGACGCGGCTCCTCCTCTCGGCCTCAGCCCTCTGCCAGAGATCGGCGGAGATGTTACATCTCCGACAATGAAGTGGTGACGCCCAAGCGGAGGGATATCTCCTCCGCCTTCATGGTCCCGGTTCGAGCCGGCTGGCCACCTACCAAGGTGGGAAGCAAGCGAGGCTACCCCAAATCCCAACAAAGGGAGCGGGTATGCTTCGCCCCTATATCGATAAGGGGCTCGGATTTCCTATACATCCGTTCCTCCACGGGCTCTCGGAGTTCTATGGACTCAGCTCCATCACCTCACGCCGCCTATCCTCGCATATCGCGGGTTACGTAGCTCTTTGCGAGCTATTTCGGGCGTTGAGCCCCATTTTGCGCTATGGAAGAGGTTGTTACGCCTTGTACCCGCTCTCACGAGGGGTCCATATATCAAGTGGGTGGTGCCGAAATATGGCGATCGCCGGGACCGGATATCCATCCGGAACCCCTAAGAAGGCGTCCGAAGACTGGTCTTCGTAATGGTTTTACATAGAAGACGCTCGCTGCTGGATCTGCTCGGATCGGCCTCCGGAGTTGATAATGCTCCTTTGAAGAAGCGCTTAACTGGCGCCACGGAGCTCTAACCGAGGAAGACAAGAGCGTCCACTATCTGATGGGCCGGATAAGGTTACTGGCCCATTCCGGGTTGACCATGATTGGAGTCATGGCAACATGCATTATGCGGGGGGTGCAGCCGCTGCAATATAGGGGCCACCCTATGTGGGATTTCAACGGGGAGGACGACGCCACCCGTCATGGCCGCAAAGGGCCGGGTTCGGCCGAAGACCTTGCGAAGATCCTGTCCGGCCTGTACAAGGGGGAGAAGGAGGATTTCCTCCAGACGAACCCGTTGAATGGGTTCTCCATGAATAATCCTCGGCATTGGGTAAACGAACACTCTGTGTGCCCGACCCATGCCTTCGAAGTTTAAGTTTCTTATATTATGTTTTCGACGCAGGAGCTGCGTCGGGTCGTGGAGGGCATGCTTAGTCCAGCTCCACAACCCGAGGATCCAGAGAGATCCCAGGATCCGGCCTCCGAAGAGGATCCGGACATAAAGGTAGAGCTAATCGACGGGGTGTTCCACCAGCTCAGCATGGATAATGCTTTAGTCGCCATTACGGCTGACTACCCCGAACTATATCCGGCTTCCCAGGTGATTGTGACCGAAGTCCTGACACCATTATTCCCTCCTTGCTCATTTCTGACCACCGTATACGATGGCGCTTTGTAGGAGGTGCCTCCAAGGCGGGAAGCCAAGCCCGCGGCGGCTGACCAACAGGGGTCAGTCCGGCCCAGTAGGCGGAAAAGGAGAGCGGCGCGGATTGAAACGTCGCCGCAAAGGTATAGCTCATAGTTTGTTATTTAGAGCAATGTTCCTAGGAAGCGTTTGAGTGCTCATGACTTTTGTAGGAGAAAAAGCGCCCGCCGGACTGCAGGCGTAGAGGTTGCCAACCCAGCCTCTACCATCCAAGTTCTAGCACCTGGTCTGGAGGGGAAGGCGAGTGCAAGACGCGAGCCGGATACTCCTCCCACGGAGGATGCCGACAGACTATCCCCCACCAAGTCTGAGGTGGAGAGCGCCATGAACCACAGGCGCCGCCGGACAGTTTTTCGTGACACGTGCATCTCCCCTGAGGCGTTGGATGCCTTTAACGCGGGGGACGCGCACCTCCGTGCTGCTCAAGATGGTTTGACCAGAGCCACGGAGCAGTATGTAAAAGACATACGGGTAAGAGAATTTAATAGTCAGATATGCCAAGAGTCCCGAGACTTAAAGTAGTTGTATTAACGATTTAAGGATCATTCAAACGCAAGATCTTACGGAGAAGAATACCCAACTGTCTCGGGAGCTGCAAGAGTGTAAGGCCCAACTCGAGGCGCACTTGCTGCCGCAGAGGAAACACAGAGACCCCTCCCGGTAACACATTATTTTTTAAAAGATAAGTGGTGTGCGGCGTGCGCGCAAGTCTAATAATGATATTGTAGGTGCTCTTTGGACAAGATCCGGACAGTAAGACCATCTGCGCCGGTGAAGGTGGCGAGAGGGTGCTGAATAAGGTGCAGCAGAAAGGAACAAGCTCAGGATGCCCACGCCCAGCTTGGAGAAGAGCTGAAAGGCGTCGGGCTGAGCTGTCAGCTCCGTTAAGGAGAATCGATGGCTTCGTCGCGGCATCTATAGTAGTGCTTGAGCGAACTCCTTTGAAAAGAAGAGTTGGCGAGGAAGTCAATTGACAAAATATGTATGTAGGTATACTCACAGTGTCGCCTGCGGAGGAGATGCCGTGTCGACGGGTGATCAACTTCCGAACTGTTGCGTACTGCTCGAACGAGTTCGGCAGCAATGAGCGGCGTCGTCCGTGCTTTATGGCCATCCCTCTCCCTACCCGAGGGCCTTGGGGAGCTTGCGAAGAAGCTTCAGGGAATGCGGCAGCGCTTCCGTTTATGGAAGATTTCAGCCTGCCGCCAGGGTGCCAGGGAGGCATGGGCCATGGTGAAGACGCGGTACAAGAAGGCGGATCCCAACCACATGGCCGAGGTCGTACCTGTGGGCCCGATGGGAAGGAGATCCTGTGAGTTTAGTATACGCCAAGTAGAGTTGGCGCTAAATTTTCCCAACGAGATGTAAATTAGACACTGTTAGACGGGATAGAGGAAGAATCTGAATCTATTTGACAATGTATTTTAAAATGACATGTAAAATGCCTTCTAGCCGGATTGTAGATCGCTTGTCTTTGCCGACCTTTTCGCTTCAACCTCGGGACCCTAGAGTCCGGAGTGTGTCCGAATACCTTCTCGGTTAAGAAACAACCGGGCATGCATGGAGACCAGCGAGGGGTCATTAGTGCTTATCGGACAAGTGCCCAACTAGTTATGTTATATTACATGGTTAGTAAGAAACATCTTCCAGGAGAATAGTTCCGTTAAGGGTTCCTTTTCGGGAGGCATGCCCTAAAGTGCATGTCCGGACCGAGAAAAGAGCGAAAAAAACATCCGGGGCAGATAAATAAGTAGGTAAAAATCATCTTTCAAGTCACCGATCGAATATTCCCTTAAGAACGCTAGCTTTGGCTTCACCCACCGAGGTACACATCCGGTGACCCGGCAAGAATAATCACAGAGGTGCTCCCTTTACCTCCTAGCCGAACAATCGGGAACATAGGGGTAAGCACAGGAGCCAGGCAACCCAGCTTGGCCAAAACTTAAGTCATATCGATGGATATAATGGTGAATAAAAGGTACATGTGGAAGCTTGACACATGTGCCGGGCATGAAGCCCTTATAATTAAGCTTCTGGTAAAGAAGCCCCGTGTATAATGAGTGCGGATGGCACATCAAGTGTGTGCGAACAATGCGCAAGTAGGCCTTTAAGGGCTTTTTAGAAAAGGGTTGAGAGAAGAAAGAGAAACAAAAGACAGCTGAAGTGTAAAAATTTGGACGGGGGAAGGGGACGAACTCTTAGTCCGGCGCTAGGCATAGAATCTTCTGAGGCGGGCTGCGTTCCATGGGTTCGCTCGAGTCGGTTGTCCGATGCATTTAAAGAGACGGTACGCTTCGCTGGTCGAGGACTTGATCGATAATGAAAGGGCCCTCCCATTTGGGCTTGAGCTTGTCCTTTTCTTGTCCGCAGCGAGAACTAGTTCGCCAACGTTGTAAGTCTTGGCCCGCATTTCTGCTTTGATATCTTCGAGCTCGCCGATAGAATGCGGAACGAGCCTTGGCGACGTCGCGTTCTTCCTCCGAAGGCGTCAAGCTGTCCCGCCGATCCAGCTCGGCTCCTCTTTCTTCGTACATGCGCACTCGAGGTGAGTCATGAATGATGTCGCAGGCGTAATCGCCTCTGCGCCGTATACCATAAAAATGGTGTGAATCCGTAGTACGGTTGGGCGTTGTTCGCAGCCCCAGAGTACGGAGTCGAGCTCCTCTACCCAAAGGCGTGTCGATTTGTAAGTGACCGCACTAGTCCGGGTTTGATGCCGCCATTATTAGACCGTTCGCTCGCTCCACTTGACCGCTGGTTTGAGGATGATAGACGAAGCGTAATCGAGCTTAATGCCCATATTTTTGCACCATGATTTAACCTCGTCGGCCGTGAAGTTCGTGCCTTTATCGGTGATGATGTTGTGGGGACACCATAACGTGTACTACCCAGATATGAAGTCTATCATTGGTCCGGACTCGCCGCTTTAAGCGGCTTGGCCTCTATCCATTTGGTGAATTTATCCACCATGACCAATAGGTACCTTTGCTTGTGGGTTCCCCCTTTAAGGGGTCCAACCATGTCAAGCCCCTGCACGCGAACGCCGTAATGGGTATAGTTTTGAGGCGGTGGGTGGCATATGGCTCTGATTAGCAAAGAGCTGACAACCGACGCATCTTTGGACTAAGTCCTGAGCATCTGCCCGAGCCGTCGGCCAATAAAATCTTGTAGGGAATGCCTTTCCTACAAGGGCCCAAGCTGCAGCGTGGTGTCCGCCTAGTCCGGCATGAATTTCAGCAAGAAGGTTTCGCCCTTCTTCTTCGGAGATACACCTTTGAAGGACTCCGGTTGTGCTTTTATTATAAAGTTCTCCCTCATGGACCTTGTAGGCTTTAGATCGCCAAACAATGCAGCGGGCCTCATTTTGGTCTTCGGGGAGTTCCTGCCTAAGCAAGTAGGCTAGTAATGGCTCTATCCACGGGGCGATTACTGCCATTATTTCGTGGGCTGAAGATGTTATTTCATCGGCTGAATCGCCGGTTATGTCAGATTGCTTTGTGTCGGTTGGTGCGGCTGCTTCCGGTTTGTTATTTCCGGACTCCTCTTCCCATAGTACGGATGGCTTAAAGAGCCGTTCCAGGAAGATGTTAGGAGGGACAGCGTCACGTTTTGCACCGATGCGTGCCAGTATGTCGGCTGCTTGGTTATTATCCCGGGCTACGTGGTGGAATTCAAGTCCTTCAAACCGAGCTGACATTTTTAGGACAGCGTTACGATATGCTGCCATTTTCGAATCCTTGGCATCAAAGTCTCCATTTACTTGGGATATTGCAAGGTTTGAATCCCCACGCACCTCTAGGCGTTGAATGCCCATGGAGATTGCCATCCGGAGGCCATGTAAAGGGCCTCAGATTCACCGCGTTGTTGGAGTCCGTGTACATTATCCGGCACGATTGATCGTGTCCCGGTTGGGGACGTCAATACGACGCCAGCCCCCAATCCGGCCAACATTTTAGAGCCGTCGAAGTGCATAATCCAATTGGAGTATGCGCCGTACTCTTTAGGGAGTTCGACTTCGGTCCATTCAGCGACAAAGTCAGCCAAAACTTGTGACTTTATAGCACGCCGAGGTTTTTAAGTTATATCGAATGGTAAGAGCTCAATGGCCCATTTTGCAATCCTGCCCGTCGCGTCGCGGTTGTTTATAATGTCGTTGAGGGGTACTTCGGATGCCACTGTTATCGAACACTCTTGAAAGTAGTGTCGGAGCTTCCGGGATGCCATGAACACCGCATACGCTATCTTTTGATAGTGCGGGTAACGGGACTTGCAGGGGGTTAGCACAGTGGATACGTAGTACACTGGTTTTTGAAGAGGGAATTTATGCCCTTCTGTCTCTCGTTCGACGACGAGTACTGCGCTTACAACTTGATGTGTTGCCGCGATGTATAACAACATTGGTTCGCCTAGGTTGGGCGCAGCCAGGACCGGATTTGTTGCCAATATGGCTTTTATTTCTTCGAGTCTGGCGGTGGCAGATCCGCCCACTGGTGTGTTGGTGCGCCGAGGAGGCGATAGAGGCAATGCCTTTTCTCCCAAACGGAGATAAAGCGGCTTAGAGCCGCCACGCATCCAGTCAATTTTTGTATTTGTTTGAGGTCTTTTGGAATATCTAGCTGCGACAGAGCTTGGATCTTGGCTGGGTTTGCTTCAATTCCTCTACCGGACACAATGAAGCCCAGAAGCTTTCCGGCTGGTACGCCGAAAACGCATTTTCCGGATTCAGCTTGATGTCATATGCTCTGAGGTTGTCGAATGTGAGCCTCAAGTCGTCTACTAGAGTTTCGACGTGTTTGGTTTTGACGACTACGTCGTCTATGTATGCCTCTACTGTTTTGCCGATCTGGGTGGCCAGACATGTTTGAATCATGCACTGATATGTTGCGCCGGTGTTTTTAAGTCCGAAGGGCATCGTGTTGAAGCAGAATGGTCCATATGGAGTAATGAATGCCGTTGCGGCCTGGTCTGCTTCCGCCATCTTGATTTTATGGTAGCCGGAGTATGCGTCAAGGAAGCACAATGAATAGTGTCCGCGGTAGCATCGATTATCCGTCGATGCGGGGAGGGGAAGGGATCCTTTGGGCGAGCCTTGTTGAGGTCTTTAAAATCGACACATAGGCGCAGGATTTGTCCTTCTTGGTACCATAACCAGGTTTGCTAGCCAATCCGGATGTTTGATGTCTCGATGAATCCGGCTTCCAATAGTTTGGCTAGGTTTTCTCCCATTGCCTGTCTTTTCGGTTCGAAAATCGTCAAGAGCCTGTTTGGTCGGCTTGAATCCTTTAGGATGTTTAGGCTGTGTTCGCCAATCTGCGTGGGATTCGGGCATATCCGAAGGGTGCCAAAGTAAATGTCCCAATTTTCCCAAAGGAATTACAGAAGTGCAGCGTCTACATCGTGGTTCAACTGTGCCCGATGGAAGCCGTCTTTGTTGGGTCCGTTGGATGGACCTCGAATTTTACTATTTCGTCCGCTGGTTTAAAGGAGGTGGACTTGGATCTCTTATCGAGTATCACATCGCCCCTATTCATAGTAGAGCACAGCGGTGAGTTCTTCGCCGCTAGGGCTTTGAGATAGTGCCTCGTGGCTAATGCGGCTGTCTTGTTTTCGGCGCGAGTGCTATGTCCGGATCACTAACGAGAGTGATTATTTCGCCGAGCCTGCATTTTGAGCTTCATGTACCCGTAATGGGGTACGGCTTGAAAATTGTGAATGCCTCTCGCCCTAATATAGCGTGATATCCGCTGTTGAACGGGCCACTTGGAACGTGACTTCTTCGGATCAGTAATTGTCCGTGAGCGAACACCACATCGAGTGTGATTTTTTCGGTGCAGCGCTTCCGGCTAGGGATTATTCCTCTCAAGGTTGTGCTGCTTCGCTCAATGCGGCTCCATCTATTTCCATTTTTGAAGAGTTTCCTTGTAGATGAGGTTTAATCCGCTGCCGCCATCCATGAGTACCTTGGTGAGTCGAAAGCCGTCCACTATTGGACTAAGGACCAATGCGGTTGGTGCTCGGGTTGTTCGGAATTTAGGTTCGTCGCTGGCGTTGAAGGTGATGGCTGTATCGCTCCATGGATTTGTTGTTGCTACTTGGTAGACTTCGGCGAGGCTGCGGATTGTTTGTTTCCGCATATTATTTGATGCGAAAGTCTCGAAGACTGTTGATACCGTACCGGTATTGCTGGAGTGGTCTTCCAGGGCTAGAAGCTCCTCGCCACTTTTGGCCACCTGCCATAATATCCAACATGCTCGAAGGCTATGTGTTGGGATGGCGCCCTCTGTACTGTGAATTTTACAGGGTCCGCTAAGCCATCCCTCTAGTACGGTTCCATGCCCTTTATGGGGTTTTTGCTTTTTGGTTTTTGTACCTGGTGCCTGAGTGTAACGCACCCTTTTGTTGCGGACTAGGGTTGTATTAGGGGCCGGATTGTCCCAAAACTTATTTTCGGTTTTCCGGAAACTCTCCATCGCACAAAGATACGTTCAGACTATGGACGCCTTGGTCGTGGCGTGTAATTTCACGATGGCTGACGGTGTTCAAGATTCCCTCGTCCATGCAATTATTGCAAAAAATTGAGATTGCGTTTTCCTCTCGGCAGTCCTTTATCCTGTTCATAACCAGGAGGAATCTGGCCCAGTAGTGATGTACTGTTTCAGCGGGCTCTTGCCGGATTAGAGATATATCGCATATGTCTGGGCGGGTGGGTGGAATTAAGTCCGGAACCTACCCATCTCGAGGCTCAAGGGCCGAGAAGTTTCCAAATTTGGAAGCATGGATTGCTGGATGTTGTCCAACGAGTCCGGTCCGATGCCTGACTTTAGGTTCAGTGCTTGATCGAAGTCCGTCCCTCCGCGGGAATTCGGCATGGGGGTTCGGGAGCCCGGACATGACTAGTTTTCTATACAAGAGAAGAGTAGCCGCGTTGTTCCTCTACCACTGCAACGTGGTGGGTGACCTGAGGAGAGTTAATCTTTCTCAGACCGGTTTTAAGCCCGATCTGATTGTAGTCATGAAGCGACTCGAGGCGGCGATGCGATCCAAGAGCTCGCTTCTGGACGAGAGCTCTATTGATCCATCACTCGCGAATTCGAGCCGACGTGAAGATTGCTTTGACGACCGAGAGGTCATTGTCTAAGCGGTGGCCGGACAGGCGGTCATAAGAAAACCACCTAGCCGGATAGTTTGGCCGGCGGCCAAGGCTCCTTTGGCGAAAATACCATCCTTGAAGACGGGAGGAGGCATCCTTCCTATCGGTGACGGCACAGAGGAACTCTCATTGAAAGCACCAATGTCGGTGTCAAAACCGGCGGATCTCGGGTAGGGGGTCCCGGACTGTGCATCTAGGCGGATGGTAACAGGAGACAAGGGACACAATGTTTTTACCTAGGTTCGGGCCCTCTCGATGGAGGTAAAACCCTACTCCTGCTTGATTGATATTGATGATATGGGTAGTACAAGAGTGGATCTACCACGAGATCAAGGAGGCTAAACCCTAGAAGCTAGCCTATGGTATGATTGTTGTAATGGTTGTTCGTCCTACGGACTAAAACCCTCCGATTTATATAGACACCGGGGAGGGCTAGGGTTACACAGAGTCGGTTACAATGGTAGGAGATCTATATATCCGTATTACCAAGCTTGCCTTCCACGCCAAGGAAAGTCCCATCCGGACACGGGACGAAGTCTTCAATCTTGTATCTTCACAGTCTTGGAGTCCGGTCGACGATGATAGTCCGGCTGTCCGGACACCCCCTAGTCCAGGACTCCCTCACTTCTTATACCTTTAATGTCCTTGGGACACGACATCTTTTCAATAGCATCAACCTTAGCTTTATCAACTTCAATACCTCTTTCAGAAATTTTATGCCCCAAGACAATGCCTTCATTAACCATAAAGTGGCACTTCTCCCGATTCAAGACAAGACTAGTATCTTCACATCTCTGCAAAACTCGATCAAGGCTGCTCAAGCAATCATCAAAATAGGATCCATAAACGGAGAAATCATCCATGAATACCTCAGAAATCTTTTCACAAAAGTCAGAGAATATAGCCATCTTGCATCTTTGAAAGGTAGCAGGTGTATTACATAAACCAAAATGCATACGTCCATAAGCAAAAGTACCGAAAGGGCAAGTAAAAGCAGTTTTTGATTGATCCTCCACTGACACAGGTATTTGAGAAAAACCAGAATAACCATCTAGAAAGCAGAAATGTGTATGTTTGGATAGTCTTTCTAGCATTTGATCAATAAAAGGTAAAGGGCAATGATCTTTCTTAGTAGCTTTATTTAATTTGCGGAAATCAATTACCATCCTATAACCTGTAATAATTCTTTGCGGGATCAATTCATCTTTATCATTAGGAACGACAGTAATACCTCCCTTTTTAGGAACGCAATGGACAGGGCTTACCCAATCACTATCAGCAACGGGATAAATTATACCTGCCTCAAGGAGCTTTAGTATCTCCTTTCTTACCACTTCTTTCATCTTAGGGTTTAACCGTCGTTGAGGATCTCTAACTGGTTTGGCATCTTTCTCCAATTTAATTTTGTTTTGGCATAGAGTGGGACTAATGCCCTAAGATCATCCAGAGTATATCCAATAGAAGCACGGTGCTTTTTCAGAGTTTTGAATAATCTTTCCTCTTCTTGCTCTGAAAGGTTAGCACTAATAATAACATGATATATCTTCTTTTCATCAAGATAAGCATATTTAAGATTATCAGGTAATGGTTTGAGCTCAAACACGGGATCACCCTTGGGTGGAGGGGGATCCCCTAAGATTTCAATAGGTAGGTTGTGTTTCAGAATAGGACCCTGTTTAAGGAACTTCATCTATTTCCCTTCTTTCCTTCATAAACATATCATTTTCATGGTCTAGCAAATATTGTTCTAAGGATTAGTAGGAGGCACGGCAATAGAAGCAAGACCAATAATCTCATCCTTACTAGGTGATTCTTTATCATGGGGTTGTCTACGAAACTTAGCAAAATTAAACTCATGAGACATATCCCCTAAGCCAATTGTAACAATATCCTTTTCACAATCAATCCTAGCATTAACAGTATTCAAGAAGGGTCTACCAAATATAATGGGACAGAAGTCATCTTGTGGGGAACCAAGAACAAGAAAATCAGCAGGATATTTAACTTTCCCACACAAGACTTCAACATCTCTAACAATCCCAACTGGTGAAATAGTATCTCTATTGGCAAGCTTAATAGTAACATCAATACCTTCCAACTCAGCGGGTGCGATATCATGCATAATTTCTTTATATAAGGAAATAGGTATTGCACTAGCACTAGCACCCATATCACATAAGCCATGATAAAAATGATCTCCTATTTTAACAGAAATAACAGGCATGCCTACAATAGGTCTATGTATCTTAGCATCGGGTCTAGCAAGATTAGCAGTTTCACCACAGAAGTAAATAACATGCCCATCTATATTATCATCCAAGAGATCTTTAACCATAGCAATACTAGGTTCAACTTTGATTTGCTCAGGGGGTGTATAAGTTCTAGTATTACTCTTATGAACAACAGTTGAAGCTTTAGCATGATCCTTTATCCTAACAAGAAAAGGTGGTTTCTCAACATAAGTAGTAGGAACAATAGGATCATTATAAGTGATAGTCTTTTCTTCAACTGTAATAGGTGCAACTACCTTTACTTCAGTGGGAGGATTATATTTAAACCACTTTTCCTTAGGGAGATCAACGTGAGTAGAAAAAGATTCACAGAAAGAAGCTACTATCTCACAGTCAAGTCCATATTTAGCGCCAAATCCACGAAAAGCATCGGTATTCATAAAAGATTTAACACAATCAAACCTAGGTGTCATACCTGACTTCTTACCATCGTTGGAACCCCAATCTTCAGAGTTTCGTTTAATTCTTTCCAATAAGTCCCACTTGAATTCAGTAGTCTTCAGCATATAAGAACCAACAAAGGAAGTATTGAGCATGGTGCGATCATTGAGAGAAAGCCAAGATTTTTTTTGAATAATCATATCTCTTGAGAGATCATGATTGGGGCATGAATATAGCATTGACTTAAGCCTCCCCCAAGCTTGAGCGATGCTTTCTCCTTCGCGAGGCCAAAAATTATATATGTAATTACGATCACAATGAACAAGATGCATAGGATAGAACTTCTGGTGAAATTTCAACTTCAATCGTTTATATTTCCAAGATCCAGTATCATCACATAGCCTATACCATGTCAATGCATCTCCCTTCAAAGATAAAGGGAAGACCTTCCTCTTAACAAAATCATCGGGAATACTTGCAAGCTTAAATAATCCACAAACTTCATCCACAAAGATAAGGTGTAAACCGGGATGCAATGTTCCATCTCCTGCAAAAGGATTAGCTAGCAGTTTCTCTATCATACCCGAAGGAATCTCAAAGTAAACATTTTCAGTAGGTTCAGTAGGTTGAGGAGCAACTCTCTGCTCTACTGGTCGGGGCGAAGATGCCCCAAACAAGCCCCTCAAAGGATTAGTTTCCATAGTAACAAGTGACAGAGAATTTCAGCACACTATATAAATGTTTCCTTACCAAGTTCCACTCACCAAAGGCGCTTCACTCCTCGGCAACGGCGCCAGAAAAGTGTCTTGATGACCCACAAGTATAGGGATCTATCGTAGTCCTTTCGATAAGTAAGAGTGTCGAACCCAACGAGGAGCAGAAGGAAATGACAAGCGGTTTTCAGTAAGGTATTCTCTGCAAGCACTGGAATTGTAGGTAACAGATAGTTTTGTCATAAGATAATTTGTAACGGGTAACAAGCAATGAAAGTAAATAAAGTGCAGCAAGGTGGCCCAATCCTTTTTGTAGCAAAGGACAAGCCTGGACAATGTCTTATAATGAGAAAAGCACTCCCGAGGACACATGGGAATTATCGTCAAGTAGTTTTCATCACGCCATATGATTCGCGTTCGTACTTTGATAATTTGATATGTGGGTGGACCGGTGCTTGGGTACGCCCTTTCTTGGACAAGCATCCCACTTATGATTAACCCTATTGCAAGCATCCGCAACTACAAAAGAAGTATTAGGTAAACCTAACCATAGCATGAAACTAGTGGATCCAAATCAGCCCTTACTTAATCAACGATAAACTAGGGTTTAAGCTTCGTCACTCTAGCAACCCATCATCTACTTATTACTTCCCAATGCCTTCCTCTAGGCCCAAATAATGGTGAAGTGTCATGTAGTCGACGCTCACATAACACCACTAGAGGAGAGACAACATACATCTCATCAAAATATCAGCTTAATACCAAATTCACATGACTACTAATAGCAAGACTTCACCCATGTCCTCGGGAACAAACGTAACTACTCACAAAGCATATTCATGTTCATAATCAGAGGAGTATTAATATGCATTAAGGATCTGAACATATGATCTTCCACCAAGTAAACCAATTAGCATCAACTACAAGGAGTAATCAACACTACTAGCAACCCACAGGTACTAATTTGTGGATTTGATACAAGATTGGATGCAAGAGATGAACTAGGGTTTTGAGAGGAGATGGTGCTGGTGAAGAAGTTGATGGAGATTGATCCCCTCCCAATGAGAGGATCGTTGGTGATGACGATGGTGATGATTTCCCCCTCCCGGAGGGAAGTTTCCCCAGCAGAACAGCTCCGCCAGAGCACTAGATTGGTTCTACCAAGGTTCCGCCTCGTGCCGGCGGAGTTTCGTCCTGTAAGCTTGCTTATGATTTTTTCCAGGGTAAAAGCCTTCATATATCAGAAGATGGCCATCGGAGGGCAACCGGGGCCAGGAGGCAGTGCGCCAGGGAGGCGCCCCACCTCCCGCAGGTGTGGGCCCCTCCGTATTTTCTTCGCTCAATAATTCTTATTAATTCCAAAAGTGACTTCCGTGGAGTTTCGGGATTTTTGGAGCTGTGCAGAATAGGTTTCCAATATTTGCTCCTTTTCGAGCCAAAATCCCAGCTGCCGGCATTCTCCCTCTTCATGGTAAACCTTGTAAAATAAGAGAGAATAGCCATAAGTATTGTGACATAACGTGTAATAACAGCCCATAATGCAATAAATATTGATATAAAAGCATGATGCAAAATGGACGTATCAATGACATTCATCATGTGATAGTCACAACCTAGAGCGATACACAATAGCTCCTGTAAGTGCATCTAGTGCCACCGCTAGTTGGTTTTGGAGTATTGATGACAAACCTGGTCGAGGGACTAGTGTGTTTGTGAGAATTGCAGGATAACACATGTAGTAGTCCCTCATTGATTCGGTTTACCTACCAAAGATGACCCCTAAAAATGTGTGAAGACATTGAAGACAATGGTGGTCTGTGAAGCTATTCACGTTGAAGACTATGACATGAGAAGACATCGAGTGAAGACTATGGAGCACGAAGACTTAGTTGTTTCATTGTGTTCCTTTTCTTCTTTGTTGAGTCATAGGAACCACCGTACTATTAAGTGGGGTCCAAGTGAACATAGTCAGAGTGACTGAAGTGATGCTCAACCAAATCCTATGTCTTCAAGCGAAGACAATGAGAGCAAATCTTATCCAGAGTCAGATGAGTCAGCTTTACTTGTATCCCAAGTCAAGCTGCCACGTGTGTTTGAAATCGGACCGTAGTGACACGTGTCAGTTCCTTAGTGACCCAGGGTCATTTCAGACAAATCAGGTCGGGTTGCCCAGTGGCTATAAATAGCCCACCCCCTACACCATAAATTGGTGGCTGCTCAGAGTTAGTACACGGCTTTTGTTGTTTGAGAGCAACCCACCGCCGAAGCTTTTGAGAGAGAATCCTTAGGAGGACAGAGCCCAAACCACCCAGAGCCCAAAGAGAGTTTGGCATCACTGAAGTCTTATTGTCCGCGTGATCTGAAGACTTGTTACACTTGAGGACTGTGAATCCTCCAGCCGGTTAGGCGTCACGTTCTGAGCATCCAAGAGTCATTGTGGATTGCCGGTGAACGAAGTATGTGAAGGTTTGGAAGTCTACCTTGAAGACTTACCAGAGTGATTGGGCGGGGACTAGGTGTCCTTAGCTCAAGGGGAATAAGATGAAGGCACGGTCTTCTGAGTTGAATCTCAGCCTCCCTAACCAGATGTACAGTTGTCACAAAGAATCGAACCGGTCGAACAAATCCTCGTCCTCCTGGGTTACCTGGTTCTATCTCTCGCTTCTCTACTTATAGTTTGTCTTCGTGAAGTCATTGCCTGCTTGGATTATCTGTTTGACTTCACTGTGTGACTACCTGTTCTGATTGGCTTCATACTATCTTCCATCTTGATCTTTACTACCTAGCTGCTAATAGTCTTCGTGCTTTCACTTCATTGAATACTTGACTATGGCTTGTCTAGTGTAGTCTACCTTCTGCTGCATTCGAATAGTGTCATTTCTATTATCTGTCTTCAAAACTCCCATGTTTTGAAGACTTTCATAAAAATCGCCTATTCACCCCCCTCTAGTCGATAACTAGCCCTTTCAATTGGTATCAGAGCAAGATATTCCCTTGTTCTGTGTGATTCGATTTAACCACCTGGAGTTTTAGCTATGTCGACTGCAGGGATAATCAAAGTCTCCGCTGCGTGCCCCATCTTCGATGGCACTGAATATCCCTACTGGAAGAATAGGATGCGCATGCATCTTGAAGCCATTGATGTCGATCTATGGTATGTCGTCAAGAACGGCGTTCCAAGACTGGTGAAGGTCATTCAACTGGACTCTACCGCCAAGAACATCATCTGTGGTCATCTGACTAAAGGATAGTATGGCCGTGTGAGTGCTCTAGAAACATCGAAGCTAGTCAGGGACTGGCTCTCCAAGGTCAATGAAGGCGTCTCAACTCAGCGAGATCAACGGATCAGTACTCTTCGCAACCTCTTCAACCGCTTCAAGAGACACGACAATGAGAATGTCCAGCTCACATTTGATCGCCTCACTGATATCACACATGAGCTCCAAGCACTCGGCGCCACTGAGATTATGAAGCATGAAATAGTGAAGACACTACTGAGATCTCTTGACAGCTCATTTGACACCTTAGCCCTGATGATACAAGAACGCCCTGACTTCAAGACTCTCGATCCGTCTGACATACTTGAGAGGCTCAACACACACGAGTACCAGCTATTTGAGAAACAAGATATCTATGGCCCCAACTATGGCCTAACTCGCGCTTTGAAGGCAAAGGCTACTGCTTTCTCATCCAAGAAGAATCATTGCGATTCGGTGATCCTCAAGACATTGGAAAGGAGCTTGCTATGCTTGTCAAGAAGTTCCAGAAATTCACCAAGAAGAAAGGCTTCTGAAAGTCTTCACGATCCAGCTCAAGGAATGATGAAGCTTCTGCCTATGACCACAAGAAGAGAACCTGCCACAAGTGCAAGAAACCTGGTCACTACATCTCTGAGTGTCCACAGTGGGACAATGAGAAGAAGAAGAAGAAGAGCAAAGAATATGATTCTGATGACAAGAAGAAGAAGAAATCCTCAAAGTCTTCTTCCAAGTCTTCATCACACAAGAAGAGCTCATCTGGCAAGGCCCGTGCTTTTGTTGGCAAGGAAATGGATTCATAGGAGGAGTCTGCTTCTGAGGAGGTGGAGGTGGAGTCGAGGAGGAGTCGACGACTGTGTTATGAAGTCCGGCTCTAGCTACAGCCTACGTCACCAAGTCCATCTTCAACACTGAAGACAATGGCTCCATCACCAACGCTAATGATAATGACAAGGATGACTCGCCTCCCACCTACTGCTTCATGGCACGTGGTGCCAAGGTAAAATCACGCGATGCTTACTTTCAAACATCAACTGAAGATGACTCTGATGGTGAATCCAAACCTAGTTACAAAACACTTGCTAAAATTGCAACTGAACAATAGAAAGCTATGGAACATACTCAAAAACTGTTAGACAAAAGCGATGACCTGTTGGACGCGGAAATGACCAAGTCTCAGTCCTTAATTAAAGACATCAAAAATCTTCATGTTAGGTACCAGGAACTTGAAGGTCGACATGAATCGCTCTCAACTTCTCATGAAAAACTTTCCTATGATTATCTTCAAAGGAAGCAGGAACTTGAGAAATTGAGATCGGCTCATGAAGATCTTCAAAAGGAGAATGATTCACTTCAAGGCCAATGCAGATCAGTCCGCGCCAGAAGGATTTGAACCACCATGTCTAAAATGCATTGAGCGTGATAACGCTGCCTCTATTGCTGAATGTTCCACTGCTACTACTGTTGCAATATCTTCAACTGCTGATGTGGTAACTAACACTACAAAAAAAATACACTTCCGCTATGATACGTGTTTGTCACAGTAGGTCGTGTTTTTCGTCATGCATGTACATCCATTACAATTTTATAGCGAGAATCAAGATAGTCATACTGTCTTTGTCGAGAAGTGTTCCATGACATTACCAAAATTATCATCACGGAAGTGTCCACTTCCATGACAATAAATCGCGCGTCACAGAAGTGCTTTCGTCAAGGGTGACCGACACATGGCATCCACCGTAACGGAACGCCGTTAAGCTATCGGGTCGGATTTTGGATCCGATAACCCGTTAACAGCCACGACCAATGTCGATTTTCCACGTGTAAAATTCTCATTGGCTGACGGATCCACGCGTCAGCTCCGCGTTGGCACAGGTGTCACTCATCCAACGGTGGAGATGGGCCTATGATATGTTGACACGTGGACGGCCCAAAAGTGGCCCACTAAGTTTAAATGGGCCGGCCCAACCGAAGGCCCATAAGATTTAGCGGACCATAATGGGCCGGCCCAGCTAAAGGCCCACAAAATTTAGGGGGCCATAATGGGCTGGCCCAGCTAAAGGCCCACATGATTTTGCAGACCATAATGGGCCAGCCCAGCTAAAGGCCCACAAGATTTTGCGGACCACAATGGGCCGGCCCAGCTAAAGGCCCACAAGATTCTGCAGACCATAATGGACCGGCCCAGCTAAAGGCCCAACATTCTCTGTCAAATCGACCCATCAACGGCCTGTCCTAAACTTGTCATCAATGCGGCCCATGGTCACTTCTGGCCCGTTAACAGCCCGCTAAGTAATTGGGCCGAATTACGGCCCGGTGTATTTCCAGCCTGTTAAAGGTCCGGCTTCATTTGGGCCCATTTACAGGCCATCAAAACTTTCGGCCCACAAATGACCGTGAAGGATTTGGGTCATATTCGGCCATGTCTGACATTCGGCCTGTTAGAGGCCCACTATAGATTTGGGCCACTTTCGGCCTGTTGTCATTTTCGGCTTGTTAACGCTGGACGTAAAACATGGGCGATATGTGGCCCAACGTCATATCGGGCCCATTAACGGCCCATATAAAAATGACGATAATCTAGCCCGACCGAAGTTCCAGCCTGTTAAAGGCCTGTGTATTAGGTCGGTGCATTTACGGCCTATCCGAATGTCGGCCTGTCAAATATCCGCATCGTAAATGGGCCACCATTTCGGCCTGCTAAGTCCAGTTGGTTATTTGGCCCCATTAGGGCCCAATCTCACTTTCGGTCTATTAAAGGCCCATGTTTTTTATGGGCTCGAGATATTTACACCTGTAAACGGCCTATTTTTACTGAGGGCCCAAATTATGTTTAGGCCTGTTAAAGGCCCACTATGGGCACAGGCCTACCAGAAAAATATGAAAGCTTATGCTGATTTAGGCCCAGATATTTTTAGTGGGCTACATGCCAATTTCGCCCGAATCGCTTTTAGCCCAATTGGAATGGGCCCGCACGAATGTTGGCATGTTGGGTTCCTCTGAAGCTTTCGGCGAATACATTACTAAGATAAACCTACACTATACAAAAGTAGCGTCGTAATTACTTGCAACTGTGGCGGCATCATAAATGTTGTATCACAACAAAATAAATTCCAACCATACAACAAAAGGCTGTTGGCATAAAGTTTCTGATCCTTCGGATAAAAGCACCATCGATGTATAGAAGCACAGATCATTTGACCTGAGTGCTAATGTTTCAGGCTGTAGAATCTGATGGAGCAGCATGATCTCCACCTTTTTTCTGCCATTGCTCTTGAACAATGAAGCGAATGTCTGATAGTCTGGTTTCAAAACCATTCATATCTTGACGACATTTCTCAACCACTATTCTTGTTTCCAAAACAATGTCCATTAGGGATTGGACTTGTGTCTGGAGCACAGATATATCACTTTGTCTAGCAGGAAGATTTTGTTCAGTAGGCGATTTGGACGAGGTTACCTTGACAACCAACACAGAATTACGCAGGAAGGTGCTTTTTGCATTGTTAGTGGAGAGATACTGACGCACTGCAGCAAGAGGTGCCATTGTGCCTGTAGTAGCCTCGTCACCTTCAGGTGGTTGTGGCTGTTCAATCATTTGTTCCATAGCTTCCTAAAAGTTTGAACTTGTAGATTAGTGTACCAGATAAGTTACTAATGAGACAAAAACAAATAAAGTAGGTTAAACGTTTATACATAACTTATTTTGGAGAACTACTGTAATACATTAGCATGTATTGTAGTGCCAACTACATAATAAAATCACTTTCAGAACATATGTCCATGTAGCATGCCTATTGTATTGTCTATTTCCTCACATTCGTTGAGATCTAAGGATAAAGAGACATGGTTTAAAGTAGGATGAACATAGTATGACATCATTCATATCATGGGCAAACAGATATAAAACAAACAGGCTATTTTATCATTGTGTGCGCACATGAACATAACAACTAGATTACAGATCAAGACCAAAAGAATATCCTTCATCTCTTTTAAACCATGTAAGGTGAAATGATACGTTAAGACAACTGTGTATAAAAGTGAACAGAGTAACTGACATTGGCTGCAAACCAAGTAGTTAAATGAACACATTATAATACCAATCAGTTCAAGGCGGGAGGAGTAAGGACTTACAACAGCGGCTTGAACTGGTGTGCTCATGCCCTTCATCTTGTTGGTGTGGCAATCCTTTAAGATTTGCACTGCATTCGGTTCAGGTTCTTTTTGGTCCGCATGGGCTTTCCTCTATATTTGGAACAAGTCAATATAGATACGATAATATGGCACAAAAAAAGAAGGAAGTAGCAACTATTTACAAGAGCCTCGCAGTGTGCAACATAGCTACGAGATCCTGTTGTCTGTTGGAATTTCACTTTAGAACGGTTGGTTTTGTTCTTCAAACAGTTAGCCTAGAAGAAGATACACTTGCAAGGCACATACATAAATACAAGTTCAATATGTGGTGCGATCAAATACATATAGCCTACCCGATACTTTGGATCGCACCGGTGTTTAACGAGGGCTGTCCATCTTCATCTGTAATATATTCCATCGAGATGTTTGGGCGATTTCATTGTTAGCCTTGCCTTCAAAGTGAGATTTTCTAAGGTGGTACCGACATCGTCAGCAGAAAGCGGTGAAAAGCATGAGTGCATGCTTGTTTAGTTGCATCATCTTTCGGATCCAACTTGAACCTCATCTGTTGAAAAAAGAATGTGAGTCTTATTAGGAGGAAGCTAGAAAGTATGGGACAAAGCAAGACAATATTACTAATTGCGATGAATAACATTACTTACGGATAAATGGTCAAGGAAGGTGTTAAACTGGGTATTGTCTTTCTCATTCCTGTACTGGATCCACGTTGGGAGGATACGTGCATGACACCTAACGACAACGGCTGCCTCTGATACTAACTTGGCTGACTCTGTAGCATCACGTGGCCTTCTTAAACCAACCTCAAAATGGATCTCCATTCTTCCTCCTTTAGATTTTGTTAATCTATCAAGCATTATCCACGATGTCATTTCGCTATGCCGTGGTGCTAGTTCAACAACGAATATGGAAAGTGTTAGTGTACATCAAACTGCGAGAGTACATATAAAGGAGCATGCAATCGCAACTTGAGTCGGTCAGTACCGCCTTGGTGTTGATGCTCATGAGGTTCATCTAATCTTGCCAAGTCTGTTGTGTCGGTAGTGCTTGAAGTAGTGTTAGGTGTGAAGGCAGCTTGGGAACCGCCGATTCGAGCAAACGAACAAGTAACTAGTTGAGATGTCGGTACAGTTGAAGCGGATGTTGCAGCTGGTGGAGCGGTGATCTGTGTTTGTAGATTTAGCCGATGGACTTGGACCTTCATCGCACTATAAGTACCAGCAGAATCTCGACGGCGAGAACCTTTTCCGCTTTCACCCGACGAGTAACAAGACTCCCTACTATATTATTTTCCTTGCTCTTTTTGACTTTGCCATGTCAAGCTGTACCCACAACACAAAAGAATAAAATCACTCTTCGTAACTCATTGATGCATGATCTGAGACAAGCAATACTTTGATGTAAGACAACCGTATGAGGATGGAATATGTAAGAAAACAGGGACGACATGACATATTCATAGCTACGATGTGCAAACTAAGCAGAAGGATTTTCAAGAAAATAGAAGTAATGCAAGCTAGACACCATATGAAAGATGCAACCAATATTACTTTGCCAAGTTAAAAGTGTCTTGTCATAAGTGGCAATTCGAAAAATTAGAAGCAGTACAACATAGAAATCAATGCAAGATGCAACCACTATCAAACTGCCATGTTAAAAGCGCCCAATCATGAGTTCTTGATGCGGGATACACAACAAGATACTTTGATGTAAGAACATGGTATGATAGATAGATGCAGTGTATTCTAGACACAGAAAGCCATGTCATATGCACATGTATAACATATAAACTCAGCAGGTGCAATTTAATCAAAATAGAAGAAATACAGGCTAGACAACATATGCAACATGAAACCAATTATCACACTGTCAACTTAGAGCAAGCACCTATGATGGTGGAGTACAGGAGATGAACTCATCATGTAGACTTGGGACTTCAACTTCATTAGCAGTAGCAGTGGCAAATCTAGAGAGTCTTTGTTTGCGTCGGTGCGGAGTACCACCAACATCCCCTAACTTACTCTTTTCCTTCCTATTTTCTGATATTGCCTTATGAAGTCAAAACCACAAGAAGATGAATAAAATTAGCTCTGCATAACTAGTTGATGCATGATACAGACGAACACTACTTTGATGTAGGGCAAGAGCAGGATAGGAGGATGGAATATATACAAAAAAAGACAGTGTTTCATATTCACACGTACGATAGGAGGATGGAATATGTATGAAAAAACAGTAAGCGAAAGGCATTTCAATAAAATTAGAAAAAATGAAAGCTAGGCACCATATGAACATGCAACCAATATCACTCTATCAGGTAAAAAGTGTCTTGTCGTAAGTGCCATTTCAAGAAATTAGAAGCAGTACAAGCTAGAAGACAATGCAAGATGCAACCTACATCACAGTCCCAAGTTAAATGTGTCTTATGGGTAAGTGATCATTGCAGGTATAAGTTGTAAGCTACGCAGATGCAATTCTACATAATCAGAAGCAATACAAACTAGACATCATATGAAAAACGCAACCACGTATAACAGTTCCAAGTAAGAGCAAGCACCTGTGATGGTGGAGTAGGGGAGATGTGCTCATCATGTACATGTATGTTCTAGAAACAGGAACACATGTCATATTCACAGGCATTATGTGTAAAGTAAGCAGATGCAATTCAAGTTAGAAGCAATACAAGCTATACATCATACGCAACATGCAACCACATATAATAGTGTCAAGTTAGAGCAAGCACCTGTGATGGTGGAGTAGGGGAGATGTGCTCATCATCTACACAACTACATTGACTGTCCAGCCTTGTGTTGTCTTGCGAATCTTGTTGGGAGGATGGCGGAGTAGAATCAGAGAGACCCCTATTTGAGTTGTTCAAGGACCACCATCATCCATCGCCGAACTAATTTCCTTCAGCTATAATGATTTTGCATTGTGAAGTCAAACCGATAAGAAAAAGAATAAAATTCGCTCTTCGTAACTCATTCATGCATGATATCGATTTAACACTACTCGGATGAAAGGCAAACACATGATGCGAGGATGGAATATGTATGAAAAACAGGATGGTGTGACATATTCACACCTATGATGTGGTAACTAAGGTAAGGCATTTCAACAAATTAGAAACACCGCAAGCTAGACACCATATGAAAGATGCAACCAATATCACTCCGCCAAGTTCAAACTGTATATGCGTTTCAACAAATTAGAAGCAAGACATGCTAGAAATCATATGCAAGACACAACCAATATCACAATGGCGACTTAAAGGTGCCTTATCATAAGTGGTGATGCGGGATATGCAAGAATAGTAGTCGATGTAGAAACAGAACACATGTCATATTCACGGGCATTATGTGTAAAGTAAGCAGATGCAATTCAACAAAGTTAGAAGCAATACAAGCTAGACATCATACGCAACATGCAACCACATATAATAGTGCCAAGTTAGAGCAAGCACCTGTGATGGTGGAGTAGGGGAGATGTGCTCATCATCTACACAGCTACGTTGACTGTCTAGCCTTGCGTTGTCTTGCGAATCTTGTTGGGAGGATGGTGGAGTAGAATCTGTAGAGAACCTCCATTTCAGTTGCTCAGAAGGACCACCATCATCCAATGCCTTGCCAATTTCCTTCAACTTTATTGATTTTGCATTGTGAGCTCATACCGACAAGAAAAAGGAATATCATTCGCTCTTCAGAACTCATTCATGCATGATACTGACAAACACTACTCTGATGAAAGGCAAAGTCATGATACGAGGATGCAATATGTACGAAAAAATGGACGGCTTGACATATTCACACCTATGGTGTGGTAACTAAGCAGAAGGCACTTCAACAAATTAGAAACACTGCAAGACACCATATGTAAGGTGCAATCAATATAATCTGCCAAGTTAAAACTGTCTCGTCATAGGTGGCGTTCATCAAACTAGAAGCAATACATGCTAGAAATCATATTCAAGATGCAAACCAATATCACACTGCTAACTTAAAGGTGTCCCATCATAAGTGACTGATGCAGGATACACAAGAAGAGTAGTTTCATGTAAGAACATGGTGTGATAGACTGATATAGTATGTACCAAAAACAGAGAAGCGTGTCATATTCACATGTATCTTGTGTAAGCTAAGCGGATGCGATTTACACTAATTAGGAGCAATCTGAGCTAGACACCATATGCAACATGCAACCAGATATCACATCGCCAAGTTAGAGCAAGCACCTTGGATGGTGGAGTAGGGAGCAGAGACTTGGACCTTGTAATGCACTATCAAGACAAGGAGAATCGGTATAGATGCTCCGCTTATGTTCTTTGCAGAGGACCACCATCATCGCCTTCCTTACTTTTTTCCTTCCTCTTTCTTGATTTTGCCTTGTCAAGTCAAACCCACAAGAAAAAGGAATAAAATTTGCTCTTCGAACTCATTGATGCATGATATCGATTTAACACTACTTTCATGTAAGGCAGCCGCATGGTAGGAGGATGGAATATGTATGAAAAACAGACGGCGTGACATATTGACATGTATGATGTATAAAGTGTAAACTAAGCACAAGGTGCTTGAACTTGTTAGAATCGATGCAAGCTAGAAACCATATGAAAGATGAAACCAATATCACTCTGCCAAATTAAAAGGGTGCCCTAACAAATGTATTTGACCAAATTAGAAGCAATACATGGCAATAGGCTAGAAATAATATGCAATATGCAACGAATAAAGGTGACTCATCGTAAGTGATTGATGCAGGATACAGAAGAGAGGTAGTTTCATGTAAGAACAAGGTTAACACATAGATGTAGTGTGTACCAAAAATAGGAAGGCATGTCATATTCACAGGTATGGTGTGTAAACTAAGCAGATGCAATTTACCCTAATTAGAAGCATTAAAAGCTAGACACCGTATGCAACATGCAACCACATATCACACTGCGAAGTTGGAGTAAGCACCTGTGATGGTGGTGTAGGGAAGTGCGGTCTCGTGCACAGAGCAACGCTCAATATCTTCATTTAGGCTTGCTGTTTCTTGAGAATCATGTGGAGAGGATGAAATTGCATTCTTTATAAGAGTATTGCGCCTCATATTAACCCACGCTGCAGGACTGTCTCATCATAAGCTTATAGATGCAGGATACACAAGAACAGTAGTTTGATGTAAGAACATGGTGTGATAGGCAGATGTAGTATGTACCAAAAACAGGAAGGCGTGTCATATTCACATGTATAATGTGTAAGCTAAGGAGATGCAATTTAACAAATTAGGAGCATTGATGAGGGATACACAAGAAAAGTAGTTTGATGTAAGAACATGGTTAATAGAAAGACGTAGTATGTACCAAAAACAGGAAGGCATGCCATATTCACAGTTATAATCTGTTAACTAAGTAGATGCAATTTACCCTAATTAGAAGCATTACAAGGTAGACACCATATGCAGCATGCAACCACATATCACACTGCCAAGTAAGAGCAAGCACTTGCGATGGTGGTGTGGGGGAATTGCGGTGATCAACTAGAGAGCTACATTGACTATCTTCATTTAGCCTTGTTGTTTCTTGAGAATCATGTGGGGAGGATGACACTGCACTCTTTAAACGAGTAGGGCGTCTCACAGTAACCCACTCGGGTGACTGTCTCATCATAAGTGATTGACGAGGGATACAAAAGAGCATTAGTTTGATGTACGAACATGGTTAATAGACATATGTAGTAGGAAGGCATGCCATTATCAAAGGTATAATGTGTAAAGTAAGTAGATGCAATTTAACCAAATTGGTAGCAATACAAGCTAGACACCATATGCAACATGCAACCACATTTGACAGCGCGAAGTTAAAGCAAGCAACTGGGATGGTTGTGTGTGGCAATTGAGATCATCAACTGCAGAGCTACGCCATCGTCTCCAATCACGACATTGCACCCATTAGAGCGCTGAAACGCTTAGTGCTTATCTTCAAATTACACTGGAGCGACTTCTGTCTTTTCTTTTATGCATTCATCAACACTGCGCCAGAGTCTGAAATACCCATGCATAAAAAAACAATAGTGTGAGTATGGGTGAAGTGTGTCCACAATTAGTACAGTGTAAAGGTAGCAGATAGCAGGTTGGTGAGAAATAAATGACGGGAGACATATGATAGCTCTACAACACGCATGGCACACAAAATTACTACAGGATTCTATGAAAATAACAGTCGATTGAAAGCAAATAGGTTAGTCCATTTTTTCTGCACCGTCCGATGTACAAAGAATGGGCAGATCGCCTTCATCTACCTCCAGCCAGTCAGTGTTGATGATCTTCCTCGAAACACCAGCGACCACCGGCCCAATATTCCTCCCCTGCCTGCGCCCTCCCCTCGACCTCACCGCACCGCCGTGCTTGGCACCGCCCCCCAGCCATCCATTCAAGCCCCGCCGACCTCCAGATCGGGCGCAAGCAGCTCCTGCACCCCACACCCCTATGATAGACACCGATGTGCCGCTTCCCCGGGGAACAGGTGGACTAGGTGCTCCGCGCGCCTAAGCGGGTGCTGCTTCTTTTAATTGCGGTTTGACTGACCCTGAATTGAAATCCAGGCGGGCTACTGACCTCTAGCAAAGGTGAAATAGTAAAAGGGAGGAAAACTTGTGCTTTTAGTATCGCGAAGAAGATGCAGTAAGAAGCGCTCAACTAGTTTCTTTTGTGGGATGAATACGGTGTGAGCGGAGACGTAAGATTTGAATGAATAAGGGAAGAGGAGTACCTCTTTCTGCTGGCAGTGCTGTGTCCTCCTTCTGTTTTTCCGATGATCTTCTTGTTGTTTGCCGGAAACTAGAAGTGGTGGAGGACGGTGCAGCCTTGGACGAACCCATGGCCAAGTTGTTGAGTGTGGTGCGGTGGCCGTCTGTCGGCGGCGGGGAAGCAGATCCGAGGCGGCGAACGATGACGTAGCGGGAACAGCTTCGGTGCGGTGGACGGTTGCGACAGTGGAGCCACAGTAGTGAGGCCCATGACGACATGGTCGGAGTGGTTCTAGTACGGTGCACGTCGGCGTCGGCGTCGTGGAGGCAGCTCTGCCTTGGCTTCAACTGCTAAGTTTTTGAGGGTGTTGCGGTTGCGGTTGCGTTGGACGACGACGTCGGGGTACCGGCTCCGGCATGATGGAGGAGGGTGGCGGTGGATTGGCCACTATGGGGTGGAGGATGGAGGAGGCTGGGGTTTCGCGGCTGGTGGAGAGGGCGTTTTCACGCCCACAGAGTATGAATTGGGAAACGGAGGGAGGCGGGGAACTAAGGAGGAACAATGTTTCGGTTTGAGACGCGCTTGTTTGAAATTTGGGGAAAGTTACAAACTTTGCCCCCATCTAAAATTTCGGACATATTGCGGGTTGGGGGTAGGACAGTCATGTCAGGTGTCCCAAATGTGGGCGGGATAGATTTCGGCCGAGCGCATGGGTGTTTAGGCGCCCACGGCGTATGAATGCTTCTAGGAGGCGGTTGAGACTGGCGTCTTTGTGAAGTTACAGACCTACCCCGGTTTAGACCTTTGGACATCGGGCCGATAGGCTACACGGGCCAGAGTCAGGACAGTAATTTCCTACCACCAAAACATTAGTCTCGCGTGGTTTCGGGTGACCAGAGGCCTATTTGGCGCTTCGTTCAATATGTGGGAGCAGAAGCATTACGTTTTTGGTTGTCTTGAATTGAACTTTCAGGATTTGTCAAACTTCACAAATCTTTACTCTTGAAAATCCTATGCTACGATTATTTTTGAATGGAGGGGGTACATTTGAATATACATTGTACACGAGTATATATTAAAAAATATGCAACTTACCTCAGTTCATGCATGGTTCTAGATATAATCTCCTTGGTTGCAAAAAAGAGTGTTAGATATGCGTATGAATATATATAGCATGTTCAAACTCACAACAAAGATTGATGCCCCCTTTTACATCTGATCTACAAATGCCATTATCTCGGGTTCAAATAGATGAATGCACTTCCTATTAATTAGAATCTTCGAAACCCCCTTTATGTTGAATTTGACATGTATTTTATTTCGTAGCTAGCAATTTGGAACGTATCCATGCAAGTGACAAATGTATAAAGTGCTTCACACTAAAAACATGGAGTGCACTAATTAATGTTTATATATGAATTGCAAAAGCATCCATTGCCTGTATTTCAAACCGCTCTCACTCTATGGATCGATAATATGAAATAAACACATGCACATGCTAGAATTCAATAGAGTATTGCTGTCTGATAGACCGATTTTCGTCCATACGCAATTTTGCAAAATTCATGATCTCATCCAAAAATAATAATGCCATTTATATTTTAATTTAATGCGTAGAACCGCCTTTTACACGTAGATGCACTATGCCTCGCCCCGTTCTCACAAACGCGTTATATCTCTCTCCATCTAACGCATAAGTGCACACACTTTATATGCATCGGCATTTCTCTTTCACACATGCTCACAATCTCTCTCAGGGTGTCGGGGTGTCTCACGCACATGCTCTCTCTCTCTCTCTCTCTCTCTCGGACTACTATGAACCACTCTTTTCACTAATCTCAGTTGGAAAACACTATTTCTCTCACATGCATATATACACATGCACGGTCTCTACTAGCCCTCTATACGCACATATATGTGCCTACGTGTCTCCCACACGCACATTATCTTTAGGCCTCTCTCGCACACATTGCCCCCCGTCACACCTCTCTCTTAGTAGTTGGCAGATATGATTTCATCATATCATTCGGTAGGATATCCCTGGCTTTTAGGCTGGATGGTAATACGAGGCAAAGTTTAACCCTAGTTCGGATCGGACCCTTGAAGTTGAAGAAAGAGCCTACTCCTGGTACTGTATATTAGTGATAGGGGTGTGTACAAAGTACACGTGAATACCAGGCATTGTGCGTGTGTGTATATGATTGACGAACTAGCCCACAAGATTGTATAACATACTAAGGGCCTAGGGTTACAAATCATATATAGTTGGCTTATCACCAGTGGGGATAGAGTCCTCCGCGACTCTGGTAGCTTTGTGTTGTACGCCGAGTCCTCCACATGAGTCTTCGTATAACATGTCTCGGTCCAACCTATATGTGGCGCATGATGGAACTGACCCATGAGTCTTCATGTTGACCCACCACAACTAGAAATGATGTGCCCACCACACCACACACGCAATCGGCCACTAAGAAAATAAGCATATACAATAGTACAACCGTATCTAGCTCACGATACGTCTCCATATTTTGTTGATGACATCGACGGACTTTGCATTTGATGCGTGCTCAGATTTTGTCGATTTACACTTACGGTCATTGTATTTGAAGCGAAAGCACGATATGGTCACTGGACTTCAGAATAAGCTCATCACGGTCACCACATACATTTTGTCATGCTAACCAACATGTGGTTGGATGGTTAGAGGACAGTGGTTTCTCAATCCCACCAAGGTTAAAGTCCCGGTGCTCGCATTTATCTTGTGTTAATTTCAGTATTTTTCGGCGATGTACGTTCAGTGGGAGGAGACGTTCCACTCGACTATGAGGCACCTATGGTGACTTTGTAAAATCTCAAGATCATATATGCTGGCCCTCTCTCTCGAAGGTGCTCATAGGGGTAGGGTTCGCGTGTGTGCGCTTATAGCGGTGAGTGCTTGCGCGTATATATGAGCCCTTGCATCTGTACCGTGTTAAACAAATACATATCATGATTATACGGTCACTGGCTCACCCGTACAACTCCGTATTTTGTTGATGACACAATCAATTGACCAGTCAAATGTTCCACGCGGCGCAACTAGTGTTGCACCATCGGGGCACGTAACCGTGGGGCCCACCTGTCAGCCCATATATGAAAGAAAGAAATGGTAGTTTGAGTCTCATCTTGTGTTAATAAAATAGGAGTACATTTTAGGGTGATCATACGGTCACCGCTCACCATACAGCTCCGTAATTTGTTGATAACACGATCAATTGACCATCAAATGGTCCACATTCAGCAGCAAGACATTACCATAGGGCCCACCCGTCACACAGATATGAAGGATGAAATGGTAATAAACTAGTGGTCGGTGGGTATTCAAGTCGTGAGACCTCTGGTTGGCGATCACCGTGGTTGGGGGCGTTCATTGGGCGGTGGGGTGGGGATCCCGGAGAAAAGCTCGGCGCTTGGGGAGGGGGGCTAGAGGATGGCGGCGGGCGGCGGACCGGCGGTGGGGAGTGGTTTCGGGAGGGCGGGCCGCGGCGGCGGGGCTGGTGGTTCGCGGTGGTGGTGGCGGCTCAAGGGGGGTGGAGTTTGATGATAAACTGGAGGCCCTTGATTTCGTAACCAACGGCTGGAAAATCTAATGACCAGAGATGAAAAAGTCAGTCGACTAACGTGTAGCCTCACCCCGCACGTACACATGCACGCATGCAAGACATTCACGCATGTAGGCGTGCAACACTGACACGTACACATAACGTACACACGCACGCATGCTGGCATGCAACACTGACACGTACACATGCACTCACGAACACACGCACGTACGCACCCATGCATGCAACACTGAAACGCACCCTTGCACGCACGCAACACTCACACGCCTACATGCACACAACACATGACGCAAGACACACGCTCAACCTATACATGCATGCACCCTTTGTTAAGGACATGGATTGTTACGGGTATTAATCAATCTTATCTGTGATAAGCAGAACATTGATGTTTGCAGCGGTCTTTATGAATCACAACATATCGAACGGGCTATCAACATAGTAGGCTTAACTACATGAAAAAGATGACGTCACACTCAATGAACAATCATTGGTTTACGAAATGCCGGCTTCTGACCGCCCTGGCCCACCAAAGGTTCCTCTGCTGTGCGCTGCCTGTGTTGGGTCACTGACATGCAGGCCATGCACCCAAAGAGCCCACACGTCAATGGAAGAATGGTGCGGTGTCCTAGGTCAGAGTCGAGGGCGTCACTCGCGGCACGCCCGACTGAACACGCCTCCGTGCTGCATTCAAACGCCTCCATGAAACACGCCCATGTGGAAGCCGAGAAACCCACTCTGGACACACGTCCGTTCATGACCAGGCCGGCGTTAAACGCAACGCCTGCCAAGCTCCTCCCGTCCGCCGTCTATTTAATCTCCTATTTAAACGAGGCCAAACGCCGGCCAAGAATCGCACACCTCCGCCGCTCCCCTATCTCCTCCACCATTTTGTCCACTCTTACAATGGCTCACAAAGAGTAGTTATTCCGCATCCAAGCCGGCTGGGTAGCCCACCGGATACGAGCTATGCAACTCGCTGATCCACCTCCCTCCCCTCGCTCGACACAGCCAGTTGCCGCCCCAAGCCGACGCGCGGTTCAGCAACTCGCCGCTCTAGGCCAGCTCGACGAGGAGCGGCGCACGGGCATCGTTGCTGCCATCCACGCCGCCGCCTCGTACCGCATCTCCCGTTTCTATGGCCGAGACTCCCATGCCGGCGGCCGCGCCCTGCAAGCAGTGTCAGAAGCCGGATGCGCGGAGAGCGACGAGTCGGTGGCCAGTGCCTCCGCGTCCGCCGCCATCATCGAGGAGAAGTAGAACACGGGAGGCTGCCGCCGCTTGGGTCCCATGAAGGCCACCGCGGACGCGACGCCGGCGTACACAGCAGGTGTCTTGCCGGATCCTTTTGTTGCGAGGACCTTCATCGACCCGCATGGGCTCCACGAAGAGGGAATGTTAGGATGAACTCGAGCGGTGCCGCCATGGCGAAGTAGTGGCGGTGATGAACTCGAACGGTGCCGCCACCATCATCTTCGCACCAGCCAATGATATCGGTTAGGCGGTGGGGAAGCGAGCCGTCCTTTGCGCTGAAGCATATACCTCCGGGGCTCCCGGCAGTCCGGTGATCATGCTGCCGGACATGAGGAACACAAATCGATCGACGGGCGACCATTTAGGCCAGGTATTATATACCTGTGCTATCCATAACTAGCACCGCGTAGTTCATTTGAATGTAATAAAATCCGTCATGTTTGTGTGAAAATCCGGTATTTTATATAATTTCCGTCGTTGTTTATATGAAATATCAGTTTGTCTACGTGTTTGCGTGAATTTCGTCCGGTTGGTTGAGTTCTTTGTCATAATGTGTGCGGCTACGGTTGGATGGCGTAATTTATGGTCGCCACGGTTCAAGGGCGGCTCGGGCGGCGTTGTGGGACAAAAAAACACAGCTCGTGCGAGCTCGTCTCGAATGTGCGCGCTGGAGGATGCATGACTGATGACCCACAAGTATAGGGGATCACAACAGTTTTCGAGGGTAGAGTATTCAACCCAAATTTATTGATTCGACACAAGGGGAGCCAAAGAATATTCTCAAGTATTAGGAGCTGAGTTGTCAATTCAACCACACCTGGAAACTTAGTATCTGCAGCAAAGTGTTTAGTAGCAAAGTAATATGATAGTGGTGGTAACGGTAACAATAGTAAAGACAACAAAAGTAATGTTTTTGGTATTTTGTAGTGATTGTAACAGTAGCAACGGAAAAGTAAATAAGCGAGAACCAGATTAGTGATGGATAATTATGCCGGATGCGGTTCGTCATGTCACAGTCATAACATAGGGTGACACAGAACTAGCTCCAATTCATCAATGTAATGTAGGCATGTATTCCATATATAGTCATACGTGCTTATGGAAAAGAACTTGCATGACATCTTTTGTCCTAACCTCCCGTGGCGGCGGGGTCCTATTGGAAACTAAGGGATATTAAGGCCTCCTTTTAATAGAGAACCAGAAGAAAGCATTAGCACATAGTGAATACATGAACTCCTCAAACTATGGTCATCACCGGGAGTGTTCCCGATTATTGTCACTTCGGGGTTGCCGGATCATAACACATAGTAGGTGACTATAAACTTGCAAGATAGGATCAAGGACACACGTATATTCATGAAAACATAATAGGTTTAGATCTGAAATCATGGCACTCGGGCCCTAGTGACAAGCATTAAGCATAGCAAAGTCATAGCAACATCAATCTCAGAACATAGTGGATACTAGGGATCAAACCCTAACAAAACTTGACTCGATTACATGATAAATCTCATCCAACCCATCACCGTCTAGCAAGCCTACGATGGAATTGCTCACGCGCGACGGTGAGCATCATGAAATTGGTGATGGAGGATGGTTGATGATGACGACGGCGACGAATCCCCCTCTCCGGAGCCCCGAACGGACTCCAGGTCAGCCCTCCCGAGAGAGATTAGGGCTTGGCGGCGGCTCCGTATCATAAAACGTGATGATTTCTTCTCTGTGATTTTTTCCGTGAAAGCCAATATATGGAGTTGGAGTTGGCGTCGGAGGGCCACCAGGGGGCCCACGAGGTAGGGGGGCGCGCCCTAGGGGGGGGCGCCCCCACCCTCGTGGACAGGGTGTGGGCCCCCTGGTCTTCATCTTTGGCGAGGATTTTTTATTATTTTTTCTAAGATGTTCCATAGAGTTTCAGGTCATTCCGAGAACTTTTATTTTCTGCACAAAAAACAACATCATGGCAATTCTGCTGAAAACAACGTCAGTCCGGGTTAGTTCCATTCAAATCATACAAGTTAGAGTCCAAAACAAGGGCAAAAGTGTTTGGAAAATTAGATACGACAGAGACGTATCAACTCCCCAAGCTTAAACCCTTGCTTGTCCTCAAGCAATTCAGTTGACAAACTGAAAGAGAAAAAGAAAAACTTTTACAAACTCTGTTTGCTCTTGTTGTTGTAACATGAAAAGCCAGCATTCAAGTTTCAGCAAATATTACGAACTAACCATACTCACAATAACACATAGGTCTCACAATTACTCATATCAATAGCATAATCAGCTAGCGAGCTATAATAATAAAACTCGGATGACAACACTTTCTCAAAATAATCATAACATGATATAACAAAGTGGTATCTCGCTAGCCCTTTCCGAGACCGTAAAACATAAATGAAGAGCACCTTTAAAGATCAAGGACTTACTAAACATTGTAATTCATGGTAAAAGAGATCCAGTCAAGTCATACCCAATATAAACCAATTATAATGAATGCAAACGACAGTGTGCTCTCCAGCGGGTGCTTTTAATAAGAAGGATGATGACTCAACATAAAAGTAAATGGATAGGCCCTTCGCAGAGGGAAGCAGGGATTTGTAGAGGTGCCAGAGCTCGATTTTAAAATAGGGATAAATTATATTTTGAGCGGCATACTTTCATTGTCAACATAACAACTAAGAGACGACGATATCTTCCATGCTAAACAAATTATAAGCGGTTCCCAAACAGAATAGTAAAGTTTATACTCCCCCTCCTCCACAAGCATCAATCCATGGCTTGCTCGAAACAACGAGTGCCTCCAACATTCAACGGGTCCCAGGGGGAGTTTTGTTTGCAATTATTTTGATTTAGTTTGCATAAAGCATGGGACTGGGCATCCCGGAGACCAGCCATTTTCTCGTGAATGAGGAGCAGAGTCCACTCCTCTTGAGAATAACCCGCCTAACACGGAAGATAAGGGCAGCCCTAGTTGACATATGAGCTATTCGAGTATGCAAAACAGAATGTTTATTTGAAGGTTTAGAGTTTGGCACATACAAATTTACTTGGAACGGCAGGTAAATACCACATATAGGTAGGTATAGTGGACTCATATGGAACAACTTTGGGGTTTAAGGAGTTTGGATGCACAAGCAGTATTCCCGCTTAGTACAGGTGAAGGCTAGCAAAAGACTGGGAAGCGACCAACTGAGAGAGCGACAATAGTCGTAAACATGCATTAAAATTAATTTACACCGAATACAAGCATGAGTTGGATATAATCTATCATGAACATAAATATCATGAAGGCTATGTTGATTTGATTCAACTACATGCGTGAACATGTGCCAAGTCTAGTCACTCAATTCATTTAAAGGAGGATACCATCCCATCATACCACATCATGATCATTCTAATAGCATGTTGGCACGCAAGGTAAACCATTATAACTCATAGCTAATCAAGCATGGCACAAGCAACTATAATCTCTAAATGTCATTGCAAATATGTTTACTTCATAATAGCTGACTCAGGAACGTTGAATCATCATATTTACAAAAACAAGATAGGTCGAGTTCATACCAGCTTTTCTCATCCCAATAAGTCCATCATATATCATCATTATTGCCTTTCACTTGCACGACCGAACGATGTGTATAATAATAAGAGTGCACGTGCATTGGACTAAGCTGGAATCTGCGGGCATTCAACTCAAGAGAGAAGACAAGTAATATGGGCTCTAAGTTAAATAAACAATCATGCATATAAGAGCCACTAAGCATTTTCAATATAGTCTTCTCCTACTGACCCCCAAAGAAAAGAAAAGAAATAAAACTATTTACACGGGAAGGCTCCCAACAAGCAAAAGAAGAATGGGAAATATTTTTGGGTTTTCTTTTTAATTACTACAGCAAAGAGATAAACTACTACTAATATTTTTTTGGTTTTTTCTTAAGGTTTATCAAACACACAAGAAGAAAGCAGAAAAAGGAAAATAAACTAGCATGGATATTGCAATGAAAGAGTATGAGCACCGACATCTAGCAATGAGTGTGTGTGAACATGAATGTAATGTAGGTGGGAAATATGTACTCCCCCAAGCTTAGGCTTTTGGCCTAAGTTGGTCTATTGCCAGGGATAGCCTGGCGGATACCCGTAGGTGAAGCCGGGTCATATGCGATGCAGTGCTATCGCCGCCGAGAGTAGAGCGTGGCGCCGAGCAGCCTCTGCTCTCCTCTCGTACTCATCTGCCTCCTCTCTCGTAATAATGTATGTTCCTTTTGTCTGAGAATCAAAGAAGGCAGGAGCAGGAAGAGTAATACGGACAACATGCCGTTTGTTAAAGATTAATCGATACTGGAGAGGTAGTTCAGTCCTCTCAACAAACTTGTGGGAAACCATAGAATCAAAATCTAAATAAGTAGGGGGGTAACTCCATATCACCCTCACGAATGTCTATCTCAAGAAAATTAGCTAAGCGGGTTGCATAAATTCCTCCAAAGAAATCTCCGTTATGTCTATTATGATGCAACCTACGAGCTACAATGGCTCCCATATGATAAGATTGGTCTGCTAACACAGCACTTCTGAGAATGCTGAGATCAGGGGCACACATGTGACATGCTTCATCCTTAGCATTTATGCATCTACCTATGAAGAGAGCAAAATAATGTACAGCAGGAAAGTGAACGCTCCCTATAGTGGCTTGTGTTATATCTCTAGATTCCCCCACAGTTATTCTAGCAAGAAAGTCGTTATATTCAGATTTAGGGGGATCCCTGACACTACACCAAGATGGAAGTTTGCAAGCAAGAGTGAAATCCTCTAAGTCCATGGTATAAGATTTGTCATAAAGGTCAAACATGACTGAAGGAGAATTACGCGAAGATGAAAACTCAAACCTCCTCACAAATGAACTTGTGAGATCATGATACTGGGGGCATTTGTCAGCTTCAAAGTCCTGAAGACCGGCGTTACACAAATATGCGCTAAATTCTACTTTGATTCCTGCTTGATTCATAAAATTTTCCGAAGGCCATTCACAGGGCCTCACAGGAGCGTCTCTTGGTGGTTCCTCATCAGCATCACGCATTGCAAGCTTTGGACCTTGCTTCCTTGAAGAACCACCTTGGAACATCTTCCTAAACATATTGTTTCCTCTAAAAAATTTCTAAATTTTTTAGTAACTTCAAATAAAAGTAAACCAACTTTAATAAAATTGATAACAACAACTCCCACAAGTGCCTAGAGCCTATATCAAGCATTAGAACTACTTGGAACCATATAATTTTGACATGCAAGCTCAAGAACATGGTCACCTATGCAGTACAAATTTGCAATGAATAAAGCACTAGAACAAAAACTAATTGGACCAATGGAGGAGTCACATACCAAGGAACAATCTCCCCAAGCAGTTTTGCGAGAGGTGCTTTGAGCAAGGAGATCGAAAATCACAACAACGGGGGCTGGAACTCGTGCTTGAGTTGGTTTTTCGTGTTTGTGTGAGGCAGAGGAAGAAGATGGGTGCAGGGATAAGTGGAGGAGGGCCACCATGGGCCCACGAGGCAGGGGGGCACGCCCAGGGGGGTAGGGCGCGCCCTCCACCCACGTGGGCAGGTGGCAGCTCCCCCCGCGGTAATTTTTGCACAGTAAATCCTCAAGTATTCCCAAAAAAATCATATTAATTTGGCATGACATTCTGAGGACTTTTATTTTCGGGATATTTTTATATTGCAAGGATAAGTCAGGAAACAGGCAGAAAAAATACTATTTTACTTTATTTCTACTAAATAACAGAAAATATAAAGAGGGTACAAAAGGTTGTGCTTCTAGTTTCATCCATCTCGTGATCATCAAAATGAACCCACTAACAAGGTTGATCAAGTCTTGTTAACAAACTCATTCCGATAACACGGAACCGGAGAAATTTCGAATAACACTAAGTTACCTCAACGGGGATATGAAAATCACCAACAATAAAAATATTATACTTTTTCTTGACAGTAGGGAGAGGAAATTCAAAACCTCCAAATATAATCGATGGAATTTTTCCAATAGAGTTGATACTGTAAACTTGAGGTTGTTTCCTCGGAAAGTGTACCGTGTGATCATTACCTTTAACATGAAAAGTGACATTGCCTTTGGTGCAATCAATAACATCCCCTGCAGTATTCAGGAAAGGTCTTCCAAGAATAATAGACATACTATCATCCTCGGGAATATCAAGAATAACAAAGTCCATTAAAATAGTAACATTTGCAACTACAACAGGCACATCCTCACAAATACCGACGGGTATAGCAGTTGATTTATCAGCCATTTTGAAAGCACAAGTGCTCCCTAGGTGGTTTTGGTAATTAATGTCAACATATCTCTTGTTGGACTAACACTTTTATCTAGTATGTTTCAGATAAGTTCAACAATGGAGTGGCATGGACTAAAGGATGTGGGAACTCCTTCTAGATGCTAAGGACAAAGGATTGGCTCAAGCTTCAAGCTCAAGACTCTTCAGTTTACATTTTAGTGATCCAAGATCACATTGAGTCTATAGGAAAAGCCAATACTATCAAGAAGGGATGAGGTGTTGCTTAATGAGTTTCTTGCTCCACAGTGCTTAGTGATATGCCCCAAAACCCTCAACTACTTTCCCACTTCCACGCATATGACCTTAAACCCAAAGTCTAACTTGGCCCCACCGATTCTTTCTATCCGACGCCACCGAGTTCGAATGTCATAGCCACTGCCACAAACCCTAGGCAAATCGGTCTTACCGATAGGGATCTCGGTCTCACCGAGATGGGATTGTAATCTCTCTGTGTATGTCCATTACCAAAATCGGTCTCACCGAGTTTGAGCAATCGGTACTACTGAGATTACAATGCAAACTTCCTGGTTGACTCATTACCAAAATCGGTTCTACCGAGTTTGTGTAATCGGTCCAACCGAGTTTGCCTGACCAACTCTCTGGAAAGCTTATTACCAAAATCGGTCTCACCGAGTTTGTGTAATCGGTCTCACCGAGATTACGTTATGCCCTAACCCTAACCATATCGGTCCTACCGAGTTGCATGTCGGTCCCACCGAAAATCCTAACGGTCACTAGATTTACTAAATCGGTCCGACTGAGTTTGTTGATTTGGTCCCACCGAGTTTGGTAGATTGTGCGTAACGGTTAGATTTTGTGTGGAGGCTATATATACCCCTCCACCTCCTCTTCATTCGTGGAGAGAGCCATCAGACTGAACCTACACTTCCAACATACATTTTCTGAGAGAGAACTACCTACTCATGTGTTGAGGCCAAGATATTCCATTCCTACCATATGAATCTTGATCTCTAGCCTTCACCAAGTTGCTTTCCACTCAAATCTTCTTTCCACCAGATCCAAATCCCATGAGAGAGAGTTGAGTGTTGGGGAGACTATCATTTGAAGCACAAGAGCAAGGAGTTCATCATCAACGCACCATTTGTTACTTCTTGGAGAGTGGTGTCTCCTAGGGCTAGGTGTCACTTGGGAGCCTCCGACAAGATTGTGGAGTTGAACCTAGGAGTTTGTAAGGGCAAGGAGATCGCCTACTTCGTGAAGATCTACCGCTAGTGAGGCAAGTCCTTCGTGGGCGACGGCCGTGGTGGGATAGACAAGGTTGCTCCTTCGTGGACCCTTCGTGGGTGGAGCCCTCCGTGGACTCGCGCAACTGTTCCCCTTCGTGGGTTGAAGTCTCCATCAACGTGGATGTACGATAGCACCACCTATCGGAACCACGCCAAAAACATCCGTGTCTCCAATTGCGTTTGAATCCTCCAAAACCCTTCCCTTTACATTCTTGCAAGTTGCATGCTTTACTTTTCGCTGCTCATATACTCTTTACATGCTTGCTTTCTATGTATTGTGAATGTTAAACTTGTGCCGAAACTCCACTTAAACTTAAAGATCTTAAAAACTGCAACTTTGGTACTTAGTGTCTAATCACCCCCCTTCTAGACACCTCTTCTCAAGGTCCTACAAGTGGTATCAGAGCTTTGTCTCCATTGCCTTGGTTTAATCACCATCGGAGGAAGATGGATGAGTCTACTTTGGGGAGTCTTAGACATAGAGTGCCTATACTTGATGGGGAGTATTTTCATGAGTGGAAAAATGAGATGCTTGTAATTTTCAATCAATATCATTTGAACAAGTACATTGCTAGCCCTTGTGCACCTCATGTTGATCCTATGCATCCTACCCATGATGAGTCAATTGACATGATCCGCAATCTTAGAACTGCCGAACTTATCATTAGAGGATTGCCTAGAAACTTGATTGGATGTTTGCCTACTCTTAAGTGTGCCTACACTATATGGAAATTTCTTGAGGAAAGCTTTCCAAATTATTCCTTGAAAAATCAAGATGAATTTCTCCATAAGTCTATTGCTTTGAGTAAGATGAATACTAGTGATCCTATGTTTGGTGATCGTCTATTTGAGCTTACAAACCTTATGCGTGCCAAAGGAGATGTTGGAATTATTAGTGATATTATTTCCGAAGCTATAAAAATTCATAAGCAAGATCATTGTCAAACTCACTCTAACGAATCACCCTCTCTAGGATTTGATCCACCACATGACGATGTTGAACATGGATACTATGATGAGGATGATGATAGTGACTTCGATCTTGATGATGCAATGAGACACTTTGGTCTTATGGCAAATCTTTGGGGATATATGTCAGGAGGAAAGGAATGGGTTCTTGATAGTGGATGTACCGATCACGTGACCGGAGATAAAGACATGTTTCGTGAGCTTGCTGAAAACGATGGTCCTCGAAAGTATGTGACTTTCAGTGACAACTCAAAGGGTAAGGTGGTTGGCCTCGGTAAGGTGGCCATATCACATGATAGCTCCATACAAAATGTCATACTCGTTGAATCTCTTGGATACAACTTACTTTCAGTATCTAGACTTGCTGATTTCGGTTTCAATGTCCTATTTACTGAAGTAGATTGCCAAGTGTTTCATCGAGATAATCATAAAATGGTCTTTACCGGTGTGCGTAGAGGTGATCTATACATTGTTGATTTCACTAAAAAGGCTCAACGTAAAACTTGCTTCATTGCTAAATCCTCAAAAGGTTGGTTATGGCATAGATGATTAGGTCATGTTGGTATGCGAAACCTTGACAAGCTTATTGTCGGTGTCAAAACCGGCGGATCTCGGGTAGGGGGTCCCGAACTGTGCGTCTAGGCGGATGGTAACAGGAGACGAGGACACAATGTTTTTACCTGTGTTCAGCCCTCTCGATGGAGGTAATACCCACGTCCGCTTGATTAATATTGATGATATGGGTAGTACAAGAGTAGATCTACCACGAGATCAATGAGGCTAAACCCTAGAAGCTAGCCTATGGTATGATGGTTGAGATGTAATGTTGTGTCCTACGGACTACGGCCCTCCGGTTTATATAGACACCGAGAGGCTAGGGTTACACAGAGTCGGTTACAATGGTAGGAGATCTACATATCCGCATTGCCAAGCTTGCCTTCCACACCAAGTAAAGTACCTTCCGGACACGAGTCGGAGTCTTCAATCTTCTATCTTCGTAGTCTGGGAGTCCGGCGGATATTGATAGTCCGGCTATCCGGACACCCCCTAGTCCAGGACTCCCTCACTTATTAAAGGAAATCATATCCTTGGTGTTAACGATGTCATATTTGATAAGGATAGACTTTGCAGCGCTTGTCAGGCAGGGAAACATGTTGGAGGAAGGCATCCCGTGAAGAACATCATGACCACAAGGAGGCCACTCGAGCTACTTCATATGGATCTTTTTGGTCCCAACTCTTACAAGAGTCTCGGTGGAAATTCTTTTGGTCTAGTTATAGTTGATGATTTTTCAAGATTTACGTGGGTGTTCTTTCTCGATGATAAATCACAGGTCCAAAAGATCTTCAAAAACTTCGCTAGGAAGGCCCAAAATCAATTTGAAGTGAAGATCGAGAAGGTTCGCAGCGACAATGGAACGGAGTTCAAGAATGCAAATGTGGACACCTTTCTTGATGAAGAAGGGATTTCACACGAGTTCTCGGCTACGTACACACCTCAACAAAATGGAGTTGTTGAGAGGAAGAACCGGACGCTCATCAAAATGGCGAGAATGATGCTTGATGAATACAAGACACTGAAGCACTTTTGGGCAGAAGCGGTTGAGACAACTTGTCATGCAACAAATCGCTTGTATCTTCACAAGCTACTCGGCAAGACGGCATACGATCTCCTCACCGGTAACAAACCCCAAGTTGGATACTTTCGAGTATTCGGCTCAAAGTGCTACATTCTTGATAAGCATCGTCGTTCTAAATTTGCTCCTAAGTCACATGAAGGTTTCCTACTAGGTTATGGCTCAAACTCTCACACTTACCGTGTCTACAACAATTTCACCCGAAAGGTTGAAGAGACGGTAGATGTGAAGTTTGATGAATCTAACGGCTCGCAAGTAGAGCAATTGCCAATTGATGTAGGAGACAAAGATCCTTCGGAAGCAATCCAAGACTTGTCTATTGGCAAGGTTCGTCCAACGGAGGTGAAGGAGAGTACCTCGTCCGTCCAAGTGGAAGCTTCTACTTCACGATAAGGTGAACCAAGAGTTGATACGGAAGCATCCACAAGCGGGACACACCAAGATGAAGAAAACGAGGAAGTGCATCAAGATGAACGTCAACAACCTCCTTCTCCACCACGACAAGAGAACAACAACGCCAACAATGAAGAAGGCCAAGAAGAAGAACAAGATGAAGAAGAAGTTCAACCAAGAACCAAGCAAAAGCTTTCACGAGTTCGAGCAAGAATTGCTAAAGATCATCCCGTCGAGCAAATCTACAATAATATTCAAACCGGGAGAATCACTCGCTCTAAAACTCGTTTAGCTAACTTTTGTGGAAACTATTCTTTCATCTCTAGCATTGAACCTATGAAGGTCGAAGAAGCATTGGAAGATCCGGATTGGATAAATGCTATGCATGAAGAGCTACACAACTTTGAGAGGAACCAAGTTTGGACATTGGTTGAGAAGCCCGACAACAACCACAACATCATCGGTACCAAATGGGTGTTTCTCAACAAGCAAGATGAAGATGGACAAGTAGTTCGCAACAAAGCACGTCTTGTCGCCCAAGGCTACACACAAGTCGAAGGTATGGACTATGGTGAGACTTACGCTCCTGTTGCTAGACTTGAGTCCATTCGCATCTTACTTGCCTATGCTAATCACCATGACATCACCTTGTACCAAATGGACATTTAAAGTGCTTTTCTAAATGGTGAAATAGAGGAGGAAGTTTATGTTAAGCAACCTCCCGGCTTTGTCAATCCTAAGAAACCAAATCATGTTTACAAACTTCACAAAGCTCTTCATGGTCTTAAACAAGCTCCTAGAGCGTGGTATGAATGCTTGGCCAAGTTCCTTATTGAAAAAGGCTTTGAAATGAGGAAAATTGATTCTACCCTTTTTACTAAAAGGGTTAATGGAGAACTATTTGTGTGCCAAATCTATGTTGATGATATTATATTTGGTTCAACTAACCCTCATTTTAGTGAAAAGTTTGGGAAGCTAATGTCGGAGAAGTTTGAGATGTCTATGATGAGTGAACTCAAATTCTTTCTTGGGTTGCAAATCAAGCAAACTAAGGAAGGTACTTTGTTTCTCAAACAAAGTACACCAAGTACTTATTCAAGAAGTTCAATATGCAAGAATGCAAAGGTATGACTACACCCATGCCTACTAGTGGACATCTTGACTTGACCAAAGATGGTGAACCAGTTGATCAAAAGGTTTATCGCTCTATGATTGGTTCATTATTATACCTATGTGCTTCACATCCCGATATCATGCTAAGTGTGTGCATGTGTGCACGATATCAAGCTGCTCCTAAAGAATGTCATCTTAAGGCCGTGAAAAGGATAGTTAGATACTTAATCCATACACCAAATTTTGGCATTTGGTATCCTAAGAGGGCCTCTTTCGATCTTGTTGGCTACTCCGACTCGGACTATGCCGGAAACAAGGTTGATAGAAAGTACACTTCGGGTACTTGTCAATTTCTTGGTAGATCTCTTGTGTCTTGGTCCTCCAAGAAACAAAACTCGGTATCCTTATCCACCGCCGAAGCGGAATACATTGCCGTTGGTTCATGTTGTACTCAATTACTTTGGATGACCCAAACTCTTAAAGATTATGGGATATATGTGAAACATGTTCCATTGCTTTGTGACAATGAAAGTGCTATCAAAATTGGTCATAATCCCGTACAACATTCTCGAACTAAACATATTGAAGTTCGTCATCATTTCATTTGAGATCATGTTGCTAAGGGTGACATTGATCTTAAGCATGTTCGCACCGAAAAGCAATTAGCGGATATATTCACTAAACCTCTTGATGAGAAAGTGTTTTGCTGGTTAAGAGGAGAATTGAACATCATTGATGCTTCAAACTTGGAGTAGAAACTCCATTGGATACATGCAAGACATGAGCTTATGACTAATCCTTGATATTTCTCTTATGATGAAAATCTTATGTCTTGGATATATTTGCATCTTGCATGTTATCTAACCCATATAGGTACTTGGTTGAATCAAATTCCATGAGATTGTAATCTACTCACATCTTGAGCAATCTCTACATCACCAAGTTTCTACACTATGGTGGTTAGGACAAGGAAGCACGGAACCATTCAAATATATCCTTTGACAAATTCTATGTTAAGCTTCATGATTGTCATTTTTGGATACACAAGTGCTCTTCCTTGCAAGAACTAACCCATGTAGGTAGATGGACTCAAATTCCAAGTGGCGCTCCCAACTCTTGATGAGCTACATCAACCTTGAGCAACCCACACAAGTTCAACTACATGGACAACACCACCAACCAACGTATGTTATTCCATCTTAGAGAAGCTTTACTCCAAGTCATGAGCTAAAGCAACTCGACAAGATGTTAATACATCAAGATGCTTAAACGAAAAATGGCAACCCCATTTTGAGATTAAACGATGAGTATGACCTATGATCAAGTGATCTCACTTGACTCCTAAGTCAACATACTCTAACATAGGTGACTTTGTCGCCGACCATCTCTAGATGAAGTTCTCTTGTGTTTTTTCTGTGTTTTTGCATTTGTCTCATGCATATTTGTTTCCCTTTCAAAAAAACTTCATCTAGCTTTCTTTCTGTTTGCTCTGCATTTTTCTGCATCCAATTCATTGCATATCATTCAGTAAATTCCTTGCAAATCTTTGTGAGATCTTACTAGTCTAGTGAACTGAGGTGACAAGTGTTTTCTCTGTGATGAACTAGGTTTCACCGATTTGATGTTTTTGGTCCAACTGAATCCTTTCGGTACAACAGAACCATACCACTCGGTGCCACCGATTTCACAACAGGAAAAACAGTTTGCCACTTATTCTGTGTTTCTTCTGATCCAGCTCCACTCAATGAATCTTGTCCTCTACAAGCATCACATTTTTAACATTGCTTTGTGCTGTGACTGAAGGACCAAACCCATTCACGACAAATTCTAGAAGACCCTTCTTGGAAATTTATGTCAAAGGGGGAGAGAGAGATCACATCAAAGCTTATCACTTAGAGAGATCACATCAGAGAAAGAGAGTATCACCTCCACGGGGGAGAGGGGAGAGAAGAGAGATCTCGTGGGGAGAAAATACTCAAGTAGAAAGTATTTCTCAAGGATCCCAGATGCTTGGTGTTCAAGAGGAGAGATGCCACATGTCTTATTGAGGGAAAAGACATGTTCATATGTGCCTATTTGTATTAGCTAACTGCATTAGCCCTGTTATATATCTTTCACTCTGATTTTCTGTTCCCTATCTTCTCCCAGTATCCCATGCTAGATTCAGGGGGAGCAAGACTTCTAAGGGAAAGAAATCATTTAAATTCATTGCATATCTTTACTCTTGGGGACATGTCTAATCTAATGTGGTATTTAGTACTCAATCTCTACATGTCATCCCAGTCTTGGTATTCTAGTGGTTTCTTCTGTTTGCTCTGGCTAGTAGATGTACCTATGTTATCTAACCTTGTTTACGTAGGTTCATTCCATCCTAAGCCAACTCAAGACTACAAGGTAAGTATATGCATCACAATCATGCGTATGAGGAATTCTTGCTGATGTACATACTGTTTGCAAGAAGGACTCATGAGCATGAAGGTATTTTCTTTAATAGTCTTTGCTCTGATGCATATGGCCAAGATACATGTAACACATTGCCTACTCTATCATGGTTATGCTCTCACATGCTTTTATATTCCATATTCACATGATTGCATACATGTAGGCGGAGCCTATGCTTGTTACATGTCTTTCCAAAGCCTTACTTGCTATTCTTCATATCTTTATCATGATGTATGTTGTCATCAATTACCAAAAAGGGGGAGATTGAAATCACAAGTTCTCCCTAGGTGGTTTTGGTAATTAATGTCAACATATCTCTTGTTGGACTAACACTTTTATCTAGTATGTTTTAGATAAGTTCAACAATGGAGTGGCATGGACTAAAGGATGTGGGAACTCCTTCTAGATGCTAAGGACAAAGGATTGGCTCAAGCTTCAAGCTCAAGACTCTTCAGTTTACATTTTAGTGATCCAAGATCACATTGAGTCTATAGGAAAAGCCAATACTATCAAGAAGGGATGAGGTGTTGCTTAATGAGTTTCTTGCTCCACAGTGCTTAGTGATATGCTCCAAAACCCTCAACTACTTTCCCACTTCCACGCATATGACCCTAAACCCAAAGTCTAACTCGGCCCCACCGATTCTTTCTATCCGACGCCACCGAGTCCGAATGTCATAGCCACTGCCACAAACCCTAGGCAAATCGGTCTTACAGATAGGGATCTCGGTCTCACCGAGATGGGATTGTAATCTCTCTGTGTATGTCCATTACCAAAATCAGTCTCACCGAGTTTGAGCAATCGGTACTACCGAGATTACAATGCAAACTTCCTGGTTGACTCATTACCAAAATCGGTTCTACCGAGTTTGTGTAATCGGTCCAACCGAGTTTGCCTGACCAACTCTCTGGAAAGCTTATTACCAAAACCGGTCTCACCAAGTTTGTGTAATCGGTCTCACCGAGATTACGTTATGCCCTAACCCTAACCATATCGGTCCTACCGAGTTGCATGTCGGTCCCACCGAAAATCCTAACGGTCACTAGATTTACTAAATCGGTCCGACCGAGTTTGTTGATTCGGTCCCACCGAGTTTGGTAGATTGTGTTTAACGGTTAGATTTTGTGTGGAGGCTATATATACCCCTCCACCTCCTCTTCATTCGTGGAGAGAGCCATCAGACTGAACCTACACTTCCAAAGATACATTTTTCGAGAGAGAACTACCTACTCATGTGTTGAGGCCAAGATATTCCATTCCTACCATATGAATCTTGATCTCTAGCCTTCCCCAAGTTGCTTTCCACTCAAATCTTCTTTCCACCACATCCAAATCCCATGAGAGAGAGTTGAGTGTTGGGGAGACTATCATTTGAAGCACAAGAGCAAGGAGTTCATCATCAACGCACCATTTGTTACTTCTTGGAGAGTGATGTCTCCTAGATTGGCTAGGTGTCACTTGGGAGCCTCCGACAAGATTGTGGAGTTGAACCAAGGAGTTTGTAAGGGCAAGGAGATCGCCTACTTCGTGAAGATCTACCGCTAGTGAGGCAAGTCCTTCGTGGGCGATGGCCGTGGTGGGATAGACAAGGTTGCTTCTTCGTGGACCCTTCGCGGGTGGAGCCCTCTATGGACTCGCGCAACCGTTACCCTTCGTGAGTTGAAGTCTCCATCAACGTGGATGTATGATAGCACCACCTATCAGAACAAAGCTAAAAACATCCGTGTCTCCAATTGCGTTTGAATCCTCCAAAACCCTTCCCTTTACATTCTTGCAAGTTGCATGCTTTACTTTCCGCTGCTCATATACTCTTTGCATGCTTGCTTGCTATGTATTGTGAATGTTAAACTTGTGCCTAAACTCCACTTAAACTTAAAGATCTTAAAAACTGCAACTTTGGTACTTAGTGTCTAATCACCCCCCCCCTCTAGACACCTCTTCTCAAGGTCCTACACATTTTCAAAGATATTTCAGTAGGTGTCAACTTATTCAAGTCAAGTCTACGATATAAAGAGAGAGGCATAACACTAACACCGGCTCCAAGATCACATAAAGCAGTTTTAACATAATTTCTCTTAATGGAGCATGGTATAGTAGGCACTCACGGATCTCCAAGTTTCTTTGGTATTCCACCCTTAAAAGTATAATTAGCAAGCATGGTGGAAATTTCAGCTTCCGGTATCTTTCTTTTATTAGTAATGATATCCTTCATATACTTAGCATAATGATTTGTTTTGAGCACATCAGTTAATCGCATACGCAAAAAGATGGGTCTAATCATTTCAGCAAAGCGCTCAAAATCCTCATCATCCTTTTTCTTGGATGGTTTCGGAGGAAAAGGCATGGGTTTCTGAACCCATGGTTCCCTTTCTTTACCATGTTTCCTAGCAACAAAATCTCTTTTATCATAACATTGATTTTTTTATGGGTTATCAAGATTAACAGCAGGTTCAACTTCCACATCATTATCATTACTAGGTTGAGCATCATCATGAACATCATCATTAATATTTTCACTAGGTTCATGTTCATTACCGGATTGTGTTTCAGCATCAGACATAGAGATATCATTTGGATTCTCAGGTGGTTCAGCAATAGGTTCACTAGAAGTTTGCAAAGTCCTATCATTTTCCTTTTTCTTCCTTCTAGAAGAACAAGGTACATCAATATTATTTCTCTAAGAATCTTGCTCGATTGTCTTAGGGTGGCCTTCAGGATACAAAGGTTCCTAAGTCATTCTACCAGTTCTAGTAGCCACTCTAACACCATAATCATTTTTCTTACTATTCATTTCATCAAGCACTTCTTTCTGAGCTTTAAGTACTTGTTCTACTTGAGTGGTAACCATAGAAGCATGTTTACTAACAAGTTTAAGTTCACCTCTAATATTAGCCATATAATCACCCAAGCGTTTAATCATAAAGGTATTCTGTTTTAATTGTCTACCAAAATAAGCATTAAAGTCATCTTGCTTAAACATAAAGTCATCAAACTCATCCAAGCACTGACTAGCAATTTTAGTAGGAGGGACTTCAGCTTTATCATATCTATAGAGCGAATTTACCTTTACTACCTGTGTCGGGATATCGGGATCAGGAGGTTCTTCAGTGAATAAGGAATTGAGATCATATACTTCTCCAATAGGCGGTAAATTAAGACCGTGTATTTCTTCAATAGGAGGTAAATTCTTAACATCTTCAGCTTAATACCTTTTTCTTTCATAGATTTCTTTGCCTCTTGCATATCTTCGGGACTGAGGAATAGAACACCTCTCTTCTTCGGAGTTGGTTTAAGAATAGGCTCAGTAATTGGCTCTGGAGTTGGCTCAGGAGGTGGCTCGGGAGGTGCCTGATACGTCTCCGTCGTATCTACTTTTCCAAACACTTTTGCCCTTGTTTTGGACTCTAACTTGTATGATTTGAATGGAACTAACCCGGACTGACGCTGTTTTCAGCAAAACTGCCATGGTGTTGATTTTTGTGCAGAAAATAAAAATTCTCGGAATGTCCTGAAACTCCACTAACACCTTAGAAAAATAAAGAAAAATCCTCAAAAGATGAAGACCGGGGCCCACACCTGCTCACGAGGGGGCGCGCCGGCGCGTCCCCTACCTCGTGGGCCCCTGGTGGCCCTCCGACGCCAACTCCAACTCCATATATTGGCTTTCAGGGAGAAAAAAATCAGACAGAAGAAATAATCGCGTTTTACGATACGAAGCTACCGCCAAGCCCTAATCTCTCTCGGGAGGGCTGATCTGGAGTCCGTTCGGGGCTCTGGAGAGGGGGATTCGTCGCTGTCATCATCATCAACCATCCTCCATCACCAATTTCATGATGCTCACCGCCGTGCATGAGTAATTGCATCGTAGGCTTGCTAGACGGTGATGGGTTGGATGAGATTTATCATGTAATCGAGTTAGTTTTGTTAGGGTTTGATCCCTAGTATCCATTATGTTCTGAGATTGATGTTGCTATGTGTAAGTGCATCTAGTGCCACCCCTAGTTGGTTTTGGAGTATTGACGACAAAGTTGGTTGAGGGACTAATGCATTTGTGAGAATTGCAGGATAACGCAGGTAGTGTCCCTCATTGATTCGGTTTACCTACCGGAGATGACCCCTAAAAATGTATGAAGACATTGAAGACAATGGTGGTATGAGAAGATATTCATATTGAAGACTATGACATGAGAAGACATTACGTGAAGACTATGGAGCACGAAGACTGTGTGGTTTCGCTATTTCCTTTTCTTCTTTGTTGAGTCATAGGAACCACCATACTGTTAAGTGGGGTCCAAGTGAACTAAGTCAGTGTGACTGAAGTGATGCTCAACTCAAATCCTATGTCTTTGAGCGGAGACAATGAGAGCAAATCTTATCCAGAGCTGGATGAGTCAGCTTTGCTTGTAGCCCAAGTAAAGTTGCCGCGTGTGTTTGAAATCTGACCGTTGGAACACGTGTCAGTTCCTTAGTGACCCAGGGTCATTTTGGACAAATCAGGTTGGGTTGCCTAGTGGCTATAAATAGCCCACCCCCTACACCATAAATTGGTGGCTGCTCAGAGTTTGTGCACGACTTTTGTCGTTTGAGAGCAACCCACCTCGAAGCATTTGAGAGAGAAATCCTTGCGAGGACAAAGCCCAAACACCCAGAGCCAAAGAGTGTTAGGCATCATGAAGTCTTTTCATCTGTGTGACCAAGACTTATTACACTTGAGGACTATGAATCCTCCGGCCGGTTAGGCGTCGCGTTCGAGCATCCAAGAGTCATTGTGGATTGCGGTGAACGAAGTCTGTGAAGGTTTGGAAGTCTCCCTTGAAGACTTACCAGAGTGATTGGGTGAGGACTGGGTGTCCTTAGCTCAAGGGGAATAAGGTGAAGACACGGTCTTCTAAGTTAAATCTCAGCCTCCCTAACCAGACGCACAGCTTGTCACAAAGAATTGAACTGGTCCAACAAATCTGTGTCTTCAACAATTATTGGTTCTATCCCTTCCCATCCTTTACTTAAGTTTGTCTTCGTGAAGTCATTGCCTATCTGTGTATCTGTTTGACTTCATTGCTTGACTACTACTGTTGATTGGCTTCATACTATCTTCCATCCTGATCCTTACTACTTAGCTGCTATTAGTCCTGTACTTTCACATCATTGCATACTTGACTATGGCTTGCTTAGGGTATTTTATCTTCCGCTGCATATCAATTAGGTCATTTCTGTTGTTTGTATTTGAAACTTCTAAGTTTTGAAGACTTTCATAAAAATCGCCTATTCACCCCCCGTCTAGTCGATACTAGCACTTTCAATTGGTATTAGAGCGAGGTACTCCCTTGTTCTGTGTGATTCGGTTTAACCACCTGGAGTTTCGGCTATGTCGACTGCAGGGATAATCAAGGTCTCCGCTGCTTGCCCCGTGTTCGATGGAACTGAATATCCCTACTGGAAGAATAAGATACGTATGCATCTTGAAGCCATTGATGTCGACCTCTGGTATGTCGTCAAGAATGGCGTTCCCAAAACTGGTGAAGGTGTTACCCCCACTGATGTCAAGAAGTTCATTCAACTGGACTCTACTGCAAAGAACATCATCTGTGGTCATCTGACCAAAGGACAGTATGGCCGTGTGAGTGCTCTGGAAACGTCGAAGCTAGTCTGGGACTGGCTATCCAAGGTCAACGAAGGCGTCTCAACCAAGAGAGATTAAAGAATTAGTGTTCTTCGCAACCTCTTCAACCGCTTCGAGAGAAACGACAATGAAAATGTCCAGCTCACGTTTGATCGCCTCACTCACATCACAAATGAACTTCAAGCTCTTGGTGCAACTGAGATTACCAAGCATGAAATCGTCAAGACATTGCTAAGATCACTTGACAGCTCCTTTGACACCCTTGCCCTCATGATACAAGAACGTCCTGACTTCAAGTCACTCGATCCGTCTGATATACTTGAGAGGCTCAACATACATGAGTTCCAGCTATCCGAGAAAAGAGATATTTATGGCCCAAACTATGGCCGAACTCACGCTTTGAAGGCAAAAGTTGTTTCCTCATCGAAGAAGAATCATCGCGATTCAAGATCCTCAAGACATTGGAAAGGAACTTGCTATGCTTGTGAAGAAGTTCCAGAAGTTCACTAAGAAGAAAGGCTTCATAAAGTCTTCACGATCCAGCTCAAGGAATGATGAAGCTTCCACCCATGACCACAAGAAGAGAACCTGCCACAAGTGCAAGAAACCTGGTCACTACATATCTGAGTGTCCACAGTGGGACAATGAGAAGAAGAAGAAAAGCAAGGAATATGATTCTGATGACAAGAAGAATAAGAAATCCTCAAAGTCTTCTAAGTCTTCTTCCAAGTCTTCATCGTACAAGAAGAGCTCATCTGGCAAGGCTCGTGCTTTTGTTGGCAAGGAAATGGATTTAGAGGAGGAGTCTGCTTCTGATGAGGCGGAGGTGGAGTCTGGAGAGGAGTCTGACCCTGGCGTTGCAAGTCTGGCTCTAGCCACAGCCTATGTCGCCAAGTCCATCTTCAACACTGAAGACAATGACTTCCACACCAACGCTGAAGCTAATGACGAAGATGATCCTACTCCCACCTACTGCTTCATGGCACGTGGTGCCAAGGTAAAATCACGCGATGCTTACTTTCAAACTTCAAGTGAAGATGACTCTGATTGTGAATCTAAACCCAGCTACAACACACTTGCTAAAATTGCAACTGAACAACAAAAGGCTATGAACATACTCAAAAACTGTTAGACAAAAGCGATGACCTGTTGGACGCTGAAATGACACGTTCACAGTCCTTAGTTGATGACATAAAAAATCTTCATGCTAAGTACCAAGAACTTGAAGGTCGTCATGAAACGCTCTCAACTAGTTATGAAAGGCTCTCCTATGATTATCTTCAAAGGAAACAAGAGCTTGAGAAATTGAGAGTGGCTCATGAAGATCTTCAAAAACTGAATGAGTCACTTCGCGCTCAACAGATCAGTCCCGCTCAGGATGGATTTGAACCACCATGTCTAAAATGCATTGAGCGTGATAACGCTACATCTGTTCTTTGAATGTTCCACTCATCGCTATTGTTTCATTGTCTTCACCTCTGATGTGGTTACTAACCCCTCTGCGGAGGATACCCTTCTTGCATTGCCGATGAAAATGCTATGTTGAAGACATTGCTTGAAACAGGATGTACAAAAGTTTGAAGGACATCGACTCTCGTGATGTCCTCAAAAGCGATTCTGAACGAAACCCTAGGAAAGAGGGTGTTGGGTTGAGAGGAAAATGAATGTTGATGGCTCGTCTTTCGAAGCCCGGCGGTACCCCAAAACCACATGGGTTCTTGCAAAGGAACCTTGAGAGATCCATCCACTTTATCTGGCTTTACTGTGCTAATCCTATTATCATTGATGAATCCTTTGATGCTAACTATAAGCTGTTCAAAAATCGAATGGTGAAGTGTTTGCGGTACATTGGTACTAAGCTGCAGGAATGGACCACCTACGAAGAAGATCTGGGTACCTAAAAGTACATTGAGAATCTTCATGTGAATGTCATCATGACACCACCAATGAAGAAGACAAACCCTGACCTATAGCTTCATGTGGCCCAAAGGCTTCATACATGATCTGAGACTCACATGAGTCACCCTAACGCCAATGTTTTGCAGGAAATCATGCTCGGACTTATGAATATGAGTGTGTATCTTGAACCGCTATGTTCATAGGACTAAGAACTTTTTGCTTATTCATATGAGTATCATTCATCTCTGTAAGGCTATTTGCTAGGGCTTCAAAGCCAAAATTCTCAGATGCTGCACTTAGACTCATTGCTTCTAAGCCACCATCGAAGATGTGGGTGGCAAAGAAGAACTAACTCTCTTTTGCGAATCACGGTCTCCACCCGCAATCAATGGCGTCCGATACTATTGTGGGGACCTAAAACACATTTAGGACGACGATAAAATGTCATCTGTATACTTCACATCCAGAATCGCTTATCGGTCATACTATATGTCCTAACTTTGGTATAAGCTGTGGCAGTCCCTATATGTGTCAAATGCTTATGCTTCACAACACTCTTGTGAAGCCTATCCTCCTAATCGCATCAGTAGGGTACATCACCAAAAGCTTGAGAATGGATTATGGACGGTGGATGCACAAATCATATGATTGGTGATCGAAGTCTTCTCATGGACTCAACTTACGTCCATCGACAAGAGTCACATCACGTTCTTGACCTTTGGTAAAAGCAAGGTATTGGGTCTAGGTAGAGTTGCAATCTCAAAGGATCAACACATGGATAAAGTGATGCTTGTTGAATCCCTTGGTTTCAACTTAATGTCTGTCTCAATGCTTTGTGACTTGAACATGATTGTGATATTTGGAAAATATCATTGCCTTGTACTAATGGAATCTGACAAATCTCTAGTCTTTGAAGGGTATCGAAATGATGATCTGTACATGGTAGATTTCTCAGCAGGACCACAGCTTGCCGTATGTCTTCTCACAAAAGCTTCAGAATGCTGGCTCTGGCATCGAAGGCTAGGACATGCTGGCATGAGGAACTTACACTCACTCATCAAGAAGAAGCATGTCATTGGCATCGAGGATGTCAAGTTCAAGAAGGATCATCGTGTGGTGCTGTGAAGTGGAAAGATGACAAGGGCAAAGCACCCTCGAAGACAATCATGACAACATCTCAACCCTTCGAGCTGTTACACATGGACTTATTTGGACCTACTCACTACTCCACCCTCACAACAACTGCTGTCTCTATGGCCGTCATTGTTGATGACTACTCAAGATACACATGGGTTCATATAATTCTTTACAAGACTGAAGTGCAAGATGTCTTCAAGCGCCGCAAATCGAGCAATGAACAACTATGGCGTGAAGATCAAGCACATCGAAGTGACAATGGCACTGAATTCAAGAAACTTGGACTTGATCGTATCTAGATACAATGGGAATCACTCATGAGTTCTCTGCTCCATACACACCTCGGCAAAATGGCATCGTTAAGCGCAAAAGCAGAACCCTCATTGAGATGGCTCGAACAATGCTAGATGAATACAAGACACCAAGAAAGTTCGGCACGAAGCTATTGATACAAACATGTCACATCATCAACCGTGTGTACATCCATAAGCTTCTGAACAAAACATCGTATGAGCTCCTTACTGGCAAGAAGCCAAACGTAAGTTACTTCAGAGTATTTGGAGCTAGATGCTGGATCAAGGATCCCCATCACAAGTAAAAATTTGCACCTAAGGCTCATGAAGGCTTCATGGTTGGCTATGGAAAGGATTCACACTCCTACAGAGTCTTCAACCTCTATCTCTACAAAATCGTCGAAACCGTGGATGTGAAATTTGATGAAACCAATGGTTCACAGAGAGAGATTCTGCCAAGTACACTAGATGAATTTCCTCCCAACGAATCTATCAAGCTGATGGGAACTGGTGAAATCATGCCCTCTGAAGCATAGCCTGAAGAGGAACTTATCATCTCTGCACCAAATCAACCTGAAGACAATGCTCATACCAAAGACAACTGTCGGTGTCAAAACCGGCGGATCTCGGGTAGGGGGTCCCGAACTGTGCGTCTAGGCAGATGGTAACGGGAGACGAGGGGCACGATGTTTTACCCAGGTTCGGGCCCTCTCGATGGAGGTAAAACCCTACGTCCTGCTTGATTAATATTGATGATATGGGTAGTACAAGAGTGGATCTACCACGAGATCAAGGAGGCTAAACCCTAAAGCTAGCCTATGGTATGATTGCTATAATGTATGTTGTCCTACGGACTAAAGCCCTCGGTTTATATAGACACGGAGGAGGCTAGGGTTTACAGTCGGTTACAATGGTAGGAGATCTACATATCCGCATCGCCAAGCTTGCCTTCCACGCCAAGGAAAGTCCCATCCGGACACGGGACGGAGTCTTCAATCTTGTATCTTCGTTGTCTTGGAGTCCGGCGGACGATGATAGTCCGGCTGTCCAGACACCCCCTAGTCCAGGACCCTCAGTAGCCCCTGAACCAGGCTTCAATGACGATAAGTCCGGCGCGCATAATGTTCGGCATTGCAAGGCGTCTAGAGAAGATCATGAACACCAGGATAGTGTCCGGCTCTGCAAAATAAATTCCACATTCCACCGTAGAGAGAATAAAATGTACACCAGTCCAATCTGGCGGCGTATTATGCGGCGTGACATCACACCGCTACCAAGCCTTTGTTTGAATCGTTTTTACTATACCACCTCGGCACGTTTAGCGGCGGTTTCCTTGGCACGTCTTGTCGAGCGAGATCGTGTTCCCCTTATTCGGATTCTCATCAATGCGTGCGTGGGTAACCCAACCGTGCCCGTCGCCACGCCTCCTCCATCGAAGGTGAATCGAGCAGTCACGAGACGACCCTTGGTATTTTTCCCTTTATAAGAGGACCAAGGACCGTTCCTTTTCTTCAATCTTGCATCGAATCTCCTTTCGCTCCTAGTTCCAGCACCAGAGCCCCAGATTCGAGCGCTGGATTCTCAACCATGTCCGCTCCGACCTCCATGGTCGGTGGATAGCCTCCTCCGTCCACGGAGGAGGACGGTCAAAGCTGCGGAGGCCAAGCACTGGCCCCACGAGATTTCAGACTGGGTTGCTCGCCCAAGGGCAGGCCGTGCCCGCCCGAGCCCGGTGAGTATGTTGTCTTCGTACCCCACCTCCGTCGGGGTTTAGGCTTCCCGACGGACCCCTTCGTGAGAGGGCTCATGTTCTACTACGGGCTGGATTTTCACAATTTGGCTCTGGAGTCCATCCTCCATGTCTCCGCATTCATCATCGTCTGCGAGGCCTTCCTCCGCGTCACCCCCCACTTCGGCCTGTGGCTGAAAACCTTCAATGTGGAGCCGAAGATGATCGGGGGGCGTCAAGCGGAGTGCGGCGGGGCGGCCATAAGCATAAGGGCCGATGCCCCGTGGCCTAAGGGTTCCTTCCGAGAGGAACTCAGACTGTGGCAACAGGAGTGGTTCTATATCGCCGCTCCGAAGGGCAGCAAGCAAAAGCCGCTGCCTTCATTCCGCCCGGGACCTCCACGCCAACTGATGTCGTGGGTCAACCAAGGGCTCAATTGGGGGCCGTCCGAAGACGTGCCCTCACTGCAGGGCCGGATTCGAGACCTCCAAGCGAGGGAGATCAATCTGGTCGTGGTGATGCAGTAATGCTAACCAGCGTCTCCGCGCCGCAAGCGCCGTCCTCTCCGTCTATGGGAGTTCAACCGGAGGGACCTCGAATTCTCCAACACTTCATGGGTGCAACACCCGTGGAGATGTCTGAGTTGTTCTTGGACCGCGGTGGCGTGTCGGAATTGACCGAGGGCGAGGCCTAAGCCGCAATCGCCCGGATACTCAGGTAAATAGCTCAGAGTCCGGACGTTTTATTTATCTGCTTTTCTAGGGTTCGCCTCCTGACCCATAACTTTTCACAGGAGTGGGTAGCGCGATTGAAGCTGATAAGGTGTCCGGCTCCCCTCCCAGAGACCGCACTGGAGCCCGTGCTGGTCAGAATGTTGGAGGCCGTGCCCGTAAAAGGGGGCGATGGGAAAGATAAAGGAGCTATTGCTTCGCCCAAAGGGGCGTCTGAAGAGGGGGGAATCAAAAACTCCTCCTTCCAGGGGGAGAAGAGGACTGCCTCCGAAGATCCGGAGGCCAAAGCCCTTAAACGGGGGAAGAGATCTTCACCGGGGGGGTCCGATGTCTAGGGAGAATCCGGACGTACAATCATCACCAAAGGATCAGCCCTCCAACGAGCCGTGAGTATGAAAAGGGGAGTTCATTAGTAAGGAAATACCTCCATTTGTGCTTCTGTGGGTGACCAAAATTTTTATCTTGCAGTTCGGATTTGCAGCCTTCGCAGATGAGTTAAATCTTCGGGACCTTCTTCCGGAGATGATGGAGAGCGAACGCCCGTCGCTGCGCGCCGTCGAGTAGGGCAGACGAGCTCAAATATCGTCACGAGGTGTCCCCGAGTCCGAAGGGGCGGAGAGTTGGCGCCCGCTAGTGTCCGGCGGAGAGGCAAGAATCTTTGGAGAGGGTGTCCATCTCGAGAAGATCACCGTGCGTTGATGCGTATGGTGATTGGAAGGATTTCGTCCGCCGAGAGCGGATTGCGTGATGCCGCTACGAGTTTGCTGGCGGGATTTGAGGTATGTGAAAATGGCGCACCTGTTTTTTTTGGCCGTTTTGCACATAAAAGTGCGCCCTGTATAGGTAGTAGCCCCTGAGACTCGGTAGGTTGTCGAAAGCGACAGCTTGCCGAGGATCAAAATCGCAAGTAATGAATGTCGCCGTTCCTATGCAGGTGGCGGATAGTCCGAGGGCTGGCCGGACTAGTGGGGTTGCCGAGTTAATGCGGCAACTTGACGTGGCGGATGCGGACATCGCACTTGTCAACTGGCGACTTGACCAGTCGCAAGGTACATGAGTTCTCCACAGTCGCTTTATTAAGGGGGTCAAAGCCCTCCTTTGATAAATTAAATGTTGTTATACAGACGGTGCTGCTGCAGTGGAGAGCCTTCGGGCCGAAATTGCTCAAGCTAAGGAGCAAGCCCGAAGGTGTGACGCGGCTGCCTCGAGGGCGGCCGAGGAGTTGAAAGCCGAAAGGGCTGCTGCTTGCCCTAGCGGGGAAGAGGTGGCGAATTGGCCGTGAAAGTAAAAGATCTTGCCGACCGCAATGAGGCTCTTGAAAAGGAGCGCTTATCGGAGCGGAAGACTGAGGAAGGCCACCGCCGAGGTTAAAGATGCCGCTTGGCAATGCGGGCCATGAAGGAGAGCTGCGCCGGGCCGGGATATCGTGGCTGGCAAGCCTTTTTCTGCTGCGTCGCGGTTTATGGATCAAAAGTATGCTCAATTTGATCGGCTGTGGAGTCCGAAGGATCCGTATATGGACTTAGCGGCAAGTGCGGCTGATGCCGTTGAGCACTTCCGGAGCCAGAAGGATCACAAGACGGAAGAGCTATTTTGGTCTCAATTCCATAGTCCGGATCGCTCACTTCCGTTGACCGACCGGTTGGCCGAATGGGCCGAGCTAAATAGATTATCCGGACTTGCCATGACTGACATCGTGGCTCATGTCTGGCCAGAGAGGCCCAAGGCGACGAGCTACTTCGGCTTACTACAGCAATTCCTTGGAGCGGTGCCGCATATCAAGGAGATGAAGCGGTCGGCCTGCATCGAAGGCGCGCGGATGGCTCTTGCCCGCGTGAAGGCGCATTGGACAGAGATGGATGCCACCGCTGTTGCTGCCCAGGGTTCGGATGAAAGCCGGCTCCCCGCCGAGCACTATTTCGGGGAAGTTATGCGTGGTGCTCGTGTAATAGAGTCGCAGTGCTCAAAAAATGTCACGTTCAAATGAACGTTTTAGCTTGTAAAACGATGATTATGCTATAACTGCTTTTTATACTTGTGCGTCCCAAGTAGTAAAACTTCTCCTATGCGGCCGTTTACGTATACATTTGTATAACCTGAAAGATTGCAGTCTTCGGCTTCAGCCCCCACGCACAAGGTGCGGGGGTGTTCGCAAAAATAGCGCGTGTTCACACTTAATCCGACGTCTCGGTCCTGTTTAGGAGGTGGTAGCATAGCAAACGAGGCAATCCGGACTATAATGCTTTATCACTTTCACTTAGCCAGTGGAGTTCGAGGGTGGGGCTACGATATAGCCCCTGGGGGCACCGCACTTCTCCGATTTCGGGGCGCGTGTGTGCCTGACCGGGAAACGGTCCTTCGTTAAAGCGGGGAATTCTAAGCATTCCGGTAGTCGATCGAGTGGTTGACCAGTCTCTCGCTATATCATGACAGTTAGTTTTCGGCTTTCTCTCGAGGTGCTCGCCAAATTAACCGGGGCACAATCGCAGAGTTCTCTTGGTGCGCGTTAGCCGATGATACTGAGCGTAAGGCAGCAAAACACGAGGAGCCGCAAACCCAACATTTGACCAAAGACATGATTCGAGCTGATGCATATAATGCCTAATCTCGAGACGCCGAACAGTCCCTAAGGTGTTCGGTCTTTATGATAATGGGCAGAATAATGCCCTAAGCCCCTAGTGTCCAGGTACGGGCATGGTCTTTTGACGCGGCCGATGCCAAAACGTCAGGCTCCGCTTTGGTTATAGGAAGAAACCAAGGAGAATAACAACAAGAGACGAGAAAAAGGTTTACGCAGGTCTTAATCTGAAAAGAATCTCATAGCGGGTCCCTCGCACGTCTGCGCTGTGTCTCCGTTGTGCCGTTATCATGGGACGGGTATGCACGTTGTTCATCTCAGTAAAAAGAGAGGAACGCTTAGTTTGAAAACAATTCGATGCGAAAAAAGGTATGTGTGAAAGAAAAATATGAATAAGCAAAGCGGGGTTTGAATGAACCCGCGGTTGTTTGTGCGCGCAGCCCCTTGTGAAGGGGTGTGCGGCTAGGGAGCCCCTAGCCTACTGATGTTGGACTCGTCTATCCGTGTCCGGGGTCTTTGGGTGACCCTCGCACTGAGATGATGCCACACGGACCGGGCATCTTGAGTGTAAGAGACGCGTAATGTGGTATGGCGTTGAAACGGACAAAAGCCTTTCGTCCCAAGAGTGCTTGATATCCACTTTTGAATGGGACGATATGAAAAATTAGTTTTTCGCGCCGAAAGTTGTTCGGTGATCCGAACACGACTTCTAGTAATAGGGAGCCTGTGCACTTGGCATAAGGGCCTGGCGTCACTCCTTTGAAGGAAGTGCGGCTGTGTCGAATTTTGGTAGGGTCTATCCCCATCTTGCGGATTGTGTTTGAATCTGCGAGGTTTAAGTCGCTGCCTCCGTCCATTAGGACTTTAGTAAATTGTAATCCGTCGATTATGGGATTCAATATCAGGGCAGTCCGTCCCGCGTTTCGAACGCTTCTGGAATAGTCCAGGTGGTCGAAAGTGATTGGTTTTGATATCCAATCTCTATGGTCTACTGGGTTGGACCGTGCGAGGCTCTTTTTAGGAAGTGCCGCACTATTTTTCCGTATTATCACATGAAGTGAGTTTACTGCTTTGACCTCTTGTGGGAAATTCTTTTGTTTTCCGGTGCTCTGCTGGTGGGGTTTATCATCTTTGCTTGACGCGTCGAGCCCCTTGTGTTCGGCGTTTAGTCGGCCGGACTGTTTGAAAACCCAACAGTCTCGATGGGCATGGTTTGCAGGCCTTCCGGGGGTACTGTGGATTTGACATATCCGACCCAAAATCTTTTTTAAGCTGGACAGCTCATCGCCGTCATCCTTAAGAGGCGGTGTTTTGTTGTTTGGCCTCGAGCTTTTGAATCCGGCGTTGACTGCCGTGCTCTTTGGGCTTTTCTCTTGATTCGGTATTTGCTCTTTTTCGCGCCGTGATTTTCCGTTTCCATCTCTTATCTCGGATGTACTTGGGTCGCTGGTGCTGCATCTTGCTAGCCAGCTATCCTCTCCCACACAGAAGCGGGTCATGAGGCTTGTTACCGCGGACATTGTCCTCGGTTTCTCTTGGCTGAGGTGTCTGGCAAGCCATTCGTCTTGGACGTTGTGTTTAAAAGCTGCTAAGGCTTCGGCGTCCGGACAGTCGACTATTTGGTTCTTTTTAGTGAGGAATCTGTTCCAGAATTTGCGCGCTGACTCTCCGGGCTGTTGAGTTATGTGACTTAGATCATCTGCATCTGGAGGGCGGACATAAGTCCCTTGAAAATTTGCTCTAAACGCGTCCTCGAGCTCTTCCCAACTTCCCATAGTGTTTTCTGGGAGGCCTTTAAGCCAATGACGGGCTGGCCCTTTGAGCTTGAGGGGTAGGTATTTTATGGCATGGAGATCATCTCCTCTGGCCATGTGTATATGTAGTATATAATCTTCTATCCGACTCTGTGGTGCATTGTTCCATCGTGAGGCCTCTATGTTTATTGGTTTAAATCCTGCTGGGAATTCATGGTCCAAGCACCTCATTAGTGAAACATAGTGGGTGTCTGGCGCCTGTATTTGGGTGTGCCGCTATCTTTGGACACTTGACGTGTTGCCTTGCTTCTGGGGCCTTCTTCTTTGGCCCGTAGATGGACTGGCTGGGCCATCTGTCCTTCAAGTTCAGTGGTTGGTTTATGTGTGGCGCCGCTTTGAATTTGGCTCGTCATCCGACCGTCTATCCAACCAGCAGCCTCTTTATTTTTTATTTGTGGGGCTCTATGGCATCGCTCGCCGATTCTCGTAGCAGCTTGCGCCGGGTAGCTCTTTGATTGGTGGCCATTGCCGTATTTATCCGCGGTTTTGAGTACTTTGCTCCACCTCATTCTGAGTGTGTCTTCCGCTGTTTTGAGCTTCTGCTTTTCCTTCTTCAAGCTTCTTGCAGTGTTGACGAGTCTTTTCCGAAGGTTTTTACCTTCCGGCGGCGTGTCCGGCGTGAGATCGTCCGAACCGTCATTTTCGCCGGGCCTGGACTAATTATCTGACTCGTCCTGTTCGGACGGTTGCTTATCTGCATGTTCGTCGTCCACTTTTGTGCCCTGCTGTATTGCGGGGTCCTTAGGAGCGTTGTTGTTGTCGAGGCGGGGCTTAGGGTGGCGTCTGCGCTGCCGTTTTGGTTGTTTATCGGCGGGGTTATCCTCTGTCGCGGCCCGTTGGTCCTCGTTATCGCTCTCTTTTGGGGTATCCACCATGTATATGTCGTATGACGAGGTGGTCCTCGCGTGCCCTATAGGCGTTGTTTCTTGTTCGTCTCCGGCGTCGTCATCTATACCGTCGATGTCTTCGGAGCCGTAGTCTAGCATGTCGGTTAGATCGTCGACAGTGGCTACAAAGTGGGTGGTGGGTGGGCTCTGAATTTCTTCGTCGTCCGTATCCCAACCATTCGGCCATAGTCCGCCAGGCTCTCCGATAACGAGAGATGCTTTAGTGAATTCAGGATGTCGCCAAAAGGCGTAGTATTGGAATATGTCCGCCGCGGTGAATTCCATAACCGACGCCCAATCCGATTTGGTTGGTAGGGGTGGGAGGTTGAGTCCGGCAAGGAGTCGGCACCTCGGAATCACGAGTTTTGCGAGGGACAAGATTAGTGTTCGGCTCCATCGCCGTGGAAGTTGAAGCCGCCCGGCGGTGTCCATCCACCGATCCTCTATCTGGCAATCGGCTCCGGACTAATGGCGGAGCGGATTCGCAGCGCCACCAAGGCACTGTTCGGGCGGCGAGCTAGATCATGCCCATCGCAAAGGCTGGCGCGCTAGGCTGTGGCTCGAGTCCGTCGAAGATCAAGTCTCCGCGACATCGGCCGTGAAGTTTAAACCGAATCGACTGACGGCCGGGCGTAGCTTCGATCTGCTCGGATGACCTACTATGTGTTATGATCCGGCAACCCGAAGTGACAATAATGGGACCACTCCGGTGATGACCATAGTTTGAGGAGTTCAAGTATTCACTATGTGCTAATGCTTTGTTCGGTTCTCTATTAAAGGAGGCCTTAATATCCCTTAGTTTCCAATAGGACCCGCTGCCACGGGAGGGTAGGACAAAAGATGTCATGCAAGTTCTTTTCCATAAGCACGTATGACTATATCTGAATACATGCCTACATTACATTGATGAGCTGGAGCTAGATTACGTGTCACCCTATGTTATAATTTGTTACATGACGAACCACATCCGGCATAATTACCCATCGCTAATATGGTGCCTCTGAGTTTTCCATATCTTGGTTTACACTTATTTACTTTTACATTTACTCTTGTTACAATCACTACAAAATACCAAAAACATTACTTTTGCTGTCTTTACTTTTGTTACCGTTACCACCACTATAATATTACTTTGCTACTAAACACTTTGCTGCAGATACTAAGTTTCAGGTGTGGTTGAATTGACAACTCAGCTGCTAATACTTGAGAATATTCTTTGGCTCCCCTTGTGTCGAATCAATAAATTTGGGTTGAATACTCTACCCTCGAAAACTGTTGCGATCCTCTATACTTGTGGGTTATCAGTGCCCAATTATTTTCATTTGTCAACATATTGTTCAATAGAATTTCAGCTTCATCCGGTGTTCTTTCCCTGAAAAGAGAACCAGCACAACTATCCAGGTAATCTCTGGAAGCATCAGTTAGTCCATTATAAAAGATATCAAGTATTTCAGGTTTCTTAAGAGGATGATCAGGCAAAGCATTAAGTAACTTTAGAAGCCTCCCCCAAGCTTGTGGGAGACTCTCTTCTTCAATTTGCACGAAGTTGTATATTTCCCTCATAGTAGCTTGTTTCTTATGAGCAGGGAAATATTTAGCAGAGAAGTAATAAATCATATCCTGGGGACTACGCACAACCAGGATCAAGAGAATTAAACCATATCTTAGCACCACCCTTTAATGAGAATGGAAATATTTTGAGTAAATAAAGGTAGCGCGATCTCTCATCATTAGTAAACAGGGTGGCTATATCATTTAACTTAGTAAGATGTGCCACAACAGTTTTAGATTCATAGCCATAGAAAGAATCAGATTCAACCAAGGTAATTACATCTGGATCAACAGAAAATTCATGATAATCCTTATCGGGAACACAGATAGGTGAAGTAGCAAAAACAGGGTCGGGTCTCATTCTATCTCTAAGAGATTCTTTACTCCATTTAACTAGCAGCCTATTAAGTTCGTATCTATCCTGGCAGGCAAAAATATCTGCAGAAGATTCCGCATCAAAAAGATAACCCTCAGGAATAGCAGGCATATTTTCATCATCACTCTCATCATCGTATTCACATTCAATAATTTCTCTTTCTCTAGACCTAGCAATTTGTTCATCTAGAAATTCACCAAGGGGCACAGTAGTATCAAGCATAGAAGTAGTTTCATCATAAGTATCATGCATAGTAGAAGTGGCATCATCAATAACATGCGACATATCAGAATTCATAGCAGTAGCAGGTTTAGGTGTCGCAAGCTTACTTATAACAGAAGGTGAATCAAGTGCAGAGCTAGATGGCAGTTCCTTACCTCCCCTCGTAGTTGAGGGCAAAATAGTAGTTCGATCATCTTTCAAGTTCTTCATAGTGTCCAGTAGATATAAATCCCAAGTGACTCAAAGAATAGAGCTATGCTCCCCGGCAACGGCACCAGAAAAAGGTCTTGATAACCCACAAGTATAGGGGATCGCAACAGTTTTCGAGGGTAGAGTATTCAACCCAAATTTATTGATATGACACAAGGGGAGCCAAAGAATATTCTCAAGTATTAGCAGCTGAGTTGTCAATTCAACCACATCTGGAAACTTAGTATCTACAGCAAAGTGTTTAGTAGCAAAGTAATATGATAGTGGTGGTAACGGTAACAAAAGTAAAGACAACAAAAGTAATGTCTTTGGTATTTTGTAGTGATTGTAATAGTAGCAACGGAAAAGTAAATAAGCAAGAACCAGTATATGGAAAACTCGTAGGCACGGGATTAGTGATGGATAATTATCTTTGGATGTGGTTCATCATGTAATGATCATAACATAGGGTGACCTGTAACTAGCTCCAATTCATCAATGTAATGTAGGCATGTATTCCGTATATAGTCATACGTGCTTATGGAAAAGAACTTGCATGACATCTTTTGTTCCACCCTCCCGGGGCAGCGGGGTCCTATTGGAAACTAAGGGATATTAAGGCCTCCTTTTAATAGAGAACCGGAACAAAGCATTAGCACATAGTGAATACATGAACTCCTCAAACTATGGTCATCACCAGGAGTGGTCCCGATTATTGTCACTTCGGGGTTGCCGGATCATAACACATAGTAGGTGACTATAGACTTGCAAGATAGGATCAAGAACACACGTATATTCATGAAAACATAATAGGTTCAGATCTGAAATCATGGCACTCGGGCCCTAGTGACAAGCATTAAGCATAGCAAAGTCATAGCAACATCAATCTCAGAACATAGTGGATACTAGGGATCAAACCCTAATAAAACTTGACTTGATTACATGATAAATCTCATCCAACCCATCACCGTCCAGCAAGCCTACGATGGAATTACTCACGCACAGCGGTGAGCATCATGAAATTGGTGATGGAGGATGGTTGATGATGACGACGGCGACGAATCCCCCTCTCCAGAGCCCCGAACGGACTCCAGATCAGCCCTCCCGAGAGAGATTAGGGCTTGACAGTGGCTCTGTATCGTAAAACGCAATGATTTCTTCTCTCTGATTTCTTTCTCCCCGAAAGCCAATATATGGAGTTGGAGTTGGCGTCGGAGGGCCACCAGGGAGCCCACGAGGTAGGGGGGCGCTGTCGGTGTCAAAACCGACGGATCTCGGGTAGGGGGTCCCGAACTGTGTGTCTAGGCGGATGGTAACAGGAGACAAGGGACACGATGTTTTTACCCAGGTTCGGGCCCTCTCGATGGAGGTAAAACCCTACTCCTGCTTGATTGATATTGATGATATGGGTAGTACAAGAGTAGATCTACCACGAGATCAAGGAGGCTAAACCCTAGAAGCTAGCCTATGGTATGATTGTTGTAATGGTTGTTAGTCCCACGGACTAAAACCCTCCGGTTTATATAGACACGGGAGGGCTAGGGTTACAGTCGGTTACAATGGTAGGAGATCTACATATCCGTATTGCCAAGCTTGCCTTCCACGCCAAGGAAAGTCCCATCCAGACACGGGACGAAGTCTTCAATCTTGTATCTTCATAGTCTTGGAGTCCGGCGGACGATGATAGTCCGGCTGTCCGGACACCTCCTAGTCCAGGACTCCCTCAGTAGCCCCTGAACCTGGCTTCAATGACGATGAGTCCGGCGCGCATATTGTTCGGCATTGCAAGGCGGGTTCCTCCTCCGAATAATCCATAGAAGATTGTGAACACCAGGATAGTGTCCGGCTCTGCAAAATAAATTCCACATTCCACCGTAGAGAGAATAACATGTACATAAGATCAATCCGCTGACGTATTTCGTGGTATGACGTCACGCCACTACCAAGCCTTTACTTGAATCGTTTTTTATTATACCACCTCAGCGCGTTTAGCGAAGCGGTTTCCTTGGCACGTCTTGTCGAAGCAGAGATCGTGTTCCCCTTATCCCGGGATTCTCATCAATACGGACGTGGGTAACCCAACCGCGCCATTGATGGTGGCGCTTGGGAGATAAGCGAGTTTTACCAGGCCGGTGGGGACGCATAGTCTTCGTCCGCCTATATATAAGGGGATAAGAATCCACCCTTTCACCTACGCCTTCTTCCTCCTTTGCTTATCCATCTCCGCGCACTCGAGCTCCAGCGCCCAAGTTCGCACATCTCGTCTCAACCTTCTCCAGTCATGTCCAGAGCGGGAGGCAAGTGGTTGGCATCCACCATTAAGGAGGAGCACATCGAAAAGCTGCGCGGCGCCGGATACCTCTCCAGCGACATCGCGCACCGGCTGCTCGACAAGGGGCAGCTCATCCCCACCCCCAGGCCCCATGAGAGGGTCGTTTTCCTTCCCCACTTCCTCCGCGGACTGGGCTTCCCGTTGCATCCCTTTGTCTGGGGGCTCATGTAGTATTACGGCCTGGGTTTCCACGATCTGGCGCCAAACTTCATCCTCAACATCTCGGCGTTTATCATCGTGTGCGAGGCCTTCCTCTGCATCCAGCCCCACTTCGGCTTGTGGCTTAAGACCTTCAACATCAAGCCGAAGGTGTTTAAGGGCACTCAAGCGGAGTGCGGAGGCGCCATGTTGGGCAAGATGCCCAACGTCATCTGGCTCGAAGGGGTCTTCGTGGAGTCCGTCAAGGGGTGGCAATCGGGGTGGTTCTACATCACCGAGCCGCGCGACCCAAAATGGGCGGCAGCCCCCAAGTTTAGATCTGGTATCCCGATGCAGCTCACCTCCTGGAAAGAGAAGGGCTTGCTATGGGGTAGTTCGGAGGAGCTGACAGGACTCCAAGCCTGTATCCAGAAGCTGGTGAACAAGAAGCTCAGGCTTGTCAATGTGGTCCAAGTCATACTCATCCGCCGGATTCTCCCCTGCCAACAACGGGCATTTAAATTGTGGGAGTTCAATCCGGCATAGCACTAGGCATTGAGCGGGCTCTTCGACACGACGTACGAAGGCGCCTGGAGGGTGCTATTCAAGGGCGCCGAAGCTCCCGCATCCGCTACTGAAGATCGCGGATTTCACTCGCAGCGACCAGCTGACGAGGTAAGTGATTCTACCCCTTTACGGGACACTTGTTTTTAATAGTTTGACCCTATGCGGGTTTCAATCTTCCTTTTCCTTTGACAGGACTGGATGAAGAAGGCCAAGCAGATCATCTGCCCGGCTCCCATGCCGAAAACCCGTGAAGCGCCCGTCTAGCGGGGCTGCTGGTTCGGCACCGCATGTGGTGCGGAGAAGAAGGCCAAGAAGGAGGCCACGGGTACTCGAAGAAGTTCGGCGCCGGTGATATCGGACTCATCGTCCGATGGCTCGAGCGGACTCCTCGCCAAGACGAGGAGGAGAAGAGGACTCTCTCGGAGGAGGAGAGAGGAAGAGGAAGGCCTCCCCAGCGGGGGAGGCGAAGGGTCAAGAGGGAAGAACTATTCCCGGACAGCTCCGCCAACGCCAACGTTGGTGATGATGAGTGGCCCTCAAGGGCCAGGCCTCTGGCAAGATCGTAAGTATCCGGATTCCTGAATGATTTGTAATTTCTCTTTTGTGTCACATAGTGTCCTTCTAATGCCGCACTCTGCTGCAGTCCGCCGATGATGATCTCCCGCTTCGTCGGGGGGTCGTTAGCTCCGTCGGATGTAGATTCCATCCCGACTGCCTCCACCCCTCGCGCCGCTGAGGACGCCGAGGTGGGATCCCGGGAAGGGACCCATCAGGAGGAGGCTCTGGAGGAGCCGCAAGGCAGCCTCTCGGACTTTGTGCCGGACTCCACACCGGAACCTGCAGTGGTTCCGGAGTCCGGCAGGCGGCCCCTTCACAAGAAGGGCAATACCGTGATGCCGGCGGCCTCCGTCCAACCGGAGGCGCCGGACAACTTGTTGGAGGCGCTCAAAGGTGCTTCCATCGAGGAAGAACACCGCACTATCATGAGTGCGGTGATTCAGAAAGTTCAGCTCGCCAAGAGCGGGCTGACCGAAGCCTGCAGTAGCCTTCTAACAGGCTTTGAGGTAAGAAGTTAAAAATATGTAATGTAACACCGCATAGACAGTAGCCCCTGATGCTCGGTTTGGTGTTCGGAAAGAAAAGCCGGACTGAGGATCTAAAAAGATATACGCAGGGTTGCTAAAAATTATGTCAATATGGGTTTGCAGGCTGCGCTGCTGACCTCTGCCGCACTAACTGCGGAGGTCGGTGCTTTGAAGCAGGACCTCGAGCGGTCCGATCAAGAGCTCGGCCGTGCCAAGAAGCAGCTCGAGGACAAAGAAGGTGAGTAACACCTCCTTGAATAGTTACCTTACAGAAAAGGATTTAGGTTGCAATAAAAATAAAAAGGATAACGTGGGTACTGCAGGGGCCATGAACGAGGTGGCAACCCTGAAGGAGGCTGTATCCGCGGCCGAACGTAATGCGGCCGCGGAACGGACAGAGCGAGAGAAGCAGGAGGCGCGGGTGGCGGAGGTGCGGCAAGAGCTCCAGGCTCTCATGAAAAAGCATGAGAGTTTGGAGCGTGACTCAAAGACTCGAGAGTCCGAGCTTGCCTCGGCTCTCGAAAGTGCCAAAGCCGCCAAGGCCGATGCCCATAAGGCCCTTCAGGAGGTTGAGGATGTGAAGAAAATAGCGGCGGGTAAGGCATTTTTCATGCAAAGCAAGCATGTTAATGTAAACTACCTGACACTTACCCAGATTCGAAGCTCTCCAGGGGCGTTTGCAGATCTACCTTGCAGTGTGTCCGATGCCGCCGCATTCTACCGAGCCGAGGAGGGGAGCTCAACGGAGAAGGCCTTCTGGTCTCAGTACGCTGAGACCGGCCATCCGGTGCCCCCTAGCGACCAGCTGAAGCAGCTGGTCGAGCTCTACAAGGTAGCCGAGCAGGCCATGAAGGGCCTCATAGTCCGGCTGTGGCCTGGAGGGGCCATGCCTGGGAGCTACTTCGGCCTCGTGCGGCGGCTGGTGGATGCGTGCCCCTGGGTGGAGGTCATCAAGCGCTCCACCTGTATTGAAGGTGCTCGTCGGGCCCTTGCCCGCGCAAAGGTGCATTGGGGCAGGCTGGATGCGGAGAGGCTTATCACTGACGCGCCGCCAACGGGCAAGGAGTATCGTACGCCCGAGATGTACTATAAGACTGTCCTGAAGGGTGCCCGCAAGATTGCGGATGAGTTCCCCAGAGATGTAATTATTGAGTAGACTCGCTATGTGTTATGCTGTGCGCTGAAAACTTTGTTCATATGCGCTAAGCAACGCTTGTTTGATTTAAAATATTACCTTACGTGCGGGACGTTTATAAAATCGAGAGATGGCAAGTCGTCGGCTTCACCCCCATGCCACTAGTGCTTTGGGGTGTTCGGGATAAACTTGAGCACTCTTGTTCCCATTTTGGGTCCATCTAGGAGGCGCTCAACACAACGAACAAGGCAACCGGACTTATAATGCTTGAACACTCTCACTTAGCCATAGAATTCTATAATTTTAAATTTCGTGAAGCCCCTAGTATTCGAAAGACCGAGTTCGGGCGCTATCACGCCTTGGCGGACATTATCCGGTTCTTCGCTCAAGCGGCATAAGTCTTTAGGGACTCAAAAGACCTCTCGAACAGCGACCAGTCTCTCGCCTTATCATGACGATCAGTTTTAGCTTTCTCCGAGGCGCTCGCCCGGCTCAACCGGGCGCAATCGCAGTGGTTCTCCAGTGCCACCTTAGCCAATGAGCGGGCGTAAGGTACCAAGCGTGGGGCCGGGCAAACCCAACTATTGACCCAAGACATGATTGAGCCGATTCATATAATGCTATAAGTTCGGTGCGCACTTGTGAAAGTGTTGGACTTATCACACCATAAAGCGGGGAACATAAGCCCCTGGTGTATTCGGCCGTACCAAATTGTACGGATGCAAGATGTCGTTAATCTATATCTATACCTACTAATAAAGCAAGGTGTGTTTCTCCAAAGTTTTCATCCGTTCACCTATATTATTTTTTAGATTTTCTTAGTATCCAAGGTGGTACTATTTTCTGCTGAGCTCGGGTAAAATAATAATGACAAGCGGCCTCGGCCCGTCCAAGCACGCAGCCCATGCTCTGTCCGATCAAGTCGGCCCACCATCTAGCCCGTTTATAAAAAAAGCATGCCAAAATCTGCTTCTATCCTGAACTGAACTCAAGACCTTCAGTATAACACAACAGTGTCACGTCCAACTCAACCAGGAACTACTGTGTTGAGAAATTTGGGTAAGGCGTCTATTCAATTGGCGCACGCCTCTCACACATGGGCCAGCTTGGGCCGTCGCTCGTGGCCTTTTTTCAGGTCTCGCCCACGTGTGGCCGCCCGCTTGTGTAATGAAAATAGGATGTGTTTATCTTATATAGTACCACCTCGCTCTTTTACAGGCAATACAACCAATTTATAACAAAAAATATTCCGCACACTTGGCCAGGTAGTTGTTGCACGCTACCCTTATGGGCCGTCGGGCGGGCAAGTGGGCATACTGCTGCAAAATGAAGAAAACAAATAATCATCGTGGTGAAGAATGGAATGAAGGATCTCTGTATTAGGAGAATTACAGTTACCAACTATGCTAAGCATCTATTCACAACTACAATGAAAAGATTTAGAAAATGTATTATAGATGGAGGATGATAGGTTTCCACAATTTTTTTATGTGAGGTTTCCACAGTTTAATAGTCCCACCTCAGCTCTTTACATCAATTATTATCGATCGCTACCCGCAAGTGGCCCGGCAACAAGCAAGCGCGGAATCAACCAGAACGGAGGAGATGAATCCTTTAATAGTGAGCATACATGGATATTAATTGGAATAATCTGTGAGATTAAGACAAGCTATTGGAGAGCATAGTTATATAATTCTTCCGTTTAAATAAGACGGGATATGTGCTATCTGAGATATTACATAAGCACTAGAGATATTTTTGACAACACAAACTTTATTGTGTTATGTCCAGTGTTAATAGTTTATTTTTGATTAACATATCATTACTTCAAAATTGATGCCTAGGATTTTCACTATTAGAATACAAAAGATATGTCAGCTATGGGCTCCATGTCATTAGGATTCAATCAACATACGTACATAAATTTAAACCGGTTCTTTGCCATTGTTCTACAAATTAGGTGTACAATACTGTATTATTCTAGAAAATAGTAGTTCCGCTGCAAAGACCGCCGGCAAACATGGTCACTCTCCCGTTGATGGTGTGTTAAGTGGAAGCCGAGGGCCAGCAACGGCGGAATGGTACTTTGGAAGAAGGATGACTTCGGTGATATTCGCTGCATATCGATAGTTATTCTATTGCAAGGAAGCTCTCGAAGCGGAGATACATGCGATAATAATTTGCATGGGGCTAGCTATATAATATTTTGACATTCCTACCATCGTGAATTCGGATTCAGCGATGGCGTTGTCAATTCTTTCTGGTAAAAGCTTGGATTGTTCCGCCTACGGAGTTTATTCCTCATAAAATTCATAGAGATCAGAATAGAGGTAGCAGATTGCTTAGCACGAATGTGTTGTTGGATCAAGGACCTTCATCAATAGAGAAAATCTTACCTCTGAGTTATAACCCGTGAAAAAGCCAAGTAGTTCTGCTGCCCCTTAATGTTTATATCCACATCAATGGTCATATATATTCTACAAGATGTGATTTATCAGCCACATCATTCTTAGCTTTTGCTGCATCGTATTTCCGAACAGTGAATATACATACCTTCTAGATTAATTCCTCAAAAACTTTTGCTCCACTCTATTTCTACAGTGGAAAACTAATCATCGATTGCGTTTTTCGCAGGTAAAGGTGCTTGCATTTTCCTATTTTTACCCGTTGCAACGCACTGGCCTTTTTGCTAGTGAACATATATGTAAAGTAATGCAATTATAGGCAAAAAGTGCTGCATTATTTATTCAAGGAATTCTGCTATAAGTGCGGAATGATACATATAGTCTTGATAAGCAAGGGATTGACTAATTAAACATTTCCCCTCTGAGGGGTGGATCATGGACTGGTGTGTATAATCAAATTTAAGCTCGTAATGGAGACCACACGAGTGTTCGCCGCAGCCTTTTTCCCTCCTGGCTGTTGCATCGTGAGTTCGGCGGGTTCGCCGACGAATGTGGCCTCCGTGAACGGAGTCCTGTGTATAAAAAGAAGGAAAATAAAAATAAAAAGAGCGACACACTTTGGAGCCCCTGGTGCGGTCGAGCCGCACTCTAGGTCAGTTGTGGTCGTGCCCCTCCCCCTATGCCCATGGTATCTCCAGAGCGTAATGATGTACGCGGAGAGCTGGTCTTGCAATCATGCGAGGGCTGGGGTTGGGGCCGCATTGCTACGCGTGCTTGGAACGTGCCAGGTGGTCTTGATTGATGCTGCTCCGGGCGCGTTTGGCCGTGTCCGGTCGTTTAACGGCCGGACTCGAAAATTGCCTTAGAAGGCTGCTCGTATTTCGCGCGAGAGCGTAGTATGTTCCTCCATTCGGAGGGAGCGTTTCAGTATTTCCGTTGACCGTGATGACTCCACGAGGGCTGGCATCTTGAGCTTGAGGTATGCATAATGCGGCACCGCGTTGAACTTTATGAACGCGGTTCGTCCGAAAGCAGAGCATGATAGCCGCATGAGCGGAACTATGTCGAAGATTAACTCCTCGCTCGGAAATTATTCAGGATCCAAGACCACTTCGATGTTCTCGAGCCTGCATAATTGGCCTCAATACCGGTATGGCGCCTTTGAAGGTCGTCTTTGTAGGTTTAATCCTTGAGGGTCTATGCCCATCTTGCGACTGTATCCTGATAAAGCAGGTTCAGGCTACTGCCGTCGTGCATCAGGACTCTTGTAAGGTGAAATCCATCGACGATTGGGTCTAAAACTAATGCGGCGAATCCGCCATGGCGGATACTGGTTGGATGGTCTCTTCGATCGAAACTGATCGGGCAAGAGGACCATGGATTGAACCTCGGGGCGACTGGCTCCATCACGTATACGTCCCTTAGTGCACGCTTCCGCTCCCTCTTGGGTATATGGGTTGCGTATATCATGTTTACCGTCCGCACTTGTGGGGGGAAACCCTTCTGTCCTCTACTGTTCGGCGGCCGGGTCTCTTCCTCGTCATTGTTGTGCAGCCCCTTGTCATTATTTTCGCCAATTAACTTGCCTGCCTGCGTGAATACCCAACAATCTTTGTTGGTGTGGTTAGCTGGTTTTTCGGGGGTGCCATGTATCTGGCAAGAGCGGTCGAGTATTCGGTCCAAATTGGACGGACCCGGAGTGGTTCTTTTAAATGGCTTCTTCCGCTGACCGGGTTTAGAGCCTCGGAATCCAGCGTTGACTGTCGTATCCTCATTGTTGTCGCCGTTAACACGGCGTTTGTTTTAGCTTCGACGCGACCTGCCATTGTGGTCCATAGTATCCGGACTGCCAGCATTTTTACTGAGGTTGTTGATGCGAGCTAGCCAGCTATCCTCTCCCGCACAGAAGCGGGCCATTAATGATGTGAGGGCTGCCATGGATTTCGGCTTTTCCTGTCCTAGGTGTTGGGCCAGCCATTCGTCGCGGATGTTATGTTTGAAGGCTGCGAGGGCCTCTGCATCCGGACAATCGACGATTTGATTTTTCTTTGTTAAGAACCGTGTCCAGAATTACCTGGCCGATTCGTCTGGCTGCTGAATTATGTGGCTTAGGTCATCGGCGTCCGGTGGTCGCGTATGTGCCACGGAAGTTGTCGAGGAATGCGGCTTCCGTGTCCTCCCAACACCCAATTGACTCTGCAGGCAGGCTGTTAAGCCAATGCCGAGCTGGTCCTTTAAGCTTGAGCGGGAGATATTTGATGGCGTGGAGATCGTCGCCGCGGGCCATATGTATATGAAGGAGATAATCTTCGATCCAAACCGCGGGGTCTGTTGTGCCATCGTAGGATTCAATGTTTACGGGTTTAAACCCTTCAGGGATTTGATGATCCATTACTTTGTCAGTGAAGCATAGCGGGTGTGCGGCGCCACTGTATTGAGCAATATCACGTCGTAGCTCAAGAGAGCGTTGTCTGCTGTGTTCGGCCCGGCCGGAGTTGTTGTATCCGGTGTGACGGTATTCGTCATGGGTCGTGGGGCGCCCATGTGATCCATAGATGGATCTGGATTGTCTTGCCTTGTCCTCCAATATATCCCGCATGTCCGGCGCGTTCCCTTGTGGCTTCGTACTTTTCGAGCGATGCCGGGGTACGTTCTTGATGGAGGGCCTGGATGCCTCTCTGTCGCGACCACGGGTGGTCGGCCACCAGACAGCGCTGGTGATGAAGGTATGTATGCTTCCTCCTCTAATCGGGGAGCAACTTGCGTTTTGGGTAGCTCTTGAGAGGCGTCGAGTTCAGTACTCTTGACGCGAGGACCTCGATCCATCTATCGGCCAGCAGGTCTTGATCAGCTTGAAGCTGCTGCTGCTTTTTCTTTAGGCTATTTGCTGTGGCCATTAGCCTGCGTCTGAAACGCTCTTGTTCGACGGGATCCTCAGGCATGACGAATTCGCCATCATTGAGGCTTGTCTCGTCTCCGGAGGGAGGTATGTAATTGTCATCCTCGACCTCTTCGTCTGCCGCTCTCTCGTGAGGGCTTGCTTCTGCGTCCTCCTGCGTTGAATCTTGCAGGAGGGGATTGTCTTCGGCACTCTCTGGGGTGTTATTATCTCCTGTGCGGAATCTCCATTCTTCTTTGTGGCGGGATTTAGAGCGGCGCCACGACGCGTCGGCGCTTGGGCTGTTTCTTTAAGGAATCTGCCTTCGCTGCTTCTTCGCCGTCCCCATCTTTTGGGGTATCCACCATGTATATGTCGTATGACGAGGTGGTCTTCCAGTGCCCTGTAGGCGCTGGTTCTTGATCGTCTCCAGCATCGTCGTCCATGGCAATTCTTGCCCATGTAGGTGAACTTTTATTTTCTGCACAAAAAACAACATCATGGCAATTCTGCTGAAAACAACATCAGTCCGGGTTAGTTCCATTCAAATCATACAAGTTAGAGTCCAAAACAAGGGCAAAAGTGTTTGGAAAAGTAGATACGACGGAGACGTATCAATGACAACATGAGCACCCGAGCATTTCCTCGTTCATCGGTGGCAAAGGCACCAGTGGACAAAAGGGTTGCCAATATTTTGGCTACCCCGGGCAAGATCCAAATAGCCCCTCCCAACAGATTCAAATCCCTCGTTCACCGTGGAATTTTGCCATGTGTTGTTTTCATGGACTAGCAAGATGCCCGTGCATTGCACGGAATATCAAGATGCATTTTTTTACAAACTCCCGCATGCATGCAAGGGATAATTAATGTCCTCCTTTGCTAGTACCACGAGGCTACCACCATTAATATTGTATCGATTAGTGTTAGTGGCCTTGTATATCTGCAAATTGTAATTTTGATAGTGGCCCCTTGTATATAAAATGGAGGGAGAAATATGAGAGATAAGGTGAGGAGGAGTGGGGCGTGGTGGTGACTGGTGGTCGGACTGGCGGAGGCATCGGGATGGACGGTGCATTATGTCTAGGTTTGTATCTCTCTCACACAGACCCACGTAGGTGGGGGGCGTGCACGAAGAGAAGAGGTGCACGCACGGCGCACGTACTCCCGTCTCTTTCCCAACCTGGACCAGCGTGGGTACGGTGGAGCTCATTTCTGTCTGAAAAAGGCAGCCCACGTGGTAATTTGGCACGTTTACTGGTTGTCCACTTGGTGGAGGGAGGATCGTCTACCACGGGTGAACAAACAAATTGCGACTTGACGCATTATGTTAAATTAAAAAAAAGAGGCAAACCATGTGGGGCCTACCTTAGAGGCAAGGCTCTATACACTGGAGTACTTTTGATGTGTCCCGTCAACTTGCAGAACAAGGAGAAGCTTGCTTAGTATGCCGTCTCCTCCGCCCACGGGCGTGGTGGCTCGCAGGATGAGGTGAAGCTTACTACTACTGTACGCCTTTACGCCCGCTCCCTCGCCCACGCGCGTGGTGGTTCGCAGCACGAGGAGAAAATTTTACTACTCCCTCCGTTTACTCCTCGTCCCTACTACGTACTTTGGTTAGTACTCCCTCCATTTACTTATACAAGGCTACTATAAAAAATACATTTTGCATCTATACAAGGCCACAAATGGTAATCGAGACAAAAGTTACTACTCCCTCCTTTCCAGTTTATGGCTCAATTTCAAAATCTCTCCAACCAAGGTAGACGGTGAGTGGTCGAATTAATTTCGTAGTTTGCACAAGTATAGTACGCTCGTTTTTCTCAAGAAGTTATGTTTACCGAGGCATTAATTAGAAAGAATGCATGAATGACCACTAAATTTTCATGAACTTGTACATGCATTGGTTAGTTTCCTCTTGACACTGCTTGTGTCGGGTGATCTAACGCACCTCGAAATCCAACATGTAATGGTACTACTACTAGTATAGTAGAATTGAGACTTATCAAACGGAAAAAACGAATGTTTTTTAGATGAGCCCTATAAACCCTAGTGGGTACGTACTTCGTAAAAACAGATTTTTCCAAGCCGATCGCTCGGTAAAATCTCCTCATTTTTACTATACTTCCTCCGTATCGGTTTACTACATGGCATGCACGTCGTTCTAGGTTGAGAATTTAACTGGCTATATATGTGATGAACAGTACCCTAGCCTTTTAAAAAATGTATACTTTTGTACAGTAGTACTATCAATGGATTGCGCCATGGAGCAAAAATTGAAATTTTTAAAAAAGGTGGTACATATAGAGAGCTAAATCGCCAAATTATGCATATAGTACTATTAAAAAAGCTAGTACGTGCTTAATTGGGGTGATAAATTCTATTAAAAAAATACTAGTAGTATGTACATACTGAAGAGTTAAAGTAACGAGAAGAAACATAACATAGTTCTGCTGGGGGCTCACCACAACACACCCCTCAAATTAAACTAAGCACACATGAAATTAAACTATGCAACTAATCCGGTAGACACTGCATTAGAAGTTTAGAACCACCATGAGCAACGACATCGCCACCTTACTCGAGTCCTCGCCCACGTCCTCGACTTCGTCCTTGTCCCTCTTCCTCTTGGCCGATACTTCTTTGCTTGAACCGCCAACTTGGATGTTGCTCTTCATCCAACCCTTGTAGATATTGAAACAAAGGTAGCCATCCATTGCAGCATAGTGGATGTGGTCTATATCTAATACATACCGCTGCCATGCATGACGATGAAACGTGTAATGAGGTTTCTCCAGTTTACTGTACGAAGGATGAACCATGGCTCCTGCCAGGGTCAACATTGAAGGCTGACGAGAGGGCACCAGCCGATTCTTCTGGAGGTCGAAGGGGTTGCCTACAACAAGGCCTATCCGAACCAGGACTTCTTTGTTGTTCTTATACAGTAACGAATTCCACTGTTTTGTCCTTGAGGGAGTTCTTAAAATCCTGGCACTCAACGTTGGCATGGCATATGTGGTAGACCAAGCAAACATTATGTGCACAAACCTGGATCACGGCGGGCTTCTTCCTCTCTTCGTCCTTTAGATCCTTCTCTCATCCCAAGACTGTGGTGTACTCAACATCTAGCCCAGCGACCCACTCATCATCAGACTTTCGAACATGCATCTGAAGCGAGAAAGGCATCCTTTCACTGTCGCGGAAGAACGGGTGTAGATGATGCCGAACTCATCGCCGGTGATGGTTCTAACCTTGTACTCACTGCCGATCGGGGAGATTTGGGATGCCATGGATTTGGGAGGAGGGTTAGGATTAGTGGAACTGCCATAATGTGAATGGACGGGACGACTAGGAGAGAACCGCCGTAGTATTAAAGGGCATGCGGGGACGAGTAGGAGAGAACTGCCAGCGTGCGAACGGCAAGGTAGTGGCTTTCCATTCTCCCATGATACGGGCTTCCGAGAGCCCTTGGATCTGAGATCGAACGGTTGCATGGCGTGATTCTGACCTATGGGTGAGTATCCTATCCTGGAGGGTTATTCTGCAAATTTTTAGCAACTTAGCATGCGACCATTTGATCTCAGATCCAAGGGCTGCCAGCAGCCCGTATCATGGTCGCGCCTACCACGACCGTCGCGTCGCTTTCATGTGGTCGCGCTTTTGAGATTTAACATGGTGCGTTAGGCTATCTGATGTTGGCATGCAATACATAGTCATCACTTAGTCACTCATACTACAACAAGGTTGGCTATAAGGTTGGCTATAAGTGTATTTTTTTTACTCCTCTCTATCTCTTTCTTCGTACTCCCTCCGTCCCATAATACAAGAACGTTTTGACACTAGTGTAGTGCCAAAAACGTTCTTATATTACGGGACACAGGGAGTACTAGTATTTATTGCATTTGCCAAGGAGTGACCTATTCCAATGAAATGGTGTTGCTAAGTTTGCTTCATTTAATTAGCTATAGACTCAAAATTGTCTTTTCACCTAGGTACACACGCTTAGCACCGTGGTGTGCTTTGTGTAAGTTGCATGTCATATATTATTGCTCTAATATTTGGTCAAAGTTAGCCTCGAAAAACGCATTAGGCCCTATATAGATGGAAGGAGGGAGTATAATAGTGCGCTTTACATGGCATTTTTCCATATGTGGAGGAAAGAGAGGCAAGGAAAAAGTGGAGAAGTGGGCTCTCATGCAAGAGCCAGCCTCTACTTACATGGTGGAGCATTGGGAGAGGCACCTATATGGAGGTGGTCACGAATCGGGAGACTCACGCCGTTCGTAGCGCCGCAATTAAAATGATAATGACAAGTCAAATCATGGGGCCCCACCTTTCCAGCAGTAACTCGCTGTCAAATCACACAGCCCTACGTTTGCAGCAGCCTACTCCCTCATCTTCTCGCGTCTCTGTCGAAATGACTAGGCGGAACTGCGCCGCCTACCGCGCAGGAAAAGCCCCGCCCTCGACTTTTAAATACAACTACTCCCTCCGTCTAGGTGAGTAGGTCATCTTACAAAAACCAAATAATCCCAAATTACTAAGGCGCGGTGCATTAACTTCTACCTCGTTTCTTGTTTCTTCACATATCAGGACCCCTTTGGTAGACATGTGGCTCATCCACCGTCTTGTTCCACGTGCAATGCAAGCAGCGGTTGGAATTGGAGGCATCCCGGTCGTAGCGCCGCAGTAGTAGAAAATGAGCGATGAGGGGTCAAATCACAAAGCCCCACCTTTCCCGCATTAAGCTGGACGGATGAAGCAACCATCATTTCACTCTAGGGCGCAAGAGCATAAAGAAAAGAGAAAACAATGATGCGTGCTACAGCTACCTAGGGCACCCTAGGGTAGGGGTCTCCACTATAGATCCTTTTTTTTGAAAGCGCCTCCACTACAAATCGGCTTCTCCCTCGTCCTCTTGAAGAAAACCGATGATGAGTGCGGCGGTAGGGTTTGTAGGAGTACTACAGCGCGATGGGCCACGTCGTAGTAAACGGGTTCGAGTCGACGCCTTAAATATGTGTGGGCCGCTTGGTTTTACGGGAACGAGGCAGCATTTTGGGTTCGGGGACCGGTGGAGATGTAATGCGTACAAAAATTGTGGACGAGGTTCGACCGAAAGGCAATGATGCATGGGCCTGCATTTTGATATACGGGGCAGCGTGAAATTTGCTACTCTACTCAAAACTAGTAAGGTACACATGTATTGAGCATGAGATTTGAAACCAAATTATGAATAAATACACACTATAGCATGTAAAGCTTTGAGTCATATATGCATGATGTAGATGTTCGTTTAGTTCTTATAGTTCATCTCATTCAAAATCAATTAGTTTTATAAAAATGTTAAGATTCATGCGGTTGTGCATTGTAAATCATAAAGTAAAAAACAAATAATGACAATTCATTTAAAATAATAATCAATTATGATACAGAAGATTCTAGAACAAAGGAGAAGTGCTTGTGTTTTGAGGTTTGTGCATTATGCTTAAGTTCAACCATGGAGTCTTCTAAATTGTACATGTGGCAGATCTGGTGGAATGTTGATGATATCCAACGGCCGGCAGTGCTCGGATTTGCCCATCTCTGCACTGTCGGGTTAGCTTCATCTAGCGACCATCTTTCAAAGTTATTGGCACACTATATAGTTCTTGTGCCATAGTTGCATGTTTTGGAAAAAAGCTACTAGTGGGTTGTACTATCTATTTAGGAATAGAAGATGTATACATGAAAGTTGTAGGGAAAGAGATGACATGAAGCATCTCAATTCCTATGAGTAGGGATTGGAAAAGAGATGCCATTTGGTTCACATCATAGGAACTTTTCTATTGAACCTAGAGATGACATGTATCTCAATTCCTATGAGGAGGGATTAGAAAAGAGATGTAATTTGGTTCATATCATAGGAACTTTTCTATTGAATATACGCTAATGTTTATTTTCCTTTGAAATTAAGGGAGTATAGGAATCCATTCATATGAACCAAGTGGCTCTGAAGCTATAGAAATGATATCATGTTTATTTCCTTTGAAATGTGGAGTATATGAATCTATTCCTATGAACCAATTGGCTCTAAAGGAAAAAATCCTATAAAAATCATATCATATAGAGTTCCTATGATATTCCTCGACACTAAAGGATGGTTGAAATTGCTGTGGGTGATACGATGGTCTTTCTTTGTAGAATCCTCACCCATCTTTATAGTTACCTCTCGAAGATGAATGGAATGATATATACAGGGTATTCTACATGTGCAATTTGGTACATGAAAACTTGCTAAAAGTTTGCGAGGTTCGAATTTTCAATAAAGCTATATGCACTATCGGAGGGAGCATACGACAGTTGCTAACACTCACGTGGAAGATTTGTGTGTAGGAGGAGTGGCTGTTCTGTTAAATGACATGGCAAAACTGACACTGTCGGATGCCGATCTAACGGTTCTTACGGCGTTCGTCAGGAAAAGGCTTGTAGCAAACGTTTGTCGGATAATGATTTACGGACACATGCATTGCATTGATACGTGCTCCCCTCTCTCTCACGCACACGCACCCTCACAAGTCACGACTCTCCCGAGTCCTCTCGCAGACTTGCACGTCGCACCCACCGTCTATCCGTAGGTAGACATCACACACATATGTGCTCTTCACACCCTACCCTCAGAACTTCTAAAAAACAAAGGACATCGCGCACATTTTATTTTATCTCACACGTCACACACTTATACTATTACTCTTGCGGCGAATGTTCTTTGGGCATAGTATATTGTACTCTCACGAAGAGAAGCGGTGCACACGCGCACTAGTTCTCTCACACCCACTCGCGGGTACACGTAGGAGCGCATTTTTTTGAAGCTGGTACAACAAAATCACTCCACTTTATATAAAAGCAGGAGCCTGAGCGCTTGCTTTACTAGGGTTCCTCTCGTTCACTCTCTCATGCTCTCCAGATCTAAGCTAGACATAGGTGGCCACACTCTCTCTCCCAGCTCACGGCTGGTCACAAATCCGGCCGGACAACCTCGACCGGGGCAGGGGTGTAGGTGCATTGTTCACGCTATCTTCAGCGGTGAGGGAGGAGACCAACGGCTGCCCGCGCATCCCGATCGGCGGCCGTGCCGTTCTCTCCGAGAGAGCGTCGGCTCGGGAGGGCCTCCGACCCCTTCTTCCTCCCTGCGGTATTGTGGCCAAGATGCGGCCTCCCGACGCCGTCTTTGCCACATGCCGACGACCCTCGGGTATATATTCCTTCGAAACCTGCCTTGCTCGACTGCCCCAGCTCTTCCCCCTTCACGTGGATCCTTTTCTACTTCCGTCCACTATTCCAAAGCCACCTAGACTTTTACTATTATTAGAAGTAAAGCTAGTTCATACAGTCGACTCAAAGCGTTGGTTCAAACAGGGGAAATCTGTAGCATGAATCTAGGACTTGGTTCTAAGAGAAAACGGGGGAAAGTAGTAATAATCTGTCACTATTTAAATAACCGTATTTCGTATTTGCGCAAACAGGGATGTCTGTCTCCATATCGTTTCGGGATGTCTATCTCCGTATCGTTTCTATCCGCGCAATCAAAAGCACACACCTCAGTTTAGTACAACTGCGCAAAATGAGATGGCTATCCCTCGTTGCCGTCATCTAACCTCCCGTCTTCAAGGTATCCCTACATTGGTAGTAACTAAGGTAGAATGACCAACGCAATCTAAAAGAAGCTGATTCATACGTTTTACTTCCTGATTGCAGTGCAGGGACAAGCGAAAACAGCTGCATCCTAGTCCGGAATGCACTTTCTACCAGTTCATCCATGGACCGAGGACTAGCTGGCCCGGTGCGCACGGCGGTTTTTGACAGGTCTTGCGGAGAAGAGGCATTGTGGTCGCTTATTTCTGCAAATAGTGGTGCTTAAATTTAGTGGAATGCACAAGAATTTCACTGGTCGATTACCTTTGCATGGTTCGATTCGAGATTCGGTGAGGCCACAATTATAATTGGTTATTCGGAATGAGAGAACCTAACCTCGGATGGTGGCAACAAGAAATAACCGAGTGAACTCCAGAAATTTAAGCCTGCCGGGAGGCCCTTTGCTTAGAGAAGCCTTGCTTGTTTTTTCCTGATTTGTAAACCTTCTCACAACTTTGTCTTTTGCTGTGAACTTGTATATGTTTGTTATGTTCTATGAATCATTGAGATGTATAAAATTGCTTAACTTATGCTTTTCAAGTTTTTTATGAAGACGAGTTTAATGTGAGTGTTCCACATGAGTGCTGGACTAGCGTGTGAATGTTTGGAATTTATTACATTGTGGCCTCAATTAACTACATGAACCACTGTAACAAGATACATAGTTGCTTATATGTCAGACAGCAGATTGTTGATTGTTAGCTGGTCTATAGCCTAGTGTTGAAGCGAGCTGAGCCAATGTGCCGTGTTTTGCACAACTGCTTACAAGTGGGGTAGCACCAACAGTGTTTAAAAGTACTTATGTATACGTTGGTGCACGGTTCTCAAATGAATGGTCTATTTCATCAAAACACACTCTGCTCGTATGATAAACTGTGACAACTTATGTCTTACCATGCCATATTCATGAAAAAACTAGTGAAGACGCATCCGTTTCGGCAACAATTACGATGGTTCTCACATGATTCACAGGCACACAAAAGTAGTAGCAGTTCCCATAGACGGATTCAAACAGAGTACTAGCCCCAAAGGGGTCGATAACAAGCAAGGTTCGGATAACTAGACACAATCCAAACTACTATTAAACACTAGCTGGGGCAACTATTTCATGCCTCGATCTAATTTGGGTTGGACACAAGACGGACCTTGCCATGAACATCATCGAGGACGTCCCGCAGCAGCTCAATCCTGTGAACCTTCATGAAGACAACCTTGTGGCCTTGCCACTGATAAACTTGTTTGTGGAGGCATGCCACATCATCTTCCTGCGTAAGCTTGACAAGAACAGTATGCCTCACAAACGAAGGAGTAGCTTTCAACTTCTTGTGTTTTAGTACACCCTAGACAACACGTCTGACAACAATGAGGCCGGAATACAACTCTTCATTGGTATAACCGCAAATGGCTTCTAGGATCCAACAGCCTAAGAACTCTGTTTTCCCAGTGCGTATATTCAGGTCGTCCGCCTCATAGCGAGTGACATGTACAACCACACAATCCTTGTCTGCATCAAGGCTCTAATTGAAACAGAAACAAATTCTGAATTACTTTTTAGTATAAGAAACACAAGTTATTTAAACCACTATGTATAGCATGGCATCGAAGCTAATAAAAGTTTGCATTATTAATCACCACATACTTCCTTTTCTAAAACAATCACCACATACTTAGATGAAAAACCACAATTGAGATCGGCAAAGAAGGAAATCACCTTGGGCAGCTCAGCTGGGGGGGGGGAGGGGAGGGGGGACACATCCTCAAAGGGGGAAAACTGCTCATGTAGTGCCACGGGGGCTGTAACCTCAAACGGGGCGTTGACCATCTCAGTAGTGGCCGTGAGCATATCTGGGGTCGGCTCGGTGGTTGCCTCCATATCTTGGAGCTCTCTGTCTCGTGGGGATCAGCCTCCCGCGTCTGCTCCAATATCAGCAGATCTTTGCCTGGTTCTCCTTGGTCCATCATGAAACTGATGAATACTAGGAGACCACTGAAAGGAAAACACAATCGCAATGACAATGAAACAAAAAAGAGAGTGAGGATCGGTTACTGCTGCGCAGAAGTTCTTTTTTTTCTCTGAACAAAAATGTACCAACATCACGGATCCGCTTACCTTCCCTTCGTTCGGAGAGAAGAACAGTGGCAGATGCGAGTGTTGCCTTTCTTGAAGACGGTGAGGAGAAGGGATTCAGCGAAGAGTGAAATGATGGTTGCTTCGTCCGTCAAACTTAGACTGCGGGGAGGTGGGGTTTTGTGATCTGACGGCTCGTTCTTGCCGGCGCTTCTGAATGGGGTGACTCTCCTTTGCATACTGCCTTCTAATTTGGTGGATGGCATTTGGGCCCTTGTGCTGCATGGCCCGCATGTCGGTGAACAAAAGTATAACGGCATTGAAGAGAGGGAGCGTTTCAATGACCTAGGAGGAGGCGAAGCGGTAGAGTGTCTCCTTTGTACTAGTAGTAATTGTTTTTACGGGTAGCTGTAGAGTGTCTCCTTTGTACTAGTAGTAATTGTTTCTCTGGGCCCAAGACAAAATAGACCATCCACACTAGTAAATAGTAAAATCAATTCAAAAGCCCATATATTTCTTGAATGAGGCGCTACCCACACCCAGCACACCAACCCCCAAAAACACAGGTGCTCTTCTTCCTCCTCGCTCCCACCCACCTCACGTCAGCTCGCTCCACTCGTACCCCAAAATTCCTCACCTCACTCCTAAAGAAAACCCAGCTCCCCTTCTTCCTCACTCCTACAGAAAACCCCCAGCTCCCCTTCTTCTTCGCTCGCACTACAACTAGGCTCGTCATTCATTACTCTGCTCAAATCCATGAGTGCGATGCGACGCCCTAGAGGAAAATGGAGTTGGCTGAGCCCAGCGCCAAGAAGATGAGGCTCCCACCAGCGGCGACGCCTGTTGTAGATCCCACACCCGGCAGCGCGGGGAGAAGCGGCAACCCCGCCCCCACCGGATCCCAGGAACCTGTAGAATCTCGGGTGGACCGCATCAGCGATCTCCCGGACGCCATCCTTGGGGAGATCATCTCGCTTCTCCCCACCAAGGATTGCTGCCGCACCCAAGTCCTCTCAATTCGGTGGCGCCCTCTATGGTGCGTCGTGCCCCTTAATCTCGACTGTCGTTAGCTATCTCTCTTCAATGATTTTTAAATCCCCATAGCCATCATCTCCTCCCACCAGGGCTCCGTTCAAAGCCTCTGCATTCCATCATGCTACCTGAGCAAGCATAACATGCCCTACACGATGGACGCCTGGCTGAAATCCCCTGAATTCACAGAACTACAGCTGCTTGAGTTCTACTATTCCCCTGGAAATCACATACCACATACCAAACGCCATGAACTTGTGTCCTCAGCACCAATGTCCATCTCGCAGTTTTCCTCCTCTCTCCACACCGCCACCTTTGCGCTGTGCTACCTACCAGACAATCTGGTACTAAACCTTCGACTCCCATTTCTCAAGAAACTTTCACTTGTGCGGGTTCGTATATTGGAGGCCTCATTGCACAACATCATCCACTCCAGTTGCCCTGCGCTGGAGTGCTTGGTGCTTGTTTTCACAGTTAGAATCGGTTGTCTCCAAATAAAGTCGCCTAACCTTGTAAGAATTGGAATTTCTTTTGACGGAAGGCAGATCATCATCCAAGATGCCCCTTCACTTCAAAGGTTGATCCTTGATTCTAGTTATTCACCGTTGCAAATAACCGTCCTCTCTGCGCCTAAACTGGAGACCTTGGGTGTAATACATGATCTCTGTGCTCATTTCAACATGGTGTTTGGCTCCAGAGTTCTTCAGGTACTTTATATTATCATCTACACTTGTAACCATAAGCTGCATTTTAAATTTCTGCGCATAATTTATATATCATCTTGGAGTACACATTTTGTACTAATATTATGTTCTATGCTCAATGAAGAGTTTCTCCATGGATGGCCTATCAATGGTGTTGGATTCTGTCAAGATCTTATATATCCAAATGAATAATTTTGATCTAAACAAGATTATTGGCTTGCTGCAATGCTTTCCATGTCTGGAGAAGTTGTATATGAAGGTGATAATTTCACGCACATTGGAAGCCCGCATATAGTGTACTAGAATTAACCGTTCAGCTATTGCTCTTCCGACACTCCTCTTTTAGACCTTAACTGTTTTCAATCTTCATGTCTATTTAGGCAACAGGACGGGGTAAGAAAGTTATAACCAATCGGTGGATTCGTAAGCATCGGGATTTTCTCACTTCTCATGAGATTTGATTGAAGACAATAACGCTAGAACGATATGTAGCCAACCGTGCAAACACAAGATTTGTCACATTCTTCCTGCTGAATGCGAGGTTACTATTGTCCATCAGGCTTAAGTTTATCAACAACATGGTTTTGACGGATGGGTATGTCGAAGAGCAAAAAAAGGAGTTTCAGGTGGGCAAAAGAGCTTCTGAACGTGCCGGGCTTCTATTTACAACATATTGTGGTCATAATCCAGAAAATTTAACGACCCAGGATGTTCATTCTATGGACCTGACCGATCCATTTGACTGTGAGTGCTGAAAACATTGCTGGAGTTAGATGTTGTTGCCCTTTTCAATCTGTTTTTTTTTGTAAACCTGATGAACAATTAACCCTCGTGCTTTTGTACAGTTTGTAAGCTGGAGTTAGATGTTCCTGCCCTTTTCAACTCGGTTGTGACTGACATATTTTCTTTGAAACAAGTCAAATGGCTTGCCATTTGTTTAATTTAGAGTGAAATATTGTAACAAATCCCAACCAAGGGAAATAACATCACTCTCGCCGGCTGCTTGAGCTCACTGTGCATTACAAAAGCCAAGTGATTAGCCCCCACCAGCACCCACCAACTTATTTCGAACTAGCACATCAAATGGGCTGTAAATTTTCATAGGAAAGGCTGCATGACCGTGAAAGATTTGGATTCTGACATTTGGGACCCGCGAGGAAATAGCCTATCCAAGGTGGTGTCGACTTACTAGCCAGTCAACAAACGATTCTGCCTACCAGCCGTTGGATTGACATCCAACATCTGTCGTGTATCTTCTATCTCTTGTCTTCTTCTTCCTCCAGCCGCCCAAAACAAACCACCCCGTCAGCTCCGCTGCTCCCGCCTCCTATGGCTGGCTGCGCCTCCGCCGCCCTACCGTACGTACCCTCCAACGTTGGCCAGTCCCTCCCTCTATTCCCCCACACGTCCTATTATTCTCTGGCGACGTCAGCCCCAACACCCACCCGCGCCTGAACCAGCCAACCCTCGTACTCCCCTCCGCCTGCGACTGGACCGGCGCATCTTCAACGGCTCCTGTTCGTTCCGTCCGAGGCCTCACCGTCGTCCTCCGCCTTGCGGCCTTGGTTCGCTCGCCATGCGCGGTGCGCTGCCCTCTTGCGTTGTCAACGTCGTCAACAACCGAGAGGAACAAGGAGATGACTGTACGTGGAGAGGATGACGATAAGGACCCACCGGCGTCATGGCGAGACGCAAGCAAGTGCCTCTATGGTACAAGCCCAAAAATATGGTTCCTCCTAATGGTTGGACATCCGGGGCTCACGCCATTGTCAACATAGTCAATAAGCGAGAGAATTACACTACGGCGGCTAACACGGGGACCCGACAAGTCGCTATAGTTTTTTTGAGGAACAAGCGGTTGTTATTTATACTAGTTTTAGCGATGGATCGAGGTAACAACGGGCTGTCTTGGGGTGTGGCCCATCTAGCCGTGGTTTTATTTATGTTTACCACATCATGAGCCCAGTTGTGCTTTTTCTTGGTGAAAATGGCTAGCCAGTTCTATTTTTTAAAGAAATACCCAAACAAGGCCTACTTACTTTATTGGCCTGCTTGGCTGCAAATCTTTCAAGGCGAGGAGAGTTTCATTGGTTTGCCCGAAATGGGCTGTACATTTTAAAACACATCAAACCGGAATTAGTTTCAATTTTTTCATTACAAGATCTTAAATTCCATTGATTTTTATGCGTGGACAATTATTTGGATTTTATATTTATATAAATTATTTTTCAAAATAGTTTGAATGTGAATCGATATTTCTGGATTACAAACAGTTGACCGCACCGAAATATGCAAAATTTCGTATACTTCTTAACCGTGGCCACAATATGGGGTGTAATGCTAACAAAAAGAAGATGGGCTCCAAAAAAAATCTTAAAAATTAGCAAATGGGCTGCACATTATTAGAAATAATGGCGGATGGGGTGTATCTTCTGTTTTCCATGATTTGAGGCTGACTTGTGCACCTACTACAAGTTGGCGATATGCTTTCATAAAAAAGGTTGGCCGACATAGCACGCCTGTCAACTTAGTAAACACACGAGGCGATGATCGTTGGATGTCCATCCAACGGCTGTCATGCTTCTTCAATCTCTGCTCTTCATGCTCCAGCCGCTCAAACAAGCGCCGTCGGGACTGCCTGCTCCCTCCTCCCGCGGCCGGCTATGCTGCCGTGCAGGCCTCACGGCCCCACCATACTCCCATCGCTAGCCTAGCCATCCCTCTACTGACCCAAACATGCTGTTATCCTCCAGCGACGGCAGACGAACCAGTAAACCCTCGTACTCCTCCGCGTGGGAAACAACTGCCGAGTATTCCCTGGATCCGTGTCGTTCCCTTCCTAGGCCTCGCCGTCGTCCACCGCCCTGGTGCTCTCGGCGCGGCCTGGTCAACATGGTCAATGAACGACATCCATCAGAAGTGGACTGTGCGTGGAGAGGCTGACAGCTGGGTCCATAGCCGCACGCAAGGAAATGCCTCCTTATTACGCGCAAAATAATGATTCCTCCACCTGACAGCTAGGACCCACAGGAAGGGCCTCTGTATTTTGCGAAAAAATGTTCCCCCACTGACAGGTCGGACCCATCAGCTATATCTTCGCACGCAAGGAAGTGCCTCCTTATTACGCCCAAAAAAATGAATACCCCCTGCTAGCTGGGACCCACCATATTGTTGGGCTGACTTGTGGGCCTACTAAGTTGACGGGGACGGAGGGCTTTGTCAACTTAGTCAATACTCCAGTGACCGTATGATGTCCATCCAACGGCCATAGTGCTTCTTCAACCTCTGGTCTTCTTGCTCCAGCCGCCCAAAGCAGCGCCGGTCGTGCCGCCTGCTCTTGCCTCCCGTGGTCGGCTGTCCTACCGTGGAGGCGCCACCGCCCCCCATACTACTCCCACCACTGGCCAGGCCATCCCTCCACTCACCCACACCCCCTGTTATTCTGCGGCGACGGCAGCCTCACACCGCAGCCGAACCAGTGAACGCTCGTACTCCTCTCCGCGTGGGCATCCACTGCCGCGTCTTGCCCGGTTCCGTGTCGTCCCCTTCCTAGGCCTCGCCATCGTCCACCGCCGTGGTGCTCTCGGCGCGACGTGGTCAATGTGGTCAACGACCGACTTCCATCGGAAGAGTACTGTATGTGGAGAGGCTGACAGCTGGGTCCACGGCAACCGCAAGGAAGTGCCTCCTTATTACGCGGAAAATAATTATTCCTCCACCTAACAGCGGGGACCCACCGGACGGGCCACCAGTATTTTGCGAAAAAATCGTTTCCCTGACTGATGGGACCCACTTGACGAGCCACCGTATTTCGCGAAAAAAAAACGTTCCCCCGCTGTCAGCTCGGACCCACCGGAAGTGCCTCCTTATTACGCACAAAAAATGAATACTCCCCCGGCTAGCTGGGACCCACCTTGGTGGGAGGCTGACTTGTGGGCCTACTAAGTTGACGGGGACGAAGGGCTTTGTCAACTTAGTCAATATGAACGATTCTAGCTCCAGTGAACGTACGATGTCCATCCAACGGCCGTAATGCTTCTTCGACCTCTGGTCTTCTTGCTCCAGCCGCCCAAAGCAGCGCCGGTCGTGCCGCATGCTCCTACCTCTCGTGGCCGGCAGTGCCGCCGCAGAGGCCTCACCGCCCCCTACAATTCCCACCGCTGGCCAGGCCCTGCGGCGACGGCAGCCTCACACCGCAGCCGAACCAGTGAACCCTCGTACTCCTCTCTGCGCGGGCTTCCACTGCCGCGTCTTCCCCGGCTCCGCGTCGTCCCCTTCCTAGGCCTCGCCGTCGTCCACCGCCGTGGTGCTCTCCGCGCGGCGTGGTCAACATGGTCAATGAACGACTTCCATCGGAAGAGTACTGTACGTGGAGAGGCTGACAGCTGGGTCCATGGCCACAACCCAGTTTTTTTGTGATTTGCCAAGTAAGTCGCTTTGCCAGGCCTGTTGGGCTGCAAATCTTTCAAGACGAGGAGAGCTTTCATTCGGCTGGCCGAGAAAATGGCCCATCAGTAATGAGAAATGGGCTGTACATTTTTAAAACACATCAAACCGGCAATTAGTTTCAAATATCTTTTTTTCATTTCAAGATTTTAAATTACATTAATTTTTATGCGTGGAGAATTTGTCGAATTTTATATTGATATACATTTATTTTTAAAATCAGTTTGAATGTGAGTCAAAATTTCGGGATTAAAAATAGTTCGGACCGCACCGAAATATGCAAAATTTCGTATAATTTTTTAACCGTGGCCACAATATGGGCTGTAATGCTCACAAAAAGAATATGGGCTTCAAAAAAACCTTAAGAATTAGCAAATGGGCTGTAAATTATTAGAAATACTCAGTCAAAATTTTTTTATTAGAAATAATGGCAGATGGGTTGTATGTTGTTTCCCACAGATTTGAGGCTTTCCTAAAAAAAAAAGGTTGACGCACAAGCAGTGACTGTTGGATGTCCATCCAACGGCCGTCGTGCTTCTTCAATCTCTGCTCTTCCTGCTCCGGCCGCTCAAACAAGTGCGGTGGGACTGCTGCTCCCTCCTCCCCATGGCGGCTGTCTTTGCAAGACAGCCTCACCGCCCCATCGTACTCCCATCGCTGGCCTAGCCATCCCTCTACTCACCCCACATCTTTGTTATTCTCCGCGATGGCGGCGAACTGTAAACCCTCATACAGTCGTACTCCCCTCCGCGTGGGAAACAACTGCCGAGTCTTCCCTGCCTCCGCGTTGTCCCCTTCCTAGGCCTCGCCGTCGTCCATCGTCGTGGTGCTCTCAGCGCGGCGTGGTTAATGTGGTCAACGACCGACTTCCATCGGAAGAGTACCGTGCATGGAGATGCTGTCAGCTGGTTCCACGGCCGCAGCAAGGAAGTGCCTCCTTATTAAGCGCAAAATAATTATTCCTCCACCTGACAACGGGGACCCACCGGATGGGCCACCGTATTTTGCAAAAAAAAAACGTTTCCCCCCTGACTGCTGGGACCCACCAGCTACACCTTCGCACGCAAGGAAGTGCGTCTTGGCAAAACAAATGATTCACCCCCCCCTGACTGCTGGGACCCACCAGCTACATCTTTGCACGCAAGGAAGTGCGTCCGGGCAAAAAAATGATTCGCCTTCGAATTTGGGACCCACCAGCTACATCTTCGCACGCAAGGAAATGCGACGATCGGGACCCACCTGGTCGAAGCGCACGTGGCGTTGTCATTCGGTCGCGACGTGTGCGTACATCTTGGTCGATGTAGAGGCGCGCACATGTCGTAGTAGAGGCGCCGACGTGTCGTAGTAGAAGCGCGCGACGTAGCATGTACACGCATACACAGCCGCCAGGGTGCAAGAAAGAAAATCTGACCCGCGCACGTACATACGGGCAGGGTCTCGACGCTTTGCTCGCGCATACTTACATGGCTGGGTTGGAACGGAGAAACAGCGTCGTCGTCGTGTTCATGGGGAGGCAACGGAATGCGTCGTGTTCATGGGAAGGCAACGGAATGTGTCGTGTTCATGGGGAGGCAAAGGAATGCGTCGTGTTCATCGGGAGGCAACGGAACGCGTGGGAGCCAACCGACTGGGTCGGAACGGAATGCGTCGTCATGTTCATCGGGAGGGCTTGCACGGAACATGCGATGGAAACGAGGCCTGGCGTACCGCAGAACGGAGGAAACGAACCTCCTACATTCGAAACGGGGGTCCTGTTGATCGGGAGGGGTGTGGCGTACTGCAAAACGGACGAAACAAACCTCCTACGGTCGAAACGGGGGTCCTGTTGATCGGGAGGGGTGTGGCGTACCGCAAAACGGACGAAACGGACCTCCTACGGTCGAAACGGGTGTCCTGTTGATCGGGAGGGGTGTGGCGTACCGCAAAACGGATGAAACGGACCTCCTACGATTTAAACGGGGGTCCTGTTGATCGGGAGGGGTGTGGCGTACCGCAAAACGGACGAAACAGACTTGTGTTGGGCGCTATGGTCAAAGCGGGGTCTGTTCGCCGGGAGGGTGTGGCGTGCCGCAAAGCAGGACTCCACAGATCTTGCTCATCTCCACCATCGACCTCCTCCAGCCTCCACGGGCCCCGTCGACCTCCTCCAGCCTCCATGGGCTCTGTTCATCCACCCTCCACCGCGCTACTCCACCGCCATTGTTCAACCACCCTCCACCGCCCACTGTTCATCCAGCCACGCACACCACGGGTCTGTTCAACCACCCCTCCACGGGCACCCCTCCACCGTCTACTGTTCATCCAGTCCTCCACACCACGGGGTCCTGTTCATCCAGAGGCAACGCCATTGCTCACTGTTCATCCAACCCCCCCCGCAACGCTCCTTCGTTCATCAATCGATCGACTTGATTAGCGGCGATGGCGAAGAATCGCTCGATCGGTTTCAGTTAACAGCCATCGATCGATCGCTCGGGTTCAGTAATGCGTAGCCTGCAGTGGAATCGCTTGGGTTTAGTTAGAGCCCAATGCCACGCTCGGGTTAAGTTAGAGCCAACGCCTCGCACACATGCGCGTACGTGTATGAGAGAAACGCGCATTGCTATGCCCCCGACCTCCCACCGTAACCGGCAACTCCCCGAAATTTTCCTCCCCCTCACTTCTACCATGGTTTTTTCCGTCATGGACGGCCCAAAGAATGTCATGCAGCTGCGTCTCCGGCCGGCCCAAGACGAAAAGCCCATTTTCTGTCATGATTTTTTGTCATAGAAGTAGGAGCCCACCACATCTATGATGATACCGGGTTTTGTCACAATTATCAACATAGAAGTGTCATATGTATGACAGAATTTGTTTCGTTCGGCCCAAAATGTCACGGATGTGTCTTTTTTTGTAGTGTAACCCCTCTGTTGAGGATACCACTACTATTGCTGATGAGAATGCCAGGTTGAAGACACTGCTTGAGACAGGCATGTACAAAAGTCTCAAAGGGCATCAGACATTATGTGATGTCCTCAAAATGCAGATTCTGAACCGAAACCCTAGGAAAGAGGGTGTTGGGTTCAAGAGGAAAATGAATGTTGATGGGTCGTACTGGAAGCCTGAGCAGTACCCCAAAACCACATGGGTTGCTGCAAAGGAACCTTTAGTAGATCCATCCACCTTGTCTGGTTTCACTTGTGCTAACCCCATTATCTTTGATGAATCCTTTGATGCAAACTATAAACTGTTTAAGAATCAAAATGGCAAAGTGTTTGCCGGGTATATTGGTACTAACTGCAGGAATGGGCCACCTATGAAGAAGATATGGGTACCCAAAAGCTGTCTTGAGAATCTTCCAGTGAATGTCATCATGACACCACCTGTGAAGAAGACAAACCCCATACCAAAGGCTTAATATGGTCCAAAAGCTTCATACAGACCGAGGACTCATCTGAGTCACCCTAACGTCAATGTTTTGCAGGGAAATCATACTCAGACCCCATGAATATGAGCTTGTTTCCTAAAACCGCTATGTTCATAGAACTAAGAACTTTTCTGCTTATTCCTATGAGTATTATTCACCTCCTGCAAGGCTATTTACTAGGGCTCCGAAGCTAAAATTCTCAGATGTTGCACTTAGAATCATTGCTTCTAAGCCACCCCTGAAAATGTGGGTGGTTAAGAAAACTTAACTCTCTTTTGCAGGGACAGGTCTCCAGGCGGAAAACTAAGGCGTCCAAAACTAATGCTGGGGACCTTAAACAACTTGTGGGCGCAAGATAAAATGCCCAAATGGTCTTACTATGTACTTCGTTCCGGGACTCCTTAACACTCATCCTATCTATCCTAACCAAGATATGAATTTCCATGTTCCACTTGTTCGTCAAATGTTTATGCTTCACAACTCGCTTGGTGAAGCCTATCCCCCAAGCTGCACTGTAGGCTATGACACCTCGTGCTTCAGAATGGATTATGGACAGTGGATGCACTAACCACATGACTGGCGATCGAAGTCTTCTGATGGATTCAACGCTATGTCCATCAAACAAGAGTCACATCACATTTGCTAACACTGGTAAAATCAAGGTATTGGGTCTAGGTAGAGTTGCAATATCAAGGGATCAACACATGGATAAAGTGATGCTTGTTGAATCCCTTGGTTTCAACAATATACATCTCAATGCTTTGTGACTTAAACATGATTGTGCTATTTGGAAAATATCGATGCCTTGTGCTAATGGAATCTGACAAGTCTCTAGTCTTTGAAGGGTATCGGAAAGATGATCTGTATATTTTAGATTTCTCAGCAGGACCACAGATGGCCGTACGCCTTCTAGCAAAAGCTTCAGAGTGCTGGCTTTGGCATCGAAGGCTAGGACATGCTAGCATGAGGAACTTGTATACTCTCGCAAAGAAGAAGCATGTCGTGGGCATCGAAGGCGTCAAGTTCAAGAAGGACCATCTATGTGGCGCCTGCGAAGCTGGAAAGATGACCAGGGCCAAGCACCCCTCGAAGACAATCATGACTACATCTCAACCCTTCGAGCTGCTACAGATGGAATTATTTGGCCCTACTCACTACTCTACTCTCAATGCTACTGGTTGCCTCTATGGCTTTGTCATTGTTGATGATTACTCTAGATATACTTGGGTGCATATAATCCTCTACAAGATTGAAGTGCAGGATGTCTTCAGATGCTTTGCCAATCGTGCCATGACGAACTATGGCGTCAAGATCAAGCACATCAAGAGTGACAACGGCACTAAGTTCAAGAACACCGGCCTCGAGCTTTATCTGGATACTTTGGGCATTACTCATGAGTTATCTGCTCCTTACACACCTCAGCAGAATGGCATCGCGGAGCGCAAGAACAGAACTCTTATTGAGATGGCCCGAATGATGCTTGATGAGTACAAGACTCCACGAAAGTTTTGGCCTGATGCCATTGACACTGCTTGCCACATCATCAACCGGGTTTACCTTCACAAGCTTCTAAAGAAAACATCCTATGAACTCCTAACTGGTAAGAAGCCAAATGTAAGCTACTTCAAAGTATTTGGTGCTAGGTGCTGGATCAAGGATCCACATCACACGTCAAAATTTGCACCGAAAGCACATGAAGGTTTTATGCTTGGTTACGGAAAGGATTCGCACTCCTCTGAGTCTTCAACCTCTTTCACTATAAAGTGGTTGAAACTGTGGATGTCTTGATTTGATGAGACTAACGGCTCGCAAAGAGAGCACCTGCCAAATGTGCTAGATGAAGTACCTCCAAGTGAATCAATCAAGCATATGGGAATTGGAGAGATCATACCTTTTGAGAATCAGACTGAAGAGGAGCTTATCATTTCTACACCTAATCAACCTGAAGACAATGCTCAACCGGAAGACAATCCCCCAGATAATGACATTGATCAGCAAGAGCAAAATCTTTGTCCTGTTCATCCTCGTGTTGCAAATGAAGTTCAGATTGAGAAGATAATTGACAGCTTAAATGCACCTGGTCCACTCATTCGTTAAAGAGCTACTCAAAGAGCAACACAGCTAACCAATTTTTGTGGGCATTTCGAATTTGTCTCAATCTCAGAACCCAAGAAAGTTGATGAAGCCTTCATGGAACCTGAATGGATTCAAGCTATGCAAGAAGAACTTCAACAGTTCGAGCTGAATAATGTGTGGGAATTGGTCAAGCGTCCTAATCCTCGGAAGCACAATATCATTGGCACCAAATGGATATATCGCAACAAGCAAGATGAGCATGGTCAAGTGGTCAGAAACAAGGCTCGTCTTGTTGCACAAGGTTACACTCAAGTGGAAGGAATTGACTTCGATGAAACATTTGCTCCGGTGGCAAGGCTTGAAGCCATTCGCATGCTGCTAGCCTACGCAAATCATCACAACATCCTTCTGTATCAAATGGATGTGAAGAGTGCTTTTCTCAATGGAAAGATAGAAGAAGAAGTATATGTTGCACAACCTCCTGGCTTTGAAGATCCAAAACATCCTGATATGGTATACAAGCTCAACAAGGCACTGTATGGCCTCAGACAAGCCCTCGTGCTTGGTATGATACGCTCAAAGACTTCCTGAAGAGCAAAGGCTTCAAACCTGGTTCACTAGATCCTACACTTTTCACGAAGACATATGATGGTGAACTGTTTGTGTGCCAAATCTATGTGGATGACATTATCTTCGGCTGCACCGACAAGAAATACAGTGATGAGTTTGGTGACATGATGCAAGAGCAATATCAGATGTCCATGATGGGCGAGCTGAAGTTCTTTCTGGGTCTCCAAATCCATTAGCAACGCAACGGCATCTTCATATCTCAAGAAAAATACCTCAAAGATTGCCTGAAGAAGTTGGAATGCAAGACTGCAAAGGATACACGATGCCAGTGCCAACCAAAAGTCATCTGGGTCCCGACGCCAATGGTAAAGAGTTCGATCAAAGGGTATACAGCTCCATGATTGGTTCTTTGCTTTATTTATGTGCATCTATGCTAGATATAATGCTTACTGTTTGCATGTGTGTCCGATTCCAAGCGACACCAAAGGAATCGCATCACTTAGCTGTGAAGCGAATTCTTTGATATTTGGCTACACCCCAACATTAGGATTATGGTATCCAAATGGCTCAGAGTTTGATCTAGTTGGATTCTCATATGCTGATTATGCTGGTGACAAGGTTGATCGCAAGTCCACATCAGGCACATGTCACTTTCTGGGATGATCTCTTGTCTGTTGGTCTTCAAAGAAGCGAGCGTGTATCTCTCTCCGCTGAATCCGAATACATTGCTGCTGGATCTTCTTTGTGCTCAGCTTCTCTGGATGAAGCAAACTCTCAAGGACTATGGTATCCACCTGAAGAATGTGCCTCTCTACTGCGACAATGAGAGTACCATCAAGATTGCCAACAACCCAGTTTAGCACTCGAAGACAAAGCACATTGAAATTTGTCATCAATTTCTCAGAGATCATGTTATGAAGGAAGATATTGATATCATTCACGTCAAGACAGAAGAGCAATTGGCTGATATCTTCACAAAGCCCTTGGATAAGAAAAGGTTTTGCAAGTTGCGGTGTGAGCTAAATGTCTTGGAATCCTCAAATGTCATGTGATTAGGCACACATCCTAACACTTATGCATTTTGATGACTTAGATGTGCAACACACGAAGTAATGTATATCTTCAATCAATGAAGACATACACTCTAAGTGTGAATACATTAATGCAGAATTTGACTTCGGAGTGCCACGATAATTATGCGCCGTGTCTGGGTCTAATACTTCCTATATGGTGGGTAACACCACCACCAAACTTTTGTTCGAAGTGTTTCTCTTGGCGTTATATTTGCAAAGTCTTCATATTTGATTTATCTTCATCCCTGGCTCATCTTCAATCTTACCTTCATCTTGTTGACTTGGTCTTATACTAGTTATATACATCTTTGTGTTCTATCCTCTACAACATTCACTTACAGCTAGGACTTCGTGCTGAATCTTTTGATCTAAGTGAATGTGATCGGACCCTAACCTATCTATGCTTCTACCTCAACTCTATTTGTCCAAATCATATGCATTCTATTGAAAACTGTCGATTGTCTTCACTGAGACCTTGTCAGCTGAAGTCAATGTGACAAACATTTATATCTGTTTTTAATGCTATATCCTTATTGCCTGAAAGCCGGAGAATTCGAAAGGACCACCCCGACAATCCAGGCGTGCGTGGGAACATGGAACAACTTCCAAGGTGTTGCATGCTTGCCACATTCCCTTCAGACGTGAACCGCCAGGGGCACCTACGTAATTGCGCTGTGCCGTCCCTTTCCTTATAAATACCCATCACATCTCGATGAAAAAAATTCTTCTTCCACCTCGCCACCACTCGCAAACCCTAGCGCCTCCGCTAGCTCTCGACGACACTGGCGACGAAGCGCTTAGCTGCCGTGACTTCTCCGACGCCATCCTCACGCCGGCCGCGGACCTCGTCCTCTCCGCCGTTGCCGTAGGTGTTCTCCGTCGCCAAGTTAGGGCACGGAAGATCGAACTGCTCGGCCTCCAACTTCGCTCCGTCTAGCAGTTCTTCGTGTGGTAATTAAAATTCACTTTTTACCGTCTTTTTGATCTAATAGATTCATCCTTCTTTACCAAAAGTGGTTTCTAGATCTCCAAAGCCGAATCTATCTCTTTCTGCATATCATACTATGCCTAGTCTGTTCACTTATGCTTCCCTACAAGTTAGATTCCTCACTTGTACTTATTCTTGGATTCGTACAAATCTGGAACCAACTCTCATCAAATAAGTGAATGTCTTCGCGTTATAAGGTCAATGTCTTCAAATTGATTTATCTTCAAAATCTTCTGAGAATGCATATGACCTCTTCCCCTTCCCTCGCACCTCTAATCTTTATCACGGTACATGTCCGTGGGAGAATCCCTTGGTTCTCATAGTCTGCATTCGTTTGCAGAATTCTTACAGAGTCACATAAATTCTCCTGAAGCCAGTTCTTGTCTGACCAGCCGACGGAAGCCTTTGCAAGTACTGAAGCCTTTCAGGTTAAGCTTCATGGCTACTGAGAAGTCAGCAAGAAAGGGTGGCAGACAGCGCCGTGGGAACACTTCCAAGGATATGCCACCAGATTTGCACGAGCTGTACAAGACAGACCCAGAGGAAACCTATTGAGAACGCAAGAATCGAATCCAATGGATTCAAAGATATTGAGCAGAGGAATGGTTCAAGTACCGATTCGTCACAGAAGAGTATGCAGAGAAGAATGCCATCAAGCAACCCTGGGGAGATATACCGTACAAAAATCTTCCTCCCAGGTTCCAGACTAAAGCTGTTAAGCAAGGCTTCTATCCGTATATAGTTCCCGGACCGCAGCCAGAGAATGCTGACCCCTCTTCTCTGCTGTGGTGTCATGAAGACAATCTATTCAAGTGCAACTACAAGTTTGCAAAAGACTCTGCTGTGAAGAACAAGAAGGCACTCGGACTTGACTTCAACCCAGGTCCGTCTGCTCCACGGGAAGATGGCACCCATGAAGCCAATGAAAACAGAGTCGGCCCCTTCTACAACCTCGACGGCCTCATCACTCACATTGCCGTTCAAGGAGCAAAAGTGGATCATTCTGGTGATGATGCTGACTCTGATGATGCACCAACTCCTCCTCCTAAGCCGCAGAAGCAGAAGAAATCCAAGGCGTCAAAACCTACTGCCGTACCAAAAGCTTCTCGAGTGAAGCCATTGGCAACTGCCCCTCCTGCTCCCAGTAACACTTCTGAAGATCTATCTCGCATCTCCAAGAAGCGCGAGAAGACACAGAAGAAAAATGTTCATAGTTCTGGTCAAACCCTGACTCTTGCTGCTGTTCTGAGGAACAAAACCGAAGCCATTGATCTGTCATCAGATGATGAGTGTGGAGATGATGCTCTTGAGCAGCTGATAAAGAGCAAGCAAGGGGCGGAGATCTTCAATGATCTACCCCTCTTCGACGTAAACATTCTAGATAACTTCATTGATGAGTGGTTTGACAACCCCAATCTCAGATTTGATGATCTTCAGCTCCCAATTGGCATCAGCATCGCCTTCCAAGGCGCAATTGCTCCCGAGCTGGCTCTAGCTCAACGGATTGTTGAATTGAAGAACAAGATTGACTATGAGAAAGAGCAGTTCAAGAAGCATGTGGCCAAGCTCAGCGTGGCTGATGTTCAAAACTTCAAGGTGATGCTGCATGACCTCAAGGAGGCATTTCGCAAGAAGCGCAAAGAAGCCAAAGGTTCAAGAGAGTGCATGAAGAATCTAGCTGCCAAGTGTGTTCAAGCTTACAATGAAGCTGAGAAGTGCAAGGCACTTGGGCGTCCTGGCATCAACCCCAAGCTGGCTGCCAAGAAGAAGAAGAAGCCTACTGTGGCCCAAACTGAAGCACCAAGGCAGGAAGAACCTCACATTGTCTTCCCTGCCAACATGACAGGCTCGAAGCCTAAGGTCCCCACAGTGGCTTCAGAACAGAAGAAAATCATGGCAGCTGAAGCCGAAGCCAGAAAGCGCAAACTCAAGAACACCACTGATGATGCACCACCAACGAAGAAGAGAAAGACCAAGAAGAGAGATCGTGCTGCTCCCACAGAGCCCCTTGTTGTCAAGCCCATTGCTTTTGCTCGTCCTGCATCTGAACACCAAGAGCGTCAGTTCATAGTTCATGAGCCTGCTTCCATAGAGGCTCCTGAAGCTGAAGAAGTACCAGCCGTTGACCCCACCACGGCTGAAGACATTGGTCCCCAAGACAATGTAGTAGATGATGAAGTCCTTCCTCAGATCGAGCGCCCAACGGTATCATCGCCTATTCTCATGAACAACGAACTCATCAGTATTGCTCATCCTTTGACGCCAATCTCTCAGGATGCCTCATGGGCTGATCGCCCCCAACCAGCAACTCCAAGTCAAGACTCACCCAGTACACCCCGTCCTCCACCAGCGCAAGTTACCAGCCCAATGGTGAATGACGACAATTACATGGAGACTACACCATCACCAAAAGCGTCGCCTGTGTTCAAACGGCTTTGCAAAGGCCTAAAGCCATCAATCTCCATGACAACCATCACAGAAGAAGATTCAAACCAATCCAGCTCAGTGGCACGTCAAGTGTTCCTTGAAGAAAATCCCTCTGCGATGGTTCCTACGTCCGAAGCCAATGCTGCTGAAGACAATCCGGCTGCATCAGCCGATGAAAGACAAGGAGAAGAAGAACGTGTTGCCACACCCCCTACCAACCAAGAAGTTGTTCTCGAGGAGAAGCGATGTCGATGCCGACCCTCCGGCTACTTAAGTGGAGGTTGAAAATCTGGGCGCCACCAACAACACTCTGAAGCCAATGACGTTGTCATGGCTGAAGACAATGTGGCGCCTGCAATGAACACTGTGCATGAAGCCAATGATGCACCTGCAATGAATGTGCAGCCTGACGCCCCTACTAATGCCACTTCTCATGTTCCGCCTCCAAGGCCACACACTATTGAGCAAGCATTCTATCAAGGCAAGCTGGTCACTATCAGATGGCCAATTCTGGTTCCTCCACCTGCTCCCGGACCTCAGTTTGACTATCATGTGGAGCACAAGCCTCAGGTTCAAAAGCCAAAACCAAGGCTGCCAAGGTTTCCAGGTACTGCATCTGTGCCAGGATCGTTCAATGTCAATGGCTTCATTGCACACAACACCTTCTTCGATAAAGCCAAGAACCCATATTCCAAGCCAAGAATATCATCTGGTCGTTTCTGGAGTTATCAGCAGCGCAACTACTACTCTTGTGTTCTATACAATCAAGGGCGCATATTTCCTCATATGCGCCTGGATTCCGAAGCCATTGTTGGCCTGCCCTGCTTAGAAGAAGCCCTTGACTGTTTTCGAGATGCAGGCCTTCTCTAGTTTGTGACAGATAAGGAGAATTGAAATGAAGAGCTTCTGCTGCAATTCTATGCAACCTTGCACATTCGCGGCACAACAGGGATCCGAAGACATGGGTCCTTGAGTGGATGAAATGCAATGTACACCATGAAGCCAAAGCTCTTGATCTCATTGAGCTTACTGGCCTGCCCACTCCAGGTGAACTCTATGAACCTAGCTGTCAGCTTCACCGCAATGCGTTGGAAAGCATCTTTCAGAAGCTAGAGCCCAACATGAGCCAAATGCTGAGCATGATGAAGCCACTACCACAGGATGCTGAATATCCCAAGGAATTCTTTGTTGAAGACCTAGAGTATCTGCCCCGCACCATCTATCACATTATCAGGCGAACTCTATGGCCCATCAAAGGACATTCTTCCTCAGCAAAGCTCGAAGGCGCAATGAAGACATTGGTCTTCTACATTCTCAATGGCATCAGCTTCAATGCTCAGGATTTCTTCATTCACCAATTTGCTGCATCTGGCTCACACATATTTGGTCTAAAATTCTATGCTCCTTGGATTATGCGACTGATCAAGCTTCACTCTACTGCTGACTATCAGCCCTCTGCACGCAACCATCTCATATTTCTACCAAAGGTTGATATGTCCATTGAAGCCATTTACCCAGAGCCTGCCAAGGAGCACTATATCTTCACAATGCAGATCGTCAGAGTTTCTCTTAGCATGTTGAAGGTGTTCAGGTTGCTTCTCGTGTTTATCCTCTGGCCGGCAACACTCGTCGCGCACGCACTGAAGCCACAGAAAGCACTATTGCTCCAAGGCCTCGGAAGCGATCAATGACCGAGAGCTTCTCATGGCCTTGCATCAGAAACACGACAAGCATCACTACTGGCTAAAGCGTCAAATGCAAAGCCTCTTGGTGGATGTCAATCGCATTTGCAACCTTGCCACCAAGAATGCCTTTGTCACTCATGAAACCTGTCGGAGGTCTTGGAAGAGTCTGACATTGCTCAGTGCTGAAGCTGATCTTCAAGACGATGGCTTCACCGAGAGATTCAAGTTCGACACCACTCCTCCCAGGAATGCTGTATTGCGTCGAACCCCGTCTCTTGAAGATTCAGAGTACTCCTCCTCCGCGGCAACTGTAAATGCCAGAGTCCTTGATGACGCCGATGATGCTACTTCACCACCTCCAACCTCAGCGCGTATCGACACTGCACCAAGTTCGTCTGCACCACCAAACCTCAACGACGACCCTGCTACTTCACCTACTCTTCATGGGAACAAGTAGAAACTATGTCTTCAAACCTTTTTGGTCCTCACTGACAAAAGGGGGAGAAGCATATGTTGATAGTCTTCAAGCGGGTCCATATGGGTGGTTGATATACTTTTGCCTAGTGTTTACAACACTCGCTTTTGATACATTTGGTTCTTTGATTTGTAACACTTAAACTTGATGGTTGTCTGCTACTTTTTCTGCTATTCTGTGATGCGACGATAAATTCCGCATGTGCGATGATAAATCCCACATGAAGTCATTTCGTAGACGTCCATTTTTCATCATGCATGTCATAATTCCTGTATATCTGTTCATGCATGATGTATTGTCTTCATATGGTGAATAGGATCTCCACAAGTACAACCTGCCATGTGCATTTGCATTCCAACGCAAAACATTTATATGCACATCTTCAGGGGGAGCCTTTTTGCCACCTATGAAGACAATATCTTAATCCTTTACAATTTCACATACTTTTATCCTCGTTGAAAACTTCAACCAGTTTGTCATCAATCACCAAAAAGGGGGAGATTGTAAGTGCATCTAGTGCCACCCCTAGTTGATTTTGGAGTATTGACGACAAACCTGGTTGAGGGACTAATGTGTTTGTGAGAATTGCAGGATAACACAGGTAGTAGTCCCTCATTGATTCGGTTTACCTACCGGAGATGACCCCTAAAAATGTGTGAAGACATTGAGGACAATGGTGGTCTATGAAGCTATTCACGTTGAAGACTATGACATGAGAAGACATCGAGTGAAGACTATGGAGCGCAAAGACTTAGTTGTTTCGTTGTGCTTTTCTTCTTTGTTGAGTCATAGGAACCACCGTACTGTTAAGTGGGGTCCAAGTGAACAAAGTCAGAGTGACTGAAGTGATGCTCAACCAAATCCTATGTCTTCGAGAGAAGACAATGAGAGCAAATCTTATCCAGAGTCGGATGAGTCAGCTTTACTTGTAGCCCAAGTCAAGCTGACGCGTGTGTTTGAAATCTGACTGTTGTGACACGTGTCAGTTCCTTAGTAACCCAGGGTCATTTCGGACAAATCAGGTCAGGTTGCCCAGTGGCTATAAATAGCCCACCTCCTACACCATAAATTGGTGGCTGCTCAGAGTTAGTACACGGCTTTTGTCGTTTGAGAGCAACCCACCGCCGAAGCTTTTGAGAGAGAATCCTTGCGAGGACAAAACCCAAACCACCTAGAGCCCAAAGAGAGTTTGGCATCACTGAAGTCTTTCTGTACGCATGATCTGAAGACTTGTTACACTTGAGGACTTTGAATCCTCCAGCCGGTTAGGCGTCATGTTCTGAGCATCCAAGAGTCATTGTGGATTGCCGGTGAACAAAGTATGTGAAGGTTTGGAAGTCTACCTTGAAGACTTACCAGAGTGATTGGGCGAGGACTAGGTGTCCTTATCTCAAGGGGAATAAGGTGAAGACGCGGTCTTCTGAGTTGAATCTCAGCCTCCCTAACTAGACGTACAGTTGTAACAGCAACTGGAACTGGTCGAACAAATCCCTGTCCTCCTGAAGCTACCGGTTCTATCTCTCGCTTCTCTCTACTTACAGTCTATTTTGTGAAGTCATTGCCTGCTTGCATTATCTGTTTGACTTTACTGTGTGACTACCTATTCTGATTGGCTTCGTACTATCTTCCATCTTGATCTTTACTACCTAGCTGCTAATAGTCTTCGTGCTTTCACTTCATTGAATACTTGACTATGGCTTGTCTAGTGTAGTCTACCTTCCGCTGCATTCGAATAGTGTCGTTTCTATTGTCTGTCTTCGAAACTCCCATGTTTTGAAGACTTTCATAAAAATCGCCTATTCACCCCCCCTCTAGTCGATAACTAGCCTTTTCAGCTCCAATTCATCAATCATATGTAGGCATGTATTCCATATATAGTCATACATGCTTATAATAAGAACTTGCATCACATCTTTTGCCCTACCCTCCCATGCCAGCAGGGTCCCAATTGAAACTAAGGGTAATTAAGGCACTCCTTTTAGTGGAGAACGGAACAAAGCATTAACACATAGTGAATACATGAACTCCTCAAACTACGATCATCAGCAGAAAGTATCCCAATTACTGTCACCCTGGGGTCTACGGTTTAGAACAATAACATGTGCATATAACTTGCAGATAGGATCAAGAACACAAATATAATCATGAAGATATAATAAGTTCATATCTGAAATCATGGCACTCGGGCCTTAGTGACAAGCATTAAGCATAGCAACATCAATCTCAGAACATAGTGGATACTAGGGATCAAGCCCTAACAAATTGACTCGATTACATGATGGATCTCATCCATCTCCATCTACCTCCAACATGCCTACAATGAAATTACTCACTCCCGGTGGTGAGAATCATGAGGTTGTTGATGAAGAAGGGTTGTTGATGACAATGGCGATGATTTGCCTTCTCCGGAGCACCGAACGAACTCCGGATCACGCCTCCCGACGAAGAACGGGAGGCGGTGGTGGCTCCGTATCGTAAAACGCGATGGAACTTTCTCTCTAATTTTTTTCTCGGGAAGATGGTACTTATGGACTTGGAGGCAGGGCAAACGGAGCCTCATGGGGCCCACAAGCTCAGGTGGCGCACCCTAGGGGGTACCTGAACTTGTGGCTCTATGGTGGCTCCCCTCTTGTAACTCCTTGCGCCAGTATTTTTTATATATTCCAAAATTATTCTCCGTAAATTTCATCCAATTCTGAGAACTTTTTATTTCTGCACAAAAAACAACACCAAGGTAGTTCTGCTGAAAACAACGTCAGTCCGGGTTAGTTTCATTCAAATCATGCAAATTAGAGTCCAAAATAAGAGCAAAAGTGTTTAGAAAAGTCGATAAGTTGGAGACGTATCAGTGCCCCCTATGCGGATCAACAAAGAGGTGGCGCCATGCTTTGATCAATTGTACTGCTTCCCGGAGTGTGCGGCCGTTGTCTAATGAGGAGATGGCTGAACACATGATCATGAAGATAGAAGAAAATGCCAAGCTTTGGCTCTTCGCTACGAACGAGTCCTTCCCGGCGGATCAATTCACATTGTTGATTGTAACTTTATGGGCAATTTGGAGTTTTGGGAGGAAGGCTATATACGAGGACATCTACCAAACACCGTTTGCCACATATCAATTTATTGCTTTCGATCTTCACGACATAAGTTTTATGCAGAATTCAGTGACTAGGTCACATGAAATAACAACCACAAAGCCGAGTCATTGGTTACCTCTAGTGCGTGGACTCATGAAAATTAGCATTGATGCATCCGTAGCGAGGAATGGATCTTTTGGGGTCGTGAGAGCGATCTGTAGGGACGAAATAGGAGCTTACCATAGGGCCTCTATAGTTTTTGATAATACCACTGATCACCAAGTCGTGGAATCTTTGGCTATTAGAGAGGCTCAATCTCTGGCAGACGATCTGTATATTCCAAGGATTGTGGTTGCCTCATATTGCAAGGTGGTAGTTGATACTATTAAGGAAGACAATGGAGCTAATTTTGGTGTTGTAGTTAGAAATAGTTGCTAGAGCTATAGATTTTGCAGTTTGTATCTTTAGCCATGAATTTAGAACCTCAAATGTAGAGGCTAATAGTCTTGCAGTGTACTTCCTCCGTCCCAAAATATAAGAACGTTTTTGATACTTGCTAGTGTCAAAAACGTTCTTATATTTTGGGACGGAGGGAGTATGATTTATCGCTAGGGTTTGGCCGCCATATTTGGTTAGTCCAGCCCGGCGAACTTGTATTCATTAGTGTTAGCATTGAGTCGCCATAATAAAGCTTTGTGAGACTCCAAAAAAATCTTACCAGTCATCTTTTTATGTGTTTCGATTTTCTGGTTGTTGCTTGGGATTTTCTTTTTCCTTACCATTTTTTCCTTTTTCCTTTTTCTTTCATTTTCTTTTTTAGTAGTTTCTCAAATGCATGAATTTTTTTCCAAACTCATGAACCTTTTTAAAATTTGAGATATATTTGTCTTAAATTCGTGATTTTTGTAAAACTCAACTATTTTCTTCAAATTCATGAATTTTTTCGAAATTGATGAACATTTTGTCAAATTCATAATTTGTTTTCAAAATCGATGAAACTTTTTTCAACGCAGATAACTTTTTTCCAAATTTGTAGTCTTTTTTCAAAATTGATGATTTTTCAAGTTCATGCTTTTTTCAATATTAATGAACTTTTCAAATCTGTGTTTTTTAAATTCATATTTTTTAAAATTCTGTGATATTTTTGCGGTTTTTGTTGTAATTTTTGTTTTTTTCCCAAAAAAGTCAATGTTTGACTGGTCAACTGTCAGCCGGTCAACCATTGACCGAGCTTCGTGTGAGCATGCTAACGGGCCTCGGTCCGCGAGCGCTATGTGCGGGCGGCATCCAACTGGCGCTTGAGGCACTTACGAGGAGGTCTCCCTATCAACCAAGCAACCAAACAACTAAGGTTGCGTTTGGCTGCTTAGTATTTTTGGAGTTTTATGAGAATACCATGGTTTTTGTAGAAACCCCAGGTTTAAATACTTTGACGTGTTTGGCTTCCACAAATACTTTAGTTTTACAAACCGCGGTATACCTAAAACCATGGTTTTCTTGTTGTATCTAAAAAAGAGGTCTCAACCTCTTTTTTGTAAACATAGAAGTACTCCCTCAAGCTCATCTTCTTCCGGTCCTCCTCACCCATCACTTCGGCAGCCACGAAATTAAGATTACCACCAGGGAAGCTTGACTACTCTGTTGTTGATCTCTTCAATCGTTGACTATTGTTCTAATGCAACAAGAAGCAGGTTGTACACTAGAGGTTCGGTCGCATCGGATGGTGCGTGTACACATACAAAATCTTTAGCGAAGCCTTAGACCCTGGAGTAGATCGATTGATACTTGGAGCAAAGTTATACACAACAGGCTAAGCTAGCTAGCCGATCGATTCCATGTGGCGAGAGATACAAGATTACTCAACAACATATCCGCATCTGGAGGATGTTCGCGTTCATGACAAGGCTATAGGCATACATCGGCCGTTAATTAGCACAAGCTGATCACGTCGTTGTATAACAACTTTGCTATAGCTAAATTTGGTTCAGCTAGCTATATATAGGATTATCCATGCAACGAGTGGTCAAAACCAAGAAACTAAGAAAAACTGCACTTGCCAAACATCTCTATAGTTTTGCTAAAACTGAAAAAAACTGTGGTTTTTAGAAACCGAAGTATTCATCGCCCACACATTGGAATACCGAGGTTTTCAATTACCATGGTTTTGGAAAAAACGTGTTGCCAAACTAGGCCTAAACCGTTTCTATCTGTAACGATCTTGGGCCAGTTTTTCTGTGGCTTCTCCCGTAGGCTGCAATCCCCCCGGTTTTCTGTCGTCCGCATTCATTTGAAGGGAACCCCTATGTCTTGCATTCAGCAAGACATAAGTTGGGCCGGCCCAGGTGCGTTGAAAACAACAACTTTGTTTTCTTTTTTATTAAGTTTTTTGCTTTATTTTTTATGTTTCTTTATACTTCCGAATATTGAAAAATAAATTTATTACAAAAATCTATCTACATAAACATCTGAAAAATGTTAAATGTGTAGAGAGAAGTTTTTTATCATGTATATGAAAAATGTATACAAAAAATAAAAAATAGATCATGTATTTTTTAAAATTTAATCAAGCATTTGAAAAAATGTTGACCAAATGTTTGAAAAATATTAAGCAAGCATTTGGAAAATGTTAAATGTGTACAAAAAGTGCTGACCATGTATTAAAAAATGATGAAAGAAATTTGATCATGTTTATAAAAGACAAATCAAGCATTTGACAAAAATATTGAACAAGTATTTGAAAACTATTAAATGTGTACAGAAAATGTTGATCATGTATTGAAAAATGATGATTCTTTTTATCATGTATGTAAAAAGTTAATCAAGCATTTCAAAAGTGTTGAACAAGTAATTGAAAATGTTAATCAAGCATTTTAAAGATGATAAATGTGTTTAGAAAATTTTCAATCATGTGTTCAAAAATATATTAATATTGCACATTTTAAAGATGATAGATGTGTTTAGAAAAATTATCAACCATGTGTTCAAAAATATATTAATATTGCGTTCAAAAAATCATAATGAAGCATTTGAAACATGTTAAAGGTAAATAGAGAAAATGTTGACCATGTATTTGAAAACTGTTGATCTTGCATTTGAAAAATATTAATGAAGCATTTAAAAAGTTTAAAGTGTGTGTAGGAACAATATTGACCATTTATTAAAAAATATTAATCTTGCGCTTAAAAATATTAATCAAGCATTTAAAAAATGTGTATAGGAAAAATGTTGACTATATGTAACAAAATAATGTTATACTTGTATCATAAGAATGTTGATGACATATACAAAAATGTAGAATAAAACTAAAAGAAAGACAGAAAAGCAAAAAAATAATAAAAAAACTAAATAAACCAAAGAAAAATGAAAATAAAAAAATAAAACCGAAGAAACAAATGCAAAAGGAGTGAAAAAGAGAAGAAAAAAGAAAAAGAAACCGAAGGAAACCGAATAAAACAGAAGAAATGAAGAAAGAAAAGAAAAAAAGCATTGAAAACCAAGGAAAGATACAAAAACCGAAGAAAGAAAAAAAATTGTGTAAAAGCCGGCTCTGTTCCTTCTAGTAGACCGCGCCCGATGAATTGTACCGAAACTCGAAGTCAGCGCAGTGGCTAACAGTGCCGCGATGCAACGATGATACATCACTCGCGTCGTTTGAACCCCTGTAAGAGCATCTCCAACAGCATGTGTAAATTTGGATGTCTATATGTGCATATAGACAATGGTCTATAAAGATTCTCTGGTATACACGTCCAGCTTTGCAGCAGAACATCTATATACACAACGTCTATATTCTCTCTCCTATATTTTCATATTATTTTGCAACTACCAATTCAATTACAATTTCAATGGTGATTCAAACGATTTATAATTGCATTGGTTTCTAATGGCTACTTTACAAGCTGCTATAGTAATCATAAATCCTGCCACAGTAAGAATTTGATGATTGATCCTTTCCTATCAATCACCAACAAATCATCCTCTTGACTAGACCAATTCTGCCCCTTGATGGATTTTGCTTTCACAGAAAACTCTCGCCGCCTTCGATCTGCAAAAAATTTGACACAAGTTTCATACAGCACTACATCATGTAGCCTACCTAGCAGCATTAATATCAAATAAAATATACAGCACTACATCCAGGCGACGTTGGCGCGCCTCTTCCTAGTCTTGGCGGGAGGGAGAAATCTGGCTTGCGGTTGAGCTATGGACGACGCCTTCACATCGTCCACGCGTGGACGTTGTCGAGGCTGATTTGGACGATGTGTATATTTGCACGTCCGTTTAGACGAGCTGCTGGACGCCAGTTTTGGGCCCTCGTAGTGTAAACATATACACGTCCGTTTAGACGTGCTGTTGGAGATGCTCTAATTAAAGTCACCAAAATAATTGGGCCTTCATTGCATAACTGATATAGACAACAAAACAAGCTCTGTGCGGTACAACCGTACAAGTAGCCACAGCCTAGATTGAAGCAAAGTGCAAATTTATTCATTTCAACTCACTGGAAATCGCAACGCAGATACACACACACCCTGATAGCATAGATGAATCAAAGAGCATAGCAATGAAATTTGCCCTATCGAACGTAATAAGTAATAATAATAATAATTCAAACAAATGAATGGGATTATAAATATAATAATTCAAACAAATGAATGGGATTATAAATAAATAGTATGTTTGTCGCTGTGGATCCATTCATACATCGACAGAGCGTCCACAAATTTGCCATTGTTTGCACGCGCATGGATCACTGGATCAGTCGTCCTCGTCGGAGAGCTTGTCGAGCAGCATCCTCATGACCTTGACCTGCACCTGCAAATCCTCGATGTGGCTCGCCGCATCCCGGAACAGCTCGCCGAGCCCGCACGGCTCGTGGCAGCAGGGCACCAGCCTCCTCAGCTCCCTCACTTGCTTCACCAGTACCCTAGAATCTTCAAGGAAACGCTTCTCGCCCGCCTCCTTGCTCCTGCTACTCCCGTTCATCCTCTTCTCGGCCCAGCTCAATCCCTCCTCCGACCTCCGGTCGTCCGTCGACCACAGCAAGGAGGGAAAAGAGGCCCAAGAAGAGAAGACTAGTCTTCGCATGCATCGTTCGTGCAGGGCAATGAGTGCACGCATATATAGCCGCAATCTTTGTTGTTTCTGCGCCATGCTTTGATAGGGATGTATCGGGGAGAACATGCGCCTGCCGATACGCGCAGCAATCATGTGTGTGTTCATGCGCCGGCACTCCCCCATATGCGAATGTCCGAAGCGTCGCCACGAACCACCTACAGAAAGATAATTCTAATGGCACCGTTCCTGCGGTTGGCGAGACACGGCCGCTACGTCACCGCAGCGCGCCAGGTTCTCTATTGCGGGTTTGCGGCGCGGCGCGCGCTCGCCGGCTGGCTTTGACGGGGAGCTTAGCTTGCAGGCGCTGTGTGGTCGGCAGATGTTCGTATCGTATGCATATGCATATGCATATGGTAGGCGCCATCTATTGTTGCACACATGGCTTCTTTTCTTTTTCAGAGAGAAGAGAGATCAGTGAGTAGATAGAGCATGCGTGCATGGGTGTAGGCTTGTGGCTATAGGTAGCTCGCTAGCTTATTTTGTTTCTGGTTGCACCGAGCACATGCACCCACATGATGCCGCCCAACAAACTGAACACCAGCTATGCCTGCGAATGAATGCGTGCGTAGTGTCAACTAATCGAGCAGCTTCCATGCCCTTTTATCACTACAACACCCTGGATTATTCCCTCGACACGACTCCACCTCTGTTCCTTGCTTGCTTGCACCGGTCGAGCAATCTATATTTTTTGGGGCACGTTAGGAAAACTTTTCATAGACTCCCAATCACCGACGTTAAGTAGGATATATAATGCAGACTCCTCCAGGTAAGAATGCATGCGGTCCATTTTAGTTAGCTAGCTAGCTTGCAGGTTCCTTTTTGCACCGAGAGTACAGAGAGCGGATCAGCTTGTCACGGGGTAAATTGCTATCGATCGATGTACCTAAAATGATCAGCACAGCAAAATCAAACATCGGCAAAGATACAAGGGGTGTCGTTCATACTTCATACCGATGTACAGAGCTTCAATGCACGATGCTCCTAGCTTGTGCGAGAGATCGAGAGCCTGTGCTTCCCTACAAGAAACCATGACCAAGTGGCCCATCATTATGGTCCAATGACCCCACCCCCTCCCCCCTATACACACATGCGCGTGCAAACTTTTTAATGTCTACGTAAAACAATTAAAAATGCATACAAGTTATATAATACCTAGATTCTGACTGCTAGGATAAGGATGTGGCGGCCGGGTTGGTGATCATGCATCTGCTTCAAACGAAACGCTTAGTTTAGTCAGAGCTCAGTTATAGGAGCCATCAATTAACAAGCTATTGTAGCTTTTGCATCATGCCCCCACGTGCATCAATGGCGGCAAAACTACAAAAGTGAGCGCTGGAGTGGCCCGCATGCATCTTTCTCCAGCGAAAGCAGTTCGTTAAGTGTGGAGACAGGGGAGCATTACGCCGGCCTAACCATTATTAGGTCGCTACCAGTGCATTATTGAGGTGGACATAATCAGAATCCATATGTCTTAAGAAAATCGACGGTCTCAGAAGAGGCTTCTTTTGGACTACCGAGGAAACCTGCTAATTGCTTGAAAGACTGTTTGCAGATCATGGTAGAGATGGAAACAGGACAAAAAAGACTCTGACCTCTCGCGACCCACCCCATGCCCCCTCCGCCTCCCGCGACCAACCTAGCCCCACCGCCGTCGCCGCCCCCCCCCCCCACCGCCGCCGCACCCACCGCGCACCAAGCAAGCGCAAACGTGCTTCTGTCCAACTGCTCCCTCCCCCATGCCGATCCTCATCAGATCTGTTGAGTATATTGTGTACGTGTATATGAGTGTGTAGGGCCCACCTCCTGTTTTCCTGTATAGTTGAGGTTGTGGCCCACCTGCTCTTTTATATATCGTGCACTGGTGCACCGATCAATACATCGCGATTGCACAGCCCATAATCCGTCTACATGGTATCTATCGCGATAAGGTCCTAACCCTAGCCGCCGCCGCCCGCCGCATATCCGCGCGCCGCCGCCGCCGCCGCCGCCCGCCTCCGCCGCCGCCGTCGCGATCGCCGCCGCCGCCGCCATACCCTAGGCCGCCGCCGCATAGTCACCGCCGCCGCAACCCGCCCGTCCGCCCGCCGCCGCCGCCGCCTCCGTCCCAAAGCCGCCGCCGCCTCGCGCGCTTCCGCTCCCGCCGCCGCAACCGCCCGCCCGCCCTTGCCGCCGCCGCCTCCGTCCCAAAGCGCGCGCCGCGCCGCGCGCCTCTCCTCTCTACCCAGCGCCGCGCGCCACCTTAACCAGCGCGCGCCCTAACCCCACCGCGCCGCCATCATGAGCTCCTCCTCTCTCCGTCTCCAACCCGTTCGCGGTCAGCGTCACCCTCGTCGCGATCTCAACATCCATGGCGCGTCGGTCAAGCTTGACCACACCACCGCCTCCTACTCCGCGTGGAAGCGGTATTTTCGCTTCGTGTTCCGTGAGTACCTCCTTCACGGCCACATGGGCGGCACCGTGGACTCGCGCTCATGATCCACGACGAGGAGTGGATGATCCTCGGCGCCACCATCATCCGCTGGTTCTACCTCACCATCTCCGGCGACATCTTCCACCGTGGTGAGCAGCGAGGGCGGCGCCCATGCGGTGCGGACCAAGCTCAGCGGCCTCTTCACCGACAATCGGCTGCGGCGCAAGGTCCTCCTCTATGGTGAGTTTCACGGTGCGGCAACGGCTCGTCCGCCGATGATTTTTGCATGCGCCTCAAGAAGCTTCGCCGATGAGCTCCGTGATGCGGGGAGAAGATTGGCGACGAGCTCCTCATCGGCACCCTCTCCGGCGGCCTCAGCGAGGACTTGGAACGCCGCCTCAACCTCACCCTCATCCGGAGCCCACCTTTGGCAAGGTGGTCGCGTACCTCAAGCCGGAGGCGCCGGATGCGGGGGGGGCAGACGCGCCACCCACACCGCCCTTGTTGCGGCACCTGGGGTTCGGCCCTCCACAGCCCCGCCAGCGCCCCCCGCGGCGGCGCCCGCCTTCCCGCGGGCTTCCGCCCGCCCACCAGCCCCTTCCGCCGCCCGGCCCGGCGGCCAATGAAGAGGCCGTCGCGGCGGCGGTCGGGTGGCCGCAAGCGAGGCGGCGGTGGCGGTGGCGGTGCTCGAGGAGGAGCGCCACGCCAGAAGCAGCGAGCTCCTCGGCCGGCGGCCCGTGGTACGCCGGTCGAACCGTGGACGGCGTCGCCCACGCCTATTCCATGCCGGTTCCACGGGCTCCTACTCCGGGTCTTCTCGGCACTTTCGGCCTCCGTCACACTAGGCGTATTCGCGCGCCGCAGCCGTGTCACGGCTCCCTACGGCAGCGATCGCCGCCAGGCGGGCCACCGCTGCTGCCCCTGACGTCTGCGCCGTCCCTCCCACCGGCGCCGTGGGACCCGGCTCTCCTGGCGGCTCTCTACACCGCCCCCTCCCCGTCCAGCTACACCGGTGGCGGCGATTGGTACATGGACAGTGGCGCCACCGCTCATATGGCGGCGTACCCCGGTAACCTCCATACTGCTCACCCTGTCCACACCTCCAACCGCATCACCGTTGGTGACGGTTCTTCTCTTCCTATCACCCATATTGGACATACATATTTTCCGTCTAACTCCACTCCTATATCCATGTCTAATATTCTTGTTTCTCCGATCTTATTAAAAATCTTGTTTCCGATTGTTCTCTTACGTGAAAATCCGGTGACCATTGAATTTGTGAATGTGGTTTTTTTGTTAAGGGCGCCAGACACGGATGGTGCTCCACCGATGTGACAGCCCGGCGATCTCTACCGGTTCACTCCGCCGCCTCCACCACTTCCGCCGCCCCCTGTCGCTCTTGCCACGGAGTGGATCTCGCACGCTTCGCTTGGGTCATCCTAATCATGCCACCCTTCGCCACATACTTGGAGTTTTTCTTTCACGTGTAATAAAACGAGATCACTCGTGTCATGCATGCCGCCTTGGCAAACATGCAAATCTTCCGTTTAGGGCTTCTTCCTTTGTTGCATCGTACCCGTTTGAGTTGATTCATAGTGATGTTTGGACATCTCCTGTTGCAAGTAACACGGGCTTTCTTTATTATCTTGTTATCCTTGATGATTTTTCGCATTATGTGTGGACCTTCCCGTTGCGCCGCAAGTCGGACGTTATCTCCACTCTTGTCGGTTTCTACTCTTATGTCCGCATGCAGTTTGGCCAGCCCATTCTTGCGTTGCAGACAGACAACGGGAAGGAGTTTGACAACACCGCTGTCCGCGATCTTCTCGCCACACATGGCACGATTTTTCGTCTCACTTGCCCGTACACCTCGCGGCCGAGCAGTCGTCTTGGCGCATCGCCGACTCTAAATGACTGCGTTCGGACTCTTCTCTTTCATGCCAATGTGCCTCCGCTTTTGGCTGGCGCTCCGCCACCGCTTCTCTTCTCATAAACATCCGTCCATGTCATTACTCAAGGAACTTTATACCTCACCACCTTCTATTGGTGCACCCCCTCTTATGAAGGGCTTCGCATCTTGGCTGCTGTGCTACCCTAGCATCGCTGCCGCTGCGCCTCATAAGCTTCGCACCCGCTCCGTCGCTGCATCTTTCTCGGCTACCCACCTAACACTAAGGGTTACCGTTGCTACGATCCGATCTCTCACCGTGTTTTCACCTCCCGACCGTTTACTTTGATGAGATGGTCTTCCCGTTTCAGCAGCGAGCACCCTCGTCGTCTCGTCACCACCGCCACGGCGGCCCGCCAGCGACCTCGTCGGTGGGCGAAACACGCTGGTTCATGGACCGCCTTTGGGCTTTGGCGGTCCACGGGCCCTACTGCCGGCGCCCCGCCTTCACCCGCCGCCCTCGACTCGGGCTCCGCGGGGTCGGGCGCCTCCTCGCCCGGCTCCGTCGCTGGCGCCTTGGCGGCCTCGCCGCCCCGCGCCTCGCCCGGCCCGTCGCCCGGCCGCCTCGCCCGCCGCCTCGCCGACCGACTTCGGGCGCCAGCGGTCAGTGCCTCCTCGCCCGGCTGCGACGCCGGCCTCTACACCGGCGGTGCGCCCGGCCTCCTCGCCGCCGCCTCGCCCGGCCCGGTAACCCGTCCAGCCATCACCCGATGCTCGCGCCGGCATTCACTGCCGAGCCTCCGGTACTCGCGTGGCGAATGCGTCCTCGCCGCCTCGCGGCGGGCCGTCACCCATTTCTGTGTCGCCCGCGCCGCCCTCGTGATCCTCAGCGGCTTGCGGCGATGCGGGGAAGAGTTTGCGCCCTCGGCGGAACCGCACTGACTCTGGTGCCCGGCCTCCTCGCCAGCGTCATCACCGGCAAGTGGGTCTTCCGTCATAAGACCCGCTCGGGCGGTTCACTTGAGCGCTTCTAAGGCTCGCTGGGTGGTCGCGGTTTCCGCCCGGTAGCTGGAGTCGATTTCACGGAGATGTTTGCCCGGTTGTCAAACCGGGCATGATCCTGCTTGTCCTCCGGCTCGCCGTCTCGCGTCGCCCGTTCACCGGATGGATGTCTCCAACGCCTTCCTCCACGGCCATCTTGAGGAGCAGGTGTTTTGTGAGCAACCCACGGTTTCGTCGGCGCCTCATTGCCCGGCCATGTGTACTGCTTTGTCGCGCTCTCTTTACGGGCTCAAGCGAGCACCCGCGCTGGTACCAGCAGATCGCCGGGTTTCTTGAGACACTGGGCTTGATGTCACTCGCTTCGACGCCTCTTTGTTTGTCTATCGCCACGGTGACACGGCGCATATTTGCTGCTCTCGTCGGCGACATCATCTCGACAGCCTCCTCCGCGATCGTTCTTGACGAATCACTCTCGGCTGCGTGGCGAGTTCGCTATCAAGGACTTGGGTGCTCTCCATTACTTCCTTGGCATTGAGGTTGTTGGCGCCGGGCGGCTTCTTTCTTCATCAGCAAGTATGCCCATGAGCTTCTTGGCGCTGGCATGCTCAAGCGCCATCCGGTTGCTACTCCTGTTGACACGAAGGCCAAGGTCTCTGCTCTTGAGGGTTCGCTGCGTCGGATGCTCCATTCTACGGTCTATTGTCGGCGCTCTTGATGCCAGCTCTCACTAGACCGGATCTTGATATGCTGTCCAGCGGTGTGTCTCCACATACCGCCCTCGTGACTCTCTTTGGACTCTCGTGAAGCGGATCGCTTCGCTACATCCGCGGCACGATGTTCCTTGGGTTGACACTCACGGCGTCCACTTCTTTGGAGATGGTGGCTTACTCCGATGCAGACTGGGCCGGATGCCCCGACACTCGCCGGTCCACCTCTGGCTACTGCGTCTACCTCGGTCCTTCCCTCGTCTCGTGGTCGTCAGCGAAAACCCACGGTTTCGCGCTCTAGCGCCGAGGCTGAGTACCGAGCTGTGGCCAGCGCTGCCGAAAGTGCACCGGCAACCGGCGATTGCCGGGAGCTACATCACGATATCTCCCGAGCTACGGTTGTCTCTGCGACAACGTCTCTGCGGTGTACCTATCCGCCAACCCGTTCATCATCGCGGACTAAACACATCGAGCTGGACATTCACGCCGTGTGCGGCAGGTGGCTCTTGGGCGCATCGCGGGTTCTCCATGTGCCGGCCGCTCGGCCGTTCGCTAATGTGATGACGAAGGGACTGCCGACTTCCACCTTTGAGGAGTTTCGTTCTAGTATCTGCGTCACTGGCGCCGCTTCGACTGCGGGGGGGGTTTTGAGTATATTGTGTACGTGTATATGTGTGTGTAGGGCCCACCTCCTGTTTTCCCTGTATAGTTGAGGTTGTGGCCCACCTCTGTACTTATATATACGTGCCTGGTGCACCGGTCAATACATCGCAATTGCACAGCCCATAATCCGTCTACAAGATCCATGGGGATCCCGCTGGGGGGGGGGGGAGGGGATATCGAGTGCCGCTGCCGTTCGTCTATCAGGCGTTCCCAGATCTGCTGCAATGGATCGATTCGGTCTCGCCAGAGGTCCTTGCGACGACGAGGGAGAAGCGCTGGCGGGAGCGTGCGAGGAGGGTCATGGACGACGCGTTCTCATGGTCCGAGTGCACCCGGGAGTGGAAGGAAGCAGAGGAAGATCTGGATCCAGAGGCTGGGGAGTATTCGGTGGCCCGGAGATATGTACAGGTTTGCAAGGACCATGTCAATCGGGAGCTGCTGAATCTCGCCTGGCGCATCTATTTCGAGGGCACTTGGGAGGAGAAGCGTAGGATGCCGCACCCGAGGGAATCTCCAATGGAATTCGTCAATTGGGCGAGGAGAGAGGCACGTTCAGGAGATCCGTAGAGGGAAGAGCGGTGGAGTTGTATCCTCGGTCTGATGCCGGTCAGGCCCCCATCAGCCGCGGAGCAAGTCGATCCCCTCCCCTACCTCTCGCCTCCGCTGGCTTCGGATTGAGGCAACAACCACTGGGATCCTCGGCCAATTCAGATAAGGAATCGGAACCATCCTTGGATTTTGATTTCCGGGACGCAGAGCAGACGAGCGAGAAGATTCGGCCTTGGTACTTCTCTGCTTACCATCTGGGTCATGACTGTGAGCATGGGTGCAGATTGCAGTTGAGCCCCGGGAGGATAGATCGAATTGGTGTGCAAGATTTGTGTGTGGTTGCGGATAAGCCACCATCTGAAGTTGGGGGCGACTCTGAACGCAGTCAGATTCCTACTGAAGAGATGGTTGAGGATCAGCAATCCGCCTTGTTCGTCGCTGATGCAGCAGTTCGTGTTGAATCCGGGCGAGACAACGGCGATTGCGTGAATAAAACTATTCGGCACTCTGCACTGCAGCACAGGATGGACACTGCTTTGCTAGTGCTCCAACATTCAGGCGAATTTGATTTTCTACTGAAAAAGGAGCGGGGGAAAAAGTGCAGCAAAAAGGCGGCTGACAGAGACGCCGACATGGCGCTTGCTTACTTCCACCGTCAGCTCTGGCTGCCTATAAATCAAGACCATTCTGAGGCTCCCAGCAACCCTAATTCACTCCCAATCCCCCCAAACACCGCCGCCACCACCAACCCGTACCCTGCCGTGGCGGACGGAGGCCGAGGAAGAGGACGCAACAAAGGGAAAGGGGGGAGAGGGGACGGAAATTCAAGCTATGGACAAGATCACTCACAGATGCCGCCGCCGATGGGCCCTCCGCGGCAGCAGTTTTTTGGCTATGGCTTCCAGGGGCCGCCTCCGAAGTGGGGTTTCCCCGGTGGCTTCCCCCACCCTTTCCAGCAGCAGGCGTGGGGAGGAGGGCCACCGCAAATGTGGTTCGGTCCGCCGGCTCAGGGTGCACATCCGCAAGGCTCAGGCAGGGGTGTGGATCTGCCGCAAGAAAGAAGCAACTTAGGGAACCAACAAGTCCCAGGCAAAAATCAAAGTAAGAATTCGCAGCGCAGGAAGCAGGATCAGATCCAAAAAACTGTCCCAACTAATTCTGCTGGCCTGATGTCTTATGCCATGGTGACCTGCTACAACTGTGGTGAACCAGGCCATCACAAGGATAAGTGTGAGAGACCCAAGAACTGCTTCGTTTGCAAGATGGTGACTCATGTTGTTGATGACTGCCCTATTAGGAAGAAAGCCCACCTCGCAGCTAGGTATGTGGGGAGTGCAGCACAGGGGTTAGGATTCTACCATGTTGATGTTCTAGATGTCAATGACCAGCACCTGGGTAGTCTGAAGAATGCTGGGATAGTGCTTGTAGAATTTGGAGAGGTCAATAAAAAGGAGCTAGCAGAGGAGTTTGCTGACATCTATAAGACTAATTGGCCATGTCCTATCAATGCCCTGGATGACTGGACTTTCTTTGTGAAATTTCCTCCAGAAATAGATGTAGCTCATGTGGCAAGCTATCCCTGTTTTGGCTTGAAGAAGGATAATGTGATTGTGAATGTAGAGGTCTGGAAAGGTAATGTGGAAGCAGAGGATGACTTGCAGGAGATCTGGATCAAGATCAGGAAGATGAACCCTAAATGGTGTGAATGGTCAATGCTTGATCAAATCACTTCCACCCTGGGGGTGTTGCGGGATGTAGACTGGCAGCACAATTTCAAATCCTTCTATGAAATAGTCAGGGTCAAGATCTCATGCAAGGATCACACTAAGATTCCAACACAGAGGCTTTTTGGCATCAAAGGTAAAATCTACAGACTGTTGTTTGAAGTTGAGTCAACTGACAGTGATGAAGCCATAGCTGCAACCAACCCTTCAATGGACACCAATACTTCTGTGGAAACAATGTCCAAAGATAGTGCCTCAAATGATGGGAGATCCCAGCATGGATCCAGGACTGGCTCTGATTCTGACTCCCTTACTGGGACTGGTAACTCTGCCCACAGAACTCAAGTCACAGGGCAACAACACTCCCATGAGGCCTCCATCCCAACCTCCATGCTCACGAACCAACTGCGTGAATCTCAGTACCTACCCAGGATACAAGCTCTTGAACAATTGCTCAATTCTGAGCAAGGTGACTCTGTGGGATTCAACCTGTTGAGGGAAATGGAACTGGTAGGGGAAAATGAGATTGAGACTGATGATGATGAGAATGAAGTTTTGGATGCCACCACTGAAAACAATCAACTTGGAGAGCAATATGAGATTGATTTCCCTGCCATGAACACTGCTGCTGACACCAAGAAGTGGGGCCCTGTCCAAGCTTTCAAGGATTGCTGGAGACAAGAGGACCATCATGGAGAAAGCCCAGCAGCTCAAGGAAGTCCAGAACTTGGAGGTCCAGAAACCACATGGTAAGAATCAAAACTCTTTTAACATGTTTTATGATCCTGCTTTCCTTTCAGTTGCCACTAGCATTGGTGTAGAGGTTGATCCAAAACATGAAACTAGTGTTTCCTCTTCACACACTGTGGTGGAACTAAACAAAAGTCAGACCATGACTGAAGGTCATGTGTCTGAACCTGCTATATTGACCCCTGACCCACCATCAAGTCCTAATGAGGGTCTCTGGTCACTAGTTAGGAAGAATAGGCGGGGCAAGCACCCCAGGACAGAAGTGATTAAATGAATGCCATATTCTAGAATGTTAGGGGTATTTCAGCTGCAGGCAGAAAACCTCTCATTATAGACACTTTAGCCAAAACTCATGCCAATATCATAGGTTTTCAGGAAACTAAAAAGGAGGAGCTCTCCCCTTCCTATCTTAAATCTTTAATTGGACATAGAGATTTTGCCTGGCATCACCTCCCTGCCACAAGCACTGCTGGGGGCATCCTGGTGGGAGTGGAGCAAGATGTCTTTGAGGTGATCTCCTGGTCACACTTAAATTTTTCTGTCAGTTGTGAGCTAAGGCACAAAGCCCTGGGTCATATTTTTAGGGTAATTGTAGTATATGGCTCCTCTTATGAAGAGGGCAAGGCAGCTTTTATTTCTGAGCTGCACTCTTTGTTTGTAGACAATCACTTGCCCACCCTAATTGGAGGGGACTTTAATCTAGTTAGGAATGCTAAAGAGAAAAGTAATGGAGTAATCAATCATAGATGGAGCAACAATTTCAATGCCTGGATTAAGATCTGGGGACTGCTGGAGATCAAGCTCTCTAGCAGAAAATTCACTTGGGCTAATAACCAAGTGGACCTCATCATGTCTACTATTGATAGACTCTTCTGCAATACTGACATGGATGCTCTTTTTCCTCTAGCTACATGTAGATCTTTACTTAGATGTGGCAGTGACCACACACCCCTCCTTTGGGATTCTGGGATTAATGTCCAATCTAGGAAAAGTAGTTATAAGATGGAAAAATGGTGGCTGCTTAGAGCTGATTTTTCTGATCTTATTCTCAAAATTTGGTCTGAACCAAACAATGCCATCTCTAGCATAGATAATTGGCAGATCAAGATTAGAAGCCTCAGGAGAATCACTAAAGGCTGGAACTCCAATGAAGAGGCTAATCTTAGGAGATATAAGAAAATCTTAGTGGAGGATTTTGACACTTTAGATGTCAAATCTGAAACCTCTGATCTTTCTGAAGGGGAGTTCAACAGAATGAAATTCATTCATACTGAACTCCAGAAAATTTGGCTTCAGGAAGAAACTAAAGCTAAACAGAGATCTAGAGATAGAGATATTAAAGAAGGAGACAGAAACACTACATACTTCCATGCAGTGGCTAATCAAAGGAGGAGGAAAACCCTCATCCACTCCTTAGATGGCTCTGATGGGCCTATCAATGATATTAAAGATTTGTTCAAAAAAGAGCACAATAGTGGCTTCACACTGAGCTCTAACTTTTTCTCTGCAGAGGAATTTGTCACACCTACAGAGAATGAGACCCTAGAATCACCTTTTACTGAAGAAGAGATAAAGAAAGCAGTCTTTGACTCCTACCCTGATGGTGCCCCTGGACCAGATGGGATTCCTTTCTTCTTTTATCAACATTTTTGGGAGGTGATTAAGGTGGACTTAATAGCCATGTTTAATGATTTTCATAAGGGAGAGTTGGACATACATAGACTTAACTTTGCGATGCTCTCCCTCATCCCTAAGGAACCTGATGCAACTTCCATGAAAAAGTTTTGACCCATCAGCTTGCTTAACTATAGTTTTAAATTTTTTACTAAGGTCCTCACCAACAGGCTGACTAGGATCCTCCAGAGGCTGATTGCCAGTAACCAATCTGCCTTCCTCAAAGGCAGATACATTCTGGAGAGCGTGGTCACTGCCCATGAAGTAGTGCACTCAGTCCATTCTAGGAAAAAACAAGGTTTGGTTTTGAAACTGGATTATGAAAAAGCCTTTGATAAAGTAGACCTTGGTTTCCTCTTGGACCTCCTCAAAAAAAGAGGCTTTGGTGATATTTGGATTAATTGGATCCAGCAGATCACCCATAATGGCTCGGTTGGGGTCAAAATTAACAATGCTGAAAGTAACTTCTTTTTAGCTGGCAAAGGGCTCAGACAAGGGGATCCTATTTCCCCATTACTTTTCAACTTAGTAGTAGATGTGCTGACCAAGATGCTGTCCAAAGCAGCTAGCTGTAACTTGATTATTGGACTATGTACTCAAGTCTGCAATGGAGGGATCATTTGTCTGCAGTATGCTGATGATACCCTTCTCTTTTTAGATAATGACCTTACCCATGCCTCCAACCTCAAAACTATCCTCACCTGTTTTGAGCAGGTTTCTGGCATGAGGATTAACTACTCTAAGAGTGAGTTGATCCCAATTAACATGGAAGACTCTGATTTCATGCGCTTTCTTACTACCCTAGATTGTAAAGGGGGGTCCTTCCCTATTAAATATCTTGGCATCCCCCTGCACCATGACAAGCTTAGGAAGGAGGATATCCAACCTCTCATAGATAAAATTATGAAAATAATTGCTGGTTGGAGAGGTAAGCTCCTCTCTTATAAAGGTAGACTCATTCTGATCCAGGCTTGCCTGGCCAGTATTCCAATCTATCTTTTATCCTTCTTTAAGTTCCCTAAATGGGCCATTGAGATGATCAACTCTCAAATGGCCAACTGTTTGTGGAATGATTTTGAAGGCCATAGGAAACTTCATCTTGCCAACTGGAAAATGGTATGTATGAAGAAAGAATTTGGAGGCTTGGGAATCCCAAACCTCCAAGATGTCAACTTGTGTTTACTAGGTTCCTGGGTGAAGAGATACTATGAGAGTGAAGGAAAACCATGGAAAATGATCATTGATCACAAGTACATGTCTAGTAAGATTAATATTTTTGCTCCTAACCTATCCCCCAGTGCCTCCAGATTCTGGAAGGGGCTGAAAACCATTATCCAAGCACTAAAACTTGGTTATAGGTGGAAAGTTGGGTCGGGTGAAAAAGTTAGGTTTTGGGAAGACACCTGGTTTGGTACCTCCCCACTGGCAGTGCAATTCTGGCCTATCTACTCAATTTGTAACGAACAAACCAATAGTGTCAGGGAAGTATGGGATGGTACGCAACTTAGGCTTACTTTTAGAAGGAATTTTGATGATAGACTCATGGAACAGTGGTATCAGTTAGTGGAGATAACTAGTAGCCTGACCCTTACCAATGAAACTGATGCCCTTGTCTGGCAGTTAGAGAACAGGGGGGTTTACTCCACTAGCTCACTTTACCATGTGATTAATTTTAGGGGGGTGCAACCAGTCTTTATACCCTCGGTGTGGAAGCTAAAAATTCCACCAAAAATCCATGTCTTCCTGTGGCTCCTTGCCAACAACAAGCTAATGACCAGGGATAACCTCAGGAAAAGACAGATTATCAAGCCACTTGAGTGTGTGTTCTGCTCTGAGGCTGAAACATGCGTGCATTTGTTTTTTGACTGTGTGGTCTCTAGATAGATCTGGCCTCTGGTTTCAAATCACTTCGGGGTGGATACTGGAACTGATTTTGAATCAGTGGCCAGACTCTGGATTGCCAACAAAAAACACTCTGCTCTCAACACGGCTAATGCTACTGTACTTTGGTATATTTGGAAATATAGGAACTCTATGATTTTCAATAACACCATGTGGACATCTATTAAGTAGGTGATGAGGCTGATTCTAAAAACCATCAAGAACTGGGTGATCCTGTCTTCGGATGGGGCGGCAGAAAGGCTGGAGGCCTTCACGACACACCTAGCGACCAATCTGAGACAACCACTGATGATCGGTAGCTGATCGTGAAGCTCGCTGGAGCCCCGTTGGTGACTCCATGGGACAAGCTGAAGATCTCGGACGACGCAGTGGGCTTCTCGTCCCCCTCCAAGAAGTTTTCAGAAGCTGCATCTATGTCGAGCCCAACCTCGACACTGGTGGCTGCCTGGTCCCCTCAAGCGGTGACTGCACCGCCACTGAAAGCGCGCAAGGCACCCCAGGAGCTGATCTGCATCTGATACTAAGCAGTGCCTGTGATCTTGTTGCTTTACCTCTGTACTGGCTTAAAGCCATCGTTTTTCTTTCTGAACTACTCCTCTTAGTGAGCTTATGTAATAACTGAATCTGAACTGAATTTGGTTTCATTAATATAATGGAACCGGGGGAGGCTCCCTGTTCTAAAAAAAAGACTGTTTGCAAACCGGAAAAATGCAATGGTTTTGGCAAAACAAAAAAAGCTGCATACACAAAATAACTTAATGCTTATGAAATTGGCTATAAAATCACTACCACCCTTTTTTTGACTATAAACAGTAGGGTAAAACCCCACTGCAATTAAATCACTACTACCCTCTCCCACCTGTTGGCTTGATTGCTTTAATTAACAACACCCTAACGCCTTTGTATCCCCCGCTTCCAATACCTCTTTCATTTGCAAGTGTTGAACATATGTTATCTGTGCACATGTATAGTATTAGGGCCTGTGTATTTTGTACTGCCGCGCCTGCTCTGTTCCCTCGTATATTTGTATTTCTTGGGAGACAAGTAGAGGCCAGCCCCCCTTACCTATATATGTGCTCTTGCACACAATCAATCATTGTCAATGCATGCAATCCCTACTTTCCCATCTAACATGGTACCAGTTTAGCACGCGATCCTCATCGCTTCCGCCCACCTCATGCCGCCGCCACACCTTGCTGCCGCCGCCGCACCCCTTTCCCCTCACTCTCCAACCACTGCCGCACTTTGCCTCCGCCGCTGACGCACCTTGCAGCCGCCGCTGCACACCTCCTGCCACTGCCGCAACTTGCCAGCGCCGTTGCCACCGCAACCTGCCGCTGCACCTCTTTCCCACCCCGCAGCCGCCCCTCCCTCTCCTGCCGCTGCCTTCTCCTCTCTCTACCAAAAACCCTAGACGCCATCTACCCTAGCCGCTGCCCCACCAAACCCTCTCCTCGTGCAGCTGTCATGGACTCCCCCGCGTCCACCTTCTCCGGCGCCTCCAACCCGTTCGTTGGACCCGCATTGCCGGCGGCCGCCCCCCGGCGCCGCCGGGCTGCTTCTCCATGCCCATCCCGAGTGCCCCGGTGCCGAGTCTACTCAGGCCACGACCGGCGGGTCATCCAGCCTACCTCGCCGCGCCGCAGCCGCCAGCTGGTGCCGGCTCCGCGACTCTACTCGCCCCGCTGATGGCTGGTGGCTACGCTCTGCCTGCCCCGGTTCAGCCCTACGGCGGTTTCACCATGCCGCAGGTTTCCCCGCCATGAGACTATGCAGCTCTGCCCGCCCCGGTTCAGCCCTACGGCGGCTTCACCACGCCGCAGGTTTCCCCTCCATGGGACTATGCGGCTCTACCCTCCCCGCTGATGGCCGGCGGCTATGCTCCGCCCACCCTAATTCAGCCCTATGGCAGCTTCACCTCGCCACAGGTTTCCCGCCATGGGACCCTACTCCTTTGGCTACCCTGCACTCGGCCCCGTCACCAAACAACTACGGTGCCGACGGAGATTGGTACAAGGACTCGGATGCCACCGCCCACATGACATCTCATCCCGGTACCCTAACTTCCTCCACTCCGGTTCATACTTCGACTCGCATCACCGTCGGTGACGGTTCCTCTTTACCTATCACCCATGTTGGTCATACTTTCTTTCCATCCATATCTATGCCACTCACCATGTCTAATGTTCTCGTTTCCCCTGATTTAGTCAAGAATCTTGTTTCTGTTCGTCGTCTTACTCCTGAGAATCCCATTACTGTTGAATTTGATGATGTCGGTTTTTCTGTGAAGGACGCTCGTATCGGATGGTTCTCCACCGATGTGATAGTCCTGACGAGCTCTACCTAGTACACTCCTCCGCCACCACCTCCACCACTCCAGTTGCTCTCGCCAGGTGTCAACCTTTGGCATGCTTGTTTGGGACACCCGAACTCCACCATTTTGCGTCAAATTCTTAAGAGTTTTTCATTCTCATGTTATAAGATTGACAACCATACTTGTGAGGTTTGCCGTCTCGACAAGCATGTTCGCCTTCCTTTTAGTGCGTCCACCACAATTTCCACTTTCTCGTTTCAATTACTTCATAGTGATGGTCGGACATCTCTAGTTGCAAGTAACATGGCCTATCTCTATTATTGGGTGATCTTAGATGATTTTTCTCACTATGTGTGGACATTTCCTCTTCGTCGCAAATCCGATGACTCAGCCACGACATTTTATTCATATGTCACCACACAGTTCGGTCGCCCCGTACTTGCACTCAAAACCGATAATGGAAAAGAATTTGACATTGTCGCCGTTCGAGATCTTCTTGCCTCTCACGACACCATTTCCCGCCTAACCTATCCCTATACTTCACAGCAAAATGGTCACGCTAAGTGCATCCTACACACTCTCAATGATTGCTTTCGCACATTACTCTTTCACTCTAATGTCCCTCCCAGGTTCTGGCCTGATGCTGTCACCACCGCCACTCTTCTTCTTAACATTACACTGTGTCATCCTCATTGGAACTACGCTCCTTACCAACTCCTCTTTGGTACGCCTCCATCATATGATGATCTTCACACATTCGGGTGTCCCTGCTATCCTAGCATCGCATCTACCGCCCCCACAAACTCGGACCACAATCACTTCCTTGCATCTTCCTTGGTTACCCTTCCAACACCAAGGGTTACTGGTGCTATGACCCTGTTTCCCACCGTATGCACACCTTACGGCATGTGTACTTTGATGAGAGGGTGTTTCCTTTTCACCAGGTACCACCGCCTGCAGTGCCTTTGGCGGAGCCGCTCGCCGCACCCCCAACATGGTGTGAGTCCCAGTCGTGGCCCACCACCGCCTCTCCTATTCGGCAGCTGCACCCTCCTCCACCACCGGTCGTGACTCCCTCCGCAAACTCTTCAGGTGCCGCTGCCGTGGTCGAGTCAGACCAGACATCTCCCTTAGGTGCCTCGGCTGGCACCCTTCCTCGAGACCGGCGGACGACGATGTCGTGGTAGCCACCTCTGTCGGCGCCGCCGCTGGCTCCATTGCTGCTGCCGGTGCTACGGTCGGCGCAGCTGCTGCCTCCATAGCTGGCTCGCCTGCCAACTCCTCTGCGACAGGCTCGACTCTACCCTCGCCCGTCGCCCCGCCCGTCCCAGCTACTGCAACGCCCCTTGGCGTGATGACACAGGCCCAGGCTGGCGTGCACCGGCCGAGTATGCGCTACACTTAGAATGAGTACGTGTGTACCGTTTCAACGTCGACACCATCACCCATTCCCTCATCCGCTTGTGCATCCCTTCGTGATCTTCATTGGTTTGCGGTGATACGGAAGGAGTTCAATGCATTGCAGTGCAACCGCACATGGCATCTTGTTTCACGGCCTCCCCATGCCAACGTCATCAGTGGCAAATGGGTGTTCCACCACAAGACACGTCCGGATGGATCTCTCAAGCGCTACAAAGCTCGTTGGGTGGTCCATGGATTTCGACAGTGTGCGGGTGTGGACTTCACCGACACCTTTGCCCCGATTGTCAAACCAGGCATGATTCACACCTTCCTTTAGTTGGCAGTCTCTCACGCTTGGCTAGTGCATCAGTTGGATGTCTCCAACCCTTTCCTGCATGGCCACCTTGCCGAGTAGGTGTTCTATCAGCAGCCCACTGGCTTCATCGACGCCGAGCATCCAGATCATGTGTGCTTGATCTCCCGCTCTCTCTACAGGTTGAAGCAGGCACCACGAGCGTGGTACCAGAGTATCGCGGCATTCCTATAGCAGCTTGGATTTCGGTCCACATGCTTCGATACTTCACTTTTCGTGTATCATCAGGGAGCTGCTACCGCGTACCTTCTACTCTATGTTGACGACATCATCCTGACGGCATCGTCCCCTGAGCTTCTTCGGCAGCTCATGGCTCATCTTCATGATGAGTTTGCCCTCAAGGACTTGGGGTCACTACATTACTTCCTTGGCATCGAGGTGGTCCGATGCGCCGATGGCTTTTTTCTGCATCAGCAAAAGTACGCCCACAAGCTTCTCGAGTGAGATTGTATGCTTAACTTCGAGCTTGCCGACACGCCTGTCCACACAAAGGCTAAGGTCTCTGCCATGGAGGGCTCTCCCACACCGACACGGTGTTTATTCGCTACATTATTGGTGCCTTACAGTACCTGACACTGACAAGCCCGGACCTGCAGTACACGGTTCAGCAGGTGTGCCTCCATATGCACTCCCCCCGCGACTCGACTGGACCTTGGTGAAGCGTATTCTTTGATACATACGCGGTGATACATCTTCAACATATCTATAATTTTTTATTGTCTCATGTTGTTATATTATCAATCTTGGATGTTTTATACTCATTTACTAGAAACTTTATATCATTTTTGGGACTAACCTATTGACATAGTGCCCAATGCCAGCTGCTGTTTTTTGCTTGTTTTTTACTTTGCAGATTATCGATATCGAACGAAGTCCAAATGCCACAAAACTTTTTGGAGATTTTTTTTGGACAGAAGACACCCAGGGAGCCAAAGGAGCACTAGGGAGAAGGACCATGGGGCCCACGAGGCACCAGGGCGCGCCCTGGTGGATAGTGGAGCCCACGGGAAGCTCGACCAACTTCCACCTCTATAAATTCTCTAAAATCCTCAAAACCCTAGGGGAGTCGACGAAACACTTTTCTAGCTGCCGCAAGTCCAGAACCACGAGATCCAATCTAGAGGCCTTTTCTGGCACTCTGCCGGATGGGGCAACGATCACGGAGGGGTTCTTCATCATCCTTGTTGCCCCTCCGATGATGCGTGAGTAGTTTACCACAGACCTACGGGTCTATAGCTAGTAGCTAGATGGCTTCTTCTCTCTCTTTGATCTTCAACACAATGTTCTCCTCGGTGTTCTTGGAGATCTATTTGATGTAATGACTTTTTGCGATGTGTTTGTTGGGATCCGATGAATTGTGAGTTTATGATCAGATCTATCCATGAATATTATTTGAGTTTTCTCTGTACTCTTTTATGCATGATTGTTATAGCCTCGTATTTCTTCTCTGAACTATTGGTTTGGTTTGGCCAACTGGATTGATTTTTCTTGCCATGGGAAGAGGTGCTTTGTGATGGGTTCGATCTTGAGGAACTCAATCTCAGTGATAGAAAGGGACATGACGCGCATGTATCATTGCTATTAAGGGTAACAAGCTGGGGTTTCTTCATACGTGAGTTTATCTTGTCTACATCATGCCATCGTTCTTATTGCATTACTCCATTTTTCCATGAACTTAATACACTAGATGCATGCTGGATAGCGGTCGATGTGTGGAGTAATAGTAGTAGATGCAGGAAGGAGTCGGTCTACTAATCTTTGACGTGATGCCTATATACATGATCATTGCCTTGGATATCGTCATGATTATTTGCTTTTCTATCAATTGCCCAATAGTAATTTGTTTACCAACCGTATGATATTTTCTTGAGAGAAGCCTCTAGTGAAAACTACGGCCCTCGGGTCTATCTCCTATCATATTAAATATAAAAATAACTTGCTGCACTTTTTCTTTCTTTATTTTTTATTTTAGTTAGATCTATTTATCAAAACCTATACAATTTAATCTATCTCAATACCATGGAGGGATTGACAACCCCTCTTATGCGTAGGGTTGCAAGTTTTTCTTGTTTGTGTGCAAGTGTTGTTTACATATTGTTGCTTGGTTCTCCTACTGGGTTGATAACCTTGGTTTCATAACTGAGGGAAATACTCACCTTTGTTGTGCTGCATCATCCACTCCTCTCGGGGATTTACCAACGTGGATACAAGAAATCACGCGACACTATGTCCTTGGGCCTCACACTGACGACTTCCGCCTGCACAGACATCGTCGCCTACTCTAACGCGGACTAGGCTAGCTGCCCTGACACTTGTCGTTCTACCTCGGGCCCTCATTGATCTCGTGGTTGTCCAAGTGACAACCCATGGTGTCTCGCTCGAGTGCCAAGGCGGAGTATCGGGCACTGGCCAATGTCATTGCCGAATGCTCTTGGCTCTGTTAGCTGCTCCAGGAGTTGCTCTGTGATATTCACAAGGCCACGATTGTTCACTGCGATAACGTCTCCGTCGTTTACCTCTCCACAAACCCTGTCCATCATCGTTGCATGAAGCATATCGAGCTCGATATTCACTTCGTCCATGAGCAGGTGGTGCTTGGGCATGTTCGGAGCCTTCATGTTCCCACCGCTCAACAGTTCGCCAATGTTATGAAAAAGGGGCTGCCGACTTTCGTCTTCGAGGAGTTCTGGTCCGGTCTCTATGTCTCCGGTGACGCTTTGACTATGGGGGGGGTGAACATACATTATCTGTGCAAATGTATAGTACTAGGGTCTGTGTATTTTGTACTGCTGCACCTCCTCTCTCCCCTCGTATATTTGTACTTCTTGGGAGACAAGTAGAGGTCGGCCCCCATGTACCTATATATGTGCTCATGCACACAATCAATCATTGTAGATGCATGCAATCCCTACTTTCCCATCTAACAGCAAGAACAAAGGAGGTACTGACACGGTGGAAAGATCTTTGTTTCTATCTCAAGCGCTTCTACCCAGCCGCCACCAGGGTTTCTTCTGCCTCCCACCGGCACCGACGCGGTTTGCCTCGTCACCTATGGCCTTAGGGCCATGGAGGCATGGTGGATTCGGCCTTTTTTATGGAGGGGCTTCGTGTTTGGATGCTTTTCTGAGTTTTTTTAGGGTTTGTGTCATGTTCAAAGAGAAGAGGCAGCGGCGGCTCCCTAAAGATGGAATAAGGTTCTCCTAGCCTAGCTCTTCCACGTGGTGCTTGTAGCGTCATTGGAGGGTGCGTGGAAGTTTGTCTCTGATGGATCTCACGGGATTCGGTCGGTGTTTGTCTTCGATGGATCCACGTGGATCCGATATTTGTTCATCTATGTTCGTGTGTCTATAGGATGGATCCTTCCAATTTAAGCATCTCTTCAATGGCGGCAGTTGCTGTTCTGGTGCACTGGTCCTATAGGGCCTTAGCACGACGACTTCCCGACTGTCTACTACAACGAGTTGCTCCCATGAGGGAGGCGCGATGAGAGCGACGCGCCTTCAGCTCACTTCAGTGCTTGTAGTCATCACTACGTGGTCTACGGATCTGGATGTAATTTTTTATTATTTCTGGTATTTGTTGTACTATTATGGTTGATGATGAATAGATTGGAAGTTTTATAGAAAAAATAAGATATTGGGGAGGGAGGATTTCTGGAGCCCGGGTGCATTAGAAGACTTATTTTAAATAGTTAAAATTCACATTTAATTTTTTAAAAAATCTGAAAAGAATTCTACATGATCATATGAACGTATATTACACATGTGTAAAGTTGGGGATGAAATAAATAAACATTCCAAAAAGAATTTTTTGAAAGTTCAAAATACCAATTCGGCACTATTCAAAATATAGGGCTCTCTTGGAGCTCTTCCCCCAAGATGACTTTTTGATACTATGGAGTCTTGCAAACGCTCCATAGTATCTCATCAGGAAAAACCACCAAAAGCCTTCACTCCATACTATCTCCTTTGTTCTTACAAATAATGGATCCTCCACCTACTTATAGCTCGATATTTGGTTAAACCCCTCACCCCTCGCAAATACCTATCGTAACCTTTATATCATTCTACTGGGCAGCTTATTATAGTGGCAAACATTTTGCATATTTGGTTTAGAATCTAATATGCAAAACCACCTAACTGTCGGGGTCTTATCCTGGCAGTGCCATCAATGTACAATAATTTGTTCGGTAATGGCAAACGCACCACAGATCAAAATGGTAAGGTGATACGTCTCCAACGTATCTATAATTTTTGATTGTTCCATGCTACTCCCTCCGTTCGGAATTACTTGTCGCAGAAATGGATGTATCAAGACGTATTTTAGTTCTAGATACATCCATTGCCGAGACAAGTAATTCTGAACGGAGGGAGTATTATATTACCCCTTTTGGATGTTTATGGGCTTTACTTTACACATTTATATCATTTTTGGGACTAACCTACTAACCAGAGGCCTAGCCTGTATTGCTGTTTTTTTTGCCTATTTCAGTATTTCGAAGAAAAGGAATATCAAACGGAGTCCAAACGGAATGAAACCTTCGGGAGCGTGATTTTTGGAACGAACGTGATCCAGAGGACTTGGAGTGCAAGTCAAGAAGCAGCCGAGGCTCCCACAAGATAGGAGCCCCCCTATAGGGCACTCCCCATGTCTCGTGGGCCCCTCGGGCGTCCACCGACGTACTTCTTCCTCCTATATAAGCCTACGTACCCCGAAAACATCCAGGGAGGAGACGAAACACAATTTCCACCACCGTAACCTTCTGTATCCGCGAGATCCCATCTTGGAGCCTTCGCCGGCGTTCTGCCGGAGGGGGAATCAACCATAGAGGGCTTCTACATCAACATCCTTTCCCCTCCGATGAGTTGTGAGTAGTTTACCACAGATCTATGGGTCCATAGTTATTAGCTAGATAGCTTCTTCTCTCTTTTTGGATCTCAATACAATGTTCTCCCCCTCTCTTGTGGAGATCTATTCGATGTAAACTCTTTTTGCGATGTGTTTGTCGAGATCCGATGAATTGTGGGTTTATGATCAAGTTTATTTATGAATAATATTTGAATCTTCTCTGAATTCTTTTATGTATGATTGAGTTATCTTTGCAAGTCTCTTCGAATTATCAGTTTGGTTTGGCCTACTAGATTGATCTTTCTTGCCATGGGAGAAGTGCTTAGCTTTGGGTTCAATCTTGCGGTGTCCTTACCAAAGGATGTGAAAGGGTTGCAAGGCACGTATTGTATTGTTGCCATCGAGGATAACAAGATGGGGTTTATATCATATTGCTCGAGTTTATCCCTCTACATCATGTCATCTTGCTTAATGCGTTACTCTGTTCTTATGAACTTAATACTCTAGATGCAGGCAGGAGTCAGTCGATGCGTGGAGTAATAGTAGTAGATGCAGGTAGGAGTCGGTCTACTTGTTGCGGACGTGATGCCTATATACATGATCATGCCTAGATAATCTCATAATTATTCGCTTTTCTATCAATTGCTCGACTGTAATTTGTTCACCCACCGTAATACCTATGCTATCTTCAGAGAAGCCACTAGTGAAACCTATGGCCACCGGGTCTATCTCTTATCATATTTGCTTCCAATCTACTTTTATTTGCATGTATACTTTTTGCATCTATATTATAAAATACCAAAAATATATTTATCTTGTCATACTATCTCTATTAGATCTCACTTTCGCAAGTGGCCGTGAAGGGATTGACAACCCCTTTATTGCGTTGGTTGCGAGTTCTTTGTTTGTTTGTGTAGGTGCGTGGGACTTTTGAGGAGCCTCCTACTGGATTGATACCTTTGTTCTCAAAAACTGAGGGAAATACCTACGCTATTATTGCTGCATCACCCTCTCCTCTTCGAGGAAAACCAATGCAAGGTCAAGACATAGCAAGGAGGATTTCTGGCGCCGTTTCTGGGGAGGTCTTTGCTCAAGTGAAGACATACCAAGTACCCATCAAAAACTCACCTCCCTTGCATTTACATTATTTGCCATTCGCCTCTCGTTTTCCTCTCCCCCACTTCACCCTTGCCGTTTTATTCGCCATCTCTTTCCCAATCTCCTCCCCTCTTTTTGCTTGCCTTTTTCTGCTTGCTTGTGTGTTGGATTACTTGTTGCCATGGCGCAAGATAATACCAAATTGTGTGATTTCTCGAATACCAATAATAATGATTTCCTTAGTACTCCGATTGCTCCTCTTAATGATGTTGAGTCTTGTGAAATCAATACTCACTACAAAAAAAGACACATCCGTGACATTTTGGGCCGAACGAATTTTTTTTCTGTCATACATATGACACTTCTATGACTATAATTGTGACAAAACCCGGTATCATTATAGATGTGGTGGGCTCCTACTTCTATGACAAAAAATCATGACAGAAAATGGGCGTCCTGGGCGGGCCGGAGACGCAGCTGCATGACATTCTTTGGGCCGTCCATGACGAAAAAAACCATGGTAGAAGCGAGGGGGAGGAAAATTTCGGGGAGTTGCCGGTTACGGTGGGAGGTTGGGGGCGGAGCGATGCACATTTCTCTCGTACGTACGCGCGTGTGTGCGAGGCGTTGGCTCTAACTGAAGCCGAGCGAGGCGTTGGGCTCTAATCGAACCCGAAAGCGACAGACCGCAGCTACGCGTTCATCGAACCCGAGCGATCTATCGATGGCTGTTAACTGAACCCGATGGAGCGATTCCTTTGCTACTGCTGCTAACTGAAGCCGATCAATGCTGCCTCTGGGATGAACAATGAGTGTTGCGAGGGGGTTTGGATGAACAGTGAGCGGTGGCGTTGCCTCTAGATGAACAAGAACCCGTGGTGTAGAGGGCTGGATGAACAGTAGACAGTGGAGGGGTGGCCGTGGAGGGGTGTTTGAATAGGACCCCGTGGTGTGGAGGGCTGGATGAACAGTAGACGGTGGATGGGTGCCCGTGGAGGGGTGGTTGAACAGTAGCTGGTGGAGTAGCGCGCGGTGGAGGCTGGATGAACAGGAGCCCGTGGAGGCTGGAGGAGGTCGACGGTGGAGATGAACAGTATCCCGTGGAGTCCCGTTTTGCGGTACGCCACACCCCTCCCCCCCCCCCGTTTCGACCGTAGTGCTCCAACACAAGTCTGTTTCGTCCGTTTTGCGGTATGCCACACCCCTCCCGATCAACAGGACCCCCATTTCGACCCTAGGAGGTCCGTTTCCTCCGTTTTGCGGTACACCACACCCCTCCCGATCAACAGGACCCCCGTTTCGACCATAGGAGGTCCGTTTCCTCCGTTCTGTGGTATGCCAGGCCTCGTTTCCATCGCCTGTTCCGTCCAAGCCGGTTGGCTCCCACGCGTTCCGTTGCCTCCCAATGAACACGATGCATTCTGTTGCCTCCCGATGAACACGACGCATTCCATTGCCTCCCGATGAACACGACGCAATCCGTTGCCTCCGCATGAACACGACGCATTCCGTTGCCTCCCCATGAACATGACGCATTCCGTTGCCTCCCCATGAACACGACGCATTCCTTTGCCTCCCCATGAACACAACGCATTCCGTTTCCTCCCCATGAACACGACGCATTCCGTTGCCTCCCCATGAACACGAGCCCTCACCGTACGTATGCGTGACTAGGCGTTCGAGAGCCCGCCCGTATGTACACATACGTGGCTATATTTTCTTTCTTGCACCCTGGCCGCTGTACGCACGTGTACATGCTACGTGCGCGCCTCTACTACGACACATGCGCGCCTCTACAACGACCAGTATGTACGTACACGTTCGCGACCAGAATGACAACGCTATGTACGCTTCGACCAGGTGGGTCCCGACTGTTAGGCACTTCCTTGCGTGCGAAGGTGTAGCTGGTGGGTCCCAGCAGTCAGGGGGGAAATGTTTTTTCGCGAAATACGGTGGCCCGTCAGGTGGGTCCCCGCTGTCAGGTGGAGGAATAATTATTTTCCGCGTAATAAGGAGGCAGTTCCTTGCTGCGGTCGTGGACCTAGCTGTCAGCCTCTCCACATATAGTCCACGTCCGATGGAAATCGTTCCTTGACCACGTTGACCATGCCGCGCCGAGAGCACCAGGGCGGTGGACGACGGCGAGGCCTAGGCAGGCAATGGGGAGCCGGGGAAGACGCGACAGTGGAAGCCCGCGCCGAGAGGAGTACGAGGGTTCACTGGTTTGGCTGCGGTGTGAGGCTTCCATCACCGCAGAGCCTGGCCAGTGGTGGAAATAGTAGGGGACGGTGAGGCCTCCGCGGCAGCACATCCGGCCACGGGAGGCAGGAGCATGCGGCATGACCGGCGCTGCTTTGGGCGGCTGGAGCAAGAAGACCAGAGGTTGAAGAAGCACTACGGCCATTGGATGGACATCGTACGGTCACTAGAGCTAGAATAGTTTATATTGACTAAGTTGACAAAGCCCTCCGTCCCCGTCAACTTAGTAGGCCTACAAGTCAGCCTCCCACCAAGGTGGGTCCCACCTAGCTGGGGGGTATTCATTTTTTTGTGCGTAATAAGGAGGCACTTCCGGTGGGTTCGAGCTGACAGCAGGGGGAACGTTTTTTTCGCGAAATACGGTGGCCCGTCGGGTGGGTCCTAGCAGTCAGGGGCAAACGTTTTTTTGCGAAATACTGGTGGCCCATCCGGTGGGTCCCTGCTGTCAGGTGGAGGAATAATTATTTTCCGCGTAATAAGGAGGCACTTCCTTGCGGCTGCCCTGGACCCAGCTGTCAGCCTCTCCATGTATAGTATTCTTCCGATGGAATTCGGTCGTTAACCACATTGACCACGCCACGCTGAGAGCACCACGGCAGTGGACGACGGCGAGGCCTAGGAAGGGGACGACGCGGAGCCGGGGAAGACGCGACAGTGGATGCCCATGCGGAGAGGAGTATGAGGATTCACTGGTTCAGCCGCGCTGCCGTCGCCACAGAATAACATGGGGTGTGGGTGAGTGGAGTGGAGGGATGGCCTGGCCAGCGGTGGGAGTAGTATGGGGGTGGTGAGGCCTCCGCGGTAGCACAGCCGGCCACGGGAGGCAGGAGCAGGCGGCACGACCGGCGCTGCTTTGGGCGGCTGGAGCAAGAAGACCAGAGGTTGAAGAAGCACTACGACCGTTGGATGGACATCGTACATTCAGTCGAGCTAGAATCATGCATATTGACTAAGTTGACAAAGCCCTTCGTCCCCGTCAACTTAGTAGGCCCACTATACTGGGTCCCAGCTAGCAGGGGGAGTATTCTTTTTTTGGGCGTAATAAGGAGGCACTTCCTTGCGTGCGAAGATATAGCTGGTGGGTCCGAGCTGTCAGCGGCGGTGACGTTTTTTCGCGAAATACAGAGGCCCTTTCGGTGGGTCCTAGATGTCAAGTGGAGGAATCATTATTTTGCGCGTAATAAGGAGGCATTTCCTTGTGTGCGGCCGTGGACCCAGCTGTCGACCTCTCCACGACATCCACTTCCGATGGATGTCGCTCATCGACCACGCTGACCAGGCCACGCCGAGAGCACCAGGCGATGGGCGGACGACGAGGCCTGGGAAGGAATGACACGGAGCGTGGAATACTCGACGCTTATTTCCCACGCGAGGAGTACGAGGGTTTATCGTTCGTCTGCCGTCGCGGAGAATAACAAAGATGTGTGGAACCGAGGGTGAGTAGAGGGATAGCTAGGCCGATGATGGGAGTACGGTGGGGCGGTGAGGCTCTGTGGCAAGGCAACTGACGCCATGAGGGAGGAGGGAGCGAGCAGTCCACGGCGCTTGTTTGAGCGGCTGGAGTAGGAAGAGCAGAGATTGAAGAAGCACGACGGCCGTTGGATGGACATCCAATAGTATACATGCCATCTGTGGAAAGCCTCGAATTTGTGGAAAACAGTATACAGCCCATCTGCCATTATTTCAAATAGTTTACAGCCCATTTGCTAATTCTTAAGGGTTTTTTTGAGCCCATATTCTTTTTGTTAGCATTACAACCCATATTGTGGCCACGGTTAAAAAATTATACGAAATTTTGCATATGTCGGTGCGGTCTGAACTGTTTTTAATCCCGAATTTTCGAGTCACATTCAGACTGATTTTAAAAATAAATGTATATCAATATAAAATCCAATAAATTGTCCACGCATAAAAATCAATGCAATTTAAAATCTCGAAATGAAAAAAAGGTTTTTGAAACTAATTGCCGGTTTGATGTGTTTTAAAAATGTGCAACCCATTTCTCATTACTGATAGGCCATTCTCTCGGCCAGCCGAATGAATCTCTCCTCGTCTATCCCAACAGGCCTGATAAAGTGACTTACTTGACAAATCACAAAAAAACTGGGCTAGCCATTTTCAAAAAGAAAAAAAAACTACTGGGTTGGTCTGTGGTAAACATAAAAGAAAAGGTTGTCTAGACATTGGAACATCCCAAATTTCCAATTTGGCATGTTATACATAGATCATCCATGCATATCATATTTTATTGCTTTCTCGTTTGCAATCCTCGAAATCCTAAGCAACTCAAGGACCTTCGGAGAGAGTTGGGGATTTTCTAATTTTCATATTTGAATTTTTTTTTATCAAATAGTGAAGACGAGGATTGGATTTTAATTATTTTTCTCTCCGGAAAATATTTCATTTTATAAATGAGGGGAGATAATATGACTTCTCCTAAATAATTAATATATCGGAGGAAAAATGTTAAAATCATTTTTTTGGGATTTTATTTGAATTTATTTTGGGATTTTATTGCTCCTACAAAAATGTTGCATATTTTAAAATTGCATTTTAGGGGCCAAGAAAAGTTCATCTTGTTCTAAATATTTTATTTAGACGGAGAAAACTTGTTTTGGAATTTTTAGATTTTTATTTATTTTCAAGGAATTTTTCTTGGTGAATGTTTTTTAAAAATCTCATACCGATCGGGCTAAAGGCCTCAACCGAGCAGTGCCGGCCCAGCCAGCCGCCGCCGCCGCCTTTTCCTCAGCAGGCACACAGAAGCGGCACGGACGCCGAGGGCAAAGTCCGAGCCGGACTCCACCCCGGCGCCCTCGCCCAAGCCAGCCCGCCCGCCCCTATAAAGCTGCCGCCTACCGCCACATCACCACCACCACCACAGCAGCCCTGCCGCCGCCGTTGAGCCGCCGAGCCCAGCGTCGCCGCCGCCGCCTCCCGCCGCAGCCCCAAGAGCCCGCCGCCGCCAGCCCCGCCTGAGCCGCCCGCCCACGGACGAGTCGCCGGAGGTACCCGATCCCGCCGTCGGTTTTCTTAAGTAAACCCTTGGTTTTTTTTGAAAACCCTAGATCGTTTTTTTACTAGATCGGTTTATTTTTTCGGTTTATTTATTTAACGAACGTCTGTTCGTCCGTTCGTTCTAACGAACGTGTTCATCGTTTAGTTTCTGCTAACGAATGTCCGTTCGTTTAGCCGTTCGTCGTTTTTTTTCTTTTATCGAATTTATTCCGCGATTTTTCTGATCGTGATTTCTGATCCGATGTTCGAACCTATTTATCTTTTCGCTCGTTTATCGGAATCAGGCGATTCAAGTGCCTGGAGTTTCATCTCGAAACCCTCTTTCCGAATAATCAACTCAAACAAGATTTTTCTTCTGTAAAATTTGACCAAGATCCAGATTAGCAAAAGGAAGTTGTTTCTTTTGCCGTTTGAGTTTCGTTGCTTCATTTGATTTGATTCTTCTTGCAAACCGGAGTTCTTAAGTTGAACTCTTCGGTCAAATTCTTTTATCTGGTGTTCTACTTGTGCATCTTTGATTGTTGCTTATGTATGTTATTGTTTGCTTGCGATAGAATTCCCGGAGTGCGAAGCGTGTTACTACGAGTCTCTAGGATTCCCGGATCGTCTGCAAGGCAAGTAACACGTTGATCATACTCTTTTCATACCCAGTTTTTATGCATTAGTCTCAATCCTCAAACATTACATGATTAGGATGCATAGTTGATGAGGTAGAACCTATTGCCCTGTTTATTATCAAACCCTTGGGAGTTACTTCTACGTTATGCTTATATTGCCATGCTATGCTCGTAGACGTGGATTGGGTTTGAGTGATATCCATGACAGATGTGAGATTGATAATTAATGGTTTACTTAAGGTGGCAACTTTAATACACATCTGGGTGGATTGAGGCACCTGGGGTTACCAGTGATTGCCTGTTTTATTTTTGGAAATCCCGGGGTTACCGTGTGATTCTCCTATGGACTGCCACCCAGGCTCAAAGGGAACTGAGTCTATTCATGCTAGAAACTTCCGTGTGCAGCCGCAAGCTATTATGGGCTCTAGCATAGTTTGAGTAAGTTGCGTGAAGCTCTTGAAGAGGTGGATCAGCAGGTAGTGGGTTTGTAGGTTTATTATGGTCTACCCGGAGTAGAGAGTTAATGCTTCTGAAAGACTGTGTCTCGGTCATCCGTCTCTCAAACACCATGTAGTGCGAGAATCAACGGAGGCGATCGAGTCTTATGGGAAAAGTCATAAACCTCTGCAGAGTGTACAATCTAATCATGGTTAGCCGTGTCCCGGTTATGGACAATTTCGAGTATCTAGTACTTGAGTATTTGCATGTATCTCAACACTCTTAATAATTAATTTTGCTGGGTTGTTAATTACTTTTAATTGGGATCATTGAGTTGGGGTTTACCTTCTCGGATGATGTTTCAACTACCATGATAGTTAAATTAAAATTGAATTCCTTTGTAGTAGGGAAAAATTGGCTTTTGCAAAAGCTGTAACCATAGAGCTTTCCACCAGCCAAATATGCATGTAGTAGTAGCATTATTCGTTATTGCTCTTTTGTGTTACATTGCCAAGATATTCCATGTGTTGACCTGTTCTCGGGCTGCAACATATTATGTTGCGCACTTTTCGACGAGGAGTAAGGTTCAGAGGTCGTTGCCGTGCAGCTCGCTTATGCCGTTGGAGTTGATGGACTCACTTTATCTTCCAAGCCTTCCAATGTTATCGCATTAGATGGCCTTAAGCCATATTATTGTAATAAGTTCTCTTTTGAGACATTCGATGTAATAAGTGTGTGATTGCTACTCTGTTATAAATCCTTCGAAGTACTGTGTGGTGTCAAGATTCTCGATCCAGGGATGACACCTGAGCACAGAGACTTGACCATCTGAGGTCGGGTCGCTACAAGATGGTATCAGAGCACACGCTGAGTGTGGGACACGACCACTAAGATAAACCATAGGTCACACTCTCTTCTCATTTCTGACTCCTCTTCTCTTTCCACTCTTTAGGATGAAGGAGATGAAGACCAAGTTTGCACAGCCGGATGAAGACACACCTTTTGGACGCCACTTGAAGGAAGTCACTAGGTACTTGAATATTGGTATACCAAGCTTCACCGACTAACAACGCCACTCTACCGGAAGAAGAGCGATGGATGATTCAAGTACGAGTTCCAGGAAGGACGTTCTCGCCAAATTCTAAACCCATAGAGTTTTCTTTCGAAGAACCCACCTGGAGCCTTGGCAAGAGTATGGCAGCTCATATTACCATGGGACGCATTGGAGAAATCTACAACAAGGAACTAGAAGATACCACCTATCAAATATTTGGGCGCCAAGATGAACAATGGGAGATGATCAGCACCAGAAAGGATAGATCTGTCACAGCCTTTATCCAGGAGCAAAACCAGCACATTCGACGTCAGGAGAACCAGATGTGCGCAGATATGATCGAGTTGAAGAAGGCGAAGACCAGGATCATCGAGCTGGAGGAAGAACTTAAGTTCACACGCGATGGATATGAGGAGGAAATCAAGACGCTATTGGAGAAGAATGACGACCTAGTCGAGAAGATCGGAATTTTTATGGGAGGACCAGTTCCGAAAGAAGACCTCATACGTCCGGACAACTACGTCATCATCGATGACACCGACTCGGATTCAAGTGATGATGATTTCGAAGATGAAGCTGGAGCAGACATCATGGAATCTTCCACCGATCAAAATTTCTAGATGACCACCATATGATAATAGTATTTTCCCCCATGTAACTAGTAGTAGTGAGCACTTTTGCGATAGTCCTAGACCGTTTTGTATGCCCTTGCTTGTTTGATTGAATGAATGCTTGTGTTTGCCTCATATACATATGGGTAGTGTTTCTCCCCTAGATCTTTTTCTATTCTAAATCTCTTCCATCTAAAAAACCATCAGATGCCTCCGAGGAGAGACCCCGAGTTTGTTTTCCCACCGGAGATCACCCAGTTGATCCAGCAGCAGAATGCCCTGATGCAGTTGTTAGTTCGTAACTGTGGCAATGCCAATAACAACAATGCCAACAACAACCGGCCGCCAGTGGATAACCTCGCCCGTTTCTTAAGGTTACAGCCGCCGGTGTTCTCTAGTAGCATCGAGCCAATAGTTGCAGATGATTGGCTACGTCGTATTGGAAGGGAGTTAACCACCGCTGGATGCACAGATGCTGAGAAGGTGCGTTTTGCCGCACACCAACTAGATGGACCTGCAGCAGCATGGTGGGAGAATTTCACAGCCACCTATCCTATTGACACTGTCACATGGGCTCAGTTTCAGCAGGCTTTTCGCACTGCCCATGTCTTGACTGGAGCTATGCAGATGAAGAAGCGTGAGTTTCGCAACCTACGCCATGGGAATCGTACTGTTGGCCAGTACGTGGATGAGTTTAGCAAGTTGTCGCATTATGCCCCTGATGATGTGGCAACAGATGCCGTGAAGCAGGAGAAGTTTATGGAAGGGCTGAATGATGAGATGAGTATGCAGTTGATGGTAGCAACCTTCAACAACTACCAGGAGTTGGTAGATAAGGCCCTGATGATTGAAGGGAAGCAGCAGCAGATTGATAATCGTAAGAGGAAGTATGGACAAGGAAAATACAATTGAGAGCTCACCGAAGCCTCGTTTGACCCCGAACTCGGGAGGACTTGTTAATAACCATGGAGGACATAATCATCTTTGGAGGAGGATCGCATAACCATAATGGTGCGAAGAACGGGAATGGGAATGGAGCCAACAATAATCAGAACCGCTCTAACCCATCCACACCCGCAAAGAGGGACTTAAGCCAAGTTGTTTGCTACAAGTGCGGGAAGACAGGACACTGTGCCAATGACTGCTCTGAAGGAAAGAATGGGAATGGAAACAGGAGCGCAGGGAAGAAGCCCAATCCATTCAACAAAGGACAAGTGAACCACGTTAACGTGGAGGAGGTTGAAGAGCAGCCGGACGCGTAATAGGTAAGTTTTGGTTCACCATTTACCACTATTGTTCTTTTCGATACTGGTGCATCGCATTCATACATATCAAGGGGATTTGTGGAAAAGTTTAAGTTGCCAACCCAAACCCTTAGGACACCCATCTTAGTGAGCTCGCCAGGATCAGAGTACATGGCTAGCAGATGGTGCACCCAGATACCCCTAATCAATGGAACACATGTATTTCCGTCTGACCTAATTATCTTGGAGTCGCAAGGATTGGATGTGATATTAGGTATGGACTGGATGTCAAAGTATGAAGGAAGTATTGACTGTGCTAGTAAGTCGATTTATCTTACCACCCCGGAGGGAACAAGGATTAAGTATGTATCTAGGCATGTGCCTAGGAGGAGCCAAGTAAACACCCTCACGGGAGTTGTACAGGAGGAAGTACCTGTAGTAAAGGATTTTCCGGATGTTTTCCCCGAAGTGTTACCTGGTATGCCACCGGACAGAGACATTGAGTTTTTGATAGAGCTATTGCCAGGAACAGGACCGATATCTAAGAGACCCTATCGGATGCCAGCAAATGATCTGGAGGAAATTAAGAAGCAGATTAAGGAGTTGTTGGAGAAAGGTTACATTCGTAGAAGCTCATCACCTTGGGGAGCCCCAGTACTTTTGGTGGAGAAGAAGGATAAATCCCTAAGGATGGTTGTTGACTACCGAGCTCTAAATGAAGTAACAATAAAGAACAAGTATCCCTTACCGATGATCAATGATCTGTTTAATCAGTTACAAGGAGCTAAGGTGTTTTTGAAAATTGATCTACGATCAGGATACCATCAGTTGAAGATCCGAGAGACGGATATACCCAAGACAGCGTTTACCACTCGATATGGATTATATGAGTATACGGTCATGTCATTTGGACTGACTAACGCCCCTACCTATTTCATGAGTATGATGAACAAGGTATTCATGGAGTATTTGGACAAGTTTGTTTTGGTATTCATTGATGACATTATGATATACTCGAAGAACGAAGAAGAGCACGTGGAACACTTGCGTTTGGTTCTCGAGAAACTCAGGGAACATCAGTTATACGCCAAATTCAGCAAGTGCGAGTTTTGGTTGAAGGAAGTTGGATTTCTTGGGCATGTTATATCGAGAGGGTATAGCAAGAGATCCCGTAAAGGTTGGCCGGTCATCGAATGGTTGGCACCCACTTGCTTGGTGAGATCCGCAGATTTTCTTGGGTGGCAGGATATTATCGGCGATTCATTGAGAATTTTTCCAAGATTGCTAAACCAATGACGGAATTGCTAAAGAAGGATACTAAGTTCAAATGGACGGAGGAGTGCGAGACAAGTTTTCAAGAGCTGAAGGAGCGATTGACTACAGCCCCAGTGCTGACTTTGCCAGATATACATAAGGAGTTTCAAGTGTATTGTGACGCCTCTCGCTTGGGACTTGGATGTGCGCTTATGCAGGAAGGAAAAGTTGTTTCGTATGCCTCACGACAACTAAAGCCACACGAGTTGAACTATGCCACGCATGATTTGGAGTTAGCAGCCGTGGTGCATGCACTAAAAACCTGGAGACATTATCATATTGGAAACCATTGTGATGTGTACACGGATCATAAGAGTTTAAAGTACATTTTCACACCAAAGGAGTTGAACCTCAGGCAGAGGAGATGGTTGGAACTTATAAAGGATTACGACATGAAGCTACACTACCATCCAGGAAAAGCCAATGTCGTAGCAGATGCTTTGAGCCGGAAGAGTTATGCTAATGTTCTTGTGAGCAAGGGAATGCCAAAGGAATTAGCTGTAGAGATCATGGAACTATGTTTGGAGATGGTTCCAAAAGGTTTTCTTGCAACAATGGAGGTTCAGTCGACGTTATTGGACAAGATTCGAGAAGCTCAGAAGGAGGACAAAGAGATTGCTGAGATAAGAGAGAGGATGGGCGAAGCTAAAGCCAAAGGTTTTCGCGAAGATGAGCACGATACCTTATGGTTTGAGGACCGAATTTATGTGCCCAACAATTCGGAAGGAAGTTGATACTTCAGGAGGCCCATGACTCACCATACTCGATTCACCCCGGAAACACCAAGATGTATCTGGACTTGAAGGAACGCTTCGTGGTGGAATGAAGAAGGATATTGCCGAGTATGTAGCCATATGTGATGTATGTCGAGAGTGAAGGCGAACATCGAAGCCAGCAGGATCTATATGACCTATGCCAATACCCGAATGGAAGTGGGATAAACTTGGTATGGACTTTATTACCGGATTACCCAGAACGAAGGCAGGATATGATTCTATATGGGTAGTTGTGGATCGATTGACTAAAGTAGCTCATTTCATCCCGGTGAAAACAACATATACCAGTGCGAAGTTGGCCAAGAAATATATGACCAGGATCGTATGTTTACATGGAGTTCCGAGGAGCATCGTATCAGATAGAGGGACTCAGTTTACTCCAAAGTTTTGGCATCAGCTACACTAGACTTTGGGAACCCGATAGGAGTTCAGTACAGCTTTTCACCCGCAGACCGATGAGCAGACAGAGAGAGTCAATCAGATTCTGGAGGATGTGCTAAGAGCCTGTGCGCTAGATTATGGATCTAGTTGGGATGACAATTTGCCGTACGCAGAGTTTTCTTATAACAACAGTTACCAGGCCAGTTTGAAGATGGCACCATTCGAAGCTCTGTATGGACGCAGATGTAGAACACCATTGATGTGGGACGAGGTAGGAGATCGTCAGTTGTTTGGACCAGATTTGATCAAAGAATCAGAGGAGAAGGTTAAACTGATCAGAGACAGACTAAAGATTGCTCAGTCAGACAGAAGAGTTACGCAGATTCAAAACGCAAGGAAGTAACTTATGAAGTTGGAGATAGAGCCTATCTACGAGTATCACCCTTGAGGGGAGTAAAACGATTTGGAGTTAAGGGAAAGTTAGCCCCGAGATTTGTAGGACCGTATCGCATTTTGGAACGGATGGGAGAAGTTGCTTACAAGCTGGAGTAACCAGAAGGATTGTCAGGAGTTCACGATGTGTTTCACGTATCACAGCTGAAGAAATGCCATGCTGAGATGGCCGATATACCGTTGAATGATACAGTGCCTTTGGAGGCGATTCAGCTGGATGATAATCTGACTTATGAGGAGAAGCTAGTTAAGACTCTTGAGTTTGATAGCCGAGTCACTCGCAACAAGGTGATCAAGTTTTGCAAAGTTCTGTGGAGTCATCATTCTGAGGAGGAAGCCACCTGGGAGCGAGAGGAAGATATTCGCAAGGACCATCCGCACCTATTTTCTAGCCAACCCGAATCTCGAGGGCGAGATTCATCTTAAGGGGGGTAGGTTTGTAACATCCCAAATTTCCAATTTGGCATGTTATACATAGATCATCCATGCATATCTTATTTTATTGCTTTCTCGTTTGCAATCCTCGAAATCCTAAGCAACTCAAGGACCTTCGGAGAGAGTTGGGGATTTTCTAATTTTCATATTTGAATTTTTTTTATCAAATAGTGAAGACGAGGATTGGATTTTAATTATTTTTCTCTTCGGAAAATATTTCATTTTATAAATGAGGGGAGATAATATGACTTCTCCAAAATAATTGAAATATCGGAGGAAAAATGTTAAAATCATTTTTTTGGGATTTTATTTGAATTTATTTTGGGATTTTATTGCTCCTAGAAAAATGTTGCATATTTTAAAATTGCATTTTAGGGGCCAAGAAAAGTTCATCTTGTTCTAAATAGTTTATTTAGATGGAGAAAACTTGTTTTGGAATTTTTAGATTTTTTATTTATTTTTCTAGGAATTTTCTTCTCATGAATGTTTTAAAAATTCATACCGATCGGGCTAAAGGCTCAACCTAAAGCAGTCGGCCTAGCCACCGCCGCCGCCGCCTTCATACATGCTGGCGCTGGACGGACGCCGAGGGCTAAGTCCGAGCCGGACTCCACCCCGGCGCCTCGCCCAAGCCAGCCCGCCCGCCCCTATAAAGCCGCGCCGCCGCCACATCGCCACCACCACCACTGCAGCCTCGCCCCGCCAGCCGAGCCACGCCGCGCCGAGCCGCCGCGCAGCCCAGTCGCCGCCGCCACCTCCCGCCGCAGCCCGCAGCCCGCCGCCGCCACAAGCCCGCTGAGCCGCCGCCACGGACGAGTCGCGGAGGTACCCGATCCCGCCGGCGGTTTTCTTAAGTAAACCCTTGGTTTTTTTGAAAACCCTAGATCGTTTTTTTACTAGATTGGTTTATTTATTTTTTTTCGGTTTATTTATTTAATGAACGTCCGTTCGTCCGTTCGTTCTAACGAACGTGTTCATCGTTTAGTTTCTGCTAACGAATGTCCGTTCGTTTAGCCGTTCGTCGTTTTTTTTCTTTTATCGAATTTATTCCGCGATTTTTCTGATCGCAATTTCTGATCCGATGTTCGAACCTATTTATCTTTTCGCTCGTTTATCGGAATCAGGCGATTCAAGCGCCTGGAGTTTCATCTAGAAACCCTCTTTCCGAATAATCAACTCAAACAAGATTTTTCTTCTGTAAAATTTGACCTAGATCCAGATTAGCAAAATGAAGTTGTTTCTTTTGCCGTTTGAGTTTTGTTGCTTTGTTTGATTTGATTCTTCTTGCAAACCGGAGTTCTTAAGTTGAACTCTCCGGTTAAACTCTTTTATTTGGAATTCTACTTGTGCATCTTTCATTGTTGCTTATGTATGTTATTGTTTGCTTGCGATAGAATTCCCGGAGTTCGAAGCGTGTTACTACGAGTCTCTAGGATTCCCGGATCGCCAGCAAGGCAAGTAACACGTTGATCATACTCTTTTCATACCCAGTTTTTATGCATTAGTCTCAATCCTCAAACATTGCATGATTAGGATGCTTTTAACATGTGGGTTGGGAAGTAGTTGATGAGGTAGAACCTATTGCCCTGTTTATTATCAAACCCTTGGGAGTTACTTCTACGTTATGCTTATATTGCCATGCTATGCTCGTAGACGTGGATTGGGTTTGAGTGATATCCATGACAGATGTGAGATTGATAATTAATGGTTTAGTTAAAGGTGGCAACTTTAATACACATCTGGATGGATTGAGGCACCTGGGGTTACCAGTGATTGCCTGTTTTATTTTTGGAAATCCCGGGGTTACCGTGTGATTCTCCTATGGACCGCCACCCATGCTCAAAGGGAATTGAGTCTATTCATGCTAGAAACTTCCGTGTGCAGCCGCAAGCTATTATGGGCTCTAGCATAGTTTGAGTAAGTTGCGTGAAGCTCTTGAAGAGGTGGATCAGCAGGTAGTGGGTTTGTAGGTTTGGTATGGTCTGCCCGGAGTAGAGAGTTAATGCTTCAAAGATCGTGTCTCGGTCATCCGTCTCTCAAACACCATGTAGTGCGAGAATCAACGGAGGCGATCGAGTCTTGCGGGGAAAAGTGCGCAAACCTCTACAGAGTGTACAATCTAATCATGGTTAGCCGTGTCCTCCGGTTATGGACAATTCTGAGTATCTAGTACTTGAGTATTCGCATGTATCTCAACACTCTTAATAATTAATTTTGCTGGGTTGTTAATTACTTTTAATTGGGATCATTGAGTTGGGGTTTACCTTCTCAGATGATGTTTCAACTACCATGATAGTTAAATTAAAATTGAATTCCTTTGTAGTAGGGAAAAATTGGCTTTTTGCAAAAACTGTAACCATAGAGCTTTCCACCAGCCAAATATGCATGTAGTAGTAGCATTATTCTGTTATTGCTCTTTTGTGTTACATTGCCAGCATATTCCATGTGTTGACCCGTTCTCGGGCTACAACGTATTATGTTGCAGACTTTTCAGATGAGGAGTAAGGTTCAGAGGTCGCTGCCGTGCAGCTCGCTTATGCCGCTGGAGTTGATGGACTCACTTTATCTTCCAAGCCTTCATTTGTTATCGCATTAGATGGCCTTAAGCCATATTATTGTAATAAGTTCTCTTTAAGACATTCGATGTAATAAGTGTGTGATTGCTACTCTGTTATAAATCCTTCAATCTTGTGTGGTGTCAAGATTATCGATCCAGGATGACACCTGAGCACAGAGACTTGACCATCTGAGGTCGGGTCACTACACACATGCCAGAGTGTCCTGCACAGCCCAGTTGACACCATGCTTCCGTCTCAAAAACATATTAGATAAATGCCACTCCAATTATGGCGATTCATAAAATGCCAACGCAATTCCCAAACTTTGAAAATGCCATCGCAATTTTGCAAACTTTGAGAAACGCCACTCCAGTTTGTAAACTTTGAAAAACGCCACTCCAGACTTCAAAAAATGCCACTAGAAATGGCATGAAATGGCATTTTTCAAAGTTTGGAAATTGCGTGGCATTTCTGAGACATTTATCAAATTAACCCAAAACAAAATAACTGGCCGAGCTGTCGGGTCCCTCGTGTCACCGCCACAGTAATTCTCTCGCTTATTGACTACGCTGACAATGGCATGGGACCCAGATGTCGAATCCACTAGGAGGAGCCATTTTTTATTGGCTTGAAATAAGGAGGCACTTGCTTGCATACTGCCATGACCTTGGCAGGTCCCAGATGTCATCCTCTCCACGTACAATCATCTCCTGATTGTGTACGCGTCAACTTGCTAGGCCCACAAGTCAGCCTCTAAACTCGTGGAGGACAAATACAACCCATTTAAAAAAAATAACAGCCCATTCCATACGTTCAAACGGAAAGTTCAACATTTAGAGCAAAGTAACAAGTCTGATCCACATATAGAGTACTGAACTTCCACGTTGACAACCATCATAGCCAAGTTAACTATCTACTCCCACTAGAAAAGTACTAACTTACTCTTAGCTAACTAGACGATGCCGGCGGTACACGCTAAACGCCGGCACCGGCGTCGCGCGCCTCGCCTCGGACTTGCCAGAGGTGCGATAGGGCGCATTGCTCGCGCGTGTTGGCCCTTTCCATGCCGTCATGGTCCACTGAAGCTTCGGCTTCCAAGCGGGAAACCCACTTGACGAGCTGGTAGTAAAAATCGGCGTTGCGAACGCGTGCGTGCCCGACAGCCTCCACGGCTATTTGCCGGGCGCCGTCCTCCACATAGTCGGCCCAGTTGTGGGCGCTCTGCTCGCGACTCAGAGCGTTGGTGCGCTGCTGCTCCATGTCCCACAGGCGGCGAAAATCGGCGTTACATTGCTCCTCGGCCAGGCGGTCGCGCTCCAACAACTCCTGCTCCTCCGCCATGCGGTCGTGCTCCAACAACTCCTCGATCTGCGCATTGCCATCTAAAGACAGATAGAATGCCTCCTCCATCCGTCTGCCTTCCGGTGAAAAACTGAACACTAGTTCCGACAAAGGACCGCCTCGGCGCCGCTACCGTGGACGGGCGGGGCATGGCGGATGTGGCGAGCGACGCCGGGCTGGTGGGGGCTTATGAGGATATGGCGAAGTTGGGTCACGGTGGCACCGAGAATGCCGGAAACAGACTTATTGGGGAAGGTAGCGCGTCATCGTAATTCAATGCATAATGGCTTAGCGCCGCTTGCCGCGGAAAACTAGGGAAACTGAAATTATGATCGTGCCTTCCCGCCCCGCTCGGGTCGTGACGCCCGCATGGCGGTCAAACGAGTGCACTCGAATCATCTCCCTCCTTGTCAATAATGATTTCACGGATTTAAAAAGCCTGCAACAATTAAAGCGTATATTTTTTCGCATCAATTAGCTGCCTTAATTACGGCCGGCTGCATGCAGGCACTCAGAATCGCTCGCAGGCTGTACGCGAAGCAGCATGCAACGAGTCACAGCCGAGGGCATGCATGCAGCCACTTAAATCGCTGGAATTAATTAGGCTTAAACTTCTGCATGCCGTTAATTATTGCCATGCCTTGGTCTTGCTGCTTTGCTCATGGGACTAATAAACCCGGATGGAGGGAGTACCTTGGTTGGTGAGAGGTTTGAATTAAGCCCTGCAAACCGGAAAGGAGGTACTAGTACGTGCGTGATCCGCTATTTATTCATGTAGGATCGAGTAGGTCGTTTCTTGAATTGAGCCCTGCAAACCGGAAAGGAGGTAGTACGTGCGTGATACGCTATTTATCCGTGTAGGATCGATAGTGTAGTTTTCGGTTTCTTCAGAGGTAGGCATTTTTATCTCGTAGGATCGATAGTGTAGCTTGTCGCTTTTTAGAGGTAGGCATTTTATTCAAAAACTGCCACTTCGCATCTTGCGTCGCAAATAAAACTGCCAAAGCGCATTTGTAGGTTAGCTAGTGATCGATCAAGAATTTGTAAACACCGAGCTAACAGAAATAAGTAATTGTTAATGCATCTCAATGATTCATAGATCATATACAAATATGTAGCTCCAAAAGCAAAGATCAGCCACTTCGGATCTTGCGCCGCAACTAAAACTAACTAGTACGATTCCCATACATAAGATCAACATGTTAATGCATCTCAATGATTCACGGATCATATACAAATATGTAGCTCCAAAAGCAAAGATCTAGAAAAACATTTGTTCTTCCTACTAACATGGATGCTTCTCTTGGCCAACATTCAAGATGATCGAAAGATAAATTTGTTTGTGAAGTCTACAATTCCTCTTGCAAACGTAAGTGGTTTCACCAACAGCTGGAACCATGAGAATGAACCACACATGATGGAGGAACATCCATTGCAATATGATTTGTTCTTCTCTCGATCACACCGCGAGACTATTTTCATAATACAAACTTTAACTTAGGGAAAATGATGCCCATTGTATAATCACACCAAAGCAATGAAGCACCAAGTGTTGGCCAGAATAGTACAAGATTACTTTTCTCGCAGTCCATGAAGTGACTATCCAATCTTTGTGTCTATTTTCAAATGGCAATCGCATGCAAGGACTATACTATTCTCTTGTGCAGTTCAACCAAAATTGCGGACACTTTGTTTGTTTGCCAAATAGCAACGGGCGTATCTCTGCTCGCACAAATATCAAGCAGCTAGTAAACATATACCACACCATGTTCACAGTGATGGAAGAGGTGAAATTGATAAAACCGAAATTGAGCATCCAATCATTGAATCATGTCCTGCACCTCCAATGTAGGTCCACCCTGCCAATAAATTCACATCAAACCACTAGTATTACTATCTAATGACAGTACAAAAAGAGTAGCATGATAGTAGCAAACCATGTACCTTCATAATGAACAGCTCATAGTGCCACCAATTGGATATAAAGGTTTGGAAACAAACATGCTTCTAATGTCGAACCAGTTGGACTTTTTGTGCAGCTCCACTAAAATCTAGCATCCCTGTTTGCATAGATATTGAAAGTGTGATTACTATAAAAGTGGCACAAGTTGAAGCATAGACTCACAAATATAAGCATTCCAATTTCTTAATGGGAAAAGGTAGCAAGACTGTTTCTAACCACCTGTTTGAAGGAATAAATAAAGCAACATCAGCTGATGTCAGGAAGGCATACATAGTTTTTTTTCTAAAAAACTGAGCCATTCCCGACCTTTCCTCTTCTTTTATGCAAATTTTGTGCAGTTCTACTAAAATAAAATGCCATCACCGCCTTGACAGTTGCACTATACAAAAGGAAATGACTTAACATTACATCATGATGTCGGGTATGTAGTAGACAGGCATTAGAGACAAATATATAGACCTCCTCCGATAACATAATGAACATTAATTTTAACAAAGGTGTGACTAGCTTTACTGGGATAATATGAGTGAACTCTACACCCTCTGTTCCTTGATATAAGACGTTTTCGCGGTTCAATTTAAAGTACCCAAACGTCTAGTATTTAGAAAAACAGGTAGTAGTTTTCTTGAGCACATATCTGGGAAAGCTTGCCACACTTTATTTATGTCCATACGGTAATGCAACACCATTGAATACTACAAATATACACTAATCCAAAGGGCTAGTGCAATAGTAGAGTAGTTAGTTTATTACGTGGTACAAGACAATGGTTTTATGAAATGATTTCAATAAACTCTAGCATCGAAGGTTTCTATAAGAATTAACAATACAAAATGTAAAGGTAACAAGTTTCGCATTGGTATACTAGCTGTGCATGAGCATTAAACCAAATACAAAAGTCTCAAGGTAACTAGCATTATTAACTAATGACAGTATAAAAAATTGCAAACCATGTACCTCCAAGGTAAATATCATTTCGAACTCGGGGGGGACCTTAAAAATTGCTATCCCAATCTTGATAATCGATCAAACATAAAAACTTGATCTTTCCTCTTGATAATCAAGAGAACAGCCGGAGGAGGAGGTGCCCACTCTTGACCTTTCCTCTTGTCTTCATAATTGTCTGTGCAGTTTAACCAAAATAAAATGACATCAACGCCTTGGCATTTTGGTGACACTATACAAAAAAATTAAATTATCTCATGAAAGTGAGGTATGTAATCTATAGGCATTAACAGTGCAAAAATCTGAAGGTAGTAACAAGTTTCATCGTTGGTATACCGGCTGTGCAATAGCATGAAAATGCCTTAGCTGAAAAATCTTTAATACATCCACAATCAAAAGCTAACCCTGAAATGATCCAGTGACATTAAATGGCACTGCTTAAATTTATCTGTGGCATTAGACTGAGAGCGGCATTAGTTAAATGTGGCATCACTTTAGCAGTAGCATTGCTTGACTTGACTGTTGGCGTTATACTAACAGCAAAAAAGTGGCAATAAGAGCATGGGAGGCCCATTCGGACAGTGGGCACACCAGTACGATGTACCTCCACGGACGCAGAGTGGTGAGGGAGGTATGGTTGCCCAGAGCAACAAATATCCATGCAGCATATGTGGATTATGTCCCATTTTTGTTCTCTTTAGCCACATTTTTCCTATGTGAGGACAACAAACCGATCGACCTGGTCATTCTCTATTGCGTTGTCATGCCTTTCTACCCTTCTTCAACCAAGAGACACGAGACTCGTTCCTTGGCTACTGATTTCCCCTTTTCAACCTAGATGCGGGTTCGATGCCTACTCTCTTGGACAGTACAGTCTCCCTTCCTTTCCTTATTCAACCCAGACATGCATTAGTCTGCATGAATTAGGGTTTCCTTTAATAGTGCAAATTATGGTTTTCGTCTGCGTGGCCAGCAGAGCAGAGGATAGCAAATTGGGAAGATGGTGGAGTGGAAAAAGATCCACATGCAACGACATGCCAGATGGGGCAATACAACAAGGGTATGGTTCGAAAAGTGGTAGCATACCTGAGGGTCGGCGGGAAGTGGCTTCGCTCGTGGTCGTCGTCCTCCGCACACACTACGGCAGCGATCTCTGGGCGCTTAGGTCTCGAGAGGACGACCTTGTGGTCAAGTCGCGGATCCGCTTCGCCGACGACGAAAAGGCCAACGCTGACGTCCTTTTCTTCCCCGGCGGATCTGTGACCACCGGTGAGGAGGGAGAGAGGGCCCGTCTTTTTTAGATCTAGAGAGAGGGTGGTAGTGTGAGAAGCAAGTGGGCAGCCCTTGGCAAGAAAGCGCTGAAGCTCCAGCCTATATATCTTCTTTATACTACTAGTACTGGAGGTGGAGTAGTGGTAGAGTAGTTTATATTTTCTCTGCGTACAGTACCAGTTAGTCGTGCTTCAAAACTGAACGGCACGCCATTAAAAAAATAAAGGCCGATAACTAATGCGGCACCTCGGGCCAACGCGGCCAGATCGCATTTTGCACGAGAAATTACACACCATGTCTCGTTGACATGTGGTCCCGTTCCACATATCAGTGAGACAACGGTGAGTAGTAGGAGTATTTCCGAACCGACGTGTAGGCCGGGGCGCCCCTTCGTGAACCGTGGCAAACTCGCAACCGCCCACCGACTCTTCGCCTTTCCTCTCGATTTGAACTGCTGTCGATGCTCTTCCTCTCCTCCTCCATTTTCCTTCAGCCCTTCACCCTTTCTTACGCCATTGTTCGATCGTTTCTCCATGGAGGAACAGGACGGAAACGACTCGTTATTCTTGCCCCGATCTGAAAGATGACGTGGTGGAGGAACTCATTGATCGGTGCGACGTCATCACCTCGGCTAGCATGGTAGGTTCGTTCAAGCCCATTCTCGACTCAACTAATAACATCATTACAAGGAACCCAAGAGTGAAGGAGCGGTTTGATCTCCCTATCTTCTTCGCCGGACTCGATGATCGGCGCCGCCACGACGCAGGCCTAGCCTCGCAAGTTGATGCCGCTTGATAATGATACGTATGATGTTAAGATGCCATCGCTTGAGGGCAAGGCTTAGGTAGGCGCAAATGGAGATTGGGTTGTTTACATTGGGTCCAACTGTGAGTGGGAACTTGTGAATGTGTACACTCGTGACCGGGTTCCACTTCCAAAAATCTCAGCAGACTGCCCAGAGGTTGAGCACACCGGTATTGTACACACGTTCAAATACAATCATGGTGACTGTCTTTTACGGAAGATAGCAATTTTTTGAGTCCCCAACCGCTCTTGGAATTACAACAACTATGAAGTTGTTGCTATCTTCGACAAGCTTGTTGCCGTCGCCAGTGGTTTGACCGATGGATATTGCTCAAAATCAGTTTCAGACACGGATGAGTACTGTGATGCAATTCAATACGAGGGCCTTGTGTTTCCTGCCACCACTCGTGGCACTGTTTTTGCATGGCATCCTCGTTGTTTCGGTACATTTGTCTTCCATCAAATTATAACTGTTTCATCCACATGCATGCGGGTTAGCAAGGCTGGTCATAGTGGGGAGTAACTTAGACTAGTAACATGCATATGTTACTAGTTTATGTTACTACCTCTATAGTACATAGTATCTTAGATTAGTATCATAGGTGGTCTCATTTATTGCCATGCATGACACATAGTAGCATCACATTTATTATGTTACTAAGATTCACCTATGTTACTATAACCATCTCTCTCTTCCTTAATTGCCGCCACATAAGCATGTTTGCAGTCCCAAGTGCATGATACTACTTATGTTACCCCCACTATGGCCAGCCTTACTAATTAACCTTCTTCTTGTGTTTCCAAGGTCCCGTGAACATTCCACCACCTATACTTGAAGATTTTTATAACCAAGGGGAGATGATGATGGTGATGATCACGAGCATGAGGATGAGCAGCGCCCATATACTATTTGGCGCCTGGCAACTAATTCCGATGGACCACCTCTTCTCGTGTGTATACAGCCCACTGATGATGTTACTGCTAAGGAAGCAGGTGTAGTCTCCCATGGTATCACTCTCCGGACCTATTCCAACACCCGTTGCATGGTATTTGGGATGGATACTAGTGTGCTAGCGCCAACTCCTTCTCCCTGGTACAGAATTGATAGTCTTGGAGAAAACTCGCTCTTCCTTGGACAAAACTATCCAATGATGGTGAAAGGCGATCCAACTGTTGTTGACACAACGTTACTACCATTTATGAGAAGCAACTGTGTCTATACCTCGGACATTTGGGTGGTTCCCTACCCTTGTACTGATATAGTAGGCCGCTTCATCCTGGATGATCAGTCCTGCATTGGTCTCCAGATCGACAATGGATGGCCCGTCCCATAGAATCACTTGTGGTTCAAAGCAAGCGTTTCCAACGCCGAGGAATGGTTGAGTTGAAGTTCATTTCATTGCTTGTTATTTGTTGTGTGGTGAAAACTTTAGTATTTATAATGTATCCTCGTTGTCGATGTGGGTTGATGACCTGTTGTATGTAATAAAATGATATGCCTATGGTAAACTTACTAAATTTATGAATGGCTTTCGAGTTGCTTCTGTGAGTGGTGCAACGAGGCCAAAAAATAATTTCTAAATACATAATTGTACGTGCATTGCAACAGATTATCGGATGAGGCCAATCAACAATAGTAGTACACTATTTGTACTAGCATCACATGCTTTATGCTGTCGTAAGGGTGTTTTTATCAGAGACATCTTGTACTACGTAACCAGCACCTCGAATCTCGATACTAGTAGTACTATATAGTACTAACTAGTAGGAGTAGTAGGGTGGCATGGGCCAGAACAAGCATTCACGTCCAGGAGTACGGCACACGCCACCAGACGACTTCCATCTCGACATCATATTTCTTGGAGTCCGTATAGAGAAATCTCTTCAACCTCATCGCTTTCTCTAACTCAGCCATCGCGCTGTGGGCGAGGCGGGGTTTGCCGATAGTCGGTTTCCTTAATCTGCGGTCCCACTTGTAAGGCCAACTCGCAACACACGACCCCAAACGGACCTCCGCTTTGCATTTAACTCCAACGATAATTTTGACTAGAAAAGCAAGACCAAAGAAAACAAGAACCACAAGAATACATTTTACTACTCCTGTAAGTTGGATTAGTGACTTCTCGATGCATTCATTGTTGATCTACGGAGGCTCGATCTTGCATGCTTCTTTCTTCTTCGAGTGTAAAGAAGTAGACGTTGCTTCCTCGCATCTAGTCTCATGTCTAGCCTCTATTCTAGTACTCCTCCGGTCTGTTTTTCTCTCAAGGCCTCAGCAGCAACACGCATACCAAGTAGGAGTATCAACAAGTGCACTAATCTCATCTATAGCCTCTGTGCTAGCTAAAAGTGATAGAACATCTACTAAATTGCGCCCTATCAATATATGGATGTACTCTTCTTCCCAATAAAAAAACTTGCATCCATTCTACTCCCTCTGTTGCACAATACATGCCTTCTATTTGTCAAAATATACATGTATCTAGACATGTTTTAGTATATAGGCACATCCATTTTTGGACAAATGGAAGTCAAGTATTTTGGAACGGAGGGAGTACACAATAAAATTTTTAAGTTAGCACAACTAGTCTAATCCAAGAGCACAACCGAATATTTGGTCGGGTTCTTCCTCCGTTTGCCGACACGTGGGACATCTAGCATCCAGGTCGCGTCATGAAAGAAAATAGAGTGGTAGTTGATAAGTTGAAGCCACGAGATGTGCATCTTGGGTTAAACTGTAAATAGAATCTTACTACTCTTGAGTAACTCCAAAAGCGGCCACCGAAGATCTTTCTTGGATTTGTTTTTCAATACCAGCACGTCGAGGTGAAAGATGTGCAGGTTGAGTGGGTCCGCTTGCGTTTTCACTGACATGTGGGACCGCATGTGAGCAAACAGACGATGGGCTCAGCGTGTCCGCTGGCTGGCTGAGAAGAGAGATAGAGGAGTGCTGAGCACGGACTGCAGGAAATTTGTTCTACGTACTGTACCTCGATATAGGCTCGATATAGTGGGGTGGCATGGGCCATAACTAGCATTCACGTCTAGCACTACGACACACGCCACCCACACGAGTCCCATCCGACACCAATTTTCTTGGAGTCCGTGCTACAGCCATCTCTTCTCCCTCCTGTTTTCTCAGCCATCACGCGGTGGGCGGGGTGGGGGTTTGCTCAACTATGTACCACTTGTAAGTGAAAATGCAACACCGCACGCATTCCCGCTTGAGTGGCGTGCCGGACCAACCTTGTGGGGGTGCGACGCGAACACGGCAGGCTTTTCCTTTTGAACACGTAACTTGTAAAATTAGGTTCTGCTCCATGGCATGATCGATAGATAGAAAATAATGATTTTGCCTAGAGTAATGAGATGTTTGGTTCTGGCACCGTTCATGCATGGAGTACGTACGAAAATTATGAAGTTGATGCAAAAGGTAAGATAATTACTGTAGTATCATATACTACTACATGGATTTGACGGAAAGATAAAAATACAACGACATCATCACGCCCTAGTGCGCCGGGTCACCAACCGACGTGTGAGGAGCAGCGGCGTTGGCAGCGAGCTCAACGTGCTTCCGAAAGCAAAGGCCCAAGGTTACCCTCGCGTCCAAGAAGGCCAGCGTCATATCGTCCTCCTCTTGCATGCACGAGACGGGTGATTATGTCCATGGTGTCTTGTCGCGCTGGAGGCCGCATGGCGAAGCGCGACCTCAAGGTGGATATTCTCCGCGACGACGGCGAAAGTCGCAGGCCACTAGTGCGTCAAGAGGTTGTCACCATAGTGGCCGTTGAGTGTGGCGGGCATCGCAGAGCCTGGGCGCATTGGCTGAAGGCTTACTTTAAAGTCGTCCGCGAGCTTCTTGACGACGGTGAACTTGTCGAGGAAACCGACGAGGACCTCGTCGAACAAGGAGATGAAGCTGCCGCCCAAGCAGCCCCGCCTCGCCGCCTCAAGCAATACTACCGAGACGCTCATTGCCGCCGCAGTCGGCGCCGTGGACCATCTGGCACAGCCGGTCGATGCTCGCGCCATCGCCTCCATGGGTCTAGCTTAGCTTCTACTAGTCAATCGATCTTGCGATTCGAGTGATCACTTGCCCTTGGTTAGCATGCGAGGTGCATAGGATTTCGTACTACTCCTCGGCCCTCTACTGCACCTGCCTTTGGCTATATGATAGGTGGGCCAGCCACCCCCTGGGCCCACGTGTCATTCACCCAAAGGCAGTTGTCGTAAGTTAATTAAGATGCGCCCCCCTCCGTGCCGGTGCAGTATAGTCATCTCACCGGACCTCTAGTTGGGGCCAAACGAGAGAAGTTTGATGTTTACTGGTTTATTGGTCCCCTTTGCATTTTGCGCCAAGTTTTCACCTTTGATTTAACTAATATAATGTTAATGCATGTAAATAAAAATGTTGTGTAAGTCACATTACGAAAACCAAATAATCCCAAAACACTTAGGCACGGTGCATTAACTCCCTCCTTGTTTCTTATTTCGTGACATATCAACCAATGAGAGATGTGGGCCGTGCATGCTTTCAATGACTTGAGACTACCAAACATGACTTAAGTGTTTAGTTCATTGCATGTAATCCTATTAAGACTCTAGTTACTCCCTCCTTTCCGGTTTATAGGGCTTATCTCAAAATTTGAGTTTTTCCATTTTATAAGGCTCAATTTGGTTGTTTTCCATCACATGTTCAGATTTCAAGGTGCATTAAATCATTGCATGTAAATATTAAGAGAAAATTGACCAATGCATGTAATCTATGCATGCATGCATTACAATTAGTAAACATACTTTTTTGAGGAAAACAAGAGAATTAATTGAGTGCTTTTGCAAACTACAAAAAGTATTCCACCACTCACCATCTACCTTGGTTGGTGAGATTTTTGAATTGAGCCTTAGAAACCGGAAAGGAGGGAGTAGCAAGAAAACATTAAGTTCTCTCGCCGATAGGAATGAAACACCATGTATTTATTTACAGAGGGAGTAGTACATTTTTTGTGACATGCATTACTAGATATTGCTAGTCAAATACTAAAATCCAGATGGATGTGGTAGTACTCCTAAATCCAGACGGTGGTGCTACTAGTACTAGTAGTAGTACTACCAATGTAGTGCTCCTAGGAGTACTAGCATTGTACTACCCGTTGGTCAAATTATTAGGTGCTGCTCCTCACAGTGAAGTGACAAGACCCTGCGCCGGAGATAACACATGAGTATAGGTGCCGTGTTCGGCATACCATAGTCAGCCTCACCGTCTGTAGTCACTATCATCATGGCTGTAGAGCTAGCCTACTTACAACTAGCCCTGTTCGACATAATTTCCCGCGAGATGCCCTGCATTGCACGTAACACCAAGATTGGGGTGGACTACTGTGCAAAGGGCCATCACGCCAGATGTTTCCACGGCCTTCTAGATGTGGTGGGGAGGAGATAAGGCGGATTGTGAGAGACAAGGAGTTGTTTGTAAATAGGGAACAAGTGCGGGCATCTTTTTGCAAAAATGGAGAAGCTTGGTTTGTATGCATCAGATCTAGATCCGACGGCTACTGGTGAAAGATGGGAGGCACAACATCATCACCAACTCAGGACCTGTTTGATTCGCAGGATTTTGAAAATGCAGGAATTGGACACGGCAATATTACAAGTTTCAAACTGATATTACAAATGTTAGGAGTAATGCTGCACCTAGGAAGAGGGAATTACTAGGAAGTTCACGTAAGAACTTTCGTTACTTCAGGTGGATGCAGCGTTATCGTACAAACTACAATCCACCGCCCTGACAAGTCACTAATGGGCAAATAAGTTTTCGAGTCTCTGGCCACTTGATGTTTCAAAAACAAATTCAGCTTCTACGAGACTTTGTCATTTAGGCTTAGACGCTTATGTGATCAGACGCCATTCATTGTTGCGCCAGAGAACGCCAAACCTCATTACCTTGAGCACACTTGCCTCCAGAACAAAGAACCTGACCAATTTAATCTCAGATGTGCTGCCTTGGTAGTTGATCAAATCAATTTCTGTAAGATGGGGATCAAGGCATTCGATGAGATTGTTATAGTGCAGCACATTTTTCACTTTCGGGTCTTTTTTTATCTGCAAAAGAAGAGAATATATTAGAGCAGCTGGCTGCATAAGATTGCCGTGTCATCAAGAGGTACCAATATCATTCGCTCATACGATAGGGTTGGCTGGCTAGTGATATTTTTTCACTCTCTCCCTCTCTCTCTCCCTCTCTCTGTTTCTATTTCCTCTCATTAAACTAGGAGCACGTGAAGAGCTTGGGCATTTGTTGCCTTCCACTATGTGGCCGATGCCATATTTCGCAAAAGTATGCCACATAATATGTATCAATGTCAAATCAAAAGATTTTGGCACCGCTCTCACGATGTGAGAGAGTTGGCACCATTGTGCACACATACCCACATGTATAAACAAATCAATCAAACCAACTACACCAGCCTCTCACTCTCCCAAACAAGTGTTTTTTTATTGCCTCAGTCCTCTCTCTCTCCCACACAGTGTTTTTTCATTGCGTGAGTTAATTTGGCACCGGAGCAAAGTAGGTGCTCCAGATTGGGGCACTAGGTGAGCAATGGAGGGGCATCGATGCCAAATGCATCACAAGTGAATTTGGCACATGTTTTGGCCTACATAGCCCACTTTTGTACTCCCTCCGTCCCAAAATTCTTGTCTTAAATTTGTCTAAATACGGATGTATCTAGTTACATTTTAGTGTTAGATACATCCGTATCTAAACAAATGTAAGTCAAGAATTTTGGGAAGGAGGGAATACTACCTCGTATTTAGTATAAAATTTTGACCATAGATTTACATAAGAAAATGCCAATGCATGTCACTAAAAATTACACCATTTGAAATTATGTTCAAATACGAATCCCTATAGTTCTTAGTGACATGCCTTAACATTTTGTCAGTTAAATCTATGGTCAAATTTTGATACTACAAAATTGGAAGAGTAAACCAGGACGGAGGTAGTACTTGCCCTTAGGGTAACCATAGAGTTACTGGAGTAGTCTAAGTTACTTTCCACTATGACTAGCCTAGGCTACTATAATAGTACAAAGATAAAAATGATGCAGTGATCACATGAGAAAAAATACTAAAACATTTCTTTTTGCAAAGGCGTCGATGTAGTTTTGAACACTACACTTGTCATCGTAATTTGGGAAAATTACAAAAAATTGAGCTACGCTGTGATTACCGTTTACTAATAGGAAAGAAGTTTCACCTTGATGAGTAGCCCGCATGGAAAGCATGTAAGGAATCCAACAACTTGATCCAGATTGGGGCCGATAGATTTTAGTGCTAAGATCTTCACTGTGCGCATGGACTGGGTCAAGCTTGTGGGAATCATTTTTCGAAGACGGTCAGAATACATCAAGAAGAAATTTAAAAATGTGAATTTCAAGAAGACGGAGAAGAAGATGAGTGATGTACCTGAACGATTACAGATCCAATAAAGAGTTCGGAGAATTTGGCAGACGAGTACACCAACGTCAATTTCGGTGCGTCAATGACCTTGATTTTTGTTGGACCTTCTAGATCCCATACAAGCAATCTCTCAAAGAAAGGCACATTCTCAATGACCATAACGTGGAACAGCTAGAGTGATCTCTTCCCAATTGATGTCTTGTTGCGGAGCCAGCAAGACACATAAATCCATCGGAGATTCGTCGAGGCGATGTGGAGGCTAATGAACCCGTGGATCTGCTCAAGACGAAGGTACTGAAAGAAGATACCATGCGGAGCAGGTGCTCCATAGCCTTCTTCGAGATGACAACGTCAAAGAGGTCGAGCTGCTTGAGTTGAGGGAGAAGAAGGGCGGGCGCGGCATTAATCTGGGGAAGATAGCAGGAGCTAAAGCTGGCGGGGCGCAGCGTTGGCGTGAGGCAGAGCGCGGACGACGGCATAGAGCGACATCGTCCAGCTTCAAAGCTGAGCTCCTCGAGCTGATCTAGGGCGGGGGATAAGAACCACTCGTCGAACTTGGGTTGGACCTTGCAGTTGGTACTGAACATGCGGATGTCAAGGCGTCTGGCTGGCCCAGGGTGCGATGAAAGGATCTTGGAGACTGCGGCCATGCGTTTGCAATCCCCGTCACAGAGGCAGCTGTAGACGGTGAGGTTGAGGGGGACGCAGCGCTAGAGGGGGCACCACCGCCGGGAGAGCAGGGTGGTTCGCACGGCAGATTTGGTGGGGAGGAGGCCAATGATGATGAGCAGCATGTCATTAGGGAGGCTGCTGATGAAGTCCAGGCTCGCCGGATGCTGTTTTGGCTCGAGCGGCCTCTGCTTGTTGGCTGCCTCGCCGTCCATCTCAACTGGCGGCGACGCCGGTGTACACGTGTGCTGGTGTGTGTTGTGTGCTGGGTGTGCGCGAGTGCGTCCTTCTGTGCATGCCACCGCGTAGTGGTGAATTGTGCGCGAGTGCGTCCTTCGCGTGCAAGAAGTTTGTCCTCAATGCGCCCTCAATTTACTAGCGTGCCGGGTGCTACCCCGAGTGGTTTCAACTTTGTTTCCTTCACCGTGTGTCAGATGGGCCTCTAGTTTACTTATTTTCACCCACTGCCACATGGGCCAACACACCAAGATACAGAACACGAGCTGACAACGCAACATGTGGATTGGTTGACCGGTCAACTAAACAATATATGAGCTATACGCTGACACAAGGAGCGATAATCCGTCAAGATAGAGAGTTCGAGGAGAGGGAGGCCCGTGAGAGATAGCAGAGAGAGAGAAAGAGCTACTCCCTCCGTTCATAATGTAGTTACAACATTTTTTTAAAGTCAAACTTTTGAAACTTTGACCAAGTTTATAAAGAAATTACTTATATCGGCAATACCAAAGATAAATGATAGTATGAAGTAAGTACATGTTGTGATGAATCTAATGATCGTTCCAGATGTAAATGTTTTTCTCCAGATATACCTAGTCAAACTTTTCTGAGGTTTGACTTTTCAAAACATCCATATGCTTATGGACGTGACAGAGTCCCTGACGAGAGAGAGAGAGAGAGAGAGAGAGAGAGAGAGAGAGAGAGAGTGAAAAAAGTGTGTGTGCGTGTGTGAAAGAGACATGGACAACACACGATAAAACTGGAGAAAAAGCGTGCGTGTCTTATGCAAACATATCACACATGCATCTTTGACAACGGAGGCAAGGTGAGGAGATAGTGTGTGGTTGTTTGGAACCGAGAGAGGAAGACCCCTAGCACGTGGCCAAGAGGGGTCTCACAAACAAGGGAGAGAGGTCGAGAGAGACGTACGGAGAAAATGCAAACATGGGGAGGAGAGACTGTATGTTTGTCATAGAGAGATCCCCTGGAGATCTTGATGGGACTACATGGGTGGGAGATCGAGTGACAAGGTGTGTGCGCGATAGAAGATGCCTCGAGAGATATCGAGATAGACGTATGGATGGAAGGAGACAATACGTGTGTTCCTCGATGGCTAGTAAGAGATAATCATACTTAGGAGGGGGAGTGCTTGCGCCTATGGCCCTGTTTGGATACTCTAACTCGCTTAGAGGTTAGAGTTAGATTCTAACCCCTGAACTAACTCTAAGTAAAGAGGTGTTTGGATGGCAGGGTTAGATGGGCGCGATACGGCGAGGCACCTTCACGAGGCGGTCTTGAGAGGGAGGAGGAGAGGACGAGAAGCTTCGAGGAAGTGGGAGGATCTGCCAATGGGAGAGCGAGAGAAAAAGTGTTTATTAGTGGTCCCGAGAAGAACTAACCTAAATAAGCACCTCTTGGATGGGTTAGTTTTTTGGATGGGCTAGATGCATCTAACCTAAACTAACCCTCCTGTTTGGATCTTTTGGGTTAGTTGACTCAAACTAACCCAAACTAACTCTAACCCATGGATCCAAATAGAGCCTATGATGGAGTGAGGGATTATGGTACTTAGGGGTGCGTGCACATGGAGAGAGAACAAGGGCGGAGAGTGTTGGATGGGTCTATATGTATAGCGAGCAGACATGTGTATGTGTGAACCAGGAGATATAATGCCCATTTGGCTTGTGTCGTGAGCATCTTTTGCGTGGCCGGGTTGTGGCTGGATTTCATGCACGCTTGTTTGGTTGCTACCTCGTGAAAAAGAAAGCCCGCCGGGCTGGGTTCCTTGCACTTTAATTAGCTCGGTGAACTCCGACACGCAAGTAGCCCGCCCAAGCGATCGATTTTAACGCCGTCTGTGCTCGGTCGCGGCGGCCACGAGGCTAACAAAGAACATGGATGGATATTAGCATTAAATAATTGATGCATGGATTGATTGATGGGACGTTGATGCTTTGCCTAGCCTGTGCATGAACCAAACGCTTCAAAGACCACACAAGCTTGGCCAGCAGAAATATATTACATCTCACGCCCACACCAAAAGACGACCATCAAGGCATGAGGGTCAGTCACGAACCAAACTGACCAATAAAGTTTGAGAGAGATTGAGGAGCCCCGATAAGGCTGAGTGGTGCGCCGATAGCTGAGAGGGGAAAGAGATATTCCATCCGCCGATAATGCAAAGGCATGTAAATTTTTAGAAGTCAAACTTTGGAAACATTGATCGGTTTATGCAAATGTTATTTATATCTACAATACCAAAGATACATCATACAAAACTACATCTCATGGTGAATCTAATGGTATATGTTTGTCGTACTAGATGTAATTCTTTTTCTCCATGTACATGGTCAAACTTTGTGATGTTTGACTTTTCAATAAATCTATGTGCTATGGACGGAGGTGAGTGCCTCAGTCGAGACAGATCAAGTGCGTGTGAAGGAGAATGAGTAAGTGTGTAAAAAGAGTATGTGTGTGAAAGAGAAAGTGACAACAAACGATAAATTAGAGAGAGAGTGTGTTTTTTTGTTTCTTATGCGAACATATCACGCATGCATCTCCGAGATGGAAAAGCGAGGCGAGGAGATACACAAAGATAGCTAGTGTGTGATTGTTTGCAACGGAGAGAGACACCCCTGTAGCACATGTCCAATAGAGGTCTGGACAACAAGGAAAAAAGGTCGAGAGGGACACATGGATGGCATGGACGCATGGGAAGGAAGAGAGGGTGTGTTTGTGATAGAGAGATCCCCTCGAGATCGTGAGGGGACTATATGGGTGGGAGATCGAGGGAGTGCGTGCGCGATAGAAAGATGCCCCGAGAGAAATCGAGATAGACCATGCACATGTTTGTGATGGAGACTAAGATTAGCTAGTCATATACATATAGGGGGGACTGCGTGTGCCTACAATTGAGTGAGAGACCATCATACTTGGCTAGCTGGGCATGAGATTGTGTGTGTGCGTGTGCATGTGAGATGGAGAGAGAACGATGGATAGAGATAGAGTTTTAGATGGGCCTATCGAGTGCGAGTGAGATATGCATGTGTATGTGTGACCCAGGTGGATGGAGAGTTTGAGAGAGAAGAGCTCCGAGACGACATAGTGGTGCGTGAGAGAGTTACGGGCAAAGAGCCAAGGAATTTGTGTGCGTACGATGAGTGCACCCAAGATATCTAGCTTGGACTATCTAGAGTATCATACATAGTGTGCTAGAGAGACCTATAGATGGTGTATATATGAATGCGGACTAGAAAGACCCCCCCCCACACACACACACACACACACAGAGAGAGAGAGAGAGAGAGAGAGAGAGAGAGAGAGAGAAAGGGAGAGGGACCAACAAGGTTTTTGTGTCGGATGCGTGCGGCAGAATTGAAGATTGTCGGCGAGAGAGTGAGAGAGAGAGAGAGAGAACAGGAGTCCGGGAGAGGGAGAGGTCGCGTTTTATGCATCAAAGACTGATATAAACTTGCATTCAAATATTTAAATTGGAGACCATGTTGTCTGCAATCCACACATGAACGGATATATGCGTATATCAAACAAGTTCATTAATTTGACTTTCAACATGTTCATGGAGTACTATAATACTATACAACATGCTACTCGATTGAGGTGTTCAATTTTGGATTTAGTTCACTATTTTGACCTACTGAACGAGCTAGTTCATTGAATCGAGATATTTCATTTTGGGTTTGATTCGCGTTTTTGAGTGGGTCAACTATTTATCATATAGTAAATCGCTAGCAACAAGCATGTAAAAACACATTACACCCGAGCATCATCTCTCCATCTAAAAAAGAAGTGGCAAGCTAATATTTCAAAATTTGATTCAAATCGACTTGGTAAGGTAGATGTGGATGCTCGTTCTCCCAAAATTTGAACGAACCGTTAAACATCCTCTCTGCTCGGTGGAATTCGCCCGAGCAAATAAATGGGAGACGCGAACTTACCATCCTATGTGGGACACACATCAATTGGCCCGTTGTACATCGAGGGTAGGTTCGTAACTTCATCCAAGCGCGCCTTCTCCTCGTCCGAAATGACATGTGCCGAGTAATTTATAAACCATGGTCGGCAAAACACGCCTCCTCCTCAAATAGCTCGCTACCACTATTTCAAAACACGCCTCGCTCAATTCGCCGCTACCACTATAGTTCAAAGACGCCTCCTCGCCAAATCGCTCTCGCACACTATTTGGGGAGAAGCAAAGTTACTCTACTATCCCCGACCTCAAGACACGCACTCCAAGCCGAGAAGCCTATAGGCAAGGGTAGAACTGTAACTCCCTCACATTTCGCATAAAAGCGTCTCAGAAGACATGGTTCCACTCCTCCCACTTCCCCCCCGCCCCCATTCATACCTCGTGGGAGCCAAATCACCTTCTCCCCGGGAAGCTCCCTTATCCCGAGCCGCGAAACCTCAGCTCCACCTCCATGGCGCCCCCCACCGCACCAATTTCATAGCCACCCTCCTCCCTAATGCCGGAGACGCTTTCCAATTGCCGTCGTGCACTGGGCCATGTGCCTCTTACTCCGTGCTGCTGGTGCTGCCTCGACGACGGCCGCATGAACCGTACCGGAGCTGATTCACCCCCGCCGTTGTTCACGGTGTCGTGGTTCTAAGTCTGACAGTAGAATGGGGGGTAGGTATGGAGAGGCAAGATCCTAGCTATGGAGCAGTTGTAAACACAAGGGATGTACGAGTTCATGCCCTTCTCGGAGGAAGTAACAGCCCTACGTCTGAGAGACCGGAGGCGATCGACTGGATTATGAGTGTATGGATTACAGGGGTGCGAACCCTTTACACTGAGGAGGGGGGTGGCTTATATAGTGTCCGCCAGACCCCTCTGGCCCTCAGTAATGCAGGGTATGGGAGTATGCAGGGCATCCATGTTCCTGCGGCGAAGTTCTTCCCTTTGCAGGGAATTAAGTGGCTCGGGTTGGTACTCCTCGTGGACTTGAGTGGGGTCGCCTCCACCGTCCACTCTGTCGTCGCGTGGGAAGCCGGGAGGGCTACGAGGTCCGTTGACCATCAAGACCTCCGCCACTGGATCACTGCTATCACACTCGGATGCAGTCTCTACGGAGCCAGTCGATAGATCGAACAGGCCGTAGAGGCACTCGTCGGGCTCGATTGCCGCAACTTGGGTGGTGGCCATCTGGCGAGCCACCGCGTGCCTCACCCACCGCTGGAGCCTTGACCGACCAGAGCGCTTGCGCTGGCAGGAGACAGGGAGGGTGGACGATAGGGGAGTCGACCGATATGGACTCGACGGTTGCCGCAGCAGAACGCCATGGACACATGCGCAAAAATGCGTCGCACCGCGGATGGGGAGCGCGTCGATGTTGAGTGGAGCCTCCTGGAGCCAAGCGGAGTTGTCGGTGATGAAGGTGAGCGCGCCGAGACGGATCTCACGGCCCTCGACCAAAACTCCACCAGAAATAATGATGAAAGCAATCGAACAACCGCAACTTCTCCAAAATCGCTAAGACACCTGCCCCACAAGGCGCCAACCGTCGTGGTTCTAAGTCCGACAAAGAGAATGGGGGTAGGTATGGAGAGGCAAGATCCTAGCTGTGGAGCAGTTGTAAACACAAGGGATGTACGAAGTTCAGCCCTTCTTGGAGGAAGTAACAGCCCTACGCTCGGAGCCCGAGGCGGTCGAATCGGATTATGAGTGTATGGATTACAGGGTGCGAACCCTTACACTTAGGAGGGGTGGCTATATAGTGTCCGCTGCACCCTCCGGCCCTCAAGAATGCAGGTTTAAAGTATTAAGTCTAGGCGCATCGTAACGCCTACATAAAGTGTCCTAAATGCCATAAAGACTACTTAATTACGCATCGCTTGGATGCAGAGGCTCTTGATCTCCCGGTGGTCGAGTGAGTCTTCATGGTCGAAGTCCTTCGAGTCCGCCGAGTGAAGTCCCTCTTGGTCGATCGAAAGCGCTTCTTCCGAGGGTGTCCTTGGGAAGGGTACTTAGGTCAGGTCTATGACCCTACCCTAGGTACATGACTTCATCATTAGCCCCCGAATGGATCGAGGTTTGAGTGAGGAAGGAGTTGATAATATTTCCGACCTGCTTTTTGCGTACTGGACATGCATCATCTTGAACCAATAATCTCTTCGTTGATGACAGCAACTTTTCTTTCAGTCGCCTTGATCCATTCTTTTCTCTTGTCGAGTGAACTTTTGAACTTAGTAAATTTCCGAGCGACGGACCGCAGAAATCTCGGTCGTCGATGATTGATCTCTTTGTTAGCGAATTTCGCGATCCGAATTTTGGGAAGCGCCAAGCGGGCTGACCAAGGGCGCCGGATGGGATAGGCATAGACGCCGATTTCCATGCCGCCTTTTTTTCGCCACGACGCGTACACGCGACTGTTTTTGTATGTGATAAGATCGTCCGTGCCCACTCGTCAGCCACTCGGAAGTGTACTTATAAAGGCGCCCGGTGAGGGTTTTTGAACAGTATCTCTCCATTCTTCCCCCTGCCCTCTCCGCCTCCGCCCACAGCGCCTATTCTCGCCTCCGCCCAACCACTCCCCGTACGCTTCGTCGGTGACAATGGTGAAGGAGAAGATGGCGGCTCTGGAGCGCGCGAAGAAGGCGACGGCGACGAGGAAGGCGAAAGGGAGAGCGACCAGTCGGGGCGGATCCTCGTCAAGGTCCCGCCTACCGCATGGTTGGGTTCAAGGGGATTGGATCCGCTCGACCATCACCGAGACGGATCTCACTGAGATGGGCAACGAGGGTTTGATCCCCCACGGAGCAGCGAGGCTCCCGGGGAACGAGTGGCAACCAAAGCTGATGGATTCATGTACCTAGGGTAGGGTCATAGGCCTGACCTAAACGTCCTACCCAAGGACACTCTCAGAAGAGATCATCTTCCAGTCGACTGGCTGGAAGGACTCGACCATGGAAGACACACTCACCATGAAGACTCACTCACCACCGAAGGTCGAAGACACCAGAGCGCAACGGCTTGCTATTGAATAGACTTAATGATAATCAAGGAGACTTATGAGGGCGTTACAAGAACGCCCTGTGCTTAATGTACTTTAACCTCTCCATTATGTGGGCTGGGAGGATCTTGGCGACTCTATATAAGCCACCCCCTCCACGATAAAGGGTTCGTGACTCTTGTAATACTCATATCCATAATCCACTCGACCGCCTCAGGCTCCGAGACGAGGGCTGTTACTTCTTCCGAGAAGGGCCCGAACTCAGACATCGCTTGTCTTCACAACTACTCCATAGCTAGGACATCGCCTCTCCTTACCTACCCCTATTCTACCTGCCGACCTAGAACCACGACAGCATGGCGCTCACATTGGGGGTGTGTTTTAGCGATTTGTGGAGGAGTTGCGATTCCAGTACCTTCATCATGATGACTGCTGGAGTTTTGGCTGAGGGCGCGAGATCCGCCTCGGTGTTCTCACCTTTGTCGCCGACGACCGCTGCGGCTCCTGTGGAGGCTCCACTTGACATCGAGGCGCCCCCGTCACGGGCGACGACTACAAGATGTGTTCAAGGGCGCTTTGTCTGCGGCAACCGCCGACCAGATCGGTCGACTCTATCGGTCGTCGCCAGCCTCCCACCAGCGCAAGCGTTCTGGTCGGTCGAGACTCCAGCGGTGGGTGAAACACGCGGTGGCTCGCCAGACAGCCACCACCCAGGTCGCGGTCATCGAGCCCGACGAGTCTCTCTACGGCCTGTTCGATCTGGCCGACCGGCTCAGAGAGATCGATCCGAGTGTGACAAAGAAGGATCCAGCGGCGGAGATCCTCATGGTCGACGGACTCGCAGTCCTCCCGGTGCCATTTCCACGCGGCGGGGGGGCCGGAGGAGGAGACCCCTGCAGAGCACGAAGAGTACCAGCCCGAGACACTCGACTCTCTGAGAGAGAAGAGCTTCGCCAAGCAGAACATGGATGCACTTCATACTCCTATCGCCGAGAAACCCCCGAGGCTCGTGCCTTTGAGGAAGCATGTTTGGCCAATGTGGCTAACGCTCGCTGGAGAATCTTCGCCGAGCACTCGACGAGCGGCGCGCAACGAATCCTCGGCTAGCCGACGCCGACTCTTCCCACCGACTCGGGTATACCGCGACACCAGTTCAGAATTTAGCAATGCAACTCAGATAGCGTAGTCTATCCAACCGCCCCGCCAAGCTGGGAGAGGCTTGCAGCAGATCGTAGATTTACTCCGAGCAGCGGGGACCAGAACTCAGCCGTGTCGCAGCAGCAAGAACAGATTCACATACGATCCGCCGCTAATATCGGCCCAACCGCTCACAGTCCAAGATCACCTCCAGCGAGAAGGGCGCGATAATCGGCGAGAACAAGATGGAGACCGGATGACAGCGCCGAGTGCCCCTTTCCCTCCAAGGAAGGGTCATACGCCTCGGCGGCAAGATGACAGACGCCGATTCAAGACGGGGCGAAGAGTTCCAATCGACCCTGTGGAACCAGGCTTTGACGCGATCCATTATCGCAAGGCTTGGTCGATCGAACAGATCTCATCGAGGCGGGCTCGAGAGGGATGCACCCACCAGCAGCCGAGTGCATGTCTCTGGTCCGGAGTGTTTTAGCAGGCTATCAGAGCCGCAGAATCCCCCAATTTCAGATTGGCAACAGGAGTCGCAAGTTCATCGGGGAATCCAAGCCTCAAACTTGGCTTGAAGATTACCGAGTGGCTGTTCAGATTGGTGGAGTGGAATGATGAGGTGGCCATGAAGCATTTGCCCTCATGTTGGAAGGTTCTCGCCAGAGCATGGCTGAATCAGTTACCTCATAGCAAAGATATATACTTGGGAAGATTTGTCCCAGTGTTCGTCAGACTTTTGAAGGGACTTGCAAGTTTACCAGCTGGTTTGATAGAGCTGCAAGTTTGTGTGCGAAAACCAATGAAACTCTCCGAGAGTACATTCAGAGGTGGATTACTTTGCACCATATCAGGAAAATGTGTCCGACCATCAGCAGTTTATGCCTTCAAAGATGGCGTTAAAAACAGAGAATTGAGTTTGAAGTTTGGTCGAACCGGGACATGACCCGAGTCGGATGATGGAGATTGTTAGAAAATACGCCAATGGCGAGGAAGAAGACCGACCAAGCGGCAAGTACAAGCCAAGTCACGGAGAAGGGAAATTCCAATGGAAGCGTAAACGAAAAGCCGAGCCAGAGCTCTCGGAGAGGCCCCGCCGTGACTCGTGGGAAGTTCAAGGGCAAGCCCAAAGGATCCCGAATCCAAAGAAAGTAAAAGATAAAGAAGGCAATGACGTGATGGATATGCCATGTCATATTCACACGAAGAAGGATGAAGAGGGCAACATCATTTACCCAAAGCACACCACTGCCAAAGGTCGACTCGATCCAGCAATTTCAGGAAAACAGTCTAAGGACAAGGAGAAGGAGCCATACAAGGCCGGAGACAAAGAGGACAAGTGAGGAAGAATATCCGATGTCAACTCCACTCTGATGATCTTCATGATGTGGAAAGCAAAAGTCGATCGAAAGTCATCAACAGGAGGTGAACATGGTTGCCCCAAGAAAGCCAAGTTATGTGAAGTGGTCCCAGACACCCATCACATTCGACCAACTGATCACCCGACTCACATTGTCACTCCCGGGCGGCAAGCGCTAGTGGTCGATCCAATTGTCGAAGGCACTCGATCGACAAAAGTGCCGATGGATGGTGGTAGGGCTGAATTTGTTATATGCGGATACATTGAAGGGGATGGGCATTCGATGTCCCGATTGAGCGCCAAGAATATGAGTTTCCACGGAGTCATACCAGGAAGAAGGCCAACTCACTCGCCAAATAGCCTTGGACGTGGTTTTGGTGATTCCAAGCACTTTCGCAAGGAAAAGTTGACCTTGAGGTTGTGGATTTTCAGAGTGCATACCACGCCATTTTGGGAGGTTCGCCACACACCCATTCATGGCTCGACCATGCTACGGTACCTCAAACTGAAAATGCCAGACCCAAGGGAGTGATCATCACACCGCGATCGGAAGAAGGCGTAAGAGTGCTTTTAAGGGCTCAAGATTGCCGACTCCCAAGTGACAGCGGTCGAATTCGACGAATACATGCAAAATGCAGATCCGAAAGGATTTGTTACGATCCAAGAAACCAGCCACAGAGTCCGTGATTCCAACGTTCTCGTGAGACAAAGCCAGTCCATATTCATCCGACCGATCCCAATGCAGCCCCGACCCACATCTCCACAACACTCGACTCAAATAGGAAGAAGCGCCATCCAGCCTCCTGAGAATCGACATTTTCGCATGGAAGCCAATGACATGCCGTGTTCCTGTGGAACTGGCTGAGCACCGCCCGAAGTCGACAAGTCAAGAAACCAGTCAAAGAGCATCTTCGGTTGTCGGCCGCCCGTAAGAGAAAAGCTATTGGTGAAGAAGTGGCTCGACTGTGGCATGCAGGATTTATTCGAGAGATATACCACTCGAGTGGCTCGCTAATGTCGCCATGGTTCCCAAGAAGGACAACTCACTCCGCATGTGCATTGATTTTAAGCACATCAATCAGGCCTGCCCGGAAGGATCATTTCTCTCCCCGCATAGATCAAATTGTTGACTCGACCGCTGGGTGTGAGAGATTGTCTTTTCTAGATGCATATTCCGGTATCATCGATCCGCTCAGATGGACCCGATGAAATAAAAACAGCTTTCATCACTCCATTCGGTGCTTCGCTATATCACCATGCCATTCGCCTCAAGAATGCCGGAGCCACATTTATGCGAATGATTCAAGTGTCTTCACCAAATCAGTCGGAATGTGGAAGCGATATGGATGATATCGCCTTTAAGTCGCTAAAAGGTTCCGACCTGCTTGCCGACCTCGCCAAACATTTGCCAACCTCCAAGGTACGATATCAAGCTCAATCCGCCAAAGTGCACATTCAGAGTTCCCGTGGAAAGTTACTCGGTTTTCATTTCCAACGAGGAATCGACGCTAATCCAGAGAAGATCGGCACTATTCTCCTAATGAAACGCCTGGCGAAAGTGCACGACGCCCGAAGCTTCCTAGATGCTTGGCCGCATTAAGTCGATTCATCTTCGACTCGTGAAAAGGCGCCGCTTTTACCGATCGATGAAGAAGGTCGACAAGTTCGAGTGGACTCCGTGGTCGATGCAGCGCTTGCCGAGCTAAAAGCTCGCTCTCCACCCAGCCGGTGCTTGCTGCTCCAATCAGCAAAGAGCCTCTGTTTTATATTGCAGCCACTAGACAAGTTGTCAAGATCGCTTACGCTCGAGCGGAAGAGGAAGGAAAGGCCTTCAAAGTTCAGCGCCGGTGTATTATCTGTCTCAAGTCTTGACTCCATCCAAGCAGAGATATCCTCATTATCGAAGCTTGTGTATGGTATATACATGACCACAAAGAAGGTTGCTCATTATTTCTCTCGATCACTCTATCACGCTCGTCACGACGCCCTTTATCGAGATCCCGCACAATGAGACGCAACCGTCGAGTGGCTTAAATGGGCGATTGAACTTCTTCCCTTGATATCAAATTCGAGGCAAAGAAAGCCATTAAGTCCTGTGCTATAGAGGATTTCCTTGCCGAGTGGATTGAACAAAAGAGCCGACTGAAGTTCACTCGAGCATTGGACCATGTTCTTTGACGGCTCCAAGATGCTGAATGGTTCTCGTGTCAGTTGTTCTAGTTTCCTGAGGAGATAAGCTTAGGTATGTGCTCCAGATTCACTTGATTCCTCCAACAATGAGGCAGTAGTACGAGGCCCTCTTATATGGATTGCGCATGGCCATCTCACTCGGGCGTCCGTCGCCCGATGGTCTATGGCGACTCAGATCTAGTGGTCAATCAAGTGATGAAGGAGGACGTGAGAAGCCCAAGCTATGATCGGATATCGCAATGCAAAGGAGGAAGCTGAAAAGAAGTTCGAGGGGTTGGAACTCCATCACATCCTCGATCGAAAAATCAAGCAGCAGATGATCTAGCCAAGATAGGATCCAAAAGAGAAGCCATTCCGAGTGGTGTATTTTTGGAACATATACACACTCCGTCACCAAAGAAGATCCTTCACAGAGGAAGCTCCACAACCCAAGAGTGCCACAGACTCGACCGGGTTGAGGTCCCAAGAAGGGTCGATTTGGTCATGGAAGTTTTAGTGGTCACTCCCGATTGACAATTCCATACATCGCAGATATTCTCGAGAAAGGAACTCCCGTAAGATGAGGAAGAGGCTCGGCAGATCGTCTGGTCGATCCAAAGCCTTTATGTTATCCAAGGGCAGTAGATAGAGAAAATCCGACGGAGTCGGACAAAATGCATTACGCCGTAAGAAGGTCGAGTCATACTCAATGACATCCACTGGGGACCTATGGCTACCATGCGCCCTTCTCGACCATTGTAGCCAAAGCATACCGAGCCGGATTTTACCGCCAAGAGCAAATGAGATGGCGAAGAGATAGTGGACAAGTGCGAAGGATGCCATTCTACTCCAATATGTCACACAAGCTCGCACGACTTTGAAGACCATTCCACTCGCCCCGCCTTTCGCAGCTTTGGGGGTTGGACATGGTCGGTCCCTTTAACAGGTCGGAGTGGTTTCACGATGTACCGTAGCAATCGACAAGTTCACCAAGTGGATTGAAGCTAAGCCAATCAAAAGTCTTGACGCCGGTATCGCTGTTTCCTTCATCGAGAGCCGACGTTATGATATGGGGTCCCGACAAGATATCACGGACAATGGGTCAATTTTGACTCGAAGAATTCAAGGATTTCGCAACGCCTAAGGCACACGAAGTCGACTACGCTTCACGCCCATCCACAAATGAATGGACAGCGAACGAGCCAACGGATTAATCCTCAAGGGTCCAAGCCCGATCGATGCGAGATCTTAAGCATGCGGCTGGAGCTTGGGTTGACGAACTCCCTTCGTGCTTTGGGGTTTGCGAACCACGCCTAATTGGTCGACTGCGAGAACTCCTTTCTTCCTGGTCTATGGAGCAGTAGCAGTCCTTCCAGTGATCTCCTTCACAATGCTCCCCAAATTGAACTTTACAATGAAGCGAAGCTGAGCAAGTGCGCCAGATGCAATGACCTCCTAGAAGAGGAAAGGAAATGGCTCGATCCGCCGACCATTTACCAGAAGACTTGCGTCGCCTGACGCCTTAAATGTGAGAGGTCGAGCCTTCCAGAAGGGATCTGGTCCTTCGAGTGGATCGCCAGGCAACATAAGCTCGCTCCCTCCCGGAAGGGCCCTTCATCGTCACAAAGGTTCTCTACAATGGGGCATATCGCCTCTACAACGTCGAACACAATATCAAGAGCCCCAAGCTTGAACGCGGATCTGCTTCCGCCTGCTTTATACTTAAAGTTTTTCACCGGAAGAGTTGTAATAAAATACTTCAGTAGTTCATGGGCTTTGAAATAATAGTGTCATAATTCCTTCATAATTTTTGTCACTTTTTATTTTTGGTCGAGTAAAATTTTCCCCAAGGTGGCTTAGTCGCGAATCTGCTTCGCTTAAGTTTGTAGAATCCTACCGAGTGGTAAGCCGACTTCCACTGGGAGGCTTAGCTGCGAATCCGTTTCGCTTAAGTAACAAGAATCCCACCGAGTGGTGCCGACTTCCACCGGGAGGCTTAGCTGCGAATCCGCTTCGCTTAAGTAACAAAATCCCACCGAGTGGTAAGCCGACTTCCACTCGGAGGCTTAGCCTGCAGCTGCTCGCCTAAGTTATTAAATCCCACCGAGTGGTAAGCCGACTTCCACTGGAGGCAGAGCACGAGGCCCTCTTATATGGATTAAGCATGGCCATCTCACTCGGTCCGTCAGCCCTCGATGGTCTATGGCGACTCAGATCTAGTGGTCAATCAAGTGATGAAGGAGTGGGACGTGAGAAGCCCAAATTTATGATCGGATACTCGCAATGCAAAGGAGGAAGCTGGAAAAGAAGTTCGAGGGTTGGAACTCCATCACATCCTCGATCGAAAAATCAAGCAGCAGATGATCTAGCCAAGATAGGATCCAAAAGAGAAGCCATTCCAGTGGTGTATTTTTGAACATATACACACTCCGTCACCAAAGAAGATCCTTCACAGAGGAAGCTCCACAACCCAAGAGTGCCACAGACTGACTGGAAGTTGAGGTCCCGCAAAGGGTCGACTTGGTCATGGAAGTTTTAGTGGTCACTCCCGATTGGACAATTCCATACATCGCAGATATTCGAGAAAGGAACTCCCGAAGATGAGGAAGAGGCTCGGCAGATCGTCTGTCGATCCAAAGCCTTTATCGTTATCCAAGGGCGGTTGGATAGAGAAAGCCCGACGAGTCGGACAAAAATGCATTACGCCGTAAGAAGGTCGAGTCATACTCAATGACATCCACTGGGGACCTATGGCTACCATGCGCCCTTCGGACCATTGTAGCCAAAGCATACCGAGCCGGATTTTACCGCCAAGAGCAAATGAGATGGCGAAGAGATAGTGGACAAGTGCGAAGGATGCCGGTTCTACTCCAATATGTCACACAAGCTCAGCGTCAGCCTTGAAGACCATTCCACTCGCCCGCCTTTCGCAGTTTGGGGGTTGGACATGGTCGGTCCCTTGCGAACAGGTCGGAGTGGTTTCACGATGTAATCGGGTAGCAATGACAAGTTCACCAAGTGGATTGAAGCTAAGCCAATCAAAAGTCTTGACGCCGGTATCGCTGTTTCTTCATCGAGAGCCGACGTTATGATATGGGGTCCCGCATGATTATCACGGACAATGGGTCAATTTTGACTCGAAGAATTCAAGGATTTCTGCAACGCCTAAGGCACACGAAGTCGACTACGCTGCCGCCCATCCACAATGAATGGACAGCAGAACGAGCCAACGGATTAATCCTCAAGGGTCCAAGCCCCGATCGATGCGAGATCTTAAGCATGCGGCTGGAGCTTGGGTTGACGAACTCCTTCGCTGCTTTGGGGTTTGCGTAACCACGCCTAATTGGTCGATCGGGAGAACTCCTTTCTCCTGGTCTATGGAGCGTAGCAGTCCTTCCGAAAGTGATCTCCTTCACAATGCTCCCCGAATTGAACTTTACAATGAAGCGAAGTTGAGCAAGCGCGCCAGATGCAATGACCTCCTAGAAGAGGAAAGGAAATGGCTCGATCCGCCGACCATTTACCAGCAAGACTTGCGTCGCTCAGACGCCGTAAATGTGAGAGGTCGAGCCTTCCAGAAGGGATCTCGTCCTTCGAGTGGATCAGCGAAGCAACATAAGCTCGCTCCCTCCCGGAAGGGCCCTTCATCGCCACAAAGGTTCTCTACAATGGGGCATATCGCCTCTACAACGTCGAACACAATATCAAGAGCCCCAAGCTTGAACGCGGATCTGCTCCGCCCGTTTTATACTTAAAGTTTTTCACTCGGAAGAGTTGTAATAAAATACTTCTGTAGTTCATGGGCTTTGAAATAATAGTGTCATAATTCCTTCATAATTTTTGTCACTTTTTATTTTTGGTCGAGTAAAATTTTCCCCAAAGGTGGCTTAGTCGCTAATCCGCTTTACTTAAGTTTGTAGAATCCTACCGAGTGGTAAGCCGACTTCCACTGAGGCTTAGCTGCTAATCCGTTTCGCTTAAGTAACAAGAATCCTACCGAGTGGTAAGCCGACTTCCACTGGAGGCTTAGCTGCTAACCGCTTTCGCCTAAGTAACAAAATCCTACCGAGTGGTAAGCCGACTTCCACGGAGGCTTAGCTGCAGCCTGCTCGCCTAAGTTATTAAAATCCCACCGAGTGGTGCCGACTTCCACTCGGGAGGCTTAGCTGCAGCCTGCTCGCCTAAGTTATTAAAAAATCCCACCGAGTGGTGCCAGACTTTCACCTGAGGCTTAGCTGCAGCTCTGCTCGCCTAAGTTATTGAAATCCCACCGAGTGGTAAGCCGACTTCCACTGAGGCTTAGCAGCAGTCCAAGGACTCGCCTAAGTATAATGTGTACTAGCAAGGAAGACGAGGCGCAAGTCGATCGCGACTCTCCTCCGAGCTACACCATAAGTAACGTGTGTACCAAGCAAGGAGGACGAGGTGCAGGTCGATCATGACCCTCTCCTCCGAGCCACACCATAAGTATGATGTGCGTCGCAAGGAAGACGAGGCAGGTCGATCGCGACTCTCCTCCGAGCCGCCACAAATACAATGGAATCCCACCGAGTGAAGAGCAAACCTCTCACTGGGGCTTAGCTGCAGCATGTTGCTCGCCTAAGGTATAAGAATCCTACCGAGTGAAGAGCAAACCTCTCACTGGGGCTTAGCTGCAGCCCTGCTCGCCTAAGGTATAAGAAATCCTACCGAGTGAAGAGCGAACCTCTCACTGGGGCTTAGCTGCAGCCCAAGGCTCGCCTAAGGTATAAGAAATCCTACCGAGTGAAGAGCAAACTCTCACTGGGGCTTAGCTGCAGCCTGCTCGCCTAAGATATAAGAAATCCTACCGAGTGAAGAGCAAACCTCTCACTGGGGCTTAGCTGCAGCCCAGCTGCTCGCCTAGGATATAAGAATCCTACCGAGTGAAGAGCAAACCTCTCACTGGGCTTAGCTGCAGCCCGCTGCTCGCCATGGAATGAGTCGATCGCAAAGGCATCTTGTCGTTAACCCGCAAAGGGCAATTCAAGCCAAAAGCAATCATATCCAAACATCCAATCCAAATTTAGGTCGATACCTAAAGAACCGAGAGTGCTCGTGCACTAAGCATGTTAAGGTTTTATCGGTTATAACTCCACTCGCATACCGAGGCAAATTTAAAGTCAAGGAAAGTTTTTACCCCTCCCGTGGAGGGCTGGATGGAGCAACGAACTCGCCGAGGTCAATCCCATCTGCAATCCGTAGCAAAGAGCGATGAAAGTCTCCATGAAGGATCCAAGTCATGTTTTTGGTGTTGGCCACTCGGAGAGCCGCCACCTTATCCTCTCCTGCATCCTTGCAATGGACTCGTGCTGCATATTGGCGACATCCGCGCCACACCGAGCCAAAGACTTCTTCCACTCTTGCACTCGGTCAGGACGGCATTCGGCCGAGCCACCAACGACTCGAGGTCATTTTGGAGTGTCTCCCGGCCGAAAGGCCGAGTCGATGCGGATGTAGCAACCTTCGCCTAGCAAGATAATCCACGACGGCAAGAACACGGACTCCAAATCAAGATGTTCATGGCAGTTTCATCATTCACCGGAGAATTGACAGGTCAAGGTTCGCCTCCACCTGGCTGGTTTCTTCCTCAAAGGCGGCTGCATTCGCAAAGACAAAACTCCGAATCAATAAAATGGTCGATCGGGAACATAACAGCTTGGAAGAATTGGTCGAATGAAGAAGATTACCTTCGAGCATAAGGAACAACTTTTTAGCAAGACCACCCAAGAAGCCTTCCGTGTCATTCCTCTTCCCGGTCATCCGTTGATCTTTTCAATGAGTAGTCTTGTCGCCTCACCAATCAACATCCTTGGTGGCAATGGCCGAGCAGCCTTCAGATTGGTGTTGTCCTGCTCGAGCTTGGCGATCGAGGTTAACTTTTTCATCGCGAAGCTTGATCTTCTCGCATAGCTCAAGCTCCTTTTTCCTCCGGGCCTCCTTCACCTTGCCCGTGAATTACAGCAACATCAGGTTTGAAGTAATGAGGGAGAAAAGAGTCGCAAGTCTCACCAAACATACCTTTGGTCTCTCCTTGCCTTCGCTGATTCTCCTCGCACTAGCTTCAAGTCCAACTCGAGCTGAATATGCTTCGCTTCAGCCAAGATAGCGCCGCAGAAGATCGCAGGATTTCTACGAAGAGTCAATCGACAAAATGTCGAGATGATCCACTTCCGAGTGAATAAAGAAAAATGATGCGCTTTAAGACTACAATGAATGCAAGCATTCGACCGTAGTCTCGGGACTACACCAAGGTGCACTCAGCGGCCCCCATTGGTCTTATTCAAGACAGAGTCGACTAGTCAACCAAGAAAAAAGAGAGAGTCGACCAATCGACTGTCTTCTTCTTCAGATCAGAATCAATCGCCAGCAAGCCGACCACGCCTGGGATTACACCTGGGTGCACTCAGCGTGTTCTCACCGGGTCTCGTAAACCCATTCGCTTCATTCGAGTGATGATCAATATTTACTTATGAAGTTTAAGACCGATCGCCAGCAATGACCTTAGCCTTGGGGATTACACCCCGGGTGCACTCACGCGGCCTCGCTAACACGGAGTTTTTTACCAACACACCCACCGGGTGACTGCTATGAATTCCATAAAGAAAATTTTGATAACATATCCTAACGTAATGTGCGGTGGTCGATCGACCAACATTGCTCAAGGGCGGAGCTGGCCGTAAGCTGCTTGGCTCGCGATCCCGAACGATCTTCACCGCCCATCATGATCCTCGCTGACGGATCGCCTCCTTAGCAAAGACTAGCCTGGTCCTCCGGACGGGTGCGTGGCGAAGATCGGCGGCTGCCCAAGACTCGACGAAGTAGGTCGAGCACTCGCCAACGGCACCGCGAAGACACGTGTGTCGAGTGCCGACCTCCCCTTCCGTCGCAATGGTTTCGGGCGCCATCACACCTTGGGCTGCTTGGCCGCCAGATGCCTTCCCGCGCCTCCTAGTCCTCAATGGTTCCTCATCCTCATCATCGCTGCCGGAAGGGTGATAATGTCATTGGTTGGAGCTTCGTGAAAAGGTCAAAGTCGTAAATTATGCATCACGACCAAGAACAAGATTTAAAGTTGCAAGACTGGATTTGAAGTCGCCAGCCCTCCATCTCATGGTCCTCACTTTGCCCGAGGTTTCGAAGTCGCAAAGATCAAGTTCCAAAGAATCACCGACCAGTTCAAGTATCAACCAGAGACAGAATTTGTACGTAACAAGAAGACTTGGGTGATTTGTTTACCCGATATGGTGGGGATGGTCACTTTAATTTTGGCAAAGGTTTGGTTGGTTTCAACGGAGCTACCTTCGATCGCTTCGCGCGCTTCTCGGCCGGCACGGAGAAGCGGTCCGAGGGCGCTGGTCGATCGCGAGGGCCGCAACTCCCTTACCTGCTCAACAAGGGTCGCACAAGTTTTGACCGCTTTTCCGAGCGCGGTGGTGCAACCTCCTCCTCTTCATCCTCGCCATCATCATCCTCGCCATCATCATCGCTGCCGCCGCCATCGCTCGCAGCGCCTCAATCCCACTCTTCCCGATCTCGCCTCACTGGCTTCCCTCCTCAATCGGAGTCCGAGCGCCATTGGGCATTGAGTATAGCTCGTAAGGGCCTGAAAATATCAAAACAGAGCTCAACGACCAAATCACGTAAAACACATTCGACGGAGATACAATGGAAAACAGAGCAATGTACCTTTTTCAAACGCTGTTGTGGTCAAGTGGGGAAATCCTCCGATCCGCGAGGGTTGTCCTTGTTCCCAGTGATCGCGCCATCCATCTTTCCACTATGGCATCGCCGACCGCCTCCGGTGGACGCGAGTCTCGCCTTTCGTGTCAAGAAGACAGCCACATGCAAGGGTTCGAACTCAAGAGGCTGGATTCGCCCAAGAAAAACCTCCAAGAGGTCCATGCCACCACGCCATCCCGAACCAGCCGCACCACGCGATCCATCAACATCTTCACCTCAGCTCTCTCCTCGAACCACCTTCAGGAGGAGGGTCTGCTGACTCGACTCATGGTGAATGCAGAAGACTCACGATCGTCCCGGCGTTGCCTCATTCCGCAAGAGAACCTGTGTCGATCGCCAGCCCCCGACCGACGGGAAAAGACATAGCTGGAAGGTGCTCTTATTCTCAATTGGACCCCAAGGCCACCGCACATCTCAACTACTTGGGTCTTCTCGTCACTGTGGCTTGCCTTCTTCACACCGAGAGCGGCATGTGAAGATATACTTGAACAAACCCCAAGGCGTCGACAGCCCAGAAGTTTTCGACATAGACACAAATGCAGCAAGATACGCTGGCGGAGTTTGAGTAAATGGTGGAGCTGGGTTCAAGAAATTCAGAAACCCCGAAGAAAACACTGCAGCAGCGAAAATCCTCGGTCGACATGGTGGCCAGAGCACGACTCACCCTCTTCGGCTGAGGCTGCCACTCGCCGGAAGCTCAAGCGCCGTGGGGGATCAACCCGTCGCTATTATATCGAGGAGATCCTTCTCCTCGATGGTCGATCGATCCAATCTCCCCGACCCAGCCCTTCAAAGAAGTTGGATCTCGACGAGGAACCACCGCGGCTGGTAGATCTCCCTTCGCTTTTCACCGCCGACGCTTTCTCCGCGCCGACGCTTTTCAGACGCCCAACACCGCCGTTTCTTTTGCCTATGGTTGCCGCAAGGAATGCGCAGGAGAGGAGGTAGCAGGAGCAGCAGCGATTGCGGAGGGCGGAGACGAAGAGAGCAGAGGAGGAAGAACGGGTACTGCGTGCGTAAGCCCCGCGAAGTCGATGAGTAGCATCCTTCCGAGTGGATGACAGGACCCAACAATCCAATCATATCCCGAACAGTTGCACCGCACGATACGTGGCGGAAAAAGCGGCGCGAAATCGAGGCGCCCTCGTTATGTCCCATCCAACACCGCAGTCCGCTCCGCCAGGCGCTTCCCTCAAATTTCAGATCCCGCGAGATCCGCGAGGGATAGATCGGTCTGCTGGCGCGTAGATTTCGTGATCCATCGCCGAATACCAAAGTAAAAGAAGGTCACTCGACTAAAAACAAGAATGGATCAAGTCGATCAAGAAAAGTTACTTGTTATCAACAAATAAGATCTTGATCCAAGACAACACGTAGCCAAGACGCAAAAGGCAATCGGAAACAACGCCAACTCCTCCTTCACTCAAGCCTCAATCCATTCGGGGCTAATGATGGATTCATGTACCTAGGTAGGGTCATAGGCCTCACCTAAACGCCCTACCCAAGGACACTCTCGAAGAGATCATCTTCCAAATGACTAGCTAGAAGGACTCACCATGGAAGACACACTGACCATGAAGACTCACTCGACCACCGTAAGGTCAAGACACCAGAAGAACGGCTTGCTATTGAATAGACTTAATGATAATCAAGGATTTATGAGGGCGCTACAAGAACGCCCTGTGCTTAATGTACTTTAACCTCTCCATTATGTGGGCTGGGAGGATCTTACAAGACTCTATATAAGCCACCCCCTCCAGAGATAAAGGGTTCGCACTCTTGTAATACTCATATCCATAATCCACTGACCGCCTCGTGGGCTCCGAGACGAGGGCTGTTACTTCTTCCGAGAAGGGCCTCGAACTCGTACATCGCTTGTCTTCACAACTACTCCATAGCTAGGACATCGCCTCTCCTTACCTACCCCCTATTCTACTGTCAGACCTAGAACCACGACAACAGCCGCAGGAGGGTGAGTGTGTTCTTCTGGCTACCCACGTCGACCGTGGATTTTCCCTGCCTCCAAGTGTTTTCTTCCGTGGTTTCTTGAATTTCTTTGGGGCGCAACTTCACCATTTCAATCCAAATTCCATCGCCTACCTTGCCGCCTTTCGGTCCATGTGCGAGAACTTCCTGGCTGCCGATCGTGACTGGGTCTGTTCACACATATTCACTTGTCATTCTCGACAAAGGAAAAAGGTGAGTCCAGATGACGATAGGACTAAGGTTATTCAGAAAAGGGGGTCTGGGATTCAGATCAGAGCAAGAGCACCTTTCCGCCATGACCTCCCCGAAGTCGGTCGAGGGTGGTAGTCGACTTGGTTCTATCGCTAAGACGAAGTCGACGCCGGGCAATGAGTGGTCTCCTCCGCTTTCCATGGACCGAGTGAACAAGCCCTCTTCTCTCAAGGTGCCCCCGAGGAGAAAGCCCAAGTGAAGATGTTGATGGAGCGGTAGTCCAGCTTAGTTCGAAGGCGGACGGTATGGACCTTCGAGGTCTTCCTTAGGCGGCGATCCAACCACTTCAAGCATCGAGGCCATTGTATGTGGCTATACTGTGGAACCAAGATGAAACTCTGATCGATGCGTAAGCAATGACGACGCCACACCGAGAGGTGGATGGCTGCGATCACAGGAATAAAGACAACCTCGAGGAGCCAGGAGGATTCCGCCACTCGACCATTCTTGCACCTGCATAAGGTATGCCCACTTTATCCCCAATTGTAATCTTGCCGCATTTGTTCTCGCTTTTGCTGCAAATTGGTCGATTGATCTTTGTTTCGTTGTTCCGTCGTGCCACCACCGAACTATACTGATGCCCAATGGAGCACAGACGCCGATCGAGGAGGAGGAAGGAAGTGGGGCGAAAGTCAAGAGGATCGGATTCGGACGCTGTTGATGATGATGAAGATGATGACTCGATGGGGAGGAAGAAGAGAGGAGGAGGAGGAGGAAGTTGCACCGCCGCCGAAAGACGCCAAAGCTCGCCCATGACCCGCGATCGAGCATGGTAAGGAGTCGCAACTATCGCCACGACTAAGCGCTTGAACCACTTCTCCGCGCCGACCGAGAAAGCTCCGGCAATCCAGGTGGCACCGCCGGCCGCCAAGGTCTTGTCAAGATGAAGATGGCGATCCCCACTATCTCGTGGTAATGATGCTACTTGAGTTTTTTTCTTCCCATGAATTTATTCTTGGTCGACTCATGAATCAACCAACCGACTTTTGGAATTGCAGCGCTACTACTTCGATACTCGCCAGTATCGACGATCATGAGATGGAAGATGCTGCCACCGCAAAGCCCGGTATTACCCTTGTAGTTCCGCTCTTTAGTCGATTGGCTCTGGTCTCTAACTTCGATTCTTTTTTCAGAGTTCGCCTAATGTCGTATCACTCTTCCCGACGACGACGATGAGGAGCCGCTGAAGCAAAGGAGGAGCAGGAAAACGCCCACCGCAAGGTGACTCAGAGGTGCCAGCACCGAGACATTGGTCGAGGGAGGAAACACCACTGACCCATCAGATCCTTTGCGGTGCCGCTGGCAGTGCTCACCCCGCCGTCGAGTGCTGCATAGCCTTCACTTTTCTCGACCCACTACGCCCCAGAGACCAAGCCAAGGCTGAAAAGAAGCAACACGCCAGCGGAGTCATGATGGAGCAGTGAAGGCCATCCGAAGCTAGCCAGCAGCCTATGACGCCAGCTTCGCTTCTTCAAAGCAACGCTCGTGTCACGGTCATCGCCGCTCATAGGATATGATATCTGAAAATTCTTCATTCCAAATTTAGTGATTGTCCCACACCCACCGGGTGTGTCGATTGAAATGTCAACTAGTGGGGACGCTGAGTGCACCCACCGGGTGTAGTCCCCAAGGCTATGGTGGATTGTCGGCAATGCACCATAGTCTTTATGTCTTTAACTTTTTCCTTCATTCGATTAGGTTGAACGGATTTTCAGACCGGTGGGGGCACGCTGAGTGCACCCACTGGGTGTAGTCCCCGAGACCGTGATCGATCGCCGCGCTTGACTACAATCAAGAATACGCCCTGCTTTTTTTTGGTGGTCGATCGTCGACTTTTCCTTGATAGAGCTAGTGGGGGCACGCTGAGTGCACCCACTGGGTGTAGCCTCGAGACTATGGTCAATGTTTGCATTCGCCGTAGTCTTAGAAACGTATGGTTTTTCCTTAGTCACCGAAAGTGAATTGTCTTTGACATCCGCCGATTGGTTCTTCAGAGAAATCCCGCGACCTTGCGTGTTGTTACACCGAGTTGGAGAACAAACATATCCAACTCGAGCTTGATCTGAAGCTGGTCCAGGAGAATTTGGCGAAGGCGAAGGAGGAAGCTAAAGGTATGTTTGGTGACGCCTCGACGACTGCCTTTGCCTCTCATTTGTTTCAAAGTTTGACCTTGCTGTAACTTTGTAGGAAAAGTGAAGGAGGCCCAGAAGAAGAAAGACCTTGAGCTAGCTGAGATGCAGTAGATAGCTTTAGAGAAGACCAAGCTCGCAGACGAGAAGTTGGCTTCGGTCACCAAGCTTGAAGAAGAAAACACCAATCTGAAAGCTGCTCTTGATGTTGCCAACAAAGAAGCGAGTCGACTGAAAAGTGACAAGATTGCCCTAAATGACAAAGCCAGTGAGTTGGTGGGGAAGAAGAGAGATCTCGAGGCTTATCTCGGTGGACTCGCCAAGAAGCTGTTCCTCATGCTCGAAGGTAAACTTTTGCACCAAACGGGTATTTTAACTGTGATCTTTCCATTCGACTGTTATCTTGACTCGGTGGTCGTGCTTGCAGAATTTTGCCAGAACTTTGAAGAGGAGACTGGTCGACTGGAGCCGAACCTGGACCCCATCAACTCTCCCGTGAATGACGATGTCGCCATGAACGTGTTCGCTTGAATCTCGCTGTCATTGCCGTTGACTATCTCGCAAGGTCAAGGTCGCCATTTCCCAGATCGACGCTGCACTCGCCCAGAGATGCTCCAGATCGAAGTTCGATGACTCGACCGAACACAGCCTGTGTCGAAAAGCAGAGGAAGAAGTCTTCGCCAGTGTGGTGCGATGTCGCCTCGGTCCGCCCAAGTCCATTGCAAGGATGCACGAGAAGACAAGTTGGCGGCTCTTCGGGTGGCTAACACCAAGAAGCACGATTTCCGGGTCCTTCATGGAGACCTTCATCGCCCGCCACTGGATTGCTGATGGAATCGACTCGACGAGTTTGTTGCATTCTTCCAGCCTCCACAGAGGGGTAAAAACTTCTTGAGCTCGACACCTTAAATTTGCCTCGGATGCCGAAAGTGATTTTGTAACCGATAAACCTTAACAGCTTAGCGCCCGAGCACTTTCGGTTCTGTTAGGTATTTATCCGAACTTGGATTCGACGCTTGAATATGCTTGCATTTGGTTTGAGATGTCTTTTGCGTGTTAAAGCGAGGTGCTTATTGCAATCGACTTGTTCCCCAATTCACTTAGGCAGGCATCGGATCATGGTTAAGCCTCCGAGTGAGAGGTATACTTCCACTGTAGGATTTTCAACTTAGGCGCAGCACTGGCTGCAGCTAAGCCTCCGAGTGGGAGGTCTGCCACCACTTGTGAGGATTTTCAAAACTTAGGCGCAGCACTGGCTGCAGCTAAGCCCCGAGTGGGAGGTCTGCCTCCACTGTAGGATTTTCAAAACTTAGGCGCAGCACCGGGTTGCAGCTAAGCCCCGAGTGGGAGGTCTGCTTCTCACTCTGTAGGATTTTCAAAACTTAGGCGCAGCACTGGCTGCAGCTAAGCCCCGAGTGGGAGGTCTGCTATCCACTCTCAGAGGATTTTCAAAACTTAGGCGAGCACTGGCTGCAGCTTAAGCCCCGAGTGGGAGGTCTGCTTCCACTGTGAGGATTTTCAAAACTTAGGCGAGCACTGGCTGCAGCTTAAGCCCCGAGTGGGAGGTCTGCTCTCCACTAGAGGATTTCAAAACTTAGGCGAGCACTGGCTGCAGCTTAAGCCCCGAGTGGGAGGTCTGCCTCCACTGTAGGATTTCACGTTGTACTTGTGGCGAGCTCGGAGGAGAGGGTCGCAATGACCTGCACTCGGCCCTCCTTATGCACCGCATGTTGTACTTGTGGCGAGGCTCGGAGGAGGGTCGCAGCCAACCTGCACCTCGCCCTCCTTATGCATCAGACATGTTGTACTTGTGGCGAACTCGAGAGAGGGTCGCAGCCGACCTGCACCTCGCCCTCCTTATGCATCAAGACATTGTACTTGTGGCGTTGCTCGGAGGAGAGGGTCGCAGCCGACATGCACCTCGCCCTCCTTGGGACAAGACGTTGTACTTGTGGCGAGCTCGGAGGAGAGGGACGCAATGACCTGCACTCGGCCCTCCTTAAGTAGAGCATGTTGAATTTGAACTTAGGCGCAGTACTTGACTGCAGCTTAAGCCTCCCGAGTGGGAGTCCGGCTCACCACTGTAGGATTTTATTGAAACTTAGGCGAGTACTTGACTGCAAGTAAGCCCCGAGTGGGAGTCCTGCTCATCACTCAGAGGATTTTATTGAAACTTAGGCGAGTACTTGACTGCAGTAAGCCCCGAGTGGGAGTCCTGCTCACCACTCGGTAGGAATTTATTGAAACTTAGGCTAAACAGATTCAAGAGTTAAGCCCCGAGTGGGAGGCCGACTCACCACCGGTAAGGATTTTTTTACAAACTTAGGCTAAACGGATTCGCAGCTAAGCCACCCATCGAGGGGGAATTTTATCTGAAAAATAAAAGTGACAAAAATCATTGGGGAAATTATGACACTATTATCTCGCAAAACATGGACTACGTATATTTTTATTACAACTCATCCGAAAGTGAAAACTTATGTAAATGGGCGGAGTAGCTCCGCTGCTCCAAGCTCGGGCTCGCCAATTTTGTGTTCAACATTGTAGAGACAAGACGCCTGCTAGGAGAACCTTGGTAACGATGAAGGGTCCTTCCCAAGAAGGAGCAAGCTTATGTGAGCCACGATCCACTGGAGAACCAAATCTCCTTCCTGGAAGGCTCGACTCTTCACGTGTTTGGCGTGGAAGCGACGCAAGTCTTGTTGGTAGATGGTCGATCGGATCAGAGCCATCTCTCTTTCTTCTTCTAAAAGGTCGATCGATCTTGCCGCTTGTTCCGCTGCAGCCTCGCAGTAGAGCTCAACCCGAGGAGCATTGTGGAGCAGATCACTCGGCAAGACCGCTTCAGCTCCATAGACCAAGAAGAATGGAGTCCTCCCAGTCGACCGATTAGGCGTGGTCCTTAGACCCCAAAGCACCGAGGGAAGTTCATCGACCCATGCTCCAGCCGCATGCTTAAGGTCACGATCACCGGGTTTCAACCCTTTGAGGATCAAGCCATTGGCCCGCTCTGCTTGTCCATTCGACTGTGGATGGGCGACTGAAGCATAGTCGACTCGTGTGCCTTGAGATGTGCGTAATGCTCAATTCCTCCGAATCAAAGTTTGATCCATTGTCGTGATGATGCTATGGGACTCCATATCTCAATATCGCCTCGATGAAGCCGACAGCAGATCGCGCCAAGGTTCTTGATGGGTTTAGCCTCAATCCACTTGGTGAACTTGTCGATCGCCACCAAGACATGCGTGAAATCGCTTCGCCCTATCCTCAAGGGGCCCACCATATCCAACCCCATATCGCTAAGGGCCGACGAGTGGTATGGTCTTCAGAGTCGACGCAGCTTGTGTGACATGTTGGAGTAAACCGACATCCCTCGCGACTTGTCCACTATCTCTTTGCCATCTCATTCGCCTTGGCCAAGAAAAACTGCTCGGTATGCTTTGGCCACGATGGTCCGAGAGGACGATGATGGCCACAGTCCCCGAGTGGATATCATCAAGGATTATTCTACCTTCTTCGGGCGTTATACACTTCGACCAACTCCAACAAGCTTTCTCTCAGATATCAGCCCCTTGATCACAAAGAAGGCTTTGGATCGCGGACGATCCGTCGAGCCTCTTCTTCGCCCCTCCGGGAGCTCTTTTCTTAGGATATACGCGATATATGGAATCGTCCAATCGGGAGTGATCACTAAAGCCTCCATGACCAAGTCGACCACCGCCGGAACTTCAACCTCACCGGATCTGTGGCACTCTTGGTCTCATGGAGCTTTTCAAGAAAAGGATCTTCTTTGATCGATGGAGTATGGATATGCTCCAAGAACACACCACCGGGAATGGCTTCTCTTGGAACCTATCTTTCCAAATCATCACCGCTTGATTTTTCAACGGGTATATGATGGAGCTCTAACCCTCAAACTTTTCTCAAGCTTCCTCATCGCACACAAAGATCCATCATGGCTGGGCTTCTAACGCCCCACTCCTTCATCACTTGGTTAACCACAAAATCTGAGTCGCCATAAACCATAAGGCGGCGGACGCCGAGTGAAATGGCCATGTGCAACCCATACAAAAGGGCCTCAGATTCTGCCTCATTGTTGGAGGAATCAAAGTGAATCGAGCACATATCCGAGCTTATCTCCTCCGGGGAAACCAGACAACCCCAAAGACCGAACCATTCAACATCTTAGAGCCATCAAAGAACATGGTCCAATGCTCCGAGTGAACTTGAGTCGGTTGTTGTTGTTCAATCCACTCGGCAAGGAAATCTGCTATTGCTTGGGACTTAATGGCTTTTGCCTCAAACTTGATATCAAGGGAAGGAGTTCAATTGCCCATTTCGCCACTCGACCGCCATGCCTCTTCTACGTAATCTCTCGAAGCGAGCGTCACGACGATCGTAATGGAATGATCAGAGAAATAATGAGCAACCTTCTTCGTGGTCATGTAGATCCCATACACAAGCTTCTGATAATGAGGATATATTTGCTTTGATGGAGTCAGAACTTCAGAGAGATAATACACTGGGCGCTGAACTTTGAAGGCTTTCCCTTCTTCTTCCCGCTCGACCGTAAGTACTGTACTGACGACTTATGCTGTGGCTGCAATATAAAGCAACAGAGGCTCTTTGCTGATTGGAGCAGCCAGCACCGGCTGGGTGGAGAGTAGAGCTTTTAGCTCTGCAAACGCTGCATCGCTTCGAGTCCACTCAACTTGTCCGCTTTCTTCATCACCGGTAAAGAGGCAATGCCTTTTCACCGAGGCGAGGGATGAATCGACTTAACGCGCCAAGCATCCAAGAAGTTTCGACGCCGCACTCGACATGTATGCTTCATTCGAGTATAGTGCCAACTTTTTCTGGTTAGCGCCGATTCCTCGCTCGAAACGAGAAAACCGAGTAACTTTCCACCTGGAACTCCAAATGTGCACTTTGATAGATTGAGCTTGATATCATACCTCCTGAGATTGGCAAATGTTTCAGCGAGGTCAGTCAATAGGTCAGAACCCTTTCGTGACTTGACCACAATATCATCCATGTACACTTCAATGTTCCGACTGATTTGAGTGAGTAAACACTTCTGAATCATCCTCATGAATGTGGCTCCGGCGTTCTTGATGCCGAATGGCATGGTGATATAGCAGAAGCACCCGAATGGAGTGATGAAAGCTGTTTTTATCTCATCGGGTCCGTACAGACGGATCTGATGGTACCCGGAATAGGCGTCTAGAAAAGACAATCTCTCACATCCCGTAGTCGAGTCAACAATTTGATCGATGCGAGGGAGAGAAAAATGATCTTCGGGCAGGCCCGATTGATGTGTTTGAAGTCGATGCACATGCGGAGTGACTTGTCCTTCTTGGGAACCATGACGACATTGGCGAGCCACTGAGTGGTATATCTCTGATAAATCCTGCCGCCAATAGTCGAGCCACCGCTTCACCAATGGCTTTTCTTCCGACAGCGGACCGCCAAGATTTTTCGACCGGTTTTGCGGCTGAGTCGACTTTATATGATGCTCACCACCCCTCGAACACCCGCATGTCACCTGGCTTCCATGCAAAGATGTCCCTTCTCACGGAGGAACCGGATGAGCGCTTCTTCCTATTTAGGGTCGAGTGTTGTGGAAATATGGCTCGAGCTGCATTGGGGTCGGTCGGGTGAATGTGAACAGGCTTTGTCTCACCAATGATCAAACATCGACTCGGGCGTGCTTTAGCCCGCAGCAAATCACTCGGATCCGTGATTTTGGTTGTATCCTCTAGCTCGACCGCCGCCACCGAATCGCAATTTCGAGCCTTTCGAAACACTCTTTTTTCGATCACCAAGGATAGTGATCACGCCTTTGGGGCCGGGCATCTTCAGCTTGAGGTACACATAACATGGTCGAGCCATGAACCGTGTGTAAGCTGGTCTCCCCAAAATAGCGTGGTAAGCACTCTGAAAGTCTACAACTTCAAACGTTAGCTTCTCTTTGCGGAAATGCTTCGAGTCACCGAACACCACGTCCAGAGCTATCTGACCGAGTGACTCAGTTTTCTTTCTAGGTATAACTCCATGAAAACTCATGTTGTCGGTGCTCACCGACATCGGAATGCCCATCCTTTCAGCAGGTCCAAGATATAATAAATTCAATCCACTACCACCATCCATTAGCACCTTCGCCACCGAGTGCCTTCGACGACCGGGTCGACCACCAAAGCTTGCCTCCCGTGGGTGGCTATATGAGTCGGGTGATCGGATCGGTCGAATGTAATGGGAGTTTGGGACCATCTCGATAATCATGCCGCCGGGCACTATGTTCACCTCACGGTTGATAACCTTCACCGGCTCTTGCTTTCCACATCCGCAAAGATCATCGAGTGGAGTTAACATGAGGATATCCTCCTCACTGTCCTCCTTGTCTTCGGCTTTGTCCGACTCTTTTCCTTGTCCTTGGGCTGTTTACCTTGGAACCGATGGATCAGAGCCCGTGACCGCCGAAAGTGGTATGCTTCGCAAATGAAATTACCTCTTCGTTTTTCTTCGTGGATGTGACACGGCAGATCCATCACGCTATTTCCTTCTTTATCCTTCAACTTCTTGGGGTTCCAGGATCCTTTGGGTTTTCTTTGAACTTGCCTCGAAGTCACGCCGAGCCTCTCCAGAGCCGCTGGTTCGCTTTCCGCTTCGCTCCGATCGAGTTTCTTTCTCCGATCGACTCGGCTTATACTTGCCGCCCGAGTCGGTCTCCTCTTCGTCATGCATTTGGTAGCAATTTCCATCATCCGACTCAGGTCATATCTCCGGTCCGACCAAACTTCAACTTAATTTCTGTTCTTAACACCATCTTTGAAGGCGCAGATCGCTCGATGATCGACACGCTTCTCCATCAGATGATGCAAAGTGATCCATCTCAATATACTCTCTTAAGGTCTCATTCGACTTCGCACACAAACTTGCAGCTCATTAATCCAGCTGGTCGCTTGCAAGTTCCTCAACAATTCGATTTAACACTGGAAAGATCTTCCCAAGTGTAAATGTTGCTTGAGTTAACTCGATTCAACCATGCTCGCCGAACCTTCCAACATGAGTGGTAAGTGCTTCATAGCCACTTCATCATTTCCGCCACTAATCTGCACCGCCACTCGGTAGTCTTCAAGCCAAGTTTCGTGCTTAGACTCACGGTGAACTTGTCGACTCCAGCCGCCAACCTGAAGTTGGGGGAATTACCGCGCTTTGATAGCCCCGCTGAAACATTCCGACCGTAAACATGCACTGGCTGCTAGTGGGCGCTCTCGCCGCGCCGCCTCGATGAGCCCTGTTCCGACGACTAAGCCTTGCACGATGATGGACCGCTACAAACTCTGGTTCCCTCGGGTCGACCGGAGTTTTCGCCTAACACCGAAGCCGACGCCATCTTGCTGCCGAGGAGCGAAGACCCACCTCTCGGGAGGAGGGCACTGATGCCTATCATCACGATCAGACGGTCACCATATTGGTCCCGCCGATTTTCACGCCCTTCACGCCGCTGGAGGCGATCTGGGCTGTGGAGCCGACTAAACCGTATTCATAGCGATGGATCGATCGCGGAATTTGCTATGCGGATCGCGACACGGCTGAATTTCGATCTCGCCGCCCGAGCAAATCTTCGATTCGTGATTGCCTCCGCCAGCCTCCGATCGAGAGGGCTGAATTGACTCGCTATACGGGTTGTACTGCTAAATTCTGAATCGGGTTCGATATACCTGAGTCGGCGGGAAGAGTTGACGCCGATTGAGTCGGGCACTGCTGTGCGCTGGCCGAAAGTGCTCGCTGGAGGTTCTCTGACGAAAGTGCTCCGCCAAGTTGGCCAAACGTGTTTCCTCCAAGGCGCGAAGCCGGGGTTTCTCCCGCGATGGGAGTATGCAGTGGCATCCATGTTCCTGGGCGAAGTTCTTCCTTTGCAGGAATTAAGTGGCTCGGGTTGGTACTCCTCGTGGACTTGAGCGGGTCACCTCCACCGCCCACTGCTGTCAAGGAAGCCGGAGGGCTACGAGGTCCGCTGACCATCAAGACCTCCGCCGATCATCGCTATCACACTCGGATGCGTTTCTACGGAGCCGCCGATAGATCGAACAGCCGAGAGGCACTCGCCGGGCTCGATTGTCGAACTTGGGTGGTGGCCATCCGGCGAGCCATCACAAGGCCTCACCCACCCTCGAGCCTTGATCACCAGAGCGCTTTATACTGGCAGGAGACAGGAGGGTGGACGATAGGGGAGTCGACCGATATGGACTCGACGGTTGCCGCAGCAGAACGCCACGGACACATGCGCAAAAATGCGTTGCACCGCGGATGGGGAGCGCGTCGATGTTGAGTGGAGCCTCCTGGAGCCAAGCGGAGTCGTCGGCGATGAAGGTGAGCGCGCCGAGACGGATCTCACGGCCCTCACCAAAACTCCACCAGTAAATCATGATGAAAGCAATCGAACAACCTGCAACTTCTCCAAAATCGCTAAGACACCTGCCCCACGGTGGGCGCCGACCGCCGGGTTCTAAGTCCGACAAGAGAATGGGGGTAGGTATGGAGAGGCAAGATCCTAGCTCAGGAGCAGTTGTAAACACAAGGATGTACGAAGTTCAGCCCTTCTGAGGAAGTAACAGCCCCACGCCTCGGAGCCCGGAGGCGGTCGATCGATTATGAGTGTATGGATTACAGGGTGCGAACCTTTACACCGAGGAGGGGGTGGCTTATATAGTGTCCGCCTGCACCCTCCGCCCTCAAGAATGCAGGTTTAAAGTAATTAAGTCTAGGCGCATCGTAACGCCTTACATAAAGTGTCCTAAATGCCATAAAGACTACTTAATTACGCATCGCTTGGATGCAGAGTGGCTCTTGATCTCCGGTGGTTGAGTGAGTCTTCATGGTCGAGTCCTTCGAGTCCGCCGAGTGAAGTCCTCTTGGTCGATCGAAAGCGCGCTTCCGAGGGTGTCCTTGGGAGGGTACTTAGGTCGCCTATGACCCTACCCTAGGTACATGACTTCATCACACGGCGCCGAGCTGCTCCAACTTCGATCCGCCCAGAGTCCCGGTGCCGCTTCCGCAGAGCCGCTGACCGTGCGACATCGCTTTTCTCGCCACCGTCACCACCGCAACCAAGACCGCTCACCGACCGGGCAGCTGAGCTGCTTACTTCACCATGCCGCCAGATAGGTAACACCTCATCTGAAATCACTTTATTTAGGCGCCGCTTGTCTGAATTTTTATTCGGGCCAATCGATTCTCAATGGGAAGCACCACCTCGAGGCGGCGGAGCTCCTAGGCTGCCGTTGGCTGGTGTCTAACGAAGGGTGCGGGTCGCAAGTTCTCCGCGAAGCAGCGCTTAGATGGCTCTCTTTAGAGTTGTGGGTTGAAGGTATCGCCGCCGGATCTCGATGACGGGAGTCTTTGTGGATTGGCCTGTGGGCGGCGCAACCACGGCAAGGCGGTGGGGCAGGAGCGGGTTTTGACGGGACCACGACGGCGGAGGCAGCTGCTCGCCGTTGGTCGCTGGCTCTTCGGGAAGATTCCAACAAGGTCACCGGGAGGCACAAGATTTACCATCCAGCCATCCGCGAGATCGACAAAGACTAAAATAAAATAAAATCGTAGACCCCAATTTAGTCTTCGGTCAATAGACGGTGACCACTCTCGCACTTTTGTCGTTGATCTCTTAGTGTATTTCTTCGATCAAAGAGATATGTCGCTTTAACTTTATATGCTATCCGCATCTTCGCACACACCGCCTTCCGACTCACCGCAGCCGCCTCCAACAAGGGAAGCATACACCGTAAGGGAGCTACAGTCCCCACTCAACAGTTCCTCAGATCAAATGCGCGCGTTCGACGTGGACAGCCACAACAACTCAGAGGGCCATCGACAAGTCAGCACATGATGCTCACTCCTATGGATGGCAGCCGATAGGTTGTACCTCATCTTACTTGTGTGCAACATTTATGGCTTTGTTATTCATCTAAGCACGAAAATAGATCATCACATTTCACTATATATTCATGCTGATCTCTTACAGGTCTTGTTCAGGAGTTCACGCTGTTCCATAGTTCAGCTAAGATACTTGTTCTTTAGGTAACGTTGTTCCATAGTTATCATCCATCAGCCAATGCTATCCCACAGGCTGGTGATTATAGTATTATACCACTTCTAGTATTATCTATGTTGTTCTTTAATACTTTTGTGTGCCATCTAGTTAATCTCGAGTACAAACGGTACATATTCTGTAGCTTTCATGTATGTTCTCCCTTTAGTTTATGAGACCTGTTGCTACTAGTTAACCCCAGTCCTACTATTTATGTCGTCTCCTACAGGCACTCATTTACATAAATCTAACTACTAGTTGTCTTCCATGCATGTCAGATATAATTGCACACACTGATATATCCACAAGAACCTCACAGAGCAATGTAAAGTCCAATAAACTTGATGTCAACGATACCCAATATGATGGAACATGTAAAGGTAGTTCTTCAGAAGACTTGCAGAAAGATGATGAATCCTCTTCACCCCACAAGGTCCTTGCTCTAACTTGGCCTGTGATATGCATAACATGCATATAATGTCCTAGAGTGTATCTACTCACTGTAATGCCATGTGCTTAGCATGCCGATCATGCATGTAAATATGTCATGCCTTCCTGTTTTTCAAGACTCTATTCCATTCATGATAACATGTTTTCAAATTCAAGTATTGTCATTCTACTCTATCGCAATGCCATCTGCTTAATTTGGACATCATGCTTCTGAATATCTTATGCATTGTTATTCATCAGTATGTACTTCATCTGTCTGCCGTACCATATTTTTTTACATTGAAGTGCTGTTCTAGTGCTCTATTGCAATGCCATCTTATTTTCCCAATCATACACATGTATGTTTCCTTGGTTATTTCTGTACGTATTCCGCTAGCATATAGTTGTACATTCAACTAGTTTTTTTGTTGTGTTGTCCTGTCGTATCCCTAGCTCTTACACCATACTCCCTCCGTCCAGATTACATGTTGCCAAAATGGATAAAAAAGGATGTATCTATAACTGAAATACGCCTAGACCCATCCATTTTTTTCCGGATGGAGGGAATACATGTCAATATGTCATGCCTTTCTATTCTTCAGTACCTATTCCATCTCTCTGCTATCGCATGTTTTATAATTAAAGCACCATTCTTCTATACAAGGCATACAAGGGGAAGACGACTATGTTAGAATCTGAAGGGTTACAAACAAGGCCTTTGCAAAAGATCCAAACAACACGAGATAATAAACCAACTCCAGCTTTTTATAGATACCGCTTCCAAAGACAGAGAAACCCAACTCCTACCGATAATAAGCAGATTCCAGTACAAAGAACTAGTCCGCTCCAATGAGCAAAAATATGTCAACTCAATTCTAAGAAGCGCAGCGTATCCTTGCATCATGAAATTTTATAGCATGCTACTCATATTTTCTACATGTTTCTTACCCATCTCTCTTTAGAAAATAAGCTTATCAGATAGAAGAATTTCGCAATGGTATCGCTTATGAGGAAAGATTCTTGCAGAATTCTCTCAGGCTCCAATGTAGATGTAAGTACCGTTGTATATCACTATATTTTTACATCAGCATGTATTTTGTTAATCGGCGTGAATCCAACCTTTATCTGATCTAAATTTAGTTGTAGCAAAATGTATGATTAAAGGCCACAATGTTGATTTTTTTTAAGGAAAACTGCCTGGTAGTTTGCATCCTGAGCTGCATGAGTGTACTATCTCATATCAGTGGGTTTGAATACTTTGGTTCTGCAGTGTTTTTTTCAGAGTTTTTTTACTGTGTTGTCCTGTCATATCCCTAGCTCTTACATCATACTCCCTCCGTCCGGATTAAATGTTGCAGAAATGGATAAAAATGGATGTATCTAGAACTGAAATACGCCTAGACCCATCCATTTATTTCCGGATGGAGGGAATACATGTCAATATGTCATGCCTTTCATTCTTCAAGACTCTATTCCATCTCTCAGTAGCATGTTTTATAACTGAATCACCATTCTTCTATATAAGGCATGCAAGGGAAGACGGCTCATAGAATCAAGGGTTACAAACCAGGTCTTTGCAAAAGATCCAAACGCTTAGGAGATCCAAACTGCTCCAAAGACAGAGAAACCCAACTCCCAATCGATAATAAGCGATTCCAAAGGCCAAAGAACTAGTCCGCTTCCACCAAAGAAAAGAATGTCAACTCCATTCTAAGAAGCGCAGCGTATCCTCGCATCATGAAATTTTATAGCATTCTGATCATATTTTCTACATGTTTCTTACCCATCTCTTTAGAAAATAACGTTAAACGATAGAAGACTTCCTCCATTGGGATCAGATTCGAGGAAAATATCTTATGGAATTCTCTATGCTCCAATGCTGATGTAAGTACCGTTATATATCACTATATTTTTACATCAACATGTATTTTGTTAATCGGCGTGAATCTAACCTTTATCTGATCTAAAATTAGTTGTAGCAAAATGTTAAAGGCGCCTAATGTTGATTTTTGTAAGGAAAACTGCCCGGTAGTTTTGCATATCGAGCTGCATGAGTGTACTATCTCATATCACGCACATTACTGAATTGTAGTGCTTCTCCGTTGCCCATTCATTCATTGTGTCAATGTTGCTTTGCACTACCTTACTCGGCTGATGATAGTTGTGCCATATTATGTTAATTTGGTGTAGGCTACTTGCCCAAACGCTCACAGTCAATGTTGCTTTCCTCTTATCCGACTTGGCCAATGATAGCAATGCTAGTGTGTTAATTTTATGCGGCTGTCAAGATAAGAAGACTAACTCGAAAACAGCAAGGCAACCCCATTATTTCTTTCCAAAGAAATCTAGGCAGATAATATGGCAATAACTCATGATTAATCTGTTTGGTTCCGCCCTAATTTATGTTATGATGCAAGGGTCGAGACACTCTCCACTATCAATAATACAAGCTCGCCAAAATCGCCATCCTAATCTGCTCAAGATCCTCTCGCTCTCAATGCAATGAATAAATGAATGTTTGTGAACCAATTAATGGTCAAGCAATGACGGAAATGGTGGATGAATCAGAGGTGCAGAGTCGTATGCACACAACAACCGATCAATATTTTCATAGACAAAGTAGCAAAGGTAAAGAACTTGCCCACATGCTTATGTGCGCCATTTGTGCTAAGGTTGCAGATTGTGACGTTGTAGATGGTTAGGTTCGCTTATTTATTTGCACCGCATCAATCTTTGATTGCCCAAAGGATGTAATTTCCTGTAATATATGCTGGATGTGCAACATTATTCCCTGTATGCCGTACCTTTGCGTGATCGGTTTTGGTCCTGTGCATAATTGCTCGTTGTAATGGGCTCAAATTATCTAATTTGGCCTAAAGACATGTACGAACTTTAGTGGGCCCATTAAGTTAATGGCCGCATTAGGCCAAAGTTAATGGTCGGCCCTCTTACCTCCCGGTCGTTAACAGCCGACATCAAGCGGCAATAGGTGGCCCAGCTTATTTCACGGGCCGTTAACAGCCGTTACTAAGTTTGGGCTACATATGGCCCAATCTATATCAGAGGCCTTTAGCAGCCGAAGAGACAAATGGCTTGTATCGACCATGAAGACCATGGGCCGCTAAGAGGCCGAAAGTCGTCAGATTGTAAATGGCCCAATCAGGTTGTGGGCCTTTAACAGCCGAAGAGAAACCGGCTGGTATTGGACCATGAAGGGCATGGGCCGTTAAAGGCCAAAACTAAGGTCCGACTACAAATGGCCCAACTCATTTATGGTCCGTTAACAGCCGAAGTCACACAGTATTCGGAATTGGCCCAACACTTAAATGGGTCGCTAAAAGGCCAAAACTCAGTCCGACTAAAATGGCCCAATTGATTTATGGGCCAACAACAGTCGAAGTGACACCGGCCAAAAATTGGCCCAACACTTAAATGGGCCGCTAAAAGGTCAAACTCAGGTCCGACAACAAATGGCCCATCGATTTATGGCCGCCAACAGCCGAAGACACACCGGCCGAAACTAGCCCAACATTTAAATGGGTCGCTAAAAGGCCGAAAGATGTACATCCCAAAATTGGCTCATCCATTAAACGGGCGTTAACAGCCAAATCTCATCGGCCGATATTGAGCCCGATATATAGCGGTCGTTAACGGCTCGGCGACGATGGGCTGCAATGTGTCAAATCTTTAATGGGCCGCTGATGGGCCGAATTGGCTCATCTCGATGGGCCGTGGGCCTAAATGGACTCGACACAAGTAGGCCTTATATGGGCTGGCTCGCTATTTTTTATCGGGCCGCCTTTTCACGTGAATGGGCCTCTCTGGGCCATGCCACGGTCGGCGCACTATAGGCGCTTCTTCCGCCCAATGAGTGGATGACATCTCGTCCCCAACGGTGAGCCGACACGCAGTTTCTCCAGCCAATGATGATTTTAGACGGAAAATCCCCATTGGTCGGGGCAGTTAACGGGTTATCGAATCCAAAACCCGACCCGATAGCTTAACGGTGTTCCGTTACGGTGGATGCCACGTGTTGGTCACCCTTGACGAAAACACTTCTGTGACGCGTGATTTATCGTCATGGAAGTGGACACTTCCGTGATGATAATTGTGGTAATGTCATGGAACACTTCTACGACAACACATGTATGACTATCTTGATTCTGTCATAAATTTGTCATGGATGTACATGCATGACAAAAAACGCGACCTACTATGACAAACAAGTATCATCATGGAAGTGTATTTTTTTGTAGTGACCGCATCAATCTTGTTATGAAAGATCAATTACCGCCTTCCTAGTGAAGTTGCCGCTACTCATCTAAACAACTTTGTTGATTTGTGTGATATGCAAAAGAAGAAAGATACGGATAACAATATTGTCAAATTGAAGTTATTTCCGCTTTCACTTAGAGATCGTATAAAGTTTTGTTTTCGCTTTGCCTAAAAATAGTATTGATTCTGGAACAAGTGCAAAGATGCTTTTATCTCTAAGTATTTTCCTCCCGCTAAGATCATCACTCTTAGGAACGATATTATGAATTTTAAACAACTTGATCATGAGCATGTTGCCCAATCTTGGGAAAGAATGAAATTGATGCTTCGCAATTGCCCTACTCATGGTTTGAATTTATGGATGATCATACAAATTTTTTATGCCGGTTTGAACTTCGCTTCTAGAAATCTCTTAGATTCGGCTATGGAAGGCACGTTTATGGAAATCACGTTAGGAGATGCTACAAGACTTCTTGATAATATTATGGCTAATTATTCTCAATGGCACACCGAAAGGCCTTCTAGTAAAAAAGTGCATGCTATAGAAGAAATCAATGTTTTGAGTGGAAAGATGGATGAACTTATGAAATTGTTTGCTACTAAAAATACTCCTCTTGATCCCAATGATATGCCTTTGTCTTCTTTGATTGAGAATAATAATGAATCTATGGATGTGAATTTTGTTGGTAGGAATAGTTTTGGAAACAATGCTTATAGAGGAAACTTTAATGCTAGACTGTTCCCTAGTAATTCCTCTAATAATTATGGAAATTCCTACAATAATTCTTATGGTAATTTTAATAAGATGCCCTCTGATTTTGAGAATAGTGTGAAAGAATTTATGATTTCTCAAAAGAATTTTAATGCTTTGCTTGAAGAAAAATTACTCAAAGTTGATGATTTGGCTAGGAACGTTGATAGACTTTCGCTTGATGTTGATTATCTTAAACTTAGATCTTCTCCTCCTAAGCATGATATCAATGAGTCTCTCAAAGTAATGAGAATTTCCATTGACGAGTGCAAGGAAAGAACCGCTAGATTGCGTGCTAAAAAAGATAGCTTTATAAAGGTGTATTCTTCTAGTTTCCATGAAAGTAATGATGAGGATCTTAAATTTATTGATGCGTCTCCTATTAGATCTTGCAATATGAATTTTGATAATTATGGGACTGATGATGAATCAACTTTGCCTAGAAGGCGTCCCAAGAATTGGAGTTTTTAGATCTTGATGCTAAATTTGGTAAAAGTGAGATTGGAGAGGTCGCAACTTTAAATATTACTGAACCCACTATCTCGGATTTCAAGCAATTTGATTATGATAATTGTTCTTTAGAAGGTTGTATTTCCTTGTTGCAATCCGTTGTTAATAAGCTTTACCAAACATATTGTTGATGCCTTGATGCAATCTTATGATGAAAAACTTAATTTAGAAGTTTCTATACCAAGAAAACTTAATGATGAGTGGGAACATACTATAAAGATTAGAATTAAAGATCATGAGTGTTTTGCTTTGTGTGACTTGGGTGCTAGTGCTTCCACGATTCCGAAAACTTTATGTGATATTCTAGGTTTCCATGATCTTGATGTTGCACCTTGCGATTCCACCATTAAAAAGCCTATGGGAAGGATCAATGATGTTCTTATTGTTGCAAATAGAAATTTGGTGCCTCAGAGATTTTACCGTTCTTGATATAGATTGCAATCTTTCTTGCCCTATTATTCTTGGTAGACCTTTCCTTAGAACGATTGGCACGATTATTGATATCAAGGAAGGGAATATTAGATTCCAATTTCCATTAAAGAAAGGCATGGAGCACTTTCCAAGAAAGAAAGTCAAATTACCTTATGAATCTATCATGCGGGTTACTTATGAATTTAGTTCCAAAGATGGCACTCGTTAGATCTATCTTTGTTTTTATGCCTAGCTAGGGGCGTTAAACGATAGCGCTAGTTGGGAGCAACCCAATTTTCTTTATGTTTTTTGTTTTTTCTCCTGTTTAGTAATAAATCTTGCATCTACCTTCTGTTTAGATGTGTTTTTATCTTTTAATTAGTGTTTGTGCCAAGTAGAACCTATAGGATAACCTATGATGATAGTTGAATTGATTCTGCTGAAAAATGAAACTTTATGCCGCATTTAATATAATTTCGACAAATCACAAACGTGATTTTGTGTTGATTCTTTTTCTGCTGATCAATAAACAAATTTTCCAGGACTTCCTATTTTGGTAGTATTTTTAGAGTTCCGAAGTTTATGTTAGTTACAGATTGCTGCAGACTGTTCTGTTTTTGACAGATTCTGCTTTTCGTGTGTTGTTTGCTTATTTTGATGCGTCTATGGCCAATAAATTAGTTTATAAACCATAGAGAAGTTGGAATACAGTAGTTTTAACACCAAAATAAATAAAGAATGAGTTCATTACAGTACCTTATGTGGTGGTTTTGTTTTCTTTCACTAACGGAGCTTATAAGATTTCCTGTTGAGTTTTGTGTTGTGAAGTTTTCAAGTTTTGGGTAAAGCTTTTATGGACTATGGAATAAGGAGTGGCAAGATCCTGAGCTTGGGGATGCCCAAGGCACCCAAGATATTCAAGTATAGCCAAAAGCCTAAGCTTGGGGATGCCCCGGGAAGGCATCCCCTCTTTCGTCTTCGTTCATTGGTAACTTTACTTGGAGCTATATTTTTATTCGCCACATGATATGTGTTTTGCTTGGAGCGTAGTGTATTGTATTAGTCTTTGATTTTTAGTTTACCACAATCATCCTTGCTGTACACACCTTTTGGGAGAAGCCTACTTGATTAGGATTTGCTAGAATACTCTATGTGCTTCACTTATATCTTTTGAGCTTGATAGTTTTTGCTCTAGTGCTTCACTTATATCTTTTAGAGCACGGTGGTGTCTTCATTTTGAAGAAATTTCTAGTCTCTCATGCTTCACTTATATCTTTTTGAGAGTCTTTTAGAACAGCATGGTATTTGCTATGGTTACAAAGTTGGTCCTAGAATGATGAGCATCCAAGTTGGGTATAATAAAAACTATCATAGAAAAAGAATTGGATGCTATGATCAATATGATGCTTGATAATTGTTTTGAGATATGGAGGTAGTGATATTAGAGTCATGCTAGTTGAGGTGATTATGAAAAATACTTGTGTTAAGGGTTGTGATTCCCGTAGTATGCACGTATGGTGAACCGCTTTGTGATGAAGTTGGAGCACAATTTTATTTATTGAGTGTCTTCCTTATGAGTGGCGGTCGGGGACGAGCGATGCTCTTTTCCTACAAATCTATCCCCCTAGGAGCATGCACGTAGTGCTTTGGTTTTTGATGACTTCTAGATTTTTGCAACAAGTACATGAGTTCTTTTGACTAATGTTGAGTCCATGGATTATACGCACCCTTTCACCCTTCCATCATTGCTAGCCTTTCTTGTGCCGCGCAACTTTCGCCGGTACCATACACCCACCATATAACTTCCTCAAAACAGTCACCATACCAACCTATTATGGCATTTCCGTAGCCATTTCGAGATATATTGCCATGCAACTTTCCACCATTCCGTTCATATGACACGCATTACTTTTGTCATATTGCTCTTTGCATGATCCTGTAGTTGACATTGTATTTGTGGCAAGGCCACCTTCATAATTTTCATACATGTCGCTCTTGATTCATTGCATATCCCGGTACACCGCCGGAGGCATTCATATAGATTCATAGCTTGTTCTAGCTTTGAGTTGTAATTCTTGAGTTGTAAATCCATAAAAGTGTGATGATCTTCATTATTAGAGCATTGTCCTCGTGAGGAAAGGATGATGAAGACTATGATTCCCCCACAAGTCGGGATGAGACTTCGGACTTTACAAAAAGAAAAAGAAAAAAAGGAAGAAAAAAAGAGAAAGGCCAACAAAAAAAAAGAAAAAAACAGAAGAAAAAGAAAAAAAGAAAATAATAATAAAATGAGAGAAAAAGAGAGAAGGGACAATGCTACTATCTCCTTTTCCACACTTGTGCTTCAAAATAGCACCATGATCTCCATGATAGAGAGTCTCACATGTTGTTACTTTCATTTACTAGTGGGAATTTTTCATTATAGAACTTGGCTTGTATATTCCAATGTTGGGCTTCCTCAAAAATGCCCTAGGTCTTCGTGAGCAAGCAAGTTGGATGCACACCCACTTAGTTTCCTCTATTGAGCTTTCATATATTTATAGCTCTGGTGCATCCGTTGCATGGCAATCCCTACTCACTCGCATTGATATCTATTAATGGGCATCTCCATAGCCCGTGATATGCCTAGTTTATGTGAGACTATCTTCTCCCTTTTTGTCTTCTCCACAACCACCATTCTATTCCACATATAGTGCTATGTCCATGGCTCACGCTCATGTATTGCGTGAAAGTTGAAAGAGTTTGAGATTATTGAAGTATGAAACAATTGCTTGGCTTGTCATGGGGTTGTGCATGATTAAATACTTTGTGTGATGAAGATAGAGCAACAGCCAGACTATATGATTTTGTAGGGATAACTTTCTTTGGCCATGTTATTTTGAGAAGACATGATTACTTTGATTAGTATGCTTGAAGTATCACCATTTTCATGTTAATATGAACTTTTATTTTGTATTATTTGGATCTGAACATTCATGCCACAATAAAGAAAATTACATTGAGAATTATGCTAGGTAGCATTCCACATCAAAAATTTCTTTTTTATCATTTACCTACCCGAGGACGAGCAAGAATTAAGCTTGCGGATGCTTGATATGTCTCCAACGTATCTATAATTTTTGATTGTTCCATGCTATTATATTACTCCTTTTGGATGTTTATGGGCTTTATTTTACACATTATATCATTTTTGGGACTAACCTACTAACCGGAGGCCCAGCCCATATTGCTGTTTTTTTGTCTATTACAGTATTTCAAAGAAAAGGAATATCAAACGGAGTCCAAACGGAATGAAACCTTCGGGAGCGTGTTTTTGGAACGAACGTGATCCAGAGGACTTGGAGTGCAAGTCAAGAAGTAGTCGAGGCTTCCACGAGATAGGAGGGCGCGCCCCCTGTCTCGTGGGCCCCTCGGGCGTCCACCGATGTACTTCTTCCTCCTATATAAGCCTACGTACCCCGAAAACATCCAGGAAGGAGACGAAACACAATTTCCACCACCGTAACCTTCTGTATCCGCGAGATCCCATCTTGGAGCCTTCACCGGCGTTCTGCCGGAGGGGGAATCAACCATGGAGGGCTTCTACAACAAAATCCTTGCCCCTCCGATGAGTTGTGAGTAGTTTACCACAGACCTACGGGTCCATAGTTATTAGCTAGATGGCTTCTTCTCTCTTTTTGGATCTCAATACAATGTTCTCCCCCTCTCTTGTGGAGATCTATTCGATGTAAACTCTTTTTGCAGTGTGTTTGTCGAGATCCGATGAATTGTGGGTTTATGATCAAGTTTATCTATGAATAATATTTGAATCTTCTCTGAATTCTTTTATGTATGATTGAGTTATCTTTGCAAGTCTCTTCAATTATAAGTTTGGTTTGGCCTACTAGATTGATCTTTCTTGCCATGGGAGAAGTGCTTAGCTTTGAGTTCAATCTTATGTGTCCTTACCTAGTGACGTAAAGGGTTGCAAGGCACGTATTGTATTGTTGCCATCGAGGATAACAAGATGGGGTTTATATCATATTGCTTGAGTTTATCCCTCTACATCATGTCATCTTGCTTAATGCATTACTCTGTTCTTATGAACTTAATACTCTAGATGCAGGCAGGAGTCGGTCGATGTGTGGAGTAATAGTAGTAGATGCAGGCAGGAGTCGGTCTACTTGTTGCGGACGTGATGCCTATATATATTATCATGCCTAGATAATCTCATAATTATTCGCTTTTCTATCAATTGCTCGACAATAATTTGTTCACCCACCGTAATACCTATGCTATCCTGAGAGAAGCCACTAGTGAAACCTATGGCCCCCGGGTCTGTCTCTTATCATCTTTGCTTCCAATCTACTTTTATTTGCTTCTTTACTTTTTTCATCTATATTATAAAATACCAAAAATATATTTATCTTATCATACTATCTCTATTAGATCTCACTTTCGCAAGTGGCCGTGAAGGGATTGACAACCCCTTTATTGTGTTGGTTGCGAGTTCTTTGTTTGTTTGTGTAGGTGTGTGGGACTTTTGAGGAGCCTCCTACTGGATTGATACCTTGGTTCTCAAAAACTGAGGGAAATACTTACTCTACTATTGTTGCATCACCATCTCCTCTTCGAGGAAAACCAATGCAAGCTCAAGACGTAGCATAAGGTAGAGACACCATGAGTTTACCCAGGTTCAGGCCCTTGATATCCTGCAAGTGCACGTGGTTTAGGTGTATCCTTTTCGAAGTAAGAGTATCGATCCCACGGGGAGCACATGAATCAGGCTTTTGCCCCTCGTGAAGAAATATGTAGCTTTGTGCCTGCAGATAATTGGAGACTTGAAGTAGAGTGAGGGTGGATTCAAATAAGAAATGAGAAAAATGATGGCGTGTAACTAAATAGCATAAAAGTAAACTAAAAACAAGGATGGTAAATAACGGTGAAACAACATAATTAAAAGGCATTCTCAGGGAGTCTCGAATCCCCATTGATATGTTTCTAGTACTACTATGCATGAGCATAGCATGGGTCGGATACTTGAGCAACTGTTGACGATTATTGATGACCCACAAGTATAGGGGATCAATCGTAGTCTTTTCGATAAGTAAGAGTGTCAAACCAAACGAGGAGCAGAAGGAAATGAAAAGTGGTTTTCAGCAAGGTAATTTCTGCAAGCACTAAAATTGTCGGTAACAGGTAGTTTGATAGCAAGATAATTTGTGTAAGGCATAGCCTAGTGGTAGGAAGGGGTTGATGCCTTCCCACCCACCCAGGTTCAAGGCACGGTACTTGCAATTTGGGTTTGTTGCACCAACTATACTGTAGGGGGTTCCCTTACAATCTTTTTGTTAAAAACGGTAAATAAAGTGCAGCAAGGTAGCCCAATCCTTTTTATAGCAAAGGACGGGCCAAAACGGTCTCTATAATAAGCAAAGCGTTCTTGAGGGTACACAGGTATTTCATCTAGTCACTTTTATCATGTTGGTTTGATTTGCGTTCGCTGCTTTGATAATTTGATATGTGGATGAACCGGTGCTTGGGTGTTGTTCTTACTTGAACAACCTCCCACTTATGATTAACCCTCTTGCAAGCATCTGCAACTACAAGAAAAGTATTGAGACAAAATCTAACCATAGCATTAAACATATGGATCCAAATCAGTCCCTTAGAAGTAGCGCATAAAGTAGGGTTTAAGCTTCTATCACTCTAGCAACCCATCATCTATTCCCTTAGGCCCAAAGATGGTGAAGTGTCATGTAGTCGACGTTCACATGACACCACTAAGGGAATCACAACATACATATCATCAAAATACCGAACACATATCAAGTTCACATGATTACTTCCAACATGACTTATCCCGTGACCTCAAGAACAAAAGTAACTACTCACAAATGATATTCATGCTCAAGATCAGAGGGGTATTAAATATTATAATGGATCTGAACATATAATCTTCCACCAAATAAACCATATAGTAATCAACTACAAGATGTAATCAACACTACTAGTCACCCACATGTACCAATATGAGGTTCCGGTACAAAGATTGAACACAAGAGATGAACTAGGGTTTGAGAGGAGATGGTGTTGTTGAAGATGTTGATGGGGATTGGACTCCCAAAGCTGATAGGGTTTTTGGTGATGATGATGCCTTTGATTTACCCCTACGGGAAGGAAGTTCCCCCAGCAGAATCACTCCGCCGGAGGGCAAAAGTGCTCCTACACAAGTTCCGCCTCGTGATGGCGGCGCTCGTCTCGAAAGTCCTCTCCTTATTTTTTTCTAGGTCAAAAGACCTTATGTACCAGAAGATGGGCATCGGAGGTGGGCTGGGCTAGCCACAACCCACCAGGGCATGCCTTTCTCCAATAATTATTAAATATTCCAAAATAATTCTTCGTAGAATTTCAGCTCATTTGGAGATGTGCAGAATAGGTATTTCTGAAATAGCTTTTTCAGGTCCAGCAGCTGCCAACATTCTCCCTCTTTGTGTAAACCTTGCATATTATGAGAAAAAAGGCATTATAATTGCTCCATAAAGCATTATTATGCATAAAACTGTCGGCGTTCTGGGGATGTTCTGGGAACGGGGGTCCCCAGACTTGCCTGCCTGCGGCCTGCGGCGTGGCTCAAGTGGGGGCCCAGCGCAGCCCAGCTTCATCAGCTCAAGCTCAAGACCTCGCAGGGGCCAGATTGCAGGCGGACAACGGAAGCTCAGAGCAGCCTCCTCAGGCAGGCTCGCGAGGAGGCGGAGAGATCAAGGGAGGGTACCTCCCGAGGAGCCCGTGACGCAAGCCATGACGATCGGAGACTGTGCAGCGCCAAGGGCGTCGGCTTCTGCGGCAAAGGTCCTTGTTTCCATTTCGGTGCAAATGGGGCAAGCACAGACCAAGGCATCAGGCAAAGGTTACCATTTCGGTGCAACAAGACCAAGTCCAGCAGAAACGGCAGGATGGAGGTCATCGTGGAGCCCAGGACGGCGTCATCGTCAGAGCCTTTGGCAGCCGAAGACCAACTTTAGTCGGGATAAGTGTACTAGATGTTCCCCTTCAAATGGCCAAGTGTTGGCGCCCTTCCCGCCATTATTTGGGAAGAGGCCTAGGGCCTCCATCTATAAAAGGACTAGCCACCCACAGGTAGAGGCATCTGGAGATCAACCAGAGAGAGAAAGAGAAGCGACAAGATTGTTGGGGAACGAGTAATTTCAAAAATTTCCTACTCACACACAAGATCATGGTGATGCATAGCAACGAGAGGGGAGAGTGTTGTCTACGCACTCGTGAGACCAAGCGAAGCGATCACAACGTAGAGGAAGTAGTCGACGATCTCCTCGCGATCCAACCGATCCTAGCGCCCGCATTCGCGCCCGAGTTCTTGACACACGATAGCTCGATGACGCTCCTCGGGCTCCAATCCAGAGAGCTGGGAGGGAGAGTTCCACAAGACGACGGCGTGGTGACGATCTTGATGTTCTATCGGCAGCAGGCTTCGCCTAAGCTTTATGCACGATATGACCGAGGTGGAATATGGTGGAGGGGGCACCGCACACGGCTAAGGAACGATCCGTAGATCAACTTGTGTGTTCTAGAGTGCCCCCTACCCCAGATATAAAGGAGTAAGGGGTGCGGCCGGCCCTTGAGGAGGCGCTACGAGGAGTCCTACTCCCACCGGAGTAGGACTCCCCCCTTCCTAGTTGGAATAGGATTGGGGAGGAAAGAGGGAAGGGGCGCCGCCCTCTCCTTGTCCTATTCGGACTAGGGGCGAGGGGCACGGCCTGCCCCGGCCGCCCTTCCTCTTCTCCCTCATGGCCCACTAAGGCCCAATAACCCCGGAGGGTTCCGTAACTTCTGTTCCGGTAAAATCCCGATTTCACCCGAACCATTCAACTCCAAATATAGGCTTCCAATATATCAATCTTTATGTCTCGACCATTTCGAGACTCCTCGTCATGTCCGTGATCACATCCGGACTCAACTTCTTCGGTACATCAAAATACATAAACTCGTAATATAACCGCCATCGAAACCTTAGGCGCATGCGGACCCTACGGTTCGAGAACAATGTAGACATGACCGAGACACGCCTCCGGTCAATAACCAATAGAGGGACCTGGATGCCCATATTGGCTCCTACATATTCTACGAAGATCTTTATCGGTCGACCGCATAACAACATACGTTGTTCCCTTTGTCATCGGTATGTTACTTGCCCGAGATTCGATCGTCGGTATCCAATACCTAGTTCAATCTCGCTATCGCAAGTCTCTTTACTCGCTCCGTAATACATCATCTCATAGCTAACTCATTAGTTGTAATGCTTGCAAGGCTTAAGTGATGTGTATTACCGAGAGGGCCCAGAGATACCTCTCCGACAATCGGAGTGACAAAACCTAATCTCAAATACGCCAACCCAACATCCGCCTTTGGAGACACGTAGTACTCCTTTATAATCACCCGATTACGCTAGACGCTTGGTAGTACCCAAAGTGTTCCTCCGTAAACGGAGTTGCATAATCTCATAGTTATAGGAACATGTATAAGTCATGGATAAAAGCAGAGCAACATACTAAACGATCGTGTGCTAAGCTAATGGAATGGGTCATGTCAATCGATCATTCAACTAATGATGTGACCTTGTTAATCAAATAACAACTCTTTGTTCATGGTTAGGAAACATAACCATCTTTGATTAACAAGCTAGTCTAGTAGAGGCATACTAGTGACACTGTTTGTCTATGCATTCACACATGTATCATGTTTCCGGTTAATACAATTCTAGCATGAATGATAAACATTTATCATGAAATAAGGAAATAAATAATAACTTTATTATTGCCTCTAGGGCATATTTCCTTCATCTCCCACTTGCACTAGAGTCAATAATCTAGATTACATAGTAATGATTCTAACACCCATGGAGTCTTGGTGTTGATCATGTTTTGCTCGTGGAAGAGGCTTAGTCAACGGTCTCGCTACATTCAGATCCGTATGTATCTTGCAAATCTCTATGTCTCCCACCGACTAAATCCCGGATGGAATTGAAGCGCCTCTTGATGTGCTTGGTCCTCTTGTGAAATCTGGATTCCTTTGCTAAGGTAATTGCTCCAAGATTGTCACGAAGATTTTCATTGGACCCGATGCACTAGGTATGACACCTAGATCGGATATGAACTCCTTCATCCGCACTCCTTCATTAGCTGCTTCGAAGTTGCTATGTACTCCGCTTCACATGTAGATCCCGCCACGACGCTTTGTTTAGAATTGCACCAACCGACAGCTCCTCCGCTTAGTGTAAATACGATCCGTCTGCGATTTAGAATCGTCTCGGATCGTGTCAAAGCTTGCATCAACGTAACTGCCATTTATGAGCTCTTTGTCACCTCCATATACGAGAAACATATCCTTAGTCCTTTTCGTATTTCAGATGTTCTTGACCGCTGTCCAAATGATCCACTCTGGATTACTTTGGTACCTCCCTGCTAAGCTTATAGCAAGGCACACATTAGGTGCGGTACACAAGATTGCATACATGATAGAGCCTATGGTCAAGCATAGGAACATCTTTCATTTCTCTCTATCTTCTGCGCAGTGGTCGGGCATTGAGTCTTACTCAACTTCACACCTTGTAACACAGCAAGAACCCTTTCTTTGCTTGATCCATTTTGAACTTCTTCAAAATTTTGTCAAGGTATGTGCTTTCGAAAGTCCAATTAAGCGCCTTGATCTATCTCTATAGATTTTGATGCCCAATATGTAAGCAGCTTCACCGAGGTCTTTCATTGAAAAACTCTTATTCAAGTATCCCTTTATGCTATCCAGAATTCTATATCATTTCCGATCAGCAATATGTCATCTACATATAGTATCGTAAATGCTACTGAGCTCCCACTCACTTTCTTGTAAATACAAAGCTTCTCCAAAAGTCTCAGATGAACCCAAATGCTTTGATCACACTATCAAATCGCTTATTCCAACTCCGAGATGCTTGCACCAGTCCATAAATGGATCGCATGGAGCTTGCACACTTTGTTAGCTCCTTTGGATCGATAAAACCTTCTCGTTGCATCATATACAACTCTTCTTCCGTAAATCCATTCAGAATGCGTCTTTACATCCATTTGTCAAATTTCATAATCATAAAATGCGCAATTGCTAACATGATTCGGACAGACTTAAGCATCGCGACGGGTGAGAAGGTCTCATCGTAGTCAATCCCTTGAACTTGTCGAAACCCTTTGCGACAAGTCGAGCTTTGTAGACGATAACATTACCGTCGGCGTCGGTCTTCTTCTTGAAGATCCACTTGTTTTCTATTGCTTGCCTACCCTCGGCAAGTCAACCAAAGTCCATACTTTGTTTTCATACATGGATCCCATCTCAGATTTGATGGCCTCAAGCCATTTTATGGAATCTGGGCTCACCATCGCTTCTTCATAGTTCGTAGGTTCATCATGATCTAGTAGCATGATTTCCGTAACAGGATTACCGCATCACTCAGTGCGGATCTTACTCGTTGATCTACGAGGTTCAGAGTAACTTGATCTCAAGTTTCATGATCAACATCATCAACTTCCTCACTACTTGGTGTAGATGTCTCGTAAACCGGTTTCGCGACAAACTACTTTCAAGTAAAGGAGAAGGTATAATTACCTCATCAAGTTCTACTTTCCTCCCACTCACTTCTTTCGAGAGAAACTCCCTTCTAGAAAGGATCCATTCTTAGCAACAAATGTCTTGCCTTCGGATCTGTGATAGAAGGTGTACCCAACTGTCTCCTTTGGGTATCCTATGAAGACACATTCGATTTGGGTTCGAGCTTATCAGGTTGAAGCTTTTTCACATAAGCATCGATCCCCAAACTTTAAGAAACGACAACTTTGGTTTCTTGCTAAACCATAGTTCATAAGGTGTCGCTCAACGGATTTTGACGGTGTTCTATTCAAGGTGAATGCGGCCGCCTCAAGAGCATAACCCCAAAACGATAGCGGTAAATCTGTAAGAGACATCATAGATCGCACCATATCTAGTAAAGTGCGACACGACGCTCGACACACCATTACGCTGTGGTGTTCCGGTGGCGGAGTTGCTAAACTATTCCGCATTGTTTCAAATGTAGACCAAACTCAGAACTCAAATATTCTCCTCCACGATCGATCGTAGAAATTTAATTTTCTTATTACAATGATTTTCAACTTCACTCAAATTCTTTGAACTTTTCAAATGTTTCAGACTTATGTTTCATTAAGTAGATATACCCATATCTCGCTTAAATCATCTGTGAAGGTGAGAAAATAACGATATCCGCCACGAGCCTCAACATTCATCGGACCACATACATCTCAGATGTATGATTTCCAACAAATCTGTTGCTCTCTCCATAGTACCGAGAACGGGTTCTAGTCATCTTGCCCATGAGGCACGGTTCGCAAGTGCCAAGTGATTCATAATCAAGTGACTCCAAAAGTCCATCAAGATGGAGTTTCTTCATGCGCTTTACACCGATATGACCTAAACGGCAAGTGCCACAAATAAGTTGCACTATCATTATCAACTCTGATCTTTTGGTTTCAACATTATGAATATGTGTATCACTACTATCGAGATTCATCAAAATAGACCACTCTTCAAGGGTGCATGACCATAAAAGATATTACTCATATAAATAGAACAACCATTATTCTCGATTTAAATGAATAACCTTCTCGCATCAAACAAGATCCAGATATAATGTTCATGCTCAACGCAGCACCAAATAACAATTATTTAGGTCTAAAACTAATCCCGAAGGTAGATGTAGAGGTAGCGTACAACCGCGATCACATCGACTTTGGAACCATTTCCCACGCAAGATCGTCACCTCGCCCTTTGCCGTTGTTCGCTAATCCGTAGTCCCTGCTTCGAGTTGCAAATATTAGCAACAGTAACCAAGATCAAATACCCAGTGCTATCATGAGCTCTAGTAAGGTACACATCAATAACATGTATATCACATATACCTTTGTTCACCTTGCCATCCTTCTTATCCGCCAAATACTTGGGGCAGTTCCGCTTCTAGTGACCATCGCTTGCAGAGAAGCACTCGATTTCAGGTTTGGGTCCAGACTTGGGTTTTTTCTCCGAGCAAAGAACTTGCTTGTCTGTTCTTCTTGAAGTTCCTTCTTCTTCCCTTTGCCTTTCTTCTTGAAACTAGTGGTCTTATTGACCATCAACACTTGATGCTCCTTCTGATTTCTACCTCCGCGCCTTTTAGCATTGCGTAAGAGCTCGTGTATAGTCTTTACTAACCCTTGCATATTATAGTTCATCACGAAGCCTTTGTAGCTTGGTGGCGTGATTGAAGAATTACATCAATGACACAATCATCCGGAAGATTAACTCCCGGTTGAGTCAAGTGATTGTAATACCCGGACATTTTGAGTATGTGCTCACCGATGTAACTATTCTCCTCCATCTTGCAGCTATAGAACTTATTAGAGACTTCATATCTCTCAATCCGGGCATTCTGTTGGAATATCAACTTCAACTCTGGAACATCTCATATGCTCCATGACGCTCAAAACGCCGTTGAAGTCCCGGTTCTAAGCCGTAAAGCATGGCACATCGAACTATAGAGTAGTCATCAGCTTTGCTCGCCAGACGCTCTTAACGCCGCCGGTTGCATCAGTTAGAGAGGTCTGCACCTAGCGGTGCATCCAGACGTAACTCTTACGTGCAGCAATGAGGATAATCTCGTTACGGACCCAAATCCGTAATTGCTACCATCATCTTTCAACTTTGCTTTCAAGGAACGCATTAAAATTCAACGGAACAACAAAGACGAGCCATCTATCTACAATCAAACATAGACAAGCAAAATACTATCAGGTACTAAGTTCATGATAAATTTAAGTTCAATTAATCATATTACTAAAGAACTCCCACTTAGACAGACATCTCTCTAGTCATCTAAGTGATCACGTGATCCAAATCAACTAAACCATAACCGATCATCACGTGAGATGGAGTAGTTTTCAATGGTGAACATCTTATGTTGATCATATCTACTATATGATTCACGCCGACCTTTCGGTCTCCGTGTTCCGAGGCCATATCTCGCATATGCTAGGCTCGTCAAGTGTAACCTGAGTATTCTCGTGTGCAAAACTGGCTTGCACCCGTTGTAGATGGACGAGAGCTTATCACACCCGATCATCACGTGGTGTCTCGGCACGATTTAACTTTGGCAACGGTGCATACTCGTGGAGAACACTACTTGATAATTTTAGTGAGAGATCATCTTAAAATGCTACCGTCAATCAAAGCAAGATAAGATGCATAAAGGATAAACATCACATGCAATCAATATAAGTGATATGATATGGCCATCATCATCTTGTGCTTGTGATCTCCATCTCCAAGCACCGTCGTGATCACCATCGCCACCGGCGCGACACCTTGATCTCCATCGTAGCATCGTTGTCGTCACGCCACCTATTGCTTCTACGACTATCGCTACCGTTAGTGATAAAGTAAAGCAATTATGTATGCTTGCATTTCATACAATAAAGCGACAACCATATGGCTCCGCCGATTGCCGATAACTTCGTTACAAAACATGATCATCTCATCCAATAAAATATAGCATCACGCCTTGACCATATCACATCACAACATGCCCTGCAAAAACAAGTTAGACGTCCTCTACTTTGTTGTTGCAAATTTTACGTGGCTGCTACGGGCTTAAGCAAGAACCAATCTCACCCACGCATCAAAACCACAACGATATTTCGTCAAATAGACTCCGCTTTTAACCTTCTCAAGGACCGGGCGAGCCACACTCGGTTCAACTAAAGTGAGAGAGACAGACACCCGCCAGTCACCTTTAAGCAACAAGTGCTCAGAGCGGTGAAACCAATCTCGCAGAAGCGTCACGCGTAATGTCGGTCCGGCCGCTTCATCTCACAATACCGCTGAACCAAAGTATGACATGCTGGTAGGTAGTATGACTTGTATCGCCCACAACTCACTTGTGTTCTACTCGTGCAAAACATCAAACCATAAAAACCTAGGCTCGGATGCCACTGTTGGGGAATGTAGTAATTTCAAAAAATTTCCTACGCACACGCAAGATCATGGTGATGCATAGCAACGAGAGGGGAGAGTATTGTCTACGTACCCTCGTAGACCGAAGCGGAAGCGATCACAACGTAGAGGAAGTAGTCGACGATCTCCTCGCGATCCAACCGATCCTAGCGCCGTTACTCGGCGCCCCGAAGTTCTTGACACACGACAGCTCGATGACGCTCCTCGGGCTCCAATCCAGAGAGCTTCGGGGAGGGAGAGTTCCACAAGACGATGGCGTGGTGACGATCTTGATGTTCTATCGCGCAGGCTTCGCCTAAGCTTTATGCACGATATGACCGAGGTGGAATATGGTGGAGGGGGCACCGACACGGCTAAGGAACGATCCGTAGATCAACTTGTGTGTTCTAGGGTGCCCCCTGCCCCGTGATATAAAGGAGTAAGGGGGTGCGGCCGGCCCTGAGGAGGAGACGCCGGAGGAGTCCTACTCCCACCGGAGTAGGACTCCCCCTTCCTAGTTGGAATAGGATTGGGGAGGAAAGAGGAAGGGGCGCCGCCTCTCCTTGTCCTATTCGGACTAGGGGAGGGGCGCGGCCTGCCCCGCCGGCCCTTCCTCTTCTCCCTCATGGCCCACTAAGGCCCAATAACCCCGGGAGGGTTCAGAACCCGGTGTTCGGTAAAATCCCGATTTCACCAGAACCATTCCAACTCCAAATATAGGCTTCCAATATATCAATCTTTATGTCTCGACCATTTCGAGACTCCTCGTCATGTCCGTGATCACATCCGGACTCAATTTCTTGGTACATCAAAATACATAAACTCATAATATAACCGCCATCGAAACCTTAAGCGTGCGGACCCTACGGTTCGAGAACAATGTAGACATGACCGAGACACGTCTCCGTCAATAACCAATAGCGGATCTGGATGCCCATATTGGCTCCTACATATTCTACGAAGATCTTTATCGGTCGATCCGCATAACAACATACGTTGTTCCCTTTGTCATCGGTATGTTACTTGCCCGAGATTCGATCGTCGGTATCCAATACCTAGTTCAATCTCGTTACCGGCAAGTCCCTTTACTCGTTCCGTAATACATCATCTCACAGCTAACTCATTAGTTGTAATGCTTGCAAGGCTTAAGTGATGTGTATTACCGAGAGGGCCCAGAGATACCTCTCCGACAATCGGAGTGACAAAACCTAATCTCGAAATACGCCAACCCAACATCTGCCTTTGGAGACACCTGTAGTACTCCTTTATAATCACCCGATGCGTTGTGACGTTTGGTAGTACCCAAAGTGTTCCTTCGGTAAACGGGAGTTGCATAATCTCATAGTTATAGGAACATGTATAAGTCATGGATAAAAGCAGTAGCAACATACTAAACGATCGTGTGCTAAGCTAATGGAATGGGTCATGTCAATTAGATCATTCAACTAATGATGTGACCTTGTTAATCAAATAACAACTCTTTGTTCATGGTTAGGAAACATAACCATCTTTGATTAACAAGCTAGTCTAGTAGAGGCATACTAGTGACACTCTGTTTGTCTATGCATTCACACATGTATCATGTTTCTGGTTAATACAATTCTAGCATGAATGATAAACATTTATCATGAAATAAGGAAATAAATAATAACTTTATTATTGCCTCTAGGGCATATTTCCTTCAAACTCACCCTAGCAGTTCATCGCACCAGCTCAAGAACAGCCCCTCACGAGGTTGTTCTCCCTTTGTACTGTTCATCATCAGCCCTGAGGCAATCCACCAAACCACAAACTAGATTAGGGTATTACACCACAATGGTGGCCTGAACCAGTATAAATCTCGTGTCCCTTGTGTGTTCTTCTTTCTAGCTTAGATCCTTGTGAGACTTCGACGTGTGAGCTGGTAGGGGAAAGATCTTCGTGCGCACCCCAGTGTTCGAACCTCAAGGGTCTGCCGAAACCCGAAATCCGACATTTGCGCGCCGGTAGGTGCGCTGAATCCTTCTTCCACCACCTCGCGTTTCGCCACCTCACCGCCTCGATGTCAAGCGCCTAACTGCCAATGCCGATCGGCTGGGCGGCGTGGTTCGCCACGCTGCGTACACCGCCCAGACGACCTCAACATTGCACCTCAGCAGCTCAGACTCGCAGGCGCTGGGCACGGCGGCGCGCGACAAACGCCGCCGCCTCACACACCGCGGCGAAAGCGGTCAGCAAAGAAGAGCTTTGAACCACGCCGCGGACACAGCGCTGCACACCCGACGGGAGCAGGAAACCCCAAGGCCGCGCTTACGGTGGCCCGAGAGCTGCTACGGTGCCGGCTGCTGGAGGGCGGCTGAGACGTGTTGCTGGAGCGAGTAGCCGAGCTCCTGGATGCCGCCGCCTTGGGAGCACCTCCTTTCTGTGCCACCCCAAGTCCAGGGCGGGCTGTATGGTGGCCCCATACGTGCCCATGCAACTCCGAGCGGACTCCAGGCCCTGCTCAACGCCAACCCGGCCGTCAGCACCGGGTGCCAAGTCGCGCCGGACCCATCTCTGGCTGGCGAAGGAGCGCACGCCGCAACCTTCGGCCTCGGCGGGCCATCGCGTCATCACCCTCAAGACAACGCTCCATGCAGGACTGCGTGGCATGTGGGGCACTACGGCGAGAACCACGGGGCGGTGGTCCCAGAAGCTTATGTGCCCCACATGGTGGATCGAGAGTGCGCATTGGAGGAAGACCATTGCTCATTCCTCGGGCCAGGCTGGGGCGAGGAACCACCAGAAGCTGAGCTCTTTCAGGAGCCCCAAGAGGGCCTCGACGGCCGCGCTGGCGGCAGCAACTATCTGGTACCACTAATTCCTCAGGAGCAAGCTTATGCTAACCATGGGTTGCAGGAGGTGCAGGTCGCCGCGGTAGATGGCTGCCCCAATGCTGCAGCCTCTTACCCCTCGGGAGGAGGGCGCCGGGGGCTGCAGGAGAGGGGCCGAGATCCGGGTTCGTCCCCACAGCGCTCGGCACAAGGCGCACTCCGGAGGTAGGCCCTCTGCCGGGGAGGTGCCACAAGGCCTGCCCCCGGCAGAGGACCCGTGGTCGTCGGGGGAACCGCTGGCGACCGCTCTAGCCCATTGGCGTCGTCCTTGGTTTCTGGTCGCCGTCGATGGCGGTAGAGTGCGGCGTAAGGCGGGGCCCTCGTCTGGTGATATGAAGCAAGGCCGGTACCTGTGAAGAAGGCTTAGTGCATGTGAAGCTCGCCGCCCCGTGACACTCTCACGTATTAATGAGTGGGGTTGTACACGCCCCAGAGTCTCCGGAGAGCCGCCCTCGGGCCTCGGGGGCTCCCGCCCACGCCCAGTGGCAGCACTTAGCTCCGCGCTGGTGAGAAGACATTGAAGACTAGACTAGGTGCCGGACACGCCTTTTTGCTTTTTGCCTTTTCCTCTGTTGACAAGTTTCTTTGATTTGAATTTAAGTTGGATCTGAGCTCGAGACTTGCGTGTCTCTAGGGAAGGGGTGATTATCCTCGTTCGAGCAATCTCTCGTGTTCTGTTTCGGCTTTGTGTCCAAGCTAGCGTCAGCTGCCTCCCCTCGCGAGCCCCTCGTGAGCCGGGCCAGGCCGAGCACGTCGACGATCCGGACCGCTGTCGCCGCACCCTCTCCGGAGGTTCTCATCGCAGGATCAATGGGATCACCCAGAAGACACTCAAGGCGTTGCGGCCCCCACAGGCCCGCTCGTGATTCGTCCGGGTCGAAAGGTAAACAGGTCAGCTGACCCATCGCCGTGCCAGTAGCTAAGCTCACACGCAGCGTTACGCTTACAAGGATATTGATCGAAAACTTCTACATGAGGGGCTTCCCCTCCCAAAATGCTCTTACAGTCTTCAGGGCCAAGCCCGAACCTTCTTTACGCAGGGTAAACAGTGGTGGCGAACGATCAATCAGACATGTCGCTCGCAGCGTCATCTAGGGCGCCTCCAGAGGCGTCGCTGGCGTCGCTGGCATCATCACCTTCACCACCAACATCTCCGCCAGCGCCAGGCGCGTCCACCACGCCACCTTCATCGGCAGCCACGATCACGCCGTCATCATCGGATGCGAAGGCCCTGACGAGGGCGTCCATGTTGTCCTCCACCCATTGCGCCAGGTCGCCCCGGATGGCTATGGGCACAGGTGCAATGGCAGAATCAAAATTGAAGTGGGGATCCCTATCCTACAGATAGCTGAAGACACGAGAGAAGGCACGCCCGAGCAAGGCTCGGCTCCTTTCCTCGACGAGCCAACGGGACCTCTCTAAGAGGTTCTCCAGAAGCGTCAGCACGTTAGTGAAATATTGGAGGTTGCCGGCATAGTTGGTCTCGTGCGGCACATCGGCAACGGCCTCGCAAATGTTGCCCAGGGCAGTGTTAGCCCGTTCCTTGAGTGTTCGGATCATGGGGGCGTGTTCATGCTCCAGAACCCGCCTTTGACGGATCTCGTCCTCGTTCTGCCGCGCGATGGCCTCAGCACCATCAATCCTCTGTCGGAGAAGAAGTAGCTCGGCGCGGTAAGAGGCCAGCTCCGCCCGCGCTACACCAAGGGCGGCTGCGGAGGAGTCTGCGCCCCGCGTCACTTCGGCTAGTTTGGCCCTGAGGGCCGCGGTCCTACCCTCAGCTTCGGCCCTGATCAGCTCCAACCTCACCTCGTATTGGCGCTCGAGATCCGAGCAAGCTTCCGCCACATGGCGGTCGACCTCTTCTTGGGCTCGGGCTTCGCGCGTGGCAACGTCATCCTCTGCCTGGGCCACCAGGCGCTCCCTCATCTCCAACCGCTCAAGGTCAAGGTTGCGCTCGGCGGCCTCCAGCGTCAGTGCTTCCTCGCGCTTCTGGAGCTCCGTCTAGTCGATAGAGGCCTCCTTCAGCGACACAAGGGCCGCCTGGCGCAGTTCCACTTGCTCCTCCAGAGAGTGGCTCCAGGCTTGGAGCTCCCACACGCACTCCTCCGCATCCTTGCGCCGTCGATCTGCTTCTCGGGCCTCCTCGACGGCTTAAGAGAAGGCCTCTCGCGAGGCCGCGAGTGATGCTTCAGCCTTCACGTTGTCAAGGTCACGTTGGTGACGAGCAAAGGCGATGGCTACCTTCAGCTTGCGCCTCTCCTCAGCGAGGCGCAAGCCTTCGGCCTCGAGGCACGCATCCTCGCCGGCAAGCTCCGCCCCAATCCGACTCACTGCATCCGCCGCCCCCTGGAGGAATTCTTGGCGAAGGGTGTGGCGCTCGCGAGCACACCTGAGTACGTCTTCTGCGTCACCCTCCGCTACTGGCGAATGTGGAGGGCACTGGGACGCCATGCCCCCTCCCAGGGCAGGGCTGGGGGCTGGTGCCCCAGCAATCGCCGGACGGGCTTTGCCAGGAGCCCGGCCTAACACCAGTCCGTCCCCAGAAGAGGAGCTCAAGACTGACTTCAGCCAATCACCATTCACAATCAGGGAAGGGGCACGGGGCAAGCTGGCCGTGCCCCAGGGGAACTCGTGAAGGGAGGACAGCAGGCGCGCAGGCTCGAGATGCCCAGCGGGACGAGCCACTTCTCTGACTGGCCGAGCGGCAGGGGCACCGCTCGAGCTCGACACGCCAAGGGTCAGCAGCGTGGACAAAGCTTGGGGGGACGGCTCTTTGCCGTCTCCGCAAATTCAGCAGGAAGGGCCTTGAAAGGTCGCGATCAGCCACAAGAACATAGAAATAAAGGAGCAAAGGAAGAAGAGGACTTCCTCGTCCATGGCAAAGTACTTCCTGCACTTCAGCAGGCGGCAAGGGCGATCGTCACCACCCAAGGCCTCCTTCCTCTTGCGGAGGGCCTCGAAATCCACGCGAAACCGACCTAAGCGCTCGGCGCAGGGGTCGGTCTCTGGCATGGAGGAGGCGTCAAGGCGATCAGCACTAAGGGGACCGACCTGAGGAGCGCCACCGGGCACCGCCTCATGAGGAACGACCAGGGCCTCGAGAGCCCCAACCTCGGGAGCCGTAGGCCGCAACTCCTCGCCTGCCACTGCTCCAGGATGGGATTTAGGAGATGCCGCCTCCGGAACTCTGCGCGGCGTCAGCACCTCAACATCATCCCGGTGGTTCTCGTCTCCCCGCTCCATCACCTGAGATAGGACCGCTTCGGGCAACCGGAAGAGCAACCACGACGACATGATTCTCGCGGGGCCCCCTGAGGCCAGCCGGGCGCAGCCCCCACTCGTCGAAGTTGGGCATCTGCTTCACGAAATCGACCCTGCCCGAACAAAGATACAGGAGGGCACCATCATGTCGAAGGCTGCCTGGGGAAGGATCGCCAGTCAGGACCCTAAGCACCGTACTCATTGCTTCAGGCGCCAGGTCCTCCTCCTGGAGCCGCATGCGGTCTTTGTGCCCCGCATAGTCCCACATCCGGCAAGAGTGGTGCTGGAGAGGAGCAATGTGACACTGGAGGAACTCCTTCACCACCTTGGGCGCTGTCACGTTGAGCGCCCTCAAGGTCTCGAAGCGGCGTCAGACGAAGATGAGCCGGGGGCTCACGAGCGCCTCATGACCCCAGCCCGAGCTGGGAACAGCAGGCGAGGTTGGGTGCGAGAGTAGGGGGCTGGGCACCCCAACATCCACATACAGCCACCGCTCTCTGAACTTGGCCTCAGAGGGAGGAAGGCCGAAGTCGATCCCAGAAGCAGCCGTCTCTAGCGCGGCAAGGAAGCTCACTGATAACCCACAAGTATAGGGGATAGTTGTAGCCTCTTTCGATAAGTAAGAGTGTCGAACCCAACGAGGAGCTAAAGGTAGAACAAATACTCTCTCAAGTCCTATAGGCCACTGATACGACTCTACACACGCTTGACGTTCGCTTTACCTAGAACAAGTATGAAACTAGAAGTACTTTGTAGGTGTGATAGGATAGGTTTGTAAGATAATAAAGAACGTGTAAATAAAAGGTAGGGGCTGTTAAGATAAAGAGGCAATAAAGTAAATATAGTGAGTGTGGAAAAGTGGTGGCAGGAGATGTGGAATTGTCCCTAAGCAACTGACTATGTTACTAGACCAGTAATCACTATTGCAATTCTATTTGAGGGAGAGGCATAAGCTAACATACTTTCTCTACTTGGATCATATGCACTTATGATTGGAACTCTAGCAAGCTTCCCCAACAACTAAAGATTCGTTAAGGTAAAACCCAACCATAGCATTAAAGTATCAAGTCCCCTTTATCCCATACACAAACAACCTACTTACTCGGGTTTGTGCTTCTGTCACTCACGCCACCCACCATAAGCAAATCATAAACGCATTGCAACACCCTACAGCGTGAATCCCTCACGCTTGCGCGACACGGAGGGCACCATAGGACAGCACCAATAATAAAACATGCAACTCAAGCCAATCATAGCAATTCATCAATCACCGATAGGACAACGAAAATCTACTCAGACATCATAGGATGGCAACACATCATTGGAAAATAATATGAAGCATAAAGCACCATGTTCAAGTAGAGGGTACAGCGGGATGCGCGAGAGTGGACCGCTGGATATAGATGGGGGAAGGGGATGATGATGTTGGTGAAGATGACGGCGGTGTTGGTGAAGATCGCGGTGGTGATGATGGCCTCCGGTGGCGTTCCGGCGCCACTGGAAGCAAGGAGGAGAGAGATCCCCTTCTTCTTCTACTTCCTTGGCCTTCTCCCCAGATGGGAGAAGGGTTTCCCCTCTGGTCCTTGCCTCCCATGGCGTGGGAGGGGCGAGAGCCCCTCCGAGATTGGATCTATCTCTCTATTTCTGCGTTCTCTGATTCTACCCCTTCACCGTTTCCTTTATACCTGGAGATCCGTAACTCCGATTGGGGTGAATCTTTCGCCCAGATCTTTCTCATAAAATTATCTTTCTTGCGCCAGAAGAAGAGAATCAACCGCCTTACGGGTGGACCACGAGGGCCAGGGCGCGCCTAGGGGGGTAGGGCGCGCCCCCTACCTCGTGACCACCTCGGACACCGTTTCGCATTGATTTTACTTCCCAAAAATCATAAATATTCCAAAAAAATCTCCGTCCATTTTTATCCCGTTTGGACTCCATTTGATATTGGGTTTCGTGAAACAAAAACATGCAATGCGAGAACTGCACCGGCACTCGGATCAATATGTTAGTCCCAAAAATAATATAAAAAGTTGCCAAAAAGTATATGAAAGTTAATAATATTGGCATGGAACAATCAAAAATTATAGATACGACGGATACGTATCACTCACACACCCCGAGCATTGAGTGGGGTCGCTCAGGTGTAAAGAGAAGAAGTGGCGTAGCAGAGCAACGGAAGGAGGAATGCCCACCATTGCCTCGCAAACAAAGGCAAAGACAGCTAGGAGGGTAATGGACTCATGCCCGAGGTGCATCATGTGGATTTGATAATGTGAGAGCACCGGATTGAGGAAAGCAGAGAAAGGGGGAACCAGACCCGCCCACAAGGCGTCGGCGAAGAATCGGACACTACTAGGAAAAGGGCTATAGATAGGATTGATTCTAATGGCGCACCGTGGAAGCAGTGCGCCACTACTATATACTAATGGTGCACCTGTTTCTGATACGCCATTAGTGTGGAAGACACTAATGGCGCACCGTAAACAGGGTGCGCCACTAGTATGAATTATTTTTTTTCCATTTTCCCATACATACTAATGGCGCATCTGGTCCACAATGCGCCATTACTATATATAACTTCTAATGGCGCACCAAGCGTGCAAAGGCGCCATTACTTTAAATTTTGTTTTATTCTTTTTTTGCAAAACTACTAATGGCGCACCGTCTGCCGATGCGCCATTAGTAACCGAGGGTTACTAATGGCGCATCGGCAGACGGTGCGCCATTAGTAACCCGGGACCAACAAGATATTTTGGACAGCCCACACCTACCCACTCACTTTCCCCACTTCATTCCATCCACCTCCTTCTCCAAGCTTTGGCCATCTCCTCCTCCTCACCTCATTTCCACCATAGATTCAACAAAATTAAGTGGTGAAATTACCTTTTTTGATAGGTAAGTAAGGAAAGCTATCTTCATGATATAGATCTACTTTTTTTCTCCCTAGCTCGCTCCAACAACGTGCACATGCAATTTTGTGGCCTAGCTAGATCTATGTGTGTTTGTGGTGTTGCAAGTGTTTGTGGTGTTGCATATATGTTTGTGTTTGAAGGTACCGTATTTGAAATATGCGATAGTTGCCAATATTTTGCGGAATGTTTTGATTCATTTCGCTTCAAGAGAATTTTGGCACTATGCATTCTTTTGGTCCTATTTTTAGGGAAGGTCATGCCAAATTTTTTCTTGGTTCTAACATATCGTTTTGCTCTACCTCATGACGACCATGGTCCGCACGATGTTGAAGGCATCGTGAATAGGTTTTTGAGCTCCATGAAGGCCGTGATGCTTCAAAAGAACAAGACGGAGATAAGATGTCCATGTCGAAGATGCAAGTGAAGAGCCTTATTGCGGACCCGGATTCCGGCAGGTGCGGGACCACCTGCTCTTGCGTGGTTTCATGGATGGCTATCGGTGGCAAGGTGATGAAGATGACTATCAAGTCGCCCATGGCGGGCGGGCAAGAAATGAGGAAGGGCAACAAGACAAGTACCACCGTGGCGAGGGCGGGCGAGAAGACGAAGAATCTCCGTGACATGATCACGACGGTGATGTTGTACACGATCATCATGTAGAAGATGTCGTACATGATGATGAGGAAGATCAAGACGAAGGGCATGATCATGAAGATGAAGATGCCGAGCAGACGACGATGGAGGCTGGGTGCAGGACCCTCATATTGAAGAGCTGCTTCTCAAGCGGACGGATAACGCAAGAGCTGCCGCCGAGAGAAAGCCAAGCTGGATCAGCCTGGAGATAGACGCGTTACTCCATTGTATGAAGGATGCAGCCCGAGGATACCTGCTGAAAGTAACGCCATTGCTCGAGATGAAGGTAAAACACAAAATGACCGACGATGCTTCGACGAGAACATGTCATTACGCACGAACGCCTTCCCAAGGGGAACAAGTGCCCGACCAGTTTCGAGGAGGCGAAGAAAATCGTGTGTCCTCTGGATTTACCGCACGTGAAATACCATGTGTGCATGAACAATTGCATCATTTATCGGGATGAGCACGCGGAGTCTACCATATGTCCGGTGTGCAGCATCACTCGATACAAGAAGAGGAAGAAAGCTCCTCGAAAATCGGTGTGGTACTTTCCGATCACTCCTCGTCTGCAGCGGTATTTCGCGGACCCTAAGGTAGCAAAGCTCCTACGTTGGCACGCGGATAGGGAGGAAAAGAAGCGGGAAGATGACGGAAATGATCCGGAGATAGATAAAAGACAAGATCTTTGAGTCACCCTAAGGATGCGAGCGGTGGCAAGCGTTGAACTTCAAGACCGAATTTGGGAAGGATCCAAGGAACATCGTCTTTGGGCGCGAGCACCGATGGAGTCAATCCGTTTGGCAGCAGAGAAGCACACATAGCACTGGCCTGTGTTTGTGTGGATGTACAACCTTCCCCCTGGTTGTGCATGAAGAGGAAGTACATTCACATGAGTATGCTAATTGAAGGGCGAAACAACCAGGAGCGACATCAATCAGTCTGGGGGCTGTCAAGGAGGAGCTAGACACGCTGTGGAAAACGCCACCAATACGTGGGACGCCGCAGAGAAAGAATATTTCCCTATGAGAGCCGACTTGCTCACGACGGTGCACGACTATCTCGATTCTGAGATATCTCGCAAGGCAGGTAGTCCACGTATTTTCGGATGCGTAAGGTGCATGGATGACACAACGATCGCCGGCTAGATAGAGATCCGGGTCTTGAAAACCGTGTTCATGGGACATCGAAGGTGGCTTCGCGACGATGACCCGTGGAGGAAACGCAAGGATCTGTTCGATGGTGAAACCGAACCCAGAAAACGCCTGTACGAGGAGCGGCGAGGAAATAGACAAGCTGTTGAAAAATTGGAAAGACCGCCCACCGGGAAAGATGCGAAGGCGCCAGCAGCTGCTGAAGGTATGGAAAGCGAGGTCTGTTTTCGGGACTTGCCGTCTTGGAAGATCCACCGTGTGCCTCACAGCCTTGATGTCATGCATATCACGAAGAACGTGTGAGAGTCCGCTTGGTACCCTGCTCAACATGCCGAGAGGACCAAAGATGGGCGAAAGCAAGGGTAGACTTGAAATCAATGGGCATCAGGCAGGAGCTTCACGCTAATGATGATGATGATGATGATGATGATGAGGCAAAGCAGGACACGGAAAGCCGTCGCGAAGGCAAAAAGGCCAAGAAGACCGGAAATGACTACCCTCCCGCGTGCTTCACTCTAAGTCAGGAGGAGATCGAGCAGTTTTTCACCTGCCTCCTAGGAGTAAAACTTCCTTATGGTTACGCGGGGAAGATAAGCAGATACCTAGACCCAGCGAAGCAGAAGTTCAGCGGGATGAAGTCTCACGGTATCACGTCTTGATGACGCAGAATACTTCGGATGCAATCCGTGGGATCATGGACGCGCACGTCCGTGAAACGCTATTTGGCCTATGCAACTTTTTCGACGTCATCTCTCGAAGTCGATTGGCGTGAGGCAACTCGAAGGCTCTGAGAAGAGATCGTGGTGATACTATGCGAGCTTGAGATGTACTTCCGCCCGCATTCTTCGACGTTATGGTGCATCTGCTGGTCCATATAGTGGAGGATATCATCCAACTCGGGCCGCGTTCTCGCACAAAGATGATGCCGTTCGAAAGGATGAATGGTGTCATCAAAGGTTACGTTCGCAACATGTCACGCCCGGAGGAAGCATAGCCGGGGCTTTTCGATCAAGAGTGCATCTCCTACTACACGAAGTTATCTAGGCATCGAGAACCCGTTGGTCGCCCGTCAGCAGCACCTCGGCAAGCTCGCTGGATGGGGTCACCATGAGGGTCGCCGCGAAATGCATGTCGACTTCGAGGGTCGACTCGCCGACTTTGAAAGAGCAAACGTAGTCGCGCTTACAACACATAGGCGTGGTCGATCCTTGGGTGGTAGAGCACAAAACCTTTATTAAGAAGGCGTACAATGACCGAGGCCAGCAGAGGACGGGACGGAGATATACTCAAAGAGCACAACTCATGTTTCACGCGTTGGTTCAAGCGAAGCTTCGTCGTACCCTTTACATGAGGATTCTTCCGTGGAAGAACAACTCATATTCGCCTTGTCACGAGCGTCGAGCACAACGATGACCTATGAGCGCGACGATATCAACGGCTACACATTCTACACCGAGGACAAGGACATGAAGAGCGATGGTTATCGAACTCCGGTAACGATGGAATCCTACACCGTAACGACAAGGACAGATACTACGGAAGGATCGAGGAGATCTGGGAGCTGAGCTACTGTTGGAGAGAAGGTCCCGATGTTCCGTGTCGATGGGCCAAAACGTCATAAAGAAGACCGGTATTTCACCACCATGGTTATACGAAGCCAAATCCAAGACCTGGTGCAAGCGTCACCGCGAAAAATGAGCCATGGGTGCGGCTTCCCAAGTGGACCAATGCTTCTTCATTACCGACCCGCCAAAGCCCGGTCGTGTTGTCGTGAGGAGAGGCAAAAGGAAGATCATCGGAATGGATGGAGTAGCCAATGAGCAAGACTTCGACAAGCACGGCGACCGAAGATCGAACATGGCGGCGACGATGAAGTAGCAAACACACACCACAAGAAGAAGCAGGACCACCCTACCTAAAGAACGTCCGTTCCACAGAAGAACTCCGTTTGCGAAAAAGAAGGGCAAGAAGATTGTGAACAGATAGCTAGCTAAGACCGATTGTATTTAAATCGTAGTCTTCATTTCTCGATTGTATTTCATGGGCACTTTTTGATATCATGAATATTTTTAAATTTCATGGGCATTTTTTTGAATTCATGAGGACACTTGATCTCGATTCCCCCTCCATCTCGATCTCGATCTGTCACACCCTAGCTAGTTCATGCATTAGAGTGTTGCATCATGTTTATTTCATTCAACAGAAACCTGAAATGGGATTGCCAGAACCCCCAGCCCCCTCTGAAACAAACTAGGGTTTACTAAAAATATTTTCGATGAACCTGAAATGCCCTTCTAAAATGTCCATCATTTTTGTCTTGGTTCAGAACCTCTGCCAAAAGTGGTGCACAATTTCCTAGGTCATCCTAAGGTCTTTGAATTAAATCATAATTATTTGAATTTGGGCATTTAAAATTTATAAAATATTTCAAATGTCCAAATATTCCCAATCTAAAATGTTTCATGTTGGAAATATTCCAACAATGGACCAGGAGTAGTTTGGTGAATTTTAGAACCTTTTAGGTATTTTAATTAATTCAACAAAGTTGCAGAAGAAATAGAAAAAGAAAACAGAAAAGAACTTACCTGGCGTCACCCCGGCCCACCAGCCAGCCCACGACCAGGAGTAGTTTGGTGAATTTTAGAACCTTTTAGGTATTTTAACTAATTCAACAAAGTTGCAGAAGAAATAGAAAAAGAAAACAGAAAAGAACTTACAGGCGTCAAGGCCACCCCCCACCCAGCCCACTGGCAGCCGGCCAGTGGCGCCAATGCCAGCTGCTTGCTTTCGACCAGCAGCAGGCAAGGTGCTCGGCAAAGCACCGCATGGGTGCCACGCACACCTTTCGCCGCCTCGCCGCTTCCTAAATCACGCCACGACGGGGATCACTCCCCCTCTCTCCCCTGAACCCCAGACGCCCCTCTCCTCTCCAGCTCGTCTCCCTCGCGCCCCCACGCCATGGCCGACGCCACCGCCGCCGCTCCTCCGTCGTAACCACGCTCCCCGCCGTCCGTGCGTCGTCTCGTCGTGTCCAGGAGCTCTGCCGCCGTCCACTTCATCGAGCTAGCTGAGCCCCGTGTGCTCGCAAGGCCCGAGTCCACCGCACCAACCTCGCCCGAGTCCGCCGTCGCCGGAGATCCCCTTCAACGCCGTCGCCGCCTCAGCTCGTCCCCGACCCCGCCGGTGGCCTCTACGAGCGCTCCGTGAGCTCAGCTACCCCTCCTACCTTCTCTCTCTCGCTCCCGAGCCGTGTAGCCACCGCACGAAGATCACCCGCACGCACCGCCGCGGACCTCGTCGCCGACGTGCTCCCGGCCATCCTCCGGCCACCTCACCGTGTCCATCGCGCTCACCACGTCGCGTTGGAGCTAACCGTGCACTCCCCGCACCTCACCGCACACCCCAGCCCGAGTTCGCTCTCACCCGAACTCCGGTGGCATAAAGTCGCCGCCGGCGTAACTCCGCCACCCGACCCCAACGGACTCCACCAATAGCTGCGGCTCGTCCTCAGCTTCACTCCGGTGGCCTCCGCGACCCATTTGGTGGCCGGAACAGCCAAAACCACTTTCGCCGCCGCGTCGGGCTCGCCAGCGGCTAAACGCCGGCAGGGTTTGACCCTGACTTTGACCACGGGTGGGCCCAGGTTGACCCCCCTGGGTCTATGACATGTGGGCCCCCTCCTGCTAACTAAATCAATTTAGTTAAAACCTAATTTAATTAGTTTAATTACCCACTGACATGCGGGACCCACTGGTCAGTTTGACCTGACCGGCCCATTAACCACTGACGTCATCATGACATAGTCTCGACGATAATTTAATTCTTTGGAATTATTTTTACGGAAATTCGAAAATGTTTCAAACTTCAAAAATTCATAGAAATTAATCAGTAACTCCAAATGAAACAAATTATATATGAAAAATGATCAGAAAAATCCAACCTATCCATCTGTACTGGTTTCATGCATGTTTAAGCAAGCTAACCTACTGTTTATGGCAGAACAAGTTAAAGCACCTAAATGATCATATATGGGTTTGGAAATTGCATCTTTGGTTCAAAATGCTTCAAACCCATCTGGTCTTAGTTGCATTAGCCCAACACACTCATATATGCCATGTCTCATGCATGCATCATATTGTTGCATATTGTTTGGTAATGCTTGTGTATCGGTGTTCTCTCGGCGGGTTCGCCCCGAGGAGTACCGTGATAACCCGATGAAGAGCAATACCGTGCACCGACCCGTCGAGCAAGCAACCAACCATTTGATCATATCGATAAAATCCCATGTTCTTGCTCCTGCTCTCGTTCATTGCATTAAGACAACGCGATTCAAAGCTGCTGTGTGCTGCGGTAGTTGAACCCATTTCCTCTGCATGACTGTCATTGCCACAATAACTAGATGAAACCCACTAGCATGTGTAGGAGTTGATTGAGCCATATGATTGTGTTGTTCCTACCTTGCCATGCCCGCTATGCTTAGAGTCGTGTGCAGTGCGGTTCATCCGGGTGATGGCTAGAGTGAAATGATCGAGTCAGTACGAGAGTAAGGTGTTGAACACGATTTGGTAAAGGTATCGATGAAAGGCCATGTAGGAGTACATGGTGGGTTGTTTCATTGAGGCCGTCCTTAAGCACTGAGATCTGTATGTGTGATTTAAGATTCAGCTACTACCATGCATTGGGCCCGAAACCAATGGACCCTCTCGCTTCTTATTCACCCTAGTCTTACGTCCGGGAGTTGCAAGTAGTTTACGGTGTTTGTAGCCTCTTTGGAGGTCGTGGACAGCGCTGACCGTAGGGGTGGGCTGTGATGCACGATGTAGGTACGTGGCACGGTGTACCGGATGCCCGTTTGGTATCTCGGGAACCCTGTTCACATCGTTTGGGGCTGTGAGCGAAACTTCGGCCGGAACTCCTCATAGATGGAATCCAAATAGGCGATAAACTGGACTAGAGACGAGGTGTCTAGGTAGGTCGTGGCCGACACCCACGTTGGGCTTCCGCTTGAAGGTTGCCGAGTACATGTCGTATGCGGCGATAAGTGGTGAGCGTGTATGAAGAAGTACACCCTGCGCAGGTTAACATCATCTATTGAATAGCCGCGTCCACGGTAAAGGACTACTTGGTTGCCTATACGGTCCATAGACAAGTAAATGGATACTACTAAAAGCCTCAAGATAGCGTGAGTGCCGAGGATGGCTCTTAGTAGGAAGGCGGAGGTGGATCCTCGGTGGTGTATTGAGGTGATGAGTAGTGGACTCGAGTCATAAAACTATTTCAAGTTGGTGTCTCGAGGATAGCTTAGCCATGAGTCAAAGCTGGCTTGCTGCAATAACCCCACAAACCCTTCTTGATAATATGCATGTATGTAGGATCTGATGTAAGTCTTGCTGAGTACCTTTGTACTCATGTTGCTTTAATTCACATTTTTCAGAAGATGCCACAAACCCTTCCGATGGGTTCTTCGTAGACGTTGACATCGATGAGTAGACTAAGGCCCAGGTGGTGATCCTGAGCAAGTGAAGGACCGTGTAGTATAGCTAGGCTTACCAAGCCTCTTTTATTTTACTAGTTGTCTGTACTCGGACAAAACACTTCATTGTTGGCTTGTATGCTTGTATGACTTGTATGAGGGTCGTGTGACCCGTACTTGTGTGTATGCTATGAATGGCTCTCTGAGCCTTTAAATAAAGTACTTGTGTTGTAGAGTCATGTTGTGATGCCTTGTTGTATTTGCACATATCGAGCATATTGTGTGTATGATTGAAATGCTTGGTATGTGTGGGATCGACTATCTAGTTGTTTATCTTTAGTAGCCTCTCTTACGGAAATGTCTCCTAGTGTCTCCTTTGAGCCTTGGTAGCTTGCTCTTGCTCCGGAACACTTAGGCTGGCGGCATGTGTCCTTCTTTGTTCTGTATGCGTCCCTACGGGAAATGTCACGCATTGAGTACGGAGTCTGTTAGCCGCTTACTGCCCGGTTTATCGAGTCTGCTAGCCCAAATGCTACAGCCGGAACTTACTTGCGATGACCGACACGTTCGATTTGGGTCATGGATGCTGTCCTCGTAAGTCATGCCACTTTGGGTTTACGACTAGTCATGTCGGCCGGGCTCCTTCTCATATGGATGCTAGCGACACTATCATATCGTGTGCCAAAAGGCTAAGCGGTCCCGAGCTAAGGTAAGGCGACACCGTTGGGTTACCGTGCGTGAGGCCGCAAAGTGATATGATGTGTTCTGAGCTAGATCGATGTGACATTGAGTCGGGTCTGACAGCGTTGGCATCGAGCGGACTGCTGTAGGTTCTCCAAGCCAAACTGGTCGATGTTGAGTCTAGAAATGCTTTAGTTATATGTAGGGGAATTGATTGTGGGATGGTACGTAAGGCTCTTTTTACTCCTTTATCTCATGGCATTCTGATCTGAGTCAGTCCATTCTTCCACCGGGGTTTAAGGAATAGGATCTCTTCTCTCTATTAGGTTCACGTGTTACTAATCAGTAGTACCTTATAAGTTGATGGTTACAAGCCTGGTTCAGTTTTACTATCCTGTTATGTTACCAAATTGGACCCAGAACCTTGATATGATATTGTTGAGTGGCTATGCAATTCTTTGTATAATGTCTCAATTCCTTTTGAGCATTTCTGATCGTTATCTGTCCAAATTCGCTAGAAATTCTAATATCTTTGCATTGTGGTTATGCTTCCGGATGGCCACTCGTGACCAAAATCAAGTGGTTTGTCCGACGGATGCATTGGTGTGACCGGTCATACAGCCATGCTAGTTAGGGTTATGATCAAGCGGGTTACCGTTGGTACCCGAATACACGATTGAAGAGCGAGATCGAGACTTTAACCAAAGCCAGTATCTCTGCACTGTCAGGATATTTCCCTCTTATCCTGGTTCCACCGAGGCCCTTCACAGCTCCTATGGGCTTGGTGTTACTATTGATATGGCGGTGCAAGATGCTGCATATTCTATGATGACCATTATGCGAGTCAGGACTGGCCTGCTTCGCAACACCGACTTCCGGTATATGCCCGGTCCACTTCCTGGAGCGTTTGGTTATCTCCGGGCTATCTATGCTGATTCCAGTCAGGAGGACTCACTAACCCGCACCACTGCCGAGTTGCTCGAGGACAAGGACCGAGAGAGTCGGGCCTTGAGGATGGAGCTCTTCAACGCCCGTGCCGATCATTGGGCCACTTCGACTCGTTTCGCACCGGCTGTGCAAGTTGGTTATATGGATATGAGAGACCTGTATCCTGTTAGAACTGCTCTGTCGGACATGATGGATTGGCGTGATGTGGGGGGCATCACCCCACCTCGTGGTCCCCGCAGGCCACCGTTTGTTGGTCCAAGACCTCACCCATGCCCTTATGGTCCACAGGCTCCTCAGGACCGTCTGTTCCCGGACGACCACGTTGAACTTCCAGGCTACGGAGGAGACTTCTATGAGAACTACTACGGAGACGTCTGAGTTAGTAGTAGTCCCACTAGTATTGTAATAGTTGTATCTCCACCGTCCTACGTGACTCGTGGCATATGACTTAGTGTGTACTAATCCCGGAGGTGTAAGAAAAATAATGTATAGGAGCTTGGTATGCCTCCGATGAGATGTAATCCTCCTTTTTCACCGTAGTAGTACTTTGTTTGGTCTTGTACTAAACCTTGTATGGTGTGTATGACGATGGAATAAAGAAGCAGTTTCTGTATCTACCATGTCATACGGATGATCATCTTGCATTCCAAGTTATCCATTACATTCTACATTTCTATGTCAGAATCTTGCCATCCTGGACTAAACCCTTGTCTTGTTTTTCCTAGGATGGTTAACACCCGCAATAACCCTGCTCCGCCAGAGCAGGCCGAAGGCAGCAGAGTTGGAGAAGCAAACCTGCCTCACCCTCCTTCTCGGCGAAGTTATCTTTGAGGCGAGAGAAACAAGCGGGAGACCAATCGTTTGTTGGGCGTATCGAGCAGAACACAGCCCATCATCGAGAAATAACTTGGTGTCGCTCGGTGACTTCATCAAGTTACACCCACCTACCTTCCACCACTCCGTCGAGCCTCTCGACGCCGATGATGGCAACCAAAGCATTACCCACAAGCTGCGTTACTGCCTTTGGTAGCTGAGGTGACAAGGTCGCCTTTGCTGCATATCATCTTGAAGGCCCCTTGATCTCGGTGGGAGAACTATATGGCTATCGCCCGATTGGCCATGTCACTACTTGGGCAGAATTCAGCGAGGCTTTTCGCGAACACCACATTCGGAGGGTCTCATGGATCGTAGCGTGAGGAGTTCTGCAGTTTCACCCAAGGTCGTCTCTCCGTGGACGCCACTGCGAGTGTTCGGTAATCTCGCACGCTATGCAATCAAGAGGTCTCCGGCGACGCCAAGAAAGCAGGCAAGGCTCCGCAAGGGACTTAGCCCGAACCGCCGAGATCTCCGTCGCATGAGTGCACCTCTTTCGAAGCTTGTTAACAAAGCCATCGGCGCTGAAACTGGTCGGTCGATTTGAAGCAACACGCAAGCATGGCGTGACATGGGTTCCTCATCCGTCTTTGGACCACGAAGCGCCCGTGTGTGGGTGCCTAATACTGCCTCGCCACCCAGATTCACACCGAGGCCATCCTTTCAGCGCCTCGCCCGAAAGAAGTATGCACCAGCTAAGCCCTATGGTGGGCCAACCAACAATGCTCCTCTGCGCCAGCCCGTGACATGCTTCAAATGTGGTGAATCAGGCCACTACATGCGCGATTGTCCTCGCACCAACCCCAACCAGCCTGCAAAAGCTATTGGCCGTGGCAAGCCAGCAGAAAGGTGTTCTATGCCTGCCGCCACCACCGCCGTGGCCATGTTAATTGTGTCTCAGCTGAAGAGGCCCAAGAGGATCCCAACGTCGTGCTCGGTACGCTTCTTGTTAATTGCCACCCGGCATCTGTTCTTTTCGATACTGGAGCATCTCATTCATTCATATCCGAAAGCTATGCTCGCTTGCACCACACCGCATTCAGTGATATGCCCACCTCCATGGTAATTCAAACCCCGGGATCCAAATGGCAAACTTCTAGAGTAAGCCATGGAAATGAAATTCAGGTCGACAGACTTGTTTTCCTTGCATCGTTGATAGCTCTCAAATCTTCAGATATAAATATCATCTTGGGTATGGACTGGATGTCAGCCCATCATGCCAAGATTGATTGTTTCTCTAGGACTGTTCAACTTACGCACCCCTCGGGAAAGATAGTCAATGTCTTGACCCGAATATCCAAGCGCCAACTATGTTCTCTTAATGCCAGTCCATTGCCAGACCTCGAAGACGTTCCGGTAGTCCGTGACTTTCCGGATGTCTTTCCAGAAGAATTGCCAGGTGTTCCACCGCGGAGATGTTGAATTCGTGATAGACCTCATACCAGGAACTGTCCCAATTTCTAGAAGACCCTATAAGATGGCACCCCTAGAACTAGCCGAACTTAAGAAACAACTCGATGAGTCCTTGAAGAAGGGTTTCATCCGTCCTAGTTCATCTCCTTGGGCTTGCCCCGTCCTCTTCGTCAAGAAGAAGGATGGTACGGACCGGATGGTTGTAGATTATCGACCCGTCAACTTGGTCACAATTAAGAACAAGTATCCGCTCCCCAGGATCAACGATCTGTATGATCAGCTCACAGGATCCTCAGTCTTCTCTAAGATGGATTTGAGGTTAGGCTACCATCAAATCAAAATCCAAAACGGGGACATTCCTAAGACGGCCTTTGTTACTCGTTACGGCCAATACGAGTACACCGTCATGTCCTTCGGTCTAACCAACGCCCCAGCCACCTTCTCCCGGTTAATGAACTCAATCTTCATGGAGTATTTGGATAAATTCGTCGTGGTTTACCTCGATGATATACTCATCTACTCTAAGAACGAGGAAGAACATGCCGAACATCTAAGGCTAGTGTTGATGAAACTTCGAGAGCATCGCCTTTATGCCAAGTTTTCTAAATGCGAATTTTGGCTGCCAGAAGTGACCTATCTAGGACATGTAATTTCTAGTAAAGGTATTGCTGTCAACCCCGAGCAAGTTCAAGCCGTCCTAAATTGGACTCCACCTGAATCGGTCAAGCAAGTTCGGAGCTTCCTTGGCTTAGCGAGCTATTGTCGCCGCTTTGTCGAGAACTTCTCCAAAGTTGCTAAACCTCTAACTGAACTCCTCAAGAAGGATAAAAAGTTCGAGTGGACTCCACAATGTGAGCACAGTTTCGAGGCGAAAAGGCGTTTAACTTCGCTCCGTCTGGTTCCACCAGATTTCTCTAAGGACTTTGTTATCTATTGCGACGCCTCGCGACAAGGGCTAGGCTGTATTCTCATGCAAGATCGACACGTAATTGCTTATGCTTCACGGCAATTACACCCACATGAGGAAAACTACCCAACTCATGATCTAGAGCTTGCAGCTGTAGTCCATGCACTCAAAACCTGGCGACATTACCTTCTTGGTAATCGTTGCGAAATCTTCACCGATTACCAAAGTCTGAAGTACATATTCACCCAACCAGATTTGAATCTCGAGGCAAAGGCGTTGGGTTGAGTTGATCACAGATTTCGACTTAGGAATAACTTATACCCGGGAAAAGCCAGCGTCATGGCTGATCGTTAAGTCGTAAATCTTATTGCAACAACCTGATGTTGCAACAAAGTCAACCACTTCTCCACGAGGAATTTCGGAAGCTTAACCTTCACATTGTTCCTCGAGGGTTCCTTTCCACCTTGGTGGCGAAACCTTCCCTTACAGATCAGATCATCAAAGCCCAAAAGGTAGACCCGGGAATTTCCCGCATCAAAAGAAACATCAAGAAAGGAGTTGCGGATTGTTTCTCCATTGATGATCAAGGAGTCGTATACTTCGGAAACCGCCTAGTGGTTCCTAAGGTACGAAACCTGCGGCGATTGATCCTTAAAGAAGCTCATGAATCTCCTCTCACCATTCATCCCGGTAGCACTAAAATGTATCGGGACCTCGCCGAGGTTCGGTGGACTAGGATGAAGAGACATTGCTCAATTTGTTGCTAAGCGTGATGTCGCCGTCGTGTAAAAGCGAGCATCAACGGCCTCTTGGCACCCTTCAACCCTTAGCTATTCACGAATGGAAATGGGATAAAATTAGTATGGATTTCATCTTTGGTTTTCCGGGACCAAGAGAGGAATAATGCTATCTTTATCGATTATCGACCGCCTCTCCAAAGTAGCCGCTACAGCCCGGTTTATCGAGTCCTGCTAGCCCGATGCTACAGCCGGAACTTACTTGCGATGACCCGACACGTTCGATCTTTGGGTCATGGATGCTGTCCCTCGTAAGTCTGTGCCACTTTGGGTTTACGACTAGTCATGTCAGCCGGGCTCCTTCTCATATGGATGCTAGCGACACTATCATATCGTGTGCCAAAAGGCATAAACGGTCCCGGGCTAAGGTAAGGCGACACCCGTTGGGTTACCGTGCGTGAGGCCGCAAAGTGATATGATGTGTTACAGGCTAGATCGATGTGACATTGAGTCGGGGTCCTGACACGATCCCCCTCCATCTCGATCGCACCGCACCCTCCCCGCTTAGCTCCACCCATCGCAACCTCCCCGCTCCACCGGAGCACCCGGCCCCAAGACCAAGCACTTTTGAACATATTTTTTAAATTTTTTTACTATTTTTATAAAAAATATTACTGTTATAATTTAAACAAGTTTGAACATATTTAAACACAAATAAATATAAAAACAGCATTTAAAATGCATAAAAATATTATGTTATGATTTAAACAAGTTTGAACATATTTAAACACAAATAAATATAAAAACACCATTTAAAATGCATAAAAATATTGGGGATCCTAGGAATCGAACCCAGACCTCTGGTGTGTGTGTGTGCGTCTTGACCAATCGGGCTAGTGGGTGGGTTACATTGTAGATAGGGTTGGGCTGTAGATATGGCAATGGGCTAGATTAAAACAACATTCTAATGGCGCACGAGGGGTGGTGCGCCATTAGAACAATCGTACTTTATGGCGACCGGCGTGTGGTGCGCCATTAAGCTTCCTCCACCTATTCCCCTCGGCCTCTCTCCTCCCTCGCCAGATCCCCCGACAGCAGACTATCGGCCTCTCGCGTCGTCGCCCAGCATCGTCGCCCCGCCGTCGCCCGCCCGCGCCGAGGAAGAGAGGAGACGACCCCCCTCTCCTGCGCCCGCGCCCTCGCCGTCCCCTCCGCCCGCGCCAGCAGCCCAGGCCAGCGTCGTCGCCGTCCCTCGAGCCCGCGCCCGCCGCTGCCCTCCCCCCCGGCCGCGCCACGCCGCCGTCCCCTCCGCCCGCCCGCTCCCAAGGCTCGCCGTCCCCTCCGCCCAAGCGCCCGTGCCCTCAACGTCCTCCGCCCAAGCCGAGACGCAGAGACAGTGAGTGGAGGAGCTTCAACGCCAGCGTCTTCCTCCATTCCTCCATCCCTCCCCGGTGATTCCTCCTTCTCCTCCACCCCTCACCGCAAACCCTAGGGCCATGGCTGTTAACTGTTTTAGACAGTTTGATTAACTATTTTAGACAATTTCATTTAAGCTTTTTGCGTTTCTGAAGAGGTTCACCTATAGTTTCAAAAATTCAGTCCTTTGGATATATGCAATAATTTAAAAGAGCAAGTGATGTAGAGCAAAAATTCAGCAAATGATGTATAGTTTCAAAAATTGATGAAACTGAACCTACCTATTGCTTCTTGTAGCAAAGGCGGCAATGCAAGCAAGATCATGCTTGGCTTAGCCAAATTCATGTTACTGAATTTTTTTCAACACGATAAAATTGTCATGCTAGTAAATGTTATAGAAATGCAAGGGAACATAGAAATACTAGGGCACACAACATTTAGAGTACTCAAATTCAGTTCTGAAATTTTTGTTAGATAGTGGCTACACTAATCTAGAGTAGTATCCCAATCGATGGAGTACTCGATTTAAAACTCCTAATCTAGACTAATATCCTAAAATCATTCCTGGAATTGCTGGAGTATAAATCATTAATCATTGATCATTGATGTTTGAGTATAAATCATGAAGAGCAATATCTCGCTTATTTGTTAGATAGTGGCCTATTAACTTGCTTGATTAAACACAACTCACTTTGGATTACTCCAACAGACAAGTGCCTTTGAACAGATCGAAAGACCTAGCCAAATATCGCTTATTTTCTCCTTGATACGTAAGATGTGCCTTGCATGATTTTTGTGACATGCCGATTATTCTTGATGGCCTCTTTCTATAGATGCTGCATATGTAGAGTGTAATGAGATCTTAGTGTCATTTATGACACATATTAGATAGTGTGCAGCTTTGTCATTTATGACACATATTAGACGATGTGCAGCTTACGGATGTATTGAAAGAAATCATTTCTTTATTTTTGTTAAGTGGAGAGAACAAAATCATTTATCTGGTTTTATTATTTCGCATACCCACTTGGAACTGCAATTTCATTTATGTTGTTATAAGTTTGTTCTTTGTCGGCATGAGTTAACTTGCTGTCATTTATCGAAATTCAGAATGTCTTTGGACTATATGTTCATTGGTACTACTTGTGATCTTCTTCTTTGTACTACTTGGAAATTTTGTCAACTTGTGATCTTCTTCTTTGTACCTCGAGAGGCCCTTGAGTTTGCGGAATGTCGATTAACTTTCGCTCGCAAATTCAGGTACTCCATATGTCCTATTTTCAGCAAAGGTCATGCTGAATTTTCCGTGAATTTTAGCATGACTTTGCTAAAAATAGGACATATGGGGTACTGCGACTAATGCATGGGCGGGCTATCTTAGTACTTAGTTAAGTAGGATCAATCGCCTCGCCATTCTTGCTGCATTAAATCATAGGTGGCAATAGAGCCAAGTGATTAGGCCCAACTTAGAATTATCCTTAGCATCGATAAACCCTAGATGATAAACCCAACATAGGTGGCAATAGAGCCAAGTGATTAGGCCCAACCTAGGGTGCCTCGGCATCGATAAACCCTAAATGATGAAAACTTAACTTGGCGCCCGGATGCCTCGGTGTCGATGAGAACCTAAATGATGAAAGCTTAGGCTTTTAGGGTGCCTCGGTGTCGACAAACCCTAAATCATGAGACCATGATCTTGTTTCTTGACAATAACCATCTTTTTGACCAAACTTTTTTCCTATTTAGAGAGAAACATGGCCCACAACGATGAGGCCGGTGGTTCGGGCGGCAAGCAATTCTAGGAGCTGTCCCAAGAGATGGAGGAATAACCTCACCGCTATGATGACGCCGCGGAAGACACCGATCCTGATTACACAACCCCTAGTGGCGTCGGGGATGACACCACTGATGGTGCCGCCGAGGATGCCACCACTGATGATGGCGGCGCACACACAGATGGTGGCGGCGCACACACAGATGGCAGCCAACCGAAGAAGCAAAGGAAGGACCGGCGCCCGAATGCGCTCCGCACCGTCAAGGAGGAATTCACTCAAGTGGACTCCGACGGGAATCCAACGGAGCCCAAACATATAGTCAAGGGGTACGCGGTTCAGCTCGGGTGCATTCTCCAGAACACCGTCTCGATCAACACCGAGAACCTTAGGCATAAGGACCGAGGGAATTTGCGCAACCTCCTCTTCATGAAGCTGCACGAACGATACAAGTTCCCCGCCGAATTTGAAAACACACGCCTCTCAGGGAATAGAGTGAACAATGCCGCCCTCACGAAGATGAGCACGGCCCTGTCTACTTGGAGAAGTGCGGTGAAGAGAATGATTGATAAAGGTGATAGTTATGACAAAATCAAGGCGAAATATCATTTGATGAGCGAAGATGAGTACAAGGAGTTCAAGATCAAGTGCCAGAGCCCCGCAAGCTCCGAATCAAGTCGATGGGGAAAGAAATGCGGAGTTGAACTTAGGGGAACACAAACTCGGTCCCAGCGGTTATAGAGTGGCGGAGCCTATATGGGACAAGGAGGACGCGGAACATGCCGAGCAAGGCCTACCGCCCCGCTTCGAGAAATACAGCGGTGACAAGCAGACCGGGAACTATGTCGGGGCCCGGTACAAGGAGGACCCGATAACAAAGGAGCTTACCACGGATCCGAAGACCGGGCGCTTGAGCTTGTTCGTAAGGAATACACCCCCGTAATTAGCTCCATATGGTTGCACTCTAATTAATCCCCAATATTTCTAAATGGCTCATGTTCCTTTCGCAGGACAATGAAAGCAGTAGCGCGGGGTCGTCTAAGAGCTCCCCTTTCGACACCCCTTTAAATAGGGCGTTGAACGTAATGAAAAAGAAGGATAAGCTCGATAAGCCGACGTCAGCTGGTCGTGTGGCCGGCAAAGGCTTGTCCACAAAATGGGGGTCATACTATACCGCTGGTGTGCGGAAGGAGAAAAAGGCCAGCTCGGAAAGCCAGACGCGCGAGGTTGAAGCACTCAAGGCACAAGTGGCGCGGATTCCGGAGCTTGTCCAAGAGCAAGTGGAACAACAGCTGGGAACGAAGCTCAACGCCATGGTGCCTACGTTGATTCATGGGCTGATGACGTGGATTGCGGGCGGCCAAAAGGGGCCTCCCCCGGTTCCCAGCTTCAGGGCAAGCAACTTCGCCTGGGCGGCGGCGGCACCATTGGTGTCTCCGCGGCGGCGCCATTGGTGTCTCCGCGGCGGCGCCATTGGTGTCTCCGGCGGCGGCGCCATTGGTGTCTCCGGAGGAGGCGGTATTCGTGTCTCCGGCACCGGCACGGGTATTGGATCTTAATGCACCCGGGTGTACGCCGACCGACACCTCGCCAAAGAAGCGCCCCTCCGTCGATTACGCCCGCCGTTGGCGGTGCCTCGACATTAGCCGAGCTCGACGGCATCACGGTAACTAAGCCTCTCGGCCGATGACTTCATCTCCTTGCCTTTGGTCGGGCATCCTCGACGCCCTATACATGTTTTCGCGAGGCACCGCCGACGTTCCTTGCACTCTTCGCGCCGTGGGCGCCGAGTTGGTCGATGTCGCCAAAGGCGAATCGTTCAACCGGCAACCCCATGTTCCACGGTAATCCGATGCCAACCACAATGTATAGGGTTGAAGTGGTCCGGTGCTGCCGAGCTGCGACGAGCTGTTACCTCGATTCGACCAGCGGGCCAACAAAGAAGATGAGATGACCCTCGGCACTGCGTAAAGCGGCCCTGCTATGGTCAAGAGCGATTCGATGGGGGCGGGGACACCACCCCACGACAAGACCGCCGGTCGTGCGGCACCAAGCCATGGCAAGAACACAGAACGCTACGGACCTGCGGACATCCCTATGGCACAGATCCGGACAGCCCTATGGCACAGGATCCGGACGGCGACGACAACGACGACGGTACATTTACCAAAGTTGACAAGTACTTTGCCGAACATGGGTACGCTGACGAGTTCTACGGGCCTCTTTCTCAAGAACCCAGCCAAGACCACCGCGATCTAGCTGGTACGACGGAGAAATCCAATTGCAACAAGCGTCATCTGGCGTTCAGTTCTCAGGACACGCCTCCAGCTCCCGTCTTCACCGAGCCTTAGATAGCTGAGGCGCAAAATATTATCAGCCCCAACACGCTGAAGAAGGCGGTGCGTGAGCGAACTCGGTCCCATTACGGAGATCAAGAAGAAGGGCGGAAACGAAAGACTAACAAGGGCGCCGGTGCGAGCCAGCCGGCACCGAGTTCGATCCGTGCTCAGGACGGGCCACCTTCACCTAAGGATATCTCGAGGAGGGTGCATGTGGCGGGTAGGGCGATGCTACGCCAAATATGTTGAATGCTGCAACCGGTGCTATGTGGAGTCTACGGCGGTGTTCGATTTTGGAGAAGCGGCGTCTCGAGAGAAGGATGTGGCATACCGGTTTTCGTGGCCAAGGTGCCGAGAGCAAGGGCTTTGTGGATGGCGACATCGGGGTATGATCGTCCTGCGGTTTGATGACATCTTTGCTATGTTTAACCTTCATCCATTGCACTACACCTTCGTTCGGCTGTTTTCGCGAGCATGCGGATGCGGATCATTAGAGACAATACCGGACATCGTGATAGTCAACCCCTTCTACATGCGTGCCAAGCACTTGAGCAGCGGCTGGGACCGCCAAGTTGCGAGTTCACACCTCAAGGCGTCATTCGCAAACGCAGATAAGGATAACTTCCTTGTGCCTTACTTTCCGAGTAAGTCATCCCTTAACCGCCCGTAACATATGATTTCTTAGATTTCGATCGTTCTTTTTTTCTAACATTCCGTGTTCGTGCAAAGCGACACACATTGCACACTCATCCTCTTAAGCCGAAATATTCCATGGCCACGATTTCGACCGAACCGTAACTCCATGATAGACTACACAAATGTGAAGAAAGTTCTTGATGATGCTCTCCCGCCACGCCTAACTGGAGGCACCTTCACCAAGCCAGTTCGTAAGTACGGCAAGCACATCTTCTCACTGTCACGAAGTTCTGCTGCGTCAAGCAGCCGCTTTGCGGTCGAAGGATGCCTACTACCCTCCATCACATGCGGCGATCGTAAGGGACCATCATCACCTTCGCTACCAGATAATCTCAAAGATTGGGCGCATGAGCTTTCGGCAGTCCAGACGCGGACCTCGGACAAGAATTCTTTCGCATCGATCGGACATTGCGGACATCATCCATCAAGATGTCCTTCATACGTCGGGCAGTTCTTCCTCGATATCAACCGTCCAACAATGAGATAGATGGAATGCTACAAATGCAGGTGACAACGATCGCGATTTCATGACCATCGCGACAGACGGCGGCTTCATCCACGCTCCTGTCCGATGAGTCGAGTCGAAAGTAGTGATGTGTAGTTCTGAAACATTGATTGGCTTCATGTTGTAATTAAACTTTAATGAATTCATATGTCTCTTTGGTTTGGACGGTTGTTCAACTTAGATGTAATCGATGCTATTTATTAGTAGGACCATGAATCGTGCTATTAATGTCTTGCTTTTCTCTTCCGATCCTTTTGTTGCATACTTACACATTGCTTATGTATTGTCATTGTTTGGCTTGTGCATAGAGATGCCGTCGTATGTCGTGTACAAGGGTAAGGTTCCGAGTCTACGATGATCGGGAGGAGTGTCGGAGACAGGTTCACTGTTTCAGCGTAACAGTTACAAAGGGTACACCACTAGGGCGGAGGCCGAATCTAGATCGCCCGCTATCTAGCGGAGAGAGGAGGGAGCATTGGAGGAACCGGATGAAGACCAGTTTGATCGCGATGATGCTCATCGTGATGACCACAACTCTCTTCTATGTGATGGTAGTTTAGATGATCGATATCGACTTGTAATGTGAAGGCAAACTCGATACTCGCGGTCTTGAGACTTGTAATGTTTTATCTTTGTCCGGTCTTTTGAATCCGGAGACTAATATGATGAATTGTATTCGGAGACTAATCTTCTATTGTATTTGATGAATCTGATGTTGCTTTGTGTGCTGCTGTCTATATTCTATGCAATAATATATTTTGTAACCTGTGCAAAAATCAGAAAAGCAAAAAAAATAAAACCTAATATTCATACTAATGGCGCACCACACAAGACACTAATGGCGCCTCGTGGTCATCACACTAATGGCGCATTAGCTGCTGGTGCGCCATTAGAATGCCAAAGCACATTTGTACATATGGCCTCGGGAGGCATTCTAATGGCGCCTGCAGTTATACTAATGGCGCACTACGTGGTGCGCCATTAGAACACCAGATACTAATGGCGCACGAAGAGTGCGCCATTAGAATTTAATTCTAATGGCGTGATGCCAGTGGCGCACCAGTAGTGCGCCATTAGAAGGCAAATTCGGTGCGCCACTAGCATGCCTTTTCCTAGTAGTGGGACCTCCGTGACGACCCTATCAAAAGAAGCATGGGACGCAGGCCAGACCGTGGTCCGGCCGCACTCGTTCAAGATGGTGGCAAGAGCAGAGCGGACCTTGCGCAAGGCCTCGGGGTTGAGTATGATGGACCGGGCAACGGCGGGGGCCACCGCCGGAGGCGAGCGAGCCGGAGACGCGGGCTCCTTCCCCTTTTCCTTCTTTGGCGCCCTGACAGTGGGAAGGGGGGAGAGAGTTCGAGTTGGATTGGAGGTGGATGTTGAAGCTCAAGGAAGGAGGAAGAGCAGGAAGCGCGCGGGCGGCGAAAGGGGAATAGTTGTGTGCAACCGCGGTTCTGCCTAGCCGGGCGCATAATGAGGCATCATGGAGAACCGGAGGCGCCCACGTCCAATAAACCGCCATGCGGTGCCCAAGGCCGCACGCTGTTGGGGCCCGCGACGCTTCGCACTTGTCCCTTCGCTTCTCTGCTAAGCCAAGCGAGCGCGCCTTGGGCCCGAGGGCTACTGTCGGCGTTCTGGGAACGGGTGTCCCTAGACTTGCCTGCCTGCGGCATGGCTCAACTGGGGGCCCAGCGTAGCCCAGCTTCATCAACTCAAGCTCAAGACCCTCGCAAGGGGCCAAGCCTCGGGGCGGACAACAGGAAGCTTCCTCAGGAGCAGCCTCCTCAGGCAGCTCATGAGGAGGCGGAGAGATCAAGGCAGGGTACCTCCTGAGGAGCCCGTGACGCAAGCCATGACGATCGGAGACCAGGCGGGCGCCAGGCGGGCGCCGGCCTGCGCAGTGTCCTTGTTTCCCTTTCGGTGCAAAGGGGGGCAAGCACAGACCGAGGCATCAGGCAAAGGTTACCGTTTCGGTGCAACAAGACCAAGACCAGCAGAACGGCAGGATGGAGGTCCTCGTGGAGCCCAGGACGGCGTCATCGTCAGAGCCTTTGGCAGCGGAAGACCAACTTTAGTCAGGATAAGTGTACTAGATGTTCCCCTTCAAAATGGCCAAGTGTTGGCGCCCTTCCCGCTCATTATTTGGGAAGAGGCCCAGGGCCTCCATCTATAAATAGGACTAGCCACCCACAGGGTAGAGGCATCTGGAGATCAACCAGAGAGAGAAAGAGAAGCGACTGAACTCACCCTAGCAGTTCATCGCACCAGCTCAAGAACAGCCCCTCACGAGGTTATTCTCCCTTTGTACTGTTCATCATCAGCCACTGAGGCTATCCACCACACCACACACTGCAGTAGGGTATTACACCACAATGGTAGCCTGAACCAGTATAAATCTCGTTTCCCTTGTGTGTTCTTCTTTCTAGCTTAGATCCTTGCGAGACTTCGACGCTTGAGCTGGTAGGGGAAAGATCTTCATGCGCACCCCAGTGTTCGAACCTGAAGGGTCCGCCGGAACCCGAAATCTGACAAAAACATTATAAATAACAATAAGAAAACATGATGCAAAATGGACATATCAACTCCCCTAAGCTTAGACCTCGCTTGTCCTCAAGCGAAAGACAATATCAAAAATCATGTCCACATGGTTAGAGAGAGAGAGAGAGAGGTGTCGATAAAAACAAAATACGGACATAGTAGCATCATGCATATTATTATAACAGCAACAAACCTTATCATAAAGCCTTTATCATATAACTTTTCATGAACAAGTAACAATTCATCACAACATCAAAGTAGAAAGCATAAACTTTATTGAAAACCAACAAACTATGTTCTCAGTCAACTTTGCAACTACAATTCATCATATTTTCAGGAAGGGTCACGTATCAGAGCCTTTTGATAAGTCCACATACTCAACCATCATTTAATCTTCTATGGTTGCTAACACTCACAACATATATATGAGCAAAAAGTTTCAACCGGACACATAGAAAGATAGGGGCTTATAGTTTTGCCTACCAACTTATTCACCTCCTCAACAATAATAAATCATGATCACTCACATCCAAATGGATATATGTGCCTAGATATTTCCCCACCACATGATGCTTGCCAAAGATAAAAATACAAAAGGAATAGAGTAAAATACTTTGACTCTTGCATAAAAAGTGAATACATAAAAGTAAAACACATGCCCTTTGCACAGGGAAGCAGAGGTTGTTATGCGCATTTTGGTTGTATGCGCAATCTCTTAATGCAAAAGAACGTCACGTTATATTGCCCCTTATGATAGAAACCTTTGTTGTGCAGTCCGTCGCTTTTATTACTTTGTCATCACAAGTTTGTACAACGCTTAATTTCTCTTACACTAAATGATCAAACACATTTAGAAGAAATTTTTATTGCTTTATTGCACTAATGACAACTTACTTGAAGGATCTTACTCAATCCATAGGGGTATGGTGGACTCTCAAAACATGAGTTTGGGTTAAAGATTTTTGGATGCACAAGTAGTATCTCTACTTAGTGCGGATTTTTGGCTGGCAAAGATATTGAGCAAGCACCACATGTTGATGGATCTATGACAATATAACTTCTATGTGAATATGAATAAGCATAAGTCATTACGTTGTCTTTCTTTTCCAGCGTCAACCATTTGGCATAAGATATTTAGTGGGGGCTCACAATCACAAAAAATGTCCAAGATAGTGTATTTGCATGTGATTATTCTCTTCCCTTATTAATTCTTTCATGAGTTGCATCATTGACCAATGCTATGTTTGTCAACTTCCAACAAATTTTACCACTTATACTTTTCCTTATGTGATTTCATTACTTACCATAAGATTAGCATATGATCTTTTAATTATTTTCTTTTATTTTGATTGAAGCATAAAGGTAAAGAACCAAAAACTCAAACTAAATTGTATTATATAACTCTCACTCGCTTACATAGATAGATGGATCACAAAACTAACACTCAAGAATAGATCATACTAAGCTTTTATTCAACTAAATCACGGAATAACTAAAGATCGAACTATGATAGGTAAAGGTAATAAAAGTGATGGTGATACGATACCGGGGCATCTTCCCCAAGCTTAGCAAAAGCCAAGGGGAGGGCCCATACATGTGTACTCAGGTCTCCTTTGGTGGTGAAGATGATGATCGTGGTGGTGATGATGAGGTAGGGAACTTATCCTCCGGCTTCCATGGCAATGATTCTCCATCATAAGAGGATGCATGAGTCTCCCGAGTCCTGTAAATGGCAGCTAAACTCTGCCTCATACTCAAAACTTAATTTTGAAGATCGTAGATTCGGCTCTACAGAAAATTGATTTGCTCGTTGAAGGCGAAGACGATGTCCTTCATAGACCGGACATCCACCTTGTGATCACGGGTAAATTTCGTAATCATGAGGTGATTGGCACTAATTCCACGCTCCACCATCCCTTGGCACTTGAAGACCTCCTGCTCCACCGCCTTGAGCCTGGCCTCCACGGCTCCTGTCTTCTTGGGGCCTTTAACGTCCCGGATGTGGAGCACCCCCTCACGCATCTCAATGGCTTGAGGGTGCTTCATCACCTCCGACAAGTAGGGATTGATTACCCTCTCTAAGAACTTGTCCTTGGAGGAGCTTGGTGTGGCCATGGCGATCTAGATCTGTCAGGAAAATAGCATGCAACAAGAACAGAAGGTTTCTCCACGATACGGTGGTCAAATCATTCGGTAGTTCCATGTCACCCTATGTTATAACTATTACATGAGGAATCGCATCCAACATAATTATCCATCACTGATCCAATGCCTACAAGCTCTTCACATATTGTGCTTTGCTTATTTAGTTTACCGTTGCTACTGTTACAGCTACTACAAAACTGCTACTATTACTTTTGCCACTGTTACCGTTACTTCCATACTACTTTGCTACTAAATACTTTGCTGCAGATACTAAGTTATCCAAGTGTGGTTGAATTGACAACTCAACTGCTAATACTTGAGAATATTCTTTGGCTCCCCTTGTGTCGAATCAATAAATTTGGGTTGAATACTCTACCCTCGAAAACTGTTGCGATCCCCTATACTTGTGGGTTATCACATACTACTGGTGTAGCATCCATTATCATTTTGTTCTCCTCTTTATCTTCATCTTCATATAAGGATCCTGGACTTACCAATGCCCATTCAACTTCATCCTCTGGTGTTTGGAGATGGATTTCAGCTAGTTGATTTAACTCCTCTTCATACAACTTACTTAATACAGAGGAAATGGGAATTTTATTATTTCATCTACCCACTTCATGGAGATGGATTTCTTATTTATGTAGGCTCCTGCAACATTCAAAAAGGAGGTTCCAAAAACAATAGGACAATCTTTATCCTCATGGATCATTAGTACATAAATATCAATGGGATAAATACAGAGGCTATTATTACGTTGACATCTTTAAGGATGCCACAAGGTTTCCTCTCAATTTTATCTACAAGCTTGATAATAACATCAGTAGGCTCAAGGGTGCAAGGAGCAATCTCATCATAAATCGTAGCATAAAGACTATAAGGAATAATAGTAACCAGTGAAACGGGGTCACATAACCCAAAATATGCCTTCCATCCAAAGGAACACGATAAAATTTGCTTGCCTGCATTTTTACCTTGGGCACACCCTTTGAGATAAGAAGTGGTTTCCCTATCCAAATAGACCTCTTTATTCACCACCGATATAGGTATAGAAAGTTCTTTTATTATATTGACATAGGGCAGAATCCCACATTGTTCCATCTTGACTTTCTTCTTCTCCTTTTCTGAGGGTGTTGCAACCAGTTTTTTTCACCATTGGGCTTGCAATAGGCTTCTTTTAGCCTTTCAAATGGAGTAGTCCTTTTCTTTATAGCTTCCACCATGCGAATAGCCTTAGACTCCCTGCTAAATTTCAAGTACTTCTTCTCTAGCAAGTTCAAGAACTTAGAAAAATCTTTCAAAACATGCAACATGGGGTCAGTTCCAATATTTAGCTCACGACGTAAATCTTTTACTTTCGAAGTTCTAAGGAAATATTTAATGCTATCATAAACATGATCAACTTTACTCTCTTCCTTCGAACAAAGGTACAAATTCTCAGCATTGCACAGGGTTTAGTTGTAGCCTTTTCAAAGTTAGAGTATCAATCCCACAGTGAGAACAGGAATCAGGCTTTTGCCCCTTATGAAAAATTATGTAACTTTGCGCGTGCAGGTAATTGTAGACTTGAAGCAGAGTAAAATGGTGACTTGTAACTAAATAACATAAAAGTGAATTAAAAACAAGGATGGTAAATAATGGTGAAACAATAGAATTAAATGGCGTTCTCAAGGAGTCTGGAATCCCCATTGGTATGTTTCTAGTACTACTATGCATGAGAAGAGCATGGGTCAGATGCTTGAGCCACTTTTGACGATTATGCTAGGTGGAGCCGGGTACAGAACACATCTACTTGTGGTAGGCTTCATGCCACGCACGCCACCATCATAGTCTTCCCCTCAAGGTTACAACTCATGATAAGTAAGGGTTTCCCCATGGGCGCGGCCTCACTAAGGGCTCTCTGTGATCCCCGGTCACTTGTAAAGGTTAGGAGTAGTAGGCTTTTACTATCACCCGAATTACCTCCACCTCCTAAACCTATGCAAAGAGAGTGATATACTTCATGGACAACAAAGGCACAAATGTTGAGTAGGGCCCCTTCACAACATTCATGAGGTTATTAAACTAAGCATTCAACAAGTTATCTCATCCTCAATAAATGTTTAGATCCTACACATACCAAGGTTCATCCATATCCTCGAGAACCTGGGGTCTACTCACACAGAAGAACAACAATCATCATGGAGATGGTAATGGAGTACATGGGGGAATGACTCAACCGATACACCGAAGGATCCACTAGGGTTCTTGATGTTGCAGATGATAAGGATGTGGATGATGATGATGAAGCTGGTGATGATGTGGATGTTGATGATGATGATGTCGTTCCTATCACGGTGAGAGAAATCCCCCTCTTCTCCTAGTTGATCCTCCCTTTGTGCGGGCTCCGGATTTCTACCTTCTGGATGATTCCCTGGAGTCTTTGTTCGTCCCCTTCACAATCCGTTTTGACGAGGTGAAAATAGTTGATCCCATGAAGGCGGCGGCGTACCAAACGACCGATCATTCAAGCGGGTGCGGTCGTATGGAAAACCGTCGTTCGCTCCGGAAGCGCGACGATGGCTGTTTCTTTGGCCTTCTTGCTTGATTCTTCTATTGAAAGTGTTTATCACCTTTAATTTGTGATTTCACTGCCATTTTGGATGATTTCTCCACAAAATGAATACTGCTCCAAAAGACGTCACCTGAAGGATTATCAACAAAAAGGAGTGGGTGAACGTGGTAAAATTCCACAAAGCCCACCTTGTAGGCACACAAAAATTGGGAAAACATCATGTAAATTGGACTCATCAGCCCTCCAAGGAGAAGGTAAGACCCTATTCCTGCCTTGTGCTCTTTATTATCACAGTGATCTAGAAGATCAGATGCGAGATCCCTAGCAATTATAGCCCACCGTGCCTTGTAGCATTGAGTGGAGTTTTGGAAGGTAGATACATCCTAGTTTTTTATGCCCCCGATGGGGCCCCCTGGCCCACCTTATATATTTGGAGTAGTCCATGTTAGAAAGTGTGGTTTTGAATCCCCTAGAGGGAGAACCCCGAGGGGGGCTCCTAGGATGTGGTTGTGGATGCATGCAGGCTGAAGATATTCTGGCATTCTTTGTAACGCCCCGGATTCGATGCGCCAGGTGTCTGCCAGTTATTCGTCGTCGTTGCCATGTCATTTGCTTGCGTGTTGAACTTTGCCATGTCATCATGTGCATTCCATTTTGCATACATGTTCGTCTCATGCATTCGAGATTTTTCCCCGTTGTCCGTTTTGCAATCCGACACTCCTATGTCACCCGGCGCCCCCTTTTGCCTCTTCTCTTGTGCGGGTGTTAAACTTTCTCAGAATGGCCCGAGGTTTTCCAAGCGGCCTTGGTATACCACCGATAGACCGCCTGTCAAGTTTCGTGCCATTTGGAGGTCATTTGATACTCCAACGATTAACCGGGTAACCGTAAAAGCCTCTTTTGTTTACAGCCCAACACCCCTTCCAAACTGGCCCAAAACCCAGCAAACTCCCCTCCATGCTCTCGTTCGTTCGATCACGATCGCGTGGCCGAAAACCGCTCCTCATTTGGACTCTCCTAGCTCCCTCTACCTATAAATATGCCTTCCCCTCCGAAATTCTGGGTCCAAACCCTAGCCTCCCTCTCGCGACGCCGCACGTGTCCACTCCGCCGCCGGACGCGTCCACCGCCACCTAACCCCGACGAATCAGGGCGCGCCATGTCACCCCGCAGCCGCTCTACGCCAACCACCGGTCGCCACCTCACCGCGCCCGCGCCCGCCCAGCAGCCCGCCTGGGCCCACCCTGCCCGCCCGGCCAGATCTGGCTCGAGCTTCCCGCGCCTCCGCGTCAGAGGCCCGCTTCGCCTCCGCCCTCAGCGCCCGCCGCCTCGCGCCGAGCCTCGTCGCCGTTCGCTTTGCTTTCGCCCGGCCAGTGAAGTGCCTGCCAGCCGAACCCGCCGCCTCCTCTTTTTTTCTCCTTCCTTCTCCCTCTCCCTCATGGCTTCTCTCTCTCTCTCCCCCGCAGGTCGCCGCCGCCATGTTCCCCGGTGCCGGCCAGCCCCGCCGCCGCCGGGAATGAGGTCCCCGGGGCTGGATCCGCCGCCCCTCGGCCTTCTCCTGGCCTCCCCGCTGCCATGGCTGCCTCCCTCGTGCGTGCTCGTGCAGGCGCACGAGGAGGACGACGACATGGCCTCCATCTCCCGTGGGCCCTGGCCCAGCAGCGCCCGGCCCAAGCCGGCCTGCCTCCTCCTCCTTCCTAGGCTTGGCCCAATGGTGAGAGCCCAGTAAACCCTGCCTGTGCGACTTTTAGCTAATCTGCGCTCACATGTTTTTTTCCTGATCATGACTAAGTCCCGAAATATTTATTACATTATCATGCCATGTTCATCGCATCATAACTCTATGCATACTTCCCTGTTTCATGTGTGTAATATGTCAAATTGTTCGTCTCAACGAGTTCTTCATTTCATCTCATTGCGTCATGCTCATTTGAGCTCATCTTGATGCCCGAAATGCTGTTGGAAGAGTGCATGTTGATGTTAATCTGCTGAAACTGTTATAACATGCTCTTTTGTCATTTTTGCCATGTTTGATGTGTGCATCTTATGAACTTGAGACCTACATGTGTTTCGATCTATGCCATGCCATCTTTCCAGTGGTGCCATCCATGTATTTTTTTGGGTTTGTACTGAGTGCATCGAGCTTGTTAAGTAGGGTATGTGCTGTTGCTGTTTTTCCTGACTGATTTTGTTATATTTTGTTGCTATGTAAACCTGCTTCTACTAGTTATTCTATGCATAATCTGGAGATGTTCACTAAGGATGAATTCTTACACATGTCATGCGCTATCCATTCATGCCCCTGGTTGCATTTATAGCCTACTGTAACATGTTGTAATCTTGCTCCAAACTTGCTAAATAATGTTGCTGTCAGCCTGTTAACATTAAGTTCAATGTTGCCATGATTGTTGTTAGTGATCCCATGCACCCTATTAACTTTCTCTTGCCATGCTTAGCTTCATAAATATGTCTTATTACTGTTGGTTGCCTTGACATGCCATGTATTTCTCTGTGGTGAGTGGTTCAAGCTCACCAACATGCCTACTTATTGTTGTTCCTGCCATGTATGTATCTGTCATATAACTTGCCATGTTTACATGGGTGCCATCATATCTTCTGATTCTTTTTGGCTCATGGTCACTAAGGGACTTTTGTTCTACGCAATTAGTAGATTCATGCCATGCCTTTGTTTGCCATGTTATGTTCCAGTAACATGTTGTTTGATAGCTCTAAACATTGCAACCTGATGTTATTTCTGCAAAGTTTGAAACTGTTATTGTTTGCAATCTTTTCATGTCCTTTTCAGCATGTTCTAATCTTTTCTGGAGATAGCTCAGTGTTCATGTATTGTCATGCTTTACCTGTACTTCATGCCCATGCCTTTTGTTCTTATGTTGGGGTGCTTTAGCTTATTGTTTTGATAGCTGCAAGATGCCTAGTTGCTGTTATGGACATATTGTTGTTATGCTTTGTATAGAGTGTATGTGTTGAACCGTTGCTCCGTTTTGAGTGTGCTCTATATGAAACTTGCTTGATTTTTCATGTAGTTTCATATTATCATGTTGCATCCTTGTTTTCGTGTGTTTGCTTGATGTTTGAGTGCCTTTTGCATCAATGCCATGTTTGACTTGTGTTGCTCATATCTTCTAGACCGTAGCTCCGAATTAAATGAACTTTATAAGTAACTTGACTAGAATCTCCTGTAGATCATCTTGGTGCATCTTAACTTGATGTTTAATAACTTCAACATAAGGTTTGTTCAGTTCTGGACCAATTTCGAAATTTGCATATGAGGACTTACCGGAATTGTTATATGTTGTTCCCGGCCTCATTTAAACTTGCTTTGATGTGTTGCTCTTGTTTGCATCGTCTCTTGTCATGAGTAGCTTCATGTAGCCTTGTCATGCATCATGCTTGTTGTGCATCATGTCTTGTCTATGTGTGGTGTGTTTACCATGTTGTGTGCTTCTTCTCAATAGTTCCCGTTTCGTTGCGATCGTGAGGATGCGTTCGCTCACGTGTGGTTAGTCTTCGTGGCTTCATCTTCTTCATGGACTCGTTCTTCTTCCTAGCGGGATTTCGTGCAAGATGACCGCTACCTGGATGTCACTACTATCATTGCTATGCTAGTTGCTTCGTTCTATTGCTTTGCCGCGCTACCTATCTCTTGTTGATCAAGCCTCCCAAATTGCCATGTCAGCCTCTAACCTTTTCACCCTTCCTTGCAAACCATTGCTTGGCTATGTTACCGCTTTGCTCAGCCCCTCTTATAGCATTGTTAGTTGCAGGTGAAGTTGAAGATTGCTCCATGGTGGACAGGGTTATGTTGGGATATCACAATATCTCTTATTTAAGTAATGCATCTATATACTTGGTAAAGGATGGAAGGCTCGGCCTTATGCCTGGTGTTTTGTTCCACTCTTGCCACCCTAGTTTCCTTCATACCGGTGTTATGTTCCCGGATTTTGCGTTCCTTACGCGGTCGGGTGATTTATGGGACCCCCTTGATAGTTCGCTTTGAATAAAACTCCTCCAGCAAGGCCCAACCTTGGTTTTACCATTTGCCTCACCACCACCTATACCCTTCCCTTGGGTTGGCCAACCCGAGGGTCATCTTTATTTTAGCCCCCCGGGCCAGTGCTTGTCTAAGTGCTGGTTCGAACCAAGTAGACTGCGGGGCCCCCTCGGGGAAACTTGAGGTCTGGTTTTACTCATAGGATGTCTCATCTGGTGTTGCCCTGAGAACGAGATATGTGTAGCTCCTATCGGGATTGTCGGCGCATCGGGCGGCTTTGCTGGACTTGTTTTACCATTGTCGAAATGTCTTGTAAACCGGGATTCCGAGACTGATCGAGTCTTCCTGGGAGAAGGTATATCCTTCGTTGATCGCGAGAGCTTATCATGGGCTAAGTTGGGACACCCCTGCAGGGTATAAACTTTCGAGAGCCGTGCTCGAGGTTATGTGGCAGATGGGAATTTGTTAATGTCCGGTTGTAGATAACTTGACACCAGATCCGAATTTAAAACGCATCAACCGCGTGTGTAGCCGTGATGGTCTCTTCTCGGCGGAGTCCGGGAAGTGAACACGGTTTCTGTGTTATGTACGTAAGTAGGAGTTCAGGATCACCTCTTGATCATTACTAGCTTCACGACCGTTCCTTTGCTTCTCTTCTCGCTCTTATTTGCGTATGTTAGCCACCATATCATGCTTAGCCGCTGCTGCAACCTCACCACTTTACCCCTTCCTTTTCCCATTAAGCTTTGCTAGTCTTGATACCCATGGTAATGGGATTGCTGAGTCCTCGTGGCTCACAGATTACTACAACAACAGTTGCAGGTACAGGTTGTGCGATGATCTTGACGCGAGAGCGATGTTTGCTTGTTTGGAGTTCTTCTTCTGCTTCTTCGATCAGGGGATAGGTTCCAGGTTGGCAGCCTGGGTTAGCAGGGTGGATGTTGTTTGAGTTTATGTTTGTGTTTCATCCGTAGTTGGATGGTGCTCTTATGTAAGATGATGTTGTATTCGTGTGGCATTGTATGCCTTTTGTATGTATCACCATCTATTATGTAATGTTGATGTAATGATATCCACCTTGCAAAAGCGTTTCAATATGCGGGTCTATCCTTGGTGGGACCTTCGAGTTCCTTTGGATAGGGTCGCATATTGGGCGTGATAAGTTGGTATCAGAGCCTCGACCGACCTTAGGAGCCCCCCTTGATTGATCGTGTAGTTTGGCCGTCGTTGAGTCTAGAAGAAAACTGTTTTCGGAGTCTAGTTATATCGGAGAGTAGGAATTCTTTTTACTCCTCAGCCTCTTCGTCGCTCTGGTGAGGAATCTTGACGTAGGTGTTTTGAACTACTCCTCTTCCCATTCAAATTTTTCTTTAGGTTCACGCATTTGGTTTTCCGATCGTTGGTTCTCAGCTCCTTTCATCCGGTGCATTTCTCGTCAAGTTAACTCGAGCCTCTTCATCTTTGCCAAGTTCAATCCTCAGTTGTTTTCTTTTCCCACCCGCCCACCCCTTTTTCATCTCGGAGTCCGAGTCCGTAATCGAGTATCCTTCCTACTCGTGCGAAGTTTTTGCTTTCTATCCTCATTGTTTTCAACCGGTGTTTTCTCTTAAAGATATTCGTCGGTTTCCCCTTTCCAAGTTGCCTTTGTTTTCCCGCCCTCCCACCCTTTTCTTCCCGGAGCCCGAGTCTCTTTCGATCATCAATTTCATTCGTATGGAGTCTCTTCAGTCTTTCGTCATTTATTTCAACCGGTGAATTCTCGTCTCGTTCGACATTCTTCATCTATTTTTCTTTTTCGGTGGTTTCGATACAAGTTTTTCGGTGTTGATCATATTCTTTTCCTCGGCTCAAATGTTTTCCCCTTGCTCGTTCGCCTCTCGCCAGTTTATCCTTCCGGAGTGTTCAAGACATCTCAGGAGATTCATCCGTGTTCCAATTAATTCGAGGTGGTCACCTCATTCAAATATTTCATTGTTCCGGTGCATCATCTATCTGTTCAACAATCCTTTTCAATGGTGTTTTATTTTAGTGGGCCCTAACCCACAAGTCTTTTCCCAGGATCTTACCTGACTCTTTTCTTTTCCCAGAGTTATTCTCAATTCTTTTCAAGTGTGATGTAAGAATGGTTCACATCAGTCACATGCCTTCTCCAAGATTGATTTCAAATCATTTCATTGTTGGCTCAACCTTTTCGCTTTTATATCTACCGGAGTACCTCAATAATTTTCGTGGTGTTTCTCGTCGTCATTTGAAGACCGAAGAAGAGCTTTTCCTCTAAATTTTGCCCGTTCTCTCGAAGTTTCACGGTTCTAGCTTCATGTTATCCTCATGAATTATTCCATTTGTCAGATATTCTTTTCTTACCCATCCGGAGTATGTCAGAAGTTGTTTTTCATTTCTTTTCACCGGAGGCCATCATTCCAGTTATCGTTCTCTATTTACCCCGGTGCTTCGTTCAAGTGTTCTTTAATCAGCTCGAGTTCTTCCTGTTCTTTGGCATCTCAATCCCCTCAAGCATATTGGCTCTTCTAATTCTTCCCGGTGATTCATACTCTTTCATCAGTCATTTCCAAATTCTAATGGTGGTTCTTTCAGATTCTTTTTCTTTGATTATCATATTAATTCATTCGTTCTTTTCAATCCTACCGGCGGTTCATGAAGACCTTCTCAAGTTTGCGATATGTCACTTCTCAATCCTTTTTCAAGAAGAATAAGTAATATGCAAAATCCATTGTGTCATCAATTTAATTTGATGAAGGATAAGCATACAATAAATCTTATTCTTATTTCATCCAAGTGAGTAATCCCTTCCTTCAGAGTTTGTTCTTGATGAATAAATTCTAGTTTCAAGTATTTTCATCTTTTCTTTTCCGGAGTTCATTTCCTCGGCCATCTTGTCGGAACCTCCATCTAAATCATCGCAAGGCTCATCTTATTCTTTCTTTCTTCATTCTATCTCATCATCCTTTTCGTTACCGGAGTTCTTCATGGTGGTTCTTCATGATTTAATTCATTCTTCAAGAGTTCATCAAGATTTTGTTGGTGGAGTTCAAGTATCTTTCTTCTCGCATCTCGAAGTGTAATTAATTCCCCGTATTCTTTTGAAGTGGAGTTTTGCATTTCTTCGTTCCTCTCAGCTATTCAATCTTTTCTGCTTGTGGTCGGTTACCACCTCATAATTTTGGGATGTTATCCATAAGTCCACAACAAGCTTATTCTTTCGTTGTTGATTTTCTCAACAACTCTGTTTAAACCTTCCTTCTAAAGATGTTTTCAATTTCATTCGTGGCACAAGTTATCATTTTCTTCTCCGTTCTTTTCATTCAACTCTTCCTATTCATTCCGGAGGTTTTGTGTCATGTCTTCATCAAGTATCATTCCATCCTCTCAAGCTCGTGTTCTATTCCTCCATGTTTCAGCCGGAGTGCTGCATAAATCCTTTCAGTCTTATTCGTTTCTTATCTCGTTCTAACCCGAGTGGTTGAAGAGTCTATCTTGTTTCCACGAGCTTTCGATTCTCGCCATTCTCGTAGTTCCCCTCTTCTTCTCGAGTGCTCTCGATTCTTTGCTTCTTCTCTAGAGTTCTTGTTTCACCTCATCCCTTTTTCCTCCGTCTCGGTCCTAAGATCTCAGGACGAGATCTCTTGTTAGTGGAGGAGAGTTGTAACGCCCCGGATTCGATGCACCAGGTGTCTGCCAGTTATTCGCCGTCGTTGCCATGTCATTTGCTTGCGTGTTGCACTTTGCCATGTCATCATGTGCATTTCATTTTGCATACATGTTCGTCTCATGCATTCGAGCTTTTTCCCCGTTGTCCGTTTTGCAATCCGACACTCCTATGTCACCCGGCGCCCCTTTTGCCTCTTCTCTTGTGCGGGTGTTAAACTTTCTCGGAATGCCCCGAGGTTTGCCAAGCGGCCTTGGTATACCACCGGTAGACCGCATGTCAAGTTTCGTGCCATTTGGAGGTCGTTTGATACTACAACGATTAACCGGGTAACCGTAAAAGCCTCTTTTGTTTACAGCCCAACACCCCTTCCAATCTGGCCCAAAACCCAGCAAACTCCCCTCCATGCTCTCGGTCGTTCGATCACGATCGCGTGGCCGAAAACCGCTCCTCATTTGGACTCTCCTAGCTCCCTCTACCTATAAATATGCCTTCCCCTCCGAAATTCCGGGTCCAAACCCTAGCCTCCCTCTCGCGACGCCGCACGTGTCCACTCCGCCGCCGGACGCGTCCACCGCCACCTCACCCCGACGAATCAAGGCGCGCCACGTCACCCCGCAGCCGCTCTCCGCCAACCATCGGTCGCTTTCACTCACCAGCGCTCCGCGCCCGCCCGCGCCAGAGTCTGTCGGGGCCCGACCTGCCCGCCGGGCAGATCTGGGCCCGAGAGCCGCGCCTCGCCGCGCCTCCCGCGTCCAAGAGGCCCGCTCGACTCCGCCCTCCAGCGCCGCCGCCTCCGTGCCAGGCCTAGCCGCCGTTCGCCTGCTCGCCCGCCGGCGAGTGCCCTGCCAGGCCGAACCCCGCCGCCCTCTCCTTTTTTTCTCCTTGCTTCTCCCTCTCCCTCATGGCTTCTTGTTGGGGAACGTAGCAGAAATTCAAAATTTTCCTACGTGTCACCAAGATCTATCTATGGAGATACCAGCAACGAGGGGAAGGAGAGTGCATCTACATACCCTTGTAGATCGCTAAACGGAAGTGTTCAAGAGAACGGGGTTGAAGGAGTCGTACTCGTCGTGATCCAAATCACCGGAGATCCTAGTGCCGAACGGACGGCACCTCCGCGTTCAACACACGTACAGCCCGGTGACGTCTCCCACGCCTTGATCCAGCAAGGAGAGAGGGAGAGGTTGAGGAAGACTCCATCCAACAGCAGCACAACGGCGTGGTGGTGATGGAGGAGCGTGGTAGTCCAGCAGGGCTTCGCCAAGCACCGCGAGATATGAGGAGAAGGGAGAGAGGTAGGGCTGCACCAAGAGGAGAAGGGAGAGATTCTCGTGTTTTGGGCAGCCCCTAAACCTCTAGTATTTATAGGGGGAGGGGAGGGGCTGCGCCCCCTCTAGGGTTCCCTCCCCAGGGGTGGCGGCAGCCCCCAGATCCCATCTGGGTGGCGGCCAAAGGTGGAGAGAGGGAAGGCGCGCATGGGGTGGGCCTTAGGGCCCATCTGCCCTAGGGTTTGCCCCCTCCCACTCTCCCCTGCGCCTTGGGCCCCTTGTGGGGGGAGCACCAGCCCACCTAGGGCTGGTTCCCTCCCACACATGGCCCATGCATCCCTCCGGGGTAGGTGGCCCCACTTGGTGGACCCCCGGGACCCTCCCGGTGGTCCCGGTACGTTACCGATAAAACCCAAAACTTTTCCGGTGACCAAAACAGGACTTCCCATATATAAATCTTTACCTCCGGACCATTCCGAACTCCTCGTGACGTCCGGGATCTCATCCGGGACTCGAACAACATTCGTAACCACATACAAGCTTCCTTTATAACCCTAGCGCCATCGAACCTTAGTGTGTAGACCCTACGGGTTCGGAGACATGTAGACATGACCGAGACGTTCTCGATCAATAACCAACAGCGGATCTGGATACCCATGTTGGCTCCCACATGTTCCACGATGATCTCATCGGATGAACCACGATGTCAAGGACTCATCGATCCCGTATACAATTCCCTTTGTCTAGCGGTATTTTACTTGCCCGAGATTCGATAGTCGGTATACCGATACCTTGTTCAATCTCGTTCGGCAAGTCTCTTTACTCGCTCAGAACACATCATCCCGTGATCAACCCCTTGGTCACATTGTGCACATTATGATGATGTCCTACCGAGTGGGCTCAGAGATACCTCTCCGTTACACGGAGTGACAAATCCGATCTCGATCCGTGTCAACCCAATGCAGACACTTTCGGAGATACTGTAGTGCACCTTTATAGTCACCCGATTACGTTGTGACGTTTGATACACCCAAAGCACTCCTACGGTATCCGGGAGTTACACGATCTCATGGTCTAAGGAAGAGATACTTGACATTGGAAAAGCTCTAGCAAACGAACTACACGATCTTTGTGCTATGCTTAGGATTGGGTCTTGTCCATCACATCATTCTCCTAATGATGTGATCCCGTTATCAACGACATCCAATGTCCATAGCCAGGAAACCATGACTATCTGTTGATCACAAGGAGCTAGTCAACTAGAGGCTCACTAGGGACATATTGTGGTCTATGTATTCACACGTGTATTACGATTTCCGGATAATACAGTTATAGCATGAATAAAAGACAATTATCATGAACAAGGAAATATAATAATACTTTTATTATTGCCTCTAGGGCATATTTCCAACAGTCTCCCACATGCACTAGAGTCAATAATCTAGTTCACATCGCCATGTGATTAACATTGACAGGTCACATCGCCATGTGACCAACATCCAAAGAGTTTACTAGTGTCATTAAACTAGTTCACATCATCATGTGATTAAGACTCAATGAGTTCTGGGTTTGATCATGTTTTGCTTGTGAGAGAGGTTTTAGTCAACGGGTCTGCAACATTCAGATCCGTATGTACTTTGCAAATCTCTAGGTCATATTGTAATGCTGCTTCCAGGCTCCACTTGGAGCTATTCCAAATGGTCACTCCACTATATGTATCCGGTTTGCTACTCAGAGTCACTCGGATAGGTGTTAAAGCTTGCATTGACCTTTACGCCGAACTCTTTATCACCTCCATAATCGAGAAACATGTCCTTATTTACTCCAAGGACAATTTTGACCGCTGTCCAATGATCCATTCCTGGGTCATTCTTGTACCCCTTGACTGACTCATGGCAAGGCACACTTCGGTGCGGTACACAAAGATAGCATACTACTGAGCCTATGTACGAAACATAGGGGGCGACCTTCGTCCTTTCTCTCTTTTCTGCCATGGTCGAGCTTTTAAGTCTTAACTTCATACCTTACATCTCAGGCAAGAACTCCTTCTTTGACTGATCCAGCTTGAACACCTTCAAGATCATGTCAAGGTACGTGCTCATTTGAAAGTACTATTAAGCATTTTGATCTATCTTATAGATCTTGATGCCTATTGCTCAAGTAGCCTTATCCAGGTTTTCCACTGAAAAACACTTTTCCAATAACCCTATATGCTTTCCAGAAATTCTACATCATTTCTGATCAACAATATGTCAATAACATATACTCATCAGAAATTCTATAGTGCTCCCACTCACTTCTTTGGAAATACAAGTTTCTCATAAACTTTTGTATAAACCCAAAATCTTTGATCATCTTATCAAATTGTACATTCCAACTCCGAGATGCTTACTCCAGTCCTTAGAAGGACTTGGAGCCAGCATACCTTTTAGCATCCTTAGGATCGACAAAAACTTTCGGATTGTATCACATACAACCTTTCCTTACGAAGACTGGTAAGGAAACTCGTTTTGACATCCATCTGCCAGATTTCATAAATGCAGCTAATGCTAACATGATTCCGACGGACTTAAGCATCGCTACGGATGAGAAAATCTCATCGTAGTCAACTCCTTAAACTTGTGAAAAACTCTTCGCCACAAGTCGAGCTTCATAGACGGTGCCATCACCGTCCATGTCCGTCTTCTTCTTAAAGATCCATTTATCTCAATGGCTTGCCGATCATCGGGAAAGTCCACCAAAGTCCAAGCTTTGTTCTAATACATGGATCCTATCTCGGATTTCATGGCTTCTAACCATTTGTCGGAATTTGAGCCCACCATTGCCTCTCCATAGCTTGTAGGTCCATTGCTGTCTAGCAACATGACCTTCAAGACAGGATTACTGTACCACTCTAAAGTAGTATGCATCCTTGTCACCCTACGAGGTACGGTAGTGACTTGATCCGAAGTTTCATGACCACTATCATAAGCTTCTACTTCAATTGGTGTAGGTGCCACAGGAACAACTTCCTGTGCCCTGCTACACACTAGTTGTAGTGACGGTTCAATAACCATATCAAGTCTCCACCATCCTCCCACTCAACTTTCCGAGACAAACTTTTCCTCGAGAAAGGACCCGATTCAAGAAACAATCCCTATTGCTTTCGGATCTGAATTAGGAGGTATACCCAACTGTTTTGGGTGTCCTATGAAGATGCATTTTATCCGCTTTGGGTTCGAGCTTATCAACCTGAAACTTTTTCACATAAGCGTCGCAGCCCCAAACCTTTAAGAAATGACAGCTTTAGGTTTCTCTAAACCATAGTTCATTCGGTGTCATCTCAACGGAATTACGTGGTGCCCTATTTAAAGTGAATGTGGTTGTCTCTAATGCCTAACCCATAAACGATAGTGGTAATTCGATAAGGGACATCATGGTACGCACCATATCCAATAGGGTGCAACTATGATGTTCGGACACACCATCAAACTATGGTGTTCCAGGCGGTATTAATTGTGAAACAATTTCCACAGTGTCTTAATTGCGTGCCAAAGCTTGTAACTCAGATACTCATCTCTATGATCATATCATAGACATTTCATCCTCTTGTCACGATGATCTTCAACTTCACTCTGAAATTACTTTCAATAATTCAGACTTGTGTTTCATCAAGTAAATATACTCTACATCTACTCGAATCATCTGTGAAGTAAGAACATAACGATATTCACTGCATGCCTCAGCACTCATTGGACTGCACACATCAAAATGTATTACTTCCAACAAGTTGCTTTATTGTTCCATTTTACTGAAAAAAACGAGGCTTTCAGTCATCTTGCCCATGTGGTATGATTTGCATGTCTCAAGTGATTCAAAATCAAGTGAGTCCAAACGATCCATCTGCATGGAGTTTCTTCATGCGTATACACCAATAGACGTGGTTCGCATGTCTCAAACTTTTCAAAAACGAGTGAGTCCAAAGATCCATCAACATGGAGCCACTTCATGCGTTTTCTACCAATATGACTTACATGGCAGTGCCACAAGTAAGTGGTACTATCATTACTATCTTATATCTTTCGGCATGAAAATGTGTATCACTACGATCGAGATTCAATAAACCATTCGTTTCAGGTGCAAGACCATTGAAGGTATTATTCAAATAAACAGAGTAACCATTATTCTCCTTAAATGAATAACCGTATTGCGATAGACATAATCCAATCATGTCTATGCTCAACGCAAACACCAAATGACAATTATTCAGGTTTAATACTAATCTTGATGGTAGAGGGAGCGTGCGATGTTTGATCACATCAAACTTGGAAATACTTCCAACACATATCGTCAGCTCACCTTTAGCTAGTCTCTGTTTATTCCGTAGCTCTTTTATTTCGAGTTACTAATACTTAGCAACCGAACCGGTATCTAATACCCTAGTGCTACTAGGAGTACTAGTAAAGTACACATTAACATAATGTATATCCAATATACTTCTATCGACCTTGCCAGCCTTCTCATCTACCAAGTATCTAGGGTAATTCCGCTCCAGTGGTTGTTCCCCTTATTACAGAAGCACTTAGTCTCGGGTTTGGGTTCAACCTTGGGTTTCTTCACTAGAGCAGCAGCTGATTTGCCGCTTCATGAAGTATCCTTCTTGCCCTTGCCCTTCTTGAAACTAGTGGTTTCACCAACCATCAACAATTGATGCTCCTTCTTGATTTCTACTTTCATGTGTCAAACATCGCGAATACCTCAAGGATCATCATATCTATCCCTGATATGTTATAGCTCATCACGAAGCTCTAGCAGCTTGGTGGCAATGACTTGGGAGAAACATCACTATCTCATCTGGAAGATCAACTCCCACTCGATTCAAGTGATTGTTGCACTCAGACAATCTGAGCACAAGCTCAATGATTGAGCTTTTCTCCCTTAGTTTGCAGGCTAAGAAAATCGTCGGAGGTCTCATACCTCTTGACGTGGGCATGAGCCTGAAAATCTCAATTTCAGCCCTCGAAACATCTCATATGTTCCGTGATGTTTCGAAAATGTCTTTGGGGCCTCAACTCTAAACCGTTTAACTGAACTATCACGTAGTTATCAAAACGTGTATGTCCGATGTTCGCAACATCCACAAACGACGTTTGGGGTTCAAAGACACCGAGCGGTGCATTAAGGACATAAGCTTTCATCGTCCGCATAATCGCCATCGTCAACTTTCAACTATATTTTCTCTAGGAACATATCTAAACAAGGAACTAAAGCGCGAGCTTGCGACATAATTTGCAAAGATCTTTTGACTATGTTCAGGATAATTAAGTTCATATTATGAACTCCCACTCAGATAGACATCCCTCTGGTCATCTAAGTGATTACATGATCCAAATCAACTAGGCCGTGTCCGATCATCACGTGAGACGGACTAGTCATCATCGGTGAACATCTTCATGTTGATCGTATCTACTATACGACTCATGCTCGACCTTTCGGTCTCCGTGTTCCGAGGCCATGTCCGTACATGCTAGGCTCGTCAAGTTAACCCTAAGTGTTTGGCGTGTGTAAATCTGTCTTACACCGTTGTATGTGAACGTAAGAATCCATCACACCCGATCATCACGTGGTGCTTAGAAGCGATTTAACTATAGCAACGGTGCACGCTTAGGGAGAACACTTCTTGAAATTTTTGTAAGGGATCATCTTATTTACTACCGTCGTTCTAAGTAAACAAGATGCATAAACATGATAAACACCACATGCAATCAAATAGTGACATGATATGGCCAATATCATTTTGCTCCTTTTGATCTCCATCTTCGGGGCTCCATGTAATCATCGTCACCGGCATGACACCATGATCTCCATCATCATGATCTCCATCATCGTGTCTTCATGAAGTTGTCTCGCCAACTATTACTTCTACTACTATGGCTACTGGTTAGCAATAAAGTAAAGTAATTACATGGCGTTGTTCAATGACACGCAGGTCATACAATAAATAAAGACAACTCCTATGGCTCCTGCCGGTTGTCATACTCATCGACATGCAAGTCGTGATTCCTATTACAAGAACATGATCAATCTCATACATCACATATCATTCATCACATTCTTCTTGGCCATATCACATCACATAGCATACCCTGCAAAAACAAGTTAGACGTCCTCTAATTGTTGTTTGCATGTTTTACGTGGCTGCTATGGGTTTCAAGCAAGAACATTTCTTACCTACGCAAAAACCACAACGTGATATGTCAATTGCTATTTACCCTTCATAAGGACCCTTTTCATCGAATCCGTTCCGACTAAAGTGGAGAGGCGGCACCGCTAGCCACCTTATGCACCAAGTGCATGTCAATCGGTGGAACTTTGCCTCACGAAGAGTACGTGTAAGGTCGGTCCGGCCGCTTCATCCCACAATACCGTCAAACAAGATTGGACTAGTAATGGTAAGCATATTGAACATCATCAACGCCCACAACTACTTTGTGTTCTACTCGTGCAAAGAATCTACGCAATAGACCTAACTCGATACCTTTGCTGGGGAACGAGCGAAATTCAAAATTTTCCTATGTGTCACCAAGATCTATCTATGGAGAAACCAGCAACGAGGGAAGGAGAGTGCATCTACATACCCTTGTAGATCACTAAGCGGAAGCGCTCAAGAGAACGGGTTGAAGGAGTCGACTCGTCATGATCCAAATCACCGGAGATCCTAGTGCGAACGGACGGCACCTCCGCGCTCAACACACGTACAGCCGGTGGCGTCTCCCACGCCTTGATCCAGCAAGGAGAGAGGAGAGGTTGAGGAAGACTCCATCCAGCAGCAACACAACGGCGTGGTGGTGATGGAGGGCGTGGTAGTCCAGCAGGCTTCGCCAAGCACCGCGAGATATGAGGAGAAGGGAGAGGTAGGGCTGCACCAAGAGGAGAAGGAGAGATTCTCGTGTTTTGGGCAGCCCCAAACCTCTAGTATTATAGGGGAGGGGGGGGCGCCTCTAGGGTTCCTCCCGGGGTGGCGGCAGCCCCAGATCCCATCTGGGTGGCGGCCAAAGGGGAGAGAGGGAGGCGCGCTGGGTGGGCCTTAGGGCCCATCTCGCCCTAGGGTTTGCCCCTCCCACTCTCCTCGCGCTTGGGCCCTTGTGGGGGCACACCAGCCCACCCGGGCTGGTTCCTCCCAAACATGGCCCATGCATCCCTCCGGGTAGGTGGCCCCACTTGGTGGACCCAGGACCCTCCGGTGGTCCCAGACGTTATCGATAAAACCCGAAACTTTTCCGGTGACCAAAACAGGACTTCCCATATATAAATCTTTACCTCCAGACCATTCCGGAACTCCTCGTGACGTCTGGGATCTCATCCGGGACTCCAAACAACATTCGGTAACCACATACAAGCTTCCTTTATAACCCTAGCGTCATCGAACCTTAAGTGTGTAGACCCTACGGCTTCGGGAGACATGTAGACATGACCGAGACATTCTCCGATCAATAACCAACAGCGGGATATGGATACCAATGTTGGCTCCCACATGTTCCATGATGATCTCATCGGATGAACCACGATGTCAAGGACTCAGTCGATCCCGTATACAATTCCCTTTGTCTAGCGGTATATTACTTGCCCGAGATTCGATCGTCGGTATACCGATACCTTGTTCAATCTCGTTACCGGCAAGTCTCTTTACTCGTTCCGTAACACATCATCCCGTGATCAACCCCTTGGTCACATTGTGCACATTATGATGATGTCCTACCGAGTGGGCCCAGAGATACCTCTCCGTTTACGGAGTGACAAATCCCGCCTCGATCCGTGTTAACCCAATGACACTTTCGGAGATACCGTAGTGCACCTTTATAGTCACCCAATTACGTTGTGACGTTTGATACACCCAAAGCACTCCTACGGTATCCGGGAGTTACACGATCTCATGGTCTAAGGAAGAGATACTTGACATTGGAAAAGCTCTAGCAAACGAACTACACGATCTTTGTGCTATGCTTAGGATTGGGTCTTGTCCATCACATCATTCTCCTAATGATGTGATCCCGTTATCAACGACATCCAATGTCCATAGTCAGGAAACCATGACTATCTGTTGATCACAACGAGCTAGTCAACTAGAGGCTCACTAGGGACATATTGTGGTCTATGTATTCACACGTGTATTACGATTTCCGGATAATACAGTTATAGCATGAATAAAAGACAATTATCATGAACAAGGAAATATAATAATACTTTTATTATTGCCTCTAGGGCATATTTCCAACACTTCTCTCTCTCTCTCCCCGCAGGTCGCCGCCGCCATGTTCCCCGGTGCCGGCCAGCCCCGCCGCCGCCGGGAATGAGGTACCCGGGGCCGGATCTGCCGCCCCTCGGCCTTCTCCTGGCCTCCCTGCCGCCGCGGCACGCCGCCTCCCCCCGCTGCCATGGCCGCCTCCCTCCCGCGTGCTCGTGCAGGCGCACGAGGAGGAGGACGACATGGCCTCCATCTCCCGTGGGCCCCGGCCCAGCAGCGCCCGGCCCAAGCCGGCTTGCCTCCTCCTCCTTCCTGGGCTTGGCCCAATGGTGAGAGCCCAGTAAACCCTGCCCGTGCGACTTTTAGCTAATCTGCGCTCACATGTTTTTTCCTGAAAATGACCAAGTCCCGAAATATTTATTACATTATCATGCCATGTTCATCACATCATAACTCTGTGCATACTTCTCCGTTTCGTGCGTGTAATATGTCAAATTGTTCGTCTCAACGAGTACTTCATTTCATCTCATTGCATCATTTTCATTTGAGCTCATCTTGATGCCCGAAATGCTGTTGGAAGAGTGCATGTTGATGTTAATCTGCTGAAACTGTTATAACATGCTCTTTTGTCATTTTTGCCATGTTTGATGTGTGCATCTTATGAACTTGAGACCTACATGTGTTTTGATCTATGCCATGCCATCTTTCTAGTGGTTCCATCCATGTATCTTTTTGAGTCTTGTGCTGAGTGCATCGAGCTTGGTAAGTAGGGTACTTGCTGTTGCTGTTTTTCCTGACTGATTTTGTTATATTTTGTTGCTATATAAACCTGCTTCTACTAGTTATTCTATGCATAATCTGGAGATGTTCACTAAGGATGAATTGTTACACATGTCATGCGCTATCCATTCATGCCCCTGGTTGCATTTATAGACTACTGTAACATGTTGTAATCTTGCTCCAAACTTGCTAAATAATGTTGTTGTCAGCCTGTTAACATTAAGTTCAATGTTCCATGATTGTTGTTAGTGATCCCATGCACCCTATTAACTTTCTCTTGCCATGCTTAGCTTCATAAACATGTCTTCTTACCGTTGGTTGCCTTGGCATGCCATGTATTGCTCTGTGGTGAGTGGTTCAAGCTCACCAACATGCCTACTTATTGTTGTTCCTGCCATGTATGTATCTATCATATAACTTGCCATGTTTACATGGGTGCCATCATATCTTCTGATTCTTTTTGGCTCATGGTCACTAAGGGAATTTTGTTCTACGCAATTAGTAGATTCATGCCATGCCTTTGTTTGCCATGTTAAGTTCCAGTAACATGTTGTTTGATAGCTCTAAACATTGCAACCTGATGTTATTTCTGCAAAGTCTGAAACTGTTATTATTTGCAAACTTTCCATGTCCTTTTGAGCATGTTCTAATCTTTTCTGGCGATAGCTCAGTGTTCATGTCTTGTCATGCTTTACCTGTACTTCATGCCCATGCCTTTTGTTCTTATGTTGGGGTGCTTTAGCTTATTGTTTTGATAGCTGCAAGATGCCAAGTTGTTGTTATGGACAGATTGTTGTTACGCTTTGTATAGAGTGTATGTGTTGAGCCGTTGCTCCGTTTTGAGTGTGCTCTATATGAAACTTGCTTGATTTTGCATGTAGTTTCATATTATCATGTTGCATCCTTGTTTTGGTGTGTTTGCTTGATGTTTGAGTGCCTTTTGCATCAATGCCATGTTTGACTTGTGTTGCTCATATCTTCTAGACCATAGCTCCGAATTAAATGAACTTTATAAGTAACTTGACTAGAATTTCGTGTAGATCATCTTGGTGCATCTTAACTTGCTGTTTAATAACTTGAACATAAGGTTTATTAAGTTCTGGACCAATTTCGAAATTTGCATATGAGGACTTACCGGAATTGTTATATGTTGTTCCCGGCCTCATTTAAACTTGCTTTGATGTGTTGCTCTTGTTTGCATCGTCTCTTGTCATGAGTAGCTTCATGTAGCCTTGTCATGCATCATGCTTGTTGTGCATCATGTCTTGTCTATGTGTGGTGTGTTTACCATGTTGTGTGCTTCTTCTCGTTCCCGTTTCTTTGCGATCATGAGGATGCGTTCGTCTACGTGTGGTTCGTCTTCGTGGCTTCATCTTCTTCATGGACTCGTTCTTCTTCCTAGCGGGATTTCAGGCAAGATGACCGCTACCCTGGATCTCACTACTATCATTGCTATGCTAGTTGCTTCGTTCTATTGCTTTGCCGCGCTACCTATCTCTTGTTGATCAAGCCTCCCAAATTGCCATGTCAGCCTCTAACCTTTTCACCCTTCCTAGCAAACCATTGCTTGGCTATGTTACCGCTTTGCTCAGCCCCTCTTATAGCGTTGTTAGTTGTAGGTGAAGTTGAAGATTGCTCCATGGTGGACAGGGTTATGTTGGGATATCACAATATCTCTTATTTAAGTAATGCATCTATATACTTGGTAAAGGGTGGAAGGCTCGGCCTTATGCCTGGTGTTTTGTTCCACTCTTGCCGCCCTAGTTTCCGTCATACCGGTGTTATGTTCCCGGATTTTTGCGTTCCTACGCGGTCGGGTGATTTATGGGACCCCTTGACGGTTCGCTTTGAATAAAACTCCTCCAAAGAAGGCCCAACCTTGGTTTTACCATTTGCCTCACAACCACCTATACCCTTCCCTTGGGTCGGCCAACCCGAGGGTCATCTTTATTTTAGCCCCGGGCGGTGCTTGTCTAAGTGTTGGTTCGAACCGAGTAGATCAAGGGCCCCTCTGGAAACTCGAGGTCTGGTTTTACTCGTAGGATGTCTCATCCGGTGTTGCCCTGAGAACGAGATATGTGCAGCTCCTATCGGGATTGTCGGCGCATCGGGCGGCTTTGTTGGACTTGTTTTACCATTATCAAAATGTCTTGTAAACCGGGATTCCGAGACTGATCGGGTCTTCCTGGGAGAAGGTATATCCTTCGTTGATCGCGAGAGCTTATCATGGGCTAAGTTGGGACACCCCTGCAGGGTATAAACTTTCGAGAGTTGTACCCGCGGTTATGTGGCAGGTGGGAATTTGTTAATGTCCGGTTGTAGATAACTTGACACCAGATCCGAATTTAAAACGCATCAACCGCGTGTGTAGCCGTGATGGTCTCTTCTCGGCGGAGTCCGGGAAGTGAACACGGTTTCTGTGTTATGTTTGATGTAAGTAGGAGTTCAGGATCACCTCTTGATCATTACTAGCTTCACGACCGTTCCTTTGCTTCTCTTCTCGCTCTTATTTGCGTATGTTAGCCACCATATCATGCTTAGCTGCTGCTGCAACCTCACTACTTTACCCCTTCCATTCCCATTAAGCTTTGCTAGTCTTGATACCCATGGTAATGGGATTGCTGAGTCCTCGTGGCTCACTGATTACTACAACAACGATTCTTGAGTACAGGTTGTGCGATGATATTGACGCGAGGCGATGTTTGCTTGTTTGGAGTTCTTCGCTTCTTCTTCGATCGGGGATAGGTTCGGTGTCGGCAGTCATGGGCTGGCGGTGGTGGATGTCGTTTGAGTTTCGTTTGTGTTTCATTCGTAGTCGGATGGTGCTCTTATGTAAGATGATGTTGTATTCGTGTGGCATTGTATGCCTTTTGTATGTATCCCCATCTATTATGTAATGTTGATGTAATGATATCCACCTTGCAAAAGCGTTTCAATATGCGGGTCTATCCTTGGTGGGACCTTCGAGTTCCTTTTGGATAGGGTCGCATATTGGGCGTGATATTCTTAGTCTCCGAATCTCTCTTGAGTAGACCCTGAATGGCTAGTTGTTCTCCCACTGCTCAAGGTAGAATGAGGTGGGACTTGTTAACTTCCCTTTCTCCTCCACAGAGCCATGTCGTGTTCTCATCCGCGAGCCTTGATTACAAGATCAATGGATGTAGTACCCCCATGACTCGTGACTCCCGGAAGGTTTTTCCTCGAGATATGTCATGCCTTTAGTGGGGTCCTTTCTAGTTTCTCGCCGGGAAATGGACATTTATGCCGTCAATAGGATAAAAGGACTGAAGGGTTGCTCATAGCTCTTTCTCCCGCCTTTTTAGAGCTCATTTGTTGCATGTTCTCTTCATATATCATGTGCCATTGAACCAATATTTGTTCATTATGCATGATTACTGGTTTTTACTCTTTTCACTGTGAGCATCGCATAATTAGTGTTTTATTTGGTTTATTTGGTTTTCTTTGTTCTCTTGTGTCTACAAGTGTTTTGGAGCAACCTATGACCAAACAGGGTGAAAGAGGCCAAAAATGGGTCTAGTGCGTACGATTGTCGGCACCAGACTTAGGCATTTGGGTGATCAAAAATGATTTTTCTTAAGTGCTAAAAATTAGGATCTAATACTACCGGCGCATCAGAGTCGTTCTCATGATTCCAACGAGCTCGAGAATGTAAAAACGGAGTTCGTATGACAAAGTTATGACAGTTTAGCCAAAGGATCCCGGAGTCGAAGACGACGTCTCGTACGAGCGCGGACAGTCGTACCGGCTCTCATACCGCCTCGAGATAGCTCCAAAATTTGCCTCTTTGGACTAGATTCTTCATTGTTTTCTTCCAATTTAGTTCTAACGCGATCTTTGGCCGATAAGGAAGGATTTGGGAGAGGATTTTGCTCATCTTAAGGCCTTGGATCAACATCTATGGAGGAGGCTTTGGGAGAGCATTATAAATTCCTCTCCAACTCTAGCCGCCGTCATAATCACGTCATTTCTCCAAGATCAATCTCCATTTCTGCTCCAGCTCCACCTGCATAGAAGAAGGGTAAGTCCAAGGGAAGAGGAGGAGGCTCCTCTACCATGCCCACCGGCCTTCGGGCCAGTGCCATCTCCATCACGCCACCCTCGTCATCACCACCGTTGGCGTCATCATCATCACACCACCATCGGCGACGTCTTGTCCATCACCACCATGCCTTCTCCCTTTACTGGCTCAATGCCAGCTTGTAACTTGACCCTAACTTTTATGTGGTTTGTTTACTTGTTTGGGTAGTTGTACTAGGTCTTGGGGATATGGATGAACTCTATATATTTACTTGATACGATCATTTATCTGCTTATTCATGTTTGAGTTAGTAGCCTTCATGAATGTTGAGAGGAGCGCTCACTCGCATTGTCACCGTGATTGGTCGTGGAGCATAATCCTGTCGTTTGTATAGGTGAGGATGTCGAGGTAATTTGAGGTGACTGTAAAATCCTCAAGTCAGTGTCTTTGCAATTGATAGGAGAGTAACAGGAAAACCCACATCTGACTGCGTTCACGGGGAAATCTTTAACTAACTATATGTGCTCCCGAAAAAGAAGGTCCACCTTGTTCATCTGAGTAGCATATCATTCCTATTAAGCTGGGATATCACATACACCCACACTCAAAGGACTTGTTCCCTCTTGGCACACATTTGTGCGTCCATTCTGGTACATGTGTCATGTCCTATGTTACGATGGGCCGCGTGCGCCGTGTGCCACATGGCCGTGCACCTGCCCCAAGCACGCATGTGTAACCGCAAGGATCAACTCTGGTAACAATTATAACGCCCTAGCTAAACACACTAGTTCCTAGCCGTTGCGCCTGGCTACCACCTAGGATCTAGACTGCCCCGTAGACCAACACTAGTCTTTTTGCGTACTTTGTCCTCACTCGTGCGCACCTGGGATCAACTTACCAGTCGGTCACTCATCCTCAAATTGCTTCAACGAAGCACGTTTAACTTTTAGATCCCTTTCGGATGGGCTCCTGGAAAAGAAGGTGCACCTTGCTTGTATAAGTAGTCTATAATTCCTATTAAGACGTGATGTCACAATTAAGTCTATATTTCAACTTTAGACTACCTTAAGAATCAACCCTGAACTGTCAATATCGACGAAGTTCTAACCTTACCCTCTCCTCAAACTGGTTTTTGGTGAGTTGAAGTGGTTTTGACCATTTCACCACCCAGTGAGCCACCTAGTTATATGTCACATCAACCAGTATTTGCTTGTATTTTTCAAAAAATCTGGCACAAAACTTTGAAACTTTCCCAGCCTAATCACTAGGGTAGTCTTGATTTCACATAATTGTTCAGAAATGTTTGGAAACTTTAATTTTTTGGGTCAAATTTTCACAAAAAGGGGTTGTATATGTATTTTTTTTATCAGTTTAGCAAAAAGTTTTGAAACTTTCCCATATTGATAACCATGGTAGTGTTGATATTACAACAAAGTTCATTTTTTTCCTGTGCATTTTCATTTCTTGGTCAAATTTTGACAAAAAAGGGGTTGAATATGTATTTTGCCCATGCTTTTTATCTATTTGGGAAAAAGGTTTTCTAATTTCCTAGAATGATCAACGTTGTAGTATTCATGTTACAGGAAATTCTTGTTTTCCCTGGACACTTTCTCTTTTTGTCAAATTTTAACAAAAAGGGGGTCGAATATGTATTTTTCTTGTATTTTGAAATTTGTTTGAAAAAATGATTTGAAGCTTTCCGAGGTCGATAACCATGATAGTGTTTATTTTATAGAAAATTTTCAATTGAAACTGGACACTTTCATTTTTTTAATTTTTTACATAAAAACAGGGTTCAACATGTATTTTGCTTGCATTTTTTAAATATTTTTGGCAAATAAGTTTGAAACTTTCCTAGAATAATAATCATTGTACTGTTGATAGGATGTTTTAAAAGAAAGTCTAGGCACTTTTGTTTTTGTGACATGGCAGCTGACTAGACAGGTGACTCAACAATCTTTTTTGCGGGGAACAAAATTGTATTTATAAAAAACGCTCTTATATTATGGGACAGACGGAGTATTACTTAAGAGGAGGTAATACAATTGGAGTGACACAATGTTTTGGTCTCATCTGGCCCGAAAAGCAGCTAGACACCGTTTCTAGTACTAATCTGCCCAATTGTGCTAAGCAATGGATAACACGGTCAACATGTCAAAACCCCTTCAACTCATCAAAAGCTGGTTTGAGGAGAGGGTAGATTTGAAACTTGACCGATTTTGATTGTTCAGATTGATAACCTAGACGGTTTCAAAGTTCAAGGTTGATTCTTAGACATTTGTGTTAGTTCGGGGTTGAAATATGGATTTCTTTAGCCTTACAATATCCCACGCTCTATAATATTGTACAACGTAAGGAGGCTTATTTCGCTACAGTATCACAGTCGGTTCCACTAAACATTCAGTTCAGGAGGGCTTTAGTGCGTCAACGTTGGATATCTTGGCTACATCTGGTCTGTAGGCAAATGGATGTTCAACTCTCTGATCAGCCAGATACCATTCGATGGAAATTATCTAGGGACGGTAGTTTCACGGTGAAATCTATGTACATGGACTTAATTAACTCTGGGCCGGTGACGAGATCACTTCACACATGGAAGGTTAGTTCCACTAAGAATCAAAATCTTCATGTAGTTTGTCCACAAGGAAGTGATTCTAACCAAGGATAACCTGGTTAAGCGAAGATGGGTGGGTAGTTCACGATGTTGTTTTTGTGACCAGAATGAAACCATAAAACACCTCTTTCTCGATTGTCCTCTTGCCAAACTACTTTGGCGTGCGATACATATAGCCTTTAACGTTACTCCTCCAATTAGTATCAACACGTTATTTGGGACGTAGCTAATTGGAGTGGAATCAAATATTGCGGGACATATTCGGATAGGGATATGCGCACTATGGGCAAACTGCAGAAATGATATAATCTTTAACAGGAACAATTTCATCAACTTTTTGCAGGTTATATACAGAGCCACTGCTTGGATCCATACGTGGTGTTACTCACTCATGCTGACTCCATGGGGCTTTTGGCCATTGGGTGCAACCGATGGGAGATGGTAGCACGGGTTATCTACAACCGGTTTGCATGGCGATCCAATAATAGGATAGGTGTTCAGTCATCTTGGCCTATTTTTCGCCAGTTGTGGAAGTTCTTTTAATCTCTATTGGTTTTATGCTCCTTTTGTGAGCCTTTTCTGAACTTGAGACCTTGTTTAGGAACTTCATTTCAATAAAATGGCCGCATGCATCATTTTAATGCAGAGGCCGGGGGTTATTCTCCTCTTTTTTAAAAAAAGAAGCAGGGTTTATGATTCTTGTGGCCCGTAGAACGTATCTGCTATTTTATGGTTGTGGTCCACTGTTTCTTCTGACCTTATTTGATCCTCTTTTTCATGTTTGATCAATCTGTTCCGATGCTAATTGTCCAAACTTTAGTGAAACTATACACTGTTTACGGTGAGTTGTGGGTTGAATTCAAATGCCAATTTTGCCCATTTGAAAGAACTGAAAAATCGAAATCATTGATTGTGACAGTATCTTTTCCGAGACCCAGATTCAGTAGAATGCATTGTTATGATCAAATAGTGGGACCTAGTTATGGTGGTTAAGGAAAGAAGAGATGAGGTGCGAGCAATAGGCAGAAGAGCATTAGTTTCAACCGAAATTTGTCAGACAGCAGCTAATATGTCATGGAACAACATTTCTTCAGAACCGTGGACATGAAGGAGAAGCTTGGATGGTGTGCAACACTGTCGATCCTAATAAGTTTCTAAACGTTGAGGAGTCTGCCTGCCTCAAAGATACAGTTGAATTTAAAATCTGAAAATCCGGTCGAGCATTTCCTGTTTGAATACACGCCATACATACATCAAGTGGCCTGCTGGCATCACTGCATGAGTGAAATCACCAAGGTTCCCACAGTCAAATAGGCATGGGGTCTGCTTAAAAAGGGACAGACATTGGAACTGCTAGAACAAAAGGCTTGGAGTCATATAGAGGAGCAATGCAGCAACAGGGTGCAGGAGCAATGGAGCATGTTGCATGCATGTCCCGGTCGATCATCGATCGACTAGTGCGGTTCGTGCGTGCGCGCGCGAGTGCCCTCCTTTAAGCGTGGCCGCTTTCTCTGACGAGCCGTCTATTCAGTCGCCGTCCGCCACTGAAAGGCGTCAGTGTCGCGTATGTGCAATGCAGTGCAGCGGGGCAGCTTTAAGTGTGGAGTATGTAGCGTAGAGTCACTCTCGCGGAGGGGGAATCTTCTCCTGGTGTCTGCCGGAAACAGGGGTTTGTGTCGCGGCTCCGCCGTTGATCTCGGGATCGACGGCGCCGGTTGGTTTAGAACAGAGGCTGGCGATGAAATTTCTGCGCGGACAGGGCCTGTCGTCCGCAGTACGTGTTCTAATCAACGGTCAGTAGACGTGAGAGAGATGTCCCCTTGTTGCTACCATGCTGTCATTCTTCGTTGAACATCTGTCGCTTGAGCTGAGAATGAGACTGGTGAGGGGTGACCATGTGAAGATGTTTTTTCAGTTTTTAAGGTGTAAATGCAGTACTTTATTGCTCAAAGTTCAGAGGCATTGTTGCAGATTCATGGCGCTCTATAAGCCAAACATGTTTTGCCTCCGTTTCAAAAAAAAAATAAAAAAAATAAGCCAAACATGTCTACCTTGAACACACGCACATGTACTGGGTTTTTTTCTTCTTCTGTTGAGCGGCACACATGTGCTGCTGAAGTGGAAAGTTTAGAGACACTCAGCAGGCTACCGGAAAGCCCAATCGCTTACCAGCCGTCCGTGCTAGGCCCGAGCCCTCCTCGACCCAGCAAGCAGTACCATGATCTACATAGATACATCCAGCCAGTGAAGCAGAGAAAAAAGAGAGAAAGTGCAGCCGCATGCTCCGAGCTCCAACTACGGTGACCGGCTGGATCGGAGGGGATCGTGGCAGGCAGAGGAGCGCATGTGGCGACGCCGTGCAAAGCCGCGCGCACAATGGAGCACGGCATGCACTGTGCCGCTGCATGTTCCTTCCTGTCCATTATTGGTGGTTCAGCCCGGTGCAGAGCCTCGAGCGAGACTCCAGCCAGAGCGCCACGCCGATCCATCGCGGGCAAATTTGACAAATTTGACCTATAGACGAAATCAAATCATAGAATGAACTATCCGTGAAACTATTTCACGCGGCTGACCTTTTTGTGTGACGCCCGTCACGGCGCGCTACACTACAGTGTGCAACGCCTCATAGATAAGCGCTACACGGCCGGCGTCGCACACGTGTGTCGAAAATTACTAAGTCGTGTGCGGTCGCGGCGCTGGCTCGTGGGAGTTGCACTAGTGCAGCGCCTAGCTCACGGCGACTTGCAGGTGCGGCGCGAGAGCTAAGCGCCACAGGTCAACCGTGTGAAATAGTTTCACGGACGGTTCATTTTGTGATTTAATTTTGTCTATAGGTCAAATTTATCAAATTTGCCTCCATCGCGCGCGCTGGCCAAGACAGGCCACATGCGCTGCCATGCCGGTGCCGGTGCCGCTGCCACACAAGGCGGGTTTTAGGTTAGGTCGATCGATCGCCTGCACGGCCACCACGGCCGTCCTCAGGCAGGCAAGCGCCCGGCCGTACATGTCGTATGCATGAAGATGCGCGCATGAGATTTGCACTCGTGGGTGGTAGGATACGTACGCGACTACGGGGCCAGACCCACGCACCAATTATCCATGCAGCTTTAGGTCGTTCGCAGTCGCGGGGCGGTTCATCCATGTGATGAGAAAACAAACCCGATCGAGAGCTAGGAGGGGAGGGGAAACCTTCATGGCCATCTCCGTCGGTTCCTCCTAGTAGCTCGGCTTTTGCCATTTTGGTGCGTCGCGCGCCGACGAGCCGTGTCCCGTCCTGTCTCCCATGTGCTCCATCGCCTGCCTGCCTGCCCGTATAATGCCGGGTCGATGTGATTGTCTGACGCGACACAAGAGTTTCCTTTATATATATATATATATATATATATATATATATATATATATATATATATATATATATATATATATATATATATATATATATATATATATATATATATGACAATTTTATCCTACTACGGGTGTAGTTACACCCATTTTATTTTATACGTTTTAGGTAGTATCTATCATACCGCAGTGTACGTATGTCGTAGTATGTAGTATGTTAGAATATTTAGGTAGTATATATACTATTTTTTAGGTAGTATGTAGTATATTTTAGCATACTTCTTTTTACGTATAAATATGTACGTATTTTTACAAATATGATAAAACATGGGCTCACATGCAATTTTTCACATAACTCACTTTGGAGTATCTTAGATATAGTATATGAACATAGTAAAAATGATAAAGTAGTATATATAGTACCGCATAGTAGTATATGAGAAATGGGTGTAGCTACACCGTAGTAGTATATATATATATATATATATATATATATATATATATATATATATATATATATATATATATATATATATATATATATATATATATATATATTTGCTAGGAAGGAGCACAAGAGAAATGGAGTGTGTGCTACGTGGCTCGCTGCAGACTACAAACACAGCGGAGCGGAGACTACGTATATTACCTGATGGTCTAACGGAGGCGTGCACTTTAATTATTGCTCAATCATGCGGATGCGGTGACTGACGATGGGCATGCGCGCGCGGTGGCTGTCATTTCTCGGGTGATCTCGGAATCACCGCCGGCCGCGGCTGCCTGTGCATGCGACGGCGACGGCGACGGCGTGAGCTGTCCGTGTCCCCACCGGAAGCAGCATATGCATGCAGTGGCTCGTAGCTGAGTTTGGTCTGACCCCGATCAGGCTCCGTGTCCGACGGCCCGCGCATGAATCCAATCCAATTCCAAAGCCCCCGCCCGGCAAGGTTGCATGGTAACTGCTATGCCCATTTGCATGTCTTCTCCACACCTCCAGTAGGTGCTACTACAAGGCGGTATACTGATGCCGCCCAGCCACTGGTATTCAGATTCAGGAATCAAGACGTGGCTCCCTTTCTCTTGGAGCCGTCGTGGCCAGGACCCGCTCTAGTCAAAACGGCCAGCTACGGCTTCTATGAGAGATTATTTGCACCTAAGAGCAACTTTTGTCTGTTTTTTTTTTCGTTTGGATCGGCCAGGCAGACACGGACGTCCGCTTCCCCGTTTGGAGTCGGCGCACGCGCCCAACACTGGCGCGACCCATTTAGACGACATAAAAAAAATGCATGCATGCGTATTTAATATAAAAACTAAATTAATTAAACGTTAAAGCCGGCCATGAAGGCCGGCGGGAGTCCACGTGTTCACATTAGCATTTAAGAAAATTAAAACAAACTAAAAACTAGGCGCTGGCGCGCTGCCCTAAGCGTCATCGTCGTCGTTCTCGGGGTCAGTGAGGTCGATGAGTGCCGGCGCCGGACCGGCCCAGCTGAACGCCGTGTTCCAGAAGCTGACCATGTCGAACGCAGGCGATCTGCCGCCGCCTAGGCCGCGCGCTGACTTTGGCGCGCCTCCTCCTTGGCCTCGAGCCGCTCGGCCTCGGCGTCGCGCTCGAGCATCTCGAGGTACTCGCCCTCGCGCCGCTCCTCGGCCACCCGGATCTGCCGCCAGTGCTCGAGGTACGCCGCCTCTTGCTCCGGTGTGGCCTCCATCCAGACCGGCGGCGCCCTCACCTACTTGCGCACTACTCCTGTCCAAGAGTAGCGCACGATGGGCTCCGACTCCGGCTGCGGTTCGGCTTTGGCGAGGCGGCGGGGAGGGGACTGAAGGAAATATGCCCTAGAGGCAATAATAAAGTTATTATTTATTTCCTTACATCATGATAAATGTTTATTATTCATGCTAGAATTGTATTAACCGGAAACATAATACATGTGTGAATATATAGACAAACAGAGTGTCACTAGTATGCCTCTACTTGACTAGCTTGTTAATCAAAGATGGTTATGTTTCCTAACCATGAACAAGGAGTTGTTATTTGATTAACAAGATCACATCATTAGTTGAATGATCTGATTGACATGACCCATTCCGTTAGCTTAGCACCCGATCGCTTAGTATGTTGCTATTGCTTCCTTCATGACTTATACATGTTCCTATGACTATGAGATTATTCAACTCCCGTTTACCAGAGGAACACTTTGTGTGCTACCAAACGTCACAACGTAACTGGGTGATTATAAAGGTGCTCTACAGGTGTCTCTGAAGGTACTTGTTGGGTTGGCGTATTTCGAGATTAGGATTTGTCACTCCGAATGATGGAGAGGTATCTTTGGGCCCTCTCGGTAATACACATCACATAAGCCTTGCAAGCAATGCACATAATGAGTTAGTTGCGAGATGATGTATTACGGAACGAGTAAAGAGACTTGCCAGTAACGAGATTGAACTAGGTATTGGATACCGACGATCGAATCTCGGGCAAGTAACATATCGATGACAAAGGGAACAACGTATGTTGTTATGCGGTCTGACCGATAAAGATCTCCGTAGAATATGTAGGAACCAATATGGGCATCCAGGTCCCGCTATTGGTTATTGACGGAGGCGTGTCTCGGTCATATCTACATTGTTCTCGAACCGTAGGGTCCTTGCGCTTAAGGTTTCGATGGCGGTTATATTATGAGTTTATGTATTTTGATGTACGAAGGTTGTTGAGTCCGGATCTGATCACGGACATGACGAGGAGTCTCGAAATGGTCGAGACATAAAGATTGATATATTGGACGGATATATTTGGACACCGGAAAGGTTCGGATGAGATTGGGATTATCTGGGAGTTCCGGAGGTTACGGAACCCCGGTAAGTATATGGGCCTTATTGGGCCTTAGTGGAAGGAGGAGAAGGAGCAAGGAGGCGCCCCAAGCCCAATCCGACTTGGGGGGGCGGCCCCCTTTCCTTCTCCTCCCCCCTCTTCCTTCCTCTCCTACTCCTAATAGGAAGGGGCCAAACCTACTTGGAGTAGGTTTGCCCCCTAGGCGTGCCTCCCTCTTGGCCGCCTCCTCCCTCCCTCCTTTATATACGAGGCGGGGGCACCCCATAGACACACAAGTTGATCATCGTGATCGTTCCTTAGCCGTGTCGGTGCCCCCTCCACGATATTACACCTCGGTCATATTGTAGCGGAGCTTAAGCGAAGCCCCACTGCAGATTGAACATCAAGATAGTCACCACGCCGTCATCTTGTGGAACTCCTCCTCGTACCTCTCTTTGGATCGGAGTTTGAGTGCGTCATCGAGTTGTACGTGTGTCAAGAACTTCGGAGGTGCGAATGCGGTGCTTGGATCGGTTGGACCAGGAAGGCGTCGACTACTTCCTCTACGTTGCGTCAGCGCTTCGCTTCGGTCTCACGAGGGTGCGTAGACAACACTCTCCCTCTCGTTGCTATGCATCACCATGATCTTGCGTGTGCGTGGGAAATTTTTGAAATTACTACGTTCCCCAACAAGTGGTATCGAGCCTAGGTTTTATGGTTTGATGTTATATGCACGAGTAGAACACAAGTGAGTTGTGGGCGATATAAGTCATCTTGCTTACCGGCATGTCATACTTTGGTTGGCGGTATTGTTGGATGAAGCGGCTGGACCGACATTACGCGACGCTTCGCGAGACTGGTTTACCTCCATGCTTTGCACACGGTGACTAGCGGGTGTCGGTTTCTCCAACTTTAGTTTAACCGAGTGTGGCTACGCCGGTCCTTGCGAAGGTTAAAACAGCATCAACTTGACAAACTATCGTTGTGGTTTTGATGCGTAGGTGAGATTGGTTCTTGCTTAAGCCCGTAGCAGCCACGTAAAACTTGCAACAACAAAGTAGAGGACGTCTAACTTGTTTTTGGAGGGCATGTTGTGATGTGATATGGCCAAGACATGATGCTATATTTTATTGTATGAGATGATCATGTTTTGTAACCGAAGTTATCGGCAACTGGCAGGAGCCATATGGTTGTCGCTTTATTGTATGAAAGGAAGCATACGTAATTGCTTTACTTTATCACTAAGCGGTAGCGATAGTCGTAGAAGCAATAGATGGCGTGGCGACAACGATGCTACGATGGAGATCAAGGTGTCGCGCCGGTGGCGATGGTGATCATGATGGTGCTTGAGATGGAGATCACAAGCACAAGATGATGATGGCCATATCATATCACTTATATTGATTGCATGTGATGTTTATCCTTTATGCATCTTATCTTGCTTTGATTGATGGTAGCATTTTAAGATGATCTCTCACTAAAATTATCAAGAAGTGTTCTCCCCGAGTATGCACCGTTGCCAAAGTTAAATCGTGCCCGAAACCACGTGATGATCGGGTGTGATAAGCTCTCGTCCATCTACAACGGGTGCAAGCCAGTTTTGCACACGAGAATACTCGAGTTAAACTTGACGAGCCTAGCATATGCAGATATGGCCTCGGAACACGGAGACCGAAAGGTCGGCGTGAATCATATAGTAGATATGATCAACATAAGATGTTCACCATTGAAAACTACTCCATCTCACGTGATGATCGGTTATGGTTTAGTTGATTTGGGTCACGTGATCACTTAGATGACTAGAGATGTCTATCTAAGTGGGAGTTCTCAAGTAATATGATTAATTGAACTTAAATTTATCATGAACTTAGTACCGATAGTATCTTGCTTGTCTATGTTGATTGTAGATAGATGGCCCGTCTTTGTTGTTCCGTTGAATTTTAATGCGTTCCTTGAGAAAGCTACGTTGAAAGATGATGGTAGCAACTACGCGGACTAGGTCCGTAATTTGAGGATTATCCTCATTGCTGCATGAAAAATTACGCCTGGAAGCACCGCTGGGTGCGAACTTTTCTTGATCTAACCGGCGACGTTAAGAGCGTCTGGCGAGCAAAGCGATGACTACTCGATAGTTCAATGTGCCATGTTTTAGGGCTTAGAACCGGGACTTCAACGACGTTTTGAGCGTCATGGAGCATATGAGATGTTCCAGAGTTGAAGTTAATATTCCGAAGAATGCCGGATTGAGAGATCTGAAGTCTCCAATAAGTTCTATAGCTGCAAGATGGAGGAGAATAGTTACGTCGGTGAGCACATACTCAAGATGTGCGGGTATTGTAATCACTTGATTCAACTGGGAGTTACTCTTCCGGATGATAGCGTCATTGATGAATTCTCCAATCACTTCCACCAAGCTACAAGAGCTTCATGATGAACTATAATATGCAAGGGATGGATAAGGCGATTCCGAGCTCTTCGCAATGCTAAAGGCTGCGGAGGTAGAAATCAAGAAAGAGCATCAAGTGTTGATGATCAACAAGACCACTAGTTTCAAGAAAAGGGCAAAGGGAAGAAGAAGGAACTTCAAGAAGAACAGCAAACAAGTTGCTGCTCAAGAGAAGATACCCAAGTGCGGACCTAAGCTCTGGCCGAGTGCTTCTCGCAAGCAGACTGGTCACTAGAAGCGGAACTGCCCCAAGTATTTGGCGGATAAGAAGGATGGCAAGGTGAACAAAGGTATATGTGATATACATGTTATTGATGTGTACCTTACTAGAGCTCGCATGATAGCACAGGTATTTGATCTTGGTTACATTGCTAATATTTGCAACTCGAAGCAGGGACTACGGATTGCGAACAACGGCAAAGGGCGAGGTGGCGATGCGGCGTGGAAATGGTTCCAAAGTCGATGTGATCGCGGTCGGCACGCTACCTCTACATCTACCTTGGGATTAGTATTAGACCTAAATAATTGTTATTTGGTGCGGCGTTGAGCATGAACATTATATCTGGATCTTGTTTGATGCGAGGCGGTTATTCATTTAAATCAGAGAATAATGGTTGTTCTATTTATATGAGTAATATCTTTTATGGTCATGCACCCTTGAAGAGTGGTCTATTTTGATGAATCTCGATAGTAGTGATACACATATTCATAGTGTTGAAGCCAAAAGATGCAGAGTTGATAATGATAGTGCAACTTATTTGTGGCAATTGCCGTTTAGGTCATATCGGTGTAAAGCGCATGAAGAAACTCCATCTTGATGGTCTTTTGGAACCACTTGATTATGAATCACTTGGTACTTATGAACCGTGCCTCATGGGCAAGATGACCAAAACACCGTTCTCGGTACTATGGAGAGAGCAACAGATTTGTTGGAAATCATACATCTGAGATGTATGTGGTCCGATGAATGTTGAGGCTCGTGGCGGATATCGTTATTTCTCACCTTCATAGATGATTTAAGCGAGATATGGGTATATCTACTTAATGAAGCATAAGTCTGAAACATTTGAAAAGTTCAAAGAATTTCAGAGTGAAGTTGAAAATCATCGTAACAAGAAAATAAAGTTTCTACGATCTGATCATGGAGGAGAATATTTGAGTTATGAGTTTGGTCTACACTTAAAACAATGTGGAATAGTTTCGCAACTCACGCCACCCAGAACACCACAGCGTAATGGTGTGTCCGAACGTCGTAATCGTACTTTACTTGATATGGTGCGATCTATGATGTCTCTTATAGATTTACCGCTATCATTTTGGGGTTATGCTTTAGAGACGGCCACATTCACGTTCAATAGGGCACCATCGAAATCCGTTGAGACGACACCTTATGAACTATGGTTTGGCAAGAAACTAAAGTTGTCGTTTCTTAAAGTTTGGGGCTGCGATGCTTATGTGAAAAAGCTTCAACCTGATAAGCTCGAACCCAAATCGGAGAAATGTGTCTTCATAGGATACCCAAAGGAGACAGTTGGGTACACCTTCTATCACAGATCCGAAGGCAAGACATTCGTTGCTAAGAATGGATCCTTTCTAGAGAAGGAGTTTCTCTCGAAAGAAGTGAGTGGGAGGAAAGTAGAACTTGATGAGGTAACTGTACCTACTCCCTTGTTGGAAAATAATACATCACAGGAACCGGTTTACGTGACGTCAAAACTCAACTAGTGAGGAAGTTGATGATGATGATCATAGGACTTGAGATCAAGTTATCTGAGAACCTCGTGAGGTCGAGCAGAGTAAGATCCGCACCTGAGTGGTGCGGTAATCCTATCCTGGAAGTCATGCTACTAGATCATGATGAACCTACGAACTATGAAGAAGCGATGATGAGCCCAGATTCCGCAAAATGGCTTGAAGCCATGAAATCTGAGATGGGATCCATGTATACAAAGTATGGACTTTGGTTGGCTTGCCCGATGGTCGGCAAGCAATTGAGAATAAATGGATCTTCAAGAAGAAGACTGACGCTGACGGTAATGTTACTATCTACAAAGCTCAACTTGTTGCAAAAGGTTTTCGACAAGTTCAAGGGGTTGACTACGATGAGACCTTCTCACCCGTAGCGATGCTTAAGTCTGTCCGAATCATGTTAGCAATTGCCGCATTTTATGATTATGAAATTTGGCAAATGGATGTAAAAACTGCATTCCTGAATGGATTTCTGGAGGAAGAGTTGTATATGATGCAACCAGAAGGTTTTATTGATCCAAAGGGAGTTAACAAAGTGTGCAAGCTCCAGCGATCCATTTATGGACTGGTGAAAGCCTCTCGGAGTTGGAATAAACGCTTTGATAGTGTGATCAAAGCTTTTGGGTTTATACAGACTTTTGGAGAAGCATGTATTTACAAGAAAGTGAGTGGGAGCTCAGTAGCATTTCTAATATTATATGTGGATGACATATTATTGATTGGAAATGATATAGAATTTCTGGATAGCATAAAGGATTCTTGAATAAAATTTTTCAATGAAAAACCTCGGTGAAGCTGCTTACATATTGGGCATTAAGATCTATAGAGATAGATCAAAACGCTTAATTGGACTTTCACAAAGCACATACCTTGACAAAGTTTTGAAGAAGTTCAAAATGGATCAAGCAAAGAAAGGGTTCTTGCTGTATTGCAAGGTGTGAAGTTGAGTAAGACTCAAAGCCCGACCACTTGAGAAGATAGAGAGAAAATGAAAAGTGTTCCTATGCTTCAGCCATATGCTCTATCATGTATGCAATCTGTGTACAGACCTGATGTGTGCCTTGCTATAAGTCTAGCAGGAGGTACCAAAGTAATGCAGAGTGGATCCTTTGGATAGCGGTCAAGAACATCTGAAGTACACGAAAAGGACTAAGGATATGTTTCTCGTATATGGAGGTGACAAAGAGCTCATCGTAAATGGTTACGTTGATGCAAGCTTTGACACCGATCCGGACGATTCTAAATCGCAAACCGGATCGTGTTTACATTAAGCGGTGGAGCTGTCGGTTGGTGCAGTTCAAAGCAAAGCGTCGTGGCGGGATCTACGTGTGAAGCGGAATACATAGCTGCTTCGGAGCAGCCAATGAAGGAGTGCGGATGAAGGAGTTCATATCCGATCTAGGTGTCATACCTAGTGCATCGGGTCCAATGAAAATCTTTTGTGACAATATTGGGCGATTGCCTTAGCGAAGGAATCCAGATTTCACAAGAGAACCAAGCACATCAAGAGGCGCTTCAATTCCATCCGGATCTAGTCCGGTGGGAGACATAGAGATTTGCAAGATACATACGGATCTGAATGTTGCGAGACCGTTGACTAAGCCTCTTCCACGAGCAAAACATGATCAACACCAAGACTCCATGGGTGTTAGAATCATTACTATGTAATCTAGATTATTGACTCTAGTGCAAGTGGGAGGATGAAGGAAATATGCCCTAGAGGCAATAATAAAGTTATTATTTATTTCCTTACATCATGATAAATGTTTATTATTCATGCTAGAATTGTATTAACCGGAAACATAATACATGTGTGAATATATAGACAAGCAGTGTCACTAGTATGCCTCTACTTGACTAGCTTGTTAATCAAAGATGGTTATGTTTCCTAACCATGAACAAGGAGTTGTTATTTGATTAACAAGATCACATCATTAGTTGAATGATCGATTGACATGACCCATTCCGTTAGCTTAGCACCCGATCGCTTAGTATGTTGCTATTGCTTCCTTCATGACTTATACATGTTCCTATGACTATGAGATTATGCAACTCCGTTTACGGAGGAACACTTTGTGTGCTACCAAACGTCTGGCGAATCGGGTGATTATAAAGGTGCTCTCTGGTGTCTCTGAAGGTACTTGTTGGGTTGGCGTATTTCGAGATTAGGATTTGTCACTCCGAATGTCGCAGAGGTATCTCTGGGCCCTCTCGGTAATACACATCACATAAGCCTTGCAAGCAATGCAACTATGAGTTAGTTGCGATATGATGTATTACGGAACGAGTAAAGAGACTTGCCGCTAACGAGATTGAACTAGGTATTGGATACCGACGATCGAATCTCGGGCAAGTAACATATCGATGACAAAGGGAACAACGTATGTTGTTATGCGGTCTGACCGATAAAGATCTTCGTAGAATATGTAGGAACCAATATGGGCATCCAGGTCCGCTATTGGTTATTGACGGAGGCGTGTCTCGATCATATCTACATTGTTCTCGAACCGTAGGGTCCGTGCACGCTTAAGGTTTCGATGACGGTTATATTATGAGTTTATGTATTTTGATGTACGAAGGTTGTTGAGTCCGGATGTGATCACGGACATGACGAGGAGTCTCGAAATGGTTGAGACATAAAGATTGATATATTACGGATATATTTGGACAGGAAAGGTTCGGATGAGATTGGGATTATCTGGGAGTTCGGGAGGTTACGGAACCCCGGTAAGTATATGGGCCTTATTGGGCCTTAGTGGAAGGGAGGAGAAGGAGCAAGGAGGCGCGCCCCAAGCCCAATCGGAATTGGGAGGGGCGACCCCTTCCCTCTCTCCTCCCCCTCTTCCTTCCCTCTCCTACTCCTAATAGGAAAGGGGGCCAAACCTACTTGGAGTAGGTTTGCCCCCCCCTAGGCGTGCCTCCCTCTTGGCCGCCCCTCCTCCCTCCCTCCTTTATATACTGGGGGGGCACCCATAGACACACAAGTTGATCATCGTGATCGTTCCTTAGCGTGTGTCGGTGCCCCCTCCACGAAATTACACCTCGGTCATATTGTAGCGGAGCTTAGGCGAAGCCTGCGACAGATTGAACATCAAGATAGTCACCACGCCGTCGTCTTGACGGAACTCCTCCCGTACCTCTCTTTGGATCGGAGTTCGGGTGCGTCATCGAGCTGTACGTGTGTCAAGAACTTCGGAGGTGCCGAATGCGGTGCTTGGATCGGTTGGACCAGGAAGGCGTCGACTACTTCCTCTCGTTGCGTCAGCGCTTCGCTTCGGTCTCACGAGTGCGTAGACAACACTCTTCCCTCTCGTTGCTATGCATCACCATGATCTTGCGTGTGCGTAGGAATTTTTTTGAAATTACTACGTCCCCCAACAGGGACGGCGGGGCCACCGGTGGCACCACGCAGTCGCCGGCCGCGGAGAGGGCCATGGCCTGCGCCATGGCCGCCTCGTACCGAGCTTCTTCTTCTTCTGCCGCCTCCGCCCTGCGCCACTCGTCCTCCTCACTCTCCTGGTAGACGGCCGCAAGGGCCGCCTGGTAGGCGTCCTCTGTCGCCTGCTCTTCCTCCTTGACGATGAGCGGCGGCGGCGGCACGCTACGGTCGACCTCGCGCACGCCGCGCTGCCTCGCCTCCTCGTGCTCGAAGGCGAACCAGCGTGCCCAGTTGGGCGAGTCGTAGGCATAGGCCTCGTCACGGCGCTGCTCCGTGTCGGGGCGTGGCGTCTCTCTGTGCGGCCTCGAACACCTATGGGGCACTAGGGGCCCCTTCTAGTCCGGCAAGGGAGCGGATGGCGTGCGCAGAGCAGATCGAGGTCGAGCGCGCGGGGGAGACGGGCAATTTTTACCCTGCTTCGGGGCTCTCCGGAGAGATAAAACCCCTACTGCTGCTTTTGTGATTGTATTTGATCTTGCTCGGGCATGCGAGCGTATGGTGGTGTTGTGGGTGTCGAATGGACCGAACCCCTTCTCGTCGCGCATGGGCCTCCCTTTTATACTCGAAGGGGGATCCGCGGTGGCGGCGTAGGAAGAGGGGTAGAAAGGTAAAATCGCGGGTTGGTACTTGATGACCAACGATGACCCTACCTAACTCTAATGGCGGGGACAAGGGCATTAAATGCCGTCCGGTCGCGCTAACAGGCGAAGGAGTGGCCGTTAAGTGAGCCACGGTTGCCACGATGGCGTCTCTGTCGGCTCCGTTTGCCACCTCGCCCGCATGCTCTGCGATCTTTGCGCCACGTGCCCTTGGGATGGCCTTGTGTTGACCGTCACGGATGCGCTGGAGTTTGGGTGGCAGCCTTGCGCGGCAAGTGCCTTGCGCGACCCTTCTCTTCTTTCTGTGCGGCAAGCTTGCCGCCGTCGGGCCTTCTTGGGGCCTTGCGGCGCCGCAAGTCTTCTTCGGTGATGCCTTGGTTGGCCTTCGGCAAGCTCCTCTTGCCGGGCCTTCGTTTTCTTGGTTAGTACTTTGTTCTTGAATGGCAGTAATGAGGAGCGGTGGAGGGCCTTGGCGGGCGCCCGGCAAGCCTTCTTTGTGGGGTGCTTGCGCTTGCCGTGCACAAGTTCGGGGTACTAAGGTACCCCTACTTTAGTACACCGACAGAGCCCAGACTGGGCCATACACGGTGCGGCGTTGTTGGGCAGGCCCAAAAGCGATCTGCAGACGCGCGTGGCCTGGGTCCGCACAGGATCGGGCTCCGTGTCCACCGCGCCCTCCATAGCAAGCGCAGCGTCGATTGCGGCGTCGTGGGAGGCGTGGGTGGTGTGTGCGATCTTCAAGGCGCCCGCCCCCGTGATCACGGGGCAGGGCGAGGTCACTTCATCCGTCGCCCCGTCTCCGTTTTTTCGCCACGCGGCTCCCATGCGCGGGGGTCGTGGGTGGCGAAGGTGGGAGACCGGGCCGTCACGGGCGGAGATGGTGGTCGGCCCCGCTCCTCTGCCCCCCTCTCGCCCTAATTGGCTGAGCGGGGCGGCCGAGCCCCCACCTCGCTCCTTTAAGAAGGGCGGAAGGGGAGCGCAAAAATCCCGCACTCCATCCTCTTCCTCTTCCTTCAACTTCCGTTACTCTTCCTCCCATCTGCCATGGAGGGAGGGGATCCTGGTCCTTCTTCGGTGGCGGCGAGGGTCGCCACCAGGCAGCGCGCCTCTCCCTATCCTGCGCTGCGGTGGCGGAGCCGGCCGTGAGGAAGAGGGAGAGGCGAGGCAGCGAACGAGGTCGTGGGCGTGGTCGAGCGCTCGGGAGAGGCGGCGGGCGTCGCCACCCCTGTCTCCGCCGGCTCCTTTCTCTCGGCGGTCCACGGGGCGACCACAGGAGTTCTTCGTCAAACTGCACCGAGCACCTCGTCGCCGCCTCCGACTCCCGGCCCCGTTCGCGAGCGCGATGGAACCGGACCCGCCCGAGATGTTGAAGTTGCGCATGAGGGGCTGTGGGATCAGCGACACTCGAGTGAGTGTCGTATCCCCAGCCCCCGGCATGATGTACTTTGATCGAGGGTGGAAGACCTTCGCCCGCATCCACAGCTTGACGGCGGGGTTTACCCTCCATTTTAAGTTAATGGAGGGCGACCTTCTCGCCGTCAAGGTCTTCGGGGACTCCGGCACCGGGCGAGATCTTTGTGTGGACAGCTCCTCCGATAGCGAAGGCCCCTCCTCGGCGAGAGTGGCGAGGAGGGCGGCGACGACAACGAGGATGGCGGGTCCGACTAGGCGTCGGACGCTGCCTCGCGTGCCACCGGCGACCCCATCATCCGGGTCGCCGGCCTTCTGAACTCCCCGGGGCCGTCTCCTTGGGCAGCTGGCGTAGGGAGGCTGCGGAAGAGGAAGAGGGGTGGCGGCAAGGCTGTCAAGTCAGAGTACGAGGGCGAGGTGCCCTCGACAGCGTGCTGACGTCCCGCCGCCCCGTCTTCAAGATCTGCCTCTGGCGCCTCCGTCTCCGCCAAGCTCCTGGCCAGCCCTCGGGAAGTTCTCTTGGTGTCTTCTGGCACCCGTAGCTCACCTAAGCGCCCTTTTGCCCTCCCGGCAAGCTTCTCTTGCGGGGCCTCCTGACCTACCTCTGAGCAGAGAAACAGGAGAGGGATTACGGGCATCTTATCTTTCAATTTGTAAGCCTTCAGGCCTTAGCAGTATTCAAAATCGGTAATCCTCTCTATCATGTTTTTCATCCTCTATGGACTTGTACTAAACTGGGATGTTTTTAATGAAAATGGGGGAGCGTTTGCCATATTAAGTCCTTTAATTGATTTTGTGCCTTGTATTTTCCCACCCTACGCTTTTAGGGAACTTGTCGGCGCAAACACGCGTGCTGAGTGCGGAACGTCAGCAGCCCGCTGGCGGTGTTGCTTCCGGCAAGAAACCTTGTCGGGCGATTGCAGCCAGCGCTTGTGTTGTTAGCGGACTCGGAAACAAATCAAGGGCGCAACTTGGCGCGACTTCGCTCCTCAGCCGCGAGCTTCTTTTACAAGGCACATTCGTTCAGGGCGGCTCCGCCTCCTCGATCCATAAGAGGGTGCATGATGAGGATGAAAAACTTATCGACCCCGGCGACTCTAGCTTGCGGGAGAAATCTTAGCATTGCAGCCCGGCAACTCTGGCTCCGCCAAGACCAGTGCGGTCGCCTTCCTTTGCCCTTATGCGCCGATCTTTGCGGCTTCGAAGATTCGGCCCATAGCGAAAGAACTCCGGCACTTTCGCATGGCCCCGCACCAGCGTGCCCCTCGGGTTTCTCCTTGTCACTGTTATTACAGCCACGAAAATAACTGAGACAGTGCTGTAAATAAGTTTATTATTTATTTTTATTATTTTTTTGGCGTGACTTTGCAAAGCGATGCCATGCTTTGCCCTTCGTATGTTTATACTCTACGCTCTTTAGGGAACTTGCCGGCGCTAACACACTTTTGAGTGTGGGACATCAGCAACCATTTGGCGGTGTTGCCTCCGACAAAAACCTTCTCGGGTTGGTTCTGATGCACTTTTATTGTTGGCGGACTCGGAAACAAACCAAGGGCGCAACTCAACCACTTAGTCGGCTCCTCCGCGCACAAGTTTCCCATCTGAAGGGCGCCCCCGGCAAGGCTTGCTACGTTCGCCCTCTACTTCGCTATATCCCTTGTACGTTTTTAACCCTTAAGCTTCTAGGAACTTGCGGCGCTAACACACTTGCTGAGTGCGGGACATCAGCAACCATTGGCGGTGTTGTATCCGGCAAGAAACCTTCTCGGGCGATTCTTGCGCACTTGTATTGTCGGCGGACTCGGAAACAAAGCAAGGATTTAACAACGAGTTGGTTCCTCTGCGCGCCTGAGTTTTTCGTACAAGGATGAGCGCTTCGAGGACATAACACGAGAACATAGGACTAAAAAGTGTTCTGTACAAAAGCTTGGGTAACTTAGCTTTTTCGTCTTCAGTGATCCGCCGAGGCCGTGTTTCTTCCCTGATCTTCCCCCCTTGTATGTTTTCATCCTCACGCTTTCGGGGAACCCCTCGGTGCAAACACACTTGCTGAGCGCAGGACATCAGCAGCCCGCTGGCGGTGTTGCCTCCGGCGGGAAGAACTCGTCGGGCTGGTTGCGGTGTGCTTTTATCGTCGAGCGGACTCGAAACGGATCGATGGCGCAACCTAACCACGATTCGACCCCTCTGCGCTCGGGTTCTTTATACAAGGTACGGACTTTCGGGAGCACAACTCAAAGTTGAAGCTTGGCAGCTTTCTTTGCCTCATCGGTGGCAGAGCTCGATGGCGCGTCCTCGGCAAATGGCTGCACTCCGGAGGCGGGCTTCTTGGAGTGAGCACGAGCCGTTCTTGCGGGCTTAGTCTTTGGTTGGTCCGCCTTTGCCTTCGCACTTGCTGGTGGAGCTCGATGGTGCGTCCTCGGCGGCGGCGCAGCACTCGGGAGAGGTGCGCTTGCGGAGTGGGCATCGAGCTGTTCTTTCTTGGACTTGGCTTTCTTCTTCCCGGGAGCTTGGCGGCAAGTGGCTCGCGCTTCTGCTGCGGCTGCTTTGCTTCTGGTAGATCTTGTCGGCGCAGATGAGTGCATCCCTCTTATGCGCCTTGGACGGAGATGACACTCATCGGACCGGCATCTTGAGCACATTATGCAGCGTGGTGCGAGGCTGCCATGAACTTGGCGGCGGGTCGGCGAGTATTCCATTGTAGGGTAATGGGATATCAGCCACGTCGAGCGTGACCCTCTCGATCCTGAAGTTCAGTTCGCTGCCGAGCGTCCGCGCAGCGTGATCTTCCCTTGGGCTGGCTCCTTCGGATTTATCCCTTGAAAGGTGCGGTCTTCTCAAGCTTCATTGTCGGGATCTGGAGCTTCTTGAGTCTGCGGAGGAAATCAGGTTCAGCCGGCCCGCCGTCAACCAACATCTTTGTGACCTTGAGGTTGCGGATTGTTGGCGAAACCAACATCGGCAAGCACCCGACCGCGATGACGCGATCAGGGTGGTCCTCAGCGTCGAAGGCGATGGGCGTCTTGGACCGCCGGAGGCTGCGGCGCCTCGGACAGACGGCTCCGCGGCATTCACTTCGCACCTTTGCTTGAGTTGGCGGTGCGAGGTGTGCGAGAGGCGCCGCCATCGATGCACAACACCTCTGTTGCCTTCGAAACTCCTGGTCATCGGTCTCATCTTCCTCCATCTCATCATCCTCATCTTCATCTTCGTCCTTGTCGCGGCCGCGGGAGGCTGCCTCCTTGCAGCGGTTTGACCTGCCAGCGGTGCCCTCCCGGGCGGGAAGCTTCTTGCGGATCCTCGCCACCTCCACAGGCTCTCTCCTTATCGCGGCGCTCGTACTCGGCTTTACGTAGCTCCGCCATCTGCTCTACTTTTTGCGGGTTTGGAGATCATGGCCCTTGGTGCGGTGGATCTTGCAATAACGCTTGCGGAGCCATCTGCTTGTCGGCGGCTACGGCGGCCTCGCCGGAGTCATCGGCTTTGGCCTTGTCGGAACCGCCTCCGTTGCGGAATGCTCAACAGCCAGCACATCCTTAGCCTTTCTTTTTACATTGCTCGCCGCCGGTTCTTCCTTGCGGGCGGCATCCTCCTTGTCGAGATCATACGCTCCCGCAACCTCTCCGGGATTTTCCTCCCTCCTCAGCCCGTGCACACTTGTCGGCGAGCATAGAGCTCGTGACATCTCTGATCTTGCACATCGCCATCTCCTCCCTCATCTTGCGATTCGCACGTTTCGATGAAGCGCGCGATAACTTGGCAGGTGGGCGTCACGGGATGTTGCGCTGCACTGGCTGAATCTCTGTATGTATTTCTTGAGGGCTCTCCTCCTACGGACAAGCAAATGCAGATCGCTTTCTGGCCATGGGGTTTGTGGCGCGCGTAAAAGCGCCGACAAACTGATGACCTGAGTCCGCCCATGAAGAGATAGAGCCGTCCGGCAAGTGCATGAGCCAAGATCGGCGTTGGGCTTGAGTACCGGCGGAAGTAGTTGGCGAGGATCTTCTCGTCGCGCCCTCGACGCTTTGCACCGCGATGGTGTAGATCTTTGAGGAACTCCGACGGATGTATCGTGCCATCATACTTCTCGGCACGCGTCGCTTGAAGTTCTTGGTTTTGGGCCTTTGGACTTGCCGCCTTTCGCGGGTGAGCGCAAGCGACCTGCGCGTCTGGCAAGTCGCCTGGTTCTCCGGGTGCGTGCGCGTCGACAGCGGGCCCAACGCGCTGGTCAGATTGACGTCACGCTTCTCTCCGGCGCTCGATGCGAGTGCGGGCGTCTTCGTGTTGCCGTTCTTGGAGGACGTGGCGTTGATCGCGGCGAGTTCGCGGGTCTGACGACGCGGTGGAGTCGGCGTCGGGGTTGGTCCGGCGAACTGGCGATCTTGGCCTTCGGGGCTGGGAGTGCACGGAGGTGGCACCCCCAGTGGTCTCGTCGGCGTCGGCTTGCACCTGGGCGCCTTGCCGGGGCCTTGATACGCTCGGTCGCCGGGGTTTGTCGCCATTGGCGAAGCCGATGAGACTGTATATGGTCATCCTCCGATCGTCGATCTTGTGCGGCGCGGAGGGTAGTCTAAGCGGTGGGCTCGGGCCAGCGCTTCCTCTTGTCTTGAGGCGGTGGTGACGAACAGCGAGAATGGGATGTGGACTCCCAAGCTGGATTGGGAGGTGCAACACTCCGTCCGGCGACCGTACCTCGCTTCGCGCCCGACATCTTGGCGTGCATGCGACCTCGGCGTCCGCGACCCACCAGCTTGGCCTTGTTCCAGCGAAGCGCGGTGCTAGGAGCACCGAGGCGTTATTGACCTGCACCTCTGGGAAGGGTGCGGTGTCTGCACGATCGCCCGGCGCTTGCGGGGCCTTGTTTTTGGATCTGGTGACGACGCGGAGTCCACCGCGGCGCCCGCTCCTCGCGGCGTCCACTCCACCGCCCGTTGCTCAGCGGTGGTGGCGGAATCGGCGTGAGCGGGCGGCCACCTCAAGGCTTCTTCTTCGGTGGCATGTTGGCGATAGCGTTGATGTAGCGTGGAGACCGGATCGGATGCTCACGACCTCGGCCCCCTACAGTGCGCCAAAGATGTCGGGCGTGGCGTCTCTACGTGCGACCTCGAACACCTATGGGGCCTGGGGGCCCTTCTAGTCCGACAAGGGAGCGGAGGGCGTCTTGTGAGCGGTCGAGGTCGGCGCAGCGGGAGGCGGGCAATTTTACCCAGCCGGGGCTCTCGGGAGATAAAACCCTCTTGCTGCTTTTGTGATTGTATTTGATCTTGCTCGGGCATGCGGCGTATGGTGGTGTTGTGGGTGTCGAATGGACGAACCCCTTCTCGTCGCATGGGTCTCCCTTTATACTCGAAGGGGGATCCACGGTGGCGGCGTAGGAAGAGGGGTAAAAGGTAAAATCGCGGGTTGGTACAATAGTGACCAGCGGTGACCCTACCTAACTCGGCGGGGGGACAAGGGCATTAAATGCCGTCCGGTCGCCCATTGATCTTGAAGGAGTGACCGTTAAGTGAGCCACCGGTTGCCACGATGGCGTCTCTGTCGACTCCGTTTGCCACCTCGCCCGCATGGCTGCAAGATCTTTGCGCCACGTGCCCTTGGGATGGCCTTGTGTTGACACGTCGCCGGATCTGCTGGAGTTTGGGTGGCAGCCTTGCGCGGCAAGTGCCTTGCAGCGGCCCTTCTCTTCTTTGTCTTGGCAAGCTTGCCGCCGTCGACCTTCTTAGGGATGTGAGGTGCCGCGGCAAGTCTTCTGGTGATGCCTTGGTTGGCCTTCGGCAAGCTCCTCTTGCGGGGCCTTCGTTCTTAGTTAGTACTTTGTCCTTGAATGGCGGTAATAAGGAGCGGTGGAGGCCTTGGCGGCGCGGCAAGCCTTGCTTGGGGTCTTCTGTTGCCCGTGCACAAGTTCGGGGTACTAAGGTACCCCTACTTTAGTACACCGACACTCCGGCGTCAGGAGCGCCCTCCGGCGACGCACCTCCTCCGCGTGCGCCCTAGCCGACCACGGCGCCGCCGGCACTGGCATACTTTTCAGATCCAGATGCCAGTCATGCGGCAGCGTTACATCGAAATGCAGCGGCGGGCAGCGGTGGCGCCGATGCCACTCCGCTGGTGCATGGAGCACGTTCACCGCTGCCCTCGTCGGCGAGCAGCAGCGACGGCGGGTGAACTCAGCGGGAAAGGGACGGCGGGGCCTTGCCCGCCGACTTCTTCTTCTTCTTTGGAGAAGAAACCCCATTTGGGCGTTTGGGGTGGCTGGGGTGGCTAGGGTTTGCTTGCGGCTGGCGACGGAAGCGGCGTGGCCTAGATGGGGGCGGGGAAGTGGATGAGGGCGGCCCGCCACAAGGTTGGCAAAAGGATGACCGCCCGTCCGGCGCGTGGGCGAGGTCATAAATTAAGTCGACCAAGCGAGGCGGGTAGTTGGGACACCGCCAGATGGGGCCGCGACGGACATCGAGAAGGCACGCGTGGCGTGCGTTCCGCGTACGCGCCGTCGCATTTGGTGCGCAAATTTGGGCCGCAAATGCGTCGGCGTGGACGCGAAGCGGATGCGTTTAGGGTTTGGGTCGGCGCCTTGGGCCTCCACTTTTGTCCGCGCCGACCCAAACGGACGGCGGCGGACGAAATGGATCACCCCATTGAAATTGCTCTAATGACTTATTTCGATCTTTCGATTAACTTATCGGCGTGGGACCGAAAGAAAAAACAAATTATTCGACCCAACTGTTTGGTGATTACTCCCTCCGATAAACAGTTATAGGAGCATTTAAATCATTAAGATGTCATGGGGAACGAGCACCTATGGGGCAAAGGCCCCTTCGTCCGCAAGGAGGCGGAGGCGCCTGAAAAGCAGATCGAGGTCGAGCACGCGGGATTTTACCCGGCTTGGAGCTCTCGGAGATAAAACTCCTCTGCTGCTTTGTGTTTGTATTTGTTCTTGCTTGAAAGTGGGTGTCTGCGGAACCAAAATTCGAACCCGTTCTCGTGCGCATGGGCCTCCTTTTTATAGTCTAAAGGGGTCACCGGATGTGCAGCGTAGAATGAGGGGTAGAAAGGTAAAAGCGAGTTGGTACAACTGCTACCATGATGTCCCCTACCTAACTCGACGGCGGGGGACAAGGACTTTTAATGCCGTCCGGTCGCCCCAACGGTGCAAGGAAGCGGCGGTTAGAGGCGCCACCGATCGCCACGATGGCCTCCTTGTCGACTTAACGCCACCTCGCACCGCATGGCTGCCTGGCGCCTACCGCCCGTGCTCTGGGATGGTCCTAGGATGACACGTTGTTGGATGCGCTGGAGCTTGGGTGTAGAGTGGCAGCCTTGCCGCGGCAAGCGCCTTGCCGCGGCCGTCGTCTTATCGCACCAGCAAGCTTGCCGTTCGCCGTGCCTTGCCGGGACGCGCGGGGCGTCGCGGCAAGTTTCTAGAAGTGCCTTGGTTGGCTTTCCCGGCAAGCTCCTATTGCCGGGGTCTTTGTCCTTCCCGGCAAGCTCCTCTTGCCGGGGTCTTGTCCTTCCCGGCAAGCTCCTCTTACCGGGGCCTTGTCTTCTTAGTTAACACTTGTTCTTGAATGGCAGTTATGGGAATAGCGGAGGATCTTGGCGGGCGCCCGGCAAGCCTTGCCGTGGGATGCTGCGACTGCCCGTGCACAAGTTCGGGGTACTAAGGTACCCCTACTTTAGTACACCGACAGGAGCCCTGGAACTGGGCCATACGGTGGTGCCGGCTGTTGGGCCAGGCCCAAATCAGGGCACGGGCACGCGTGGCCTGAGTCCAAACCAGATCCGCTCCGTATCCACCGCGGCCTCCCATAACGGCACGCGTCGATCGCGGCATCGTGGAAGACGTGGGTGGCGTGCGCGATTTTCGAGGCGTCCACCCCCCCCCCATGATCACGGGGCGGGGCGAGGTCGCCTCACCTGTAGCCTCGGTCCTGCGTCCCTGCCACGCGGCTCCCATGCACTTGGGTCGCGTGCGGTGGAGGTGGGAAACCGAGCCGTCACGGGCGGAGGCAGCGGGTCGGCCCCGACTCCCTGCTCTTCCCGTGCTCTGATTGGCTGAGCGGGGCGGCCGAGCCCCCACCTCGCTCCTTTAAGAAGTGCGAGAGGGGAGCGCAGAAACCCGCACTTTCTCATCTTCTCCTTCCTTCGGCTTCTGTTCCCCTTTCTCCTCTCATTTGCCATGGAGGGAGGGAACCCCAGCCCTTCATCGGTGGCGGCGAGGGTTGCTGCCAGGCAGCGCGCCCCTCGCTATCCCACGCTCGCGGCGGCAGAGCCAGCCACAAGGGGAAGAGGGAGGGGGCGAGGTCGTGGACGGGGTCGAGGACGAGGTCGAAGCGCTCGAGGACGAGGCGGTCGTGGCGGTGCGCCATCTCCGCCTCCGCCGTCTGTTCCTCTCCCCGTGGCGGTCCACACAGGGGACGACCCTTGCGAGTTCTTCGTCAAGCTGCGTCGGGCGCCTCGTCGTCGCCTCCGGCTTCCAGCTCCGTTTGCGAGCGCGATGGAGCGGACCGCCGAATCTTTGAGATTGCACATGAGGGGCTGTGGGATCAGCGGCATGCGAGTCAGCGTTGTATCCCCAGCCCCTAATGTGATGTATCTTGATCGAGGGTGGAAGACGTTCGCCCGTATCCACAGCCCGACGGCGGGGTTTATCCTCCATTTTAAGTTAATGGAGGGCGACCTCCTCTCCATCAAGGTCTTCGGGGACTCCGGCACTCGGGCGAGATGCTGTGTGGACAGCTCCTCCGATAGCGAACTCCCCTCGGCGAGAGGCGAGGAGGAGAGCGGCAGCGGCAGCGAGGTGGCAGCCCGACTAGGCGTCGGGCGTCGCCTCGTGCGTCACCGGCGACCCCATCATCCGGGTCGCCGGCCCCTTGAACTCCCCGGGGTCGTCTCCTTGGGCGGCTGGCGTAGGGAGGCTGCAGAAGGGGAAGAGGGCCGGCGGCAAGGCCGTCAAGTCGAATCTGAGGCGTGGTGCCCTCGGCAACAGGCCGACGTCCTGCCGCCCCGTCTTCGAGCTCTGCTTCCGGCGCTGCCATCACCATCCAGCCTTCGGACGGCTCCCGGGATGTTCTCTTGGTGTCTTCTGGCACCCGTAGCTCACCTAGGCGCCTCTTTTGCCCTTTTCGCCTCCTTGACCTACCTCCTGAAAAAAAGGGGGACAGGAAAGGGATTACGGGCACCTTATCTTTTTAATTTGTAAGCCTTCGGGCCTTAGCTGCATCTAAAAACTTGTAATCCTCTCTTTCATGTTTTTCATCCTTTATGGACTGTACCCGAGTGGGATGTTTTTGAATGAAAAGGGAAGCTTGCTATGTTATATCCTTTACTTGATTCCATCTCTTGTATGTTTTTACCCCTCGCTTTGAGGAACTTGCGGTGCAAGCACACTTCTTGAAGTCACGGAACATCGGCAGCCATTGGCGGTGTTGTCTCCGGCAAGAAATCTTGTCGGGGCTAGTTGCGGCGCACTTGTATTGTTGAGCGGACTCGAAACAAATCAAGGGCGCAACTTAGCCACTGAGCGATTCCTCAGCGCCGGGTTTCCCATACAAGGGGCCGGTCGTTCAAGAATATAACCCGCGTTCCCAGATCCATAAGAGGATGCATGATGAGGAATGAAAAACTTATCTGATATCGCAGCCCCCGGCAACTCTGGCTTGCCGGGGATGAATCTTAGTACTCGCAGCCCCAAAGACAGCTGGCTTGCGAGACCAGTGCCGAGCGCACCTTTCTCTCCTTTTCCTTGTCGCTGTTATTTCAGTTATGAGAACGACTTAGTCAGTGCCTTAACAAGTTACTTTCGTAACATAACTTTGTCCTGGGTAACACTCGCTATGTTATATCCTTTACTCTGTTACATCCCTTGTATGTTTTTACCCTACGCTTTGAGGGAACTTGCCGACGCGAACACACTTGCTGAGTGCGGAACATCAGCAGCCTGCTGGCGGTGTTGCCTCCGGCAAGAAACCTTGTCGGGACTAGTTGCAGCTCACTTGTATTGTTAAGCGGACTCGAAACAAATCAAGGGCACAACTTAGCCACAAGTTGATTCCTCCGCGCACAGGTTTTCCATACAAGGCACGAATGTTCAAGGAATATAACTTAAAAACTTAAAATTGGCTATGCTCAAACTTTGGCAACTTAGCTTTTACGTAAATGCGTGTCCGGCAAGGCTAGATTCCTTTGAGCGGCCTTTGGTCCACACCTTTATCTTCTCCTCCCCTCCCCGGTGAACTTGTGGGCGGAGGAATCTTCTTTGAGAAGAAAGAAAGAAAATAATGATCTGGAACCTTAAGGTTCGCTCACCTTACCGGGGTAAGTCTTTGCACAAAGTGTCGGATATACATGCAAAAAAAAAAAGATGCATTAAATTTGACAAGATGTGCGAGGCATAAACTTTATATACGCATACAGAGCTGCGCCCGGCTTTGTACAAAGGTTACATGCAACAGCGGCAAGGCTTGTACAAAAGGTGGTTCTTGAGCAGGGCCCGACAACAGCGCCTTATGGGTAAAACTTGCGAAGATGCTCTATGTTCGAGGAGTTGCTCACGGAATGCCATCTTCGGTCTCAAAGCGGACAGCGCTGGGCCTAGTATTTCGTTTCACCCGATAAGGGCCTTCCCACCGGCGTCAACTTGTTGGAATTCTTGGCGGATTGAACACGCCTAAAGAACAAAATCGCCTTCCTCGAAGCTTCGGCATTAACTGCGGCTATGGTAGCGGCGCAAAGCTTCTTTGTGTGGCAGCTCGCCTGACAGCTGAAGGCGATCCTCCTCGAGGAGCAGCGCGTCATCTTGCCGCAGCTGCTCTTGCTCAAACTCATCATAGCGAGCACTCGGCGATCCTTATCTGAGTTCCGTGGGGAGAACTGCCTGCTGCTCCGTGAACAAGAGCAAAGGGTGTGCGGCGATGGCTCGATTTGGCGTCGTCTGCTCGACCAAAGAACCACTGGCAGCTCCTCGATCAATTTCTTCCGCACTTGTGCAGCACTGTCGAAAGTTACGGTCTTGAGCCTGCGCGACACCAGCGTTCGCCCTCTCCGCTTGACCGTTGCTTCTTGGGTGAAGCAGCGAAGCGAAGCAGATCTTGGTGCCAAGATCTTGGATGTCTTGCATGAAGGTGCGGCTCGTGAATTGTGTGCCGTTGTCGGTGATGATCCTGTTAGGGACTCGAATTGGCAAACAATTGACACGAAGAACTTATTCTTGTTGTCTTGTCACCTTCCTCCTTGGTTCCACTTGAGGCCACTTTGTGAACTTGTCGATTACAGCGTACAAGTACTCAAAGCCCCGACAGCTTCGGGAAAGGGCCGAGGATGTCGAGCCCCGGACGAAAATGGCCAGGATAAAGGGATTGTTTGGAGAGCTTGAGCTGGTTGATGTATCTGTTTGGAGTGGGCCTTGCGCTTCACATAATTACTTGTGCGATTGCATCTGGAGGGTTGTCGGCGGAAGAAACCTTACGGAAGGCTTTGCGGCAAGTGCTCTTGCGCCAATGTGGTGACCACATATGCCTCCATGTATCTCCGCCAACATCTCACATCCATCTTCCGGAGATGCACTTCAATTCACTCCGTTGAATCTTCTTACATGCAGATATGTCATCGACAAACTGGTACATACTTGATTGCCGGGCTACTTTCTCCGCTTCTTCTTGCTCCTCGGGAAGTTCTCCTGTCTGAAGGAAATGGACTATCTGCTGTGCCCATGTTGGAGCTTGCGGCTCGACAACAAGGACTAAAGGCGCAAATCTTTGCTGCTTGGGAACATCCGCTTTCTGGCAAGAATGCAGGACCTGCCGGGCGTGATGCTCCCGGCAAGCGTGTCGGGACACAGCTTGTCGGGAGCGTCTGCTTCAACGGAACAAACCCTAGGGCTTGCCGGAGCAGACTGCTCCTCAGCACCTTCTGTGTTGATCCTGGGGACCTTCTTGGCGGCGGCTCCGGGGAGTTCTGCCGGAAAGTAGTCGCCAATGACCAACTTTCTCTTCTTGCTCTGTCCAGTCGATGGTGTTACAGATGGTTGAGTCAGCTTGAGCATAAAAATTCCTGGTTCCACAGGTAACTTGAGTGCGGCACACTTTGACAGGCCATCTGCAATGTCGTTCTGAGCTCTTGGAACGTGTTCCATCTGCAGGCCGTCAAAATGTTCTTCTAGCTTCCTCACTTCATCAATGTAGGCTTCCATCAGTGGACTCTGATAATCTTTGTTGACTTGGCGGACGACAAGCTGTGAGTCACCCCTGACAATGAGCTTCTTGATCCCAAGTTCTGCCGCGATCCTGAGTCCGGCAAGCAAGCCCTCATACTCTGTAGTATTGTTTGTTGCTTGCTCCTTGGGAAAGTGCATTTGGACCACGTACTTGAGGTGCTCTCCGGTGGGTGCGACAAGTAGCACACCCGCACCGGCGCCTTGCAGCGAGAAGGCACCATCAAAGTACATGATCCATTCTTTGCTCGCTTCCTTGTCGGGGATGCTCCTCTCCGGAGTTTCTTCATCAGGTGTTGGCGTCCATTCCGCTATGAACTCTGCCAATGCTCGGCTCTGAATAGTTGAAGTACTTTCAAACTTGAGGCCAAAGCTTGACAATTCCAGTGCCCACTCGACAATCACACTGTTGTTACGGATTACGCAATATTCTCTTCAGCGGAAGCGAGTGACCACTGTGATCTCATGTGCTTGAAAGTAATGGGCAGCTTCCTCGAGGCCATGAGAAGGCGAAGCAACTTTGCACTCCAAAGTATCTTGATCTAGCCCCCTGCGAGAAGGGCCGACAAAATAAAGTGGGCGCTGCACCATCTTCTTCTGTTTCTCTTCCGGCAACTGCATAGGTCCATCTTTAGCCGGGACGAGCTTGTCGGGAAGCCCCCTGCTTGTCCTTTGGACCGCTTGCCGACTGCTGGCTCATCACCTGCCTCCTCTCCGCCTTCTAACGCAGCACTAACCACTTGATTGGTTGCCGCCGGATATAGCACAACTTCTCTTGTGGCTTAGGTGCGACAAGTGTTGGAGTGGAGGATAGGTATCTCTTCAAATCTGCGGCGCGACCTCCGCTTCGAGTCCATTTCATTGGACCTGCCTTTTCAAAATTTTGAAAAAGCGGCGAGAGCTTCAGCAGAACTTAGAGATGAACCTCTTGAGAGCAGCAACACAGCGGCAAGCCTCCGCACATCCTTGGCGCGCCGGGGCTTCAATCGCTCGATGGCCTTGATCTTGTCGGGTTGGATTCGATCCCCGGCGAGACACAAAGAACCGAGAAGCTTGCGGAAGGAACTCCAAACACGCACTTCTCGGGGTTCAACTTGAGATTGACCTTGCGCAGATTTGCAAAGTTTCATCAAATCTTGGACGAGTCTCTTTGTCCTTGCTCTTGACCACTATGTCATCCATGTAAGCTTCTACATTTACGTGCATTTGTGGCTCAAAAGCATGGTGACTACTCTTGGAAATGTTGAACCGGCATTCTTTAGTCGAAGGCATCCGTACAAAGCGATGCGTGCCAAATGGAGTAATGAATGCGGTTTCTCTTCATCCTCTTCTACCATGAAGATCGATGATATCGAGTATGCATCAAGGAATGAAAGCAAATCACATCCTGTTTGTGGAGTCGACAATCTGGTCAATGCGGCGGCAAGGAAATGGATCCTTGGGACAAGCTTTATTAACGTCGGTGAAGTCAATACAAAGCCTCCACTTCCCGTTTGCTTTGCGCCGCGACTCTGGATTAGCGGCGTTGGATGGAGTACTCCTCGGACCAAACTGCTGCTTCCAATTTCTTGATCTCCTCGCAATGAACTCTTGGCGCTCTTGCTTGCTTCGACTCTCGCTTGGCCGGGCGCGTGAGGCGGGCGGCAAGGTGGTGCTCAATTACTTCACAGGAACACGGGGATGTCGGATGGTTGCCATGCGAACACATCGACATTAAGCCCACAGGAAAACAACGAGCACGCTTTCCTATTTAGGATCAAGCGTGGCGATGGTGAAGGTACCACGGTGCCGTCCTCCTTGGCGACCACTTTCTTGGTCTCTGGTGAAGCCGTCTTTGCCTTCTTGCACTTGCGGTGGAGCTCGATGGTGCGTCCTCGGCGGTAGCGCAGCACTCCGAAGAGTGCGCTTGCCGGAGGGGGCATCGAGCTACTCTGCCGGACTTGGTCTTCTACTTCTTCCCCTCGGGGAGCCGGTGACAAGTGGTTTGCGCTCTGCTGCGGCTGCTGCTTCGGTAGATCTTGTCGATGCAGGTAAGTGCATCCTTCTTGTCGCCGTGGACAGAAATAACACTTATCGGACCAGGCATCTTGAGCACATTGTAGAGGCGTAGTGAGAGGCTGCCATGAACTTGGCAAGTCTTTGGGCGGCCAAGTATCCCATTGTAGGGCGATGGGAAATCAACAACGTCGAGCGTGACTCTCTACGTCACGAAGTTCAGCTCTTTGCCAAAAGTTCTTGGCGGTGTAATCTACCCTTGGGCTTGCTCCTTCGGATTTATCCCTTGGAAGGTACCGGTCTCTTGAGCTCATTGTCGGGATCCGAGCTTCTTGAACAACTGCGGAGGAATCAGATTCGGCGGGCCCGCCGTCAACCAACATCTTTGTAACCTTGAGGTTGCGGATGGTTAGCGAAACCAACATCGGCAAGCACCCGACCGCGATGATGCGATCGGGGTGATCCTCAACATCAAAGATGATGGGCGTATTTGGACCGCCGGGGCTTCGCGGCCGGTGATGGTTCTGCTGCATTTACTTCCCGCACCCACTATTTGAGTTGGCGGTGCGAGGTGTGCAGAGAAGCACCGCCGTCAACGCACAAGACCTCCGTTGCCATATGAAACTCTTGGTCGTCGGTCTCATCTTCCTCCATCTCATCATCCTCATCTTCGTCTTCGTCCTTGTCGCGGCCACGGGGAGGCCTGTTTCCTTGCCGCTGCTTGGCCTTGCCGCGGTAGCCTCCCCGGGCGGGATGCTTCTTGCCGGATCCTCCGCCACCTCACTGGGCCTTCTCCTTGTCGCGACGCTCATATTCAGCTTTCTACAGCTCTGCCATCTGCTCAACCTTCTTGCGAGGCTTGGAGGTCATGGCCCTTGGTGTGATGGATCTTGCGATCTTGCTTGCGGAGCAAATCTGCTTGTCGGCGGCCATAGCCTCGCCCGAGTCATCGGCTTTGGCCTTGCAGCGCCGCCTCGTTGCGGACTTCTCGGCGACTAGCACATCCTTAGCCTTCGCTTTACATTATTCCGCCTCCGGTTCTTCCTTGGGAGGAGCATCCTCCTTGTCGAGATCATACGCTCCTGCATTCTCTCGGGATTTTCCTCCCTCCTCGGCCCGTCTTGTCGGCAGGCGTATAGCTCGTGACATCCCTGATCTTGCACATCGCCATCTCCTCCCTCATCCTGCTGATTCGCACGCGTTCGATGGAACACGCTAATAAGCTGCGGTAGGGTGGGCGTCTAGAGATGTTCTTGTTGTGCCTTTGAATCTCTGTATGTACTTGCTTGCGGGGGTTCTCCTTCCTTCAGGCGAGCAAATGAAGATCGCTCTCTGGCCATGGGGTTTGTGGCCGCTGTGAAAGCGCCGACAAATGATGGCCTGGTCGCCCACGAAGAGATGGAGCCGTCCGGCAAGTGCATGAGCCAAGATCGGCGTTGGGCTTGAGCACCGGCGAAGTAGTTGGCGAGGATCTTCTCGTCGCGTCCCGGCAGCTTTGCACGCGATGGTGTAGGCGGCGAGAACTCCAACGGATGTATCCTGCCGTCGTACTTCTCGAGTGCGTCGGCTTGAAGTTCTTAGTCTTGGCCCTTTGGACTTGCCGCAGCTCACGAGTGAGCGCAGGCGACTGCGCGTCTGACAAGTCGCTGGTTCCCTGGCGCATGCATATCGACGATGGGCCCAGTAGCGCTGGTCGATTAACGCCGCACTTCTCTTCTGCGCTCGATCGAGTCCGGCGTCTTCGATGTCGTCGTTCTTGGAAACGTGGCGTTGATCGCGGCGAGTTCGCGGGTCGGCAACAGCAGTGGAGTCGGCGTCGAGGTTGGCCAGCGAGTCGGCGACCTTAGCCTTGGGCGGGAAGTGCAGTGGTAGCACCCGGCGGTCTTATCGCCACGGCTTCGCTGGCGTCTGCCGCGGCCGGCGTGCTTTCGTTCTTTGGGGCTTGTCGGCGTTAAGCGAAGCCAATGAGGCTATAAATAAGCGGCCCTCGATCGTCGATCTTGTCCGCGTGGAGGGTAATCTAAAATGGTGCTGGCTCGGGCAGCGCCTCCTCTAGAGTCTTAGGTGGCGGTGGTGGCGGCGCGAGTGCGGACATGCTCAAAGTCTAACAATGTTAGAAGAACAACGTCTCGCCCGACGACCGCACAGCGCTCGTGCCGGCGTGTTGGCGTGTGTGTTGGCCTTGGCGTCGCGACCCACCGGCAGCCTTGTTCCAGCGAGCGCGGCGCCCGAGAACACCGTGGCGTTGTCGATCCTGCACCTCTGAGAAGTGCGGTGGGTATCTAAACGGCGAAGCTTGCGGGGCCTTGTCCTTGGACCTAGTGACGGCGTGAGTCCCGCGGCGCGCCAGCTCCTCCGCGGCGTCCGCCCCCGCTTCGTTTGCTCTAGGGCGGTAGGGCGATCGCGAGCGGGCGGCCACCTCGAAGTCTTCTTCTTGGTGGCATGTCGATGAAGATCTTGATGTAGCGAGAGACGGATCGAGTTCGCACAAACTCGGCGCCCCCTACAGCGCGCCAAAGATGTCGTGAAACGAGCACCTATCGGCAAAGGGGCCTTCGGTCGGCAAGGGAGGCGGGCGCCTGAAAAATAGATCGAGGTCGAGCAGCGAGGGGATTTTACCCGGCCGGAGCTCTCGGAGATAAAACTCTCTCTCGCGCTTTGTGTTTGTATTTGTTCTTGCTTGAAAGTGTGGGTGTCTGCGGAACCAAAATTCGAACCCCTTCTACATGCGCATGGGCCTCCTTTTTATAGTCTAAAGGGGTCACCGACAGTGCTGGCGTAGAATGAGGGGTAGAAAGGTAAGCGAGTTGGTACAAGCTGCTACCATGATGTCCCTACCTAACTCGGCGGCGGGGACAAGGGCTTTTAATGCCCGTCCGGTGCGCTAACGGTGCAAAGAAGCGGCCGTTAGGGGCGCCACCGATCGCCATGATGGCCTCCTTGTAAACCGCTTGCCACCTCGCACCGCATGGCTGCCTGGCGCCTCGCCACGAGCTCTGGGATGGTCACAGGATGACACGTCGTTGGATCGGCTGGAGCTTGGGTGTGAGTGGCAGCCTTGCCATGACAAGCGCCTTGCATGACCGTCATCTTATCGCTTTTGACAAGCTTGCCGTTCGCCGTGCCTTCCGGGCCTTGCGGCGTCGCGACAAGTTTCTAGAAGTGCCTTGGTTGGCTTTCCCGGCAAGCTCCTCTTGCCGAGGTCTTTGTCCTTCCCGGCAAGCTCCTCTTGCCGGGGTGTTGTCCTTCCCGGCAAGCTCCTCTTGCCGGGGCCTTGTCTTCTTAGTTAACACTTGTTCTTGAATGGCAGTTATGGGAATAGCGGAGGATCTTGGCGGGCGCCCGGCAAGCCTTGCCGCGGGACGCTGCGACTGCCCATGCACAAGTTCGGGGTACTAAGGTACCCCTACTTTAGTACACCGACAATTTTAGTCATCTAAACGTTCTTATATTTTTTTACGAAGGGAGTACACAATTATCTGATTGTGTGCTCTCACTCGTGTGAGCGCTAGCTGCTATACTAGTTGGACTTGCATGCTCATCCATATGACCAGGCCGGGGATATACAGAGGGAGTAATATATAAATAGGAAGAAGGCCTCCTGATGTTATATGTGATCAGGGGCGGAGCCAGGATTTAGGCATAGGGGGGGCCAAGTCAAATTGATAATAAAAATCAGGTGCGGAAAAATAAGTACCATAACATTGTATAATTTTTCGGAAATGTTAACGCCCACACGTGTGGGCGTTTGCACATCGCCCACACGCCTCCATCACCACTCATTTTGCCACGTATGAATAGATGACATCAGCTGAATTTTTTTTGGTTTTCGGATTAAAATGTTGTATCTCCTAAATAAAAAGCGAACTAAAATCCGTTTTCACCATTAAATCCGTCTCGGCGAGATCTTCAAAACTAGACCCAATGTTGATATGTTTCGACGAATTTTATTTTTTTGCGAGAAGTTGCCACGATGTTTACACTGCGGTTGCCATAGGGCTTAAACTAAAGTTGCCATGTGGCAATTTTAGTTTATAGATCATGGCAATTTTAGTATTTTGATGATGGCAACTCGATGCTTTGACCATGAACATTATTTTTTGTATGAACCATGGCAATTTTACGTGCATGTATCATGGCAATTTTAGTTTATGGTTCATGGCAAGTCTAGTTTCTTAATTCCCCGTTTTATAAATGTCAAAATTACTTTTAAATGTAGAAGAAAATAGCTGAAACATATCATGGCAACTTCAGTGTAAACATCATGGCAATTCATATGCAATAGACATGGCAACTTTTAATCCAAAAAAATTTCATCAAAACATGTCAACATGGGATCTAGTTTCGAAGATCTCATCGCGAGGGATTTAATGATGAAAACGGATTTTCAATCGGATTTTTCGTTTAAGAGATAAAACATTTTAAAAACTGAAAATCCAAAAAAAATTCATGCATGCATGCATGCGATGATGACGTGGCAATCTGTTTACATTAGAGACGTGTGGTGCGTCTCCCTTCCTGCCATACGTGTGGCAGTTAGCGCGACCCAAATTTTTTGCATGGGCGCTATACAAACGTCATTATTATGTTTGCAATGGTTAAAGTTGGTTTCTATAAATTTCAACAAGATCAAAAAGCAACTAGCATAATCATATCTCAACATTTCACTTTGGCTCTATAAAAACAGGATTGCATTTGAATTAATCTGTAGGGTATTTGACACATTTTTCTCTTCATAATTGCAAGTATCGGAACTAGCATCGCATGTCACACAACCAAAAGAATTAATAATTTAATGTATAATTTTGGTATATACGAGATAAGAGTTGAGAGAGATTAGAAGAAGTTGTAAACTACTCCCTCCGTTCCGAATTACTTGTCACAGGTATGGATGTATCTAGATTTATTTTAGTTCTAGATACATCTATTTCATCTGAAGATCAAAAACCAGTTCGTCATGCCTAATTTACAATACCTATTTGTGAGGATAAAAAAGAAATTGTTGCCCCTAATTAATTCCATCTGAATCATGAATTTCTGCAGCTTAATCCGAAACATGGATCAGTTCGACGGTTGCATATTAGTACAAATTAACGACGACTCACTGGAGAATTATTCTTGCTCGTTGCCGTGGTCGCACGTTCGGCCGTCCGCACCGGCGCTGATCGGTTGTGCGATCTGGGATCCTAACCAGCCCTAGGCGGCTAGTCGCAGCCAGAGCCAGCGTGCCTGCCTCGGCGCCGAAACGATGGGGTCCCTCGTCAGCTTCCAAAACAACTTGGCTCTTTTTGGGCTCTATCCTGCAACGTCCGTGGGCTTCAAGCCTTCAATCCATCCACCATCGTTGTTGAGGGGGGCCGGTTATTCCTAATCGTACGTAACCTGCGCTAATTAGTCCCATGATACCACGTTCGACGCAGATGTTAGGGGGGGAGGGGGCGTGGCCCCCGCTCGTCCCCCTAGCTCCGCCCCTGTATGTGATTGACATTTTCGTCCAACGGTACAATGGTCAGATTGATCAATCACCTAATTCTGACTTTTGCCCAACTGTGTTGTGCAGAGCCGCCCCTCCTCCTCCCTCCCAACCCTAGCCGCCCCTCCTCCTCCCTAGCCGCCCCTCCTCCTCTTTCCTTCCTCGCCGCCGCCTAAGGCAGCCGCCGGGCAAGCCCGGGGCACCAAGGATGGTGGCGGCGGGGCCTCGATTGCCATGCCTCTACGTGGGGAACCCCGGATCTGGAGCGGCGGCTTCATTGGCAAGGCATGGCCGGCTAGCAACCGTACGAGCGGTGGATCTGGCGTCCCGGCCGCGCGGGCGGCGGAATCCGGTGGTCGTTGGCGGCCGGCGGCGGTTTCTGCGGTGGCCGGTGCGCATGATCTGGCGCCTCCCCTCCTCCCCTGTTCGGCGTGCGGGCCAACCTTGCGGGCCGCGCTTCCTTGGGTTGCCGGTTCTGTACAGGAGGCGCTGCTGGTGACGGGGATCAAGTTCGGGAGAAATCCCTGGTCGGCCATGGCCGGCCGCGTCGACGGCGAGTTCCCCTTCTTGGAGGCATCAGTATGGACCGATCCCCTCACTTCCCCTTCCCCTAGGTCTCCCGGGCGAAAGCCCTAACTTTGTTGGGCGGCGACGGTGCACACGGCGCCGTTCCCTTCTTGAAGGCGCCGCTTTGGGAACCTTGGGGTTGGGTGACGCTTGTGGGTGGTGCGGCCCTATCCTAGCATGGATATGCGTCTGTTGCTTGGAGATGGACTCGTGTAGGTGGAGGTCGTCGTTTGGCGTCATGGCGGCGTCGATGGCGGAGGCACTTGCCAGGTTGGCACCTAAATCTGCTCTGAAGATGGACCGGTGGAAGATGGCGACGACAACACATGTGAGTGCGTCGGACCGGTTTGTGCCCCGGACCCGGTATGTGGCTCGGTCGGGGCCTTCGGTTTTAGATGTTAGGCTTAGGTGTGATATCTGGGTATTTGGCCCAGCTTGCACCCCTTCATCATATGGATTGGAGTAGCGGCAGATGTTGCCAAGATGATGGATTCAGGCATATTCTTGTACTACTTTGTAAGGTTCTCGAGAATAATCAATAAAATGGCCGCATGCATCTCCCAGATGCAGAGGCCGGGGGTCATCCTCCTTTTCTAAAAAAACCTAATTCTGGCTTCTAAGCTACATGGATGAATGAACAAGGGCAAGTGCGCAGCGTGCGTGCGATGCCTACTGGCTAGTATTATCATGATTGCATGCTTGTTACTCTTGTTGTTGCCGCGACCTCGCCTTGCCTCCCTCTCGCTGCACCTCCCTCTCGTTCTCTCTCTGACACAATGAAGAAGAAGATGAAAGAGGAAGAAGGATGTTGGACACAGGTGTTTCCCGGAGCACGTACTCCGCCCGCGCCTGACGGCGTTGTATTCCTGACACGAACTCGTTCACCCCAGGCTACATCGCTACAACACCTTGACGCACACACCCGCGCTCTGTGCAAACATGAACAGCCCAGCCGGCTTTGTAGTGCAGCAGCTACGCAATGCCCAAGTCTCCACGGTGCATGCACCCACGCACACCTAGCCTGCATGCGAGCGATCCGCTCGGCCAGCACGCACGACGCGCACAACGCGCATGACTCGGCCAGCTCCACATCACTCCTAACAGCTAACTACTACAACCATCTAGTTAGCTAACTCACACACATCTACTTATCCATCTAATGCATGCACGCATGACTAGTTCATCCACTAACAAACTAACTACATGCATCAAGATTAGTACTAACATTTTCCCTCCTAATCTTGACTTGCCGTCCCCGGAGTTGTTGCAGCTCCCGTCATTGCCGTCGTCACGGCCGTGACCCAGCCCGCAGACCCGACCCGGCGCACCGACGCTGGTCGCACCACCACGGACCCAATCTGGCGCACCGATGTCGGTCGCACCGTGCTCCGTCACGACCCCGGCGACATACGCCGAGCTCCATCTCCGCCGATGACACATGCCTGGCATCCCTCCGCGTCCTGCACGTCCCGCGCGCACCCGACACGCCCGACAACACGGTCGTCCCGCCGTCCGCGCGCATCTGCGCGCGGCAACCAGCGGCGCGAGGCGCTCACAGCGTGCCGCCTCGCGTCGCCATGGCAGCCGCCGGTGACAAACGCCCGGAAGGATGTAGCGAACTTCGAGCACGGACTCGAGCACCCGGCGACATCGCCTCCTCCCCGCGTCAACGCGACGCGCTCGTCTGCAGCGCGCTGCGGTCTGACGCTTAGCGTCCGATGCGCACCATAACATGAACGGCCGCGCTGCACCGCGCGCAGCCTCAACCGTAGCGCAACACCTCCATGCCGCCACATCGCGCCACCGCGCAGGTCGGCCGGGGCCGCCGCGGCTCCGTGCCACGCGCCTCCACGGTTGTCGCACCGAGCCGCCGCGACCTCTGCGCCACCACGCAGGTCCTCTATGACCTCCTCGTCTCCGCGACCACCGTGCTCTTCGCGCGCACGACATCACACCGCACAGCCGCGGACTCGCCATGCGTCGCCGTCACCACGCTTCGCGCGCATCATGCCTCCATGTAGGCCGCGCACGCCGCGTTCGCCGCGGCCTCCTCGCCGCTCCGCGCACCTCCATAGACCGACACACGGCGCGGAGCTTCACCGCGCAGCCGCCGGCGAACGCCGCCACCGCCGCCACGCCTCCGACACGGCAAGCACGCCCAAGACACCAAGCTCTGATACCAATTGTTGTTGCCGCGGCCTCGCCTTGCCTCTCTCTCGCTGTACCTCCCGCCCGTTCTCTCTCTGACACAACAAAGAAGAAGATGAAGGAGGAAGAAGGATGCTGGACACAGGTGTTTCTCGGAGCACGTACTCCGCCCGCCGCACTAACAGCGTTGTATCCATGAGCACGAACTCATTCACCCCAGGCTACATCGCTACAACACCTTGACGCACACACCCGCGCTCTGTGTAAACATGAACAGCCCAGCCGGCTTTGTAGTGCAGCAGCTACGCAACGCTCAAGTCTTCATCGTGCATGCACCCACGCACACCTAGCCTGCATGCGGGCGATCCGCTCGGCCACACGCATGATGTGCACAACGCGCATGACTCGGCCAGCTCCACATCGCTCCTAACAGCTAACTACTACAACCATCTAGCTAGCTGACTAACACACATCTACTTATCCATCTAATGCATGCACGCATGACTAGTCAATCCACTAACCAACTAACTACATGCATCAAGATTAGTACTAACAACTCTAGCATGCATATCCACTGTTCTTGTTCATTGCGTTTATGTTGTATGCTTAATTTATTCATTTGGAGACGATGTTTGCTTTGCTAATACTAGCAAAAATGTAGACCGGGTTGCAGAACACAAACACATATAGGTACATCCATCTCGAGGAAAAACGAAGGATAAAGTTAGGATATCTCCAACATAAACCCTTAAAACTACACCACAAATGTCCACAGGTAGGATAGGGAGCACTACTAGGGATAACCCTAGCAGTAGCGCTTGAAATGGTGCTAGTAGTAGCACGGGTACCAACGCTACCACTACGGCGCTACAGCTAACTTGTAGTAGTAGCGTTGGTTGAAACGCTCTACTGCTATACCTCCTTATTAGTAAAGCGCCCTATAAACAACGCTACTGCTAACCGTAAATAGCAGTGCCGTTCCTTATAAACATCACTACCACTAATATTTTTCCTATAGCTTATTGACGTTGTATTTGTACAGGTTTTATGCAGTAGTTCCATCATATGATTTTATGACCATGATGAGTTATTATATCAGTGGATGAAATAGACATGGGTTAGATTCAAGTGGAGGTACCACGTAAAAAAAAAGATTCAAGTGGAGGCAACATGGTGCAGATCGAAAGTACTACTAATCCAAACTTGATTACTACTAATCCAAACTAAAGTGATCAAGTTTGGATTAGTAGTACTTTTGATCTGCACCATGTTGCCTCCACTTGAATCTAATCCACGTTCAACACGTTCATTTCACCCACTGATATATATATATATAATATATATATATATATATATATATATATTATATTTATATATATATATATATATAGACACACACACACACACACACACAATAACTCATCATGCTCATATAATAACTTAGCATTATGCATCATCATAATAATAACTCATCATCGTTATCATAATAGCAAGTCATACTCATCATCATCATAGTCATCTAACAACTTCTACTCGTTAATAATAACAAGTCATACTCATCATCATCATAGTCATCTAACAACTTCTACGTGTTATCATAATAACAAGTCATACTCATCATCATTATAGTCATAACCAACACTAGTTAATTGTTCTTAGCACATGATCATGAGTATTAGCTAGGACCTCCTACCCCTCTCTAAGGTAAAATAGCGTAAAACAACATAGCCCCTGACTCCATTATGGGGAATGGAGATTATCCTGTATCCAATACGTGGAATTCACACAATGTTTCTTCCAAGTAGCTCCCTACGGTCATTCATAACTTTTTTCCATTCTTTTATTGTGAGGTCTTCATCTGTTCGAGAAATCTTGTATGAACAGCGGTGACCCGTAGCCAGACTTGGCCGTAAGCTAACAATGTCCATATGACGTTTCGTATGCATCAGATGAGGCACACAATTCTTCAGGATTTTGTGTTGAAGAGCCATAATAGTAACGTAGTTAGCAATGTAGTTTAGCTTTAATTAGAAGAATGTATGCAAAAGATGCACTGTTGTCATAATAATAAAAAATCTTACCATGCCATTTCCGTGGATGTTGTCGTAGTTCAACACGTGGACTAGTGGCATGTATTGACCATAATGTGGAGGAGTTTCATAATTCTTATTGAAAGTCTCAACATCAATAATGAAGGAGATAAAGTGATCTTTCTCCTCATAAGTTAGTTCAGAACCATCAGTGTAGTAGGTTTTGTCTACTATTTTCCGAACATTTTTTGAAGAATGGAAATAAGTTGTCGATGGATATATATAAGTTGTCAACTATTATTATAAAAACAGTATAAATTACTTAATAAATATGTTTGAGAAACTCACATAGAGGTAGAAGTGGAAGCGCATCAACAAGGAACCAAATGTTGATATTCTCTTCGTCGATATTATCTTCATCGACATTATCTTCGTCGATGTCATCTTCAGGATCATCAAGGTCGAAGGTGACATGCATACCCTACTGAAAACCATACGCCCTGCACGGTGCTTCCCAATTCGAGAAACCAAAATGGGAGTAGCTCTCCGCATTGTATAGCTTTACGGCAAAAGCATAACCATGATGGGTCCTGAGGTGCTGTCTCCATATTCTCATGATCTTTGAAATTCAGCTTCTCGATGACATAGCGTCTTGCATGCATTGGATGCACTAGTCGAATTGTAAAAGACGGAAATTACACATTGAAGAAGCAGAAGTCATGCTTAATTACGCAAAAAGACTTGTCGTCGTTGCGTACCATTTCAACATCGAAGGTCTTGTCGAGCTTAACACTAAAGCACCGACCATCTTGCAGGTGAGGCCTGTCGCACAGACCCCGGTCATTGCCGCAGTAGTCACACTCAGGGATCCTATCGTCGTCGTCAGACATTTCCTATGTTCATAATTCACAGATTAAACTTCAAAAATTCAATATATGTACTACAAAAACTAAATTAGATCATTATTATTCATCACGGGTTGACTATGGGTCTGTCGGGATTCTTCCTCTCTAACAGTTGCTACCGTCGGTGATGGAATCTCCTAATTTCATTTGAAAGTGCATTACACCAAAATGTCTAGCACCTTAAAATGAAAAAGAATCTCCCCTCATGACAACAGTCGGGATTCTTCTTCTCTCATATATGGTGGACACTCTTTGTCACTGATTTTTCGACCGTCGGTGATGATCGCTACTCCCCCTTCCCCAAGTGCAAAACAATGGTCTAGAACAAGGAGAAGAAGGAGAAGCGCCCCCCATGACAACAGTCGACATTCTTCTTCTCTCATATATGGTGGAGACTCTCTTACTAATTTTTTGACTGTCATGTATGGAGCCCCGACAGACTTAAAGTTAACCCGAAATGTCGTTTAATATTTTTCTAGCAAATCCGGGCCACTCGATATTTCCTACATATTCTAGCACAAGTCATGCTAAAATATACGGAAAAAACTGCATGACCTTTGCTAAAATAGGACATATCGAGCGCCTGAAATTTGCCGGAAAGGAAATGAATCAACACTCCAGCAAAACATAGGCCACTCAGAGGTGTTCCCTACAAACATATGTAGGACACTTGGGCAAGCACAGCACTAGATATACATGTTTTTGAAATCAATAATGCAACAAAAGTGCAACAATCAATAATGCATCTATTCTAGCAAACATACATCTACATATATATTAAGATAAAACTTAACCAAAAACTAAACAAAGAGGAGTGGGAGGTACTCGCAGTGGCGAGACGGGACCGAGCGGTAGATGGAGACACGACGGCGAGAAATCCTGCATAGTCCACTGATCGAAAAATTATATCATCAATATAATTGGCAACAACAATTTTTTATTATATTACTATTTTTTACTTAAATTTTTCTATTCTATTACTATTTTTAACAAAAATAAAATTGAAAAGACCTACATTTACTAAAAATACCCTAGTTCTAGCCATAACATCTATCCATCCATCCATCTGTCTATCCATCAATATATCCATCCATTTGTCTATCTATGCAATATATCAAAAATACCATAGTTCTATCCATCTATCTATTCATCTATCTATCCATATATATATATATATATATATATATATATATATATATGCAATGCAGAGAGAGAGAGGGAGGGAGAGGGTCAGAGGGAGAGGGGTGGGAGGGAGGGAGGGATGGAGGGAGAGGGTCGATCGGAGGGAGGGACGAAGAAGGGAGGAATGGGGAGAGAGGCCGGGTCGGAGGGAGGGAGGGAGAAGGGATGGATGGAAGGAGAGGGTGGGAGGGAGACATACTAGGCGACGGCGGCAGCGGGCGGCGGCAGCGGGAGCAGATGGAGAGAGGACGATGAGAGTGGGAAGGGAGAGTGATCGGGTCGAGGAGGATAAGGTAGCATTAGAAGTAGCGTTGGCTGGCTGCCCAGCGCTACTACTAAGTTGGGCCCACCTGCTAGTAACGTGCACACTTAGCGGTAGCGGTGGGCCGCCCACGAGTGCTACTCCTATGTCTCTAGTAGTAGCGCTGGTTTCAGCCAATCGCTACTACTACGTGCAGCCCCTGCCGGTGGTGATGGGACCACTTAGCAGTAGTGCTGCATAGGGGTCAAGTGCTACTTCTACTTTGGTACCTGTAGCGCATGTTTTCACCCCGCGCTACTACTAAGTAGTAGTAGCGCTTCCCCCCTAACCAGCGCTACTGCAAATATTCTATCTATAAGCTTTCTCCTAGTAGTTGAGGGAGTCATCCAACGTTTATTTCAAAAGAAAAATCTTCATCTGTCCATTTGGAGAGAGAGAGAGAGAGAGAGAGAGGGGGGTACCAGCAGTCGCTTTTAATTTGGACATGTACGTGTGGTGTGCGATTGTGAGAAGAGAGAAGAAAGAGGAGGACAATGTGGTTGCTTTTGGTTGGACATGTCATTGTCCGAGCTCCCGCAAAGCTAGGGCAAGTTTGCTTTCAATATATGAAAAACATACATGCACATTGGTCCGCAGACATTTAGGGTCCCTGTTGGATGGCACAAACGGTGCGGGTATCGTGGCCCAGACATATACATGCACTATAAGGATCCGCTTTGGAGATGCCCTTATGATTACATGTGTGTGGGTCAACTGTATGAGACAAATAGGTAAAAGATTATTATAATCCTTTTCCCCAAAAAACTCGCAAGCATTGTGGCATAAGGGTGGGGATATGCTTAGCAGCTCATCGTGCGTCGTCGCGTCCACATTCTCATCGCAGGGGCCATCGGGGTAATTCGTGCATACGCACGTGCCACTACCGTACGAACTAGCCAACAAGTAATTAAGTTGTGGACGCTTAAATGCTCGAAGGCACCAATGGAAATCGAATGCCACCGATGGCTTTGTCTCCGAGCACGAGGCCCGCCTGCAAATGTAGTGTGAGCATGCTGCAACCTAGAATGACAATGACTTGGGCGGTGATTATGGTGCCACGAGAGGATGAAGGATCGACAACGTTGAGATATGCCTCCGGTTTGTTAGGTACACCCTCCCTTCATGAATATAAGATGTTTTGGATATTTCAAAATGGACTACGTACTGTAACACCCTGTATTTTGCCTTTTCTTTTTATTTGGATTTATTGAATATTTATTTTGGCAAATGGGTTTTTCTGTCAATTCTTTTGGACTTAGCACTTGGGATTATTTTTTGTTTTCTCCCAAGTAAAGCCTACTACCCTAAAACCCTTTCAAAACCTCATCTCTCTCACAATCTTGCCATACCATAATTTTCTTTTATGGCAATGTATTCATTTTCTCACTGAAAATGAATATTTTCCCTTTATGCTATGAAGCAACCCACATTTTTGTTGCTCAATAAATTCCAAGAAAATTCCCAAGTATTCTTTGCAACATGCCTCACCTTCCTATGCAAAAAAATTCCACTGTCCTTTTGTAAATTTTCAGCTAGGGAAAATGTTTTTGCTTCTGGTCAGGTATGTGATACGTCTCCAACGTATCTATAATTTTTGATTGTTCCATGCTATTATATTACCCCTTTTGGATGTTTATGGACTTTATTTTACACATTTATATCATTTTTGTGACTAACCTATTAACTGGAGGCCCAACCCATATTGCCTGTTTCAGTATTACGAAGAAAAGGAATATCAAACGGAGTCCAAACGGAATGAAACCTTCAACAACGTGATTTTTTGGAAGAATATCATCCTGGAGACTTGGAGTTCACGTCAGAAGATCCCCGAGGAGGCCAGGAGATAGGCCCCCCTACTGGGCGCGCCCCCTGTCTCATGGGCCCCTCGAGCACCTCCCGACTGACTTCTTTCGCCTATATAAGCCTACGTACCCTAAAACCATCGAATATCAAGATAGATTGGGAGTTCCGCCGCCGCAAGCCTCTGTAGCCACCAAAAACCTCTCGGGAGCCCGTTCGGCACCTGCGGAGGAACCCATCACCGTGGCCATCTTCATCATCCCGGCGCTATCCATGGCGAGGAGGAGTAGTTCACCCTCGGGGTTGAGGTATGTACCGATAGCTATGTGTTTGATCTCTCTCTCTCTCGTGTTCTCTCTATGGCACGATCTTGATGTATCGCGAGCTTTGTTATTATAATTGGATCTTATGATGTTTCTCCCCCTCTACTCTCTTGTGATGAATTGAGTTTCCCTCTTGAAGTTATCTTATCGGATTGAGTCTTTAATTTGAGAACACTTGATGTATGTCTTGCCGTGTTTATCTGTGGTGACAATGGGATATCACGTGCCACTTGATGTATGTTTTGGTGACCAACTTGCGGGTTCCGCACAAGAACCTATGCGTAGGGGTTGGCACATGTTTTCTTGACTCTTCGGTAGAAACTTTGGGGCACTCTTTGAAGTACTTTGTGTTGGTTGAATAGATGAATCTGAGATTGTGTGATGCATATCATATAATCATGCCCACGGATACTTGAGGTGACAATGGAGTATCTAGGTGACATTAGGGTTTGGGTTGATTTGTGTCTTAAGGTGTTATTCTAGTATGAACTATTGAATAGATTGATCCGAAAGAATAACTTTGAGGTGGTTTCGTACCCTACCATAATCTCTTCGTTTGTTCTCCGCTATTAGTGGCTTTGGAGTGACTCTTTGTTGCATGTTGAGGGATTGTTATATGATCTATCTATGTTATTATTGTTGAGAGAACTTCCTGTAAGTGCATCTAGTGCCCCTTAGTGATTTTGGTGTATTGAAGACTTATAGGTTAAGGGACTAATGCGTTTGTGAGTGTACACAGGTCTATAAGTCTATGAGGAGTTTGATATTCTGAGAGAAAGTCGACCCTAAAATGAAGTTCTTGATGAAGACATTGATATTCGAAGACTTTTCGAAGACTTTGAAAGTGAAGAATTTGGTGTGACCTTGAAGACTTGGTATTCATTTGAGGAACATGAAGCGTGAATACTTTTGTTTTCGTAGTTTCATTTTCACTTTCTTGAGTCATAGGAAACACCGTCTTTGTTAAAGGGGTCGAGAAATACTAAGGAAAAATTTCCATGTGATGCTCAACTCAAAATCCTACACCTACCAATCCCTTGAGTGAAGCCATTGGAAATCTCATACTGATTCATCAATTTCTTGATGTGAGACGCAGTTCTTACAGTCCTTGAGGACTTTCTCGATCGAGGAGTTAGGAATTCGCCAAAGTCGAATTGCCTACGATGAGAACATGATAATACGAGGAATTTGAGAGTCAAATTTCCGACCGTTCTTTGTCTTCTTGCGCCACCTGTCCCAAAATATCTTATCCACCTAACGGTCATATCATTGAAGGGCATTTATGTCTTATCATGTCGGGCTGCTCCCTAGGCTATGAATAGCCGCCCCCTACAACCACTAGCTGGTTGGCTGCTCCGAGAAAACTTGACACTTGTCATTTGAGAGCAACCCATCCTCCGAGGACTTTGAGCGAAAATCATCAAGTGAGGAAAACCCAAAACCAAACCCCAACAAAGCCAAAGTGATTGAGCATCACTGAAGAAATTGATCCTGCGTGGATCCGACGCTTGTTACCTTTGAAGACTGTGCTTCTTCCAGACGGTTAGGCGTCATGGTCTAGAGCATCCAAGAGGAATTGTGGATCGCCGAGTGACCAAGTCTGTGAAGGTTTGGAAGTCACTGAAGACTTACCACAGTGATTGGGACGAGTGCATGTGACCTTAGTTCAAGGAGAATCTGGTGAGGATCTGGGTGTCTGAGCTGCGTGCTTTCGATGGTTGGGTGTCCGGACTGCGTGTCTCGAGTTTAAATACTCAGCCGCTCCAACCAGACGTACAACTGAGACAGCAGTTGGAACTGGTTTACCGAATCATTGTCTTCACTAACTAACTGGTTCTATTTCCTCAACCCTTTCATTTCCTCATTACTGTGTTGAGTGTTTGTTCATATTTGTGCTTGAAGACTTTGACTGAAGACTTTCTCAATTTCCTCAGTTCAATTTCTTTAGTCTGTTTGTCTTCATCTTGTGTTATCCTGTGATTACGCTTTCTGTACTCTGTGCTAGTCTTCATTTCATCATGATGACCATGCTTGTATTCTCGTTATGCTTACTTCGAGTACTTATTCCGCTGCAAGTAGTTCTTCGCTAAGGAATTTCCTCACCGCAAATTCCTCGATGAAGAATTCATAAAATCGCCTATTCACCCCCTCTAGTCGATATAACGCACTTTCAATTGGTATCGAGCAAGGTACTCCCTTGTTACGTGTGATTTTAGTTTAACCGCTTTGGAGTTTTAGTTATGTCGACCGCAGTATGATCAAGGTCTCATTTGGGTGTCCTACCTTTGATGGGACGGACTACCCCTACTGGAAGAACAAGATGCGAATGCATCTCGAGGCAATTGACAATGATCTCTGGTATGTTGTGGAAAATGGTGTTCCCTCTGTATCACCCTCATTGAACGCTACCAATGTGAAGAGATTCAAGCAACTCGATTCTCAAGCGAAGAATATCATATGTGGCCATCTGAGTAAAGGACAGTATGGAAGAGTGAGTGCTTTGGAAACTGCTAAGCTTATCTGGGATAGGCTGTCCAAAGTGAATGAAGGAGTCTCAACTCAGCGTGTATCTCGAGTTGATGTTCTTCGGAATCTCTTCAACCGCTTCAAAAGACTCGACAATGAAAATATCCAACAAAACTTTGATCGCCTCACTGACATCTCAAATGAGATTCAAGCCCTCGGTGCCACTGACATCACTGATCATGAGGTGGTGAAGAAACTATTGAGATCGCTTGATTCCTCATTTGATACTCTGGGACTGATGATACAAGAAACATGCTGACTACAAGTCTCTGGATCCTGCCGATATCCTCGAAAGGCTAAATACTCACAAGTTCCAGCTTGCTGAAAAGAGAGATCTCTATGGTTCGAGCTATGGCAAACCACGTGCCACGAAGGCCAAGGCTGTGTCGACTCACGAATGTGAGGATTACATTAGTAGCCTTGGTGATCCTCAAGAATTGAGCGAGGAGCTAGCACTTGCTCGTGAAGAAATTCAGAAGTTCTCAAGGCGTGGTCGCTTTGGAAAATCCTCAAGAAGCGGTGATTCCTCATCCGGTGACTATAAGAGAAGGTTGTGCCACAAATGCAAGAAACCTGGTCACTATATTCAAGATTGTCCTCGATGGGAAAAGGAAATGAAGAAGAAGAAATACAAGGATTACAGATTACGATGATGCGAAGAAGAAGAAGAAATCGTCAAAATCTTCGTCATCAAAATCCTCAAGTCTTCATCTCACAAGAAGAGCAGCTCCAAGAAGGCTCGGGCATTCATTGGCAAGGAAATGGACTCTGAAGCTGAATCGAGGAAAATGAGGAAGAGGAGGCGTCTGAAGAATCCGAATCTGGTGTGGCGAGTCGGCCTTCGCTCATCGCTTCGTCGACAAGTCCATCTTCAACACTGAAGAAACTGACCCCACCGACAAGCCTGATGAAGATAATGATGGCTACTCTCCCACCTATTGCTTCATGGCGAAAGGTGCAAAGGATGATCCACCCAAAACTACTGAATGGGTCCTTGATAGTGGATGTATGAATCACATGACTGGTGACAAGAATCTATTGATGGATGCTCCCTTATCACCATCACATCTGAAGCATATCATCTTTGCTGACAAAGGCAAAAGTCAGGTATTGGGTCTTGGTAAGGTTGCAATCTCTAAGGATAAACACATGGACAAAGTCATGCTTGTTGAGTCCTTAGGATACAACCTCATGACAGTCTCAATGCTTTGTGATCTTGATATGGTTGTTGTCTTTGGCAAGTATCATTGTGTTGTGATTATGGAAGTGACACTTCTAAAGTCTTGAAGGCTTTAGGAGAGGAGATTTGTATATTGTTGATTTCTCTCTGGGACCACAACCAGCCGTGTGTCTTCTTGCAAAAGCTTGGAAGGCTGGCTATGGCATCGACGACTTAGTCACGCAGGCATGAGGAATTTGCACTGCGCTTGCGAAGAAGAAGCATGTCATTGGCATTGAGAATGTCAAATTCCTCAAGGATCACTTATGCGAACTGTGAAGCGGGAAAAATGACCAAGGCCAAGCATCCGGCGAAGACTATCATGACCACTACTCGTCCATTGAATTGCTTCACATGGACCTCTTGGACCAAATCATTAATCAGCGGTCACTAATGATGCATCTCTATATGGTTTTGTCATTGTTGATGATTACTCTCGATATACATGGGTACACATTGTTACTTACAAACATGAAGTGCGAGGAAGTCTTCAAGCGATTTTCCTCGAGGGCTTCAACCAACTTTGGTGTGAAGATCAAGCACATCGAAGTGACAATGGAACCGAGTTCAAGAATTCGGTCTTGATGACTATCTTGATGAACTTGGTATTACTCATGAGTTATCTGCTCCCTATACCCCTCGGCAAAATGGCGTCGTGGGCGCAAGAACGAACTCTTGTTGAGATGGCTCGCACTATGCTTGATGAATACAAAACGCCTCGGCGTTTTGGATTGATGCAATTGATCTGCGTGCCACATCATCAACGAGTATATCTTCACAAATTCTTCAAGAAGGCGGCCTATGAACTCCTCGCGACAAGAAACCCAATGTGAGTTATTTCAAAGTCTTGATTGCTAAATGTTGGATTAGAGATCCTCACCACAACTCTAAATTTGCACCGAAAGCACATGAAGGTTTTATGCTTGGTTACGGAAAGGACTCGCACACCTCTGAGTCTTGACATTTTTCTTCACAAGATTGTTGACCTTTGTAGATGTGCGGTTCGATGAAACTAATGGCACGCAAAGAGAGCACCTACCTTCTGTGTTAGATGAACCAGCACCTGAGGATTCTATCAAGTTCAAGGCAACTGAGGATGTCATTCCTACTGAAGAAAATGCTGATCAAATTCCTCAGCGACAACCACCTCATCCTCGCATTGTAAAAGAAGTGCAAGTGGAGAAGATCATCGATGACATTAGTGCATCAGGTCCTCTCACACGCTCAAAAGCTTCACATTTATCTAACTTTTGTGGGCACTATGCTTTTCTCTCTATCACAGAGCCCACTAAGGTAGATGAAGCATTTCTAGAGCCGGAGTGGATCCAGGCTATGCAAGAAGAATTACATCAGTTCGAGCTTAACAATGTCTAGGAACTGGTCAATCGCCCAGATCCTCACAAGCATAATATCATTGGCACAAAGTGGATCTACCACAACAAGCACGATGAAAATGGCCTTGTGGTGAGGAATAAGGCACGACTGGTAGCTCAAGGCTACACACAGGTTGAAGGAATTGATTTCGATGAAACTTTTGCACCTGTTTTTAGACTTGAGGCTATTCGCATATTACTTGCTTATGCTAACCATCATGATATCATCTTATTTCAAATGATGTGAAAAGTGCATTCCTCAATGGTAAGCTTGAGGAAGAAGTATATGTTGCTCAACCCCCAGGTTTTGAAGATCCAAAGAATCCTGACAAAGTCTTCAGACTCAGTAAGGCCCTCTATGGCCTCAAGCAAGCCCCTCGGGCGTGGTATGATACATTTAAGGAATTCTTCGTGAAGAATGGCTTCACACCCGGTTCACTCGACCCTACTCTCTTTACTAAATCTTATGATGGTGAACTGTTTGTGTGCCAAATATATGTTGATGATATTATCTTTGGCTGTACTGACCAACGTTATAGTGATGAATTTGCATATATGATGAGTGAAGAATATCAAATGTCTATGATGGGAGAGTTGAAATTCTTCTTAGGTCTTCAAATTAAATCGTGACACAATGGCATATTCATATCTCGGAGAAATACCTCAAAGATGTCTTGAGGAAATTCGGCATGCAAGATTGCAAAGGCGTCAAAATTCCTATGCCCACAAATGGCCATCTATGCATTGATGAAAATGGTATTGACTTGATCACAAGGTATACCGCTCCATGATTGGTTCTTTATTGTACTTATGTGCATCTAGGCGGATATAATGCTTAGTGTTTGCATGTGTGCCCGATTTCAAGCTGCAGAAGGAATCACACCATAAGTTGTGAAGCATATTCTTGATATCTAGCTCACACACCAACACTAGGATTATGGTACCCCAAGGGCTCGCTTTTGATCTCATTGGATATTCGACGACGACTATCTTTGGTGATCGTGTGGACCGCAAGTCAACATCGGCACTTGTCATTTCCTCGGACGATCTTTGGTGCATTGGTCCTCGAAGAAAGCAGAGCGTATCACCGCTCTCTGCTGAAGCTGAATACATTGTTGCTGGCTCTTCTTGTGCTCAAGCTGCTTTGGATGAAGCAAACCCTCAAGGACTATGGCGTCAGCGTGAAGAATGTGCCTCTCCTCTGCGACAATGAGAGTGCCATCAAGATTGCTCACAACCCAGTTCAGCACTCGAAGACAAAGCACATTCAGATTCGTCATCATTTTCTTCGTGATCATGTGTTGAAGGCGACATCTCCATCGAGCACATGAAGATGAAGAACAGCTAGCTGATATCTTCACTAAGCCCTTGGATGAGAAGAGATTTAGCAAGTTGTGGTGTGAGCTAAATATCTTAGAATCTTGAATGTTCTTTGAAAAGGACACACATCCCGACACTTATGCAAAATTGATGACTTAGATGTGCAACACATGAAGAAAGCGTTTTCTTCAATCAATGAAGAATAACACTCTAAGTGTGAAGAAATTAATGAAGAATTTGATTCTCGTAAACCCTCGACAATTGTGCGCTGTGTGCGAAACCATCATTCTTATACGGTGGGTCACGCCACCACAAAAAGTTGAAAATCTTCAATTTGAGTTTTTCCTCATTTTTTGAAATTCTTCAGTTTTTCAAATTCTTCAACTTTGCAAAATCTTCACTGTTTCCGTCGTTTTTCTTCATTGGCTATATATAGATATGAGTTTATGTCCTCTACAACATTCACTTGTAGCTATTTCTTCAAGTTGCTTTTTCTGCTAAGTGAATGTGATCGGACCCTTCCCCCTCTATGCTATACTCAACCCAATCTATTCACAAATTCTTCATATGCGTTCTATTTGAAACTCGTTCAAAATCTTCACTTGTGTCCTTGTCGGTGAAGAAATTGCTAAACGAAACTTTAAAACAAATCTTATCCAGATTTTCGGTTTTGCCGCTCAAACCGTTTCGCATCCCACGATTTTCGTGGGGGAAATGAGCACCTATGGGGCAGGGGCCCCTTCTCGGTCGGCGAGGGGCGAAGAGGCGCCTGAAAAAGCGATCGGCGTCGGCGCTGGGGATTTTACCCAGCCGGAGCTCTCCGGAGAGATAAAACTCCTCTCGCTGCTTTGTGTTTGTATTTGTTCTTGCTCGAAAGCGTGGGTATCTTTGTGGTCTCGAATGAGTCGAACCGAACCCCTGTGGTCTTGAATGAGTCAAACCGAACCCCCTCTACGTGCGCATGGGCCTCCTTTTTATATCCTAAAGGGGTCACCGACAGGTGGCAGCGTAGAGAGAGGGGTAAAAAGGTAAAAACGCGGGTTGGTACAACCGCTATCAACAGTGCCCCCTACCTAACTCTAACGGCAGGGGACAAGGGCATTTAATGCCCGTCCGGTCGCTCCAACAGTGCTGGAAGCGACCGTTAGGGGCGCCACCGATCGCCACGATGGCCTCCTAGTCACCTTCACTTGCCACCTCGCACCGCTAGGCTGCTGACCACCCGCCACGTGCACGGGAGGCGATCTGCGGCGACACGTCGTCCGATCTTGTTGGAGCATGGGCGCGAGTGGTGGCTTCACGCGGCAAGTGCCTTGCCGCGATCTCGTCTTGTCGCACCCGCAAGCTTGCCGCTCGTCGGGTCTTGCCGGATGCGCGTGTGTCGCGCAAGTTTCTGAAGTGCCTTGGTTGGCCTTCCCGGCAAGCTCCTCTTGCGGGGTCTTGTCCTTCGGCAAGTTCCTCTTGCCGGGGCCTTGTCTTGACAGTTAACACTTTGTTCTTGAATGGCAGTAATAGGAAAGGCGGAGGGTCTTGGCGGACGTCCGGCAAGTCTTGCCGCGGGACGCTGCGACTGCCCGTGCACTAGTTCGGGGTACTAAGGTACCCCTACTTTAGTACAATCGACAGAGCCCCGGGCTGGGCCATACACGGTGCCGAGCGCTGTCGGGCCAGGCCCAAAACAGGGCACGGGCACACGCGGCTGGGTCCAAACCAAATCCACTCCGTATCCACCGCGTCCTCTTGTAACGGCACGCGTCAATTGCGGCGTCGTGGGAGAGGTCGTGGGCTATACTTTAATCCAGGAAATGGGTAACGTTCGCCTCCCCTGTTTATAAGCAGAGGAAACAGGGCCGTTTCCCCCACCTTTGCTACTTGCAGTTCCTTCCTCCGAAGCTCCGCCGCTCCCCTCGCTTCCCAAGCGAAGAGAGCAGCGCTCCGCCGCCGTCGCTTTGAGATGTCGTGGGAAGCGAGCACCTATGGGGCGAGGGCCCTTCTCGGTCGGCGAGGGGCGGAGGGCGCATGAAGAGCAGACCGAGGTCGAGCGCGCGGGGGATTTTACCCAGCTTCGGAGCTCTCCGGAGAGATAAAACTCCTACTGCTGCTTTGTGTTTGTATTTGTTCTTGCTCGAAAGCGTGGGTATGCTGTGGTCTCGAATGAGTCGAACCGAACCCCTGTGGTCTCGAATGAGTCAAACCGAACCCCCTCTACGTGCGCATGGGCCTCCTTTTTATATCCTAAAGGGGTCACCGACAGGTGGCAGCGTAGAGAGAGGGGTATAAAGGTAAAAACGCAGGTTGGTACAACCGCTATCAACGATGCCCCTACCTAACTCTAACGGCGGGGACAAGGGCATTTAATGCCCGTCCGGTCGCTCAACGTCTTTGGAAGCGACCGTTAGAAGCGCCACCGATCGCCACGATGGCCTCCTAGTCACCTTCACTTGCCACCTCGCACCGCTAGGCTGCATAGACCACCGCCACGTGCACGGGAGGCGATCTGCGGCGACTGCGTCGTCGGATCTTGTTGGAGCATGGGCGCAGAGTGGTAGCTTCACGCGGCAAGTGCCTTGCCGCGATCTCGTCTTGTCGCACCCGCAAGCTTGCCGCTCGTCGGGTCTTGCCGGGATGCGCGTGTGTCGCGCAAGTTTCTGAAGTGCCTTGGTTGGCCTTCCCGCAAGCTCCTCTTGCCGGGTCTTGTCCTTCCGGCAAGTTCCTCTTCCGGGCCTTGTCTTGACAGTTAACACTTTGTTCTTGAATGGCAGTAATAGGAAAGGCGGAGGGTCTTGGCGGACGTCCGGCAAGTCTTGCCGCGGGACGCTGCGACTGCCCGTGCACTAGTTCGGGGTACTAAGGTACCCCTACTTTAGTACACCGACAGGAGCCCCCGGGCCTGGGCCATACACGGTGCCGAGCGCTGTCGGGCCAGGCCCAAAACAGGGCACGGGCACACGCGGCCTGGGTCCAAACCAAATCCACTCCGTATCCACCGCGTCCTCTCGTAACGGCACGCGTCAATTGCGGCGTCGTGGGAGAGGTCGTGGGCTATACTTTAATCCAGGAAATGGGTAACGTTCGCCTCCCCTGTTTATAAGCAGAGGAAACAGGGCCGTTTCCCCCACCTTTGCTACTTGCAGTTCCTTCCTCCGAAAGCTCCGCCGCTCCCCTCTGCTTCCCAAGCCGAAAGAGAGCAGCGCTCCGCCGCCCGTCGCCTGAGATGTCGTGGGGGAAACGAGCACCTATGGGGCAGGGGCCCCTTCTCGGTCCGGCAGGGAGCGGAGGGCGCATGAAGAGCAGACCGAGGTCGAGCGTGCGGGGGATATTACCCAGCTTCGGAGCTCTCCGGAGAGATAAAACTCCTACTGCTGCTTTGTGTTTGTATTTGTTCTTGCTCGAAAGCGTGGGTATGCTGTGGTCTCGAATGAGTCGAACCGAACCCCTGTGGTCTCGAATGAGTCAAACCGAACCCCCTCTACGTGCGCATGGGCCTCCTTTTTATATCCTAAAGGGGTCACCGACAGGTGGCAGCGTAGAGAGAGGGGTAAAAAGGTAAAAACGCGGGTTGGTACAACCGCTATCAACAGTGCCCCCTACCTAACTCTAACGGCAGGGGACAAGGGCATTTAATGCCCGTCCGGTCGCTCCAACGATCTTTGGAAGCGACCGTTAGGGGCGCCACCGATCGCCACGATGGCCTCCTAGTCACCTTCACTTGCCACCTCGCACCGCTAGGCTGCACAGCCACCCGCCACGTGCACCAGGAGCGATCCTGCGGCGACACGTCGTCAGATGCGCTGGAGCATGGGCGCAGAGTGGTGGCTTCACCGCGGCAAGTGCCTTGCCGCGATCTCTGTCTTGTCGCACCCGCAAGCTTGCCGCTCGTCGGGTCTTGCCGGGATGCGCGGTGTGTCGCGGCAAGTTTCCTGAAGTGCCTTGGTTGGCCTTCCCAGCAAGCTCCTCTTGCCGGGGTCTTGTCCTTCCCGGCAAGTTCCTCTTGCCGGGGCCTTGTCTTGACAGTTAACACTTTGTTCTTGAATGGCAGTAATAGGAAAGGCGGAGGGTCTTGGCGGACGTCCGGCAAGTCTTGCCGCGGGACGCTGCGACTGCCCGTGCACTAGTTCGGGGTACTAAGGTACCCCTACTTTAGTACACCGACAGAGCCCCGAACTGGGCCATACACAGTGCCGAAGCGCTGTCGGGCCAGGCCCAAAACAGGGCACGGGCACACGCGGCCTGGGTCCAAACCAAATCCACTCCGTATCCACCGCGTCCTCTCGTAACGGCACGCGTCAATTGCGGCGTCGTGGGAGAGGTCGTGGGCTATACTTTAATCCAGGAAATGGGTAACGTTCGCCTCCCCTGTTTATAAGCAGAGGAAACAGGGCCATTTCCCCCACCTTCGCTACTTGCGGTTCCTTCCTCCGAAAGCTGCGCCGCTCCCCTCCGCTTCCGAAGCCGAAAGAGAGCAGCGCTCCGCCGCCCGTCGCCGTCGTCGCCCTCAACACCTCCGCGCTCCTCCGCCGCTCCCGCCATGGCTCCGAAGACCGGCAAGACCACAAAGTTGGCCGAGGCGTTGCGGCTTGAGGCGCTGCGCAAGAAGCGAGTGCTTTTCCCCGCCGAGCTCACCCCGAAGGCGCTGCGGGAGGAATTTTACCTCTTCTGGTCAACGCAGACGCGGGCGCATCCGCGTACGCCGGTGCTTTCCGCTGAGGCTTCCAAATCGAAGCGGTGCCCAAAAGGGTATTATTTCTTTCCGGTGTTCTTCTATTGCGGGCTCTGCCCACCTTTTTCTGATTTCTTCTGTGACATCATGAATACCTAAGGGTTTCATCTTCTTGATTTCACCCCCAACGCCGTTCTGACAATGGCAGTTTTCGCACACCTCTGCGAGAACTTCGTTGGCATCCACCCAAGTGTTGCTCTTTTTCGCCATTATTTCACCCCCTGAGCCGAAAAAGGAGAGCCATTGGCTGGCGGAATCGCCTGGACCTCACGACTCGGCATGAAGGAGGTGTATCTGGCGGGCGAGCTCCGCAGCAAGTGGGATGAGTGGAGGGCGGAGTGGTGCTGGATCTGTGATGCCAATCCGCAGCCATTCACCAACCTGCGTGAGACCCGGGTAGTGTGCGGCGGCGACTGGAGCGCTCTGTCGCCGGACGACGCCAAGCTGAAGATTGCTACCACCCGAATCCTCCGGCTCAGGCTTGCCGGGCTCACAGCGAGGGCGATTGGCGCGGATTTCGCCGCCGTCGCGACGCCCCTCTGCGAAGAGGGGAGGCCCGCTGGCGGTTTGGTGGCCGGCGGATATCATGAGCTGCGCCAGCCTCAATTTCAACTTCACAGTTACGGAGCTTGATGGGATCTTTGAAGCTGTTCAAGCATGACGCCAACCATCGAGTGGTTCAGCCGCTGCGCAGGCGTCATCCCATTGTGCAGCAACTCCGGTAGCGATCGCATCTGCGCAATGATGCCAGAGTGCGATTCGCACGGGATAATCCCAACCTGGATGGAGCTCGCCGACGACGTCATGCAGCAATTCTTCGATGGCTTGACGGAGGTGGTAGTCAACGCCGACGAGAAGAAACTCCTCACCCGCGACACCACCGAGGATGAGATGCGCTACATCGCCACCAGGGCCGAAGAGGCGGCAGCAGCCGCCGCCGCGGGTGAGTTTGGCTTCACGCTGGAGGAGGCAGAGGCGGCCGAGGCGGCAAGCCTTGCCGGCAGGGACGACCTTGCCGGGGAGGTCGTTGGCGAGGGGGAGCCCGAGGTCGAGGCGAGCGAGCCCGCCGAGGGCGCGAGCGGCCAACCGTCTTCGAGCAGCTTGCCGCAGACGGAGCCCCCAGCGCAGCCCCAATTCCAACCAAGAAGGCGCCTCCGTCGAGTTGGAGACACAGCAGGGGGGCAGGCAGGCCCGCAGCCGCGGCGCCGTGGGACACGCTCCACCGTGGCAAGTACCGTTGCCGCGTGAGGGTCCAAGGCTGTGCCGGCAACTGAGGCGGGGTCTTCTCGGGCTGCCACGCCTGATCCTGCCGCAGCTCCTGGCAAACGTCGAAGGGAGCCTACCCCTCCGCCACACCGCGCAGAGAGGGTACCGGACTTCGACCTCTCCGCGCTGAGCTCCGATGATGATGAAGAGGAGGAGGAGGAGGAGTAAGACTTTCTTCTCGCTGTTCTTGATTTTCTTTGATCTTTGTTGTTTCTTGCCTTGCATCTGATCTGCTTCTCCCTGAATCTTGTTCCTTTTGGGACTCTGGCGAGAGAGCGGCGAAGAGGGCCAAGGTCCCGTGGTTGTCATCGAGGGCGATCCTGCCGTGACAGCAGAGGACACGTCCGAGACCACCTTGATGGACCCGGTTCCTTCTCCTCAGAAGCAGTCCTCCCAGACAGCCCCAGCCCCGTAAGTGTTTGGTTCACTTCTGTTGTGGGGCGCGTAGGGTGCTTCTTCTTTCTTGACATCTTGATTGTTGATTCATATGTGTAGGAGCAGAACAGGCCCACCAGGAGCAACCAGAGGCCGCCCCGGAGGTGCTGTCGGCTTCGACTACGCCGCCAAGGGGCGATTCTCCGACAAGGGAGCGCTCCCCGACAAGGGAGGGGTCCCCGGCAAGGGGCAGAACCAATGAGCCCCTAGTGGTGGAGCCCATGGTCACGGAGCCCAGCACAGGTAACCCTCCTTGTCGGAAACCTTCCCTTGGATTCTTCTTCTTTTTCCTTTTTGGATCTTTGCTTAATTTTTTCTTCCTCTTCCTGTCTTCAGATCCCCCTCTCACAGACCCGACGGAGACTGAGGCCACCGGCGAGGAGGGCGCACGCGGCGATACTGGAGATGCCGCTGCTGACGAGGAAGAGGCCGGCGATGATGAACCCGCCGGCGAAGAGGCCCCCAAGGCTGCCGGTGCAGGAGCTGGCGAGGGTCCGCGATTACCGACGATCCGGAGGGCTTGGAGCGCAAGCGCTCGCCGACCGTCGACCCGTCCGCCGCTGACGCAGCGCCGGGCTCCGAGGAGCCCCAGCCAGGTGCCTACTTGAAGGCCGGCGAGGGCGTATACATCAAGCTTCCCTGGGCGTCGAGCTCCAGGGCACCGGTCGAAGGAGAGGAGTTTGACGGGGAAGTGCTCGCCTCTGCTGGGCTGGCGATGGTTGAGCGCGCCAAGCAGCGATGGCGAAGTCCGAGGAGGAGCAGTTGCTCCGGAAGTTGGTGTCACTCTACCGCGCCCGGCAAGCGAAGCTTGAGTCTCGGGAAGCGCTTGTTGCGCAGGCGGGAGTCGACATAGAGAAGCATGCGGAGGAGCTCAAGAGCCGCAACCAGGAGGCCCTCCGATCCATTGCGGAGGAGAGGGCGCACCTCGACGAGGCGAAGAAGGCGTTCATCCTGGAAAAGGCTGAAGCCGAGGAGCAGTAGAGGCTCGCCGCCGAGGAGATGTCCAGGCGTGAAGGTGAGCTGACACAGAAGAAGGTCAATCTGGACAGCCACGAGGAAGAGCTCGCCGTACGGGAGCAATCACTTGGCGGGGCACTCAAGGAGGCGAAGGATGCTGCCACGGCTGCCGAGGCCGCCAAGAAGGAGTTAGAGGTGAAGGTGGCGCGGCTGGAGGCGGATGTGGGAAAGAAGAATGAAGAGCTTGCCGCCCTCGGTATAACGCGAAGGATGCCCTTGCCCATGGCGATCTGCAAGTTCAACTTGCCGACAAGATCAAGGAACCGAACGCCGCCAAGGACTCGAAGCGCCGATCTGAGTCAAGTGGCCACCTTGACGGAGACGCTGGACGCCGCCAAGAGGCGAGAGGATGAGCTGAAGAAAGAGATCAAGGGCAACGAGGAGCTGCTGACGAGGGCCGCCGAGACCCAGAACACTTTTCAGGCCACAGTGGAGCTCTGGACGGAGGGCCTCGTCAACATCGCTGCATCCATTGACGAGGAGCTGGCGGAGCTGGACTTGGCGGGCTTCGGGTACACTTCTGATGAAAACCTCCAGCCCAGCGCCAAGCTTACGCTTTTCTTCAAGGGCGTGGTTACGGCTCTCCAGCAGCTCCGGGAAAGGATCCCGAGGAAGCTGGCCGACGAGTCGCGCGCGATCTGCGCCAAGGTCTTGGAGAAGGTGTTGGTGAAGATACTCTTTCGCAACCCGGGCATCGACCTCACCCGCGTCCTCAAGAAGCTGCCGGCGGGTGCTGATCTTGAAGAACTCAAAGCCATTGTCGCACCCATTGTGGACAAGGTGAATGAGGTCAGGAGGATCGATGGTGAGCGCGTGGATTAGGCCACCCTTCTTCTCCCTTTTTCTTGCCGTTGCTAGATATGTCATGGGAACAATCCATTAAAGCGCGGCAATTTATCTATTGTAATATAACTTTATTCTGGGTACTATCTGCTATGTTACTTCCTTTATTCGGTTCCATTCCTTGTATGTTTTTACCCTTGCGCTTTTAGGGAACTTGCCGGTGCAAACACGCTTGCCGCGAGCGCCGAGTGCGGAACATCAGCAGCCTGCTGGTGGTGTTGCCTCCGGCAAGAAACCTTGTCGGGCTAGTCGCAGCACACTTTCATTGTTGAGCGGACTCGAAACAAAGTAAGGGCGCAACTTAGCCACGAGCCGGTTCCTCCGCGCACAGGTTTTCCATACAAGGCACGGTCGTTCAAGGAATATAACTTAAAAACTTAAAACTGACTGTGCTCAAACTTTGGCAACTTAGCTTTTCTGTCGTCTGTATCCCGGCAAGGCTATGCTTCTTTGAACGACGCCTAGTCCATCTCATTATCTTCTCCTCCCCCCCCCCCGGTGAACTTGTGGGCGGAGGAACCTTCTTTTTGAGAAGAAAGAAGAGAAAATAAAGATGTGGAGCCTTGAGGCTCGTTATTGCTTATCGGGGGCAAGTGCTGCACAAAATGTTAGTGTATGCATGCTAAAAAAGAAAAAGGCATGAGATTTGACAAGTTTTGCATAGCACATGATCTTTATTTATGCACGGGATCTGCGCCCGGCTTTGTACGAAGGGTTACATGCAACAGCGGCAAAGCTTGTACAAAAGGTGGTTGCCGGAACGGGTTCCGGGAACCGCGCCTTATGGGTAAAACTTGCGAAGATGCTCTATGTTCCAGGAATTGCTCACCGGAATGCCATCTTCGGTCTCAAGGCGGACAGCACCGGGCCTAGTGACTCGCTTTACCAGATAAGGGCCTTCCCACTTCGGCGTCAACTTGTTGGAATTCTTGGCGGATTGAACGCGCCAAAGAACAAGGTCGCCTTCCTCGAAGCTTCTGGCATAAACTTTGCGGCTATGGTAGCGGCGCAAAGCTTGCTGGTAGCGAGCAGCTCGCACAGCAGCCTGAAGACGATCCTCCTTGAGGAGCAGCGCGTCATTTTGCCGCAGCTGCTCTTGCTCAAGCTCATCATAAGCGAGCACTCGAGGCGATCCGTATACGAGTTCCGTGGGGAGAACTGCCTCTGCTCCGTAGACAAGAGCAAAAGGTGTCTGGCCAGTGGCTCGATTTGGCATCGTCCTGATCGACCAAAGAACCACTGGCAGATCCTCGATCCAATTTCTTTCGCACTTGTGCAGCACAGCCGAAAGTTCGGTCTTGAGCCCGCAGCACTTCAGCGTTGCCTTCTCCGCTTGACCGTTGCTTCTCGGGTGAGCAGCGAAGCGAAGCAGATCTTGGCGCCAAGATCTTGGACGTCTTGCATGAAGGTGCGGCTCGTGGAATTGTGTGCCGTTGTCGGTGATGATCTGTTAGGGACTCAAGCGGCAAACAATTGACCAAGAACTTGATTCTCGTTGTCTTTGTCGCCTTCCTCATCGCTTCCACTTCGCCACTTCGTGAACTTGTCGATTGCCACGTACAAGTACTCAAGCCCCGACAGCTTCGGGAAAGGGGCCGAGGATGTCGAGCCCCGGATCGAAAATGGCGAGGATAAAGGGATTGTTTGCGAGTTTGAGCTGGTTGATGTATCTCGCTTGGAGTGGAACTGCACGCTTCACACTTGGTTACTTGTGCCATTGCATCACGGAGGGCCGTCGGCGAAGAAACCCCGCCAAAAGCTTTGCGGCAAGTGCTCTTGCGCCAATGTGGTGACCACATATGCCTCCATGTATCTCCGCCAACAGCTCCTGTCCTTCTTCCCGGGAAATGCACTTCAATTTCACTCCGTTGAATCTTCTTCTGTACAGTATGTCATCGACAAACTGGTACATACTCGATTGCCGGGCTACTTTCTCTGCTTCTTCTTGCTCTCCGGGAAGTTCTCCTGTTTGAAGGAAATGGACGATCTGCTGTGCCCATGCCGGAGCTTGTGGCTCGACGACAAGGACTAAAGGCGCTAATGCTGCTGCGGGAACATCCGCTTCTACGGCAAGAATACGGGATCCTACCGGAGCGTGATGCTCCCCGGCAAGCGTGTCGGGACACAGCTTGTCGGGAGCGTCTGCTTCAACGAAAGAAACCGTAGGGCTTGTCGGAGCAGACTGCTCCTCAGCACTTTCTGTGTTGATCCTGGGGACCTTCTTGGCGGCGGCTTCGGGGAGCTCTGTCGGAAAGTAGTCGCCAGTAACTAGCTTTCTTTTCTTGCTCTGTCCAGTTGACGGTGTTACAGATGGCTGAGTCAGCTTGAGCACAAAAATTCCTGGTTCCACAGGTAACTTGAGTGCGGCGCACTTTGACAGGCCGTCTGCAATGTCGTTCTGGGCTCTTGGAACATGTTCCATCTGCAGGCCGTCAAAATGCTCTTCCAGCTTCCTCACTTCATCAATGTAGGCTTCCATCAATGGACTCTGATAATCTTTGTTAACTTGGTGGACGACAAGCTGTGAATCACCCCTGACAATAAGCTTCCTGATCCCAAGTTCTGCCGCGATCCTGAGTCCGGCAAGCAAGCCTTCATACTCTGCAGTATTGTTTGTTGCTTGCTCCTTGGGAAAATGCATTTGGATCACGTACTTGAGGTGCTCTCCGGTGGGTGCGACAAGTAGCACGCCCGCACCGGCGCCTTGCAGCGAGAAGGCACCATCAAAGTACATGATCCACTCCTTGCTTGCTTCCTTGACGGGGATGCTCTTCTCCGGAGTTTCTTCATCAGGTGTTGGCGTCCACTCCGCTATGAATTCTGCCAATGCTCGGCTCTGGATAGTTGAAGTACTTTTAAACTTGAGGCCAAAGCTTGCAGTTCAAAGTGCCCACTCGACAATCCTGCCTGTTGCTTCTGGATTTTGCAATATCCTCTTCAGCGGAAAGCGAGTGACAAGCTGTGATCTCATGTGCTTGAAAATAATGGCGCAACTTCCTCGAGGCCATGAGAAGGCCGAAAAGCAACTTTGCACTCGAGTATCTTGATCTAGCCCCTGCATAAGGGGCCGACAAAAGTAAACTGGGCGCTGCACCATCTTCTTCTGTTTCTCTTCCGGCAACTGCATAGGTCCATCTTTGTCGGGACCAGAGCTTGTCGGGGAAGCCCCCTGCTTGTCACTGGACCCGCTTGCCGCAACTGCTGGCTCATCACCTGCCTCCCTCTCCGCTACTAACGCAGCACTAACCACTTGATTGGTTGCCGCCAGATATAGCAGCAACTTCTCTTGTGGCTTAGGTGCGACAAGTACTGGAGTGGAGGATAGGTATCTCTTCAAGTCCTGAACATCCGCTTCTACGGCAAGAATCTGGGATCCTGCCGGAGCGTGATGCTCCCCGGCAAGCGTGTCGGGACACAACTTGTCAGGAGCGTCTGCTTCAACGAAACAAACCCTAGGGCTTGTCGGCGTCGGTTTGCGCCTGGGCATCTTGCCGGGGCTTCGATGTGCTCGGTTGCCGGGGCTTGTCGCGGTTGGCGAAGCCGACGAGGCTCTGAATCATGACCCTCCAGTCGTCGATCTTGTCTGGCGCCGGAGGGTAATCTAGAAGCAGCTGGGCTCGGGCCAGCGCTTCCTCTGGAGTCTTGGGCGGCGGTGGCGAGCGGCGCGAGGTGCGGGATATGCTCAAACTTCTAACAGTGTTAGAAGGAGCAACATCTCGCCCAGGCGACCATACTACGCTCGTGCCAGCGTGTTGACGTGTATGTTGGCCTTGAGCGTCCCGCGACCCACCAGCTTGGCCTTGTTCCAACGCGAGTACGGTGCTAGGAGCACCGTGGCGTTGTCGATCCTGCACCCCCCGGGAGGGGAGCGGTGGATGTACAGACGTTGAAGCTTGCGGGGCCTTGTCCTTGGACCTGGTGACGACGTGAGTCCCACCGTCGGCGCCCGCTCCTCCGCCGGTGTCCACCCCACCGCCCGTTTGCTCCGGTGGCGGTAGGACAGTCGCAGATGGAGCGGCCACCTCCGAAGCCTTCTTCTTTGGTGGCATGTCGATGAAGATGTTGATGTAGCGCGCGCAGAGACCGGATCAGGTTCGCACAACCTCGACGCCCCCTACCTGGCGCGCCAGAGATGTCGTGGGGAAACGAGCACCTATGGGGCAGGGGCCCCTTCTCGGTCCGGCAGGGAGCGGAGGGCGCACAAAGAGCAGATCGAGGTCGAGCGCGCGGGGGATTTTACCCAGCTTCGGAGCTCTCCGGAGAGATAAAACCCCTACTGCTGCTTTGTGTTTGTATTTGTTCTTGCTCGAAAGCATGGGTATGCTGTGGTCTCGAATGAGTCGAACCGAACCCCTGTGGTCTCGAATGAGTCGAACCGAACCCCCTCTACGTGCGCATGGGCCTCCTTTTTATAGCCTAAAGGGGTCACCGACAGGTGGTAGCGCAGAGAGAGGGGTAAAAAGGTAAAAACGCAGGTTGGTACAACTGCTATTAACAGTGCCCCTACCTAACTCTGACGGCAGGGGACAAGGGCATTTAATGCCCGTCCGGTCGCTCCAACAGTGCCGGAAGCGACCGTTAGGGGCGCCACCGATCGCCACGATGGCCTCCTAGTCACCTTCACTTGCCACCTCGCACCGCTAGGCTGCACAGCCACCCGCCACGTGCACCAAGAGCGATCTGCGGCGACACGTCGTCCGATCTTGTTGGGCGTGAAGCGTGAGTGGTAACCGCGCTGCAAGTGCCTTGCCGCGGTCTTCGCCTTGTCGCACCCGCAAGCTTGCCGCTCGTCGTGTCTTGGGGGACGCGCGTGTGTCGCGGCAAGTTTCTGAAGTGCCTTGGTTGGCCTTCTGGCAAGCTCCTCTTGCCGGGTCTTGTCCTTCCGGCAAGTTCCTCTTGCCGGGCCTTGTCTTGACAGATTAACACTTTGTTCTTGAATGGCAGTAATAGGAAAGGCGGAGGGTCTTGGTGGACGTCCGGCAAGTCTTGCCGCGGGACGCTGCGACTGCCCGTGCACTAGTTCGGCGTACTAAGGTACCCCTACTTTAGTACACCGACAATGATGCATTATTATATTCACCCACGATCTTACACGATCTCAACTACACAGTACGTGGGTGACACATGTCGCGTGAAGGAGAAATGGCAGGGGCATGTTCGTCCCAAAATCTTCGGGCGAACAGTTTTTCACCGTGGCTATAAATACCCCTCTCCCATTCCTCAGTTCATTTACTCCGCTCGACCGCTCTCTCTCTCTCTCGCTCGAGCTCCTCAAACCCTAGCGCCGCCGCTACTCCATCGTCGCCGGTGAGGAAGAGCTTCGATGCCTCGACCTCGTCGCCGTCGTACTCGCGTCGGTTGCGGAAATCTTCACTCCGCTGCCGCCGTAGCTGTCTTCCTCTGCCAAGTTAGGGCATGGGAGATCTAACCTGATGAACTTCACCTCTGTTCATCTCAGTTCGTCGTGTTCTTCACTTCGGGTAATTGAAAGTTACTTTTATTACTCACTTTGATTCTCAAACTTTCCTGAAAATCTTCAAAGGTGTTTATTCTTCAAATCTTTCACACATATGAACACCTCACATACCATATGATCTTGAACTGTTTCTCTAAGCAATCATTTTCTTCAAGATTCCCTATTTGTGTGGATTTTCGATCTGTACAACTCTGGAACCTGAGACAAGCACGCTTAGTGAAATTCCTCAAGGTTCATCTGGTCAAATTCCTCAAAACTTGTTCTTTTCGAAAAACCTTCTGAGAACGCATATGACCTCTCCAAATTCCTCGCACCTACACTCTGTTCACAAGTACTCATGTCTGCTGCTGAATCACTAGGTTCTCATCAACTTAACTCATTTGCAGCATTCCTCGAAGAAAAACTACATACTTCTTCAGAGTGTTCAATTGTTCAAATTCCTCATCTGAAGAATATGGCTGAAGGTAAGAGACCGCAGAAAGGAGGAAAGAAGCCTGAGGTCATGACTGCTTTCGAGATCCCTGATGACATTTACAAGGACTATTGCACACCTGGTGAAGCCAAGTTCGGCAAAGAGAACAAAAATCAGCGCAAGGTGCGCATACAGAGGATTGAACGAAGATGGGCAAGAAAATGGAGGGAGTACAGATATGTGACTCCAAAGTACATGAAGAAATTTGCTTTAAATCCTCCATGCCCAAGAGCTCCATTGGCACCTGGCCAAGTAGCTGACCCCACAAGCATGAAGCGTGGTGAGGACTTTCCTGAAGAATGGGCTAAGCGCCAAGCTAAATTGGCAAGGCAAGCCAAGGAGGCAGTGAAGAAATTCAATGAGGATTCTACCACTGCTGCTGCAACTGATGCCTCGGTCAGGCCGAGGAAATCCATGCCTAAGAAGCCTGCTCGTAAGCCAAGTGCTTCACCAACAGTGCCCTCACGGCCAAGTTCCTCAGCAATGCCCTCATGGCAAATTCCTCACACTGCTACTGCTCCACCAAAGTCCTCAGTAGCTCCTTCAAAGTCCTCAGCTCCTGTGCATCTGGCTACATGTCAAAGGACTGCTGGTTTCTCGATTGCCTCTGGTGTCTCAGCAAGTTCCTCAGCTGCACCAATGTCCTCATCAGGCCCCACACTGTTGAAGACTAAAGCAACAGCTGGACGCGGTCCTCGGCCAAGTCCAAGGAAGAAATAGGTTGCATTCCATGTGCCATCTAATGATGAAGCTTCTGATGATGAACTTGCAGAAATCATCAGAGACAGACAGGTGAAGGCCGCTAGAGCCAAAGGCACATCTGTGCCACTGCTTTTGGATCCGAGGAAAATCCTCGATTACATTGATCTCTGGCACAAGGATCCTAACACCCCTATGCCTGATTTTCCTCTGACTCCTGGTCAGAGTCACATGCTGACCCATTTCATCACTCAAGAGAAATGGAAGCTCGAAAAGGCAAGAGAAATCAAGAAAGCTCAATACAGAAAGGAGAAGCTCCTAAAGAAAAATGTTGTCAGAATGACACCTGAGGAACTTCTCAAGGCTCAGTCTAAAATTCAAGCCCTCAGCAAAGACTTTGATGCCTACTATGCTGATTGGCAAGGAGTCAAAGTGCGATTCGTCAATCTGACGAAGAAATTCACAAATGTTGCAGCCCCATCGCAACAAGAAAATCTTCAGGCTGCAGACTCTCCTCAGCCTGCTGAAGAACATGCCAGCACCGCTATTGACTTTCAGCTTGCTGAAGAAAATGCTAGTTCCAGGGCTGATGACTCCATTCCAGCCCGAAGAAATTGCGGGGCATCCACTAGTGGTGCGCTCAAGAAACTGAAGAGATCAGGCAATCGCATCGATTGCGCTTGAAGAAAATCAACCAGATTCCTCAGCTCCTCCCGCACCTACACCAACTCCAATTCTTCCATCTGCCTATGAGGTGAAGAAGACCAAGGCTACAGAGCGAGCTGCAGTGAAGAAAAGGAAGGCATCAGCTGCGTCAGAATCTTCGGCTGCAAAGAAAATGAAGCCAATGACCAGCTCACTTGAAAATCCTATTGATGTTGTTCCAATTTCCTCCATGCCATCAAAGGACCTTGTTCCTTTTGGAGAAGACTATGTGATCCCAAGCGGATCTGATGAATAAAATCATTCTGCTGCTTCGTCAGAGCAGATTGATGAAGAAATTGAAGTGGACGAAATCCCTTCAACGACCGTCATTTCCTCACCTATGCCTCAGTTCACAGCTGAAGAGGCTGGTGTTGAGGAAATTGAAGATGAAGATGTGGATATTGGATGCACCACACCAGTGATGAATGATGACTTTTGGGAAAGTCAGCATCCCAATACTCCTCTCTTCACACCTATCCAACAGATTCCTCAGTCCCCTGCACCAACAGTTCAACTGGGCTCTGAAGAAACTCATCCCACTCCCTCTGTTCATGAAGGCATTCCAGCCACTAGTGCTGAAGAACCTGCTGCTGATGATCATCAGGTTGCACAAGAAGAGGAACCAGAAATTCCCCAGCCTGAAGAACCTGAGCTCGTGATTCCTGAGGTGGTGATGCAACTCACTGACATCCCTCTGCCAAAGCCAAAGAATCCGTTCTCAAGCAAACAGAAGTTCAAGGCTGAAGACTTCTTTTCCGAGCATGTATTCTTCACCGACTACAACCCCTATGACTCTGCTCGCATAAGGAAGAGGCGTTTCTGGACTGCTAGTCAAGCCAACTTCTATTCCTCAGTGCTGTTTGACAAAGACAAAATCTTCGATCATGAACATATTCCTCAGGTAGATATGGAATCTCTGCCATGCTTTGAGCCAGTCCTCAGTGTTCTTCACGATGCAGGATTACTCAATTTCTGCACTGACATCTGTGATTGGAATGAAGAACTCATTCTTCAATTCTACGCTACATCGCATATCACCGAGATGTCAAGATGTCAACTCATGGGTGTTGGATTGGATGACTGAAAACACTCACTACAAGGCACCGGCAACTGAATTGCTTCGTGTCCTTCCTCTCGATCCTCCCCATGATAGTGCACGTTGCATCTACAATGACCCTGAACTAACAAATCACTATATGCAAGTGCTCATGAAGCCTTTGAAGCCTGGACAGGCCCCACGAACCAAATTCCTCGTCAAGGAATTACTCTATGTGCCTCGGACTGTCTATCGCATTCTGACGAAGACAATGAGTCCTATCAAAGGCCACGACTCAAATGATGAAGAAGTCGTTGGCATCATGAAGAATATGCTTTTCAACATCATTCATGGCGTTCCCGTCAACTTCCACGATTTCTTCATGAGGACTCTGGCCAATGTTGCTATGTCACCATTCGAGCTGAAGCCCTATGCGCCTTGGATTATGAGATTCATCAGGGCAAGATCTTCACTGAATTACAAAGCTGACACTCTGAACCACGATAGCTACTTGCCTCCCATTGAAGTCCTCAAACGAACAGTTTCATCATCTGATGATAAAGGCAAGGCAGCTGCTGTGATCGATGAAGGCATTCGTCCATTGGATGGTCAATTTCGCAAGGCTGCATCTTACTCCACCAATGACGACTCTGCCACACATGACAGTGCCGCAAATACCTCAGCCAAGCAAAATCCTCAAGCCACAGTACCCAGGGTGATGACTGACCGTGAGTTACTCCTCAGTCTTCATCAGAAGGTTGATCGCAATCACAAATGGGTAAAGCGTCAGTTTGGTGCACTTCTTCACAATATGACCTCAACGCACAATGCAGTGAAGAAGAACCAATACTACCTTCATGAAACCTTCAACCGCACCTGGGCTGTCCTCACTCATGGCTATAGCGCTAAAGAACTGAAGACTATGGGTCTCAAGGAAGAATTTGACTGGTCAGCACCTCCTCCGAAGAAATTCAAGAGGGTCAAAGTTCCTCAACTGGTGGCCAGCTCTTATTCTTCATCGCGTGACACCGATGAGTATGAAGATTTGGACGACACTGCGGCAGGCCCCGCTACAACAAACAACCCTGACAACACTGGCGCTCCTCCATCGACTTGAAATTCTTCAGGGGCGTTATAGTCCTCAGTTTCAATCCTTTTGGTCATTTGATGACATAGGGGAGAAATCTGAGTTAGTCTTCAAGCGGGTCTATATTAGGGGCATTTTTTTAAGTTACAACTCTCATTCTTCTGAAACTTTTATTTGGATCGAGTTGTAATCTTAAACCCGATGGTGCGCTGATACTTTTGTTGCACTATGCTCTGAAACTTTTGATGCGTTATTCGGCATGCTTATTCCTCGTTAATGATATTGCACGCATGCTGAATTTCATCAGGCACCATATTTCATCATGCATTTCAAATTCTTCATATTATATATCAAATGCGTGTATGAATTACAAGATATAGGGGGAGATCTCCATGATTCAACTCTTCAAATGTGCATTGCCTCAAACGCAAATTCCTCACTATGCACATCTTCAGGGGGAGTTCTTCTATATCTTGCAATCAAATTCCTCAATACCACTATTTACACTTCATATGTTTATCCCCGTTGAAAACTTAACCTATATTGTCATCAATCACCAAAAAGGGGGAGATTGTAAGTGCATCTAGTGCCCCTTAGTGATTTTGGTGTATTGAAGACTTATAGGTTAAGGTTCTAATGCGTTTGTGAGTGTACACAGGTCTATAAGTCTATGAGGAGTTTGATATTTACAGAGAAAGTCGACCCCTAAAAATGAAGTTCTTCGACTAAAGACTTTGATATTCTGAAGACTTTCTGAACACTTTGAAAGTGAAGAATTTGGTGTGACCTTGAAGACTTGGTATTCATTTGAGGAACATGAAGCGTGAAGACTTTTGTTCTCGTAGTTTCATTTTCTCTTTCTTGAGTCATAGGGAACACCGTACTGTTAACGGGGGTCGAGGAAATACTAAGGAAAAGTTTCCATGTGATGCTCAACTCAAAATCCTACACCTACCAATCCCTTCGAGTGAAGCCATTGGAAATCTATTATAGTTCAGTCAATTTCTTCAGTGATAGAGACGCAGTTCTTCTGGTCACTAAGGACTTTGCTCTGACTGAGGAGTTAGGAATTCGCCAGTGCGAATTGCCTACACAGTGAGGAACATGATAGCCCTGAGGAATTTGAGAGTCAAATTTCCGACCGTTGTTGTGCTGCGCGCCAGCTGTCCCAAAATATCTTATCCACCTAACGGTCATATCATTGAAGGGCATTTATGTCTTATCATGTCGGGCTGCTCCCTAGGCTATAAATAGCCGTCCCCTACAACCACTAGCTGGTTGGCTGCTCCGAGAGAAGTTGACACTTGTCATTTGAGAGCAAGCCATCCTCCGAGGACTTTGAGCGAAAATCATCAAGTGAGGAAAACCCAAAACCAAACCCCCACAAACCCAAAGTGATTGAGCATCACTGAAGAAATTGATCCTGCGTGGATCTGACGCTTGTTACCTTTGAAGACTGTGCTTCTTCCAGATGGTTAGGCATCATGGTCTAGAGCATCCAAGAGGAATTGTGGATCGCCGAGTGACCAAGTCTGTGAAGGTTTGGAAGTCACCTGAAGACTTACCACGAGTGATTGGACGAGGTCTGCATGACCTTAGTTCAAGGAGAATACGGTGAGGATTGGGTGTCCTGAGCTGCGTGCTCAGTGACTGGGTGTCCGGGACTGCGTGTCCTCGAGTTTAAATACTCAGCCGCTCCAACCAGACGTACAACTGAGACAGCAGTTGGAACTGGTTTACCAAATCATTGTCTTCACCAACTAACTGGTTCTATTTCCTCAACCCTTTCATTTCCTCATTACTGTGTTGAGTGTTTGTTCATATCTGTGCTTGAAGACTTTGACTGAAGACTTTCTCAATTTCCTCAGTTCAATTTCTTCAGTCTGTTTGTCTTCATCTTGTGTTATCTTGTGATTACGCTTTCTGCACTCTGTGCTAGTCTTCATTTCATCATGATGACCATACTTGTATTCTGTTATGCTTACTTCTGAGTACTTATTCCGCTGCAAGTAGTTCTTCGCTAAGGAATTTCCTCACCGGCTAATTCCTCAGTGAAGAATTCATAAAAATCGCCTATTCACCCCCCTCTAGTCGATATAACGCACTTTCACTTCCACTAGTGAAAGTATGAAATCTATGCCTTGTTTCCTATCATTGCAATACCGTTTACGCTCACTTTTACCATTAGTTACCTTGCTGTTTTTATATTTTCAGATTACAAAAACCTATATCTACCATCCATATTGCACTTGTATCACCATCTCTTCACCGAACTAGTGCACCTATACAATTTACCATTGTATTGGGTGTGTTGGGGACGCAAGAGACTCTTTGTTATTTGGTTGCAGGGTTGTTTGAGAGAGACCATCTTCATCCTACGCCTCCCACGGATTGATAAACCTTAGGTCATCCACTTGAGGAAAATTTGCTACTGTCCTACAAACCTGTGCACTTGCAGGCCCAACAACGTCTACAAGAAGAAGGTTGTGTAGTAGAAATCAAGCTCTTTTCTGGCGCCGTTGCCGGGAGGTGAGTGCTTGAAGGTATATCTTTAGATCTTGCAATCGAATCTTTTAGTTTCTTGTTTTATCACTAGTTTAGTTTATAAAAGAAAAAAAAATAATGGAGTTAAGTTTATCTCATACGCTTCGTCTTTTTAATATCTTTCGTGAGCTTGATGGAAAGGAAAATTGTGCTAAGTGCTAGAAGAAGAGTGCATTAAAATGCTTGATAATAAATCTTTGAATGAGGAGCATGATTTCAATGTTGTTAGTATAAACTCCTTGAATATCCATAGTATTAATGATGATTGCTCTAGTCATGATGAAAATATGTCTTATGAGCATGTCAACTTTTGTGGAGTGCATTCTTGCATGAACACATCAAATAGAGAAGATATTTATTGCAAGAGGCATAAGCATTTAGTAACTAAATGGTTGCAATAAAGTCTAGATGTGAGTGCTGAAAATTTAAAATTCCTTTGCCGTACTTGTGAACTTTGCAATGAACATGGTCATTTACATCTCCAATGCAAATTGTTTCATGACCGAATCGTGTCCAAAATTTGTGATAATTTGATTTCCCTTGCACATTATAATGAACTTAGTTTGCTTTTGGGTTATGAAGAGTTGAAATGTTTAACTAAGCCTATTCCAAAATTTAATCTTAAGCATTTCCTTGATATTGATCTAGAAAAGATTTATATGTTTTGTGCGGAGAATTGCATAGAAAATTCTTATATTGCCAATTACCTAAAGAAAAGAAAGCAAATAGAAGATGATGAGAATACTAATGAAAGGGAAGAGACTTCCCAATATCCTCCTATTATTTCTTATGATGAATCAGGTAACGAGGGGGAGCTTTCTATTCAACCAATCTCGTCAATAAGGAGCTCAAAGAGGAAGTGTGAACCCACACATAATATGAAGAAGAAAAAGAAAAGAAGGAGCAACAAAGGTAGAAAGGTATCCCTCCCAAATGATGTTGCTCCTACTACTCATTGTGATGATGATAATTGCTTTACTATTGGTGCTATCCATATTTTTAATGATGAGAGTAATTATGCTTATGATATGAAAAGGCCCAAGTTTGGGGAAGCTATGTTTGATGAGAATGACATATTTGAGAATATATTTGCTGAAATTAATGTTTGTCCCAAGCTTGGGGATGCTACGTTTAGTGAAGATGATATTTTTAGCATCCCAAGTTTTGATATGCAAAGTTGTTATGATGATAGCATGCCTCCTACCTATGATGATTATATTGATGAAAGTGGGTTTGGAAGAGTGTCAACTTTAGGAATTATTGATCCCACTATTTTGGAGGATGTTGAATCTTATTGTGATGAATATGAAAGTGGATTTGGAAGAGTGTCAACTTTATTTAGTGATTCCACTATTTCGGAAGAGGTTCCAATTGATTATGAGAATAAAGTTCCTATCTATGATGATTATTGTGATGACATGTATACTATAAAGAACAATGATAACCATGAAACTTGTCATCATGATTTTAGTTTTCAATTGGATTATGCCTCACATGATAATTATTTTGTTAAGTTTGCTCCCACTATTCCGAATGAGAAGGATTTTGCTTATGTGGAGAGTAGTAAATTTTCTATGCCTGTAGATCATGAAAAGAATGCTTTATATGCTGGTTATATTGTTGAATTCATTCATGATGCTACTGAAACTTATTATGAGGGAGGAACATATGCTTGTAGGAATTGCAATAATGCCAAGTTTTCTCTCTATGTGCTTAGAATCTTGAAGTTATGCTTATTTTGCCTTCCTATGCTTGTTGATTATTGTTCCCATAAATTATTTGCTCACAAAATCCCTATGCATAGGAAGTGGGTTAGACTTAAATGTGCTAGTCATATGCTTCATGATGCTCCCGTTATGTTTCAATTCTTATCTTTTATGTGAGCACCATTGTCATCATCATGCCTAGCTAGAAAGGCATTAAAGAAAAGCGCTTGTTGGGAGACAACCCAGTATTTATCCTTACTGTTATTGTGTGTCCACATGATTATGCTACTGTAGTAATCATGTTTTATAGCTTTTGTTTTAATAAAGTGCCAAGTAAGACCTTTAGGATAGCTTACGGTGATAGTTGTGTTGATCTTGCTGAAAATCAGAAACTTTTGCACCCAGTAAATTAGTTTTGTTAATTCACAGAAACGTTCTTCTGATCTGACTCTTTCCTCTCTGGATTTGTACACAAATTTCTTAGAACTTCCTAATTTGGTAGAATTTGTGTAGTTCCAGAAGTATACGTTTGATACAGATTACTACAGACTGTTCTGTTTTTGGCAGATTCTGTTTTCTATGTGTTGTTTGCTTATTTTGATGAATCTATGAGTAGTATCGGAGGGTATGAACCATAGATAAGTTGGAGTACAGTATATATTACACCAAAATGAATTTAGAATGAGTTCACAACAGTACCTATGTGGTGATTTGTTTTCTTATACTAACGGAGCTTACGAGTTTTCTGTTGAGTTTTGTGTTGTGGAGTTTTCAAGTTTTGGGTAAAGATTCGATGGACTATGGAATAAGGAGTGGCAAGAGCCTAAGCTTGGGGATGCCCAAGGCACCCCAAGGTAATATTCAAGGACAACAAAGAGCCTAAGCTTGGGGGTGCCCCGGAAGGCATCCCCTCTTTCGTCTTCGTCTATCGGCAACTTTACTTGGAGCTATATTTTTATTCACCACATGATATGTGTTTTGCTTGGAGCGTCATTTTATTTTGTTAGTATTTGCTTGCTGTTATTTAGAATAATGTTTTGCATCCACAGTTTCAATAAAAAAGTCAAGGATAGCCTTTACCATGCTTATTTTGCTAGTATACATGTTGCTGTTTGAAAACATAAAGTTTACCTCTGTTGAAAAACTCCCTAGAAAAGTCAGAGCATGATATAATGTTGAAACTTTTTGCATAATGAGCTCTGATAAATTTACTACAGTGGGAATTTTATTTAATAATTTTTGGAGTTAGGGAAGTATTTATACTCTTGCATTCTTTACATACTGTATTGTTTTGGCAGATTGCTGTTATGTTTGCATTGTTTGCGTATGTTTGCTTGTTTAATGATTCTATTTGAGGATAGGAGTATTAAATATGCAGAGGCATTTAGTATGCAATGTTGAATAATAATTTTAGTGATTTGTTAAAGTAGAAAATGATAAGGTTTTGTTTTGGTTTATACTAACCTATCTCACGAGTTCTTGTTGAGTTTGTTGTGGATAAAGCTTTTGAGAAATAGAGAAACCATGATATGAGAGGAATTAAGGGGACACAAAAGTTCAAGCTTGGGGATGCCCATGGCACCCCAAGATAATATTTCAAGAAGTATCAAGCATCTAAGCTTGGGGATGCCCCGTTAGGCATCCCACCTTTCTTCTTCAACAACTATCGGTTAGTATCGGTTGAGCCTAAGTTTTTGCTTCTTCACATGAGTTGTGCTATCCTTGCATTGTCATTTTATTTTGTTTTGCTTGCTGCTTGAATACAATACTAATATCTGAAATTCTTTAATGAGAGAGAATCTTCGCATAGTTGTATAATTATTTTACTACTCATTGATCTTCACTTATATCTTTCGGAGTAGTTTGTCATTTGCTCTAGTGCATCACTTATATCTTTTAGAGCACGGTGGTGGTTATATTTTGTAGAAATTGCTAGTCTCTCATGATTCACTTATATATTTTTGAGAGTCTTTTAGAACAGCATGGTATTTGCTATGGTTACAAAGTGGGTCCTAGAATGATGAGCATCCAAGTTGGGTATAATAAAAACTATCATAGGAAGAGAATTGGATGTTATGATCAATTTGATGCTTGATAATTTTTTTGAGATATAAAGGTACTAATGTTAGGGTCATGCTAGTGGGTAATTATGAAATTGAGAAATACTTTTTTTGAAGTTGGCAAGTCCCGTAGCATGCACGTATGGTAAAAGTTGTGTGACAAATTTGTTACATGAGGTGCTCTTTTGATTGTCTTCCTTATGAGTGGCAGTCGGGGACGAGCAACGGTCTTTTCCTACCAATCTATCCCTCTTGGGGCATGCGTAGTAGTACTTTGCTTCTAGGGCTAAGTAGACTTTTGCAATAAGTATATGAGTTCTTTCTGACTAATGTGAGTCCTTGGATATACGCACACTCATCCTTCCACTTTGCTAGCCTCTATTGTGCCGCGCAACTTTCGCCGGTATCATGAACCCATTATTTACCTTACTCAAAACAGCCACCATACTTACCTATTATGGCATTTCCATAGCCATTCCGAGCTATATTGCCATGCAATTTTCCACCGTTCCGTTTATTATGACACGTTCCATCATTGTCATATTGCTCTTTGCATGATCATGTAGTTGACATCGTATTTGTGGCAAGGCCACCTTCATAATTTTCATACATGTTGCTCTTGATTCATTGCATATCCCGATACACCGCCGGAGGCATTCATATAGAGTCATATCTTGTTCTAGCTTTGAGTGGTAATTCTTGAGTTGTAAATCCATAAAAGTGTGATGATCTTCATTATTAGAGCATTGTCTCAGTGAGGAAAGGATGATGAAGACTATGATTCCCCCACAAGTCGGGATGAGACTTCGGACTTTACAAAAAAGAAAAAAAAGAAAGGCCAAAGAAAAAAAAGAGAAAAAGAAAAAGAAAAAAAAGAAAAGAAAAAAATGAGAGAAACAGAGAGAAGGGACAATGCTACTATCTCTTTTCCACACTTGTGCTTCAAAGTAGCACCATGATCTTCATGATAGAGAGTCTCCTATGTTGTCATTTTCATATACTAAGTGGGAATTTTTCATTATAGAACTTGGCTTGTATATTCCAATGATGGGCTTCCTCAAAATGCCCTAGGTCTTCGTGAGCAAGCGAGTTGGATGCACACCCACTTAGTTTCTTTTGTTGAGCTTTCATATATTTATACCTCTAGTGCATCCGTTGCATGGCAATCCCTACTCACTCACATTGATATCTATTGATGGGCATCTCCATAGCCCGCTGATACGCCTTGTTGATGTGAGACTATCTTCTCCCTTTTTGTCCTCACAACCACCACCATATACCACCATAGTGCTATGTCCATGGCTTGCGCTCATGTATTGCGTAAGAGTTGAAAAAGCTGTAGCGCGTTAAAAAGTATGAAACAACTGCTCGGCTCGTCATCGGGGTTGTGCATGATGGTAGTATTTTGTGTATTGAAAATGAAGCATGGCCTAACTATATGATTTTGTAGGGATAAGCTTTCTTTGGCTATGATATTTTGATAGGACATGATTATTTGTTAGTATGCTTTGAAGCATTATTATTTTTATGTTTTATAAGTTGTTATCTTGAATCATTTGGATCTGAACATTCATGCCCAATAAATAAAATTACATTGAGAATTATGCTAGGTAGCATTCCACATCAAAAATTCTGTTTTTTATCATTTATCTACTCGACGACGAGCAGGAATTAAGCTTTGGGATGCTTGATACGTCTCCAACGTATCTATAATTTTTGATTGTTCCATGCTATTATATTACCCCTTTTGGATGTTTATGGGCTTTATTTTACACATTTATATCATTTTTTGGGACTAACCTATTAACTGGAGGCCCATCCCATATTGTTGTTTTATTGCCTGTTTCAGTATTTCGAAGAAAAGGAATATCAAACGGAGTCCAAACTGAATGAAACCTTCGCCAGCGTGATTTTTTGGAAGAATATCATCCTGGAGACTTGGAGTTCACGTCAGAAGATCCTCGAGGAGGCCAGGAGATAGGGGGCGCGCCCCCCTACTAGGCGCGCCCCCTGTCTCGTGGGCCCCTCGAGCACCTCCCGACTAACTTCGTTCGCCTATATAAGCCTACGTACCTTAAAACCATCGAATATCAAGATAGATAGGGAGTTCCGCCGTCACAAGCCTCTGTAGCCACCAAAAACCTCTCGGGAGCCCGTTCCGGCACCCTACCGGAGGGGGAACCCATCACCGGTGGCCATCTTCATCATGCCGGCGCTATCCATGATGAGGAGGGAGTAGTTCACCCTCGGGGCTGAGGGTATGTACCTGTAGCTATGTGTTTGACCTCTCTCTCTCTCTCGTGTTCTCTCTATGGCATGATCTTGATGTATCGCGAGCTTTGTTATTATATTTGGATCTTATGATGTTTCTACCCCTCTACTCTCTTGTGATGAATTGAGTTTACCTCTTGAAGTTATCTTATCGGATTGAGCCTTTAATTTTTGAACACTTGATGTATGTCTTGCCGTGTTTATCTGTGGTGACAATGGGATATCACGTGCCACTTGATGTATGTTTCGGTGACCAACTTGCGGGTTCCGCCCATGAACGTATGCATAGGGGTTGGCACAGGTTTGCTTGACTCACCGGTTGAAACTTTGCGGCACTCTTTGAAGTATTTTGTGTTGGTTGGATGAATGAGATTGTGTGACGCATATCATATAATCATGCCCACGGATACTCGAGGTGACAATGGAGTGTCTAGGTGACATTAGGGTTTTGGTTGATTTGTGTCTTAAGGTGTTATTCTAGTATGAACTCTATGATGGATTGAGCCGAATAGCTCTATGTTATTTTACTACGAACTCTTGAATATATAGAACAGAAAGGATAACTTTGAGGTGGTTTCGTACCCTACCATAATCTCTTCGTTTCTTCTCCGCTATTAGTGGCTTTGGAGTGACTCTTTGTTGCATGTTGAGGGAATATTATATGATCTATCTATGATATTATTGTTGAGAGAACTTGCACTAGTGAAAGTATGAACCCTAGGCCTTGTTTCCTATCATTGCAATACCGTTTTCGCTCACTTTTATCATTAGTTACCTTGCTGTTTTTATACTTTCAGATTACAAAAACCTATATCTACCATCCATATTGCACTTGTATCACCATCTCTTCACCGAACTAGTGCACCTATACAATTTACCATTGTATTGGGTGTGTTGGGGACACAAGAGACTCTTTGTTATTTGGTTGCAGGGTTTTTTGAGAGAGACCATCTTCATCCTATGCCTCCCACGAATTGATAAACCTTAGGTCATCCACTTGAGGGATATTTGCTACTGTCCTACAAACCTGTGCACTTGCAAGCCCAACAACATCTACAAGAAGAAGGTTGTGTAGTAGACATCAAGCTCTTTTCTGGCGCCGTTGCTGGGGAGGTGAGTGCTTGAAGGTATATCTTTAGATCTTGCAATCAAATCTTTTTGTTTCTTGTTTTATCACTAGTTTAGTTTATAAAACACAAAAATAATGGAGTTAAGTTTGTCTCATACGCTTCGTCTTTTTAATATCTTTCGTGAGTTTGATGGAAAGGAAAATTGTGCTCAAGTGCTAGAAGAAGAGTGCATTAAAATTCTTGATACTAAATATTTGAATGATGAGCATGATTGCAATGTTGTTAGTATAAACTCCTTGAATATCCATAGTATTAATGATGATTGCTCTAGTCATGATGAAAATATCTCTTATGAGCATGTCAACTTTTGTGGAGTGCATGTTTGCATGAACACACCAAATAGAGAAGATATATTGCAAGAGGCATAAGCATTTAGAAACTAAATGGTTGCAAGAAAGGCTAGATGTAAGTGCTGAAAATTTAAAATTCCTTTGCCATACTTGTGAACTTTGCAATGAACGTGGTCATTCACATCTCCAATGCAAATTGTTTCATGACCGAATCGTGTCCAAAAATTGTGATGATTTGATTTCCCTTGCACATTATAATGAACTTAGTTCGCTTTTGGGTTATGAAGAGTTGAAATGTTTAACTAAGCCTATTCCAGAATTTAATCTTAAGCATTTCCTTGATATTGATCTAGAAAAGATTTATATGTTTTGTGCGGAGAATTGCATTGAAAATCCTTATATTGCCAATTACCTAAAGAAAAGAAAGCAAATAGAAGATGATGAGAATACTAATGAAAGGGAAGAGACTTCCCAATATCCTCCTATTATCTCTTATGATGAATTAGGTAACGAGGGGGAGCTTTCTATTCAACCAATCTCGTCAATAAGGAGCTCAAAGTGGAAGGTTGAACCCACACATAATATGATGAAGAAAAAGAAAAGAAGGAGCAACAAAGGTAGAAAGGTATCCCTCCCAAATGATGTTGATCCTACTACTCATTGTGATGATGATAATTGCTTTACTATTGGTGCTATCCATATTTTTAATGATGAGAGTAATTATGCTTATGATATGAAAAGGATCAAGCTCGGGGAAGCTATGTTTGATGAGAATGACATATTTGAGAATATATTTGCTGAAATTAATGTTTGTCCCAAGCTTGGGGATGCTAGTTTAGTGAAGATGATATTTTTAGCATCCCAAGTTTTGATATGCAAAGTTGTTATGATGATAGCATGCCTCCTACCTATGATGATTATATTGATGAAAGTGGGTTTGGAAGAGTGTCAACTTTAGGAATTAGTGATCCCACTATTTTGGAGGATGTTGAATCTTGTTGTGATGAATATGAAAGTGGATTTGGAAGAGTGTCAACTTTATTTAGTGATTCCACTATTTCGGAAGAGGTTCCAATTGATTATGAGAATAAAGTTCCTATCTCTGATGATTATTGTGATGACATGTATACTATAAAGAACAATGATAACCATGAAACTTGTCATCATGATTTTAGTTTTCAATTGGATTATGCCTCACATGATAATTATTTTGTTGAGTTTGCTCCCACTATTCCGAATGAGAAGGATTTTGCTTATGTGGAGAGTAGTAAATTTTCTATGCTTGTAGATCATGAAAAGAATGCTTTAGATGCTAGTTATATTGTTGAATTCATTCGTGATGCTACTGAAAATTATTATGAGGGAGGAACATATGCTTGTAGGAATTGCAATAATGCCAAGTTTTCTCTCTATGTGCTTAGAATCTTGAAGTTATGCTTGTTTTGCCTTCCTATGCTTGTTGATTATTGTTCCCATAAGTTGTTTGCTCACAAAATCCCTATGCATAGGAAGTGGGTTAGACTTAAATGTGCTAGTCATATGCTTCATGATGCTCCCGTTATGTTTCAATTATTATCTTTTATGTGAGCTTCATTGTCATCATCATGCCTAGCTAGAAAGGCATTAAAGAAAAGCGCTTGTTGGGAGACAACCCAATATTTATCCTTACTGTTTTTGTGTGTCCACATGATTATTCTACTGTAGTAATCATGTTTTATAGCTTTTGTTTCAATAAAGTGCCAAGTAAGACCTTTAGGATAGCTTTCGGTGATAGTTGTGTTGATCCTGCTGAAAATCAGAAATTTTTGCACCCAGTAAATTAGTTTTGTTAATTCACAGAAACGTTGTGATAGCCTGGCTTATCAGGGATGATAGACTACTCATATCAATAAGGAATTCCCTCTTTTCTAGAAGCCCATTCAGACAGAACTCCAAAGTTAAGCATGCTCAGCTTGGAGTAATTCCAGGATGGGTGACCGACCGAGAAGTTGCTCCCGGGTGCGCACGAGTGAGGACAAAGTGTGCAGAAAGGACTAGTATTGATCTGTGGGGCCAGTCTAGATCCCGCCAGGAGTAGCGACCACCGGCGGGTGTGTCCGAGGCGTTACAAACGTGCTTCTGATCTGATTCTTTTTGCTCTGGATTTGTACACAAATTTCTTAGGACTTCCTAATTTGGTAGAATTTTTGTAGTTCCAGAAGTATACGTTTGATACAAATTACCACAGACTGTTCTGTTTTTGACAGATTCTGTTTTCTATGTGTTGTTTGCTTATTTTGATGAATCTATGAGTAGTATCGGAGGGTACGAACCATAGATAAGTTGGATTATAGTAGATATTACACCAATATGAATTTATAATGAGTTCACAACGGTACCTATGTGGTGATTTGTTTTCTTATACTAACGGAGCTTACGAGTTTTCTATTGAGTTTTGTGTTGTGGAGTTTTCAAGTTTTTGGTAAAGATTCGATGGACTATGGAATAAGGAGTGGCAAGAGCCTAAGCTTGGGGATGCCCAAGGCACCCCAAGGTAATATTCAAGGACAACCAAGAGCCTAAGCTTGGGGATGCCCCGGAAGGCATCCCCTATTTCGTCTTCGTCTATCGGCAACTTTACTTGGAGCTATATTTTTATTCACCACATGATATGTGTTTTGCTTGGAGCGTCATTCTATTTTGTAAGTATTTGCTTGCTGTTATTTAGAATAATGTTTTGCATCTATAGTTTCAATAAAAAAGTCAAGGATAGCCTTTACCATGCTTATTTTGCTAGTATACATGTTGCTGTTTGAAAACAGAAAGTTTACCTCTGTTGCAAAAATCCCCTAGAAAAGTCAGTGCATGATATAATGTTGAAACATTTTGCATAATGAGCTCTGATAAATTTACTACAGTGTGAATTTTATTTCATAATTTTTGGAGTTAGGGAAGTATTGATACTCTTGCATTCTTTACAGACTGTACTGTTTTGGCAGATTGCTGTTTTGTTTGCATTGTTTGCGTATGTTTGCTTGTTTAATGATTCTATTTGAGGATAGGAGTATTAAATATGCAGAGGCATTTGGTATGCAATGTGAATAATAATTTTAGTGATTTATTACAGTAGAAAATGATAAGGTTTTGTTTTGGTTTATACTAACCTATCTCACGAGTTCTTGTTGAGTTTGTTGTGGATGAAGCTTTTGAGAAATAGAGAAACCATGATATGAGAGGAATTAAGGGGACACAAAAGTTCAAGATTGGGGATGCCCAAGGCACCCCAAGATAATATTTCAAGAAGTTTCAAGTATCTAAGCTTGGGGATGCCCCGTTAGGCATCCCACCTTTTTCTTCAACAACTATCGGTTAGTATCGGTTGAGCCGAAGTTTTTGCTTCTTCACATGAGTTGTGCTATCCTTGCATTGTCATTTTATTTTGTTTTTCTTGCTGTTTGAATACAATACCTAGATTTTAAATTCTTTAATGAGAGAGAGTCTTCGCATAGTTGCATAATTATTTGACTACTCATTGATCTTCACTTATATCTTTCGGAGTAGTTTGTCATTTGCTCTAGTGCATCACTTATATCTTTTAGAGCACGGCGGTGGCTATATTTTGTAGAAATTGCTAGTCTCTCATGCTTCACTTATATCTTTTTGAGAGTCTTTTATAACAGCATGGTATTTTCTATGGTTACAAAGTTGGTCCTAGAATGATGAGCATCCAAGTTGGGTATAATAAAAACTATCATAGGAAGAGAATTGGATGCTATGATCAATTTGATGCTTGATAATTGTTTTGAGATATAAAGGTAGTAATGTTAGGGTCATGCTAGTGGGTAATTATGAAATTGAGAAATACTTTTGTTGAAGTTGGCAAGTCCCTTAGCATGCACGTATGGTAAAAGTTGTGTGACAAATTTGTTGCATGAGGTGCTATTTTGATTGTATTCCTTATGAGTGGCAGTCGGGGACGAGCGATGGTCTTTTCCTACCAATCTATCCCTCTTGGGGCATGCATAGTAGTACTTTGCTTCGAGGGCTAAGTAGACTTTTGCAATAAGTATATGAGTTCTTTCTGACTAATGTGAGTCCATGGATATGCGCACACTCATCCTTCTACTTTGCTAGCCTCTATTGTGCCGCGCAACTTTCGCCGGTATCATGAACCCATTATTTACCTTCTTCAAAACAGCCACCATACTTACCTATTATGGCATTTCCATAGCCATTCCGAGGTATATTGCCATGCAACTTTCCACCATTCCATTTATTATGACACGTTCCATCATTGTCATGTTGCTCTTTGCATGATCATGTAGTTGACATCGTATTTGTGGCAAGGCCACCTTCATAATTTTCATACATGTTGCTCTTGATTCATTTCATATCCCGGTACACCGCCGGAGGCATTCATATAGAGTCATATCTTGTTCTAGCTTTGATTGGTAATTCTTGAGTTGTAAATCCATAAAAGTGTGATGATCTTCATTATTAGAGCATTGTCTAAGTGAGGAAAGGATGATGAAGACTATGATTCCCCCACAAGTCGTAATGAGACTTCGGACTTTACAAAAAAGAAAAAAAAGAAAGGCCAAAGAAAAAAAGAGAAAAAGATTAAGAAAAAAAAGAAAATAAAAAAATGAGAGAAAAAGAGAGAAGGGACAATGCTACTATCTCTTTTTCCACACTTGTGCTTCAAAGTAGCACCATGATCTTCATGATAGAGAGTCTCCTTTTTTCGAAAAGGGGGTTCACCCCGGCCTCTCCATCAGAACGATGCATACGACCCTCTTATTAAAACAAATAAATAGGTTCCAACAAGATCTTAAAAGTCTCGAACTGTAAAAAAAGGCTCACACAGAGCCATAAAGGCTAGAACGACAAACTAGCCAAAAAAGGGACGCCACAACCGGCTGGCTAAAGACAGATAGGTAAACTAATTGCCTATCCTATTACATGACCGCCATCCAAACCGGTTGAAGATATCCCGAGCTACCATCTCCCAACGGATAGATCCAGTAACCAAATGCTCCCTGGCCTCCATCGAAGTGAGTAGCGACCACGAACGGATCAATGTCGTGGCCCGGAAGATAACCTGCAGAAAGTGAATGCATGATGTTCTGTTAAAAACAAAATCATTTCTGCAATTCCATTTAGTCCACAGCAACGCGCATACTCCCACACGAATATGTCTCGCTAAGTCGGGCTCAATCCCATTAAGCCACACCCCAAATAACGTGTTAACAGTATGCGGTGGCGTAATATTGAAAGCAATGTGGACTGTCCGCCAAAGAACTTTGGCTAGCGGGCAATCAAGAAAAAGGTGCTTAATCGTCTCATCCCGATCACAGAAGCTACACCTAGTAGATCCTGTCCAATTATGCGTACTCAGGTTGTCCTTGGTTAATATAACTTGTTTATGGACAAACCACATAAACACTTTTATTTTCAAAGGTACTTTGACAGCCCAAACGTGCTCAGAGGTAGGAATGAAGCTCGAGTTGATGACATCAATATACATTGATTTAACTGTGAATACTCCAGACCTAGTAAGCTTCCAGCGTAATTCATCGGGTTGTTGGGAAAGCTGAACCTCCATCGGTCTCCTAACTAGATGGAGCCATTCCTCCCAACGATTGCCCGCTAGCCGTCTAAATTGAATATTAAGGGGGATAGATTGAAATATCGTTGCAATGAACACCTCACGACGTTGAACAATCCGATATAAAGACGGGTATTGAATGGCCAAGGGTGTCTCTCCGAGCCAAGTATCCTCCCAGAAACGTGTACTAGCACCGTTGCCAATAATAAACTTTGTCCTATTAAACAAGGATTGTTTGACTTTCATCAGTCCTCTCCAAAAAGGCGAATCGGTCGGCCTAACTGTCACCTGGGACAAAGTTTTAGTCTAAAGGTACTTGCTACGAAGTATTTGCGCCCACGTGGCCTCAGTCTCATGGGCTAACTTTCACAACCACTTACTAAGAAGGCATCTATTCTTAACTTCGAGATTCTCGATACCAAGACCCCCTTGGTCTTTTGGTCTACAGATGACATCCCATTTAGCTAGCCGGTATTTTCTTTTTAGTTCATCACCCTGCCAAAAGAAACGCGAGCGATAAAAGTCCAGTCTTTTCCTGACTCCAACTGGGACTTCAAAGAACGATAAGAGAAACATAGGCATACTCGTGAGCACCGAATTAATCAAAATCAATCGGCCTCCGTATGACATGAGCTTGCCCTTCCAGCAACTCAATTTCTTTTCAAATCGGTCTTCGATGCATTTCCATTCTCTGTTCGTGAGCTTTCGGTGGTGAATTGGTATACCTAGGTAAGAAAAAGGTAACGCCCCCAAGTCACACCCAAACAATTGCCTATAAGCCTCTTGGTCATCATTGGCTCTACCAAAGCAAAACAACTCACTCTTGTGAAATTTAATCTTGAGCCTGGTCAATTGTTCGAAAAGGCATAACACCAGCTTCATATTTCTCGCCTTGGCCAAATCATGCTCCATAAAGATGATTGTATCATCAGCGTACTGAAGGATGGACACACCTCCATCGACAAGATGAGGTACCAAGCCACCTACTTGACCATTCTCCTTAGCCCTTCCTATCATAATTGCTAACATGTCAACCACAATGTTAAACAGGATAGGGAACATTGGATCTCCTTGTCTTAGGCCTTTATGTGTCTAGAAGTAGTGACCAATATCATCATTCACCTTAATTCCAACACTTCCTTTTTGCGTAAATGATTCAACCTGGCGGCGCCAGGCTTCATCGAAACCTTTCATACGCAATGCCTGCTGGAGAAATGGCCATTTGACTTTATCATACGCTTTCTCGAAATCCACCTTAAAAATAACTCCATCTAATTTTTTTGAATGGATTTCATGGAGCGTTTCATGAAGGACAACCACCCCCTCAAGGATGTTTCTATCCGGCATGAAAAAAGTTTGGGACTGTTGCACCACAGAATGCGCAATCTGTGTGAGCCTATTAGTCCCGACCTTGGTGAAAATTTTGAAACTAACATTGAGAAGGCAGATCGGCCTGAACTGCTCAATCCTCACACCATCCATTTTAGGAAGCAATGTGATTGTTCCAAAATTCAAGTGAAATAAATGAAGCTATCCAGAGAACATATCATGAAACATAGGTAACAAATCCCCCTTAATAATGTGCCAACACTTTTTGTAGAACTCAACTGGGAAACCATCCGGTCCGGGAGCCTTGTTGTTCTTCATCTGCGCAATAGCCTCAAACACCTCCTTCTCAGAGAACGGGGCAACCAAAGTATCATTATCAGTAGCCGAAAGTTGAGGCACATCCTCAATCCTAGACTCATCGAGGGACACACAAATATCCTCCGAAGATCCAAATAACTGCTTGTAATACTCGGTTATATAAGTTTTTAGGTTTTCCTATCCTAAAATAGTTCCTTCATCTTGCTCAAGCTGAAAGATTCTATTCTTTCTATGCTTACCATTAGCAATCAGGTGAAAGAATTGAGTATTCGCGCCCCCTGGACAACTTTGCGGACCTTAGCCCGCAATGCCCACTTCAATTCTTCTTCGCAGAGAAGTTCTTTCAACCTCTTCTCCGCCTCGATTTTAACCTGATGCTCTGCTGGCTGCAACACCGTGGATTCAGCCTTTAAGTCAAGGGTCTAAATCAGAGAAAGGAGCCTGTCCTTTTCAATCTTATACACTCCACTAAGATGCTTAGCCCACCCCCGTAAGAAACTTCTCAAATACCTAATCTTATTCTGCCAACGCTCGACCAAAGTCCTCCCTCCTGCACCCTTAGCCCATTCCGTGGCAATCAGGTCCAAGAAACCTTCGCGTTCAAACCAGGCCATCTTGAAAGAAAAGGTATTTTTGTTTCCAATGTGGCTCGGCTCCCCTGAGTTGACGAACAATGGAGTGTGATCGGAAATTCCACACGAGAGGGCTTGTACCGTTACAAGAGGGTACTTCTGTTCTCACTCAACGCTCGCGAGAACTCGATCAAGATTTTCATATGTCGGATTTGGCATTGCATTAGCCCAGGTGAACTTTCTACCAGAAAGCTCAATCTCCCTCAGATCCAAGCTTACAATAATAGTATTGAACATAAACGACCACCGGCCGTCAAAATTATCATTATTCTTCTCCTCTCTCCTCCTAATGATATTGAAGTCACCTCAAACTAAAATTGGAAGCTGCTCAGATCCACAGATTCGAACAAGGTCCGCCAAAAACTCGTGTTTAAGCTCGGGCTATGCGGCACCGTATACCGCCACCAAAGCCCAGTTGAAACCATCGGCTTTAGACCTGACTCGAAACTTGACCGCGAAGTCTCCCATCACTACACTCCGGACTTCTAACGAATCGCATCTCACACCAAGCAAGATCCCACCCGATCTTCCTGTCGGAGGAAGGCAATGCCAATCGAACTCAACATCTCCCACCAGAGATGCAAGAAACTGAGGCGCAAAGTTTTCACGACCAGTTTCCGAAAGAGCAACAAAATCTAACCAATGCTCCAAGGATGCCTCAGCAAGGAACCTTCTTTTAGCCAAGTCTTTCAGACCTCTGCTATTCCAAAAGATTCCTTTCATACTTCATCATGAAATTTTTTGGCAGTCCGAATCCTAGCACTCCTACGAACTGCAGAATCGGGATAAATCATCCGTTTCCACTTGCGCTTAGGTTTACTAGGTTCTTCCACCCGATCCTCATAACCAGGCTCAGAGGCACTATCTACTGCATTGTTAAGAGGAGCATCATCCTCCTCACACTCATGGTCGGATGGTGCTAGATCCGCACACATATTATCAAGCACTCGGACCCCCAAAGCCTCATTCTCATCATCATTCATGGGTTTTACCGCAGCCAGATTACGAATAGTCTCTAATGCCCGTTCTGCCTCCAAATCTAAAAGATCATTAACCGACTTGGAAATTTCACTATCATTAGCCCCTAGCGAAACTCCTATTTGGTTTGCATTATTTATAATTTCCTCACTGGAAAAATGCAATAAAGAATTGGAAATATTGACAGACATACCAGTAGTAATCTCAACATCACGAAGCTTGGCCGCCCTCATAGCGCACCTCAGCTGCATGTCATCAACCTCCGGGTTGTCCTGGAGCCGAGAACTCATCCGAAGCCCCGCCGAGACCGGATCAGGGATCCAACCAAACGAAATCACCTCCTCCCGCGTAAATCCTCGTGCTGAAGAGTCAGCCAAACATACCGGATGAGGCGACGGAGGGCTCACATGCCCCACAGATAGGCCGCCGGGGGAGGGAAGCACGGGCGCCGCCGTCCCAGACTCTCTTCCCGCCCAGACTGCGTGACCTGAGGTCGTCGATGGCCTGACTCGTGAAGGAGGAGGAGGAATGGAGGCCACCTGCCCTAGACCCGTCCCCAGCCGCACCAGACATGCGGCCCAAGTAGCCGCCATCGTAGGAGAAAGGGCCGGGTCCGCCTGACCCATGCGGCCTCCCCCACGGCCGACCATCATTGGCGTCACCGGTGTCTCCGGCGCCAGGCTAAGAGAAGGAGAGACCGAGGCCACCTGCCCCGGACTCCCATCCCCATGACGAACCTCTGAGACTGACGTCGTTTCCCGGCTCGAGACCACTGGGGTGGTGGGGGAAAGCGGAACCACCTGAGGCTCCACCTCCCTAACCCCTCCCAAGGTCGTCACCGAGAGAGTCCCCAACAAGCCATCCACCACAGGACCAGCCACACCATCAAGCTCCAACGGCGGAAGCATACACTCAAAGCTATCATCAGAATCCACCCTGTCACTCCAAAGCCTGGGAGGGTCCAACGTTGGCTCAAAGGACCCAAACCGCAACGTACTCATTGGTACCAACAGAACCGGGGCAGGCTCTACTCCTGATCCATCCCCGGGCAACTGAGCAACCGGACCCGAACCATTGGTCCTCTCACGTCCCGCCTCATCAGTCGGGTCCCCACTAGCACCGGCGTCACCATCCCCCTTGTGCATAGCCATATCAGTCCCAGTAACCGCGTCGGCAAACAACTCAGAATCCTCAAACTCAATCTCAAGCGGAAACACCTCTCCCCTATAAAACTAGTTGACCACATCCGGGACGAACTCAATGTCCAGAACACCCACTAAGAGCCGGGCCACCCCATGGGCGCGGGTGAATGCCATATCCACTTTCTCAGTCTTTCCAACCATCATACCCAGACTAGCCACAACTCGAGCATTTGTTAAAGACTCAGATGGGGCCCCTGAAAACCGCAGCCACACCTGAGTGAGCGGTTTTCCCTTAGGGTCCACCTTCTTCCACCCATGAAATTCCAGAATGCACTGAGTACCAAGGACTTTGCACAACCCAAAACTCAGCAGCTTCTGCAAATCGTCCACCGTTGGGAAATCATCCCTAAACACATTGTCCTCAATCTGGACAAGCTCCCACTGAAAATGAAGTCTCTGCACAATTTGAGCCTCAGACACCACTTCGCGGGTAGCTTTCACAATTCTAGTAGTCAAGCTCTGAGTCTCAACCAGAATCTCTCTCTTCGCCGGAGACTCAAAGAACGTGAGCTCAGCACAATATACTCCATACATCGTGAGAGCAGGAGCTTGATCACGCAGAACCGGGCAGTCCCCCATAATATGAGCTGTCTTACCACATGAGCCACAGAGTTCTGCCATGCACTCAGCAATAAAGTGACCCTTCTCACCACACCGATAACAAATCATCTTTTACTTCTTACGCGCCCACTTGGACGCCCTCTCAGACTCAGCCCTGTCCCCTGCCTCAGCAGCAACGCCAGTCGCAGGAACCTCCACGTTGGCCAAAGTCGTCACTACCTCCATCGCCTGGCTAGGCAATTCGGTCGACCGCACAGGATCGACTGCCATATCCGAAGCCTGATGGTCAACCACAACCGGTGGCGGAGGAGGTCTGCGGTACCGACCACGTCCACTTCCACGGCTTTGGCTATGCTATTTTGATAGGACATGATTATTTGTTAGTATGCTTTGAAGCATTATTTTTTTATGTTTTATAAGTTGTTATCTTGAATCATTTGGATCTGAACATTCATGCCCCAATAAAGAAAATTACATTGAGAATTATGCTAGGTAGCATTCCACATCAAAAATTCTGTTTTTTATCATTTACCTACTCGAGGACGAGCAGGAATTAAGCTTGGGGATGCTTGATACGTCTCCAGCGTTTCTATAATTTTTGATTGTTCCATGCTATTATATTACCCCTTTTGGATATTTATGGGCTTTATTTTACACATTTATATCATTTTTGGGACTAATTTATTAACCGGAGGCCCAGCCCATATTGTTGTTTTATTGCCTGTTTCAGTATTTCGAAGAAAAGGAATATCAAACGGAGTCCAAACGGAATGAAACCTTCGGCGGCGTGATTTTTTGGAAGAATATCATCCTGGAGACTTGGAGTTCACGTCAGAAGATCCTCGAGGAGGCCAGGAGATAGGGGGCGCGCCCCCTACTGGGCGTGCCCCCTGTCTCGTGGGCCCCTCGAGCACCTCCCACCGACTTCTTTCGCCTATATGAGCCTACGTACCCTAAAACCATCGAATATCAAGATAGATCGGGAGTTCCACCGCCACAAGCCTCTGTAGCCACCAAAAACCTCTCGGGAGCCTGTTCCGGCACCCTGCCGGAGGGGGAACCCATCACCGGTGGCCGTCTTCATCATCCCGGCGCTATCCATGATGAGGAGGGAGTAGTTCACCCTCGGGGCTAAGGGTATGTACCAGTAGCTATGTGTTTGATCTCTCTCTCTCTCTCTCTCTCTCTCTCTCGTGTTCTCTCTATGGCATGATCTTGATGTACCGCGAGCTTTGTTATTATAGTTGGATCTTATGATGTTTCTCCCCCTCTACTCTCTTGTGATGAATTGAGTTTCCCTCTTGAAGTTATCTTATCGGATTGAGTCTTTAATTTGAGAACACTTGATGTATGTCTTGCCGTGTTTATCTGTGGTGACAATGGGATATCACGTGCCACTTGATGTATGTTTTGGTGACCAACTTGCGGGTTCCGCCCATGAACCTATGCATAGGGGTTGGCACACGTTTTCTTGACTCTCGGTAGAAACTTTGGGGCACTCTTTGAAGTACTTTGTGTTGGTTGGATGAATTTGTGATTGTGTGACACATATCGTATAATCATGCCCACGGATACTCGAGGTGACAATGGAGTATCTAGGTGACATTAGGGTTTTGGTTGATTTGTGTCTTAAGGTGTTATTCTAGTATGAACTCTATGATGGATCGAGCGGAAAGAATAGCTCTATGTTATTTTACTACGAACTCTTGAATAGATAGAACAGAAAGGATAACTTTGAGGTGGTTTCGTACCCTACCATAATCTCTTTGTTTGTTCTCCGCTATTAGTGGCTTTGGAGTGACTCTTTGTTGCATGTTGAGGGATTGTTATATGATCTATCTGTGTTATTATTGTTGAGAGAACTTGCACTAGTGAAAGTATGAACCCTAGGCCTTGTTTCCTATCATTGCAATACCGTTTTCGCTCACTTTTATCATTAGTTACCTTGCTGTTTTTATATTTTCAGATTACAAAAACCTATATCTACCATCCATATTGCACTTGTATCACCATCTCTTCGCCGAACTAGGGCACCTATACAATTTACCATTGTAGTGGGTGTGTTGGGGACACAATAGACTCTTTGTTATTTGGTTGCAAGGTTGTTTGAGAGAGACCATCTTCATCCTACGCCTCCCACGGATTGATAAACCTTAGGTCATCCACTTGAGAGAAATTTGCTACTGTCCTACAAACTTACGCACTTGCAGGCCCAACAACGTCTACAAGAAGAAGGTTGTGTAGTAGACATCAGTATGGCGGTTTGTGAAGCAAGTATATTTTTCTTGATCTTCTAAAGCTGAAATTCTTACCGCTTAACTACCTCCTCAGAGATGCTTAACTTCTAAATTTCAGCCTTATTGAGCTAGGTGGCAAACCAGGAGCACACCAGAACACGGCGTTGAAAGGACTTCACCCTAGACATAGTTTGCGCTTTCCAAAAGCACCGCGTATGTCAGTGCATGCGGTGACCATGCTGGTGCGAGGTGTTCGACATGCAGAGCACGCACTCTGGACGTCGGGGCCCTTAGCCGCCGCCTCGTTCGGAACAGTGATCGCGAGTGCGACTGCTGCCCCACTCAGTGCGCTGCATTGTTTCCGCGCCCAGGCGTAGCTTCACCAGGCTCCTCTACTTCATCTCCAAGTCGAGCCCGAGCCTCTCTCCTCTTAATTTCACCGGCAGCTCCTCCACGGTGGAGCACAAAGCTCGATCAGCTCCTCGTCCATATATACAGCCCCTCCTGAGCCATTCTAGCCATTCACTCGCACTGGCCACAAATTTATTGTCTGCAAGCGGGGTGATACGTCCATTTTGCATCTTGTTTTCTTACTGTTATTTATAATATTTCTATACATAATAATGCTTTTTTGGGAGTAATTCTAATGCATTTTCTCTCATAATTTACAAGGTACACACCAAGAGGGAGAATTCTGGCAATCGGAAATCTTGACCTGAAAAAGCTACATCAGGCTACCTATTCTGCACAACTCCAAACAAGCTGAACCTCCACGGAGAATTTTTATGGAATATTTAAGAAATATTGGAGCAAATAACTACCAGAGGGGGCCCACCAGGTGGGCACAACCCACCTGGGCCTCTTCGGCCCACCTCCGGTGCCCATCTTCGGGTATATAAGTCATTTTGACCTAGAAAAAATAAGGAGGAGACATTCGGGATGAAGCGCCGCCGCCTCGAGGCAGAACTTGGGCAGGAGCACTTTTGCCCTCCAGCGGAGCGATTCTGCCGGGGGAACTTTCCGACCGGAGGGAGAAATCATCGTCGTCATCATCATCAACAACTCTCCCATCTTGGGGAGGGCTATCTTCATCAACAGTTTCACAGCACCAACTCCTCTCAAACCCTAGTTTATCTCTTGCGTTCAATCTTTGTATCAAAACTATAGATTGGTGCCCGTGGGTCACTAGTAGTGTTGATTACATCTTGTAGTTGATTACTATATGGTTTATTTGGTGGAAGATTATATGTTCAGATCCATTATGCTATTTAATACCCCTCTTATCTTGAGCATGTTTATCATTTGTGAGTAGTTACTTTTGTTCTTGAGGTCACGGGAGAAATCATGTTGCAAGTAATCATGTGAACTTGATATGTGTTCGATATTTTGATGGTATGTATGTTGCCATTCTCTTAGCGGTGTCATGTGAACGTCAAGTACATGACACTTCACCATATTTGGGCCTAAGGGAATGCATTTTGGAGTAGTTATTATATGGTGGGTTGCGAGAGTGACAGAAGCTTAAACCCCAGTTTAGCGCTATTCCATAAGGGACCGATTGGATCCAAAAGTTTAATGCTATGGTTAGAATTTATTATTAATAGTTTTCTCATAGTTGCGGGTGCTTGTGAGAGGGTTTATCCTAAGTAGGTGGTTTGTTCAAGTAAGAAGAGCACCTAAGCACCAGTCCACCCACATATCAAATTATCAATGTACCAAACATGAATTAAGCCAACATGATGAAAGTGACTAGATGAAATTCCCGTGTACCCTCAAGAACACTTTGCTTATTATAAGAAATCATTTTGGCCTATCCTTTGTCTCAAAAGGATTGGGCTACCTTGCTGCACTTTTCTTACTAATATTGTTACTTGCTCGTTATAAATTATCTGGATATCAAACTACTTCGCTACTTACAATTTTAGCACTTGTAGACATTACCTAGCTAAAAACCACTTGTCATTTCCTTCTGCTCCTCGTTGGGTTCAACACTCTTAGTTATTGAAAAGAACTACAATTGACCCCATACACTTGTGGGTCATCAAGGCTATTTTCTGGCGCTGTTGCCGGGGAGTGAAGCGCCTTTGGTAAGTGGAACTCAGTAAGGAAACATTTATATAGTGTGCTGAAATTTATTGTCACTTGTTACTATGGAAAACAATCCTTTGAGGGGTTTGTTCGGGGTATCTTCACCTCGTCCGGAACCACAATTAGTTACCCCTCAACCTACTGCACCTACTGAAAATATTGAATATGAAATCCCTTCGGGTATGATAGAGCAATTGCTAGCTAATTCTTATGCAGGAGATGGAACTGAACATCCTGATATGCACCTGATACATGTGGAACAAATATGTGGATTGTTTAAGCTTGCAGGTTTACCCAGGGATGAAGTGATGAAAAAGGTTTTCCCTTTATGTTTGAAGGGAAAAGCATCGCCATGGTATAGGCTATGCGATGATATTGGATCATGGAATTGGAACCAGTTGAAATTGGAGTTCCATCAAAAAATTTATCCTATGCATCTAGTTCATCGTGATCGGAAAATTATTTATAATTTTTGGCCTCATGAAGGAGAAAGTATCGCTCTAGCTTGGGGTGGCTTAAGACGATGTTATATTCATTCCCGAATCATGATCTCTCATGAGAAATTGTTATTCAGAATTTTTATGCTCGGCTTTCTCATAATGATCAAACAATGCTGGATACTTCTTGTACTAATTCTTTTATGAAGAAGACCATTGAATTCCGGTGGGATCTTTTGGAAAGAATTAAACGCAACTATGAAGATTGGGAACTTGATGAAGGTAAAGAGTCGGGTATAAAGCTTAAGTATGATTGTGTTAAATCTTCTATGGATACCGATGTTTTTTAAAAGTTTAGAACTAAATATGGACTTGACACTGATATAGTAGCCACCTTTTGTGAATCATTTGCTACTCATGTTGAACTTCCTAAAGAGAAGTGGGTTAAATATCACCCACCTATTAAATATGAAATTAAAGAACCCGTACAAGTTAAAGAAGAAACTATACTTTATAATGTTGATCCAGTTGTTCCTTCTGCTTATATTGAGAAACCACATTTCCCTGTTAGGATAAAAGAACATGCTAAAGTTTCAACCGTGGTTAACAAAAGCTATGTTAGAACACCTAATACTGATGAACAAATTAAAGTAGAACCTATCACTGCTATGGTTAAAGATCTCTTGGAAGAAGATATGGATGGACATGTTATTTACTTCTGTGAAGAAGCTACTAGAATTGCCGAACCTGAGGGTAAAGATAAACATAGACCAGTTGTTGGCATGCCTGTTGTCTCAGTTAAGACAGGAGATCACTGTTATCATGGTTTATGTGACATAGGTGCTAGTGTGAGTGCTATTCCCCACCCCTTATATGAAGAAGTTAGAGATGAAATAGCACCTGCTGAAATAGAAGACACAGATGTTACAATTAAACTCACTAATAGAGATACTATATCACCAATTGGGATTCTTAGAGATGTTGAAGTCTTGTGTGGGAAAATAAAATACCCTGCTGATTTTCTTGTTCTTAGCACCCCACAAGATGACTTTTGTCCCCTCTTATTTTTGGTAGACCTTTCTTGAACACCGTCAATGCTAAAATAGATTGTGAGAAACAAACTGTCGGTGTTAGCTTTGGTGATGAATCTCATGAGTTTAATTTTTCCAAGTTTAGTAAACAACCTCATAAGAAATATTTACCTAGTAAGGATGAAATTATTGATCTTGCTTCTATAGCTGTGCCTCCTGCTGATCCTCTCGAACAATATTTGCTAGACCATGAAAATGATTTGCATATGCGCGAAAGAAATGAAATCGATAAAATCTTTTTCCAACAACCACCTCTGCTTAAACACAATTTGCCTATTGAAACTCTAGGAGGTCCTCCTCCACCTAAAGGTGATCCTGTGTTTGAACTAAAACAATTGCCAGACACTCTGAAATATGCTTATCTTGATGAAAATAAGATATATCATGTTATTATTAGTGCTAATCTTTCAGAACATGAAGAAGAAAGATTATTGAAAGTTCTAGGGAAGCACAGGGCTACTATTGGATATACTCTTGATGATCTTAAGGGCATTAGTCCCACTCTATGTCAACACAGGATTAATATGGAACCTGATACTAAACCCGTTGTTGATCACCAACATCGGTTAAATCCGAAAATAAAAGAAGTGCTAAGAAGGGAAATATTAGAAATTATGGAAGCAGGTATAATCTATCCTATAGCTGATAGTAGATGGGTAAGTCCTGTTCATTGTGTCCCTAAGAAGGGAGGTATTACTGTTGTTGATAAGAATGAGCTTATTCGACAAGTAATTGTCACAGGCTATAGAATGGTAATTGATTATAGAAAATTAAATAAAGCTACTAGAAAATATCATTACCCTCTGCCTTTTAATGATCAAATGTTAGAAAGACTATCTAAGCACACACATTTTTGCTTCCTTGATGGATACTCTGGCTTTTCACAAATACCTGTTTTACAATCTGATCAAGAAAAGACCACTTTTACTTGTCCTTTTGGAACATTTGCTTATAGACGTATGCCTTTTGTTTTATGTAATGCACCTGCTACCTTTCAAAGATGTATGACTGCTATATTCTCTGACTTTTGTGAAAAGATTGTTGAGGTTTTCATGGATGACTTCTCTGTTTAATCGTTTGATGATTGTTTAAGCAATCTTGAGCGAGTTTTGCAGAGATGTGAACAAACAAATCTTGTCTTGAATTGGGAGAAGTGCCACTTTATGGTTAATGAGGGCATTGTCTTGAGTCATAAAATTTCTGAAAGAGGTATTGAAGTGGACCAAGCTAATGTTGATGCAACTGAGAAAATGCCATGTCCTAAGGACATCAAAGGTATTCATAGTTTCCTAGGTCATGCTGGTTTCTATAGGAGATTTATTAAAGACTTCTCTAAAATTTCTAGGCCTCTCACTAGTCTTTTGCAAAAGGATGTTCCTTTTGTTTTTGATGATGATTGTTTAGAAGCCTTTGAACACTCAAGAAAGCCTTAATTTCTGCACCTATTGTTCAACCACCTGATTGGAACTTGCCTTTTGAAATTATGTGTGATTCTAGTGATTATGCTGTTGGTACTGTTCTAGAACAAAGAGTTGATAAGAAATTGAATGTTATTCATTATGCTAGTAAAACTCTAGACAATGCTCAAACAAATTATGCTATTACTGAAAAAGAATTTTTAGAAGTGGTGTTTGCTTGTGATAAATTTATACCTTATATTGTTGATTCCAAAGTAACTGTTCACACAGACCATGCTGGTATTAAATATCTTATGGAAAAGAAAGATGTTAAACCTAGACTTATTCGTTGGATTCTCTTTTTACAAGAATTTTATTTACATATTATTGACAGAAAAGGAGCTGAGAACCCCTTAGCAGATAACTTGTTTAGGCTTGAAAATGTGCTTGATGACCCACTACCTATTGATGATAGTTTTCCTGATGAGCAGTTAGCTACAATAAATGTTGCTAATAGTACTCCTTGGTATGCTGATTATGCTAATTACATTGTTGCTAACACTACCGCAGGATGCTGCTAACGCGACACTACAATCAGAGACCCTTCGAGAAACTGTGTACGATGCAACAATTGCAAACGGTGGTGTCAGAGAACCATCAAAAATGCCTAAAATGTCTGCGATGACGGATTCATCAAACACGGTTTAGATTTTAGTTGCGTGTGCGATGGAGGGCATACGGTTCAGTTCAATTAACTGTTTGCGATGAGGAGGAACAAAAGAAACGGGTAGCCGATGAAGGCGTATGTGATACACAGCATAGGTTCACTCGGATGAACTGTTTTTGATGAGGAGAAACAACAGAAACGGGCAGCTAGACAAAGGTGTGTGCAATTGAGGGCATACGCTTCAGAAGGATTAGCTATTTGTGATTAGGCAACAGAACAAAAATGGTCAGCTAGATCAAAGGTGTGTGCGATTGATAGCATACACTTCACACAGATGAACTGTTTGCGATTAGCCACAACAAACAGAAACAGTTAGACAGATCAACATGTGTGCGCTAGACGGGCACACATTCTAATTAAAAGAAGCGTGCATGATGGTAATAACGAGCGCACACGATTCTTGGAACAAGACGTGTGCTGACATTGCCGATTGTGGTGCACCAAACGCCACGTATGCGGCCGAGAAAGCATGCCCACTTTACGCCATCCAGGAATAGTGTCACACTTAGAAATTATAGAACCGTCAATAAATTTTGAGCCCGCGTCCCTTCACAATCCAAATTGCAAACCTGTTCACACCAATCAAAACCTAAACGGTTTCCCACTTAGGAGTGTATTAGTACTCGGTTATAAATAATGTACTATGCCAAGATGACTGCACATTCCTTCCTGACCTCCTCATCCACAAAAGCAAACAAGTCATTGAGCATCGTTCTCTTGCGTCTGCCATGGCCAGATTGAGTTCTCGGCCGAGAGATTACCACCACGAAGAGGCGAGCATGGAAGCGGAAGCACGAGAGATGTCCCGCTTAGCCGCGAAAGTAGACGACATGTCCTGCCGTGCTGCCAAAGCAGCATGGAGGTCTCGCCGCGCCGCTGAAGCAGCACGGAGGTCCTGCCGCACCGTCGATGCAGCAGACTAGTCCAGTCGCGCCGTGGAAGCAGTAGAGATGTCCTGCCACGCCGCGAATGCAGCAGAGATGTCCTCCTGCGCCGCGGCGGCCTGGGAAAATCTCTCGCGGGCAGGCGAGGACTCTTACAGGCGCATGCATGCAATCGTCCATAGCCAGATGGATTAGATCTCCGACTGGATGAAGCTGCAGGACGAGTTGATTGCCTCATTTGAACAACTCCGGGCCGACCGCGACCTGTTGAGGGCAAAGATCGCCGGAAGGGCGAAGCAGGCGGAGGAGACCGCTGCGTTGTTGAATAGGACGTGTGTCATCATCAAGAAACTTATGGACGAGAATGCCTTGCTCCGCATCGAGCGCAAAAGGCTGGTGGAGGAATCCTCGGTTGCTTCCGAGCAGCGTATTAAGGACATGAAACTGATGAATGAGATCATCGCCGCACGCGAAGAGAACTAGTCTCCACGAGCTGCAGTGCATCAAGAAAGTAGAGATCAACAAGCCAGATCATTGTATGCGTCTTCCTTCTTCTTTTGCCCTTGTGTATTTCCGGCGTAGCCGCATGTGGCTTTTTTATTTATCTTCCTAGATATGTAAGACAATTATTATCCACTGTAATCGTCCTTATATTCATCATGGTTGCTATAAGTCGTAGTCGATGCTATATAGGTTCTCATATCTTACATCAAGATCCATGCAAAACTATCTTTTCAGATTTTCACTTTTCTCTATTAAATCTCAGTCCAGTGAGACATAGCCACGTCGTGAAATAGGGGCTCGGGCGCCATTAATGGAGACATTGGGAGGGAGGTGCACGACGGATAGAGGTCAAAGGGCTCTCCTGCCGATGAGCACGCACAGGGGTCTGATCGCATGCCTCCCGTACTCAAATAGCTACCCCACACGACACCTCCTAGCCAATAAAAAAGGGATGCATGGTGGCATGTGATTGGTAAGTAGAACGCCCACGGTTCCAATAATAGTTGTGTTTCCGGTTCGTAACGTGACAACACTTGTTCCAGAATGACTTTGTTGATTATTAATGTGTGCGCCTCCGCAAATCGGATAGAAAAACTACCACAACATGTTGGTGCCAATGTCATGACACCATGCCAAGTTTCATGATTTTCAGACGTGTTTTGAATTTACAGGAATTAAAAAAGGAACTTTCTCAATCTTTTCGGTCGAGCCACGACGCCCAAATGTTTGAATTTCATTCTCATTTTTTGCATGGGACCTAGAAGTTCACCCAAGGACACACATGTGATTTTTCAACCAACTTTGGTGCACTGGAGGATGTGCTTGTAGTTCAAATTTGAATTATACACATCAAATGCCCAGAAATTCAATTAATGTACAAAAACAGCCAAACGAACCCGAAATAATTCCAAAATTTAGCATGATACTTCTATTTGGTCTAAACTACCTGTGTAAACAAATTAAGGCGAGAGAAGGCAGTACATGTATGCATGTCGTTTCGCACACGTAGGTGACACGTTCCCTCTCGGAACCACGAGCCTTTTTGAGAGAAGCTCCGGTTTGCAAGCAGCTTATACCAAAGCTTTTCCCAATTCGGCCAAAAAAATACCGCAGCATGTTGCTGCCATGTCATGCCACCATGCCAAGTTTCATGATTTTCAGACTTGTTTTGGATTTACATGAATTAAAAAACCAAGTTTCTCAATCTTTCCGGCCGAGCCACGACGCCCGGATGTTTGAATTTCATTCCCATTTCTTGCACGGGACCTAGAAATTCACCCAAGGACACACGTGTGATTTTTCAACCAACTTTGGTGCACTGGAGCATGTGCTTGTAGTTCAAATTTGAATTATGCACATTAAATGCCTAGAAATTCAAATAATGTATAAAAAACGCCAAACGAACCAGGAATTAATGTATACAAAAATGGAATACATGCTTGGAAAACATGATGCCTGGCGTGGTGCCATGGTTTGGCCTCACTGTGCCCTGCTAAAAATTTGAGAGTGTTTTCCTTATGTCATCATGCACGCCTTTCATAAATAGAACCATCACCGAGGAAGTTCCATGGCTTCGAGGGGGAAATAACCAAGATTGAAGGGGGATCCAAATTTCCTTTGTCCTTTGTCCATGAGTTTTTTTCTACGATAAAAATACACCCTACAAATCACCACGTTCAAATTTGACACTTCCCGTGTTCATTTACCATATTTAGGGGATTATTTGCATTCTCTACGCATTAATGCACATAATTCAAATTCGAACAATCGGTGCATGAAAAGGTGCACAAGAACGGTCTAGAAAACCATCCTCGTGCCATTTAGTAAATTCTCATGCCTTTTACAAGGAATGGACAGATATTTCGAGGAAATGTGTGGCAATATATAGTCAACCATAAACGCGTCGTTTACTGGGTATACAAAAAATGGAATAAATACTTAAAAAACATGACGCCTCGCGTGGTGCCATGGTATGGCCTCACCATGCCCTGGTAAAAATTTGAGAATGTTATCCATATGTCGTCATGCACGCCTTTCATAAATCGAACCATCACCGAGGAAGTTTCATGGTTTCGAGAGGGAAATCACCAAGATTGAAGGGGGGTCCAAATTTCCTTTGTCCTTTGACCACGAGTTTTTTTCTAGGATGTACATACACCTTGCAAATCACCACGTTCAAATTTGTCACTTTTCCAGGTTCATTTACCATATTTAGGGGATTACGTGCATTTTCTAGGCATTAATGCACATAATTCAAGTTCAAACAATCGGTGCATGAAAGGGTGCACAAGAACGGATTGGAAAATGATGCTCGTGCCATTTAGTAAATTCCATGCCTTTTACAAAGAATGGACAGATATTTCGATGAAATGTGTGGCAATAGTCAACCACAAACATTTGTTTATTGGGTTTTCAACTATAGAAAAAAATGAAATAAATGATTGAAAAACATGATGCCTGGCATGGTGCCATGGTATGCCCTCACCATGCCCTGGTGAAAATTTGAGAATGTTTGGCTTATGTCGTCATGGACGCCCTTCATAAATCGAACCATCGCCGGGGAAGTTCCATGCTTTCGAGAGGGAAATCACCAAGATTGAAGGGGAATCCAAATTTTCTTTTTTTGCCCTGGAGTTTTTTTCTACGAAGAACATACACCCTGCAAATCATCGTGTTCAAATTTGGCACTTTTCCGGGCTCATTTACCATATTTAAGGGATTATGTGCATTTTCTAGGCATTTGGCGCATATAAATCCAATCCAGCTACAGCTGCACGGATGTGATGTGAGGGACGTGGATTGCCATTCGATCACGGTGCATCCTACGGTGCACACGTGCGATCCCATGGCTGGGGTTCTGGCCAATCATAACGTGCAACACACAATAGCCTCAACGCACACTGTTTCCGGAAGCGACCGAGATGAACCGTGTGCGATAATGAACAAGCTAAATTGTAAGGGAAGCCAAATGTCCTTTGTCGTTTCTCATTGAGCTCTTAAAAACCACCGCACTCTACGGCTGCCCGGCCCCTCCATCCCAGAGCTCTGTCCAAGCGTCGTTCATGGCACCGCGGTGCACAGTAACCGGTAAGGAAGCGATGGCTTACCGCCGCGCCGTGTTCCTCGCCGCCCGCGACCGCACACATGGTAAGGAAGCAACGGCATCTCGCCGCGCCGAGTTCATCACCGCAGGCAGCCACACAGTTATGTGGGCAGACTTTGAGGCTGCCATGGCCGAATGGTCGGTGGATCTAGAGGTGGCCAAAGCCGCACAGGAGGATCACAAAAAGCAGAAAGAAGTCAAGAAAAGAGAGTCCCGCTGCCGCAAGAAAGAAGAGGCCGCACGCCGTGATGACGAGAGCTTGGCGGAGATCGAAGCACGGTTGGCTGCCGCCTACAAGGCCGAGAAGGAGAATGCCGGTGTCTGGCCAGCATGCCATGATGGGAGCATGTGAGAAGTAGTTTAAGTTTGTAGTATTAGAGCAAATTACCAGTAGTACTTTAAGTTTGTAGTATTAACGTACAATGAGCATCCTTTGAGAGCTTTGAGCGTTGATTATCATGTGTGACTGTGTGCGCTTTTTTGTGCTAATCATTAGAAGATCACAAGACACACGGTTTCTATGCTGTACCCGTGTGCGTTTTTTTGCTTGACCGGAAAAAATCGACTACACATGTACATTTTTTTGGAGACGGGAACTGCCAATTTTCTGTTTTCTCGCACATGAGTATTTTACGTGCTTCGTCTGTGTTGTGTGTTTCCCCCGCCCAAGTTTCAATCCGCAGCGAAATTTTCATTAGGCACGCGATTTCAGAATTTATTCCTCCAACCACATCCCCACCCATCAAATTTCCTCAGTATCTCCCCCCACCTCCCCTCCCCCCCATGCCCCCCGCGTCTCCCCTACTAGCAGCTCAAACCGCCGCCACCGCAACCACAGCTTCAATCACATCTACGTTCTGCTTGGATCAAGTCGGGTAACCCACCGATCTCTATCACGGCCCCGACCTGATTGCTTAAATGGCACATGCGAAACATCCTCATGCCTCCAAATCCCCATCGTCCCTACCTCCAGAGCATCGCCACGCAAGCCCAACCACATACGTGGAGGTCGAGCATCTGATGCCGATCCATGGTGTGATGGCCACTGTGTGTGTTGACCCGAAGGAACACCTCGCCTCCACCATCGCCAACATGGTGCAGGCTCTGGCCCAGAAGAAGTGCCCCGGCAACTACCCTCCAGGACTTAACAGGTATGATCTGACCAGCTAAATCTTACTAATACCACTTGCAATGGCTATGTTCTGTACGGTTGATGTATTAAGCATGTTCATGCCTTGTTTATTTCAGTACTGCACACTATGTGATGTTCAAGTATTAACTGTTCAGTTCAATTTCACCAATACCAGCAACAAACTTTGCTACCATGCCACTCTCCGCAATGAAGATATACTAGAGATGCTGCCCATTTGCTATTTTTGGTGGATGCTAACCCTGTTGTACTTAACATGCCTATCCATGTACTTGCGCAGGGCCATAACGGGCGATGTTGTTGTTTGCCGTCGAGGTTAGCTGCATCCCATGTATTACAGTATTTTAGATCATTTGTGCAATTGCAGTTTGGCTTCTAACATTTACTTGCTTCTTGTAGGTACACATGTCGGGGAAACTGATTCACGCTTTGACCCGGAGGAAGAGCTTGCCTCTGCTGCCGCTGACTTTGGGTGGGCTCTGGCCAAGATGAAGTGCCCCAGCAACTACCTCTCAGGACTTACCAACTATGAACTCACCAGTTCAATCTTACCAATACCAGTTGCAATTAATGGCTATGTTTTGTACGGTCGATGTCTTAAGCATCTTGTAGTAAACATGCCTAACATGTTTTAGCTAGTTCCCCTACCTTTTTATAGACAACTGGGCCATTATCTGCTCTGGCAGCACCTGCCTTGTGATGTTTAACTCTGCCAATTGCATTTTTATCAGTACCGGTTTCAATGGCCATTAAGCATGTTGCAATTAACAGTTGCATCAATTTTTAAACAGTTGTATTTCAATGGCTACAAACATACAAAACATGAATTAAGATGTTGTTAAGCTTGTTGCAATTAACAGTTGTATCCATTTTTTAATCCATCCCTTTGCTACTGTGCTACTCTTTCGCAATGAAGATATCACTACAGATGCTACCGTTTTATTACCATTTGCTACTTTTGGTGGATGTTAACCCTGTTGTAGTTAACATTGGATTTCCATGTACTTACACAGGGCTACAATGGGGGATGCTGTTGTTTGCCGTCGAGGTTAGCTGCATCCCATGTCTTATACACCATCTATTCCTAAATTTAAGTATTTTTAGAGATTCCAATATAGACTACATAAGGAGCAAAATGAGTGAATCTAGATTCTAAGATAAACTATATCTATAATTCTATATACATCCGTATGTAGTTCATATTGAAATCTCTAAAAATACTTGTACTTAGGAATGTAGGTAGTTGTATATTACATCATTTGTGCAATCTCATTTAGCTTGTAACATTTACTCGTTGCTTGTAGGTACGTATATGAGCGGTACTTATCCACGCTTATATACCCTTTGCATATGGGGCAATGAGATATTCATGAACAAATGTTAAGTAAGGAAACTAAGAAAGATTGTTAGGCGAAAGAAACTGGTGATGGGAATTAAGTTCTTTATTTACACTTTGTCCAAGACATCAGTGAACTTTAGGATGGTAAGTAATCTGTTGCCTTTTCCCCCTGCCCACAACAAGTTAGTCTATTAGAACTCATGATCTAATATTTTTCTCTTTTCAGTGGTTTCCGAAGCTATTTACTGACGATTACCTTGCAAACTACATGACCAGAGTGGAGGCAACTAAGGTTAAATTATATAATTCATGCTACCATGATAATGCTCTAGAAGTCTTCCTGGAGGCAGTGACGGATGAGCGGGAAATCGTCACAAGGGGTTGGAAAAAAGTTGTTCGTGCCTATGGCATGCATGTAGGCACATTATGAGCATTCCGTTTCTTCAACAACATCTACAGTCTAAATGATTTACACTTGTCTCTTCACCTTTACCGCCTGTAAATATTGTGGTTCATCATAGTTAAGTGTTGTCTAATCCTGTAATTACTGAACATATTGTACTGACAATTTTATTTATGGATTCATTGTTGAACCATTGTGCTGAGAACTTGAATTGCACATTTCATATTTCAAAAATTCCAATTAGAATAATAAATTACAGCCAAAAAAATTCTACAGTAGCGAATAAAATAATGTGCACATGGTTAGCAAGAAAAAAACGTGTGCGATGAAAAAAAGAAAACAGACGGTTCTTTGTCGTGAAACATTTGTGATGCCCTTCGGACGCACACACGGTTTGGTCTCATATGCGTGTGCGATTCATGGTAATACGGTAAATGTTTCAAACCAGTGTGCGTGTGTGATAGGAATACCAATCACACACAGTTATGAAAATGTACACGTTGGCGTTAGTAGAGGCAACACACACATTTTACATTCTTGAACCGTGTGCGATGACGTACCTATCACAAACATATCGGCAGATTAAATGTTGATGTCCACCTTTTTCACACGACTATAGGGGCCTAATCGTTTGGGATGTACATAAGAACGTAAACGTACTCCTTGGATTGACTGTGTGTGATATACATAAGAACGGAAATGTTTTTCTGGGATTCACCGTGTGAGATGTACATACGAACGGAAACAATTAGGTTTCCATGCCTCGCCCGATTGCACACGAGCCAGCTTGTGTGGCAGGAAGGTCTATCCCCGACGGTTTCTGGGTCATGTGGGAAGGACCCCCCTATCGCCCACACTCACTTGCCGACAGTTCCAAATGCCTTTGCGGAAAGGGGTTTAAAACCGTTTGTATAGCACCGACGCGTACCGGTGTAAATCCTTACCTCCTAGCTTTACATACCAACAAAAGAAAAAAATTCTTCTATGATTTAAGACATTACTTTTGGGATGACCCACATCTTTATAAAGGAGTAGATGGTATTATTACATGTTGTGTACCTGAGCATGAACAGGGACAAATCCTACGGAAATGTCACTCTGAGGCTTATGGAGGGCATCATGCTGGAGATAGAACTGCTCACAAGGTATTGCAATCTGGATTTTATTGGCCTACTCTCTTCAAGGATGCCCGTAAATTTGTCTCATCTTGTGATGAATGCCAAAGAATAGGTAATATTGGTAAGCGCCAAGAAATGCCTATGAATTATTCACTTGCTGTTGAACCATTTAATGTTTGGGGATTTGATTACATGGGACCTTTCCCTTCCTCCAATGGCTATACACATATTTTGGTTGCTGTTGATTATGTTACTAAATGGGTAGAAGCCATTCCAACTAGTAGTGCTGATCACAACACCTCTATTAAAATGCTTAAGGAAGTTATTTTCCCAAGGTTTGGAGTCCCTAGATATTTAATGACTGATCGTGGTTCAGACTTTATTCATGGTGCTTTTCATAAAATGCTTGCCAAGTATGATGTTAACCATAGAATTGCATCACCTTATCATCCTCGGTCTAGTGGTCAAGTTGAACTTAGCAATAGAGAAATAAAATTAATTTTGCAAAATACTGTCAATAGGTCCAAGAAGAATTGGTCTAAGAAAATAGATGATGCACTTTGGGCTTAGAGAATAGCATATAAAAATCCTATGGGTATTTCTCCTTATAAAATGGTTTATGGAAAAGTTTGTCATTTGCCTCTTGAGTTAGAACATGAAGTATACTACAAAGTTAAAGAACTCAACTGTGATTTCAAACTTACCAGTGAAAAGAGGTTATTTGATATTAGCTCTTTAGATGAATGGAGAACCCAGGCTTATGAAAATGCAAAATTATTCAAAGAGAAAGTTAAAAGATGGCATGACAAAAGAATCCAAAAGAACGAGTTCAAATTCAGAGAATATGTTCTTTTATACAACTCTCGTTTAGATTTTTTGCAGGAAAGCTCCTCTCGAAATGGGAAGGCCCACATGTCATCGAGGAGGTTTACCCGTCTGGAGCCTCCAAAATAAATAATTTCGAAGGCACTAACCTGAAGGTTGTCAACGGGCAACGAATAAAGCATTATATCTCAGGTACGCCTATCAACGTTGAAAGTTATTATCCAAACTTTGACACTGGAAGAACACATAAAAGAGTCCTTCTAGAACACCCCAGAATCGTTAAAATAAGGAGGTACGTGATACGGTAAGTAAGCAGTCTCCGAAAAATCCGCAAAAATATTTTTTTTAATTTTGGAATATTTTAGAATTTTGGAAATAAAGAAACTTCGAGGAAACCTCGCTTGGTGGGCATAAGACACCAGGACGCGCCAGGCATCCCTGGCGCACCCAGGTGGGTTGTACCCACCTGGGGCACCTTCCTGGCTCTTATTTTCTTCTGTATACTTGTCCTGCAAGATAAAAATTCTATATATACTTCCCAAAACTGTTAACCACCATATCGTGAAGAAATCCTCTGTTCTCTTTTCCTGTTGTTCCTGGTCAGATTTATCAAGCCAGGCATCACGTCTTCCTGCTCCTCTAACAAAATGGAAGAAGATGCTTGGCTGATGAAGATCAAGACGAAGAGGGAGGAGCTTACGGACGCTGTCTAGGGAGGCAGGGGCAAGGAAGCTACCGCAAATCCATCCCCGGTGACAGCACAAGCACTGCTGGCCGAGGAGGAGGAAGAAGCTTCTTCACCACCAAAGGAGAACTGAGTATCAGGTATCGGCACTCCCCTTGGCTTCCGCCAAGCTTGGGGGAGGTGCCCCAGTATCGTATCATTCCACTATCTTTTTGCTTTTACTTATCTTAGTTCTATATTTTTGCTTTAGATGAAATAAAATTAGTTCAATCCTTTCTTATTTGGGAGTCTGCTTAGTGATCTATCCTCGTAATCGTGTGCAAGTTATATAATAAAGTTAGTCTGAGTTTTGCTTTCTTTACTTTCATGTTGCAAATAAAGAAAAGAAATAAGAAAGGAAGAAAAAAGAAAGGAAATAAATCAATAAGAACATATACTAATCCTATGATAGGTGATAGAACCACATAAGGAAAAGTATAAGTAGGAAATTTTATTAGAGATTGACAAACAGAGCATTAGTCAATGATGCAACTCATGAAAGAATTAATAAGGGAAGAGAAGATTCACATATAAATATACTATCCTAGAAATCTTTTGTGATTGTGAGCCCTCATCAAAATATTATATGCCAAAAAATTTGACGTTGGACATGGAAGACAATTTAATGATTTACGTATATTTATATTCACATAGAAGTCATATTGTCATAGATCCTTTAACATGTGATGCTTGCCCCCTATCTTTGCTAGCCAAAAATTCCGCACCAAGTAGAGATACTACTTGTGCATCCAAAACCCTTAAACCCAAATCTTTTTCAAGGGTCCACCATACCTACCTAAGGATTGAGCAAGATCCCTCAAGTAAGTTGTCATCGGTGCAAAAAGGCAATAAAAATTGCTTCTAAATATGCGAGATCATTTAGTGTAAGAGAAAATTGAGCGTTGTATGAACTTGGATGACAAAGAATAAAAGCGACAGACTGCATAATAAAGGTTGTCATCTTAAGGGGTAATACAACATGACATTCTCTTACACCAAGGGATTGAGCATGCAAACAAATAAGCGCATGGCAACCTCTGCTTTTGTCGTGGTGGGCGCACGGCAGATGCCAAGGGATGGCTAAAGAGAGGAGGAGGCTCGAGGTATTGTTGGGCTTCGGGCGAGGTTGATATCTTGTGGTAGCTGGACGCGGACATACCCAGGTTTGGGGCTCTCCGGAGAGATAACACCCCTAGTCCCACCGAGTTCAGTTGGATGGTTGATAGTACAATGTTGCTCCTGGAGCTGTTTGGAGGAGGAAGGAGGCTGGCCAAAGCTCCGGGTGCTCCCTCTCCTTGGTGTCGCTATGTGGTGACTAGTCCTATCTTGCTTGCTCTATCTCGTGTGGCTTTGCGTGCCGTGTGTGTCATATGTCTCTGTTGAATATCTTGTGTCCTCCTCGTTGGTATGGACTCTTGGGGGGTTTTATAGACCAACCCACCCAGGGTTACAATGGTAATATGCCGAGTCGGTGGGTCTGTATAGTCGGTGTCCGGGGTGCCGGGATGGGTCCCGCTTGGGGGCTTGTGGTTCGCCGGGTCCCCCTAGGTGCGGGCCCCGCATGCCTAGGGGGACTGTGCGCCATCTTGTCGATCGTCATGGCATGCCCAGGTCGAGTCGTGCATAGTGTTCTCCGTCAGGCCTCTGCTTGCTGTCGTCACCGGTAAGGGCGGGAACACTGTTGTCCTGCCAAGCCTGGTCAGCGGGCAGGTAAGGGGCATTGTTGCCACGCTCTGGCTGACCACGGGCATGGGTGGGGGCACTGTAGTCTTGGTCATGATGGTGGTCTCGCCCATCATCGGCTGGATGGGACGGCGGTGACCGTGGTACGGGTTGCCGTGGACGCCACGGGTGGGTTGACTTACTGGGGAAGCCAAGGCTGCGCCGGGTTGAGTTGCCTTGCGCCAGCCGCTGCGGCCGGGTTGACGTACCTTGCCGAGTCGAGGGTCTTGGCCGGGTTGCGCGCCTTGCCGGGTCGAGCGACCCGGCCTGGCACACGCCGGTTTGCGAGGCGATGTGGGTCCTGCTGTTTTTGAAATAGATCCGGGTTCCGTTGCCTGCCCGGGGTTCATCCCCCCAACAGTAGTCCCCGAAACTGTGAAGGTCCGCCGTCTTCGGATGAGGGGGCCTTCGCAGCTTCCCACTTGAGCAAGGCGGAATCTGCGAACGCCGGGTCCGGCAACACCCACCGGGCTTGGACCGATGCGGCGGCGGCGTGGGTGCGAGGCGGCGCGGAGCCGGCCTGGCGCGAGATGCCGGGGGGCATGGTGGTGGAGGCGACGGTTTTTGAACCATTGTCGGTGAGGGAGCGCGGCCGTGGGGGCCGGCCCGAGGTGGTGCTCATCGATTAGGAGGTCGTGGAGGTGGGGGGCGATACCCCGCCGCGAGCCGACATTGTCGAGCGCGCGGGGGCTGATGGTGGTGGAGGCGGCGTCCCGGAGGGGGCGCCGCAGGCGGCGGCGCTGGAGGCATCGTCGGCTATGCAGGAGGAATCGCAGGCGGCGGTGCCTGAGGTGGCGACGCAAGGCACCCTGGTGTCCGGATCGCCGTCGGCGCGGAAGAAGCGTCTGGGAGAGTGCTGGCAGCGTCATAGCGGCTAGCGAAACCTTAGTGCCCGGTAAGCGGGCGCCGAGCTGCCGCGGCCGTCTTGAACCCCAGACCAGGAGGCGATCAAATGCCGTCAGCCGCCGTCTGCAAGTCCGGACGTAACGCCTTGAGGCCTTCGCCCAGGCCGAGACAGAGCGGACGTGCGACCTGGAGCGCGCCGTCCTGGTAAGTTGTTCTTCTTCTTGTTTTCTTGTGATTTTATCTCTGTGAGGGCGCGCCAGCACACCCACTGGGTGTAGCCCCCAAGATTCAGGCCAACTGTGTAACAGTTGGGCCCAATCTTAGGCCTTGTGTTGACTTTGGTCTTCTTTTCAGCATCTTGATGCCTTCTGGGTTGCCGCCTACAACCGGCTCCTGGGCAAGCATCGGGAGCTCAAGGAGCAGCTTGCTGCCAAGGAGGAGGAGCTTCGCGCCGCAGCATGTACTTTGCTGAGCTCTTCTCTTCTAGTGGGGGCGCGCTAGCGCACCCACTGGGTGTAGCCCCGAGATTCGGGCCAACTGTGTAATAGTTGGGCCAAATATTTTTTCTTCCTGCTGAGTTCTTATTCTTTGTAGCCGAGGTGCTGTCTTGGCGGACCCGGCTGTTCTGGGCCGGTCATCACTATGACCGGCTCGTTGCTGATTCCGGCAGGCGAGGGCGGAGGCGGCCACGGCCCAGCGGTCTCTTGACGAGGCCAGCCGGCTGCACGAGCAGCTGGCGGGTCACAAGAGCCGCCTCGAGGCCGAGGTGGAGCTTCTTAAGGCGGAGGCCGCCAAGGCGGTGGAGGCGTAGCATGCCCTGGTCGAGGCAGACCAGCAGCGCGGCCAGCTGGCCGACGACAAGGGCCGGCTCTAGGCCGAGGTTGAGCGCCTACGGGAGCAAGCCACCGCGGCAGATGAGGCCCGCCAGGCCAAGGCTCGCCGCCATGAGGCGGCCGAGAAGGCGACCGAAGACAAGGACGCCGAGCTGAAGGCGGCCCTTGCTATGGCGGCCGACCTGGAGAGGGAGCTCGGGGAGCGGGACCGTGTCTTGGAGCGGGAGCGACCTGGTACGTTGCTCGAGGCGCAACACCTGGAAGAGTCCTTCTTCAGTAAGTGCTACTTCTTTGTTGTTTGCCAGGTCGGGACCCGGCCCTTTGTTCCTTGTTTCCCTTCTGACTTGCTTCGTCTTTGGCTACAGGGGCCTTTCCGGAGACGCAGCGGTTGGCGGAGGAAGCCGTCCACTATCAGCGCGACCCGACCGGCGTTGTCGGGTCCGGGACGGATCCACTAATGGCTTGGACCTTCCCGAAGATCGTTGCCGCTGCTAAGGCCCGGCTGCGGGCCTTGGGAATGCAGATGGAGCGGTTGTCCCAAGCCGGTGCCGCGATGACGGTGGCCTTGTGGCCGGGTTCCGTCCATCCGCGCAGCTTCTCGCGTTTGGCGCACTGGTTGGAGATGGGCCCGGATCGCCTTACAGAGTGGCGCGTTTCTGCCGCCCGGGACGGTGCTGAGATGGCAGTCCGGATCGCGCTGTCTTGGCATCCGGATCTTTAGCTGGACGCGCTGATGGGTCGATCTTTCGCTTCGGGCGATTCTTTGCGAGGAGTAGGCCGGTCGGATCACCTCCTGGGCCAGCTACATCGCCGAGTTCGCCTTCCATGACGAGTTTCATCCGGAACGGATGGAAGACGGCGCGGTCGTGGCTGGCTACGACTACGGCTAGCTTCTTCGCGACCCGGAGGGCAGCTCGGAGGAGACGGGCGTCTATGGCGACGCGGAGGTCGAGGAGGACACTGGTGCTTCGCTGGACCCCGAGGCCGGCCGGGGGGAGCCGTCGATGTCGCGGCGCGGCGCTAGGAATGCCTGAGAATCTTTTGTAGGAAATTCTGTTAAGTAGCAGGTCCACCCCCCACTGGGGGTTTTCAGGGTGTAATGAACTCGGGTCGTTGGCCTTTGCTTGAAACATTTGTGTGTAAATGTTGTGAGTGTTTATTTGCTTTTTGCCTTCTGCTTTTTTCGAACTTATTTCATGTGTTGCTCCTCCCTGAAGCTTCCCCCCGCGAGTCAGACGGCCGAGGCTCCGGTGCGTGACAAGGGGTTCGGCTCTTCAAGAGGCGGCTGCAGGAGTTGGGTCCTTAAAAATGTTGAGAGCAAGCGAAACACCCACTGGGCCGGCTGGCGGCAATCCGGCTTGGCCGGTTGGTGAGCAGCCGGTCGTGCGGCTAACTTAGTTGACGAGCGTTGGGCCGGGTTGGTCGACCCGGCGGCTTTGACTTAGTGTATGAATCATAGGGGAGCTTTGGCCCGTTGTGCTTGCCCGCCATCAGCCAGAGCTGGATCCACGGTTTTAGGGCGAAGTGGGGGGGCCGCAGCATCCTAACTTATCAGGAATCACTAAGCGAAGCGGCGGGGTGATGATCAAGCCGGCCAGCCCCCGAGCCCCCGGGTCGAGCTTGTCGAACCGGCGGCCGGGTTCGGTAGTAAGGTGGTGTGAAATATGGACGCAATAAATTGGTCGGCAAAAGGCAGCCCCTGAGTCTCGTTCGGCGACCCCATAGTTTCATATGCTTACAAAAGGCGTTGATACGTACATTCGTTCGGCTAACTGTAAAATGGACAGAGGAGTTCCGCGTTCCACGGCCGGGTCGTTTCTTCGCCGGCAGTGTCCCTCTTGCGCTTCTTCGATTTGCGTGCATCGATGAGGTAGTAGGCATTGCGGTCGTGCAAAGCCCTGCTCACGATAAACGGGCCTTCCCATGGAGAGGACAGCTTGTGTTGTCCTGCCTGCTCTTGGACGAGTCGAAGGACGAGGTCGCCTTCGTAGAATGCGAGAGGCTTGATCTTCTTGCTATGGTAGTGCCTCAAGCCTTGCTGGTAGATAGCCGAGCGGCTAAGTGCCAGAAGGCGCGCCTCTTCGAGCAGGTCGACGCCGTCTTCGCTTGTTTCTCTTGCCTCTTCTTCAGTGTACATCGTGACGCGCGGCGAGTCGAACTCGACGTCGGTCGGGATGATGGCTTCTGATCCGTAGATGAGGAAGAACGGGGTGAACCCGGTTGACCGGTTTGGTGTCGTGCACAGACTCCAGAGAACCGCGGGCAACTCGTCGAGCCAACTGCCGGGTGAGTGGATAAGTGGCTCGAGGAGTCACGGCTTGATGCCGGACAGGATGAGTCCATTGGCCCGCTCGACCTGCCCGTTGGACTGCAGATGTGCCATGGAGGCCAGGTCGAGGCAGATGCTGGAGACGGAGGAGTATTGCTCGAGAGCGCCCTTGGCGAAGTTGGTGCCGTTGTCGGTGATGATGCTGTTCGGCATGCTGTAGTGCACCGCTATGTCCTTGATGAAACGGACGGCTGTTGACCCGTCCAGTTTCTTGATTGGTCTTGCCTCGATCCATTTGGTGAACTTGTTCACTGCCACTAGCAGGTGCGTCATGCCGCCTCGAGCGGTTTTGAAGGGTCCCACCATGTCGAGTCCCCAGACCGTGAAGGGCGAGCGATCGATATAGTGCGAGTCTTGGCGCGGCTAGTGGCTGCATTCTTAAGCGCGGCATCGCCGCGCGAGGACGGCGACTCGGCGTCTTCGAGGGCCATTGGCCAGTAGAAGCCGTGCCGGAACGCCTTGTCCACGATGGACCGAGATGCGGCGTGGTGCCCGCAATCGCCCTTGTGAGTGTCGAGGAGGATGTCGATGCCGCGGTCTGCTTTCGATGCGATCTTTGGAACATCTTTGGTAGAGCTGCGTTTAGCGAGCTTCGTTGTTGATGATGGTGTAGGCGGATGCCCGGCGCTGAACTTGCGGAGCCTCGGTCTCGTCCATGGGGAGAACCCCGTTCTCTAGCCATTCTGATATCGGCAGAGCCCAAGATGGGGTCGTGATGGTGGTGAAGACGGCCACCTAGGTGGGTTCCGATTCGGCGGCTCCTGGGCCGGGTTGAGCAGCCCCCGGGTTGGTGGCAGCGGCGGCGGGTCGGGGTGATGGTGGCGGGTTGGTGAGCAGCCCGGGCTGGGTTGAGCAGCGCCGGGCAGGTTCAGCGATCCCCGGGCTGGGTTGAGCAGTCCCCGGGCCGGCTTGCGGTGCGGCCGGGTCTTCCGGGACGTGGATGGACTCGGAGTTGGCGGCAGCAGCCGGACGGCTTGTGTAGGTGCTCGAGGGCGCGCGGGCAGGATGGCTTGACATGGCGAGCGATCTTGGCGGCGTGTCGGCTTCCTCGTTCTCCACGCGCGGGGCGTGGAGGAACTTCGCAGCCATCGAAGGATCCGGACAGCTTCGGATGAGGCGATAGCTTGCCATGTTGGAGTCGCGGGCGTCCCACTCGCCGAACCTTGTGTACCACCAAGTCCAGTCGCCCGTATACGGGATCGCCCGGATGCGAGTTCCTAGCAAGCGGAGCCGTGCACAAGGCCGTGTTGATGGCGTTGTTGGGCGGCGAAGTGGATCTGGAGTGCGTGGCGAGTCGGTCACCCGCCGGGGGCGATAATGCGATCTTGGCCCTAAGCGAGTCACATCTTGGACCCATCAAAGTGCATGCGCGATTAATGCCGAGTTGGGGGGCGGCGGTGCTGAGTCTCGGTCGGTCGGCGAAATCGGCGGGGCGATACTTGATGCGTGGTGCGGGGCTCGTAGAGGATGGTGTGACCGGCTAGCTGGATCGCCCACTTGGTGACCCGGCCGGAGGCATCCCGGCACCCGATGATTTCTCCGATAGGCGCCCGTCTTGGCAGCGGTGGCGACATGTTCTTGAAAATACTGCTTCAGCTTCTTGGCGGTGAGTACCGCGCGTAACATCTTCTGGTAGTGCGGGTAGTTACGCTTGGAGGTGGAAACGCCGCTCGGGTAGTAGACCGGACGTGGGGCGGCTGGATCTGCCCTTCTCCGGTCGCTCAACCACCAACCTTTGTCTTGACCGCCCAGCGAGTCGCGGCTATGTAAACAACAAGCGGCTCCTTGTCGGTTGGTGCGTCCGGGATGGGTGCGGTGGAAACATCGCTTGAGGTCTTGGAAAGCTTTGTCCGCCTTGCCGTTCCATTCGAACGGGCTTGTTTTCTTCATTGGCTGGTACAGGGGCAGTGCCTTCTCGCCCAGTCGGCTTAGAAACCGGCTAACCGAGGCCAGGTAGCCTGTGAACTTCTGGACATCGCGCAGCCGGGTTGGCATGCGCATGTGCTTGATGGCCTTGATCTTCTCCGGGTTCGCCTCGAAGCCACGTTCCGAGACGAGGAAACCGAGCAGCTTTCCGGCTGGGACACCAAAGACGCACTTTTTCGGGTTGAGCTTGACCTTGTATTCATGGAGGTTGGCGAATGTTTCCTTCGGATCGTCGAGGCGTGAGGTGCTACTTGGTCTTCATCACGATATCGTCCGCATTACGTGGATGTTCTTACCGAGTTCTTGATAGCGAGCATACGCATTCAGCGTTGGAAGGTGGCGCCGGCGTTCTTCAACCCGAATGACATGGTGATGTAGCGGTATGCTCCAAAGGCGTGATGAAGGGCGTCTTGAGGGCATCGTCTGGGTCGGCTTGATCTGGTGATAGCGGAGTAGGCGTCAGGGAAGGATAACGCTTCGCACCGGCGGTCGATTCGATGACTTGAGTCGATCCGCGGGAGGCGAAGCGGATCCTTGGGACAGGCCTTGTTGAGGCTGGTGTAGTCGATACACATCGCCGAGTCTTGTTCTTCTTGGGGCGAGGGCGTATTGGCACCGCCACTCGGGGTGGCACTTCCAATAGGAAGCGGCCGCGAGGAGCTTGGCGACCTCTTCACCAATGGTTCTTCTCTTCTCTTGGAAAATCAGCGGAGGGTTGTGGACGGGCTTGGCGTCCTTGCGGACATGGAGTTTGTGCTCGGCGTACTTCCTCGGGATACAGCATGTCTTTGGGGTCCATCGAAGATATCCCAATTCTCCGGAGGAAGTCGGCAGGCTCGCCTTCCTATTCTTTGTCGGCGCGCCCTCACGACAAGCGTACTCGCTTCTTCTTGGGGTCTTGGGTTCAACTTCACTTTCTTGGTTTCCTTGGAGGCTTGAAGGCGGTGAGGAGTCTGGACTAGGGGTGTCCGGATAGCGGACTCCAAGACTATGAATATACAAGATTGAAGACCGTCCCGTGTCGGATGGGACTTTCCTTGGCGTGGAAGGCAAGCTTGCATGTCTGGATATGTAGATCTCCTACCATTGTAACCGACTCTATGTAACCCTAGCCCTCTCGGTGTCTCTATAAACGGAGGGTTTTAGTCCGTGGGGCCGAACAACCATTACAACAATCATACCATAGGCTAGCTTCTAGGGTTTAGCCTCCTTGATCTCGTGGTAGATCCACTCTTGTACTACCCATATCATCAATATTAATCAAGCGGGAGTAGGGTTTTACCTCCATCGAGAGGCCGAACCAGGTAAAACATTGTTGGAGTAATGGGCCCGGGTAGGCCGACCGGGACCGGGATCTTTCAAGACATCCGGGCAAGCCCGCGCCCTCGACCGCCTCCTAGTGGCGACCTTGAGGCGGGTCCCAGTGGCGACCGGGCCGAGTCCCGAGGCAGCGACTCAGGGCAGGCCGACTCAGGCTTGCGACCTTGAGGCCGGCTGTGAGAGTCGGCCCGCGACCCTCCACGAGACCGATCTGGGTGCGACCCGGCGTGGCCGTCCCCTCCGGCCCACGAGAGGTGGGCATGGCTCTGATGAGCCGTATGTTGGAAGATCTCCGGCAAAAGGCGGCCTTGTTGCCATGCCTCCCCGACCTCGGCTACGATGTAATGCGAGCCTTTGTGCCTGATGGCGGCTGTGCTGGCCCGGAGATCGCCGGGACCCTCCGTCGGTGGGAGAGTGGAAAACGGCTGGCGCTGGAGTCGGCCTGTGGAGTCGGCCTACCAGTCGGCCGCCTCCTCGTCTGAGCCCTGAGCCATCGCCAGTTGGGCGGGGAGTGGTAGCGGTGATCGCTGACGGGCGCGCCTTGTTCCCACGACCCAAAGACCGAACTGCGTCATCGGGGCGTCGCCGGTGTTACTGCGTCCATGAGACCCGCTTGATCGGCCAGGCCCAACCGGCGAGGAAGGGCGGCATGAAGACAGAGCAGTGAGGCCACGCCCGGTCAGTTACTCTTGTACCCCGGTGAGCCTATATAAACCCCGGGGCACCCATACAAGGTTGGGCCTTGGATGGGTTTTTAGACACATAGCAAAGCTGGGGAAGCTAGCCTTGCTCCCTCCGCCTCCGAAACAGCTCAAGGAGCACCTTTGTATTGTCATCCCATAGAGATCATCGGAGACCCTTGAGCGGCGATAAGGTGTTATCTCCCGGAGAGCCCAGCTGGTAGATCGGCGGCGTGCATGTTTGCGCCTCATCCGTTTCGAGGCACGGCGGCGTTCTCTCGCCCCCACCATGATAAGCCACCCATTGGCATATATGCGCATCAACCCCGACATTTGGCACCCACCGTGGGGCGAGTGCACCGTCGTCCGGAGATCTGTGCAGGCGGGAACCCTCTTCCTCCTGGCGGCGCAGCAGCCCGGCTTCGCCGGATGGTCTGCATCGACCACCTTCTTGTGGCGCGAAGCCGCTGCGCTGCATGGCAACCTCGCCGAACTCATGGGCGAGTCGCCTCTCCGGCGAAGCTTTGCGCCGAGTGCGAGGCAGGTGGCCAAAGAGCCTTCTCGCGGGCCTCCTCGACCAACTCCACGTCGCCGTGACCCGCCATAGATTTGGAGTCCGTGGCTCCTCCGGGCCGATGCTGGTGGACTCCGATGCCGTGTCGCTCGATATCTTCCCCACCAACGCCGACCTCGAACTTCGGCTATGAGGGCATCTTCTCGCGACTTGGCGTCGTCCTGCGCCTTCGAAGCAGCTCTTTGCTTTCGGCGGCTGCGTTGCGGCGGTCGGCGCTCTTGGACAAGCTTATCCGCCTCCTCCTCCTTGGCCGGCGGCGGCGGTGTTAGCCTCGCCAGCTGCTCTGGAGGTGACATTAGCGCTGGTCGAAGGAAAAAGACAAGAAGGTCGTCGATGAGGTAGATCGCCGGGAGATCCGGCCGGCGCTCTGCGGTCGGCCCGAATCTCGAGGGACTTCGACCTTGGTAGCGTGCGCCCGAAGAAGGAAGGCAGGTCGCCGGGAGGATCGGCCCGACTGCTCAGTGATCGGCCGAATCCGAGGGACTACAGCGTGAGTGCGTAGCCCACGAAGAAGGAAGAATTAGCTCACCTCGGCTTTCCGTCGGATCGGCCGCTTCTTGACTCTTCAACGTTGCGGTTGAAAGCGTTGGCGGAGATTGTGGTATCCCTGCGAAGCGGCAAAGCAAAAGTTAGTCTTGGGGCTCACTAGAAGGAGTTCGAGCCGCTTTGCTCGGCAGCCGACCCGAACTTCGGGGACTACACCCGATGGGTCTTATTGCGCCTTACGGAAAAAAACAGACAACTAAATAAAGAAACAAAACATACCGGACGGAGTCGCGAGCGAATCGCTCTGGTGCGAGTTGGGCGTCACCCTCCTCCGCAGCTTCATTGGGCGTCCGGGGAGGCCTGGTTTAGGGCGGTGCCGCCTCCCGCAGCCCGGCCGGTGGGCGCGGCTTGGAAACCTCGGCGTCGAATTCGCCCGAACTGCGGCGCCGGTCTCCCGAGCTCGCGGCGCTGAGCTCGTCCTCTCAAGCAGCGGCGCGTCGGCGTGGCAACAGAAAAAGCATTGCGCCTCGGCGTCGTCCGCGATCGAAGGATCCTGCGGGTCCACGGCTGTTTGCCATCGGCCTTGAAGCCAGGCGGCGAAGCGGCGGGCGGCAGCGTGGTATCCGACACTGAGCGTCGCCGCCCTCTTCCGCGAAGGTTAGCGGTGCCAACCTCCCGATCTGCCCGTGAGCTCGAGGCAGCGGCGCCGCGGCAATGAGGGACAGGATCGCCCGATCGGCGACGTGCGACCTCCTCAGCCTGCCGCTTCGCTGCGGCCGCAGTCTCGGCCTCCTCCAGGCGTCGCTGGGCGTTGGCGGCCACCTTCTCGACCTCCGCCTTCTCCAGGCGGTCGGTCTCTTCCTCTTCGCGCTTCTCCCGCGTGTTTTGTTCCGTCGCCTCCCGAAGGTCGGTGGCGGGATCAATCCGCCGAGTGTTGGCAGATGTCTCCACCGACCCCATGACGGAGGGGCCGGCGGCTCTCTCAAGAGAGAGGGGGGCTCTGGAGAAGATCGGAAGGAAAATCGAAAAAAGATTCTACGAGATCAACAAAGAAGTGAGCGAGTAAGAAGACTCACGAAGAAACTAGCGGCGGCCTTCTCACTTCCTTTGAGCGGTTGGCCTTGCAGCCGCCTCCTCCGGCTTAGTGGCGGCGCTCCTTGAAGTTCTTTGACTTCCGCGGCTCTTTTCGGCGGCGTGGCCTTCTTCACCGGCTTGGCTGGGCGGGCGGCCGTTGGCTGGCGGCGGGGCGACTTCGCGTCGGCGTCGTCCTCGGGCGGTCGGCGAAGGTCGCGAGCGATGCGAGCCGCCGTCGCCCCCTCGCCGCCACCTTGGCGTCGGCCTCCAGCGCCGCTGCCCCCAAGTCGGGGTCGTCGACGTCGCTGGCCTCGCGATCTGGGACGTAGTCGCGAGGCTCTCTTGTGGCGCCGGCTGCGGGCGCCGTGAGGGGGTTCTGCTCAGAAGATACCAACAACGATTAGAGCTCGAAGTCAGACGCAAACAAGATCGAACTACAGACGGATGCGACTTACCATTGGAGGGGTTGTCGCGATGCGGCTCCTTGCGAACTGCCACTCCTCAAGTGAACCCGCGATGGGCGATGTGGTTCACTGGGTTCGCCACCTCCCAGCGGCATGTCCTTGGTGCTGGCCGGCTCGGATCGTGGCAGCCGCTCATCTGGCGAGATGAGGTGAGGCGGCCTTGGGCGGAAGAACCCGGCGCGCCACGGCGGCGGAAGATCGGGCGGCAGGCCTTATTGCGGCATGACTCGGAGTGCGCACGGCGCCCATTCCGAGGTCGAAAGTGATTTTGGCGATGGGACCAAGCGGCCGGCCCGGCCGGTCGAGGCTTCGAGGTCGAAAAGCGGATTGACCCGGTCGCCATCGATGGAGATGTTCTTCAAGTAGAAATATGACCGCCACATCTTCACCGACTTCACGGGGATGGGCGGAAAAAGCATTGTCGGCCGTCGTCGCCCGCCGCGATATAGGTGCCGCAGCGGGCGGCGTGCGGCTGACTTTGAGTGCTGAGCTTGAAGAAGAACTCCCCAACGGCTCGAGGTGGGGAGAAGCGCCCGATGTAGCCTTCGCCTGAGTGGCGGCGGAAAAGCACCACGCGTTAGGGGTGAGGTGGTCTTGCGGCTGCGGCTTGTGGAACTTCAGCAGCGGAAGAATCCGCTTCGCCGGAAGCCCGGCCAGCGCATAAGATCGCGGCGGAAGATGACCCTTCGCCCTCCTTGGCCTTGGGCGGATCTCTCCCACCGGCGGGGCAGGCGTGCACAGTCGCGTTGGGGAAGCAGCAGTCGGCGAAGGAACTCGATGTCCTCCGCCTCCATGTCGAAACCATCCCACATCTTGGGGCCGAGGTGAAGTAGCGGAAAGAACTCATCGCGGCGAGAAGAATGCTTTGGCTCATGGCGGAGGAAGAATCCGTGGCTCATGGCGAAAGGAAGAAAGGTAGGAGGCGGGGAGAGTGCGGCGTGCGATGCCGCCCGCTCCTCCCACTATAGCCCTCTGGCTGAGAAGCCGAGGCGGCGTGGGGATTAGCTGCGCCCGAGGCTCACGCCGCCACGATTAACCCTTACGAAGTTACTGCGCAGCGATAAAGGCGTGGGGATGCCAACCGTCCATGACCACTGGCGGATCCTTCGAGGTGGTAGCGGTAATGGCGGGCCCCACGGCCCGTCCGTCCGCAGCGTGGGTAAGCGGACTATCGCCTCCGCGTGGCGCCACCGATAAGACCGTCTCGATAATGGCGAGAAGCGTGACCGTCGCGCGACTTGCGAGCGGCGGCCCCTCGCGACGAGTCCGACGCTTGCCGGCGGCCCAAAAGCAGCGATGGCGAGTCTCGAGTCGGCACTAGGAAGTTGAAACTATTGAAGCCCCTCGGTGGCGCCGCCCGGCCTTCACCAGCCGGGGACTCTGTCGGAGTAATGGGCCACGGGTAGGCCGACCCGGGACCCGGGATCTTTCAAGACATCGGGGCAAGCCGCGCCCCTCTGACCGCCTCCCAGCTGGCGACCTTCGGGAAGGACGGGTCCCAGCTGGCGACCTTCGGAGAAGCCGAGTCCCAGACGACGACTCTGGGGCAGGCCGACTCTGGGCTTGCGACCTTCAGGGGGCCGACTGTGAGAGTCGGCCCGCGACCCTTCACGAAGACCGATGCCGGGTATGGCCCCGACGTGGCCGTCCCCTCCGGCCCACGAGAGGTGGGCATGGCTACAGTGAGCCGTATCGCTGGAAGATCTCCGGCAAAGGCGGCTTGTTGCCATGCCTCCTGACCTCAGCTTCTGATCGCGAGCCTTGTGCCTGATAAGCGTCTGTCTGGCCCAAAGATCGCCGGGCCCTCCGTCGGTGGGAGAGTAGAAAGGCGGCTGGCGCTGGAGTCGGCCTGTGGGAGTCGGCCTCCCGGTCGGCCGCCTCCTTGTCTGGGCCCCACGAGCCATAAACCCAGATTGGGCGGGGAGTGGCGGCGGTGATCGCTGACGAGGCGGCACTTTGTTCCCACGACCCATGACCAATCCTGCGTCATCGAGGCGTCGCCGCAGTGTTACGCTGCGTCCGTGGGACCCGCCGATCAGCGAGCCCGAAGCGGCGGGAAGGGCGGTGGCATGAGAGAGCCAGAGCGGTGGGGCCACGCCCGATCGATTACTCTTGTACCCCCGGGGCACCCATGCAAAGGGTTGGGCCTTGGATAGGTTTTTAGACACATAGCAAGCAGGGGAGAGAGCTAGCCTTGCTCCCTCCTGCCTCCCGAAACAGCTCAAGGAGCACCTTTGTATTGTCATCCCATAGGGATCATGCGGAGACCCATGAGCAGCGATGAGGGGTGTTATCTCCCGGAGAGCCGAAGTGGGTAGGTCGCCCGGCGTGCATGTCTGCGCCTCATCCCGTTTCCAGGCACCGGCGACGTTCTACTCGCCCCCACCATGATAAGCCACCCATTGGCACATGTCGCATCCAACCCCCGACAAACATCGTGTCCCTTGTCTCCTGTTAACATCCGCCCTGAGGCGCCGATTCGGGACCCCCTACCGAGATCCGTCGGTTTTGCACCGACATTGGTGCTTTCATTGAAGTTCCTACGTATGCGTCACGGTAGGCAGATGGTTCCTTCAATCATCAACAACCACGCGATCGAGGGTGAGACTTTTCTCCGTGGACAGATCTTCGTGTTGGCGGCTTTGCCTGCGGGCCAATTCGCAGCCATCTGGAGCAAATCAGCTTCTCCCTGGCCATCAGGTCGATTTGGAAGCCTAAACTTCATGGCTGACATCCGCGGAACTTGATCTTGATGGATTCGAGCCACAACCGCAGCGCGCCGCCTTTATCACGATGGGCATGATTTAGCTCTGCGCCGGACAATGCCACGGAGGCCGCACATGAGTCGCTCCGACCCCTAGTTCGAGCCGACCCTTGTGGTCGAGGACAGGTGGTTGGACACCGCCTCGGGAGCTGCAATCTCTACAGCGATGGAGCCGAATACTGACCTTGTCCCTCATAAAGCTCGTGACTCTGAGGTGCCGGACTCCTCGCCGGACTCCGAACCTCCTGCGCCCCTACCAATCGAATTCGATTGGGCGCCGATCATGGAGTTCACCGCCGTGGACATCTTTCAGCACTCACCCTTTGGCGACATCCTGAATTCGCTAAAGCATCTCTCGTTATCAGGAGAGCCCTGGCGGATTGCGGTCGGGGCGGTTGAGATGCGGATAGCGAAGAAATTCAAACCCACCCACCACCCACTTTGTAGTCGCATCGGCGATCTAACCGACATGCTAGACTATGACTCGAAGACATCGGCGGTATGGGCGGCGATGCGGAGGCGACTAGAACCAGCGCCTACGGGGCGCAGGAAGACCACCTCGTCATACGACATATACATGGTGGACATCCCAAAGGATGGGAGCGGCGAAAAAGCGGCGGGCAGATTCCGTAGAAACAGCCAAAAGCGCCGATGTCGTGGCGCCGCTCTAAATCCGCCACGGCAAGAATGGAGATTCGGCGCGGAGATAATAACACCAGAGAGTGCGAAGACAACCCCTCCGGCAAGATACAGCGCGGGGAGGGCGAAGCCAGCCCTCACGAGAGCGGCGGGACGAAGAGGTCGAGGATGACAATTACATGCCTCCCTCCGGAGCGAGGCAAGCCTCAGCGACGACGAATTTGTCGTGCCGAGGATCCCGTCGAACAAGAGCGTTTTAAGCGCAGGGCTTATGGCCACGGCAAACAGCCTAAAGAAAAAGCAGCAACAGCCCAGAGCTGATCAAGACCTGCTAGCCGACAGATGGACCAAAGTCCTCGCGGCCGAAGAGCATGAACTCGAACGCCCCTCCAAAAGCTACCCAAAACGCAAGTTGCTCCCCCAATTAGAGGAGAAGGAGTATAAACCCTCATCACCGGCGCTGTCGGCAGACCGACCACCTCGTGGCATGACGAGAAGGCATCGGGCCCTCCACGAACCGTACCCGGCACCGCTCGAAAGTCGCGAAGCCGGGGAATCGCCAGACTTGCAAGACATATTGGAGGACAAGGCAAGACAATCAAGATCGATCTACGGATCACGTGGGCGCCCATGATCTTGACGACTACCGTCGCGCGGATATAACAATACCGGTCGGGCGAACACGATGAACAAATCTCTCTTCAGCTACGTCGTGATATTGCCCAATATAGGCGCCGCACACCCACTATGCTTCATGAGCGAAGTAATGGATCATCAAATCCTGAAGGGTTTAAACCCGTGAACATTGAATCCTATGATGGCACGACGAGACCCAGCGGTTTGGATCGAAGACTATCTCCTTCATATCCGCATGGCCCATGGCGGCAATCTTCACGCCATCAAATATCTCCCTCAAGCTTAAAGGACCAGCTCGGCATTGGCTTAACAGCTTGCGGCAGAGTCAATTGGGTGTTGGGAGGACACGGAAGCCGCATTCCTTGACAACTTCGGGGCACATATATGCGACCACGGACACCGATGACCTAAGCCACATAATTCAGCAGACCCGAGACGAATCGACGGACAGTTCTTGCACGGTTCTTAACAAAAAAAAAAAAATCAAATCATCGACTATCCGTGTCTGAGGCCCTCGCAGCCTTCAAACATAACATCATGACGAGTGGTTGGCCCGGCACCTAGGGCGGAAAAGCCGAAATCCATGGCAGCCCTCACATCACTCATGACCCGCTTACATGCGGGAGAGGACAGGCTGGCTAGCCCGCGATAACAACCTCGGCAAAAATTCGGCAGTCCGGATACCAAGGACGCAATGGCGGTCGCGTCAAAACAAAAACAAAGCGCGCGTTAACGGCGATAACGAGGATCTGACGGTCAGCGCTGGATTCAGAGGCTCTAAACCGGTCGCGGAAGAAGCCATTCAAAAGAACTACTCGGGTCCGTCCAATTTGGACCGAATACTCGACCGCTCTTGCGGATACATGGCACCCGAAAAACCAGCTAATCACACCGCGAGGATTGTTGGGTATTTAAACAAGCAGCAAGCTAATTGCCAAAAACAATGACAAGGGGCTGCATAGCGATGACGAGAATAGACCCGACGCCCGAACGATAGAGGACGAAGGGCTTCCCCACAAATGCGGACGGTAAACATGATATCATAACCCACATACCCAAGAGGGCGGAAGCGTGCACTTAGGGATGGATATGCGATGGAGCGGTCGCCCAAGTTCAATCCATGGTCCTCTTGCCCGATCACTTTTGATCGAAGGATCACCCACGATATCCGCCATGGCGGATTCACGCATGGTTTTAGACCCAATCGTCGATGGATTTCACCTTACGAGTCCCGATGGACAGCGGTAGCAGCTTCGAACCTGCTTTATCGGGACCACGGTCGCAAGATGGTCATAGACCCTCAAGGATTAAACCTACAAAGGCGACCTTCAAAGGCGTCATACCAGGTGTAGAGGCCAATTATGCGGGCTCATTCACACGGAAGTGGTCTTCGGATCCCCGGATAACTTCCGAAGCGAGGAGTTAATCTTCGAGATAGTCCCGTTCCGAAGTGGCTATCACGCCCTGCTCGGACGGACCGCATTTGCAAAGTTCAACGCGGTGCCGCATTACGCATACCTCAAGCTCAAGATGCTAGGCCCTCGAGGAGTCATCGCGGTCAACGGAAACACTGAACGCTCCCTCGAGCGGAGAACACTGGCAATGGCTCTCGCGGCGAATCTGAGCAGCCTCTTAAGGCAATTTTGAGTCCGGCCGTTAGCGACGGACACGCCATAACGCGCCGGAGTAACATACAACAAGACCACAGCACGTTCGAGCATCAGCGTAGCAATGCGGCTAACCCAACCCTCGCATAATTGCAAGACCAGTCCTTGGCGTACATCATTACGCTCGGGGAATCGATGGGCATAGGGGAGGCACACGACCACGACGAGCCCAGTGCGGTTTAACCACGCCAGGCTCCAAGTCGTCGGTCTTTTTCTTTTTTCTTATCCACAGGACTCCGTTCACCAGAGGCCTTGTCCGGCAGAAGACCTGCCGAACTCACGATGCAACGGCCAGGGAAGGAGAAAGGCTACGATGAACACTAAGGTGGTCTCCATTACGAGCATTAAATCTGTTTAATACACCATTCCGCAGCCTACCCCTGGAGGAGGACTTGTTTTAATAGTCCAATCCCTTGCTTACCGCACTATTTGTATCGCTCTGCATTCATGGCAGTATTTCTGAATAAACAATGCATCGCTTTTTGCTTATAGTTGCATTTCCTTTTTTCTTATATATATATATATGTTCATTTACGACATCCTGCATCCGTACACTTTGGTACGGCCGAATACACCAGGGGCTTAAGCTCCCCGCATTATGGTGTGATAAGTCCGAACACTTTCCCAAGTGCGGCACCCCGAACTTATAACATTATATGCATCGGCTCCGAATCATGTCTTGGGTCAATAGTTGGGTTTGCCCGGCTCCCATGTTTTGGTACCTTACATTCCGTTTTATCGGCTAAGGTAGCACTGGGAGAACCACTGCGATTGCGCCCCGGTTGAGCTGGGCGAGCGCCTCAGTGGAGAAAGCTAAAACTAACCGTCATGATAAGGCGAGAGCTGGTCGCTGTTCGAGAGGTCTTTTCGAGTCCCTAAAGACTTATGCCGCTTAGAGCGAGGAACCGGCTTTGTCCGGCCCAGGCGTGGATAGCGCCCCGAACTCGGTCTTCCGAATACTAGGGGCTTCGCCGAAATTTAAAATTATAGAATTCTATGGCTAAGTGAGAGTGTTCAAGCATTATAAGTCCGGTTGCCTTGTTCGTCGTGTTGAGCGCCTTCCTAGATGGACCCAAAAATGGGAACAAGAGCACTCAAGTTTATCCCGAACACCCCAGCACTCGTGGCATGGGGGCTGAAGCCGACGACTTGCCATTTCTCAGATTTGATAAACGGCCGCACAGAATGTAATATTTTAAATCAATAAACGTTGCTTAGCGCATATGAACAAAGTTTTCAGCGCACAGGATAACACATTGCGAGTCTAATCAAATATTTCATCTTTGGAGCACTCATCCGCAATCTTGCGGGCACCCTTGAGGACACTCTTATAATACATTTCGGGCGTGCGATACACCTTGCCGCTTGTGTGCGTCGTCGAAGCTTCTCGACATCAGCCTGCCCGATGCACTTTTGCACGGGCAAGGCCCGACAGGCACCTTCAATGCAGCGAGCGCTTGACGACTTCCACCCAGGACATGCATCCACCAGCCGCCGACCGGGCGAAGTAGCTCCTGGCATGGCCTCCTTGGGCCACAGCCGAACTATGAGGCCCTTCATGGCCTGTTCGGCTACCTTGTGGAGCTCGACCAGCTGCTTCAGCTGGTCGCTAAGGGGCACCGGATGTCCGGCCTCAGCATATTGAGACCAGAAGACCTTCTCCGTCGAGCTCCCCTCCTCAGCCTGGTAGAATGCGGCAGCATCGGACACGCTACAAGGCAGATCTGCAAACGCTCCTGGAGAGCTCCGTATTCGGGTAAGTAACAGGTAATTCACTTTCACATGCTTGCTTTGCATGAAAAAAGCCTTACCCGCTGCTATTTTCTTCAAATCTTCGACCTCCTGGAGGGCCTTGTGGGCTTCGGCCTTAGCGGCTTTTGCGCCCTCAAGAGCCGATGCAAGCTCGGACTCTCGAGTCCTCGAGTCGCGCTCCAAACCCTCATGTTTTTCCATGAGAGCCTGGAGCTCTTGCTGCACCTCCGCCACCCTCGCCTCCTGCTTCTCCCGCTCGGCTCACTCCGCGGCCGCATTGCGCTCAGCCGCAGACACCGCCTCCTTCAGGGTCGCCACCTCGTTCATGGCCCCTGGAGTACCCACGTTATCCTTGTTATTTTTCTTGCAACCAAAATCCTTTTCTGTAAGGTACAAATTAAATATGGTGTTACTCACCTTCCCTGTCCTCGAGCTGCTTCTTGGCACGGCCGAGCTCACTCTCGGACCGCTCGAGGTTCTGCTTCAAAGCATCGACCTCCGCAGTCAGTGCGGCGGAGGTCAGCAGCGCAGCCTGCAATCCCATATTGACATAATTTTTAGACCTCCTGCGTATATCTTTTTAGATCCTCGGTCCGCTTTTCTTTCCGAACACCGAACCGAGCATCGTGGGCTACTGTCTATGCGGTATTACATTACATATTTTAAATTTCTTACCTCAAAGCCCGTTAGAAGGCTGCTGTAGGCTTCGGCCAGCCCGCTCTTGGTGAGCTGAACCTTCTGAATCACCGCACTCATGATAGTGCGGTGTTCTTCTTCGATGGAAGCGCCGTTGAGCGCCTCCAACAAGTTGTCTGGCGCCTCCGGTTGGATGGAGGCCGCCGGTGTCACGGTCTTGCCCTTCTTACGAAGGGGTCGCCTGCCGGACTCCGGAACCACTGCTGGTTCTGGCGCGGAGTACGGTGCAAAGTCCGGGAGGTTGCCTTGCGGCACCTCCGGAGCCTCCTCCTCCGGATGGGTCCCCTCCTGGGATCCCACCTCGGCGTCATCAGCGTCACGGGGAGTTGAGGTAGTCAGAAGGGAATCCACATCCGACGGAGCCAAGGACCCGCTCGATGAAGCGGGAAAATCGTCCTCGGCCGGACTACAGGTTGTATGCGGCATTAGAAAGACACCGTGTGACAAAAAGAAAAATCATAGATCATTCAGGAATCCGGATACTTACGATCTTGCCGGGGGATTGGCCCTTGATGGCCACTCCCCGTCGCCGTCGCCGGCGTTGGCGGAGCAGTCCGGAGGAAGGGTCCTTCCCTTCTTGGACCCTTCGGCCTCCCCCGTTGGGGAAGCCTTCCTTTTCTTCTCTCCCCTCTCTTGGGGAGAGGCCTCTTTCTCCTCATCGTCTTCGGGGGAGGAGTCCGCCTCGGAGCCATCGGACGACAAGTCTGATACCACCTGGCGCCGGGAACTTCTTTGGGTTCCCGTGGCCTTCTTCTTGGCCTTCTTCTCCGGCACCACATAAAGTGCCAGGACTAGCAGCCCCATCAAACGGGTATCCGCTGGGTCTTCGGGGAGGGGAGCCTGACGGTTAACCTGTCTGGACGTCCTCTGCCAGTCCTGTTAAAGGCATGGGGAATTTTAAATCCCACATAGAGTCAAACTATGAAAGAAATGAATGTCCCATAAAGGATAACATAGCTTACCGCGCCGGCCGGGCGTTGCGTGCTGAATCCGCGATCCTCAGTTGCGGACGCGGGGGCTTCTCCCCCCTTGAACAGCACCGTCCAGGCCACTTTGTACGTTGTGTCGAAGAGCCCGCTAAGGGTCCGGTGCTGCACCGGATCAAACTCCCACAGATTGAAGGCCCGTTGTTGGCAGGGAAGAATCCGGCGGACGAGCATGACCTGGATCACGTTGACAAGCTTAAGCTTCTTGTTCACTGTGGTCGGAGACAGATCGAGTCCGGTCAGCTCCTCCAACTGCCCCATAGTAAGCCCTTCTCTTTCCGTGAGGTGAGCTGCATGGGGGTACCAGATCTGAACTCGGGGCCGCTGCCCACTTAGGGTCACGCTGCTCGGTGATGTAGAACCACCCCGACACACCCCTTGACGGATTCCACAAAGGCGCTCGAGCCAAGTGACGTTGGGCATTTTGCCCACCATGGCGCCTCAAGACTCGCTTGAACGCCTCTTCACCACCTTCGCTTGACATTGAAGGTCTTTAGCCACAAGTCAAGTGGGGCTGGATGCAGAGGAAGGCCTCGCACACCTGACGATAAACGCCGAGATGTTGAGGATGAAGTTTGGCGCCAGATCATGGAAGTCCAGCCGTAGTAGTACATGAGCCCCGGACGAAGGGATGGAGGGAAGCCCAGTCCGCGGAGGAAGTGGGGAATAAATGCAACCCTCTCATGGGGCTGGGGATGAGCTGCGCCTCGTCGGGCAGCCGGCAGCGCGATGTCGCTGGACAGGTATCCGCGACGCCAGAAGTTTTTCGATGTGCCCTCCAGAACGGAGGAGGCCATCCACTTGCCTCCCCTCCCGACATTGCTGGAGAAGGTTGAGGCGAGATTTGCGGACTTGGGCGCAGGAGCTCGAGTGCGCGGAGATGGATAGGCAAAGGAGGAAGAAGGCGTAGGTAAAAAAGGTGGATCCTTATCCCCTTATATATGGGCGGACGAAGACTATGCGTCCCTATTGGCCTGGTAAAACTCGCTTATCTCCCGAGCGCCACAATCAATGGCGCAGTTGGGTTACCCACGTCCGTATTGATGGGAATCCCGGAATAAGGGGAACACGATCCGCTCGACAAGACGTGCTAAGGAAACCGCCGCTAAACGCTACCGAGGTGGTATAATAAAAATGATTCAAGTAAAGGCTTGGTAGTGGTGTGACATCACGCCACAAAATACGTCAGCAGATTGAACTTGTGTACATATTATTCTCTCTACGGTGGTATGTGGAATTTATTTTACAGAGCCGAACACTATCCTGATGTTCTCAATCTTCTATGAATTATTCGGAGGAAGAACCCGCCTTGCAATGCCGAAGACAATATGCGCGTAGGACTCATCATCATTGAAGTCTGGTTCAGGGGCTACTGAGGGAGTCCTGGACTAGGGGGTGTTCGGATAGCCAGACTATCATCATCGGCCAGACTCCAAGACTATGAAGATACAAGATTGAAGACTTCGTCCCGTGTCCGGATGGGACTTTCCTTGGCGTGGGAGGCAAGCTTGGCAATACGGATATGTAGGTCTCCTACCATTGTAACCGACTCTGTGTAACCCTAGCCCTCTCTGGTGTCTATATAAACCGAGAGGTTTTTGTCCGAGGACTAACAACCATTACAACAATCATACCATAGGCTAGCTTCTAGGGTTTAGCCTCCTTGATCTCGTGGTAGATCCACTCTTGTACTACCCATATCATCAATATTAATCAAGCAGGAGTAGGGTTTTACCTCCATCGAGAGGGCCCGAACCTGGGTAAAAACGTCGTGTCCCTTGTCTCCTATTACCATCCGCCTAGACGCACAGTTCGGGACCCCATACCCGAGATCCGCTAGTTTTGACACCGACAACGGCCTCATCGGCCAGGTCCAGGGTCGGGATCGACGCGTCGGAGGCCTCGCCGGCCAGGACGACGAACCGGTCGAGCTGGCGCCGCTCCTCGGCAATGACCAGCGACTTGGCCAGCTTGGCGCCATGTCGGGCGCACTCCAGAGAATTGCGGTAGTCACCGGTGACAGTAATGAGGCCCTTGGGACCCGGCATCTTCATCTTCAGGTACGCGTAGTGGGGAACCGCCATGAACTTGGCGAGTGCGGGCCGGCCCAGCAGAGCGTGGTACACGCTGGACAGGTCCACCACCTTGAACTAGATTGGTTCGCGTCGGAAGTGGCTGCTGTCGCCAAACAGGATGTCAAGCCGGACCCGGCCAATGGGCGAACAGGAGAGGCCGGGTACGATGCCATGGAAGACGGCCCGGGCAGGTCTTCGGCCTTGAGGCCGAGCTTGGTCATCGTGTCGCGGTAGAGGATGTTGATGCTGTTGCCGCCGTTGATGAGGACTCGGGAGAACTTGCAGGTGCGCCGCGTGACGATTGTAGGGTTGAGGACGAGGGCGTATCCACCCGTACTCGGCATGACTGTCGGGTGATCCTCCCGGGTCCAGGTGATCGGGCGCTCCGACCAATGCATGAAATCCGTCTTGGCCGGGACGACGGTGTTCACCTCCTACCGGAGGAGGCGCTCGCTGTGCTTGTCGTCGCCGAGGCTGGTGAAGACGAGGTAGGCCGCGTTCTGGTCCGGGTAGGCGTCGTTCCGCATCGCGCCGCCGGCGAGGGGCAGCGGTGGAGGCGGAGGCGGTTGTCCCACGCCCGGAGCCGGAGCCGGAGGAGGCGGGACGTCACCCCTCATGATGCGCTTTGTGATGGTGCACTGTCGAAGCGTGTGCGCGGAGGGTCTTGCGCCGCTGTGGTGCTTGCATGGGGCGTCGAGCATCTCTTCAAAGCTCATGGTGTGTTGCCACGCCATCTTGCTGGTCTGCTGGCGCTTCGCTGCCGGGTCCGCCGCGGGCTCGACGGCCGCGACGAGCCGGTTGTCGTGACGTTGCGCGCTGCTGCTCGCCTTGCGCTGTTGTTACGGTGGTGTTGCTGCGCCGCTGCCTTCGCTGCCCGCTTATGGAGGGACCGGCCGCCTTGCCGGCCTCGCCCAGCGCCACTTGGATCTTCATGGCGGAGTCGGCGCTGGCGCATTTGTCCGCTGTCACCATGAGCGCGCCATGGTGGCGGCTCGAGCGTAGAAGCTTGTTTTGAGGAGGGTGCCGCCTCGCACCACGACGGGGTATTGATCGCTCGACTTCATGGACGCCCTCACAGCTGTTCCGGAGCTCGGTCCAGCGTGCGAGGTACTCGCGGCCGGTCTCCGTCGGGCCCTGCACGCACATGGCGAGCTGATTGGGGCGACCGGGTCGCTTGTACGTCCCCGTGAAGTTGCGGACAAACGCTTGCTCAAAGTTGACCCATGCATTGATGCTGCCCATCGGCAGGCTGTTCAACCATGTGCGAGCCGATCCTTGGAGCATGAGCGGTGCGTAGCGCACGGCGAGACGACGATTGGCACTGGTGATGCCAATGGTCGTGGTGTAGTCGATGAGCCAGTCTTCTGGCTTCACGGTCCCATTGTACTTGGGGTGTCGCGGGGGAGCATGAATCCCTTGGGAAAGGGCTCCTCCCGGATGCGTGGGCCAAAACACGCTGGCCCGATAGCGCCGCTCTCCTCCACCTCCATGGAGCGAGCGAGCTGATCGAGGCGGTGGCACCCATCGGCGTCATCAATGGCGCGCGGGCCGAGTCGACTGGCATCCAGGCCCCGAGGGGCCGGGTCGGCTGGAGCCAGACGCCGGCCAGGCTGGCTGGGTCCGCGCTGGGTCTCTGGGGCGGGCTCGTTCCCCAGAGCGTCAGCGGCGGTGCCGATCGGGTTGCACCAGGTTCGGCCCTGGCCGGAGTGCGCCTCACCGGGAGGCGAAGAGGGCGTGTGCAGGAGTTCGCCGGGTCCGCCAAGGCGGGCGGAGCCGGACCCTGCCAGCTTGGCGAGCTGGTTGAGGCGATCCTGCTGGGTGTTGGCAGCGTGGAGGAGCTCGCGCATCCGCCCGCGCGCCTCGAGATCTCGCCACGAAGTTGGTCGAGGCCGCGGCTGCCTCCGTAGCGCGCATGTTCTTGACTGGGGTCTCGTAGACGGTCCGGCCGGCGCCGAAGGCCCGGCCAATCACTCCTCCTTGGGCGCGAGTATCAACGGCCCGGCTCGGCTCAGCCGCGGCAGGCGTGAATCCATGGGCGGCGGCGTGCTCCATCTGAGCAGCTTCTAGGCGGCGTCTGGTGGCGGCCAGCGTCTCGGACAGGTCCAGCATTTGCTGGCGCCTATCCTGGAGCTGCGTTTGGGCTTCAGCAACGTTGCTGGCATCAACGTTGGTGTCGATGGGGATGCGGAGGCTCTGCATTGCGGCGCGCTGGGTCGGTCGGCTCGGCCCGAGCCAGAAGCGGCAGCAAGCGGCAGTTTCTTCTCGCTTTGCCGACGATTTAAAAGGCGCCATCGCCGGTGATGAAGACCTCTACGTGGGCGTCCATCGCCCCGGCAGTGAATCCGCCGCTGAGAGAAAGCGGGGAGTCGGAGTAGCTAAGCACCCTGCTGGGGTACTCGTCGGCCGCGAGCGCGTCGGAGATGCGCAGCGCGGTGAAGGAAGCAGCGAGCGCGCCGATGACGTCGTCCGCCAGAGCGATGGACTCGTCGGAGTAGGAGAAGGGCCCCATCTGAAGCATGCTTCCGGCCAGTTCCTCGAACCGCCTGACGGTGGGCGCCAACTGTCGTGGTGGGCGCATGACAGATGCCAAGGGATGGCTAAAGAGAGGAGGAGGCTCGAGGGCGCTGGTGGGCTTCGGAGGCGAGGTTGATATGCGCTGGCGCGGGACGCCGGACATACCCAGGTTCGGGGCTCTCCGGAGAGATAACACCCCTAGTCCTGCCGAGTTTAGTTGGATGGTTGATAGTACAATGTTGCTCCTGGAGCTGTTTGGAGGAGGAAGGAGGCTTGCCAAGGCTCTGGCTGCTCCCTCTCCTTGGTGTCGCTATGTGGTGACTAGTCCTATCTTGCTTGCTCTATCTCGTGTGGCTTTGTGTGCCATGTGTGTCGTATGTCTCTGTTGAATATCTTGTGTCCTCCTCGTTGGCGTGGACTCCTGGGGGGTTTTATAGACCAACCCACCCAGGGTTACAATGGTAATATGCCGAGTCGGTGCGTCCGTATATTCGGTGTCCGGGGTGCCAGGCTGGGTACCGCTTGGGGGCTTGTGGTTTGTCGGGTCCCCCTAGGTGCAGGCCCTGCGTCCCTAGGGGGACTGTGCGCCGTCTTGTCGATCGTCATGGCATGGCCGGGTCGAGTCGCGCATGCATGTTGTTCTCCGTCAGCCTCCGCTTCTTTGCCGTCGTAAGGGCGGGAACATCTTGCTGCGTGCCAGCCCCGGTCGTGGTAGGTAAGGGCCACTGTTGCCACGCTCTGGCTGACCACGGGCATGGGCGGGGGTGCTGTAGTCTTGGTCATCAGTGACTGAGGTCTCGTCCCATCGTACGGCCTGGATGGGACGGGAGCTGACCCATGGGTGGGTTGCCATGGACGCCACGGGTGGGTTGACTTACTGGGGAAGCCAAGGCTGCCGGGTTGAGTTGCCTTGCGCCAGCCACTGCGGCCGGGTTGACGTACCTTGCCGAGTCGAGGGTCTTGGCCGGGTTGCGCGCCTTGCCGGGTCGAGCGACCTGTCCTGGCGCACGCTAGTTTGCGAGGCGATGTGGGCCCCGCAGTTTTTGAAACAGATCCGGGTTCCGTTGCGTGCCCGGGGTTCATCCCCCCGATAGTTTCCTCTGCGAAGGGCCTATCTTTTACTTTTATGTATTTACTTTTATGCAAAGACTCAAAGTTTTCCTTCTATTCCTTTTTATTTTCTCTTTTGGCAAGCATGATGTGGTGAGGAAAGATGTAGGCACATATGTCCAGTTGAATATAGATAGCATGAGTTATTATTGTTGACATCACCCGTGAGGTGAGTATTTTGGGAGGTGAAACTATAAACCCCTATCTTTCTAGGTGTCCGGTTGAAACGTTTTGCTCATGGGTACGAGGTGAGTGTTAGTAATCATAGAAGACTATATGATGGTTGAGTATGTGGACTTGTTAAAAGGCTCCGACACGTGACTCTTCCTGAAAAGATGATGAATTGTAGTTGCAAATTTGACTGAGAACATAGTTTGTTGGTTTTTAAGAGTTTTTGCTTTATACTTCGATTATGTGATGAACTGTTACTTATTCATGGGAAGTATATGATACAAGTTCAATGATAAAAGTCCTATGTTCAATTTTGTTGTTGTTATAATAATCAACATGATGCTTCTATGTCCGTATTTTTGTTTTTATCGACACCTCTCTCTCAAAGCATGTGGACATGTTTTTCGATTTCGGTTTTCGCTTGAGAACAAGCGAGGTCTAAGCTTGGGGGAGTTGATACGTCCAATTTGCATCATGTTTTCTTACTATTACTTATAATGTTTTTATCCATAATAATGCTTTTTTGGAGTAATTGTAATACATTTTCTCTCATAATTTGCAAGGTCCACACGAAGAGGTAGAATTCTAGCAACTGGAAATCTGGACCTGAAAAAGTTACGTCAGGCTACCTATTCTGCACAACTCCAAACAAGCTGAACCTCCACGGAGGATTTTTTTTATGGAATATTTAAGAAATATTGGAGCAAATAACTACCAGAGGGGGCCCACCAGGTGGGCACAACCCACCTGGGCACGCCAAGGAGCCCAAGCGCGCCCTGGTGGGTTGTGCCCTCCTCGGCCCACCTCCGGTGCCCATCTTCGGGTATATAAGTAGTTTTGACCTAGAAAAAATAAGGAGGAGACATTCGGGACGAAGCGCCGCTGCCTCGAGGCGGAACTTGGGCAGGAGCACTTTTGCCCTCCGGTGGAGCGATTCTTCCGGGGGAACTTTCCTCCCGGTGGGAGAAATCATCGTCATCATCATCACCAACCACTCACCCATCTTGGGAAGGGCTATCTTCATCAACATCTTCACAACACTAACTCCTCTCAAACCCTAGTTCATCTCTTCCGTTCAATCTTTGTATCAAAACTATAGATTGGTGACCGTGGGTGACTAGTAGTGTTGATTACATCTTGTTGTTGATTACTATATGGTTTATTTGGTGGAAGATTATATGTTCAGGTCCATTATGCTATTTAATACCCCTCTGATCTTGAGCATTTTTATCATTTATGAGTAGTTACTTTCATTCTTGAGGTCACGGGAGAAATCATGTTGCAAGTAATCATGTGAACTTGATATGTGTTCCATATTTTGATGGTATGTATGTCGCCATTTTCTTAGAGGTGTCATGTGAATGTCGACTACATGACACTTCAACATATTTGGGCCTAAGGGAATGCATTGTGGAGTAGTTATTAGATGGTGGGTATGAGAGTGATGTAAGCTTAAACCTCGTTTATGCGCTATTCCGTAAGGGACCGATTGGATCCAAAAGTTTAATGCTATGGTTAGAATTTATTCTTAATACTTTTCTCGTAGTTGCGGATGCTTGCGAGAGGGTTAATCATAAGTAGGAGGTTTGTTCAAGTAAGAATAGCACCTATGCACCGGTCCACCCACATATCAAATTATCAAAGTACCAAACACGAATTAAGCCAACATGATGAAAGTGACTAGATGAAATTCCCGTGTACCCTCAAGAACACTTTGCTTATTATAAGAAACCGTTTTGGCCTATCCTTTGTCACAAAAGGACTGGGCTACCTTGCTGCACTTTTGTTACTACTATTGTTACTTGCTCGTTATAAATTATCTGGCTATCAAACTACTTCGCTACTTACAATTTTAGCACTTGCAGTCATTACCTAGCTGAAAACCACTTGTCATTTCCTTCTGCTCCTCGTTGGGTTCAACACTCTTACTTATCGGAAAGAGCTACAATTGACCCCATACACTTGTGGGTCATCATGGGGCAAGGCCTGGAGGGCCTCTGCCACCGATCTTTGCTGGAGTTGGCCGTGGATCCCCCACGGCCATCCACTCGCTCTGGCCACATTCTTCCCCTCCCACTGCCGGAGTCGAGTTCGTGGTGGTCTTTTGAGTGCGTTGGTGCAGTTGGTTAACCAGATTAGCGCCGGAACCACCAACTCCGACGACTTCCGCCGCCCGCTGTCTTTGGAGACAAAGTCCACGTCATCGTTCGTCCACCTCTGCTTATGCTCCGGGTACGTACGTGATCCCCACGAAAAGTTGAACCCATCCCGACCCTCGCTGGCGACCGCCGTGGCTTCCTTGCCGAAGAACGACCGACGATAGAGCTGTTGTGCTCTGTTTCCCTCTCTCTCTTTAACCCTGACAGCAACCCCACCTGTCAGCCTCTCTGAGTTGCCTGAATTGTTTTTCTAGTGGAAGCGTATTTGCAAAATATGCCTTCGACGTGGTTCTCTCTGGCATTTCTGTTTAATTCAATTTAAATACAAATTTTGCCAGAACTTTGACCAGCTATAAATCATGTCCTATAAGTCTAAATGAGTTCTAAATTTTTGCATTAGTTTTGTCTTCAGCTAAAGTTTCTCTTTGCAAAGTTTGAGAATTTGCCTTGCTATGCAGAATTTCTGGTGCAATAAAAGGCTTTATGTGACATTTTCATTTTACATTTAAATTATTTTCAGAAGGTCCTAGTTGTGTTGGAGAAGACCATGAGTATTGTGACACTCCTCTAAACGAAGGCAAGCCACAACATTCATATGCAAGGATGGCATTGCAATGGCAATTGTTTTATTTGAATTAAATTCATTATATGCTTCATTATGAAAATGATTTACTATATAAAACTTGTTGCATTAGAGCTATTACACACTATATTGCTATTATGCAGTAGAGGATATGTCATTTTGTTATTATGTGTAGTAGAGATCATGTCATATGTTGTTATTGAAGTATGATGCATTCGTTACTTATATTCGTATTATCATGACCCCGTGCACCTCATTGCATACTATGGCTCGAATCATATTCATTCAAGTTAAACCTGATGTTAATTCAACTTGAAACACTATTGATTGAGTCATTGTGCCACCAAATCAAACTCACCAGTGCAACCACACATGCCTAGATGGGGAGGCTCTAATTCGATCTATTCTCATGCCTCTCGCCAGTGCCTCCAACTAGGGAAGGTTATGCATAACCTTGTGTGCCCGAGTTGTACGGTACTGATGTCCCTGTTTGGGATGAGTTTGTTTTATTTTTTTCCATGAAGGTGGAGGGTGTCAGCAGTTGGCATCAGGCCACCCATGACCTAGCCCAAAGGGGAGTTTGTCGGAGTGGCCGGGAGAATGTCCTGCAGTAGATTGGTTTTGCCAGAATGTCGTTGGTCCACCCGAATGGGAGCACGAGGCCATGAGTTCCGTGGTGTGGGTACATAGTACTAACCTATGCAGAGTGTATAATCTATCGATAGCCGCGTCCTCGGGTATGGATACAGTTTGTAGTAGGTCACACTGTAGGTCAACAGAAATAAATAACCTACATACTTAATGACACCGAGATGGCACTTGCAGAAGTTGCTGATCTTGTGAGGATCACTATGGTTGGTTTTGATGTGATTGAGTGATGATCACGATGGTAAGATGGTGATGGTGGTTACGACGTAACATGAGATGGTAAGTTGGTCCAAGGGACCATGATCATGATCCACGTACACTTCATGGAAGATAGTATCATGTCCATGCTCATGCATTAACTTGTTAATTGCCTTGTTATAGTCTGTTGTATTTGCTTTGTTTCCTGTGAGCTTGCGAATACATTCAAAGTACTCACCTGGCATGTCATGCGAGATGCAGGAGAGGCTGTACAAGAAGTTGATGTCGATTGGTTCTTCGCATTCTAGGCCATGTCCTAGTGGTGTCCTTGTGGAGTAGGATTTATGCGGAGCATCTTTCCATCATCCCCATGGACCCTACACTTACGCATCAAGCCCCACGTGGACCTATGACAAGAGCTCGAGCACGCGCAATGGAAACCGAGGTGAAATCCTTCCTACTTGACATGCATATGGACACGAATGGAACTTATTGCTACCTCACCGTAATGCACTATGTATCATCAGGTACGAAGAGGAACACTCCCAAGCAGCTAAGGAGCATGACCAAGGAGTAGGAGAAGCACCCGAAGAACTTGAGGAAGAAGAGGGAGTCCTAAAGGAGCATGACATGAAGTCCCACGCAACCCCCGTGCACACGGGCCCCTGAGACCCCGTGCGCACGGGCTACACAGGGAGCTACGGCAATAGCACCCCATGCGCACGGGCGTGTACCGTGCGCATGGGACCCCTGTGCGCACGCTCCCAACTTACCCCGTGCGCACGGGCCCTACAGGATGGCCGACTAAGTTCGGGTTTTGGGCCTCCACTTCATCCACCTTGCCCCAAGCCTATATATTCCATACCTAGGGTTATGTTTAGACTTAGCAAAGACATATGTGAGCTATTTGAGAGCTTTGCTCCTTCTACCCCTCCATTGGAGATCAAGGCCTCTAAGGAGAGGATCCACTTGTGGATTTCAAGACCTCCTCTTAGAGAAGACTACCATCATCCAGACCTCATCTCTTATGAGTGGGAAGAACTCTACCTAGTGCTTGTTTCCTTTGATTGTGCTTGTAATCTTGTGGATCTATGTGTTTGCTATTCTAGTGGATGTGTGATTGGGTATTGTTGGAGTGAATTACTCTATGTGTTCTTGGTGTTCATCCCTTTCCCCCCTCCAAGTTTGAAAAGGTCCATCTTAGGGTTTCACCCTACAACATCTTGGTATCATGAGCAAGGTTGATTCACATCTTGGAGTCCCTACCCCCCATTTGCTAGCTTGATTTTGTTGTTTTTCGTCCTAATCTGAAAATCCCCACCAAAAATAGCCCCAAATTTTTTCTTGGAATTTGTTAGATCTTGTGATATTTTGTTGATTGGATCCACGAATTTGGTATTTGACAAGTGGATCTACCCATTACCACCGTTCCCCACCCTCCCCACCATCGATTTTGGCTGAAACTTTGCAAAAAATACATGGATCCGAGGTGTTTTTCAATTGACAGAACACCCCATGCGCACGAGCCATCAGCACCCCGTGCACACGGGCCTCACTTACCCCGTGCGCACAGACCATACAGAACAGTTCGGACATTTCCTATTTTCCATCTTTTTGCCATTCCATTTGACCTTCCGCATTATTTCTCATGGGTGTTTGAGCTGTGGAGTTGCGGTTCTCACGTGTCCTAAGGTGTTTCGGCTACTTAGTGCGATTTGTCTTCATCATCATCACCACTCATCATAGGCTTGGACTCCACTTCGACATCGACCACTCGATGTTCATACCAACTGTAAGAAAGGATGGTAACATTGACGACACCATTGTATTACCCTTGCAATTACCTTGATAGACTCAAGCCTCTTTTGCGTAGCTTACCCATCGAGACTAGCAAGTTGAGAATTGTCGGGCCACGCTTGTAGTGCACCTTTAGTGTTATGTCTCTCCCGTGCATATACTACTTGTTATCTCGCATTGTGGCTTGCATATCAAGCATTGTGGCATAGTAAAAAAAGCTTTTAAGCAAAAGGAAAAGAAGTGAAGCAAGAGCTTGTAAGCAATAACATCGAGCCTCATAGCATAGTTCATCATCTTGGTTCATACATACATAAGCTTACTTAGGATAGTAGACAACATATTTCTCTATGAGGTTGGTGCACTAGCGTATCTAGCCCATTAGAGCAATCAAGCTAGTGTCTCTCTAGTATCCGTACACAAGAGCATTTCCGTGGTTCCACCTCTTATAGCTCATTCCTTGGTTGTGTGGATCGCATCTATATTCTGTGTGTGTGTTCCTAGTGGCATCCTTGGGTTTGATATATTTGTCTTACTTGCAAGTTGTGCATCTTTTCAACTTTTTCAACATCTTTACTAGCATTTGCTTGAATTATTTGTGCCACTTCCTAACCAAGATCCTCAATAAGCCTTTTACTTGTAGGTGTGAGAACAAAACCTGGTACCAGTTCTACTATTATAGCATCATGTGGGATCGTACTTGTTACATCCACAATCTTAGGAAAAGGTAACTTTCGTATGGCTCTCTCATTTTCCTACTCACCACCACTTCCACATGATGGATAGGCCTACTTCTTCGGCAAACCCGCTCTTCAAGGATCAAGATGACGAACGTGATTATGTCACAAAGAATCACTTCTTCATCGCACAATGAGCTCCACATCAAGAGAGTGAAGCTTTGGGTGACCGCATCGAGCAACTCGCCACCGACCTCCGCCAATCTGAAGCAGGACAAGGGGACTATTTGGATGCCAAGATGTCCAAACAAATGGACGAATTTGCAACATGATTGTGAGCTGTGCGTCTTCCTCAACCTCCTCACCAAGACGGCGCCACTCAAGTCGTCACTCGTCGTCATATTCCTCTTTCGATGCAAGTCCTCCTCAACTCGATGACACTCAAGACCGCCAAGCGCAAGAAAATCTGTTCCATGGCAATGGCCTACAAGACTGAGTTCAGGCTCGAGAGAAGGCGCGATGCCAAGAACCAAAAGCCATGGATCAAGAGCAACTACAACCACATCGTCCACGTCAAGCATCTCATGATGGCGATGCAATCTGGCAAGAGCAACAAAGTCGTGAAGCTCAAGCTCAAGCGGCTCAAGATGCACTCCGAGAGTCCACTCGAGCCATTGCCCAACGCAACCGTCAAGTACATATACAAGAGGAAGCATTTCGACAAGCGCGACAAGAAGAAGCCGCCCAACGTGAAGAACAACAAGAAAGGCGAAACCAGGCACATATGCCTCGACCTCCCCTACGCTAAGAGCGCAACCATGACAAAGATCCTCCTCCACGTCTTGAGCAACACCAAGTGGATCAAGTTCTTGAAGACCCTCTTCCACGCCAAGAGTGCCATCAACAGCGTCACTATGATGAAGAACTCCGCTACGGCAAGCTCAAGTTCACCATGCCCAAGTTCTCTGGAAGCAACGATCCCGAGGAGTATCTCCCATGGGCCTTGAAAGTCGACAGGATATTCCGTCTTCACAACTATGATGAGGACAATAAGATCGCCATGGAATCCCTCGAGTTTCAAGACTACATCCTCATTTGGTGGGAGCAAGTGATCGAGCAATGCCATGAGAAGGATGAGCCACCCATCACGACTTGGACACAAATGAAGGACGTCATGCGAGCTTGCTTCGTGCCTACATACTACACCCGAGATCTCTTCAAGAAGTTACAACTCCTCAAGCAAGGTATGGAGACGGTGGAAGAATACTATCAATAAATGGAGGTCGCCATGATACGCACTAATGTCAAATAAGATGATGAGCAAACAATGGCACGCTTCTTGAACGGCCTCAACCACCCAATAAGATCGCCGATTTCCAACCCTACTCCAACCTTCTCGAGCTAGCTCATCAAGCAACCAAGGTGGAGCAACAAGTGCAAGAAGACTTCAAATACGCCAAGTACTCATCCAAGACCTATGGCTCATACACTCAAGATACCTCTACTATGACTTTGGCACCTCCTACCTCAATTAGAGCATCACCAGTTACCGGTGAAAAGTCAAGTTCCAAGCAAGCAATGCCTTCCTCAACTCGTCCTCTGGCTAGCAACTACAAGAACAAGACTCCTTCTTCATCGGCACCACTGAATGATCCCGTCAATACAATTTCTCTCAAGTGCTTCACATGTGGTGGTCGTGGACACAAGTCCTTCCAATGCACCAACCAGCGCACCATGATTGCCAATGATGATGGCACGTATGACTCCATGAGTGAAGATGAGATGGAAGCTCTCGAGCACGTCGCCATGCGTTGTCAAGTGAACAAAGAAGAAGATGCTCAAGTCTATTGTGACAATGATTTAAGTCCCACTCTCGTGCTTTCCAAGGTATTGACACTTCAACACCAACAAGACGAAGACCAAAGGTGTCGCATCTTCCACACCAAGGTCGGCATCAACGGACGCTCCGTGAAAGTCATCATCGACGGAGGAAGTTGCCACAACTTGGCAAGTGACGAGCTATGTTCCAAGCTACAATTATTCAAGAAGAAGCATCCTCGCCCCTACAAGGTCCAATGGCTTAGCGACACCGGCACCATACAAGTGGAGCACATTGTGCAAGTTTCGTTCAAGATCGGTGCCTATGAGGACACCTTGGAGTGTGATGTGGTTCCTATGTCTGTGTGACATCCTCTCTTGGGAAGACCTAGGCAATTCGACCACGGCATCATCCACAACGGAAAATCAAACCACTATAGCCTCAAGATAAAGGGAACGAAGTACATGCTACGACCTATGTCACCAAGCGAAGTGATCGCCGACAAGCAAGCATCCACCCATCATGGAGAGACTAGTGAGAGAGTGAACCACCACAAAGAGAGTGAGCGCCACAAGCCCAAATTGAGTGACTCTATGCCAAGAGAGAAGAAATTGGTCCTCCTAGCCACAAAAAGTGAGATGAGAGAAGTGTGTGAGAACCCATCAAGTGTCATACACTATGTCCAAGTGTGCAAAGATGAGGTGGCAAAGACTAACACTTCTAACCCACTTCCTCTAGTGTTGTCTAATTTGTTGCAGGAATTTGCGGATGTCTTCCCTGATGAGCTCCCTCCCGGTCTTCCTCCTCTATGTGGCATCGAACACCGGATCGACCTCATCCTCGGCGCACCTCTTCCTAACAAGGCACCATACCACGTCAACCCCAAAGAAGCCAAAGAAATACAAAGGCAAGTCCAACATCTCATAGACCATGGACATGTGCATGAAAGTTTGAGTCTTTGTGCCGTGCCGATTATTCTTGTGCCAAAAAGAGACGATAGTTTTCGCATGTGTTCCGATTGTAGACCCATCAATGCTATCACCGTTCGATATAGGCATCCCATTCCACGCCTTGATGATATGCTAGATGAGCTTAGTGGTGCCACCATTTTCTCAAAAATTGATCTTAAAAGTGGTTATTATCAAATTCGCATAGAAGAAGGTGATGAATGGAAAACCGCTTTCAAAACAAAATTTGGTTTGTATGAGTGGCTAGTTATGCCTATGGGTTTATCGAAAACAGCCGCTACTTTCATGCGTGTTATGCATTATGTGCTTCGTCCTTACATTGGTGTGTTTGTTGTGATCTACTTTGATGATATTCTTGTGTTTAGCAAATCCCTCCAAAGAGCATGTGAATCATCTTAGGGCCGTTTTGCAAACTCTTAGAAAAGAGCGTCTTTATGCAAATATGGAAAAAAATGCACTTTTGGTGTTGACAAGATTGTTTTCTTGCGCTTTGTTGTGTCTTCCAAGAGTGTTCATGTTGACGACTCTAAAATTAGCAATTAAAACTTGGCCACAACCCACTAATTTGCAACAAGTGTGTAGTTTCCTTGGTCTAGTGGGTTTCTATTGTTGCTTTGTGAAAGACTTGAGCACTATTGCCACACTGTTGCATGTTTTGAGTAAGAAGAATCCACCCTTTGTTTTGGGTCCATCTCAATCGACCGCATTTGATGAGCTCAAATCTTTGCTTACACATGTCCTAATTCTTGCATTACCTAATTTCAACAAAACTTTGGAGGTTCATTGTGATGCTAGTGGTAATGGAATTGGTGGAGTTTTGATGCAAGAAAAGCGACCCATTGAATACTTTAGTGGAAAAATTTCCGGTGCCCAACTTAACTATCCCATATATGACAAAGAATTGTATGCTTTAGTGCGAGTATTGTATGTTTGGGAGCATTATCTTTGCCCAAATGAATTTTTCATACATACCGATCATGAGACACTAAAGTACCTTAAAGGTCAAACCAAGTTGAATAAACGGCATGCTATATGGAGTGAATTAATTGAATCTTTTCCTTATGCGATCAAGTACATTAAGGGTAAAGAAAATGTTGTGACGGATGCTCTTTCCTGCAAGTGCATGTTAGTTACTCAACTTGAGTTGAATGTTATTGGCTTTGAGCATGTTAAAGATCTTTATGTGCATGATCCTACGTTTGCGATTCCTTATGCCAAATGTCTTGCTAACACTTGTTGGGAGAACTATTATCTCAAGAATGGCTACCTTATGCGCGCTAACTACTTTGTATACCCGAGTCTTCTCTTCGTTTGTTACTTTTGCCAGAGGGTCACGGTGGAGGACTTATGTGACATTTCGTGCGCGGCAAGACCTTTGCCACACTCTCCTTCAAGTATTTTTGGCCAAAGATGTTCCACCACGTGGCGCGCTTCACCAACCAGTGCTCGACATGCCGCAAAGCTAAGTCACAATCTCAATCTCATGGTTTACATATGCCACTTCCAATTCCATATCAACCATGGGAAGATATTAGTATGGATTTCGTGCTTGGTTTGTCTAGGACTAAAAATGGAAAGGATTCCGTATTTGTTGTTGTGGACCAATTCTCTAAGATGGCACATTTCATCCCATGCAATAACATAGACGATGCTTCACATGTTGCAAATCTCTTTTGTAGGGAAATCTTGAGGTTGCACGGAGTACCAATGACCATTATGCCGGACCGCGACGTCAAGTTCCTAAGCTACTTTTGGAAGATCCTATGCGCCAAGCTAGGCATGAAGCTACTATTCTCGATGACCTATCATCCCCAACCGATGGCCAAACGGAAGTCACCAACTAGACACTATCTACTCTCCTACGTGTGTTGATCAAGAAAAACATCAAGGAGTGGGAGGAGTGCTTACCCATTGCGAGTACACCTACGATCGAGCACAACACTCTACTACCGGCAAGTCCCCCTTCGAGGTTGTATACGGCTTGAACCCATTGTCCCCATTGGACATTCTACCTCTTCCGCTTGAAGAACGCGCAAACATGGATGCGAATGCAAGGGCAAGTTTTCACAAGAAGATGCATGAAGATACAAGGTCCACGATCGAGCGCCAAGTACAAAGCCTCGCCACCAAGCTCAACATCAACAAGACACCAATAGTCTTACAACCGGGAGATCTCTTATTACTTCATCTTCTCAAGGACCAGTTCCCCAACGACCTCAAGTCAAAGCTTCTTCCACGAGCCGACGGTCCCTTCAAGTTGCTACCACACTACAATGACAGTTCCTACAAGATCGAGATCCCACGCGACAAGTACAACGTAAGCGACATCTTCAACATCAAGGACTTGGCCACGTACCATGCTGATGAAGATCACGATCCGCGGACAGATATCTCTCAAGGGGGGGGGGGCAGGATGATGCGGGGAATCATTCCATCATACCCATGGATCCTACACCTACGCATCAAGCCCCACGTGGACCTATGACAAGAGCTCGAGCCCACGCAATGGAAACCGAGGTGAACTCCTTCCTACTTGACATGCATATGGACACGAATGGAACTTGGTTGCTACCTCACCATAATGCACTATGTATCATTAGGTACGAACAGGAACACTCCCAAGCAGCTAAGGAGCACCACCAAGGAGTAGGAGAAGCACCCCAAGAACTCGAGGAAGAAGAGAGAGTCCCAAATGAGCAGGACAGGAAGTCCCAGGAGACCCCATGCCCATGGGTGTCGGTGTCAAAACCGGCGGATCTCGAGTAGGGGGTCCCAAACTGTGTGTCTAAGGCTAATGGTAACAGGAGGCGGGGGACACAATGTTTACCCAGGTTCAGGCCCTCTCTATGGAGGTAATACCCTACTTCCTGCTTGATTGATCTTGATGAATATGAGTATTACAAGAGTTGATCTACCACGAGATCATAATGGCCAAACCCTAGAAGTCTAGCCTATGAGGTTATGATTGTTGTGGCTAAACCCTAGAAGTCTAAACCCTCCAGTTTATATAGACACCGGGGGGGCTAGGGTTGTACAAAGTCGGTTACAGAGAAAGGAATCTACGTATCCGAATCGCCAAGCTTGCCTTCCAAGCCAAGGAGAGTCCCATACGGACACGGGACGAAGTCTTCTATCTTGTATCTTCATAGTCCAACAGTCCGACCAAAGTATATAATCGGGCTGTCCGAGGACCCCTTAGTCCAGGACTCCCTCAGTAGCCCCTGGACCAGGATTCAATGATGATGAGTTCGGCGCGCAGATTGTCTTTGGCATTGCAAGGCGGGTTCCTTCTCCGAATACTACAACATAGCCCTCCGAACATAGAAACATGTTCGGCTCTGCAAAACAAGTACCACACACAACCGTAGATAGTATAATATTTCACGAGTCTAATCTGCTGACAACTTTTTGGGGTGTGACCTCGCGCCACTGCCCGGTAATTATTCGAACCGTTTTCAAGCCTACCGCTCCGTATTTCGAGGTGCGGTTTCATTGGCACATCTTATCAAAGCAGAAATCGTGTCCCATTATCACGGGATTCTCATCAATACGGCATGGGTAACCCAACCATGTCATCTACACAATGCTTGGGGAATAGGCGGATTTTAAGGCTAACAGGGAGGCGCATAACTTTTACTGCCTTTATAAAGGGATAAGGGTTCATCCTTGTTTACCCATGCCTTCTCTTTCCTCTGCCCATCCATTCTCGAGCTCCAGCGCCCAAGCTCTCGCCTTCTCCTCCCAAAAAAGCACTCCAATCATGTCCGGATCCGGAGCTGGAGGCAAGTGGATGGCCTCCTCCATCAAGAAGAAGGACATCTAGGAGCTCCGAGAGGCCGGGTATCTGGCCAAGGAAATTGTTCACCGACTTCCGGCCAAGGGACAGATTGTCCCTACCCCAGAGCCCCATGAGAGGGTTGTGTTCCTCACACACTTCATCCGCGGGCTAGGATTCCCTCTCCACCCGTTTGTCCGCGGACTGATGTTTTACTACGGGATGGACTTCCATGATTTGTCCCCCAACTCTATCCTCAACATCTCGGCATCTATTGTCGTGTGCGAGGCCTTCCTCGCATCCCACAACACTTCGGCCTATGGCTGAAGACCTTCAATTGGAAGCCTAAGGTGGTGAGCGGCCAACAGGCAGAGTGCGGAGGCGCCATGGTGGGCAAGATGCCCAATGTCACCTGGCCCGAAGGCTCCTTTGTGGAGACTGTCAAAGGGTGGCAGTCGGGGTGGTTCTACATCACCGAGCCGCGCAACACCAACTGGGCGGTGGCCCCCGCGTTCCGATCCGGCGTTCCGATGCGGCTCCCCTCCTGGCAAGAGAATGGCCTGACCTAGGGCTCTTCAGACGAGCTGACAGGGCTCCAGACGTGCGTCCAGAACATGATAACCAAGAGAATCAAGCTCGTCAACGTGATCCAAGTTATGCTCGTTCGTCCGATCCTTCTGTGTCAACACCAGACTTGCTATTTGTGGGAGTTCGACCCGGCCAAGCACCAGACGCTACTAGAGCTCTTTGGCACGACGCACGAAGACATCTAGAAGGTGCTCTTCAAGGCCGGTGAGACACCACCACCCACGATCGAGGATCGTGGTCTTAGCTTAATACGCCAGGCTAATTCGGTAAGTTCTTTCATGTTTTCAAGGTATATCCTTTACAGGCATATTTTGGGGAGAGAATCTAAGCCTTCCTACCAAATTTTCAGGCCTGGATAGAGATAGCGGGGTGGATTAACTGTCCGGCTCTACTACCCAAAGACCAAGAAAGCCCACTTCTGACAAAGATGTTGTTTCTGGCGCCTTATGAGGTGCTGGAGAAGAAGGCCAAGAAGACGGCCAAGGGGACCAGAGATGGTCTCCGTCGCAAGGGTGCTTCGTACGCGATGTCTGAAGACATCAAGGATCACTCCTCCGTCACCGGAGATGATGACGAGGAGGAGGAAGAAGATGAAATCCATTCCCCCCTGTTGGGGGAAGAAAGAAGAGGGCGGCCTTCACACACGGGGAGGCCCAGGCGTCCAAGAAGGGGAAGACTTCACTTCCGGACAACTCCGCGGCGGCCACCAACAGCGGCGGGGAGTAGGAACCCAGGGTCAGTCTCCTGGACAAATCATAAGTATCCGGACACGTTCATGTATCCGGCCTTTTTATTTATTGTATTTAATATGCTGGGTCATATACTTGCAGCCCGGTTCAATCCAACATCGATCTATCCTCCTCTTCGAAGGGATCGCTAGACCCGTCGGCGATGAACAGCGAGTCCCTTCCGATGGCCTCCTCCCCCATGGTCACGGACAACACTGAGGTGTTGTCTCGAAGGATCCCAGGCCAGGGAGAGGCTCAAGAGTCCGTCCGGTAGTGCCGGAGGGTAAAACCCCGATTGCCGAACACAGGGGGGACAGGCCCCTATGGACACCGACGATGGGGGCCGTAACCAATTCGGCCCCCAGCTGAATACAGCTCCGGAGACCCAAGTAGCTCCGGATTCATGCAGGCCACCTCTTTCGAACGAGGGGGGTCATCTAACTCCACCAGTGACCTCTATCCATCCAGAGGCACCGGATAGGCTACTGGAAGTGCTGCAAGGCGCTTCCATCATGGAAGAACACCGTACCCTTATGGGTACGGTGATTGAGAGGGTCCAGTCTGCGAAAAGCGGACTGACCGAAGACTACACTAGCCTTCTAACAGGCTTTGAGGTCAGCAACGTAATTAGAAAAAGAATGTCACAGTATAGACAGTAGCCCCTGATACTCTGTCTGGTGTTCGGAAAGAAAAGCTGAACAGAGGATCAACCAATTTTCGCAGGAGTCTAACATAATATGTCTATGTGAATAAGCAGACATCGCTGCTGGCTGCTGCTGCTCATACTGCGGAGGTCTTCGTACTGAAGCAGAACCTGGAACGGGCCGAGGAAGAGCTCGGCCTCGTGAAGAAGCAGCTGGAGGACAGCCAAGGTATGTAGTAACCTGCGTGTATATTTAGGATGGATGAACGGTTCGTGTTGATTAAAGTGTCATGAACTTTATTAGGGGCCACGACCGAGGTGGCGGCCCACAAGAAGGCGTTGGCCGAGGCCGAGGACAAAGCAGCCAAGGAACACGCCGCGTGCGAGAAGCAGGGGGCCCGGGTCAGCGAGGTCCAGCAAGAGCTCCAGGACGCCGTCAAGAAGTATGAGTCCTTGGAGCGCGATTTTAAGACTCAAGAGTCCGAACTTGCCAAGGCCCGCCAAAGCGCACAAGATGCCCGAGCCGAAGCCCAGGGCGCCCTCCAGGAGATCCAGACGGCCAAGAAGATTACGGCGGGTAAGGCTTTGATTATGCAAAGCAGATATGTGAAGGAAACATTCCTTTTACTTACCCCGATTCGGAGCTCTCCAAGGGCGTTTGCGGATCTGCCGCGCAGCATATCAGATGCTGCAGAAATTTATCGAGCCGAAGAAGGGAGCTATACGGAGAAGCTGTTCTGGTCTCAATACCTTGGACCAGAACTTCCAGTGCCCTTTAGCGACCAGCTGAAACAGCTGGTCGAGCTGCATAAGGTGGCCGAACTAGCCATGAAGGACTTAATAGTCCGGCTATGGCCTGCCGAGCCCATGCCCAACAACTACTTCGGATTCGTCAAGCGGCTTGTGAGTGCCTGCCTGCGGATTGAAGCAATGATGCGGTCAGTCTGTATCGAAGGCGCGCGGATGGCCTTTGCCCGCGCCAAGGTGCACTGGGCGAAGATGGATGCCAAGAAGCTGATGACCAAGGGGCCGCCTGAGGTCAAGGAGCACCACCGACCCGAGCTGTATTTTGACAGTGTCTTGGAGGGATTCCGCCTTGTGGCGGAGCAATGTGCTAAGGATGTCATATTCCCATGAACGCACTCCTGCTATCCTGTCCTGTAATATTAAACAGATCCGTTATGCAATATAATGTCTGTTAGTTTAAAATTTTACCTCTTGTGTTGCCGTTTATGAAAATCTGAGAGTTGGCCAGTCGTCGGCTTCTGCCCCCACGTTGATAGTACGGGGGTGTTCGGGATAAATCTAAACACTCTTTACTCCACATTTTGGTCCTTAAAGGAGGTGTTTAGCGCAACGAACAAGGCAATCGGACTATACGGCTTTATCACCCTCACTTATCCATAGGAGTTTTGTCGGCGTTCTGGGAACGGGGGTCCCCAGACTTGCCTGCCTGCGGCCTGCGGCGTGGCTCAAAGGAGGCCCAGCACAGCCCATCTTCATCAACAAGAAGCTCAAGACCTCGCGAGGGGCAAGCCTCATGGGCGGACGACAAGGAGCTTCTCAGCATGGCCTCGCCAGATGGCTCGAGGAGGCGGAGAGTTCAAGGCAGGGTACCTCGCGAGGTGCCCATGACGCAAGCCATGACGACCGAGGGCGCCAGTCGGGCGCCAGCCCGCGCAGTTTCCTCCTTTCCTCTTTGGTGCTAAGGGAGCAAGCGCAGGAGAGAGTATCAAGCAAAGGCATCCATTTCGGTGCAACAAGACCAAGACCAGCCCAACGGCAGGAAGGAAGTCATTCAGGAGCCCAAGCAAAGGCCATCACCGAGTCTTTGCCAAAGCGAGGACCAACTTTAGTTAGGATAAGTGTACCGATGTTCCCTTCAAATGGCCAATTGTTGGCGCCTTCCCGCTCAATATTTGGGAAGAGGCCGGGGCCTTTGCCTATAAATAGGACTAGCCACCCCCAGGGTAGAGGCAGCTGGACTGACCTAGCAACTGGATCCTCATCAAGAAACCAGAGATAGAGCGATCAACCCTCCTAGCAGTTCATCGCACCAGCCAAGAGCAGACCCTCGCGAGGCTGTTCTTCCTTGTATTGTTCATCATCAGCCCAAGAGGCAATCCACCACACCACACACTGGAGTAGGGTATTACACCACAATGGTTGCCTGAACCAGTATAAATCTTGTGTCTCTTGTGCTGCTTAGTTTGGTAGTTTAGGTCCTAGCGATTCGGTGATGAGCGAGCCGGTAGTGGGTTGAATCTCCACGTGCACCCTAGAGTTCGAACCTCAAGGGTCTGCCGGAACCCGAAATCCGACAAGTTTGACAATGAAAGTTTTGGCAGAGCCCATGGTGTTCGGAAGGCCGAACTTGGGGCGCTATACACGCCTAATTGGACAAAAGCCGATTCCTCGGATAAAACGGAAAAAATATCTAAGGATTTAAAAACCTCTCGAACAGCTGACCAGCTCTCGCCAAGATCATGATGATCATGGCCGGCTTTCATCGAGGTGATCGTCCGGAAGAACCGGGACACAATCGCAGTAGTTCTCCCTTTACTACCCTAGCCGATATAGCGGAACGTAAGGTAGTAAGCACAGGAGCCGGGCAACCCAACTATTGACCAAAGACATGATTCGGAGCCGATGCATATAATGCTATAAGTTCGGGGTGCCGAACTATACTATAAAAGTGTTCGGACTTTATTGCCGTGTTGTGGGGTATGATGAAGCCCCTAGCGGATTAAGGCGTACCAGAGTGTATGGGTGCAATTGATAAAAAATACAAAGACAAGGAAAAAATCAAGTAATAAGCTGACGTCGCAAATATTGAGCCGCAAACAGTTTTCCATTGTAATTTGATTAATACGTCAAGGCGTACTTGTACAAGTAATGCGATAAGAGAGTAAGGCTATTTAACATGCCGTGACCAAGGGCGAGCTGCGTGCGGGTATTTAAAACAGGAATAACGATCATTAGCAGAGACCACCTGGGGATTCCCTTGTACGTCAAAGACCCTTGCCTTCTTGGTGTATCCGTCCTGTGATAGGTCCGATGATCAGGTTATCAGAAAAGCCTCGAGAAGAGAAGAACCTGAAATGAAAAAGAAAAAAGTAAAGGTATGCGGATCCAAGGGTGGTTGAGCCGCCTTATGGACCACGGCCTAGCTATGCCTCCGTCCATGACCATGGTATTTTGAGTGTGTAGTTATGTATGCGTGGCACAAATGTCATCGCTTGATTGGGACTGGGACGGAGGCCAAATTGCTAGTCAAGCTCTGGACGAACTGGACCGTCCTGCTGCAGAGTAGTCCGGACTCTCTTGACGGTGTCCGTGGGCTTTACTGTCGAATTGAGGTTCTGCCTAAAAAGACTACTCTGTACTTCTGCTACAAGGGCCACGGTGTGCTCCTCCGTACGGAGGGAGCGCTCTGTGTTTCCATTGACTGTGATAACACCGCGTGGTCTGGGCATCTTGAGCTTGAGGTAGGCATAGTGTGGCACCGCATTGAATCGAGCGAATGTGGTTCGTCCGAGCAGTGCATGATAGCCACTGCGGGAGGGGATGATATCGAAGATTAATTCTTCGCTACGGAAATTATCCGGGGATCCGAAGACCACTTCCAGTGTGACTGAGCCCGTACAACATGCCTCTACACCTGGTATGACACCTTTAAAGGTGGTTTTTGTGGGCTTGATCCTTGAGGGGTCGATACCCATTTTGCGCACTGTATCCTGATAGAGTAGGTTCAGGCTGCTGCCACTATCCATGAGGACTCGCGTGAGGTGGAATCCGTCGATAATTCGGTCAAGGACCAGTGCGGCTGAACCGCCATGACGGATACTGGTCGGATGGTCCCTGCGATCGAAGGTGATCGGACAGGCGGACCATGGGTTGAACTTTGGGGCAACTGGCTCCATCGCATAGACGTCCCTGAGTGCACGCTTGCGCTCCCTCTTGGGGATATGGGTTGCGTATATCATGTTCACCGTTTTGATTTGGGGGGGGGGGGGATTTCTTCTGTCCTCCTGTGTTCGGTGGTCGGGGTTCCTCGTCATTGTCCTTGCTTTGCGACCCTTTCTCCTTATTCTCGGCATTTAACTTGCCAGCCTGTTTGAAAACCCAACATTCCCTGTTGGTATGATTGGCTGGTTTATCAGGAGTGCCATGGATTTGGCATGGTCGATCTAGTATGCGGTCCAGACTGGACGGGCCCGGATTGTTTCTCTTAAATGGCTTCTTCCGCTGACCGGACTTAGAGCCACTAAATCCGGCATTGACTACCGTGTCTTCGGTGTTGTCACCGTTGTTTTGACGCTTATGTCTATTGTGTCGGGGCTTGCCATTGCTGTTTCTGGCTTCTGAAGTGCTAGGTTCGATTGTATTGTTATTGCTATGGGCTAGCCAGCTGTCTTCGCCCGCACAGAAGCGGGTCATGAGTGCCATAAGGGCTGACATGGACTTCGGTTTTTCCTGGCCGAGGTGTCTGGCCAGCCATTCGTCGCGGATGCTGTGCTTAAAGGATGCTAGGGCTTCGGCGTCCGGACAGTCGACGATTTGGTTCTTTTTAGTTAGGAACTGAGTACAGAATTTCCTGGCTGACTCTCCAGGCTGTTGGGTTATGTGACTTAGGTCATCGGCATCCGGAGGTCAGACATACGTGCCTTGGAAGTTGTCGAGGAAGGCGTCCTCCAATTCCTCCCAGCTGCCAATAGAGTTTTCGGGCATACTGTTTAACCAGTATCTAGCTGGTCTGTTTAGTTTAAGCGGGAGGTACTTGATGGCGTGAAGATCGTCACCGCGGGCCATATGAATGTGGAGAAGGAAGTCCTCAATCCAAACCACGGGGTCTGTTGTGCCATCATATGATTCGATGTTCCCTGATTTAAACCCTTTTGGGAAATCATGTCCCATTACTTCGTCAGTAAAGCAAAGGGGGTGTGCGGCGCCTCTATATCGGGCCAAGTCATGACGTAGCTCGGATGGAGCTCATCTTCGGTTTTCGGCCCGGACATGGTTATGTTTGTCACGTTCAGCCAGATGGCCATCATCGCGTGTTCAGGCACGTCCCCATGATCAATAGATTGATCTTGTCTGACCTGCTCTCTTCTCCAAATCGCGTCGCAGGTCATGTGTATATCCCCGAGCTGTTGTATTTCTGTTTGTTCGGCGAGGTAGTGCAGGCTGGTGTTCCGCTTGAGGTGCCGCTTTGTCCCGGCCACGTGGTGGTCGGTCAGCCGCATTGTACCTTGGTAGGACGGGCTCCAGCGCCTTGTCATCGGACTGTGGTAGCAGTTTGCGCTTCGGGTAACTTTTGGTTGGGCGCTCGAGGCCATATTCCTCGGCTGCCAGGACATCAGTCCATCATTCATTGAGCAGATCTTGATCATCTTGAAGCTGCTGCTGCTTCTTTTTCAGGTTTCTTGCAGTGGCAATTAGCTGACACTTAAAGTGTTCATGTTCAGTGGTCTCCTCAGGCCCGATGAAATCTTCGTCACCGAGGCTCACCTCATCCTCAGAGAGCGGAAGGTAGTTGCTATCCTCCGAGTCTTCGTTCATGGCCTGTTCGCCGGGGCTGACTTGTCCATCCTCCCGTTCCTCCGGTTCGAAGGTCATCTCAACGGGTTCTTCATTGTTTTCGGCGCCATCAAGAGTGTTGTCCTCTTCTGTGACGGTATTGCTGTTTTTACTACGGCGTGGCTTAGAGCGGCGCCGCTGACGTTGGTGCTTCGGCTGTATCTCAGGAGGTTTATCCTCGACTAGATTTTCATCGTCGCCGTTATTTTCTTTGGGTGTATCCACCATGTATATGTCATACGAGGAGGTGGCTGTCCAATGCCCTATAGGTAGTGGTTCCTGATCCTTTCCGGCATCGTCGTCCATACCGTCGATGTCTTCGGAGTCGTAGTCAAGCACGTCGGTTAAGTCATCGACAGTGGCTATAAAGTGGGTGGTGGGTGGGACACCAAATTCTTCGTCGTCCGCTTCCCACTCGAGCCGGCCATAGTTCAGCCGAGCGTTCCCCCACAAGGAGAGGGATTTTAATGAGATTAGCACGTCGCCAAAAGGCGAGTGCTGGAAGATATCCGCGGAGCTGAACTCCAAGACCGGCGCTCAATCAGGTTCGATGGACGTGGATGCACGCGGTCCGGAACCCATGGCCGGAGACGAGTCAGAGGTTCCGGTAACACAGGCCCAGCCTGATGTCGGGTCTGTGTGCGGCTCGAGCACCGCTGAGTCTATGGCCTCCATGGCGGGGTTGAGATTCATGTCTTCGGACGACGCTACCGCTCCTGCTCTAGGGCTAGGGCGGTCACAGGTGTTATCTCCTGTGCGCGGCCAGATGACAGATCTAGGTCGTGTTCATCATGGTGGCCGAAGACAGCCGTCATGGGCTCGAATCCGTCGAAGATCAAGTCTCGGCGGATATCGGCCACAAAATTCAGGCTTCCAAATCTGACCTGATGGCCAGGGCCGTAGCTATCGATCTACTCTAGATGGCCAAGCGAATTGGCCCGCAGGGCGAACCGCCGAATACAAAGATCTGTCCGGGGAGGACGATCTCCCCCTGGACTGCATTGTTGTAGATGATTGATGGAGCCATCAAGCCTATCTCCGACATCACAACGGAACTCTCAATGAAAGCACCAATGTAGGTGTCAAAACCGGCGGATCTCGGGTAGTGGGTCCCGAACTATGCGTCTAAGGCTAATGGTAACGGTAGGCGGGGGACACAATGTTTACCCAGGTTCGGGCCCTCTTTATGGAGGTAATGCCCTACTTATTGCTTGATTGATCTTGATGAATATGAGTATTACAAGAGTTGATCTACCACGAGATCGTAATGGCTAAACCCTCGAAGTCTAGCCTATGAGGTTATGATTATTGTGGCTAAACCCTAGAAGTCTAAACCCTCCGGTTTATATAGACACTGGGGGGGTGGGGGGGCTAGGGTTGTACAAAGTCGATTACAGAGAAAGGAATCTACATATCCGAATCGCCAAGCTTGCCTTCCACGCCAAGGAGAGTCCCATCTGGACACGGGATGAAGTCTTCTATCTTGTATCTTCATAGTCCAACAGTCTGGCCAAAATATATAGTCCAGCTGTCCGAGGACCCCTTAGTCCAGGACTCCCTCAACGGGCTACACAGGGAGCTACGACTGTAGCACCGCGTGCGCACGGGCGTGTACCGTGCGCACAGGACCCCCATGTGCACGGGCCCAACTTACCCCATGCGCACGGACCCTACAGGATGGCCGACTGAGTTCGGGTTTTGGGCCTCCACTTCATCCACCTCGCCCCCAAGCCTATATATTCCAAACCTAGGGTTATGTTTAGACTTAGCAAAGACATATGTGAGCTATTTGAGAGCTTTGCTCCTTCTACCCCTCCATTGGAGATCAAGGCCTCTAAGGAGAGGATCCACTTGTGGATTTCAAGACCTCCTATTGGAGAAGACTACCATCATCAAGACCTCATCTCTTAGGAGTGGGAAGAACTCTACCTAGTGCTTGTTTCCTTTGATTGTTCTTGTAATCTTGTGGATCTGTGTGTTTGCTATTCTAGTGATGTGTGATTGGGTATTGTTTGAGTGAATTCTTATTTGTGTTCTTGGTGTTCATCCCTTTTCCCCCTCCAAGTGTTGAAAGGTCCATCTTAGGGTTTCACCCTACAACAGGGGTCCCGCTACTTCGGCGTTCCGCTGCCGAGTAGGAGTTTCCCTTATCGTTGAAACCCCTGAGTTGTCTAATAAATAATGTACATAAGTGCATCAGCATCGTGTGTGCCGCTTGGCCTCGACTGTCATGTAATATCTGAACCTATGTATCTGCAAGAGATCAATAAAGCGGTCCTTTTCTGTACCAAGTTGGTGTATGTTGTCAGAAGACATCATCTTTTGGCTGGCAATGCAAGCTAAACCGGTTGCTCTGAGCCGGGGTCCCACAATGCTCGGTATCAGAGCCACACTAATTGTAGGAAGCCCTGGATAGCCGACGCGTTAGAAAAATGGTAGATAGGAGTCTCTGGGTGTTTTGAGTGTGCATTTGCACTTGGTTGTTGCATTGCAAGCATATAGTCTATTTTATTACTGATCGGCTAATATTGTGAGTGTAGATGGCACCAGTTCTGTATCCATATCAACCTGAGTCGGCACCTTCCACTTTTCCTCACCTGTTTCGTAACGTTTGGCACCTACTCTACCCCGACGATGATGATCCGGTGTACCAGGTGTACCAAGAGTAGCTTGCAGACGCTGTGTACGAGTATAACACGGGGTTCATCTTGCATTACAACACCTTGGTGGGCACCTACACCCATTCCTCCAAGGACAGATTTGCTTCTACACCCGACCAGACGGCCCAGTTTGCTGCATTTAAGGCTCTCAGCGAGTTGCGTTATAACGAGATTGAGATGCAGACGCACCCAGGTTTCTATTACTACCCGTTCATGTTCAATATAGGACGAATCCGTTTTCCTATCATTGATCCGGAGTGTGATCGTTCTGCCAGTCACCTTTCTCGTTACATAACGGCTGGGTACCTTCTGATCCAAATCTTATCTAAGGAGCTGAACCGCACTCGAGACACGCTTCCTGCCACTCGACCTGCGTTTGCTCCACATTCGTTTTCTTATACTTCTCTCGTTCCTCCAGTAACTATACCCACATCTATGCCAGTTACACCCGTACTTTCCCAGAGTAACTCGGCTACCTCGACGGTGACTCCTCATGAGTCTCCTGTTGAGTGGGTGTTACTTCTCGCTACTCCTGCCACTCCTATGCTATAGAGTTATCCTGATCCAGACCCTGAGGGACAGCCATCCCATCATCGTAGTCATGTTTCCTTTGTTCCTGAGGCTTCCGTTAGTATTATCAGTTCCGATTCAGAGTCCGAGGAGACACCAGCAGAGCCATCAGAGTGCCAGTGCAATCATTGCCGCTACGATTAGATGAGTATGATGTGATGTATGGATGTATGCATGTAGTAGTACTATCCATGTTGTCATCCTTCCATGTATGATGTGTGATGTTATGTATAATTATGATGTTATCATTTATTTGCTTTGGTTTTTCCTTGCCTTTTTCCGGGGTTCTTGTTTTATCTTCTCATTTTCTGCTTTACAGATGTTTCTCATTTTCTACAATGCGATGTTCAATTGTTGTGGCTGCATTCTTCTATTGTATACCATGTGAGAAATAAATCGAATTTGGTTGTACTAAATACATGAGAAACAAATACAATTGCTATATTTCCAAGTTGTTAAGCATGCTTGGTTTGGTTAACTGCCTGATCTTCTATTAGGAGTATGTTATATTTGTGCAATGTGGTGCTCAGTTAACGGTTGGTTCATTTGTTGTGGTGTTTAGTTAACTGCTTGGTTCAATTCTGCAATGCGATGTTCAATTGTTGTGGCTACATTCTGTTATTGTATACTATTATACCTTGTCTTTTTTATTCCTTTGCCCCATTTCCAATATAGAGAAGATATTTATGCACATCCTTGTTTTCAGGCCTTTCCAAAACAGTTCACTGATGATTACCTCTCAAATCACCTGTATGGACAGGAGGCGAGGAAGGTTTTCATACAACACCCACGGTTCAATATTGAAGTGTTCCTGAAGAGGACGAAGGATGGACGGTCAATCATCCACAGGCACTGGCCTAAAGTTGCAAAGACCTTCAACATCAATGAATGCTCAATATTCGTCTTCCGCTTCAGTAGTTTTCCCGATGAGATGCATCTGTCTATGTACCGTCTATGATGCTAATTTGGAAAGGTTCTAGATGTTGCACGTGAAACTTGGTGCTGGTGCAGTTGTGTAATGGGTTAGCTGAGTGCTAAAACTATATCATGTTGTACTCTGATGTATTTCAATTATGAAATCCCGCTTCCTTAATATGGGAATGAAATATATTATGTTTTTAATATGAATGTCAATTAGATTAATAAATGGATTACTAATAATAGGGCAATTAGCCTGCTAATTGGTTTTTGCTATTGCAAACGGTTATTGAAAAAATACCGTGGGCGATGACCTAAGCCAACGTACACAGTTTCTTCTACGCACTGTGTGTGATGCATTCAATAATGCAAATGATAAAATTATTAATATTGTGTGCAATGGGAAGGCCATCACAAACGATTTAACGGGGAAAATTGTGTGTGATGTACTTACGAACGGAAATGTTTTCCTTGCAGCGACTGTGTGGGATGTATGTACGAACGGAAACGTTTCATGAGGACTGACTGTGTGGGATAAACTTACGACCAAAAATGATTTCGCCTGTATAATTGTAATTTTTTAGTACTACTGTACGTATAACCGTATTTACTCGCTCGCCGGTCGCACACGACCTCATTTTCCCGAGCGTGTGTGCCAGGAGGGCATATCCCCGACGGGTTCTGTGTCATGTGCGAAGGACCCCATAATCACCCACACTCACTAGGCGACGGTTCCGAATGCCGTCGCGGAAAGGGGTTGAAAACTGTTTGTATAGCACCGACGCGTACCAGTGCATGAGTTTGAATTTTCAATTGATCTTGTGCCCGGGACAATACCAATTTACAAGAAGCACTATCGCATGCCTTCGTCTGAATTAGTGGAGTAAAAGAAACAGTTGGACGAGATGCTCCAAAAAGGATATATTCACCCCAGTTCATCACCTTGGGGGTCACTTTCCATATTCGTGGCAAGAAGGATGGTAGTCTCCGGATGTGTGTTGACTACCACGCTCTTAATGATGTCACCATCAAGAACAAATACCCGCTTCCCACGATTGATGATTTATTCAATCAACTAAGTGGAGCCCAAGTATTCTCTAATATTGATTTGCGAACCATGTATCATCAGCTGAAAATTAGAAAAGAAGACATTCGCAAGACCGCATTCACTACACGCTATTGGCTATATGAGTACACAATCATGTCATCTGGACTGACTAATGCTCCCACATTCTTCATGCATATGATGAGCAAGGTGTTCATGGACTTCTTGGACAAGTTTGTGGTGGTGTTCATTGATGATACTCATATATTCCAAAGGCTAAGAGGAGCATAAACAACATCTCCATGCAGTGTTGCAATGACTACGAGACCATGAAATTTACACCAAATTTACCAAATGTGAATTTTGGCTCAAGAAAGTGAGATTCAATGGGCAAACTCTATCCGCTCAAGGAGTGGTCGTGGACCCATGAAAGGTGACTGAAGTATTAAAATTGGAGGCGCCCGTTATAGTGTTAGAAATCAGAAGTTTCTTAGGTGTAGCAGGCTATTACCGTCCAAATTCATTGAATGCTTCTCAAAGGTTACCAAGCCAATGATGGAATTGCTCAAGAAAAATTAGAAGTTTATATGGTCATCAACATGTGAGAACAGTTTCAATGAGCTGAAGACTCGTTTGACCACCGCTCTAGTGTTGATGCTACCAGACATTTATCGACGCTTTGACATCTATTATGATGCATCCAGGCATGGCACTGGGTGTGTACTCCTTCAAGATGGAAAGGTCATGTCTTATGCATCCAGACTAGTATGTCCACATGAGAAAAACTATCCTATAGATGACTTGGGAATGGCCGCAGTTGTACATGCCTTGATTTGGAGGCATTATATTATTGGGAAGAGATATCAAATCTACACCGACCATAAGAGTCTCAAATACATATTCACTCAACATGAATTGAATCTCCGACAAAGAAGATGGCTTGAATTGGTCAAAGACTATGATCTTGGCATCAACTATCATCCGGGAAAAGCTAATGTGGTCGCTAACGCTCTCAGTCGCAAATCGGCCACATCAAATTCACTAATTGCATCCTTGCATCCAGGACTTCAAGAAGAGATAGCTCAGCTAAATATGGTCATTTGCGATGCAACATGCGCAACTACTTTGGAAATCACTCCTACCTTGGAAGACGAGATTCGCAAGGCTCAAATTGAGGATCCATTTTTACTCAAAGTAATCGCCCGAGTGCGAGAAGGGAAGACACAAGACTTCCACATAGATGACCTAGGTGCACTCCAATTCCGGAAGCGAGTCTATGTACCTACTCATGGGGACCTAAAGCAGCAGATGTTGAAGGAAGCTCATGAATCTGCATACTCTATTCATCCCAGAGGCACTAAGATGTATCAAGATTAAAGCAAACATTCTGGTGGGATGTTATGAAGAAAGACATTGCTTATTATGTTGCCTGCTATGATATATGAAACAAAGTAAAGGCTGAACATAAGAAACCCGCCGGCCTGCTGCAACCCTTGTCAGTTCCACAGTGGAAATGGGATGAAATTTGTATGGACTTCATCGTGGGATTGCCAAAGACACCACGAGGAAACAACTCTATATGGGTTGTGGTAGACATGCTTACGAAAGTGGCTCACTATATTCCAATAAGGATAACCTACCGTGCAGATCAACTCGCTCAACTCTATGTATCCAGGATTGTCAGTCTGCATGGAGTACCCAGGACCATCACTTTAGACCGAGGATCATTGTTTACCTCGACATTCTAGCTATGTCTTCACCAAGCCTTGGGGATCGCTTTTAAATCATAGCACTGCTTACCATCCACAGACAGAATGGGTTAATTAAATCTTGGAAGACATGCTTTGGGCATGCGCTCTTGCTTATGGACCCAAATGGGAAGATAGTCTGCCTTATGTTGAGTTTTTCTACAACAATGGCTATCAAACCAGTCTCAAGATGTAACCATTTGAAGCTCTACATAGACGCAAATGTCGCACACACCTAAGCTGGTCTCAGACTGGAGACAACAGAATCTTTGGAACTGATTTCATGATGGAAGAAGAACAACAAGTTAAGGAAATTTAGGACAGGTTGCAAGTAGAAAAATCTCATCAAAAGAGCTACTATGATCCGAAGCATAGACAGATCAGTTCTGAGCCAGGAGAATATGCCTATCTCCGAGTTAGACCGATGAAAGGAATTAAGAGGTTTCATACTCGGGGAAAGCTTGCACACGGGTACATTAGTATGTTCCCAGGTATGAAAGAGTTGTTAAAAGTGGCTTATCAGTTAGAGCTACCTCCAGAGTTATCCGAGGTTCACGATGTCTTCCATGTGTCTCAGCCACAGAAGTACATCTCACCACCCGCAAAACAGACAAACATGGCAGAATTAGAGCTCGCTAAAGATTTGACCTGTGAGGAGAACCCCTGAGAATCTTGGATGAGATGGACAGAGTCACCCGCAGCAAGGCTATAAAGTTTTATAGGGTGCAATGGGAGCATCACACCGAGGATGAGGCCACCTGGGAAAGAGAAGATTTCTTCAGGACTGCTACCCATATTTGTTTCCTGAGCAACCGAATCTCAAGGACGAGATTCATCCTAGGGGGGGTAGGTTTGTGACACCGTGGATTTTGCCTTATTTTCTTTTTATTTGGATTTATTGAATATTAATTTTCGCAAATGGGTTTTTCTGTCAATTCTTTTGGACTTAGCACTTGGGATTTTTTTATTTTCTCCCAAGTGAAGCCTACTACCCTAAAACCCTCTCAAAACCTCATCTCTCTCACAATCTTGACATGCCATAATTTTCTTTTATGGCAATATATTCATTTTCTCCGTGAAAATGAATATTTGCTCTTTATGCTATGAAGCAACCCTCATTTTTCTTGCTCAATAAATTCTAAGAAAATTCCCAAATATTCTTTTGAACATGGCTCACCTTCCCATGCAAAAGAATCCATTGTCCTTTGTAAATTTTCAACTAGGGAAAATGTTTTTGCTTCTGGTCAGAGATGGCAGTTTGTGAAGCAAGTATATTTTTCCTTGATCTTTTGAAATTGAAAATTTACCACTTAACTACCTTCCTAAGAGATGCTTAACCTCTGTATTTTAGCCTTATTCTCCAAGTAATTTGAGCACCGCTTCTTGTCCAAGTTTCTGTAAGAAACTTTGCAGCAACCTCATGTCTTTTCCAATGAGCTTGGTGGCAAACCAGGAGCACAACACAGCACCGTGTTGAAATGACCCCACCCTAGACACAGTCTACGCTTTCCAAAAGCACAGCGTATGCCAGTGCACGTGGTGACCATGCTGGCACGACATGTTCAACATGCAGAGCGCGCGTTCTAGACGTTGGGGCCCTCGGCCGATGCTCGTTCTTCCTCCTCGTACCACCACAGCATGCCCTTGCCACTCAGAAACCTCCCTTGCGTCCACCTGTCCTCACTAGTCCTCTTCGACGCCGGCAGACAGCACGCCGTGACGCGGATGCGGCGCTACCGTTCGGAACAGTGAGCGCGAGTGCGGTTCTTGCCCCACTTAGTGCGCTGCACTTTGTCCGTGTGCATGCATAGCTTCTCCGCGCTCCTCTACTTCCTCTCCAAGTCAAGCACGAGCCTCTCTCTCCTCCTAATTTCATCGGAAACTCCTCCACGGCGGAGCACAGAGCTTGGTCACCTCGCCGTCTATATATACAACCCCTCCCAAGCCACTCTAGCCATCACATTCGCTCATACTAGCCGCAAGTTGATCGTCTGTAAGCGGGGCAAGGCTAGGAGGGCCTCCTGCCATCGATCTTCGCCGGCGTTGGCCACAGATCTCCCACGGCCATCCACTCGCTCCGCAACGTTCTTTCTCTCCCACAGCCACACTCGAGTTCGTGGTGGTTTCCTGAGTGCGCTGGTGCAGTTGGTTCACCGGATTAGCGCTGGAACCTCTAGCTCCGATGAGCAATGCCGCCCACCATCTCTCGAGATGAAGCCCATGTCGCCGTCTGTCCACCTCTGCTTACGCTCCGGGTACGTACATGATCCCCACGACGTGCTGAACCCATCCCAACCCTCGCCGGCGACCGCTATGGCCTCCTCGCCGGAGAACCGCCGGCGATAGAGTTGCCATGCTTTGTTTCCCACCCCCTCTCTCTCTAACCCTGACAACAGACCCCACCTGTTAGCCTCTCTCTCTCTCTCTCTCTCTCTCCTGAAGTATTTTTCTAGTGGAGGCGCATTTGCAAAATACGCCTTCGACGTGGCCCTCTTTGGAATTTATGTTTAATTCAATTTAAATGCAAATTTGAGTAGAAATTTGACCAGCTATAAGTCCGAATGAGTTGAAACCTTTTGTAGTTTTGTCTCGAGCTAAAGTTTCCGTTTCCAAAGTTTGAGAATTTTCCTTGCTGTGTAGAATTTTTGGGTCAATAAATTGCTTTATGTAGCATTTTCTTTTTGCATTTAAATTATTTTCATAAGGCCCTAGTTGTGTTGGAGAAGACCAGGAGTATTGTGACACTCCTCTGAACTAAGGCAAGCCACAACATTCATATGCAAGGATGGCATTGCAATGGCAATGGTTTTATTTGAATTAAATTCATTATATGCTTCATTATTAAAATGTTTTACTATATAAAACGTGTTGCATTAGAGCTATTACATGCTATATTGTTATTATGAAGTAGAGGATATGTAATTTTGTTATTGTGTGCAGTACAATATGCACTTATTGAAGTGTGATGCATTCATTACTTATATTCATATTATCATGACCCCATGTACCTCATTTCATACTATGGCTCGAATCATATTCATCCAAGTTAAATCTGGTGTTAATTCAACTTGAACAATTGTTGATCGAGTCATGGTGCCACTGAATCGAGCTCACCAGTACAACCACAATTGCTTGGATGCGGAGGCCCTAATTCAGTCTATTGATATGCCTCTCGCCGGTGCCTCCAACTAGGGAAGGTTATGCGCTTGCGCTACCCTGGCCCGGCAGGCAGGCATAACCTTGTGTGCCCGAGTTGTATGGTACCGATGTCCCCGTTTGGGACAAGTTTGTTTTAATTCTTGCCACGACAGTGGCTAACCACGAAGGAGGTGGATGTCAGCAGTTGGCATCGGGGCCACCCATGACATAGCCCAATGGGGAGTTTGACGGTGTGGCCGAGAGAGTGTCATGCAATAGATTAATTTTGTCGGAATGTCGTTGGTCCACCCGAATGGGAGCACGAGGCCATGAGTTCCGTGGTGTGGGTATAGAGTACTAACCTCTGTAGAGTGTATAGTCTATCGATAGCAGCGTCCTCGTATATGGACACAGTTTGTAGTAGATCACACTGTGGGTCAACAGAAATAAATAACCTGCACACTTAATAACACCGAGATGGCACTTGCAGAAGTTGGTGATCTTGTGAGGATCACTATGGTTGGTTTCAATGTGATCGAGTGGTGATCGTGATGGTAAGATGTTGATGGTGGTTACGAGGTAACCCGAGATGGTAAGTTGGTCCAAAGGACCGTGATCATGATCCACGTACACTTCATGGAAGATAGTATCATGTTCATGCTGATGCATTAACTTGTTAAATGCCTTGTTATTGTTTGTCGTATTTGCTTTGTTTGATGTGAGCTTGCGAGTACATTCAAAGTACTCAGCTGACGTGTCATGCCAGATGCAGGAGAAGCCGTACAAGGAGTTGATCTCGATCGGTTCGTCGCGTTCTAGGCCGTGTCCCAGCAGTGTCCTTGTGGAGTGGAGTCCCGCTACTTCGTCGTTCCGCTGCCTTGTAGGAGTTTCCCTTATCGTCGAGACCCCTGAGATGTGTACTAAATAATGTACTCCCTCCGTCCGGAATTACTTGTCGCGGAAATGGATCAAAATGGATGTATTTAGAACTAAAATACGTCTAGATACATCCATTTCTCCGACAAGTATTTCCGGACGGAAGGAGTACATAAGTCCAGCCGCACCGTGTGTGCCGCTTGGCCTCGACTGTCATGTAATATCTGAACCTATGTATCCGCAAGAGATCAATACATCGTTGTTTTCTGCACCAAGTTGTTGCGTGTTGCGAGAAGACATGATCTTTGGGCTGGCAATGCAAGGTAAACCGGTTGCTCCAAGCCGGGGTGCCACACGTACAGACTGAAATAAGTGGTCTCTAAAACGTGTCTATATACATTCGATCCTAAAAGCATCTTATATTTGTGAACGGAGGAAGTAGTTTAGAGTAGGTAAGTTTTGTGTAAAATTTGAATGTTTTCAACTATATGTTTAATGTTTTATGACCCAATTACTTTTGAATTTAGTATGAATGTTCGGACACCCCTATAAATACAATGCTTAGCGTTAGTTTCATGGACTCAGAGCGGATGTCCGTCAAGGATTGCCGTTGGCTAGCATCGTGGATGCTTTGAATGTTGGGTGTGTGTGTGTGCGTGTGGCGTTTGTATCGAACTTCTAATGGTGTTGTTAACTAAATGAAATGTTAAAAAATGAGCGTCCGATTTTTAAGCATGGCAAAATAAATGTTTTTATGACAATTTATATTATTGTGAGGATGCAATTTGCTTTAGCAAGCATGACAAATCCTGGCAAAACAATTGAATATGGCAGATTCGCCATGTTTGATAAAGAAAAATGTCATCCTGGAGACAATTTGTTCTATGTTTGTATTGCTATACTTAAAAACCCGAGGTGCTGTTTATCAAAGTCCTTAATTAAACAAGGATCCAATCCATTTTCGTAAAAAAAAAAGAGCATATATCTTGGGTTTGTTCTTTGTGTCGTGCAAGCCCGGTATAGGTCCAGCAATTAAACTAGACGTACTACTACTACTAACAGTTGAGCTGTCTCATCTGGGCAAAGCAGCACTGCTGACCGGGGCTTGCCGCCTCAACCTACAGTTGGAACATTGCTTGAAACATTCATATGCTTTCGTGTCTCCGCGCCTTGATGCAGGCGTCGACAAGCAAACCAGACCAACTGAGCAAAGCCAAAAGAAAAAGGCGAACGCTAGAAATAGCGGGCGGTGAATTGAAGCACACAGAGCGACATGCGAACAGGGAAGATGTGGGCACGGCAGTATCTCACACGGCAAGATTTATTTCTCTCCCACTTTCTACTCCCAGAGACTGAAACTAGAAAGGGGAAATTTTAAGCCCTAGGCCATGCATATGTGGATCGTGCAGTGCAGACGTAGGGGGCGGCCAATCAATTTGCCATCGCAACCGACCGACCCAACCGTCGGAGGCATCGCACATGACTCCTCCTCTCTCTTCGCTGCCACTGGAGCTCTTTTTGGTGGCCAAGTTGACGCCACCCCCCACTTGGGTTGATACAACCTTTGGCCCGTGGTGCGCGCCTATTCGGACCCACCGGCACGTTTTGAGGGCCCGGGATCAGTGTCCGGTACGTAGCCGTTTTGCCTCTTGTCTGTACCTGCATGCATACACGTTGCAGCATTCTACTACGAGCAACATACTACTACTAGTACTTGATCAATCGCAAACAAAACAAAGGGACACGTACATCGTGATTAATTAGGGCCTTGTGCTCCAAGGTCGTCACGTCGCTTCCACGCTCCGCTGTCGCGGCCGGCCGGGAGGAAAGATCGCCGCAGGCAGGCACGGCGTCGGCCGTTTTCCATATACTCCTTGGTCGTTCTCGCACTCCGGAGAACATCATAATTGTGCATCGTACTCGCTTTCACGTGCATGCCGCGCGCGGGCCCCTCTCCTGTCCTGCAGGAGACGCCATCGGCGAACATACAACGTGCGTCCGAAAGGCACGCCCCATTCGATCGCAACAGAGCAGTGAGTTGGAGATCCATATCGTCTCGGACGTGGTTGCTACCGCTGTCCGATTGATGAGGCGGCCCATGCATGCAGGGGCAAAGCACACATGCGCCAAATTAAAACGCGCGGCCGACAGCGTGACAGCCACGCCCGTTTGCGTGTCCGCTGAATCCTATGTACTTCATGTCATGTTTGGACGAGGCGGCTAGCTGTTACTATCTGCGGTTGATGCGAGAGCTATGTAGCCCCAACATCCCAAGATCGAACTTGGCTTTAGTAGGCACGGAACTTACACGCAGCAGCCGCCGCCTCTCCCTCCTCTCCTCTAAATAGCTTACGGTTCCTCCGCCTCCCTTCGGCGCTGCAGGAGGTTCGCCTCGTCTTCAGTGGTCTTAGAGCCATGGGGGTGCGTTGGATTCCGATCCTTGCCCGCGGGGGTATTAGATGGAAAGATGGGATTGCATGCATATATAAATAGGTACAAGGGATGCCATCCTCTACTTGTCTCCCAAGTTGTACAAATATAGGGGAGAGAGGAGGTACGACAAAATAAATACAATGCCCTAGTCCTGTACATGTATGCATGTTCAACACACACCCTCCCCCCAGTCGAAGCGTCGCTGTAGACGCAGAGACTGGACCGAAACTCCTCAAAGGTCGATGTTGGTAGCCCCTTCATCATAACATCAACGAACTGCTGAGCGGTAGGGACATGCAAAACTCGAATACGCCCAAGCGCCACCTGCTCACAAACAAAGTGAATGTCGAGCTCAATGTGCTTTGTTCGTCGATAACGAACGGGGTTGGCGGAGAGGTAGACGGCAAAGGCATTGTCACAGTAGACAATTGTGGCCTTGTGGACCTCACAAAGCAACTCCTAGAGCAACTGAGGGAGCCAAGAGCACTCAGCAACGGCATTACCCACTGCTCGATACTACGCCTCAGCACTCGAGCGGGAGACTGTGGGTTGTCGCTTGGACGACCGCGAAATCAACGACGGCCCAATGTAGACACAGTAGCCAGATTTAGAGCAACGAGTGTCAGGGCAGCCAGTCCAGTCTGCATCTGAATAGGCAATGACGTCGGTGGAGGAAGAAGCCGTGAAGGTGAGTCCCATGGTCATAGTGCCGCATATACACCGAAGAATACGCTTCACCAAAGTCCAATGGGAGTCGCGTGTAGAGTGCATGTGGAAGCACACCTGCTGGACAACGTACTGCAGATCTGGTCATGTGAGCGCCAGGTACTGCAAAGCACCGACGATGGAGCGATAGAACGTGGCGTTAGGCGCAAGAGAGCCCTCCAAAGCAGACACCTTGGTCTTCATGTCAACAGGTGTGGCAGCGGGCTTGCAGTTAAGCATGTCAGCTCGCTCAAGTAGCTCATGGGCATACTTTTGCTGATGTAGAAAGAACCCATCGGCGCGCCGGACGACCTCGATGCCGAGAAAGTAATGTTGGGCCCCCAAATCCTTGAGGGTAAACTCATCACGAAGGCGAGCAGTGAGCATCTGAAGAAGCGCAGTAGATGATGCCGTCACGATATATAATGTCGTCGACGCGGAGCAGAAGATACACGCTGGCGGTGCCCTGATGATAGACGAACAACAAGGCCTCGGAGCGGGTTGACCGAAACCCAAGCTGCTGACGGAATGCCGCGATACGCTGGTACCACGCCCGTGGCGCATGCTTAAGCTCGTAGAGAGAACGGGAGATCAAGCATATGTGATCCGGATGAGTAGCATCGACGAATCCAGTGGGCTACTGGCAGAATACCTGCTCGTCAAGATGACTGTGCAGGAAGGCGTTGGAGACGTTCAACTAGTGCACTGGCCTGGCACGAGAGACGACCAACTAGGGAACAACACGGATCATGCCCGGCTTGACAACCGGCGCAAAAGTGTCGGTGAAGTCCATGCCGGCGCGCTGTCGAAAACCACAGACCACCCAGCGAGCCTTGTAGCGCTCGAGAGACCCATCAGGATGTGTCATGTGATGGAATACCCATTTGCCACTTATGACGTTAGCATGGGAAGGCCGCAGAACAAGATGTCATGTGCGGTTGCGCTGCAACACATCAAACTCCTCACGCATCACGGCAAGCCAGTGCGGATCATGAAGGGCTGCACGAGCGGAGGAAGGAATGGGTGATGGTGTCGACGTTGATGCGGCACACATGCACTCATCAAAAGTATAGCGCGTGCTGGGATGGTGCACACCAGCGTGGGCCCGGGTCATCATACCGAGGGGCGGCGCTGCGATCGCTAGAGGGACGGGCACGACAACAGGTGAAGATGAGGTTGAGCCCGTCATGGAGGAGCCGGACGCCGAGTCTGCGGAGGTGGGAGGCATCCGTGGCTTGTCAGCCGAAGCCACAATGCCTGAAGAGGCAGCCGACGGGACCAAGCCCGAGGCGTCCAAAGGGACCACAGAGGGAGCCACACCCGAAGGGGCAGCCATGGCATCTCAGTGGGCCGCAGGGCCAGCCGCACCCGAAGGGGCCGCACTTGAGGGGGAGTTAAAGCCTGGACCGGGTGGAGAGGTCAGCTTGCCAAGGGTGGTAGCAGGGGAAGGCCGTGACTGGGACCCACGCCATGTCGGAGCCGTGGCGAGGAGCTCCACCGAAGACACGGCGGATGGTGGTACATGCTGAAAAGAAATACATTCTTGTAAAAGTACACGCGCCAGGAGGTGTACACGCGGTGGGATATAAGATCATAGCACCGGTAATCTTTGTTGTTGGAAGGGTAGCCCAGAAATAAACAAGCAAGCGAACGTGGTGCGAGCTTGTGTGGTGTGGTGGATGCAATACTAGGATAAAAGAGACACCCAAATATGTGAAGATCATCATAGGAGGGAGGAGAACCAAAGAGAAGTTGGTGGGGGCATAGTTCCAATGGGGATGACACTATCGAAAGTTGAGGAGAAGTGTGGCGGTCACGAGTGCATCGGGCCAGAACCGTGGGGGTACATTGGAGTGGAAGAACTATGTACGGACACAGTCGATGAAGTGCATAGGATGTGTTCGGCACAGCCATTCTGTTGTGAAGTGTATGGGCAGGTTAGGCGAAAGATGGTGCCGTGAGAGGCAAGAAGATTGTTGAAAGGATCGAGAAGAGGTGTCTAGAGGGGGGGGGGTGATTAGACCCTCAACAAATAAAGTTGACAATTTTTAAGTTTTTCAAGTTGAGGTAATAGATTAACACAATTTCAAGCATACACAATACAATTCAAGCAAGCATGCTAAGAGTATATGAGCAGCGGAAAGTAAATCATGCAACTTGCAAGAAAGTAAAGGGATGGGATTGGAGTGTGCAAACGCAATTGGAGACACGGAGAGTTTTGGCGTGGTTCCGATAGGTGGTGCTATCGTCTCCTTGGTTCAACTCGACAATCTTGACGGAGGCTCCCAAGTGACACCTAACCAATCTAGGAGGCACCACTCTCCAAAAGGTAATAGATGGTGTGTTGTTGATGAACTCCTTGCTCTTGTGCTTCAAATGATACTCTCCCCAACACTCAACTCTCTCTCACAGATTTGGCTATGGTGGAAAGATTATTTGAGTGGAAAACAGCTTGGGAAAGGCTAGAGATCAAGATTCATAAGGTAGGATTGGAATATCTTGGCCTCAACACATGAGTAGGTGGTTCTCTCTCAGAAAATGAGTAGTGAAGTGTAGGTTTGTTCTGATGGCTCTCTCCATGAATGAAGAGTAGGTGGAGGGGTATATATAGCCTCCATACGAAATATAACCGTTACACATAGATTCCCAAACTCGGTGAGACCGAATGGTGAAACTCGGTCAGACCGATTCAGGTCAAAATGTGAACGTCAGAATTTTTGGTGGGACCGATATAGTCATCTCGGTGGAACTGATGTGCAGGGGTTAGGGTAAAACCTCAACTCGGTTTGACCGATTACTCAAACTCGGTGAGACCGATTTTGGTAATAAGTAAACAGAGGATTGGTCTGGCAAACTCGGTGGGACCGACTACACCAACTCGGTTAGACCGAAAGTGTTGCACCAGATCACAGAGATATTGCAAGCCCATCTCGGTGAGACCGAGATCCCATCGGTGAGACCGAAGTAACTAGGGTTTGGCAGTGGCTGAATATGATGAAACTCAGTGGCGCCGCATAGAACAAATCGGTGGGGCCGAGTTTGACATTTAGGTTTAGGACATTTGTGGATGTGAGAAAGTGGCTGAGGGTTTTGGAGTATATCACAAAGCATTTTGAGCAAGTAACCCATTAAGGAACTCCTCATCCCCTTTTAATAGTATTGGCTTTCCTACGGACTCAATGTGATCTTGGATCACTAAAATGAAAATGTAGAGTCTTGAGCCTTTGCCAATACTTGTCCTTAGCATCTTTAAGGGGTTCCACATCCTCTTGTCCATGTCCATGTCACTCCAATGTTGAACTTATCTGAAATGCACTAGGTAAAGGTATTAGTCCAACAAGACATATGTTGTCATGAATTACCAAAATCACCCAGGGAGCACTTGTGCTTTCAATCTCCCCCTTTTTGGTGATTGATGACAACATACATCAAAGCTTTAGATAAAGATATAAGGAAATAGCAAGTAAAGCTTTGGAAGGACATGCAACATGCATTTGCTCCCCCTACACGTATGCAAACATGTGATGATAGATCATAAGAGTATGAGAATGCTTAAACATGTGCAGAGCAAGCAATGAGTTACATGTGTCTTGGCTATATGCATCAGAGAAAATGATATAGATACTGGAATTACACTTTCATGTTCATGAGTCTCTCTTGCAAACAATATGTACCATAGCAAGAGATCTTCATGCAGATGAGTGTGATGCATATACTTACCTTGTGGTCTTGAGCTAGCTTGAAGAAGTTGTACCTGGGTAAACAGGGTTAGATAACACAGGTGAAAGGATCAAGAAGAGGTGTCTAGAGGGGGGTGAATAGACCCTCAACACATAAAGGTGGTTGTTTTTAAGTTTTTCAAGTTGAGGTGGAGTTTAAATATCAAGCAAGCATGCAAAGAGTATAGGAGCAGCGGAAAGTAAAGCAAGCAACTTGCAAGAAAGTAAAGGGATGGGATTGGAGTGTGCAAACACAATTGGAGGCACGAAGATTTTTGGCGTGGTTACGATAGGTGGTGCTATCAAACATCCACGTTGATGGAGACTTCAACCCACGAAGGGTAACGGTTGTGCGAGTCCACGGAGGGCTCCACACACAAAGGGTCCATGAAGAAGCAACCTTGTCTATCCCACCATGGCCATCGCCCACGAAGGACTTGCCTCACTAGGGTAGATCTCATGAAGTAGGCGATCTCCTTGCCCGTACAAACTCCTTGGTTCAACTCCACAATCTTGACGGAGGCTCCCAAATGACACCTAATCAATCTAGGAGACACCACTCTCCAAGGTAATAGATGGTGTGTTGTTGATGAACTCCTTGCTCTTGTGCTTCAAATGATAGTCTCCCCAACACTCAACTATCTCTCATAGGATTGGATTTGGTGGAAAGATGATTTGAGTGGAAAGCAACTTGGGGAAGGCTAGAGATCAAGATTCATATGGTTGGATTGGAATATCTTGGCCTCAACACATGAGTAGGTGGTTCTCTCTCAGAAATTGAATGCTCGAAGTGTAGGCATGTTCTGATGGCTTTCCTCACGGATGAGGAGAGGGTGGAGGGGTATATATAGCCTCCACACAAAATCTAACCGTTACACACAATTTACCAAACTTGGTGGGACCAAATCATAAAACTCGGTCGGACTGATTCAGTTCATAATATGACCGTTAGGCGTTTCGGTGGGACCGATATGATCAACTCGGTGGGACCGATGTGCAAGGGTTAGGGTAAAACCTCATCTCGGTTTGACCGATTACACAAACTCGGTGGGACCGATTTTGGTAATAAGAAAAAACAGAGAGTTGGTCAAGCAAACTCGGTGGGACCGATTGCATAATTTCAGTGAGACCGAAACTATTGCAATGGACAACAGAGAGATTGCAAGACCATCTCGGTGAGACCAAGATCCCATCGGTGAGACCGAATTGATTAGGGTTTCTGGCAGTGGCTATGTCAAATGAACTCAGTGGCGCTGGATACATCAAATCGGTGGGGCCGAGTTTGACTTTTGGTTTGGGACATATGTGGATATGAGAAACTAGCTGAGGGCTTTGGAGCATATCACTAAGCACTTTGAGCAAGCAAGCTATTAAGGAACACCTCATCCCTTTTAATAGTATTGGCTTTCCTATGGACTCAATGTGATCTTGGATCACTGAAATAGAAAATGTACAGTCCTGAGCTTTGAGCGTGAGCCAATCCTTTGTCCTTAGCATCTTGAAGGGGTTCCACATCCTCTTGTCCATGCCACTCCACTATTGGACTTATCTAAAATATACTAGATAAAAGTATTAGTCCAACAAGAGATATGTTGACATTAATTACCAAAATCACCCAGGGAGCACTAGTGCTTTCAATCTCCCCCTTTTTGGTAATTGATGACAACATACATCAAAGCTTTAGATAAAGATATAGAGAAAGGCATGTAAAGCTTTGGAAGGACATATAACATGCATAGGCTCCCCCTACATGTATGCAATCATGTAAATATGGAACATAAGATCATGTGAGTGCATAATCATGACAGAGCAAGCAATGAGTTACATGTATCTTGGTATATGCATTAGAGCAAATGGTGTGAATATGAGAAACGTACCTTCATGTTCATGAGTCCTTCTTGCAAACAATATGTACATCAGCAAGAGATCCTCATGCACATGAGTGTGATGCATATACTTGCCTTGTGGTCTTGAGCTAGCTTTGGAAGAGATGAACCTGAGTAAATAAGATTAGATAACACAGAAACATCTACTAAACCACAAGAGTACCAAGATTGGGATGACATGTATAGAGTGAGTACTAGGTACCTTATTTGAGTGTAGACATGTCCCAAAAGGTAAAGATATGCAATGAATTCAAAGATTTCCTTCCCTTAAATGTCTTGCTCCCCCTGAATCTTATATGGGATATTGGGAGAAGATAGGGAATAGAAAATCAGAGCAAAGCAAACATAACAAACAACATGAACATGTCTTTCCCCTCTAAAGACATGTAATTCTCTCCTATTTGAATACCAAGCAACTGGGGTCTCTCTTTGATGTGAACATTTATCTCTCTTTCCCCCTTTTGATATGATTAAGATTTGGTGTGAACTCTCTCCCCCCCCCCTTTGACATCAATTTCCAAGAAGGGTCTTCTCTTGAGTGAGAGTCAAAATAGGATTGGTCCTTGAGTCACATGGCAAAGTAGCAGGGAAAAATAAGGTGCTGGTAGAGGATTAGAATCATCAAGTGGAGCTGGAACAAAATGTGCAGGATGCAAATGACGAATAGTTTTCTCAGCGTTGAAATCGGTTACACCGAGTTGTTTCCTTCAGTGGCACTGAATTGGATCGGTTGGACCGAAAGTGACAAGTCAGTGTGTCCGAGTTCATCACAGATGGAACACTAGTAACCTCAGCTCACTAGGAAAATAAGATCTCACAAGGATTTGCAAGCAATTGGATGCAGGAAATGCAGAAAATAACAGATAAAAGAAATCTAGATGAAGTTTTTTTTTGAAAGGGTAACTAGCATGCAAGAGACAAATGCAAGGGCACAAAGAAACAATAGAGAACTTCATCTAGAATTGGTCGGCGACAAAGTCACCTATGTTAGAGTATATTGACTTAGGAGTCAAGTGAGGACACTTGATCATAGGTCATGCTCATCGTTTAAGCTCAAAATGGGGTTGCCATTTTTCGTTTAAGCATTTTGATGTATTCACATCTTGTTGAGCTGCTTTGACCCATGACTTGGGGTAAAGCTTCTCTAAGATGGAATGACATACCTTGAGTGGTGGTGTTGATCTTGATCATGTAGTTGAACTTGTGTCGGATGCTCAATGTTGATGTAGTTCATTGGGAGCACCACTTGTAATTGAAGTTCATCTTCCTACATGAGTTAGCCTTGCAAGGAATAGCACTTGTGTATCCAAGATGACAATCATGAAATATGATATTTATAAATTATCAAAGGATATGTTTGAAGGGCTTCAAGCTTCCTTGTCTTCAACCACCGTAATGTAGAGACTTGGTGATGTAGAGATTGCTCAAGATGCGAGTGAGTTGCAATCTCATAGATTTAGATTCATCCAAGTATCTACAAGGGTTAGATAAAATGCAAGGGTGAAAATATATCCAAGATGTGTGATTATCATCATAAGAGAAATATCAAGGATTAGTCATAAGATAATGTCTTGCATGTATCCAAATGGAGTTCCTACTCCAAGTTTGAAGCATCAATGATGTTCAATTCACCTCTCAACCTGCAAAACACTTTCTCATCAAGTGGTTTAGTGAATTTATCCACCAATTGCTTGTTGGTACAAACATGCTTAAAGTTGATATCACCCTTAGCAACATGATCTCGAATGAAATGATGACGAACTTCAATATGCTTCGTGCGAGAATGTTGCACGTGATTGTGAGCAATATTAATAGCACTTTCATTGTCACAAATCAAAGGAACATGTTTCACATATATCCCATAATCTTTAAGAGTTTGGGTCATCGAAAGTAATTGAGCACAACATGAACCAGCGGCAATGTATTCCGCTTTGGCGGTGGATAAGGATACCGAGTTTTGTTTCTTGGAAGACCAAGGCACAAGAGGTCTACCAAGAAATTGACAAGTAACCAAAGTGGACTTTCTATCAACCTTGTCACCGGCATAGCCCGAATCGGAGTAGCCAACAAGATCAAAAGAAGACCTCCTAGGATACCAAATGCCAAAATTTGGTGAGTATCTCACTATCCTTTTCACAACCTTAAGATGACATTCTTTGGGGGCTGCTGGATACCGTGCACACATGCACACACTTAGCATGATATCGGGATGAGAGGCACATAAATATAATAATGAACCAATCATAGAGCGGTGAACCTTTTGATCAACGGGTTCACCATCTTTAGTCAAGTCAAGATGTCCACTAATAGGCATGGGTGTACTCATACCTTTGCATTCTTGCATATTGAACTTCTTGAACAAGTCCTTGGTGTACTTCGTTTGAGAGACAAAGGTACCTTCCTTAGTTTGCTTGATTTGCAAACCAAGAAAGAACTTGAGTTTACTCATCATAGACATCTCAAACTTCTCTGACATAAGCTTCCCAAACTTCTCACTAAAATGAGGGTTAGTTGATCCAAATATAATATCATCAACATAAATTTGGCACACAAATAATTCTCCATTAACCCTTTTAGTGAAAAGAGTAGAATCAATTTTTCCAATCTCAAAGCCTTTTTCAATAAGGAACTTGGTCAAGCATTTATACCACGCTCCAGGAGCTTGTTTAAGACCATAAAGAGCTTTGTGAAGTTTGTAAACATGATTGGGTTTCCTAGGATTAACAAAGCCGGGATCTTGTTTAACATAAACTTCCTCCTCAATTTCACCATTTAGAAAAGCAGTTTTAATGTCCATTTGGTATAAAGTGATATCATGGTGATTAGCATAGGCAAGTAAGATGCGAATGGACTCAAGTCTAGCAACGGGAGCATATGTCTCATCATAGTCCATACCTTCGACGTGAGTGTAGCCTTGGGCAATGAGACGTGCTTTGTTGCGAACTACTTGTCCATCTTCATCTTGCTTGTTGCGAAACACCCATTTGGTACTGATGATGTTGTGGTTGTTGTCGGGCTTCTTGACCAATGTCCACACTTGGTTTCTCTCAAAGTTGTGTAGCTCTTCATGCATGGCATTTATCCAATCCGGATCTTCCAATGCTTCTTCAACCTTCATGGGTTCAATGCTAGAGAGGAATGAATAATGTTCACAAAAATTAGCCAAATGAGATTTAGAGCGAGTGATTCTCCCGGTTTGGATATCATTGTAGATTTGCTCGACGGGATGGTCTCTAGCGACTTTTGCTCGAACTCGTGAGAGCTTTTGTTTTGGTCGGGGTGGAACATCTTCTTCATCATCTTTTTCTTCTTCTTGGCCTTCTTCATTGTTGACGTTGTAGTTCTCTCATCGTGGTGGAAAAGGAGGTTGATGAGGTTCATCTTGGTGTACTTCCTCGTTCTCTTCATCTAGTGTGTCCCACTTGTTGATGCTTCCATATCAACTCTTGGTTCACCTTGTCGTGAGGTAGAAGCTTCCACTTGGACAGACGAGGTACTCTCCTTCACCTCCGTTGGACGGAACTTGCCAATGGACAAGTCTTGGGTTGCTTCTGAAGGGTCTTTGTCTCCTATATCAATTGGCAATTGCTCTACTTGCGAGCGGTTAGATTCATCAAACTTCACATCTACCGTCTCTTCAAACTTTCAAGTGAAATTGTTGTAGACATAGTAAGTGTGAGAATTTGAGCCATAACCCATGGAGCGTAAAACTTCAAGCCAAAAAGATCAATCCCACATGCAACAAGCTGTCTGATGAACAAATCCTGGGAGTTGAACTTAATGCCATTGATAATATAGAAAACCAAAGTCTTCATGGCGCCCTCAAGTTTGGCTTCAGAAGAATGTCCCTTGATTAGCCAGAGAGTACGCCTCAAGATATGATAAACTGTGCGGGGCAAGTAATCGAGGTCCTGGACAAAGAATTACTTTGGATATTCTGCATCACAAGGCAATGGCTTCATCATGCTGAGCATCTGACTCATATTGGGTTCAGGCCGCTGAAAATTGCTTTACAGTCCTTCTGTGTGGCGCTGACAACCAGGCTCGTACAATTCACCTGGAGTGTGCAGGGAGGTGAGCTCAATGATGTCCTGAGCTTTGGCTTCATGGTGCACATCACCTGTATCCACTCAAGGGTCCATGTCTTCGGATCCCTGTTGTATCCACAAATGTGAAGAGTAGCATAGAACTGCAGCAAAAGCTCTTCATTCCAGTGCTCTTTGGCTGTGATGAATTCCAGAAGGCCAGCATCACGAAAGCAATCCATAGCTTCCTCAAGACAAGGGAGGCCAGCCATAGCTTCACAGTCAAGGCGCATGTGAGGGAAAATTTGCTCTTGGTTGTAGAGAACACAAGAGTAGTAGCTGCGTTGTTGGTGGCTCCAGAAGGTATCTGACGAGATCCTTGGCTTCGAGTAGGATTCTTATCACTGTCAAAGAAGGTGTTGTGCGCTCTGAAGCTATTGACACTGAAGGATCCAGGAGATGTAGCAGGACCTGGAAGTCTTGGCAGTCTTGGCTTAGGCTTCTACACTGGTGGTCGCTGCTGCACATGATAGTCATATTGCGGTTCGGGACCAGTGGGTGGTACAGGACAGGCCAGCGAACAGTGACCAACTCCAGATCTCGGTTGTAAGCCAACTCCATTGTGTGAGGCCATGGGGGAGGAACAGTACCATTAGTGGGAACCGGCATGGCAGAAGATTCAAGATTCTCATTGGCTTCAGGCACGGCATTGGCTTCAGGCTCCACACGATCGTCAGCCAAGACATGGTCATTGGCTTCAGGAGTGTTTGTGGCAGCCTCAACATTCTCAACCTCCATATGGTCAACGACCGGAGGGTCTTGCTGAAGGAAATATGCCCTAGAGGCAATAATAAAGTTATTATTTATTTCCTCATATCATGATAAATGTTTATTATTCATGCTAGAATTGTATTAACCGGAAACATGATACATGTGTGAATACATAGACAAACATATAGTCACTAGTATGCCTCTACTTGACTAGCTCATTAATCAAAGATGGTTATGTTTCCTAACCATAGACAAGTGTTGTCATTTGATTAATGGGATCACATCATTAGGAGAATGATGTGATTGACATGACCCATTCCGTTAGCCTAGCATTTGATCGTTTAGTATATTGCTATTTATTTCTTCATGACTTATACATGTTCCTGTAGCTATGAGATTATGCAACTCCTGTTTACCGGAGGAACACTTTGGGTACTACCAAATGTCACAACGTAACTGGGTGATTATAAAGGAGCACTACAAGTTTCTCCAAAGGTAGATGTTGGGTTGGCGTATTTCGAGATTAGGTTTTGTCACTCCGATTGTCGGAGAGGTATCTCTAGGCCCTCTTGGTAATGCACATCACTATAAGCCTTGCAAGCAATGTAACTAATGAGTTAGTTACGAAATCATGCATTACGTAACGAGTAAAGAGACTTGCCGGTAACGAGATTGAACTAGGTATTGGATACCGACGATTGAATCTCGGGCAAGTAACATACCGATGACAAAGGGAACAACGTATGTTGTTATGCGGTTTGACCGATAAAGATCTTCGTAGAATATGTAGGAACCAATATGGGCATCCAGGTTCCGCTATTGGTTATTGACCGAGAATAGTTCTAGGTCATGTCTACATAGTTCTCGAACCCGTAGGGTCCGCGCGCTTAACGTTACGATGACAGTTTTATTATGAGTTTATAAGTTTTGATGTACCGAAGTTTGTTCGGAGTCCCGGATGTGATCACGGACATGACGAGGAGTCTCTAAATGGTCGAGACATAAAGATTGATATATTGGACGACTATATTCGGACACTGGAAGTGTTTCGGATGTTTTCAGAGAAAAGCGGAGTGCCGGAGGGTTACCGGAACCCCCCCGGGAGAAGTAATGGGCCCTATGGGCCTTAGTGGATAGATAGAGGGGCTTCCAGCATGGGCCGCCCCCCCCCTCTGGTCCGAATTTGACTAGGAGGGGGGCGGCGCCCCCCTCTTTCGCTCTCCCTCTCCCCCTTCGTTTCCCCCTCCTAGTAGGAGTAGGAAAGGGGGAGTCCTACTCCTACTAGGAGGAGGACTCCTCCTCCTAGCGCGCCCTCTAGGGCCGGCCGGCCTCCCCCCTTGCTCCTTTATATACGGGGCGGGGGCACCCTAGGACACACAAGTTGATCTACGGATCGTTCCTTAGCCGTGCGGTGCCCCTCCACCATATTCCACCTCGGTCATATCGTCGCGGAGTTTAGGCGAAGCCCGCGCGATAGAACATCATCATCGCCACCACGCCGTCGTCTTGTGGAACTCATCCAAGCTTTCTGGATCGGAACTGGGATCGTCATCGAGCTAAACGTGTGCTGAACACGGAGGTGCCGTATGTTCGGTGCTTGGATCGGTCGGATCGTGAAGACGTACGACTACATCAACCGCGTTGTCATAATGGTTCCGCTTACGGTCTACGAGGGTACATGGACAACACTCTCCCCTCTCATTGCTATGCCATCACCATGATCTTGCATGTGCATAGGATTTTTTTTTTGAAATTACTACGTTCCCCAAGAGTGGTATCAAAGCCAGGTTTTATGCGTAGATTTCATATGCACGAGTAGAACACAAGTGAGTTGTGGGCGATACAAGTCATACTGCTTACTAGCATGTCATACTTTGGTTCGGCGGTATTGTGAGATGAAGCGGCCCGGACTGACATTACGCGTACGCTTACGCGAGACTAGTTTCACCGTTACGAGCACTCATGCTTAAAGGTGGCTGTCGGGTGTCTGTCTCTCTCACTTTAGCTGAATCGAGTGTGGCTACGCCCGGTCCTTGCGAAGGTTAAAACAGCACTAACTTGACGAACTATCATTGTGGTTTTGATGCGTAGGTAAGAGCGGTTCTTGCTAAGCCTGTAGCAGCCACGTAAAACTCGCAACAACAAAGTAGAGGACGTCTAACTTGTTTTTGCAGGGCATGTTGTGATGTGATATGGTCAAGACGTGATGCTATATTTTATTGTATGAGATAATCATGTTTTGTAACCGAAGTTATCGGCAACCGGCAGGAGCCATATGGTTGTCGCTTATTGTATGAAATGCAACGCATCGTAATTGCTTTACTTTATCACTAAGCGGTAGCGATAGTCGTAGAAGCAATAGATGGCGAAACGACAACGATGCTACGATGGAGATCAAGGTGTCGGGCCAGTGACGATGGTGATCACGACGGTACTTTGAAGATGGAGATCACAAGCACAAGATGATCATGGCCATATCATATCACTTACATTGATTGCATGTGATGTTTATCCTTTATGCATCTTATCTTGCTTTGATTGACGATAGCATTTTAAGATGATCTCTCACTAAAAATTATCAAGAAGTGTTCTCCCTGAGTATGCACCGTTGCCAAAGTTCGTCGTGCCCAGACACCACGTGATGATCGGGTGTGATAAGCTCTACGTCCATCTACAACGGGTGCAAGCCAGTTTTTGCACACGTAGAATACTCAGGTTAAACTTGACGAGCCTAGCATATGCAGATATGGCCTCGGAACACGGAGACCGAAAGGTCGAGCGTGAATCATATAGTAGATATGATCAACATAGTGATGTTCACCATTGAAAACTACTCCATCTCTCGTGATGATCGGTTATGGTTTAGTTGATTTGGATCACGTGATCACTTAGATGACTAGAGAGATGTCTATCTAAGTGGGAGTTTGTAAGTAATATGATTAATTGAACTTAAATTTATCATGAACCTAGTACCTGATAGTATTTTGCTTGTCTATGTTTGTTGTAGATAGATGGCTCTCGCTGTTGTTCCGTTGAATTTTAATGCGTTCCTTGAGAAAGCAAAGTTGAAAGATGATGGTAGCAATTACGGATCGGGTCCGTAACTCGAGGATTATCCTCATTGCTGCACGAAGAATTACGCCCTGGAAGCACCGCTGGGTGCGAACTGCTTGCTGATAACCGACGACGTTAAGAACGTCTGGCAGAGCAAAGCTGATGACTACTTGATAGTTCAATGTGCCATGCTTTACGGCTTAGAACCGGGTCTTCAACGACGTTTTGAATGTCATGGAGCATATGAGATGTTATAGGAGTTGAAGTTAATATTTCAAGCAAATGCCCGGATTGAGAGATATGAAGTCTCCAACAAGTTCTACAGCTGCAAGATGGAGGAGAATAGTCCTGTCAGTGAGCATATACTCAAAATGTCTGGGTATAATAATCACTTGATTCAACTGGGGTTAATCTTCCGGATGATAGCGTCATTGATGAATTCTCCAATCACGCCACCAAGCTACAAGAGCTTTGTGATGAACTATAATATGCAAGGGATGAACAAGACAATTCCGAGCTCTTCGCAATGCTAAAAGCTGCGGAGGTAGAAATCAAGAAGGAGCATCAAGTGTTGATGGTCAACAAGACCACTAGTTTCAAGAAAAGGGCAAAGGGAAGAAGAAGGGAACTTCAAGAAGAACAACAAGCAAGTTGCTGCTCAAGAGAAGAAACCCAAGTCTGGACCTAAGCTCAAATCGAGTGCTTCTCCGCAAGCGGATCGACTTTGGAAGCGGAACTGCCCCAAGTATTTGGCGGATAAGAAGGATGGCAAGGTGAACAAAGGTATATGTGATATACATGTTATTGATGTGTACCTTACTAGAGCTCGCATAGCACTGGTATTTGATCTGGTTCTGTTGCTAATATTTGCAACTCGAAACAGGGACTACGGAATAAGCGAGCACTGGCCAAGGACGAGGTGACGATGCGCGTGGGAAATGGTTCCAAAGTCGATGTGATCGCGGTCGGCATGCTACCTCTACATCTACCTCCGAGATTAGTTTTAGACCTGAATAATTGTTATTTGGTGCTAGCGTTGAGCATGAACATTATATCTGGATCTTGTTTGATGCGAGACGGTTATTCATTTAAATCAGAGAATAATGGTTGTTCTATTTATATGAGTAATATCTTTTATGGTCATGCACCATTGAAGAGTGGTCTATTTTTATTGAATCTCGAAAGTAGTGATACACATATTCATAATGTCGAAGCCAAAAGATGCATAGTTGATAATGATAGTGCAACTTATTTGTGGCACTGCCGTTTAGGTCATATCGGTGTAAAGCGCATGAAGAAACTCCATATTGATGGACTTTTGGAATCACTTGATTATGAATCACTTGGTACTTGCGAACCGTGCCTCATGGGCAAGATGACTAAAACACCGTTCTCCGGTACTATGGAGAGAGCAACAGATTTGTTGGAAATCATACATACAGATGTATGTGGTCCGATGAATGTTGAAGCTCGTGGCGGATATCGTTATTTTCTCACCTTCACAGATGATTTGAGCAGATATGGGTATATCTACTTAATGAAACACAAGTCTAAAACATTTGAAAAGTTCAAAGAATTTCAGAGTGAAGTGGAAAATCATCGTAACAAGAAAATAAAGTTTCTATGATCTGATCGTGAAGGAGAATATTTGAGTTACGAGTTTGGTTTACATTTGAAACAATGCGGAATTGTTTCGCAACTCACGCCACCTGGAACACCACAAAGAAATGGTGTGTCCGAACGTCGTAATCGTCCTTTACTAGATATGGTGCGATCTATGATGTCTCTTACTGATTTACTGCTATCATTCTGGGGTTATGCTTTAGAGACGACCGCATTCAGGTTAAATAGGGCACCATCAAAATCCGTTGAGACGACGCCTTATGAACTGTGGTTTGGCAAGAAACCAAAGTTGGCGTTTCTTAAAGTTTGGGGCTGCGATGCTTATGTGAAGAAACTTCAGCCAGATAAGCTCGAACCTAAATCGGAGAAATGTGTCTTCATAGGATACCCAAAAGAGACTGTTGGGTACACCTTCTATCACAGATCCAAAGGCAAGAAATTCGTTGCCAAGAATGGATCCTTTCTAGAGAAGGAGTTTCTCTCGAAAGAAGTGTGTGGGAGGAAAGTAGAACTTGATGAGGTAACTGTACCTGCTCCCTTATTGGAAAGTAGTTCATCACAGAAATCGGTTCCTGTGACACCTACACTAATTAGTGAGGACGCTAATGATATTGATCATGAAACTTCAGATCAAGTTTCTACTGAATCTCGTAGATCTACCAGAGTAAGATCCGCACCAGAGTTGTACGGTAATCCTATTCTGGAAGTCATGTTACTTGACCATGATGAACCTATGAACTATGAGGAAGCGATGATTAGCCCAGATTCCGCAAAATGGCTAGAGGCCATGAAATCTGAGATGGGATCCATGTATGAGAACAAAGTATGGACTTTGGTTGACTTTCCCGATGATCGGCAATCCATTGAGAATAAATGGATCTTTAAGAAGAAGACCGACGCTGATGGTAATATAAGCGTCTATAAAGCTCGACTTGTTGCGAAAGGTTTTCGACAAGTTCAAGGGGTTGACTACGATGAGACTTTCTCACCAGAAGCGATGCTTAAGTCTGTCCGAATCATGTTAGCTATTGCTGCATTCAATGATTATGAAATTTGGCAAATGGATGTCAAAACTGCATTCTTGAATGGATTTACGGAAGAAGAGTTGTATATGATGCAGCCGAAGGTTTTGTTGATCCAAAAGGTGCTAACAAAGTGTGCAAGCTCCGGCGATCCATTTATGGACTGGTGCAAGCATCTCGGAGTTGGAATAAGCGCTTTGATAGTGTGATCAAAGCATATGGTTTTATACAGACTTTTGGAGAAGCCTGTATTTACAAGAAAGTGAGTGGGAGCTCTGTAGCATTTCTAATATTGTATGTAGACGACATATTATTAATTGGAAATGATATAGAATTTTTGGATAGCATAAAGGGATACTTGAATAAAAGTTTTTCAATGAAAGACCTCGGTGAAGCTGCTTACATATTGGGCATCAAGATTTATAGAGATAGATCAAGATGCTTAATAGGACTTTCACAAAGCACATACCTTGATAAAATTTTGAAAAAGTTCAAAATGGATCAGGCAAAGAAAGGGTTCTTGCCCGTGCTACAAGGTGTGAAGTTGAGTCAAACTCAATGCCCGACCATACCAGAAGATAGAGAGAAAATGAAAGATGTTCCCTATGCTTCAGCCATAGGCTCTATCATGTATGCAATGCTGTGTACCAGACCTGACGTATTCTTAGCAATAAGCTTGGCAGGAACGTACCAAAGTAATCCAGGAGTGGATCACTGGACAGCGGTCAAGAACATCCCGAAATACTTGAAAAGGACTAAGGATATGTTTCTCGTATATGGAGGCGACAAAGAGCTAGTCGTAAATGGTTACGTCGATGCAAGCTTTGACATTGATCCGGACGATTCTAAATCGCAAACCGGATACGTGTTTTTATTAAACGATGGAGCTGTAAGTTGGTGCAGTTCTAAACAAAGCGTCGTGGCGGGATCTACATGTGAAGCGGAGTACATAGCTGCTTCGGAAGCAGCGAATGAAGGAGTCGGATGAAGGAGTTCATTTCGATCTAGGTGTCATACCTAGTGCATCGGGACCAATGAAGATCTTCTGTGACAATACTGGTGCAATTGCCTTGGCAAAGGAATCCAGATTTCACAAGAGGACCAAGCACATCAAGAGATGCTTCAATTCCATCCGGGACCAAGTCCAAGTGGGAGACACAGAGATTTGCAAGATACATATGGATCTGAATGTTGCAGACCCGTTGACTAAGCCTCTCTCACGAGCAAAACATGATCAGCACCAAGACTCCATGGGTGTTAGAATCATTACTATGTAATCTAGATTATTGACTCTAGTGCAAGTGGGAGACTGAAGGAAATATGCCCTAGAGGCAATAATAAAGTTATTATTTATTTCCTCATATCATGATAAATATTTATTATTCATGCTAGAATTGTATTAACCAGAAACATGATACATGTGTGAATACATAAACAAACATATTGTCACTAGTATGCCTCTACTTGACTAGCTCATTAATCAAAGATGGTTATGTTTCCTAACCATAGACATGTGTTGTCATTTGATTAATGGGATCACATCATTAGGAGAATGATGTGATTGACATGACCCATTCCGTTAGCCTAACACTTGATCGTTTAGTATATTGTTATTGCTTTCTTCATGACTTATACATGTTCCTGTAACTATGAGCTTATGCAACTCCCGTTTACCGGAGGAACACTTTGGGTACTACCAAACATCACAACGTAACTGGGTGATTATAAAGGAGTACTACAGGTGTCTCCAAAGGTAGATGTTGGGTTGGCGTATTTCGAGATTAGGTTTTGTCACTCCGATTGTCGGAGAGGTATCTCTGGGCCCTCTCGGTAATGCACATCACTATAAGCCTTGCAAGCAATGTAACTAATGAGTTAGTTACGGAATCATGCATTACGTAACGAGTAAAGAGACTTGCCGGTAACGAGATTGAACTAGGTATTGATTACCGACGATCGAATCTCGGGCAAGTAACATACCGATGACAAAGGGAACAACGTATGTTGTTATGCGGTTTGACCGATAAAGATCTTCGTAGAATATGTAGGAACCAATATGGGCATCCATGTTCCGCTATTGGTTATTGACCGAGAATAGTTCTAGGTCATGTCTACATAGTTCTAGAACCCGTAGGGTTCGCACGCTTAACGTTACGATGATAGTTTTTATTATGAGTTTATAAGTTTTGATGTACCGAAGTTTGTTCGGAGTCCCGGATGTGATCACGGACATGACGAGGAGTCTCAAAATGGTCGAGACATAAAGATTGATATATTGGACGACTATATTCGGACACCGGAAGTGTTCCGGATGTTTTCGGAGAAAACCAGAGTGCCGGAGGGTTACCGGAACCCCTCCGGGAGAAGTAATGGGCCCTATGGGCCTTAGTGGAGAGAGAGAGGGGCAGCCAGCATGGGACGCGCGCCCCTCCCCCTCTGGTCCGAATTGGACTAGGAGGGGGGGGGGCCCTCTTTCCCTCTCCCTCTCCCCCTTCCTTTACCCCTCCTAGTAGGAGTAGGAAAGGGGGAGTCCTACTCCTACTAGGAGGAGGACTCCTCCCCCGGCGCGCCCTCTAGGACACACAATGTCACACCCTGATTTTCATGGCACAACACTTAAGATGATAAATCATGATAGAATGTGGTTTGGCAAAAACTTTTGTGTGTTTTGGTCCTTGCTTGATTTGATTTTTGTCTGTTGTTTGCAAGTGCTCTAAAAATCAAATAAATCCCCTAACTCCTATACTTCATCTCCTTGATCCAAAACCTTTTCCCAATGATCATGCCATGTGTATAGAGCAATATAGTATTTTCTTACAAAAATAATTTGGCCAAAAAGTATTTTCAAAAATTAGTTTTCCAAAAACCCCTGAGTTGAGGTTTGCACTGCAAGTACTTAATTTAGGGCAGTAAAAATCTTTATAAAAATATATTTGACTCCTATTAGAAATAGGATACCCAGAAACCACAAAAATATAAATTTTAAAGTTATTTTCCTATTTTATTTAAAAGCTTTTTCTTAAGGCCAGAAATGGTCTTTAATAGGGAAAAATTATTTTTATGCTTTAGAAATATTTTTGAAAATTTAGGGAAACTCAGTGGGCATATATTGTCCATATATAAGAGTTTCAACACATGGTCATGTTCAAAATATTGGTCAAATCCCTCAAAACCCCTTTCTGGATATTTCAAGCTTTTGAAATATTTACAAAGGAAATATTCTCCAAATATTCCAAGAAAATTCTAGCATGCCACATATGACATATTAGATGATCTTGCCAAGTCTCATGACTTGGAGAACAATATAACATCATCAAATACCCTCAAAACCACTTCTGTCCTTTTTCAAGTTTGAAAAGCTTCTGTCAAACATGTCCAAATGCTCTCAAACTTGGTGCACATTCTCAAATGGTGTAGTAATGCATCTAGACCAAATGGCACAAGTTGGAGAGAATTTTATCTTGATCAAAGTACGCCAAAACCCTCTCTGACCAGAATCAAATTTGAACAAGTTTGTACTGCCAACTTTTTCTCCTTGACCCCAACTTTTGTGAGCATGTTCACATGACCAAATGAGGCCACTACACCAAGTGGTGCATCAAGGAGAATTTATTTTCATGACTAATTCTTGGAAAACCCATTTCTGTTCATTTCTAGGGTTTGCCAAAGTTACATTGGCAACTTCCTCCAAATGAGCTCCAACTTGGTGATCAACCCCATTTATATATGACACTTGATCCTGTTAATCTTCATCTCAAGTGGAGTTAAATTGGTTGCCCAAATTTGCATCAAACACCTTCTGTCACTTTTCAAAAATCACCATTTTGACCACTTGCACTATTCTCCTTGAGCTCAACTTTTTACCACATCTCCTCCTAGTCTGCTCCTATCTCCAGTAACTCTTCCCTGGCCTCAGCTCAATGATTGAGGGGTGAAACACCCCCATTTACCCTTCTGGATAGCAGCATTCTTCTCCTTTCTCACCACCCTCCTCGTTAAAGTGGCTCTCCATGGCATCCAATGCTTCCTCCCCTTTCTTTACTACTCCCTAGCACTGCTGGACACAAGTGGCCGCGCACACTTTCCACTTTTTATGCCATGGCATGCCAAAGGCGTGCTACAGAGCACGCTACAGTGCTCCCACGCACTGTAGCTGCTCTCTGCCCAAGCCACCCGACCACCTCGAGCCTCCCCCTTGCGCCAGTCGAGGTGCCTCGGCGTCCGCAACATGCTACGCGGTCGGCCCCCTCCTCTCTCCTCCTCCCCGCGCCTCCGCGCTAGCAAACAGAGGCCGCCCGAGAGCTCCAATGGCCGAGCTCACACGCGCGATGCTCTGGTCCTTCCCCGCTCCTTATCTCCCCTCCTCTAGCCCTAGACCAACCCCACGAACACCCCAGACACGCCCACGCGCGCCCCCGTGGCCTCCAGCAACGGCTAGGAGCTCGCCGGCGCACGAGCCACGGTGCACCTCGCCCCCATCTATTTAAGGCCACCCCCGAGCCCTCTCTGGCCTCCTTTCGCCCTCTCTCACTCCCAGTGACCCCCTGGACCAACCCACTCCTCCTCCCGTGCCCTCCAACCTCGTCCATGGCCGGAGCCTTGCCGTCGGCCTCCGCCTAAATTCGCACCCACCATTCTTCCTCCTCCCCTCTAGACCACACTAGAGCACCTCCACCACCACAGCGAGCCCCTCCCGTGCTCCTCCCTCTCCTTCCCATGGCCGTCCTGTCGAGTTCCCTCACCGCCGCCGGCCTCGCCGCTGCAGTCGATGGTGTGCTCGCGTCCGGCCACCCCTACGGTCGTGGCGCACCTCGTCGGATGCGCGCGGGAGGAAGGAGACGACCCTGCGGGTGGGCCCCGCGGGTCAGCGACTCAGCCGGCGGGCCCCACCGTTTAGTGGAGAGCGGCTTCGCCGTTACCGCCTCCCGCTGGCGTATTTCGAAGCCGCCCGACGTGGCCCCCAGCAGCGGCGGCCGAGCGCTGGGCGGCCTGTGGCGCCTCTTTGCTAAACCTCGCCCGGTGCGTGCCGCCGCCGCCCAGATCCAGTCCATTTGGGTAAAACCCTTTTCCCCTTTTTCTTTTCTATACAGTTTCTAAAATCCATAAACAAATCAAATTAGCTCCAAATTTGATGATTCAAATTTCTAGTGACTCCATAAATCATGCTCTACCTGCTGGTGCAACATGCACATTTTTCCAGAGACCTTTCCTTCACAAATATTTATCAAAACCCCATTTTTCCATTTCTGTGATGAACTTTAGAAAATCACAGAGAGCTCAATATTGATCCAAATGCCATGATTCAAATTCCTAGATGCTTCTAAGTTCATAACTTAGTTTATGAACATTTTTCTTAATACCTTCTGTGCCCCACAAAATAATGAGCCATTTCTTCATGTTTGTGAACTTTGCAAATTCATAGAGAAATCATTTGAACTCCAAATCCAGTGAAACCAAATCCTAAATGCTTCTAAAATCATCCTTTGTTAAATGGGTATCTTTGCCCATTTTCCAAAAATATATTTTTGTACACTTCTTGTAAATCCATAAACCTCCTGATTCCATCATATTGAAATGTTCAGAGATATCCATTCATCAAATCCCAATGAAACCACTTTGGTCATCCCTCATATGACCAGAGGTATCCTAGAAAAGTCCAACTCATATTTTTAGAGCACTTTTGTTTCCTGCCTTGTTGTTTTGCTTATTGTGGTTGCTTTCGACGATAGTTGACGAAGTAGACGGAATGCTCAGAGTTGGACCAGAGATATTTGAAGACCTCGAAGACTTTGTTAAACAGGCAAGCAGCCCTTTGACCATGTCCATGAAACCCCTTTTTATGCATGACATATAACTCTTTATTATTGTTGCATCGGGATCATGATGAGATGGTTGACCACGTTGGTTGGTTGCCTCTGTTACTTCCTCATTGATACTTGCATTGTGCATGACCCTACCTTCTTATGAGGGTTATGCCGGTGGGAGTAGATAGGATGCTAAAGTAGTTGCTACACAAAGTGGGTCAGGGTTATGCATGGAAAGGGACAAGTGTGGTTTGGCATTCTTGCAAACAACCCCAGTGGGTGCCACTAATGCCCCTGGGAGATGATGATGAACTAGGTCACTACTTGGTGGAGAGGTAGTGTACCGAGGCTTGATGAAAGTGTTGTTTACAGAGACGGATTAGATTTAAGATTTGATGACTGTCCCAACCTTACATGCGCAACCACTCTACCCTTATATGGGAAAGGGCATTATTGATTACCTAGGCCGATACTAGCTTGGAGCCCGCATTACTAGTGACGGGGGAGAGTTGGTGCTCTCTCTCGGGACAGGGTCGTGCCAGGTAGGGTGGCCATGACTGTTTTCACAGGGCACCAGACACACCGTTGGTACCCCGTGCCAATGGTATGTGATAATTATGGGAGCAAGGCTCCATGAAAATGTTATGTGAAATGTTGGGCACGGGGGTTACTACCAATCGAGTGGACTCCATGTTAGTGTCGTCTAGGGAAAGGTAGTGATCGGGTGCTTACCCCGGGTACTTGAGGTACCGCGGGTCGTGGCTGACACGGAAGTTCCCCGGATATTGTGGGTACAGTGTGCAACCTCTGCAGAGTGTAAAACTATTCGAATAGCCGTGTCCACGGTCAAGGACAGTTGGGCGGTGCTGCTTAGACTATGTCCATATGTTTCTGAAAAACAACACAGTTTGGTGATATTGATGATGCGACTCGTGAAGAAGTCACGATGAGCTTGAGCATGAGTTGTTTATAACTCTTTCTTGATGATGATGTTTGAAACCTCCTGATACTTGTTGCAGACACAATCATGCCCTTGATATATGTTGATCATACTTGCATGAGAAAAACTAGCTTTCTGCAAAAATTTACCTATATCATGCATTGTTGTACCTTGAACCAAAACATGGGTTGCTTGCGAGTACATTCAAAGTACTCATTGGCTTGCCACTGGTTATTTTATTGGCCAGGCATGAAAGAACAGGATATAATGAAGAGTATCTTGGTGACGAACATGCGATCTAGGACGCTTCCCAGTCAGAATGCCTGTAGGGTTAAGGCAGATGGCATGGGTCCAAGTTATCGACGAAGATTTCCGCTGCGATGTTATACTCAAGACTCGACCATAATGGTCCTACTTGTGTAATACGGTATGTATGTATGTAAGACTCTTGTTATTCAGCTTCTGTGTGTTCAATGAGCATTGATCTCTGGGATCACTGTACACGTGCATTCGGTGATCACAACTTATGAGTCGGGGTCCCCACACACAAGTTGATCTACGGATCGTTCCTTAGCCGTGTGCGGTGCCCCCCCCACCATATTCCACCTCGGTCATATCGTCGCGGAGTTTAGGCGAAGCCCTGCGCCGGTAGAACATCATCATCGTCACCACGCCGTCGTGCTGACGGAACTCATCCCTGAAGCTTTGCTGGATCGCATCCTGGGGATCGTCATCGAGCGGAACATGTGCTGAACTCAGAGGTGTCGTACGTTCGGTGCTTGGATCGGTCGGATCGTGAAGACGTACGACTACATCAACCGCATTGTCATAATGCTTCTGCTTACGGTCTACGAGGGTACGTGGACAACACCCTCCCCTCTCGTTGCTATGCCATCACCATGATCTTGCGTGTGCGTAGGAATTTTTTTGAAATTACTACGTTCCCCAACACTTGCACAATCACATTCTCCTCGAGAATGACTTGATCTGGGATAGGGGGTGTAGCAACTCTCTCTTGTCTTCTTGTTTCTTCATTGACTGATGCAGCCGGAAGGTCTTCAGCAGCTTTGGCTTCAGACTCAGGAACCGTCGCAGAAGGATTCTCTTCAGGGAACACTTGACGTGCCACTGAGCTAGATTGGTGTGAATCTTCTTCTGGGATGGTTGACATGGAGACCGATGGCCTGAGGCCTTTGCAAAGCCGTTGATACACGGGCCATGCCTTTGGTGATGGTGTGGTCTCCATGTAGTTGTCGTCATTCACCATTGGGATGGTGACTTGCGCTGCAGGATTACGGGGTGTTGCATCTCGAACTAGGGTTTCTTCTTGAGGGCGCTCGGCCCATGAATCATCTTGAGCAATTGGCGTCAATGGACGATCAATGCTGATGTATTCACTGCTCGTTGGAGCAGGCGATGATACCAACTGATGCTCTAGCTGAGGAAGGACTTCATTATCAACAACATTGTCTTCATGACCAATGTCTTCAGCTGTGTTGGGGTCAACAGCTGGAACTTGCTCTTGTTTGTGAGCCTCTGTGGAAGCAGGCTTGTGGAGTACAATTCAACGCTCTTGGTTTGTGGCAGCAGGGGGAGCAACAGAGATGGGTTCAACAATGAGTGGCTGAGAGGCTGCAACACGCTTTTTCCTTGAAGACTTAGTTTCCTTAGTCTTCAACTTCTTCTTAGAAGGAGCATCGTCAGATACGTCCTTGTGCTTGTGCTTCTTTGCTTCAGCTTCAGCCGCTCTTGTCTTCTTCAGTTCAGAAGCTGCTGAGGGGACATTAGGCTTCGAGCCTGTCATACTAGTAGGGAAGACAATGCAAGGTTCTTCCCGCCTTGGTGTAGTGTGGGTCTCAGTAGACTTCTTCTTGGCAACCATCCTGGGATCAATGCCAGGCCACCCAAGAGCTTTTTGCTTCTCAGCTTCATTGTGGGCTTGAACACATTTCTCATCTAGATACTTCATGCGCTGCCTTGAGCCTTTAGCTTCAGTGCGTTTCTTGTGGAACTCCTCCTTGAGGTCATGCGACATCTTCTTGAAGATTTGAACATCAGCCACAATGAACTTGTCCATGTTCTTCCTGAAATGAGCCTTCTCATAGTCAATCTTGTTTTTCAGCTTTTTCAGCTCGGCAATCTTCTGAGCCAAGGCCAATTCACCAGCAATGGCACCATGGAAGGTGACACTGATGTCCACTGGGAGTTGAAGATCGTCAATACTGATGTCCTGGTTGTCAAACCACTCATTGATGAAGTTATTGATAATATCAACATCAAAGAGCGGTAGATCATTGAAGATTTCAGCTTCTTGCTTGCTCTTGATAAGCATTTCCAGAGCATCATCAGCAAGATCTTCATCACTGGACAGATCAATGGCTTCATCTTCGTTGCGAAGCATGATGAATGGTGTCAATGGTTGTCCAGTGTCCTTCTTGGGCAATGGCTTCTTGGTCCTTTTGGACACACGAGATAAATCCTCAGACTGCACACTGGATTCAGGCGGTGCAATCCTTAGTGGCTTCCTTGCTGAAGCTTTTGGTGAAGAAAGCGGCTTTGAAGCTTCTGTCTTCTTCTTCTTCTTCTTCTTGGGCGGTGAGGGAGCAGCTTCAGTATCAGCATCACCATCAGAGTGCTCCACTGCTGCTCTCTGAGAAGCAATGTGAGACACAAGCCCATTGAAATTGGCAAAGGGGCCAATTCTGTTTTCATTGGCTTCACATGTCCCATCAGATCTGGGAGCAGAGGGGCCAGGGTTGAAGTTGAGGCCATAGTCTTTTGCGTTCTGGGCAGTAGAATCTTTGGCAAGCTGAAAGTTGCGCTTGAAAAGATTGTCGTCACGACACTATAATAAGGAGGATGGGTCGGCATTTTCAGGCTGCGGTCCTCTGACCATGCAAGGATAGAATTCCTACGCAATAGCTTTAGCCTTGTTCTTCGACACTAGGCCGCGATACAGACAGTCTCCCCATGGATGCTTGATGGCGTTCTTCTCACATATTCAGGTGTGACGAATTTGTACTTGAACCACTCCTCAGCCCAATATCTTCGGATCCACTGAATCCAGTTCTTGCGTTGGTTGTAGTTTTCATCAGGGTCTGACTTGTATTGTTCATACAAGGCAAGAGACAGATCAGGAGATGTGTTGCCTCGGCGTTGCCTGCCACCCTTCCGAGCAGACTTTTCTATAGCCATAATATTTAAGCTGATTGGCTTCAGCACAGAGAATGGCTACCGTCTGATTGGCATCAGACAAGAACTGGCTTTAGGTGATTCAATGTGATGCTGTAAGTATTCTGCAAATGAATCCAGACTATGAGAACCAAGGGATTCTCCCACGGACATGTAGTTGTGACAGCATTAGAGATGCGAGGGAAGGGGAAGAGGTCAGATGCATTCTTAGGAGATTTTGAAGATAAATCAGTTTTGAAGACATTGACCTCATAGTGCAAAGAGATTCACTTATTTCGAGAGAGTCGGTTCTAGATTTTTACGAATCCATGAATAAGTACAAGTGAGGAATCTAACTAGTTATGAAGCATAAGTGAATATACTAAGCATGGCATGAGATGCAGAAGAGAACAAATCCAGATTTGAAAGTTTAGAAACCACTTTTGGCAAAAGTGGTCGGATTTGACACATCTAAAAGGCAGTAAAAAGTAAGATTTATTTACCCTTGACGAACTACTAGATGGATGGGAAGAGAAGCCAAGCAGTTCAATCTCCCGCGCCCTAACTTGGCGGCAGAAGACACCTACGGTGGCGGCGGAGAGGACGAGGTCCGCGGCCGGCGTGAGGACGACGTCGAAGAGGTTGCGGTAGCTAAGCGCTTCTTCTCCGGCAATGACGCGAGCTAGCGGAGGCGCTAGGGTTTGTGCGAGGTGGCGAGGTGGAAGAACAGATAATGACCGTGTGGGTGAGAATTTATAAAGAAGAGGAGGGGACGCAGCGCAATTACGCAGGTGCCCCTGGCGGTTCACATCTGAGAGACACGTGGAATACATGCAACTCATTGAGAGTTGATCCATGTTCCCACGCACGCTTGGATTGTCGGGTGGTCGTTCTAGCTTCTCCGGTTTTTAGGCAATAAGGATGCAGCATTAAAAACAGATTAAGTGTTTGTCAGATTGTCCTCTACTGACAGAGACTCAGAGAAGATAATTGACAGGTTTCAATAGAATGCATATGATTTGGACAGATAGAGTTGAGGTAGAAGCATAGTATAGGTTAGGGTCCGATCACATTCACTTAGATCAAAAGATTCAAGAGTGAAGACATAGCTATAAGTGAATGATGTATAGGACAAAACACAAATATATATATATATATATATATATATATTGTATATGAACCAAATCAACATTGTGAAGATAAATCATGAAGACAAATCAATGTTGAAGACAATCCAAATGCGAAGACTTTGCAATTATAACGCCAAGAGAAACACTTCAATAAAAATTTGGTGGTGGCCTTACCCACCGTATAGAAAGTATTAGACCCAGACACTGCGCACAATTATCGTGGCGCTCCGAAGTCAAATTCCACATTTGTAACATCCCAAATTTTCAATTTGGAATGTTATACATTAGGTCATCATGCATTACATATTTTCTTGCATTTGTCGATCCTAGAAATTTCACGCAACTCAAGGACCCACGGAGAGAGTTGGAGATTTCGAAAATTTCATATTTGAGTTCTCTCAAATTTTGAAAAGAGGATCATTTGGATTTATTTATTTTATCTTCAAATATTTTTCCAATATCAAAAATAAGAGAGGGAATAATATGGCTTTCCCAAAAATTTGAAAAAATGAGGATTTAATAAATAAATCAATTTTGGATTTTTCTCGGAGTTTATTGCCTTAGGGAAAAATGCGTGTTTTCAAAAAAATTGCATTTTAGGCCCCGAGTAAAAGTTCATTTTGTTCGACTCATTTTAGGAGTCGGGGAAAATTTACTTTATTAGTTTTGGAGTCCGGTAGATTTTCTTTTCTGTGTTTTTCCGTGCGCGAAACCGATTTGAAAAAAAATGCCACAGTCTTGATGGGCCAAAGGCCCACCGGCCGAGCCAGCCGCCAGTCAAGACGCCTTAGGTCAAGACGCGCCTGTAGCCTTGAGTCAGCCAAGGCCAGCAGCCAGCGCCGCCGCTGCTTCCTTTTTCTTTTGCTAGTCCTAGTAGGACTTGGACCCCGTTTCGTTTATTCCGTTTTTGTTTCTAGGATTCCTATTCCTACTCTTATTCCTTGATCCCTCCTCCAAGCAAAACCCTCCCCTCCCCAATATAAATACCCCCACACCCCCCTCTAAACCCACAACAAATCTCAAGCCCCTCACCCCAAGCCCTCCACCGCGCCGCACACCCGCGCCGCCGCCCGCCGCCGCCGCCACCGCCTGCCTTGCCCGCCGCCGCCGCCGCTTGCCGCCGCCAAGTGCCGCCGCCGCCGCCCAACGCCGCCGCCGCCGGAGCCCCTCGCCTCTTCGAGGTACTAGCCCCGCGCCACGTCACCTTTTTTCCCCCTCGGTTCGGTTTTTCTCGTAAACCGTTCCGGTTTTCTAGATCGGTTTTTCATTTCGGTTTTCTTTCCGAAACCCTAGATCGGTTTTTCTCGTCGTTTTTTTTTCAATTTTGTTGTTAGCGAGCGTTCGCCGAACCGTTCGTCCTAACGAACGTGATCACCGGTTAGCCTCGGTTAAGGAACGTCCATTCATTTGACTGTTCTTCGTTTTTCTTTTAGTCGGATTTATTTCGCTATTTTCTGATAGCGATTTCAGATCCGATCTTCGTTTTAGTTTATCTTCTCGCTCGTTTATCGGAATCAGGTGATTCAAGCGCCTGGAGTTTCGTTTCGAAACCGCCGTTCCGACTAATCAACTTAAACAAAGTTTTGCTACTGTAAAATTTGACTTAGTTTCAACTTGCTAGAACCGAGTCGATTTCTCTCGCCGTTTGACTTTTGTTGCTTTATTCGATTTGATTCTTTTTGCAACCAGGGTTCTTAAGTTGGACTCTCTGGTTAGATCTTTCATTCGAGTTTTACCTGTGCATTAGATGAGTACTTATTGTATGCTTGTTGTTTGTCTGCGATAGATCACCCGGAGTGCGCCGCTTGTTACTTCGAATCTCTAGGTTTCGCGAATCATTAGCAAGGCAAGTAACACTTGATCATACCTTTTTCTACTACCCAGTTTTATGCATTAGATCAATCCTCAAACATTGCATGATTAGGATCTAATTAAATTGTGGGAAGGGAAGTAGATGAGGTAGTACCTATTACCTGTTTTACTTATGAAACCTTTGGGAGTTACTTCTGCGTTTGCTTATTATGCCATGCTATGCTAGTAGACGTGGATTGGGTGAGTGAATACTCCATGACAGATGTGAGATTGTTAATTAATGGTTTATCTAAGGTGGCAACTTAAATACACATCTGGGTGGATTGAGGCACCTGGGGTATCCAGTGATTTCCTGTTTTTTTTGGAAATCCCGGGGGTACCGTGTGATTTTCCTATGGACCGCCACCCAGGCTCAAAGGGATCATAAGATAATTCATGCTAGTAACTTACATGTGCAGCCACAAGCCATTATGGGCTCTGGCATAGTTGACTAAGTCGTGCGAACTCTTATAGTGGTGGACTAGCAGATGTAGGGGATGTAGGTGTACGGGTCTACCCATCGTAAGGTGCTAGCGCTTCTGAAAGACTATGTCTCGGTCATCCGTTTCTCAAACACCATGTAGTACGAGAAACCAAACGGAGGCGATCGAGTCTTGTGGGGAAAAGTGCGCAAACCTCTGCAGAGTGTACAAACTAATCATGATTAGCCGTGTCCCCGGTTATGGACATCTTGAGTATCTAGTACTTGAATATTCTGTGTATCTCAACATGTTACCCTAATTAAATGTTGTTGGGTTTGTTAATGAGTACTTTTTAATTGGGATTGAGGATGCTGTCAACCATTCTCAATGTTTAACAACCACCATGATAGTTAAATAAAGTTATTCCTTTGCAAGAGGGAAAAACGGCTTTATGCAAAAAGCAGTAACCATAGAGCTTTTCCACCAGCCATATATGCATGTAGTGTAGGCTTACCATTCATTACTCTCTATGTGTTACATTGCCAGCATATTCCATGTGGTGACCCGTTTTCGGGCTGCAACTTTCATGTTGGAGACTTTTCAGACGACGAGTAAGGTGCTTTTAGGTCGTGGTTCTATACTCAGTGATGCCGTTGGAGTTGATGGACTCACTTATCTTCCAAGTCTTCCGCTGTTATCGTATTTAGATGGCCTTAAGCCATGATTATTGTAATAAGTCCTCTTTTGGACAGACGATGTAATAAGTGTGTGATTGCTACTCTGTTATAAATCCTTCAATCTTGTGTGGTGTCGGCATTCTCGATCCAGGATGACACCGAGCACGAGACTTGACCATCTGAGGTCGGGTCGCTACAGAGATGGTATCAGAGCACACGCTGATTGTAGGACACGACCATTAAGTTAAAGCCATAGATCACTATTCTCTTCTCATTTTTCTAACTCCTCATCTTTTCTACTCTTTTAGGATGACGGACGCAAAGATCAAGTACGCTCAACCCGATGAAGGCACACCTTTTGGATCCCACTTGAAGGAAGTCGCCAAGTACCTGAACATTGGATTACCAACCTTCATCGGGACTTTCAACGCCACTACTGCTCAAGAGGAGTATTTGGAAGATTCAAGCTCATGTTCCGGGGAGGACATTCGCGCCAATCACCAAGCCCATAGATAGTGTTTTCAGTGCACCAACCTGGAGTCTGGGAAAGAGCATGGCAGCTCATATCACCATGGGACGCATTGGAGAAGTTTATCAAGAAGACCTCAAGGACACTATCTACCAAATTTGCGGACGCCGGAATGAAGATTGGGAGATAGTCGGCACCAAGAAGGATAGATCCATTGCAGCTTTCATCCAGGAGTTAAACCAGCACATTCGACGCCAGGAGAACCAGATGTGCAATGATATGATAGAGTTGAAGAACGCGAAGGGAAGGATCATCGAACTTGAAGGAGAATTGAAGACTTTACGCAAGGACTACATGGACGAGATCGTAGCTGTCGTAAGGCACAACAGCGATCTTAAGTATGAGATTGGAGAACTCAAGAAAAAGTTAGCACTCAAGAATGAAGACAAGTACGTCGACTGTCCGAGCAACTACATCATCATCAACGACACCGATTCGGATCCAAGTGAACCCGACTTTGAAGACGAAGCTGGAGCAGACATCATGGAGTCTTCCATCGGTTCAAATTAATAGATGACCACCATTAGTAGTGTTCCCTCCATGTAAACATTATAGTACAAGCACTTTTTCGATAGTTAGACCGTTGTATGCCCTTTTGCTTGAATGAATGAAGTGATTTTGTGTGCATTTGTCTCATGAGCATTTGGGTAGTGTTTTCTCCTTAGACCTCACTCTATTCTTAATTTCTCATCTTTTCTAAACCCTTCAGATGCCTCCGAGACACGATCCCGAGTTTGTTTTCCCGCCAGAGATCACTCAGTTGATTCAGCAGCAGAATACCTTGATTCAAACATTGGTACAGAACCAAGGCAACAACAACAACAACCCACCACCACCACCACCGTGGATCACTTGACTTCGTTTCCTTAGGCTGAATCCGCGGTGTATTCAAAGAGCACCGAGCCGATTGTAGCAGATGATTGGCTTCGCAAGATAGGGAGGAGTTGACCACTGCAGGATGCACAGATGGTGAGAAGGTGAAGTTTGCTGCACATCGACTTGACGGACCCAAAGAACATGGTGGGAGAATTTCACACCACTTACCTCAGAGACACCGCCACATGGGATCGGTTTGACAAGCTTCCGACCGCCCATGTTTCAAAGCAGGAGCTATGGCCATGAAGAAGCGTGAGTTTCGCAACTTACGCCAAGGAGGAAGGACTGTTGGCCAGTATGTGGATGATTTTAGTAAGTTAGCACGTTATGCCCCAGATGACGTTGCTACAGACGCAGCTAAGCAGGAGAAGTTTCTGGAAGGACTGAATGATGAGTTAAGTATGCAGTTGATGGTAGCCAGATTGAATAACTACCAGGAGTTGGTAGACCGCGCCCTCATGATTGAAGGAAAGCATGAGCAGATTGAGAATTGCAAGAGGAAGTATGGACAGGGGAAGTATAACTCTGGAGCCCAGCAGAAGCCCCGTTATACACCTAAACAGGGAGTTCAGTTTCAGCATACCCATGGAGGAGGTAGTTCGCACAACCATAATGGCCACAAGAATGGTAATGGGAATGGAGGAAGCAATGGCCAGAACCGGACCACACCATCAACCCCAACCAATAAAGACCTGAGCCATGTCACCTGTTACAAGTGTTCCAAGACCGGACATTATGCAAATGATTGTCCCGAAGGCCAAGGTGGAAATGGAAGCTATGGAAAGAAGCCAAACCCTTTCAACAGGGGACAGGTGAACCACATTGATGTGGAGGAGGTTGAAGCTCAGCCCGATGCAGTAATCGGTAAGTTTTTGGTTAAGTCATTTACTGCACTTGTTATTTTTGATACTAGTGCATCGCATTCATACATATCAAGGGGATTTGTAGAAAAGTATAGCCTGCCCACTAAAATTCTTATAACTCCTATGCTAGTAAGCTCACCAGGAGCAGAGTATATGGCCAGACAAGGATGTTTTCAAGTGCCATTGAGTATAGGAAGGCATGTATTCCCATCGGATTTGATCGTTCTGGAATCTCAAGGTTTGGATGTGATTCTCGGTATGGATTGGCTGTCGATGTATGGAGGAAACATCGATTGCGCAAGTAGGACGATTTTGCTCACAACGCCAGAAGGAAGAAGGATCAAGTATGTATCACGACATGGATCAAATAGGAATCAAGTAAATTCTTTATCAGGAGTTGTGCAGGAAGAGGTACCAGTGGTGAAGGATTATCCTGATGTATTTCCTGAGGAATTGCCAGGAATGCCACCGGATAGAGACATTGAGTTTTTGATTGAGCTTTTGCCAGGAATAGGCCCAATATTGAAGCGACCATACAGGATGCCCGCACATGATTTGGCGGAAATCAAGAAGCAGATTAAGGAGCTATTGGATAAAGGTTATATACGCCCAAGTTCTTCGCCTTGGGGATCACCCGTACTCTTAGTGGAAAAGAAGGATGGATCGTTAAGGATGGTTGTTGATTACCGTGGATTGAATGCAGTAACAATCAAGAACAAGTACCCACTACCAATGATAAATGATCTGTTTGATCGTTTGCAAGGAGCTAAAGTGTTTTCCAAGATTGATTTGCGATCAGGGTACCATCAGTTGAAGATTCGAGAGCAGGACATACCTAAGACAGCATTCACCACAAGATATGGACTGTATGAGTATACCGTTATGTCGTTTGGATTGACTAACGCACCTGCCTATTTCATGAACCCGATGAACAGTGTTTATGGAGTTTTTGGATAAGTTAAATCGTGGTGTTCATTGATGATATTTTGGTTTACTCGAAGAATGAAGAGGAACATAAGGAACATTTGCGATTGGTTTTGGAGAAACTGAGGGAACATCAGCTATATGCCAAGTTCAGCAAATGTGAGTTTTGGCTAAAGGAAGTTGGATTTCTTGGACATGTTATATCCGGAGAAGGTATAGCAGTTGACCCCACAAAGGTTGAGACAGTAACCAAATGGGAAGCACCAACGATAGTTGGAGAGATCCGGAGTTTTCTTGGACTCGCAGGATACTACCGAAGATTCATTGAGAATTTCTCAAAGATTGCAAAGCCTATGACGGAGTTGCTGAAAAAGGATACCAAGTTCATATGGACTGAGGATTGTGAGACAAGTTTTCAGGAGTTGAAGAAAAGATTGGTTACCTCACCAGTGTTAATTTTGCCAGATCAGACCAAGGATTATGAGGTGTATTGCGATGCTTCACGTCGAGGACTTGGAGCAGTTCTTATGCAGGAAGGAAGAGTTGTTTCGTATGCTTCACGACAACTGAAACCTCACGAATTAAATTATGTCACACATGATTTGGAGTTAGCAGCCGTAGTGCATGCCCTGAAGACATGGAGACATTTCCTCATTGGAAATCATTGTGAGGTGTACACGGATCATAAGAGTTTGAAGTACATTTTCACATAGAAGGAGTTAAATCTTAGACAAAGGAGATGGTTGGAACTCATCAAGGATTATGATATGAGATTGCATTATCATCCCGGAAAGGCTAATGTAGTAGCTGACGCATTGAGCCGCAAGAGCCATGTCAACACGCTGATGACGGGAGAGATACCAAAGGAATTAGTAGAGGATCTCCGTGAGCTATGTTTGGAAATAGTTCCGAGAGGCTATGTAGCAGCATTGGAGATTCAGTCTACCTTGATGGATAAAATAAGAGAAGCTCAGAAAAATGACAAAGAGATCGCGGATATAAAGAAGAAAATGAGCGAAGGAAAAGCAAAGGGATTTCGTGAGGATGAGCACGATACCCTATGGTTTGAGGACCATGTTTATGTGCCAAATGATCCGGAGATCAGGAAGTTGATTCTGCAAGAGGCACATGATTCACCCTATTCGATTCACCCAGGAAATACCAAGATGTATTTGGATTTGAAGGAAACGTTCTGGTGGACCGGAATGAAGAAGGATATTGCGGAGTATGTAGCAGTTTGTGATGTATGTCAGAGAATGAAGGCAGAACATCAGAAGCTAGCAGGATTGTTGCAACCATTGCCAATACCCGAATGGAAGTGGGATAAACTAGGCATGGATTTCATCATGGGTTTGCCAAAGACTCGTTCAGGCTATGACTCAATTTGGGTTATAGTCGACCGCTTGACGAAGGTAGCGCATTTCATTCCAGTCAAGACTACCTATAGCAGTGCTAAGTTGGCAAAGATATACATGACTAGAATTGTGTGTTTGCACGGAGTTCCGAGGAGTATCGTATCAGATAGAGGAACCCAATTTACCTCAAAGTTTTGGAATCAGTTGCATGAAACATTGGGGACCAGGCTAGAATTCAGTATAGCGTTTCACCCACAGACAGATGGACAGACTGAGAGAGTCAATCAGATTTTGGAGGATATGCTGAGAGCTTGTGCACTAGATTATGGATCTAGTTGGGATGATAACTTGCCGTATGCGGAGTTTTCGTATAACAACAGTTACCAAACCAGCTTGAAGATGGCACCTTTCGAAGCTTTATACGGAAGGAGGTGCAGGACACCGTTGTCATGGGATGAAGTTGGAGACCGTCAGTTGTTTGGACCAGATTTGATTAAGGAGTCTGAACAGAAAGTTAAGTTGATTCGCGACAGGCTCAAGGTAGCCCAGTCCAGACAGAAGAGCTACACGGATTCAAAACGCAAGGCGATAGAATATGAAGTTGGAGAAAGAGTTTACCTTAGAGTATCCCTACTTCGAGGAGTTAAGCGTTTTGGAGTTAAAGGAAAACTAGCACCACGTTTCGTTGGACCGTATAAGATATTGCAACGCATGGGTGAAGTCGCTTATAAGTTGGAATTACCAGAAGGACTGTCAGGAGTTCACGACGTATTCCATGTTTCTCAGCTGAAGAAATGTCACGCCGAGATGGCAGAGGTACCGCTAAGAGATACAAGTACACCGAAGCAATTCAGTTGAAGGATGATTTGACATATGAGGAGAAACCAGTCAAGATTCTCGAATATGCCAGCAGAGTTACTCGCAGACAAGGTTATCAAGTTTTGCAAGGTTCGATTGGAGCCACCACACTAAGGATGAAGCCACCGAGAGAGAAGAAGATTTGCTCAAGGATCACCTCACCTATTTTCTAGTTAACCCGAATCTCGAGGGCTAGATTCATCTTAAGAGGTAGGTTTGTAACATCCCAAATTTTCAATTTGGAATGTTATACATTAGATCATCATGCATTACATATTTTCTTGCATTTGTCGATCCTAGAAATTTCACGCAACTCAAGGACCCACGGAGAGAGTTGGAGATTTCGAAAATTCCATATTTGAGTTCTCTCAAATTTTGAAAAGAGGATCATTTGGATTTATTTATTTTATCTTCAAATATTTTTCCAATATCAAAAATAAGAGAGGGAATAATATGACTTTCCCAAAAATTTGGAAAAATGAGGGTTTAATAAATAAATCAATTTTGGATTTTTCTCGGAGTTTATAGCCTTAGGGAAAAATGTGTGTTTTCAAAAAAATTGCATTTTAGGCCCCGAGTAAAAGTTCATTTTGTTCGACTCATTTTAGGAGTCGGGGAAAATTTACTTTATTAGTTTTGGAGTCCGGTAGATTTTCTTTTCGTGTTTTTTTCCTTGAAACCGATTTAAAAAATGTCTTGTGGCGATCGGGCTAAAGGCCCACCCGGCCGAGCCGGCCTTGAGCCGGCCCGAGCCGCCAAAGGCCAGGCAGCCGTGCCGAGGAGCCGCCGCCGCTGCTTCCTTTTTCTTTTGCTAGTCCTAGTAGCACTTGGACCCCGTTTCGTTTATTCCGTTTTTGTTTCTAGGATTCCTATTCCTACTCTTATTCCTTGATCCCTCCTCCAAGCAAAACCCTCCCCTCCCCAATATAAATACCCCACACCCCCTCTAAACCCACAACAAATCTCAAGCCCCTCACCCAAGCCCTCCACCGCGCCCCACACCAGCCGCCGCCCTTGCCCTTGCCGCCGCCTTGCCGCGCCGTGCCCGCCGCTTGCCGCCGCCGCCGCCAAGTGCCGCCGCCGCCGCCGCCGCCGCCGCCAGAGCCCCTCACCTCTTCGAGGTACTAGCCCCACGCCGCGTCACCTTTTTCCCCCTCGGTTCGGTTTTTCTCGTAAACTGTTCCGGTTTTCTAGATCGGGTTTTTGTTTCGGTTTTCTTTCCGAAATCCTAGATCGGTTTTTCTCGTCGGTTTTTTTTCGATTTTGTTGTTAGCGAGCGTTCGCCAAACCGTTCGTCCTAACGAACGTGATCATTGGTTAGCCTCGGTTAACGAACGTCCGTTCGTTTGACCCATTCTTTGTTTTTCTTTTAGTCGGATTTATTCCGCTATTTTCTGATAGCGATTTCAGATCCGATCTTCGTTTTAGTTTATCTTCTCGCTCGTTTATCGGAATCAGGTGATTCAAGCGCCTGGAGTTTCGTTTCGAAACCGCCGTTCCGACTAATCAACTTAAACAAAGTTTTGCTACTGTAAAATTTGACTTAGTTTCAACTTGCTAGAACCGAGTCGATTTCTCTCGCTGTTTGACTTTTGTTGCTTTATTCGATTTGATTCTTTTTGCAACCAGGGTTATTAAGTTGGACTCTCTGGTTAGATCTTTCATTCGAGTTTTACCTGTGAATTAGATGAGTACTTATTGTATGCTTGTTGTTTGTCTGCGATAGATCACCCGGAGTGCGCCGCTTGTTACTTCGAATCTCTAGATTTCGCGGATCATCAGCAAGGCAAGTAACACTTGATCATACCTTTTTCTACTACCCAGTTTTATGCATTAGATCAATCCTCAAACATTGCTTGATTAGGATCTAATTAAATTGTGGGAAGGGAAGTAGATGAGGTAGTACCTATTACCTGTTTTACTTATGAAACCTTTGGGAGTTACTTCTGCGTTTGCTTATTATGCCATGCTATGCTAGTAGACGTGGATTGGGTGAGTGAATATCCATGACAGATGTGAGATTGTTATTTAAAGGTTTATCTAAGGTGGCAACTTAAATACACATCTGGGTGGATTGAGGCACCTGGGGTATCCAGTGATTGCCTGTTTTTTTGGAAATCCCGGGGGTACCGTGTGATTTTCCTATGGACCGCCACCCAGGCTCAAAGGGACCATAAGATAATTCATGCTAGTAACTTATGTGTGTAGCCACAAGCCATTATGGGCTCTGGCATAGTTGACTAAGTCGTGCGAACTCTTATAGTGGTGGACTAGCAGATGTAGGGGATGTAGGTGTACGGGTCTACCCATCGTGAGGTGCGCGTGCTTCTGAAAGACTATGTCTCGGTCATCCGTTTCTCAAACACCATGTAGTGCGAGAACCCAAACGGAGGCGATCGAGTCTTGTGGGGAAAAGTGTGCAAACCTCTACAGAGTGTAAAAACTAATCATGATTAGCCGTGTCCCCGGTTATGGACATCTTGAGTATCTAGTACTTGAATATTCTGTGTATCTCAACATGTTACCCTAATTAAATGTTGTTGGGTTTGTTAATGAGTACTTTTTAATTGGGATTGAGGATGCTGTCAACCATTCTCAATGTTTAACAACCACCATGATAGTTAAATAAAGTTATTCCTTTGCAGTAGGGAAAAACTGGCTTTATGCAAAAACTATAACCATAGAGCTTTTCCACCAGCCATATATGCATGTAGTGTAGGCTTACCATTCATTACTCTCTATGTGTTACATTGCCAGCATATTCCATGTGGTGACCCGTTTTCGGGCTGCAACTTTCATGTTGCAGACTTTTCAGACGACGAGTAAGGTGCTTTTAGGTCGTGGTTCTATACTCAGTGATGCCGTTGAAGTTGATGGACTCACTTATCTTCCAAGTCTTCCGCTGTTATCGTATTTAGATGGCCTTAAGCCATGATTATTGTAATAAGTCCTCTTTTGGACAGACGATGTAATAAGTGTGTGATTGCTACTCTGTTATAAATCCTTCGAAGTACTGTGTGGTGTCAGCATTACTGATCCAGGGATGACACCTGAGCACAGAGACTTGACCATCTGAGGTCGGGTCGCTACAACATTAATGTATTCGTACTCTGAGGGTTAGTCTTTGTTAATTGAAGATATACGTTACTTCGTGTGTTGCACATCTAAGTCATCAACATGCATAAGCGTTAGGATGTGTGTCCATTCACATGACATTCGAGGATTCTAAGATATTTACCTCACACCGCAACTTGCAAAACCTTTTCTCGTCCAAGGGCTTAGTGAAGATATCTACCAATTGCTCTTCAGTGTTGACGTTAATGATATCAATGTCTTCCTTGTTGACAGGATCTCTGAGAAAGTGATGACGGATCTGAATGTGCTTTGTCTTCGAGTGCTGAATTAGATTCTTGGAAAGCTTGATGGCGCTTTCATTGTCACAGAAGAGTGGCACATTCTTCGTGTTGATGCCATAGTCCTTGAGAGTTTGCTTCATCCATAGAAGCTGAGCACAACATGATCCAGCAGCAATGTATTCAGATTCAGCATTGGAGAGTGACACACAGTTCTGCTTCTTTGAAGACCAACAAACAAGTGATCGACCGAGAAAGTGACATGTTCCTGAGTTAGATTTGCGATCAACCTTGTCACCAGCATAATCAGCATCAGAATACCCAATCAGATCAAATGTTGAGCCCTTTGGATACCATAATCCTATCGTTGGGGTGTAAGCCAAATATCGAAGTATTCGCTTCACCGCTAGGAGATGCGACTCCTTTGGTGCCGCTTGGAATCGGGCACACATGCAAACGCTAAGCATTATATCTGGCGTAGATGCACATAAGTAAAGTAAGGAACCAATCAAGGAGCGGTATACCTTTTGATGAAACTCTTTACCATTGTCGTCAAGACCCAGATGACTTTTGGTTGGCATTGGCGTCGTGTATCCTTTGCAGTCTTGCATTCCAAACTTCTTCAGGCAGTCCTTGAGGTATTTCTCTTGTGATATGAAGATGCCATTCCTCTGCTGACGGATTTGAAGACCAAGGAATAACTTCAGCTCACCCATCATGGACATATGATATTGCTCTTGCATCATGTGTCCAAACTCATCGCTGTATCTCTTGTCGGTGCAGCCGAAGATAATGTCATCCACATAGATTTGGCACACATACAGTTCACCGTCGTATGACTTTGTAAAGAGTGTTGGATCTAGAGAACCAGGTTTGAAGCCTTTGCTCTTCAAGAAGTCTGTGAGCGTGTCATACCGAGCGCGAGGAGCTTGTTTGAGGCCATACATTGCCTTGTTGAGCTTGTACACCATATTAGGATGTTTTGGATCTTCAAAGCCAGGTGGTTGTGCAACATACACTTCTTCTTCAATCTTGCCATTGAGAAAGGCACTTTTCACATCCATTTGGTACAGAAGGATGTTGTGATGGTTGGCATATGCTAGTAGTATGTGAATGGCTTCAAGTCTTGCCACGGGAGCAAATGTTTCATCGAAGTCAATCCCTTCTATTTGAGTGTAAACCTTGAGCAACCAGACGAGCCTTGTTTCTGACAACTTGATCATGTTCATCTTGTTTTTTTTTGTGATAGATCCATTTGGTGCCAATGATATTATGCTTGCGAGGATCAGGACGCTTGACTAGTTCCCAGACATTATTCAGCTCAAACTGATGAAGCTCTTCTTGCATGGCTTGAATCCATTCAGGTTACATAAAAGCTTCAGCAACTTTCTTGGGTTCAGATATAGAGGCAAATGCAAAGTGCCCACAGAAATTTGCTAGTTGCGTTGCTCTTGAACGAGTGGGTGGACCAGGTGCATTGATGCTGTCAATTATATTCTTAATCTGTACTTCATTTCCAACACGGGGATGTACTGGATGAAGATTTTGCCATTGCAGATCATTGTCTTCAGCTTTAGTATTGACTTCAGGTTGAGCATTGTCTTCAGGTTGACTTGGTGCAATGATGAGTTCATCTTCTACCTGAGCTTCAGATGGTATGATTTCTCTAGTACCCATGAGCTTGATAGATTCACTAGGAGGGACTTCATCTAGCACATTTGACAGGTGCTCTCTTTGCGAGCCATTAGTCTCATCGAACCACACATCCACTGCTTCAACCACTTTATAGTGAAAGAGGTTGAAGACTCTGTATGAGTGCAAGTCCTTTCCGTATCCTAGCATAATACCTTCATGTGCTTTCGGTGCAAATTTTGAAGTATTATGTGGATCCTTGATCCAGCACCTTGCACCAAATACTCTAAAGTAACAGATGTTTGGCTTCTTACCAGTTAGCAACTCATATGATGTCTTCTTTAAAAGCTTGTGAAGATAAACTCGGTTGATGACGTGGCATGCAGTGTCAATTGAGTCTTGTACTCATCAAGCATCATCCGAGCCATCTCGATGAGAGTTCTATTCTTGCGCTCCATGATGCCATTCTGCTGAGGTGTGTAGGGAGCAGAAAACGCATGAGTGATGCCCAGTGTATCAAGATAAGTGTCGAGGCCGGTGTTCTTCAATTCTGTGCCTTGTCACTTCTGATGTGCTTGATCTTGATGCCATAGTTCGTCATGGCACGATTGGCGAAGCGTGTGAAGACATCCTGCACTTCAGTCTTGTAGAGAATTCTATGCACCCAGGTATACCTTGAGTAATCATCAACAATAAAGAAACCATAAAGACAAGTAGTGGTAGTAAGAGTAGAGTAGTGAGTAGGGCCGAATAAGTCCATGTGAAGCAGCTCGAAGGGTTGAGATGTCGTCATGATTGTCTTCAAGGGTTGCTTGGCCCTAGTCATCTTCCTAGCTTCACAGGCACCACACAGATGGTCTTTCTTGAACTTTACGCCTTCGATGCCCATGATGTGCTTCTTCTTTGCAAGAGTGTACAAGTTCCTCATGCCCGCATGTCCTAGCCTCTGATGCCAGAGCCAGCAATCTGAAGGTTTTGCTAGAAGACATACGGCAAGCTATTGTCCTGCTGAGAAATCTACCATATACAGATCATCTTTTTGATACCCTTCAAATACTAGAGATTTGTCAGATTCCATAAGGACAAGGCAACGATATTTTCCAAATATCACAATCATATTCAAATCACATAGCATTGATACATACATTAAGTTGAAACCAAGGGATTCAACAAGCATCACTTTATCCATGTGGTGATCCTTTGAGATTGCAACTCTACCAAGACCCAATACCTTACTTTTACCAGTGTCAGCAAATGTGATTTGACTTTTATCAGATGGCCAAAGAGTTGAATCCATCAGAAGACTTCGATCACTAGTCATGTGGTTGGTGCATCCACTATCCATAATCCATTCTGAAGCCTGAGGTGTCATAGCCTACAGTACAGTTTGGGGGATAGGCTTCATCAAGAGAGTTGTGAAGCAGAAACATTTGACGAACAAGCAAAACATAGAAGTTCAGATCTTGGTTAGGATAGATAGGATGAGTGTCAAGGAATCCCAGGACGAAATACATAGTAAGACCATTTGTACATTTTATCTTGCGGCCCACAAGATGTTTAAGGTCCCCAGCATAAGCATCAGACACCTTTGATTTCCGACTGGAGACCTTTCCCTGCAAAAGAGCGTTAAGTTTTCTTAACCACCCACATCTTCAGGGGTGGCTTAGAAGCAATGAGTCTAAGTGCAGCATCTGAGAACTTCGGCTTTGAAGCCCTAGCAAATAGCCTTGCAGGAGGAGAATAATACTCATAAGAATAAGCAGAAAAGTTCATAGACTTATGAACATAGCGGTTTGATGAAACACGCTCATATTCAAAGGTCTGAGTATGATTTCCCTGCAAAACGTTGGCGTTAGGGTGACTCAGGTGTGTCCTCTGTCTGTATGAAGCCTTTGGACCATATGAAGCCTTTGGACCATATGAAGCCTTTGGTCTAGGGTTTGTCTTCTTCCCAGGTGGTGTCATAACGACATTCATGAGAAGACTTTTGAGACAAATTTTGGGTACCTAGATCTTCTTAAGAGGTGGTCCATTCCTGCAGTTAGTACCAATATACCTGGCAAACACTTCACCATTCTAATTCCTGAACAGTTTATAGTTTGCATCAAAGGATTCATCAAGGATAATTGGGTTAGCACTAGTGAAGCCACATAAGGTAGATGGATCCACTGAAGGTCCCTTAGTAGCAACCCATGTGGTTTTGGGGTACTGCTCAGGCATCCAGTAAGAACCATCAACATTCATTTTCCTCTCGAACCCAACACCCTCTTTCCTAGGGTTTCGGTTCAGAATCTGCTTTTTAAGGACATCACATAGTGTCTGATGCCCTTTGAGACTTTTGTACATTCCTGTCTCAAGTAATGACTTCAACCTGGCATTCTCATCAGCAATAGTAGTGGTATCCTCAGCTGATGGGTTAGTTACCACATTAGCAGTTGAAGATCTTTGCTTGAGAGCGATAGTTGAACATTCAGCAACAGAGACAACATTATCACGCTCAATACATTTTAGACATGGTGGTTCAAATCCTTCCTGAGTGGAACTGATCTGTTGAGCGCGTAGTGACTCATTTTCCTTTTGAAGATCTTCATGAGCTGATCTCAATTTCTCAAGTTCCTGCTTCCTTTGAAGATAATCATAGGAAAGCTTTTCATGAGAGGTTGAGAGCGATTCATGACGACTTTCAAGTTCCTCATACTTAACATGAAGATTTTTAATGTCTTCAATTAAGGACTAAGATCGGGTCATTTCCGCGTCGAATAGGTCATCGCTTTTGTCTAACAATTTTTGAATATGTTCCATGGCATTATGTTGTTCAGTTGCAATTTTAGCAAGTGTTTTGTAGCTAGGTTTAGATTCACATTCAGAGTCATCTTCACTTGATGTTTGAAAGTAAGCATCGCATGAGTTTACCGTGGCGCCACGTGCCATGAAGCAGTAGGTGGGAGTAGAGTCATCCTCATCCTTGGCACCAGCGTTGGTGACGAGGCCATTGTCTTCAGTGTTGAAGATGGATTTTGCGACGTATGCAGAAGCTAGAGCCAGGCTTGCTACTCCAGAATCAGATTCCTCTTCGGACTCCACCTCTGCCTCCTCAGATACAGACTCCTCCTCTGAATCCATCTCCTTGCCAACAAAAGCACGAGCCTTGCTAGATGAGCTCTTCTTGTGTGATGAAGACTTCGATGAAGACTTGAAAGAAGACTTTGAGGATTTCTTCTTCTTCTTGCCATCAGAATCATATTCCTTGCTCTTCTTCTTCTTTGTCTCATTGTCCCACTGTGGACACTCAGAGATATAGTGACCAGGTTTCTTGCACTTGTGACAGGTTCTCTTCTTGTGATCACGAGAGGAAGCTTCATCATTTCTTGAGCTGGATCTTGAAGACTTTCTGAAGTCCTTCTTCTTGGTGAACTTCTGGAACTTCTTCACAAGCATAGCGAGCTCCTTTCCAATGTCTTCAGGATCCCCAGAGCTGCAATCAGATTCTTCTACAGACGAGGAGACGGTCTTTGCCTTCAAAGCGCGAGTACGGCCATAGTTGGGACCATAGATATCTCTTTTCTTAGATAGCTGGAACTCATGTGTGTTGAGCCTCTCAAGTATGTCAGACGGATCAAGAGTCTTGAAGTCAGGGTGCTCTTGAATCATCAGGGCCAGGGTGTCAAATGAGCTGTCAAGAGATATCAGAAGTGTCTTGACGATTTCGTGCTTGGTGATCTCAGTGGCGCCGAGTACATGAAGCTTATTGGTGATATTAGTGTGTCGATCAAATGTGAGATGGACATTCTCATTGTCATTTCTCTTGAAGCGGTTGAAGAGATTGCGAAGAACACTGATCCTTGATCTCTCTGTGTTGAGACGCCTTCGTTGACCTTGGAGAGCCAGTCCCAGAGTAGCTTCGCAATTTCCAGAGCACTCACACGACCATACTACCCCTTTGTTAGATGACCACAGATGATGTTCTTGGCAGTTGAGTCCAGTTGTATGAACTTCTTGACATCAGCACGAGTGACACCTTCACCAGTCTTGGGGAACACCGTTCTTGATGACATACCAGAGATCGACGTTAATGTCTTCAAGATGCATACGCATCTTATTCTTCCAGTAGGGGTAATCAGTGCCATCGAAGACAGGGCACGCAGCGGAGACTTTGCTTAACCCTGCAGTCGACATAGCTAAACTCCAGGTGGTTAAACCGAATCACACAGAACAAGGGAGCACCTTGCTCTGATACCAATTGAAAGTGCTAGTATTCAACTAGAGGGGGGGGTGAATAGGCGATTTTTATGAAAGTCTTCAAAACAGGGGTGTTTTGAAGACAAACAATAGAAATGAACCTATTGCTATGCAGCGGAAGGTAGACTACACTAGACAAGCCATAGTCAAGTAAGTGATGTAGTGAAAGCACAAAGACTATGAGCAGCTAGGTAATATGGATCAGGATGGAAGAAGGTATGAAGCCAAACAGACAACAATCTTCACAAAGTGAAGTCAATCAGATCAGGCAAGTAGGCAAAGACTTCAAGAAGACAAACTGTAAGTAAGGTGAGAGTGGTAGGATGGAACCAGTTGTTCGGAGAGGACAAGGAGTTTGTTGGACCAGTTCTAGTTGCTGTGACAACTGTACGTCTGGTTAGGGAGGCTGAGATTCAAGTCAGAAGACCATGTCTTCACCTTATTCCCCTTGAGCTAAGAACACTTAGTCCTCGCCCAATCACTCTGGTAAGTCTTCAAGGGAGACTTCCAAACCTTCACAGACTTCGTTCACTAGCAATCCACAATGACTCTTGGATGCTCAGAACGCGACGCCTAACAGGCTGGAGGATTCACAGCCCTCAAGTGTAGTAATTCTTCAGATCACGCGGACAGAAAGACTTCAGTGATGCCTAATACTCTTTGGCTTTGGGTGTTTTGGGCTTTGTCCTTGCAAGGATTCTCTCTCAAAGGCTTCAGAGGTGGGTTGCTCTCAAACGACAAAAGCCGTGCACTAACTCTGAGCAGCCACCAATTTATGGTATAGGGGGTGGGCTATTTATAGACAGGAGGCAACCCGACCTGATATGTCCAAAATGAGCCTGGGTCAATAAGGAACTGACACGAGTCCAACAGTCAGATTTCAATCAGATGCGGCAGCTTAGCTTGGGATACAAGCCAAGCTGACTTATCCAGCTGTGGATAAGATTTGCTCTCATTGTCTTTGCTCGAAGACATAGGATTTGGTTGAGCATCACATCAGTCACTCTGACTTTGTTCACTTGGACCCCACTTAATAGTACGGTGGTTCCTATGACACAACAAAGAAGAAAAAGAAACTACGAAACAACTATGTCTTCACACTCCATAGTCTTCACGTGATGTCTTCTCCAGTCATAGTCTTCAATGTGTATGTCTTCACAGACCACCATTGTCTTCAATGTCTTCACACATTTTTAGGGGTCTTCTCTGGTAGGTAAACCGAATCAATATGGGACTACTACCTGTGTTATCCTGCAATTCTCACAAACACATTAGTCCCTCAAGCAAGTTTGTCGTCAATAGTCCAAAACCAACTAGGGGTGGCACTAGATGCACTTACAGTTCTTGCCATTTCGATGAGCGTCCGGTTCTTCTTCTCAACAACTCCATTTTGTTGAGGTGTGTATGTAGCTGAGAACTCATGTGAGATCTCTTCTTCGTCAAGAAAGGTGTCCACATTGGCATTCTTGAACTCCTTCCGCTGTCGTGCGAACCTTCTTGATATTCACTTCAAATTGATTTTGGGCCTTCCTAGCGAAGTTCTTGAAGATCTTTTGGACCTGTGATTTATCATCGAGAAAGAACACCCACGTAAATCTTAAAAAATCATCAACTATAACTAGACCAAATGAGTTTACACCGAGACTTTTGTAGGCATTGGGACCAAAAAGATCCATATGAAGTAGCTCGAGTGGTCTTCTCGTGGTCACGATGTTCTTCATGGGGTGGCTTCCTCCAACCTGTTTTCTTGCTTGGCAAGCACTGCAAAATCTATCCTTATCAAATATGACATCTTTAACACCAAGGATATGATCACCTTTAATAAGCTTGTCAAGGTTTCGCATGCCCACATGACCTAACCGTCTATGACACAACTAGCTTTGGAAGATTTAGCAACTAAGCAAGTTCTAGGTTGAGCCTTTTTAGTGAAATCAACAATGTATAGATCACCTCTGCGTATGACGGTAAAGGCCATTTTATGATTATCTCTGCAAAACACTTGGCAATCTACTTTAGTAAATAGGACATTGAAACCAAAGTCAGCTAGTCTAGATATAGAAAGCATATTATAGCCAAGAGATTTAACGAGCATGACATTTTGTATGGAGCTATCATGTGAGATGGCCACCTTACTGAGGCCAACCACCTTACCCTTTGAGTTATCACCAAATGTGACATACTTTCAAGGGCCATCTTTTTCAGCAAGCTCACGAAACATATCTTTATCTCCGGTCATGTGATCGGTACATCCACTATCAAGGACCCATTCCTTTCCTCCTGCCATGTAGCTGCGAAGATTTGCCATAAGACCAAAGTGTCTCATTGCATCATCAAGATCATAGTCACTATAATCATCCTCATCATAGTATCCATGTTCAACATTGTCATGTGGTGGATCAATTCCTAGAGAGGGTGATTCATTAGATAAATGATTTTGACAATGTTCATCTCTATGAATTCTAATAGCTTAGGAAATAATATTGCTAATAATTCCAACATCTCCTTTGGCACACATAAGATTGGTAAGCTCAAATAGACAATCATTAATCTTAGGATCATTGGAATTCATCTTACTCAAGGCAATAGACTTATGAAGGATTTCATCTAAGTTTTGCAAGGAATAGTTTGGAAATCGTTCCTCAAGAAATCTCCATATAGTGTAGGCACAATCAAGAGTAGGCAAGCAACCAATCAAGTTTCTAGGCAAACCTCTAGTGATAAGATTAACAGTTCTAAGATTGAGAATCATGTCAATGGACTCATCAAGGGTAGGATGCGTAGGATCAACATTAGGTGCACAAGGGCTAGTAATGTACTTGTTCAAATGATATTCATTGAAAATCACAAGCATCTCATTTTTCCACTCATGAAAGTACTCTCGATCAAGTATAGGCATTCTACGTCTAAGACTCCCCAATGTAGACTCATCCATCTTCCTCCAATGGTGAATAAACCAAAGCAACAGAGACCAAAGCTCTGATACCAATTGAAACGGTCGAGAAGAGGTGTCTAGAGGGGGGTTGAATAGACCCTCAACACACAAAGTTGGCTGTTTTTAAGTTTTTCAAGTTGAGGTGGAGTTTAAGCACAAGTTTAAGCATTCACAATACATACCAAGCAAGCCTGCAAAGAGTATATGAGCAGCGGAAAGTAAAGCATGTAACTTGCAAGAAAGTAAAGAGATGGGATTGGAGTGTGCAAACACAATTGGAGGCACGAATATTTTTGGCGTGGTTCCGATAGGTGGTGCTATCGTACATCCACGTTGATGGAGACTTCAACCCACGAAGGGTAACGGTTGTGCGAGTCCACGGAGGGCTCCACCCATGAAGGGTCCATGAAGGAGCAACCTTGTCTATCCCACCATGGCCATCACCCACGAAGGACTTGCCTCACTAGGGTAGATCTTCACGAAGTAGGCGATCTCCTTGCCCGTACAAACTCCTTGGTTAAACTCTACAATCCTAACGGAGGCTTCCAAGTGACACCTAACCAATCTAGGAGACACCACTCTACAAAAGGTAATAGATGGTGTGTTGTTGATGAACTCCTTGCTCTTGTGCTTCAAATGATAGTCTCCCCAACACTCAACTCTCTCTCATAGGATTGGATTTGGTGGAAAGATGATTTGAGTGGAAAGCAACTTGGGGAAGGCTAGAGATCAAGATTCATATGGTTGGAATGGAATAACTTGGCCTCAACACATGAGTAGGTGGTTCTCTCTCAAAAAATGAATGCTGGAAGTGTAGGCATGTTCTGATGGCTTTCCTCATGAATGAGGAGAGGGTGGAGGGGTATATATAGCCTCCACACAAAATATAATCATTACACACAATTTACCAAACTCGGTGGGACCGAATCATAAAACTCGGTCGGACCGATTCAGTTCATAATGTGACCATTAGGCATTTCGGTGGGACCGATATGATCAACTCGTTGGGACCAATGTGCAAGGGTATCGGTAAAACCTCATCTCGGTTTGACCGATTACACAAACTCGGTGGGACCGATTTTGGTAATAAGCAAAACAGAGAGTTGGTCAAGCAAACTCGGTGGGACCGATTGCATAATTTCTTGTGAGACCGAAACTATTGCAATGGAGAGCAGAGAGATTGCAAGCCCATCTTGGCGAGACCGAATTGATCAGGGTTTCTGGCAGTGGCTATGTCAAATGAACTCGGTGGTGCCGGATAGGTCAAATTGGTGGGGCCGAGTTTGACTTTTGGTTTGGGACATATGTGGATATGAGAAACTAGCTGAGGGCTTTGGAGCATATCACTAAGCACTTTGAGCAAGCAAGCCATTAAGCAAGACCTCATCCCCTTTAATAGTATTGGCTTTCCTATGGACTCAATGTGATCTTGGATCACTGAAATAGAAAATGTAGAGTCCTAAGCTTTGAGCTAGAGCCAATCCTTTGTCCTTAGCATCTTGAAGGGGTTCCATATCCTCTTGTCCATGCCACTCCACTGTTGGACTTATCTGAAATATACTAGATAAAAGTATTAGTCCAACAAGAGATATGTTAACATTTATTACAAAAATCACCCAGGGAGCACTAGTGCTTTCAACAGGAACATCTACTAGTTAGAGCAAGAACTAAAGAGCACAAGAATACCAAGACTGGGATGATATGTAGAGTGTGAGTACCAGGTACTCTATTTGGATATTGACATGTCCCCAGAATAAAGATATGCAAAGAATTCCAAAGGTTTTCTTCCCTGAGATGTCTTTCTCCCCCTGAATCTGACATGGTATAATGGGAGTAGATACAGTAGCATAAAATCAGAGCAAACAAGAAAATAACTATAGCAAATAAAGTCATAACATATACTATTATGTCTTTCCCCTCTTGAAGACACGAGACAACTTTCCTCTTAAGAGTAAGAGCATCAGGAGAAGCTTTTATGAGTGCATTCTCTCTTATGTGATAAGCTTTGATGTGCTCTTTCTCCCCCTTTGACATCAATTTCCAAGAAGGAACTTCTGGAGTATGAGTCAAGTAGGTTTGGTCCTGGAGTCACATTACAAAGCCACATGTAATATATGATGCTGGTAGAGGACACATTGCAAAGAGTGGAGATGGGACAAATATGTAGAAGACAACTGACATAGAGTTTGTCTCAGGACTGAAGTCGGTAGCACTGAGTGGTTGCAATCGGTTTCACCGAGTGTATTCGGTTCGGCCGAGGAAACCAATCCGGTGAGACCGAATTCAATCTAGAGAGTAACCTTTTGTCACTTTAGCTCACTAGGCAAATAAGATCTCACAAGGATATGTAAGGAATTAACTAAATGATTTGCAATGAATTGGATGCAGGGAAATGTAGAAAATAACAGAGAAAGGAAAGGAAAAGAAAAGAAATCTAGATGAAGTTTTTTTGAAAGGGGAACTAGCATGCATGAGACAAATGCAAGGGCAGAAAGAAACAACAGAGAGCTACATCTAGAATTGGTCGGTGACAAAGTCACCTATGTTAGAGTATATTGACTTAGGAGTCAAGTGAAGACACTTGATCATAGGTCATACTCATCGTTTAAGCTCAAAATGGGGTTGCCATTTCTAGTTTAAGCATTTTGATGTACTCTCATCTTGTGGAGTTGCTTTGACCCATGTCTTGGGGTTAAGCTTCTCTAAGACGGAATGACATACCTTGGGTGGTGGCGATGAACTTGGTCATGTAGTTGATCTTGTGTAGGGTGCTCAAGTTGATGTAGATCATCAAGAGTTGGGAGCACCACTTGTAGTTGAGGTTCATCTTCCTACATGGGTTAGTCTTGCAAGGAATAACACTTGTGTATCCAAAATGACAATCATGAAATTTGATATAGGAATTTGTCAAAGGATATATTGAATGGATTTGTGCCTCCTCGTCTTCATCCACCATTTTGTAGCGACTTGGAGATGTAGAGATTGCTAAAAATGTGATTGAGCTGCAATCTCATAGAGTTGGGCTCTTCCAAGTTCCTACAAGGGTTAGATAGCATGAAAGAGTATGGTCAAGGATTAGTCAAAGTAAGGCTCATGCCTTGCATGCATCCATATGGAGTTTCTACTCCAAATTTAATGGCATCAATGATGTTCAATTCACCACTCGACCTGCAAAACACTTTCTCATCAAGTGGTTTAGTGAATATATCCACCAATTGCTTGTCGGTATGAACATGCTTAAGTTTGACATCTCCCTTAGCAACATGATCTCGAATGAAATGACGACTAACTTCAATATGCTTACTTTGCATGGGATTATGAGCAATCTTAATAGCACTCTCACTGTCGCAGAGCAATGGAACATGCTTAAGACCATAAAGAGCATTGTGAAGTTTGTAAACGTGATTCAATTTCTTAGGATTAACAAAGCCGGGAGGTTGTTTAACATAAACTTCCTACTCAATTTCACCATTAAGAAAAGCACTTTTGATGTCCATTTGATATAAGGTAATGTCATGATGATTGGCATAGGAAAGTAAGATGCAGATGGACTCAAGTATAGCATGGGGGGCATAGTCCATGCCTTCGACTTGAGTGTAGCCTTGAGCAACGAGACGAGCCTTGTTGCATACAACTTGTACATATTCTCCTTGCTTGTTCCGAAATACCCATTTGGTTCCAATGCCATTGTGCTTCTCATCGGGCTTCTCAACCAATGTCCATACTTGGTTCCTCTCAAAGTTGTGTAACTCTTCGTGCATCGCATTTATCCAATCCAGATCTTCTAATGCTCTTCAACCTTCATAGGTTCAATGCTAGAAATGAACGAGTAATGTTCACAAAAGTTAGCCAAACGAGTTTTAGAGCGAGTAATTGTCCCAGTTTGAATGTCATTAAAGATTTGTTCAACGGATGATCTCTTGAGACTTTTGCTCAAACTCGTGATAGCTTTTGTTTGGGTCGGGGTGCAACATCCTCCTCATTGTCCTGTTCTTATTCTTGTCTTTCTTCGTTGTTGTTGGCGTGATCGTTCTTCCATGGAGGTGGAGAAGGAGGTCGTTGAGGTTCATCTTGTTGTACATCCTCGTTCTCATCGTCTTGACGTGTCCCACTTGTGGATGCATCCAAATCAACTCGTGATTTACCTTGGCGTGAGGTTGAGGCCTCCACTTGGACATACGAGGTGCTCTCCTTCACCTCTGTTGGGCGAATCTTGCTGATAGACAAGTCTTGGATTGCTTCCGAAGGATCTTTGTCACCTACATTAATTGGCAATTGCTCTACTTGCGAGCCGTTAGATTCATCAAACTTCACATCTACCATTTCTTCAACCTTTCGGGTGAAATTGTTGTAGACACGATAAGTGTGAGATTTTGAGCCATAACAGAGTAGGAAACCTTCATGAGACTTAGGAGCAAATTACGAACGATGATGCTTGTCAAGAATGTAACATGTTGAGCCGAATACCCGAAAGTATCCAACTTGGGGTTTGTTACCAGTGAGGAGCTCGTATGCCGTCTTGCGGAGTAGCTTGTGAAGACATAGACGATTCGTTGCATGACAAGCTATCTCAACCGCTTCTGCCCAAAGGTGTTTTGGCGTCTTGTATTCATCAAGCATCGTTCTTGCCATTTCGATGAACGTCTGGTTCTTCCTCTCAACAACTCCATTTTGTTGAGGTGTGTATGTAGCCGAGAACTCATGTGAGATACCTTCCTCGTCAAGAAAGGTGTCCAGATTGGCGTTCTTGAACTCCATTCCGTTGTCGCTGTGAACCTTCTTGATCTTCACACCGAATTGGTTTTGGGACTTCCTAGCGAAGTTTTTGAAGATCTTTTGCACCTGCGATTTAGCATCGAGAAAGAACACCCACGTAAATCTTGAAAAATCATCAATGATGACTAATCCAAACGAGTTACAACCGAGACTCTTGTAGGCGTTGGGACCGAAGAGATCCATGTGAAGCAGCTCGAGCGATCTTCTCGTCGTCATGATGTTCTTCACAGGGTGGCTTCCTCCAACTTATTTTCCTACTTGGCAAGCGCTGCAAAGTCTATCCTTATCAAATATGACATCTTTAACACCAAGGATGTGATCACTTTTAATAAGCTTGTCAAGGTTTCGCATTCCCTCATGACCTAACCGTCTATGCCACAACCAGCCTTTGGAAGATTTAGCAATTAAGCAAGTTCTAGGTTGAGCCTTTTTAGTGAAATCAACAATGTATAGATCACCTCTGCGTATGCCGGTAAAGACCATTTTATGATTATATCTTCAAAACACTTGGCAATCTACTTTAGTAAATAGGACATTGAAACCAAAGTCAGCTAGTCTAGATAGAAAAAGCAGATTATAGCCAAGGGATTCAACGAGCATAACATTTTGTATGGAGCTGTCATGTGAGATGGCCACCTTCACTACAAAAAAAGACACATCCGTGACATTTTGGGCCGAACGAAATTTTTTCCTGTCATACATATGACACTTCTATGACGATAATTGTGACAAAACCCGGTATCATCATAGATGTGGTGGGCTCCTACTTCTATGACAAAAAATCATGACGGAAAATGGGCTTTTCGTCCTGGGCGAGCCGGAGACGCAGCTGCATGACATTCTTTGGGCCGTCCATGACGGAAAAAACCGTGGTAGAAGCGAGGGGGTGGAAAATTTCGGGGAGTTGCCGGTTATGGTGGGAGAGCGATGCACGTTTCTCACGTACGTACGCGCTTGTGTGCGAGGTGTTGGCTCTAACTGAACCCGAGCGAGGCGTTGGGCTCTAACTAAACCCGAGCGATTGCACTGCAGGCTACGCGTTACTGAACCCGAGCAATCGATCGATGGCTGTTAACTGAACCCGATAGAGCGATTCCTTCGCGGCTGCTGCTAACTGAAGCCGATCGATGCCGCCTGGGATGAGCGATGGCGTTGCGAGGGTTTGGATGAGCGATCGGCGGTGGCGTTGCCTCTAGATGAACAGGAACCCGTGGTGTGGAGGGCTGGATGAGCGATGAGCGGTGGAGGGGTGGCGTGCGGGGTGGTTGAGCAGGACCCCATGGTGTGGAGGCTAGATGAGCAGTAGATGGTGGAGGGTGCCCGTGGAGGGTGGTTGAGCGATGAGCCGGTGGAGAAGCGTGGTGGAGGCTGGATGAGCAGGAGCCGTGGAAGCTGGAGGAGGTCGGCGGTGGAGATGATAAGTATCCGTGGAGTCCGTTTTATGACGCCACACCCTCTCCCCCTTTTCGACCGTAGCGCTCCAACACAAGTCCGTTTGGTCCGTTTTGTGGTACGCCACACCCCTCCCAATCAACAGGACCCCCGTTTCGACCGTAGGAGGTGTGTTTCCTCCGTTTTGCAGTACGCCACACCCCTCCCGATCAACAGGACCCCCGTTTCGACCGTAGGAGGTCCGTTTCCTCCGTTTTGCGGTACGCCAGGCCCCTCCCGATCAACAGGAACCCGTTTGAACGTGGCCGGTCGAACGCAAGGCCGTTTCCTCCGCAGTCTTTGTACACGTGCCTCGTTTCCATTGCTGTTCCGTCCAAGCCCTCCGATGAACACGACCACGCATTCCATTCCGACCCAGCCGGTTGGCTCCCCATGAACACGCAGCGATCTTTGTTTCTCCGTTCCGACCCAGCCATGTACGTATGCGTGATAGGCGTTAGAGACCCTGCCCGTATGTACGTGACGTGGTCGTATTTTCTTTCTTGCACCCTCGCTGTGACGACGCGTGTACATGCTACGCGCGGCGCTCTACTACGACTGCGTCGTGCCTCTACATCTATGACACGTGCGGCGCCTCTACATTGACCAAGATGTACGCGTATCGTTCGCAACCAGAATGACAACGCTACGTACGCTTCGACCAGGTGGGTCCCGACTGTCAGGCACTTCCTTGCATGCGATGATGTAGCTGGTGGGTCCCAGCAGTCAGGGGGGCGAATCATTTTTTTTTGCCCGGACGCACTTCCTTGCGTGCGAAGATGTAGCTGGTGGGTCCCAGCGGTCAGGGGGGCGAATCATTTTTTTTGCCCGGACACACTTCCTTGCGTGCAAAGGTGTAGCTGGTGGGTCCCAGCAGTCAGGGGGAAACGTTTTTTTCGCGAAATATGGTGGCCCGTCCGATGGGTCCCCGCTGTCAGGTGGAGGAATAATTATTTTGCGCGTAATAAGGAGGCACTTCTTCATCGTGGCGTGGACCCGGTATCGGCCTCTTCATGTACAGTCCACGTCCGATGGAAGCCGTTCCTTGACCACGTTGACCACGCCACGCCGAGAGCACCAGGGCGGTGGACGACGGCGAGGCCTAGGAAGGGCACGACACGGAGCCGGCAAAGACGCGGCAGTGGATGCCCACGCAGAGGAGTACGAGGTTCAGCGGTTACTGCGGTGTGAGGCTGCCGCGCGCCGCAGAATAACAGGGGTGTGGGTGAGTAGAGGATGGCTGCCAGCGGTGGGAGTAGTAGGGGGCGGTGAGGCCTCCGCCGCATCGCAGCCGGCCACGGGAGGCAGGAGCACGAGGCATGACCGGCACTGGTTTGGGCGGCTGAAACAAGAAGACCAGAGGTTGAAGAAGCACTACGGCCGTTGGATGGACATCGTACGGTCACTAGAGCTAGAATCATGCATATTGACTAAGTTGACAAAGCCCTCCGTCCCCGTCAACTTAGTAGGCCCACAAGTCAGCCTGCCTCTATCTTTGGGTCCCGCTAACGTGGGGAGTATTCATTTTTTTGTGCGTAATAAGGAGGCACTTCCTTGCGTGCGAAGATATAGCTGGTGGGTCCGTATCGTTGGTGTACATCACATTCAACTTGGTGCAGCCATAGGAGTGAGGCGAGGCAGAGCTTCACCGAGTCCGTATCGTTGGTGTACATCACATTCAACTTGGTGCAGCCATAGGACTGAAAGGCGAACTAACTCCTTGCTGAAGTCCATATCCGCGAGCTCACCTTGGATCGCCATTGAGTCTCTTGAGTGAGCGATTGTGTAGGCGGCGGCAGTAGATTCGTTTTCAGCTCTTGTGGAACTGGATTCAACGAGAAGTGAGTGTGTGCAGCGACAACAAGATTATTACCCTCCTCGTCCGCTGCACGCCCGGCAGAAGATGCACCCTCGGCGCATTCAAACGCCTCCATTAAGAAACCTACTCCGGCCACATGTCGGTTCACGAGCGGGTCTGTATTGGTACTGTAATAACAGGAGTTAGTGGTCACTTTACTTAAATTTAATTAGCTTTAGTAGAAATTTGTACTTAAAACAAGCAATGCATTGGCTCGTTCTATCAGTGCCATGGGATCAACATGCACAACAATTAGAATTATTATTCTCAGGACACACACGATCAGCACATTTGTCGCACTTTCACAAAGATAATACTACCAAGTTTGAATTGTTTGTTATGGTTGCTGTCCTCTGCATCATCATGTTGTGTTTCTCAGCTTGGAAGATTCAGAACCAACAAATAAGATCCAAATAATAAGTACAACAAAGATGCCTACACATCTCATTGATTCCCAGCTTGCAAGATTCAGAACCAACAAATAAGATCCAAATAATAAGTACAACAAAGAGGCCTACACGTCTCATTGATTCCCATCTTGCAAGATTCAGAACCAACAAATAAGATTCAAATAATAAGTACAACAAAGATGCCTACACATCTCACTGATTCCCAACTTGCAAGATTCAGAACCAACCCATTAGAGCCTTTTGATAAAGTGAATATCGGGATTAAATCCATCTTGGCTAGCCATGTCATACAATCGAAGAACTTGACGAATGCTCTTGACCGTCACAACATCTGTAGTAGAGTATTCCTGTTTGCACAGCATGTTTGCATAGCACAAACAAGGAGACAGGAGAGCATGATTTCGCTTTAGTTGAACCATTTTGTGCAGTTCCACCAAAATTGAGAGATGTTGCTCTTGACCATCACAACATCTGTAGTAGAGTATTCATGTTTGCAACAGCATGTTTGCATAGCACAAACAAGGAGATAGGAGAGCATGGTTTCACTTTAGTTTAACCATTTTGCGCAGTTCCATCAAAATTGAGAGATGTTGCCCACGTGACATTTTAGCTGAACTGCACAAGACACTCATTCCAAAAAAAAGTGTTTTGTGCAGTTCACCAAAAGGTCACAATAGCAACAAGGTGAAATGGATATCCCTATCTGCACCAAATGATAGAAAGTAAACAATTGCTGGTCAATAAGAATATACGAAACATATACAAAATGAAAAGAAGCATCTTAATTATGTTCATGGCAATCACGCAAGGACAGTAGAAATTTTAAAACGTCAGCAATGCTTCATGTTACCAGAAGCATTACGATCAACAATGAGATTCCTCAGATATGGAATTACTTTAATGGTGGCATTGCTTGTTTACCAGACACAGTAAATCAACAGCAGCTAAAGAGTTGGTTTAAGGGCATGGGATCGTGGGGACACTAGGACACTCAGCAGCATAAAGGAGCAACTTACTTATCATACTGGGGAAAATAGTAGGAGTGCCATTTGTAACATAGTTTAATTGCAACTTATCACTGGAGGCATTAGATTAACAATAACACTGGTTAGGCATGTCCCTAAGGTAACAGTGTGATCGCTTCATTTTACATGCGCCCTTACAGCAAAAGGTTGGTTTACCCACAAAAAAACCCAGCAAAAGGTTGGTATAAGGACATGCGACAGTGGACACATCAGCACAATGTACCTACAAGGAGGCATAAAGTGGTGATGCCGAGCTTGCTCACGCTATGTGAGGGGGGAGACCTTTTACTATGTGAGGGCAGCAAATCTAATCCTGGAGGACTTTTACTATGTGAGGGTAGCAAATCTAATCCTGAGACCTTTTACTATGTGAGGGCAGCAAATCAAATCCTGAGACCTTTTACTATGTGAGGGCAGCAAAATCTAATCGTGAGACCTTTTACTATCTGAGGGCAGCAAATCTAATCATGAGACCTTTTACTATGTGAGGGCAACAAATCTAATCCTGGAGACCTTTTACTATGTGATGGCAGCAAATCTAATCCTGGACATACTCTGTTGACTTGTCCACCAGACGCCACTTTCTATCCTTTTTTCAACCAATAATAGATCTGTTCCTTATCCAGTTTGTACTGCGTTTTCCCATTATTTCCCTTTTCAACCAAGAGACCGGTTGGGTATCCGGTCTCTACTACTTTCACCATATTATTTCCTCTTTGAATCAAGTCCTAGATTCATGCTACAACTTTCCCCCCTTTCTTCGTTGTTTGAACAAAACCCTAGATTCGAATGCATGAAGTAGCTTTACCTCTAATAATACTAAAAATTTAGGTGGCTTTGTAAGAGCTGATGGGAGAAGAAAAAGATGCACATGCAGACACGTGGGGAGCTGGGGCAGTAGAGAAAGGCCTCTTTCGAAGAACTTATACCTGAGGGTTGCCGGGATGTCGGCGGCGGCAGGTCGGATCTGCAGACAATACGGCGGGGAGGAAGAAGAGTCGGAGGACCTCCCGAGCTGGTGCTGTGTCGGAGAGAATGACACGGGCAGAGGATAGGGCTCCTCCGGCAGCTGTGGGTTTCCTCCCTCGGTGGCGATGACCGCATGAACGATGCACCTTTTAGTCCTCTACACACACCGGCCGAAGGGATTTGGCCGGATCTGTGACCAGCGGTGAGCAGAGAGAAAATGTCGCTACCGCTGTCTTGTTTATATCTGAAGAGGGTGACAGAATGAAGAGAGCAACCCTAGTAAAGCAAGCGCTCAGGCCCCTGCATCCATATATAGTGGAGTGATTATCTTTTTTCTCTCCACAACAAGCGTTTCAATTTGTGTGCGTGGCATTAAAGAAAAGAAACTCTCTATTTAAGGTGACTACTCTACGACTCCTACTTACTACTACTACAGTACTCTCTATTTAAGATGTTCACTTGTGCTCCCCGCCCCTCCATTCATTGAACAACCCACGGATGAATAAACATACAATAAGTACTGTATTTATATAGAACGAACAAGCTCGAACTATTTTCGCGTAGTTAAAAGTTGAGGGCGGGGCTTTTCCCGGGCAGTACGCGCGGCCGTTTTTGGGTAGGCAGTTTGACAGAGAGGCGAGGGGGGCGAGAGAGTGGGGCTGTGCGATTTGACGGCGCGTTACTGCTGGAAATACTTGTGATATGACCACTCACTATAGTTATGAATTACTGGCGCTCCGACCGGGGTGATGCCCCCCTTCCGTTCTGCGCTCTAATCTGGTGCATGCCACGTCGACTCGGATGCTGGTTCTCCCACATGTCGGAGTAGTAAGAAGGAGCAAAGAATCATGCGGTATATACTAGTACTATACTACTCCCTCCGTTCCTAAATATAAGTCTTTGGAGAGATTTCACTATGGACCACATACGGAGAAAAATGAGTGAATCTACACATAAAATGCATCTATATACACCTGCATGTGCTCCACAGTGAAATATCTACGAAGACTTATATTTTGGAACGGAGGGAGTACTACTCAGGTCGGAGGAGTGCGAACCACGGCAGCCCAGTGAACTAGCCGTGCGAACCACGGTAGCCCAGTGAACCAGCAGTAGAAAACAATAATGTGGTGATATGGCCATAAAAAACAATGTGCTACGGTCCACACTGTAGCATGTACAGTAACACTCCTCTTTGTTTGGATCCCTGAGTTAGAGCTAGTTTGGGTTGAAATAGCCTCAAATTATCGAAACAAGAGGGGTTAGTTTGAGCTAGTTTGCTCTAACCCAGCTAAAAAAACTAGCCCGGTGGAGAGGTTCTAATTGGGTTAGTTATCCTGGGCCCATTAAAAGAGAACTAAAAAAATCTCACCTGCCCGCACCAGATCGCTCCCCTAAAAAAATCTCACCTGCCCGCACCAGATCGCTCCCCCCTCTTGCACGACTCCTCTCTGTTCCCCATAGGGCCGCCTGCCCAAGCGCCGCTCGCCCTCTCTCTCCTCCGGCTGCCCTCTCCTTCCGGCCTCCGCCGCCCTACTCCGGCCGCCCTCTCCCTCCAACCTTCGAAGGTTTCCCCGCTCCCCCTTCACCAGTCGTTTTTCTCCCTCTGTCATGTGCGGCGGCGGCGCATCTACCAGGGAGGTCGCGAGAGGGGTGAGTTTGTTCGTTCTGTCGGCATTCTGGGAACGGGGGTCCCCAGACTTGCCTGCCTGCGGCCTGCGGCGTGGCTCAAAGGGGCCCAGCGCGGCCCATCTTCATCAACACAAGCTTAAGACCCTCGCGAGGGGCCAAGCCTCATGGGGCGGACGACAAGGAGCTTCCTCAGGCACGGCCTCATCAGGCTGGCTCACGAGGAGGCGGAGAGTTCAAGGCGGGGTACCTCGCGAGGTGCCCAACACATAGCCATGACGACCAAGGGTGCGGTCGGGCGCCAGCCAGCTGTGATGTCCTCCTTTCCTCTTTGGTGCAAAGGGAGCAAGCGCAGGCGAGAGCATCAAGCAAAGGCATCCATTTCGGTGCAACAAGACCAAGACCATCCCAACGGCAGGGAGGAAGTCATCGTGGTGCCCAAGCAGGCGTCACCACCAGAGCCTTTGACAGGCGAGGACCAACTTTTGTTAGGATAAGTGTACCCGTTGTTCCCCTTAAAAATGGCCAATTGTTGGCGCCCTTCCCGCTCAATATTTGGGGAGAGGCCCAGGGCCTTTGCCTATAAATAGGACTAGCCACCCCCAGGGTAGGGGAGAGAGCATCAGGCATACATCTAGAATAGAGAGAGAGAGAGAGCGACTGAACTCCTCCTAGCAGTTCATCGCACCAGCCAAGAACAGACCCTCGCGAGGCTGTTCTTCCTTGTATTGTTCATCATCAGCCCAAGAGGCAATCCACCACACCACACACAGGAGTAGGGTATTACACCACAATGGTGGCCTGAACCGGTATAAATCCTGTGTCCCTTGTGCTGTTATTTTCGTAGTTTAGGTCCTAGCGATTCGGCGAGGAGCAAGTAGGTAGACGGCGAAATCTCTGCGCGCACCCCAGTGTTCGAACCTCAAGGGTCTGCCGGAACCCGAAATCCGGCATTTGGCACGCCAGGTAGGGGTGCGCCGGAATTCGCCTTCCGTCGTCTTGTTCTTCTCCGACCATCGCATCCATGTCTGACGCTCGTCGGGCTCGCGCCGAGCGCCGAGCCGCCCTCGCTTCCCGCATCGCCCAGACGGCTCCCGTCGGTGGGGGCCCTCATCGCTCCCCGTCACCTGCCGTTAACACCGCCACCGGCCCGGCGGGGAACGAGCAGCAAGCATCGTCCCAGCATCCATCCATGAGTCGAGACGGCCGCACTGCTACACCCTCGCTCACCCCTGCTGGTTCTTCATCCCGCGCGCCCCGCGCGGCCATGGAGGCTCGAGCTGCGCTCATCGCGGCAAACGAGCTCCTGCGCTACCGCCCAATCGACAACGTCTACGAAGAGTGGCTCGACCGAGTCGCCGAGCTCGTCCGCGCCGCTGGGGGCTCCCCCGCGCCGTCCTTCTCGTTGTACCGCGCCCCGCCCTGCGCGGGCAATGAAGCTCCTGGGGCGCCTCAGCCGCCTCCCCCTCAAGAAGGCACCCTGGCCCCAAGGCACGCGGCCCCTGGGCAGAACCCACTCCGTTAGGCACCAGCGCGGCAAGAGCAGAGCTGCCAAGAAGTCCCTCGCCCTCGAGAAGCTGCCCGAGCGCTCCCTGCTCCAGCACGTCAAGACCCCGTGCTGCTCCCAGCTGCAGCGCATGAGGACCCACAGAACCAAGCTCTTCGTCGCCCAAGGCCTCCTATGGCCACAGCGGGCTGCTGCGCCTTCACCACCGAGCTACGCAGCGTCGCGTGGCCTGGTAAGTTCAAGCCAGACCTGCCTCCTCGCTACGACGGCATGGCTGACCCTGCAGAGTTCCTCCAGCTCTACGAGCTGGGCATCGAGGCTGCCAACAGAGATGAGAAGGTCATGGCGAACTGGTTTCCCATGGCGCTCAAGGATGGGGCCCACACCTGGCTCCTGAATCTGGCTCCAGGAACGATCTCCTCCTGGGACAAGATGCGCACCCGCTTCATCGCCAACTTCCAGGGTACTCGCGACCGGCCGCCCGCCATGAGCGACATGCGCCGTATCAAGCAGCAACCAGGGGAAACCCTGCAGAAGTACATCCAGCACTTCAACAACGCGCGCCTCAAGATCCCCAAAGTAACAGAGGAGGCCATCATCTCAGCCTTCTCCGACGGCGTGCGTGACGTCAAGATGAAGGAGGAGCTGGCGATGCATGAAGACATGTGCACCTCCTTGGAGCTGTTCAACTTGGCGACCAAGTGCGCCAGGGCTGAGGAAGGGCGCCTCTCCCTCCTCGAGCTACCTGCCGCAGACCCAGAAGAGAAGAATCCCAAGGCCAAGGATGTGAAGCGCAAGGGGGCTGCCGTGCTCACGGCAGAGCCAGACACCAAGCGGGGCAGAGATCAGCCCGAATCCTCCAAGGGCAGTCGGTACTGCGTGTACCACGACCTCCACACCCACAACACCAATGAATGCCAAGAGCTCCGGGCCGTGCGTGAAGGAAGGGTCGGCCGACGTCCCGACCGCAGCGACCGAGGCTACGGCCGAGGAGGAGGAAGGAACGCAGGACGCTAGGAAGACCGCGGCCCACGCCAAGGGTGGCACGACCAACCTCGCGAGGATCGCTGGCAGGACCCGCCTCGCGAGGGAGGCTGGAGGGATCAGCCTCGCAAGGATTGCCCACAAGGGAACGCAGGCCTCCCTCCGCTGCCGCCGCAGCCAAGGAGAAATGAGGACCGTCATCAAGACGAGGGGGCTGGGGGCTTCCAGGAACCACGTGCGATCGCCTGCATCCTGGGCGGAGCACAAGCCCCAGCCTCTCAGCGCATATTCAAGCAGTTCGCCCGCGAAGTGAATGCAGTCCTCCCCAAGCTCGAGGCCACGCGCCCTCTCAGATGGTCGGCATGCGCCATCACGTTCAGCTCAGCGGATCAGCTCAAGTGCGCGGCCATAGCTGGAGTCCTCCCGATGCTTTGTTCCCCAATTACAAGCAACGTGCTAGTCACCAGGACCCTCATCGATGGCGGGGCAGGGCTCAACGTCCTGTCCGTGGAAACGTTCAACAATCTCCAAGTGCCCTACAATCAGCTTCAGCCAACCAAGCCCTTCACCGGAGTCACCGACGGCTCCACAGTCCCGATTGGGCAGGTCCGCCTCCCTGTCACCTTCGGGCACGCGACAACTACCGCGACCGAGCTCATGGACTTGACGCCGCCCACATTCGCATTGCCATAACGCCATCCTCGGGTACCCAGCGCTGGCCAAGTTCATGGGCGTAACCCACCACGGCCACAGCGTCCTCAAGATGCCGGAAGTGGCGGAGTCATCACGGTGCCCTCGCGAAGAGAGAGCGCAGATGTGCCCCTGGAGCGAGCCTTCGAGCAGCGTCCTTTGGAAGACCCGGATCGCGGAAGCAGGAGGCTTCCCGAGGCCGCCCCCAAGAAGAAGAAGACATCGTCCGGCCCGGCCCCTCAGGAGGCAGGCCCCTCGGGGCCTACGCCTGCTTAGGGGGAACCTCCTTCCATCGCATAGGGAAGCACGCCCGACGCCCTCCTCAGGCAGGGATCGGGGGCTCTTCCCTGGAGGGCCGCCGACCTTGCCAAGGTCACGAGGGAGGCGCTTGGGTACCACGTGGAGGCATGTTTCGAAGCACGTTTCCCTCAAGAAGGAGCAAGGCAAGGAGGGCCAAACCCTCAGGAGTTCGAAAGCAAGGCCATTCAGGAGCTACAGGAGTCAAGAGTCATGAGAGGCAGCCGCCGCTTACCCGCTTTGGCCCCCCATCCAGGCGAGGATGGTGGGCTGCGCGTCTACATTGACGTACCAGGGCTCAACCGAGCCGCGTCTCAGGAGCGCTTCTGGCCCTCGCAAGTGGGATGCTGCGAGGGTCCGCCCCACAGCTACGTTCGCATGCCCTATGGCTTGCAGAATGCGGCTGCCGCGTACCAGTGCCTCATGAGGGCCATCCTGGAGGCTCAAGAGGTCAGGCATTTCGGAGCCCTTGTGGAGATGAAGACGGTCCGCGAGGAGCCACCAGCGCCTCCGGAGCCTCCTGAGGCCCCTGGGCCTGGGGGCTCGTGAGGATCGGCTCCCGCAGCCCACCGAGTCTGCTACACCAACCCCCCTTCGTCCCCAACATCATCAGGTGACATCCTTCAAGTTTCATTTCGGTGGGGGCGCCCTCGGGTCAGATTATTCCCTGTGCAGCGTGGGTCGATCCTGCGGCATGTATCCCTTTTATTTCATGTTCTTAGCTTACTTTATTGGGGGCGCCCCTCGGGCTGCATCATCCCCAAGTCGTTCGGGTCAGACCCAGCGGCATGTACCCCTCTTGTGTTTATCTTAGGGCCATGCTTTCGACCCACCATGCTTGTTATTTGGTGCCTGTCAGTGGCACCTTTTCTTCTTGGATGCCGCAAGCTTGCACGTTAAAGGGGGGGTACCTGAGCATCGTGACTAAGGGCTCCTACCGGCTCTCCAGCCCTCACCCTCTGGTCTTGTCCATGGCATCGCGACCTGGCATACCAGCGACGGCTGAGACCAGCTCGAGGGCCGGGACCCGAGGACGTAGAGTTTCGACATCTAACCAAGCTTGCACGTTAAAGTGGGGGTACCTGAGCATCACGACTCAGGGCTCCTACCGGCTCTCCAGCCCTCACCCTCTGGTCTTGTCCATGGCATCGCGACCTGGCATACCAGCGACGGCTGAGACCATCTCGAGGGCCGGGACCCGAGGACGTAGAGTTTCAACATCTAACTCAGCTTGTGCGTTAAAGGGGGGGGGTACCTGAGCATCTCGACTCAGGGCTCCTACCAGCTCTCCAGCCCTCACCCTCTGGTCTTGTCCATGGCATCGCGACCTGGCATACCAGCGACGGCTGAGACCAGCTCGAGGGCCGGGACCCGAGGATGTAGAGCACCGACATCTAGCCAAATTTGTAGGAACACACTCCAAGATAAGGCCCAGAGCCAGGCGCAACCCGCCTTGAGGTAGGGCCCCGTGAGTCCCGCGCTGGCTCACGGGTGCCCAGATACACCTCGTCAAGCCCTACCGTGCCAGGCACGTGTCAGGGCGGGGATGTACACGCCCCGGGGGCTCCTCCCGGAGGTGATCCCCCTCCCGCGCACCAGTGGAAGCACCATGCTCCGCGCTGGCTGACGACACTGCCGAGGAGCGGCTATGCACGTACACATACAGAAGCGCTATGCTCCGCGCTGGTGATAAACAACTGAGGGTGGCCCCCGGGCCGCATCAACCTCAGGGAGCTCAGAGCTCAGTGTCTAGCCTCATTGTAACGCCTCCCCTTGGGAGTGCCGCGCGAGGGGGCTGGGCACGGGGGCTGCGCCTCGGTTACGCCCAGACGCACGCCACCCAGCCAGGCCCCCCGGGCCTGGTTCGTCGCACGTCCCTCCCCGAGTGGAGCCAAGGTACGAAGGCCGTTTGAGCGTCAAGGGGGACTCCTGAGCATCGCGACTCATGAGCCGAACTGGTCACGTAGCCCGTCACTCCTTAGTTCCGAAAGGCTAACGGCGGTTGAGGTATGCGCGGGGCTGGGCTCTGCAGACGTAGAACGGTAGATCCACCCGCATCTCACCTCCCTAAGGAGTCACCCCCACATCTCACCTCCCTACTTGCTATTCGAGCGCCAAGGGGGACTCCTGAGCATTGCGACTCAGGAGCCTAACTTGTCACGTAACCCCTCACCCCATGGTCCCATCCTGGTTTCCGGTCGGGGCTAACGGCGGCTGAGGTATGCGCGGGGCCAGGCTCTGCCAGCGTAGAACATAAGCAAGTAGGAAGGAATAGCGCAAATTTCAGGGAATTCAAAAGCAAATATTATAGTCCATACTGTTATCGCAGCATCAAATGCAAGTTTTAATGCCTCCCCGAGGCATGGTACATGTGCAGGAATTAAAAGCAGGACACGAGCTACGACAGAGTCACTTGCCGGCGGTGGAGCTGCGCGGAGCGGGTTCGCCTTGTGGGCGGCGGGCTCATGGCCCGCTTGGCTTGGTCTGAAGGCGAAACTTCCCGGCAAAGCCTCCTGACGACCCTTCACGGCCTCGGGCGTGGCGGTAACAAGCTTGCCGCTTCGGCTGGCTCCAAAGAGCTGTCGAGGTCGGCGTTGGGGTCGCGAAGATAGATGTGGGTGAAGACCAGCGTCGGTAGCAGAAGACAAGACGCGTGCCTCGGCCTCAGCCGTAGGGCCAAGGCCAAGGGTGACATCTTCAAGAGCACGAACCAGGAAGGGAAGCAACTTGGTGGGGCCGTCCTCCTCGCCGACCAGCGGGCTCTCCAGGCCACTCTCGTAAAGCGTCTTCAATGAAGTGCGAGCCTTCTCCTCCATCTCCGCAAAGGCCACGCGATCCTCGGCAAGAACACGTGCCTTGCCGTCCAGCTCAACCTTCCTCGCCTCCAGCTCTTGCTCCAGCGCGCCTAGGCGGTCACGGCGCTTCTTAAGCTTGGCGTCCCGGTCCATGACGGCCGCCTCGTGAGCCTTCATGCCTTCCTCCTGCTCTTGGCGAAGGCGGGTCTCCTCGGCAAGCTGGTCCTGCAGGCCCTTTAGCTCGCTCTCCAGCGCCTCGCAGCGACCTCGGACATTAGCCACCTCCCACAAGGCGGCGTCGCAGGCAGCCTTCGCCCCAAGGACGGCCTACTTCTCCTCGTCGCAAGCCGTCGAGGCCTAGACCAGCGCCGCCCGAATCGAAGCGTCAAAGCGAATCCAGCCGGAAGCTAGCTCCAAGCGCCCGGCCACTAGACGAGGGTCGGCGCCCAGAAGATCCTGCCGCAGACGGTCCAGTTCGGCAACAGCGCGGTCCAGAACAGTAGTCGGGGAAGCAACAGTCGAAGGAGTAGGAGGAGAAGACGGCAACGTGATCACGGTATCCTGAGGTGGAGCCTGCTGCGCCACGTCGGCTGTGGTGGCGGCATCAGGCAAGGGCACCTCGGGGTCGCTTGGGCCATGGGGCTGAACTTCGCATGGCCTGCTCAGCGAGCCTCGCGAGACACCAGGCAGAGAGACCGTGTGTCACAGTCCTTTGTCGATGTCAAAACGGCGGATCTCGGGTGGGGTCCCGAACTATGCGTCTAGGCGGATGGTAACAGAGACAAGGGTCACGATGTTTTTACCTGAGTTGGGCCCTCTCGATTGAGGTAAAACCCTACTCGCTTGATTGATATTGATGATATGGGTAGTACAAGAGTGGATCTACCACGAGATCAAGGAGGCTAAACCCTAGAAGCTAGCCTATGGTATGATTGTTGTAATGGTTGTTAGTCCTCTGACTAAAACCCTCCGGTTTATATAGACAGGAGAGGGCTAGGGTTACAGAGTCGGTTACAATGGTAGGAGATCTACATATCCGTATTGCCAAGCTTGCCTTCCACGCCAAGGAAAGTCCCATCCGGACACGGGACGAAGTCTTGAATCTTGTATCTTCATAGTCTTGGAGTCCGGCCGATGATGATAGTCCGGCTATCCGAGCACCCCCTAGTCCAGGACTCCCTCAGTAGCCCCTGAACCAGTCTTCAATGACGATGAGTCCGGCGCGCATATTGTTCGGCATTGCAAGGCGGGTTCCTCCTCCGAATTAATTCATAGAAGATTGTGAACACCAGGATAGTGTCCGGCTCTGCAAAAAAATTCCACATACTACCGTAGAGAGAATAATATGTACACAAGTTCAATCTGCTGACGTATTTTGTGGCGTGACGTCACACCACTACCAAGCCTTTACTTGAATCGTTTTTACTATACCACCTCAGCGTGTTTAGCGAAGCGGTTTCCTTGGCACGTCTTGTTGAAGCTGAGATTGTGTTCCCCTTATTCCGGGATTCCCATCAATACGGACGTGGGTAACCCAACCGCGCCCGTCGCCACGCCTCCTCTACCGAAGGCGAGTCCCAAACGGTCACAGGGACGGCTCTTGGTATTCTCCCTCTTTATAATGGGACCAAGGCTTGTTTTTCTTCAATCCTCAATCGAATCTGCCCTTCGCCCCGAGTTCCAACACCCAAAGCCCCAGATTCGAGCGCTTCGGACTTTTGGCAATGCCTGGCTCCGACCTACAGGGCCGGTGGATGCCCTCCTCCGTCACAGAAGAGGACGTGCTAAAGTTGAGGGAAGCCAAGTACCTGACTTACGAGATTTCGCATAGGTTGCCCGCCAAAGGGCAAGTCATCCCCACTCCCGAGCCCGGCAAAAGCATCGTGTTTGTGTTCCACCTCCGTCGGGGTTTAGGCTTCCCGATGGATCCTTTTGTGAGAGGGCTCATCTTTTACTATGGGTTGGAATTCCATGACCTGGCTCCGGAGTCCATCCTCCACATCTCGTCATTCATTGTTGTCTGCGAGGCCTTCCTCCGCACTACCCCCCACTTCGGTTTGTGGCTCAAAACCTTTAACATGGAGCCGAAGATGATCGAGGGGTGCCAAGTAGAGTGCGGCGGGGCGGTAGTAAGCAGGAGGGCCGATGCTCCATGGCCTGAGGGCTCTTTCCAAGACAAGCTCGGCTTGTGGCAATAGGAGTGGTTTTATATTACCGCTCCCAGGGGCAGCAGGCAGAAGCCGCCGCCCATCTTCCGCTCGGGACCTCCACGACGGCTGATGTCATGGGTCGACCAAGGGCTCAAGCTGGGGCGCTAAAGGGCGTGCCCCTATTGCGGGGCGGATTCGAGACCTCAAGAGAGGGAGATCGATCCGTCGTGGTGATCACGAGTTATGCTTGATTAGGCGTCTTACGCCTGCAAACGTCGTCCTCTCCGGCTGTGGGAGTTCAATCCGGAGGGACCACGAATTCTCCAACACTTCATGGGTACGACACCCGTGGATATGTACAAATTGTTCTTTGGATCACAAGAGGCGTGTCCGGAATTGACCGAGGACGCTGGCCTAAGCTGCAATTGCCCGGATACACAAGTAAGTAGCTCTGTGTCCGGACATACCGTTCGTTTGCATTTCTGGGATTTGCCTTTTAACCAATTGTCCTCTGAACAGGAGTGGATAGCGCAAGCAAAACTGATACGGTGTCCGCCCCATCCCCCACCCCCCGGAGACCACGCCGGATCCCGTGTTGGTCAAGATGCTGGAGGTTGCGCCTTTGGAGGAAGGCGAAGGGGAAAGTAGAGAAGCTACCACCTCTACCAAGGAGGCTTTCGAGAAAGGAGGGATCAAGAATCCCTCCTACCAAGGGGAGAAGAGGACCGCTTCTGGAAACCCGAAGGCCAAGGCCTCGAAGCGGGGGAAGAGATCTTCACCAGAGGGTCCTGCGTCTGGGGAGGCCCCGGCCGCACTGTCTCCCCTAAAGAATCAGCCCTCCAGCGAGCCGTAAGTAGGAAAAGGGGAGTTTTGTAATAAAGGACATCCCTATTTGTGCTTCTGAGGATAACCTAAGTTTTTACCTTGTAGTTCGGATCTCCGTCCTTCTCAGATGAGCTCGTCTTCGGGGGACCTTCGTCCAGAGATGATGGAGAGCGAGACGCCTCCATCTGCCGCACCGTCAGGTGGGGCAGACGACCCTGAGGTGTCATCACGGAGGGTATCCCCAAGTCCGGCAGGGCCGAAGAGTTCGGCACCAACTGGTGTACGGCCGTGGGAGCTGAAGGATCTGCTTGAGAGGGCGTCTATCTCAGAATATCACCGTACATTGATGAGTATGGTGATTGGAAAAATTTCATCTGCCGAAGGTGGGCTTCATGACGCCGTCAGAAGTTTGCTGGCGGGGTTTGAGGTACGTAAAAATGACATACCTTTTGACGGTTTTGCACATAAAGCGCGCCCTGTATAGATAGTAGCCCCTGAGACTCGGTATGTTGTCGAAAGCGACAGCGTGCCGAGGATCATAATCTCAGGTATTAATTCTCGCCCTTCCTACGGTGGCGGATAGTCCGTGGCCAGCGGGCTGATGGAGTTTCTGAACTAAAGGCGGCAACTTCGATGTTGCGGATCACGGACATCGCTGGTCAATAAGCGACTTGACGAGTCGCAAGGTAGGTTGTTTCTCCGTGGTCACCTAGTAAAGGAGCCAAAGCTCCTCCTTACAACATGTGTGTTTGATGCAGATGGTGCGATTCTTTGTGGAGGACCTTGAGTAGAACTTGCTCGAGCTAAGGAGCAGGCGGGGAGGAGTAATGCGGCTGCCTCAAGGCGGCGAAGAGTTAGAAGCGAAAGGGCTGCTCACCGCCAAGCGAGGAGGAGATGGCGAAATGGCCGTGGTGAAAGATGTTACCGACCTTTGTGAGGTTCTTGAAAAGAACGCCGGCGGAGCAAGAAAGCTGAAGAAGGCCGCCGAAGCCAAGGGTACCCGTTACGCAATGAGGGCTATAAAGGAGGAGCTGCGCCGGGCGGAGATATTGCGGTGGCAAGCCTTTCGCTGCTTGCAGAGGTTTACAAATCAGTATGCTCGACTTGGCCAGCAGTGGGGTCGGAGGATCCTTATATGATTTAGCGGCGAGTCGGCAGATCTTTGTTGTGCACTTCCGAAGTCAAAAGGATCACGAGACGGAAGAGCTTTTTTGGTCTCAATTCCACAGTCCGGAGCGTTCACTTCCGTTGACCGATCGGTTGGCTGAGTGGGCTGAGCTGAATAGATTGTTCGGACTTGCCATGACTGATGTAGTGACTCATATCTGGCCGGATGGGCCCAAGCTGAAGAGTTATTTTGGCTTATTGCAGCAATTCCTTGGGGCGGTGCCGCATATCAAGGCGATGAAGCAGTCGGCCTGCACGGATGGCCCTCGCCCGTGTGAAGACATACTGGACGGAGATGGATGCCACTGCTGTTGCAACCCGGGGTTCAGACGAGAGCCGGTTACCCGCGGAGCACTATTTTGGGGAAGTTCTCCGAGGTGCTCGTGCAATAGAGGCGCAATGCTCAAAGAATGTCATGTTTAAATGATTTTTATGATTTGCAAGACGATATATATAATATAAGTGCTTTTTATACTTGTGCATTCAAGTATTGAAATATCTCCTGTGCGGTCGTTATTGTATACTTGTGTATAACCTGAAAGATGGCAGTCTTGACATTACGCACATGGTGCGGGGTGTTTGCAAAAATAGCGCATTTTCACACTTAATCCAACGTCTTGGTCCTGTGAAGGAGGTGGTAGCGTAGCAAATGAGGCAACCCGACTATAATGCTTTATCACTTTCACTTAGCCATAGGAGTTCGAGGGTGGGGCTACGATATAGCCCTAGGGGCACAGCGCTCTCTCAATTCTGGCGGCGTATGTACTGACCGGAAAGCGGTGCCGTCAAAGCGGAGAATTCTAAACATTCCGGTAGTCGATCGAGTGGTTGACCAGTCTCTCATTGTGTCATGATGAAATCTTGGCTTTCTCTCGAGGTGCTCGCCCGGCCAAACCGGGGCACAATCGCAGTAGTTCTCGTGGTGCCGCGTTAGCCGATGATACGGAACGTAAGGCAGCAAAACACATGAGCCGGGCAAACCCAACATTTGACCAAAGACATGATTCGGAGCTGATGCATATAAGGCCTAACTCGAGACGCCGAACACTCCCTAAGGTATTCGGTCTTTATGATAACAAGCAGAACAATGCCCTAAGCCCATAGTGTCCAGGTACAACCGAGAATTTCTGGCGCGGCCGATGCCAAAACGCCAGCCTCCTCGTTGGTTATGGTAAAAACCGTGGGATATGAATCAACAAGAGACAGTAAGAAAGGTTTACGCAGGGTCTTAATCTGAAAAGAATCCTTGCCATGGGTCCCTGCTGCACGTCTGCGCCTGTGTCTCCGTTGTGCCGTATCCTGGACGGGTGTACACGTTGTTCATCTGTAAAAAGAGAGGAACTTAGCTTGAAAAGAAATCATGCAAAAAATTTATTGAAAGCAAAGTATGAATAAATGAATAAAGTTGAGCTTTTAGTGGCCCTTTATTGTTTGTACGCGCAGCCCCTTGTGAAGGGGTATGCAGCTAGGGAGCCCCTAGTTTATTTGTGTCGGACTCGTCTAGCCGTGTCCGGGGTCTTTAAACGACCTTTTAATGAGATGATGCCACGTGGACCGGGCATTTTAAGTGTAAGAGACGCGTAGTGCGGTATTGCGTTAAAGCGGGCGAAAGCTTCACGTCCCAATAGTGCTTGATGGCTACTTTTGAATGGGGCGACATGGAAGATTAGCTTTTTGCTACGGAAGTTGTCGGGTGATCCGAACACAACTTCTAGTAGTAAGGAGCCCGTGCACTTGGCGGAAGGGCTTGGCGTTAATCCTTTGAAGGAAGTGCGGCTATGGTGAATTTTAGTAGGGTTTATCCCCAACTTGCGGATTGTGTCCAGATATAGCAGGTTTAAATCGCTGCCGCCATCCATTAGGACTTGTGTAAATTGTAGTCCGTCGATTATAGGATCCAATATCATAGCAGTCCATCCTGCGTTTGAATATACGGAATAGTCGGTGGTGAAAGTAATTGGTTTTGACATCAATCTCGGGGTTCGGCTGGGGGCGGACCGTGCGACCCGTATTTTAGCGGGTGCCGCACTATTGTTCCATATTATCACATGAAGTGAGTTTGATTTTGACTTCTTGTGGGAAAGTCTTTTTTTTTCGGGCTTCTGCTGGTGGGGTTAAATCATCATCCTCGCTTGCGCGTCGAGCCCCTTGTGTTGGCGTTGAGTCGGCGGACTGTTTGAAGACCCAACAATCTCGATGGGTGTGGTTTGCAGGCTTCCCGGGGGTACTGTGGATTTGACATATCCGATCCAAAATTTTGTTTAAGTTGGATAGCTCGTCACTGTTGTCCTTAAGGGGCAGTGTTTTGGTGTTCGGCCGCGTGCTTTTGAATCCGGCGTTGACCGCCGTGTTCTTTGAGCTCTTTTCTTTATTTCGGCGCTGGTCCTTTTTGCGCCGTGATTTTCCGTTTCAATATCTGATCTCGGATGTACTCGGGTCGCTGGTGCTGCATCTTGCTAGCCAGCTATCTTCCCCCACGCAAAAGCGGGTCATGAGGCTTGTTAGCGCGGCCATTGTTCTTGGCTTTTCCTGGCCGAGGTGTCTGGCGAGCCATTCATCTCGGACGTTATGTTTAAAAGTTGCTAAGGCTTCGGCGTCCGGACAGTCGACTATTTGGTTCTTTTTGGTGAGGAACCTGTTCGAATTTCTGCCGCTGATTCTCGGGCTGTTGGGTTATGTGACTTAAATCATCGCATCGGGGGCGGACATAAGTCCCTAAAATTTGCTCTAAACGCGTCCTCGAGCTCTTCCCAACTTCCAATGGTATTTTACGGGAGGCTTTTGAGCGGTGCCGAGCTGGCCCTTTGAGCTTGAGGGCAGATATTTTATGGCGTGGAGATCATCTCCTCTAGCCATATGTATGTGCAGGATGTAATCCTCAATCCAGACTCCGGGGTCTGTGGTTCCGTCGTATGCCTCTATGTTTATGCGCCCCTGTATTTGGGTGTGTCGTTGTCTTCGAACACTCAACGTGTTGTGTTGCTTCCTGTGGCCCTCTTTTTGGCCCATAAATGGACCTGACCGGGCCATCTGTTTTGCAAGGATCATGTGCCGACTTGTGTGTGGTGCCGCTTGTCGCTCTTGGCCTGTCATCTGGTCGTCTATCCGGCCAGGCGGCCTCTTTGATTTTTGACTGTGAGGGCTCTATGGCCTCCTCGTCGAATTCGGGCAGCAGCTTGCGCTTCGGGTAGCTCTTTGTTTGGTGGTTGTTGCCATATTTATCCGCGGTCTTGAGTACTTTACTCCACCTCATTCTGAGTATGTCTTCCGCTGTTTTGAGCTTCTGCTTCTGCTTCTTCAAGCTTCTTGCAGTGGCGACAAGCCTTTTGTGAAGGTTTTTATGCTCCGGTGGTGTGTCCGGCATGAGATCGTCTGGACTATTGTTTTCGCCGGGGATGGGTTGATTATCCGATTCATCCTGTTCGGACAGTTGGTTGGTTGCATGTTTGTCGCCCACTGGTTTGCCCTGCTGTACGGCTGGGTCATTATGAGTGCTGTTGTTGTCGAGGCGGGACTTGGGGCAGCGTTTGCGTCGCCGTTTTGGTTGTTTTTCGGGGGAATTATCCTTCACCGCATCCCGTTGTTCCTCGTTATAGCTTCCTTTTGGGGTGTCCACCATATATACATCATTAGTTGAGGTGGCTTTCCAGTGCTCGGTAAGCACTGGTTCTTGGTCGTCTCTGGCGTCATCGTCCATACCGTCGATGTCTTCGGAGTCGTAGTCTAGCATGTCGGTTAAATCCTCGACAGTGGCTACCAAGTGGGTGGTGGGTGGGCTTTGAATTTCTTCGTCATCCGCATCCCGACCGTTCTGACCGTAATCCGGCCAAGGTTCTCCTGATAATGAGAGATGCTTTAGCGAATTTAGGATGTCGCCAAAGGGTGAGTGCTGAAAGATGTCCGCGGCGGTGAACTCCATAATCGGCGCCCACTCGGATTCGATTGGTAGGGGCGCGGGAGGTTCGGAGTCCGGTGAGGAGTCCGGCACCTCAGAGTCACGAGCTTTACGAGGGACAAGGTCAGTATTCGGCTCCATCGCCGTAGAGATTGCAGCTTCCGAGGCGGTGCCCAGCCACCTGTCCTCGATTTGTGCGGTCGGCTCGAACTAGGGGCGGGCGGACTCATGTCGGACCTCGTGGCACCTGTCCGCCAGCGAGCTAAATCATGCCCATCATGACGGTCTGGCGCTCGGTTGTAGCTCGAATCCATCGAAGATCAAGTCTCCGCAGATGTTGGCCGTGAAGTTTAGGCTTCCGTCGACTGACGCGGGGCGTAGCTTCGATCTGCTCGGATGGCCAGCGAATTGGCTCGCGGTGCAAAGCTGCGAACACGAAGATCTGTCGGGAGAAAAGTCTCACCACGGACTGCGTGGTTGTTGATGATTGAAGGAGCCATCAAGCCTATCGGTGGCGACTACGGAGGAACTCTCAATGAAAGCACCAATGTCGGTGTCAAAACCGGCGGATCTCGGGTAGGGGTCCCGGCGTACGTCTAGGCAAATGGTAACAAGAGACAAGGGACACGATGTTTTTACCTGTGTTCGGGCCCTCTTGATGGAGGTAAAACCCTACTCCTGCTTGATTGATATTGATGATATGGGTAGTACAAGAGTGGATCTACCACGAGATCAAGGAGGCTAAACCCTAGAAGCTAGCCTATGTTATGATTGTTGTAATGGTTGTTCGTCCTACGGACTAAAACCCTCCGGTTTATATAGACACCGGAGAGGGCTAGGGTTACACTGAGTCGGTTACAATGGTAGGAGATCTACATATCCGTATTGCCAAGCTTGCCTTCCACGCCAAGGAAAGTCCCATCCGGACACGGGACGAAGTCTTCAATCTTGTATCTTCATAGTCTTGGAGTCCGGCCGATGATGATAGTCCGGCTATCCGGACACCCCCTAGTCCAGGACTCCCTCAGTCACCTTCTGTCGCGGGCAGAGGCACTGCCACAGATGGAACCTCAGGAGCTCCCTTCGACTTCTTTGCCGCGGGCGCCAGCCTAGCCGGGAGATACGAACGTCAAGCCTCAGCAACAGAACAAGAAACAATACAGGAATCAAGCACTTACAGGTCATCCCTCACGGGCTCGAGCAGCCTCCGGCAGTACTTGAAGCCCGAGAACCGGCTGCAAGGATCAGCCTCAAGGAGCTCGGGAGCAGGAGGTGCGCCTGCAGATCGCCTCGGGGCTAGGGCAGACCCGCGGGGGATCAGCCCGGTCCGGTCCTTCTTCGGGATCGGGGGCAGGCTCCCGCCGCCCTGCTCGCCACCATCCTCGTCGTCATCACTCAGAGAGAGGCGGAGAGCGCGGGACCTGCGCCGGAGGGGGGAGCCCTTGACTCTGCCTCGGAGTCAGCCCCCTTTTCCCGCTCCCCTTCTCCCTTCTCTTCGCTGGAGTCGCCGGAGGACACGTCCACCGGGTCCTCGGGAGCCTCCGCGGGCACGGGCCCGTCCCCGTTGAAGACGGGCATGGACCCCACTACCTGCTCCCAGTCCTCGCGGAGGAACAAGGGCATAGGAGCGCCCTCCAACCTCGCCACGTTGCCCCCAACCAAAGACTGGAGAACCGCAGCCAGATCCTCATCGGCCAAGACCGCGGGGCTCGGGTGGGGCCTCTACATCGAAAGTGAATACTGACGAAGTGGAGCCAGCTGGTGCTCCAGGAATTCCCTCAGCAGCGATGCACCAGTCAGCTTCGCCGCTGCCATGCTGGCCGGCCTCAGATCCGCGTCCATCTTCTCCAAAACCGGCTTCGCGCGGGGGTCCACAAGCTCCACTCGGGACCAGTCATCGGAGCTCGCAGGGTGCCCCGTGGGCAAGATCAGCCGGGGGTGGATGTGCCCAGCATCTACCAAGACCCACATGCTCCTGAAGCCCTCAATCCTTTTCCCGGGCTTCGAAATGGTGATGGAGCTGTTGTACGCGATGAAGCTCGCACACGCAGAGACGGAACCACGAGAGGTCCGGAGGGAGAAGTAGTGGCGCAGCAAGGCCACTGAGGGCTTCACCCCTACGTGAGCCTCGCAATAGTAGACGAAGATCGCCAGAAGAAGGAGAGAGTTGGGATGGAGGTGCAGAGCTTGAAGATTATAATGGCGGAGGACAGAAAAGAAGAACCCAGAAAAGGGAGGCACCAGACCGGCGACAATGGCGCTCACGAAGAGCGGACAGAAGGTGCTCCCTTGGCCCTCAGGGAGGGCAGAGCCGGCCTTGAACACCTTCGCCCCGTCGATGCCCTGCGCCGCCGCCATCTGGCGCACCCGGGCAAGGCTCGCCTCCAACACATTCGGCGAGTCCAAGGCAGACGAATACCGAGCTCCGGCTGGGGCCTTGCGAGGCGCCATGTCTGGCTAGGGCGTGCGGATGGAGTAGATCTGAAGATTTCGAAGGCAGGAAGGAGGGGCGCAAGAAAGGGGATCTGAGAAGCAACTGGAGAAAGCAAAGGAGGCAAAGGACAGATGCCGCTCCTTTATCAACACGCGCAGTTGCTGAGGCGCCCACGTCCAATCAACCGCCACGCGACGCCCAAGGCCGCAGGCTCTTAGGGCCCGCGACGCTTCGCACTTGCCCTTTCGCCTCTCTTCTCAGCCAAGTCCGGGCGCGCCTTGGGCCCTGGGGCTACTGTCGGTGTTCTGGGAACGGGGGTCCCCAGACTTGCCTGCCTGCGGCCTGCGGCGTGGCTCAAAGGGGGCCCAGCGCGGCCCATCTTCATCAACACAAGCTCAAGACCCTCACGAGGGGCCAAGCCTCGCGGGGCGGACGACAATGAGCTTCCTCAGGCACGGCCTCATCAGGCTGGCTCATGAGGAGGCGGAGAGTTCAAGGCGGGGTACCTCGCGAGGTGCCCATGACGCAAGCCATGACGACCAAGGGCGCCCGATCGAGGCGCCAGCCCGCCTTGATGTCCTCCTTTCCTCTTTGGTGCAAAGGGAGCAAGCGCAGGTGAGAGCATCAAGCAAAGGCATCCATTTCGATGCAACAAGACCAAGACCAGCCCAACGGCAGGGAGGAAGTCATCGTGGAGCCCAAGCAGGCGTCACCACCAGAGCCTTTGACAGGCGAGGACCAACTTTAGTCAGGATAAGTGTACCCGCCCGCTGTTCCCCTTCAAAATGGCCAATTGTTGGCGCCCTTCCCGCTCAATATTTGGGGAGAGGCCCAAGGCCTTTGCCTATAAATAGGACTAGCCACCCCTAGGGTAGAGGAGAGAGCATTAGGCATACATCTAGAATAGAGAGAGAGAGCGACTGAACTCCTCCTGGCAGTTCATCGCACCAGCCAAGAACAGACCCTCGCGAGGCTGTTCTTCCTTGTATTGTTCATCATCAGCCCAAGAGGCAATCCACAACACCACACACTGGAGTAGGGTATTACACCACAATGGTGGCCTGAATCAGTATAAATCCTGTGTCCCTTGTGATGTTCTTTTCGTAGTTTACGTCCTAGCGATTCGGCGAGGAGCAAGTAGGTAGAGGGAGAAATCTCCGTGCGCACCCCAGTGTTCGAACCTCAAGGGTCTGCCGAAACCCGAAATCCAACACGTTCCTTCTCTGTCTCACGGCCATATCATTGATCTTGCTTGCTCTAGCGCTAATTCTGATTTGGAAAAGTAGATCCTGATCAAACTTGCTATAGATTTGTGGTGCACGCATGGAATTGTTTGATGCTGCTTGAGGAGGTAATAAATCTTTCTAGAGGCCCAAAGATTCAGGTCACCTTTCTAGGTATTTCAATTTCAGGCTTGCATTATTTGTAGAGGCCCAAAGATTCAGTTCACCTTTCTTGGTATTTCAATTTCAGGCTTGCATTGTTTCTAGAGGCCCAAAGATTCAGTTCACCTTTCTAGGTATTTGAGTTTCAGGCTTGCATTATTTCTAGAGGCCCAAAGATTCAGTTCACCTTTCTAGGTATTTCATTTTCAGGCTTGCATTATTTCTAGAGGCCCAAAGATTCAGTTCACCTTTCTAGGTATTTCAGTTTCAGGCTTGCATTATTTCTAGAGGCCCAAAGATTCGGTTCACCTTTCTAGGTATTTAAGTTTCAGTGCTTGCATTATTTCTAGAGGCCCAAAGATTCATTCACCTTTCTAGGTATTTCAGTTTCAGGCTTGCATTATTTCTAGAGTCCCAAAGATTCAGTTCACCTTTCTAGGTATTTTAGTTACAGGCTTGCATTATTTATAGAGGCCCAAAGATTAAGTTCCCAGTCGGCGGCAAGCAGCCCTACTACCCATGCCGGTGTCGACCTCAACTCGCAAGGGCCGGCGTCGGAGGGGTTCTAGAGGCTTCGGCTCTACAGAGCCTTCCTCCAGAGCGACGAGGGCGAGCTCCTCCCTCGGTGGGTGAGGGTCTCGAGGCTCCCTCCCTATCGTGAACAACTTCCGTGATGAGTTAGCTCATTCTTTGTTTCATGAAGTGTTTTTTTATTTTGTGAAGCTTGATTGACGACTTGTATGTTTAAGTGGATATCTCATTTGTATGGACAAAGTAAAAATTATCATGTTTTGCATGCTTGATTGTATATATAGATGGTTCGTTTATGTCAATTGTGAGCGGGAGGAGGCCACAGAAGAGCCGGCCACACCAAGAGGGTGCTTGGATCCAAGGGACTTATTTTAGTCTGACTAAAAATAGAGTCCAAAGTAGTCAAATGATTGAGATAGAGCATTTGTTGTCAATCTAACCCTGCTATCCATACACCTCTTTGGTTTGGAGTTAGTTCAGGGTTAGAATCTAACTCTAACCTCTAACTGAGTTAGAGTTCTCCTCGTCTTGGTTCATCGCCATCATACTTTCCCCATTCCTGTGTTTTTAGTATCCTGCGAATCAAAGAGGCCCTTTTTTTCGGGAAAAATCAAAGAGGTCCTTAGACTGGTTTAGGTCCGGTCATTTCTTATAAACGTGTTATGTCCAAAATTTAATGAACGTGCTCCGGTTTCCACGAAAATAATTCGGTTTCATGTAGTAATTCATTGATTTATTTATTCTTCTGTGGGGGGGTTGCATGTAATTCGTGAGGTCTGAAATGTAAAGTACCCCGGCATATGCTCCGAGTCGTGCATGCACTATGACCCAAATGCTCTATGTCCCACATGTCGGCGAATGGGAGCACGTGGAAATAGCCTAGGAGTACATATAGGAGGATAAATGCGTGAAAAATATGTACTGTGAAGCATAGCCGCGGTTCGAAAAGTAGACCTAAAGTGACGACAACTATAGGTCCCATGCACCGAACTAGTGGTACGACTAATTTTTCCCTCAAAAAAAGAGGCACAAGTGCTCAGTACTCCTATTCTATAAACACGAGTCCCATCTGACAACAGCGTCCGTGCTACAGCTAGCCCTCCTCCCTCGTTTATCTCTTCTACTCTCTAAAACTCGGCCGACGCCCGGTGGGTGGGGTGGGTTTGCTCAACTGCGGCCCCACCTCACAGTGAAAACGTTACGACTGGAATAAAAAATGCCATATACTCCCTTCGTTCATAAATATAAGCCTTTTTAGATACTACTTCAAATGGAATACAACATACAGATGTATGAAGACATAGTTTAGAGTGTAGATTCACTCATTTTGCTCCGTATGTAGTAGTCACTTGCTGGAATCTTTAGAAAGACTTATATTTGGGAACGGAGGGAGTACTATACTAATAAAACATTAAGGCCACGAGGCGATGCAGTGCTGGTTACAGGAGGCAAGAAGAAGAGATGCATCCATCGACGACGTCCACCTCCTCGACTCAGGGCACCGGCCCACCGAACGATGCCTAAGTAGCAGCAGCTTTTGTGGCCAGGTCGACGTGCTTCTAAACAATGGCGTCCAAAGATTCCAGCAGTTGGAAGAAGGCCAACGTCTTTCGGTCCTCGTTTGCCTTGTAGTGGCCTATGTAGATGATTTCCTCGTAGACGTGGATGTGCAGGTCGACGGTTTCTTGCATGGCGAGGCGCTGCGCGGTGAGCGCGACCTCGAGGTGCACATTCTTTGTCGCGACCTCCGGCACCTGTAGGGCCACCAGGGGTTGAAAGAGTTCGTCACCATGTAGGCCGATGAGGGTGGCAGGCAATGAGGAGCCTAGGCGCGCGGGCTGGAGCAGTACGGCAAGGTCGTCCGCGCGCTTCTTGACGGTGGTGAACTTGCGGATGGAGTTGACCATCATGTCGTCCATGCGAGAGGCGAAGCCGGCGTCGGCGAGGGCTATGATGCCTGCGGTCGCCAGCACCGTCTGGAAACGCTGCGCGGTGTGGGGCCGCAGCCCGGCGCCTTGGATGATTTGGCACAGCCGACTGCCGCTCGCGTCCATCGCCTCCATAGGTGCTTGTGGCTTCTGGTCACGTGGTCTTGGATTGGCGTGAGCAGTGTTGCGCAGAGGCTTGGGAGTAGATGGATTGGAGTGGTGGGGTGCCTTTATTATATGAGAGTCCAAACTCTGTTACATTCACATCGTGCTGGCTCTAGTCTGCTTCTCCAAGGCTGGTCACAATGGGCAAGAACATAAGCTAGTAACTTACACACTTCTCTAGGCTATGTTACTACCTCCATAGCGGGTAGGAATATCTATGTAGTTGAGGATGCATCATTTACCGTTCAACGTAATTGTGACCAGCCCAATTAATTCCCTCTGCATGTAATTGAGGATGCATCATTGACTGCTCAACGTCTCGGGAACCGCTACCCTCTTCCTCCTTGGCATTCAAGCACCTATGGACCCGTCGACGACGAGTTGCCTATGGTGACTTCGTAAATTTCAAGATGATAGTGCCGTGCGTGTGTGCGTTCATAGGGGTGAGTGTATGCGCGTGTATATGGCGCTTGTATGCATCTTGTGTCAAAAAACGTAAATGCGTGTCAAAAAGAGACTAGTCGGTATACTCAATATTGTGCACCTCGGAGAGAAAGCGATAGAACTAAATGCGTATTTATTTACGGTGCAGATTCACTCATTTTGCTCCATATGTACTCCGTCTCGGTGTAGTCTAGTCACTTGTTGAAATCTCTAGAAGGGCAAATACTCCTTTACGGTTTCTGAGGCTATACTAGCAAGTAGTTATGCGTACTAGTACAATAGTGGGCTCACATAGCAATTTTGTCTCATGCAAGAGCACGGCTATATCGTGCTCAATGTTCGCGAATCGCAGCGTTCGGTTTGCGCTTGGCTCTTCGCCTCTTCGAGAAGACAAAAAATGATGTTACTACTACTGCTTCTACAGTGTCCAATCTACTGCTGCATGTCCGTCCACCACGAGCGGGACGGATAGCTTGTTGTGGAAGTACTACTAAGCAAAAGCCTGTCCTCGTTTGCGAGCAACCGCACGCATGGGCGAGGGAGAAGGCGTGTAGTAAAATCAAGCTTCTCCTCGTTCTACGAGTTGACGGGACACATCTTTGCACTGGCCCCACATGCTTGCCTCTAAACTTGGCTGAAAGACCCGCAGTGTACAATATATTTGCTGCAACCTCTAACATTTACCCACCACAAATTAAAATATATGTGTCTGTATGCATCGTTCTGATGTAGAGGCCGGAGAGTCCCCCCTTTTCCAAAAAAAACAAATTAAAATATATATTCCTGTCTTGACCAGATGAGCATGCGAACTACAATCACCAGGGTGACAGGTAGGGCCAGAAGACTATTTTAATTTTTTTAAAAAAATTCGAGACGGCCACATAGCATGGAGCCGACCCCAATGATTTTAAGCTTACATGCACGGTACACGCTATCTAAACTACTCTACACATGAAACTACCACACGAGCATCCGGGCTGCGCTTGGCTCTTCGCCTCTTCGGGAAGTCGAACAATGATGGTGTACTACTGCACTGGAGGAGTACTACAGTATGCTTCTGGCCATCTGGCACCGATTGAACTGCTGCATGTCCACCGCGTGCGGGAGGGAGAGCGTGTAGCGAAAGCTTCTCCTAGTCTTGCTAGCCACCATGCTTATGGGCGAGGGAGAGACGCTCCTATCTTTGCGTGTATGACAGTTGGCCCGACAGGTGTGTGGCCAACCTGTCATACAGCCAAAGGCAGGTGCAGTTAAGTCCGCGAGGGAGAGGATAATCAAACTTCTCGTTGATGTACGAGTTGACGCGACACATCAAAGCATTGCACTTGATATATTTCAATAATTTGCGTTTACCGATGCATTAATTACAACGCATGCATGCATGTCGTGACTCTTCTTTTGATAGTACTTGCATATGTTGATTTAATGCACCTTGAAGGATGGTTGTGCACGAGGAGGGCGAGATCATGCAGACCGAACAGGAATAGGACCCGATGATGGAGCTCTCTAAGGTCTAGATGGACCTCACCGTGCTCCACTGCCCCTTGTGCCTCCGCCCCTTGACGCCTCCAGTGTATGAGGTTCGAATACACCTCGTCCGTTCGGCTGATTGAGCAAGGTGCAGGTTTCTTGATTGATGTGTTGTTGGATTGATTTCTGCAGTGCAAGGGAGGGCACCTGTCCTGTGCGGACTGCCGCGTTGAGTGCCCCGAGAACCAGCGGTAGTGCCAGAAGTGCGAGCGCGGTGGTGGCTTCGACGTGCGCAACACGGCGGTGGACTCCGTCCTTTCGTCGGTTAGGGTGGAGTGCCCGCACGAAGGCTGTGGGCTCTACGTCACTTTCCACAAGCTCGCCGATCACCAGAGCATGTGTCCGCTCGCGCCCTGCAAATGCCCCGTGCCCGTCTACGGCTACAAAGGCCCGCCGCCGGTGCTCGACCACCACATCAGCACCGCGCATCCCATGCCCGTGCATAGGATCCAGTACGGCAAGGTGCTCCAGCTGCAAGTGCCACTGTCGGAGCCACGACTCTTGCTGTTCACGGAGGAGGACCGCCGCGCGTTTTCCTTGGTTGGCAGCGTGCTCGACATCGGCGCGCCTATCATCGTGTCGGTCGTCTACATCAGAGCGGGGGCGTCCCCACTGCCGCACTACTTGGCCAAGCTGTGGGTGAACGGCCCGCTGGGGGAGCCCAAAGGCACGACCGACGCCGTCAAGGTGGAAATGGAGGTGACAAGCAGCAAGGATCCCGGCGACGTCGACATGCAGGAGCTGACCTTCTTGACAGTTCCGCCCAAGCTGCTGGCCGGGGCTATGCTTGTGTCCCTCCACATTCAGATTGACAAGCTCACGTCCTAAATGTTTCGACAGTGCCTTCTGTTTATCTTAGTAATATGCTTATATAGGGATTACCTTGGTCTACTTTAGCTTAAGAAATGGTGGGTTTTGCTGGCGCTACAGCAATTACTTCGACATTAGATCAGTAATTTCCAACAGCCGAACAGATATTTTGTGTATGTTGGATATAAAGTTCCTTTGGGTAAGAGTACTACTTGTCATCAAAATGGATAGAAGGAGATGTATGTAGACGTATTTTAGTTCTAGACACGTCCCTTTTTATCCATTTTTGATGAGAAGCACTCCCTCCGTTCCACAATAGACATGCCTTCCATTTTTCAAAATATAGATGTATCTAGACATGTTTTAGTATATAGGTACATCCATGATAGAGCCAATCAGATGGTTGAGAACACTACAATTCGTAGCTACAGATGCGTGTGTGACTCCGAGATGCAGAGGCCGGGGGTCATCATCCTCCTTTTTGAGAAATAACAGACGCGTGTGTGAGAGGACGAGTGTGTGCGTGCACCTCTTGTGTTCCTGTATAACATACTACTAAACTCAGAGTACAAGTTTTTGAGCTTGCGTCTCGTCACATTCCAAATTACTCCACGCTATATTGAATTGCAAACCTGTTCACACCGATCACAACCTAAACGGTTTCCCACTTAGGAGCGTATTAGTACCACGCTAGTATATTGAATTCCAAACCTGTTCACACCGATCACAACCTAAACGGTTTCCCACTTAGGAGTGTATTAGTACTTGGTTATAAATACTAGTAGATGCCAAGATGACTGCACATTCCTCCTCAACTCCTCATCCACAAAAACAAACAAGTCATTCAACATCCTTCCCTTGCGTCTGCCATGGCCAGCATGAGTTCTGGGTCAAGAGATTGCTACCAGGGAGAGGCGAGCATGGAAGTGGAAGCACGAGAGATGTCCCGCCTCGCTGCGAGAGCAGCCGACATGTCCCGCCGCGTGGAACTAGCAGCACACAGGTCCCGTCGCACCGCTGAAGCAACACGGAGGTCCCGCCGCACCATCGATGCAGCAGGTGGTCGGCCGGCGCATGAAGCAGCGAAGATGTCGGCCCGGGCCACGAATGCAGCGAAGATGTCGCCCGGCGCTGCGGCGCTCGAAAAAATTTCTCGCGGGCGGTGGCAGCTATTACGGCGCATGCATGCGATCATCCATAGCCAGATGGATCAGATCTCCGGCTTGGCGAGGTTGCAGGACGACGTGAAAGCCTCGTTTGAATAGGCTACCAGCGTCATCCGACAACTAAGGGAGGGCAATGAGAGGCTCCGTGCCGAGCGCGACCTGCTGAGGGAGAAGATCGTCCGTAGTGCAGACCAGCAGGAGGAGACCAGTGCGTTGTTGAAGAGGACCGGCGTCATCGTCAAGAAACTTATGGACGAGAATGACATGCTCCGCAACGAGCGCCGAAGGCTGGTGGAGGAATCCGTGGATGTTCTCAAGCAGCATCTTGAGGAAAAGAAAGAGCTCATTGCCGCTCGCCGCGGAGACTAGTTCCCGCGTCCTGCAGCAACGCATCAAGAAAGTAGAGATCAGCGAGCCAGATCCTTGTCTTCCTTCTTCTTTTGCCCTTGTGTATTTCGGGCGTAGTCGCATGTGGCTTTTTAATTATCTTTCTAATTATGTAAGACAATTAATCATCCTTATCTTTCTATGGAAGATCAATGTTGCGAGGCTGGAATGAAGAAAACTCTTGCTGTGGCGACCACCTGGCGTTCTTTGTTCTTCTAGTTCTTTGCTAGGCTTCCTTCAGTTTCCTAGTTTCTTTTGATGTAATAATCGGTTTAGGATGTCGATTGTGTCGTCGGTTGTGAAATGTTGGGTTCTAGCACGGATGTTTGGCCTTTGTTGGCCTCTTGGGATGTTGCGATTTCAATCTGGTACTTTTAGTCCTTCGTGTTAGGCTGGAGTTGTGCTGAACTTCTTGTGAATTGTGGTGGTTTTCAGTAATGAAAATCAGAAGGGGCAAGCCCTTCTTTGATCAAAAAAATCGTCCTTATATATTCATCAATCTTGCTATAAGTCACAGTAGATGCTATATAGGTCCATCGGATCTTACATCAAGATCCGTGCTGTCAGATTTTCTTTTTTTTCTCTCTTAAATCTCAGTCGAGTGAGACATAGCCACGCCATTAAACAGAGGCTCGGGCGCCATTAATGGAGACCTTGGGAGAGAGGTGGACGGCTGATGGAGGTCAAAGGGCTCTCCTCCCGATAAGCACGCGCAGGGGTCTAATCGCACGCCTCTCGTACTCAAATAGCTACCCTACATGGCGCCTCCTAGCTAATAAAAAATGGGGACGCGTGGCAGCACGTAAATGGTACTAGTAAGTAGAACGCCCACGGTTTCAATAATACTTGTGTTTCCGATTGTAACATAACAGCACTTGTTCCAAAATGACTTTGTTGATTGTTAATGTGTGCGCCTTCGCAAATCGGACTGCAAATTTACCACAGCATGTTGTTGCCATGTCATGGCACCATGCCAAGTTTCATTATTTTCATGCGTGTTTTGGATTTACAGGAATTAAAAAACTAAGTTTCTCAATGTTTCCAACCCAGCCACGACGCCTAGAATTTTGAATTTCATTCCCATTTCTTGCATGGAACCTAGAAATTTACGAGGACACACATGTGATTTTTCAACCAACTTTGGTGCCTTTGGAACATGTGCTTGTATTTCAAATTTGAATTATGCACACAAAGGTGACACGTTCCCTCCCAGAACCACGAGCCTTCTTGAGAGAAGCTCCGATTTGCAAGAAGCTTATACCAAAATTTGTTCCTATTCGGCCAATTTTTTTACCACGGCATGGTACTACCATGACATGACACCATGCCAAGTTTCATGATTTTAAAACCAAGTTTCTCAATGTTCTTGACCGAGCCACGATGCCCAGATGTTTGAATCTTATTCTCTTTTTTTGCATGGGAGTAGAAATTCACCCGAGGACACAAATGTGATTTTCAACCAACTTTGGTGCACGGGAGCACGTGCTTGTAGTTCAAATTTGAATTATGCACATTAAATGACCAAAAACTAATTTCATGTGTAAATAAGCCCAAACGAAGCCAAAATAATTCCAAAATTTAACAGGGCACTCATGTAGTTCTATGTTGCCTTTGTAAATAAACTCAAGGGGGACAACGTATATCGTTTCGCACTCAAAGGTAACACGTTCCCTCTCTGAACCACGAGCCTTCTTGAGAGAAGCTTCGATTTGCAAGAAGCTTATACCAAAATATGTTCCTATTCGGCCTTTTTTTTACCACAACCTGGTAGTACCATGACCTGACATCCATAACAAGTTTGATGATTTTCAGACGTGTTTTGGATTTACAAGAATTTTAAAACCAAGTTTCTCAATGTTCTCGGCCGAGCCACGATGCCCAGATGTTTTAATTTTATTCTCATTTCTTGCATGGGACCTAAAAATTCACCCGAGGACACAAATGTGATTTTTCAACCAACTTTGGTGCACAAGAGCATGTGCTTGTAGTTCAAATTTGACATATGCACATTAAATGACCAGAAACTCAATTAATGTATAAAAAACGACAAACGAACCCAGAATAATTCCAAAATTTAACATGGCACTAATGTAGTTCTATGTTGCCTTTGTTAAGAAACTCAAGGGCGGGGGGGGGGGTGTGGCACGTTCCCTCTTAGAACCACAAGGTTCCATATCGGCCCAATTTTTTACCACAACATGTTAGTGCCATGACATGACACCATGCCAAGTTTCATTACATGAATTTAAAATCTAAGTTTCTCGATGTTCTCGGCAGAGTCATGACGCCCAGATGTTTGAATTTCATTCTCATTTCTTCCATGGGACCTAGAAATTCAACCAAGGACACACACGTGATTTTTCAACCCACTTTGGTGCACCGGAGCATGTGCATGCAATTCATATTTAGATTATGCACATTAAAAGTCCAGAAACTCAATTAATGTATAAAAAGGCCAAATGAACCCGAAATAATTCCAAAATTTAACAGGGCACTCATATAGTTCTATGTTGCCTCTGTAAATAAAATCAGGGGGGAGGCAGCGTATATCGTTTCACACACAAAGGTGACACTGTCGTGGGAAACGAACACCTATGGGACCGGAGCCCCTTTTCGGTCCGGAGGGGGGCGGAGATTGCACGAAGAGCAGATCGAGGCAAAGCACACGAGCGATTTTAGCCAGCTTCGGAGCTCTCCGGAGAGATAATACTCCTACTGCTGCTTTTGTGGTTGTATTGAGCTCTTGCTTGAGAGCGTGAGTGTTCTCTGGTTTCGAATGAGTCAAACCCCCTCTACGTTGCGCATGGGCCTCCTTTTATATGCTCAAGGGGTCACCGACAGGTGGCAACGCAGGCGAGGGCAAAAACGTAAAAGGTGTGGTTGGTACAACTGCTTCTATAGTGGATCCTACCTAACCCTGACGGCAGGGGAGAAAGGCATTAAATGCCCGTCTGCGTCGTCCAAACAGTGCAGAAAAGTTACTGTTAGGGGCGCCACCACTTGCCACGATGGCCATCTCGTCATCTCCGCTCGCCACCTCGCACCGCTTGGCTGCACAGCCTCTCGCCACGTGCGCCTGGAACGGTCCTGTGGCGACACGTCGACGGATGTGCTGGAGCGTGGGCACAGAGTGGTGGCTTCGCCGCGGCAAGCGCCTTGCCGCGGTTGTTGTCTTGTCGCGCCCGGAAGCTTGTCGCTCGCCGGGTCTTGCCAAGACGCGCGGTGCGTCGCGGCAAGTTCCTTGAAATGCCTTGTTTGGCCTTCCCGGCAAGATCCTCTTGCCGGGGCCTTGACCTTCCCGGCAAGCTCCTCTTGCCGGGGCCTTGTCTTCTCGGCTTGAACACTTTGTTCTTGAATGGCTCCAATAGGAACCACGGAGGATCTTGGCGGTCACCCGGCAAGCCTTGCCGCGGGGCGCTGCGACTGCCCGTGCACAAGTTCGGGATACTAAGGTACCCCTACTTTAGTACACCGACAGAAGCCCTCGGGCCTGGGCCACACACGGTGCCGAGCGCTGTTGGGCCAGGCCCAAAACAGGGCACGGGCACGCGCGGCCTGGGTCCACACCGTATCTGACTCTGTATCCACCACGCCCTCCCGTAACGGCACACGTCGAATGCGGCATCGTGGGAGAGATCATGGGTGATTCTTTATTCGGAAAAGCGTAACGTTCGCCTCCTCCTCTTTATAAGCAGGGGAAACAGGGGCAGCTCCCCCACCTTTGCCACTTGCGGTTCCAATCTCAGAAATCTCCGCCGCTCACCTCCGCTTCCAAAGCCGAAAGAGAGCTGCGCTCCGCCCCCCCATCGCCGCCGTCGCCGCCAACGCCCTTGATCTACCTCACCGCCTCCGCCATGGCTCCGAAGACCGGGAAGGGTGTGAAGTCGGCCGAGGCGCTGCGGCTCGAGGCGCTGCGAAAGGAGCGGGCAACTTTCCCCCCTGAGCTTTCCGCGAAGGAGCTGAGGGAGTGGTTCTACCTCTTCTGGTCGACGGAGACGCGAGCGCATCCACGCACCAAGGTACTCTCAGCCGCCGCATCCGAACAGGCTCCGAACGGATACCCTTTCTTCGCGCTGTTCTTCTACTGCGAGCTCTGCCCGCCCTTCTCTGAGTTCTTTTGTGATATCATGAACACCTACGGGTTCCACCTCCTTGATTTCACCCCCAATGCCGTTCTGACCATGGCGGTTTTCGCACATCTCTGCGAAAACTTTGTCGGAGTCCACCCAAACATAGCCCTCTTCCACCATTTCTTCATGCCCCGGGTCGAGAGAGGAGAGCCCCTAGCCGGAGGAATCGCCTGGATCTCGAGAGCCGGCAAGAAGGAGGCCTATCTGGAGGGGGAGCTTCGCAGCAAATGGGAGGAGTGGAGAGCGGAATGGCATTGGATCGTTGAGGAGAACCCGCAGCCGTTCACTGCCCTACGCCAAACCCCAGCAGTGCACGGCAATGATTGGAGCGCCCTGGCCGCGGACGATGACAAGCTGAAGATTGCCATCACCCGGATCTTGCGGATCAGGCTTGCCGGACTGACTGTAGGCGTTGTTGGCACGGATTTCTTCGCCACCGACGCTTCTCGCAAGAGAGGAGGAGACCCGCCTGGGAGTTCGGGGGTCCGGCGGATATCATGAGGCTGCGCCCGGGCCTCAACTTCAATTTCACCGTTCTGGAGCTGGATGCGATGCTCAAGGAGCTGTTCATGCACGATACTCAGCATCCAGAATGGTTCAGGCTGCCACAGGGCGTCGTCCCGTTGTGCAACAATTCTTCGCTCGATTGCATCCGCACGATGATGCCGGAGTGCGACTCGCATGGAATTATTCCAACTTGGCAGGAGCCCGCCGACGATGTCGTGCAGCAGTTCTTTGATGGCTTGGTGGAGGTGGCGGTCCGCGCCGACGAACAGAGGAGCCTCACCCGCGACACCACCGAAGATGAGATGCGCGACGCCACCGTGGCGGAAGAGGTGGCGGCGGCCGCTGCCGCGGGCGAGTTTGGGTTCACCGTGGAGGAGGCAGAGGCAGCCGAGGCGGCAAGCCTTGCCGATCGAGACGAGCTTGTCGGGGAGATCGTCGGCGAGGGAGAGCTCGAAGCCGAATCGAGCGAGCCCGTCGAGGGTGCAAGCGGCCAGCCGTCTTCAAGCAGCTCGCCGCAAGCGGAGCTCCAGCAGCCCCCAGCTCCAGAAGAAGGCGCCTCCAGACCGGGACGAGAGGCGGCAGACGGGTCAACAGCCGCTGCGCCGCGGGACACGCTCCACCGCGACAAGAACTGTTGCCACGGGAGCGTCTCACGCCGCTGCGGCAATTGGAGCGGGGTCCTCTCGGGCCGCCGCTTCTGATCCTGCCGCTGCCCCCACCAAGCGGCCAAGGGAGCCTACTCCTCCGCCTCGTCGCGCCGAAAGAGGACCGGACTTCGACCTAACTGCGCTCAGCTCCGACGAGGAGGAAGAAGAGTGAGACTTTTTTTGTTGTACTTGTAATTCTTGCTGTTTCTTGTCTTGCATCTGACTTGCTTCACTCTGAACTTATTCCTTTTCAGGACCCTAGCCCAGAGAGAGGCGAAGAGGGCCAAGGCTCCGGTGATTATCATCGAGGACGAGCCCACCGCGACAGCAGGGGGCGTGCCCGAGACCACCTTGCCGGACCCGGCAACTACTCCTTGAAGTAGCCCCCAGCGCAGCCCCCAGCGTAAGTATTTGTTTATTTTCTGTTGTAGGGCGCGCATGGGTGCTCTTTCCATTGCTGACATCTGACTGCTGATTTTCTTGTGTAGGAGCAGAACAGCCTCACCAAGAGCCTCCTGAAGCCGCCGCTGAGATACTATCTGCTTCAACTACGCCGCCAAGGGAGGATTCCCTGGCAAGGGAGCGTTCTCCGGTAAGGGAGAGGTCCCCGGCAAGGGAGGAGTCTCCGGCAAGGGGCAGCACCTGCGATCCCTCGTTGGCGGAGCCCATGACTGTAGATCCCAGTACAGGTAATCCCCCTTGCTTGAAACTTCCCTTGGGTTCTTCTTCTGATTGTCTTTTTGGATATCTGCTTGACTCTTCTCCCTCTTCCATCCGCCAGATCCACCTTCCACGGAGTCGATGGAGGCCGAGGCCAACGGTGAGGAGAACGCGCGCGGCAACATTGACGATGCCGCCGCCACCGAAGAAGAGGCAGGCGCTAATGATCCCGCCGGCGAAGAGGCCGCCAAGGCTGCCGGCGCAGGAGCTGGCGAGGGGTCCGGCGATCGTACTGGTGACCCTGGGGCCGCAGGAGCGCAAGGCGCTACGCCGACCGCTGATCCCTCTGCCACTGATGCAGCGCCAGGCTCCGAAGAGCCACAGCCCGGCGCCTACTTGAAGGCCGGCGACGGTGTCTTCATCAAGCTCCCCTGGGCGTTAAGCTCCAGGGCTCCGGTTGAAGGAGAAGTTTTTGACGGAGAAGTGCTCGCCTCCGCGGGGTTGACACTGGTCGACACGCCAAGCAGCAGCAGCGGAGAGCCTAAGGAGGAACAGCTGCTGCGGAGGCTGCTGTCGCTCTACCGCGCCCGACAAGCCAAACTGGAGTCCCGGGAAGCGCTTGTCGCGCAGGCGGGAGTGGACATTGAGAAGCATGCGGAGGAGCTCCAGAGTCCATTGCGGAAGAGCGGGCGCAGCTTGTCGAGGCACGGAAGGCCTTTCTCCTCGAGAAGGCTGAAGCCGAAGAGCAACAGCGGCTTGCTGCCGAGGAGCTGTCCGTGCGGGAAGGCGAGTTGACGCAGCGGAAGGTTAATCTGGACAGCTATGAGGAGGAGCTTGCTGCGCGCGAGCAAACACTTGGCGGGGCTCTCAAGGAGGCAAAGGACACTGCCGCAACTGCTGAGGCCGCCAAGAAGGAGCTGGAAGTGAAAGTGGCACAGCTAGAGGCCGATCTGAAGGCGAGGAATGAAGAGTTTGCTGCGCTCCAACGCGAGCGCGAGAAGGACGCCCTCGCCCACGGCGAGCTGCAGGGTCGTCTCCTCGAGAGGGGCAAAGAGCTGAGCGCCGCCAAGGACTCAATGCCGATCTCGAGTTGAAGCTGGCTACCGACCGAGACGCTGGACGGCGCCAAAGCGGGAGGAGGCCTTGAAGGAGGAGATCAAGGCCAACGAGGCGCCTGGCGACGAGGGCCGCCAAACCAGAACACCTTGAGGGATATTGTGGAGCTCGGACGGAGGGCCTCGTGAACATCGCCTTGTCATCGGCGAGGAGGCGGGCATGGCCGGAAATGGAGGGTTTCGGGTACTCCTCTGATGAGAACCTCCAGCCCAGCGCCAAGCTCACTCTGTTCTTCAAGGGTGTGGCGACGGCCCTCCAGCAACTCCGGTAAAGGATCCCAAAGCAGCTGGCCGACGAGTCGCACACGATCTGCGCCAGAGTTTTGGAGAAGGTGTTGGTGAAGGTGGCCTTCCGTAACCCAGGCCTCAACCTCACCAACGTCCTCAAGAAGCTACCGACGGGTGCTGATCTTGAAGAGCTCAAAGCCCTTGTCACACCCATTGTGGACAAGGTGAATGAAGTTAGGAGGGTTGATGGCGGTCGCGTAGATTAGGCTGCATGTTTTCTCCTTTTCTTGCCGGTGCTAGTCATGTTACGAGAACAATTCTGTCAGAGCTGCGACAAGTTAGCTTTGTAATATAACTTTATCTTGGGCAGTATTTGCTATGTTATTTCCTTTACTTGATTCCTTCCTTTGTATGTTTTTACCCTACGCTTTCATGGAACTTGCGCGCAGAGCACCCTTGCCCGAAGCGCTGAGTCTTGAATCATCGCCACTTCTTTGGCGGTGCTGCTTCGGCAAGAAACCTTGTCGTGACTAGTCGCAGCACACTTAAGTTGTTGAGCGGACTCAAAACAAAGTAAGGGCGCAACTAGCTACGAGTTGGTTCCTCCGCGCACAGGTTTTCCATACAAAGCACGGTCGTTCAAGGAAGATAACTTCTAAAAAAATTTAAAACTGGTTGTCCTCAAACTTTGGCAACTTAGATTTTCTGTCGTTTGCGTCCCGGCAAGGCGATACTTTCATGAACGACGCCTGGTCCACACCATTATCTTCTCCTTCCCCCCGGCAAACTTGTGGGCGAGGGAACCTTCCTTTTGAGAAAAAGAAAGAAGAGAAAATAAAGATATGGAGCCTTAAGGCTCGTTATTGCTTACCGGGGGCAGGTGCTACACTAAGTGTCAGACAACACATGCAAAAAATAAAAAGCATGAATTTTGACAAGATGTGCGGGGCACATGAGCTTTATTTATGCACGGGATCTGCGCCTGGCTTTGTACATAGGATTACGTGCAACAGCGGCAAGACTTGTACAAAAGGTGGTTGCCGGAACAGGTTCCGCAACCGCTCTGAGTAAAACTTACGAAGATGCTCAATGTTCGGGGAGTTGCTCACGGAAAGCCATCTTGGTCTCAAAGCGGACGGCGCGGAGCCTAGTGACTTCGCTTCACCCGATAAGGGCCTTCCCACTTGGCGTCAACTTGTTGGAATTCTTGGCGGATTGAGCGCGCGAAGAACAAGGTCGCCTTCCTCGAGACTTCGGCTTTAACTGCGGCTATGGTAGCGGCGCAAACCTTGCTGGTATCGAGCAGCTCGTCTGACAACTCAAGACGATCTTCCTCAAGGAGCAGCAGCGTCATCTTGTCGCAGCTGCTCTTGCTCAAGCTCATCATAAGCGAGCACTCGAGGCGATCCGTATCACGAGTTCCGTGGGGAGAACTGCCTCTGCTCCATAGACTAGAGCGAAGGTGTGCGGCGGTGGCTCGATTTGGCATCGTCTGATCGACCAAGAACCACCGCAGCTCCTCAATCAATTCTTTCCACACTTGTGTAGCCTGTCGAAAGTCACGGTCTTGAGCCCGCGCAGACTTCAAAGCATTGCCCTCTCCGCTTGACCGTTGCTTCTTGGGTGAGCAGCGAAGCGGGCAGACCTTGGCACCAAGATCTTGGACATCTTGCATGAAGGTGCAGCTCGTGAATGCGTGCCGTTATCGGTGATGATCTGTTAGGGACTCGAAGCGGCAAACAATCGACTTGAAGAACTTATTGCGACGACCGCTTTGTCACCTTCCTCATTGCTTCCACTTCGGCCACTTTGTGAACTTGTCGATTGCAAGGTACAAGTACTCAAAGCCCCGACAACTTCGGGAAAGGGGCCGAGGATGTCGAGCCCCAGACGAAAATGGCGGGATAAAGGGATCGAATGGAGAGCTTGAGCTGGCTGGTGTATCTGCTTGGAATGGGCCGCACGCTTCACACTTGGTTACTTGTGCAGTTGCATCCTGGAGGGCTGTCGGCCAAAAGAAACCTTGCAGGAATGCTTTGCCAGCAAGTGCTCTTGCGCCAATGTGGTGACTACATTTGCCTCCATGTATCTCCGCCAACAGCTTCTATCCATCTTCCCGGGGAATGCACTTCAATTTCACACCGTTGAATCTTCTTACATCACAGTGTGTAAATCGACAAACTGGTACATACTTGATTGTCGGGCTACTCTCTCGCTTCTTCTTGCTCTTCGGGAGTTCTCTGTCGAAGGAAATGGGCGATCTGCTGTGCCCATCTTTGGAGCTTGTGGCTCGACAACAAGGACCAAAGGCACATATCTGCTGCTTGGGAACATCCGCTTCTACCGCAAGAACACGTGGTTCAACCGACTTGATGTTCCCCGCAAGCTTTTTGGAGCAAAACTTGTCGGGGCGTCGCTTCAACAGAACAAACCCTAGGGCTTGTCGGAGCAGACTGCTCCTCAGCACTCTTGGCGTTGATCTTAGGGACCTTCTTGGCGGCGGCTTCGGGTAGCTCTGCCGGAAAATAGTCACCGAAACCAACTGCCTCTTCTTGCTCTGTCGATCGATGTTATTCTGAGATGGTTGAGTCAGCTTGAGCACGAAAATCCTGGTTCCATTGTAATTTAAGTCTGGCGACTTTGACGAGCCATCGGCAATGTCGTTCTGAGCTCTTGGAACATGTTCCATCTGTAGGCCGTCAAAGTGCTCTTCTAACCTTCTCACTTCATCAATGTAAGCTTCCATCAATGGACTCTGATAGTCTTTGTTTACTTGACGGACGACAAGCTGCGAGTCACCCCTGACAATGAGCTTCTTGATCCCAAGGTTTGTTGCTATTCTGAGACCGGCAAGCAAACCTTCATACTCTGCAGTATTGTTTGTTGCTTGCTCCTTGGGAAAGTGCATATGGACTACGTACTTGAGGTGCTCTCCGGTGGGTGCGACAAGCAGCACGCCCGCACCGGCGCCTTGCAGCGAGAAGGCACCATCAAAGTACATCAGCCACTCTTTGTTTGCTTCCTTGGCGGGGATGCTCGTCTCTGGAATTTCTTCATCTGGTGTCGGCGTCCACTCTGCTATGAATTCTGCCAATGCCCAGCTCTGGATAGTTGAAGTACTCTCAAACTTGAGGCCAAAGCTTGACAGTTCCAGTGCCCACTCGACAATCCTGCCTGTCGCTTCTGGATTCTGTAGTATCCTCTTTAGCGGAAAGCGAGTGACAACTGTGATCTCATGTGCTTGGAAGTAATGGCGTAGCTTTCTCGAGGCCATGAGGAGGCCTAAAAGCAATTTTTGCACACCAGAGTACCTTGACCTAGCCCCCTGCAGAAGGGAACTGACAAAGTAAATTGGGCGCTGCACCATTTTCTTCTATTTCTCCTCCTGTGCCTGCGCAGATCCATCCTTGTCGGGACCAGAGCTTGTCGGGGAAGCCCCCTGCTTGTCGCTGGATGCACTTGCCGTGGTCGCTGGCTCATCATCCGCCTCCCTCTCCGCTACTAACACAGCACTAACCACTTGATTGGTTGCCGCTAGATACAGCAGCAACTTCTCTTGTGGCTTAGGTGCGACAAGTATTGGAGTGGAGGACAGGTATCTCTTCAAGTCCTGCAGTGCAGCCTCCGCTTCTGGAGTCCATTTCATTGGACCTGCCTTTTTCAATATTTTGAAAAATGGCAGGGCGCGCTCAGCAGACTTAGAGATAAACCTGCTAAGAGCAGCCATGCAGCCGGCAAGCCTTCGTACATCCTTGACGCGCTTCGGTGCTTCAATCTGCTCAATGGCCTTGATTTTGTCGGGATTGGCCTCAATTCCCCGCTGAGACACAAAGAACCCGAGAAGCTTGCCGGAGGGGACTCCAAACACACACTTCTCGGGGTTGAGCTCGAGGTTGATCTTGCGCAGATTTGCAAAGGTCTCGTCCAAATCCTGAACTAGGGTTGCTTTGTCCTTGCTTTTGACCACTATGTCATCCATGTAGGCTTCCACATTTCTGTGCAACTGTGGCTCAAAAGCGTCATGGACTACCCTTCCAAATGTTGAACCAGCATTCTTCAAACCGAAGGGCATCCACACGAAACAGTACGTGCCACATGGAGTGATGAATGCGGTCTTCTCTTCATCCTTTTCTGCCATGAAGATCTGATGATATCCTGAATATGCATCAAGAAATGAAAGCCAATCACATCCTGCCGTGGAGTTGACAATCTGGTCAATGCGCGGCAAGGGAAATGGATCTTTGGGACAAGCTTTATTAACATCAGTAAAGTCAATACAAAGCCTCCATTTCCTGTTTGCCTTGCGCACGACTACGAGATTGGCCAGCCACGTGGGATGGAGCACTCCTCGACAAGGCCTGCTTGCTTCAACTTCTTGATCTCTTACGCAATGAATTCTTGGCGCTCCACCGCTTGCTTCGACTTTCGCTTGATGGGCCGCGTGAGGACAGATGGCAAGATGGTGCTCAATTACTTTCACAGGAACACGGGGATGTCGACGGTTGCCATGCAAACCGTCGGCGTTCGCCGCGCAGAAAGCAACGGCGCTTTCCTATTTAGGGTCGGCGTATCGCGATGGTGAAGGTACCACCAGTGCCGTCCTCCTTGGCGAGCACCTTCTTGGTCTCTGGCGGAGCTGCCTTCGTCTTCTTACACTTGCCGGTGGAGCTCGACGGTGCGTCCTTGACGGTAGCGCAGCACTCCGAAGAGGTGCGCTTGCCGGAGTGGGCATCAAAGCTCTTGTCGGACTTGGTGTTCTTCTTCCCCCCGGGAGCTTCAGCGGCAAGCGGCTTGCGATCCGCTGCGGCTGCTGCTTCCCGGTAGATCTTGTCGGTACAGATAAGAGCATCTTTCTTGTCGCCGAGGGCAGAGATGACACTTATCGGACCTGGCATCTTGAGCACGTTAGTAGGCATAGTGAGAGGCTGCCATGAACTTGGCGAGTCTTTGGGCGGCGAGTATCCCATTGTAGGGTAATGGGAAATCAGCGGCGTCAAAAGTGACCCTCTCGATCCTGAAATTCAATTCACTGCCAAATGTCACTGGCAACGTGACCTTCCCCTTCGGCTTGCTCCTTCCCGGGTTAATTCCTTGGAATGTGCCGGTCTCCTCGAGCTCGCTGTCAGGGATCTGAAGCTTCTGGAGTACCGCGGAGGAGATCAGGTTTAAGCCGGCCCCGCCGTCAACTAGCATCTTTGTGACCTTGAGGTTGCGGATTGTTGGTGAAACCAACATCGGCAAGCACCCGACCGCAGTTATGCGATCAGGGTGGTCCTCAATGTCAAAGATGATAGGCGTGCTGGACCACTTCAGAGGCTTGCGTGACTCAACTGGTGGTTCTGCTGCATTAACTTCCCACACCCACTGTTTGAGCTGGCGGTGCGAAGTATGCAAAGAAGCACCGCCGTCAACGCACAGAACCTCTGTGGATTTCTGGAACTCCTGCTCGTCGGCCTCATCATCATCCATCTCTTCGTCTTCATCGTCATCTTCCTCCTTGTCGCGGCCGCGGGGAGGCCTGTCTCCTTGCCGCTGCTTGGCCTTGCCGCGGCGTCCTCCCCGGCCGGGACGCTTCTTGCCGGATCCTCCAGTACCTTCCTGGGCCTTCTCCTTGTCGCGTCGCTCGTACTCAGCCTTCTGCTGCTCGACAGGCTGCTCGACTTTCTTGCAGCTCTGGAGATCGTGACCTTGGTGCGGTGGATCTTGCAATACTGCTTGTCGGAGCCGCCCTGCTTGTCGGCGGCCGCCACAGCCTCGCCGGAACTACCAGCTTTGGCCTTGTCGACGCCACCTCCGTTGCCGGACTGCTCGACAACTAGCACGTCTTTGCCTTTCCTCTTCCTGTTGTTCCGCATGTGCATTTTTCCTTGCCGGGCGGCATCCTCATTGTCGAATCCCCTGCTCTGTGTTCTCTCCGGGAGTTTCCTCCCTTCTTTATACGTCGCACTTGCCGGCCGGGCGTATAGCTCGCAGCGTCCTCGATCTTGCACATCGCCATCTCCTCCGCATCCTGCGGTTCGCTTTGTCCCGATGGAACATGCGGATGACGCGGCGCAGGTGGGCGTCTGAGATGTGCGCGCACTTGGCTGAATCTCACGAATGTACTTGCGCAGGGCTCTCCTTCCTTCTAAGCGGCAGATGCAGATCGCTCTCTTGGCCATGAGGCTTGTGGCGCTGTAAAGCGCCGACAAATGATAGCGCAGATCCGCCATGAGGATATGGGTTGTCCGGCAAGTGCATGAGCGAGGATCGGCGTTGGGTTTGAGCACCGCGGAAGTAGTTAGCAAGGATCTTGTCGTCGCCCCGGTAGCTTGCACGCGATGGTGTAGATCTTGAGGAACTCCGATGGATGCAACCTGCCGTCGTACTTCTCTGGTACATCGGCGAAGTTCTTTGTCTTTGGGCCTTTGGACTTGCCGCAGCTCACGAGTGACGCAGGGCAACCTACAGCGTCTGACAAGTCGCTGGTTCCCCTGGCGCATGCATGTCGACATTGGGCCCAGCGCGGTGGTCTGACTGACGCCGCGCTTCTCTTCGGCGCTCGATGCGTGTACGAGCGTCTTCTTGCTGTCTATCTTGAAGAACTTGGCGCTGATTGCGACGAGCTCGTGGATCTGACAATGCTGTGGAGTCAGTGTCGAGGTTGACCCGGCGAGTCGGTGATCTTGGCCTTCGGGGTGGAGAGTGCACGGTGGTTGCACCTCCACCTGTTTTGTCGCCATCGGCTCACGTCCGGCAATCTTGCCGCGGCTGCGACGCATTCGGCCGCCTTGGAGTGTCGCCGTTGGCGAAGCCGATGAGACTCTGAATGGTGGCCCTCCAATCGTCGATCTTGTCCGCCGTTGGAGGGTAATCCAGGAGCATGGGCTCGAGCCAACGCTTCTTCTGGGGTCTTCGGTGGCGGTGGCGAACGGTGCGCATAGAGGGATATGCTCGGACTTCTAACTATGTTTGAAGGAGCAGCATCCCGTCCAGGCGACCGTGTCTTGCTCGTGCCAGCAGGTTGGCGTGCATGCTGGTCTTGTGCATCTCGAGATCCGCCAGCTCGATCTCGGTCCAACGAGCGTATGGTACCGCGAGTACCATGACGTTGTTGACCCCGCACCTCCTGAGACGGGCGCGGTGCATGTACGGACGCCGAGGTTTGCGCGGCCTTGTCCTTGGACCTGGCGGCAGCGTGAGCTCCCTCGTCGGCGCCCGTTCCTCCGCCGGTGTCTACCCCACCACCCGCTTGCTCCGGTGGCGGTGGGATCGACGTGGACGGAGCAGCCACCTCCGAAGCTTTCTTCTTCGGTGGCATGTCGATGAAAATGATGAAGAAGATGAAGATCTGGCTCGCGTGAACGCCGGATCGGGTGCACACAACCTCGACGCCCCCCTACCTGGCGCGCCAAAGATGTCATGGGAAGCGAACACCTATGGGACGGGCCCTTTTCGGTCGGCGTGGGGCGGAGATCGCCTGAAGAGCAGATCGGCGCGGCACACGAGCGATTTTACCCAACGAAGCTCTCCGGAGAGATAATACTCCTACTGCTGCTTTGTGGTTGTATTGAGCTCTTGCCTGAGAGCGTGAGGGTTCTCTGGTTTCGAATGAGTCGAACCCCCTCTACGTTGCGCATGGGCCTCCTTTTATATGCTCAAGGGGTCACCGACAGGTGGCAACGCAGGCGAGGGCAAAAACGTAAAAGGTGTGGTTGGTACAAATGCTTCTACAGTGGATCCTACCTAACCCTGACGGCAGGGGACAAAGGCATTAAATGCCCGTCTGCGTCATCCAAACAGTGCAGAAAAGTGACCGTTAGGGGCGTCACCGCTTGCCACGATGGCCATCTCGTCATCTCCGCTCGCCACCTCGCACCGCTTGGCTGCACAGCCTCTCGCCACGTCTTTGGAGCAGTCTGTGGAGACACATCGACGGATGTGCTGGAGCATGGGCACAGAGTGGTGACTTCGCCACGGCAAGCGCCTTGCCGCGGTCGTTGTCTTGTCGCGCCCGGAAGCTTGTCGCTCACCGGGTCTTGCCGAGATGCGCGGTGCGTCGCGGCAAGTTCCTTGAAATGCCTTGTTTGGCCTTCCCAGCAAGCTCCTCTTGCCGGGGCCTTGACCTTCCCGGCAAGCTCCTCTTGCCGGGGACTTGTCTTCTCGGCTTGAACACTTTGTTCTTGAATGGATCCAATAGGAACCACGGAGGATCTTGGCGGTCAACCGGCAAGCCTTGCCGCAGGGCGCTGCGACTGCCCGTGCACAAGTTCGGGATACTAAGGTACCCCTACTTTAGTACACCGACAGACACGTTCCCTCTCGGAACCATGAGGCTTGTTGAGAGAATCTCCGGTTTTGCAAGAGGCTTGTACCAAAACTTGTCCCAATTCAGCCAAGAATTAAACGTATGAAAACAGGGTTTAGATTATCCCGACCATCTCGCTACCTAGACCAATAATGTACTATGATTTGAATTCAACATAAAATGGATACAGATATTTGAATTGGAGAGCGTATGGTACATGTAGTTCATAGTGAAATATGATTACTGCTATATGCATGTCTTTTTGTTATCAAGATAATATTTAAATTATTGTATAACTTGACAACAATCGTATTCAAATAAGGAAAATTGATTCAAATTTAGTCCAGATGGTAGACGACAATATATAAGTTCACATGGTGGAGTAAAATGTTCATATATGATGGAAGATCAAAATGTATGACTACATCAATTATAAACCGCAAGGTCACCTGATGATATATTCAAATTCAACATAATGTGGATTCAAAAATTGAAATTCGAGATCATGGCATCTGTAATCATATAAAAAGGGACATTACTCTTTCTTTGGTGGGAATTGATTTTTTGTTGTTGTTGAGGGAAGTGCAAATCGATTTGGTACTGTGTAGGGTAATCATGTTCTCCCGATTTTTTTTACATTTTTCTTGTAGTTTTTTCAATGGCATCTATAGCAATATAGTAAAAGGGGACATGACTCTCTTTTGTCTTGTATGATTTTTTTTACATGTTAAGTTTGTTCTACCGAACAAGGAATCCGCACCTTGTTATCCCGAAATTTTCAAGCTCGAGTATCTTTTGTCGCACTTTGCTTTGAAACTCCACTTCTTCAACCAGCGCGCGCCTTGTTATCGAAATTTGGATGTGCACGAGAACTCCCTCCTCATCCGAAATCGCTCCCGCAGCCCAGACACGTGAAATCCCCCTTCTACCCCTCAGCCGGAAATGAAGCTCCACATCACGGTGTCAAAACCGGTGGGGGTACGCTGGTAACTTACCCTAAATTTCGGACAAGCGCGTCCCTAAGCTTGGCTCCCCCTCCCCCCCATTCGTACACCGAGGCCGCCAAAACCCGCGAAACCCCATGCTCCTCCATCGGCCTCCCGATCGCCGCCCAGCCGGAGACTCGTCCCCGACTACATCGTCCAGAGCAACAGCTCGTCGTCCCTCATCCACCGCACCGGATGAGGATCCGTTGGTGATCTCGTCGTCCCGCCGGATTAGCCGCCCCGTCCTCCACCTCCAAGGAGCTGCCCCGACGTTCGCCTCGTCTATCGCACCAACTCAATTCCCACAACGCCGTCTTGACCTGCCCCACCGGAACCGCAACACCCTCACCAATTCCTCCGATGAAGCCGAGGCTAACTCGGCGCCATCAAGGAGGTTCTGCACTCACCGCAGCATTTTATCTTTTATTCGATCTCACGGGGCTGCCCGTGCTCGATACCGAGCAGACATGGTGTCTCCATCGACGGCGCCGTCGCCGGCCACATCATCCATGACGTCTCTTCCCATGTCGTTGCTTCCTCGGCGGCGACTTCCACAACGGCACTAGCTGCAGCTGCTCCGGCTCTCGCTCGCGTTGCGGCTCTATTCTTGCTGTCGGTCGCGCTGCTGCACTGCTCCTGCTTTCGTTCATGCTGCTGCTTTGCTCTTGCTCTCGCTTGCGTTGTTGCTGCTGCTACATGACCTCCGGCAGCTACAGGAGTTGCTGCTTTAGCACTCGCTCGCGGTGCTACTGCATGACTTGCTCTCTGCTAGTGCATTCCCTGCTCGAGCGTCTGCTAATTTAGATCACTGCTTCTCTCCTACTAGTGCTCGAACGCCCTAAATATATATTGCAATGCTCTGTTACTAGTTCAATCAGTTCGATAGTAAAATTCAGTTTCGACTGTGAAGTTCATTTTCTTCAGTTAAGTTCAGAGTGAACAGTACTTACAACATCTGTCGGAGCGGCCGTGGCGCGACTGATGCGTTTTACATCTAGCACTTTTTGGTGATGTATTTTACATCATCTATTGCAGATGATAGTAGGGTCCCACTTCAGATTAAAGTTGTCTGTCTTGTCATGCTTCAGCCTCGTCGCCGTACACCTCAGCAGAGCTGCTCCAACGACGGAACCGTCCATCATAGCGGAGCAGTACCCTCGGCGCCATTTCCAGAGGCCTCAGATCTTCTTCCCCGCCTCCGACAGTCACACCAGCATCATCACCATCCTCCACATCCAACCCAATGATGCTGAGGTCCATAAGGCTATGCCAAAGAGGTTTTACACTCGTCGCATCACTTTGTTTCTCAATTCCTTTGTTCTTCCAATTCATGTGAGCCAAACACCTAGGTTGACTGAAATCCTATGTTTCCAAATGCTCTGTTTTGCACGTGCATTCCTATCCTATTCCTGTGTTTTTCCTGTCCCTGCGTTTATAGAATCCTCCAATTCTAAGGCCCTTACAGATTTACTTCATTTTCAGATTGGCCAAAAAAACTACATGTGTTATGTCCTGCTCTGCCGTGCCGTCATCCACCCACGAGGTGCACCATCGACGAAGCGTTCACTCGCAGCGAGATCCCCCTGAGACTTTCTTTCGCCACCTCGGATCATCTTCCCGTTGCGGCAGCCACGCCTAACCTGCATTACCATCATCGGTGGCGAGATGAACTTGAGGACTAGACAGTTAGGAAGAGAGGTCGATCTTTCGTGTTTGCTTACGTTATACATCGGTTATTATTACCTACTACTTTATCGTTCAATCTTGAGTTTTGAATTGCCCATGGGTCTCATATCGAGCCCGACAATGAATAGTATCATCTATTATCTGGTTCATCTGGGGTCTTCTATGTGGTTCATGTTGGGTGGGCGACAAACAATAGATGATCCATTGTCTATCTTTTTAAACTGAAGCTATAATCTACCTGCTATCATTAGTTTTGGATCCATCCACTTGTTTGCTACCATCAGTCTTGATTTTTGCATGCACCCCTTAGGCCTTACAAAATCTAACTATTTTTATTATTATGCATGTCAGATATTGTACACAATCGTACTGAACATGTAGAGAAAAAGAGAAGACCATTGTGTGCGAATATAATGTCATGCAGACGCTGCTCCATGGTGGTGAAGTGCCCCCCTCTCTTGCATTTCAGTTGTATTCAGAGGAAGATAACTATTCAGATGGAGATTCAGAAGGAGCCGACCATGCCTGTTTACCACCTGAGGTGTTTTCTCTAACCTGGCATGCTGATGTTGGTCATATCATGCATATGGCGCCTTGCATTGCTTACATTATACATCTTATATGTCACCAGCTTAGTTTAGATTTGCTTTGTGTGAATGCCACCTGTTTGGTTTCTATATCATACTCCCACCATTCCTAAATATTTGTCTTTTTAGAGATTTCAACAAGTGACTACATACGGAACAAAATGAGTGAATCTACACTCTAAAATATGTCTATATACATCCGTATGTGGTAGTCCATTTGAAATCTCTAAAAAGACAAATATTTAGGAATGGAGGGAGTATATGGGAATTATGCAATGCCATCTTCTTTAGCCAGGCATCATATCGTGAATCATGCAATGCCATCTGTTTAGCCAGTCATCGTATATGTGAATTGTACCGTGCCATATTTTTTCCATAATGTGTTCCATTTGTCAGCAATGTTTATACATTCATCTACTCTTCCTGTGCATCAGCCATTTGAGTCGGTCATGGGAAAATCTGGAGTGAAAACAAGGTCTTCTGAGCAGTCAGTGCTACCTATCGATGCAGATTTCTTGCTGGTTATAGATAACTCCTCAGAGGAGGATTCACAGAGAGATGACCAGTCGTATTCCCCCCCCGAGGTGCATGCTCTAACTTGGCTGGGTTATATTGCTCATATCATGCATATGGTGTCTTGCATTGCCATGCCATCTGCTTAGATTAGACATGCTTTGTGTGAATGCCTCCTATTTGCTTTCTATATCAGATATGTGAATTATGCAATGCCATGTTTTTCAGCCAGTTATCATATATGTGAATTATGCACCGCCATGGAGCCAGGCATCATATATGTGAATTATCTCATGCCATCTTTTTTTTCATTACGTATTCCATTTGTTGACAATCTGTATATTGAACTCTGTTCATGTGTATCAGCCATTTGAGCGGTTATGGAAAAATCGGAGAGAAAACAAGGTCTTGAGAGAGGCAATGGTACTGTTGAAGCATATATCTCGATGGTTCTGAGGAGCTCCTCGGAGGAGGATTCAGAGACAGATGACCAGTCCTATATCCCACCTAAGGTGTATGCTCTAAGTTGCAATGTTTATATTTCTCATATGATGCATATGGTGTCTTGCATTGCTTAGTTTAGACATCATATGCACAATATTGAATTCTATCTGCTTAGTTTAGAGATCATAAATGCGAGTGCCAGCTGCTTAGTATATGAATCAATTATGTCAATTATATCATGCCATCCTGTATACTTAGACAACATGTATGTGAGTTATTTCATCCCAACCTATTTCAGAAAGACATCATATAGTTTTGTCATGTCATCCTGTTTAGGTACTCATCATATGTTGAATTATGCCATTATATCCTGCTAAGTTATCCATCATATATCTGAAACTATGTCATGCTATCCTGTTTAGTTAGGCATCATATATGTGAAATGGTGTCATGCTATCTTGTTTGGTTAGACAACATATATGTGAATTACCACATCTCTCTATCATACAATGTCTGTACGTTCAATTTCTTTTCTTGTTTATCAGCCATTTGAATTGGAGGGGGTGATGGCAGTATCTAAGGGAGCAAAAACCCGTTCTTCACAAAAGAAAGTGCTACCCGTCGATGCAAATAGAACCATGGTTGTACTGGCCCACAAACTAGCCCCACCACACATAATCGAGACTCTTCTAGATTGCAAACTTACACTGTTGGGCAGAGAACCAGCTACAACCCATCTAACCGCAACCCCAGCGGATAGTAACCCACTTATAGTTGACAAAGCACCATGTCCACCATAGAGTACCCCCACACGAGCAGTTTGTAAAGCTCTGCGGTGCCCAAAGCACGAAGACCAAAGACAGCTAACCCAAACTCCATGTTTAAAGCAGAAGAGCAACTCTTCTCAGGTCAGATTCCGTAGCTATGGTCCATACTCCTTTGCTGTTGCATCACTGTATTTACTCATACCAACTACTTTCAAATTTGAAGGATCCAATTGAAACTCCAATGGCGCAACAGGTATGTTTTAAACCTATTTCTTTAACTGGATTGTTGTTCTAAATTCTCGCTCTATGTTGATTTCAGTTTAAGTTGTATAAACAGTTATGTTCTCATGTGATGCACATTTCAAGTGCTGCCAGTGTTGTGTAGTTTCTCACACTTATATTGTGTCTATGCTGCTGTGTCTTAAAAATATATGAGTTGAACTGTGTCTCTATCTTGATTAGGGAACATAAACTAGAATGATATGGACAATATAGTGACCATAGTACATAGATATATGTTTGTTTCATGCTGTTATCCTGTCCACCTTACTCTTGAACGGTTTACCAAAATAAGTTTGGTATACTACAAGCTAAACCTGTGATGTATGCGCTTGTTTCTCTTGTAGTATGCAAGCAGAATATCGGAGAAGAGCACCCCACTATGCAATGGTAGATAAAGTAATGCGAGATAAGGTTCAAGATAGTGAGACAACCTGTTGGTCTCCAAGAAAGGTGATAAAACGATCTTGTAGACGGTGAGAAAACCCCGATCCTGCGTTGATGTAGTGTTGAGTTCTTGGCGATGCATCTGGCACAAGCTCTTCGAACATTTGCTGAATCACTTCGCTTCTTCGGTCTCAGCTACAAGCTGAAAGGCATCAATCATCGTCTTTGCGGCAAGAAGCAAGGACCGAGGAAGTCCTGCAGAATTCAGATGCGTCCTTTCTTGTGCAAAACAAGAGCTGGAGGATTTATGCGCCAAACAAGAGAAAGTTAATAAGCTTGCTAAGCATCTTGCCGACATTATGGGTACCGAGGATATTATTTCTTGAACTCTTCCAAATGGTTTGATTCTGGACTTGTTTTTCTTCGGCGTTTATATCTTCTTTGTGTTCCCTATATTTGCTTTGGTGGTGAACTTTGATGCCCAGTGGATGTAATATGTGTAATAGCCGTGATAGCCTAGCATAAGTTGCTTGCTTATTTATTTCCTTGTTGTCTTGTTTATTTGTTTGCTTGTAGTCAGTGCAGTTCTTTTTCTGCGGTTTGCTAGTGGCTGCAATAACCTATTTTTTAAAACTAGACCACAATAACCATGGGCTAATATTTATTGTAGTGACACTGGGCCTCCTACGGGCCATAGAAACAGTGGGCCTTCTACGGGCCATAGAAACAGTAGGCCTTCTATGGGCCGTGGAAACATTGGGCCTTCTACAGGCCGTAGAAACAATGGGCCTTCTACAGGCCCTATCATCAATGGGCCTTATACGGGCCGTATGATCGATTGGCCAAACATGGGCCAATAACAGGCCGCATTATGGCCGTAAACGGGCTAGAGTTGGAATCATCCGTTCATGGGCCGACCATAACGGGCCATCGTTAATAGGCTGTATTTGATGACGCTATGAAAACAGCCCAATGTATTAACAGACCACAAACGGGCCAACTGTAGCCACGGGCTGAATTTGGCCCACAAGTAGAAAATTACAGTAAGGGGCCGTAAGTAAACGAATGCTCGGAATGAGCCCAAGAATAAATGGGCTCTGAGAAGGCCGAAAGATAACATGGGCTGGAAACGGCCCAACTAAATAACGGGCCATTAATGGGTATAAAGTGGTACACTGTTCATTACAGGCCAGTTTCACCATGGGCCATTAATGGGTCTAAAGTGATACACTGTTCATTGCGGGCCAGTTTCACCACGGGCCGTTAATAGGCCAAGAGTTACATAGGGCCTCATATGGGCCGAAAGACGTCATGGGCCATACATGGGCGAAGCGAAACGGGTGGAATCATATTGGATGGCCCAGATGACGCTATTGGGACTAATTCGGGTAGGGCGTAACGGGCCTTGGGTTAGCGGGCTGTAAATGGGCTATATGCGAACAGGCCGTTAACATGCTTTCCATGGACCGGCCCGTCACCTTTTGACCAGGTCAAATGGGCCGGCCTTTTCACAGGAATGGGCCTCTGTTGGGCCGGGCCACGTGTCGACGTATCATAGGCGCCTTCTGTCCAATGAGTGGATGACATCTGTCCCAACAGTGAGCCGACACGTGTTTCCTCTAGCCAATGACGATTTTACACATCAAAAATCCCCATTGGTCGGGGCTGTTAACGGGTTATCGGATCCAAAACCCGACCCGATAGCTTAACGGCGTTCCATTACGGTGGATGCCATGTGTCGGTCACCCTTGACGAAAGCACTTCTGTGACCCGCGATTTATCGTCATGGAAGTGGACACTTCCGTGATGATAATTTTGGTAATGTCATGGAACACTTCTACAACAGCACAGGTATGACTATCTTGATTCTGTCATAAATTTGTCATGGAAGTACATGCATGACAAAAAACGCGACCTACTGTGACAAACACGTATCATCACGGAAGTGTATTTTTTTGTAGTGCTTACCGAGGCCAACCACCTTACCCTTTGAGTTTTCACCAAAAGTGACATACTTTCGAGGGTCGTCGTTTTCAGCAAGCTCATGAAACATATCTTTATCTCCGGTCATGTGATCGGTACATCCACTATCAAGGACCCATTCCTTTCCTCCAGCCATGTAGCCATGAAGATTAGCCATAATACCAAAGTGTCTCATAGACTCTTCAAGATTAAAGTCATTATCATCATCTTCATCATAGTATCCATGTTCAACCTCATCTTGCAAATGATCATTTCCTAGAGAGAGTGATTCATTAGATATATGATTTTGACAATGTTCATCTCTATGAATTCAAATAGCTTCAGAAATAATATTGCTAATGATTCCAACATATCCTTTGGCACTCATAAGATTGGTAACCTCAAATAAACAATCTCCAAACTTAGGATCATTGGGATTCATCTTATTCAAAGCAATAGACTTGTGAATAATCTCATCTAAGTTTTTCGAGGAATAGTCAGGAAATCGTTCCTCAAGAAATCTCCGTATAGTATAAGCACAATCAAGAGTAGGCAAGTGACCAATCAAATGTCTAGGCAAGCCTCTAGTGATAAGATTGATAGTTCTAAGATTGTGAATCATGTCAAGAAACTCGTCATGGGTAGGATGCAAGGGATCAACAAGGGGTTCACAAGGAGTAGTAATATACTTGTTCAAGTGATATTCATGAAAAATTCCAAGCATCTCATTTTTCCACTCACTAAAGAACTCTCCATCAAGCATAGGCACTCTACGTCTATGACTCCCCAACGTAGACTCATCCATCTTCCTCCAATGGTGATTAAACCAAAGCAATGGAGACCAAAGCTCTGATACCAATTGAAAGGATCGAGAAGAGGTTTCTAGAGGGGGGGGTGATTAGACCCTTGAAAGTGCAACTAATCCCCGGGTGGTTTTGGTAATTAATAACAACATATATATCATTGAACTAATTGTTTCTTGAGAATATTTCAGAAAGTTCAGTGATATGGGTATGGCAATGACTGATGATGTGGACCCCTCAAAATGCTAAGGAAAGCATTGGCAAAAGCTCAAGACTCCATTTTTGGTTTAGTGATCCATGATCACATTGAGTCCATAGGAAAGCTAATACTATTAAAAGGGATGAGGTTATGATGATGATCTGGTTGCTCAAAGTGCTTAGTGATTTATCTCCCAAACTATCGCAATCTTTCATTCCAACATATACTCATAAGTAATCTCGGTCCCACCGGTTCCATAAACTCAGTCACCGAGATGAACCACCTCACCATATACCCAAACCCTAGAAATTTGGATTTTCCGATTCCAAACTCGGTCTCACGAAACTAGTGTTGCCAACCTTACAGAACATACGTAATCAAATCGGTGTCACCGAGATGATAAAGTCGGTCCCACCGAGAATGGCAAACCCTAGTCTTTGGAAGAATCGGACTAACCGAGATTGTATTTCGGTCCCACGAAAATCCCAACGTTCACAAGATTTGAACTTTCGGTCTCACCGAGTTGTCAACTTCGGTCGACCGAGATTGGTCAAATGTGTGTAGCAGTTGGATTTTGTGTGGAGGCTATAAATACCCTCCACCTCCTCTTCATTAGTGGAGAGAGCCATCGAAAGAACTACCACTCCTACCTTACATTTCGAGAAGAAAACTACCTACCCTTGTGTTGAGATCAAGTTGCTCCACTCCCACCATATGAAACTTGATTTCTAGCCTTCCCAAGTTGCTTTCCACTCAATCCTTTCTTCCACCACAGCCAAATCGGTGAGGAGAGTTGAGTGTTGGGGAGATTATCATTTGAAGCACAAGAGCAAGGAGTTCATCATCACCAACACCATCTATTACCTTTTGGAGGTGGTGCCTCCTAGATTGGTTAGGTGTCGCTTGGGAGCCTCCGTCAAGATGTGGAGTTGAACCAAGATGTTTGTAAGGGCAAGGAGATCGCCTACTTCGTGAAGATCTACCCCGAGTAAGGCTAGTCCTCCGTGGGCGTAAGCCATGATGGCATAGACAAGGTTGCTTCTTCGTGGACCCTTCGTGGGTGGAGCCCTCCGTGGACTCTCATGGCCGTTACCCTCCGTGGGTTGAAGTCTCCATCAGCGTGGATTGGCGATAGCACCGCCTATCGGAACCACGAGAAAAAATCTCCGTGTCTCAAATTGCGTTTTCTCTTCTCCACCTCTATTTACTACATGTGCAATTTACTTTCCGCTGCCATAACTCTAGAATTGCATGTGTAGGGTGATACTTGACTTGGTCATCATTGTGAACTTGCTAAAACTTGTCCTAATCAAAGGCTAAACTTTTAAATTGTCAAGTAGTCTAATCACCCCCTCTAGACATACTTCCGATCCTACAAGTGGTATCGAGCTTTGGTCTCCATTGGATTGGTTTCCATTGCATTGGACTCCATAAGCTTGGTTTCACAACCTAGGAGAGTATGGCGTCTAGTGAGGTAATTTTAGTAGAGGTCCTTACTTTGATGGTTCAAATTTTGCTAGTTGGAAGCATAAAATGAAAATGCATATTCTTGGACATAACCCGCCGCATGGGGCATTATTTGTGTTGGCTTGCAAGGTGAGTTCTTGAGGAAGGAAAAGTTCGGATCACGAAGCTACGATGGATGAGTTGCGGATGTTCTGAGAACAATGCTCAAGCTTGTGACATTCTCTTCAATGCTTTGTGTCGAGGAGTTCAACAAGATCAGCCGTCTTGAGAATGCAAAAGAGATTTGGGATACTTTGGTGAAATGCACGAAGGTACCGAGTCCATGAAGGAATCAAAGCTAGATGTTCTTCAAGGTCGACTTGACAAGTTCAAGATGAAGGAAGGTGAAGGAGTCGCTGAAATGTACTCTAGGCTTGCTCTCATCACAAATGAGATTGCCGGCTTAGGAAGCGAAGAAATGACCGACCGATTCATCATCAAGAAGATTCTCAGAGCTTTGGATGGAAAGTATGACACCGTGTGCACTTTGATTCAAATGATGCCAAACTACAAGAATCTCAAGCCTACCGAAGTCATTGGAAGAATTGTTGCTCATGAGATGACACTTAAAGACAAGGAAGAGCTTCACAACAATTCAAGTGGTGCTTACAAAGCTACAGTTGAAGCTCCCACAACCTCAAGTGACAAGCTGGTTTCCAATGAAGAGATAAGCCTAATGGTGAAGAACTTCAACAAATTCTACAAGAGTAGAAGCAAGGAAAGAAGCTCAAAGTCTAGATCATATGATGAAAAGAGATCTTCTAGTCGTGATCGAAGCTGCTACAATTGTGGAAGACCGGACACTACTCAAATGAGTGTTCGACTCCCACAAGAGAAGAGAAGAATCTCCAAGAAGAAGAAGCTCAAGAGAAGAGTCACCTCGGAAAGAGAGAAGGAGTAGAGATGATCGTTATGAGCGAAGATCCTCTCGGAGAAGCAAGGATTAGGAAAGGAAAGACAAGTCATCAAGGAGCTACACAAGAAGAAAACATCAAGCTCATGTTGGTGAATGGGTCTCCGGCTCCGACTCCGACAATCACTCGAAAGAAGCTATCACTCCAACTCTGAATCTGATCAAGATGAAGGTGTTGCCGGTCTTGCTCTCGTATCCTCCAACTCCAACTCCTATGACTTGTTTGATTCACCAAATGAGGGAATTGGAAGATGCTTCATGGCTAAAGGCCCCAAGGTATCACACCCTGAATTCATTGACTTTGATAGTGATGAGGATGACTTCTTTGGGTGAAGATGAGCTTTTACATGACAAATCTAGTGAGCTTAGTAATGATGAACATGCTAGTAGTCTTTATAGTCGAGAAGAGTCGAATGACAATGCTATGAAGGAGATTGAGCGTCTAACTAAAGAACTAAACACTCTTAAGTTAGCTCATGAAACAACTCAAGAAGATCATAGAGAGCTCCTAAGATCTCATGAGAAGCTACGCTTCGAGAAGCTCAATCTAGAGCAAGAACATGAGTTTCTAAAAGCTATCAATGGCGATCTTGAAAGAAGAGTTCTTCATATCTTGCCAAGCGACTTCTCTTGTCTAATTTCTTGCCACCTATTAAAACTAAGCATGACAAGCATAAGAAAAATTCTTCATCTAGTAGTAACAATAACCATGCTAAATCAAATGTTGTTACTTCTAGTAATTCTCTTGATTCCACTAACAATGTTTCAAGCCAAGTTTCACTTGAGCAAGAAAATAGTTTATTGAAAGGGATTATAGAAAGGTGTCTACAAGAGCCTTGCGGAAGCAAGAACTTTGAGAAATTGTTACAAGCAAGGAAGGCACCGGAAGAATCAAGGAATTGGTTTTGAGCGAAAGTTCAACGCCGAGGGTGTTGAATGGGAAGAAGGTCAATATCCCACTCCAAAGTTTGTTTCTCAAAAGGAGAAGTATGATCCTACTTCTTCCAATGTGGAACGAGCTCAAGATGACCTTCCACCACAAGACCACAAGCTAAAAGGCAAGGACAAGCTTCAAGAGGAGATTGATGCATTCATTGAAGCACCCAAGGCCATGGTCAAGTGGGTTCCCAAGGAAACTTCAAGTTCTACTTCGTCAAGCTCAACTACTACCCCAAGGATTCCCATCAAGATGATGTGGATCGAAGAAGAAGAACTAGAGAGTTCTTGAGGGTGACTCCGCCAACATACTTCACTCACATTCATTTTGGCAAGAACTTGTGCAATCAACTTCCACATCTTGCACTAGTTCATGGAGTCACAAACCCTCTTGTTGGTAAGTCAAGGGACAAGGTAATCATTGCTTTCATGGACATCATCTATTGGTGTACTTCAATCTATGTCCATGGATATCCTTGTTTGTTCCTTGTGGGACTAACCCATGTAGGTATTGAAAGTGCCGAATCAAAGGATTGCTCCCAACTCTTGATGATCTTCATCAACATTGAGCATCCACATCTTCAACATCTACATGAAGTCTTCTCGACAACCCAAGGTTAGTTTGACCCTTTAAAGGGGTTCTCACATCAAGGGGAGCTTTGCTCTAAAGATTTGAGCTAAAGCATCTTCAAATGATGTGAACACATTAATGCTTTATGTAAAAGTGGTAACCCCACTTGTGCTTAAGCGATGAGTATGACCTATGATCAAATGTTCTCATTTGACTCCTAAGTCAATATACTCATATATAGATGACCTAGTCATCGCCAAATTGTGTGCTAGTTGCTAGAGTTTTGTTTGTGCATGTTTGACACATATTTCATTTGCTATCTTATTGTGTGAGCATGTTGGATGCATAATTTTATCCATTCGAGGACATCCATTTGTTGCTTTGGTCTTTTGGATTTTTCTCTTTTTGACCAAATGGATGGACAAGAATGCCTAAGTTCCTCCCCTAGCTATCTATGCTTTCTTGTCTCAAATTCTATTCATGCTTATATCACAAACTTTGATCAAGTCTTTTTGGACGGACGAGTGAGGAGCACTGAGCCACCGATCCGTCAAAAGCTTAAACTCCAAAACCTTCTAAGTATTTTCGGTCAAACCAATATACTCAAATCGGACGGACCGAAATCACTTGGATTGATCTAGGTTTTCACCTCGGTGAAACCGAGTTACAAATTCGGCGTGACCGATGTGAGTAATCGCTTGCGATTAACCATCTCGGTGCCACCGAAGTTTTCAACTCGGTCCCACCGACGGTGAAGGGTATATATATACGAGGGCAGCGCGTTGATTATTCCTTCAAAACGTCTTGCCCCAAACCCTTAGTTGCCGTCGCCGTGGTCTCCGGATCGTCTCCGCCGTCGCTTTGTGCGCCCTCGCCATGGGTCTCCGTCGCCGTCAACGGTCAATCTCATCGCGCCGTTGCCGCCGTAGAGAAACTCCACCAAGTTAGGGTGAGTTTCGATCCCTCTCGTGCTTCAACCTCTCATTCAATGCACGATTGGTTTGCCTAGCTTCTTGCCACATTTGAAATCTTCCTATCCAGCAGATTAGTTCTTAGAACGAAATTGAGTGAAAATTTTAGGGTTAGGTTTCGCGAACACATCTCGGTGTGACCGATTCTACATTCTCGGATGACCGATTTGGCCTCTGGCCATTGCTTTGCACCTTCGGTCCAACGAGTTGTGCAAATCGGTAAGACCGAAATGAGCATTTAGTGAAACCCTAGTGTTCTCGGCTAGACCGAAACCCATTTCGGTCCAACCGAAAGTGGTGTGAATGGTTACTGTTTAGACACTTGGATTCACTGAATTTTAGACTCGGTCGGACCGAAATGCATTCTCGTGAAAACTTAAAACTGAAATTTGAACTCATTCTTTTGCAAAATCTTCTGCAGTTTGTGATAACTCTTCTATTACGCCTATACCTATTCTATTCACGGGTTGTCGGTCATATACGATGCAAGTGACGATCGAGCAGTCTGAATCACCGTTGAGATTCGAGAGCGGGCACTAGTCCTGAAGCCAGCAGCTTTTTCGATGATGGTGAGAGGAGCACCCCAAGTGGTTTGCCTCCTGCTGCCACGGGGCTGGAAGAAGAGAAATTCGATGAAGAGGATTTCGACTTTGTTCTTTGAGGAAGAGATCACTTCTAAGCCTAAGAAGAAAGTGGTTGCCAAAAGAGCATCAAGGGCAACAAACAAAGAAAGGCACCAACAAAGTGAAGAAGTCCACAGTTGCTAAGAAGTGAGCATGGAAGAAGAAACCTCGAGCAAGATAAAGAAAACTTCCAAGAGGAAGAGGATAGTACATGATGAAGGCGATGATGATTACGATGAGGAAGCACCCCAGCCTCCTCGAAGCCTAAGTTGATGGGAGATGCCATCGAGGCAGGAGCACCTACCAAATCTAAGCCATCAGCTCCAGCAAAGGCAGCTCAAGCCAAGCTGCTGCCAAGCCCAAGAAAACAGTGAGAAACATTCTGCTTGAGAGAAGAAGAAGGACAATGTGCCACCGGTGAGTCGATGAAGAGGCACATGTATTGCTGAAACTTCGAATGTAAACCGCCGATCCACAATGATGCTCATCCTCGGCAGAATATATGAAGGAAAGGAAGGACAAAGGCCTCGGGCTATGGAGGCAAGTTGATCCATATGCCACCGGAGAAGGACAGCTGTTGATCCAAGGTTCCACACCGAGAGCAACAAGATTTCTATGAGGCAGTGCTCATGGACAAGAAGCCCATTATTCTTGACACAAGATATGTTGGTGGGAATACATCGACGATGAAAGCACAGAGACTACTTCCCACATGTGCATGAGAGCTTCACTGCATGTGGAGTTGCAGAGTTCGTTGGTCAGAAACTGACAGCATGGAATGATGAGATGATCATGCAGTTCTATGCCACAACACACTTCTATCCAGATGGCAGAATTGTATGGATGACCGAAGGCCAGAGATTCTCTTCAACAGTTGAAGAGTGGGCTGCACTGCTGAATGCTCCAGTATCAAGAGATGATGATGTTGATGTCTATGGAATCCCCAAGAAAAACCATGAGTCAATGAAGAACATGTACAATGAGGTACCAGCCAAAGATGTAGAGATATGGACGCTCGGCTCAGTGTATCATCTTCAGGCAGGTCTCCCAACCACTAACACGATTACGAGGCATACCTTGATGCCCAAGTGCGAGATCATCGCATGATAAGAGGCTATTCTATCAACATGCTGCATATTCTAGATCGAAGGCACCTTTCAAGGTGATGGACACGATAGTAGAGACTATCAAGAGGACAGCAGCAGACCAGAAGAGGTCATGTGGGTTTGCCCGCACATTCAGATGCTCATCAATGCCAAGTTTGGCACGGGCACCTACTTGTTGGATAGACCCCACTTGCCACTTTGCCTTTGAACATGAAGATAATGAAGTTGTGATGACAGAGCATGATCCCACATCTGTTGAAGGTCAAGCTAAGTCTGAAGCTGCCAAACAAGCTAAAAGCGAGAAGGAAGAAGCAGCAGCAGCTAAACCCAAGAGCGTTGGAGAACAACTTCTTGAAGCTACCGGAGGATTGAACTACGCCTGGCCAGCATAGTGCGTCTCGGGAGAGTCTTGAGAGGATAGTTGAAGACAAGTTCCATGCTCTGGATGTCAAGTGGATGAAGTGCAAGTCACCGTTAACAAGCTTGAGGCGAGATATCGAGGAAGCCAAGAGGAGAAGGCGAGCTCATGAAGGAGATGCAGGATGACCTTGTCGAGGATGACTATGAGCAGCCTGCTCCGGTCCCCACAAAGCCAGATCATTTGCTATTCAATGGCAGACCCTGTGGCTACTGATCAGCACCTCCACAGCTCCATCGGTTCCAGCTCCGGCTCGGTGTCTACTCCTCCGGCTCCACAGACTTGGCGAAGCCTTTGCAGATGCAGCTATCTCCACTCCATCAACCTGCAGAGCCGCCAGCAGAGTCCCTAGTGACGCTTAGCTCTATACCTTCGAACTTTTGGTAACTTGTTGCCAAAGGGGAGAAATTGTATAGATCATAGGACTTCGAGAGAGAGTGCTCGCTTTTGCTCTTTCGTTTGCGGTTTTCTTTGAGATACTTTTGAGTTTTCGAGACATTTCGTGTGTTTGATACTCGTTTGCTCTACTTTGATGAGTGCTTGATCATACTATGCTTAATGTGTGCTTAATGCTTATCATATGCTATTCATATCTTGTATGATCATTTACTCATGTCTTGGTGATTGGGTGCATGCTATTCATTCTTATCATTTTGTGCGCTCCACCAAGATGTATGTGACATGGAAGAGTGACCCATGATCCTAATCGATTGTGCATTTGCATTCAAGCATAAATCTTAAATAATGCACAAATTTAGGGGAGCTCTTGCTTATCACATACTTCTCAAAGCGACGATATCATTCATTGATTATATCATTTGTCGAAGCTTTGATCTATATGTTGTCATCAATTACCAAAAGGGGAGATTGAAAGTGCAACTAATCCCGGGTGGTTTTGGTAATTAATAACAACATATATATCATTGAACTAATTGTTTCTTGAGAATATTTGAAAGTTCATTGATATGGGTATGGCAATGATGATGATGTGGACCCCTCAAAATGCTAAGGAAAGCATTGGCAAAAGCTCAAGACTCCATTTTTGGTTTAGTGATCCATGATCACATTGAGTCCATAGGAAAGCCAATACTATTAAAAGGGATGAGGTTATGATGATGATCTGGTTGCTCAAAGTGCTTAGTGATTTATCTCCCAAACTATCGCAATCTTTCATTCCAACATATACTTATAAGTAATCTCGGTCCCACCGATTCCATAAACTCAGTCACACCGAGATGAACCACCTCGACCATATACCCAAACCCTAGAAATTTGGATTTTCGATTCCAAACTCGGTCTCACGAAACTAGTGTTGCCAACCTTACAGAACATACGTAATCAAATCGGTGTCACCGAGATGATAAAGTCGGTCCCACCGAGAATGGCAAACCCTAGTCTTTGGAAGAATCGGACTAGCGAGATTGTATTTTGGTCCCACGAAAATCCCAACGTTCACAAGATTTGAACTTTCGGTCTCACCGAGTTGTCAACCGGTCGACCGAGATTGGTCAAATGTGTGTAGCAGTTGGATTTTGTGTGGAGGCTATAAATACCCTCCACCTCCTCTTCATTAGTGGAGAGAGCCATCGAGAAGAACTACCACTCCTACCTTACATTTACGAGAAGAAAACTACCTACCCTTGTGTTGAGATCAAGTTGCTCCACTCCCACCATATGAAACTTGATTTCTAGCCTTCCCAAGTTGCTTTCCACTCAATCCTTTCTTCCACCACAGCCAAATCGGTGAGGAGAGTTGAGTGTTGGGGAGATTATCATTTGAAGCACAAGAGCAAGGAGTTCATCATCACCAACACCATCTATTACCTTTTGGAGGGTGGTGCCTCCTAGATTGGTTAGGTGTCGCTTGGGAGCCTCCGTCAAGATGTGGAGTTGAACCAAGATGTTTGTAAGGGCAAGGAGATCGCCTACTTCGTGAAGATCTACCCCGAGTAAGGCTAGTCCTCCGTGGGCGTAAGCCATGATGGCATAGACAAGGTTGCTTCTTCGTGGACCCTTCGTGGGTGGAGCCCTCCGTGGACTCTCGCAGCCGTTACCCTCCATGGGTTGAAGTCTCCAACGTGGATTGACGATAGCACCACCTATCGGAACCACGAGAAAAAATCTCCGTGTCTGCAAATTGCGTTTGCTCTTCTCCACCTCTATTTACTACATGTGCAATTTACTTTCCGCTGCCATAACTCTAGAATTGCATGTGTAGGGTGATACTTGACTTGGTCATCATTGTGAACTTGCTAAAAACTTGTCCTAATCAAAAGGCTAAACTTTTAAATTGTCAAGTAGTCTAATCACCCCCCCTCTAGACATACTTCCGATCCTACGAGTATTTCCTTGCCTGCCTAACCCATGTAGGAAGATGAACTATACAATTGGAAATGGTGCTCCAACTTCACATTCTATGAGCATCTACATCAAGTTCACCTACATGTGTACAAGCAACAACAAGCCCAAGGTATGTTCTTCACATCTTGAAGGAGCTTTGCTCAAAGACATGAGTACAAGCAGCTTCATAAGATGTGATCACATCAAATGCTTAATCGAAAAATGGCAACCCCATTTTGAGCTTAAACGATGAGTATGATCAAACGATGAGTAAGACTCATCCATCTTCCTCCAATGGTGATTAAACCAAAGCAATGGAGACCAAAGCTCTGATACCAATTGAAAGGATCGAGAAGAGGTTTCTAGAGGGGGGGGGGTGATTAGACCCTCAACAAATAAAGTTGACAGTTTTTATGTTTTTCAAGTTGAGGTAATAGATTAACGCAATTTCAAGCACACGCAGTACAATTCAAGCAAGCATGCAACGAGTATATGAGCATCGGAAAGTAAAGCATGCAACTTGCAAGAAAGTAAAGGGATGGGATTGGAGTGTGCAAACGCAATTGGAGACACAGAGATTTTTGGCGTCGTTCCGATAGGTGGTGCTATCGTACATCCACGTTGATGGAGACTTCAAGCCACAGAGGGTAATGGTTGCGCGAGTCTATGGAGGTCTCCACCCACGAAGGGTCCACAAAGAAGCAACCTTGTCTATCCCATCATGGCCATCGCCCACGAAGGACTTGCCTCACTAGGGTAGATCTTCACGAAGTAGGCGATCTCCTTGCCCTTACAAACTCCTTGGTTCAACTCCACAATCTTGATGGAGGCTCCGAAGTGACACCTAACAAATCTAGGAGACACCACTCTCCAAAAGGTAATAGATGGTGTGTTGTTGATGAACTCCTTGCTCTTGCGCTTCAAATGATAGTCTCCCCAATACTCAACTCTCTCTCACAGATTTGGCATTGGTGGAAAGATGATTTGCATGGAAAGCAACTTGGGGAAGGCTAGAGATCAAGATTCATATGGTAGGATTGGAATATCTTGGCCTCAACACATGAGTAGGTGGTTCTCTCTTAGAAAATGAGTACTAGAAGTGTAGGTTTGTTCTGATGGCTCTCTCCATGAAAGAAGAGTGGGTGGAGGGGTATATATAGCCTCCACACAAAATCTAACCGTTACACATAGATTCCCAAACTCGGTGAGACCGAATGATGAAACTTGGTCAGAACGATTCATGTCAAAATGTGAACGTTAGAATTTTCGGTGGGACCGATATAGTCATCTCGGTGGGACCGATGTGCAGGGGTTAGGGTAAAACCTCAACTCGGTTTGACCGATTACTCAAACTCGGTGAGACCAATTTTGGTAATAAGTAAATAGAGGATTGGTCAGGCAAACTCGGTGGGACCAACTGCACCAACTCGATTAGACCGGAAGTGTTGCACCAGATCACAGAGAGATTGCAAGCCCATCACAGTGAGACCGAGATCCCATCGGTGAGACCGAAGTAACTAGGGTTTGGCAGTGGCTTAATATGATGAAACTCGGCGGCGCCGCATAGAACAAATCGGTAGGGCCGAGTTTGACATTTAGGTTTAGGACATTTGTGGATGTGAGAAAGTGGCTGGGGTTTTGGAGCATATCACAAAGCATTTTGAGCAAGTAACCCATTAATCAACACCTCATCCCCTTTTAATAGTATTGGCTTTCCTATGGACTCTATGTGATCTTGGATCACTAAAATGAAAATGTAGAGCCTTGAGCTTTTGCCAATATTTGTCCTTAGCATCTTGAAGGGGTTCCACATCCTCTTGTCCATGTCCATGCCACTCCAATGTTGAACTTATCTGAAATGCACTAGGTAAAGGTATTAGTCCAACAAGAGATATGTTGTCATGAATTACCAAAATCACCCAGGGAGCACTTGTGCTTTCAATTGTGAACCACAACATTACCAGATTCTTTCCCTTTGTCAGTTTGGAGAGCAAGAATGGGGCGACCAAATTGTGTGGTGACATATGCATAAAAAGCCTCGAGTGTTGCTAAAGCATCATATTTGTGGCAAAGAGGAAATGTCCACACAAAATGAAAGAAATCACATAATATCACTGGATAATAAAGATAGCCCGTGTTGCTTGCAACCGGAGATGTCCACACATCACTATGAAGTAATTGAAATGGAAAAGAAAAAATAGTTGTGGATGCACTAAAGGGTAAACAAACATGCTTTCCGAGGCGACAAGCATGACAATGCAAGTATTATCGTCAAGCTTATTACATGTAAATCAAAAAATCCTAAGAATATCACGAAGCAGGCCATAGCACTGGTACACATCGGTGCTATACAAACGGTTTTAACCCCTTTCCGCGACTTCATTCGGAACCGTCACCTAGTGAGTGCGGGCGATAGGGGGGTCCTTCCCACACGACCCAGAAACCGTCGGGGATGTGCCCTCCTGGAACACACGCTCGGCAAAATGAGGTCGTGTGAGACCGGCGAGCGAGTAAATACGGTTATACCTACAGTAGTGCTCAAAGAAATACAATTATACGGGCGAAATCATTTCCGTTCGTAAGTACATCCCACACAGTCAATCCCCGCTAAACGTTTCCATTCGTATAAACATCCCACACAGTCGTTGCAAGGAAAATGTTTCCGTTCATAGGTACATCACACACAATTTTCCCTATTAAATCGTTTGTAATAGCGTTCCCATCACACACAATATTAATAATTTTATCGATTGCGTTATTGAATGCATCACACACGGTGCATAGAGGAAACTGTATGGCAAAGGATATCCATCACACAAAGCTTTTATGCGGTAAACGTCCGCGTAAGGTGGCCTAACGCAAACAGTTTTGAAGAAAATGTCATGTGTGATTGCTGATCGATCCAACACGGTTTATTCCTAGAAACTGTGTGCGTTGCCTTAGGTCATCACCCATGGTATTTTCTCAATAATCGTTTGCAATAGCAAAAACCAATTAGTAGGATAATTGCCCTATTATTAATAATCCATTTATTAATCTAATTGACATTCATATTAAACACAAAATATTTCATTCCCATATTAAGGAAGCAGGATTTCATAATTGAAATACATCAGAGTACAACATGATATAGCTTCAGCACTCAGCTACCCCATTACACAACTACACCAGCACCAAGTTTCACATGCAACATCTAGAACCTTTAGAAATTAGCATCATAGATGGTACATACACAGATGCATCTCATCGGGAAAACTGCTGAAGCGAAAGGCGAATATTGAGCCTTCATTGATGTTCAAGGTCTTTGCAACTTTAGGCCAGTGCTTGCGGATGATTGACCGTCCATCCTTCGTCCTCTTCAGGAACACTTCAGCATTGAACCCTGGGTGTTGTATGAATACCTTCCTTGCCTCCTGACCATACATGTGGTTTGAGAGGTAATCATCAGTGAACTATTTTGGAAAGGCCTGAAAACAAGGATGTGCATAAATATCTTCTCTATATCGGAAATGGGGCAAAAGAATAAAAAAGACAACATATAATAGTATACAATAACAGAATGCAGCCACAACAATTGAACATCGCATTACATAATTGAACCAAGCAGTTAACTAAACACCACAACAAATGAACCAACCGTTAACTGTGCACCACATTGCACAATATAACATAATCCTAATAGAAGATCAGACAGTTAACCAAACCAAGCATGCTTAACAACTTGGAAATATAGCAATTGTATTTGTTTCTCATGTATTTAGTACAACCAAATTCGATTTATTCTCACATGGTATACAATAACAGAATGCACACACATCAATTGAACATCGCATTGCAGAATTGAACCAAACAGTTAACTAAACACCACAACAAATGAACCAAACGTCAACTGAGCACCACATTGCACAATATAACATACTCCTAATAGAAGATCAGGCAGTTAACCAAACCAAGCATGCTTGACAACTTGGAAAATTGCACCCTAAAGAATTGAACATCACATTTGCAGAATTGAACCAAACAGTTAACTGAACACCACATTGCACGACATATAGAACATATACACTAGATCAGAAGATTGCATGGTAAAAGTAGATAGCACAATTCACTAGAATTTGTTAAGGAAAGGCAGTAGCTAGCAAACTGAACATGGGTCCTTATAGTGAGCTAATAAGAGAAGCAACTCATTGTTGGAGATATCGATGACGATTGGCTCCTTGGACATGGAAGAGGGCGAGGCCTCCACATCGTGGGTGCCCTCGTCGTAGTGGTGAGTTCCCTGAGCCACTCCGGGCACCAACCCGCTGGCTCTCGAGATGAGGTAAGCATGTGCACGCTGAGAAAACACCTCGTAGTCTTCGTCGATGGCACCGCGATGGCCTCAAGCGCCACGAACTATCATTTAAAGCATCCAACCACGCGCTTGGCGTCGCACACCTGGCGTCAACAGTGGCCTCGACGGCGAGGTGCTCCTCCAAGATCTAGGGGTCGATACGATTGGCAGCCATCGCGACCTCATCCGTGCGTGCGGCCGCGATTTGCTTCTCCGCTGCCAAATGCTCCTTGAGATCCTGGCTATACTATGTGCACCATGGTTTAGGACAGCGCTTATTTGGTGGAGGGGTCGGTGATTTGGGTGGAAGGTGTCGCACTCGCGTTGGCGGTCGGGGCATGTGGGATGTGGAAGGAGGGGGGAGGAGGAGGATGGGGTTCGGGTGTGGATTACCTGCCTGGATAGGTGAGGCCGAGCAGCGTGAAGGAGGGTCGCCGGCGAGGAGGCGGTGCTGCAAGCAAGGAGTGAAGGTTTCAACTTGGAAAGGAAGGCGGAAACAAGGAAAATGTGGCTTTTGGTAAGGGGGGGTGGGGAGGTAGATATTTCCACGGAAGCCGAAAATTTGGAATCGCTTCACCGAAAAAACTGGCGTGCAAAGTGTCATCAGACACGGTCCCTTATTCAGAGCGGGTTGTGGACTATAGACGACGAAGCTTCTAGCGTAAGCCATAGTCATACTATACACCGACGATGCTCTAGGATATTTTGCACTGCATCTCACACAGTTGGTGATAATAAACTGTGTGGGATCTACTTGATTTTTCACCTTGATTTGAATTACATAATGGGGTCACAACTGCAAAGGATGGTGTTTGAATTGCTAGAACTTCTATCTGTAGTGAACACGCAACTATAGGTGTGTCGTCAAAAAATTTGGAATTATTCAGGGTTCGTTTGGACATTTTTATAGGATAAATTGGTTTTCTAGGCATTTCAGGTGCACAATTAAAAATTAAGCCACATGCACATGCTCCGGTGCACCAAAATGGGTTGTATAATGTTATATGTGTCCATGGGTTGATGCTTACGTCCCATTAAACAAATGGAGATGAATTTCAAACACCACGACACTGTGGCTCTCCGGCAAACCTTGAGGTGCTTGCTTTTGTAATTTTAGTAAATCCAAAAGTTGTCCGAAATTCATGAAACTTGGCATGCTATCATGGAGCGGAATCAACATGTCGTGGTTAAATTTTTGTCCCATTTGGGGCAGGTTTGGGTATAAGCTTCTCATAAACCAGAGCTTCTCACAACAAGTGTGATGGTTTCGGTACGGAACGTTTCACCTTTCTGGACGAAAAGATATTCATTGCATCTTCTCGATTTCAGATTTTTTTCCTAGTGTCAACATAGAACAATAGGAGTGTTGTGTCAATTTTTTGGGTTTTTCAGGGTTCGCTTGGACATTTTTATACATTAACTGAGTTTTCTATGCACTCATGTGCATAATTCAAATTTGAACTATGTAAAACACCCTACCACCGTCACTCGGCCGCAAACATTGAGATATATACCTGGTTTTTAAATTCTAGTAAATCCAAAGCTCGTCTCAAATTCGTGAAACTTGGCATGCTGTCATGGAGCGGCATCAACATGCCATGGTAAATTTTTTGTCCCATTTGGGGCAGGATTGAGGATATGCTTCTCACAGACCATAGCTTCTCACAACAAGCCCGATGGTTTCGGTAGGGAACGTTTCACCTTTCTGGACGAAACGATATGCATTGCCTCTTCTGATTTCAATTTTTTCCTAGTCTGAACATAGAACAACTGGGGTGTTGTGATCTTTGGGATTTTTGGGGGTTCACTTGGACATTTTTATACATTAACTGAGTTTTCTATGCATTCATGTGCATAATTCAAATGTGAACTACAGGCACATGATCTAATGCATATAAATTGGTTGAGAATTCAAATATGTGTCCTTGGTTGCGTGCTTAGGTCCCATGCAATAAATGGGAATGAATGTCAAACACCCTGCCACCGTCACTTGGCATAAACATTGAGATACTGGTTTTTCAATTATAGTAAATCTGAAACTAAATCGAAATTCATGAAACATGGCATGGTATCATTGGAGCAGCATCAAGATGTCGTGGTAAAAAATTTGTCCCATCTAGGGCAGGTTTGGGGATATGCTTCTCACAAACCAGAGCTTCTCACAACAAGCCTGATGGTTTCGGTAGGGAACGTCCCACCTTTGTCGACAAAATGATATCCATTGCCTCTTATTGCTTTGAAAAAATTTCTCGTGTCAAAATAGAACAACAGGAGTGTTGTGTTAATTTTTGGGATTTTTCGGGTTTGTTTGGACATTTTTATGTTTTAATTGAGTTTTTGAATGCATTTATGTGCATAATTCAAATTTGAACTACATGCACATGCTGTAATGCATATAAATTGGTTGAAAATTCAAATCCGTGTCCTTGGTTGCATGCTAAGGTCCCATGCAAGAAATGGCAATGAATGTCAAACACCCTGCCACCGTCACTCGGCCGCAAACATTGTGATACCTGGTTTTTAAATTCTAGTAAATTCAAAACTCGTCTGAAATTCATGAAACTTTGCATGCTATCATGGAGCAGCATCAACATGCCGTGGTAAATTTTTGTTCCCATTAGGGGCAGGTTTGGGTATATGCTTCTCACAAACCATAGCTTCTCACAACAAGCATGATGGTTTCGGTAGGGAACATCCCACCTTTGTGGACGAAATGATATCCATTGCCTCTTATTGCTTTCAAAAAAATTCTCGTGTCAACATAGAACAATAGGAGTGTTGTGTCAATTTTTGGGATTTTTCTGGGTTCATTTGGACATTTTTATGCATTAATTGAGTTTTCAATTCATTTATGTGCATAATTCAAATTATAACCATTCACATGACGCCACGTGTCTTGGTTTTAATGGCTATAGGTTTTAATGGCTCTTGATTGCAAACATTTTAGAAAGAACACCCGTATGCAAAGTGAGAGCAGGATTTGTGCATCTCTTCAATGCAAACAGTTGTTTTGGATGACCTGTGTGCAACCACTTACAAACAATTTGGTAAGATTTGCATCTGTCATATTGGGTATGTTGCCATTTGTCAAATTGGAAAGATTGACATTTGTTGATCTAGTAACATTGCCATTTGTCAACCTTGTAACACTGTGATTTGTCAAAATATAAAGCTAAAAATCACTAGCAGTATCACATTTTTGCAACTAAAATTCCGTAATTAAGAATAGATGGAGGCAAGGAGGCATGTTCAGCCGGGCGTGTAGCGGGCGGCGTAGTACTATTCGATTTGATAGCGCGTGGCGCAATTCCTGATACGGCTTTAATGCAGGCGAGGGAGAGGGTAGCGATTCCCGAAATGTTGAACGGCCAATGATGCATCTTCTTCAATTAGCATCATGAATGCATGAGGGAAGTAATGGGAGGAGGACCGGGAAAAGAGGTAGCACGATGTGAATGCAACGTAGTTTGCACTCATATAGAGGCGCCCCTCCATTCCAATGCATCTACCACATCGTACAGACCTAAGCATTTGCCTAAGCACCTACACTAAGCGCAAAAGTGCTCACCCCAGACCCCGGGTTGTGATGCACGCACGCAGCCACCGACTGTGCCAGACGGTCCACGATGCCGTCCTGTGGCATGGCACCGAGGATCGTCTCCAAATGGTGTTGGCGATCGGCTGGTGGATGGCCGCCGTCGATGCCAGCTACGACTCTTAGTTGGAACAGATGATCGTAGCCACCACCAACAAGTTCACCGTTGTCAAGAAGCTTGCGGACGACATTGCCATACTCCTCCAGCCCGCGTGCCCGGGCTCCTCATAGCCTGCCACCCTAATCGGCCTCCATGGTCTGAACCTTTTTCAAGCACTGGTGGCCCTGCGACTGCCCGCCGACGCCACGAAGAATGTCCACCTGGAGGTCGCGCTCACCGCGAGGCACCTCGCCCTGCAAGAATTCATCGACCTACACATCCACGTGTACGAGAAAATCGTGTACATAAGTATCTACAAGGCCATTAAGGATGCTACGATGTTGGCCTTCTTCAACTGGCTAGATACCTTGGATGCCTTTGCTGAGAAGCACCTTGACCTCACCACAAAAGCCGCCGCTCCTTAGCCGCCGGTCGATGGCCCGGCACACTGAGTAGTTGCTTGCTGGAGACAAGTACAAGGTGGTCGGCATCAACCTCTAGTACACCGCCGGTCGTCCCGGCATAGATCAGAAGGTTGTAAATGCGCCCGATGGTCGTGCGCCATCATGTCCTCATCTACCACTCTTGCATGGCGGAGAGCCTTGCGACCGTTTCAACAGGTTTGTCAACAACACCGACTACAAGTTCACCATGGTGGAAACCACCGACGATGTAAAAGCACTCAGTGTTACGGGATTGGCCTGCCAGAACCTTGTCTAAATCCATGACCACTACAGGGTCTGGGGCAGTATGAAGAAGGACTCCTTGGTCGAACTCGCCTCGGCCATCATCGACCCCTACTACGAAAAGATGAAGCAGGATGCCTAGAGAACAAGTGTCGTACCCTGGCATAGGGCCTAGATGCGGTGACTGGATGAACCTCACCTCAGGTTCATGGCCAAGAGCTTGTACACAAGCTACGAGATGCACAGGCAGATCGTTGACATGAAAAAGTGCCTCGTTACACAAATCGATGAGCCCGGATCGAGCCACAAGCAGAGCAAGCGTCACAAGAAGTAGATGATGATCAGATGATCGTTTATGCTAGTTAATCATGCATGTAATATATAGTTTACTTTATTGGTGCGTGGAAGTGTCATGTGTGTAGTAGCCACCTATGAAATTATGCATGTAATAGTTTACTTTGGTGTGTGCAAATGCTATATATATATATAGGGTCGCGCTATTCGTCACCCTGGGTGAGGAATAGTTATTCTTCACCCCCTCTATTTCAACATCAATGCACCGTTATTTTACGTTCCTTAAATTTTGTCTTATTCCAGACATAAAAAGAGAACGTAAGAAAATATATAATCGCCGTAAAAAATATTTTATGTTACATAAATACAGATGTAAAAACATAGTGTAAAATGTACGTAAAATGTATTTTTTCTGGTCTTCTGACCTTTTTTATGCCAAATTTTACGCAGTGAATCAATATGACCGTAACTATTTGTATTTGAAACATAATTTATTTATGAAATGATTGTAATATTACCTCGGGTGAAGAATAATTTATTCTGCACCCTGGATGATGAATAGTAACACTATATATATATATATATATATATATATATATATATATATATATATATATATATATATATTGTTGTTTGTATGCAATCCCATCGCACAACACACATGTCTTATTAGCAGCAATAAATACGTGTTATTATCGGTCTTAGCACACATTTACGATTCTGCACTGTTTGATGCATATCACACACATCTTGTTATATTGAACCATTTATGTTCTCTTGTCTCAACACAAACAGTTCATCGCGTGAACCGCATGCCGTATATCGCCACACACCTTGATTTGGCTGATCATTTCTTTTGTGTTGCCTAATCACAAATAGTTCATCCTACTGAACCGTATGCTGTTTATCGCACACACCTTCATCTGGCTGCCTGTTTTTTGCTCTCGCCATAAGCGGTTAATTGCAATGAACCGTATGCCCTACATCACACATGGAACTAAAATCTGAACCGTGTTTGATGCATCCATCATCGCAAACGTTTTGCACCTTTTTGACAGGTTTTTACACCACCGTTTGTGATAAATGCATCGCACACAGTTTCTTCAAAGGGTCTCTGATCGTAGTGTCGTGTTAGCAGCATCCTGCAGTAGTGTACGTCCACTCCGGCGGTGAGGGCGACGGGTGTGGCCGTGGAGGTGGATGGCAAGTGGACCAGGTAGAGCTCATTGGGGCTATCACATCGGTGAAGCACCATCCGGGTACGGGTGTCCTTAACAAAATAAAAACCAATTCATAAAATTCTACTTTAACAGGATTTTTGCGAGTAAAAGATTGAATGGAAGCAAGATTTTTTTATTAGTGCAGGTGAAACAAGTATATTGGAAAGAGTTAATGGCATGGAAGTAAAAGGAAAAGAACTATGCCTGACATGAGTGATGGGTAGAGAGGAACCGTCAGCGATGGTGATGCGGGTGGAAGTGAATGGGATAGAAAGAGGAGAGGTTACCGAGGTGCGATGACATATGAGCGGTGGCGCCCTTGTCCATGTACCAGTCGCCACCACGACTATAGTTGCCTAGAGATGCCACGGAGTGGAGCGCGGCTTGGAGGGCGGGATCCCACAGAGTGGTGGACGCTTGTTGAGGAAAGCCGACGCCACCGGCGGGTGGTGGAGGCGGTAACATGGGGTAGCCGCTAGTTGGGGCGGGCGGTGGGAAGAACCCCATGGTGGCGGCTACTTGACCATGAGTAAGCGATGGTCGACCGGTGGGGGCCAAGGAGACCGAGAGCAGGTGGCCGCGGCACCAGCATGGAGTATGCATGGACGACGCCTGCCCATGGATTGGTACCATAGGTCCATGGCGAAGAGGGTTGGTGCTCGCGAGCCCCCTACCCCTACTACGGCTCCTGCTTGGGGAGACTGCCCCCGCCATGTTTGTTGTGTCGGCCACTACCGGCTGGCTCGTGTGGTGCCGGCAGTAGAGGGAAGAAGCCCGACATGCAGGAGGCCATGGAAACGCCTAAGGCAGCGGCGGTGTTGGAGTCGTGCCGCGAGTGGTGCCGACGGCGAGGGCAGTGTGCTGCACCCGCTTCTTTACCTTCTGCATCTAGCGTTCCTCCAAACGCAAGTATGCAACAACTTGCTGAAAAGTAGGCTATGGCAACAAGGTGAGATTAGACACGGTGTTACTAAACTCCTCGTCGAGGCCCGCAGTGAGGGTGGTAAGCATGAGCTCGTTGGAGACTTTGGCACCAATGTCACAAAGTTCATCGACGAGCATCTGGGGGCACATGCAATAATCATGGATGGAGGAGTCATCTTGATGGCACCCAAAAATTTCTTGCTGCAAGAATACTAGGCGCTGAAGCTTGTTGTCATAAAGAGCGCGTTGATCTTGTTTCACACGGCGCAAGCATCGGATGAGTGTGGCCTCAATGGAAGACCACTTTGGGTCGGCCTTTAAGAGGATGGGGATGCACTCATAGATGTTGAGATCATGGATGTTGGCGGCGATGGGAGCATCGGGTCCGGCGAATGGGTTCGAGTTGCCGGGGATCGAGGATGCTAGGGACCCCTGTCGGTGTCAAAACCGGCAGATCTCGGGTAGGGGGTCCCGAACTGTGCGTCTAAGGCTAATGGTAATAGGAGGCGGGGGACACAATGTTTACCCAGGTTCGGGCCCTCTCGATGGAGGTAATACCCTACTTCCTGCTTGATTGATCTTGATGATATGAGTATTACAAGAGTTGATCTACCACGAGATCGTAGAGGCTAAACCCTAGAAGCTAGCCTGTTATTATGATTGTTCTTGTCCTACGGACTAAACCCTCCAGTTTATATAGACATCGGAAGGGCTAGGGCTACAGTCGATTCTGAGAAAGGATCTTCATATTCTAACCGCCAAGCTTGCCTTCCACGCAAAGGAGAGTCCCATCCGGACACGGGACAAAGTCTTGTATCTTGTATCTTCATAGTCCAACAGTCCGGCATATGCATATAGTCCGGCTGTCCGAGGACCCGTTAATCTAGGACTCCCTCAGTAGCCCTTGAACCATGCTTCAATGACAATGAGTCCGGCGTGCAAATTGTCTTCGGCATTGCAAGGCGTGTTCTTTCTCCGAATACTCCGAAGTAGATCTTGAACATTAGAATCGTGTCCGGCTCTGCAAAACAAATTCCACATACCACTATAGAAAGTATAATATCCCACGAGTCCAATCTGCTGACAACTCATAGCGTGACATCGCGCCATGACCCGGTCTTTATTCGAACCTTTTTATCCCGCCCCTCCGTATTTTGAGGCACGGTTTCATTGACACGTCTTGTCAAAGCAGAGATCGTGTCCCCTTATCACGGGATTCTCATTAATGCGGGCATGGGTAAACTAACCGTGCCATCAGCATGGCACTTGGGAAATAAGTGAGTTTTAGGGCGAGTGGGGAGGCGCATGATTTTTAGTGCCTTTATAAAGGGATAAGGATTCCCCTCTTTCTCACACGCCCTCTTCTTCCTCTGCTCATCCATTCTTGAGCTCCAGCACCCAAGCACCCATCTCTTCTGCCCAAAAAGCAGTCCAACCATGTCTGGATCCGGAGCGCGGTGAACACGGCGAGTGCGGAGGAGCCATGGTGAGCAAGATGCCCAACATCAAATGGCCATCAGGTAAATTCAACGAGTCCGTCAAAGGTTGGCAGCAACAGTGGTTCTATGTTACCGAGCCACGCGGCACCAAATGGGTTGCCGCCCCCGAATTCCTATCCGGAGTCCCACTGTGGCTCATGTCCTTGCCCAAAAAGGGCCTAGACTGGTCTACGTCAGACGAGATGACGCCGCTCCAAGCGCGTATCCAGAGCATGGAGGACAAGAATATCAAACTTGTCGATGTGGTCCAAGTGATGCTAGTTTGCCAGATCCTTCCCTGTCAACACTGGACTTGCAATCTATGGGAGTTTGATCCGGCCAAGAACCAAACCCTGCTGGAGTTCTTCGGCACAACGCACAAAGACATCTGGAAGGTGCTATTGAAGTTCGGCAAGTCGTGGCCGGACACTGCTGAGGATCGTGGGCACAAATTGTCCCGCCCCGCAAGTTCGGTAAGTCTTTATATGTTATCGGGGTGTATCCTTTATTTGTATACCTTGGGGAAAACACTTAATATTTCCCTAATGATTCTCCTAGGGCTGGACGAAGAAAGCAAAGCGGATCTACTGTCGGCTCCGCGGCCTGAGGAACAAGCCGACCCACTTCTGATGAAGATGCTGGTCTCGGTACCATATAAGGCGCCGAAGAAGAAGGCCAGGAAGGAGGCCGAGGAGACCAGGGGCGGGATTCATCACAAGGGTACTTCGGACGTGATGTCTGAAGACACCAAGGCCCACTCCTCCGCTGAAAAAGAGGAGGAAGAGGAATACGTAGAAGAGGAAAGCCAGCCCCCCCCTACGAGGGGAGGAAGAAGAGGCCAGCCACCACACGTTTGGAGGCCGAAACATCTAAGAAGGGGAAAGCATCCCTTCCAGACGAGCCCACCGCAGCCATCGATAGTAGCCCAGAGTGAGAACCCAGGGTCAAGCCCCTGGCCAAATCGTGAGTACAAAGAAACCCATACATATCCATATATCCACTCTCACTTTTGCATAACATTAAATGTATTGAGTCACATATTTCACAGTGTGGCCGGGTCCGACATCGAGCGATCTACGTAGGAAGATTCGTTGGACCCGGATGCGATGGACAGAGAGACCCTCCCGACGGCCTCCTCTCCCGAAGACATGGACAACACTGAGGTGTCGTCCCAAAGGGGCCCATGCCAGGGCAAAGCTCAGGAGTCCGTCGGGGCGGCGTCGGGGGGTCAAACCTTGGCAACCGGACACACGGGGGAGCAAACCCCCATGGATGCTGAAGGCCGTCCTGAATTCGGCTCCCAGCCAGAGACAACTCTGGAGACCAATATGGCTCCAGAATCAGGACGGTAGCCTTCTTCAACATAAGGTGGTGCACCTATTCGATCGGTGACCTCAATCCATCCAGAGGTGCCGGATACTTTATTGGTGGCGCTGCAAAGCGCTTCCATCGTTGAAGAGCACCGTACCCTTATGGGTGTGGTGATTGAGAAGATCCAGTTCGCCAAAAGCGGGCTGACCGAAGCCTGCACCAGCCTTGTAACAGGCTTTGAGGTAAGTTAAAGAATGTCATAATATAGATAGTAGCCCCTGATACACTGTTTGGTGTTTCAGAAAGAAAGCCAGACAGAAGATCAAATATATTTCGTAGGAGACTAATTAGGGAATACCTATGTGAATGATCAGGCATCATTATTGACTGCAACCTCTCATACTGCGGAGGTCTCTGGACTGAAGCAGAGTCTGGAGCGGGCCGAGAAGGAGCTCGGCCAAGTAAAAAGGCAATTGGAGGATAACCAAGGTATGGGATAAGTTTGTTTGTATTTAAATACAAGTGAGTAGTTATTTTGACTGGAAAATGTCATGATATGTATTAGGAGTAGCGACCGAAGTCGAGGCTCTTAATAAGGCGGTCGCCGAGGCCGAGAAGAAGGCGGCCAAGGAGCAGGCCGCTCGTGAAAACCACGAGGCCGGTGTCATTGAAGTTCAACAACAGCTCCAAGAAGCCATAAAGAAGTACGAGACCTTGGAGCAGAGTATAAAGGATCAAGAGTCTGAACTCACCAAGGCTCGCCAATCCGCACACGATGCCCGAGCTGAAGCCCAAGGCGCCCTCCAGGAAATCCAGGAGGCCCGAAAGATCACAGCGAGTATGGACTTTATTATGCAGAGCAAATACATGAAGGAAAGATTTAGTTCTTGACCGGATTGAAGTTCTCTAGGGGTGTTTGCGGATCTGCGCATGGCGTAATACGACATTGCAAAGTTCTACCAAGCCAAAGAGGGAGCTCTCACGGAGAAGCTGTTCTAGTCACAATATCTTGTGCGAATACCAAGTACCCTTTACCGATCGGTGAAGTAGCTGGTCGAGCTGCATAGGGCGGCTGAACTAGCCCTCAAGGATTTGATTATCCGGCTATGGCTCTGTCAGAAGCGATTCAGCCAGCTACTACCGGACTCGTGAAGCGGCTGGTTAGTGCCTGCCCTCAGCTTGACGCCATCAAGCGGTCGGTCTGCATCGAAGGTGCGCGAATGGCCTTTACCCGCGCCAAGGTGCATTGGGCGAAGATGGATGCTATGAAGCTGATGTCCGAAGGACCTCCTGAAAGGAAAGAGCACCGCAAGCCCGAGCTGTATTATGACAGTGTCCTGGAGGGATCCCGCCTTGTGGCAGAGCAATGTGCTAAGGATGTTATATTCCCATGAGTGTATGCATGTTATCCTATGCTATAATATGAGACAAGGTCATGATGTAAAATAATTCTTGTTATTCGAACTATTACCTCCCGTGCGGCCGTTTTTAAATTAATGCCGAGAGTTGGCCAGTCGTCATCTTCTGCCCCCACGTAGGAAGTACGAGGGTGTTCAGGATAAATCTAAGCACTCTTTACTCCAGATTTTTGGTCCTTAAAGGAGGTGTTTAGCGCAACGAACTAGGCAATCAGACTATAAGGCTTTATCACCCTCACTTAGCCATAGGAGTTTGACAAAAGAAAGGTGGGCACAGCCCCTAGTGTTCGGAAGACCGAACTTGGGGCATTGTAAAACACCTGATTGGATAAAAACTGATCCGTCGCACGATGCATTAGTTATCGCATAATGTGGAAGAAATCGTTAAGGATTTTGTGACCTCTCGAACAGCTGACCAGCTCTCGCCGCATCATGACATTCAGTTTTCGGCTTTCTGTACTGAGGTGTTCGTCCGGAAAAACTGGGACATAATCGCAGTAGTTCTCCCTTTACTACCCTAGCCGATATAGCGGGCGTAGGGTAGCAAGCACGAGGCGCAACCCAACTGTTGACCAAAGACATGATTCGAACCAATGCATATAGTGTTATAAGTTAAAGGTGCGAACTACCTTTGTAAAAGTGTTCGGACTTTCTTGCCGTGTTATGGGGTACAATGAAGCCCCTGGCGAATTAAGGCGTACCAGAATGTACGGGTGCAATTGGAAATAACTAGAAAAGGAAAGATTAGGTAATAAGCAAACACTGCCAATTATTTTTCATTGTAATTTGATTAATACGTCAAGGCGTATGTGTACAAGTAGTGCAATAAGCAAATAAGGCTATTTAACATGCCATGACCGAGGCGAGGGTGCTGGTATTTAAAACAGTATGGCGATCATTAGCGAGACCACAGGTATTCCCTTGTATGTCCGAGCCCCTAGCTTTCTTGGTGTATCCGTCCGCCACGGGTCCGATGAGCAGGTTTATCAAAAAGGCCTCGAAAAGAAGAAACACGAAAGAAAGAGAAAAAGTGAAGGAATGCGGATCCAGGAGCAGTTGAGCCGCATTGTGGACCACGGTCTAGCTGTGCCTCCGTCCGTTCCCATGGTATTTTAGGTGCGTAGTTGTGTACGCACCACACAAATTTCACCTCTTTATTGGGGCTGGGACGAAGGCCGAAATGCTAGCTGAGCTCTGGACGAACCAGACGGTCCTGTTGCATAGTAGCTCGGACTCGCTTGACGGTGTCTGGGGGCTTTATTGTTGAATTGGGGTTTTGCCTAAGAAGGCTATTCTGTACTTCTGCTGCAAGGGCCGCGGTGTGCTCCTCAGTACGGAGGGAACGCTCCATATTTCCATTGACTGTTATGACACCGTGAGGTCCGGGCATCTTGAGCTTAAGGTATGCATAGTGCGGTATCACGTTGAAACGAGCAAATGCGGTTCGTCCGAGCAGTGCGTGATAACCACTGCGGAAGGGGACGATGTCGAAGATTAATTCTTCGCTTCGAAAATTGTTCGGGGATCCGAAGACCACTTCCAGTGTGATTGATCCCATACAGCAGGCCTCTATACCTGGTATGACACCTTTGAAGGTGGTTTTGGTGGGCTTGATCCTTGAGGGATCAATACCCATTTTGCGCACTGTATCCTGATAGAGCATGTTCATGCTGCTACCCCTGTCCATGAGGACGCGTGTGAGGTGGAATCCGTCAATGATAGGGTCAAGCACCGGTCTTGGCTGAACCGCCGTGACGGATACTGGTCGGATTGTCCCTTCGGTCGAAGGTAATCGGATAGGAGGACCACGGGTTGTATTTTGGCGCGACTGGCTCCATCGTGTAGACGTCCCTTAGTGCGCGCTTCCGCTCCCTTTTGGGGATATGGGTAGCATATATCATATTCACTATTTTGACTTGGGGAGGAAACTTCTTCTGTCCCTCTGTGTTTGGTGGCCGGGGTTCCTCGTCGTCGTCGCTTTGCGATCCCTTTTCTCTGTTTTCGACATTTAACTTGCCGGCTTGTTTAAAGACGCAACATTCTCTGTTGGTATGATTGGCTGCTTTATCGGCAGTGCCGTGGATTTGGCATGGACGATCAAGTATGCGGACCAGACTGGACGGGCCCGGATTGTTTCTATTAAATGGCTTTTTCCGCTGACCGGACTTGGAGCCACTGAATCCGGCATTGACGGCCGTGTCTTCAGAGTTATCGCCATTATTTCGACACTTGTGTCTACTGTGTCGGGGATTGCCGTTACTGTCTCTGGCTTTGGAAGTGCCAAGTTTACTTGCGGAGCTGTTGCTACGAGCTAGCCAGCTATCCTCGCCCGCCCAAAAGCAGGTCATGAGCGTCGTAAGGACTGCCATGGACTTCGGCTTCTCTTGGCCGAGGTGTCGGGCGAGCCACTCATCGGGGATGTTATGCTTAAAGGCCGCTAGGGCTTCGGCATCCGGACAATCGATGATTTGGTTCCTTTTATTTAAGAACCGAGTCCAGAATTTCCTGGCTGACTCTCTGGGTTGTTGGATTATATGACTTAAGTCATCAGCATCCGGAGGTCGGACATAAGTTCCCTGGAAGTTTTCAAGGAATGCATCTTCCAGGTTCTCCCAACTGCCAATGGAGTTTTCGGGCAGACTGTTCAACCAGTGCCGAGCTCACTACTAGGAAAAGGCATGCTAGTGGCGCACCGAATTTGCCTTCTAATGGCGCACTACTAGTGCGCCACTGGCATCACGCCAATAGAATTAAATTCTAATGGCGCATTACTAGTCGCCATTAGTATACGGTGTTCTAATGGCGCGCAGCGTAGTCGCCATTAGTATAACTGCTGATGCGCCATTAGAATGCCTCCCGGGGCCATATGTACAAATGTGCTTTGGCATTCTAATGGCGCACCACCAGCTAATGCGCCATTAGTGTGATGATCACAGTGCACCATTAGTGTCTTGTGTGGTGCGGCATTAGTATGAATATTAGGTTTTATTTTTTTTGCTTTTCTGATTTTTGCACAGGTTACAAAATATATTATTGCATAGAATATAGACAGCAGCACACAGCAACATCAGATTCATCAAATACAATAGAAGATTAGTCTCCATCTCTTGGGACAGCTCCCAGAATTGCTTGCCGCCCGAACCACCGGCCTCATTGTTGTGGGCCATGTTTCTCTCTAAATAGGAAAAAAGTTTGGTCAAAAAGATGGTTATTGTCAAGGAACAAGATCATGGTCTCATGATTTAGGGTTTGTCGACACCGAGGCACCCAAAAAGCCTAAGCTTTCATCATTTAGGTTCTCATCGACACCGAGGCATCTGGGGCAGCCAAGTTAAGTTTTCATCATTTAGGGTTTATCGATGCCAAGGCACCCTAGGTTGGGCCTAATCTTGGCTCTATTACCACCTATGTTGGGTTTATCATCTAGGGTTTATCGATGCTAAGGATAATTCTAAGTTGGGCCTAATCACTTGCCTCTATTGCCACCTATGATTTAATGCAGCAAGAATGGCGAGGCGATTGATCCTACTTAACTAAGTACTAAGATAGCCGGCCCATGCATTAGTCGTAAGTACCCCATATGTCCTATTTTTAGCAAAGTCATGCTAAAATTCACGGAAAATTTCAGCATGACCTTTGCTGAAAATAGGACATATAAGTACCAATTGCTTGAGCGGAAGTTAATCGACATTAGGCAAACTCAAGAACCTCTCGTGGTACTGCAAATTCATCACGACACGATGGTGGGAGACAAAACCTAGCCACAGACCATATGGTCCGCTGCTTTCATATGGACAAAAATCAGCTCAACTTATGTGAGCTTCCATTCCAGATATAATATGTCTCCCAACAAAAAATCATCAATAGTTTAGCAAGTCTGTACAAACACGAAAGAATGACAAATGTATTTTTACAGATCATGGCTCGAGAGGTCTCTGTTTAACGGTGATAAGTCAGCGACAAGGAACATCAAGCTTATTACAAAATCTCTTAGAACCTTATGAGAGTATGTACATATACAGATTTTGTTTACTAGCTTGGCACATGTCAAGTCTCACTTGCAGGTGCACATTTTTTCTTTCAAAGCACACCTCTTTCTTTCAGCTATCTATATATCTTGTTCTATGTTGCATTTTTAATTCTGATGTTAACAAGAGTGTTTGTCAAAAGGAAAAACAAAGTTCATGGCGTGTAGCTAGCTTCTCATGCATCCCTCTTATCATCTAGCTAGCTAACTCTTGAATCCATGGGTGTCCAAGATTTTCTTTATAATTATTATTATATCATCATATGAGCAGATAAATCTTAAAAAAATTATGAGTAGAGAGAAAAGAAAGGAAAGAAAAGAGAAGTAGTACTACTAGTAGCTAGCTAGCTAGCTGGCATTGATCTAGCTTACGCATGCATTTCTCTGAATTTTGTTATACTTAAATACTACAAGGAATTATACTTTGTCATAGCTATTAGTCTTTGGACTAAGGGCACTAACACACTAGTAAGTGATAGGCAACCATCCTACATGGAAATGTGAAGAGTTACATGGATGAGTACCAGCTCTAAGTGAAGGCTCAATGAATTCAAGATCAACCGATGAAGTTGCCCAAACCTGCAAGGAAAAAGAGAATAATGATTTGAACTGCTTCGATGGCATACATAAGCATAAGTTCAGTCCCCAAATCATGCATGGTTTCTTCTTGCCCATCTAAACAACCACCACCACAAGGAGCGGATCACGGATAACTCACTCAAAAGACTAATAAACACTAGTTGCAGATGGATCACTTCCTTTTAACCTTACTAATGATATATATGTTCCCTTATTGCAACGTTGCTAATAGAGGATGACATCAATTTGCTAAAATAGCTATAACAGAACACGCATAGTCAATCAGCTAGAGAGCTTTATGCCCTTTCACTCTCGGGGATAATTCAATGATCCAGTAAAACCATGAGGAGACTTACTTCTGGGCTAGCAACAACTAAAGGCAGAAGGGTTGACAACTAACAGGAAACTTGTCACTAAATGGCCAGTAAAATGATCTAGTTTCGAAAACTCTACTGCTTTGACACTCCATCTGCTTTGACACTCCATCAGAAACATAACATCTCAAACTCGATTCAGTTGACTAACTAAAACATCTGTACATGGAAACATGAACTAAAACACCTGAGTCAAACAAACCCACAAGCAAACCATCACAACTAAAACTAGAACAATACCAGCATCTAATAGCACATACATATCATTACCAGCATTGGTCTGAGGGTGAGACCAACCTAATGCATAGCAAGTTAATTCAAGAAAGCTGCAGTTGGACAAAGCAGAAATTTAGAAGCATTCTACATTGAGCACAAGGAAGCGAATGAAATCTCAATCTACTTCAGATGCATTTGCAAGCTGAACAATGTCCAGAGGTTGAGCAACTTGCATGCTTATAGCCTCTGAAGAGTTGTATCACACACTACCATGTAAACAGTTGATTCTTCCATGAAGCAATTGCAGACAAACCATTCGTGGTAGTTTAAGCTAGAAAAGAAAAAAGCATTTGAAGCAGCAACTTCCGCCTACTCAACTGAACTCATCTTCACCATGCATAGGTTGGGGAGAGAGGAAGGATGGAGAGGAGGAAGGAGGAAGGAGGAGAGGTACAGGCAGGCGGCGGTCGCGGAGGGGTCGTGGTCGGGGTTGGGGTCGGGGTCGGTGGCGGCATCGTCGAAGGATGCCTCGATTGGGCGTGGGAAAGCCGGCGGTCATGATCGTAAATCTGCACCCGTGCGGATCGAGGAAGACGCCGGCGTTGAAGCTCCTAAGCGGCCGGGCGTCGGGGCGGCAATGGGGGGCAAAGTTAGGTCAGTGGGGGATCTGGCGAGGGAGGAGAGAGGCCGAGGGAATAGGTGGAGGAAGCTTTCTAATGGCGCACCCACGCCGGTGCGCCATAAATCTGTTGTTCTAATGGCGCACCACCCTCGGTCGCCATTAGAATTTTGTTTTAATCTAGCCCAGTAGCCATATCTACAGCCCAACCCTATCTACAATGAACCCACCCACTAGCTTTGGTGGTCAAGACGCAAAGACACACACACGGAGGTCTGGGTTCGATTCAGGATCCCCAATATTTTTTATGCATTTTAAATGGTGTTTTTATATTTATTTGTGTTTAAATATGTTCAAACTTGTTTAAATCATAACAGAATATTTTTTATGCATTTTAAATGCTGTTTTTATATTTATTTGTGTTTAAATATGTTCAAACTTGTTTAAATTATAACATAATATTTTTATAAAAATAGTAAAAACATTTAAAAATATGTTCAAAAAGTCTTGAGTCTTGGGGTAGGGTGCTCGTGGTGGATCCCTAATATTTTTTATGCATTTTAAATGGTGTTTTTATATTTATTTGTGTTTAAATATGTTCAAACTTGTTTAAATCATAACATGATAATATTTTTATGCATTTTAAATGCTGTTTTTATATTTATTTGTGTTTAAATATGTTCAAACTTGTTTAAATTATAACAGTAATATTTTTTATAAAAATAGTAAAAAATTAAAAATATGTTCAAAAGTCTTGGTCTGGAGGCCGGGTGCTCCGGTGGTGGGCGGGGAGGTTGCGATGGGTGGAGCTAGGGGGAGGTGCGAGTCGATCGAGATGGAGGATCGAGATCGAGATGGAGGGGAATCGAGATCAAGTGTCCTCATGAGGTCATCGAGGTTGTGCTCGGCTACTGTGACAAAGCGAATATGAGTTGTTCTTCGCGGAAGAATCCTCATGTAAAAGTGCTGCGAAGCTTGCTTGAACCAACGCGTGAAACATGAGTTGTGCTCTTTGAGTATATCTCCGTCCGTCCTCTATTGGCCTCGGTCATTGTCGTCTTCTTAATAAAGGTTTTGTGCTCTACCACCCAAGGATCGACCACGTCTATGTGTTGTAAGCGACTAGGTTTGCTCTTTCAAAGTCGGCGAGTCGACCCTCGAAGTCGACATGCATTTGCGGCGACCCTCATGGTGACCCCATCCGGCGAGCCTGCCGAGGTGCTGTTGTGAGGCGGACCAGCGGGGTTCTCGATGCCTAGATAATTCATGCGATGGGAGATGCACTCTTGATTGAAAGCCCTGGCTATGCTTCCCTCTGGGCGTGACATGTTGCGAATGTATCCTTTGATGACACCATTCATCCTTTCGAGCGGCATCATCTTTGTGCAGAGCGTCGGCCGAGTTGGATGATATCCTCCACTATATGGACCAGCGGATGCACCATAACGTCGAAGAATGCGGGCGGTAAGTACATCTCAAGCTCGCATAGTATCACCACGATCTCTTCTTGTAGCCTTCGAGTTGGCTCGCCAATCGACTTCCGAGAGATGGCGTCGAAAAATTTGCATAGGCCAAATAGCGTTTCCGCGGACGTGCGCGTCCATGATCCTGATTATTGCTGGAAGTATCTGCGTCATCACCGACGTGCGGTCGTGAGACTTCATCCCGCTGAACTTATGCTTCGCTGGGTCTAGGTATCTGCTTATCTTCCCCGCGTAACCGTAAGGAAGTTTTACTCCTAGGAGGCAGGTGAAAAACTGCTCGATCTCCTCCTGACTTAGAGTGAAGCACGCGGGAGGGTAGTCATTTCCGGTCTTCTTGGCCTTTTTGCCTTTGCGACGACTTTCCGTGTCCTGCTTCGCCTCATCATCATCATCATCATCATCATTAGCGTGAAGCTCCTGCCTGATGCCCATTGATTTCAAGTCTGCCCTTGCTTTCGGCCCATCTTTGGTCCTCTCTGGCATGTTGAGTAGGGTACCAAGCAGACTCTCGCACACGTTCTTCGTGATATGCATGACATCAAGGCTGTGAGGCACACGGTGGATCTTCGATCGGCAAGTCCCGTAAAAGCAGACCTCGTTTTCCATACCTTCGGCAATGCTCTGGCGCCTTCGCTTCTTTCGGCGGTGGGCGTCTTTCCAATTTTTCAACAGCTTGTTTATTTCCTCGCCGCTCCTCGTGACAGGCGTTTTGAGTTCGGTTTCACCATCGAACAGATCCTTGCGTTTCCTCCACGGGTCATCATCGCGAAGCCACCTTTGATGTCCCATGAACACGGTTTTTGAAGACCCGGGATCTCTATCTAGCTGGCGATACATTGTGTCATCCATGCACCTTACGCATCCGGAAAATCCGTGGACTACCTGCCTGTGAGATATCCGTAGCGAGATAGTCGTGCACCGTCGTGAGCAAAGGCGGCTCTCATAGGGAAATATTCTTTCTCTGCGGCGCCCCACGTATTGGCTGGCGTTTTCCACAGCGTGTCAAGCTCCTCTTCGGCAGCCCGGATCTGATTGATGTCGTTCCTGGTTGTTTGGCCCTTCAATTAGCATACTCATGTGAATGTACTTCCTCTTCATGCACAACCAGGGGAAGGTTGTACATCCACACAAACACAGGCAGGTGCTATGTGTGCTTCTCGGCTGCCAAGCGGATTGACTCCATCGGTGCTCGCGCCCGGCATGATGTTCCTTGGATCGTTCCCAAATTCAGGTATTCGAAGTTCAACGCTTGCACCGCTCGCATCCTTAGGGTGACTCAGCATCTTATCTTTTTATCTATCTCCGGATCATTTGCGTCATCTTCGCTTCTTCTCCTCCCTATCCGCGTGCCAGCGCAGGAGCTTTGCTACCTTAGGGTCCGCGAAATACCGCTGCGAGCGAGTGATCGGAAAGTACCACACCGATTTTCGAGGAGCTTTCTTCCTCTTCTTGTATCGAGTGACGCCGCACACCGGACATATGGTAGACTCCGCGTGCTCGTCCCGATAAATGATGAAATTGTTCATGCACACATGGTATTTCACGTGCGGTAAATCCAGAGGACACACGATTTTCTTCGCCTCCTTGAAACTGGTCGGGCACTTGTTCCCCTTGGGAAGACGTTCGTGCCAGAATGACATGTTCTCGTCGAAGCATGCGTCGGTCATTTTGTGTTTTACCTTCATCTCTAGAGCCATGAGCGTTACTTTCAAGCGGGTATCCTCGGGCCTGCATCCTTCATTCAATGGAGTAACGGCGTCTATCTCCAGTTGATCCAGCTTGGCTTTCTCTCGGGCGGCAGCTCTTGCGTTATCCGTCCGCTTGAGAAGCAACTCTTGAATATGAGGTCCTGCACCCAGCCTCCATCGTAAATCTGCTCGGCATCTTCATCTTCATGATCATGCCCTTCGTCTTGATCTTCCTCATCATCATGTCGACATCTTCTACATGATGATCGTGTGTACAACATCACCGTCGTGATCATGTCACGGAGATTCTTCGTCTTCTCGCCCGCCCTCGCGCGGTGGTACTTGTCTTGTTGCCCTTCCTCATTTCTTGCGGCCCGGCCATGGGCGACTTGATAGTCATCTTCATCACCTTGCCACCGATAGCCATCCATGAAACCACGCAAAGCGGTGGTCCCACCTGCCGGAATCCGGGTCCGCAATAAGGCTCTTGACTTGCATCTTCGACATGGACATCTTATCTCCGTCTCGTTCTTTTGAAGCATCTTGGCCTTCACAGAGCTCAAAAACCTATTCACGATGCCTTCGGTCATCGTGCGGACCATCAGTTGCTGCGGGGTAGAGCAAAAGCGATATGTTAGAACCAAGAAAAAATTTGGCATGACCTTCCTAAAAATAGGACCAAAAAGAATGCATAGTGCCAAAATTCTCTTGAAACGGAAATGAATCAAAGCATTCCAGCAAAATATTGGCAACTATCGCATATTTCAAATACCGGTACCTTCAAACACAAACATATATGCAACACCACAAACATACATAGATCTAGCTAGGCCACAAAAAGTGCATGTGCACGTTGTTGGAGCGAGCTAGGGAGAAAAAAAGTAGATCTATATCATGAAGATAGCTTTCCTTACTTACCTATCAAAAAAGGTAATTTCACCACTTAATTTTGTTGAATCTATGGTGGAAATGAGGTGAGGAGGAGGAGATGTCCAAAGCTTGGAGAAGGAGGTGGATGGAATGAAGTGGGGAAAGTGAGTGGGTAGGTGTGGGCTGTCCAAAATATCTTGTTGGTCCCAGGTTACTAATGGCGCACCGTAGGAAAATCGCCATTAGTAAACTAAGTTACTAATAAGCGATCGGCATACGGTGCGCCATTAGTAGTTTTACAAAAAGTAAAAATAATAAGTATATATACTAATGGCGCATCTCCTCGAGTGCGCCATTACTAGTTTAAACTAGTAATGGCGCCTTTGTCTGACGATCGCCATTAGTAGTTTTGCAAAAAAAGAATAAAACAAAATTCTGATAATGGCGCTTTGCCTCCTTGGTGCGCCATTAGTAGTTATAGATAGTAATGGCGCATTGTGGACCGGATCGCCATTAGTATGTATGGGAAAATGGAAAAAAATAATTCATACTAGTGGCGCACCCATTTACGGTGCACCATTAGTGTCTTCCACACTAATGGCGTATCACAAGCAGTGCGCCATTATATATATAGTAGTGGCGCACTGCTTCCACGGTGCACCATTAGAATCAATCCTATCTATAGCCCTTTACCTAGTAGTGGCTGGTCCCTTGAGTTTTAGCGGGAGGTACTTGATGGCATGGAGATCATTACCATGGGCCATATGTATATGGAGAAGGAAGTCCTCGATCCATACCGCGGGTTTTGTTGTTCCATCATATGATTCAATGTTTACGGGTTTGAACCCTTCTGGGAATTCATGTTCCATTACTTCATCGGTGAAGCATAGGGGGTGTGCGGCACCTCTGTGTCAGGCTACGTTGCGGCACGGCTCGAATGGAGCCGGTCTGCGGTATTTGGCCCGGACAGGTGTGTATTTGTTATATTCGACGTGGTGGCCGTCGTTGCGCATTGGGGTGCACCCCCGTGATCTGTAGATCGATCTGCTCTGGCCTGCTCTGTTCTCCAAGTCGTACCGCAGGTCATGTGTGTATCCCCGAGTTGTTGTGTTTCTATTTGTTCGGCAACGTGGTGCCGGCTGGTGTTCGGGCTGAATTGCCGCTTTGTCTCGACCACGCGGTGGTTGGTCGGCCGCATTATGCGCTGGCAGTGCTAGCTCCAGCACCTCGTCACCGAATTGAGGTAGCAATTTGCGCTTAGGATAACTTTTGGTTGGGCATTCGAGTCCGTATTCCTCGGCTGCCAGGACCTCTGTCCATCTATCAGTGAGTAGATATTGATTAGCTTGAAGCTGCTGCTGCTTCTTCTTCAGGCTCTTTGCAGGGGCTATAAGTCGGCGCTTGAAATGCTCCTGCTCGACGGGACCCTCCGGCACGATAAATTCTTCATCGCCGAGGCTCACCTCATCCTCGGAGAGAGACATGTAGTTGTTGTCCTCCGAGTCATTGTTCACGGCCTGTTCATCAGGGCTGGCTCGCCCATCTTGCCGTTCAGCCTGTTCGAAACTTGGCTTGCCGGGGTCTTTGTTGTCTTCGGCATCGTCCGGAGTGCTATTCTCTCTTGTGCCTGGTTCGCTAGTTTTACCATGGCGTGATTTAGAGCAGCGACGCTGACGTTGGCACTTAGACTGCTTCTCAGGAAGTTTATCCTCAACTTCATCTTTTATGTCATCGCCATTGTCTTCTTTGGGTGTATCGACCATGTATATATCGTATGAGGAGGTGGCTGTCCAGCGCCTTGTGGGCGGTTGTTCCTGTTCTTCTTCGGCATCGTCGTCCATACCGTTGATGTCTTCGGAGTTGAAATCAAGCATGTCGGTGAAATCATTGATAGTGGCTATTAAGTGGGTGGTGGGTGGGTAACGAAGTTCTTCGTCGTCCGCTTCCCACTCAAGCCGGACATAGTTCGGCCAAGAATCTCCAGACAAGGAGAGAGACTTTAATAAGTTTAACACATCGCCTAGGGGTGAGTGTTGGAAGATGTCAGCAGAGCTGAACTCTAAGATTGGCACCCAGTCAGTTTCGATAGGTGCGGATATACACGGTTCGGAGCCTATGACCGGAGACGAGTCCGAGGTTCTGATGACACAGGCCTCGTTGGAGGTCAGATCTGTGTTCGGCTCTAGTGCCAATGAGTCCGCGGCTTCTGTGGAGAGATTGAGCATCCCGTCCTCGGATGGCGCGCTCTGCTCTAGATCCAGGGCCAGTGTGGTTACAGGCGCAATCTCCTGCACACAGTCTGATGACAGATTTAGGTCATGTTCATCGTGGCGGCGGGGCACGGTTGTCATGGGCTCGAATCCGTCAAAGATCAAGTCTCTAGGAATGTCGGTGGTGTAGTTCAAGATTCCAAACCTGACCTGATGGCCAGGGGCGTAGCTATCGATCTGCTCCAGATGGCCAAATGAGTTGGCCCGCAGTGCGAAGCCGTCGAATACGAAGATCTGTCCAGGGAGAAAAACTTCACCCAGGACTGCGTTGTTGTGGATGATTGAAGGAGCCATCGAGCCTTATGGTGATGACACAATGGAACTCTCAATGAAAGCACCAATATCGGTGTCAAAACCGGCGGATCTCGGGTAGGGGGTCCCAAACTGTGCGTCTAAGGCTAATGGTAACAGGAGGCGGGGGACACAATGTTTACCCAGGTTTGGGCCCTCCAGATGGAGGTAATACCCTACTTCCTGCTTGATTGATCCTGATGATATGAGTATTACAAGATTTGATCTACCACGAGATCGTAGAGGCTAAACCCTTGAAGCTAGCCTATGATTATGATTGTTCTTGTCCTACAGACTAAACCCTCCGGTTTATATAGATACCAGAAGGGGCTAGGGTTACACAGAGTCAGTTACAGAGAAAGTAATCTTCATATGCTAACCGCCAAGCTTGCCTTCCACGCAAAGGAGAGTCCCATCCAGATACGGGACGAAGTATTCTATCTTGTATCTTCATAGTACAACAGTCTGGCATATGCATATAGTCCGGCTGTCCGAGGACCCCTTAATCTAGGACTCCTTCAACCCCATGGCGGTTGAGTGGAGAAGGAGGTAGGGTTTTGGCAGCGGCTGGAGGGGAGGAGGGGCGGCGTGTTGGAAATATGCCCTAGAGGCAATAATAAATTGGTCATTATCATATTTCCTTGTTCGTGATAAAGGTTTATTATTCATGCTAGAATTGTATTGACCAGAAACTTAAATGCATGTATGAATACATAAACAACAACATGTCCATAGTAGGCCTCTACTAGAGTAGCTCGTTAATCAAAGATGGTTAATGTTTTCTAACCATAGACATGGGTTGTCATTTGATAACGGGATCACATCATTAGGAAACTGATGTGATGGACAGACCCAACCGTAAGCTTAGCATCAGATTGTTTCACTTAGTTATTTGCTACAGCTTTCTTCATGTCAATTATCTGTTCCTTAGATCATGAGATCATGTCACTCCCGGATTCCGGAGGAATACCTTGTGGTTATCAAATGTCACTTAGTAACTGGGTGATCATAAAGGTGCTCTACGGGTATCTCAGAAGGTGTCTGTTGGGTTGCATGGATCGAGACCGAACAAAGGGAATTGCATATGAGATTAACTGAAACCTTGACATCGTGATTTAACAGATAAAGTTCTTCATTGAATATGTGTTAATAAATATGGGCATCCAGGTCCCGCTATTGATTATTGACTAGAGAGGTGTCTCGGTCATGTCTACATGTTCCCAAAGTCGTAGGGTCACACGCTTAACGTTTGGTTGCACTAGGGTAGCTTTGAGATATCAAAAGTGGAAATTACGAAGGTTATTCAAAATCTCAAATGCAATCCAGAATATCACGAGGAGCTTCAGAATAGTCCAGAGTTAAAGATTCATATATGTGAAGACATATTTTGGTCACCAGAAAAGTTTCGGATTTTGTCGGCAGTGTGCCGGGAGCCCCGAAAGGGTTGCAAGGGTCCACCTGGCCCGGGGGCACATGGGCTGTAGGGGGTGCACCCTGGTCCCTGGTCTAGTTGGGCCAGGCGCACCAGCCCCCGAAGGGCCCATGCACCTAGGGTTGGGGGAACCCTAGGTGGAGGCGCCTCCCTTGGCTTGGGGGGCACTCCACCCCTTGGCCGGTGCCCCCTCCCTTGGAGGAGGGCTCTAGGTCAGAGCCCCCTCTTCCTCACCCCTATAAATAGTGGGGAGGCGCAGGGGGGTTGGACATTTCCATCTACGACCTTTGACTCTCCCAACTCCTCCCACCTTCCTTCGATATGCGCTTGCGAATCCTTGCCGGAATTCCGTTGTTGCCACCACCACCATACCGCCATGCTGGTTCTGATCTCATCTACCTCCTCTATCTCTCTTACTTGATCAATAAGGAGAGGGCACCATCAATCTGAACGTGTGCTAATTTTGGAGGTGCCGTCCATCCGACACTAGATTGGATTGGATCGTAATTGGATCGTGAAGAGTACGACTACATCAACTATGTTACATACGCTAAAGCTTTCGGTCTACAATGGTATGTAGACACACTTCCCTCTTGTTTCCATGCTTCTCCTAGATCGGATCTTGGGTGTTCGTAGGATTTTTTTTGATTTTAATGCTCCGTTCCCCATTAGTGGTATGAGAGCTAGGTCTATGCGCAGATGTGTATGCACGAGTAGAATACAAAGAAGTTGTGGGCGTTCATGTTTAAATTGCTTACTTCCTTTGTTATTTTAGATTCAGCGGTATTGCGAGATGAAGCTGCTCAGACCAACCTTACTTGTCCTCGCACAAGGGACCGGTTTCACTGACTAACATGCAACCAGTATTGCATAAAACTAGCTGGTGGGTGTCTGTCTCTCCCAACTTACTTGAATCTAATTTGACAACGGTGTTCCTTGTATAAGGTTAAAAGGCAACTTGCATATCACCATTGTGGTTTTCGAAGATAAGAAAGGTTCTTATAGTTTGTCCTAGCAACCACATAAAATTGCCACAACAAAGTAGAGGACATCTAACTTGTTTTTGCAGGGCATGTTGTGATGTGATATGGACAAAACGTGATGTGATATATGTTGATGTATGAGATGACCATGTTTTGTAATAGGTTCATGACTTGCATGTCAATGAGTACGGCAACCGGCAGGAGCCATATGGTTGTCTTTAATTTATTGTATGACCCGCGGGTCAATTAATTAATGACATGCAATTGCTTTACTTTCTCGCTGTGAATTTGCAATAGTCGTAAAAGCAATAGTTGACACAAACAACCACATGATGACACGATGATGGAGATCATGGTGTCATGCCGGTGATTATGGAGATCTTACCAATGCTTTGGAGATGGAGATAAAAAGCACATGATGATAATGGCCATATCATGTCACATATTGATTGCATGTGATGTTTATTTTTTATGCATCTTATTTTGATTAGGACGAGGTAGCATTATAAGATGATCCCTTCACTAAATTTCAAGATAATAGTGTTCTCCCCAAGTATGCAAGATAATAGTGTTCTCCCCAAGTATGCATCATTGCGAAAGTTCACCATTTTGAACCAGCTCGTGATGATCAGGTGTGATAGACTCTACATTCGTATACAACGGGTGTAAGCCAGTTTTACCCATGCAGACTACTTGGGTTAAACTTGACGATACTTGCATGTGCAGACATGGCCTCGGAACACGAAGGATCGAAAGGTCAAACATGAGTCATACAATAGATATGACCAGCATGGAGATATTCACCATTGATGACCACCCCATCTCACGCGACGATGAAACATGGGTTAGTTGATTTGTGTCATGTAACTCTTAGATAACTTGAGGGATGTTAATCTAAGTGGGATTTCACTAGTAATTTGATTAACCGAGCCAATTATCATGAACATAGTCTAAATGTCTTTGCAAATTTATGTTGTATGGCTCATGGTGTAGCTCCGCTGAATTTTTATGTGTTCCTAGGGAAATAAAAAATGACAGTTGATGGAAGCTGAGGCTGTCCTGGACTAGGGGTACCAACCTAGTTGGCCCGTAGTCCATGGGTCAATCCCACGACCCACCTACCTCATAAGGAAGGACTTCGAAGGCCTCAAATCTCAGCGTGATCAAGTTGGACTCTGCTGAAGACTTGACATGCACTTCAAGAATTGCACCAGCCGTCTACATGCGTATCCATAACTAATAACCGACCATGTGTAACCCTAGATACCCCTAGTACCAATATAAGCTGAGGGGTTTAGTCCATAGAGACAAAACAATCATTATTCACCTTAGGGTTTGAACACATACGATATCGAGGTAGATCAAACATATACTTGGTACATCATCATCAATACAATCCAAGCAGGTGTAGGATCGAAAGTATGTCTAGAGGGGGGGGGTGATTAGACTACTTGACCAGGAAAATCTATCATTTTCCCAATTTTAGTTGTGGGCAGATTTAGCAATTATGACAAGTCAAGTAACACCCTACACATGCGAGTATAAGCGTATATCATCGAAATAAAAAACATTGCACATGTAAGTAAAGGGAAGGGTTTGGAGAAGGCAAACGCAATGGAGACATGAATATTTTTTGGTGTGGTTCTGATAGGTGGTGCTATCGTACATCCATGTTGATGGAGACTTCAACCCACGAAGGGTAACAGCTGCGCGGGTCCATGGAGGGCTCCACCCATGAATAGTCCACAAAGAAGCAACCTTGTCTATCCCACCATGGCCATCACCCATGAAGGACTTGCATCACTCAGGTAGATCTTCATGAAGTAGGTGATCTTGTTGCCCTTACAAACTTCTTGGTTCAACACCACATCATGTCGGAGGCTCCCAAGCGACACCTAACCAATCTAGGAGAGAACACTCTCCAAAAGGTAATAGACGGTGTGTTGATGATGAATTCCTTGCTCTTGTCCTTCAAATGATAGTCTCCCCAACACACAACTCTCTCACACAAATTTGGCTATGGTGGAAGAAGGGTTTGAGTAGAAATCAACTTGGGGAAGGCTAGAAATCAAGGTTCAAATGGTAGGAATGGAAACACTTGAGCTCAACACATGAGTAGGTGGTTCTCTCTCAGAAAATGATTGGTGGAAATGTAGGCATGTTTTGATGGCTCTCCTCTCAGAGTAAAAGGGGTAGAGGGGTATATATAGCCGCCATGCAAAATCCAACCGTTACACACTTTTGACCCATCTCATTGGCACCAATCAGAAAACTCAGTGGCACCAATCTGTATAAAAGTATGAACATTAGAAATCTCGGTGGGACCGACGGGAACAACTCGGTGGGACCGATGTGCAAGGGTTTGGGGAAAACCTCATCTCGATGCCACCGATTGCATCATGTCGGTGAGACCGATGTGAAGCAATAAGGCAATAGAGAATCGATCAAGCCATCTCGGTGGGACCGATTGCAACATCTCGGTGGGACCAAAATAATTGCAACAAGCAACAAAGATCTGGCAAGGCCATCTCGGTGGGACCGAGATCCATTTTGGTGGAATCGAATTGCTAGGGTTTTGGCTAAATCCAGATGAACTCAGTGGCTCTTGGTAGGAAATATCGATGAGGCCGAGTTAGAACTTAGGGTTTGGACATATTTGGATGGAGAAAGTGGCTTAGGATTTTGGAGCAATATCACTAAGCACTTGAGAAAATATATCATTAAGCAATACCTCATCCCCTTTTAATAGTATTGGTTTTCCTATGGACTCAATGTGGTCTTGGGTCACTTAAACAAAAATATAGTCTTGAGCTTTTGCAATCCTTTTCCTTAGCATTTTGAGAGGTCCACATATCTAGTCCATGCCATGCCAATCATTGAACATCCTAAAATATTTATCTTAAATGGACATTAGTTCGGTGAGATATATGTTGTTATGAATTACCAAAACCACCCGAGGATTAATTGCACTTTCAGTCTCCCCTTTTGGTAGCTGGTGACAATATATAAATCAAAGCTTCGGCAAATGATTAAATGAATGAAACACATCGTCGCTTTGAGAAGTATGTGATAAGAAAGAGATCCCCCTAAATTTGTGCATTATTGAAAATGATTTGCGTTTGATTGCAAATGCACAATCGATTAGGATCATGGGTCACTATTCCATGTCACATACAACTTGGTGGAGCGCACAAAATGATATGAATGGAATAGTATGCACGCATTGCCAAACACAAGTGAATGATCATAAAAAAAATGATGATAGAGATAAGCATTAAGCATCACTTGAAGCATAGTATGATCAATCACACATAACCAACATAGTATATCACAAGAATAACAACCAAAGTAGCATAAACCAAATAGAAATAGTAGCAAGAACTCAAGAAAAATCAACGAGCAAAACCGATACACTCTCCATCGAACCCAAATGATCTATACATATTCTCCCCCCTTTGGCAACAAGTACCAAAAAGCTCGAATAAGCATAGGACTATACGGTTCTCTAGGCACGATCTTGACTGACTCCACGAAGGTGACTTACGGCTGGTGGTATTTATTATGCACATAGCTGTCGTTGAGAGAAGAGCATCCACAAAAGCTTCGTCTAACGTCGACTGGATAGGTGGAGTAGAGACTAGAGGTGGCACTGTGGAAGTAGCAGCATGGGGAGAAGATGTAGCTCTCATGTCCAGAACATGCACTTCAGCAGACCTGGATGCCCTAGGCATGGTATGCAACCTGTCAGTTGTCGGTAAGTCATCTCCACTGTCCTCATCTACATCCTCCTTCAGCTTCATCACAACTGACTGAACCTCGGCGATCTTTACATCAAGATCATATATCTTAGCCTTGACCAGCCGCTCTAACCTTTCCTGGTTCTTGGAAATGTTGGCCAGACTTTTCTTAATCCTCAGGGTAGCTTCAAGAAGATATGTCATTTGGTCATTCTTTGTCTTGAGGTTGGCTATGGGAGCATTGGATGCTGATGCCTTTTGTGCTGCTCTAGCCTCAGCAGCTGCCTGAATCATTTCTTGTGCCTCAACAGATGTAGGGTGTGAAGAATCCATCATTATCCTCAAACTTTGGCAACAAGGGTAGATGCTCACAATAAAGAAGATAAGTGCTCATTACAACCTTTGAGTTGATGAGCAACTGAATGTGCAGAGCAAATCCACATGAGCTCTTTTGGTCAGCTACAGTTCTTTGACTGTCTCAACTATCAGGCTCATGACCTTGAATTTTTGTGGTCTATCAAACAAATGCAACAAGTTGATGGAGTGGCCACGGATCATCTTGTCATCTCCAGACTTGGGCAATAGAGTGTGCCTCAAGATTATGTTGGTGGTGGCCAAACTAGCAAGCAAGTTCTTCACTGAACCAAGCTTATGAATTCACTGAACATATACACTAGAGCAGAAGATTGCATGGTAAAAGTAGATAGCACAATTCACTAGAATTTGTTAAGGAAAGGCAGTAGCTAGCAAACTGAACATGGGTCCTTATAGTGAGCTAATAAGAGAAGCAACTCATTGTTGGAGATATCGATGACGATTGGCTCCTTGGACATGGAATAGGGCGAGGCCTCCACATCGTGGGTGCCCTCGTTGTAGTGGTGAGTTCCCTGAGCCACTCCGGGCACCAACCCGCTGGCTCTCGAGATGAGGTAAGCATGTGCACGCTGAGAAAACACCTCGTAGTCTTTGTCGATGGCACCGACGATGGCCTCAAGAAAACGCCACGAACTATCGTTTAAAGCATCCAACCACGCCGCGGCGTCGGCACACGAGGCGTCGACGGTGGCCTCGACGGCGAGGTGCTCCTCCAAGATCTAGGGGTCGATACGATTGGCAGCCATCGCGACCTCATCCGTGCGTGCGGCCGCGATTTGCTTCTCCGCTGCCAAATGCTCCTTGAGATCCTGGCTATACTGTGTGCACCATGGCTTAGGACAGCGCTTATTTGGTGGAGGGGTCGGTGATTTGGGTGGAAGGTGTCGCACTCGCGTTGGCGGTCGGGGCATGTGGGATGTGGAAGGAGGAGGAGGAGGAGGATGGGGTTCGGGTGTGGATTACCTGCCTGGATAGGCGAGGCCGAGCAGCGTGAAGGAGGGTCGCCGGCTAGGAGGCGGTGCTGCAAGCAAGGAGTGAAGGTTTCAACTTGGAAAGGAAGGCGGAAACAAGGAAAATGTGGCTTTTGGTAAGGGGGGGGGGTGGGGAGGTAGATATTTCCGCGGAAGCCGAAAATTTGGAATCGCTTCAGCGAAAAAACTGGTTTGCAAAGTGTCATCAGACACGGTCCCTTATTCAGAGCGGGTTGTGGACTATATCCGACGAAGCTTCTAGCGTAAGCCATAGGAGTACTGTACACCGACGATGCTCTAGGATATTTTGCACTGCATCTCAGATAGTTGGTGATAATAAACTGTGTGGGATCTACTTGATTTTTCACCTTGATTTGAATTACATAATGGGGTCACAACTGCAAAGGATGGTGTTTGAATTGCTAGAACTTCTATCTGTAGTGAACATGCAACTATAGGTGTGTCGTCAAAAATTTTGGAATTATTCAGGGTTCGTTTGGACATTTTTATACGATAACTTGGTTTTCTAGGCATTTCAGGTGCACAATTAAAAATTAAGCCACATGCACATGCTCCGGTGCACCAAAATGGGTTGTATAATGTTATATGTGTCCATGGGTTGATGCTTACGTCCCATTCAACAAATGGAGATGAATTTCAAACACCACGGCACTGTGGCTCTCCGGCAAACCTTGAGGTGCTTGCTTTTGTAATTTTAGTAAATCCAAAAGTTGTCCGAAATTCATGAAACTTGGCATGCTATCATGGAGCAGAATCAACATGTCGTGGTTAAATTTTTGTCCCATTTGGGGCAGGTTTGGGTATAAGCTTCTCATAAACCAGAGCTTCTCACAACAAGTGTGATGGTTTCGGTAGGGAACGTTTCACCTTTCTGGACGAAAAGATATTCGTTGCATCTTCTCGATTTCAAATTTTTTTCCTAGTGTCAACATAGAACAATAGGAGTGTTGTGTCAATTTTTTGGGTTTTTCAGGGTTCGCTTGGACATTTTTATACATTAACTGAGTATTCTATGCATTCATGTGCATAATTCAAATTTGAACTATGTAAAACACCCTACCACCGTCACTCGGCCGCAAACATTGAGATATATACCTGGTTTTTAAATTCTAGTAAATCCAAAGCTCGTCTCAAATTCGTGAAACTTGGCATGCTGTCATGGAGCGGCATCAACATGCCATGGTAAATTTTTTTGTCCCATTTGGGGCAGGATTGAGGATATGCTTCTCACAGACCAGAGCTTCTCACAACAAGCCCGATGGTTTCGGTAGGGAACGTTTCACCTTTCTGGACGAAACGATATGCATTGCCTCTTCCGATTTCAATTTTTTCCTAGTCTGAACATAGAAAACCTGGGGTGTTGTGATCTTTGGGATTTTTGGGGGTTCACTTGGACATTTTTATACATTAACTGAGTTTTCTATGCATTCATGTGCATAATTCAAATGTGAACTACAGGCACATGATCTAATGCATATAAATTGGTTGAAAATTCAAATATGTGTCCTTGGTTGCGTGCTTAGGTCCCATGCAATAAATGGGAATGAATGTCAAACACCCTGCCACCGTCACTCGCCGCAAACATTGAGATACCTGGTTTTTCAATTATAGTAAATGCAAAACTCGTCTGAAATTCATGAAACATGGCATGCTATCATTGGAGCAGCATCAGATGTCGTGGTAAAAAATTTGTCCCATTTAGGGCAGGTTTGGGGATATGCTTCTCACAAACCAGAGCTTCTCACAACAAGCCTGATGGTTTCGGTAGGGAACGTCCCACCTTTGTCGACAAAATGATATCCATTGCCTCTTATTGCTTTGAAAAAATTTCTCGTGTCAAAATAGAACAACATGAGTGTTGTGTTAATTTTTGGGATTTTTCGGGTTCGTTTGGACATTTTTATGTTTTAATTGAGTTTTTGAATGCATTTATGTGCATAATTCAAATTTGAACTACATGCACATGCTGTAATGCATATAAATTGGTTGAAAATTCAAATCCGTGTCCTTGGTTGCATGCTTAGGTCCCATGCAAGAAATGGCAATGAATGTCAAACACCCTGCCACCGTCACTCGGCCGCAAACATTGTGATACCTGGTTTTTAAATTCTAGTAAATTCAAAACTCGTCTGAAATTCATGAAACTTTGCATGCTATCATGGAGCAGTATCAACATGCCGTGGTAAATTTTTGGTCCCATTAGGGGCAGGTTTGGGTATATGCTTCTCACAAACCATAGCTTCTCACAACAAGCATGATGGTTTCGGTAGGGAACATCCCACCTTTGTGGACGAAACGATATCCATTGCCTCTTATTGCTTTCAAAAAAATTCTCGTGTCAACATAGAACAAAATAGTGGAAACAATTTTTTAGTGTTCAAGTCTCTTATGATACTCCCGCTATTCCGAATGAGAAGAATTTTGCTTATGTGGAGAGTAGTAAATTTTCTATGCTTGTAGATCATGAAAAAAATGCTTTAGGTGCTGGTTATATTGTTGAATTCATTCATGATGCTACTGAAAATTATTATGAGAGAGGAACATATGCTTGTAGATATTGCAATAATGTCAAGTTTCCTCTCTATGTGTTGAAAATCTTGAAGTTATGCTTGTTTTGCCTTCCTATGCTAGTTGATTATTGTTCCCATAAGTTGTTTGCTCACAAGATCCCTATGCATAGGAAGTGGGTTAGACTTAAATGTGCTAGTCATATTCTTCATGATGCTCCCGTTATGTCTCAATTCTTATCTTTTATGTGAGCATCATTGCCATCATCATGCCTAGCTAGAAAGGCATTCAAGAAAAGTGCTTGTTGGGAGACAACCCAATATTTATCCTTACTGTTTTTGTGTGTTCACATGATTATGCTACTGTAGCAATCATGTTTTATAGCTTTTGTTTTAATAAAGTGCCAAGTAAGACCTTTAGGATAGCTTACGGTGATAGTTGTGTTGATCCTGCTGAGAATCAGAAACTTTTGCACCCAGTAAATTATTTTTGTTACTTCACAAAAACGTTCTTTTGATCTGATTATTTTTGCTATGTATTGGTACAAGAATTGATTAGGACTTCCTAATTTTGTAGGATTTTTGGAGATCCAGAAATATACTTTTGATACAGATTACTACAGACTGTTCTGTTTTTGACAGATTCTGTTTTTCGTGTGTTGTTTGCTTATTTTGATGAATCTATGAGTAGTATCGGAAGGTATGAACCATAGAGAAGTTGGAATACAATAGATATTACACCAATATGAATTTAGAATGAGTTCATTATAGTACCTAATTGGTGGTTTTATTTTCTTATACTAACGGAGCTTACGAGTTTTCTGTTGAGTTTTGTGTTGTGGAGTTTTCAAGTTTTGGGTAAAGATTTGATGGACTATGGAATAAGGAATGGCAAGAACCTAAGCTTGGGGATGCCCAAGGCACCACAAGGTAATATTCAAGGACAACCAAGAGCCTAAGCTTGGGGATGCCCCGGATGGCATCCCCTCTTTCGTCTTTGTTTATCGGTAACTTTACTTGGAGCTATATTTTATTCGCCACATGATATGTGTTCTGCATGGAGCGTCATTTTCTTTTGTTAGTCTTTGCTTGGTGTTACTTAGAATAATATTTTGCATCTTTAGTTTCAATAAAAATGTCTAGGATAGCCTTTACCATGCTTATTTTGCTAGTATACATGTTGCTGTTTGAAAACAGAAAGTTTACCGCTGTTGCAAAAATTCCCTAGAAAAGTCAGAGAATGATATAATGTTGAAACTTTTTGCATAATGAGATATGATAAATTTACTACAGTGGTAATTTTATTTAATAATTTTTGGAGTTAGGGAATTATGATGAATCTTGCATTCTTTACAGACTGTACTGTTTTGGCAGATTGCTGTTATGGTTGCATTGTTTGCATATGTTTGCTTGTTTAATGATTCTATTTGATGATAGGAGTATTAAATATGCAGAGGCATTTAGATGCAATGTTGAATAATAATTTTAGTGATTTGTTACAGTAAAAAATGATAAGGTTTTGCATTGGTTTATACTAACCTATCTCATGAGTTCTTGTTGAGTTTGGTGTCAATGAAGCTTTTGATAAAAAGAGAAACCATGATATGAGAGGAATTATGTAGCCACAAAAGTTCAAGCTTGGGTATTCCCAAGTCACCCCAAGATAATATTTCAAGATGTCTCAAGCATCTAATCTTGGGGATGCCCCGGTAGGCATCCCACCTTTCTTCTTCAACAACTATCGGTTAGTATCGGTTGAGCCTAAGTTTTTGCTTCTTCACATGAGTTGTGCTATCCTTGCAATTTCATTTTATTTTGTTTTGCTTGCTGTTTAAATACAATACCAAGATCTGAAATTCTTTAATGAGATAGAGTCTTCACATAGTTGCATAATTATTTAGCTACTCATTGATCTTCATTTATATCTTTTTGGAGTAGTTTGTCATTTACTCGTGTGCTTCACTTATATCCTATGAGTAAATGGTTGAATGAGTTGAATGTCATAAATATGAAATTTTATATGTTTCATTTGCTTATCCCATGGGGAGTAATGATTTCACATCTAAGAAGTAGAGGTTGTAAATTTATTGAAGGTTAGCAAGCATTGTATTGGTCATTTGACCAATTCATGAAAGAATATTGAAGGAAAAGAGATTTCATATATAAATAAATTATCCTAGACATCTTTTATAATTGGGAGCACTCATTAAGTACGACATGCTAAAGAGTTGATGTTGGACAAAGAAGACAACATAATGGGTTATGTTTTCCGACATCTCAGTTAAAGTATATTGTCTTGGATCATTCAAACATGTTGAGCTTGCCTTTCCCCCTCATGCTAGCCAAAATTCCTTGCACCAAGTAGAGATACTACTTGTGCTTCCAAATATCCTTAAACCTAGTTTTGCCATGAGAGTCCACCATACCTACCTATGGATTGAGTAAGATCCTTCAAGTAAGTTGTCATCGGTGCAAGCAATAAAAATTGCTCTCTAAATATGTATGATATTTTGGTGTGAAGAAAATATCTTTATACGATCTTGTTATGGAAGCAATAAAAGCGATGGACTGCATAATAAAGGTCCATATACAAGTGGCAATATAAAGTAGCATTCATTCGCATTAAGATTTTGTGCATCCAACCCTAAAAGCGCATGACAAACTCTGCTCCCCTCTGCGAAGGGCCTATCTTTTACTTTATGTCTTTTACTTAATGCAGGATTCAAGGTGATCTTCACCTTTCCCTTTTTCATTTTATCCTTTGGCAAGCACCTCGTGTTAGAAAGATCCTGATATATATATATCCAATTGGATGTAAGTTAGCATGAACTATTATTGTTGACATCACCCAAAGGTGAATACGTTGGGAGGCAACACTATAAGCCCCTATCTTTCTCAGTGTTCGATTGAAACTCCATAACCATTAGTATTGTGTGACTGTTAGTGATTGTAGAAGGCTATATGATAGATGAGCATGTGGAGTTTGTTATTCCTGAAAATAAGATGAATTGCAATTGTTTGATGACTGAGAATGAAGTTTACTAGTTTTCAAGAAAGTTTATGGTCTATGCTTTGACATGTGAATTGTTTGTTACTTTACCATGAGAAGTTTTACGAGATGAACTACTGTTATGACATATTATCATGCTAGAAAAGGTGATTGAACTTATCATTGATCAAACTTGTGCACCTTCTAGCATTCACACTTCATAAATTCTTTCTTTTATCGTTTACCTACTCGAGGACGAGTAGGAATTAAGCTTGGGGATGCTGATACGTCTCCAACGTATCTATAATTTATGAAGCATTCATGCTATTTTATTATCTATTTTGAATGATTATGGGCTTTATTATACACTTTTATATTACTTTTGGGACTAACCTATTAACCGGAGGCCCAGATCATATTGCTGTTTATTGCCTGTTTCAGTATTTCGAGGAAAAGGAATATCAAACGAAGTCCCAACAGAATGAGACCTCCGGTATCGTGATTTTTTGGAAGAATATGATCCTAGAGACTTGGAGTTCACGTCAGAAGATCCTCGAGGAGGCCAGGAGATAGGGGGCGCCCCCCTACTGGGCGCGCCCCCTGTCTCATGGGCCCGTCGAGCACCTCCCGACCGACTTCTTTCGCCTATATAGTCCCACCTACCCTAAAAACATCCACGGAGAAGAAATATCGGGAGTTCCACCGCCGCAAGCCTCTGTAGCCACCAAAAACCTCTCGTGAGCCCGTTCCAGCATCCTGCCGGAGGGGGAATCCATCACCGGTGGCCATCTTCATCATCCCGGTGCTATCCATGACGAGGAGGGAGTAGTTCACCCTCGAGGCTGAGGGTATGTACCAGTAGCTATGTGTTTGATCTCTCTCTCTCTCTCTCTCTTGTGTTCTCTCTATGGCATGATCTTGATGTATTGCGAGCTTTGCTATTATAGTTGGATCTTATGATGTTTCTCCCCCTTCTACTCTCTTGTGATGAATTGAGTTTCCCTCTTGAAGTTATCTTATCGGATTGAGTCTTTATTTAAGAACACTTGATGTATGTCTTGTCGTGTTTATCTGTGGTGACAATGGGATATCACGTGCCACTTGATGTATGTTTTGGTGACCAACTTGCGGGTTCCGCCCATGAACCTATGCATAGGGGTTGGCACACGTTTTCTTGACTCTCCGGTAGAAACTTTGGGGCACTCTTTGAAGTACTTTGTGTTGGTTGGATGAATCTGAGATTGTGTGATGCATATCGTATAATCATGCCCATGGATACTTGAGTTGACAATGGAGTATCTAGGTGACATTAGGGTTTTGGTTGATTTGTGTCTTAAGGTGTTATTCTAGTACGAAGTCTTAAATAGATTGATCCGAAAGAATAACTTTGAGGTGGTTTCGTACCCTACCATAATCTCTTTGTTTGTTCTCCGCTTTTAGTGGCTTTGGATTGACTCTTTGTTGCATGTTGAGGGATTGTTATATGATCTATCTATTGGTGGCACCGATTACAAAACTTGGTAAGACTGAAATAATTGCAATGGGTTCATGGGAGTTGGCAAGGCCACCTCGGTGGGACCGAGATCCATATCAGTGGATCCGATTTGTTAGGTTTTAGTTGTGACTGTGTCTGAATGAACTCGGTGGGTCCGGATAGGTAAGTTTTGGTGGGGCCGAGTTGGATAGGGTTTTGGATAGATTTGGATAGAGAAAGTGGTTGATGGTTTTGGAACAATATCACTAACCATTTGAGCAAATAGATCATAGTCCAAACCTCATCCCCTTTTAATAGTATTGGCCTTCTTATGGAGTCAAGGTAATCTTGGATCACTTCACCAAAAAATGTAGAGTCTCGAGCTTTTGCCAATCCATGTCCTTAGCATTTTGAGGGGTCCACAATCACTAGTACTTGCCATGCCAATCATTGAACATCCTGAAATCTTTAACTTGAATGGATACTAGTTCAATGAGATATCTGTTGTTATCAATCCAAAACCACCCAGTGATTAGTTGCACTTTTAGAGATTGAGAGTCTTTAGATGCGATCCAGCATCTCGTTTAGGTGTAAGGGATCATAGTGTCCATGTCCTGGTCGTAAGCCGGGTTGATTTGAAGTATGTTCCATGGGTTGCTTGAAGCAACCTTGGAGCTTGTACCACCAAGGGTCAAACCATGGCTCCTTGCAAAGGAGATCGGATTTGATCTTGACGAAACATCCGAGCTCGGCCCCAATCCGAGGTCGATGTTTGGTGAGGTGGTGATCGGATCTGTGTATGAAGTTGGATCAGGCGCCATGATGATGAGGTACACACTCACAACTACTTCTGGTGCAACACCAGCCCCGAGGCCCGGGTTGGGATGGGTTCCGGGGTCAAGGTCGCGGTGCCCGAAGTGTTCCTGAGCCGATCTGGCATCCAACCCGAGAGGACGAGATCGCCGCATGAGTCAACAATGTACTGTAAACTCCCGAACGTAATGACTTGGTTCAGGGTAAAGTTTTCAATTTGGTCGAGATGACAAGCTGCGTTGGCATGCAAAATGATGCTACCGAACATGAAAACCTAGCTGGGGACGAATATGTAAACGTTGCCGTCATCGGTGTTGACATTGAGACGATCCATTGATCCTTTTTTCATCACACAACGGAGCTCTGAAGGAAAGCACCAATGTCAGTACAAAAACTGGTAGACCTCGGGTAGGGGGGCCCTGAGCTGTGGATCTCGGATCAATGGGTAACAAGAGATGAAGGGGATAATATTTACCTAGGTTCGGGCCATCTCGATGTGGTAAAACCCTACGTCCTGTTGAAAGTGCAACTAACCCCCGGGTGGTTTTGGTAATTCATAACAACATATATCTCATTGAACTATTGTCCACTTAAGATAAATATTTCAGGATGTTCAATGATTGGCATGGCATGGACTAGAGCTGGGGACCCCTCATAATGCTAATGAAAAGGATTGGCAAAAGCTCAAGGCTCTACATTTGTTTTAAGTGATCCAAGATCACATTGAGTCCATAGGAAAGCCAATACTATTAAAAGGGGATGAGGTGTTTCTTAATGATCTATTTTCTTAAGTGCTTGGTGATATTGCTCCAAATCCCTCAGCCACTTTCTCCATCCACATATGTCCAAACCCTAAATTCCAACTCGGCCTCGCCGGTATTTCCTACCCGGAGCCACCGAGTTCATCTGGACTTAGCCACTGCCAAAACCCTAACAATTTGGTTCACCCAATATGGATCTCGGTCCCACTGAGATGGCCTTGCGAGCTCTCTCTTTCTTGTTGCAGTTATTTCGGTCCCACCAAGATGTTGCAATTGGTCCCACCGAGATGGCTTGACCGATTCTCTGTTTCCTTATTGCTTCACTTCAGTCTCACCGATATAATGCAATTGGCGCCACCGAGATGAGGTTTGGCCTAAGCCCTTGCACATCGGTCCCATCGAGTTCTTCATGACGGTCCCAACGAGATTCCTAACGTTCATATTTTTACACAGATTGGGGCCGGCCACCGAGTTTTTTGATCGGTGCCACCAAGATGGGTCAAAAGTGTGTCACGGTTGGATTTTGTGTTGAGGCTATATATACCCCTCGACCCCTTCTTCCTCAGAGAAAAAAGCCATCCGAGCGTACCACCATTCATTTTCAAAGAGAGAACCGCCTACTCATGTGTTGAGGTCAAGTTGCTTTCCACTCAAATCCTTCTTCCACCATAGCAAATCTATGAGAGAGAGAGCTGAGTGTTGGGGAGACTATCATTTGAAGCGCAAGAGCAAGGAGTTCATCATCAAGACACCATCTATTACCTTTTCAAAGTGGTGTATCCTAGATTGGTCAGGTGTCGCTTGGGAGCCTCCGACATGATGTGGAGTTGAACCAAGAAGTTTGTAAGGGCAATGAGATCACCTACTTCGTGAATATCTACCCGAGTAAGGCAAGTCCTTCGTGGGTGATGGCCATGGAGGGATAGACAAGGTTGCTTCTTTGTGGACCCTTCGTGGGTGGAGCCCCCCGTGGACCCGCGCAGCCATTACTGTAGCGACTAGACCTCAAACGGTCAAGTCTCTGTGCATTAGTGTCATTCCTGGATCGGTAATGCTGACACGCACAATACTCGAGGAATTATAACAGAATTTCAATCACACACTTATTACATCGAGTCCTCATAAAGAGTATGATTACATAAATAAATCACGGCTGAAGCATCTAAACTAGATAACTGCGGAAGCTTCGAAGGTGAATGAGTCCATCAACTCCAACGGCATAGCTGAGTGCAAAACAACGACCTATCGCACCTTATTCATCGTTTGAGTAGTCTGGAACATAAGACGTTGCAGCCCGAAACGGGTCAGCACATGGAATATGCTGGCATAGTTACACTATAAAGCGATGATAATGCAAGAACTATTTCTACATGCAATATTTGGCTGATGGAGGCTGTAAGTTTCATGGTTTTGCATAAAGCTAGTTTTTCCCTACTACAAAGGAATAAATTTATTTAACTACTCCCATGTTGCCCATTATTTGAGAAGGTAACCCCAACTCAAATCCCAATTAAAAATATCATCATTAACACAACTTCATAATTAATTAAAGTAACATGTTGAGATCACATCAATAGATTCAAGTACTAGATACTCAAGACGTCCATAACCGGGGACACGGCTAACCATGATTAGTTTATACACTCTGCAGAGGTTTGCGCACTTTTCCCCACAAGCCTCGATCTCCTCCGTTGAATTTCTCGCACTTCATGATGTTTGAGAAATGGATGACCAAGACACAGTCTTTCAGAAGCATTAACTCTCTACTCCAGTTAGACAATACCACCTACATCCCTCTACATGTGCTAGTCTACCTCTTCAAGATCTCACGCAACATACTCAACTATGCCAGAGCCCATAATGGCTTGTGGCTTTACACGGAAGTTTCTAGCATGAATAATATTATGATCCCTTTGAGCCTGGGTGGCATTCCATAGGATAATCACACGGTAACCTCAGGATTTCCAAAAACAGGCAACACTTGGTTCCCCAGGTGCCTCAACCAATCCACCCAGATGTGTATTAATGTTGCCCCCTTAATGTTATCCAATTTAAAATACCTCTCAAACTTCCATGTGTGAATCACGATCCAATCCCCGTCTACGAGCATGGCTAAGCAATAATAAGCATAACATATATTCCCGGGGTGATCAAAAGGTATTAGGCTCCTACCTCAAACACTACAACCAAAACCGTAGTTCCCAATCCTACCAATGCAAGTATTTGTGGGGCATAACTAATGCATAGTAAAAACTAGGTATAAAAGAGTATGATCAAAGTGTAACTTGCCTTGCTGACGATCTGCAAACTCTAAAGATTTGTAGAAACGAGCTTCGCACTCAGAGTAATCTAGCATAGACAAACAATAGCATTCGTAAGCAATCACTCAAACGAAACACGAGAAAACCGAGAAAAGATCCAAATCAAACACGAAACAAACAAACGGCTTAAACTAACAAGAGTCAAAACCTAACTGCAATATTAACATGTGAATTATATCTTAACAATAGGTACATGTGATTAGCTATGATTTGCAAAAAAGATTCAACTCAAACGGAGTAACGAAACTCAAAATACGAATGAAACAAGATTGTTTACTAATCTGAACTAAAGTCAAATTTTACAGTACCAAAATCATGTTTAAGTTGATTAACTGGAAACATGGCTTCAAGACGAAGATTTTGGCGTTGGTTTCATCTAATTTGGATAAGCGAGTAAAAAGTTATACTAGTTTAAACATCAGGGGCTAAATCGTGATAAAAAAATTGCGGATAAATCCCGGGCCAAAAATAAAATAAAAAGAAAAGACTAACGAACGAATGTTAGCTGTCTTAACCTATCCGGTGAATAACGTTCGTTAAAACGAACGAACGGACGAACGTCTGCTAAATAAACTAAACCGAACGAAAACTGATCTAAAACAATAAACCGGTAAACTAAAAATGGGGTGAAATAAAAAAACGACCGGTCAACGGCAGCGGCGTTTCGGCGGGATCCGGCGTGGCGGTGGCGTTCGGCGACGGCGCTAGTGGCGCAGGTGCGGGTAGGGCAGCGGCGGCGGCATTGGCGGCGCGGGCGGCGGGCGGAGCAGGGGCGGGCAGCAGCGAGCAGCGGCGGCTCGGCGATGGCGGCGGGAGGCAGCGGCGGTTTCGGCTTGGGGTCCCTGGGGGGCCTCGGGCTTGGCTTTTAAGGAGGAGGGGAGGTGGCTGCTGGCGGGAGGGGGCACGCCCTCGGGAGGCGTGTCCGAGGCGAACACGGCGGGCGGCGGTGGCGGGCGGACTCGGCTGCGGAGGAGGAGGCGACGACAGCAGCGGTTTGGCCCGGCTCAGTGAGCTTGACCAGTCAAGGAGGAAACTTTTTTTTAAAAAAAAATTTGCCCGAAGACTAAAATCCTAATAAAATATATATTTTTTTTCTAAAAATGCCAAAAACAATTTTTGCCGTCTAAATAGAATATCTAGAACAAAGTGAACATTTTTCTGGCCTAAAATGCAATTTTGAAAAATGCCTATTTTTCTAATTCAAATAAAATAGCAAATGAAAAACCAGAAAAATCATAATTTTATTTTAAATTTCTTTCTCCAATATTTCTCTTACTTTGAAGAAGTCATATTATCTTATCTCATTTATTTTTTATATCAGAAATATTTGGAGATAAAAATAAAAATAATCAAATTGATCCTTTTCTTTAAATTTGAATTAAATTCAAATATGAATTTTGTGAAACCTCCAACTCTCTCTGTGGGTCCTTGAGTTGCTTAAGATTTCTAGGATCTCAACCAAAATGCAAAAACAAATATTATATACATATGATGATCTATGTATAACATCCAAATTGAAAATTTGGTATGTTACAAACCTACCCCCCTTAAGATGAATCTCGCGCTCGAGATTCGGGTTGGTCAGCAAAAAGGTTTGGGTGGCCTCTATGAAGGTCTTCCTCTCTCTCCTAGGTGGCTTCCTCCTCGGTATGGTGGCTCCATTGAACTTTGCAAAACTTGATAACCTTGCTGCGAGTAACTCAACTAGAAAACTCGAGAATCTTGACCGGCTTCTCTTCATAGGTCAAATCACTGTCTAACTGAATCGCTTCCAGTGGCACTGTATCTCTTAGAGGAATATCAGCCATCTCGGCGTGGCACTTCTTCAACTGGGAAATGTGAAACACATCGTGAACTCCTGACAATCCTTCCGGCAATTCCAGCTTGAATGCAACTTCTCCCATACATTCCAAAACTCTATATGGTCCCACAAAACATGGTGTTAGCTTTCCCTTAACTCCAAAACGCTTAGCTCCTCGAAGTGGGGATACACGAAGATATACTCTGTCTCCGACATCGTAACCTATCTCCTTGCATTTTGAATCCGCATAACTCTTCTGTCTGGACTGGGCTACCTTGAGTCTGCCGCGAATCAACTTAACCTTCTCTTCAGAGTCTTTGATTAAATCAGGTCGAAACAACTATCGATCTCCAACTTCATCCCACGATAACAGTGTCCTGCACCTCCTTTCGTACAAAGCTTCAAAAGGGGCCATCTTCAAACTGGTTTGGTAACTGTTGTTATAAGAGAACTCTGCATACAGCAAATTGTCGTCCCAACTAGACCCATAATCTAGCGCACAAGCTCTCAACATGTCCTCCAGAATCTGATTGACTCTCTCGATCTGTCCATCTGTCTGTGGATGAAAGGCTGTACTGAACTCTAGCCTAGTACCCAAAGTCTCATGCAACTGATTCCAAAACATTGAGGTAAACTGGGTTCCTCTATCTGATACAATGGTCCTCGGAACACCATGCAGACATACGATCCTGGTCATGTATATCTTTGCCAACTTAGCGCTCGTATAGGTGGTCCTCACTGGGATGAAATGGACTACTTTCGTCAAATGATCGACTATACCCAGATAGAGTCATAGCTTGAACGAGTCCTGGGCAATCCAGTGATAAAATTCATGCCAAGTTTATCCCACTTCCATTGAAGTATCGGCAATGGCTGTAACAATCCTGCTCGCTTCTGATGCTCTGCCTTAACTCTCTGACATACATCACGTAGTGCTACATACTCGACAATATCCTTCTTCATTCCTGTCCACCAGAAACTTTCCTTCAAGTCAAGATACATCTTAGTGTTTCCTGGGTGAATCGAATACGACGAATCATGGGCCTCTTGAAGAATCAACTTCCTGATCTCGGGGTCATTAGGCACATAAACGCGATCCTCAAACCATAAAGTGTCGTGCTCATCCTCACGAAATCCTTTAGCCTTTCCTTTGCTCATCCTTTCCTTTATCTCAGCAATCTCCTTGTCAGTCTTCTGGGCTTCTCTGATCTTACCCATTAAAGTGGACTGAATTTCCAATGCTGCTACATAACCTCTTGGGACTATCTCCAAACATAATTCTCGAAGATCATCTGCTAACTCCTTAGGTAATCCTCCGGTCATGAGGGTATTTACATAACTCTTGCGGCTGAACGCATCTGCTACTACATTAGCCTTTCTGGGATGATAGTGCAATTTCATGTCATAATCCTTAATGAGCTCTAACCATGTCCTTTGCCTGAGATTCAACTCCTTCTGCGTGAAGATATATTTCAAACTCTTATGATCCGTGTATACCTCCCAATGGTTTTCGATGAGAAAATGTATCCATGTCTTCAGTGCATGCACTACGACTGCTAACTCCAAATCATGCATAGCATAATTCAACTCATGAGGTTTAAGCTGTCGTGAGGCATATGAAACAACTCTTCCTTCCTGCATGAGAACTGCTCCAAGTCCTCGACGTGAAGCGTCGCAATACACTTGATAATCCTTTCGTGGGTCTGGAAGAATCAGCACTGGGGCTGTAACCAAAGGTTTCTTCAACTCCTGAAAACTGGCTTTTCACACTCCTCAGTCCATTTAAACTTGCTGTCCTTCTTCAATAACTCCGTCATGGGCTTTGCAATCCTGGAGAAAATTCTCAATGAACCTCCGATAATATCCTGTGAGTCCAAGAAAACTCCTGATCTCTCTAACTGATATGGGTGCCACCCATTTAGTCACAGAAGCAACCTTCATAGGGTCTACTGCTATTCCTTCTCCGGATATAACATGTCCGAGAAATCCAACTTCCTTTAACGAAAACTCACACTTGTTGAACTTGGCATACAACTGATGTTCTCTGAGCTTCTCAAGAACTAAACGCAAATGCTCCTTATGCTCCTCCTCGTTCTTCGAGTAGACCAATATATCATCAATGAACACCACGACGAACTTATCCAAAAACTACATAAACACTTTGTTCATCATGTTCATGAAATAGGCAGGCGCGTTAGTCAGACCAAATGACATAACGATATACTCATATAGCCCGTACCTTGTGGTAAAAGCTGTCTTAGGTATATCCTGCTCTCGAATCTTCAACTGGTGATAACCCGATCGAAGATCAATCTTAGAGAAGACTTTATCTCCTTGCAACTGGTCAAACAAATCATTGATCGTCGGCAAAGGGTATTTGTTCTTGATCGTCACCTCATTCAACGCACGATAATCAACAACCATCCTTAATGATCCATCCTTCTTCTCCACTAGAAGCACTGGGGCTCCCCAAGGTGACGAACTTGGTCGAATATAACCTTTATCCAATAACTCCTTAACCTGCTTCTTAATTTCCTCTAAATCCTATGCGGGCATCCGATACGGTCTCTTTGATATTGGCCCGGTGCCTAGCAATATCTCAATCAAAAACTCAATGTCTCGATCCGGTGGCATGCCTGGTAACTCCTTAGGAAATACATCGGGCTAATCCTTCACCACTGGTACTTCCTCCTGCACAACTCCTGAGAAGGAATTCACTTGAGTCCTCTTCGGCACATGCCGGGATACATACTTGATCCTTCTTCCTTCTGGGGTGGTGAGGAATATCGAGTTACTAGCACAATCAATGTTCCCTCCATACTTCGATAACCAATCCATGCCTAATCTTATATCCAATACTTGTGACTCCAAAATTATTAGGTCCGAGGGAAACTCATGTCTGCCAATGGTCAGGGGTAACCGATCACACCATCGCTTGGCCATATACTCTGCTCCTGGCGAGCTTACAAACATGGGTGACCTAAGGGCTAAGGTTGGCAATTTAAACTTTTCCACAAATCCCCTTGATATGTATGAATGTGATGCACCAGTATCAAAAAGAACAAGTGCGGGAAATGCATTAATGAAAAACTTACCGACAACTACGTCTGGTTGATCCTCAATCTCCTTCACGCTGATATGGTTCACCCGACATTTGGTGAAGGGGTTGGGCTTCTTGGCAGAACTCCCATTGCCATTTCCATTCTTCGCATCAAGACATTCATTGGCATAATGTCCAGTCTTCTCGCACTTGAAACAGGTAACGTGTCTCAAATACCTCTTGGCTGGTGTTGAAGGGTTGGAACGGTTCTGGCTGCTGCTTCCTCCATTCCCATTGCCATTATTGGGGCCACTATGGTTGTGCGAACTTGCTCCGTTGTGCGTGTGTCCTCCATGGTTGTGGGTATGTCCTCCCGAGTACAGGGAATAGCGGGGCTTCTGCTGAGCTCCTGAAGTATACCTCCCATGTCCATACTTTCTCTTGTGATTATCAATCTGTTGCTGCTTGCCTTCAATCATAAGAGCCCTGTCTACCAACTCCTGGTAGTTGTTGAATGTTGCCACCATCAACTGCATGCTCAGCTCATCATTCAGTCCTTCCAGAAACTTCTCCTGCTTAGCGGCATTTGTAGCTACGTCATCAGGGGCATAGCGTGCTAACTTACTAAACTCATCCACATACTAGCCCACTGTACTCCTCCTTGGCGCAAGTTGCGAAACTCACGCTTCTTTATGCTCATAGCTCCAGCTGAAACATGGGCAGTGCGGAAAGCCTGTTGAAACTGATCCCATGTAACAGTGTCAATGGGGTAAGTGGTTATGAAATTCTCCTACCATGATTTGCGGGTCCATCAAGCTGATGTGCGGCAAAACTCACTCTCTCCGCATATGTGCATCCTGCAGTGGTTAGCTCTCTTCCAATCTTGCAGAGCCAATCATCTGCAACAATCGGCTCGGTGCTACTAGAGAACACCGGCGGATTCAACCTTAGGAAACGGGCTAGGTGACCACAGGGGGGTGGTGGACTAAAAGCTGCATCAAGGTATTCTGCTGCTGGATCAACTGAGTGAGCTCCGGTGGGAAGGCAAATCCATTGTCATGTCTCGGAGGAATCTGACGGGTTTAGAAGGGGTGAGAAAACAGAATGGAATTGGGGTCTAAGAGAGATTCACTGCCCATAATGCTCATGAGACAAACACAATCAATTTCACTTCAATCAATAGCACACAAGTCACTCAAGAATGGTCTAACCTATAACTACAAACTCGATCGTTGCAACTACTTGGAGGGACAATACTACTAATTACAACGATGGTCGTCTAGAAATTTTCATCAAAAGAAGACTCCATGATATCTGCTCCAGCTTCATCAACGTAGTCGTCATCGCTATCAGGGTTGGAGTCGGTGTCGTCGAGGATGATGTTGTCTCCTGGGGATGCTCGTCATCTCCTCCTGGCGTGGGGTCTCCCATGAATACTCCTAGCTTCCTTGCCAGGTCGTCATTCTTTTCTACTAGTATAGCAATCTCCTCCTCATATCCATCGCGTGTAGACTTGATCTCCTCTTCCAGCTAGTTGTTTCTCCTCACCAGTTTCTTGATCTTATTCATGTGGATAATTTATTGATTTTCCTGTCGACGAATATGATCTCCCATCTCTTGAATGTAAGCTGCAATTGATCCATCCCTCCTGGTACGAATCATCTCCCATTTGTCATCTCGGCGGCCACATATCTGGTAAACGGTATTCTCCATCTCCTTGTGATACACCTCACATATGCGTCCAAAGGTGTTATGTGCGGCCATGCTCTTTCCAATACTCCAGCTTGGTGCATCCAGGTAGAAATCAATAGGCTCCGTTGTTGGCGCAAAGGTCCTCCCAGGTATCCAGACTTTGATCTTCGAGCGCTCCTCTTCCGGTACAGATGTAGAGAAAGTCCCCGTGAAGCTTGGTAATCCGATGTTCAGATACTTAGTGACTTCCTTCAAGTGCTTTCCGAAAGGGGTGTTGTCATCCGGTTGAGTAAACTTGTTCCTGGGATCTGCCATCTATAGAGTAGAAAGAGAGGAGAATTAGAAATGAGTAGAGAAGCGAAATCATGTGGCTCATTCTAGTGGTCATGTCCTACAGTCAGCGTGTGCTCTGATACCATCTTGTAGCGACCAGACCTCAAACGGTCAAGTCTCCGTGCATCAGTGTCATCCCTGGATCGGTAATGCTAACACACACAGTACTCGAGGAATTATAACAGAGTTTCAATCACACACTTATTACATCGAGTCCTCATAAAGAGTATGATTACATAAATAAATCATGGCTGAAGGCCATCTAAACTAGATAACTGCGGAAGCTTCGACGGTAAATGAGTCCATCAACTCCAACGACATAGCTAAGTGCAAAACAACGACCTATCACACCTTATTCATCGTCTGAGTAGTTAGCAACATAAGACGTTGCAGCCCGAAATGGGTCAGCACATGGAATATGCTGGCATAGTTACACTGTAAAGCAATGATAATGCAAGAACTATTTCTACATGCAATATTTGGCTGGTGGAGGCTGTAAGTTTCATGGATTTGCGTAAAGCTAGTTTTTCCCTACAACAAAGGAATAAATTTATTTAACTACTCCCATGTTGCCCATTATTTGAGAAGGTAACCCCAACTCAAGTCCCAATTAAAAATATCATCATTAACCCAACTTCATAATTAATTAAAGTAACGTGTTGAGATCACATCAATAGATTCAAGTACTAGATACTCAAAATGTCCATAACCGGGGACACAGCTAACCATGATTAGTTTATACACTCTGCAGAGGTTTGCGCACTTTTCCCCACAAGACTCGATCTCCTCCGTTGAATTTCTCGCACTTCATGATGTTTGAGAAACGGATGACCGAGACACAGTCTTTCAAAAGCATTAACTCTCTACTCCGGGAAGACAGTACCACCTTCCCTCTACATCTGCTAGTCTACCTCTTCAAGAGCTCATGCAACATACTCAACTATGCCAGAGCCCATAATGTCTTGTGGCTGCACACGAAAGTTTCTAGCATGAATAATCTTATGATCCCTTTGAGCCTGGGTGGCAACCCATAGGATAATCACATGTTAACCCCAGAATTTCCAAAAACAGGCAACACTGGGTTCCCCAGGTGCCTCAACCAATCCACCCAGATGTATTAATGTTCCCACCTTAATGTTATCTAATTTAAAATACCTCTCAAACTTCCATGTGTGAATCACGATCCAATTCCCGTCTACGAGCATGGCGAAGCAATAATAAGCATAACGTATATTCCCGGGGTGATAAAAAGGTATTAGGTTCCTACCTCAAACACTACAACCAAAACCACAAGTTCCCAATCCTACAAATGCAAGTATTTGTGGGGCAGAACTAATGCATAGTAAAAACTAGGTATAAAAAAGTATGATCAAAGTGTAACTTGCCTTGCTGACGATCTGCAAACTCTAGAGATTTGTAGTAACAAGCTTCACACTCCGGGTAATCTAGCATAGACAGACAATAGCATTCATAGCAATCACTCAAACGAAACACGATAAAACCGAGAAAAAATCCAAATCAAACACGAAACAAGCAAACCGCTTAAACTATCAAGAGTCAAAACCTAACAGTAATATTAACATGTAAATTAGATCTTAACAATAGTTACATGTTATTAGCTATGATTTGCAAAAAGATCCAACTCAAACGAAGCAATGAAACTCAAAATACAAACGAAACAAGATCGTTTACTAATCTGAACTAAAGTCAAATTTTATAGTACCAAAATCAAGTTCAAGTTCATTAACTGGAAAGAGGGTTTCATCTAATTTGGATACGCGAGTAAAAAGTTATACTAGTTTAAAGATCAGGGGCTAAATCGCGATAAAAAAATCGCGGATAAGTCCCTGGCTGAAAATAAAATAAAATGAAAAGACTAACGAACGAACGTTCGCTGTCTGAACCTATCCGGCGAATAACGTCCGTTAAAATGAACGAACGGATGAACGTCGCTAAATAAACTAAATGGAACGAAAACCGATCTAAAACAATAAATCGGTAAACTAAAAAAGGGCTTAAATAAAAAATTGACCGGTCAACAGGTGGGTCAACGGCAGCGGCGTTCCGGCGGGATCCGGCGCGGCGGCGACGTTTGGCGACGGTGTGGGTGGCGCGAGTGGGATGGGCGGCGGCGGCGGCGGCATGCAGGCGGGTGAGGCGATGGTGCGGAGGCGAAGCGGGCGGCGGCGGCTTCACCTTGGGGTCCGTGGGGTCCCCGGGCTTGGCTTTTAAGGAGGAGGGGAGGCGGCGGCTTGCGGGAGAGGGCACGCCCTTGGGAGGCATGTCCGAGGTGGACACGGTCGGCGACGGTGGCGGGGCGGACTCCCGCTGCGGGAGGAGGCGGCGGCGCGCGTGATATGGGCCGGCTCGGCTGGGCTTCGGCCCAGTCGGGCGGAGGAAACTTTTTTTAAAATAAATAATTTCACCCGAAGAATAAAATCCTAATAAAATATAATTTTTTTCTAAAAATGCCAAAAACAATTTGCACCGTCTAAATAGAATATTTAGAACAGAGTGGACATTTTTCTGGCCTAAAATGAAAAAAATGCTTATTTTTCTAATTCAAACAAAATAGCAAATAAAATACCAGAAAAATCATAATTTGATTTTAAAATTCTTTCTCCAATATTTCGCTTACTTTGAAGAAGTCATATTATCTTCTCTCATTTATTTTTTATGTTGGAAATATTTGGAGATAATAATAATAATAATAAAATCGATCCTTTTCTTCAAATTTGAATTAAATTCAAATATGAATTTTGTGAAACCTCCAACTCTCTCCGTGGGTCCTTGAGTTGCTTAAGATTTCCAGGATCTATGCATATGATGATCTATGTATAACATCCAAATTGAAAATTTGGGATGTTACAGTTACCCTTCGCGGGTTGAAGTCTCCATTAACGTGGATATACGATAGCACCACCTATCGGAACACGTCAAAAATCTTGGTGTCTCCATTGCATTTGCCTTCTCCAAACCCTTCCCTTTACTTATGTGTGCAATGTTTTACATTCCACTGCTATACTCTTAGAGTTGCAAGTGCAGGGTGTTACTTGACTTGTCATAATTGCTAAATCTGCCCACAACTAAAATTGGGAAAATTATAGATTTTTATTTGGTCAAGTAGCCTGATCACCCCCGATATAGACATACTTTCGTTCCTACAAGTGGTATCAGAGCTTTTATCTTAGTAAGCCTTGATTTCCGTTGCTTTGGTGTTCATAGCCTTGGTTTCACAACCTAGGAGAGTATGGCATGTAGTGAGGGTAACTATCACTGCAGAGGTCCTTATTTTGATGGTACGTATTTTGCTAGTTGGAAGAATAAGATGAAAATGCATATTCTTGGTCATATCCCCGTCATTTTGGCTATTATTCGTAGTGGCTTGCAAGGTGAATTCTTTGAAGATGGTAGAGAACCGGCTCGTGAAGCTACCGCAGAAGAATCAAGGATGTTGTAATACAATGCTCAAGCTTGTGATATTCTCTTCAATGGATTGTGCCCCTACAAATTCAACAAAATCAGCTGCCTTGAGAATGCAAAGGAAATTTGGGATACTTTGGTTGATACGCACGAAAGAACTGAGTCCGTCAAGGAATCCAAGTTGGTTGTGCTTCAAAGTCAACTTGACAAGTTCAAGATGAACGATGGCGAAGGAGTTGCTGAAATGTACTCTAGGCTTGCTCGATCACAAATGAGATTGCTACTTATAATTAGGAAGTGAAGAGATGACCGACAAATTCCTCATCAAGAAGATCCTTAGAGCTTTGGATGGCAAATATAATACCATCTGCACATTGATCCAAATGATGCCCAGTTACAAAGATCTCAAGCCCACGAAAGTCATTGGTAGAATTGTTGCTCATGAGATGTCAGTCAAGGATAAGTAAGAGCTCCACAACAAGTCAAGTGGCGCATACAAAGCTTCAAGTGATGCCCCTACAAAATCAAATGACAAGCAAGTCTCCAATGAAGAATTGACCTTAATTGTGAAAAACTTCAACAAGTTCTACAAGAGTAGAAGCAAAGAGAGAAGCTCCAAGTCAAGGTCCTACAATCAGAAAAGATCTTCTAGTCTTGATCGTAATTGCTACACTTGTGGAAGACCCGGACACTATTCCAATGAGTGTACAACTCCCTACAAGAAAAGAGAAGACTCACCAAAAAGGAGTAAAAGAGATGAATCACCTCATGGAGAGAGAAGGAGTAGAGATGATCATAATGAACGAAGACCCTCCCGAAGAAGCAAGGATTCATAAAGGAAAGATAAGTCATCAAAGACATACTCAAGATTAACACTACAGGAATCTGCTACTTTGTCGTCTGCCATGGCGGACGGCAAAGGCATGGATGGCAGACGGCAAAGACCTTTGCCGTAAGCCATGGACGGCAAAAGGTGACGACAAAGTAGGGGACGACTAAGAGCTGCGTTGTCGTCTGCTTCGGGCAGCTGACGGCAAATGGTCCTTCGCCATCAGCAGCGGACGGCAAAGAAGATGGACGGCAATAAATGCGCTGTTACTCCATTAGGTGGTTAAGGCAGGCCTTTGCCGTCCGCTGCGGACGACAAATCCTTTGCCATCAGCCACTGTAGGCAAACTGACCAAATTGGTCAGCTTCCAGGGAGCACAGTTGCCTGCCACATGGCCTCTTTGCCGTCCGCTGCTGATGGCAAAGAGCCCTTTGCTGTCGGTGGCAGACGGCAAAGAGCCTGCATATTGTCTCTTTTTTCTGTTTTTTTTAATCCAACAATTTTCACAGGAAATATATATGACATATATAGATATATTTAACAGCAAACATATCACATATCAAAGTTTCATTAACATAGCAAAGTTTCATCAAGTTCCATCCATATACATTGTTCCATCCATACACATTGTTCCATACACATTGTTCCATCCATACACATTGTTCCATATACATATTACATAGCAAAGTTTCATCAACATAGCAAGTTCTATCATAGCAAGCTAGATACAATGAAAGTTTTAGCAAAGAAAAAGCAAGCACTCCATCATAGCAAGCTAGCTTCCATGAAGTGAGTGAAATCTGCAAAATGGTAAATAAGAAAGTTAGAAATAGGTGAATAGAACAAGAAGAAGACTAGAACAAGAAGTATATGTCATTTATGAGCTAACTTCGGTGAAATGGATCATATATGAGCTAACTTAGGTGAAATGGATCATATATGAGCTAACTAAGTTGAAATGGGTTGTTCATGAGCTAACTTTGGTGAAATGGATCATTTATGAGCTAACTTAGTTGAAATGGGTCATTTATGAGCTAACTAAGGTGAAGGGCATCGTTTTTTAGCTAAGTAAGGTGAAATGGATCGTTTTTGAGCTAACTTAGGTGAAATGGATCATTTATGAGCTTTTATGAGCTAACTTAGTTGAAATGGGTCGTTTATGACCTAACTTAGGTGAAATGGATCATTTAAGAGCTAGTTTAGGTGAAATGGGTCATTTTGGAGCTAACCTAGGTGAAATGGGTCATTTTGGAGCTAACGTAGGTAAAATGGATCATTTACGAGCTAATCTACTAAAATGGATCATTTTAGAGCTAACTTGGATAAATTGGATCACTTGTAAGCTAACTAAGGTAAAATGAGTCATATTAGAGCTAACTTAGGTAAAATGGATCGTTTATGAGCTAACTAAGTTAATTATGCAATTTTTGACATAAGTAAGCTTATTAAGTCATTTTGAAGGAAAGGAAGCTAACTCTAGGTCATTATGGTAAGCATATTGGAGGAAATAAAGCTAAGTATAAGTCTAGAGAAACTTACTGCGATCGGGGAGGTGTAGGAGCGGGCTGGCTCGTGCTTAGTAGTCGGAGAAGGATCGTGCGATGCGTTTCGGAGTTAAGCTGCACCAAAGATCATTTCAATGTCTCGTTAGCATTATGACACTCAAATGTTAAGACTAGCAAGTAATGTCCATTCAAATTAAACTCACCGTGCTCCTGTGAGCAATCACGGCATCGGTGAGCGGGTCGACCGGACTTCTCGCACTGATCGCACATTTGGTTTTCAATGAGTCATACTAGTTAGTAATGAGACTCAAATGTTAAGACTAGCAAGTAATCTGCAGAAGAAACTTACCACAAGGAGCTCATACATGGCCCTTGCCTGCATGTCATTCCGTGCCCTCTCCTCCTCCAACATCTTTGTCGTCCTCTCCTCCAACTCCCGCTGCCTCTCCGCCGCCTCCGCCAGAAGTTTCTCCATTCTATCTCTCTCACTCTGTATAGCAGCCTGCAACACCACTCACATGACCATTTGTAATCATTGATGGAAGCGCACACAATGTAATGGAGAAAGATAGCTGAGTACGTATAACTAACCTTGATGGCGAGTTGGACTGGCCATTCACGAGGCCTTATCTCAGGAGCGGAGCTCGACTGGCGCGCCTTGATCTCCGGGAGAGTGCTAGGACAATGGATAAGTCCATCTCCCATGGCTATGGAGCCATGGGACCTCCCGCCGCCAGATATCATGAGCAACTCTGTATCAATGGGACCCTGGCTCGGGTTAAAGTCCTCCCCTTTCCTCGCCTTCCCATGATCTCTATATTGCACAAGCTTTTCGTGGGCGGAGATGTTGGTGAAGTTCTTTGGATCATCGAGGTCAGACGCAGAGAATGCCTTGACTTTCTTGTAAGAGCCAGTGTGGGCCATGGCATACAGGTCGTACACCTCTGGCACCTTATCCGCCTTATTGTAGCGTGCCTGAAAGAGAGAAACAAAGTAAATTAGTAATTAAAAGGGCTAAACCTAGCATTATGAATGAATTGCATGAATCATGAAGCAAACCACATACCCAGTTCCGCCTGTACTGAAATAAGTTGGAGCTGCCTTGGTGGTGTGGCACACCTTCCATTTGGGCACGTTTGTCCTTGGCCTCGTTGTGGGTGGCCAGCCATTGTTTTGAGCACCACGCATTGACCAACACCTCCCAACAATCCATGCGATCCGCACACCATCTCGGAGGGGCCCAAGTTAGCAAATAGAAACTTGAGCGCTACGGCTATGAATTACTAAATGAAGGAAGTAAGTACAAGGCTTAAGAATTACCTTCATTTACTGCTCCTTACTCAAGAACTTATCGCGGCACTCCTGCTTGGGCTTCTTGATACCACGCCCGGCGTAGTAGTCTCGAACAACCTGCACCCGAACCTCATGCCGTAAGTTCTGAAGTAGATGCTTGCACTCCTTGTCGATAACATCTGCCTCCTCCTCGTATCCCTCCTCACACTTGTAGAATGTCTGCAATCAAATGAGACAATATTGATTAGTACAATTAAAAACTAGCTAGTTCAAGATTTTTAATTGTGTAAAGGATAAATTACCCAGAACTTTCTGATCACCATGTCTGCCCTCGCTTGCACAAGACACCGTCGATAATCTCACTCGGCGGGGCCGGGGCAGCCAAGTAGTGCTCCCAACTCAATCCAACCTTTGGAAGCCGACCCTCACCAGGCAACGTGACAAACCCCGGAAAGTTTTGCCGAACCAGAACTCCAAAGACGGAGTTGGGCCGGCGGACACTTTCATGGTGGTCCCAACCCCTGCAGCATGACAAGGCCAACGCATTAGTTATTTGAAGAAACGTGAATGCAGAAGGTACAAAAAGATTGAATGCACTTACCTCTCCCCATCAGGGAAAATCAACCACCTCTGCTCGCGGGTCGCCGGCACGGACGGGAGCCATGTAGCACCACGCTGGTAGACGTTGCCCCCTCCTCCCTCTCCTCCTGAAGATGAGTCGGCTCCCCGCCATCATCAGCATGGCCACTCGGCTCCCCGCCATCATCAGCATGGCCACTCGGCTCCTCAGGCTGACCCAACCAAGTACCCCATCCAGACGTGTGCTCCTCCGGGGTCTCGTGGGCCCAACTCTCGTGGGCTAAAGGCCCGTCGACCCGAGGCTCGTGGGCCGAAGACCCGTGGACCGGAGGCTCATGGACCGGAGTCTGTGTAGCCTCCTCCTCAGACGAGTCCACCCTAGCAGTCACGTGCTCGGGTGAAACAGCTGGGGGCGGCGGCGAGGAAGGCGTTGTAAGAGCCACCCTACCTCCTCTCCCGCGACCACGTGCTCCACCTCGGCCCTTCTTCTTACCTCGTCCCCTGCTGTGCACCGCGGTCGACGAAGAAGGGCCCGACGGTGTCGCCATACTGTCCAGCAACGCTCGGCGGAGAGGTGTGTGTGGAATGGAAGACCTCACACTACGCGCCGACGAAGAAGGGGCCTCGGCGCGCTCCCGACCAGCGCCCACCATCTGTCAACACCTGCCATGACAAAGAATAAACGAAATTAGTACAACATGAAAAAAAGTACAACATAAACAACTTCACATTTAAAACTACCCGATCAACACAATTATATATGATGTTTTTCATAACCAAATCGAAAAATATATTACCTAACTAATAATTCACAAATATATGACCTCGTCGGCCTCTCGAAGGCCAAAGAACACCTTTTCGGGGTGCCGTGTCGGTGTCGGGGTCGGGGTGTCGGGTCAGGCTCGGGGTCGGGGTGTCGGGGTCGGGGTCGGGGTCGGGGTGTCGGGGTCGGGGTCTCGGGGTCGGGGTGTCGTGTCGGGGTGCCGGGTCGGGGTCTTTTTTCCTTTTCTTCTTGTTCCTCTTCTTCCTTTTCTTCCTTTTTTTCCCTTCTTCTTCTTCTTCTTCTTCTTCTTCTTCCTCCTCCTTTCCTTTTTCCTCTTCTTCTTCTCCTCCTCTCCTAATTTTTTCTTCTTCTTCTTCCTCTTCTTCTTTTTTCTTCTCCTCCGCCTCTTCTTCTTCTTCCTTTCCTTTTTCCTCTTCTTCTTCTCCTCCTCTCCTATTTTTTTCTTCTTCTTCTTCCTCTTCTTCTTTTTTCTTCTCCTCTTCCTCTTCTTCTTCTTCCTTTCCTTTTTCCTCTTCTTCTTCTCCTCCTCTCCTGTTTTTTCTTCTTCTTCTTCTTCCTCTTCTTCTTTTTTTCTTTTCCTCCTCCTCTTCTTCTTCTTCCTTTCTTTTTTCCTCTTCTTCTTCTCCTCCTCTCCTATTTTTTTCTTCTTCTTCTTCCTCTTCTTCTTTTTTCTTCTCCTCCTCCTCCTCTTCTTCTTCTTCCTTTCCTTTTTCCTCTTCTTCTTCTCCTCCTCTCCTATTTTTTTCTTCTTCTTCTTCCTCTTCTTCTTTTTTCTTCTCCTCCTCCTCTTCTTCTTCTTCCTTTCCTTTTTCCTCTTCTTCTTCTCCTCCTCTCCTGTTTTTTTCTTCTTCTTCTTCCTCTTCTTCTTTTTTCTTCTCCTCCTCCTCTTCTTCTTCTTCCTTTACTTTTTCCTCTTCTTCTTCTTCTCCTCCTCTCCTGTTTTTTCTTCTTCTTCTTGCTCTTCTTCTTTTTTCTTCTCCTCCTCCTCTTCTTCTTCTTCCTTTCCTTTTTCCTCTTCTTCTTCTCCTCCTCTCCTGTTTTTTTCTTCTTCTTCTTCCTCTTCTTCTTTTTTCTTCTTCTCCTCCTCCTCTTCTTCTTCTTCCTTTCCTTTTTCCTCTTCTTCTTCTCCTCCTCTCTTGTTTTTTTCTTCTTCTTCTTTTTCTTTCCTAAAACTGAACTAAACCTAAAAACTAAACCTAAAACGAAACCTAAATCTAATCTAAACATAAACCTAAAACTAAAAAAATAGAAAAAAAGGAAAAAAACCAAATCTAAACCTAAAACTAAACTAAAACTAAACCTAAACCTAAAACTTAACCTAAAACTAAAACTAAAACTAAATCTAAACTAAACATAAACTTAAAACTAAAAAAACAGAAAAAAAAGGAGAGGTAGAGCTCATCTGGGCGGTGGAGGAGGTGGCGGTGGAGGAGGCGGTGGTTCTGAGGCGTGGCGGTCCCGAGTCCTGTATGTGGAGGCGCGGGTGCCGGGTGTGAGGGGCGGCACGACATGCAGGCAGGCAGGCGGCAGAGCCGCGGCGTCGGTGAGCGGCGATTGCTGGCCGGGGGGGGCATGGGGGGGGTCGGCTGGGGGCTGGCAGGCCGAGACGGGCGGGGGGAGGCGACGGACGGGCGGCCGATGGGCGACGGCGATGATGGGCGGTGGGCGCTAGGGGGCGGGTCGCCGGGGGCCGGGCAGGCGGTGGGGCGGGGGCGGGGCGGTGGTGTGATCGGGCGGCGGCAAGTGGTGGGGGCGGCGGTGCGCGTGTGTGGGAGGGAAACAGGGAGAGGGGGGTGGGGCGCGCCGGCCGTTAGCTAGGTACGTTTAATCTTTGCCGTCTGCTATTGTGCGCTTTGCCGTCAGCTAGCGGACGGCAAAGAGGGGGGCCGTTAAGTATTTTTTAACCAGCTCCTCAGTGGGGGCCCCCCTCCCTCTTTGCGTTCCGCTAGCGGACGGCAAAGAACAGGCTGATGGCAAAAGCTTTCTTTGCCATCGGCCATTTTTGCGATCCGCTTCTCGTAGTCGATGGCAAGAGCTTCTTTGCCGTCCGCTAGCTGACGGCAAAGAGCTGGCAGATGGCAAAGTAGCTGATTCCAGTAGTGTAGGACATCAAGATCATGCTAGTGAATGGGTTTCCGGCTCTGACTCTGACAACTACACCGAGAGAAGCTATCGATCCGACTCAGAATATCCTCAAGATGAAGGTGTTGCTGGTCTTGCACTAGTGTCATCCAACTCCCATGACATATTTTATTCACCAAATGAAGGAATTGGAAGATGCTTCTTGGCTAAAGGCCCCATGAGAAAGGTGTTTATAAGAGTCTTGCCGGGAGTAAGAAATTTGAGTAAATAATACGCAAGCAAGGAAGACACCAGAAGAATCAAGGTGTTGGTTTTGAATGAAAGTTCAATGCTAGTGGAGTTGAATGGGAACAAGACCAATACCCCAAGATGAAGTTTGTTCCTCAACAAGAGAAGTATGACCCCACCTCTTTTGAGAGAACGCAAGCTCAAGATGATCTTCCACCACACAGACCACAAGCTAAAAGGCAAGGACAAGCTTCAAGAAGAGCTTGACTCATTTGAAGAAGCTCCTAAAGCCATGGTCAAGTGGGTTCCCAAGACTACTTCAAGCTCTACTTCATAAAGTCCAACCACAACTCCAAGGATTCCCATCAAGTTGATGTGGGCCCCAAAGAAGAAGAACTACAATGTTCTTGAGGGTGATTCCGCCAACATACTTCACTCATATTCATTTTGGCAAGGGCTTGTGCAACCAACTTTCACATCTTGCGCTAAGTTCAGGGAGTCACAAACCCTCTTGTTTGTAAGACAAGGGACAAGTTAACCTAATACTTTCATGGACATCAACATATTTGCAATTCCCTCTATCGATACGGATATCCTTGTATGTTCCTTGTGGGACTAACCCATGTAGGTATTGAAAGTGCAACACTCCAAAGTATTGCTCCAACCTCTTGATGGACTACATCAACATTGATCATCCACATCTTCACTATCTACATGAAGTCATCATTGACAAAACCCAAGGTTAGTTCATCCCTCTTTGTGGATATCACATCTAGTGGGAGCGTTGCTCTAAAAATTGAGCTAAATCAACTCTAATGGTGTGAACACATTAATGCTTTATGTAGAAGTGGCAACCCCACTTGTGCTTAAACGATGAGTATGACCTATGATCAAATGTTCCCATTTGACTCCTAAGTCAATATACTGATATATAGATGACCTAGTCATCGCCAGTTGCTTGATAGATTCTAGAATTGGTTGTGCATGTTTGACACATATTTCATTTGCTATTCTATTGTGTTAGCATTTTGATTTACATATTTTCTTCATTCGAGGACATCCATTTGTTGTTTTGATTGTCTTGGTTTTTCTGGCCAACTGGATGTACAATAATGCCTAAGAACCTTCTCTAGCTATCTATGCTTTTCTTGTCTCAAACTCTTTTCATGCTACATCACAAAATTGAACAAGTCTTTTTTGGACCCTCCGGGTGAGGTGCACTCGGAGCCACCGATCTCCAAAACCTTCAAAATTGTTTTCGCTGTGACCAATCCACTCCTACTCGGACTCACCAAAACAGTTTGATTGATCTATTTTTTTTATCTCGGTGCTACCGATTAGACCAACTCGTAGCCACCGATATGCTCTAACTGCTCACAATTACACATCATGGTGCCACCGATTTGTTGCATTCGATGCCACCGAGAGCACACGGGTATATATATCTTGAGGGCCCGTACAGTTGGAAAATTCTTCAAACTTCATGACCCCCGCACCCCGTTGCTGTCATCGCCTTGGTTAGATCGTTGCCCTAGTCTCCCGCATGCTCTCGTTGTTCCATTGCCATCAACATAATCTTCCCTGCCATTGCAGCCGTAGAGGATCTCCACCAAGTTAGGGTGGATTTGACCCCCTCTTGCTTCATTTTCTCTGATTCAATGCACTATGGAATTGCCATGTATTTTCCTACGAATGAAACTTCTCGTTCACCAGATTGATTCTGTAGATTAGTTTTGAGCAAAGATTTTAGGTTTAGGTTTCCGCTGAAAGCATCTCGGACCGACCGATTAGGAATTTTTGGAGTCACCGATTTGGCTTTGGCCATTGCACTAGTACGTCTCGGTGCCACCGAGAAGTGCGAATCGGTAAGACCGAAAGTAAAATTTCAGTGAAACCCTAGCAACTCAGAGACACCGAACCACATCTCGGTCTGTCCGAAATGGAGTGTTTTGGTTCTGTGAGTGCCTCGGTATCACCGAAATGACCAACTTGGTAGATCCGAAATGTATTCTGTGAAAACCTAGAACTAAGATTTGAACTCAGTTTTTTTAAATCATCTGCCTTTTGTAATGACTCATCTACTCTACCGATACATACCTATTCACAGGGTCTGTTTACAAAAATGCCTAGTGCGAGTGATAGTCAGAACATGTCAGAGAAGCATGAGGATATCAGTGAGGGATCAAGTCCAGAGGGCAACTACTAAGAAGGTTTGAGAAGCTAACCTAAACTGCTAAGGGCTGCCACATGGACCCGGAAAAAGAGAACCTCATATGATGGGGCTGAAGATTTTGTGGCTAGTGAGGCCACATCTAAGAAGAGGGTAGTGCTAAGGAAATAGTATGGTACTTCTGCTAGCACCAGGCCAAGTGCCAAGGATAGAACTGATGTGAGGAAGGTCCCAATCTCCAAGGCACACAAAGCCTCAGCTCCAGAAGAAACCATGACATTCACACTTGAGGAGCCTAGTGATACAGAGGCTGATGCAAGCAAGAAGAAGATGACAAGGAAGACAACTGCTCGTGTCATTGGCAAACCCTCCATGTTTGCTGATGATCATGATGACGATGATGAGGAGGGACCAATTGCAGATGCATCTCCAACAAAGACTCAGATGCTCATGTCTGATGCTATGAAGTCTACTCCTCCCTCCAAGCCCAAGTGCAAGACCAAAGCTCCTGCACCTAAGAGGCCAACTAGGAATATTTCTGCTAGTGAAAAGAACAAGGCCCCAGTGCCTGAAGCTGAGATTGAGCCACCAGTGCTCAGAAGATTGATACCCAAGATTCCAAAACATGACAATGCTCATCCAGTTGCAGAAAATATGAAGCTGAGAAAGGATAAAGGTTTGCGTTAGTGGAGATTGATTGATTCATATGCTACAAAGAGGTGAACTTCCTGTGACTATTGTTTCCATACTAGAGAGCAACAATACTTCTATGAGACAGTGTTGCTTGACAAGAAACCAATAGTGAGTGACATGAAATGGGTAGATTGGAAGTACATTGATGCAAATGAGGATGAACTCCCCCATATTCATGAGAGTTTCAAGAGGGCAGGTGTTGATGACTTTGTTGGTCAGAAGCTCACAAAGTGGAACGATGAGATCATTATGCAATTCTACTCCATAGCATATTTTTATCCAGATGGCAGAGTAGTGTGGATGACTGAAGCACATAGGTATTGACCATCTCATAGTGGGCTACTCTTCACACCCTACATCTGTTGAGGCACAAGAAATGATTCAGGCAGCTGCTGAGGCTAGAGCAGCACAAAAGGCATCAGCATCGAATGCTCCCATAGCCAACCTCAAGACAAAGAATGACCAAATGACATATCTTCTTGAAGCTACCCTGAGGGTTAAGAAAAGTCTGGCCAACATTTCCAAGAACCAGGAAAGGTTAGAGCGGCTGGTCAAGGCTAAGATATATGATCTTGATGTAAAGATCGCCGAGGTTCAGTCAGTTGTGATGACGCTGAAGGAGGATGTAGATGAGGACAGTGGAGATGACTTACCGACAACTGACAGGTTGCATACCGTGCCTAGGGCATTCAGGTCTGCTGAAGTGCATGTTTTGGACATGAGAGCTACATCTTCTCCCCATGCTGCTACTTCCACAGTGCCACCTCTAGTCTCTACTCCACCTATCTAGTCGACGTTAGACGAAGCTTTTGTGGATGCTCTTCTCTCAATGCCACCTATGTGCATAACGGCGCCACCAGCCAGAAGTCACCTTCAGGGAGCTGTCGAAGATCGTGCCTAGAGAACCGTATAGTCCTATGCTTATTCGAGCTTTTTGGTACTTGTTGCCAAAGGGGGGAGAATATGTATAGATCATTTGGGTTCGATGGAGAGTGTATCGGTTTTGCTCGTTGATTTTTCTTGAGTTCTTGCTACTATTTCTATTTGGTTTATGCTACTTTGGTTGTTATGCTTGTGATATACTATGTTGGTTATGTGTGATTGATCATACTATGCTTCATGTGAAGCTTAATGCTTATCTCTATCATCATTTTTTTATGATCATTCACTTGTGTTTGGCAATGCGTGCATACTATTCCATTCAAATCATTTTGTGCGCTCCACCAAGTTGTATGTGACATGGAATAGTGACCCATGATCCTAATCGATTGTGCATTTGCAATCAAACGCAAATCATTTTCAATAATGCACAAATTTAGGGGGATCTCTTGCTTATCACATACTTCTCAAAGCGACGATGTGTTTCATTCATTTAATCATTTGCCGAAGCTTTGATTTAAATATTGTCACCAATTACCAAAAGGGGAGACTGAAAGTGCAATTAATCCTCGGGTGGTTTTGGTAATTCATAACAACATATATCTCACTGAACTAATGTCCATTTAAGATAAATATTTTAGGATGTTCAATGATTGGCATGGCATGGACTAGATATGTGGACCTCTCAAGATGCCAAGGAAAAGGATTGCAAAAGCTCAAGACTATATTTTTGTTTAAGTGACCCAAGACCACATTGAGTCCATAGGAAAACCAATACTATTAAAATGGGATGAGGTATTGCTTAATGATATATTTTCTCAAGTGCTTAGTGATATTGCTCCAAAACCCTAAGCCACTTTCTCCATCCAAATATGTCCAAACCCTAAGTTCTAACTCGGCCTCACCGATATTTCCTACCAAGAGCCACTGAGTTCATCTGGATTTCGCCAAAACCCTAGCAATTCGGTTCCACCAAAATGGATCTCGGTCCCACCGAGATGGCCTTGCCAGATCTTTGTTGCTTGTTGCAATTATTTCGGTCCCACCGAGATGTTGCAATCGGTCCCACCGAGATGGCTTGATCGATTCTCTATTGCCTTATTGCTTCACATCGGTCTCACCGACATGATGCAATCAGCGGCATCGAGATAAGGTTTTCCCCAAACCCTTGCACATCGGTCCCACCGAGTTGTTCCCGTCGGTCCCACCGAGATTTCTAATGTTCATACTTTTATACAGATTGGTGCCACTGAGTTTTCTGATTGGTACCAATGAGACCGGTCAAAAGTGTGTAACGGTTGGATTTTGCATGGCGGCTATATATACCCCTCTACCCCTTTTACTCTGAGAGGAGAGCCATCAAAACGTGCCTACACTTCCACCAATCATTTTCTGAGAGAGAACCACCTACTCATGTGTTGAGCTCAAGTGTTTCCATTCCTACCATTTGAACCATGATTTCTAGCCCTCCCCAAGTTGATTTCTACTCAAACCCTTCTTCCACCATAGCCAAATTTGTGTGAGAGAGTTGTGTGTTGGGGAGACTATCATTTGAAGGACAAGAGCAAGGAATTCATCATCAACACACCATCTATTACCTTTTGGAGAGTGTTGTCTCCTAGATTGGTTAGTTGTCGCTTGGGAGCCTCCGACATGATGTGGTGTTGAACCAAGAAGTTTGTAAGGGCAACAAGATCACCTACTTCATGAAGATCTACCTGAGTGATGCAAGTCCTTCATGGGTGATGGCCATGGTGGGATAGACAAGGTTGCTTCTTCGTGGACTATTCATGGGTGGAGCCCTCCATGGACCCGCGCAGCTGTTACCCTTCGTGGGTTGAAGTCTCCATCAACGTGGATGTACGATAGCACCACCTATCGGAACCACACCAAAAAATCTTCATGTCTCCATTGCGTTTGCCTTCTCCAAACCCTTCCCTTTACTTACATGTGCAATGTTTTTTATTTTGATGATATACGCTTATACTTGCATGTGTAGGGTGTTACTTGACTTGTCATAATTGCTAAATCTGCCCACAACTAAAATTGGGAAAATGATAGATTTTCCTGGTCAAGTAGTCTAATCACCCCCCCCTCTAGACATACTTTCGATCCTACACCTGCTTGGATTGTATTGATGATGATGTACCAAGTATATGTTTGATCTACCTCGATATCGTATGTGTTCAAATCCTAAGGTGAATAATGATTGTTTTGTCTCTATGGACTAAACCCCTCAGCTTATATTGGTACTAGGGGTATCTAGGGTTACACATGGTCGGTTATTAGTTATGGATACGCATGTAGACGGCCGGTGCAATTCTTGAAGTGCATGTCAAGTCTTCAGCAGAGTCCAACTTGATCACGCTGAGATTTGAGGCCTTCGAAGTCCTTCCTTATGAGGTAGGTGGGTCGTGGGATTGACCCATGGACTATGGGCCAACTAGGTTGGTACCCCTAGTCCAGGACAGCCTCAGCTTCCATCAACTGTCATTTTTTATTTCCCTAGGAACACATAAAAATTCAGGGGAGCTACACCATGAGCCATACAACATAAATTTGCAAAGACATTTAGACTATGTTCATGATAATTGGCTCGGTTAATCAAATTACTAGTGAAATCCCACTTAGATTAACATCCCTCAAGTTATCTAAGAGTTACATGACACAAATCAACTAACCCATGTTTCATCGTCGCGTGAGATGGGGTGGTCATCAATGACTCATGTTTGACCTTTCGATCCTTCGTGTTCCGAGGCCATGTCTGCACATGCTAGGATCGTCAAGTTTAACCCAAGTAGTCTGCATGGGTAAAACTAGCTTACACCCGTTGTATACGAATGTAGAGTCTATCACACTTGATCATCATGATCTGGTTCAAAATGGCGAACTTTCGCAGTGATGCATACTTGGGGAGAACACTATTATCTTGCATACTTGGGGAGAACACTATTATCTTGAAATTTAGTGAAGGGATCATCTCATAATGCTACCTCGTCCTAATCAAAATAAGATGCATAAAAAATAAACATCACATGCAATCAATATGTGACATGATATGGCCATTATCATCAAGTGCTTTTTATCTCCATCTCCAAAGCATTGGTAAGATCTCCATCATCACCGGCATGACACCATGATCTCCATCATCGTGTCATCATGTGGTTGTTTGTGTCAACTATTGCTTTTACGACTATTGCGAATTCACAGCGAGAAAGTAAAGCAATTGCATGTCGTTAATTAATTGACCCGCAGGTCATACAATAAATTAAAGACAACCATATGGCTCCTGCCGGTTGCCGTACTCATTGACATGCAAGTCATGAACCTACTACAAAACATGGTCATCTCATACATCAACATATATGACATCACGTTTTGTCCATATCACATCACAACATGCCCTGCAAAAACAAGTTAGATGTCCTCTACTTTGTTGTGGCAATTTTATGTGGTTGCTAGGGCAAACTATAAGAACCGTTCTTATCTTCAAAAACCACAATGGTGATATGCAAGTTGCCTTTTAACCTTATACAAGGAACACCGTTGTCAAATTATATTCAAGTAAGTTGGGAGAGACAGACACCCACCAGCTAGTTTTATGCAATACTGGTTGCATGTTAGTCAGTGAAACCGGTCCCTTGTGCGAGGACAAGTAAGGTTGGTCTGAGCAGCTTCATCTCGCAATACCGCTGAATCTAAAATAACAAAGGAAGTAAGAAATTTAAACATGAACGCCTACAACTTCTTTGTATTCTACTCGTGCATACACATCTGCGCATAGACCTAGCTCTCATACCACTAATGGGGAACGGAGCATTAAAATCAAAAAAATCCTACGAACACCCAAGATCCGATCTAGGAGAAGCATGGAAACAAGAGGGAAGTGTGTCTACATACCATTGTAGACCGAAAGCTTTAGCGTATGTAACATAGTTGATGTAGTCGTACTCTTGACGATCCAATTACGATCCAATCCGATCTAGTGTCAGATGGACGGCACCTCCAAAATTAGCACACGTTCAGATTGATGGTGCCCTCACCTTATTGATCAAGTAAGAGAGATAGAGGAGGTAGATGAGATCAGAACCAGCATGGCGGTATGGTGGTGGTGGCAACAACGGAATTCCGGCAAGGATTCGCAAGCGCATATCGAAGGAAGGTGGGAGGAGTTGGGAGAGTCAAAGGTCGTAGATGGAAATGTCCAACCCCCCTGCGCCTCCCCACTATTTATAGGGGTAAGGAAGAGGGGGCTCTGACCTAGGGCCCTCCTCCAAGGGAGGGGGCACCGGCCAAGGGGTGGAGTGGCCCCCAAGCCAAGGGAGGCGCCTCCACCTAGGGTTCCCCCAACCCTAGGTGCATGGGCCCTTCGGGGGCTGGTGCGCCTGGCCCAACTAGACTAGGGACCAGGGTGCACCCCCTACAGCCCATGTGCCCCCGGGCCAGGTGGACCCTTGCAACCCTTTCGGGGCTCCCGGCACACTGCCGACAAAATCCGAAACTTTTCTCGTGACCAAAATATGTCTTCACATATATGAATCTTTAACTCTGGACTATTCCGAAGCTCCTCGTGATATTCTGGATTGCATTCGAGATTTTGAATAACCTTCGTAATTTCCAATTTTGATATCTCAAAGCTACCCTAGTGCAACCAAACGTTAAGCGTGTGAACCTACGACTTTGGGAACATGTAGACATGACCGAGACACCTCTCTAGTCAATAATCAATAGCGGGACCTGGATGCCCATATTTATTAACACATATTCAATGAAGAACTTTATCTGTTAAATCACGATGTCAAGGTTTCAGGTAATCTCATATGCAATTCCCTTTGTTCGGCGATATGTTACTTGCACGAGATTCGATTGTCGGTATCTCCATACTTAGTTCAATCTCGTTACCGGCAATCCCTTTACTCGTTCTGTAATACAAGATACAATGACTAAACTCATTAGTCACATGAAGCTTCTTGTGATGTTGTATTACTAAGAGGGCCCAGAGATATCTCTCCGTCACATGGAGTGACAAATCCTAGTCTCGATCCATGCAACCCAACAGACACCTTCTGAGATACCCGTAGAGCACCTTTATGATCACCCAGTTACTAAGTGACATTTGATAACCACAAGGTATTCCTCCGGAATCCGGGAGTGACATGATCTCATGTTCTAAGGAACAGATAATTGACATGAAGAAAGCTGTAGCAAATAAGTAAGTGAAACGATCTGATGCTAAGCTTACGGTTGGGTCTGTCCATCACATCAGTTTCCTAATGATGTGATCCCGTTATCAAATGACAACCCATGTCTATGGTTAGAAAACATTCACCATCTTTGATTAACGAGCTAGTCTAGTAGAGGCCTACTATGGACATGTTATTGTTTATGTATTCATACATGCATTTAAGTTTCCGGTCAATACAATTCTAGCATGAATAATAAACCTTTATCACGAACAAGGAAATATGATAATAACCAATTTATTATTGCCTCTAGGGCATATTTCCAACACGCCGCCCCTCCTCCCCTCCAGCCGCTGCCAAAACCCTACCTCCTTCTCCACTCAACCGCCATGGGGTTGAAGGAGTCCTAGATTAAGGGGTCCTCGGACAGCCGGACTATATGCATATGCCAGACTGTTGTACTATGAAGATACAAGATAGAATACTTCGTCCCGTGTCTTGATGGGACTCTCATTTGCGTGGAAGGCAAGCTTGGCGGTTAGCATATGAAGATTACTTTCTCTGTAACTGACTCTGTGTAACCCTAGCCCCTTCTGGTATCTATATAAACCGGAGGGTTTAGTCTGTAGGACAAGAACAATCATAATCATAGGCTAGCTTCAAGGGTTTAGCCTCTACGATCTCGTGGTAGATCAACTCTTGTAATACTCATATCATCAGGATCAATCAAGCAGGAAGTAGGGTATTACCTCCATCAGGAGGGCCCAAACCTGGGTAAACATTGTGTCCCCCGCCTCCTATTACCATTAGCCTTAGACGCACAGTTCGGGACCCCCTACCTGAGATCCACCGGTTTTGACACCGATATTGGTGCTTTCATTGAGAGTTCCATTGTGCCATCACCATAAGGCTCGATGGCTCCTTCAATCATCCACAACAACGCAGTCCTGGGTGAAGTTTTTCTCCCTAGACAAATCTTCGTATTCGACGGCTTCGCACTGCGGGCCAACTCGTTTGGCCATCTGGAGCAGATCGACAGCTACGCCCCTGGCCATCAGGTCAGGTTTGGAAGCTTGAACTACACCACCGACATTCCCAGAGACTTGATCTTCAACGGATTCGAGCCCATGACAAACGCGCCCCGCCGCCACAATGAACATGACCTAAATCTGTCATCAGACTGTGTGCAGGAGATTGCGCCTGTAACCACACTGGCCCTGGATCTAGAGCAGAGCGCGCCATCCGAGGACGGGATGCTCAATCTCTCCACAGAAGCCGCGGACTCATTGGCACTAGAGCCGAACACAGATCTGACCTCCAACGAGGCCTGTGTCATCGGAACCTCGGACTCGTCTCCGGTCATAGGCTCCGAACCGCGTATATCCGCACCTATCGAAACTGACTGGGTGCCCATCTTAGAGTTCAGCTCTGCTGACATCTTCCAACACTCACCCCTAGGCGATGTGTTAAACTTATTAAAGTCTCTCTCCTTGTCTGGAGATTCTTGGCCGAACTATGTCCGGCTTGAGTGGGAAGCGGACGACGAAGAACTTCGTTACCCACCCACCACCCACTTAATAGCCACTGTCGATGATTTCACCGACATGCTTGATTTCAACTCCGAAGACATCAATGGTATGGACGACGATGCCGAAGAAGAACAGGAACCACCGCCCATAGGGCGCTGGAGAGCCACCTCCGCATACGATATATACATGGTCGATACACCCAAAGAAGACAATGGCGATGACATAAAAGATGAAGTTGAGGATAAACTTCCTGAGAAGCAGTCTAAGTGCCAACGTCAGCGTCGCTGCTCTAAATCACGCCATGGTAAAAATAGCGAACCAGGCACAAGAGAGAATAGCACTCCGGACGATGCCGAAGACAACAAAGACCCCGCCAAGCCAAGTTTCGAACAGGCTGAACGGCAAGATGGGTGAGCCAGCCCTGATGAACAGGCCGTGAACAATGACTCGGAGGACAACAACTACATGTCTCTCTCCGAGGATGAGGTGAGCCTCGGCGACGAAGAATTTATTGTGCCAGAGGGTCCCGTCGAGCAAGAGCATTTCAAGTGCCGACTTATAGCCTCTGCAAAGAGCCTGAAGAAGAAGCAGCAGCAGCTTCAAGCTGATCAATATCTACTCACTGAGAGATGGACGGAGGTCCTGGCAGCCAAGGAATACGGACTCGAATGCCCAACCAAAAGTTATCCTAAGCGCAAATTGCTACCTCAATTCGGAGACGAGGTGCTGGAGCTATCACTGCCAGCGCATAATGCGGCCGACCAACCACCGTGTGGTCGAGACAAAGCGGCAATTCAGCCCGAACACCAGCCAGCACCACATTGCCGAACAAATAGAAACACAACAACTCGGGGATACACACATGACCTGCGGTACGACTTGGAGAACAGAGCAGGCCAGAGCAGATCGATCTACGGATCACGGGGGTGCGCCCCAATGCGCAACGACGGCCACCACGTCGAATATAACAAATACACACCTGTCCGGGCCAAATACCGCAGACCGGCTCCATTCGAGTCGTGTCGCGACGTAGCCTGACACAGAGGCGCCGCACACCCCCTATGCTTCACCGATGAAGTAATGGAACATGAATTCCCAGAAGGGTTCAAACCCGTAAACATTGAATCATATGATGGAACAACAGAACCCGCGGTATGGATCGAGGACTTCCTTCTCCATATACATATGGCCCGTGGTAATGATCTCCATGCCATCAAGTACCTCCCGCTAAAACTCAAGGGACCAGCTCGGCATTGGTTGAACAGTCTGCCCGAAAACTCCATTGGCAGTTGGGAGAACCTGCAAGATGCATTCCTTGAAAACTTCCAGGGAACTTATGTCCGACCTCCGGATGCTGATGACTTAAGTCATATAATCCAACAACCCGGAGAGTCAGCCAGGAAATTCTGGACTCGGTTCTTAACTAAAAAGAACCAAATCATCGATTGTCCGGATGCCGAAGCCCTAGCGGCCTTTAAGCATAACATCCCCGATGAGTGGCTCGCCCGACACCTCGGCCAAGAGAAGCCGAAGTCCATGGTAGCCCTTACGACGCTCATGACTTGCTTTTGTGCGGGCGAGGATAGCTGGCTAGCTCGTAGCAACAGCTCCTCAAGTAAAGTTGGCACTTCCGAAGCCAGAGAAAGTAACGGAAAGCCCCGATGCAGTAGACACAAGTGTCGAAATAATGGCGATAACTCTGAAGACACGGCCGTCAATGCTGGATTCAGTGGCTCCAAGTCCGGTCAGCGGAAAAAGCCATTTAATAGAAACAATCTGGGCCCGTCCAGTCTGGTCCGCATACTCGATCGTCCATGCCAAATCCACGGCACTGCCGATAAAGCAGCCAATCATACCAACAGAGAATGTTGGGTCTTAAAACAAGCCGGCAAGTTAAATTTCGAAAACAGAGAAAAGGGATCGAAAGCGACGACGACGAGGAACCCCGTCCACCAAACAAAGAGGGACAGAAGAAGTTTCCTCCCCAAGTCAAAATAGCGAATATGATATATGGTACCCATATCCCCAAAAGGGAGCGGAAGCGCGCACTAAGGGACGTCTACGCGATGGAGCCAGTCGCCCCAAAATACAACCCGTGGTCCTCCTATCCGATTACCTTCGACCGAAGGGACAATCCGACCAGTATCCGTCACGGCGGTTCAGCCGCACTGGTGCTTGACCCTATCATTGACGGATTCCACCTCACACGCGTCCTCATGGACGGGGGTAGCAGCATGAACATGCTCTATCAGGATACAGTGCGCAAAATGGGTATTGATCCCTCAAGGATCAAGCCCACCAAAACCACCTTAAAAGGTGTCATACCAGGTATAGAGGCCTGTTGTATGGGATCAATCACACTGGAAGTGGTCACCGCGGCCCTTGCAGCAGAAGTACAGAATAGCCTTCTTAGGCAAAACCCCAATTCAGCAATAAAGCCCCCAGACACCGTCAAGCGAGTCCGAGCTACTCTGCAACAGGACCGTCCGGTTCGTCCAGAGCTCAGCTAGCATTTCGGCCTTCGTCCCAGCCCCAATAAAGCGGTGAAATTTGTGTGGTGCGTACACAACTACGCACCTAAAATACCATGGGAACGGACGGAGGCACAGCTAGACCGTGGTCCACAATGCGGCTCAACTGCTCCTGGATCCGCATACCTTCACTTTTTCTTTTTCTTTCAGGTTTCTTCTCTTTTCGAGGCCTTTTTTGATAAACCTGCTCATCGGACCCGTAGCGGGACGGATACACCAAGAAAGCTAGGGGCTCGGACGTACAAGGGAATACCTAGGTGGTGTCTGCTAATGATCGTCATACCTGTTTTAAATACCCGCGCGCACCTCGCTCTCGGTCATGGCATGTTAAATAGCCTTATTTGCTTATTGCACTACTTGTACACATACGCCTTGACGTATTAATCAAATTACAATGAAAAATAATTGGCAGTGTTTGCTTATTACCTAATCTTTCCTTTTCTAGTTATTTCCAATTGCACCCGTACATTCTGGTACGCCTTAATTCGCCAGGGGCTTCATTGTACCCCATAACACGGCAAGAAAGTCCGAACACTTTTACAGTGTAGTTCGGCACCCCGAACTTATAGCACTATATGCATTGGCTCCGAATCATGTCTTTTGTCAACAGTTGGGTTGCCCGGCTCCTGTGCTTGCTACCCTACGTTCCGCTATATCGGCTAGGGTAGTAAAGGGAGAACTACTGCGATTGTGTCCCGGTTTTTCCGGACGAACACCTCAGTACAGAAAGCCGAAAACTGAATGTCATGATGCGGCGGGAGCTGGTCAGCTGTTCGAGAGGTCACAAAATCCTTAACGATTTCTTCCGCATTATGCGATAACTAATGCATCGTGCGACGGATCAGTTTTTATCCAATCAGGTGTTTTACAATGCCCCAAGTTCGGTCTTCCGAACACTAGGGGCTGCGCCCACCTTTCTTTTGTCAAACTCCTATGGCTAAGTGAGGGTGATAAAGCCTTATAGTCTGATTGCCTGGTTCGTTGCGCTAAACACCTCCTTTAAGGACCAAAAATCTGGAGTAAAGAGTGCTTAGATTTATCCTGAACACCCTCATACTTCCTACGTGGGGGCAGAAGATGGCGACTGGCCAACTCTCCGCATTAATTTAAAACGGCCGCACGGGAGGTAATAGTTCGAATAACAAGAATTATTTTACATCGTGACCTTGTCTCATATTATAGCATAGGATAACATGCATACACTCATGGGAATATAACATCCTTAGCACATTGCTCTGCCACAAGGCGGGATCCCTCCAGGACACTGTCATAATACAGCTCGGGCTTGCGGTGCTCTTTCCCTTCAGGAGGTCCTTCGGTCATCAGCTTCATAGCATCCATCTTCGCCCAATGCACCTTGGCGCGGGTAAAGGCCATTCGCGCACCTTCGATGCAGACCGACCGCTTGATGGCGTCAAGCTGAGGGCAGGCACTAACCAGCCGCTTCACGAGTCTGAAGTAGCTGCTGGGAATCGCTACAGCAGGCCATAGCCGGATAATCAAATCCTTGAGGGCTAGTTCGGCCGCCCTATGCAGCTCGACCAGCTGCTTCAGCTGATCGGTAAAGGGTACTTGGTATTCTGGTACAAGATATTGTGACTAGAACAGCTTCTCCGTAGAGCTCCCCTCTTTGGCTTGGTAGAACTTTGCAGCGTCAGACACGCTGCGCGGCAGATCCGCAAACACCCCTAGAGAACTTCGAATCCGGGTCAGTAAACGAAATCTTTCCTTCATGTATTTGCTCTGCATAATAAAGTCCTTACTCGCTGTGATCTTTCAGGCCTCCTGGACTTCCTGGAGGGCGCCTTGGGCTTCAGCCCGGGCATCGTGTGCGGATTGGCGAGCCTTGGTGAGTTCAGACTCTTGATCCTTTATACTCTGCTCCAAGGTCACGTACTTCTTTATGGCTTCTTGGAGCTGTTGTTGAACTTCAATGACCCGGGCCTCGTGGTTTTCATGAGCGGCCTGCTCCTTGGCCGCCTTCTTCTCGGCCTCGGCGACCGCCTTCTTAAGAGCCTCGACTTCGGTCGCTACTCCTAATACATATCATGACATTTTCCAGTCAAAATAACTACTCACTTGTATTTAAATACAAACAAACTTATCCCATACCTTGGTTATCCTCCAATTGCCTTTTTACTTGGCCGAGCTCCTTCTCGGCCCGCTCCAGACTCTGCTTCAGTCCGGAGACCTCCGCAGTATGAGAGGTTGCAGTCAATAATGATGCCTGATCATTCACATAGGTATTCCCTAATTAGTCTCCTATGAAATATATTTGATCTTCTGTCTGGCTTTCTTTCTGAAACACCAAACAGTGTATCAGGGGCTACTATCTATATTATGACATTCTTTAACTTACCTCAAATCCTGTTACAAGGCTGGTGCAGGCTTCGGTCAGCCCGCTTTTGGCGAACTGGATCTTCTCAATCACCACACCCATAAGGGTACGGTGCTCTTCAACGATGGAAGCGCTTTGCAGCGCCGCCAATAAAGTATCCGGCACCTCTGGATGGATTGAGGTCACTGATCGAATAGGTGCACCACCTTCTGTTGAAGAAGGCTACCGTCCTGATTCCAGAGCCATATTGGTCTCCAGAGTTGTCTCTGGCTGGGAGCCGAATTCAGGACGGCCTTCAGCATCCATGGGGGTCTGCTCCCCCGTGTGTTCGGTTGCCAAGGTTTGACCCCCCGATGCCGCCCCGACGTACTCCTGAGCTTTGCCCTGGCATGGGCCCCTTTGGGACGACACCTCAGTGTTGTCCATGTCTTCGGGAGAGGAGGCCGTCGGGAGGGTCTCGCTGTCCATCGCATCCAGGTCCAACGAATCTTCCTACGTAGATCGCTCGATGTCGGAACCGGCCGCACTGCGGAATATGTGACTCAATACATTTAATGTTATGCAAAAGTGAGAGTGGATATATGGATATGTATGGGTTTCTTTGTACTCACGATTTGGCCAGGGGCTTGACCCTGGGTTCTCACTCTGGGCTACTATCGGTGGCTGCGGTGGGCTCGTCTGGAAGGGATGCTTTCCCCTTCTTAGATGTTTCGGCCTCCAAACGTGTGGAGGCTGGCCTCTTCTTCCTCCCCTCGTTGGGGGGGACTGGCTTTCCTCTTCTACTTCTTCCTCTTCCTCCTCTTTTTCGGCGGAGGAGTGGGCCTCGGTGTCTTCAGACATCACGTCCGAAGTACCCTTGTGATGAAGCCCGCCCCTGGTCTCCTCGGCCTCCTTCCTGGCCTTCTTCTTCGGCGCCTTATATGGCGCCGGGACCAGCATCTTCATCAGAAGTGGGTCGGCTTGTTCCTCAGGCCGCGGAGCCGACAGTAGATCCTCTTTGCCTTCTTCGTCCAGCCCTGGGAGAATCGTTAGGGAAATATTAGGTGTTTTCCCCAAGGTATACAAATAAAGGATACACCCCGATAACATATAAAGACTTACCGAACTTGCGGGGCGGGACAATTTGTGCCCACGATCCTCGGCAGTGTCCGGCCACGACGTGCCGAACTTCAATAGCACCTTCCAGATGTCTTTGTGCGTCGTGCCGAAGAACTCCAGCAGGGTTTGGTGCTTGGCCGGATCAAACTCCCATAGATTGCAAGTCCAGTGTTGACAGGGAAGGATCTGGCGAACTAGCATCACTTGGAGCACATCGACAAGTTTGATATTCTTGTCCAACATGCTCTGGATACGCGCTTGGAGCGGCGTCATCTCGTCTGACGTAGACCAGTCTAGGCCCTTTTTGGGCAAGGACATGAGCCGCAGTGGGACTCCGGATCGGAATTCGGGGGCGGCAACCCATCTGGTGCCGCGTGGCTCGGTAACATAGAACCACTGTTGCTGCCAACCTTTGATGGACTCGTTGAATTTACCTGATGGCCATTTGATGTTGGGCATCTTGCTCACCATGGCTCCTCCGCACTCGCCGTGTTCACCGCGCTCCGGATCCAGACATGGTTGGACTGCTTTTTGGGCAGAAGAGATGGGTGCTTGGGTGCTGGAGCTCAAGAATGGATGAGCAGAGGAAGAAGAGGGCGTGTGAGAAAGAGGGGAATCCTTATCCCTTTATAAAGGCAGTAAAAATCATGCGCCTCCCGACTCGCCCTAAAACTCGCTTATTTCCCAAGTGCCATGCTGATGGCACGGTTAGGTTACCCATGCCCGCATTAATGAGAATCCCGTGATAAGGGGACACGATCTCTACTTTGACAAGACGTGCCAATGAAACCGCGCCTCAAAATACGGAGGGGCGGGATAAAAAGGTTCGAATAAAGACCGGGTCATGGCGCGATGTCACGCTATGAGTTGTCAGCAGATTGGACTCGTGGGATATTATACTTTCTATAGTGGTATGTGGAATTTGTTTTGCAGAGCCGGACATGATTCTTATGTTCAAGATCTACTTTGGAGTATTCAGAGAAAGAACACGCCTTGCAATGCCGAAGACAATTTGCACGCCGGACTCATCGTCATTGAAGCATGGTTCAAGGGCTACTGAGGGAGTCCTTGATTAACGGGTCCTCGGACAGCCGGACTATATGCATATGCCGGACTGTTGGACTATGAAGATACAAGATAGAAGACTTTGTCCCGTGTCCGGATGGGACTCTCCTTTGCGTGGAAGGCAAGCTTGGCGGTTAGAATATGAAGATCCCTTTCTCTGTAACCGACTCTGTGTAACCCTAGCCCCTTCCGATGTCTATATAAACTGGAGGGTTTAGTCCGTAGGACAAGAACGATCATAATAACAGGCTAGCTTCTAGGGTTTAGCCTCTACGATCTCGTGGTAGATCAACTCTTGTAATACTCATATCATCAAGATCAATCAAGCAGGAAGTAGGGTATTACCTCCATCGAGAGGGCCCGAACCTGGGTAAACATTGTGTCCCCCGCCTCCTATTACCATTAGCCTTAGACGCACAGTTCGGGACCCCCTACCCGAGATCTGCTGGTTTTGACACCGACAGGGGTCCCTAGCATCCTCGATCCCCGGCAACTCCAACCCATTCGCCGGACCCGATGCTCCCATCGCCGCCAACATCCATGATCTCAACATCTATGAGTGCATCCCCATCCTCTTAAAGGCCGACCCAAAGTAGTCTTCCATTGAGGCCACACTCATCCGATGCTTGCGCCGTGTGAAACAAGATCTACGCGCTCTTTATGACAACAAGCTTCAGCGCCTAGTATTCTTGCAGCAAGAAATTTTTGGGTGCCATCAAGATGACTCCTCCATCCATGATTATTGCATGCGCCCCCAGATGCTCGCCGATGAACTTCGTGACATTGGTGCCAAAGTCTCCAACGAGCTCATGCTTACCACCCTCACTGCGGGCCTCGACGAGGAGTTTAGTAACACTGTGTCTAATCTCACCTTGTTGCCATAGCCTACTTTTCAGCAAGTTGTTGCATACCTGCGTTTGGAGGAACGCAAGATGCAGAAGGTAAAGAAGCGGGTGCAGTACACTGCGCTCGCCGTCGGCACCACTCGTGGCACGACTCCAACACCGCCGCTGCCTTAGGCATTTCCATGGCCTCCTGCATCGCCGGGCTTCTTCCCTCTACTGCCGGCACCACACGAGCCAGCCGGTAGTGGCCGACACAACAAACATGGCGGGGGCAGTCTCCCCAAGCAGGAGCCGTAGTAGGGGTAGGGGGCTCGCGAGCACCAACCCTCTTCGCCTTGGACCTATGGTACCAATCCATGGGCAGGCGTCGTCCATGCATACTCCATGCTGGTGCCGCGGCCGCCTGCTCTCGGTCTCCTTGGCCCCCTACCGGTCGACCATCAGGCTTACTCCGCGGTCAAGCAGCCGCCGCCTCATGGGGGGTTCTTCCCACCGCCCGCCCCAACTAGCGGCTACCCCATGTTACCGCCTCCACCACCCGCCGGTGGCGTCGGCTTTCCTCAACAAGCGTCCACCACTCTGTGGGATCCCGCCCTCCAAGCCGCGCTCCACTCTGTGGCATCTCCAGGAAACTATAGTCGTGGCGGCGACTGGTACATGGACAAGGGCACCACCGCTCATATGTCATCGCACCCCGGTAACCTCTCCTCTTTCTATCCCATTCACTTCCACCCGCATCACCATCGCTGACGGTTCCTCTCTACCCATCACTCATGTCAGGCATAGTTCTTTTCCTTTTACTTCCATGCCATTAACTCTTTCCAATATACTTGTTTCACCTGCACTAATAAAAAAATCTTGTTTCCATTCAATCTTTTACTCGCAAAAATCCTGTTAAAGTAGAATTTTATGAATTGGTTTTTATTTTGTTAAGGACACCCGTACCCGGATGGTGCTTCACCGATGTGATAGCCCCAATGAGCTCTACCTGGTCCACTTGCCATCCACCTCCACGGCCACACCCGTCGCCATCACCGCCGGAGTGGACCTACACTACTGCAGGATGCTGCTAACACGACACTACGATCAGAGACCCTTTGAAGAAACTGTGTGCGATGCATTTATCACAAACGGTGGTGTAAAAAACCTGTCAAAAAGGTGCAAAACGTTTGCGATGACGGATGCATCAAACACGGTTCAGATTTTAGTTCCATGTGTGATGTAGGGCATACGGTTCATTGCAATTAACCGTTTGCGATGAGAGCAAAAAAACAGGCAGCCAGATGAAGGTGTGTGCGATAAACAGCATACGCTTCAGTAGGATGAACTATTTGTGATTAGGCAACACAAAAGAAATGATCAGCCAAATCAAGGTGTGTGGCGATATACGGCATGCGGTTCACGCGGATGAACTGTTTGTGTTGAGACAAGAGAACATAAATGGTTCAATATAACAAGATGTGTGTGATATGCATCAAACAAGTCTGTAATCAGAAATGTGTGCGAAGACCGATAATAACACAGACGATTGCTGCTAATAAGACATGTGTGTTGTGCGATGGGATTGCATACAGAACAACAATATATATATATATATATATATATATATATATATATATATATATTGTTACTATTCATCATCCAGTGCAGAATAAATTATTCTTCACCCGAGGTAATATTACGATCATTTCATAAATAAATTATGTTTCAAATACAAATACTTACGGTCATATTGATTCACTGCGTAAAATTTGGCATAAAAAGGTCGGAAGAACAGAAAAAATATATTTTATGTACATTTTACACTATGTTTTTACATCTGTAATTTATGTATCATAAAATATTTTTTACGGCGATTATATATTTTCTTACGTTCTCTTTTTATGTCTGGAATAAGACAAAATTTAAGGAACGTAAAATAAAGGTGCATTGATGTTAAAATAGAGGGGGTGAAGAATAACTATTCCTCACCTGAGGTGACGAATAATAGCGACCCTATATATATATATATATATATATATATATATATATATATATATATATATATATATATATATATATATATATATATATAGCATTTGCACACACCAAAGTAAACTATTACATGCATAATTTCATAGGTGGCTACTACACACATGACACTTCCACACACCAATAAAGTAAACTATATATTACATGCATGATTAACTAGCATAAACAATCATCTGATCATCATCTACTTCTTGTGACGCTTGCTCTGCTTGTGGCTCGATCCGGGCTCATCGATTTGTGTAACGAGGCACTTTTTCATGTCAACGATCTGCCTGTGCATCTCGTAGCTTGTGTACAAGCTCTTGGCCATGAACCTGAGGTGAGGTTCATCCAGTCACCGCATCTAGGCCCTATGCCAGGGTACGACACTTGTTCTCTAGGCATCCTGCTTCATCTTTTCATAGTAGGGGTCGATGATGGCCGAGGCGAGTTCGACCAAGGAGTCCTTCTTCATACTGCCCCAGACCCTGTAGTGGTCATGGATTTCGACAAGGTTCTGGCAGGCCAATCCCGTAACACTGAGCTCTTTTACATCGTCGGTGGTTTCCACCGTGGTGAACTTGTAGTCGGTGTTGTTGACAAACCTGTTGAAACGGTCGCAAGGCTCTCTGGCCATGCAGTAGTGGTAGATGAGGACATGATGGCGCACGCACTACTGGGCGATGACAACCTTCTGATCTATGTCGGGACGACCGGCGGTGTAGAGGTCGATGCCGACCACCTTGTACTTGTCTCCAGCAAGCAACTACTCAATGTGCCGGGCCATCGACCGGCGGCTAAGGAGCGGCGGCTTTTGTGGTGAGGTCAAGGTGCTTCTCAGCAAAGGCATCCAAGGTATCTAGCCGGTTGAAGAAGGCCAACATCGTAGCATCCTTAATGGCCTTGTAGATACTTATGTACACGATTTTCTCGTACACGTGGATGTGTAGGTCGATAAATTCTTGCAGGGCGAGGTGCCTCGCGACGAGCGCGACCTCCAGGTGGACATTCTTCGTGGCGTCGGCGGGCAGTCGCAGGGCCACCAGTGCTTGAAAGAGGTTCCGACCATGGAGGCCGATTAGGGTGGTAGGCTATGAGGAGCCCGGGCACGCGAGCTGGAGGAGTATGGCAATGTCGTCCGCAAGCTTCTTGACAACGGTGAACTTGTTGGTGGTGGCTACGATCATCTGGTCCAACTGAGAGTCGTAGCTGGCATCGACGGCGTCCATCCACCAGCCGATCGCCAACACCATTTTGAGACGATCCTCGGTGCCATGCCACAGGACGGCATCGTGGACCGTTTGGCACAGTCGGTGGCTGCGTGCGTGCATCACAACCCAGGGTCTAGGGTGAGCACTTTTGCGCTTAGCGTAGGTGCTTAGGCAAATGCTTAGGTCCGTACGATGTGGTAGATGAATTGGAATGGAGGGGCGCCTCTATATGAGTGCAAACTGCGTTGCATTCACATCGTGCTACCTCTTTTCCCGGTCCTCCTCCCATTACTTCCCTCATGCATTCCTGATGCTAATTGAAGAATATGCATCATTGGCCGTTCAACATTTCGGGAATCGCTACCCTCTCCCTCGCCTGCATTAAAGCCGTATCAGGAATTGCGCCGCCCGCTATCAAATCGAATAGTACTACGCTGCCCGCTACACGCCCGGCTGAACATGCCTCCTTGCCTCCATCTATTCTTAATTACGGAATTTTAGTTGCAAAAATGAGATAATGCTAGTGATTTTTAGCTTTATATTTTGACAAATCACAGTGTTACAAGGTTGACAAATGGCAATGTTACTAGATCAACAAATGTCAATCTTTCCAATTTGACAAATGGCAACATACCCAGTATGACAGATGCAAATCTTACCAAATTGTTTGTAAGTGGTTGCACACAGGTCATCCAAAACAACCGTTTGCATTGACGAGATGCACAAATCCTGCTCTCACTTTGCATACAGGTGTTCTTTCTAAAACGTTTGCAATCAAGAGCCATTAAAACCTATAGCCATTAAAACCAAGACACGTGGCGTCATGTAAATGGTTAAAATTTGAATTATGCACATAAATGCATTGAAAACTCAATTAATGCATAAAAATGTCCAAATGAACCCTGAAAGATCCCAAAAAGTGTCCACTTTCGTATTCATCACAATAAAATTCAACATCCTCCAAAATAGTGGGATCACTACTTCCTAAAGTTGACACTCTTCCAAACCCACTTTCATCAATATATGCATCAGAGGTAAGAGGCATGCTATCATCATAACAACTTTGCATATCAAAACTTCGGATGCTAAAAATATCATCTTCATTAAACATAGCATCCCCAAGCTTGGGACAAACATTAATTTTAGCAAATATATTCTCAAATATTTCATCCTCATCAAACATAGCTTCCCCAAGCTTGGGCCTTTTCATATCATAAGCATAATCACTCTCATCATTAATAGTATGGATAGCACCAATAGAATAGCAATTATCATCATCACAATGAGTAGTAGGAGCAACATCATTTGGGAGGGATACCCTTTTACCTTTGTTGCCCCTTCTTTTTCTTTTCTTTTTCACATTATGTGTGGGTTCAACCTTCCTCTTTGAGCTCCTTATTGACGAGATTGGTTGAATAAAAAGCTCCTCCTCGTTACCTGATTCATCATAAGAAATAATAGGAGGATATTAGGAAGTCTCTTCCCTTTCATTAGTATTATCATCATCTTCTATTTGCTTTCTTTTGTTTATGTAATTGGAAATATAAGGATTTTGAATGCAATTCACCGCACAATACAAATAAATCTTCTCTAGATCAATATCAAGGAATTTCTTATGGGCAAATTCTGGAAGGTCCTTAATTAAACGTTTCAATTCTTCATAACCCAAAAGTAAACTAAGTTCATTGTAATGTGCAAGGGAAATCAAATCATCATAATTTTTCGACACGATTCGATCATGAAATAATTTGCATACGAGATGTAGATGACCACGTTCATTGCATAGTTCACACGTACGGCAAAGGAAATTTAAATTTTCAGCACTCACATTTAGGCTTTCTTGCAACCATTTAGTTTCTAAGTGCTTATGCCTCTTGCAATATACATCTTCTCTATTTGGTGTGTTCATGCAAACATGCACTCCACAAAAGTTGACATACTTATAAGAGATATTTTCATCATGACTAGAGCAATCATCATTAGTACTATGGATATTCAAGGAGTTCATACTAACAACATTGCAATCAAGCTCATCATTCAAAGATTTGGTATCAAGCATTCTAATGCATTCTTCTTCTAGCACTTGAGCACAATTTTCCTTTCCAGCATACTCACGAAAGATATTTAAAAGACGAAGCGTATGCGACAAACTCAATTCCATTTTTTTGGTAGTTTTCTTTTATAAACTGAACTAGTGATAAAATAAGAAACAAAAAGATTCGATTGCAAGATCTAAAGATATACCTTCAAGCACTCACCTCCCCGGCAACGGCGCCAGAAAAGAGCTTGATGTCTACTACACAACCTTCTTGTAGACGTTGTTGGGCCTGCAAGTGCATAGGTTTGTAGGACAGTAGCAAATTTCCCTCAAGTGGATGACCTAAGGTTTATCAATCCGTGGGAGGAGTAGGATGAAGATGGTCTCTCTCAAACAACCCTGCAACCAAATAACAAAGACTCTCTTGTGTCCCCAACACACCCAATACAATGGTAGATTGTATAGGTGCACTAGTTCGGTGAAGAGATGGTGATACAAGTGCGATATGGATGATAGATATAGGTATTTGTAATCTGAAAATGTAAAAACAGCAAGGTAATCAATGATAAAAGTGAGCGTAAACGGTATTGCAATGCTAGGAAAAAGGCCTAGGGTTCATACTTTTACTAGTGCAAGTTCTCTCAACAATAATAACATAGATAGATCATATAACAATCCCTCAACATGCAACAAACAGTCACTCCGAAGCCACTAAAAGCAGAGAACAAACGAGGAGATTATGGTAGGGTACGAAACAACCTCAAAGTTATTCTTTTGGATCAACCTATTCAAGAGTTCGTACTAGAATAACACCTTAAGACACAAATCAACCAAAACCCTAATGTCACCTAGATACTCCATTGTCACCTCAAGTATCCGTGGGCATGATTATACGATATGCATCACACAATCTCAGATTCATCCAACCAACACAAAGTATTTCAAAGACTGTCCCAAAGTTTCTACCGGAGAGTCAAGAAAACGTGTTCCAACCCCTATGCATAGGTTCATGGGCGGAACCCGCAAGTTGGTCACCAAAACATAAATCAAGTGGCATGTGATATCCCATTGTCACCACAGATAAACACGGCAAGACATACATCAAGTGTTCTCAAATAAAGACTCAATCCGATAAGATAACTTCAAGAGGGAAACTCAATTCATCACAAGAGAGTAGAGGGGGGAGAAAGATCATAAGATCCAACTATAATAGCAAAGCTCGCGATACATCAAGATCGTGCCATAGAGAGAACACGAGAGAGAGAGAGATCAAACAGATAGCTACTGGTACATACCCTCAGCCCCGAGGGTGAACTACTCCCTCCTCGTCATGGATAGCGCCGGGATGATGAAGATGGCCACCGGTGATGGACTCCCCCTCCGGCAGGGTGCCGGAACGGGCTCCCGAGAGGTTTTTGGTGGCTACAGCTCCCGATATTTCTTCTCCGTGGATGTTTTTAGGGTAGGTGGGATTATATATGCGAAAGAAGTCGGTCCGGAGGTGCTCGAGGGGCCCACGAGACAGGGGGCACGCCCTGTAGGGGGGGCGCCCCTATCTCCTGGCCTCCGCGAGGATCTTCTGAAGTGAACTCCATGTCTCCGGGATCATATTCTTCCAAAAGATCACGCTGCCGAAGGTTTCATTCCATTTGGACTCCGTTTGATATTCATTTTCCTTGAAATACTGAAACATGCAATAAAACAACAATATGGGATGGGCCTTTGGTTAATAGGTTAGTCCCAAAAGTAATATAAAGTGTATAATAAAGCCCATAATAATTCAAAACAGATAATAAAATAGCAGGAATGCTTCATAAATTATAGATACATTGGAGACGTATCAGCATCCCCAAGCTTGATTCCTACTCATCCTCGAGTAGGGAAATGATAAAAGAAAGAATTTATGAAGTGTGAATGCTAGAAGGTGCACAAGTTTGATCAATGATAATTTCAATCACCTTTTCTAGCATGATAATATGTCATAATAGTAGTTCATCTCATAAAACTTCTCATGGTAAAGTAACAAGCAATTCACATGTCAAAGCATAGACCATAAACTTTCTTGAAAACTAGCAAACTTCATTCTCAGTCATAAAACAATTGCAATTCATCTTATTTTCAGGAATAGCAAACTCCACATACTCAACTATCATATAGTCTTCTACAATCGCTAACAGTCACGCAATACTAATGGTTATGGAGTTTCAATCGAACACTGAGAAAGATAGGGGCTTATAGTGTTGCCTCCCAACGTATTCACCTTTGGGTGATGTTAACAATAATAGTTCACGCTAACTTACATCCAATTGGATATATATATCAGGATCTTTCCAACACGAGGTCCTTGCCAAAGGATAAAATGAAAAAGGGAAAGGTGAAGATCACCTTGACTCTTGCATAAAGTAAAAGACATAAAGTAAAAGATAGGCCCTTCGCAGAGGGGAGCAGAGGTTGTCATGCGCTTTTAGGGTTGGATGCACAAAATCTTAATGCGAATGAACATCACTTTATATTGCCACTTGTATATGGACCTTTATTATGCAGTCCGTCGCTTTTATTGCTTCCATAACAAGATCGTATAAAGATATTTTCTTCACACCAAAATATCATACATATTTAGAGAGCAATTTTTATTGCTTGCACCGATGACAACTTACTTGAAGGATCTTACTAAATCCATAGGTAGGTATGGTGGACTCTCATGGCAAAACTGGGTTTAAAGATATTTGGAAGCACAAGTAGTATCTCTACTTGGTGCAAGGAATTTTGGCTAGCATGAGGGGGAAAGGCAAGCTCAACATGTTTGAATGATCCATGACAATATACTTTAACTGAGATGTCGGAAAACATAACCCATTAAGTTGTCTTCCTTGTCCAATATCAACTTTTTAGCATGTCATACTTAATGAGTGCTCCCAACAATAAAAGATGTCTAGGATAGTTTATTTATATATGAAATCTCTTTTCCTTCAATATTCTTTCATGAATTGTTCAAATGACCAATACAATTCTTGCTAACCTTCAATAAATTTACAACCTCTACTTCTTAGATGTGAAATCATTACTCCTCATGGGATAAGCAAATGAAACATATAAAATTTCAGATTTATGACATTCAACTCATTCAACCATTTACTCATAGGATATAAGTGAAGCACACGAGTAAATGACAAACTACTCCAAAAAGATATAAATGAAGATCAATGAGTAGCTAAATAATTATGCAACTATGTGAAGACTCTCTCTCATTAAATAATTTCAGATCTTGGTATTGTATTTAAACAGCAAGCAAAACAAAATAAAATGACATTGCAAGGATAGCACAACTCATGTGAAGAAGCAAAAACTTAGGCTCAACCGATACTAACCGATAGTTGTTGAAGAAGAAAGGTGGGATGCCTACCGGGGCATCCCCAAGCTTAGATGCCTGAGACTTCTTGAAATATTATCTTGGGGTGCCTTGGTAATACCCAAGCTTGAACTTTTGTGTATCTTATTTCCTCTCATATCATGGTTTCTCTTTTTATCAAAAGCTTCATTCACACCAAATTCAACAAGAACTCGTGAGATAGGTTAGTATAAACCAATGCAAAACCTTATCATTTTCTACTTTAACAAATCACTAAAATTATTATTCAACATTTCATACTAAATACCTCTGCATATTTAATACTCCTATCATCAAATAGAATCATTAAACAAGCAAACATATGCAAACAATGCAACCATAACAGCAATCTGCCAAAACAGTACAGTCTGTAAAGAATGCAAGATTCATCATAATTCCCTAACTCCAAAAATTATTAAATAAAATTCCCACTGTAGTAAATTTATCATATCTCATTATGCAAAAAGTTTCAACATTATATCATTCTCTGACTTTTCTAGGGAATTCTTACAACGGCGGTAAACTTTCTGTTTTCAAACAGCAACATGTATACTAGCAAAATAAGCATGGTAAAGGCTATCCTAGACATTTTTATTGAAACTAAAGATGCAAAATATTATTCTAAGTAACAGAAAGCAAAGACTAACAAAAGAAAATGACGCTCCAAGCAGAACACATATCATGTGGCGAATAAAATATAGCTCCATGTGAAGTTACCGATAAACGAAGACGAAAGAGGGGATGCCATCCGGGGCATCCCCAAGCTTAGGCTCTTGGTTGTCCTTGAATATTACCTCGTGGTTCCTTGGGCATCCCCAAGCTTAGGTTCTTGCCATTCCTTATTCCATAGTCCATCAAATCTTTACCCAAAACTTGAAAACTCCACAGCACAAAACTCAACAGAAAACTCGTAAGCTCCGTTAGTATAAGAAAATAAAACCACCACTTAGGTACTGTAATGAACTCATTCTAAATTCATATTGGTGTAATATCTACTGTATTCCAACTTCTCTATGGTTCATACCTTCCGATACTACTCATAGATTCATCAAAATAAGCAAACAACACACGAAAAACAGAATCTGTCAAAAACAGAACAGTCTGTAGTAATCTGTATCAAAAGTATATTTCTGAATCTCCAAAAATTCTACCAAATTAGGAAGTCCTAATAAATTCGTGTACCAATACATAGCAAAAAGAATCAGATCAAAAGAACGTTTCTGTGAAGTAACAAAAATAATTTACTGGGTGCAAAAGTTTCTGATTCTCAGCAGGATCAACACAACTATCACCGTAAGCTATCTTAAAGGTCTTACTTGGCACTTTATTAAAACAAAAGCTATAAAACATGATTACTACAGTAGCATAATCATGTGAACACACAAAAACAGTAAGGATAAATATTGGGTTGTCTCCCAACAAGCGCTTTTCTTCAATGCCTTTCTAGATAGGCATGATGATGGCAATGATGCTCACATAAAAGATAAGAATTGAGACATAACGGGAGCATCATGAAGAATATGACTAGCACATTTAAGTCTAACCCACTTCCTATGCATAGGGATCTTGTGAGCTAACACCTTATGGGAACAATAATCAACTAGCATAGGAAGGCAAAACAAGCATAACTTCAAGATTTTCAACACATAGAGAGGATACTTGACATTATTGCAATATCTACAAGCATATGTTCCTCTCTCATAATAATTTTCAGTAGCATCATGAATGAATTCAACAATATAACTATCACCTAAAGCATTCTTTTCATGATCTACAAGCATAGAAAATTTACTACTCTCCACATAAGCAAAATTCTTCTCATTCGGAATAGCGGGAGTATCATAAGAGACTTGAACACTAAAAATTGTTTCCACATTAAAAGAGTAATGTTCAGAAAAAGGGTAATCATAATCATGACAAGATTTGTAAATATAATAATCACTACTTTTTATAGCATAAGTTTCATCACAATAGTTATCATAAGTAGCAACTTCGTTCTCATCATAATCGATTGAAACCTCTTCCAAGATAGTGGAATCACTAATTAAAGTTGACACTTCCAAATCCACTTTCGTATACATCACAATAAAATTCAACATCCTCCAAAATAGTGGGATCACTACTTCCTAAAGTTGACACTCTTCCAAACCCACTTTCATCAATATATGCATCATAGGTAAGAGGCATGCTATCATCATAACAACTTTGCATATCAAAACTTCGGATGCTAAAAATATCATCTTCATTAAACATAGCATCCCCAAGCTTGGGACAAACATTAATTTTAGCAAATATATTCTCAAATATTTCATCCTCATCAAACATAGCTTCCCCAAGCGTGGGCCTTTTCATATCATAAGCATAATTGTAGGATCGAAGAAGGTGAGAGTGTCTAGAGGGGGGGTGATTAGACTACTCGACAAGATAAAAATTATACCTTTTGACAAAGACAAGATCTTGGCAGATTTTGCATAACACACAAGTCAAGTAGCATACTACACATGCAATTCTAGAGTATGGGCAGCGGAAAGTAAATTGCACAAGTAGTAAAGAGAAGTGGAGAAGATCAAACGCAATTTGGAGACACGGAGATTTTTCTCGTGGTTCCGATAGGTGGTGCTATCGTCATTCCACGTTGATGGAGACTTCAACCCACAGAGGGTAACGGCTGCGAGAGTCCACGGAGGGCTCCACCCACGAAGGGTCCACGAAGAAGCAACCTTGTCTATGCCATCATGGCCTACGCCCACGGAGGGCTAGCCTTACTCGGGTAGATCTTCACGAAGTAGGCGATCTCCTTGCCCTTACAAACTTCTTGGTTCAACTCCACATCTCGACGGAGGCTCCCAAGCGACACCTAACCAATCTAGGAGGCACCACCTCCAAAAGGTAATAGATGGTGTTGATGATGATGAACTCCTTGCTCTTGTGCTTCAAATGATAATCTCCCCAACACTCAACTCTCCTCACCGATTTGGCTGTGGTGGAAGAAAGGATTGAGTGGAAAGCAACTTGGGAAGGCTAGAGATCAAGCTTCATATGGTGGGAGTGGAGCAACTTGATCTCAACACAAGGGTAGGTAGTTCTCTTCTCGAAATGTAAGGTAGGAGTGGTAGTTCTTATCGATGGCTCTCTCCACGAATGAAGAGGGGGTGGAGGGTATTTATAGCCTCCACACAAAATCCAACCGTTACACACATTTGACCAATCTCGGTGGGACCGAAGTTGACAACTCGGTGAGACCGAAAGTTCAAATCATGTGAACGTTGGGATTTTCGTGGGACCGAAAATACAAACTCGGTTAGTCCGATTCGTGCAAAGACAAGAGCTTGCCAATCTCGGTGGGACCGACTTCATCATCTCGGTGACACCGATTTGATGATGAAGGTTCTGAAGCTTGGCAACTCAAGTTTCGTGAGACCGAGTTCGAATCGGAAAATCCGAGATTTCTAGTGTTTGGCTATATGGCTGAGGTGGTTCATCTCGGTGTGACTGAGTTTGGAATATCGGTGGGACCGAGATTACTTATGAGTGTATATGGCGGTGAGAGTTGTCGATAGTTTAGGAGATGTATCACTAAGCACTTGAGCAACCAGATCATCATCATAACCTCATCCCCTTTAATAGTATTGGCTTTCCTATGGACTCAATGTGATCTTGGATCACTAAACCAAAAATGGAGTCTTGAGTTTTGCCAATGCTTGCCTTAGCATTTTGAGGGTCCACCTCTTCATCCTTTTGCCATGCCAATGTGATTGAATTTCCTGAAACATACTTGATAAAAGCATTAGTCCAACCACAAAGTATGTTGTCATTAATTACCAAAACCACCCAGGAGCAAATGTGCTTTCAATCTCCCCTTTTGGTAATTGATGGCAACACACAAAACAAGACATCAAAGCTATCGAAAGAAAGACATAATTATCACGAAAGCTTTGACAAACATGTAGTACAGGCTCCCCTACAAGTGTGCAAGATTTTCATAAATTATGGTTTTGGACTACCACAAGCACACATGAGAGAAAAGCAAGATGTGCTACATGCAGCTTGGCTATATGCATCAGAGCAGATGAAAAGAAGTGAGTGATAATGCATATGTGCATGGTGATTTCTTGCAAACAAGTATTCACAAGCAAGTCACCATCATGCACATTCTGCAAAGTGCATATACTTACCTTGAGGTTCCTTGGCATTGTACCTGAAGAAATAGACTTGGGAAAACAAGGTTAGATAACACAAGAGTATTTCTTCAACCAACTGCAAGAACATCAAGAGTACCAAGCCAGGGACGACATGTATAAAGGGTGTCTCATATTGAGCACAAGCTTGAATCAGCAAACATGTCTCCGAAGCTAAAAGATTTTCAATGAACTTTAAGAGATTTTGCTTTCCATAAGATATCAATTCTGAAAGAGCAAAATCAGAAGAATGATGCCAAATGTAATTGTAATATCCAATGTGGAACACGGCAAAGCTTTGATGTGATTCTCTCCCCCTTAAGGTAAGATTGCTCTTCTTCTCCCCCTAAATCTTCTCTTCTCCCCCTAAGTCTTCTCCCCCTTTGACATCAAGTGCCGAAAAGGACAGCAAACTAGGAAGGTTTGGGAAGATAAAAAGAAAGAAGTGGTATCCTTAAGAATCATAACGGGGCAATAAGAAAACATGCAAAGAGAATCATTGAGTGGAGCTGCAGAAGATGATATCCTGAAAGAAATAAATTGGTGACACCGAAATAAGATGGATCGGTGGGTCCGAAAGTCATGGACTTAGGGCAGATCCTTTTCGGTCAGACCGAAATATTTAAGTCGGTGATGCCGAGTTTAATTCCAAGGAAATACAGAAATAATTCAGCTCACTTTGCAAGAAATGTTTCAAAGGATGTGCAATGAATTTGTAAATGATTTTCGAGGAATTGATCAAAGCCAAAAGGATATTCACAAAGACAGAAGAATAGAAAAGAAAAAGATTCCTAGATGAAGTTTTTTTAAAGAAAACTCAATGAGAGAACATAAGAGAAAATAGAAAGACTCCAAAACATATGTACTTCATCTAGATAGAGGTCGGCGACTAGGTCACCTATGTTTGAGTATTTTGTCTTAGGAGTCAAATGAGAACATTTGATCATAGGTCATACTCATCGTTTAAGCTCAAAATGGGGTTGCCATTTTCCGATTAAGCATTTGATGTGATCACATCTTATGAAGCTGCTTGTACTCATGTCTTTGAGCAAAGCTCCTTAAAGATGTGAAGAACATACCTTGGGCTTGTTGTTGCTTTGCTCATGTAGGTGATCTTGATGTAGGTGCTTATTGAATGTGAAGTTGGAGCACCATTTCCACTTGTGTAGTTCATCTTCCTACATGGGTTAGGCAAGCAAGGAAATACTCAAGGATATCCAAGATGACAAGAGTGAAATACTAGATGTATAAGATGTCAAAAAGGATATGTGGAATTTTGTTCCTTGAACTCAACATCCCAAAGGGCTAGATACTTGGTCAATGACAAGATTACTCAAGATTTGAGTGTGTGGTAATCTTGTGGAATGTAGATCATCCAAGTACCTGCAAGGAGTTAGATGCAATACAAGGGGGCAAATGTGTCCAAGACATATGATCATCATCATAAGAGAAATATCAAGGATTAGTCAAGTAGGCTCATGCCTTGCATGCATCAATGGAGTTTTCACTCCAAGTTTGAAGCATCAATGATGTTCAACTCACTCCTTAAGAGACAAAACACCTTCTCATCAAGAGGTTTTGTAAAGATATCTGCGAGTTGTTTGTCAGTACGAACATGCTTAAGATTGATGTCACCCTTGGCAATGTGATCACGAATAAAATGGTGACGAACTTCAATATGTTTAGTTCGAGAGTGTTGCACGGGATTGTGTCCAATCTTAATCGCACTCTCATTGTCACAAAGCAAAGGAACATGTCTCACATGTATCCCATAATCCTTAAGCGTTTGTGTCATCCATAGCAACTGAGCACAACACGAACCAGCAGCTATATATTCTGCTTCGGCAGTGGATAATGATACCGAGTTTTGTTTCTTGGAGGACCAAGATACAAGAGATCGACCAAGGAATTGACATGTACCCAAAGTTGACTTTCTATCAACCCTGTCACCGGCATAGTCCGAGTCGGAATAGCCAACAAGGTCGAAAGAGGCCCTCTTAGGATACCAAATGCCAAAGTTTGGTGTGTGTATCAAGTATCTCACAATTCTTTTAACAGCTTTAAGATGGCATTCTTTAGGGGCAGCTTGATATCGAGCACACATGCATACACTCAACATTATGTCAGGACGAGAAGCACAGAGATATAGTAGAGAAGCAATCATAGATCGGTAAACCTTTTGATCAACAGGTTCTCCATCTTTTGTCAAGTCATTATGTCCACTTGTAGGCATGGGGGTTCTCATACCTTTGCTTTCTTCCATGTTGAACTTCTTGAAGAGATCCTTGGTGTACTTTGTTTGTGAGACAAAGGTACCCTCCTTAGATTGCTTGATTTGCAACCCAAGAAAGAATTTGAGTTCACTCATCATGGACATCTCGTACTTCTCCGACATGAGCTTTCCAAACTTCTCGCTAAAATGAGGGTTAGTTGAACCAAAGATAATATCATCAACATATATTTGGCACACAAATAGTTCACCATCAACCCTTTTCGTGAATAGCGTTGAGTCTATTTTTCCAATCTCAAATCCTTTTTCAAGAAGAAAGCTAGTCAAGATTTGTACCAAGCTCTAGGAGCTTGTTTAAGGCCATAAAGAGCTTTGTGCAACTTGTAAACATGATTAGGCTTTTTAGGATTCACAAACCGGAGGTTGTTTCACAAATACTTCCTCCTCAATTTCACCATTTAGGAAAGCACTTTTAATGTCCATTTGATAGAGAGTAATATCATGGTGGTTGGCATAAGCAAGAAGAATGCGAATGGACTCAAGTCTAGCAACAGGGCATAGGTCTCACCATAGTCCATACCTTCGACTTGTGTGTAACCTTGAGCTACGAGACGAGCCTTGTTGCGGATGACTTGTCCATCTTCATCTTGCTTGTTCAAACACCCATTTGGTTCCAATGACGTTTTGATCATCCTTGGGCTTTCTACCAAAGTCCATACATTGTTCCTCTCAAAGTTGTGTAGCTCTTCGTGCATAGCGTTCACCCAATCCGGGTCTTCAAGTGCTTCTTCTACCTTCATAGGTTCAATACTAGAGATAAATGAGTAATGCTCACAAAAGTTGGCTAAGCGAGTTTTAGAGCGAGTAATTCTCCCGGAGTTGATGTCATTGATCATTTGTTCCACGGGATGATTCTTCTTGACTCTTGCTCGGACTCGGGATAGCTTTTGTTGAGGTTGTGGCTGAGCTTCCTCATCATCTTCATCTTCCTCTTCTTCTTCTTCATTGCTGTTGGTGTTGTCTTGAGGCGGTGGAGAAGGAGGTTGTGGTGGATCTTCTTGTTGCACTTCCTCATCTTGGTGAGTTCCACTTGTGGAGGCCTCCATGTTGCCTTGAGGTTCATCTTGCCGTGAGGTAGGGGGCTCCACATATGTAGATGAGGTACTCTCCTTCACTTCCATGGGACGGATCTTCCCAATAGATAAATCTTGTATGGCTTCCGATGGGTCCTTGTCTCCTACATCAATAGGCATTTGCTCTACTTGCGAGCCATTAGATTCATCAAACTTCACATCTACCGTCTCTTCAACCTTTCGGGTGAAATTATTGTAGACACGGTAGGTGTGGGAGTTTGACCCATAACCGAGAAAAAAGCCTTCATGAGTTTTAGGAGCAAATTTAGACCGACGATGCTTATCAAGGATATAGCATTTCGAACCAAAGACACGAAAGTATCCCACTTGGGGTTTGTTACCGGTTAGGAGCTCGTATGATGTCTTGCCGAGAAGCTTATGAAGATAAAGCCTGTTGATAGCATGACAAGCTGTCTCGACCGCTTCCCCCCAGAAATGCTTCGGTGTCTTGTATTCATCAAGCATCGTTCTCGCCATCTCAATGAGCGTTCGGTTCTTCCTCTCAACAACTCCATTTTGTTGAGGAGTGTACGTAGTCGAGAACTCATGTAGAATCCCTTCCTCATCGAGAAAAGAGTCTACATGGGCGTTCTTGAACTCCGTTCCATTGTCACTCCGAACTTTCTTGATTTTCACCTCAAATTGATTCTGGGCCTTTCTGGCAAAGGTTTTGAAGATTCTTTGAACCTGTGATTTGTCATCAAGGAAAAATACCCACGTAAATCTGGAATAATCATCAACTATAACTAGACCAAAGGAGTTACCACCAAGGCTTTTGTATGCATTGGGACTGAAGAGATCCATATGAAGAAGCTCGAGCGGTCTCCTTGTGGTCATGATGTTCTTCACGGGATGACTTCCACCTACTTGTTTTCCTGCCTGACAAGCACTACAAAGTCTATCTTTGTCAAAGAGAACATCTTTAACACCAAGAATATGATCACCTTTGATTAGCTTGTCTAGGTTACGCATACCAACATGTCCAAGCCTTCTATGCCATAACCAACCTTTAGCCGATTTAGCAATGAAGCAAGTTCTAGGTTGGGCTTTCTTAGTGAAATCAACAATATATAGATCACCTCTACGGATACCGGTAAATACCATGTTATGATTGTCACGACGAAAGACTTGGCAATCTACTTCGGTGAATAACACATTGAATCCAAAGTCAGCTAATCTAGACACGGAAAGTAAATTGTATCCAAGTGATTCAACAAGCATGGCATTTTGAATAGAGCTATCGTGAGATATGGCCACCTTACCAAGGCCAAGTACCTTACCCTTGGAGTTGTCTCCAAAAGTCACATACTTGCGTGGACCATCGTTCTTTGCAAGCTCTCGAAACATGTCTTCGTCTCCGGTCATGTGATCGGTGCATCCACTATCAAGAATCCACTCTTTTCCGCCGGATATGTAGTCTCTCAGATTTGCCATAAGATTGAGACTCTTCATGATCTTGTCTAGCTCGGTGTCCGAATCGGAGAAATCATCATCATGCTCATGCTCATCATCATATTGACCCATAGATAGTTCATCATCAACACCTAGGTCAATTTGACAACAACTTGCATTAGTTTTGTCAATGTGACAATAATCATCGGAATGCAATACAAGAGCATTTCTAATTAGAGCATTGATAAGACAAGGATCACCCTTCTTTTCATAAGATCACGAAGCTCAAAGAAGCATTTATCAAAGTTGGGATCATTGGGGAAGCATCATATCAAATTCAATAGTCTTGTATAGAATTTCATCAAGACCTCTCAAAGAGTAGTCCGGATAAAGTTCTTCCAAGAACTTCCACATAGCATAGGCGCACTCAAAGTTTGTAACGAGCTTAAGCAAGTTATCGGGCAAACCTCTAATGATAAGATTTACAGTTCTAAGGTTACGAAGCAAATCAAGCTCTTCATCCATGGTAGGGTGCAAGGGGTCAAATGGAGGCACATATGGGGTTTCAACATATTTGTGCAAGTTATACATCTTAAAGATAATAAGCATTTCAATCCTCCACGAGTTATAGGACACTCCATTAAGAATAGGCACTCTATGGCTAACACTCCCAAACGTAGACACGTCCATCTTCCTCCAATGGTGTGTAAACCAAAGCAATGGAGACCACAGCTCTGATACCAATTGTAGGATCGAAGAAGGTGAGAGTGTCTAGAGGGGGGGTGATTAGACTACTCGACAAGATAAAAATTATGCCTTTTGACAAAGACAAGATCTTGGCATATTTTGCATAACACACAAGTCAAGTAGCATACTACACATGCAATTCTAGAGTATGGGCAGCGGAAAGTAAATTGCACAAGTAGTAAAGAGAAGTGGAGAAGATCAAACGCAATTTGGAGATACGGAGATTTTTCTCGTGGTTCCGATAGGTGGTGCTATCGTCATTCCACGTTGATGGAGACTTCAACCCACGGAGGGTAACGGCTGCGAGAGTCCATGGAGGGCTCCACCCACGAAGGGTCCACGAAGAAGCAACCTTGTCTATGCCATCATGGCTCACGCCCACGGAGGGCTAGCCTTACTCGGGGTAGATCTTCACGAAGTAGGCGATCTCCTTGCCCTTACAAACTTCTTGGTTCAACTCCACATCTCGACGGAGGCTCCCAAGCGACACCTAACCAATCTAGGAGGCACCACCTCCAAAAGGTAATAGATGGTGTTGATGATGATGAACTCCTTGCTCTTGTGCTTCAAATGATAATCTCCCCAACACTCAACTCTCCTCACCGATTTGGCTGTGGTGGAAGAAAGGATTTAGTGGAAAGCAACTTGGGAAGGCTAGAGATCAAGCTTCATATGGTGGGAGTGGAGCAACTTGATCTCAACACAAGGGTAGGTAGTTCTCTTCTCGTAAATGTAAGGTAGGAGTGGTAGTTCTTTCGATGGCTCTCTCCACGAATGAAGAGGGGTGGAGGGTATTTATAGCCTCCACACAAAATCCAACCGTTACACACATTTGACCAATCTCGGTGGGACCGAAGTTGACAACTCGGTGAGACCGAAAGTTCAAATCATGTGAACGTTGGGATTTTCGGTGGGACCGAAAATACAAACTCGGTTAGTCCGATTCGTGCAAAGACAAGAGCTTGCCAATCTTGGTGGGACTGACTTCATCATCTCGGTGACACCGATTTGATGACAGAAAGTTACAGAAGCTTGGCAACTCAAGTTTCGGTGAGACCGAGTTCAGAATCGGAAAATCCGAGATTTCTAGGGTTTGTCTATATGGCTGAGGTGGTTCATCTCGGTGTGACTGAGTTTGGAATATCGGTGGGACCGAGATTACTTATGAGTGTATATGGCAGTGAGAGTTGCTGATAGTTTAGGAGATGTATCACTAAGCACTTGAGCAACCAGATCATCATCATAACCTCATCCCCTTTTAATAGTATTGGCTTTCCTATGGACTCAATGTGATCTTGGATAACTAAACCAAAAATGGAGTCTTGAGTTTTTGCCAATGCTTGCCTTAGCATTTTGAGGGGTCCACCTCTTCAGTCCTTTTGCCATGCCAATGTGATTGAATTTCCTGAAACATACTTGATAAAAGCATTAGTCCAACCACAAAGTATGTTGTCATTAATTACCAAAACCACCCAGGGAGCAAATGTGCTTTCAATAATCACTCTCATCATTAATAGTATGGATAGCACCAATAGAATAGCAATTATCATCATCACAATGAGTAGTAGGAGCAACATCATTTGGGAGGGATACCCTTTTACCTTTGTTGCCCCTTCTTTTTCTTTTCTTTTTCACATTATGTGTGGGTTCAACCTTCCTCTTTGAGCTCCTTATTGACGAGATTGGTTGAATAAAAAGCTCCTCCTCGTTACCTGATTCATCATAAGAAATAATAGGAGGATATTGGGAAGTCTCTTCCCTTTCATTAGTATTATCATCATCTTCTATTTGCTTTCTTTTGTTTATGTAATTGGAAATATAAGGATTTTCAATGCAATTCACCGCACAATACAAATAAATCTTCTCTAGATCAATATCAAGGAATTTCTTATGGGCAAATTCTGGAAGGTCCTTAATTAAACGTTTCAATTCTTCATAACCCAAAAGTAAACTAAGTTCATTGTAATGTGCAAGGGAAATCAAATCATCATAATTTTTGGACACGATTCGATCATGAAATAATTTGCATACGAGATGTAGATGACCACGTTCATTGCATAGTTCACACGTACGGCAAAGGCAATTTAAATTTTCAGCACTCACATTTAGCCTTTCTTGCAACCATTTAGTTTCTAAGTGCTTATGTCTCTTGCAATATATATCTTCTCTATTTGGTGTGTTCATGCAAACATGCACTCCACAAAAGTTGACATACTTATAAGAGATATTTTCATCATGACTAGAGCAATGATCATTAGTACTATGGATATTCAAGGAGTTCATACTAACAACATTGCAATCATGCTCATCATTCAAAGATTTGGTATCAAGCATTCTAATGCATTCTTCTTCTAGCACTTGAGCACAATTTTCATTTCCATCATACTCACGAAAGATATTAAAAAGACGAAGCATATGAGACAAACCTAATTCCATTTTTTGGTAGTTTTCTTTTATAAACTAAACTAGTGATAAAACAAGAAACAAAAAGATTCGATTTAAAGATCTAAAGATATATCTTCAAGCACTCACCTCCGCGGCAACGGCGCCAGAAAAGAGCTTGATGTCTACTACACAACCTTGTTCTTGTAGACGTTGTTGGGCCTGCAAGTGCACAGGTTTGTAGGACAGTAGCAAATTTCCCTCAAGTGGATGACCTAAGGTTTATCAATCCGTGGGAGGCATAGGATGAAGATGGTCTCTCTCAAACAACCCTGCAACCAAATAACAAAGAGTCTCTTGTGTCCCCAACACACCCAATACAATGGTAGATTGTATAGGTGCACTAGTTCGGCGAAGAGATGGTGATACAAGTGCAATATGGATGGTAGATATAGGTATTTGTAATCTGAAAATATAAAAACAGCAACGTAACTAATGATAAAAGTGAGCGTAAACGGTATTGCAATGCTAGGAAACAAGGCCTAGGGTTCATACTTTCACTATTGCAAGTTCACTCAACGATAATAACATAGATAGATCATATAACAATCCCTCAACATGCAACAAAGAGTCACTCCAAAGCCACTAAAAGCGGAGAACAAACGAAGAGATTATGGTAGGGTACGAAACCACCTCAAAGTTATTCTTTCGGATCAATCTATTCAAGAGTTCGTACTAGAATAACACCTTAAGACACAAATCAACCAAAACCCTAATGTCAACTAGATACTCCATTGTCACCTGAAGTATCCATGGGCATGATTATACAATATGCATCACACAATCTCAGATTCATCCAACCAACACAAAGTACTTCAAAGAGTGCCCCAAAGTTTCTACCGAAGAGTCAACAAAACGTGTGCCAACCCCTATGCATAGGTTCATGGGCGGAACCCGCAAGTTGGTCACCAAAACATACATCAAGTGGCACATGATATCCCATTGTCACCACAGATAAACACGGCAAGACATACATCAAGTGTTCTCAAATAAAGACGCAATTCGATAAGATAACTTCAAGAGGGAAACTCAATTCATCACAAGAGAGTAGAGGGGGGAGAAACATCATAAGATCAAACTATAATAGCAAAGCTCGCGGTACATCAAGATCGTGCCATAGAGAGAACACGAGAGAGAGAGAAAGATCAAACACATAGCTACTAGTACATACCCTCAGCCCCGAGGGTGAACTACTCCCTCCTCGTCATGGATAGCGCCGGGATGATGAAGATGGCCAACGATGATGGATTCCCCCTCCGACAGGGTGCCAGAATGGGCTCCCGAGAGGTTTTTGGTGGCTACAAAGGCTTGCGGCGGTGGAACTCCCGATCTATCTTCTCCGTGGATGTTTTTAGGGTACGTGGGACTATATAGGCGAAAGAAGTCAGTCGGGAGGTGCTCGAGGGGCCCACGAGACAGGGGGCGCGCCTAGTGGGGGCGCCCCCTATCTCCTGGTCTCCTCGAGGATCTTCTGACGTGGACTCCATGTCTCCAGGATCATATTCTTCGAAAAAATCACACTGCCGAAGGTTTCATTCCGTTTGGACTCCGTTTGATATTCCTTTTCCTCGAAATACTGAAACAGGCAATAAAACAGCAATATTGGCTGGGCCTCGGGTTAATAGGTTAGTCCCAAAAGTAATATAAAAGTATATAATAAAGCCCGTAATCATTCAAAACAGATAATAAAATAGCATGAATGCTTCATAAATTATAGATACGTTGGAGACATATCAAAGGCCACTATCACAAATATTTAGTTTGCTTAAACCGTTTGTGATATTGTCTGACCTCACACAAGCTTCGTAAATGGCAATTGTGTGCATGGTCGCACATGTTTCCTCTCCGCAAACCGTGTAGGATTATGATGTATATCACACACGTTTGTGCTTTACATACCGTGTGCGCCGTAACCACCTACAGACCAATTTCGACACTAATTAAATCACTGCTATTTAAAATTGTACCGAATTTGAATTTGAAAGTTGGTTATAACTTTATTCATATCCATCGGGTTAAACAACCAATGCATTATTAGATTTGCAAATACATATGTTCAAGAATTACATAAGCACAAAATAAAGAATTATGAACTAGGTTTGTATACTTGTACTATTAAACAAGATAAAGAAAGATGCAAAAGAGATTCTGGTTGCTGAACAAGGTGAAGCGGAATGCCCGTATTGGGCTCTCCTCCATGCAGAAGGCACGCATGACTCTAGTCCAAACCCTTGTGATGGTCGACCGTCCATCCTTCACTGTCTTCATTGTCATCTAACACAACTCATTATGGGCAGTAAAAAGAAGGATGAAGAGTTCTTACTTACCATGCTGATGTTCACTGTTGTCTTGGATAAAGTGTAAACAAATAGTTTAATTGCCATCTTTTGACCCATTTTACTAACAATCTTTATCAGTTTCCTCACCTGATGCTGGTTCATCAATATCTCATTGCCCCATACGTGCAAAGGGTCGAAGCACGGATCTTTACCAATGACATGTACCTAAAAGCACCAAGTTAATATTAGAAGCCAAAAAACAATTGCACAATGATGTAGTACAACACTCCCTCTGTCCCATTATATAAGATCTTATAACATCGAATATACTCACAGAGTGGATGGATAAACATCTTATATTATGGGGAGGAGGGAGTTTTTTTACATTTTCACAAATATCATCCGATTAACTGCAGTTAACTGTTGTTGTGTTGTTGTTGTTCTTGTCGCTCTTCGATGTATATATGGACACCATCAGAACATTAGGGTAACACTCTTGGTTTGACACTACGTTAACCAAGGTTGCCACCCCTTAGTTAGGCAAGGTTGACCAACTTAGGTGTGTGTTTGGTTCAATCCACATGTTTGGCAAACCACACTATGGTCCCACATCACATACACTCAAAAAGTTTGGCAAGATTCTCTTAGGTGTGCCAACTTGTGGCTCTCGTTTTGAAGAACTAACCCTTTGGCAAGTTTGACAACATTGTATGGCAAAGTGTGGCACTCCTAGGCCTAGAACCAAACATCCCTTCCTTGTTGCTATGTGACCTAGGATTGCATATTTAGTCATTCAGTACAATGCATCTTGCTATGTAGCCTCAAATACTTTTGATATGGCCCTAGTTAACCTATTGATAAATGAGTTACAAATATATTTAGTTAAATGTCTGATTCGACGATTAATCCCTTATCAGCCCCTGGCCTAAATGGTACCAGCTACCATTATCCTGAACAGTGAGTATATATATATAAGCCATGGGATGAAACTAACCTCGATGGTAAACAACAGTTGTTCCGAATATTGTCATGTGTAAGTACATATAAAGGCATGTTGAGCACAACATACTAAACATCAACCAAATATATCCATGGTAGACAACATAATCTCCAAATGATAGCTTCATGGCGAAGGTTTAAGCACACTAGTTAAGAAAAGCAAGAAGTGGAAACGTGTGTTAACTGCAACGGGCCTAGCATTTAAAAACAAGCAAACTTATCATTCAAACTCGTATTGTGCAGGTCTAAGTATACTAGCTATTGTTAAATCAAATGGAAAGGCGTGTTAAATACAACATGCTTAACACCAACCAAATGTAGTCATTCATAGAGCTATTGTTAAAACTGCTATTGATTTAATTGAATTGCACAGTTCATACTTGCACATATAGAACATCACATTGTAAATAACTCAAATAAACAAGGCATACTACGAACAACCAAAGATGACAACTGAAACTGGACATATGCTAATGACAAACAACTGGACAACCAAAACCCAATGAAATAAACAAGGCGTAATGCAAACAACCAAATATAGCAATAAATAATGGACAGGTTGTCACAACAAAAGGGGTTCGAGAAAACAAATCATGGGATTCCCTCGGTGAGGAGGCACGTCAAAACAAATCATGGGTTTCCACACTTGTCACAGATGGGCTCCTCCTCGTGGTCGTCGTTGATGAGGACTGACTTGGCAGCTAGGTGAGGATCCCAAGTTAGCGTCGCAAAACGTATCCTTTAGAAATGACAAAATGGGCTCCATGGCGATGATTGTTCATAATGAGCCACATGAGATCAGCGGTAGAGCCATCGATGAGAATGACGGTTGTCGAACCGGAGGGGGTGGGGTGGGGAACTTAATCTGTGACATAGCCCATGTCAAGCCGTCGCTATCGACGACCTCGATGTCATAACCAGCATCCATGACATACCAGAATACTCTAGCCCATTGATTGAAAGGCCGCGGCTAGTCATCATTGTCAGCTTCCTCGGCGGCCACCTCACCGACGTTGGGCGAAGAGGCCGCCGAAAAGCTCTTTTGGGCCATTCGCTCCTCGAGCTCCCCGAGAAGCGTAGTCGGGCTTAGGCTGCAATTCTTTGGAGTGGAGGAGGGGGATGGGGATGGGGATCTGTGGGAAAGGGGGTGTTTCGTAGGCGTCATCTAAGAAAGTCAGGGTGGCCAGGGTATATACATTGGTGGGTAACCTGCACAGGCAGACCGGCAGAGGTTAACGATTGAGGCGGCGCTGCGGCGGTGGCGACCTAGCCAGGGTTTCGAGCAAGGGAGGGGTGGTGTGTGTGCATGAGCGGGGGGTTGGGGTGAGCGTGGGATTTGGGGGCTGTGGAGGGGGCCAAGGTGGTGTTTGAAAGTGCTAGTATCGACTAGAGGGGGGTGAATAGGCGATTTTTATGATAGTCTTCAAGATAGGCAATGTCTTCATAGACATACAAGCAAATAACACCTACACATTATGTAGCGGAAGATATACTACACTCGCCATGCCATAGTCAAAGAGACAATCCAGTGTAAGCACAAAGAGAGATAGCGGCTAGGTAGAACAGATCGGAATTGCAAGATAGTATGAAGCCAAATATGCAATCAGGTGAATGTCCTCACACAAGGAAGTCAATCAAAGCAGGCAAGCAATGACTTCATGAAGCTAAACAATAAGTAAAGGGGTGAAGTGATAGAACAAGTAGCTTGACGAAGAAAAGGAGTTCGTAGACCAGTTCCAGTTGCGTATGGTAAGGAAGGCTGAGATTGAACTTAGAAGACCACGTCTTCACCTTATTCCCCTTGAGCTAAGATCACTTAGTCCTCGCCCAATCACCTAGGTAAGTCTTCAAGGTAGACTTCCAAACCTTCACAGACTTCATTCACCGGCGATCCACAATGACTCTTGGATCCTCAGAATGCGAAGCCTAACCGACTGGAAGATCACAGTCTTCAAGTGTATTAAGTCTTAAGATCACTGGCGTCGCTTGAAACAATGTCGGTATTTTTCCCAAAGAGGAAGGGATGATGCAGTAAAGCTACGGTAGGTATTTCCCTTGGTTTATAATCCAAGGTATCAATCCAGCAGGAGAACCAAGCAACACTATGTAAACGGTACCTGCACGCAAAGAACAAATACTTGCAACCTGATGCATATGAGGGGTTGTCAATCCCTCTTCGAGTAACGGCGCCAAAAATTGTCAAGTTGAAGGGATAAAATTTGTGGTAGATTGGATAAATAGATCTCGATAAAACGCGAAATAAAATAAGTAATAAAAAAGTGCAGAAAGATATTTTGGGGTTTTCGGAATTATAGATCTGAAAACAAAAGCGAATAAAAATAGATCTCAAAGCAAATATGATAAAGAATAGACCCGGGGGGGCGTAGATTTCACTAGTGGATTCTCTCAAGAAATAGCACACGGTGGGTAAACAAATTACTGTTGGGCAATTGATAGAAAACCGAATAGTTATGACAATACTCAAGGCAATGATCAATATATAGGCATCACTTCCAAGATTAGTAGACCGACTCTTGCCTGCGTCTACTACTATTACTCCACACATTGACCGATATCCATCATGCATCTAGTGTATTAAGTTCATGGAGAAACAAAGTAATGCAATAAGAACGATGACATGATGTAGATGAGATCTATTCATGTAGGAATAGCCCCAATCTTGTTATCCTTAATAGCAACGATACATGCTTGTCTTGTTGCCCCGTCTGTCACTGGGAACACCACAAGATCGAACCCATCACAAAGCACCTCTTCCCATGGCAAGAAAAGTCGGTCTAGTTGGCCTAACTAAACCAAAGATTCAAAGAAGGAATACGAGGCTATAAATAATCATGCATATAAGAGATCAAATAAGACTCAACTAATATTCATAGATATAGATCTGATCATAAACTCAAAGTTCATTGGTTCCCAAGGAACACACGGCAAAAAAGAGTTACATCAAATAGATCTCCAAGAGAACATTGTATTGAGAATCAAAAGGAAGCCATCTAGCTACTGCCTATGGACCCGTAGGTCTATGGTGGACTACCCACACATCATCGGAGAGTCACCAATGAGGATGATGAACCCCTCCGTGATGGTGTTACATTGGATCTCGTGGTTCTGGAACTTGCGGCGGTTGGAATTGTGTTTCCTTGACCCCCTCCTAGGGTTTCTGGAATATTTGGGAGTTTATAGGGCAAAGAGGCAGTGCAGGGGGACATCCCCTCTGGTACTTCTTTGGTCCACTGGGTGTCTTACGGTCCAGAAAAGCCTGGGCTCCTGGGCGCACCCTGGTGGGTTTTGCTCCCCACGGACCTCCCCTCTAGTACTTCTTTGGCCCACTGGGTGTCTTTTTGGTCCAGAAAAAAATCTCGAAAAAGTTTCGCTGCGTTTGGACTCCATTTGGTACTGATATTCTGCGAAGTAAAAAACAAGCAAAAAACAGCAACTGGCACTGGGCACAATGTCAATAGGTTAGTCCCAAAAAATGATTTAAAGTTGCTATAAAATGATTGTAAAACATCCAAGAATGATAATATAATAGCACGGAACAATAAAAAATTATAGATCCGCTGGAGACGTATCAGCATCCCCAAGCTTAACTCATGCTCGTGCTCAAGTAGGTAAATGATAAAAACAGAATTTTTGATGTGGAATGTTGCCTAACATGTTCAACACGTATTCTTTTCTTTTGTAGCATGGACATTTGGACTTTTATATGGTTCAAAGCAATAGTCTAGTTTTGACATGAAGATTTCAATGCTCAAGCATACCAACAAGCAACCATGTCTTTCAAAATATCAACACTAAAGAAATTTATCCCTAGACCATCATGCTCAATCATTGATCCATTCATGAAACACACTCGCATATTAGCTACATTCAATGCTCAAGTATGATCATAGTGCTCCCTAGTTGGTGCTTTATAAGAGAAGATGGAGACTCAAATAAAAATGAAAATTGCATAAAGTAAATAGATATGCCCTTCGCCCTTCGCAGAGGGAAGTAGGGATTTGTAAAGGTGCCAGAGCTCAAAGCAAAAATTGAGAGATATTTTTTTGAGAGGCATACTTTTCCTGTCAACGAAAATGACCGAGTGATTCCCAACACTTTCCATGCTAGATATATCATAGGCGGTTCCCAAATAGAAAATAAAGTTTATTCCTTTTTCCTCCATTCTTTCACAATCCATGGCTGGCCGTATCCACGGGTGCCTTCCATACCAACACTTTCCAAGGAATTTATTATTTGACAACATAAAGTAAATTTCTTTTTCATTTCGGACTGGCATCCCTATTACCGTCGTACTCTCGTCCAATGACAAGCAAATAAACACTCATCTTGAGAATAACACATCTAGCATGGAAAATACTGGCCAACCCCTGCCACTTCATGAGTGGTACGAGCACACAAAAAGGAAATTCATTTTGAAAATTAGAGATGGAGCATACAAATTGGCTTGGAACAACACGAAAATACCGCATATAGGTAGGTATGGTGGACTCATATGGCAAAAACTGGGTTTAAAGATTTTGGATGCACAAGTAGTATTTTTTAGTTAGTACAAGTGGAAGCTAGCAAACAGACTGAGAAGCAACCAACCAAGAAATGAAAAATCACATAAGCGAGCATTAAGCATAGCTAACACCAAATAATGCACCATAAGTAGGATGTAATTTCATTGCATAACTATTGACTTTCGTGCTTGTATAGGGAATCACAAACCTTAACACCAATATTCTTACTAAAGCATAATTACTCAACAACATGACTCACATATCACTATTATCATATCTCAAAACAATTCCAAAGAATCAAGTTCAATTTGTCCAATGATCTTCATGAAAGTTTTTATTATATCCCTCTTGAATATCAATCACTTTGGGACTAGTTTCGTATGTTGCTTTTGATAAGCTCAAACAAATTTAAGTGAACAACATGAGCATAAAATTTTCTTCTCTCAAAATGATATAAGTGAAGCATGAGAGAATTTCTTCAAAATTACTAACTCTAAAATAAATATAAGTGAAGCACGAGAGCATTTCTTCAAAAATATTAAAGCACACCGTGCTCAAAAAGATATAAGTGAAGCACTAGAGCATTTCCATAGCTCAGAAAATTTAAGTGAAGCATCATTAGTACGCGTCGGTGCTATACAAACGGTTTTTAACCCCTTTCCGTGACGGCGTTCGGAACCTTCACCTAGTGAGTGACTGCAATAGGGGGTCCTTCCCACACGACCCAGAAACCGTCTAGGATATGCCCTCCTGGCACACACGCTCGGCAAAATGAGGTCGTGTGCGACCGGCAAGCGACCAAATATGGTTATACGTACAGTAAAAAAATACAATTATACAGGCGAAATCGTTTCCGGTCGTAAGTACATCCCACACACTTAGTCCCTGCTAAACATTTTCGTTCGTATATACATCCCACACAGTCATTCCAAGGAAAACGTTTGCATAAGGTGGCGTAATGCAAACAGTTTTCAAGAAAATGTCGTGTGTGATTGTTCATTGATCCAACACGGTTTATTCCTAGGAACTGTTTGCGTTGCCTGAGGTCATCGCCCATGATGTTTTCTCAGTAACTATTTGCAATAGGAAAACCGAATTAGCAAGTAATTGGACAATTAGCAGGCTAATTCCCCTATTATTAATGATCCATTTATTAATCTAATTGACATTCATATTAAGCACATAATATATTTCATTTCTATATTAAGGAAGCAGGATTTCATAATTGAAATACATCCGAGTACAACATGATATAGCTTCAGCACTCAGCTACCCCATTACACAACTGCACTAGCACCAAGTTTCACATCCAACATCTAGAACCTTTCAAAATTAGCTTCATAGACGGTACATAGGCAGATGCATCTCATCCGGAAAGCTGCTGAAGTAGAAGGCGAATATTGAGCCTTCATTCATGTTGAAGGTCTTTGCCACTTTAGGCCAGTGCCTATGGATGATTGACCGTCCATCATTCGTCCTCTTCAGGAACACTTCAATATTGAACCGTGGGTGTTGTATGAAAACCTTCCTCGCCTCCTGACCATAGAGGTGGTTTGAGAGGTAATCATCAGTAAATTGCTTTGGAAAGGCCTGAAAATAAGGATACATATCTTCTTTATATTGGAAATGGGGCAAAGGAATAAGAAAAGGCAAGGTATAATAGTTACTACCATCTTGTCAACCTCAGTGCTTCCCATTGTTTCCCTGCAACACGTATAAGGCAGTTAGTCATCAAGTTAAGTAAGGGTTCACATTCTATCAGTACTAGTAAATTGTACGTGCTATGCACGTCATTTACATATATATAAAAACCATGGAAAATACATTTGAATATGTATTTCCTTTTCTAGAATAGTACTGGACAAGATCCAACTTGGTTGTTACCTCTCTAGAATCCAGATTGTTCTAGCCTCTTTTATTAGAGTATCAGATAAGCATGTGGATAGATACTTCTAGAACACATGAGATGGTAGAGTTGGGTTTTCAATTAGAAGGCCACATGGCAGTATCCTATGAGTTAAAAACTATATCCAACGGATGATAAATGCTCGGATGTGCCATCTCTTGGCCGTTGGATGGGCATATCCAACGACTAATATTTGAAGCTATTGGCACACTAAATAGTGGTATAAAAACATGTTGATGAAAAATAAGCACATTGCAGATTCATCAGGTTAATTCAAGCCACATGGAAAACCCATTTATCCAAACCAAGCATGATTAAGAACTAGGAAATATAGCACTTGTATATGTTTCTCATGTATTAAGTGCAGCAAAATTCAATTTATTCCTCACATGGTATACAATAACAGAATGCAGCCACAACAATTGAACATCGCATTGCAGAATTGAACCAAGCAGTTAACTGAACACCACAAGAAATGAACCAACCGTTAACTGAGCACCACATTGCACAATATAACATACTACTAATAGAAGATTAGACAATTAACCAAACCAAACATGCTTAACAACTTGGAAATATAGCAATTGTATTTGTTTCTCATGTATTTAGTATAGCCAAATTCGATTTATTTCTCACATGGTATACAATTACAGAATGCACACACAACAATTGAACATCGCATTGTAGAATTGAACCAAACAGTTAACTAAACACCACAACAAATGAACCAAATGTTAACTCATTACCACATTGCACAATATAACATACTCCTAATAGAAGATCAGACAGTTAACCAAACGAAGTATGCGTGACAACTTGGAAAATTGCACCCTAAAGATTTGTAGAATTGAACCAAACAGTTAACTGAACACCACATTGCACAACATATAGAATATGTACACTAGAGAAGAAGATTGCATGGTAAAAGTAGACAACACAATTCACTAGAATTTATTAAGGAAAGGCAGTAGCTGGCAAACTGAACATGGGTCCTTATAGTGAGCTAATAAGACAAGCTACTCATTGTCGGAGATATCGATGACGATTGGCTCCTTGGACAAGGAAGAGGGCGAGGCCTCCACATCGTGGGTGCCCTCGTCGTAGTGGTGAGTTGCCTGAGCCGCTCCGGGCACCAACCTGTTGGCTCTCGAGATGAGGTAAGCACATGCATGCTGAGAAAACACCTCGTAGTCTTCATCGAAGGCAGCGACGGTGGCCTCGGGAAAATGCCACGACCTGTCATTTAAAGCAGCCAACCTCGATGTGGCGTCGGCGCGTGAGGCATCGACAGTGGCCTCGATGAAGAGGTGCTCCTCCAAGATCTGGGGATCAGCACGAATGGCAGCCATCATGACCTCATCCGCGCGTGCGGCCACGATTTGCTTCTCCACTGCCAAATGCTCCTTTATAACCTGGCTATACTGCGTGCACCATGGATTATGGCGACGCTTATTTGGTGGAGGGGTTGGTGATTTGGGTGGAAGGTGTCGCACTCGCGCCGGCGGTCGGGGCATGTGGGATGTGGAAGGAGGAGGATGGGGGTCGGGTGCGGATTACCTGCCTGGATAGGCGAGGCCGAGCAAGGAGGGTCGCCAGCAAGGGGGCGGCGCTGCAAGCAAGGAGTAAAGGTTTCAACTTGGAAAGGAAGGTGGAAACCAGGGAAATGTGGCTTTTGGTAAGGGGGAGGGGCGGGGAGGTAGATATTTCTACGGAAGCCGACAATTTGGAATCGCTTCAGCGAAAAAACTGGCGCGCAAAGTGTCATCAGACACGGCCCCATATTCAGAGGGTGCTATGGACTGTAGCCGCCGCACCTTCTCGCGTAAGCCATAGGCATACTATACACCAACGGTGCTCCAGGATATTTTGTACTGCATCTCACACGGTTAGTGATAATAAACTGTGTGGGACTACTTGATTTTTCATCTTGGTTTGAATTATATAATGGGGTCATAGCTGCAAAGGATGGTGTTTCAATTGCTAGAACTTATATCCTTAGTGAACATGCAACTATAGGTGTATCGTCAAAAAAATTGGAATTATTCAGGGTTCGTTTGAACATTTTTATATGGTAGCTTGGTTTTCTAGGCATTTCAGGTGCACAATTCAAAATTAAACCACATGCACATGCTCCGGTGCACCAAAATGGGTTGTAAAATGATATATGTGTCCATGGGTTGATGATTACGTCCCATTCAACAAATGGGGATTAATTTCAAACACCATGGCACCGTGGCTCTCCAGCAAATGTTGAGGTCCATGTTTTTGTAATTCTAGTAAATCTAAAAGTCGTCCGAAATTCACGAAACTTGGCATGCTATCATGGAGCGGCATCAACATGCAGTGGTAAAAAATCTATCCCATTTGGGGCAGGTTTGGGTATAAGCTTCTCATAAACCAGAGCTTCTCACAACAAGTGTGATGGTTTCGGTAGGGAACATTTCACCTTTCTGGATGAAATGATATCCGTTGCATCTTCTTGATTTCAATTTTTTTTGTAGTGCAGAACAACAGGAGTGTTGTGTCAATTTTTGGGATTTTTCGGGGTTCGATTGGACATTTTTATACATTAACTAGGTTTTTATGCATTCATGTGCATAATTCAAATTTGAACTACATGCACATGCTCTAATGCATATAACTTAGTTGAAAATTCAAATATGTGTCTTTGGTTGCATTTTTAAGTCCCATGCAAGAAATGAGAATGAATGTCAAACACCCTGCCACTGTCACTCAGCCACAAACATTTAGATATATACCTGGTTTTTAAATTCTAGTAAATCCAAAGCTCGTCTGAAATTCATGAAACTTGCCATGCTGTCATAGAGCGGCATCAACATGCCGTGGTAATTTTTTTGTCCCATTTGGGGCAGGTTTTGGGATATGCTTCTCACAAACCGGAGCTTCTGACAACAAGTCCGATGGTTTCAGTAGGGAAGGTTTCACCTTTCTGGATGAAACATATGTATTGCGCCTCTTCTCGATTTCAATTTTTTCTCAGTGTCAACATAGAACAACAGGGGTCTCTCAATTTTTGGGATTTTTGGGGGTTCGCTTGGACATTTTTATACATTCATGTGCATAATTCAAATTTGAACTACATGCACATGCTCTAATGCATATAACTTAGTTGAAAATTCAAATATGTGTCTTTGGTTGCATTTTTAAGTCCCATGCAAGAAATGAGAATGAATGTCAAACACCCTGCCACTGTCACTCAGCCACAAACATTTAGATATATACCTGGTTTTTAAATTCTAGTAAATCCAAAGCTCGTCTGAAATTCATGAAACTTGCCATGCTGTCATAGAGCGGCATCAACATGCCGTGGTAATTTTTTTGTCCCATTTGGGGCAGGTTTTGGGATATGCTTCTCACAAACCGGAGCTTCTGACAACAAGTCCGATGGTTTCAGTAGGGAAGGTTTCACCTTTCTGGATGAAACATATGTATTGCGCCTCTTCTCGATTTCAATTTTTTCTCAGTGTCAACATAGAACAACAGGGGTCTCTCAATTTTTGGGATTTTTGGGGGTTCGCTTGGACATTTTTATACATTAACTGAGTTTTCTATGCATTCATGTGCATAATTCAAATGCGAACTACAGGCACATTCTCTAATGCATATAAATTGGTTGAAAAATCAAATCTGTGTCCTTGATTGCATGCTTAGGTCCCATGCAAAAAATGGGAATGAATGTCAAACACCCTGCCACCGTCACTCGGCCGCAAACATTGAGATACCTGGTTTTTAAATTCTAGTAAATGCAAAACTCGTCGGAAATTCATGAAACTTGGCATTCTATCATGGAGCGGCCTCAACATGCCATGGTAAAAATTTTATCCCATTTGGGCAGGTTTGGGGATATGCTTCTCACAAAACCAGAGCTTGTCACAACAAGCCTGATGGTTTCGGTAGGGGACGTCCCACCTTTGGGGACGAAATGATATCCATTGCCTCTTATTGCTTTCAAAAAATTTCTCGTGTCAACATAGAACAACAGGAGTGTTGTGTCAGTTTTTGGGATTTTTCGGGGTTCGTTTGGACATATTTATGCATTAATTGAGTTTTTCAATGAATTTATGTGCATAATTCAAATTTGAACTACATGCACATGCTCTAATGCAAATAAATTGGTTGAAAATTCAAATCTGTGTCCTTGGTTGCATGCTTAGGTCCCATGCAAGAAATGGGAATGAATGTCAAACACCCTGCCACCGCCACTCGGCCGCAAACATTGAGATACCTGGTTTTTAAATTCTAGTAAATCCAAAACTCGTGTGAAATTCACGAAACTTGGCATGCTATCATGGAGCGGCATCAACATGCCTTGGTAAAATTTGGTCCCATTTGGCGCAGGTTTGGGTATATGCTTCTCACAAACTACAACTTCTCACAACAATCCTGATGGTTTCGGTAGGGAACATCCCACCTTTGGGGACGAAATGATATACATTGCCTCTTGTTGCTTTCAAATTTTTTATCATGTCAACATAGAAGAACATGAGTGTTGTGTCAATTTTTGGGATTTTGCGGGGTTCGTTTGGACATTTTTATGCATTAATTGAGTTTTCAATGCATTTATGTGCATAATTCAAATTTTAACCATTCACATGACGCCATGTGTCTTGGTTTTAACGGCTATAGGTTTTAGTGGCTCTTGATCGTAAATGTTTTAGAAAGAACAACCGGATGCAAAGTGAGAGCAGGATTTGTGCATCTCTTCAACGCAAACGGTTGTTTTGCATGACCCGAGTGCAACCACTTACAAACAATTTGGTAAGATTTGCATCTGTCATATTGGGTATGTTGCCATTTGTGAAACTGGAAAGATTGACATTTGTTGATCTAGTAACATTGCCATTTGTCAACCTTGTAACACTGCGATTTGTCAAAATATGAAGCTAAAAATCACTAGCAGTATCTAATTTTTGCAACTAAAATTCGGTAATTAGGCATAGATGGAGGTGAGGAGAAGTGTTCAGCCGGGCATGCAGCGGGCGGCGCAGTACTATTCGATTTGACAGCGGGAGGCGCAGTTCCTGATACGACGTTAATGCAGACGAGGGAGAGGGTAGCAGTTCCCGAAATGTTGAACGGCCAATGATGCATCCTCCTTCAATTAGCATCATGAATGCATGAGGGAAGTAATGGGAGGAGGACCAGGAAAAGAGGCAGCACAATGTGAATGAAACACAATTTGCACTCATATAAAGGCGCCCCTACATTCCAATGCATCTACCACATCGTACGGACCTAAGCATTTGCCTAAGCACCTACACTAAGCGCAAAAGTGCTCACTCCAGACCCTGGGTGGCGATGCACGCAAGTAGCCACCGACTGTGCCAGACGGTCCACGATGCCGTCCTGTGGCATGGCACCAAGGATCCTCTCCAAATGGTGTTGGCGATCGGCTGGTGGATGGCCGCCGTCGATGCCAGCTACGACTCTCAGTTGGACCAGATGATCGTAGCCACCACCAACAAGTTCACCCTCGTCAAGAAGCTCGCAGACGACATCGTCGTACTCCTCCAGCCCGCGCGCCCAGGCTCCTCATTGTCTGGCACCCTAATCGGCCTCCATGGTCGGAACCTCTTTCACACACTGGTGGCCCTGCGGCTACCCGCTGACGCCACGAAGAATGTCCACTTGGAGGTCGCGCTCACTGCGAGGCGCCTCGCCCTGCAAGAATTGGTCGACCTACACATCCACGTGTACGAGCAAATCGTGTACATAGGTATATACAAGGCCAGTGAGGACGCTACGATGTTGGCCTTCTTCAACCGGCTGGAAGCCTTGGATGCCTATGCTGAGAAGCACCTTTACCTCATCACAAAAGTCGCCGCTCCTTAGCCGCCGGTCGGTGGCCCGACACATTGAGTTGAGGAGGAGGAGGTCGTACTTTGATGGATGCATCTTTCTTCTTGCCTCCTTAATTCTTATTGTGCTATTACATTTTTGTTCCAGTCAATACAGACACATGTGATCCATTTGCTTAATTATATGCATCACTGTAATTATTACTCCATCCGTTAATTTATAAGTTGTGTTGCCAGTGTTTGGGGCCGGCGCACGACACAATATGCACACCCACGACGACACATACAGAGAGGACATCCAGCGGCTCCAATGGCGATTTGTCAAAATATGCAACTAAAAATCACTAGCACTATCTAATTTTTGCAACTAAAATTCAGTAATTAATCATAGATTTCATTCATAGATTAAGCAGTCATGCTTAATTTATACAAACAGTTCAACTGCTATATGCATATATATGGTTGCTCACCGTTAGGCACCGCGGCGCGCTCTGCTCACGTCTGTCGGCGCGCTCGGGTTGTGGACAGCTTTTCCTTGCGTGTTCAACTTCTATATGCATATATATGGTTGCTCATGATTGAGGCGACTGCGGAGCGCTCTGCTTGCATTCCTCCACGCGTGCTCTGCTAGCGGTTGGGCCTACGAATGATCACGTCGGGGGCCCCATATGCATGCAGTTGCGCCGCGCGCGTTGCCACGCGATGCAATTACGTTTGGCATGATGGAGTTAAGCGCTGCAAATTAGAACTGCCATCAGGACGTGCCGTCCGGCCTCCCCTTTAATTCCCGCGTCCATTATAACCTTAGTCTCTTCAACCTTCCGATCGTGCCCCACAACACAATGATACATCTCCAACGTATCTATAATTTTTGATGTATTCATACCATGTTTATAATGTTTTTACATGATTTTGGTATGATATGGTTAGAACTAACCCGGACTGACGTTGTTTTCAGGTAAACTACCGTGGTGTTGGTTTTGTGCATAAATAAAATTTCTTGGAATGCGCCGAAAATCAATGGAGATTTTTTTTGGAAAACATAAAAAAATACTGGAACGAAAAGTTACCGGAGGAGAGTCACGAGAGCCCCACGAGGGTGGAGGGCGTGCCCCACTACCATGTGGAGTCCTTGTGGGGCCCCCTAATGTTAAACCGATGCCAACCCCTCCTATAAATCCCCGAACTTCTTGAACAAAACCTGGATCGGGACCCTGTTCCATCACCCTGCCAGAGGGGGGGTCCATCACCGGTGGCCATCTTCATCATCCCAATGCTCTCCATGATGAGAAGGGAGTAGTTCACCCTCGGGGCTGAGGGTCCTACATATCAAGAGCTATGTGTTTGTCTCTCTCTCTCTCTCTCTGACAATCTTCAATTATGTCGCACGCATCCGACACACTCCGACAATCTTCAATTATGTTGCACGCATCCGACACAAAAACCTTGTTGGTCCCTCTCCCTTTTTCTCTCTCTCTCTCTCTCTCTCTCGTGTTCTTGATTTGGTACGATCTTGATGTATCGCGAGCTTTGCTATTACTCTCTCTCTCTCTCTCTTGTTCTTGATTTGGCACGATCTTGGTGTATCACGAGCTTTGCTATTATAGTTGGATCTTATGATGTTTCTTCCCCTCTACCTTCTTGTAATGGATTGAGTTTTCCCTTTGAAGTTATCTTATCAGATTGAGTCTTTAAGGATTTGAGAACACTTGATGTATGTCTTGTGTGGGATACCCATGGTGACAATGGGGTATTCTATTTATTCACTTGATTTATGTTTTGGTGATAAACTTGCGGGTTCCGTGACCTTGGGAATCTATGCATAGGGGTTGGCACACGTTTTCGTCTTGACTCTCCGGTAGAAACTTTGGGGCACTCTTGAAGTTCTTTGTGTTGGTTGAATAGATGAATCTGAGATTGTGTGATGCATATCGTATAATCATACCCGCGGGCACTTGTCGTGACATTGGAGTATCTAGGTGAAATTAGGTTTTGGTTGATTAGTGTCTTAAGGTGTTATTTTACAATGAAATCTAGGGTTGTTTGTGACACCTCTAGGAATAGCCCAATGAATTGATCGAAAATAATAACTTTGAGTTGGTTTCATACCCTACAATAATCTCTTTGTTTGTTCTCCGCCATTAGTGACTTTGGAGTGACTCTTTGTTAAATCTTGAGGATTGTTATATGATCTAATTATTTTACCATTGTTGAGAGAACTTGCACTAGTGAAAGTATGAACCCTAGGCCTTGTTTCGAAGCATTGCAATACGTTTTCGCTCACTTTTGTTACTTGCTACCTCGTTGTTTTTATAATTTCAGATTACAAAAACCTATATCTACCATCCATATTGCACTTGTATCACCATCTTTTCGCCGAACTAGTGCACCAATACAGTTTACCATTGTATTGGGTGTGTTGGGGACACAAGAGACTCTTTGTTATTTGATTGCAGGGTTGTTTGAGAGAGACCATCTTCATCCTATGCCTCCCACGGATTTATAAAACTTAGGTCATCCACTTGAGGGAAATTTGCTACTGTCCTACAAACCTGTGCACTTGGAGGCCCAACAACATCTACAAGAAGGAGGTTTCGTAGTAGACATCAAGCTCTTTTCTGACGCCGTTGCTGGGGAGGTTAGTGCTTGAAGGTATATCTTTAGATCTTGCAATTGAATCTTTTAGTTTCTTGTTTTATCACTAGTTTTGTATATAAAAGAAAACTGCAAAAAATGGGATTGAGGTTGCCTCACATGCTTCATCTTTTTAATGTCTTTCATGAAAATGATGGAAACAAAAATTGTGCTCAAGTGTTAGAAGAAGAATGTATTAAAATGTTTGGCACTAAATATGTGAATGATGATCATGATTGAAATGTTGTTAGTATGAATTCCTTTAATATCCATGATGCTAATGATATGCACAGCTACAAGCTTGGGGATGCTATGTTTGATGAAGATGATATTTTTTTGTCCTCCAAGTTATGATGAGCAAATTTATTTTGATGATAGCATGCCTCCTATTTATGATGATTATATTGATGAAAGTGGGTTTGGAAGATTGTCAACTTTAGTAAGTAATGATCCCACTTTTTGGAGGGTGTTGAATCTTATTGTGATAATTATGAAAGTTGATTTGGAGAGGTTAAGACTTTATTTAGTGATGAATCCACTATTTCGGAAGAGGTTCCAATTGATTATGAGAACAAAGTTGCTATCTATGATGATTATTGTGATGACATGTATGCTATCAGGAATAATGATAACTATGAAACTTGTCATCTTGATTTTAATTTTCAATTGGATTATGCCTCACGTGATAGTTATTTTGTTGAGTTTGCTCCCACTACTATGAATGAGAAGAATTATGATTATGTGGAGAGTAGTAAAATTTATATGCTTGTGGATTATGAAAATAATGCTTTATGTGATAGTTATATTATTGAGTTCATTCATGATGCTACTGAAAATTATTATGAGGGAGGAATATATGCTTGTAGGAATTGCAATAATATCAAGTTTCCTCTCTATGTGTTGAAAATCTTGAAGCTATGCTTGTTTTGCTTTCCTATGATAGTTGATTCTTGTTCCCATAAGTTGTTTGCTCATAAAATCCCGATGCATAGGAAGTGGGTTAGACTTAAATGTGCTAGTCATATGCTTCAATTCTTATCTTTTATGTGAGCATCATGGTCATCGTCATGCCTAGCTAAAAAGGTATTAAAGAAAAGCGCTTGTTGCGAGACAACCCAATATTTACCCCTACTGTTTTTGTGTGTTCTCATGATTAAGCTAATTTAGTAATCATGTTTTATAGCTTTTTTTCAATAAAGTGTAAAGTAAGACCTTTATGATAGCTTACGGTGATAGTTGTGTTGATCCTGCTGAAAATTAGAAACTTTTGCATCCAGTAAATTAGTTTTGATAATTCACAGAACGGTGATTTTGATCTGATTTTTCTTTCTGTGGATTGGTACACAAATATCTCAAGTTTTCCTAATTTGGATGGAGTTTTTGAGTTACATAAGTATTCTAGAGTTACAGATTACTACAGACTGTTCTGTTTTATGACAGATTCTGTTTTCTATGTGTTGTTTGCTTATTTTGATGAATCTATGAGTCGTATCGGTGGGTATGAACCGTAGGGAAGTTGGAATACAGTAGATATTACACCAATATAAATAAAAATGAGTTCACAACAATACAAAAGTGGTGATTTTATTTTCTTATACTACGGAACTTACGAGTTTTCTGTTGAGTTTTGTGTTGTGAAGTTTTCAAGTTTTGGGTAAAGATTCGATGAACTACGGAATAAGGAGTGGCAAGAGCCTAAGCTTGGGGACTCCCAACGCACCCCAAGGTAATATTCAAGGAAAATCAAGAGCCTAATCTTGGGGATGCCCCAGATGGCATCCCCTCTTTCGTCTTCGTTCATCGCTAACTTTACTTGGAGCTATATTTTTATTCACCACATGATATGTGTTTTGCTTGGAGCATCATTTTGTTTTATTTTGTTTTGCTTGCTATTTGAATAATATCCCAATATCTTAAATTCTTAAATGTTAGATAGTCTTCACATAGTTACATAATTATTCGACTACTCATTGACCTTCACTTATATCTTTTGGAGTAGTTTGTTGTTTGCTCTACTTCTTCACTTACATCTTTTTAGAGAACGTCAGTGGTTTTATTTTGAAGAAATAGATGAACTCTCATGCTTCACTTATATTATTTTGAGAGTCTTAAACAGCATGGTAATTTGCTTTGGTTATGAATTTAGTCCTACTATGATGGGCATCCAAGAAGGATATAATAAAAACTTTCATATAAAGTGCATTGAATACTATGAGAAGTTTGATTCTTTATGATTGTTTTGAGATATGAAGATGGTGATACTAGAGTCATTCTAGTGGAGTAGTTGTGAATTTCATAGATACTTGTGTTAAAGTTTGTGATTCCCATAGCATGCATGTATGGTGAACCGTTATGTGATGAAGTTGGAGCATGATTTATTTATTGATTGTCTTCCTTATGAGTGGCGGTCGGGGACGAGCGGTGGTCTTTTCCTACAAATCTATCCCCCTAGGAGCATGCGCGTGGTACTTCGTTTCGATAACTAATAGATTTTTGCAATAAGTATGTGAGTTCTTTATGACTAATGTTGAGTCCATGGATTATACGCACTCTCACCCTTCCACCATTGCTAGCCTCTCTAGTACCGCGCAACTTTCGCCGGTACCATGCACCCACCGTATACCTTCCTAAAAATAGCCACCATACCTACCTATTATGGCATTTCCATAGCCATTCCAAGATATATTGCCATGCAACTTTCCACCGTTCCGTTTATTATGACACGCTCCATCATTGTCATATTGATTTGCATGATCATGTAGTTGACATCGTATTTGTGGCAAAGCTACCATTCATAATTCTTTCATACATGTCACTCTTGATTCATTGCACATCCCGGTACACCGCCGGAGGCATTCATATAGAGTCATATTTTGTTCTAAGTATCGAGTTGTAATTCTTGAGTTGTAAAGTAAATAAAAGTATGATGATCTTGATTATTAGAGCATTGTCCCAGTGAGGAAAGGATGATGGAGACTATGATTCCCCCACAAGTCGGGATGAGACTCTAGAGGAAAAAAAAGAGGCCAAAAAAGGAGAAAGCCCAAAAAAACAAAAAATAATGAGAGAAAAAGAGAGAAGGGGCAATGCTAGTATCCTTTTACAACACTTGTGCTTCAAAGTAGCACCATGATATTCATGATAGAGAGTCTCCTATGCTGTCACTTTCACATACTAGTGGGAATTTTTCATTATAGAACTTGGCTTGTATATTCCAATGATGGGCTTCCTCAAATTGCATTAGGTCTTCGTGAGCAAGCGAGTTGGATGCACACCTACTTAGTTTCTTTTTGAACTTTCATAAATTTATAGCTCTAGTGCATCCATCGCATGGCAATCCCTACTCACTCACATTGATATCTATTGATGGGCATCTCCATAGCCAGTTGATATGAGACTATCTCCTTCTTTTTGTCTTCTCCACAACCACCATATTCTATTCCACTTATTGTTCTATATCCATGGCTCACGCTCATGTATTGCGTGAAGATTGAAAAAGTTTGAGAACATTAAAAGTATGAAACAATTACTTGGATTGTCATCGGGGTTGTGCATGATTTAAATATTTTGTGTGATGAAGATAGAGCATAGCCAGACTATATGATTTTGTAGGGATAGCTTTCTTTGGCCATGTTATTTTCAGAAGACATGATTGCTTTATTAGTATAGTTGAAGTATTATTGTTTTTATGCCAATATTAAACTTTTGTTTTGGATCTTATGGATCTGAATATTCTTGCCACAATAAAGAAGATTACATTGATAAATATGTTAGGTAGCATTCCACATCAAAAATTATGTTTTTATCATTTACCTACTCGAGGATGAGCAGGAATTAAGCTTGGGGATGCTGATACGTCTCTAATGTTCTATCATTTTTTATGTATTCATGCCATGTTTATAATATTTTTACATGATTTTGGTATGATTTGGTTAGAACTAACCCGGTATGACGCTGTTTTCAGCAGAACTACGGTGGTGTTGTTTTTGTGCAGAAATAAAAGTTCTCGGAATGCGCTGAATATCAACAGAGATTTTTTTTGGAAAATATAAATAATAGTGGAACGAAAAGTTTCCGGAGGAGAGTCCTGCGAGCCCCATGAGGGTGGAGGGCACCCCCCTAGGGCATGCCCCCTGCCTCGTGGACTCCCTGTGGGGCCCCCTGACGTGAAACCAATGCCAACCCCTCCTATAAATCCCCAAACTTCTAGAACAAAACCTAGATCGGGAGTTCCGCCACCGCAAGCCTCTGTAGCCACCAAAAACCAATCGGGACCCTGTTCCGGCACCCTGCCGGAGGGGGGATCCATCACCGGTGTCCATCTTCATCATCCCGGCGCTCTCCATGACGAGGAGGGAGTAGTTGACCCTCGGGGCTGAGAGTATGTACCAGTAGCTATGTGTTTGATCTCTCTCTCTCTCTCTCTCTCTCTCTCTCTCTCGTTCTTGATTTGGCACGATCTTGATGTATCGTGAGCTTTGCTATTCTAGTTGGATCTTATGATGTTTCTCCCCCACTACCTTCTTGTAATGGATTGAGTTTTCCCTTTGAAGTTATCTTATCGGATTGAGGCTTTAAGGATTTGAGAACACTTGATGTGTGTCTTGCGTGGGATACCCGTGGTGACAATGGGGTATTCTATTGATTCACTTGATGTATGTTCTGGTGACCAACTTGCGGGTTCCATGACCTTGGGAATCTACGCATACGGGTTGGCACACATTTTCGTCTTGACTCTCCGATAGAAACTTTGGGAACTCTTTGAAGTTCTTTGTGTTGGTTGAATAGATGAATCAGAGATTGTCTGATGCATATCGTATAATCATACCCACGGATACTTGTGGTGACATTGGAGTATATAGGCGACATTAGGGTTTTGGTTGACTTGTGTCTTAAGGTGTTATTTTACTATGAACTCTAGGGCTATTTGTGACACTTATTGGAATAGCCCAATGGATTGATCAGAAAGAGAAACTTTGAGATGGTTTTGTACACTACAATAATTTCTTCGTTTGTTCTCCGGTATTAATGACTTTGGAGTGACTCTTTGTTGCATCTTGAGGGATTGTTATATGATCTAATTATGTTATCATTGTTGAGAGAACTTGCACTAGTGAAAGTATGAACCCTACGCCTTGTTTTGAAGCATTACAATACCGTTTTCGCTCACTTTGTTACTTGCTACCTTGCTATTTTTACAATTTCAGATTACAAAAACCTCTATCTACCATCCATTGTTGCGACCACGATCCCAATGAACCGAAGCCTCTGTGCTTAAGTGCCATCCCTGGATCGGTAATGCTAACACACACAGTACTCAAGGAATTATAAAAGAGTTCAATCACACACTTATTACATTGAGGTCCGTGTAAAGAGTATGATTACACAAATAAAATGGTTGAAGGCCATCTAAACTAATTAACTGCGGAAGCTTCGAAGGTAAATGAGTCCATCAACTCCAACGACATAGCTGAGTGCATGACAATGACCTATGGCACCTTATTCATCGTTTGAGAAGTCTGCAGCATGAGTCGTTGCAGCCGTGTAGGTCAGCACATTGAATATGCTGGTAGAGTTACACTGTAAAGCAATGAATGCAAGAACTACATCTATATACAATATTTGACTGGTGGAGGCTCTAAGTTTATGGTTTTGCGTAAAGCTAGTTTTTCCCTACAACAAAGGAATAAAATTTATTTGCTACTCCCAAGTTGTACCAATATTTGAGAAGGTTCCTCCAACTCAAACCCAATTAAACAAGAATCATCATTAAACCCAATTCAATTAATTTAAGAGTGATGAGATCAACAATATCCAATTCCAGATACTCAAGATGTACATAACGGGGGACACGGCTAACCATGATTAGCTTATACACTCTGCAGAGGTTGCACACTTTTCCCACAAGACTCGACCACATCCATGATCGGAAGATCGAGACATAGTCTTTCTGAAGCATTAACTCTCTACTCCGGGCAGACCGGTACACCTACTTTCCCCTACATCAGCTAGTCCACCTCTTCAAGAGCTCATACAACTTACTCAACTATGCAAGAGCCCATAATGGCTTGTGGCTGCACATGGAAGTTTCTAGGCATGAAATATCATATGATCCCTTTGATCCTCGGAGGCGTACAGAGGAAAAATCACACGGGTACTCCGGGATTTCCTAAATGGGCTAGCACTAGATTCCCCAGGTGCCCCAACCAATCCACCCAGATGTTTATTAAAGTTTCCACCTAATGTTATCCAAGATTAATAACTCTCACAACTTCCATGTGTATCACGATCCAATCCCCGTCTACGAGCATGGCTAAGTAGTGATTGAGCATAACGTATATTCTCGGGGTGATCAAAGGTATTAGGTTCCTACCTCAAGTGCTACAACCAAACCACATGTTCCCAATCCTACTCATGCAAATATTTGAGGGGAAAAACTAATGCATAGTGAAAACTGGGTATAGAAAGTATGATCAATGTGTAACTTGCCTTACTGACGATCATAAAACTCTAGAGATTCATAGTAACAAGCTTCACACTTCGGATAATCTAGCGTAGGCAAATAGTAGCATACATAAGCAATCAATCAAACAAAACAAAGAGAAATCGAGAAAAGATCCAAATAAAACTCGAAACAAGCAAACAACTACTGAAAGAACATGCGGTGCCCCCATGCTTGGTTTTGGTAATTAATAACAATCTCTATGGACTAATGGTTGCCTTGAGTTATATTTGAAAGATTTGTCTGTATGCATTTCGTGAAGTCCATGTGTTGGTTTAAGGAGTTTATGAGTTGACCAAGGTGCTATTAAGGAATTATTCTAAGATTGGTCTTGTGAGTGTTGAGCTTATTGCAAGCATGTCTTGAAGAAGAACATTGTGTGATCATTCATGTTTACCTTCAAGGCATCATACAAATGAAGAGAGTTGGAAAGATTCAAGGTGGATCAAGACTAAGTCAAGAGTGGATCAAGTTGATCAACTCACAGACCGTAGAAGATGTACCGAGAGGGATCAAGTGATCCCATGATATGGTAAGCATTGTCCATTGCACTTTGTGTACTAACCCATGGTCTATGTGGGGTTAGGTACGTGTTCATGGGCTTGCTTCAAGAGGAAGATATCACTCAACCCATGGAGAGGATGGCATCAAGTGGTGATCGTCATCAGATTGTCGTGTGCAAGTTCAAGTGGAGCATCACGAAGAGATCAAGTGCTTGAAGCTTTCCATCCATTGTGGTGTCAATGGACTTGTGAAGATGTGCCGAAGAGTGGCTCACCCATAGTGGAGTATGGGGGAGCAATCATCTAGTCTTCATCGAGCCAACGCAATCAAGAAAGGTGGTCCAACTTGAGGGAGTCAAGATCGTCATCATCTATCTCAAGTGGACCATGTGCAAGGCAAAGGTTTGCCCTTGATAGATTTTCTATTTACTGGTCTCATGGTGGTAGTTGGGAGACCGGGTTATAGGATCGATTGCCGAACTATCAAGGGGGGCTCTCGATGAGTAACTTAATCGTATCGTTCATAGAGAGCTCAAACCATTGCATCCTTGCATCATCTTTTTTGTTTCTTATTTGGTCCTTCTCTTTATGAGTTTTGGAGCTTATGGTCATCTTGATGACAAGCTCGAGTTCATCGAAAACAGAGTTCACTCGCATCTTCTATGATGTTTTTGATGTATGCCGGTTCTTCTCCATTGGAGGTTTCACTCCTCCATAAGCTAGGCATACCTCCCCTGCCTCTTCTTTCTGTAACCAACAAGCTTGAGTTTGCTCATTTCAGAGTTCTTTTGCAGAAGTTATGGCAGTTTTGGTTTTAGTGTTTCCTCATAGTCTTTCTATGGCAGTGGTTTTAGTGCAGAGCGGTTGTACCGCTTGAACAAGCGGGTGTACCGCTCGGCCGGTTGTTCCGGTTAAACCACCGCTCATACTACCGCCTAGGGGTGAAACCATTCTGTTATTGATGCGGTGGTAGAGCGGTGGTGGAGCGGTAGTTCCAGTTTTCTCTTATAAACCGGTACTACCGGTGTCTGCGACGATTGTACTGCCCAAATCTCCACCTCCCCGGGACTCTGGTCCAGCGGTTGTACCGGCACAACCATCGTCCTAACCACTTCTATGGGGTGAAACCCTTCTGTATCAGAGGTGGTTGTTGGGCGGTGATGGAGCGGTAGTTCCGGTTGGCTCCGGTCGACCGGTACTACCGGTAGCTCCACCGGCTGTACCGCTGGGGCACTTCTGCAAGGGGAACCCACGAATTCTGGTAGTACCGGTGGTTCAAGCGGTTGTACCGCTGCGGTGTAAAAAAGGCTGTAACGGGCATATTCGTGGGGACCTATAAAAGGGGGTCTTCTTCCCCATTGAACCTTATCTCTTGAGCTCGTGTTCTTCCCCCATTGTTGACCTTCTTCGAGCTTGCTAACTCTCAATCCCTCCAATGATTCTTGCTAGTTCTTGAGGGAAAAGAGAGAGGAGATCTAGATCCATGTTTCCACCAATCACTTTCTCCTCTAAGTGAGGGGAACCCCTTGGATCTAGATCTTGGAGTTCTTCGTGTTCTTATTTCGTTCTTCCTCTCATTTTCCTCCCTAGCATTAGTTGCTTTGGTGGGATTTGGGAGAGAAGGACTTGGGCACTCCGTGTGCCCTTGCCATTGCATTTGGTGCACTGGTTTGAGTTCTCCATGGTGATACGTGAAAGTGAAGTTTGAGAAGCTTATTACTCTTGGGTGTTTGGGCACCCTAGAGCTTGTTCCTCTTGGGTGCCTTGGCGCCCTAGACAGTTGGTGTTGTTCGGAGCTCAATCATTGTGGTGTAAAGCTCCGGGCAAGCGTTGGGGTCTCCAATTAGGTTGTGGAGATTGCCCCGAGCAATTTGACGGGTACCGGTGACCGCCCCAAGGGTTGCCAAAGTGTACGGGTTTGGTGATCGCCCCCAAGTGTTGCCATTTGTACGGGTTCGGTGACCGCCCTCAAGGGTCCCTTAGTGGAATCACGGCATCTTGCATTGTGCGAGGGTGTGAGGAGATTATGGTGGCCCTAGTGGCTTCTTGGGGAGCATTGTGCCTCCACACCGCTCCAAACGGAGATTAACATCCTCAAGGGTGTGAACTTCGGGATACATCGTCGTCTCCGCGTGCCTCGGTTATCTCTTACCCGAGCCCTTTACTTATGCACTTTACTTTGTGATAGCCATATCGTTCTTTGTCATATATCTTGCTATCACATAGTTGCTTATCTTGCTTAGCATAAGTTGTTGGTGCACATAGGTGAGCCTAGTTGTTGTAGGTTTTGTGCTTGCAAATTAACCGCTAGGTTTATTCCGCATTCGTTCAAGCCTAAACCGTAATTATTTTAAAGTGCCTATTCACCCCCCCCCCTCTAGGCGACATCCACGATCTTACAACTACACTAAACAATAAACGAACCTAACAACATTATTTTCATGTGAATTAGATATTAACAATAGGTACATGTGATTAGCTATGATTTGCAAAAAGAAACAACTCAAACGAAGCTACGAAACTCAAGATACAAACGAAACAAGATCAAATACTAATCTGAACTAAACTCAAATTTTAAATTGTCAAAATCATGTTCAAGTTGGTTTACTGGAAAGAGGGGGTCGTTACGAAGATTTAGGCGTTGGTTTCAACTAAATTGGATAAACGAGCTAAAAGTTATACTAGTTTTAAGCTCAAGGGCTAAATCGCAATAAAACTATTCGTGGATAGGTCCCTGGCCAAATATAAACAGAAAAAGAAAAATATATCGGACGAACGTCCGCTAACAGAACCTAACGAACGAATCCATTCATTACACAGGCTAATTGAGTGAATGTTCGCTAAATAAAAATTAAAACAAAAACACCGATCTAACATAACTAACCGAAAAAAGAAAAGAACCACAGAACAACCGATCGGTTTTACCGGTCTTCTACGGCGGCGGATCGGGTCAATGGCGAGGCGGCGTTGGTGGGGAGACGGGGCGGCGGCTCCGGCACCAGCGGCGGCTAGAGCGGGCGGCAGCGCCTTGCAGTGATGCAGCAGATGCAATGGCAGCGGCGGATCGGCAGCCAGGCATGGCGGGCGGTGGTGGTTGACTTTGGCGGTGGTGATTGTGAGGAGGGGGTCGGCGGCAGTGGCGATGCGTATAAGGAGGGGCAGGGGTCGCCCGACGGTGCTACGGGAAGGCGGAGGCGGCGGCGAGCTGGGTCAGCCCAGGTGATTTTTTTTAAACGGCGCCACAAAGAAAAATCCTAAAAAATAAAAATAAAAGTCCTAAATTTCCGAAAACTATTTTCACCATCCCTACCTAATATTTGGGACAAGATGAACATTTTTCTAGGCTAAACCCAATTTTTAAAAATGCAGAGTTTTCTCTAATTTCTACGAAATAAAATTCAAATAAAATTCAATGAAAATAATTTGACTTCAAAATTTCTTTTCCAATATTTCTCCTCTGTTTTGAAGAAGTCCTTTTATCTTCTCTCATTTATTTTTAGTGTTTGAAATAATTGGAAAGAAATTATTGAAAATCAAATGATCCACTTTTCAAATTTTGAAAATTAATTCAAAAATAAAAATTTATGAAACCTCCAACTCTCTCCTTGGGTCCTTGAGTTGCTTAAGGTTTCTTGGATCACAACCAAAATGCAATAAAATGTGAAATGCATATGAATGATCTGTGTATAACATCCAAATTGAAAATTGGGATGTTACATCCATATTGCACTTGTAGCACCATCTCTTCGCCGAACTAGTGCGCCTATACAATTTACCATTGTATTGGGTGTGTTGAGGACACAAGAGACTCTTTGATATTTGGCTGCAGGGTTGTTTGAGAGAGACCATCTTCATCCTATGCCTCCCACGGATTGATAAACCTTAGGTCATCCACTTGAGGGAATTTGCAACTGTCCTACAAACCTCTGCACTTGGAGGCCCAACAAAGTCTACAGGAAGAAGGTTGCGTAGTAGACATCACACAACAAGCACACCCACAACGACACATAGAAAGGGATGTCTAGCGGCGCTCCAATGGAGTTCGGCGAGCATAAAGTGGAGACCCACGCGAGGGAGATGGATCTCTCGGTGGCGTACACCGTCGACCCGACTGTGGTGGACGACTACATCAACACCGTTGAGCAGTTACTTGCTGAAGATAAGTACAAGGTGGTCGGCATCGACCTTGAGTACACCGCTGGTCGTCCTGGCATAGATCAGAAGGTTGTCGCCGCCCAGTTTTGCATGCGCCATCATGTCCTCATCTACCACTACTGCATGGCCAGAGAGCCTTGCGACCGTTTCAACAGGTTTGTCAACAGCATCGACTACAAGTTCGCCATGGTGGAACTGCCAATGATGTAAAAGCACTCAGTGTTACGGGCTTGGCCTGCCAGAACCTTGTCGAAATCCGTGACCACTATAGGGTCTAGGGTAGCACGAAGAAGGACTCCCAGGTCGAACTCGCCTCGGCCATCATCGACCCCTACTACAAAAAGATGAAGCAGGATGCCCAGAGAACACATGCCGTATCCTGGCACAGGGCCTGCCTGCGGCGACTGGATGAACCTCACCTCAGGTTCGTGGCCAAGAGCGTGTACACATGCTATGAGCTGCACAGGGGGATCGTTGACATGAGGAAGTACCTCGTTACTCAAATCGACGAGCCCGGATCGAGCCACAAGCAGAGCAAGCGTCACAAGTAGTAGATGATGATCAGATGATCGTTTATGCTAGTTAATCATGCATGTAATATATAGTTTAATTTGGTGTGTGGGAGTGTCATGTGTAGTAGCCACCTATGAAGTTATGCATGTAACAGTTTGCTTTGGTGCGTGCAAATGCCATGGTTATAGTAGCCACCTATGTCAGTGGATGTTTTATCTGGTTATGCAACCATGTCCATATAAGTGTGTATATATATGTTGTTGTTCTGTATGCAATCCAATCACACAACACACACGTCTTATTAGCAGTAATCTTCTATGTTATTATCGGTCTTCGCACACATTTCTGATTACAGACCTGTTTGCCGCATATAACACACATCTTGTTACATTGAACCGTTTATGTTCTCTTGTATCAACACAAACACTTCATCTGCATGAACCGCATGCCGTATATCACACACACCTTGATCTGGCTGGCCGTTTCATTTGTGTTTTCTAATCACAAACAGTTCATCCTAGTGAACCGTATGTTGTTTATCACACACACCTTCATCTGGCTGCTTGTTTCTTTTGTTGCTCCTCATCACAAATGGTTAATTGCACTTACCTGTATGCCCTACATCACACACGGAACTAAAATATGAACCGCGTTTGATGCATCCGTCATCGCAAACATTTTGCACCTTTTTTGACAGTTTTTACACCACCCTTTGCGATTAATGCATCGCACACAGTTTCGTCAAAGGGTCTCTGATCGTAGTGTTGCGTTAGCAGCATCCTGCAGTAGTGCATATAGAGCAATTCTAACAAATCATAGCATAATTTTGGCTCTCTCAAATAGGTGTCACCAGCAAGGATATATGAAACAAACTAAAAAGCAAAATAATCAAAGACTCATATAATACAAGGCGCTCCACGTAGAACTCACGATATGTGACGAATAAAAATATAGCTCCTAGTAAAATACCGATGGTCGTTAGAAGAAAGAGGGGATTCCTTCCGGGGCATCCCCAAGCTTAGTAGCTTGGTTCTCCTTAATAATAACTTGGGGTGCCATGGGGCATCCCCAAGCTTAGGCTCTTTTCGTCCTTATTCCTTCACCTATCGTGATCTCCAAACTTGAAAACTTCAATCACACAAAACTCAACAAAAGCTTCGTGAGACCCGTTAGTGTAACAAAGCAAATCACTACTCTAAGTGTTGTTGCAAACCCATTCATGTTTTATTTTTCCATTATACCTACTGTATTCTAACTTTAACATGGCTTATACCCCCCGATACAATCCATAGATTCATCAAAATAAGCACACAACGCAAAGAAAACATAATCTATCAAAAACAGAACAATGTGTAGTAATATGGAAACATTGTATACTTCTGTAACTCCAAAAATTCTGAAAAAATTAGGACAATGTGGGAAATTTGCATATCAATCTTGTGTAAAAAAATTCAGAATTTTATCACGCTTCAATGAGATTAAACAATTCTTCTACTGGCGAAAAAGTTTTTGTTTTTCAACAAGATCAAATCAACTATCACCCAACATGATCCCAAAGGCTTTACTTAACACAAACACTAATTAAAACATAAAAACACAATCATAACAGTAGCATAATTGTGTAAACACTCAAGAACAGAAAGAAAAGGGCAAAAATAAAATTTATTCATTGGGTTGCCTCCCAACAAGCGTTATCGTTTTATGCCCCTAGCTAGGCATAATGCATAGATTCAAGTATTCTCATCTTTGGGTTTTGATCCATAGGATGCCCTCATTATTGATTCATATGGTGGCTTAATTCTTGTTCTAGGGGAAGTGTTCCATGCCCTTTCTTAGTGGAAATTGAAATTTAATATTCCCTTCTTTCATATCAATCACGACACCTATAGTGCGTAAAAACGGTCTACCAAGTATAATGAGACAAGACGCATTGCAATCAATATCAAGAACAATAAAATCTATAGGCACATAATTTATATTTGCAAGAATAAGAACATCATTAGTTCTTCGCAAAGGCTTTCCAATAGTAGAATCTGCCAAGTGCAAATTAAGAGAACATTCTTCAATATCGATAAGACCAAGCACATCACATAAAGACTTTGGAATTGTGGAAACACTAGCACCCAAGTCACATAAAGCAAAACACTCATAGTTTTTAATCTTGACTTTGATAGTAGGTTCCCATTCATCATGTAATTTTCTAGGAATTTAAATCCCTAATTCCAACTTTTCATGGCATCTACGATATGTTTAGTAAAGCTTTATTTTGTTCATAAGCATGGGGTGAATTTATTATGGATTGGAACTAAGAAATACATTCAATCGAAGAGCAATTATCATAATTAAAGTCTTTGTAGTCCATAAGAGTGGGAAAATCACTGTCTAGGCATAATGCATAGATTCAAGTATTGTCATCTTTGGTTTTTAATCCATAGGATGCCCTCATGATTGATTCATATGTTGGCTTAATTCTTATTCTAGGGAAGTGTTCCATACATTTTTAGAGGTCATATTTGATGCATAAATCGAGTCAATAGTGACTTCTACCTGTGTTCTCGTGTGAATCTCACAAACACATTAGTCCCTCAATCACGTTTCTCGCCAATACTCCAAAACCAACTAGAGGTGGCACTAGATGCACTTAAAATCTCCCCCTTTTCTGTGATTGATGACAAACTGGTTGAAGTTTTCAACGGGGATAAAATATGTGAAAATTAAAGAACATGGTCATTGGCTTCATGAAGTTGAATGGGCTCCCCTTGAAGATGTGCATATAAGTAATTTGCCTTTGAATGCAAATGCACATTGTAGGTTTGGCTTTGTGGAGATCTCCCTCTGTTCATTACATCAAATCATACTGCATAAAAGAATGTATTGAAGATAATGATATGTACAATGAGTGTCTGCAGAATGATTTCATGCGCATAAGATGGAAATTCAACCACGCAATCAAAACAACAGAAAATGTAGTAGATATCTCATTTGGACTTAAGTGTTACAACTCAAAAGCCAATTGTTCATGAACAAGAGTTGCAAAACTTAACAAAAATATAGCACCCAACCGAATAGACGCGCTTGAAAACTATCAACCCAAATTCTTCTCCCCCTTTTGTCATGGAATGACCAAAAAGGAATGAAGACATAGGGTGTCTAAGCATTCCCCGAAGATGTTGGTGCAGCCAGGTCGATGGTGGACTTGGGGTGGTGTAGCAGGGGCCGATGCAGCGTCTTGGTGCAGTGAAGCCATAGCGTGTGAACTGGCCTCGTCTTCCTCATCAATGGCGCGCACAACAACAGTTTGAGTGGATGATGAGTAGTCAGAATCTTCAATCGATGGTGTAGGACGCAACTTAGCTGATTCTGGGGGCTTGGAGTTGAATTTGAATCTCTCTGTGAAGCCATACGCGATAAGATCATCTTCAGAACAGAGCATTGTGAAGCTCGTCCAAGCATGCCTGCAGGCTTCATGGGCAACAAAAGAGTTCTTGGTGGAGAGGTTGCGAATTCGATTGACGTCCACAAGAAGACTTTGCATCTGACGCTTCATCCAATCATGATGCCAATCATGCTTCTGATGAAGTTCTCTGTCATTGAGTACTCGAGCATGCTTTTGAGCCCTCCGAGGAACTATGCCGGTGGTTGCATCAGTGTGAGCACGATGTGGCGGACGAAGCTAACCGACAAGTGGACCAGCAGGAACAAGATTGCGAATATGAGTGGCTTCAAGAGGGTAGAGAAGCTTTGAAAGGCAGCATTGTCTTCATGTAGTGGTTCCTTGGTAGGCTGAGGATAGATGGGTTCATGTGACATATTGATACGTCTCCGTTGTATCTATAATTTTTGATTGTTTCATGCCAATATTATACAACTATTACATACTTTTGGCAACAATTTATATGATTTATTTCGACTAACCTATTGATCCAGTGCCCAGTGCCAGTTCCTGTTTGTTGCATCATTTTGTTTCGCAGAAAATCCATATCAAGCGAAGTCCAAATGCAATAAAAATTTACGGAGAATTATTTTGGAATATTTGTGAATTTTGGGAGGTGGAATCAATGTAAACGGAGGCCCACGGCCTCCACAACCCACCAGGGCGCGCCAAGCACCCCCTGGCGTGCCCAGGTGTCTTGTGCCCTCCCCGTAAGTCGTTTGGGGCCCTTCTTCGGGTGCAGGAAAGCCAATTTATGGAAAAAAAATTGTGTGAAAATTTCAGCGCAATCGGAGTTACGGATCTCCGAGAACTTAAGAAATGGTGAAGGGCCAGAAAACAGGAGCATGAAACAGAAGAGAACGGAGAGGGAGATCCAATCTCGGATCCTGCCCCTCCGCTGCCATAGAGGCCATGGACCAGAGGGGAAACCCTCCTCCCATCTAGGGGGAGGTCAAGGAAGAATAAGAAGGAGGGGGCTCTCTCTCCCTTTCTCTCGGTGGCGTTGGAGTGCCGCCGGGGCAAGGATCGTGACGTTGATCTACATCAACAATCTTGCTACCATGAACACAAAATTTCTCCCCCTCTATGCAGCGGTGTAATGTCTCTATTCCCGCTGTATTTCTCTACTTAAACATGGTGCACAACGCTATATATTATTATCCAATGATATGTGGTTGTCCTATGATGTTTGAGTAGATCTGTTTTGTCCTATGGGTTGTCCGGTGAAATTGTTATGATTGGTTTAAACTGCTTGTGGTTATGTTGTTGTCCTTTGGTGCCCATCATATGAGCACGTACATGTGGATCACAACATAGGGTTAGTTGTATGTTGATAGGACTATGAATTGGAGGGCAAGGGTGACAGCAGCTTCAACCTAGCATAGAAATTGATGCATACGGGATCGAAGGGGGACCAATATATCTTAATGCTATGATTGGGTGTTTTACCTTATTGAACGATAGTAGTTGCAGATGCTTGCTGGAGTTCCAATCATAAGTGCATAGATTTCCATGTAAGAGATGACATGCTAGCTGTGGCCTCTCCCACATAAAGACTTGCTATCGGTCTAGTAACGTGGTTGATTGCCTAGGGACAAATCCTTCTCTTGTGCTACAAAAAGCTATCTACTTTTATTACCTTTAAATTCATCAGTAGTTCTCGCAAAGTACTTCTAGTTTTATTATTGTTCTAGATAAATCAAACGTTAAGTGTGCGTAGAGTTGTATTGGTGGTCGATAGAACTTGAGGGAATATTTGTTCTGCCTTTAGCTCCTTGTTGGGTTAGACACTCTTATTTATCGAGAAGGCTACAAATGATCCCCTATACTTGTGGGTTATCAAGACCTTTTTCTGGCGCCGTTGCCAGGGTAAAATAGTGTGGGGTGAATATTCTCGTGTGTGCTTGTTTGCTTTATAACTAAGTAGTTTTTATTTTCTATTCTAGGTTGTTCTCTATCTTTAGTTATGGATATTGAAAGGGCTAGTTATCGACTAGAGGGGGGGTAAATAGGCGGTTTTTATTAAAGTCTTCAAAATGTGGGAGTTTCGAAGACAAACAATATAAACAACACTATTCAAATGCAGCGGAAGGTAGACTACACTAGACAAGCCATAGTCAAGAATTCAATGAAGTGAAAGCACGAAGACTAATAGCAGCTAGGTAGTAAAGATCAGGATGGAAGATAGTATGAAGCCAACCAGAATAGGTAGTCACACAATGAAGTCAAACAGATAATGCAATCAGGTAATGACTTCATGAAGACAAACTTTAAGTAAAGATAAGTAAGAGATAGAACCAGTGGCTTCACAAGGATAGGGATTTGTTCGACCAGTTCCAGTTGCTGTTACAACTATACGTCTAGTTAGGGAGGCTGAGATTCAACTCAGAAGACCTCGTCTTCACCATATTCCCCTTGAGCTAAGGACACCTAGTCCCCGCCCAATCACTCTGGTAAGTCTTCAAGGTAGACTTCCGAACCTTCACAGACTTCGTTCACCGGCAATCCACAATGGCTCTTGGATGCTCAGAACGCGGCGCCTAACCGGCTGGAGGATTCACAGTCCTCAAGTGTAACAAGTCTTCAGATCACGCGGACAGAAAAGACTTCAGTGATGCCAAACACTCTTTGGGCTCTGGGTGGTTTGGGCTTTGTCCTCGCAAGGATTCTCTCTCGAAAGCTTCAGCGGTGGGTTGCTCTCAAACGACAAAAGCCGTGTACTAACTCTGAGCAGCCACCAATTTATGGTGTAGGGGTGGGCTATTTATAGCCACTGGGCAACCCGACCTGATTTGTCCGAAATGACCCTGGGTCACTAAGGAACTGACACCTGTCGCAACGGTCGATTTCAAACACACGCGGCAGCTTGACTTGGGATACAAGTAAAGCTGACTCATTCGACTCTGGATAAGATTTGCTCTCATTGTCTTCGCTCGAAGACATAGGATTTGGTTGAGCATCACTTCAGTCACTCTGACTTTGTTCAATTGGACCCCACTTAACAGTGCGGTGGTTCCTATGACTCAGCAAAGAAGAAAAGGAAACAACGAAACAACTAAGTCTTCACGCTCCATAGTCTTCACTCATTGTCATAGTCTTCAACGTGAATGGCTTCACAGACCACCATTGTCTTCAATGTCTTCACACATTTTTAGGGGTCATTTCTGTTAGGTAAACCGAATCGATGAGGGACTACTACCTGTGTTATCCAGCAATTCTCACAAACACATTAGTCCCTCAACCAGGTTTGTCATCAATACTCCAAAACCAACTAGGGGTGCAACTAGATGCACTTACAATCTCCCCCTTTTTGGTGATTGATGACAAACTGGTTGAAGTTTCAACGGGGATAAAAGTATGTGAAATTGTAAAGGATTAAGATATTTTCTTCATAGATGGCAACAAGGCTCCCCCTGAAGATGTGCATATAAATGTTTTGCATTGGAATGCAAATGCACATGGCAGGTTGTACTTGTGGAGATCCTCTTCACCATATGAAGACAATATATCATGCATGAACGGATATGCAGGAATAATGACAGGCATAATGAAAAATGGACGTCTGCGTAATGACTTCATGCGGGATTTATCATCGCATATGCGGAATTTATCATCGCATCACAGAATAGCAGAAAAAGTAGCAGACGACCATCAAGTTTAACTGTTACAACTCAAAGAACCAAATGTATCAAAAGAGAGAGTTGTAAGCACTAGGCAAAAAGTATATCAACCACCCATCTGGACCCACTTAAAGACTATCAACGTATGCTTCTCCCCCTTTTGTCAGTAAGGACCAAAAAGGTTTGAAGACATAGTCTCTACTCGTTCCCATGAGGAGTAGGTGAAGCAGCAGGGTCGTCGTTGAGGTTTGGTGGTGCAGAAGAACTTGGTGCAATGTCGACGCGCGCTGAGGTTGGAGGTGGTGACGTAGCATCATCTGTGTCATCCAAGACTCAGGCATTTACAGTTGCTGCGGAGGAGGAGTACTCTGAATCTTCAAGAGACGGGGTTTGACGTAAGACAACATTCCTGGGAGGAGTGGAGTCGAACTTGAATCTCTCGGTGAAGCCATCGTCCTGAAGATCAGCTTCAGCACTTAGAAATGTCAGACTCTTCCAGGACCTCCGACAGGTTTCATGAGTGACAAAGGCATTCTTGGTGGCAAGATTGTGAATGCGATTGACATCCACCAAGAGGCTTTGCATTTGACGCTTCATCCAGTAATGATGCTTGTCATGTTTCTGATGCAAGGCCACGAGAAGCTCTCGGTCATTGAGCACACTTGATCGCCTCCGAGGCCTTGGAGAAATAGTGCTTTCTGTGGCTTTAGTGCGTGCACGGCAAGTGTTGACGGCCAAAGGATAAACACGAGAAGCAACCTGAACACCTTCAACATGCTGGGAAAAGCTCTGACGATCTGCATTGTGAAGATATAGCTTCCTTGGCAGGCTCTGGGTAAGTGGCTTCAATGGACATATCAACCTCTGGTAGAAATATGAGATGGTTACGTGCAGAGGGCTGATAGTCAATGGCAGAGTGAAGCTTGATCGGGACGCATAATCCAAGGAGCATAGAATTTCGACCAAAGATGTCGAGCGGATCGACAAGTTGGCGAATGAAGAAATCCTGAGCGTTGAAGCTTTTGCCATTGAGAATATAGAAGACCAATGTCTTCATTGCACCTTCAAGCTTTGTTGAGGAGAAATGCCCTTTGATGCCCTTTGATGGGACATAGAGTTCGCCTAATGATGTGATAGATGGTGCGGGGCAGATACTCTAGGTCTTCAACAAAGAATTCCTTGGGATATGCAGCATCCTGTGTAGTGGCTTCATCATGCTTAGCATTTGGCTCATGTTGGGCTCTGGCTTTTGGAAAAATGCTCTCCAATGCATCGCGGTGAAGCTGACAATCAGGTTCATACAGTTCGCCTGGAGTGGAAAGGCCGGTAAGCTCAATGAGATCAAAGACTTTGGCTTCATGATGGACATTGCCTGTCATCCACTCAAGGACCCATGTATTTGTATCCCTATTGTAGCCGCGAATGTGGAGGGTTGCACAAAACTGCAGTAGAAGCTCTTCATTCCAATGTTCCTTGTCGGTAACAAACTGTAGAAGTCCAGCATCTCAAAAGCAGTCAAGGGTTTCTTCTAAGCAGGGCAGACCAGCAATGGCTTCGGTGTCCAGACGCATATGAGGAAATATGCGCTCTTGATTGTATAGAATACAGGAGTAGTAGCTGCGCTGCTGATAACTCCAGAACCGATCTGATGATATTCTTTGCTTGGAATATGGGTTCTTGGCAGTATCGAAGAAGGTGTTGTGTGCAATGAAGCCGTAAACATTGAATGAGCCTGGTGCTGATGCAGTACCTGGAAACCTTGGTAGCCTTGGTTTTGGCTTCTGAACCTGAGGCCTGTGCTCCATATGATAGTCAAACTGAGGCCCGAGAGCAGGCGGAGGAACCAGAATTCGCCATCTGACAGGGACAAGTTTGCCTTGGTAGAATGCTTGCTCGATGGTGTGGGGCCTTGGAGGCGGAACAGGAGCAGTGGCATTAGCAGAGGCGTTAGGCTGCACATTTGTTGCAGGTGCATCAGTGGCTTCATGCACAGTGTTCATTGCAGGCGCCACATTGTCTTCAGCCATGACAACGTCATTGGCTTCAGTAGTGTTGTTGGTGGCCGCCTTAGGATTCTCAACCTCCACTTGAGTAGCTGGAGGGTCGGGCACAGACACGTTCTCCTCGAGAACAACTTCTTGGGTGGTAGGGGGAGTAGCAACATGCTCTTCTTCTTGTCTTTCTTCGGCTGATGCAGCCGGATTGTCTTCAGCAACATTGGCTTCGGACAAGGGAACCGTCACAGAAGGATTATCTTCAGGGAACACTTGACGTGCCACTGCGCTGGACTGGTTTGAGTCTTCTTCTGTGATGGTAGTCATGGAGATAGATGGCCTGAGACCTTTGCGAAGCCGTTGAAACACTGGCGATACCTTTGGCGAGGGTGTGGTCTCCATGTAATTATCATCATTCACCAATGGACTAGTGACTTGTGCTGGTGGAGGACGGGGTGTACTTGGTGAATCTTGACTAGGAGTTGCTGGTTTGGGGCGATCAACCCATGAGGCATCTTGAGAGATTGGCATCAAAGGATGACTGAGGGAGTCCTGGACTAGGGGGTGTCCGGACAGCCGGACTATCGTTATCCGCCGGACTCCAAGACTACGAAGATACAAGATTGAAGACTCCGGCTCGTGTTCGGATGGGACTTTCCTTGGCGTGGAAGGCAAGCTTGGCAATACGGATATGTAGATCTCCTACCATTGTAACCGACTCTGTGTAACCCTAGCCTTCTCCGGTGTCTATATAAACCGGAGGGCTTTAGTCCGTAGGACACAACATACATTACAACAATCATACCATAGGCTAGCTTCTAGGGTTTAGCCTCCTTGATCTCGTGGTAGATCTACTCTTGTACTACCCATATCATCAATATTAATCAAGCAGGACGTAGGGTTTTACCTCCATCAAGAGGGCCCGAACCTGGGTAAAAACATCGTGTCCCTCATCTCCTGTTACCGTCCGCCTAGATGCACAGTTCGGGACCCCCTACCCAAGATCCGCCAGTTTTGACACCGACATTGGTGCTTTCATTGAGAGTTCCTCTGTGTCGTCACCGATAGGCTTGATGGCACCTTCAACCAACGACGCTGTCCAGGGTGAGACTTTTCTCCCCGGACAGACCTTCAGATTCGGGCGGCCGCGCTCGCGGGCAATTCACTTGGCCATCTGGAGCAGATCGAAGCTTCGCCTGGCCGTCGGTCGGTTGGAAGCTTGAACTTCACGGCCGATGTCGCGGAGACTTGATCTTCGACGGACTCGAGCCACCGAAGCGCGCCGCCTTTGTGACGATGGGCATGATCTAGCTCGCACCGAGCAGTGCCTTGGTGGCGCGACACGGATCCGCTTCGCCATAAGCCCGAGCCGATCGCCCAGATCAAGGGCGGTGGATAGACGCCTCCACAGGGGCTTCAACATCCACGGCGATGGAGCCAACACCGATCTTGTCCCTGCAAAACTCGTGATTCCGAGGCGCGGACTCCTCGCCGAACTCGAGCCTCCGCGCCTACCAATCGATCCGGATTGGGCGCGGTTATGGAATTCACCGCCGCGGACATCTTCAATACTCGCCTTTTGGCGATATCCTGAATTCACTAAAGCATCTCTCGTTATCGGGAGAGTCTGGCGGACTATGGCTAGGATGGTTGGGAATGCAGACGACGAAGAAATTCAGAGCCCACCCACCACCCACTTTGTAGCCGCTGTCGACGATCTAACCGACATGCTAGACTATGGCTCCGAAGACATCGACGGAATGGACGACGATGCCGGAGACGAACAAGAAACAGAGCCCATAAGACACGGGAGTACCACCTCGTCACATAACATATACATGGTGGATACCCCAAAGGAGAGCGATGACGAGGACCAACGGGCCGCGGCAGAAGATAACCCCGCCGATAAACAACCAAAACGGCGACGCAGACGCCGCCCTAAGTCCCGCCTCGAAGACAACAACGCTCCCAAGGAGCCCGCAATACGGCAGGGCTCACAAGTGGACGACGAACATGCAGATAAGCAACCGTCCGAAAATGACGAGTCAGATAATTAGTCCAGGCCCGGTGATAACAACAGTCCGGACGACCTCATGCCGGACACGCCGCCGGAGAGCAAAAACCTTCGGAAAAGACTCATCAACACTGCAAGAAGCCTGAAGAAGGAAAAGAGGAAGCACAAAACAGCGGAAGACACACTCAGAATGAGATGGAGCAAAGTGCTCAAAACCGCAGATAAGTACGGCAATGGCCACCAATCAAAGAGCTACCCGAAGCGCTAGCTGCTACCGGAATTCGACGAGGAGGCCATAGAGCCTCCACCATCCCAAAATAAAGGGGCCGCCTGGTTGGACAGACGGCCAGATGACAAGCCAAATTATGACAGCGGCGCCACACACGAACTTGGAGGGACAGATGGCCCAGCCAGGTCCATTTACGGGCCAAAGGAGAAGGCCCCAAGTAGCAAGGCAACACGTCAAGTGTCCGATGATAGCGGCACACACAAATACAGGGGCGCCGCACACCCACTATGTTTCACCGATGAGGTGCTGGACCATGAATTCCCAGCAGGATTTAAACCCATCAACATAGAGGCCTACAATGGAACAACAGACCACAAGTGCGGATAGAAGATTATATACTACATATACATATGGCCAGAGGAGACGATCTCCACGCCATAAAATACCTACCCCTCAAGCTCAAAGGGCCAGCCCGTCATTGGCTTAAAAGCCTCCCAGAAAACACTGTTGGAAATTGGGAAGAGCTCGAGGACGCGTTTAGAGCAAATTTTCAAGGGACTTATGCCCGTCCTCCGGATGCAGATGATCTAAGTCATATAACTCAACAGCCCAGAGAGTCAGCGCGGAAATTCTGGAACAGGTTCCTTACCAAAAAGAAAAAAAATAGTCGACTGTCCGGACGCCGAAGCCTTAGCAGCTTTCAAGCACAATGTCCGAGACGAATGGCTCGCCAGGCACCTCGGTCAAGAGAAACCGAGGACAATGTCCGCACTAACATGCCTCGTGACCCGCTTCTGTGCGGGAGAGGATAGCTGGCTAGCAAGATGCAGCATCAGCGACCCAAGTACATCCGAGATAAGAGATGGAAACGGTAAATCACGGCATAGGAAAGAACAGCGCCGGAATAAAGAGAAAAGCCCAAAGAGCACGACAGTCAACGCCGGATTCAAAAGCTCGCGGCCCAACAACAACAAAACACAGCCTCTTAAGGATGACAGTGACTAATTGTCCAACTTAAACAAAATTTTGGGTCGGATATGTCAAATCCATAGTACCCGGAAAGCTCGCAAATCACACCCACAGGGATTGTTGGGTTTTCAAACAGTCCGGCCGACTAAATGCCGAACACAAGGGGCTCGACGCGTCAAGCGAAGAAGATAAACCCCACCAGCAGAGCACCGGAAAACAAAAAACTTTCCCACAAGGGGTCAAAGCAGTAAACTCACTTCATGTGAAAATATGGAAAAAAAGTGCGGCACTTTCTAACAAGAGCTTCGCATGGTCCAACCCAGCAGACCATAGAGATTGGATATCAAAACCAATCACTTTCGACCACCTGGACTATTCCAGAAGCGTTTGAAATGCGGGACGGACTCCCCTGATATTGAATCCCATAATAGACGGATTACAGTTTACTAATGTCCTAATGGACGGAGGCAGCGACTTAAACCTGCTGTATTCAAAAACAATCCGTAGGATGGGGATAAACCCTGCTAGAATCCGACACAGCCGCAGTTCCTTCAAAGGAGTGACGCCAGGCCCTTACGCCAAGTGCACAGGCTCCGTATTACTAGAAGTCCTGTTTGGATCGCCGAACAATTTTCGACGAGAAAAATTAATTTTTCACGTCGTCCCATTTGACAGTGAATATCAAGCACTCTTGGGACGAAAGGCTTTTGTCCGCTTCAACGCTATACCGCATTACGCGTCTCTTACACTCAAGATGCCCGGTCCGCGTGGCGTCATTTTAGTGCGAGGGTCACTTAAAGACCCCGGACTCGGATAGACGAATCCGGCTTCAGCGGACTAGGGGCTCCCTAGCCGCATACCTCCTCCATAGGGGGCTGCGCGCACAAACATCCGCAGGTTCATACAAAGCCCGCTTTAATTATTTATATTTCTTATTTTACACATATTTTCCGCACAAATTGTTTATAAACTAAACGATCCTCTCTCTTTGCAGATGAACAACGTGCATACCCGTCTAGGATGAGCAACGGAGACACAGGCGCAGACGTGCAGTAGGGACCCGTTGTGAGGATTCTTTTCAGATTAAGACCCTGCGTAAACCTTTTTACTGTCTCTTGTTGTTACTCTCCCTTGGTTTCTTCCTATAGCCAAAGAGGAGCCTGACGTTTTGGCATCGGCCGCGTCAGAAGACCATGCCCGTACCTGGACACCAGGGGCTTAGGGCATCATCCTGCCCATTTTTATAAAGACCGAACACCTTAGGGAGTGTTCGGCATCTCGAGTTAGGCATTATATGCATCAGCTCCGAATCATGTCTTTGGTCAAATGTTGGGTTTGCCCGGCTCCTGTGTTTTGCTGCCTTACGTTCCGTATCATCGGCTAACGGCACCGGAGAACTCTGCGATTGTGCCCTAGTTAATTTGGCGAGCACCTCGATGAGAAAGCCAAAATCGATGTCATGATACTGCGGTGGTCAACCACTCGATCGATCGCCGGAATGTTTAGAATTTCGCCTTGACGAAGGACCGTTTCGGTCGCACACACGCACTCAATTCAGAGATGTGCGGTGCCACGAGGGCTATATCGTAGCCCCACCCTCGAGCTCCAGCTAAGTGAAAGTGCTAAAGCATTATAGTCCGGATTGCCTCGTTAGCTCGCTACCACCTCCTTAAACAGGACCGAGGCGCCGGATTAAGTGTGGCGCTATTTTGCAAACACCCCGCACCTTGTGCGTGGGGGCTGAAGCCAAGCGCAATCTTTCAAGTTATACGAATGTATACGTAAACGCCGCGACAGAGAAGTTTTACTACTTGGGACGCACAACTATAAAAAGCAATTATAGCATAATCATTGTTTTACCAGCTAAACCGTTCATTTGAACGTGATATTTTTCGAGCATCTGCGACTCTATTACCTGGCGCCACACATAACTTCCCCAGTAGTGCTCGGCAGGAGCCGGCTTTCATCCGAACCTGGCGGCAACAGCGGTGGCATCCATCTCCGGACAATGCGCCTTCACACGGGCAAGAGCCATCCGCGTGCCCTCGGCGCAGGCCGACCGCTTCATCTCCTTTATATGCGGCACCGCTCCAAGGAATTGCTGCGAAGGCGAAGTAGCTCGTCGCCTTGGACCTCTCGGCCATACATGGGCCACGATGTCGATCATGGCAAGTCCGGACAATCTATTTAGCTCGGCCCATTCGCCGGCCGGCTCATCAGCGGAAGTGGCGATCCGGTGTGGAATTGAGACCAATATAGCTCTTCGTCTCATGATCCTCCCGGTTCCGGAAGTGCTTAATGGCATCGGCGCGACCGGCAGCTAAGTCCATATACGGATCCTCCGGACTCCTGACCGCTCAAATTGAGCATACTTTCCATCCATAAACCGGCGACGCAGCAGAAAAGGCTTGCTACCACGATATCTCCGGCTTGGCGCAGTTCCTCCTTCATAGCCCGCATTGCAGAAAGCGGGCATCCTTAACCGGCGGTTGCCTTCTTTAGGTCTTCCCGCTCGATGGCGCTCCTTTTCAAGAGCCTCATTGCGGTCGGCAGCATCCTTTACTTTCATGGCCAATTCGCCACCTACGCCGCTTAGGCGGTCGCAGCCCTTCGACTTTCAACTCCTCGGCCGCCCTCGAGGCAGCGCGTCACTCCTTCGGGCTTGCTCCTTAGCTCGAGCAAGTTCGCCCGAAAGGCTCTCCACACAGCAGCACCGTCGCATACAACAGCATATAATTTATCAGAGGAGGGCTTCGACCCCCTTAATAAAGCAACTGCGGAGAACTCTCTTACCTTGCGACTCGTCAAGTCGCCTGTTGACAAGTGCGATGTCCGCATCTGCCAAGTCAAGTTGCCAATTTAATTCGGCAAACTCACTAGTCCGGCTAGCCCCCGGACTATCCGCCACCTGCATAGGAATGACGGAATTCATTACCTTAGATTTTGATCCTCGGTACGCTGTCGTTTCCGACAACCTACTGAGTCTCAGGGGCTACTATCTATACAGGGCGCATTTTTATGTGCGAAACTGTTAAAAGACAAAAGGGTGCGTCATTCTCGCATACCTCAAATCCCTCCAGCAAGCTCATGGCGGCATCGCGCAATCCGCTCTCGGCGGACGAAATCCTTCCAATCATCATACGCATCAACGCACGGTGATCTTCTGAAATGGACGCCCTTTCAAGCAGATTCTTCAGTTCCCCCGGCCGGATACTAGTGGGTGCCGAACTCTCTGGCCCCTCCGGACTCGGGGATACCCTCCATGACGACACTTCAGGCTCGCCCGCCTTATCTGACGGCACGGCAGACGGAGGCGTTTCGCTCTCCATCATCTCCGGAAGAAGATCCCCCGAAGATGAACTCATCTGAGAAGGCTGCAGATCCGAACTGCAATATAAATGTTTCGGTTACCCTCAGAAGCACCAATGAAGGTATTTCCTTACTAATTAACTCCCTCTTTCATACTCACGGCTCGCTGGAGGGCTGATCCTTTGGCGATGATTGTGCGTCCGGATTCTCTCCGGATGCCGGACCCCCCGGTGAAGATCTCTTCCCACGCTTAGGGACTTTGGCCTCCGGATCTTCAGAGGCGGTCCTCTTCTCCCCCTGAAGGGAGGGGTTCTTGGTTCCCCCCTCTTCAGTCGCCCTTTTGGGTGAAATATTAGCTCCTCTATTTTCCCCTTCGCCCCCTTCTTTGGGCGTGACCTCCAACATTCTAACCAGCACGGGCTCCAGTGCGGTCTCTGGGAGGGGGGCCGGACACCTTATCAGCCTTGATCGCGCCACCCATTCTGCGAAGAATAATGGGTCAGAAGGCGAACTCTAGACAGGCATATAAACAGAATGTCCAGATTCGGAGCTGTTTACCTGAGTATCCGGGCGATCGCGGCTTAGGCCTGCGTCCTCGGCTAAATCCGGACACGCCACCTGCGGTCCGAAGAACAACTTGTACATCTCCACGGGTGTCGCACCCATAAAGTGTTGGAGAATCCGAGGTCCCTCCGGGTTGAACTCCCATAGACGGAGAGGACGGCGTTTGCAGGGCAGAAGATGCCTGATTAGCATAACCTGCATCACCTTGATCAGGTCGATCTCCCTCGTTTGGAGGTCTCGAATCCGGCCCTGTAGTGAGGGCACGTCTTCGGACGGCCCCCAATTGAGCCCTTGGTTGACCCACGACATTAGCTGGCATGGAGGTCCCGGGCGGAATGAAGGCGGCGGCTTTTACTGCTTGCCTTTGAGCGGTGATGTAGAACCACTCCTGTAGCCACGATCCGAGTTCCTCTTGGAAGGAACCCTCGGCCACGGGTATCGGCCTTTTGCTTATAGCCCCCGCACTCTGCTTGACGCCCCGATCATCTTTGGCACCACCTTGAAGGTCTTCAGCCACAGGCCGAAGTGGGGAGTGACGCGGAGGAAGGCTTCGCAGACAATGATGAATGCGGAGATATGGAGGATGGACTCCGGAGCCAAGAAGTGAAAATCCAGCCCATAGTAGAACATGAGCCCTCTCACGAAGGGGTCCGTCGGGAAGCCTAAACCCCGACGGAGGTGGGATACGAAGACAACGTATTCACCGGGCTCGGGGGCAGGCACGGCCTGCCCTTGGGCAGGCAACCTGTGCGAAACCTCATAGGCCAGGTACTTGGCCTCACGTAACTTCAATATGTCCTCCTCCGTGATGGAGGAGGGCATCCACCGGCCCTGGAGGTCGGAGCCGGACATGGTTGAGGATCCGAAGCGCTCGAATCTGGGGCTCTGGGTGTTGGAACTAGGAGCGAAGAAGAGATTCGATGCGAGATTGAAGAACAAGGACAGGCCTTGGTCCTCTTATAAAGAGGAAAAAATACTAAGAGCCGTCTCCGTGACCGTTCGAGATTCACCTTCGATAGAGGAGGCGTGGCGATGGGAACGGTTGGGTTACCCACGCACGTATTGATGAGGATCCTGGAATAAGGGGAACACGATCTCTGCTTCGACAAGACGTGCCAAGGAAACCGCTTCGCTAAACGTGCTGAGGTGGTATAGTAAAATACGATTCAAACAAAGGCTTGGTAGCAGTGTGATGTCACGCAGCATAATATGTCAGCAAATTGAGCTAGTGTATATTTTATTCTCTCTACGGTGGAATGTGGAATTTATTTTGCAGAGCCGGACACTATCCTGGTGTTCATGATCTTCTCTGGATTATTCAAGGAGGAACCCGCCTTGCAATCTTGAACATTATGCGTCGGACTTATCGTCATTGAAGACCGGTTCGAGGGGCTCTTGAGGAGTCTGGACTAGGGGTGTCCGGACAGCCGGCTATCATTATCCGCGGACTCCAAGACTACGAAGATACAAGATTGAAGACTCCGGCTCGTGTCCGGATGGGACTTTCCTTGGCGTGGAAGGCAAGCTTGGCAATACGGATATGTAGATCTCCTACCATTGTAACCGACTCTGTGTAACCCTAGCCTTCTCCGGTGTCTATATAAACCGGAGGGCTTTAGTCCGTAGGACACAACATACATTACAACAATCATACCATAGGCTAGCTTCTAGGGTTTAGCCTCCTTGATCTCGTGGTAGATCTACTCTTGTACTACCCATATCATCAATATTAATCAAGCAGGACATAGGGTTTTACCTCCATCAAGAGGGCCCGAACCTGGGTAAAAACATCGTGTCCCTCGTCTCATGTTACCATCCGCCTAGACGCACAGTTCGGGACCCCCTACCCGAGATCCGCTAGTTTTGACACCGACAATGACCAATACTGATGAGCTCGCTGTTCATGAGAACAGGCGATGATACCGTTGGGCGCTCAATCTGAGGAAGGACTTCATCATCTTCTACACTGTCTTGGGGACCAATGTCTTCAGCCGTGATGCGGTCAATGGCTGGATCTTCTTCAGCTTCAGGAGCCTCTGTGGAAGCAGGCTCATGAACGATCACCTGACGTTCTTGATTTTCAGGGTCAGGGTGAGCAAAAGCAATGGGTTCAACAACAAGGGGCTCTGTGGGAGCACCCCAATCTCTCTTCTTGGTTTTTCTCTTCTTGGGGGGTGGTGCGTCATCAGTGGTGCTCTTGATTTTTTGCTTCATGGCTTCGGCTTCAACTGCCTTCGTTTTCTTCTATTCCGAAGCCACTGTGGGGACCTTAGGCTTCGAGCCTGTCATGCTAGCTGGGAAGATAATGTGAGGTTCTTCCCGCCGTGGAGCTTCAGTTTGGGCCACAGTATGCTTCTTCTTCTTCTTGGCAGCCATCTTGGGGTCAATGCCAGGACGCCCAAGAGCCTTGTGCTTTTCAGCTTTGTTGTAAGCCTGAACACACTTGGCAGCTAGATTTTTCATGCGCTCTCTTGAACCTTTGGCTTCCTCGCGTTTCTTACAAAACGCCTCCTTGAGGTCATTCAGCATCAGCTTGAATTTCTAAACATCAGCCACACTGAGCTTGGATACATGCTTCTTGAACTGCTCTTTTTCAAAGTCAATCTTGTTCTTCAATTCAACAATTCGCTGAGCCAGAGCCAGCTCAGGAGCAATTGTGCCTTGGAAGGCGACCCTGATGCCAATGGGGAGTTGAAGATCATCAAAACTGAGATCTTGATTGTCGAACCACTCATCAATGAAATTGTCCAAAATGTTCACATCAAAGAGGGGCAGATCATTGAAGATCTCCGCCTCTTGCTTGCTCTTAATCAGCTGCTCAAGAGCATCGTTACCAAACTCTTCATTTGAAGATAGATCAATGGCTTCAGTTTCGTTCCTTAGAACGACAGCTGGTGTCAGTGCTTGACTGGATCTCTGAACAGTTTTCTTCTGTGGCTTCTCGCGCTTCTTGGAGATGCAAGAGAGATCTTCAGAGGTGTTACTGGGAGCAGGAGCGGCAGTTGCCAATGGCTTCACTCAAGAAGCTTTGGGAGCAACAAATGATTTTGAAGCCTTAGCTTTCTTCTGCTTCTGCGGCTTAGGACTAGGAGCTGGAGCATCATCAGTGTCAGCATAATCATCAGAATGATCCACTTTTGCACCTTGGACAGCAATGTGTGTGATGAGGCCAGCAAGGTTGTAGAAGGGGCCGATCCTGTTCTCATTGGCTTCATGGGTGCCATCTTCCCGAGGTGAAGAAGGACCAGGGTTGAAGTCAAGTCCTAGAGCCTTCTTGTTCTTCACAGCTGAGTCTTTGGCGAACTAGTAGTTGCGCTTGAACAGATGGTCTTCACGACACCACAGCAGAGAGGAAGGGTCAGCGTTCTCTGGCTGCGATCCGCGAATCATGCACGGATAGAATTCTCGTTGAATGGCTTTAGGAAGGGACTGGGGTTGAAGACTTTTGTACACAATATCTCCCCAGGGTCCCTTGATGGCATTCTTCTCTACATACTCTTTTGTGACGAAACGGTACTTGAACCATTCCTCTGCCCAATATCTTCGAATCCACTGGATTCGATTCTTGCGACCTGTATAGGTTTCCTCAGGGTCTGTTTTGTACAGCTCGTGCAAATCTAGAGGCAAATCATTGGAAGTGTTCCCACGGTGCTCTCTGTCACCCTTTTTGCTGACTTCTCAGTGGCCATGAAGCTTAATCTGAAAGGCTTCAGTACTTGCAAGGGCTTCAGACGGCTGGTCAGACAAGAACTGGCTTTAGGTGAATTGATGTGACTCTGCAAGAATTCTGGAAACGAATGCAGACTATGAGAACCAAGGGATTCTCCCACGGACATGTACCTGTGACAGCATTAGAGGTGCGAGGGAAGGGGAAGAGGTCATATGCATTCCAGAAGATTTTGAAGATAAATCAGTTTGAAGACATTGACCTCATAATGCGAAGACTTTCACTTATTTGATGAGAGTTGGTTCCAGAGTTGTACAAATCCAAGAATAAGTACAAGTGAGGAATATAACTTGTAACAAATCATAAGTGAATAGACTAGGCAGAGTATGAGATGCAGAATGAGATAGATTCAACTTGGAGATCTAGAAACCACTTTTGGTAAAGAAGGATGAATCTATCAGATCGAAAAGACGGTAAAAGTGAAATTTAATTACCACACGAAGAACTGCTAGACGGAGTGAAGTGGGAGGCCGAGCAGTTCAATCTTCCGTGCCCTAACTTGGCGACGGAGGACGAGGTCCGCGGACGGCGTGAGGACGGCGTCGGAGAAGTCGCGGCAGCTAAGCGCTTCATCGCCGGCATTGTCGAGAGCTAGCAGAGGCGCTAGGGTTTACGAGAGGTGGCGAGGAGGAAGAAGAATTTTTTACCAAGACGTGACGGGTATTTATAAGGAAAGAGACGGCACATCGCAATTACGTAGGTGCCCCTGGTAGTTCACATCTGACGGACACGTGGCAAGCATGCAACACCTTGGAGGTTGTTCAATGTTCCCACGCACGCCTGGATTGTCGGGGTGGTCGTTCCGAATTCTTCGGTTTTCAGGCAAAAAGGATATAGCATTAAAAACAGATATAAATGTTTGTCATATTGACTTCAGCTGACAAGGTCTCAGTGAAGACAATCGACAGTTTTCAATAGAATGCATATGATTTGGATAGATAGAGTTGAGGTAGAAGCATAGATAGGTTAGGGTCCGATCACATTCACTTAGTTCAAAAGATTCAACACGAAGCCACAACTATAAGTGAATGTTGTAGAGGACAGAACACAAATAAGTATATAACTAGTATAAGGCTAAATCAACCAAATGAAGATAAACTTGAATATAAGCCAAGGATGAATATAAATCAAATATGAAGACTTTGCAAACATGACGCCAAGAGAAACACTTCAAACAAAAGTTTGGTGGTGGCGTTACCCACCGTATAGGAAGTATTAGACCCAGACACGGCGCACAATTATCGTGGCGCTCCGAAGTCAAATTCCGCATTAATGTATTCACACTTAGAGTGTATGTCTTCATTGATTGAAGATATACATTACTTCGTGTGTTGCACATCTAAGTCATCAAAACGCATAAGTGTTAGGATGTGTGCCTAAGCACAGGACATTTGAGGATTCCAAGATATTTAGCTCACACCGCAACTTGCAAAATCTTTTCTCATCCAAGGGCTTTGTGAAGATATCAGCCAACTGCTCTTCTATCTTGACGTGAATGATACCAATATCTTCCTTCATAACATGATCTCTAAGAAAGTGATGGCGAATTTCAATGTGCTTTGTCTTCGAGTGCTGAACTGGGTTGTTGGCAATCTTGATGGCACTCTCATTATCGCAGTAGAGAGGCACATTCTTCAGATGGATACCATAGTCCTTGAGAGTTTGCTTCATCCAGAGAAGCTGAGCACAAGAAGATCCAAAGCAGCAATGTATTGATTCAGCGGAGAGAGATACACGTTACGCTTCTTTGAAGACCAACAGACAAGAGATCGTCCCAGAAAGTGACATGTGCCTGATGTGGACTTGCAATCAACCTTGTCACCAGCATAATCAGCATCTGAGAATCCAACTAGATGAAACTCCAAGCCCTTTGGATACCATAATCCTAGCGTTGAGGTGTAAGCCAAATATCGAAGAATTCGCTTCACAGCTAAGTGATGTGATTCCTTTGGTGCCTCTTGGAATCGGGCACACATGCAAACACTAAGCATTATATCTGGACTAGATGCACATAAGTAAAGCAAAGAACCAATCATGGAGCGGTATACCTTTTGATCGAACACTTTACCATTGTCATCGGGACCCAGATGACTTTTGGTTGGCATTGGCGTCGTGTATCCTTTGCAGTCTTGCATTCCAAACTTCTTCAGGCAGTCTTTGAGGTATTTTTCTTGAGATATGAAGTTGTCATTGCGTTGCTGACGAATTTGGAGACCCAGAAAGAACTTCAGCTCGCCCATCATCGACATCTGATATTGCTCTTGCATCATGTGACCAAACTCATCACTGTATTTCGTGTTGGTGCAGCCGAAGGTAATGTCATCCACATAGATTTGGCACACAAACATTTCACCATCATATGTCTTCGTGAAGAGTGTAGGATCTAGTGAACCAGGTTTGAAGCCTTTGCTATTCAGGAAGTCTTTGAGCGTATCATACCAAGCTCGAGGGGCTTGTTTGAGCCCATACAGTGCCTTGTTGAGATTGTATACCATATCAGGATGTTTTGGATCTTCAAAGCCAGGTGGTTGTGCGACATATACTTCTTCTTATATCTTTCCATTGAGAAAAGCACTCTTCACATCCATTTGATACAGAAGGATGCTGTGATTATTTGCATAGCCTAGCAGTATGCGAATGGCTTCAAGCCTTGCCACCGGAGCAAATGTTTCATCAAAGTCAATTTCCTTCCACTTGTATGTAACCTTGTGTAACGAGACGAGCCTTTTTTCTGACCACTTGACCATGCTCATCTTGCTTTTTGCGATATATCCATTGGTGCCAATGATATTGTGCTTCTGAGGATCAGGACGCTTGACCAATTCCCACACATTATTCAGCTTGAACTGTTGAAGCTCTTCTTGCATAGATTGAATCCATTCAGGTTCCATGAAGGCTTCATCAACTTTCTTGGGTTCAGAGATTGAGACGAATGCAAAATGCCCACAGAAGTTGGTTAGCTGTGTTGCTCTTTGAGTTGCTTTTGAACGAGTGAGTGGACTAGGTGCATTCAAGCTGTCAATTATCTTTTCAATCTGAACTTCATTTGCAACACGAGGATGAGCGGGACGAAGATTTTGCTCTTGCTGATCAATGTCATTATTTGGGGGATTGTCTTCAGGCTGAGCATTGTCTTCAGGTTGATTAGGTGCAGAAATGACAAGCTCCTCTTCAGTTTGATTCTCAGAAGGTATGATATCTCCAATTCCAACTGCTTGATAGATTCACTTGGAGGTACTTCATCTAGCACATTTGGCAGGTGCTCTCTTTGCGAGCCGTTAGTCTCATCGAACCGCACATCCACAGTTTCAACCAGTTTATAGTGAAAGAGGTTGAAGACTCTATAGGAGTGTGAATCCTTTCCATAACCAAGCATAAAACCTTCATGTGCCTTCGGTGCAAATTTTGAAGTGCGATGTGGATCCTTGATCCAGCACCTAACACCAAATACTCTGAAGTAGCTTACATTTGACTTCTTACCAGTTAGGAGTTCATAGGATGTTTTCTTCAGAAGCTTGTGCAGATAAACACGATTGATGATGTGGCAAGCAGTGTCAATGGCTTCAGGCCAGAACTTCCACGGAGTCTTGTACTCATCAAGCATTGTTCGGCCCATCTCAATGAGAGTTCTGTTCTTGCGCTCGGCGATGCCATTCTGCTGAGGTGTATATGGAGCAGAGAACTCATGAGTGATACCCAATGTATCCAGATAGAGGTCGAGGCCAGTGTTGTTGAACTCGGTGTCGTTGTCGCTTCTGATGTGCTTGATCTTGACGCCATAGTTCGTCATGGCACGATTGGCAAAGCGTCTGAAGACATCCTGCACTTCAGTCTCGTAGAGGATTATATGCACCCAAGTATATCTAGAGTAGTCATCAACAATGACGAAGCCATAGAGGCAAGCAGTAGCAGTGAGAGTAGAGTAGTGAGTAGGGCCGAATAAGTCCATGTGGAGCAGCTCGAAGGGTTGAGATGTAGTCATGATTGTCTTCGAGGGATGCTTGGCCCTAGTCATCTTTCCAGCTTCGCAGGCGCCACATAGATGGTCCTTCTTGAACTTGATGCCTTCGATGCCCATGACATGCTTCTTCTTTGCGAGAGTGTGCAAGTTCTTCATGCCAGCATGTCCTAGCCTTCAATGCCAGAGCCAGCATTCTGAAGCCTTTGCTAGAAGACATATGGCCATTGTGGTCCTGCTGAGAAATCTACCATATATAGATCATCTTTCCGATACCCTTCAAAGACTATAGACTTGTCAGATTCCGTTAGTACAAGGCATCGATATTTTCCAAATAGCACAATCATGTTTAAGTCACAAAGCATTGAGACAGACATTAAGTTGAAACCAAGGGATTCAACAAGCATCACTTTATCCATGTGTTGATCCCTTGATATTGCAACTCTGTCTAGACCCAATACCTTGCTTTTACCAGTGTCAGCAAATGTGATGTGACTTTTGTCCGTAATCCATTCTGAAGTACGAGGTGTCATAGCCTACAGTGCAGTTTGGGGGATAGGCTTCACCAAGCGAGTTGTGAAGCATAAACATTTGATGAACAAGTGGAACATGAAAATTCAGATCTTGGTTAGGGTAGATAGGATGAGTGTCAAGGAATCCTGGAACGAAGTACATAGTAAGACCATTTGGGAATTTTATCTTGCGCCCCACAAGATGTTTAAGGTACCCAGCATTAGTTTTGGACGCCTTTGATTTCCGGCTAGAGACCTTTCCCTGCAAAAGAGAGTTAAGTTTTCTTAACCACCCACATTTTCAGGGCTGGCTTAGAAGCAATGAGTCTAAGTGCAGCATCTGAGAATTTCAGCTTTGGAGCCCTAGTAAATAGCCTTGTAGGAGGTGAATAATACTCATATGAATAAACAGAAAAGTTCATTGTTCTATGAACATAGCGGTTTGAGGAAACACGCTCATATTCATGGGTCTGGTTATGATTTCCCTGCAAAACATTGATGTTAGGGTGACTGAGATGAGTCCTTGGTCTGTACGAAGCTTTTGGACCATATGAAGCCTTTGGTATGGGATTTGTCTTCTTCACACATGGTGTCATGATGACATTCACTGGAAGATTCTCAAGACAACTTTTGGGAACCCATATCTTCTTCATAGGTGGCCCATTCCTGCAGTTAGTACCAATATACCTGGCAAACACTTCACCATTCTGATTCTTAAATAGTTTATAGTTTGCATCGAAGGATTCATCAATGATAATGGGGTTAGCACAAGTGAAACCAGACAAGGTGGATGGATCTACTGAAGGTTCCTTTGCAGCAACCCATGCGGTTTTGGGGTACTGCTCAGGCTTCCAGTATGACCCATCAACATTCATTTTCCTCTCGAACCCAACACCCTCTTTCCTAGGGTTTCGGTTCAGAATCTGCTTTTTGAGGACATCACATAATGTCTGATGCCCTTTGAGACTTTTGTGCATCCCTGTCTCAAGCAGTGTCTTTAACCTGGCATTCTCATCAGCAATAGTAGTGGTATCCTCAGCAGAGGGGTTAGTAACCACAACAGTAGTTGAAGATATTGCAATAATAGCAGCAGTAGAACATTCAGCAACATAAGCAGTTATCACGCTTCATGCATTTTAGGCATGGTGGTTCAAATCCTTCCTGAGCGGGACTGATCTGTTGAGCGTGAAGTGACTCATTCTCCTTTTGAAGATCTTCATGATCCGATCTCAATTTCTCAAGTTCCTGCTTCCTTTGAAGATAATCATAGAAAAGCTTTTCATGAGAAGTTGTGAGCGATTCATGTCGACCTTCAAGTTCCTGTTACTTAACATGAAGATTTTTTTATGTCTTCAACTGAGGACTGAGACTTGGTCATTTCCGCGTCCAACAGGTCATCGCTTTTGTCTAACAGTTTTTGAGTATGTTCCATAGCTTTCCGTTGTTCAGTTGCAATTTTAGCAAGTGTTTTGTAACTAGGTTTGGATTCACCATCAGAGTCATCTTCACTTGATGTTTGAAAGTAAGCATCGCGCGATTTTACCTTGGCACCACGTGCCATGAAGCAGTAGGTGTGAGGCGAGTCGTCCTTGTCATTATCATCAGCGTTGGTGATGGAGCCATTGTCTTCGGTGTTGAAGATGGACTTGGCAACGTAGGCTGTAGCTAGAGCCAGACTCGCCACACCAGAGTCAAACTCCTCCTCAGATTCCACCTCCGCCTCCTCAGAAGCTGACTCCTCCTCTGAATCCATTTCCTTGCTGATATGAGTATTACAAGAGTTGATCTACCACGAGATCGTAGAGGCTAAACCCTAGAAGCTAGCCTATGATTATGATTGTTGTTCTCCTACGGACTAAACCCTCTGGTTTATATAGACACCGGAGGAGGCTAGGGTTACACAGAGTCGGTTACAAAGAAGGAGATCTAACATCCGGATCGCCAAGCTTGTCTTCCACGCAAAGGAGAGTCCCATCCGGACACGGGGCGAAGTCTTGAGTCTTGTATCTTGACGGTCCAACAGTACGGCCAAAGTATATAGTCCGGTTGTCCGGATACCCCCTAATCCAGGACTCCCTCAGGGGGAGTATTCATTTTTTGTGTGCATAATAAGGAGGCACCTCCTTGCGTGTGAAGATATAGCTGGTGGGTCCGAGCTGTCAGCGGGGGGAACGTTGTTTTCACGAAATACAGAGGCCCTTCCGGTGGGTCCCAGCTGTCAGGTCGAGGAATCATTATTTTGTGCATAATAAGGACGCATTTCCTTGCGTGCGGCCGTGGACCCAGCTGTTAGCCTCTCCACGTACAGTCCACTTCCGATGGATCACGCCGAGAGGACCAGGTCGGTGGACGACGGCGAGGCCTAGGAAGGGAACAACACGGAGCCGGGGAAGACTCGACAGTGGTTGCCCATGCGGTGGGGAGTACGAGGGTTACTGGTTCGGCTGTCGTCGCCAGAAAATAATAGGAGGTGTGGGTGAGTAGAGGAATGTCCTGGCCAGCGATGGGGTAGGGTGGGGCAGTGTGGCCTGTGCGGCAGCACAGCCGGCCACGGGAGGCGGGAGCAAGCAGTCCCATTGGCTCTGGATTGGGCAGCTGGAGCAAGAAGATCAAATATTGAAGAAGCATCACTGTCGTTGGATTAATATCCAACGGTCACTGTTGCTAGAATCGTTTGTGGACTAAATTGACAAAGCCTTTCGTACACGTCAACCTAGTAAGTAAGCCTCCAAATATGTCTCAAACATCATACAGCCCAAAAAATTCTAGCTAGATTCAAATTAATTTTAAAATGAAACATACCTTAATTTCAATCGAATGAAATTTTACCCACACAAAAACAATGAAATTTAAAATATCAAAGTCCGAAAGAAAATTTTATTTTGGAACTAATTGTCTGTTTGCTGTATTTTTTTCATTTTACAGCCCATTTATTATTGGGATAATTAGATATATGCCCCTAGTTGTGTCCCACTCATCTGTTTTACCCCTAATTCCCAAAAGTCACCGATTTTGTCCAAGTCACTTTGCTCCTCTTATGGATTTACCCTTTGACCGTTTGACCGTCAGTTTGAAAACTTCATAACTAATTCATACTAAATGAGAAAAATGCAAATAAGATACCAAAATATTCAGAAAAACATCACCTATATGTCAGTGTCATTTGCATTCATGAAAAAAGTGTTGGAAAGTGCCCATCCGAGTTTTAGCTCTTATGCTACCACCATGAATAGTAAAATCTAAAAAGGTTCAAAAAAATTCAAAAAAAATGGGTGGAAAAGAATAACAAATGTTTTAAGTGCCTGCCAAGTTTCATCAGGGAATAACATTCGTGGGTGCCGCGACAAAAAAACAATCAGCACTCCAAAATAGATTATTTTTTTTGCCACGACTTCCATGAATGTCATTCTCTAATGAAACTTGGCAAGCACTTAGAACATTTGTCGTTCTTTGGCATCATATTTTTTTTGAATTTTTTTAGAGTTTACTATTCATGGTGGTATCAAAAGAGCTAAAACTCGGATGTGCACTTTCCAACACTTCTTTCATGAATGCAAATGACACTGACATATAGGTGATGTGTTTCTGAACATTTTGGTATCTTATTTGCATTTTTCTGATTTAGTATGAATTAGTTATGAAGTTTTCAAACTGACGGTCAAATGGTCAAAGGGCAAAAGGATAAGAGGAGCAAAGTGACTTGGACAGAACCAGTGACTTCTGGAAATTAGGGGTAAAACAGCCAAGTGGGACACAACTAGGGGCATAAATCTAATTATCCCTTTATTATTACTTATAGCTCATTTTCTGGGCAAGGCCGAATGCATCGCTCCTCATCTTGAAAGATTTCCGGCCCAACAAGGCATAGAAAAGCAAGTAGGCCTATGTTGGTTATTCTGCAAAAAACAAAATAGCTAGGCTAGCCATTTTCAGAAGAAAAAAAACAAACTAGGCAGGTCATGTGGTAAACATATGAAATAAAAGCTTGGGATAGACGGGCCACAGCTCCCGCACAACCCAGTTTGTACCCTTCTCCATCCCGGAAAAAACTGCACGCGCTGCTAGGTCCCTACTGTCATCCTCACCATGTACAGTCATCTCCTTATTCCTCTCGGTTATTGACCATGTTGACAACACCGGAGGGCGGCGCCGCAGTGAGCGAACTAAGGAGGAGGATGATGGTGAGGCCTCGGACGGGAACTAACAGGAGCCGGGGAAGATGCGGAGAGTTTTAGGGTGCAATGTGGCCACGATGCATGCGCGGCATCATAGCCAGCCGTGGGAGCCAGGAGCGGGCGGTCCCGCCGACGCTGGTCTGGCTTTGGCGGCTGGAGGAAGAAGAGACTGAAGAAACACGACAGGCGTTGAATGTCAATCCAACAGTGAAGGTTGGCACAATCGTTTGTTGACTAAGCAGACACGAAGCAGCATACTTTTTATATATAGGAAGAAAAGAAAAACTGGGCTCGTTTGCCTGAAAACATTCCCAAAACTGCGACCGTTCGATCTTGCGTCGCAACTAAAATTGCGAGGAAAAATGCGTTTGTCTGCCATCCTCCTCCCAGGGAATGTTCGCCACATAAGTGACTAGCACCCTTGGTTTTCAACCGAGAGGTCTTGGGTTCGAGTCCTAGGAACTCTCAATTTTGTCCTCCTTCCTTCCTCGCAAAAAAAGAAAGAAAATCAAAGACTTGAGAAGCGTACATAACTAGCTAGTGTACCAGTAAAGAGACGTTGCTGAGTTTTAGAAAAAAGAGAGATGTGCTCTTGTAGCTGGTTCGGATCCAAACCTAGACTATGACTATATATGGTGCTATGCTACTCTGCAAGTAATGAAACTGACATATCCAACATTCGCTTCTCCTCTTCTCTACTTACTCTGCCTAGTATCAGATGCTCTGGCCTAAGCAACCATGTCCGCTGGCTGCTCGTCCACCTACTCTTCAGCAGGCAACAACTAGATATGCACCAAGTCGCCACCCGTACCATCGCCTATGGGTCTCATCACACCCCTGCTGGCACACGCACCGCAGCCAGTTTCTCATCACAACCCGCTGCTGTTGGTGTGGTGCCACTGCTGCAAATCACGCAGAGTCATCCATCATGTCTCAACCACAATCCTCAACCCTGGCCGAGTCTTCTACAAATGCCTGAATCATGGGGTAATAATATGTTTAAGTATTGTTTTGCTGCTTTCAGTTGCTGATTTTTTTTCAATAGTTTGGTTGATGATCTTCCAATTTTATTCATGCAGAAAAGGGAAGATTCGTGTGATTTGTATTTCTGGGAAGTTGCTGATGTGGGGGAATGCAACTATGCTGATTATTTGGTTAGCCGAGGAATCTCAATACTAGCAGGTTGGGTTGTTGGACAAGTAACTGAAGGAACGACAGAAGAGGAAGATGCAGAGCAGAAGGTTAAAGATGTAGTTCCTCTCATCATGGCCAAGCAACAGCTGCTGAACGGCCTTGACAGCAATGAATAGATGAAAGAGCTTGTGAAAATAATGGGAAAAATCAATGTGCTCTGTAGGATGATTGTCTATTTATTTGCAGTGTATGTAGCACTTGTGATGTATTCGGTGGCTATGACATGAGCATTTTGCTGAAACTAGTAATAAATGAAACATGTTTAATAGGCTGGGCATAGTGTTGTGAATATCTAATGATTTCTATTAATGGAAATCAGGGCGTATCCCCATTTGCTCGTAAGTAAATAAATAGTACATGCCCTTTTGCTAATAAATAAATAAATTAGCAGAGGCCCTGTCGGGTCAGCTTTGTTCCCATTCGAAGACGTCGAGCAAATTGCAGTCCAACAGCAAACTATTTCATCAAATTCAAGTCTCATAGACAAATATGAGTACAACTAAACAACAATGTCGCCATGTTTTAGTTGTCATACAATCACCAAACACAAATCAACATACATAATAAGTGATGTTCTCACAGCAAAATACTAAACAACAAGTTCATGAGGTTTTAGTTGTCATAGCAAACACAATTTCACATAGTAGATAAAAAACATCTTCTAACAGGCAAATACGACAAAAGCAATCTAATCATCATCCGCAGTAGCAGCGTCTGAACCGTAATTCCTCACAGTGTCATCTTCTTCTTCATCGTAAATGTCCTCGAACGTTCGCTTCTTATTGATCAACTCTTGTATGTCCACAGCCCGACAGGTAATCTTTTCACCAGTGTCATTGACGTGATGGTTCTCAAAGATATTATGAACATCTGTGGAATCTTGTACATCAGGAGCCGTGTAAGCATCATCTTGTTGTGCAACTTCATTAAATGAATTCCTCTCCTCAAACCTTTGCAATACTCTCCAATCATCACTACGTGCAAATGTGTCTTCCAAGAAAAATATCTGTGTTGCTTGATTTGACAAAATAAGTGGCTCATTGGTCTGGTACGCCACATTGACATTGATGGATTTGAAATAATCATCAGCTCTGGGTTTTGTGATCCTAGAAAACAGGTTATACCAACGAAAGCACAACAGAACCACACACCGATGAACCTCAAAACTGGATATATACTGCAACTAAACAACGTCTGTTATGTTAGCATACATTTCAGTTGTCACTTCGTCGTACTTATCCGTGCTGATGATGGCACTATTTTGTGTCTTCTAGCCTTCGTCGCGTGCAAGGGTGTTGTAGCGCACATCTCCAACAACGCAAGATTCATATTGTCTTACCCGAGTATCAGGACCCATTGCTAGTGTGTAAAGGGCATCATCAACTGCCTGCCCATCCTCCCGCATCTTCTTAACCTATGGTTAGAAAAAAGACAAGCTGATCGTCTTATGTACTCAATATATTAAAAAAATGACAGTGCAATTCAATAGCTTACATGGATCTTGAACCATTTCGCAAATCCTGCCATAACTAGTTTGTCGATGTTTTTTGGATTTTGCGGCAGCAACTCCTTTTTGTAGATGCTACACAACATAGTGATCGCGTCAAACATCTAAATTTATAAGAATGTGCTGCAAGTTTAGTAGATTACAATATATGAACTGCAGTACTTAGTACTTACTTGATATAAGGTAGTATCTCAGGACAGTTATTCAACACATACCAAACCATTTTGTCCAAATCTTTAGGTTTGTTGTCTTGTGGACTCGTCCCTATAACTCAAACAGAACAATCGAAAACATTGAGTCCGGAATTGTCTTCACCCACCTCTTTGCTAAGCTGATTAGCTGTTTCAATATATTTCGAGCAGAATGTTAATGCTTTTGTAGCAATGTAGGCCTGTCAACCCATGGGTCTAGATCTGTTCCTAGCATAGCCCTTGAAAGTGCCTACCCGCCTTTCAATAGGGTAGATCCAGCCATACTGTACTGGACCTCTAAGTAGTGCCTCATTAGGAAGATGAACAACCAAATGCACCATCACATCAAAGAAAGCTGGAGGATATATCTTCTCAAGGTCGCATAGGATTGTTGGTATCTTGTCTCTAAGATGCTCCAAAGCATCTATCCTGATATTTGTACTGCAGAGTTCCTTGAAGAATTGTCCCAACTCTGCAACTGCTCTGTATAAGTCAGGGCGGCCCACTCCTATAAGGATAACAGGTAAAACCCTTTGAAGTAGGACGTGGTAGTCATGATTTCAACCCTTATGCCTTGTTTTCATCTGCACTGACTCTCCTTTCAGGGTTGGAAGAAAATCCATGTGGGAATCTCACACGTGACAGGACCTTGCAGAATTCTTTTCTTTTTACCTTGTCCAAGGCGTACATAGCTGGTGTCATATCATGTGGTTTACCTTCATCCTGCACCTGCAAATCCTTTCTGATACCCAGGTGTGTCAAATCAATCCTACATTTTAAGGTATATATCGTCTTGCCTTCAATATTAATAAGTGTGCTGATAATGATGTCACATATATTTTTCTCTATGTGCACACCAAGATTATGCCGTAGATACAAATCTTTCAAATACTCCAAGTCCCACAAAGTGGACCTGCGGGAAACAATAATCTCTCTTCTGCCATGCCACGCTTCCTTTTCCCGCTACCATTATCAGGATGGTTTCCTGGTGTAATATGCCTGACCTTCTCTAATTCCACTTGCAACTCATCGGCGGTGAGACTCTTTGGCGCATCACGGTTTTCATGCTTTGCATTGAACACATGTCTTCGGTATTTTGTAGGACGCGGCTTGTCCTTGGCAAGGAAACGGCAGTGTCCAATGTAACAGATCTTGCTAAGTATTGCGTATGACCGTGGATTCCTGTCACAACGAACACATGCATTGTAACCATGTGTCGTTCGCCTTGACATAGTGCCCAAAGCCAGATAATCATGGATGCACCAAATTATAACAGCATGGAGAAAGAAATCAGCTAGTGGGCTGCTATATAGGTCTCGAGTGAGAACACCCCTCCATAGTTGTTGAAGTTCCTCCACAAGAGGCTCCATGAATAAATAAAAATCCTTTCCAGGACTTTTTGGACCTGGGATGAGCAAGGCCATGATGTAGTTTGATACCTTGGTGCAGACATTTGGAGGCATGCTGTAAGGGATAACAAGCACTGGCCACATGCTATATGTGGCGCTCTAGTGGCCTAATGGGTTAAACCCATTTGAAGCTAAGCCAAGTCTAATGTTTCTCAGCCAGCAACAAAATTTTGGTATTTCTGATTGAAGCTTTTCCAGTCACTACCATGAGATGGATGGCTCATTACATTCTGATATCTGTACTCCTGGTTCCTAGAATGCCACAGCACATCCTCTCTTGTTTCAGCATCATGAAACAACCTCTACAATCTTGGTATAATTGGAAAATGTCTTAGAACATTATGAGGAATCCTCTTCATAGCATCGCCATCTTTCCATCTTGATTATTTGCATTTTGGGCATTCACTTAAGTTGGCATAATCCTTCCAAAACAAAACACAATTATTCTTACAAACATGGATCATATCATTTCCAATTCCAAGTGCACGGAGGAAATTCTTCATTTTACTGTAGATGTGTGGCAGCTAAGGCGCATCTGGAAAATATTTGCGGAAAGCAGCCAACATCGCATCGAATGATTTGTTGGTCATCCGCTCAGATGTCTTCACCTAAAGAAAGGTGACCATAGCTGAGAATACTGACAGCTTATTTCCTAGGGTGACAGCCACGTTGCATTGTTCCAACATGCGGGCCCACAGTTTTTCTTCTGCAAGTGAAAGTTCACGAAACGCACGAGCATTTCGCAGCATTGTTTCAATGTTGGTCAAACTTACTCGCTCTGCCACCACCTCCTCCCCCTCCTCTTCCACCTGAGCATCAGGCAGATCAAGATGGTGATCTGCTGCTTCCACATAGTCAGTAACATTGGCGTTCACAGGTTCACCATGATGTACCCACCTAGTATGTTTGACTGGCATCCCATACAAGTGTAGATGATTTTGCGTAGTTGACTGGGGTCTTGTGACTGAATTCATACAACTGCTACACGGGCAGAGCACATCTAATTTCAGACCACCGTACTCAGCTCTGGTAAAGTTCATGAAGTTTTCAACCCCCTCGACATATGTAGTAGAAAATCTTCGAGCAGAAGTTATCCAGGTCATGTCCAGCTGTTAGACATACAAATTAGTTCTTCCACTGGACAGGAAAAACATATATGCTTTTTTATGAAGTCCAGAAAAAAATACCCATGTCGATGTCTGATACGTCCATTTTGCATCATGTTTTCCTACTGTTATTTATGATGTTTTTATGCATAATAATGCTTTTTGGATTAATTCTAATGCCTTTTTCTCTCATAATATGCAAGGTATACACAAAGATGGAGAATTCTGGCAGCTGGAAATCTGGACCTGGTGGGTTGTGCTCCCCTCAACCCACCTCTGGTGCCCATCTTCTGGTATATAAGTCATTTTGACCTAGAAACAATAAGGAGAGGACTTTCGGGACGGAGCGCCGCCGTCTCGAGGCGAGACTTGGGCACGAGCACTTTTGCCCTCCGGCGGAGCGATTCCGCTAGGTGAACTTCTCTCCTGAAGGGGGAAATCATCGTCATCATCATCACCAACAATTCTCCCATCTTGGGGAGGGCAATATCCATCAACATCTTCAACAAGACCATCTCCTCTCAAACCCTTGTTCATCTCTTGTGTTCAATCTTTGTACCAGAACTATAGATTGGTGCTTGTGGGTGACTAGTAGTGTTGATTACATCTTGTAGTTGATTACTATATGGTTTATTTGGTGGAAGATTATATGTTCAGATCCAATATGCTATTTAATACCCCTGTGATCTTGAGCATGATTACCATTTGTGAGTAGTTACTTTTGTTCTTGAGGTCACGAGAGAAATCATGTTGCAAGTAATCATGTGAACTTGATATGTGTTTGATATTTGATAGTATGTATGCTGTGATTCCCTTAGTGGTGTCATTTGAACATCAAATACATGACACTTCACCATATTTGGGCCTAAGGGAATGCATTGTGGAGTAGTTATTAGATGATGGGTTGCGCGACTGACAGAAGCTTAAACCCTAGTTTATGCGCTATTCCGTAAGGGGCCTATTGGATCCAAAAGTTTAATGCTATGGTTAAAATTTATTCTTAATACTTTTCTCGTAGTTGCGGATGCTTGCGAGGGGGTTAATCATAAGTAGGAGGTTTGTTCAAGTAAGAACAAGGCCTAAGCACCGATCCACCCACATATCAAATTATCAAAGTAACGAACACGAATCCAACCAACATGATGAAAGTGGCTAGATGAAATTCCCGTCTACCCTCAAGAATGCTTTGCTTATTATAAAAGACCATTTTGGCCTGTCCTTTGCCTCAAAAGGATTGGGATACCTGGCTGCACTTTTGTTACTATTATCGTTACTTGCTCGTTACAAAATATCTTGCTATGAAACTACTCTGTTACTTACAATTTCAGCACTTGCACACATTACCTTGTTGAAAACCACTTGTCATTTCCTTCTGCTCCTTGTTGGGTTCGACACTCTTACTTATTGAAAAAGGCTACAATTGATACCCTATACTTGTGGGTCATCAAGGCCATTTTCTGGCGCCATTGCCGGCGAGTGAAGCGCTCTTGGTAAGTGGAAATTGGTAAGGAAAAATTATTACTATGTGCTGAAATTTATTGTCACTTGTTACTATGGAAAACAATCCTTTGAGGGGTTTGTTCGGGGTATCTTCACCTCGACCGGAACCACAATTAGTTACCCCTCAACCTACTGCACCTACTGAAAATATTGAATATGAAATTCCTTCAGGTGTGATAGAACAACTGCTAGCTAATCCTTATGTAGAAGATGGAACCGAACATCCTGATATGCACTTAATGTATGTGGAACAAATTTGTGGATTGTTTAAGCTTGCAGGTTTACCCAGATATGAAGTTATGAAGAAGGTTTTCCCTTTATCTTTTAAGGGAAAAGCATTGGCATGGTATAGGCTATGCGATGATATTGGATCTTGGAATTGGAATCGATTGAAATTGGAGTTACACCAAAAAAATATCCTATGCATCTAGTTCATCGTGATCGGAATTACATATATAATTTCTGGCCTCGTGAAGGAGAAAGTATCACTCTAGCTTAGAGGAGGCTTAAGTCAATGTTATATTCATGCCCCAATCATGAGGTCTCAAGAGAAATTATTATCCAGAATTTCTATGCTCGGCTTTATCATAATGGTCGATGCATGCTTGATACTTCTTATGTTGGTTCTCATATGAAGAAGACTATTGAATTCTAGTGGGATCTTTTGGAAAGAATTAAATGCAACTCTAAAGATTGGGAACTCGACGAAGGTAAAGAGTCAGATATTAAGCTTAAGTATGATTGTGTTAAATCTTTCATAAATACCGATGCTTTTCAAAAGTTTAGCACTAAATATGGACTTGACTCTGAGATAGTAGCCTCCTTTTGTGAATCATTTTCTACTCATGTTGATCTCCCTAAGGAGAAGTGGTTTAAATATCACCCACCTATTAAAGAAGAAATTAAAGAACCTATACCAGCTAAAGAGGAAACTATTATTTATAATGTTGATCCAGTTGTTCCTACTGCTTATATTGAGAAACCACCATTCCTTGTTAGGATAAATGAACGTGCTAAAGTTTCAACTGTGGTCAACAAAAGTTATATTAGAACACCTAAACCTGATGAACAAATCAAAGTAGAACCTAGTGTTTCTATGGTTAAAGATCTTCTGGAAGAAAACATGGATGGGCATGTTATTTATTTCTGTGATGAAGTTGCTAGAATTGCAAAACTTGATGGTAAAGATAAACACAGACCCGTTGTTGGCATTCCCGTTGTCTCAGTTAAAATAGGAGATCACTGTTATCATGGCTTATGCGACATAGGTGCTAGCATGAGTGTTATTCCCTTTACTTTATATCAAGAAATTATGAATGACATAGCACCCGCAAAGATAGAAGACATAGTTGTTACTATTAAACTTGCTAATAGAGACACTATTTCACCAATTGGGATTGTTAGAGATGTTGAAGTCTTGTGTGGGAAAATAAAATATCCTACTGATTTTCTTGTTCTTGGTTCCCCAAAAGATGATTTTTGTCCCATTATCTTTGGTAGACCTTTCTTGAACACCTCCATGCTAAAATAGATTGTGAGAAACAAATTGTCGGTGTCAGCTTTGGTGATGAGTCTCATGAGTTTAATTTTTCCAAGTTTAGTAGAAAACCTCATAAAAATAATTGCCTAGTAAGGATGAAATAATTGGTCTTCCTTCTACTGATCCTTTAGAACAATATCTATTAGACCATGAAAATGATTTACATATGCATGAAAGAAATGAAATAGATAATATCTTATTTGAACAACGTCCTTTACTTAAACACAATTTGCCTATTGAAACTCTAGGAGGTCCTCCTCCACCTAAAGGTGATCCTGTGTTTAATTAAAACAATTGCCAGACACTTTGAAATATGCTTATCTTGATGAAAAGAAGATATATCCTGTTATTATTAGTGCTAACCTTTCAGAACATGAAGAGGAAAGATTATTGAAAGTTCTAAGGAAGCACCGAGCTGCTATTGGATATACTCTTGATGATTTAAAGGGCATTAGTCCCACTCTATGTCAGCACAAGATTAATATGGAACCTGATGGTAAACCCATTGTTGATCACCAACGTCGGTTAAATACGAAGATGAAGGAAGTGGTAAGAACGGAAATATTAAAACTTCTGGAAGCAGGTATAATCTATCCTATAGCTGATAGTAGATGGGTAAGTCCTATCCATTGTGTCCCTAAGAAAGGAAGTATTACTGTTGTTCCTAATGATAAGAATGAACTTATTCCACAAAGAATTCTTACAGGCTATAGAATGGTAATTCATTTTAGAAAATTAAACAAAGCAACTAGAAAAGATCATTACCCTCTGCCTTTTATTGATCAAATGCTAGAAAGTTTATCTAAGCACACACATTTTTGCTTCCTTGATGGATATTCTGGTTTTTCACAAATACTTGTTTCTCAACCGGATCAAGAAAAGACCACTTTCATTTATCCCTTTGGAACTTATGCTTATAGACATATGCCTTTTGGTTTATGCAATGCACCTGCTAGCTTTCAATGATGTATGAATGCTATATTCTCTGATTTTTGTGAAAAGATTGTCGAGGTTTTCATGGATGACTTTTCTGTTTATGGGAAGTCTTTTGATGATTGTTTAAGCAATCTTGATCGAGTTTTGCAGAGATGCGAGCAAACGAATCTTGTCTTGAATTGGGAGAAGTGCCACTTTATGGTTAATGAAGGTGTTGTCTTGGGCCATAAAATTTCTGAAAGAGGTATTGAGGCGGATAAGGGTAAGGTCGATGCAATTGAGAAAATGCCATGTCCTAAAGATATCAAAGGTATTCATAGTTTCTCAGGTCATGTTGGTTTCTATGTCGACACTCTTACTTATTGAAAAGGCTACAGTTGATCCCCTATACTTGTGGGTCATCAATGTCTAAAGTATGGCAAGATATTTGGACAAGCAGATCTAGGTAACTAAATATATGTAAAGCTAATTCAGCAAACAGATTTGAGTTCTCAATTATGGCAGGCTGTTTCAGCAGTCAATGAGGCCAAGCACACAGCCATCAAAGGCCATCTCAGCAACAAAGATCAAGTATAAAATGGTGTAGAGCTATTTCACCTAACAGATTGGCTACTAGACCATTGCAATCTCCATCACAATAAATATATGGCAGGATATTTTAGCAACTAATCGGGCTTGGCATGCCATCTCAGCTAAGCAGATTGAGTGTAGAACAGGGCAAGGAAGCTTAAGCAGAGCATATTGACTGTATACTACTTTGGCAAACAGTGAGATTAACAGCATCTATCAGCTAACATTCAACGCTACACCGACATGCATGAGGCCTCAGTCTAGAATGCGCGTACCGTGGGAGAAGTTGACCGATGTGCATCTGCACACGAATGTCGCCAGCGGTGGCGGTGCTGACCGCCGTGCGTCTCATAAGAATGTCGCCAGTGGTGGCGGCGCAGCTAGAGGACGGCAGTCTACGAGAGCATATTGTGGGAGCGAGAGGATCGTCGTCCGTCCCCTCGATGAACCACGGCACCGACGTATCGGTGCGGCGGGGAGGGCGGTTTTAGCGGAGAGAATGTAGTGGAGGGGGCCGGGGGAGGGGGTTTGGGGAATATTATTGGCCAGTTGGCCAAAGGGCGGTTGAATTTGGGATTTGAGGGGGATTTTTGGGGGGATTTTCGCACGGTGGGATTTTAGCGGTTTGGCGCATGGTCGGTTTCTCCAATTGTAGTGCCATGTGTTAGTGAAGAGGCAAGCAGAAGCGTGTTCCGTTTGCGTGAGCTATTTGCAGGACCGACCGTGTGTGGGGTGCAATGCGACCGCGACAGGCATGATGTGAGTGTACCGCCTTTTTTCCTTTTCAATTTGGTGCTTGGCCCCCTAAAAAACTTGGTGCTTCGCGCGATCCGTTGATACTACTACTAGTAATCTAGTAATCCCGACTAAAACGGCGTGGCCGGATCTTTTCCCGCGCGATATGCTAGGAGGTTGGCTTAGTTGGTTTTTTAGGACGAGCAATGCCAGTTACGTAATTAACGTAATGTGAAATGTGTGAGCTATTGATTGTAGATTGGGGGAGGGAGGGGCCCACCACCATGAAAATCAGGGGGAGAGAAAGAGGAAATTTACGTTAACCCTTTCATAGGTTCCCGTAGATGTAGAAAGATGTGAAATGTGTGAATGTGTAGTGGACGTACTATTGGAGTGCCTAAGATAAATTGTGTATGCAGACCCTATGTGTTTATTTACTTCGCATGTTAGCTTTGTCTCGGGTCAAACAATCTAAGTTTACACACACAAAAACGAATCATCATTCCATAAATCTTACTATGATTGTGAAAGTTTATATACACCGGACGAGATTAATGCAAACATGACAGATTTTCATTACATTTCAAACTTTTATAAGACAGAAAAATAAAAGAAACCCGACCCTAAACCTATTCTATGGCGGTGACCGACGTCCTCCATTTGCAATCTCCATGTACGGGGGCGGGGTTCAAGACCCGTGAAGTGAAGGTGTGGTCTCCGGAAGAGTAGAACATGGGAGAAGGACCGGCCAGTTGGCACACCATGCCCTGCCACCTCCCATGCCCTACTCATCCTCGGAGGAGTCCCCAACCTTGCCGGTGCCGGTGTATGTGAGGTCGATGGTGATGGATGTGGACGGTGAGTCGCTTCACCTGCCACATGCGCCACCGAACATTGGACGGCAGCAAGTAGGACGCGTGGCTGACGGTGCTCCCGTCATCGGCCTCCAGCGTGGCCACCGCTCGTGCGGTCGCGTTCGCGTCCGGCTACACCGCTATTGCGTCGCGAGCGGCGACCTGAGCGAGGGCGGCAACCTCGAGCTTCATCCCCGAAGACAAGATCTCCCGCAGAGCATTCACGCTTGCGGTCCTAGTGGATGTGGTGCCAGGTAGCAGCACGATGCGCTATGGTGTGGAGTTTAGCTAGGTTTTGCCGCTTTAAGTAGCGCATTCCGGTGAGGCCCAGCGTCCGTGTGTGTCATTAAGTCGCCGGAGTTGGTTCCTCGGGCACCGAGCCTCTTAATGACGTCACACGAACGGATGACATGAATGCGGGAAGCTGGCGCCGGCTGGGAACGCACCGCGCGACGGCACGAGGGACGAGGGTTTTTGGTGTGCCAGGGTAGTCAGCTACGGTCGTGGCAACGTTGGAGATGCCCTTTGCTCACATGCGATCCCCACATGTCATTGAAAAAGCAAGATGACCCAACATGGTCAGTTGGCTGCGCTACAACACTCCGCGGACGCGTCGTGGTGCGCGCACGCACTTCGGAGCCCCGTGCATCCTCGACGAGCCGGGTGTTGATCTGCTGGTTGTGCCACAACGCTAATGCCACCCTCCACACACTGAAGCTGACCGTGTCCAGCGACGATGAACGTGTCGCTTACCGTGGTCGTCGTGTCCAGAGGCGGTGTGGGAGTTGGGCCACGTTGCTGGCCCCCACGACTCACATGAATGGTTGCCGGTGGCAAGGAGGTCGTGGGCCAGCTCCTCCATTGCACTAGTCTGCACAACATCGTCCCGACAGGTGTGCCCCACATGTCGGTTTCCCTGTTTTCCTGGCCAAATTCGAGCGTCAGTGCTCCGCGTTGCGCATTAGGCGCAGAACAGGTGCTTTTTAGGCCCTGGTTCAAATGTGGTACAGTACCAAGTTGTTACCCTAGCCCCAAGTGTGCTGGTTTTCGGTACGGTACCACCATTTTCCCTCTATACTAGTGAAGCGTAATACTTGATTAAGTAGCCGGATGGTGTGCTAATGTAGGTGTCCGACTGTTTGAAGGAATTATTGAGGTGTGCCCGGTCCGTGCCCGCATTTAGGGGTCCAACTTACCTTGTTCCGGCAGTAGTAACTATACTAGTCCCTACATACTCCCTCTGTTTTTATTTACTCCATATTTCAGGTTTGCTGAAAGTCAAACTTTGTAAACTTTGACAAAGTTTATAGACAAAAATAATAACATATACAATAACAAATCAATACCATTAGATTCATTATTGAATATATTTTCACATCATATAGATTCGCTATTGTAAATGTTCATATTTTTTCTGTAAATTTGGTCAAATTTTATGAAGTTTGACTCCAGTCAAACCTAATATGCAGAGTAAATAAAAACTGAGGGAGTAACTTACTCCGTGACCAAGACGGAAGGGAAAACGAGACAACTTTTTGTTTATTTGAGTCGTTCAAGTATAATCATGTGGCGTTGCTTATTTCTCGTTCCTCTCCAACCCTCTTCTTCATCGGTCATGCCGCCCTCTGATACATCTCCGTCGTATCTATAATTTTTGATTGTTTCATGCCATTATTCTACAACTTTCATATACTTTGGCAACTTTTTATACTATTTTTTGGGACTAACATATTGATCCAGTGCCCAGTGCCAGTTCCTGTTTGTTGCATGTTTTATGTTTCACAGAAACTCCATATCAAACGGAGTCCAAACGGGATAAAAACGAACAGAGAATTATTTTGGAATATTTGTGAATTTTGGGAGGAAGAATCAACGCGAGACGGTGCCCGAGGTGGCCACGAGGGTGGCCCATGCCACCACTTTAAGTGGGCGCGCCCCTGACCCTCGTGGGCCCCTCGTAAGGCGGTTGATGCTCTACTTTGGCCACAAGAAAGCTAATTTTTGAAAACACATCTGGGCGAAGGTTTCAATCCAATCGGAGTTACGGATCTCCGGATATAAAAGAAACGGTGCCAGGGCAGAATCTCGGAATGCAGAAACATAGAGAGACAGAGAGACAGATCCAATCTCGGAGGGGCTCTCGCCCCTCCCATGCCATGGGAGCCAAGGACCAGAGGGGAAACCCTTCTCCCATCTAGGGAGAAGGTCAAGGAAGAAGAATAAGAAGGGGGGTCTCTCCCCCTTGCTTCGGGTGGCGCCGGAACGCCGCCGGGGGCCATCATCATCACCGCGATCTTCACCAACACCTCCGCCATCTTCACCAACATATACATCACCTTCCCCCCTTCTATATTCAGTGGTCCACTCTCCCGCAACCCGTTGTAATCTCTACTTGAACATGGTGCCTTATGCTTCATATTGTTATCCAATGATGTGTTGCCATCCTATGATGTCTGAGTAGATTTTCGTTGTCCTACCGGTGATTGATGAATTGCTATGATTGGTTTGATTTTCTTGTGGTTATGTTGCTGCCCTATTGTGCCCTTTGTATCACGCAAGCATGAGGGATTCCCGCTGTAGGGTGTTGCAATATGCTCATGATTCACTTCTAGTGGGTTGCTTCAGTGACAGAAGCATAAACCCGAGTAATGGGGTTGTGGCGTATGGGATAAAGGGGACTACATGCTTTAATGCTATGGTTGGGTTTTACCTTAATGACCTTTAGTAGTTGTGGATACTTGCTAGAGTTCCAATCATAAGTGCATATGATCCAAGAAGAGAAAGTATGTTAGCTTATGCCTCTCCCACATAAAACTTGCTATCGGTCTAGTAAAGTAGTCAATTGCTTAGGGGCAATTTCACAACTCCTACCACCACTTTTCCACACTCGCTATATTTACTTTATTGCTTCTTTATCTAAACATCCCCTAGTTTATATTTTCGTGCTCTTTATTTCTTGCAGACCTATCCAACAACACCTACAAAGTACTTCTAGTTTCATACTTGTTCTAGGTAAAGCGAACACTAAGCGTGCGTAGAGTCGTATCAGTGGCAGATAGGACTTGAGAGAATATTTGTTCTACCTTTAGCTCCTCGTTGGGTTCTACACTCTTACTTATCGAAAGAGGCTACAATTAATCCTGTATACTTGCGGGTTATCAAGACCTTTTTCTAGCGCCGTTGCCGGGGAGTCATAGCGTGGGGTGAATATTCTCATGTGTGCTTGTTTGCTTTATCACTAAGTAATTTTTATTTGTTGTTCTTAGTTGTTCTCTATCTTAGTTATGGGTAGGAAACGCAAAATACCAAAAAAAATAGTTGTACCTACTAAACCAATGGTTGAAGAACCACTCAAAATCTATCACACTCCTGAAGCTTTTTTAGTTGGATCATCTTCGATCCTTTGTGCTCGTGCTGAAACCCCCACTAGCTTAGTTGAGGGCAAATCTTTAGATGAGCATGCTTGTTATCTGCGACACCGTATATCTGGAAAAGGGAAACTTTTACTGGATCAAATTCATCATTTGCAATGCTATGCTTGTAATTTATGTGAAATGTATGATTTTACTTGTTGTTTTGAAAACCCTAAGAAACACCTTCCCTACCAATGTGAGTTTAGTGATAATGGAATCATATCTTCGTATGCTAAGGGTGTTTATAATTACTATGTTGTTCAACAAATTAAAGAATTTGTTGCTTTTAAGGGTGCTTATGAAATTGCTTCTTTGATTGAAAATTATGATGCTACTCTCTACAAATCTGAAAATTTTGCCATATTTAAATATTGTCATGATAATTATGCTTCTAATGCCTATGTTAAACCATATATTGAGGACTCCTCCGCTGTCCAAGAAGAGATTAATATTTTGCAGGAGTCTATGGAAGAAGAAATTGATGAAACTGTGAGCTCATTGGATGAAAAAGATGATGAGGAGAGCGAAGAACAAAAGGAGGAAGAGCGGATTAGCTACCCGTGCCCACCTTATAATGAGAGTAACTCTTCAGCTCATACATTGTTTAATTTCCCTTCATGCTTACCGAAGGATGATTGCTATGAGGATTGTTATGATCCCGTTGATTCTCCTGAAATATCCCTTTTTGATGATGCTTGCTATGCTTGTGGCCATGATGCCAATATGAATTATGCTTATGGACATGAACTTGCTATAGTTCCTTATGTTAACATGAAATTGTTGCTATTGCACCCACACATGATAGTCCTATTATCTTTTTGAATTCTCCCGACTACACTATATCGGAGAAGTTTGTGCTTATTAAGGATTATATTGGTGGGTTGCCTTTTACCATTGCACACGATAATTTTGATAGATATAATATGCATGTGTTTGCTGCTCCTACTTGCAATTATTATGAGAGAGGAACTATATCTCCACCTCTCTATGTTTCCAACACGATAGAATTGCAAGAAACTGCTTATACTATGCATTGGCCTTTACTATGTGTGCATGAATTGTTCTTTTATGACATGCCGATGCATAGGAAGAGGGTTAGACTTCGTTGTTGCATGATATATGTTACTTTGTGCTCACTACTAAATTACAAATCATTGTTAATTAAAATTGGCTTTGATATACCTAGGGATCCGGGTGGATCCATTTCTTGAGCACTATATGCCTAGCTTAATGGCTTTAAAGAAAGCGCTGCCAGGGAGACAACCCAGAAGTTTTAGAGAGTCATTTATTTCTGTTGAGTTCTTTCTTATAGTTTAAAAACAAAAAAATAAAGAGGGGAAACCAAACCTTTTCAAAAAGGAAAGTGAAAGTGAGAAAGACAAGCATTGTTGAAGTGGGAGAGCTCCTTGAACTTTGTTCATGCTCACGGAAACTTTGTGAATCTTGATTACAGAAATTTTTCATCAAAATAATTATCCCATTGTGCAATTCCATTGTATTATAAAAATAATGTGGCAAGGTTTTCCTTTAGGATGTTTACAATGCTTGTTGGTTTGTACGATGCAGGACAAAAACTTTTGCTGTAGTGCGCGATTTTACATTTTGTACTGGAACGCCAAACGGTTCCGATTCTTTTTGCACTGTCTTTATATACAAATCGTTTATTGTTCCTAATTTTTGTAGAATTTTTGGGGACAAGAAGTATGGTGAATGGTCAGATTGCTACAGACTGTTCTGTTTTTGACAGATTCTTTTTTTGATGCATAGTTTGCTTGTTTGGACGAAACTATCAATTCCTATCAGTGGACTAAGCCATGGAAAAGCTATATTACAGTAGACACAATGCAAAGACAAAATATGAATTGGTTTTCTACAGTACTTAGAGTAGTGATTTGTTTTATTATACTAACGGATCTTACCGAGTTTTCTGTTGAAGTTTTGTGTGGATGAAGTGTTTGATCGAGGAGGTCTCAATAGGAGGAAAAGGAAGAGAGGCAAGAGCTCAAGCTTGGGGATGCCCAAGGCACCCCAAGTAAATATTCAAGGAGACTCAAGCATCTAAGCTTGGGGATGCCCCAGAAGGCATCCCCTCTTTCTTCAACAAGTATCGGTATGTTTTCGGATTCGTTTCGTTCATGCGATATGTGCAAGTCTTGGAGCATCTTTGCATTTAGTTTTCACTTTTTTTATGCACCATGCTGGTATGAGATAGTCCTTGGTTGATTTATAGAATGCTCATTGCACTTCACTTAAATCTTTTGAGTATGGCTTTATACAATGCTTCATGTGCTTCACTTATATCATTTGAAGTTTGGATTGCCTGTTTCTCTTCACATAGAAAACCACTATTTGTAGAATGCTCTTTTGCTTCACTTATATTTGTTACGGCGTGGGCATATCTTTTGTAGAAAGAATTAAACTCTCTTGCTTCACTTATATCTATTTAGAGAGATGACAGGAATTGGTCATTCACATGGTTAGTTATAAAATCCTACATAAACTTGTAGATTGCTGAATATGATATGTTTGATTCCTTGAAATAGTTCTGCAATATAAAGGTGGTGATATTAGAGTCATGCTAGTGGGTGATTGTGGATTACTAGAAATACTTGTGTTGAGGTTTGTGATTCCCGAAGCATGCACGTATGGTGAACCTCTTTGTGATGAAGTTGGAGCACAATTTTATTTATTGATTGTCTTCCTTATGAGTGGCGGTCGGGGACGAGCGATGGTCTTTTCCTACCAATCTATCCCCCTAGGAGCATGCGCGTAGTATTTGTTTTCAATGGCTTGTAGATTTTTGCAATAAGTATATGAGTTCTTTATGACTAATGTTGAGTCCATGGATTATACACACTCTCACCCTTCCACCATTGCTAGCCTCTCTTGTGTCGCGGAACTTTCGCCGGTACCATACACCCACCATATACCTTCTTCAAAACAGCCACCATACCTACCTATCATGGCATTTCCATAGCCATTCCGAGATATATTGCCATGCAACTTCCATCATCATCATATACATGACTTGAGCATTCATTGTCATATTGCTTTGCATGATCGTAAGATAGCTAGCATGCTGTTTTCATGGCTTGTCTGTTTTTTGATGTCGTTGCTACGCTAGATCATTGCACATCCCGGTACACCGCCGGAGGCATTCATATAGAGTCATATCTTTGTTCTAGATATCGAGTTGTAATATTGAGTTGTAAGTAAATAAAAGTGTGATGATCATCATTATTAGAGCATTGCCCAAGTGAGGAAAGGATGATGGAGACTATGATTCCCCCACAAGTCGGGATGAGACTCCGGACTTAATAAAAAAGTAAAAGCCAATGAAGCCCAAATAAAAAAAGGGGGCCAAAGAAGCCCATCAAAAAAAAGAAGAGAAAATAAAAAAATGAGAGAAAAAGAGAGAAGGGGCAATGCTACTATCCTTTTACCACACTTGTGCTTCGAAGTAGCACCATGCTATTCATAGAGAGAGCCTCCTATGCTTTCACTTTCATATACTAGTGGGAATTTTCATTATAGAACTTGGCTTGTATATTCCGATGATGGGCTTCCTCAAATGCCCGAGGTCTTCATGAGCAAGCAAGTTGGATGCACACCCACTTAGTTTTCAATTTGAGCTTTCATACACTTATAGCTCTAGTGCATCCGTTGCATGGCAATCCCTACCCACTCACATTGGTATCTATTAATGGGCATCTCCATAGCCTGTTGACACGCCTAGTTGATGTGAGACTATCTTCTTCCTTTTTATCTTCTGCACAACCACCATTCTATTCCACATATAGTGCTATGTCCATGGCTCACGCTCATGTATTGCATGAAAGTTGAAAAAGTTTGAGATTATTAAAGTATGAAACAATTGCTTGGCTTGTCATCGGGGTTGTGCATGATTGAATACTTTGTGTGATGAAGATAGAGCAACAGCCAGACTATATGATTTTGTAGGGATAACTTTCTTTGGCCATGTTGTTTTGAAAAGACATGATTGATTTATTGGTACGCTTGAAGTATTATTGTTTTTATATCAAATGATAGACTATTGCCTTGAATCACTCGTGTCCTAATATTCATGCCATGATTAGACATATGATCAAGATTATGCTAGGTAGCATTCCACATCTATCTTTTTTATCATTTACCTACTCGAGGACGAGCATGAATTAAGCTTGGGGATGCAGATACGTCTCCGTCGTATCTATAATTTTTGATTGTTTCATGCCAATATTCTACAACTTTCATATACTTTTGGCAACTTTTTATACTATTTTTTGGGACTAACATATTGATCCAGTGCCCAGTGCCAGTTCCTGTTTGTTGCATGTTTTATGTTTCGCAGAAACCCCATATCAAATGGAGTCCAAACGGGATAAAAATGGATGGAGAATTATTTTGGAATATATGTGATTTTGGGAGGAAGAATCAACGCGAGACGGTGCCCGAGGTGGCCACGAGGGTGGCCCACGCCACCACTTTAAGTGGGCGCGCCCCTGACCCTCGTGGGCCCCTCGTAAGGAGGTTGATGCTCTACTTTGGCCGCAAGAAAGCTAATTTTTGGAAAAATATCTGGGCGAAGGTTTCAATCCAATCAGAGTTAGGGATCACCGGATATAAAAGAAACGGTGCCAGGGCAGAATCTCAGAACGCAGAGACAAAGAGAGATAGAGAGACAGATCCAATCTCGGAGGGGCTCTCGCCCCTCCCTTGCCATGGGAGCCAAGGACTAGAGGGGAAACCCTTCTCCCATCTAGGGAGAAGGTCAAGGAAGAAGAAGAAGAAGAAGAAGAAGAAGGGGGGCTCTCTCCCCCTTGCTTCCGGTGGTGCCGGAACGCCGCTGGGGGCCATCATCATCACCGCGATCTTCAACAGCACCTCTGCCATCTTTACCAACATCTCTATCAGCGGTCCACTCTCCTGCAACCCGTTGTACGCTCTACTTGGACATGGTGCTTTATGCTTCATATTATTATCCAATGATGTGTTGCCATCCTATGATGTCTGAGTAGATTTTCGTTGTCCTACCAGTGATTGATGAATTGCTATGATTAGTTTAATTTGCTTGTGGTTATGTTGCTGTCCTATTGTGCCCTCCGTGTCACGCAAGAGTTAGGGATTCCCGCTGTAGGGTGTTCCAATACGTTCATGATTCGCTTATAGTGGGTTGCTTCAGTGACAGAAGCATAAACCCGAGTAAGGGGGTTGTGGCGTATGGGATAAAGGGGACTTGATGCTTTAATGCTACGGTTGGGTTTTACCTTAATGACCTTTAGTAGTTGCGGATGCTTGCTAGAGTTCCAATCATAAGTGCATATGATCCAAGAAGAGAAAGTATGTTAGCTTCTGCCTCTCCCACAGAAAACTTGCTATCGGTCTAGTAAAGTAGTCAATTGCTTAGGGGCAATTTCACAACTCCTACCCCACTTTTCCACACTCGCTATATTTACTTTATTACTTCTTTATCTAAGCATCCCCTAGTTTATATTTGCGTGCTCTTTATTATCTTGCAAACCTATCCAACAAAACCTACAAAGTACTTCTAGTTTCATACTTGTTCTAGGTTAAGCGAACACTAAGCGTGCGTAGAGTCGTATCAGTGGCAGATAGGACTTGAGAGAATATTTGTTCTACCTTTAGCTCCTCGTTGGGTTCGACACTCTTACTTATCGAAAGAGGCTACAATTGATCCCGTATACTTGCGGATTATCACCCTCCGGCCGAGTCCATCCTCCTGCATGCCTCATTTGAAGATTCCACCGAGTATCATTCGCATGTGGGCCTAGACCATGCTTGTATTTCCAATATAATAATTTGTCCGACATGCATACTGATAAACGGTTCGTTTAAATTTTCACTTTGCCTCCACTACGTGTCGCTTCATGTCTTAGTTTTGCCATCCCATTTGGTTCATGCCCCGACACATCTTGACGGGATTGGTTAATGTTGAGATTTCAACTGCGTGTCGTGCAAGGAGATAAAGGTTTGGTCTGTTTCTATGATAGAAATGACACGCGGGGGGGGGGGTCTATGGGGATCGGAGGGAGTATATTGTACGTTCATAAATGAAACAAATGTACTGGACCCACCCTAGTCCTCTTTCAATCGATCTCCGGACCCCGAGATGAAACCGAGAGAGAACGAGTGGGTTCATATGTGATACCTAAGGCGAATTCAAAATTTTGAACCGGTGATCATAGCCGCAGCCAATCATATATATATATATATATATATATATATATATAAAGGGTATTTAATGTTCATTTTGCTTTTGAACGTACAATATACTCCCTCCGATCCTTTCTAGCTTACATATAAGTTTTATGTGTAATCAAAGTATCTCTACTTTGATCAAACTTACAGAAAAAAGTATAAACATTCAACAACGCCAATCAATATTGTTTAGATTCATACGTACTCCTAGATTTGTATTCAAACAGAGATGGTTTCCAATTTGTTTTCAAACACGTGAATGTGCTTGTTCTCACGCATGCTCTTCCTAGTAGGATTTCGCCACGTATACCCAGTCCAATAGTAACATTTTTAAGCCCCTGTCCAATAGTACTAGTGGAGTATTGACAACATCTGTTTTCATTTACTCTGCATAAAACGGAGGGAGTAGTAGTATAAATGATGCGGGAGGGGGAGGGGGAAGGACGTTAGTTTGCTCTCAACTGCGGTCCCACAAGTGAGCGAAAATGCAAGACAAAGCTTGTTCCATTCAGTGAGCGACGTGGAGGGTCCAGCGTGTCGGGTTGCAACACAAACGCGACAAGAGCGATGTATAGTCAAAACTGATTGACCAGCCGTCACTGGAAGCACTATTCACACCAGAACCTTCGCTGCTCGGCCTACGCCAGCCACTACCATCCACACCTCCTCTCCAGCCCATTCCCCCACCTTTCGATCCCCTAGCCCGCATCAAGCATCCCCTAGTTCGGCGGAAAGCCATGGTGCGCCGCAAGATCACGTAGTACAAGATGCTGACGCCGGAGCGTCGTGCAGAAATTGCGGCGGCAGTCGGTGCCACAGACCTCCGTTCCCAAGCTCGCTTTGCGACGGGCCAATCCCCGAGTTCTCTTGAGCCAAGATCCGAGGAGGTGGAAGCCGATCCAATGTTTATGGTGGAGGTCATGGCGCAGAAGGCCCCTGATGCGTGTGAGACGATGGATGTCGACTTCGTGCCGGCATCCGGGTCCCCCATGGTGCAGGCGGACCAGCGGTTAAACCTAGCAATACTAAAGGAGGACCGGGAGGCGGAGGCTCAACTCAACGTGGAGCGTGCGCATGCCGCTACCATCGAGGCCCTCCTGCAGGCAGAACCGGATGTCGTGGATGTGAACTGGGCGGCGGAGGCTCAACTTGACGTGGAGCGCGCGGATGACGCTGCCATCGAGGCCCTCCTGCACGCGGAACTGGACGTCCCGGACTTGAACCAGGCGACGGAGGCTCAACTTGACGCGGAGCGCGTGGATGCCGCTGCCATCAAGGCCCTCCTGTGGGCGGAACCGGACGTCCTGGACTTGAACCGGGCAGCAGAGGCCCAACTCGACGCGGAGTGCGCGGATGCCGCTGCCATCGAGGCCTTCCTGTAGGTGGAACCGAACGTCCTGGACTTGAACCGGGGGGTGCTCTCGTCCGTGTAGAGCACCCGTGCGCTCCACGTGAACGAGTAGCTGGAGGCCAAGGACAACCACGGTACAGAGACACACGTCAGCAGCTATGGCTGGTTCGCGCCGACAGCCAAAGATGACGAGGCCGTCACATTCGGCGAGCAGTGATAGTTTACTTTTTTCTTTGTTTTTAGGGATCTTTTGTTGTGTAAAAACATATATTTATGCAAGTCACCTGACTTTCATCATTTGGGTCAGTCGACCATTTCAGGCGGTTGGATGAATATTCTACGTCTCCTTGATACGCCTCCAACGTATCTATAATTTATGAAGTATTCATGCTGTTATATTATCATTCTTGGGTGTTTTAAAATCATTTTATAGCAACTTTATATCATTTTTTGGGACTAATCTATTGACCCAGTGCCCAGCGCCAGTTGTTGTTTTTTTCTTGTTTTTTACATCGCAGGAAATCAATATCAAATGGAGTACAAACACCACATAACTTTTAGGAGATTTTTTCTGGACCAGAAGGAACCCAATGGGCCTGAGCTGCACCTGGGGGGTGCCCCGAGGGGGGCACAACCCACCAGGGCACGCCAGGGCCCCCTAGCGCGCCCAGGTGGGTTGTGCCCACCTCGGTGGCCTCCCGCACCCCCTCTTTGCACTATAAATTCTCAAATATTTTGAAACCCTTCGGGGTAAACCTAGATCAGAAGTTCCGCCACCGCAAGGTCTTTGTATTAGCGAAAATCAATCTAGACCCCGTTTCGGCACCCTGCCGGAGGGGGGAATCATCTCCGGTGGCCATCTTCATCATCCCGACGGCCACCATGAGGAGGGTGTAGTCCACCCTCGGGGCTGAGGGTTTGTACCAGTAGCTATGTGTTTGATCTCTCTCTCTCATGATCTATATCATGGGCTTTGTTAATATAGTCGGATCATATGATGTTTCTCCCCTCTATACTCTTGCTATGACAAATTGAATCTTTACCCTTCAAAGTTTTGTCTTGTCGGATTGAATATTCAGAGATGAGAACACATGATATATGTCTTGCAATATGAATACTTGAGGTGACAATGAGGTATCTTATTGATTCACTTGATATGTGTTATGGCATTAAACTTGCGGATTCCCACAGTGATATTGGGGTAATCTATGCATAGGGGTTGATGCACGTTTTTCTCTGACGGAGACTTTGGGGTCTCTTTATAGTTCTTTGTGTGGATTGAGTATTATGAATATGAATTTGCTTTGGTGTTATTCTAGTACGAACTCTAGGATAGAACGAACGGAAAAATAGCTTTGTGTTATTTTAGTACGAACTCTTGAATAGATCGAACGGAAAGAATAGCTTTGAGGTGGTTTCGTGACCTACAAACAATTCTTATCTTTTGTTCTCCGCTAATAGGAACTCAGGAGTGATTCTTTATTGCACTTTGAGGGATAATAATATGATCCAACTATGTTAGCATTGTTCAGAGGTTACACTAGCGAAAGGACGGACCCTAGGCCTCATTTTTAAGCATTGCAACACCGTTTTTGTGCCTGTTTACTATTTGCTACCTTGCTGTTTTTATTTATTTGAATTATAAAAATATAATTCTACCATCCATATTACACTTTTATCACCATCTCTTTGTCGAACCAGTGCACCTATACAATTTGCCTTTGTATTGGGTGTTGTGGGGACACAAGAGATTTCTTGTATTTGGTTACAGGGTCATTTGAGAGAGACCATCTTCATCCTACACCTCTCACGGATTGATAAACCTAAGGTCATCCACTTGAGGGAAAATTGCTACTGTCCTACAAAACTCTGCGCTTGGAGGCCCAACACGTGTCTACAAGAATAAAGTTGCGTAGTAGACAACAAGCTCTTTTTTGGCGCCGTTGCAGGGGAGGTAAGGAAACTGACACTCACACTCCGGCAACGAAGCTCTTTTTTGGCGCCGTCGCTGGGGAGGTGAGTGCTTGAAGGTATATCTTTAGATCTTGCAATTGAATCTTTTAGTTTCTTGTTTTATCACTAGTTTGGTTTATAAAATAAAACTACAAAAAATGGAATTAAGGTTGCATCATATTATTGATCATCTTTATAATATCTTTCTTGAAAAAGATGGTTCGGAAAATTGTGCTCAATTGATAGAAGAAGAATTTAATAAAATGATTGGCATGAATGACGAGTGATACGTCTCCAACGTATCTATAATTTTTGATTGTTCCATGCTATTATATTACCTGTTTTGGATGTTTATGGGCTTTACTTTACACTTTTATATCATTTTTGGGACTAACCTACTAACCGGAGGCCCAGCCCGTATTGCTGTTTTTTTGCCTATTTCAGTGTTTCGAAGAAAAGGAATATCAAACGGAGTCCAAACGGAATGAAACCTTCGGGGGCGATCTTTTTGGGACAAACGTGATCCAGAGGACTTGGAGTGGAAGTCAAGAAACAATCAAGAAAGCCACGAGGGTGGAGGGCGCCCCCCTACTGGGCGCGCCCCCCTGTCTCGTGGGCCCCTCGGGTGTCCACCGACCTACTTGTTCCTCCTATATATACCCACGTACCCCGAGAACATCAGAAGCGACCACAAAAAACTATTTCCCCCACTGTAACCTTCTGTATCCGCGAGATCCCATCTTGGAGCCTTCGCCGGCGCTCCGCCGGAGGGGGAATCAATCACGGAGGGCTTCTACATCAACACCATAGCCTCTCCGATGAGTTGTGAGTAGTTTACCACAGACCTTGGGGTCCATAGTTATTAGCTACATGGCTTCTTCTCTCTTTGAATCTCAATACCATGTTCTCCTCGATCTTCTTGGAGATCTATTCAATGTAATGTAGCGACCAGACCTCAAACGGTCTGATCTCTATGCTTTAGTGTCATCCCTGGATCAGTAATGCTGACACGCACAATACTTGAAGGATTTATAACAGAGTAGCAATCACACACTTATTACATCGAAGGTCTCAAAAGAGAACTTATTATAATAAATATGGCTTAAGGCCATCTAATAACGATAACAGCGGAAGGCTTGGAAGATAAGTGAGTCCATCAACTCCAACGGCATCACTGAGTATAGAACCACGACCTAAAGGCACCTTACTCGTCGTCTGAAAAGTCTGCAACATGAAACGTTGCAGCCCAAAAATGGGTCAGCACATGGAATATGTCGGCAATGTAACACATAGAGAGTAATGAAAGAATAATGCTATACTACATGCATATATGGCTGGTGGAACGCTCTATGGTTACAGTTTTGCATGAAGCCAATTTTTCCCTACTGCAAAGGAATAAATTTATTTAACTATCATGGTGGTTGTTAAACATTGAGAGTGTAGACACCCTCTCAATCCCAATTAAGCATCATCATTAAAACCCAACAATATTAATTAAAGTAACATGATGAGATTCACATGATAATCCAAGTACTAGATACTCAAGATGTCCATAACCGGGGACACGGCTAACCATGATTAGTTTATACACTCTGCAGAGGTTTGCGCACTTTCCCCACAAGACTCGATCTCCTCCGCTGGATTTCTCGCACTACATGGTGTTTGAGAAATGGATGACCGGGACATAGTCTTTCAGAAGCGCTAGCACCTTATGATCGGGTAGACAGTTACACCTACTTGCCCCTACATCTGCTAGTCTACCACTATAAGAGTTCGCACAACTTAATCAACTATGCTAGAGCCCATAGTAGCTTATGGCTGCACACGGAAGTTTCTAGCATGAATAATCTCATGATCCCTTTGAGCCTAGGTGCCGGTCCATAAAGAAAACAGGCAATCGCCGGAATACCCAGGTGCCTCAATCCACCCAGATGTGTATTAAAGTTGCCATCTTAAATAAACCATTAACTTAACAATGTCATATCTGTCATGGATACACTCACCCAATCCACGTCTACTAGCATAGCATCGCATAATACGCAAACGTAGAGTAACTCCCAAGGGTTTGATAATAAAATAGGTAATAGGTACTACCTCATCTACTTCCCAAAACCCACATATTGATCAGATCCTAATCATGCAATTGTTTGAGGATTGATCTAATGCAATAGAACTGGGTAGTAAAGAGGTATGATCAAAGTGTTACTTGCCTTGCTGATGATCCGTGAAACCTAGAGATTCGAAGTAGCAAGCGGCGCACTCCGGGTACTCTATCGCAAACAAACAAGCATACAATAAGCACCCATCTAATGCACAGGTAAAACTCAAATAAGAGATCTAACCAGAAAGTTCAACTTCGGAACTCCGGTTTGCAAAAAGAATAAAATCAACCGAAGCAACGAAAGTCAAACGGCGAAAGAAACAAGCTTCGTTTACTAATCTGGCCCTAAGTCAAAATATACAGAAGTAAAAACTTGTTTGAGTTGGTTAAACGGAAAGAGGGTTTCGAGACGAAACTCTAGGCGCTTGAATCGCCTGATTCCGATAAACGAGCGAAAAGTTATACTAAAACGAAAACAGATCGGAAATCGCGATCAGAAATAATCACGGAAAATCCGAGAAAAAGAAAAACTGACGAACAGGCTAACGAGCGAGCGTTCGCTGTCTGCGGCTAAACGACGAAAACCGTTTGTTAAAACAAACGTACGGACGAACGTCCGCTAAATAAACTAAACCGAAAAAAACAGATCAAGGGTTTTTTAAAAAAACGAACAAAAATCTGGCGGAAAAACCGAACGGTTTTCTCGACGAAAACTGCCGGCGGCGGGGCGGTGGCTACCTTCGCGAGAGGGGGCGGTGGTCCGCGGGTCGGCGGGCGGTGGCGGGTCAATGGGCGGCGGCGGCGTCAAGTCGGCGGCGGCGAAGAGGCGCGGATCCGGCCGTGGCGGCGGCGGCAAGCGGTGGGTCTAGGGTTAGGGTTTGGCGCGGGGTGGGCTGGGGCTCAGGGCGGCGCCTTATAAAGGCCCGGTCAGGCGGAGTCCTGGCCGAACACGGCCCAAAGTCGGTTCGCGTTTTTATAATACTTTCGCACAGAAAAACAAATAAAAGAAATACTAAACAGACTCCAAAAATCCCGAAATAAATCTTCCCCGACTTCTAAAATCATGCCGGTTAAGATGAACATTTATTTGGGGCCTAAATGCAATTTTGAAAAACACGCATTTTTCCTAAATTCAAATAAAATAGCCATAAACTCCAAAATAAAATCTTATTTGATTTTATTATCAAATCCTCAATATTTCTTTATTTTGGGAAAGTCATTTTATTCCCTCTCTCATATTTTTATTGTAGAAATAATTGAAGATAAAATAAATAAAATCAAATGATCCTATTTTCAAAATTTGAGAAAACTCAAATATGAAAATAATGAAATTCCCAAGTCTCTCCGTGGGTCCTTGAGTTGCGCGAAATTTCTAGGATCAAGCCAAAATGCAATAAAATATGATATGCAATGATGATCTTTGTATGACATTCCAAATTGAAAATTTGGGATGTTACATGTAACTCTTTTTGCGGTGTGTTTGTCGAGATCCGATGAATTGTGGGTTTATGATCAAGTTTATCTATGAGAAATATTTGAATCTCCTCTGAATTCTTTTGTGTGTGATTAAGTTATCTTTGCAAGTCTCTTCGAATTATCAGTTTGGTTTGGCCTATTAGATTGATCTTTCTTGCAATGGGAGAAGTGCTTAGCTTTGGGTTCAATCTTGTGGCGTCCTTTCCCAGTGTCAGCAGGGGCAGCTAGCCACGTATTGTATTGTTGCCATCGAGGATAAAAAGATGGTGTTTATATCATATTGCATGAGTTTATCCCTCTATATCATGCCATCTTTCTTAATGCGTTACTCTGTTCTTTATGATCTTAATACTCTAGATGCATGCTGGATAGCGGTCGATGTGTGGAGTAATAGTAGTAGATGCAGGCAGGAGTCGGTCTACTTGTCACGGACATGAAGCCTATATACATGATCATGCCTAGATAATCTCATAATTATTCGCTTTTCTATCAATTTCTCGACAATAATTTGTTCACCCACCGTAATACTTATGCTATCTTGAGAGAAGCCACTAGTGAAACCTATGGCCCCCGGGTCTATCTTTTATCATATCAGCTTTCAATCTACTTTTATTTGCATCTTACTTTTCCAATCTATATCATAAAATACCAAAAATATATTTATCTTATCATATTATCTCTATCAGATCTCACCTTCGCAAGTGGCCTTGAAGGGATTGACAACCCCTTTATTGCGTTGGTTGCGAGTTCTTGTTTGTTTGTGTAGGTGTGTGGGACTTCTGAGGAGCCTCCTATTGGATTGATACCTTGGTTCTCAAAAACTGAGGGAAATACTTACGCTACTATTGTTGCATCACCCTTTCCTCTTCAAGGAAAACCAACGCAAGCTCAAGACGTAGCAAGAAGGATTTCTGGCGCCATTACCGGGGAGGTCTTCGTCGGTGTCAAAACCGGCGGATCTCGGGTAGGGGGTCCCGATCTGTGCGTCTAAGGCTAATGGTAACAGGAGGCAAGGGACACGATGTTTTACCCAGGTTTGGGCCCTCTAGATGGAGGTAAAATACTTCTTCCTGCTTGATTGATCTTGATGATATGAGTATTACAAGAGTTGATGTACCACGAGATCGTAGAGGATAAACCCTAGAAGCTAGCCTATGATGATTATGATTGTCCCTATATGGACCAAACCCTCCAGTTTATATAGACACCGGAGGTTTCTAGGGTTTACACAGAGTCGGTTACAAAGAAGGAGATCTAATATCTGGATCGCCCAGCTTGTCTTCCACACAAAGGAGAGTCCCATTCGGACACGGGATGAAGTCTTGAGTCTTGTATCTTCACGGTCCATCAGTCCGGCCAGAGTATATAGTCCGGCTGTCCGAATACCCCCTAATCCAGGACTCCCTCAGTCTTCGCTCAAGTCAAGACATACCAAGTACCCATCACAAACTCATCTCCCTCGCATTTACATTATTTGCCATTTGCCTCTCGTTTTCCTCTCCCCCACTTCACCCTTGTCGTTTTATTCGCCCTCTCTTTCCCAATCTCCTTTCTCTTTCGCTTGCATTTTTGTTTGCTTGCGTGTTGGATTACTTGTCGCGATGGCGCAAGATAATACCAAATTGTGTGATTTCTCCAATACCAATAATAATGATTTCCTTAGTACTCCGATTGCTCCTCTTAATGATGTTGAGTCTTGTGAAATCAATGCTGCTTTGTTGAATCTTGTTATGAAAGATCAATTCTCCGGCCTTCCTAGTGAAGATGACGCTACCCATCTAAACAACTTTGTTGATTTGTGTGAGATGCAAAAGAAGAAAGATACCGATAATGATATTGTTAAATTGAAGTTCTTTCCGTTTTCACTTAGAGATCGTGCTAAAGTTTGGTTTTCGTCTTTGCCTAAGAATAGTATTTATTCGTGGAATAAGTGCAAAGATGCCTTTATCTCTAAGTATTTTCCTCCCGCTAAGATTATCTCTCTTAGGAATGATATTATGAATTTTAAACAACTTGATCATGAGCATGTTTCCCAATCTTGGGAAAGAATGAAATTGATGATTCACAATTGTCGTACTCATGGTTTGAATTTATGGATGATCATACAAAAATTTTATGCCAGATTGAATTTTGCTGCTAGAAATCTTTTAGAATTCGGCCGCGGGAGGCATGTTTATGGAAATCACCTTAGGAGAAGCTACAAAACTCCTTGATAATATTATGTCTAATTATTCTCAATGGCACATCGAAAGATCTACTAGTAAAAAAGTGCATGTTATAGAAGAAATTAATGTTTTGAGTGGAAAGATGGATGAACTTATGAAATTGTTTGCTACTAAGAGTGCTCCTATTGATCCCAATGATATGCCTTTGTCTACTTTGATTGAGAATAATAATGAATCTATGGATGTGACTTTTGTTGGTAGGAATAATGTTGGTAACAATGCTTATAGAGGAAACTTTAATCCTAGACCGTTCCCTAGTAATTTCTCTAATAATTATGGAAATTCCTACAATAATTCTTATGGTAATTTTAATAATATGCCCTCTGATTTTGAGAATAGCTTTAAATAATTTATGATCTCTCAAAAAAATTAATGCCTTGCTTGAAGAAAAATTGCTTAAGGTTGATGATTTGGCTAGGAACGTTGATAGAATCTTGCTTGATGTTGATTCTTTGAAACTTAGATCTACTCCTCCTAAGCATGGTATCAATGAGTCTCTCAAAGCTATGAGAATTTCCATTGATGAGTGCAAAGAAAGAACCGCTAGATTGCGTGCTAAGAAAGATTGCTTTGTAAAAGCGTGTTCTTATAGTTTCCATGAAAATAATGATGAAGAACTTAAAGTTATTGATGTTTCCCCTATTAGATCTTTGTTTTTCAATATGAATCTTGATAATGATGGGACTGGAGATGAGTCAACTTTATTTAAAAGGCGTCCCAACGATTCGGAGTTCTTAGATCTTGATGCAAAATTTGGTAAAAGTGGGATTGGAGAGGTCAAGACTTTAAATAGCATTGAACCCACTATCTTGGATTTCAAGGAATTTAATTATGATAATTGTTCTTTAGAAGATTGTATTTCCTTGTTGCAATCCGTTGTGAATTCTCCTCATGCTTATAGTCAAAATAAAGCTTTTACCAAACATATTGTTGAAGCCTTGATGCAATATTTTGATGAAGAACTTAATTTGGAAGTTTCTATACCTAGAAAACTTTATGATGAGTGGGAACCTACTATAAATATTAAAATGAAAGATCATGAGTGTTATGCTTTGTGTGATTTGGGTGCTAGTGTTTCCACGATTCCGAAAACTTTATGTGATATTCTAGGTTTCCATGATCTTGATGATTGCTCTTTAAATTTGCACCTTGCGGATTCCACCATTAAAAAGCCAATGGGAAGGATAAATGATGTTCTCATTGTTGCAAATAGGAATTTGGTGCCCGTAGATTTTATGGTTTTGTATATAGATTGCAATCTTTCTTGTCCTATTATTTTTGGTAGACCTTTCCTTAGATATTGGTGCGATTATTGATATGAAGGAAGGGAATATTAGATTCCAATTTCCATTAAGGAAAGGCATGGAGCACTTTCCAAGAAATAAATTCAAATTACCTTATGAATCTATCATGCGAGCTACTTATGAATTGAGTGCCAAAGATGGCACTACTTAGATCTATCCTCGCTTTTATGCCTAGCTAGGGGCGTTAAACGATAGCGCTAGTTGGGAGGCAACCCAATTTTATTTTGTGTTTTTTGTTTTTGTTTCTGTCTAGTAATAAATTTTGTATCTACCTTCTGTTTAGATGTGTTTTTATGTTTTAATTAGTGTTTGTGCCAAGTAGAACCTATAGGATAACCTATGGTGATAGTTAATTTGATTCTGCTGAAAAACAGAAACTTTGCACGACGAAAATAATTTTAGTAATTCACAGAAATGTGTTTTGCGTTGATTATTTTTGCTGTAGATCAATATACAAATTTCCCAGGACTTCCTATTTTGGTAGGATTTTTAATGTTCCATAAGTATTCGGGAGTTACAGATTTCTACAGACTGTTCTGTTTTTGACAGATTTTGTTTTTCGTGTGTTGTTTGCTTATTTTGATGCATCTATGGCTAGTATTAAGTGGTATGAACCATAGAGAAGTTGGAACACAGTAGGTTTAACACCAATATAAATAAATAATGAGTTCATTACAGTACCTTATGTGGTGGGTTTTTCTTTCTTGCACTAACGGAGCTTATGAGATTTCCTGTTGAGTTTTGTGTTGTGAAGTTTTCAAGTTTTGGGTAAAGATTTGATGGACTACGGAACAAGGAGTGGCAAGAGCCTAAGCTTGTGGATGCCCATGGCACCCCAAGATATTCAAGAATAGCCAAAAGCCCAAGCTTGGGGATGCCCCGGAAGGCATCCCCTCTTTCGTCTTCGTTTATCGGTAACTTTATTTGGAGCTATATTTTTATTCGTCACATGATATGTGCTTTGCTTGGAGCGTCTTGTATGATATTAGTCTTTGCTTTTTAGTTTACCACAATCATCCTTGCTGTACACACTTTTTGGGAGAATCCTACTTGATTGGAATTTATTAGAATACTCTATGTGCTTCACTTATATCTTTTGAGCTAGATAGTATTTGCTCTAGTGCTTCACGTATATCTTTTAGAGCGCGGCGGTGGCTTAATTTTGTAGAAATTGTTAGTCTCTCATGCTTCACTTATATTATTTTGAGAGTCTTTTAGAACAGCGTGGTATTTGCTATGGTTATAAAATTGGTCCTAGAATGATGGGCATCCAAGTTGGGTATAATAAAAACTATCATAGAAAGTGAATTGGATGCTATGATCAATTTGATACTTGATAATTGTTTTGAGATATGGAGGTAGTGATATTAGATTCATGCTAGTGGGTAATTATGGAATTGAGAAATACTTGTGTTGAAGTTGGCAGGTCCCGTAGCATGCACGTATGGTAAAAGTTGTGTGACAAATTTGTTGCATGAGGTGCTCTTTTGATTGTATTCGTTATGAGTGGCAGTCAGGGACGAGCGATGGTATTTTCATACCAATCTATCCCTCTAGGGGCATGCATAGTAGTACTTTGCTTCGAGGGCTAAGTAGACATTTGCAATAAGTATATGAGTTCTTTGTGACTAATGTGAGTACATGGATGTACACACACTCACCCTTCCACTTTGCTAGCCTCTATTGTGCCGCGCAACTTTCACCGATATCATGCACCCATTATTTACCTTCCTCAAAACAGCCACCATACCTACCTATTATGACATTTCCATAGCCATTCTGAGATATATTTCCATGCAACTTTCCACCGTTTCGTTATTATGACACGCTCCATCATTGTCATATTGCTCTTTGCATGATCATGTAGTTGACATTGTATTTGTGGCAAGGCCACCTTCATATATTTTCATACATGTCACTCTTAATTCATTGCATATCCCGGTACACCGCCGGAGGCATTCATATAGAGTCATATTTTGTTCTAAGTATTGAGTTGTAATTCTCGAGTTGTAAATTAATAGAAGTGTGACGATCTTCATTATTAGAGTATTGTCCCAAGTGAGGAAAGGATGTTGAAGACTGTGATTCCCCCACAAGTCGGGATGAGACTTCGGACTTTAAAAAAAAGAGGCCAAAGAGCCCACCAAATAAAAAGAGAGAAAGGCCAAATAAAAAACTGAGAGAAAAAGAGAGAAGGGACAATACTACTATCTCCTTTCCACACTTGTGCTTCAAAAAAGCACTATGATCTTCATGATGGAGAGTCTCTTGTGTTGTCACTTTCATATACTAGTGGGAATTTTTCATTATAGAACTTGGCTTGTATATTCCAATGATTGGCTTCCTCAAAATGCCCTAGGTCTTCGTGAGCAAGCGAGTTGGATGCACACCCACTTAGTTTATTTTGTTGAGCTTTCATATATTTATAGTTCTAGTGCATCCGTTGCATGGCAATCCCTACTCACTCACATTGATATCTATTGATGGGCATCTCCATAGCCTATTGATACACCTAGTTGATGTGAGACTATCTTCTCCATTTTTGTCTTTACAACCACCACCATATACCACCATAGTGCTATGTCCATGGCTTGCGCTCATATATTGCGTAAGAGTTGAAAAAGCTGAAGCGCGTTAAAAAGTATGAACCAATTGCTCGGCTAGTCATCGGGGTTGTTCATGATGGGAGTATTTTGTTTAATGAAAATGAAGCATGGCCTAACTATATGATTTTGTAGGGATAAGCTTTCTTTGGCCATGCTATTTTGATTGGACATGATTATTTGTTAGTATGCTTTGAGTATTATTATTTTTATGTTTTATAAGCTTTTATCTTGAATCATTTGGATCTGAACAATCATGCCACAATAAAGAAAATTACATTGAAAATTATGCTAGGTAGCATTCCACATCAAAAATTCTGTATTTATCATTTAACTACTCGAGGACGAGCAGGAATTAAGCTTGGGGATGCTTGATACGTCTCCAACGTATCTATAATTTTTGATTGTTTCATGCTATTATATTACCCGTTTTGGATGTTTATGGGCTTTACTTTGCACTTTTATATCATTTTTGGGACTAACCTACTAACTGGAGGGTCAGCCCGTATTGCTGTTTTTTGCCTATTTCAATGTTTCGAAGAAAAGGGATATCAAACGAAGTCCAAACGGAATGAAACCGTCGGGAGCGATCTTTTTGGAACAAACGTGATCCAGAGGACTTGGAGTGGAAGTTAAGAAACAATCGAGGAAGCCACAAGGGTGGAGGGCGCCCCCCCCCCTACTGGGCACGCCCCCTGCCTCGTGGGCCCCTCGGGCGTCCACCGACCAACTTGTTCCTCCTATATATACCCACGTACCCCGAGAACATCAGAAGCGACCACGAAAAACTATTTCCCCCACCGTAACCTTCTGTATCCATGAGATCCCATCTTGAAGCCTTCGTCGGCGCTCTGCCGGAGAAGGAATCAACCACGGAGGGCTTCTACATCAACACCATAGCCTCTCCGATGAGTTGTGAGTAGTTTACCACAGACCTTGAGGTCCATAGTTATTAGCTACATGGCTTCTTCTCTCTCTTTGAATCTCAATACCATGTTCTCCTCGATCTTCTTGGAGATCTATTCGATGTAACTCTTTTTGCGGTGTGTTTGTCGAGATCCGATGAATTGTGGGTTTATGATCAAGTTTATCTATGAGAAATATTGAATCTCCTCTGAATTGTTTTATGTGTGATTAAGTTATCTTTGCAAGTCTCTTTGAATTATCAGTTTGGTTGGCCTATTAGATTGATCTTTCTTGCAATGGGAGAAGTGCTTATCTTTGGGTTCAATCTTGTGGTGTCCTTTCCCAGTGACAGCAGGGGCATCAGGGCACGTATTGTATTGTTGCCATCGAGGATAAAAAGACGGGGTTTATATCATATAGCATGAGTTTATCCCTCTACATCATGTCATCTTTCTTAATGCGTTACTCTGTTCTTTATGAACTTAATACTCTAGATGCATGCTGGATAGCGGTCGATGTGTGGAGTAATAGTAGTAGATGCAGGCAGGAGTCGGTCTACTTGTCATGGACGTGATGCCTATATACATGATCATGGCTAGATAATCTCATAATTATTCGCTTTTCTATCAATTGCTCGACAGTAATTTGTTCACCCATCGTAATACTTATGCTATCTTGAGAGAAGCCACTAGTGAAACCTATGGGCCCCGGGTCTATCTTTTATCATATAAGTTTTCAATCTACTTTTATTTGCATCTTTACTTTTCCAATCTATGTCATAAAATACCAAAAATATATATATCTTATCATATTATCTCTATCATATCTCACTTTTGCAAGTGGCCGTGAAGGGACCGGCAACCCCTTTATTGCGTTGGTTGCGAGTTCTTGTTTGTTTGTGTAGGTGTGTGGGGCTTCTGAGGAGCCTCCTACTGGACTGATACCTTGGTTCTCAAAAACTGAGGGAAATACTTACGCTACTATTGCTGGATCACCCTTTCCTCTTCAAGGAAAACCAACGCAAGCTCAAGACGTAGCAATGAGCATGATGGAAATGTTATTAGTATGAATTCTTTGAATATCCATGAAGTTAATGATATGCAAAGCTACAAGCTTGGGGATGCTATATTTTATGAAGATGATATTTTCACTCCCCCAAGTTTTGATGAGCGAGTTTATTATGATGAAAGCATGCCTCCTATATTTGATGATTATTGTGATGAAATGTATGGTATAAGGAATAATGATAACCATTAAACTTGTCATCGTGATTTTAATTTTCACTCTCATGATAGTTATTTTGTTTAGTTTGTTCCCACTACTATGATTGAGAATAAGTTTGCTTGTGTGGAGAGTAATAAATTTACTATGCTTGTGGATCATGAAAAGAATGATTTATGTGATATTATATTGTTGAATTCATTCATGATGCCACTGAAAATTATTATGGGGGAGGAACATATGCTTCTAGGAATTGCAATAATATCAGTTTTCTCTCTATGTGTTGAAAGTTTTGAAGTATTGCTTGTTTTGCCTTCCTATGCTAGTTGATTCTTGTTCCCATAAATTGTTTGCTCACAAAATCCCTATGCATTGGAATAGGGTTAGGCTTAAATGTGCTTGCCATGTGATTCATGGTGCTCTTTTTCATGTTTCAATTCTCATCTTTTATGTTAGCATCATTGAAATTATCATGCCTAGCTAAAAGGCATTAAAGAAAAGCGCTTGTTGGGAGGCAACCCAACAGTTTTACCTACTGTTTTTGTGTGTTCACATGATTAGGCTACTGTAGTAATCATGTTTTATTGCTTTTGTTTCAATAAAGTGCCAAGTATTGTTTTTGGGTTCATTTGATCTTGCTGAAAAACAAAAACTCTTGCGCTCACGAAAATAGCTCTCATTTTTAACAGAAGAGTGATTTTGAGTTGATTATTTTTGCAGAAGATTAATATACAAATTTTTCACGTGGTACAATTTTTGTCATAATTTTTGGAGTAGCATAAGTATGGTTTGAGTACAGATTACTATAGACTGTTCTGTTTTTGACAGATTCTGTTTTCAATGCATAGTTTGCTCGTTTCCTAGTTTCTATGGCTTATATTGCTCAATATAAATTGTGGAAATTATATTCTACTATAGGAATTGTGTGGAAACAATTATGAATCTTGTCTTTGACAGTAACAAAAGTGAAATGGTTTGCTCTTTAGCATACTAACCTATCTCACAAGGTTCCATTAAGTTTTGTGTGATTGAAGTTTTCAAGTTTTGGGTGAGATGTCGATATGAGGAGAATAAGGAGTGACAAGACCCTAATCTTGGGCATTACCAAGGCACCCCCAAGGTAATATTAAAGTAAGATCCAGGCAACTAAGCTTGGGGATGCCCCGGAAGGCATCCCCTCTTTCGTCTCCAACATTATCGGTAACCTCACTTGGAGCTTTGTTTTCATTCGTCACATGATATGTGTTTTGCTTGGAGCGTCAATTTATTTTGTTAGTATTTCCTTGCTGTTATTTAGAATAAATTTTTGCATCTTTTATTTCAATAAAAGTGGCAATGATAGCCTTTGCCATGCTTATTCTGCAAATATACATGTTGCTGTTTCAAAATAGAAAGTTTATCGATATTGCAAAAATTCCCTAGAAAAGTAAGAATATGGAAAATTGTTGAAACTTTTTGCGAAATAAGCTCTGATAAATTTCCTACAGTGTGGTATTTTTCTCATAATTTTGGGGGTTAGGGAAGTATTATGAATCTTGCATTCTTTACAGACTGTACTGTTTTGGCAGATTGATGTTATGTTTGCATTGTTTGCATATATTTGCTTGTTTAAGGATTCTATTTGAGGATAGGACTATTAAATATGTAGAGGCATTTAGTATGCAATGTTGAATAATAATTTTAGTGATTTTCTACAGTAGAGAATGATAAGGTTTTGCATTGATTTATACTAACTTATCTCACGAGTTCTTGTTGAGTTTTCTGCGGATGAAGTTTTTGAGATTTAGGGAAGCCATGATATGAGAGGAATTAAGGAGACACAAAAGCTCAAGCTTGGGATGCCCAAGGCATCCCAAGCTAATATTCCAAGAAGTCTCAAGCATCTAAGCTTGGGGATGCCCCGGTAGGCATCCCACCTTTCTTCTTCAACAATTATCGGTTAGTATCGGTTGAGCCTAAGTTTTTGCTTCTTCACATGAGTTGTGCTATGCTTGGAATGTAATTTTGTATTGTTTTTCTTGCTGTTTTAATAAAATACTTAGACCTGATTTTTTTTAAATAAAATAGAGTCCTTAATTAGTTGCCAGGGAGGCTAGGTAAGCGACATTCACATCCCGTCAACGAAGCTCTTTTCTATGGAATTGCTCTAGTGATTCACTTATATCCTATGAGTGAATTGTTGAATAAATTGAATGTCATGAAGTTGAAATCATATCATGCCTAGTGATAGCTTCACATTGGGTTTAGAAAGTGAAATCTTTTGTGGTTGACAATCACAATATTGGTCATACAAGCAATTCACGAATAATTAGTATAAGGAAGAGAACTTTCACATATAAATACACTATCCTAGAAATCTTTTGTGATTGTGAGCCCGCATCAAAATATTATATGCCAAAATTGTTGACGCTGGACAAGGAAGACAACATAATGGTTTATGTTTGTTCATATTCACATAGAAGTTATATTTTCATAGATCCTTCAACATGTGGTGTTTGCCCCCTATCTTTGCTATTCAAAAATTCCGCACCAAGTAGAGATACTACTTGTGCATCCAAAAACCCTTAAACCCAAATCTTATTTTCAAGTGTCCACCATACCTACCTAAGGATTGAGCAAGATCCTTCAAGTAAATTGTTATCGGTGCAATAAGGCAATAAAAATTGCTTCTAAAAGTGTTAGATCATTTAGTGTAAGAGAAAATTGAGCGTTGTACGAACTTATGATGGCAAATCAATAAAAGCGACGGACTGCAATATAACATAATGTTCTTTTGCACTACGGGATTGGGCATACAAACAAATAAGAGCATGGCAACCTCTGCTTCCCTCTGCGAAGGGCCTATCTTTTACTTTTCAGTATTTACTTTTATGCAAAGAGTCAAAGTTTTTCTCTCTATTCCCTTTTATTTTTCTCCTTTTTCAAGCATCATGTGGTTAGGAAAGATCTAGGCACATATGTCCAGTTGAATATGGGTAGCATGAGTTATTATTGTTGACATCACCCAAAGGCGAATACGTTGGGAGGCGAAATTATAAGTCCCTATCTTTCTATGTGTCCGTTTGAAACATTTTTCCCATGTGTATGTGGTGAGTGTTAGTAATCATAGAAGACTATAAGATGGTTCAGTATGTGGATCTCTTACTTTGACTCTGTTGAATAAGTTGAAGTGCAATTGCTTGGTGACTGAGAACATAGGTTGTTGAATTTCAAGAGAGATCATTGTTTGAACCTTAACATGTGAATTGGTTGCTACTATAACATGAGAAGTTTTATAAGAAAGAATTGTTTTTATGATGCCAGAAAAAGTGATTAAAATTATCATTGATTAAACTTATGCACTTTGCTAGCATTCACACTTCATAAATTATTTCTTTTATCATTTACCTACTCGAGGACGAGTAGGAATTAAGCTTGGGGATGCTCATACACATCCAACGTATCTATAATTTATGATGTATTTATGCTATTATATTATCATTCTTGGATGTTTTACAATTATTTTATAGCAACTTTATATCATTCCTAGTGCCCAGTGCCAGTTGTTGCTTTTTGATTGTTTTTTACATCGCAGAAAATCAATATCAAATGGAGTCCAAACACTGCGTAACTTTTTGGAGATTTTTTCTGGACTAGAAGGAACCCAATGGGCCTAAGCTGCACCTGGGGAGTGCCCCAAGGGGGGCACAACGCAGCCCAGGTGCGTTGTGCCCATCTCGGTGGCCTCCCGCACCCCCTCTTTGCACTATAAATTCCCAAATATTCCGAAACCCTTCGGGGTAAACCTAGATCAGAAATTTTGCCGCCGCAAGGTCTCTGTATCCGTGAAAATCAATCTAGACCCTGTTCCGGCAGCCTGACGGAGGGGGGAATCATCTCCAGTGGCCATCTTCATCATCCCGGCGACCACCACGATGAGGAGGGAGTAGTCCACCCTCGGGGCTGAGGGTTTGTACCAGTAGCTATGTGTTTGATCTCTCTCTCTCTCTCTCGTGATCTATATCATGGGCTTTGCTAATCTACTCGGATCATATGATGTTTCTCCCCTCTATACTCTTGTTATGACGAATTGAACCTTTACCCTTGAAAGTCTTGTCTTGTCGGATTGAATATTCAAAGATGAGAACAAATGATATATGTCTTGCAATATGAATACTTGAGGTGACAATGAGGTATCTTATTGATTCACTTGATATGTGTTATGGCATTCAACTCGCGGATTCCCGCGGTGATATTGGGGTAATCTATGCATAGGGGTTGATGCATGTTTTTCTATGATGGAAACTTTGGGGTCTCTTTATAGTTCTTTTTGTGGATTGAGTATTATGAATATGAATTTTCTTTGGTGTTATTCTAGTATGAACTCTAGGATAGATCGAACGGAAAAATAGCTTTGTGTTATTTTAGTACGAACTCTTGAATAGATCGGAAGGAAAGAATTGCTTTGAGGTGGTTTCGTGACCTACAAATAATTCCTATCTTTTGTTCTCCGCTAATAGGAACTCGGGAGTGATTCTTTATTGCACTATGAGGGATAATCATATGATCCAACTATGTTAGCGTTGTTGAGAGGTTGCACTAGCGAAAGTACGGACCCTAGGCCTCATTTTTAAGCATTGCACCATCGTTTTTGTGCCCGTTTACTATTTTCAACCTTGCTGTTTTTATTTATTCAGATTATAAAAATATAATTCTACCATCCATATTACACTTTTATAACCATCTCTTCGCCGAACTAGTGCACCTATACAATTTGCCATTGTATTGGGTGTGTTGGGGACACAAGAGATTTCTTGTATTTGGTTGCAGGGTCATTTGAGAGAGACCATCTTTCATCCTACACCTCTCATTTATTGATAAACCTTAGGTCATCCAATTGAGGGAAAATTGCTATGTCCTACAAAACTCTGCGCTTGGAGGCCCAATGCATGTCTACAAGAGTAAAGTTGCATAGTAGACATCACTCCTAGCCCTTCTTCCTCACCTCTTCTTCTTCCCCAACAGACCACCGCATGGGCCGTACGGATCTTCCCCAACATGCGGTTGGATAAACATACTGTATGAACCAAAATTATGTGTCAGCTGTAGGATGGCTGAGTTTGGTTTGATCACATGCGGTAGCACGTGTCAGTGAGGGTGTGTTCCCTTGGTTGGGTTTGCGGCATGCAGGAGAGACTATGTGAGGGTGCGGTGCGACCACGACAGCCGTCCGCAAGTGTACCTCCTTTTCATTTTGAAAACTTTAGGCAAGCTTGGCAAAATGTGTGGCGAAGTATGGCAATGCAAGGCCTAGATCCAAACAGGATACAAGTACGTACGTAGGAGTACTACTTGTGTTAAAAAAGAAAGGCGGGGTTTTCCTTCACGGGATTGATCGATACAAATCCTTGTTTTACATGTCAATTAATGCGTATTTTTTTCTCCAATGCCCAAAGAGCTAACCATCTCACTCCTCATCGCTTGATTAATGCATCGCCATGCAAACAAACCTTCTCACTTTTGCATGCATGCAAGGGTATATTAATGTCCTTGGTTGCTAGTACGAGTCAAACCCCATCAATTTTGCCTCGATTAGTGTTAGTGGCCTTCTGCAAATTGTAGTTTTGATATACTGGCCTTGTGTACAAAATAATGGAGGTAGTAACTATTTGAATTCCTTCCCCATATTGGTGACATTGACGATATCTCAAACGTTGTGGTTTGGCGAAGTGCATTCAACAGAGAACACCATTTAGGGAGACCACGGTAAGTCGTTCGCAAGTGCCGCCTGCAAGCCGAGACAACCGCCTTATATGCATCTAGTAAGTCCGTTGAACCAAGGGACGCGTAAATGTACTAGTACTACACAATAGCGTCGTCCGTCACAGATATTGATGGTGGGCGCTCCCACCCACCCATGGAGACTCCCACGACGCTCGTAGCTCCTGCCACTAGGGTTCCCTCCGAATTACTACCATGGACGGCCTAATCCATTGGGACTTCTCCCCCGGCCTCGCGGTAGAGGCATAGGTGCGTGCTCGGTTCGGATCTACGGTTCACTACGTCGACGGACCAAACTCCAAGGAATTTTTCTTGGAAGTCTCCTTCTCATCTGCCTCCTTTCCTCTCTCAGAAGAATGTGTGGGACTCGCCCTTCAATCTTGTATTGGTGGACTCAGTTCTGGGTTTAAGGTTTGCCGACTAGCTGATCGGAGATTCCGGTTTTCGGTGGCCTCAAATCGTGGTATATGGTTTATTTGTCATTTTCATCTCCATCGACATGCTAAACCATCCATGAGCCGCAATGCATGGCATGCGGATGTGGAACTTGCGGGTCTAGCTTCTTCCCCGGGCCCAACTATCAAATCTAAATGGCTATCTTCTAAGGCCAAGGCTCCAATTGCTCCTTCTTCGGTGAGGGTCTTTGAATAGCTAGGCATCTTCTCATCACCGACGGCGAGCTATTCCGGTGATCATTCTTCGATTCCATTGATTCGTTTTGGAAAGTTTAATGTCCCGAATTTTCAGGATCAGCAGACGGTTTTTCGAATAGGATCTTTGTATATGTAGGTTGTTTCCCATTCTGCAGCCAGATTACCTTCCTTTCAGGGTGCTCGTTGTCGAGTAGGTATTTGGGATTCTATTCATGGGGATAAACTGTTAATTATTCTTGATGGGTGGCAAGCGGGCTATTCTAATGAGGATGTCAAACTGATGGCTGATATTTTGGAGGTTCCTCCCAATATACATTGCTCCCTTTGTGACCGTCTAGGTCACCCTCCTCGGGATTGCACTGGTATTTTCTGTCAGAAATGTGCTGATACTTCTGGTAACTGTACATGTTTGGAGCAATTCTACAAGGAGTCAAGTGGGCCATGCATATTGGGCCAAGCCTTTGAGGCGCAAATCTGCCAGTTTTGCTCCAAGGTTGGTCACTGGGCCTCGGACTGCCTTGGCTCCCGTAGATGTCGATTTTGTCACCTTTTGGGCCACAGAGCCTCAAAGTATGTCATGTGTGCAAAATATAAAAATCACTATTGCTGGGTTCTTTAAATTAGACCAAGTTCATCTATGGTGGGCTCTCATGTGAGGCCGTTGGCAGAGGATCACATTAATGCTGGTGTTTCCCGTGTATCCAGGAGTATCTCTCTGTAGTAGGTAGAAAAAGAGAAACAGAAAATCCCGCAGTGCTCGGATGTGGCAATATCCAATTGCTTGATTTCGCCTCCCTGGTCATAGGGCACTCTTTACCGCCTGCCAAAACCCCCAATCTAGCTTTGTTCCTTCCACCTCGAGCTCAACACCTCCATCTTCCCTTGCAAGCCAGTTGCCTCCTCCGCTTCGATCTGGTTCATCCTCTGGACCAGCAACCCAACCGACCATCGTCATGGCAAACATCCCAGTTCGTCCATTCGCCTTTGTGCCGGCGGGATCAACCTTTGAAAGAGGACCAGATCATCGGGTTCAGAGGCAGGTCATGGTGGTCGATGACCCACCACTCAATCACAATAGGTACGCTATTGTTGCTGTTGACCCTCCTGTTCCTGACCACCAGAAGGAGATGTGGCTGGCTGAGGTTTGCTGTATTATCATAGTGGATCTTGAGTATGAGCTTCTGGATGATTTTGTGTACCCTCTTGGGATAGGTTGTGTTGTGTTCTCTGATATGGAAAATAGAGATGTTGCGATTAGAGAGGGACCTCATGCTCTGATGGATGATTCCAACTTCTCTCTGGTTCCGCATGATGAAGGGATTAATATGCGCATGCCTGCTTTTGAATATGAAGTTTGGATCATGTTTTTAGCTTTTCCGATGGATTATCACACTGAGCATTATATCCATAAAGTTGTGTCTCATTTCGGGAAACTGTTGGTTTGGCCACACCCTGGGCACAACAAAGCGAGAGTCCTGGTCAAGTGTCACATTAAGGACATTGCTAAAGTTCCTCATGGTCTTTTGATCACCAGAGTTGGTATGCTGCCTGGGCTTAGACGTTCTTGGTTAGTTCCTGTTTATGTTCTTAATGGTAGAAACACAATACCTGGTCTAGTTGGTATTGAAGAGGCTCCTCCCCTGTTGCCCAATTACACACTTCTGCAGCAAGCTAGGATTGAGGAGATGGAGGCTCAGAATGCTATTAATAATTTTGCTTGGGAGGCTCATGCCCCTGCTCAAGAGGAACTGTAGGCAAATGGGTGGAGGATGTGGCCAATTATACCTCCACCTTACTCTGGTTTCAGTTTCAGAAGCTTCTTTCAGTATGATGGTCCATCACTGATGGATGGGATATACCCTAAACATAATGTTACTGATAACTTGTCTGATGCATGGTCCTCTGCGTCTGAGGTTGAGTCGGTGGAGGCCGTGGCTGATGCTTTTGTTAACGGCAATCCTGCTGCTCGGATGTTGTTCTTCAAAGCAGGAGGTGCTCCAGTCACTATTGTTGTTGTCTTTGACGTTGATCTTCTTCTTTGGATGGGACAGATGTTCAAGAGGATTTACACACCTGCTTTGGTGGAAAATCCTTTCACTGGAGTGTTATGTTTCCTCTGAACCCATTTAAAATCATCAGAGACCAGTTACAGAGTTTGGGTCAGTTTATGAGGGATTTGCTCTTACCTAAACCTGATTTTCTCTCTAAGATCTTTGCAACATAGTTCATCATTGGGGCGCATCATTCAGTTTGCTGCAGTTGACTTGGTGGTGGTGGACCGATCACAGGACCTGACTGATGTAGCCTCTTCTGCTCAGGGGAAGGCACTGCAAGTGCTAGCTTCTTCCTCCAATGTTGTTACGGCTTTATCATGTAAAAATAAAGTGCCTTTGGACTTCACTGCTGTCAGGCACAGTACTCGTACTAACAAGTATGATGGTTTTAAGCTCTGCCAGATCAATGATACCAAGCAGACTAAGTCTAGGGTCAAGCCACGTGTGACTCCCAGTGTCAAGATTGTCGGTGTTCTGGGAACGGGGGTCCCAGACTTGCCTGCCTGCTGCCTGCGGCGTGGCTTGCGTGGTGGCCCAGTACGGCCCATCTTCATCAGCACAAGACTCAGGACCCTCGCGAGGGGCCAAGCCTCGCGGGGCGGATGATGCAAGGCTTCCTCAGGAACGGCCTCGCCAGGCAGGCTCGCGAGGAGGCAGAGAGATCAAGGCAGGGTACCTCGCGAGGTGCCCGTGACGCAAGCCATGATGATCGAGGCCAGGCGGGCGCCAGGCGGGCGCCGGCCTGCGCAGTGTCCTTTCTTTGGTGCCAAGGGGGCAAGCACATGGGTGGAGTACCGAGGCATCAGGCAAAGGTTGCCATTTCAATGCAACAAGACCGAGACCAGCAGAGCGGTAGGATGGAGGTCACCGTGGAGCCCAGGACGGCGTCATCGCCAGTGCCTTTGGCAGCCGAAGACCAACTTTAGTCAGGATAACTTGTACTAGATGTTCCCCTTTGAAATGGCCGTTGTTGGCGCCCTTCCCGCTCAATATTTGGGAAGAGTCCCAGGGCCTCTATATATAGGGATAGCCACCACAGGATAGGGGCATCTGGTTCAGCATCAAAGAGGCGATTGAACTCACCCAAGCAGTTCATCGCACCAGCTCAAGAACACCTCTCACGAGGCTGTTCGTCCCTTGTACTGTTCATCATCAGCCCCTGAGGCAATCCACCACACCACACACTGGAGTAGGGTATTACACCACAACGATGGCCCGAACCAGTATAAATCTCGTGTCCCCTGTGTTGTTCATCTTTTTAAGCTTAGATTCTCACGAGGCGATTGGACGTAGGTCGGTAGGGGAAAGATCTTCGTGCGCACCCCATAGTTCAAACCTTGAGGGTCTGCCGGAACCCAACATCCGACAAAGATCACATCCACGGCTACTGCTCCTATGTCTAACAGAGAGGTCCCTCCACTGCCAGTGTCAGTTGAAGAAGTTCAGAGCATGGGCTCGCGCTTTGGGATTCCACCTGAAGATATTACTGAAGACAAGCTGCTTGATGGATAGCAGTCAGTTGCCCCAACTCCTCCCTCCGCTCTAGGAGATGAATAAGTCTTGGAACGTGCTTTCCTGGAATATCAGAGGGATTAACTCCGATAAGAAACTTTTGGCTTTAAGAAATGCGATTGAGTCCAGTGGTTGTGCGATTATTTGTATTCAGGAAACTAAGCGTGAATCTTTTGATTTAGCTTTCGTTAAAACCTTCTGCCCTAAGCGCTTTGATAAATTTGTGTTTGCTCCCTCATCTGGTGCATCTGGTGGCATTATTACTATTTGGAATAGTTATGTTTTCTCTGGCTCACTGGTACGCGTCGGTGCTATACAACCGGTTTTTAACCCCTTTCCGTGACGACATTTGGAACCGTCGCCAAGTGAGTATGGGCGATAGGGGTGTCCTTTCCACACGACCCAGAAACCGTCGAGGATATGCCCTCCTAGCACACACGCTCGACAAAATGAGGTCGTGAGCGACAGAGCGAGCAAATACGATTATACATATAGTAGTGCTCAAAAAATACAATTATACAGGTGAAATTGTTTCCCGTCGTATGTACATCCCACACAGTCAGTCCCCGCTAAAAGTTTCCATTCACATATACATCCCATATAGTCACTCCAAGGAAAAAGTTTCTGTTCGCAAGTACATCACGCACAATTTTCCCCGTTAAATCGTTTGTGATAGTGTTGCCATCGCACACAATATTAACAATTTTATCATTTGCGTTATTGAATGCATCACACATGGTGCGTAGAAGAATCTGTGTGGCAAAGACTGTCCATCACACACAGTTTTTATGTGGTTAATGTTTGCGCAAGGTGGGCTAACGCAAACAGTTTTGAAGAGAATGTCATGTGTCATTGTTCATCGATCGAACACGGTTTATTCCTAGAAACTGTGTGTGTTGCCTTAGGTCATCACCTACGGTATTTTCTCAATAACCATTTGCAATAGCAAAAACTAGTTAGCAAGCTAAGTCGCCATTAGCAGGCTAATTGCCCTATTATTAAATCCATTTATTAATCTAATTGACATTCATATTAAACACATGATATATTTCATTCCCATATTAAGGAAGCAGGATTTCATAATTGAAATACATCAGAGTACAACATGATATAGCTTTAGCACTCAGCTACCCCATTACACAACTGCACCAGTACCAAGTTTCACATGAAACATCTAGAACCTTTCGAAATTAGCATCATACACGGTACATAGACAAATGCATCTCATTGGGAAAACTGCTGAAGCGGAAGGTGAATATTGAGCCTTCATTGAAGTTGAAGATCTTTGCAACTTTAGGCAAGTGCCTGTGGATGAATGACCATCCGTCCTTCGTCCTCTTCAGGAACACTTCAATATTGAATCGTGGGTGTTGTATGAATACCTTCCTCGCCTCCTGACCATACAGGTGGTTTGAGAGGTAATCATCAGTGAACTGCTTTGGTAAGACCTGAAAACAAGGATGTGCATAAATATCTTCTCTATATTGGAAATGGGGCAAGGGAATAAAAAAGACAAGGTATAATAATTAGTACCATCCTGTAGTGAACTGATGTCTTCTTCATTGTGCAGACAAAGATCTTGTTGTTTTTTGTCGCTAACTTCTTTATCCTAACAATCTTTCTGAGTTTCTTTACTTGACTGATATTCATGGACAACTCATTTCCCCATATGTAAAAAGGGTCGAACAGTGGGTCAAAACCTCTGACAGCACGACCTACATGTGCAAGACCAAATTGTTTAAAACCTAAGTATTAGAATGGTTCCTGCAATTGCACAATAATGTGCTATTAGACAAAGGACCATGCATTTGCAAATCTCGATTGTAAACCTCAGTGCTTCCCATTACTTACCCACAACACATATAAGGTAGTAAGTGATCAGGTTAAGTGAGGGTTCGCATGCTATTAGTAAAATATGTTGATGAAAAATAAGCACATTGTAGATTCATCAGATTAATTCAAGCCACATGGAAAACCCATTTATCCAAACCAAGCATGATTAATAACTAGGAAATATAGCAATTGTATATGTTTCCCATGTATTAAGTGCAACTAAATTCGATTATTCCTCACATGCACAACAATACAAAATTCTACCCATGACAATTGGACATTGCATTGCAGAATTGAACCAAGCAGTTAACTAAACACCACAACAAATGAACCAAACATTAACTGAGCACCACATTGCGCAATATAACATACTCCTAATGGAACATCAGACAGTTAACCAAACCAAGCATGCTTAACAACTTGGAAATATAGCAAATGTATTTGTTTCTCATGTATTTAGTACAGCCAAATTCGATTTATTTCCCACATGGTATACAATAACAGAATGCACCCACAACAATTGAACATCACATTGTATAATGGAACCAAACAGTTTACTAAACACCACAACAAATGAACCAAACGTTAACTGAGCACCACATTGCACAATGTATCACATACTAGAAGATCAAATAGTTAACCAAACCAAGCATGCTTGACAACTTGGAAATATAGCAATTGGATTTGTTTCTCATGTATTTTGTAAAGAAAAATTCGATTTATTTCTCACATGGAAGACAATACAAAATTGCACCCTCAAGATTGAACATCACATTTGCAGAATTGAACCAAATAGTTAACTAAACACGACAACTAATTAATCAAATAGTTAATAAGTGATCACCACATTGCATGACATATAGAACATATACACTAGAGCAACAGATTGCATGGTAAAAGTAGATAGCACAATTCACTAGAATTTGTTAGGGAAAGGCAGTAGCTAGCAAACTGAACATGGGTCCTTGTAGTGAGCTAATAAGACAAGCTACTCCTCATTGTCGGAGATATCAATGACGATTGGCTCCTTGGACATGGAAGAGGGCGAGGCCTTCGCATCGTGGGTGCCCTCGTCGTAGTGGTGAGTTGCCTGAGCCGCTCTGGGCACCAACCTTCTGGCTCTCGAGTTGAGGTAAGCACGTGCACGCTGAGAATACACGTCGTAGTCTTCGTCGAAGGCACCGAGGGTGGCCTCAAGAAAACGCCACAAACTGTCGTTTAAAGCAGCCAACCGTGTCGCGGTGTCGGCGCGCAAGGCATCGACGGTGGCCTTGGCAGCGAGGTGCTCCTCCAAGATCTGGGGGTCGGCACGAATGGCAGCCATTGTGACCTCATCCGCACGTGCGGCCACGATTTGCTTCTTCGCTGCCAAATGCTCCTTGAGCTTCTGGCTATACTGCGTGCACCGTGGCTTAGGGTGGAGCTTATTTGGTGGAGGGGTCGGTGATTTGGGTGGAAGGTGTCGCGCCGGTGGTCGGGGCATGTGGGGTGTGGAAGGAGGAGGAGGATGGGGGTCTGGTGTGGATTACCTGCCTCGATAGACGAGGCCGAGCAGCATGAAGGAGGGTCGCCGGCGAGGGGGGCGGCGCTGCAAGCAAGGAGTGAAGGTTTAAACTTGGAAAGGAAGGCAGAAACATGGGAAATGTGGCTTTTGGTAAGGGGGAGGGGGCGGGGAGGTAGATATTTCCGCGGAAGCCGAAAATTTTGAATCGGTTCAGCGAAAAAACTGGCGTGCAAAGTGTCATCAGACATGATCCCTTATTCAGTACTGTGTACAATATGTGAACATCACAAATGATTCAGATAGCTTAACCCGTGTGTGATGAGTTGGAACGTCAAAAATTTTGGTTCCAATTTACCTGTTACAGTGGTCATCCACGTCATTGCATAATTTTGGTACACCATGATCTTGCATGTGCGTAGGAATTTTTTTGAAATTACTACGTTACCCTACAGTGGTATCAGAGCCAGGTTTTATGCGTAGATGTCATATGCACGAGTAGAACACAAGTGAGTTGTGGGCGATACAAGTCATACTGCTTACCAGCATGTCATACTTTGGTTCGGCGGTATTGTGAGGAGAAGCGGCCCGGACCGACATTACGCGTATGCTTACGCGAGACTGGTTTCACCGTTACGAGCACTCGTGCTTAAAGGTGGCTGGCGGGTGTATGTCTCTCTCACTTTAGCTGAATCGAGTGTGGCTACGCCCGGTCCTTGCGAAGGTTAAAACAGCACTAACTTGACGAACTATTGTTGTGGTTTTGATGCGTAGGTAAGAACGTTTCTTGCTAAGCCCGTAGCAGCCACGTAAAATTTGCAACAACAAAGTAGAGGATGTCTAACTTGTTTTTGCAGGGCATGTTGTGATGTGATATGGTCAAGGCGTGATGCTATATTTTATTGTATGAGATGATCATGTTTTGTAACGAAGTTATCGGCAATGGCGAGAGCCATACGGTTGTCGCTTTATTGTATGAAATGCAAGCGCCTTGTAATTGCTTTACTTTATCACTAAGCGGTAGCGATAGTCGTAGAAGCAATAGATGGCGTAGCGACAACGATGCTACGATGGAGATCAAGGTGTCGCGCCGGTGGCGATGGTGATCACGACGGTGCCGAAGATGGAGATCACAAGCACAAGATGATGATGGCCATATCATATCACTTATATTGATTGTATGTGATGTTTATCCTTTATGCATCATATCTTGCTTTGATTGACGGTAGCATTTTAAGATGATCTCTCACTAAGATTATCAAGAAGTGTTCTCCCTAAGTATGCACCGTTGCAAAAGTTCTTCGTGCTGAGACACCACGTGATGATCGGGTGTGATAGGCTCTACGTTCAAATACAACGGGTGCAAAACAGTTGCACACGCGGAATACTCAGGTTAAACTTGACGAGCCTAGCATATAACAGATATGGCCTTGGAACATGGAGACCAAAAGGTCGAGCGTGAATCATACAGTAGATATGATAAACATATTGATGTTCACCATTGAAACTACTCCATCTCACGTGACGATCGGACATGGTGTAGTTGATATGGATCACGTACTCACTTAGAGGATTAGAGGGATGTCTATCTAAGTGGGAGTTCTTAAGTAATATGATTAATTGAACTTAAATTTATCATGAACTTAGTACCTGGTAGTATTTTGCTTGTCCATGTTTGTTGTAGATAGATGGCTCGTGCTATTGTTCCGTTGAATTTTAATGCGTTCCTTGAGAAAGCAAAGTTGAAAGATGATGGTAGCAATTACATGGACTAGGTCCGTAACCTGAGGATTATCCTCATTGCTGCACAGAAGAATTACGTCTGGAAGCTCCGGCTGGGTGCCGAGCCTGCTGCTGATGCAACCGGCGATGTTAAGAACGTCTGGCGAGCAAAGTGATGACTACTCGATAGTTCGATGTGCCATGCTTTACGGCTTAGAACGGGTCTTCAACGACGTTTTGAGCGTCAAGGAGCATATGAGATGTTCCGGAGTTGAAGTTAATATTTCAAGCAAATGCCGGATTGAGAGATATGAAGTCTCTAATAAGTTCTATAGCTGCAAGATGTAAGAGAATAGTTACGTCGGTGAACACATACTCAAAATGTCGGGTATAATAATCACTTGATTCAAGCGGGAGTTAATCTTCACGATGATAGTGTCATTGATAGAATTCTTCAATCACGCCACCAAGCTACAAGTGCTTCGTGATGAACTATAATATGCAAGGGATGGACAAGACTATTCGAGCTCTTCGCAATGCTAAAAGCAGCGGAGGTAGAAATCAAGAAGGAGCATCAAGTGTTGATGGTTAACAAGACCACCAGTTTCAAGAAAAGGGCAAAGGGAAGAAGAAGGGAACTTCAAGAAGAACAGCAAACAAGTTGCTGCTCAAGAGAAGAAACCCAAATCTGGACCTAAGCCTAAGGCTGAGTGCTTCTCTTGCAAGCGATGGACCTTTGAAGCGGAACTGCCCCAAGTATTTGGCGGATAAGAAGGATGGCAAAGTGAACAAAAGTATATGTGATATACATGTTATTGATGTGTACCTTACTAATGCTCATGATAGTACATGGGTATTTGATCTGGTTACATTGCTAATATTTGCAACTCTAAGCAGGACTACTGATTAGCGAAGATTGGCTAAGGGCGAGGTGACGATGCGGCGTGGGAAATGGTTCCAAAGTCGATGTGATCGTGGTCGCACGCTACCTCTACATCTACCATCGGGATTAGTTTTATACCTAAATAATTGTTATTTGGTGCGGCGTTGAGCATGAACATTATATCTGGATCTTGTTTGATGCGAGACGGTTATTCATTTAAGTCGAGAATAATGGTTGTTCTATTTATATGAGTAATATCTTTTATGGTCATGCACCCTTGAAGAGTGGTCTATTTTATTGAATCTCGATAGTAGTGATACACATATTCATAGTGTTGAAGCCAAAAGATGCAGAGTTGATAATGATAGTGCAACTTATTTGTGGCTTGCCGTTTAGGTCATATCGGTATAAAGCGCATGAAGAAACTACATACTGATGGGCTTTTGGAATCACTTGATTATGAATCACTTGGTACTTGCGAACCGTGCCTCATGGGCAAGATGACTAAAATGCCGTTCTCCGGAACTATGGGCGAGCAACAAGCGATTTGTTGGAAATCATGCATCTTGATGTTTGTGGTCCAATGAATGTTGAGGCTCATGGCGGGTATCGTTATTTTCTCACCTTCACAGATGATTTAAGCGAGATATGGGTATATCTACTTAATGAAACACAAATCTGAAACATTTGAAAAGTTCAAAGAATTTGAGTGAAGTGGAAAATCCTCGTAACAAGAAAATAAAATTTCTACGATCGATCGTGGAGGAGAATATTTGAGTTCGAGTTTGGTTTACATTTGAAACAATGCGGAATAGTTTCACAACTCACGCGGTAGGAACACCACAATGAAATGGTGTGTGTCGAGCGTTATGTCGTACTTTACTAGATATGGTGCGATCTATGATGTCTCTTCTTGATTTACCGCTATCGTTTTGGGGTTATGCTTTAGAGGCGGCTGCATTCACGTTAAATAGGGCACCATCAAAATCCGTTGAGGCGGCGCCTCATGAGCTGTGGTTTGGCAAGAAACCAAAGTTGTCGTTTCTTAAAGTTTGGGCTGTGATGCTTATGTAAAGAAACTTCAACCATATAAGCACGAACCCAAATCGAATGTGTCTTCATAGTATACCCAAAAGAGACTGTTGGGTACACCTTCTATCACAGATCCGAGGCGAGATTTTCGTTGCTAAATTCGGATCCTTTCTAGAAGGAGTTTCTCTCGAAAGAAGTGAGTGGGAGGAAAGTAGAACTTGATGAGGTAAGCTGTACTGCTCCCTTATTGGAAAGTAGTTCATCACAAGAACCGGTTCTGTGACAACTACACCAATTAGTGAGGAAGCTAATGATATTGATCATGAAACTTGGATCAAGTTTCTCTTGAACCTCGTGGGTCTACGAGTAAGATCTGCACGAGTGGTACGGTAATCCTATTACGGAGGTCATGTTACTTGACCATGGCGAACCTCGAACTATGAGGAAGCGATGATGAGCCAGATTCATAAAATAGCTAGAGGCCATGAAATCTGAGATGGGATCCATGTATGAGAACAAAGTATGGACTTCGGTTGACTTGGCCGATGATCGGCAAGCCATTGAGAATAAATAGATCTTTAAGAAGAAGACTGATGTTGATGATGTAACTGTCTATAAAGCTCGACTTGTTGCGAAAGGTTTTCGACAAGTTCAAGGGGTTGACTACGATGAGACTTTCGCACCTGTAGCGATGTTAAGTCTGTCCGAATCATGTTAGCAATTACCGCATTTTATGATTATGAAATTTGGCAAATGGATGTCAAAACTGCATTCTTGAATGGATTTCTGGAAGAAGAGTTGTATATGATGCAACCAGAAGGTTTTGTTGATCCAAAAGGTGCTAACAAAGTGTGCAAACTCCAGCGATCCATTTATGGACTAGTGCAAGCATCTTAGAGTTGGAATAAACGCTTTGATAGTGTGATCAAAGCATATGGTTTTATACAGACTTTTGGAGAAGCCTGTATTTACAAGAAAGTGAGTGGGAGCTCTGTAGCATTTCTGATATTATATGTAGATGACATATTATTAATTGGAAATGATATAGAATTTCTGGATAGCATAAAGGGATACTTGAATAAAAGTTTTTCAGTGAAAGACCTCGGTGAAGCTGCTTACATATTGGGCATCAAGATTTATAGAAATAGATCAAGACGCCTAATTGGACTTTCAAAAAGCACATACCTTGATAAAATTTTGAAAAGGTTCAAAATGGATCAGGCAAAGAAAGGGTTCTTGCCCGTGCTACAAGGTGTGAAATTGAGTCAGACTCAATGCCCGACCACAAGCAGAAGAAGATAGAGAAAATGAAAGATGTTCCTATGCTTCAGCCATAGGATCTATCATGTATGCAATGTTGTGTACCGGACACGGCGTATGCTTAGCAATAAGCTTGGTAGGAAGGTACCAAAGTAATCGAGTGGATCATGGACAGCGGTCAAGAACATCTGAAATACGAAAAGGACTAAGGATATGTTTCTCGTATATGGAGGTGACAAAGAGCTAGTCGTAAATGGTTACGTTGATGCAAGCTTTGACACTGATCCGGACGATTCTAAATCGCAAACCGGAAACGTGTTTTTATTAAACGGTGGAGCTGTAAGTTGGTGCAGTTCTAAACCGGAGTACATAGCGGACTACATAGCTGCTTCGGAAGCAGCAAATGAAGGAGTCTGGATGAAGGAGTTCATTTCCGATCTAGGTGTCATACCTAGTGCATCGGGACCAATGAAGATCTTCTGTGACAATACTGGTGCAATTGCCTTGGTAAAGGAATCCAGATTTCACAAGAGGACCAAGCACATCAAGAGACGCTTCAACTCCATCCGGACCAAGTCCAGGTGGGAGACATAGAGATTTGCAAGATACATACGGATCTGAATGTTGCACACCCATTGACTAAGCCTCTTCCACGAGCAAAACATGATCAGCACCAAGACTCCATGGGTGTTAGAATCGTTACTGTGTAATCTAGATTATTGACTCTAGTGCAAGTGGGAGACTGAAGGAAATATGCCCTAGAGGCAATAATAAAGTTATTATTTATTTCCTCATATCATGATAAATGTTTATTATTCATGCTAGAATTGTATTAACCGGAAACATGATACATGTGTAAATACATAGACCAACATAACGTCACTAGTATGCCTCTACTTGACTAGCTCATTAATCAAAGATGATTATGTTTCCTAACCATAGACATGTGTTGTCATTTGATTAACGGGATCACATCATTAGGAGAATGATGTGATTGACATGACCCATTCCGTTAGCCTAGCACTTGATCGTTTAGTATATTGCTATTGCTTTCTTCATGACTTATACATGTTCACGTAACTATGAGATTATGCAACTCCGTTTACGGAGGAACACTTTAGGTGCTACCAAACGTCACAACATAAGCTGGGTGATTATAAAGGAGTACTACGGTGTCTCCGAAGGTACATGTTGGGTTGGCGTATTTGAGATTAGGTTTTGTCACTCCGATGGTGGGAGAGGTATCTCTGGCCCTCTCGGTAATGCACATCACTATAAGCCTTGCAAGCAATGTAGCTAATGAGTTAGTTACGGAATGATGCATTACGTGTGAGTAAAGAGACTTGCGTAGCGATATTGAACTAGGTATTGGATACCAACGATCAAATCTCGGGCAAGTAACATACCGATGACAAAGGGAACAACGTATGTTGTTATGCGGTTTGACCGATAAAGATCTTCGTAGAATATGTAGGAGCCAATATGGGCATCTAGGTTCCGCTATTAGTTATTGACCGAGAATAGTTCTAGGTCATGTCTACATAGTTCTCGAACCCGTAGGGTCCGCACGCTTAACGTTACGATGACAATTTTATTATGAGTTTATAAGTTTTGATGTATCGAAGTTTGTTCGGAGTCTAGGATGTGATCACGGACATGACGAGGAGTCTCGAAATGGTCGAGACATAAATATTGATATATTGGACAACTATATTCGGACACCGGAAGTGTTCCGGGCGTTTTCGGAGAAAACCGGAGTGCCGGAGGTTACGGAACCCCCGGAGAAGTAATGGGCCTTATGGGCCTTAGTGGAGAGAGAGAGGGGCAGCCAGCATGGGCCGCGCGCCCCCTCCCCCTCTGGTCCGAATTGGACTAGGAAGGGGGGGCGGCGCCCCCCTTTTTCCCTCTCCCTCTCCCCCTTCCTTTCCCCCTCCTAGTAGGAGTAGGAAAGAGGGAGTCCTACTCCTACTAGGAGGAGGACTCCTCCTCCTTGGCGCGCCCACAAGGGTCGGCCGGCCTCCGCCCTTGCTCCTTTATATACGGGGGCAGGGGGGCATCCTAGAACACACAAGTTGATCTACGTGATCGTTCCTTAGCCGTGTGCGGTGCCCCCCTCCACCACATTCCACCTTTGTCATATCGTCGCGGAGTTTAGGCGAAGCCCTGCGCCGGTAGAACATCATCATCGTCACCACGCCGTCGTCTTGATGGAACTCATCCCGACACTTTCTTTGGATCGGTCAGGGATCGTCATCGAGCTGAACGTGTGCTGAACTCGGAGGTGCCATACGTTCGGTACTTGGATCGGTCGGATCGTGAAGACGTACGAGTACATCAACCGCGTTGTCATAACGCTTCCGCTTACGGTCTACGAGGGTACATGGACAATACTCTCCTCTCTCGTTGTTATGCATCACCATGATCTTGCGTGTGCGTAGGAAATTTTTTGAAATTACTACGTTACCCTACATGGACCACCTCCCTCCCAAATACTGTGGTGATGCCCATGGGCAAACCAATGTCTGACCACATACCTTGTGTGGTTACAATTGAGTCTAAGATCCACAAATCTAAATTATTCAGATTCGAAGACTTCTGGATCAATCTGCCTGGCTTCTCGGAGATTGTTCAACGTTCTTGGTCCAAGCCTTGTTTTGCCCCAAACTCGGCCTCTCTCATCTGCAAAAAACTCAAAACCCTGCGGTATGATCTCAAACAGTGGAGGAAAGGGATTTCCAGGCTCAGGATCTTGATATGTAACAGCAATGAGGTCTTGCTTTTCCTTGATACCTTAGAAGATCAAAGGGGCCTTTTTCCTCTGGAAGCAAAATTTAGATGTGTTCTCAAAAAACATCTAAATGAGTTGCTTCGCCACTAGAATGAATATTGGAGGAAAAGATGCACAATACAATATTTCAGATTTGCAGATGAAAACACTAAGCTCTTCCAGGCTCTGGCGACTAAGAGGTACAAACACAACTCCATTGTGTCCTTGCATCATGGTGACGTGGTTGTGCTTGATCATGCAGGTAAAGAGGGGATCCTATACAATGCTTACAAGGAGAGACTGGGAACATCAAAACCCACCACCATGAAGTTTGACCTCAGCAGAATCATACAAAGGGTGGAGGGTTTGGAAGAACTCTCATCCCCTTTCTCCCATTGTGAGATTGATGAGGTGGTGCGCAGTATGCCACCTGATCGAGCACCCAGACCCGATGGCTTCAATGGGTGTTTCCTGAAGAGCTGCTGGTCAACTGTTAAGGGGGACTTTTACAAATTATGTGATGAGTTCTATGAGGGCAGGCTGGATATTACTAGTATCAGTGATGGGTACATCACCCTAATTCCCAAGATGTCCTCGCCTAAATTTGCTAATGACTATAGACCGATCACACTGCTAAATTGTTGTCTCAAAATTGTCACCAAGTTGCTTGCTAATCACCTGCAGAAAATGATTCTGAAAATTGTGCACAGGAACCAATATGGCTTCCTCAAAGGGAGAACTATCCACGACTGCTTGGCCTGGACTTTCGAGTTCATCCATCAATGTCAAACTTCTTCACGAGAGATTGCTCTGTTAAAATTGGATTTTGCCAAAGCGTTTGACACAATTGAACACGAGCTGATGATGAATATTATGAAGCATATGGTGTTTGATGAGAAATGGCTTGGTTGGATGAAATCAATTTTTGGTTCGGGGAGTTCTTCAGTTCTTTTAAATGGTTGCCCGGGCAGGAAATTCAAATGCAAATGTGACGTGCGCCAAGGTGATCCCCTGTCGCCCCTGATCTTCGTGCTTGCCACGGACTTGCTGCAAGCGGCCATCAACAATGCCTTCATGCGCTAGTTAATCCACCTGCCCTTCCCCTCACCCAATGTGTCCGACTACCCCATTGTGCAATACACTGATGAAACAATTCTTCTCGTGCCTGCCTGTTCGACTCAAACTGCCATTATGAAAGCTATTCTTGTGGATTATGCTGACTCGGTAGGCCTCAAGATTATCTTTGACAAGTCCACTCTCATACCGATCAACATGTCCCAAGGTAAAACAGATGAGTTAGCTCGCATCTTTGGCTGCACGGTGGGCACGATGCCGTTCACCTATCTTGGTCTTCCCATGGGGACCACTAGACCATTTGTGCTCAATCTTATGCCACTGTTCCACAGTGTTGAGAGGAAACTGTCAACGGCCTTGTCCTTGATGTCCACCAGTGCAAAACTCACGTTGGTCAACTCTGCGATCACTTCTATGCTCATCTATGCCATGTGTACCATCAGATTGCCTCCCCGGGTGGTTGAGCATCTGGATAAGTTGCGCAGTATTGTCTCTGGGCAAAAAACACTAATGATGGTGTCAAATCAAACTCCTTGGCAGCCTGGGGCCTGGTTTGCAGACCGAAGAAGAAAGGAGGCCTAGGCATTATTGACATCAAGACTCAAAATGTGGCCCTCCTCCTCAAGCACCTCTTCAAATTCTATAACAAAGAAGATGTACCTTGGGTTTCCCTCATATGGAGTGCTTACTACTCTGATAAAGTACCACACACTTGCAACGCGATTGGCTCGTTTTGGTGGTGTGATGTTATGTCACATAGTGATATTTTCTGAGGGATCATGTTGGTGGTGATTGGAGATGGCTCCTCGTCTCTCTTCTGGAAAGATTTGTGGCTCAGTGATGGGGATGAACACTCTCTGATGCAATCTTTCCCTAGGGCTTTCTTCTTATGCACGGATGAAGATGCGACAGTAAGCTCTGTTCTGTAGGCCAGTGAACCAAGTGAGATGTTCCAACTCCCACTCTCTATGCAGGCTCGGGAGGAGATGAGAGAGATATAGAAATGGTCTGCTCATGTATCGCTAGATGGGGAGGAGAGTGATGTTTGGGTCTGTTTGATTGCTAGTCAATTCTCCTCTAGCAAATAATATGAGCACTTCTTCAGAGAGGTGGAGGTCGACGAGGCCTTCGTCTTGCTCTAGAAAGCCAAAAGCCCCATAAAATTCAAGGTGTTCTGCTGGCTCCTGATGGTTGATCGCCTGAACACACGAAACATGCTCAAGCGTCGCCACTATAACATCACAGACAACAACTATGCATGCCTGCTGTGTGACCAACCCCTGGAGGAGACTGTGGAACACCTCTTCTTTCAATGCCCGTTCAGTACGCGATGTTGGGCCAAATTGGGGATCAATTGGCTTAACTATGACATCCGTGTCAGTTAGATTCATGGTGGTAAACAGCAGTGGAACCAACCTCTCTTTATGGACATTTTCATTTTAGGGGAGTGCCACACTCTTTTATCTCCTGGCTGGCGCGCTTCAAGAGTTTAATGGACCTACTTGCTCACAATTGTAAACGGGAGTTACACCCCTTCATTTCCACGTTCCTCCAAGGCTTGTGATTTGCCTTTGCCTTTTGTAACCTCCACTGATTAGTGTATCTCTCTTGGTTTTGCTTTTAGTTTTATTCCTGGCTTGGGGGGCCTTAACCCCACCCTGTAAACTATGTAACCCTGCGATCTGAGTTAACACAAAGTTAGTGGGTGCCTCTCCCACTGTCATTTAACCCTAAAAAATAGCGTCGTCCGTCCAGCTTAGTTCGGTAATCTAACACCCCGGATACAACTTTCCGTATTCGTAACTCCAACTCTTGCCTTTTCCGGAGATGCGATATGATATTTCCTTCATGGTTGGGTTTTTGTCTTTTGTTTTGCATTTTATTCACGTCATGCATCTCATCTCATAGCATCATGCGCATTGCATCTGCATGTTTTCATAAAACTTGCACCCGTTCGTAGTTGCCGCATCCCCCCTTGCCTTCGTTGACCGTTCCGAGACCAACCGTGTTTTCGATTCCCTCTTGTTAAACCACCTAATCCCTCTTTGCATAGTGCATCGAACCCCTTCGCAACCATGCCCGAAACTTGCCCGAACCCAACCCGCACGGTCATGGCCAGTGGGTCCGGAACAATCCCGAGATATCCTAAACATCATCCGTTCTTTGTTTAGTCCACCCGAAGCCGTCCGATCAAAATCCAGGGCCCAAATCCCCTCTCATATTAGCCACCTACTATATATAGTGGGTAGCCCCTAACCAAATCAGACCAAACCCTAGATTTTAGGGAGATGTCCCATCCATCCTTTCTCTGCCGCCGCCACCCCGTGTCTCATCTTCCACATCGGGATCCCCTCACTCAATCTCCCTCGATCCCCTCGCCCAGCCAATCCATCGAGCGCCTCCTCCTCACTGTTCGATCCAGAGAAGTGGAGCTCCTCCGTGCCCACGCCTCCTTGCAACCTTCTTCCTCCAAGGTCGCCTTTCCTCGCATCGGTCTGGAGCCCGACGCCCCCTGCGCCTCGATCCCCAATCGCCAAGGACCTCGCGCCCGAGGGCCTCACCGACCACCATCGCCTCCGGTTGCCTCGCCGGAGCAAGCTCCACCGGCAACCAGAGCCACCTCGTGTCACGGCCTCCTCTGTTTCTCCTCGAGCCCGCAGCAACAGCAACCCCGAACACCCCAGCGCCAGCAGTAGTCGACCCCGCGCCGGAGTCCCTCGTGCCTGGGCGTCTCTGTCGACCCTGCCGTCGGCCAGCGACCTCGTCAGCCGGAGCTCGCCTTCGCCGGCAGTAGTAGCAGCAGGTCACCGCGCCTCTTTCCCTTCCCTCTCTCTCGCTCTACGCCTGATGCTCCTGACCCCGCCGTCTCTTGTCCAGGAGATCAATCCCAGAGCCCGTCCTCGAGGCCGTCGCCCCAGCTGGTGACCAGGCGCCTCCTCCCGAGCCTCCTCATGCCGGCGCCAAGTCCCGCTGTCGTTGCCTCTGCTTCGAGCCCTGCCGCCCGCTGCCTCCTCTGTATCGCCGAGCCTCGCCCGTTCCAGCGCCGCTCCGCGTTGACCGGTCCAGCGCCAGCGTGGACGAGCGCCACTCGCCTGCGCGAGGCCACCTCTGCTCCCGCAGCAGCCCAGCTCCACTCTGCCGCCAAGGCCTAGCGGTGCCTCCCGTTGGCCCATCACCGCGATCCCCAAGGCCCAGTTCCCTGTAGCCCAATGTGAGCAACTCCCCTCAGCCCAGTACAGCCAGATTTGGCCCGTATCATGTTTTTTTCCCTGTTCTGCGAATTTGCTATTTATCCAGAGACTGCAATCTAATAGAAAACCCTTGCACTTCATGCATATAAAAACTCAACAATCGTGCATCATATTAAGATGACTTAAATATGAAAAATGCTTAAAAATTCATCTAGTTTCATAATATCCATCTCTCATCCATGTTTAAAATGTTTAAATGTGATGTTTGAGATAATTTGCATAAATAGCATGCTAAAATGATTTATTTCATAACTAAATAACCGTTGCTCCGTTTTAAATAAACTTTATATGTAAATGGGGTGGGAAAATGCCTAGTTTAACATGGTCCACTTTATTTTCTTGTTTAATAACATTAAAATTGTGTTTAGGGCAGAACAGTACCAAATTCAAAATATGCATATGGGGATTTTCCGGAATTGTTGTTTGTTGTTCCGGCCTCATTTAAACTTGACTAAATAATTAGTTTACTTTTGATTCACCCCTTGCCATGTTTAACAACATTTAATATTGATGAGTAGCATAACCTTGAGAGAACTAAATAATATATGTGGTGTTTTGTCAATATGCAACTCGTTGCATATTGAGCTCCACTTAACCTGTAATATTGATTGTTGCACTTTGCCATGCCTCATTAAACCGGACATGCATCATACTTGATTGTGCATCATGCCATGATTATGCTTGTGTGTTTACCATGTTGTTTGTTTCTTTTCGGTGTTGCTTCTTAGTTCCGGTAATGTTGCGATTGTGAGGATTCGTTCGACTACTCCCGTTCGTCTTCTTTATGGACTCGTTCTTCTTCCTTGTGGGATTTCAGGCAAGATGACCGCTACCCTGGATCTCACTACTATCATTGCTATGCTAGTTGCTTCGTTCTATCGCTATGCTGCGCTTCCTATAACTTGTTCTATCAAGCCTCCCATATTGCCATGAACCTCTAACCTTTGACACCCTTCCTAACAAACCGTTGTTTGGCTATGTTGCCGCTTTGCTCAGCCCCTCTTATAGCATTGTTAGTTGAAGGTGAAGTTGAAGATTGCTCTATGGTGGACAGGGTTATGTTGGGATATCACAATATCTCTTTTATATTATTAATGCATCTATATATTTGGTAAAGGGTGGAAGGCTCGGCCTTTTGCCTGGTGTTTTGTTCCACTCTTGCCGCCCTAGTTTCCTTCATACCGGTGTTATGTTCCCGGATTTTGTGTTCCTAACGCGGTTGGGTGATTTATGGGACCCCCTTGACAGTTCGCTTTGAATAAAACTTGTACAGCAAGGCCCAACCTTAGTTTTACCATTTGCCTCACCACTACCTATACCCTTCCCTTGGGTCGGCCAACCCAAGGGTCATCTTTATTTTAGCCCCCCCCCGGGCCAGTGCTTGTCTAAGTGTTGGTCCGAATCGGCAACTCTTGAGGCCACCTCGGGAAACTTCGAAGTCTGGTTTTACTCGTAGCTTGACTTATCCGGTGTTGCCACGAGAACGAGATATGTGCAGCTCCTATCGGGATGTCGGCGCATCAGGCGGCTTTGCTGGTCTTGTTTTACCATTGTCGAAATGTCTTGTAAGCTGGGATTCGAGGGCGATCGGTCTTCTGGGAGAAGGAATATCCTTCGTTGATCGAGAGCTTATCATGGGCTAAGTTCGGACACCCTGCAGGTATAAACTTTCGAGAGCCGTGCCCGCGGTTATGTGGCGAGATGGGAATTTGTTAATGTCCGGTTGTAGATAACTTGACACCTGATTCGAATTAAAACGCATCAACCGTGTGTGTAGCCGTGATGGTCTCTTTTCGGTGGAGTCCGGGAAGTGAACACGGTCTTTGGGTTATGTTTGACGTAAGTAGGAGTTCAGGATCACTTCTTGATCATTGCTAGTTGACGACCGTTCCTTTGTTTCTCTTCTCGCTCTCATTTGCATATGTTAGCCACCATATCATGCTTAGTCGCTGCTGCAACCTCACCACTTTACCCCTTCCTTTCCCATTAAGCTTTGCTAGTCTTGATACCCATGGTAATGGGATTCTTTGAGTCCTCGTGGCTCCTGATTACTACAACAACGATTGCAGTGCAGGTTTATGTGATGATCATGACACGAGGCGATGTTTGCTTGTTTTGGAGTTCTTCTTACGCTTCTTTGATCGGAGGATAGGTTCGGTCGGCGACTGGGCTAGCGAGGTGGATGTCGTTTGAGTTTTGTTTGTGTTTCATCCGTAGTCGGATGGTGCTCTTATGTAAGATGATGTTGTATTCGTGTGGCATTGTATGCCTTTTGTATGTATCCCCATCTATTATGTAATGTTGATGTAATGATATCCACCTTGCAAAGCGTTTCAATATGCGGGTCTATCCTTAGTGGGACCTTCGAGTTCCTTTTGGATAGGGTCGCATATTGGGCATGACAAGTTGGTATCAGAGCCTCGACCGACCATAGGAGCCCCCTTGATTGTTGGCCGTTGTTGAGTCTAGAAAAAAACATTTTTGACTCTTAGGATTATATATATCGGAGAGTAGGATTCTTTTTACTCCTCGGCCCCTTCGTCGCTCTGGTGAGGACTCCTGACCTAGATGTTGTGTCTTTCCTCTCCTCAAATTTCACTAAAAAAATTTAGGATCACGCGGGTATCTTGGGATCGTTCCGATATTCTTATGACGAGAAGATTGTTCTTGGTGCCTCCTGACATTTAGGGGTTGTGGCGGTGTCCGGGAGTTGAGCTCCGAGGTGTTGTCGTCATAATTTTATCGTTGCGGTTACGGAATACGAGTTTTGCCGACATCGAAAATCTCTTTTATGCGTTGTTGGTGAGATAACCTCGGCGCCACCCAAGATCTTGGGGAGTTCGGGAGTATTGCCATAGCTCGTATAACGAGATGCTTTTGAAGGTTGAGGTACCACGATTTCGAAGTTTTCTTGGTTATGTGTTGTGGATGGATCTGACTTGGATGTAGGTATTGTTAGTTTGGGTGAGATATATTGCTTCCCCTGTATCTCCAACACCAGATTGCATAACCAGAAAGTTTCGGGAGTTTATAGGTGGGAATTCAAGTAGCTCCTAGAATATCTTTCCGACAGATGCATGATACGGGATTGGGTAAATCTCTATCATATGTTTGTTTCCGGCTTATTCTGCAAGCCAAATCCTTTGTTTTGTTTTATTTGTGGTATTCGAGTTGCTTCGAAGTCAAATGTTGAATCCATACCTTTCCTAAATGGTGTTCTCATATTTCTATGTGAATACTAATCCTTTTTGACCATTGAGGTTGTCATGTTAATTTTATTCCCAACCGGCGTGCTTCTCCTCAAGTGGATCCGATCATTTTCAACATCCGCAAGATCAATTCTAAGTTTTCTCAACGGTGTTTGTTTCGTTCATCCCAAGTTGTCTTTGTTTTCCCCACCCTCCCACCCTTTTCTTCAAGGACTCATTTATTTTAATCAAGTATCCATTTATTTATGTGAAGTCACTTCACTCTTTTCAATCAATGTTCTGATCCGGTGATCCCTCGTGAAGATGCTCACGAGCTTCAAGTTCATCATCCTTCGTTCTTTTTTTTTCTTCTCCGGTGGATCCAATTCAAGCTCTCAATGTTGATCATATTCCTTTCCTCGTGTCAAATGCTTTCTCATGCCGGTGCACCTCTCATTCACTCACCTCTTGCTATTCATTTGTTCCAGAGTGTTGAAGATATCTCAGAAGATTTGTCTTTCCATTCTTAATCCGTTCAAGCCATTTGGAGATTGTTATCTCATTCAAGCCATTTAATTCAACCGGTGCAATCTCTCTTTAAAATCATTTCCAACGGTATTTTCTTTTGAGTGGGCCCTAACCCACAGGTCTTTTCCCAGGATCTTACCTGACTCTTCTAATTTTTCCCGGAGCTATTCCTGATTTCTTTTCAAAGTTTGACGTAAGAATGAATTTTCATCAGTCAGATGTCTTCTTCAAGATCGCTTTCAAATTCTTTTGATCGTTGGTTCAACCTTTCTATTCTTCATCCCGGAGTGTCTCAACAATTTTGGTGGTTCTCGTCATCATTCTCAACATTTGAAGACCGAAGAAGGATTCCTCTAAAATCTTGGTCCATTCTCTTGAATATTCATGGTTCTAGCTTCATGCTATCCTCATAATTGTTTTGATTGTGACAATTTTTTCTTACCATCCGGAGTATTTCATGAGTTGTTTCCATTTCTTTCCTCCGAAGGCCATCATGTCATAATTCTTCATTCTCAGCGTGTAGCTATCATTCTCCAAATCTTACCGGTGAATCGTTCAAATATCCTCTAATCAGTTCATGTTCTCTTTGTTCTCATGTATCTAAATCCCCTCAAGTATCTTCATTCGTTTTTCAATTCTTCCCGGTGAATTGTGCTTTTGCTACTTTCATTTTCAATTTTTACGGTGGTTCGTTCAAGAGTTCTCTTCCTTGGTTATCATATCAATTCATCCATTCTTTCCAGATCCTACCGGTGGTTCGTTGAAGACCTTCCCAAGTTGAGCAATATCTCTCTTCAATCCTTTCTATGAGAATAAGTAGTATGCCAAATCCATTGCTTGTCATCAATTTAATTGGTGAAGGATGAACATAATGTAATTCTTATTCTTGTTTCATCGAGTAAATTCAATTCCTTATTCCGGAGGTCCATCAAAATTCTTGATTTCATTTGTTCATCTTTCTTATCCGAAGCTCCAAGTTTTCTGCATTATCTCATCGCGAAGCTTCATCTTATCACTTCAAAGCTTCACCTGGTGTTTTCAACTTCTTTTTTCTTTCTTTCATCCTTTCTTTACCGGAGTTCTTATGGAGTTTCTTCATGGTGGTTCATCAAGGATTTAATTCATTCTCGAAGTGTTCTCAAGATTCTTGTTGAGAGAGCTCAAATATTCTTCTTCCTGCATTCCAAAGTGCAATTCTTTTACCTTATCTTTTGAGGTGGTGTTATGTCATTGTTGACAATTTCCCTTAATGTTTCATGATTCAAAAGTTGTCGGGAATGAGATATTTAAATCCATCAACATCTTCGTTGGAGTTATATTGTGTCTTGTTTCACTTAAAACCTTCCATTGGGAATGTTGCTATTATGGTGCTTATGAATGATCCAAGTTTTCCTCCTATCCTCTCAATGAAAGATGTTTTCATCTCCGTGTTGCTCTCAGTCCAATCATTTGTTTCCGTTGGTGGCAGAAGCTCACCTCATAATTTTGAGATGTTTCCATAAGCACACTACAAACTTATTCTTTTCATTGATAGTTTTTCCAACAACTCCGTTCTTTCCTTCTTTTTAAGGGTGCTTTCCAAACTCATTTGTGGTAGAAGTTGTCATTTTCTTCTCCATTCCTTTATTTCAATGATCTAACTTCTATTTCTTCTTCCGGAGGCATTGTGATATTGCTCTCTTCACTCATCATCTCGAATTGTGAGGATCATGTTCTTTTCATGCTTATCCATTTAACCGGAGTGTTGTGCCCTCTGCTCAAGTTCTTTTCATCTTATCAAGTTTTCTTCTCTTTTCTACCGGAGTGCTGTCCAAATTCTGTCATTCTTGTTCCTTGGCTATTTCTTTATACCGAGGTGGTCATATTCTTTTCGTTCGTGAAGCTCTTATTTCCATGTCTTTCAACCTTCAAGTCCTTGTAATACTCCTTGTTCCTCTTTTCTAACGGATTGTTTGCAATCTCGTTCATCTCTGTTGTACTCTTTCTTTGAAATTAATCAACCTCTCAAGGTTCATGGTTTCACTCGTTTGTCGAAGAAGAACTTAGTTTACCTCCTCTCTTCCTCTTCTGTTTCTCTCCGGTGCCATCCTAGATCTCGGGACGAGATCCTCTCGTAGTGGTGGAGTGTTGTAACACCCCGGATACAACTTTCCATATTCGTAACTCCAACTCTTGCCTTTTCCGGAGATGCGATATGATATTTCCTTCATGGTTGGGTTTTTGTCTTTTGTTTTGCATTTTGTTCACGTCATGCATCTCATCTCATAGCATCATGCGCATTGCATCTGCATGTTTTCATAAAACTTGCACCCGTTCGTAGTTGCCGCGTCCCCCCTTGCCTTCGTTGACCGTTCTGAAACCAACCGTGTTTTCGATTCCCTCTTGTTAAACCACCTAATCCCTCTTTGCACAGTGCATCGAACCCCTTCGCAACCATGCCCGAAACTTGCCCGAACCCAACCCGCACGGTCATGGCCAGTGGGTCCGGAACAATCCCGAGATATCCTAAACATCATCCGTTCTTTGTTTAGTCCACCCGAAGCCGTCCGATCAAAATCTAGGGGCTCAAATCCCCTCTCATATTAGCCACCTACTATATATAGTGGGCAGCCCCTAACCAAATCAGACCAAACCCTAGATTTTAGGGAGATGTCCCATCCATCCTTTCTCTGCCGCCGCCACCCCGTGTCTCATCTTCCACATGGTGATCCCCTCACTCAATCTCCCTCGATCCCCTCGCCCAGCCAATCCATCGAGCGCCTCCTCCTCACTGTTCGATCCAGAGAAGTGGAGCTCCTCCGCGCCCACGCCTCCTCGCAACCTTCTTCCTCGAAGGCCGCCTTTCCTCGCATCGGTCTGGAGCCCGACGCCCCCTGCGCCTCGATCCCCAATCGCCAAGGACCTCGCGCCCGAGGGCCTCACCGACCACCATCGCCTCCGGTTGCCTCGCCGGAGCAAGCTCCACCGGCAACCAGAGCCACCTCGTGTCGCGGCCTCCTCTGTTTCTCCTCGAGCCCGCAGCAACAGCAATTCCGAGCACCCCAGCGCCAGCAGTAGTCGACCCCGCGCCAGAGTCCCTCGTGCCCGGGCGTCTCCGTCAACCCTGCCGTCGGCCAGCGACCTCGTCAGCCAGAGCTCGCCTTCGCCGGCAGTAGCAGCAGCAGGTCACCGCGCATCTTTCCCTTCCCTCTCTCTCGCTCTGCGCCTAATGCTCCTGACCCCCGCCGTCTCTTGTCCAGGAGATCGATCCCAGAGCCCGTCCTCGAGGCCGTCGCCCCAGCTGGTGACCAGGCGCCTCCTCACGCCGGCGCCAAGTCCCGCTGCCGTTGCCTCTGCTTCGAGCCCTGCCGCCCGCTGCCTCCTCTGTATCGCCGAGCCTCGCCCGTTCCAGCGCCGCTCTGCGTTGACCGGTCCAGCGTCAGCGTGGACGAGCGCCACTCGCCTGCGCGAGGCCACCTCTGCTCCCGCGGCAGCCCAGCTCCACTCTGCCGCCAAGGCCTAGCAATGCCTCCCCTTGGCCCGTCACCGCGATCCCCAAGGCCCAGTTCCCTGTAGCCCAATGTGAGCAACTCCCCTCAGCCCAGTACAGCCAGATTTGGCCCGTATCATGTTTTTTCCCTGTTCTGCGAATTTGCTATTTATCCAGAGACTGCAGTCTAATAGAAAACCCTTGCACTTCATGCATATAAAAACTCAACAATCGTGCATCATATTAAGATGACTTAAATATGAAAAATGCTTAAAAATTCATCTAGTTTCATAATATCCATCTCTCATCCATGTTTAAAATGTTTAAATGTGATGTTTGAGATAATTTGCATAAATAGAATGCTAAAATGATTTATTTCATAACTAAATAACCATTGCTCCATTTTAAATAAACTTTATATGTAAATGGGGTGGAAAAATGCCTAGTTTAACATGGTCCACTTTATTTTCCTGTTTATAACATTAAAATTGTGTTTAGGGCAGAACAGTACCAAATTCAAAATATGCATATGGGGATTTTCCGGAATTGTTGTTTGTTGTTCCGGCCTCATTTAAACTTGACTAAATAATTAGTTTATTTTTGATTCACCCCTTGCCATGTTTAACAACATTTAATATTGATGAGTAGCATGACCGAGAGAGAACTAAATAATTGATGTGGTGTTTTGTCAATATGCAACTCGTTGCATATTGAGCTCCATTTAATTTGTAATATTGATTGTTGCACTTTGCCATGCCTCATTAAACCGGACATGCATCATACTTGATTGTGCATCATGCCATGATTATGCTTGTGTGTTTACCATGTTGTTTGTTTCTTTCCGGTGTTGCTTCTTAGTTCCGGTAATGTTGCGATTGTGAGGATTCGTTCGACTACTCCCGTTCGTCTTCTTTATGGACTCGTTCTTCTTCCTTGCGGGATTTCAGGCAAGATGACCGCTACCCTGGATCTCACTACTATCATTGCTATGCTAGTTGCTTCGTTCTATCGCTATGCTGCGCTTCCTATAACTTGTTCTATCAAGCCTCCCATATTGCCATGAACCTCTAACCTTTGACACCCTTCCTAGCAAACCGTTGTTTGGCTATGTTACCGCTTTGCTCAGCCCCTCTTATAGCATTGTTAGTTGCAGGTGAAGTTGAAGATTGCTCTATGGTGGACAGGGTTATGTTGGGATATCACAATATCTCTTTTATATTATTAATGCATCTATATATTTGGTAAAGGGTGGAAGGCTCGGCCTTATGCAGTGTTTTGTTCCACTCTTGCCGCCCTAGTTTCCGTCATCTTGGTGTTATGTTCCCGGATTTTGTGTTCCTACGCGGTCGGGTGATTTATGGGACCCCTTGACAGTTCACTTTGAATAAAACTTGTCCAAAGAAGGCCCAACCTTGGTTTTACCATTTGCCTCACCACCACCTATACCCTTCCTTGGGTCGGCCAACCCAAGGGTCATCTTTATTTTAGCCCCCAGGGCCCAGTACTAATCTAAGTGTTGGTCGGAATCGAGCAACTGCTGGGGCCACCTTGGGGAAACTTCAAGTCTGGTTTTACTCCTAGTTTGACTTATCCGGTGTTGCCACGAGCGAGATATGTGCTGCTCCTATCGGGATGTCGGCGCATCGGCGGCTTTGCTGGTCTTGTTTTACCATTGTCGAAATGTCTTGTAAACCGGGATTCGAGATCGATCGGGTCTTCTGGGAGAAGAATATCCTTCATTGATCGCGAGCTTATCATTTGCTAAGTTGGGACACCCTGCGGTATAAACTTTCGAGAGCCGTTACTGCGGTTATGTGGCAGATGGGAATTTGTTAATGTCGGTTGTAGATAACTTGACACGATTGAATTAAAGCGCATCAACCGTGTGTGTAGCCGTGATGGTCTCTTTTGGCGGAGTCAGGAAGTGAACACGGTCTTTGGGTTATGTTTGGCGTAAGTAGGAGTTCAGGATCACTTCTTGATCATTGCTAGTTGACGACCGTTCCTTTGTTTCTCTTCTCGCTCTCATTTGCGTATGTTAGCCACCATATCATGCTTAGTCATTTCTGCTGCAACCTCACCACTTTACCCCTTCCTTTCCCATTAAGCTTTGCTAGTCTTGATACCCATGGTAATGGGATTCTTTGAGTCCTCGTGGCTCCTGATTACTACAACAACGATTGCGGTACAAGTTTATGCGATGATCATGACACGAGGCGATGTTTGCTTGTTTTGGAGTTCTTCTTACGCTTCTTTGATCGGAGGATAGGTTCGGTCGGCGCACTGGGCTAGCGAGGTGGATGTCGTTTGAGTTTTGTTTGTGTTTCATCCGTGGCGGATGGTGCTCTTATGTAAGATGATGTTGTATTCGTGTGGCATTGTATGCCTTTTGTATGTATCCCCATCTATTATGTAATGTTGATGTAATGATATCCACCTTGCAAAGTGTTTCAATATGCGGGTCTATCCTTACTGGGACCTTCGAGTTCCTTTTGGATAGGGTCGCATATTGGGCGTGACAGGTAAGGTGGTTTCTCGAAGAAGACGATGGAGAAGCGGAGTCAGCGAAGAGTGAAATGATGGTTGCTTCGTCCATGCTTTGTGATTTGACGCATCACTGCTTTGTGATTTGTGATAGAAGGGACAGGGGAGTAGACTATGTGCTCTATACTGTGCATGCGTCCAAGCACGGGAGAAAGAGGAGAGAGGTTGCATTTTTCTATTCCTTCAATCAATCAATTAGGGAGCTTCGGTTCCATCTTTTTGGCTTTGGCAGCGCCGTCCACAATGGTACCCATCGATGCCAAAAGCTATTTTCACATTTGGCTACACATTGTGGATGCCCTTAACCGTACCACTTGGTTTTGCTCCTGTGTGCTATCTATACAAATCTTGATTATATTGATCTAAAAAATTATAGTATCGAGATTAGTAAAAAGGAGGTGATTTTGCCGCGCGGATGGCGGGCGAGGTTTCTTACTTTAGAGGACGTTGGCCTGGCGGTTTGCTAACATGCGGTCCCACGTGTCAGTGCTTTACCAAGTCGATCTGTGTCCCACATGAGACAGGACAACGGCAGAAGCAACACATGGTTAACTTGAAAAAGATGAGGGAGAAGCGGATTCAGCAACGACTGAAATGATGGTTGCTCCATCCCTCCAACTTCTTTTTTTAGCATTATTACTTCGTCCCTCCAACTTAACTGCGAGAAAGGTGCAGCTTTGTGATTTGACGCCTCATTGCTCATTACTAAGCGATTGCCTTGGTAGGGTGCTTCACCCTATTTGCGTACTGCTTTATTATTCGGTATGTACGTGGACCCGGTTGCTTGATGCCCCACATGTTGGCGAAAGGGACTTGTGTAATTGAGACAAACAATGAGAGAAAGAGAAAGAGCTTTCTTCTTCTTTGGGTGGGTCCCACACGTAAGTGAGATATGAAGATTGGGGTAAAAATGTCTAGTAAACGCCCCACAGACGGTCAAAGCCCTTTGACTGGACGAAAATGGCACCAAATGGTATCCATGTAAGGGAGAGAGATGGAAGAGGAGCAAATGTAAGCAGGCTTGGGAATTAGGGTAAATCTGATTAGTGGAATCGAGTTTAGGGCTGAACTGGAATGTAATTGACCCAAAAATAAATGGCATGATGGCAACTTTAACATACAATGATAGCAAAATTATAAATTTATGTAGTGTTCACGTGGCAAATTTCTGTGTTAAAAAAAAGATTGTGCTCATGAGACGACATGAATTTGCCATGTCAATAAATATGATATTTTATATAAAAAATACCATGGTATGTTAAATAAATTGCCTTCGCAAGTTTCAAAAAAAATTCCATGGTCTTGAAAACAAAAACAAATTCAAAATTATAAAATTTATGCAGTGTTCACGTGGCAAATTCTGCGTTAAAAAAAAGATTCTGCTTCTGAGGCGACAGGAATTTGCCATGTCAATAAATATGATATTACATAAAATAATAATTTATCATGGTATGTTAAATAGATTTTCCGTAGCAAGTTCAACAAATTTTCTATGGTCCTGGAAACAAAAAGAAATTAGTTGTTAAAAGACATGCTAGGTGCAATCAAACTACCTTGTTCTAATCAGTAAAGTTGGCATGCGACAATAAAATTGTCATGCTCTAAATAATAAAATTGACATGACCTAATTTAGAAAGCTACCGTGGTATTTATAATAAAATTGTCATGGTCTTGATAATAAAGTTACCATGCTATCTACAATAAAACTATCATGGTCCAATTAATAATTTAGTCATGGTCTAATTAGTAAAATTTACATGTTCTTAAAAATAAGATTGCCATGGTTCCTACAATAAAATTACCATGGTCTATTGAATGATAAAAAATGAAATTACATTATTTGTTCAATAAAAAATGCCATGGCATAAGCAATAAATTTGCCATGCTCCAATAAGCATTTACAAAAAAAAACATGGTATGAGAAATAAAAAAATTCATATTGTTGCACATGCCCACCACAAAATGATTGTTTTAAAACATTGGAAAAATTGTCACGTATAAAGAAAAAAGGGGGAGATATTTTTGCCACATGAACACCACAAATGATTGTTTTTAAAAATTGTGAAAATCGCCACGTAAAAAAGAGAAAAGGGGAAGGAGCTGGGATGCAATCCCAGGTATCCCAAATGAAAGCTCGCGTCCCTCAAAAAAAGGAATGGAAGCTCGCGGTGCCCGGTACATTGTGCAGGTAGGGGTGTTGTGGGATGGAGGCCGGCTATAAAAGAAGAGCGTCCATGCCCATGCTCTGTTCCAGAGAACGATTTTTAGAGCTAAGGTGTATTCCCTCCCTTGCTTCAAGATATGTGGCCTCATCCAACGGCAATAAACATGTTCGCCGGAGAGTCTGAAAAATCTGACATTCATCTGATAGCTTTTTTCGTAAAAAAAATTAGGTCAATTTACGTTCTGCGAACATACTAACATATTTCGATGACCCCTGCAAAGAAAGAGACATATTTCGATGACGTATTTAGTACTAACTCCATCCTAAAATAAGTGTCTTGTCCTTATTACAATTTCATATTATGCTTAATACAAAGTTGAAACACTTATTTTGGGACGGGAGAGTATGTAGCAGGTGAGCATAGCCTATAAATAAAGTAAGAAAAACAGTACCGTAGGTTTTGAGCTATGGATTGAGATGACGCATGGGCGCATGGCATAGGTACTTGGACGGTTGGACGAGAAAGATGACTTGAATACCTCAATACAGGAAGGAGATCGAGGACAAATGTACAGGGAGGGCGGCACATGAGGGACACGATACATACGGTTTGTCACGTAGCCCCTGGCACGCACACACGCACAGCCAGCCCAGTGCAGCAGGCCACGCCCCCCCACCTGGGGAGAGTATCCTGTGATACGTGAGCTTAGATGCTCCCATGATACGGGCTTTTGGGCCATCGGATCTCAGATCCAACGGTGTATGAGAAGCATCATGGGAGCATCTAAGCTCACGTATCACAGGATACTCTCCCCCCCCACCTGAACGCCGATGGCGACGGACCAATCATGGCCGCGCCACATCACACCGCCCATCCCTGCCACCCGTACGGACCACGTGGACGCCTCAGCCCTCGATGACACGCGAGGCCGGCCCGTTCCGGCCCGGGCCCGAGCGACACCACGCCGTTCTTGCAGGGCAGGCCCGCGGCTCCATTAAGACCCAGCTCAGCTCCGCAGGCTCGGGCGCGACGGTGCACCGGCGGGAGCCGCTCCTCCTGTCGCCTAGCACAGGGGCAGGGCCGTACTTTGGCTCCCTCCCTCCTCCATCCATCCGGTACCGTGGCAGGGCCAGCGGCCTGTAACGGCGTGGGGCCAGTGAGGGCGACGCGAGTGAAAAACGGGCACGGACTCTTCTGTCCCGACTGCGCGGCCGAGAGATGTTTTTTACCGCGCTCCTCACTGTGCATTGGTCCCCACTGAGTTTAATCCGGCGTGCTGCTCAGATCGGCCACGTGCCATTTATTCCCCCCACGTTCCTCCCACACTCCCCTTTCCCTGTTTCGAAATAAACAATGGCCCATGGCGAGGGAGCTCTTATCTTTTCCAGGAACGCCAAGCTCCTCGCCAGGGACGGAGAAATACTGCTGCCGCTATCGAGCTCCAGCACAACGGTATCGATTAGTGCTGTTGAGTAACGTGATTGTATTAGGAAACATAGCTTAGGTAGGAAATATTACGAACTGCGCTTGTCTTGAAGTTGATCGTATCTTTCATATATATATACGCGAAATTTCAAGCAATCGTCAAACTATTCCATCAATCCTCTCTCCTTCAAACATGGTATCTATCGCAAGTCGATCCTAAACCCTAACCGCCGTCGCTTCCGCTTGCGCGCCGCTACGGCGGTCGACCTCCATGACCGCCCGGCCAGCGCCGCCCGTACCTAGGGTTCGTCGCGGCCGTGTTGGCGGCCGCCCTAAAGTCTTTCCGATCCTTTGATCCGGGTTTTCTCTCTTCGCGGTCGCTTTGATCGGCGTCTACTTTTGGTTTTCGGTCTATGTGATCCGTTTGCGTCGCCGCCGCCGCCGTCGACCCGTCTTCTTCTCTCCAACACCGTGCGATTGGCGGCTTCTTCACCGACCGAGCGGCCTCGCGCGTCGTCCGTAGCGTCTGCCGCCGATCGCCCGACTTAGCGGCCTCGCGCGTCATCCGCGTGTCGGCTGCCGATCGCCCGACCGGCGTCCTTGCGTCATGTGGCGGCCCTTCGCGTCGCCGTTCGCGCGGCAGCCGCCCGTCGATCTCGCCGGCCGTCGCGCTACTCCGTCGGGACTCTGCATCGCCCCGACCGGCGGTCTCGCACCATCGCGGCGGCAATCATAGCCGCCTGGCGCCGCCGCCGCCCGGCTTCATCACGGACTCCGCCCCGCGCCTTCACCGGCGGCGTCCACGACTCGCCGCGCGATCGGCAATCGCCCTTCGCCGCCGCGATCCGCCTCATCTACGCCGCATGACCGACCGCCCGTCGGTTCGTCGCATCCGCAGTCCGTGAATCGTCCCGAGTTTGGCGCGCCTCCACCGTCGAGCATCGAGTGCGCCGCTGCGTCTCCGTCGACGCGGCGCCGCCGCCCGTGGTTCTTCTCCATTTGCACCGACCAGCGTCGCGCTGCGTCGTCCGCCGAACCGTAGTGCCACGGCCGTGGTCCACCGCCGCTTCTGGGCCGTCCGCTCGAGCCATCCCGTGGCTGCACCGACCCTCGCGCCGCCGCTTCGTCGCCCGTCGGCCGTAGCAGCGTGCACTGTGATCCACGCCCGCCGTCTGGCCGTCCTGCGGTTGCACCGACTTCGCGAACCGCCGTTCGTCGCCGCCAGACGCGGCGTCGCGGCTTCGCGGTCCCGGCCGCCGCCCGAGGTCTTCGCCGTTGCCCGACCCGCTTTATCGCCGCTGCGTCGCCCGCCGAACCGAAGCGCCATGACCCGACCGCTCCGCCGTCGCCCGCGTCGACCTCCGTGGTATGTGCGCGCCGTCTTCCTTGGCGAGAACACCACCGTCGCGTCGGTCTTAAATCCTGTTGTCGAGGTTCTTTACTGCCGAGCACCGTCGCGCGCTCCTAACCTAGCCGCCCGCCGCCGTCGAGCCGCGCCGCTTCGCCGTAGCCGCCGCGCCGCCAATCCGCCCCGCCGTCTTCGTGCAAGCACCGGCCCGTCGCCCGGCGTCGCCGTCATCTACCCGACCGCCGTCTACTCAGACCACCGTTGGTGACGCCGACCCAGCCGATGGGCGCCGCAATCGTCGTCGAGTTCTTCTCTCTGCAGCCCTCCGACTTCTCCGAGCATGGCGTCGGCTCATGCGCAGTCCTCGTCTCGCATGCGGTCTTTGGCAACACCGTCGTGCCTTCATCCTGACGTGTCACGGGCTGGCAAGCACGGTGGTAACCGTCGACTTCGTCTTCGTGCATCTACGCATGCGGTCTTGACAACACCGGTGCGTGCCTTTGTCTGATGTGTCCCGGGCTTGGCAAACCCGCCGCGCGCGTCGTCAACAACATCTTCTTCCCGACGCACCGCCCGACACCAATGCGCCCATGCTAACTCGGCGCCTCCTTGCGCCAGCGGCTCCATGGCGACTTCCTCGACACCGGCCACCTGACTCGACGCCGACAGCGGCATTCTTCGCGACGGCTACCTCGACCACGGCTCCACCACCCGCTCTCGGCTACCTCGACAAAGCGGCACAAAGGGCTACCGCCTTGCTTGAGCAACCTCGTCGGTTGCCACTCCACCACGACTCGCGATGCATCGGCCGTTCTGTTGTGGGGGTGTCCGTCGGCTTGCCTTGATTCTTCTCGATCTCACCGTCTGCGTCGCTACCGTTGTGGCTGCGGGGATGTTGAGTAACGTGATTGTATTAGGAAACATAGCTTAGACTAGGAAATATTAAAACTTGCCTTGTCTCCAAGTTAATCGTGTCTTTCTATATATATCTTGCGGCGCCAAGCAATACATCAAACTATTCCACCAATCCCTCTCTCCCTTCTAACAAGTGCCAAGTCGGTCGCGGTTGAGAGATTTTGCTGCATTGCAGCTCGGGCGTCACGATTGGGATCCAGGACACATGATTTACCTACCGAGATGGAACAGAGAACCCATGACATCATTTCATTCAGGCTTGTGTTGCAGAGGATCACGCGGTAAGTATGATTAGGAGATGATGAAGGTTACATACACTCGGAGGTTAAGCGCGGTTTCCCATGGACAGAAAGCAAGAGAGACATGCATGCACCGCACCGCGCGCAGGAAAGAACACACGGTACTCGACGAAGGAAGCGCTCTGAACATTTATCCATGCCTGTTACATTTATCAGAGAAGGGATCGAAAGAGAACAAAAGAAACAAACACACGAAAGAATCCCGAGGAGAGGAGAAAGCCAAGCGAGAAGAGAATAGAACAAAACGAATGTGCCTCCACAAGTAGACAGCGAGAGAGAGAGAGAGAGGGGCATTACAGCACGGTTTAAATCACCAGAGTGCCATCATTATCACCAACACACTAACCGCTCAACTAACTTGAGAAACAAGAGGACAAACTAGAGAGGAGAGGCTAACTAATCGAACCCACGAGGAAGATGGGGTGAAATTTACAACGAATACACGAATCATGCACGAAGCGTGGGTCATGCCGGCGAGGAGGAGCTGCCGGAGGCTGACGACGAGGAGACGCTCGCCAGGACCTCGGCTAGAGCGGTCATGGCGCGCACTTGCATCTCCAGCGCCTTGATGTAGTCGGAGGCCTCGCTCAGGAGCGCCGGGAACGGCAGCTTGTGGCAGCCGGGAACCAGCCGCCCCAGCACCTTCGCCTTCTTCGCCAGCGCCGGTGCCTTCCCCGGCTGCGTTTGTGCGGCGGCAGCGACGGAGGAGTGGCGCGCGGGCGGTGTGGCTGGGGCGCGGAGGCGCGCGCGGTGGGCGGCCTGCAGGCGGCGGCGGCGGGAGGCGAGTATGGCGCGGCTCCAGCGCGAGCGACCGCGGGCCGCCACCGCGAGCGCGCGGTCGGCCGCCTCCCGCACGGCCCGGCCACGCGCCGGCGCCGTCGACGCGGACGATGACCCGCCTCGGACAAGGCGGAGCGCCTCGAAGAGCTTGGACGAGTAGATCTCGTGCTCGCGCCGCGTCCGCCACTTGGAAGGCTGCGCCTCCGTCCCGGGGCCGGCGGACGCTGCGGACTCTCCCCCGGCTGCCCTCTTCCGCTTCCGCTCCCTCTCATCCACCGCCGTCGAGCTCGACGTGGACGCCATTGCAATATTCTCGCAGGAGCTCGGCGGGCTGCACAGAAACCGCCAACGAAGAGCAGGATTGGGCAGCCTGTGATCTGATTGTCTCTCCTGAGCTGGGTCTGCGCTTGCCTTTGAGTTGGGAGAGGAGAAGAGGTGGGACGGGGGAGGTGGGAGAGGTTGGGGGATTGAATATAAAGGGGGCGGTATTGGCAAATGACAGCAGTGATGCCGCCCCCATTAGTCATGTGACTCTTTTGGATTTTTGGCTTCCTTTTTTTTTTCTCCTCTGTGCTGCCGTGTTGGTTGAGTGTGTATTAATGAATTTTCTTTGCTTTTGGTCTATCCATTTTGCATGTGTGACACTCGGTGTAAGCAAGCAGCTAATTATGAGGTCCACTGGGTTTGGATTTTGTGGCTTATTCTCCACCAACTGGATCAGGGAGCCGGAGGCTTCTTGCTCTGCTTCCCTCCATGCTCATGGCAGCGAAAAGGCAAGGTGCACTTGTTCTCGGGCCATGCTAAAAAATTCATGGAAATGTATACTCATGTTTGAGCTTATTTGTTTTTTTACTTTATGATAACATGGACATAAGGGGCGCGTGGACGAAGACGCCCCGGCTGTCCTCAACAGGGTCAAACCGGTTTCGATAGGGGAGCGAAGACTCTTTCTGACGGCAGCAGTGGTCGTTCGATGGTCTCGGAATCTTGATGTAATTTTTATTACGTTTGAGATACTTTGTACTTTCAATAGACTTTTATAATAGATCTTATTCTTGAAAAGACATGGACATAGGAATTAATGTGAATTTTATACGAATTTAAGAACTTCCGCATAGCATGACCCATGGTCCTTCTGAAATAATATTCTTACTAAACGTAGAATTCTTGAGAGTTAAAAATACTCTCTCCGTAATCTAAACGCTCTTATATTTCTTTACAGAGAAAGTACAGTCCAAAGAGGAATATACATTTTTTTTCCTTTTTAGCACATGACATTCGGCGGAAAATTAATGCTTTCTCATTGACTTGCCTTGGCTGAGACACACAGAAAATCTGGGACCGTCACTTTTTTTTTTTTGCGGGATGGGACCGTCACTTCAACCTCAGTTGGTACTTAGTGCTAATTGCCTGCGTACGGTTGGTGTAGAATGCTTTTTTTTTTTCTGAAATGGTGTAGAATGCATTTGTGCCACCTGAGTAAACAAGAAAACATGTTACTCCAATGAAGGAAATGGAGAAAAAGAAATAGCAAGGCGAAATATACGCCAGCAGACGGCGGCGAGATGGCATGGTGCTTTTTGATCGAAAGGGGGTGCACAGATCTGCTCTTCTTTTGTTTTGTGGTCCTCCTCACATTGTAGATCACATTTGAATGGCAAACGGTACCGCGTACATAGTTACTGTGCCATAGCAACCGGACAATCAGTGAATAATCAATACACGGTATTTGGAATTGAAACATTTCCCCCTCTCCCCTACCGTCGCTCCCTCCCTTCTCTCTTCTCGCCTACTCCTGTCCGTGCCGCAGGGCAAAGCCGGTGGATGCTGGCGGCTGCGGGGGCCTTTCTTCTTCTTGCTTGTTTTTCTCTTTTTAGAAAAAGAGGATAAATCCCGGCCTCTGTATCTGGGCGATGCATACTGCCACTTTATTAATTATCCTCACAAGACCTTACAATGTCATACAACAGTAAGACTAAAGCCGCCATCTAAGCAACAAATTGTCGCTACACCTATCCAGTTGATAAAGGGACGCAGATAGCGCAGGCTAATACCAAACAGACACCGCAACCAAGCCTAACATCTAACACGAGACCCCAACCTAGCCACTTGCGGGTGTGGGGCACCACCGTCGGCGTGCTCTCGAGGCCGCCGCCGCCCGTCACCGCTCCATCTTGAATTGTCTTGATCAACAACCTTGCTCGGTCCATTATCGTCGACGCCACCACGGCGCCAGCAGCACCTCCTCCTGCTGGCATAAGCAATTTGAACACGTCGGGTCGCCATGCGATACACCTCGGCGCCATCTTTGCCAAGTACCACCGGTAAACCTGACTTGAAGCCCTTGGAGGATCTGTCGTGAGTAGCACTCTGCCGACCGGGCATGACCAGCGTAGCTTTTGTCGGTCGAGCATGACTTGACATCTCCACCGAAGCTCCATGCAAGATGAAGCCGCTCCACCTCCGCCTCGACTTCGACCTTTGGACCACAAAGCGATGCTCCTAAGAGAAAGCGACACGCGATGCCGCCATCGTCCGATGCGGAACACGGATCCTAGGGTTTCCTCCGAGCAATACGAGTGGATCGACGGTAGTCACATGGCGATGCCTTCATCAAGGTAATGGCGTGGAACGCCGCCATCGCCCGCCGTCGGGTCGGTTTTCACCGCAACTCGTCTTCCGACTCGCGGCTTGTGCGGATAGCGGATCCCGAGATCCGAACACCCGACCTCAGCCGACCACTCGGCGGAAGAGATGACCACCACCGCCGGTTGCACGGTCGAAACAGATCGATCGAGGTGCCGCCGGCGAAACCACCGAGCCCTACGCCGTCGTCGCCGATCTGAAGGCAGCATGCGCGCCACGCCGCCGCGCGGCCGCCGCCGCCCGAAGGGCCATCCGCAGCGCCGCAGCTCAGCTCACGCCGCGCCAAGCCGTCGCCGTCCGACGAGGCGGCCTCCGCCGCCTGCAGCCATCCGCCGCGCCGCCGATCCCAGATCGGTCGCGCCACCACACGCCTTGGGGTCCGCCCACCCCGAGAGCGCGAGAGAGATCCCCGCCCGCCGTCGGCCGAGCTTAATATGGCGTCTTCAAGCGGCGGAGGGAGAGGAGGAGGGAGTTTGCGGTGCCGGCGGCTAGGTTTCTGGCCGCCCGAGTCGCCCTAGGGGGAGGACGACGCGGGGGAGTTCCTATCTGGTCGTGCGCCTCGTGTGGCCTCGTGTCTAAAAATGGGGGAGAATTTTACTTCCCCGGCCTCTGCACCAACTAGGGATGCATACGGCCATTTTTGTATGAGTATCAAGATAAACATGGTCCTCAGAATTTTTTTAAAATGAGTATCAAGATTTTTTTGATGAATGGTTCCACCACACACCAAACTTGGTCCTCAATAAATGGGGGAAAACCACTATGCATCACCTGTCAATTCTAGGAATTGAACTCGGGTCGTTAGGCTGCACAACCGCATGCCCAACCACTGAGCCAAAGCTCTCTTCTTGCTTGTGGGCACAGGCCGTGATCCCGGGAGTGGTACGGCGCTGATTTGAGGCGTGGTGGCGTGGTCGAGCTCAGTGCGGAGCTGCGGAGGGTTGGAAGAGGGGGGATTTGGTGGCGGCATGTGTCGCGTCGCTCCGATCAGTTCTTCTGGATCTAACATTTGGATGCCAGGAGCCGGCGCGAGGTGACGATATCGGCTAGGCTCGATCATTGAGCGGGGGTGTGCTCTGCAGTAGCGCAGTGGTGGCCCTGACAACGACGTGGGTGCTTAGGCGGCAGTGCTGTAGAGGCATGATGCAGAGCGGGGTGGCGGCAACGACGGTGGGTTGCGGTTCCAGCATCTATTCGTCCACGGGCAATCCGTGGTGGTGCTCCTGGAGGCTCACTTCAATGATTGGTTGTGTTCGGCCCGACGCCCCTCATCGTTCGGCGGGCAACTAGGTTTGCCCTCGGGCGGATCTGGCCAAGAGCGTTGTGGTAGGGCGGCACATGGGCGCGTGTGGGGAGATCGGTGGGAGGGATGGGTGGCGCTAACTCGGTCGAGCTGCTCGGCGCTGGCACAGGGCTGCGCTGGTCCTCGACGTGGTCCGCTCCTTCCTCTCCCCTTTTGCAGCATGGTTCCTCTTGGCACTAGATCGTCCTCGGTCCATATGCATTGTCGATTCCGTCGGCGGTTGGGGATTGCCCAACGATTCAAGGCTCGTGCTTTTGGTGGGGATCCGGGGCACCCATTGGTACGGCGGCGGCCCTAGTGGTGAGAGTCGTGGGCTCGTGGGCGGAGCTTGCGACTTAGGTGCTGTTCGATGGCCATGGTTGTGTGGGCGACATGGGGACTCATGGTTGGCATACTATGCCCATGGTGCGGCAGGTGAGTTGCTAGACGCACCCAGGTCGGAGGAGGAGTGTGTGTGCTGGGGTGAAGACCTTGTCTACCTCTGGCCAAACTGATGATGGGGGCGTCCTTGGGTGTCACCACTTCTTGAAGGCTTCACCACAGTTGCTCTTTTTCCTTCATGTCGCTCTAGATGAAAATCTTGATCCTTTGGATCATGCGGTGGCGGCACTCTGTCGTTGTGCCCTTCATGAAAGCACCGTCTTGAAGCTCATTGTACGTTGACGCTCAGCTTCATCTATTTGCGGCTTGTTCCCGGTTTAGAGCTACATCGTCTCCATAGTCATGCTTATTGTCCACATGTTGCTCCACTAGGAGTTGTTTGGGGTGGTGTTGCTGAACCTCAGCACCTATGTATCCTGCTTTGGGTGTGTGTGGTGTCGTGTTGTATGGATCGATTTGTTTGGTGGTCGTTGCTTTATATATAAAGGGGGTGAAAGCATTTTTCCGTATATGTTCTATATTTAGTAGAAGAAAAACATATAATAGTTGTTAATTACGTTTTTCACAAACAACTGCTCTTAATCTTTCTTCTCACCTAGATTTTTGTAGAAGTTTCATAAATTTGGAACTTAAATTTCTTATGGTTTAACTCATTTTTCAAACAATATCCACGTATGACATACCATTTATCAAAAAAGGATTTCGCCCCGCTTTATATATATAACAAACCACCGAGCCACAAAGTCCCACAAATATTCACACCGCACACACAGATGAAGGTAGCACGCAGACAAGGTACGAAAGGGGGTTATGCTAAGGGCGCAACTCAACAAGCCCTAAAAAGTAAAGAAAATGGGACATCGGCCTCGGAGGTTAGTCTACCTCCAGTGGAGGAGGAGGTCGCGGCGGCGCCAAGCGGAGAGCCAGCGCGCGGAGATCAGCAATGATTATGTTGATGGTATCTAGGTCCTGAGGACGGCTAAGCGGCCGTCAAAGCTGCAAGGTTACAAAAAGGTTAGTTGAAACTTCACCAAAGTTTTTAAGTAAGTTTTTAACTTACACCATGATTTTGGTTCAATTATTCACTTAATTTTTGTGTTTTGGTGAGGAGTTAGAAATATCCCTCGGTCTAACTAGGGTCCCAGATTTTGGATTGAAGGAATTCCACTAGAATTTTAGAGGTTTCTTCTCATGGAAGTCCTATGGATCATAGAATCAGGGCCATTAAATTGCTACTATGGAATCCATTCCCATGCTCTCCATTCATAGGAATCTCAACATGAGTTCAAACCTCATTTTATTTTTATTTTGGTATGCCCAATGCGCTTACACTCTATCTTTCTCTACCATCAGTCCTCAATCCCCTAACTCACGCATTTGTTTCTTTTGCACCATCCTAAGGGACCTATTTGGTTGACGTGTGTGTTTTTAGGAAATTGCACAAATACACAACTTTTCGGCTGAGGTAACAGAAAACAACAACTCTACGACCAATTGGTAACAGAACACCCAAATCTACCTGTTAAATACAAATGTGACGATTGGGCCTCACTAGTCATAGACAGAACATAGTGGAGAGCTAATTTTTAGCCAGGGCTCACATTAAAGCTCGGTTTGAGCCGAGCTGACTAGCTAGACAGTAGCCAAGCCGAGCTGAGCTCAAAATGGTCTTTTGCATGCATGTTTTATTATACAAAACTTGTCCAAAATTTAAATTGCCTTAAAAAAATCCCAGATTGATCATTTAAGAATTTTTGAATTACCATGACAAATAGAGTTTTTTATAACTTTGGATATTGAAAAAAATGCTTGGATCTTACAAAAACTGTCCAAATTTTAAAATGGTTGGGCTAAGTTGGATGAAAACGTTCCAACACTTAAGATGTTTCGAATAACTAGAAAATTTTCCGAATAATGTTTTTCTAATGGCTATATCTATAGAAAAGTTGTCCAAGTTCTAAATTTTTTGTCCATATTAAGATTTGAGATTTTTGTTTTGATTTTATAAGTTGGTTCAGGTTGGCTTGGCTTAAGCTAACCTTCGAAGCCAAGACATTACTATAGTAAGTTAACATGGATCCTGCATGTTATAATTCTCCTTAACTTACTCATCAAAGCAATTTTGGTTTTTTTACCAATTAGTCCTAGAGTTGTGAATTTTTGTTAAAATCTTATGGAGTTATGGTTTTGTGTTACCTCAGCCTCAGAAATTGTGTTTTTGTGAAGCTTCCTCTTTTTATTTTGTAATCATGCATGAATTCTTGGTACTTGCCATCTGAATCTTGTTTTTTCCTATTCCTACGATTTAAAGTTTCCGTTTAGAAGTAGGCCCTTGATCCATTTGATCCAATGTTTTTTAGCTTAGATCGTACAACAATAGTTCTACGGTATTTCATTAATAAAATAAATATTTACAAACAGGTAGCAAAAGGAAAAGAAAAACATCAGCCGATGCGAGCTCTAGGAAAAATAGCCATAAAAGGTTACAGATTAAGTTTAGTCTAGCGTCTAATCTTGTCTGCTTTGCTCTCCTTTGCCCTGAGTTGTGTTGCCCAAAGCCCCTCTTTCAAATAGAATTGCCGTGTGTGCTTTGCGGCATCGATCTAAAGATTTTATCATTTCTAACAACCCAGAGGCTCTAGCAGCCCATTATTACAATTTCCATAGCTATCTCTTTGGGTAACTCGCATAAAATGAGAAAAATCTCATCATAAGCTGAGATGCCTCGGTGTCTACCTAGTACAAGAGATCCCAGCAGCCTAGAGCATACGGACAGCTCCAAAAAAGATGGATCAAAGATTCTTCGGTATCATCTGATCATAGTGCACAGTTATAGTCATGTACGAACATGTTTTTCCGTTGAAGTAGGTTCCTAGTGTTCAGTCTATCATATAGTAGGAGCCAAATAAAAATCTTGTGTCTGAGTCTACATGAGGTCTGCCGAAGGTTTTTGAAGATGTAGTGAGCTGTGTTAGGCCCCATTAGTGCCTTATATATTTTCATGGAGGAATATTGATTGGATGCCCAAGAATAAGTCCATCTGTCATCATTCTGTGTAGTCTTCCTGTTGTTGATCAGGTCTAGGACTTGATTATATTGCAAGAAAGCTTGTTGGTGGGAGAGGCCTATGAAACTGTGTACTGATGTCTACATGGGTCGTCATGGTGGCTACAGTACAATCCTTATTAGCAGCAAAGGAGTAGAGTTCTGGGAATTTCTGAAGTAGGGGTTCCCTTGTCCAATTATCTGACAAAAAAGGAATGGTATCCCATTTTCCTGCCTTGCATACAACATGGGTCTTATAGATGGGTAGCAGTTTGAGAATAGATTTCCACCAAAAAGAACCCACCATTCTTTCTCCATGTCGACTTTACTGATAATATGTTTCCCAGATGATATTTATCCATGGGGTGTCCACGTTGTTCAGAAATTTGTGCAGGTACTTCATAAGTAGAGCTTGATTGTGTGTTGCAATATCTAGAATACCAAGGCCTCCCATAGGTTTAGGCTTGCAAACAGTGTCCCATGAGATCAAAGCAGGTGCAGTCTCTTGTGTCCCAAATTTTCTCTAGAAGCATTGCTTGAGATAAATGTTTAGTTGTTGCACCACTGTCTTAGGGAGCACGAGGGAGCACATAAAGAAAATTGGCATGCTATAGAATATAGATTTGATTAGAGTCGGATTTTCTCCAGTAGATAGCATAGTGGAGCAGCTGAGCAGTGTATTCTCTATCCTCTTCATCATAGGCACAAAATCTAGAACTATTGGTTTGGTGATGCAAAGTGGTAGTCCCATGTGTGAGGCAAGGTACCAATTTTACAGCCCGTCAGATTGGAGAGGAAGGTCATCTTGGTCAAGGGAGTGTTGATGGATATCATAGTGGACTTGGCATAATTCACTTTCGGACCAGTATTAGCAGCATAATGAAGCAACAAGTTTTTTATATGAGTGAGCTGCCTAGCATCTGCATTTGCAACTAGTATGGTGTCATATGCATACTGTATAATTGGGTAGTCTGAGCAGGAATTATGCAGTATTGGTGAATCAATCATGTCTTGATGCAAGGCCTCATCAAACATTGTCTGGAGAAGATCAGCTGCTAATACAAAGATTAAAGGTGAGAGAGGATCCCCTTGCCTGACTCCTTTCCTGCAAAGGAACTGTTTCCCTGGCATTCCATTGAGTAGAACAAAGGGATATCCTGTTCCATAGATCATTTTGATCGAGTTGATCCATCTACTCCCAAAACCTTTAGTTCACATAATCTCAATGATAGTATCATGATTAATCATATCAAATGCTTTCTCAAAATCTAGTTTCAGGAGAATAATCTCTTTACCAGACTGGTGGCACTGGTGAATATATTCATATGCCCATGCTAGGTAGTCTTGAATGCACCTGTTATTTAGAAAGCCATACTGATTTCTATGAACAATCCCGATGATAACTTTCTGAAGTCTGTTAGCTAACAGCTTGGTAATGATTTTGAGAGTGCAGTTCAGAAGAGAAATAGGTCTAAACTCTGCTGGAGAGGATGTAGAATCAGTTTTGGGGATTAGAGTGATAAAGGAGTAATTGATACTTTATAGATTGACCACCCCACTGTGGAAATCTTCAATTAACCTATAAAAGTCTGGTGCAATAATATCCTCATACGTATCCAACGTATCTATAATTTTTGATTGTTCCCTGCTATTGTATTATCAATCTTGGATGTTTTATATGCATTAATATGCTATTTTATATATTTTTGGGACTAACATACTAACCTAGAGCCTAGTGCCAGTTTCCGTTTTTTCCTTGTTTTTGAGTTCTACAGAAAAGGAATATCAGACGGAGTCCAAATGGGCTGAAAAATTATGGTGATTTTTGATGGACCAGAAGAATCCCCTGAAGCAAAAGAGTTGGGCCGGAAGAGCCACGAGGCCTCCACAAGGGTGGAGGGCCCCCAAGGGCGCGCTCCCCCTGTCTTGTCATCGCCTCGTGGACCCCTTCTAACTTGTACCAGACGCCAAAAATTCCTATAAATACCAAAAACCCCAGAAATAAACCTAGATTGGGAGTTCCACCATCGCAAGCCTCTGTAGCCACAAAAAACCAATCGAGAGACCGTTCCAGCACCCTGTCGGAGGGGGAAACCATCACCGGTGGCCACCTTCATCATGTCGGTGTTCTCCATGACGAGGAGGGAGTAGTTAACCCTCGGGGTTGAGGGTATGTACCAGTAGCTACGTGTTTGATCTCTCTCTCTCTCTCTCTCATGTTCTTGATTTGGCACGATCTTGATGTACCACGAGCTTTGTTATTATAGTTGGATCGTATGATGTTTCTCCCCCCTCTACCTTCTTGTGATGAATTGAGTTTTACCTTTGAGGTTTCACTATTATCGGATTGAATACTATTATGGATTTGAGAACACTTGATGTATTTCTTGCGTGGGATACCCGTGGTGACAATGGGGTATTCTATTGATTCACTTGATGTATGTTTTGGCACTCAACTCGTGGATTCCCAGGTGACATTGGGGTATTCTATACATAGGGGTTGATGCACATTTTCGTCCTTGTTTCTCAAGTGGGAATCTTGGGGCACTCTTTGAGGTTCTTTATGTTGGATTGAATATTATGAATCTGAAGTTGTTTAATGCATATCATATAATTGACCCACGGATACTTGTGGTGACATTGGAGTATCTAGGTGACATTAGGGTTGATTGATGTGTGTCATATGGTGTTATTTTACTACGAACTCTAGGGATGTTTGTGACACTTATAGGAATAGATCAATGGATTGATCGGAAAAAATAACTTTGAGGTGATTTCGTACCGTACAAGCAATTTCATCTTATGTTCTCCGCGATAGGAACTTTGGAGTGACTTTTGTCGCATGTTGAGGGATTGCCATATGATATAATTATGTTATCATTGTTGAGAGAACTTGCAGTAGTGAAAGTATGAACCCTAGGCCTTGTTTCCAAGCATTGCAATACCGTTTTCGCTCACTTCTACCACTTGCTACCTTGTTGTTTTTATATTTTCAGATTACAAAAATCTATATCCACTATCCATATTACGCTTGTATCACCATCTCTTCACCGAACTAGTGCACCTATACAATTTACCATTGTATTGGGTGTGTTGGGGATACAAGCGACTGTTTGTTATTTGGTTGCAGGGTTGTTTGAGAGAGACTATCTTGATCCTACACCTCCCACGGATTGATAAACCTTAGGTCATCCACTTGAGGGAAATTTGCTACTGTCCTACAAAACTCTGCACTTGGAGGCCCAACAACGTCTACAAGAAGAAGGGTGCGTAGTAGACATCATATCCCAACATGATTTCAAGAAAGTAGCATTAAACCCATCTTGCCCAGGAGATTTGTCTGATGGCATGTTCTAAACAACTTCATCAATCTCTGTTCTGGTAAAAGGAGCTTCAAGTTCAGAGAAGTTATTTTGTTGTTGAATAAGTTGTTGAAGCATTAATGGATTGGAGGTGCGGCCAGTAGTCCCCATTCTCTCCACTATCATCATATCGCAAAACTATTATAAAGAATCAAGTTTATTTTGTCCAAAGTTCTTCATGAAAGTTTTTATTATATCCCTCTTGAATATCTATCACATTGGGACTAATTTCATATGTTGCTTTTGATAGCTCAAACATATCTAACTCAAGAACATGCGCATAAAATTTTCTTCTCTCAAAATAATATAAGTGAAGCATGAGAGAATTTCTTCAAAATTTTACTAACTCTCCAATAAATCTAAGTGAAGTATGAGAGCATTTCTTCAAAAAATATTAAAGCACGCCGTGCTTAAAAAGAAATAAGTGAAGCACTAGAGCAATTCCATTGCTCAAAAAATTTAAGTGAAGCACATAGAGCAATTCTAACAAATCATAGCATAATTTTGGCTCTCTCAAATAGGTGTGTTCAGCAATGATAGATTGTGACGCCCGGATAATTAGGCTACAGTAAAACTCTACTAATGATGCCACGTCACCACTCTTACTGTCGTAAACCTCGCGATGATTCAATCCCGCCCGAATTCAAAATTCAAAATCAAGGCAAACAAGAAAAGTTTTCAAACTTTAAAACTAAAATGTTCGGAGTGAACTAAATAATGCATAGGTAATTATGGTGAAGAAACCCCACTTTTATAAAATGTTTTAATACTCTAAAATGATTATAACGATGGTTGAAACGATTAAATAAGTGCCTTTGATATTTTATAAAATGATAAACTATTTATTTTGAGGTAGAACTTTTTAGGATAGTGGGTTATTTTGAGACACTATTTTTAAAGCTATTGTCTTATTTTACTAAACTAAAGATAAAGTGTAACTAAAGTAAAACAGAAAATAAATAAGAACAGAAAACAAAGAAATACAAAAAAAAAAAAACATAGAAGATCCCCTTCCTGGGCGTTCGCCCAACTGGCCACCAGCCGCCCACCATGATCCCCATAACCCCCGCTTGAAACCCTAGCCACTACCGCTCCCACTCCCCCACGTCGCCACTCCCTCTTTCCCCCCCGATCCAATCTGGATCGGGGCGAAGACCCCCACTCCCCTCGCTACTCGCTCCCCTCCTCTCGGTGTGCCTGCGCCCGAGGATGGTCGCCGCCCGGCCGAAGCGCCTCCTCGGCCTCCTCCTCACGGCCCCATCCACCGCCTCCTCGTCTCCTCCCTTCCCATTGGATCGGGCAGAAGGCTAACCCCGACGCGCCGACGCCACTAGTCGTCTCCGGCGCCACCCCGCCATCGCCGTGGTCCTCTCTGTCGCCGGCGCTCCCCGTTCCCGTCGTCGATGCCGCCTCACCGGACTGCCTCCTCTTCATCACCGTCGCCCCCGACGTCGCTGCCTTATCCCGCCACCACCTCGCGGACGCCACATCACCGCCGGACCGCTCCCCGTCTCCGCCGCTCGTCCCCATCCTCCTCCCCAACGAGCGCCATCGACCCTCGCCGCCCGTTCTCGCAGCGAGGGTGAGAAAACCCTCCGTCTCTCTCGTCGCGACGTCGACCACGCGCCTCCTGCTCGGCGTAGCGCCGAGGCTCCGCCCTCGCGTTCGCCGTGTGCTCGCTTCGCCCCTTCGCCGCTCACTGCTGGCGGCGCCGCCGCCGTTGCCCAGCGCGGCGACCGTTCGCGCCTCGCCCCAACCCGGCCGCCGCCGGCCGCCCTTGATTTGGCATTGCATTGCTTGCAGGCATCTTAAGCGGCAAGTGCCAGCGCCACACATACTGTGCCCGCTAAGGCCTCCGTGCCTTTGACATGTGGGGCCGCCTGTAACGTTTTTTTAAAAAAAGAAGAATTAGAAAATATTAATTAATTAATTAATTAATTAATTAGATAATTAATTAACTTAATTAGATCGCTAATTAACCTAATTAAATCTGATTAGATAACTAATGATTAATTAACTAGTTAATTAGGTTTAGTTAAGCTGTGACTATGACATGCGGGACCCACGCGTAGTTGACTACCATCAAAGATAGTTGATTCTTGACGTCGACATGACAACATCTTGACGTCACCTTTACTAATCGGATAGTGTTAAAATAAATAATTAAATAAATCCTAAAATGATTTAAATCTTTTAAAATTAATAGAAAATAAACCGTAGCTCGGATGGAAAAACTTTGTACATGAAAGTTGCTCGAGCAGCGAGACGGATCTCGATACATAACCCGTTCATCCGCCACACGTCCCTAACATAGTGAACTGCAACATTTCCCCTCGGTTCATCTCGTAGAAAACACGAAACACCGGGATACTTTCCGGATGTTTCCCTTCGCCAGTATCACCTACCACTACGTTAGGTCACCCCTAGCACCGCTTATTGCCGCGTCTTGCTTTATGTTACATTTGATTGCTCTGTTATTTATTGTGTTCCCCTCCGTTACTTCTTTCCGGTAGACTCGAGATCGGTGCCGATGTCCGTGTGTTCGACTACATCAAGATGGCCCTCCTTCTTGTCTCGAGCAACCGAGCAAGCCCCCTTTGATCACGGATATCGCCTATTCTTCTCTATACTTCTTGCATTAGAGTAGTGTAGCATGTTCTTGTTTGATTACTCCTATTACATTGCATAACTTTGTCATTGTTGCTCTGATCATTGATACCTTACCGCAATCCTAAATGCTTAGTATAGGATGCTAGTTTATCATCATTGGCCCTACACTCTTGTCGATCGCCTTGCTATACTATCGGGTCGTGATCACTTGGGAGGTGATCACGGGTATATCTATACATACATAGTATCTGAGATGGTGACTAAAGTCGGGTCACTCGAGGAGTACCCATAAGTGATTACGATGAGAAATTTGAAAGGACAGTGGCTCCATCCCGGTAGAGGTGGGCCTGGGTTCCCGACGGCCCCGATCGTTACTTTGTTGCGGGAGGCAGCAGGCAGGTTGAGACCACCTAGGAGGCAGTGGGCTGGCCTGTTCGGCGTTCAGCGGATACTTAACACGCTTAACGAGATCTTGGTATTTGATCCGAGTCGGCCATTTGGTCTATCGCACTAACCATCTCGTGGGAGTAGTTATGGGTATCCCGGCGTCGTGGTATCACCGAAGCCTTCTTGGCGTCGGCGGCGAAGCGGCGCGCCGGATTGGGCGTAAGCCTGCGCTTGTATTAGGGGCTAGTTACGCTTCCGGCCGCCCTACATAGCGTCTTGGTGTGCTCGAGGCGATGGGCCCTGACCCTGCGCGCTTAGGTTTAGACCGGCGTCTTGACCTCTGTTGTGCCTAGGTGGGGCTGCGGCGTGTTGATCTTCCGAGGCGGGCATGACCCGAAAAGTGTGTCGGCCAAATGGGATCAAGCGTGTTGGGTTATGTGGTGCACCCTGCAGGAAGTTTAATCTATTGAATAGCCGTGTCCCTCGGTAAAGGGCGACCGGAGTTGTACCTTGACCTTATGACAACTAGAACCGGATACTTAATAAAACACACCCTTCCAAGTGCCAGATACAACCCGGTGATCGCTCTCTAACAGGGCTACGAGGAGAGGATCGCCGGGTAGGATTATGCTATGCGATGCTACTGGAGATGCTACTTGGAGATGCTACTTGGAGTTGCTACTTGGCGATGCTACTTGGAGGATTTCAGTCTACTCTCTTCTACCTGCTGCAAGACGGAGGCTGCCAGAAGCGTAGTCTTCGACAGGATTAGCTATCCCCCTCTTATTCTGGCATTCTGCAGATTCGGTCCACCGATATGGCCCTTTACACATATACACATGCATATGTAGTGTAGCTCCTTGCTTGCGTAGTACTTTGGATGAGTACTCACGGTTGCTTTCTCCCCTTTTCCCCTTTCCCTTCTTTACGGTTGTCGCAACCAGATCTTTGAGCCCAGAGCTAAACGCCACCGTCGATGGCGACCCTACTACTTAATGGAGGTGCCTACTACTACGTGCAGCCCGGCGACGCGACGGGGAGTAGTTTAGGAGGATCGAGGGGAGGCTGCGCCTCTTCGATCTGTATCGGTTTGTGCTAGCCTTCTTAAGGCAAACTTGTTTAACTTATGTCTGTACTCAGATATTGCTGCTTCCGCTGACTCGTCTATGACCGAGCACTTGTATTCGAGCCCTCGAGGCCCCTGGCTTGTATTATGATGCTTGTATGACTTATTTTACTTTTAGAGTTGTGTTGTGATATCTTCCCGTGAGTCCCTGATCTTGATCGTACACGTTTGCGTGCATGATTAGTGTACGATTAAATCGGGGGCGTCACATGATACAAACTAAAAATCAAAACAAGCAAAGACTCATATAATACAAAAGCTCCAAGCAAAACTCATGATATGTGACGAATAAAAATATAGTTCCAAGTAAAATATCGATGGTGGTTAGAAGAAAGAGGGGATGCCACTCGAGGCTTCCCCAAGCTTAGTTGCTTGTACCTCTTTGGATAATAACTTGGGGTGCCATGGGGCATCTCCAAGCTTAGGCTCCTCTTACTCCTTATTCCTTCATCCATTGTGATCTCACCCAAAACTTGAAAACTTCAATCACACAAAACTCGACAAAAGCTTCGTGAGATCCGTTAGTATAACAAAGCAAATCACTACTCTAAGTACTGTTCCAAACCCACTCATATTTTGTTTTGCATTATATCTACTATATTCCAACTTTACCATGGCCTATACCCTCCAATGCAAACCATAGATTCATCAAAACAAGCACACAACACAAAGAAAACAGAATATGTCGAAAACAGAACAGTCTGTAGCAATCTAAAAACTTCGAATACTTCTGTAACTCCAAAGATTCTGAAAAATAAGGACAACGTAGGCAATTTGTATATAAATCTTGTGTAAACAATTCAGAATTTTATCGCGCTTCTATGATTTTTAATAATTCTGTGACTGACGCACACAGTTTCTGTTTTTCAACAAGATCAAAGCAACTATCACCCAACATGATCCAAAAGGATTTGCTTGGAATAAACACTAATTAAAATAAAAAATAACACAATCATAACAGTAGGATAATTGTTCAAACACACAAGAACAAAAATAAAAAGGAAAAAATAAATTTTATTCATTTGGTTGCCTCCCAACAAGCGCTATCGTTTTATGCCCCTAGCTAGGCATAAAGCATAGATCTAAGTATTGTCATTTGTAGTTTTGGCAACTTTTGCATGGGATTTATCAGACCTGGGAGACTCTTTATGCTTCCCTAAATTCTTGGGAGAAGAAACCATTTTGAGATCTAAAATATTCAACCATTTATTGCAAAGAGTAATCAAAATATTCATGCGATTGAGGTTTCCACTAGTATGTTCGAGAGGTTCATTATATTTTTGCAACTCGACCAGATGTTTATGAAAATCACTCAACTTGTCTAAAATTTGAAGCCCTTCTTGAGTAAAAGAAGTCCCCTTCTTGGTTGGTGGGATTCCCAAGATCCCCTCTAAGATCTCATAAGCAGTATTAGCATCAAGTTCAATAAAATTCCCTTTAGCGGCAAAATCCAAAAGTTGTCTATGATGCAAAGCTAATCCTATATAAAAAATTTGAAGCAAATCCTTACATCTCCTTTAAGGTTGCTAATGCGATAAGATTCCATTAATCTATACCAAGCATCTTTCAGATTCTCCTTGTCTCTCCTTGAAGTATAAAACTTCAAAATCTGGAGATAAAGGAGGAGTAGTAGTGGACACAATGACAAGGTAGGCAAGCAAGATCACACACATAAAATAGACCTGACAAGGAAACGACGAGCGAAAAAGAGGGCGAATAAAACGGTAATTTTTTGTGAAGTGGGGAAGATGAAAATGAGAGGCAAATGGCAAATAATGTAAATTGCAAGGCGATGAGATTTATGATTAGGAACCTGATAGATGTTGATGATTTCTCCCTGGCAACGGCACCAGAAATACCTTTTGATGCCGCTTGAACTACGTCGGTATTTACCCAAAGAGGAAGGGATGATGCAACATGGCTATGGTAGGTATTTCCCATAGTTATGAAACCAAGGTATACATCCAGTAGGAGAACCAAGCAACACTATGTAAACGGTACTTGCACATAAAGAACAAATATTTGCAACCCGACGCTTATGAGGTGTTGCCAATCCCTCTTTCAGGTAACGGCGCCAGAAAGTGGCAAGTTGACGGGATAAAATTGTGATAGATTAGATAAATAGATCTCGAATAAACGCAAAATAAGATAAATAGAGGAAAAGTGCAGCAAGGTATTTTTGGGTTTTTGGAATAATATATCTGAAAATAAAAGCGAACAAAAATAGATCTCGAAGGCAAATATGATAAAGAATAGACCCGGGGGCCGTAGATTTCACTAGTGGCTTCTCTCGAGAAAAATAGCATACGGCGGGTAAACAAATTACTGTTGGGTAATTGAAAGAGCTTCAAATAATTATGACGATATCCAGGCAATGATCATTATATAGGCATCACATCCAAGATTAGTAGACCGACTCCTGCCTGCATCTGCTACTATTACTCCACACATCGGCCGCTATCCAGCATGCATCTAGTGTATTAAGTTCATGGAGAAACAGAGTAATGGAATAAGAACGATGACATGATGTAGAAAAGATCTATTCATGTAGAAATAGACCCCATCTTGTTATCCTTAATAGCAACAATACATACGTGTCATGTCCCCTTCATCACTGGGATTGAGCACCGTAAGATCGAACCTACCACAAAGCACCTCTTCCCATGGCAAGAAAAATCGATCTAGTTGGCCTAACTAAACCAAAGATTCGAAGAAGAAATATGAGGATATAAGTAATCATGCATATAAGAGATCAAAGAATACTCAAATAACTTTCATGGATAAAATAGATCTGATCATAAACTCAAAGTTCATCGGATCCCAACAAACACACCACAAAAAGAGTTACATCAAATAGATCTCAAAGAGACAATTGTATTGAGAATAAAAAGAGAGAGCGGAAGCCATCTAGCTACTAACTACGGACCCGAAGGTCTACAATGAACTACTCACGCATCATCGAAGAGGCACTAATGAGGATGATGAACCCCTCCGTGATCGTGTCTAGATTGGATCTTGTGTTTCTGGAACTTGCAGCAGCTGGAATTGTGTTTCGTCGACTCCCCTAGGGTTTTTGGATTTTCGGGGTATTTATAGAACCAAGAGGAGGTGCGGGAGGTGGCCGAGGTGGGAACAACCCACCAGGGCGCGACTGGGCCCCCAGGCGCACCCAGGTGGGTCGTGCTCCCCTCGGAGCCCCCCTCTGGTACTTCTTTGGCCCAACATGTGTCTTCTGGTCTAGAAAAAATCTACAAAAAATTTCACTGCGTTTGGACTCCATTTGGTATTGATTTTCTGTGAAGTATAAAACAGCAACTGACACTAGGCACTATAGGTTAGTCCCAAAAAATGATATAGAGTTGCTATAAATGATTGTAAAACATCCAAGAATGGTTATATAATAGAATGGAACAATCAAAAGTTATAGTTACGTTGGAGACATATCACATGGCACTGTCGATCTGCCCACGCGCCGACGAGGAGGTCCCCTATGCTCCGCCGGACGAGGTTGCGCCGGACCCCCCTCCCAACTTTGGAGTGGTTTTGGGGCCAGTACAGTCTTTGCCTGTGGAAGTCACTGCCACCGGTTGAGAAAGCCAGGTAAGTGGTGTTTAAGAAGGAGATGGCAGAGGAGGAAGCCAGGTACCAGGCGGCTTGTGAAGCCCGTGATGCCGCCTGGAAAAAGGAGGCGGTGGAGCTTTTGGGGGCGGGCGCATCGTCGTGCGGAGAGGTGTACAAAGATGGGTACTCGCGAGGAAGGTCAAAGGCGCTAGGCGCCTCATCGCTGCGTGGACGTGGGACGATAAGCTTCAGCATGCCATCGATGAGGAGCTCCGGTGGGCGCCCAACAAAATGGCAAGATCGTTCGCGCTCGTCCGCCAGCAAGAGGCAGATCGGTACGTCAAGTGCTACGAGGCGGAGGAGGCGGAGTATTGCCTCCGTGTTGGGAAGTGCTGCACACCAGGGAGCTGCTAGTGAGGGGCTGCCAGAATACTGCCCCCGGGAGGGATTATTAGTTTTAGTATTGTTCGTTTTTAATTTTATGCATTGTACCTAGTAGTTAAGTATCATCATGTATATGTGATGATATTTTATATATTCTGTGATGAACTAATGAACAATTAATATATATTATGAATTCCATTTTCTATCTGTTTTCGTATACTAATTTGTATCTAGCTGTTATCATCCACATATACAGAATGGAAAACATATATACACACATTGAAACAAAACATATAAAAACAGAAACAGAGTACACACATTAAATCAGAGCAATATTTTAATTGCTGTGAATACATAGCGATCCACATTGAAACGGCAAAACAAAATCAAGATCTATATAGATAGATCAAGACGCTTGATAAGATTTTTCAATGAGTACATACCTTGATAAATTTTTTGAATAGTTCAAAATGGAACAGTCAAAGAAGGAGTTCTTGCCTGTGTTGCAAGGTGTGAAGTTGAGTAAGACTCAAGACCCGACCATGGCAGAAAATAGAAAGAGAATGAAAAGTCATTCCCTATGCCTCAGTCATAGGTTCTAAGTATGCTATGCTGTGAACCAGACCTATTGTATACCTTACTCGAGTTTGACAAAGGAATACAATTTTGATCTAAGAGTAGATCACTGGACAGCGGTCAAAAATATCCTTAGTGAGAACTAAGGAGATGTTTCTCGATTATGGAGGTGATAAAAGAGCCCGTCGTAAAAAGCTACAATGATGCAAGCTTTTACACCAATCCAGATGACTCTAAGTCTCAATCTGGATACATATTGAAACTGGGAGCAATTAGTTAGAGTAGCTCCGTGCAGAGCATTGTGGACATAGAATATTTGCAAAATACATATGGCTCTGAATATGACAGACCCATTGACTAAACTTCTCTCACAAGCAAAACATGATCATACCTTAGTACTCTTTGGGTGTTAATCACATAACAATGTGAACTAGATTATTAACTCTAATAACCCTTTGGGTGTTGGTCACATGATGATGTGAACTATGGGTATTAATCACATGCAGATGTGAATATTGGTGTTAAATCACATGGCGATGTGAACTAGATTATTGACTCTAGTGCAAGTGGGAGACTGAAGGAAATATGCCCTAGAGGCAATAATAAAGTTATTATTTATTTCCTTATATCATGATAAATGTTTATTATTCATGTTATAATTGTATTAACCGGAAACATAATACATGTGTGAATACATAGACAAACATAGTGTCACTAGTATGCCTCTACTTGACTAGCTCGTTTATCAAAGATGGTTAAGTTTCCTAGCCATGGACAAAAGAGTTGTCATTTGATTAACGGGATCACATCATTAGGAGAATGATGTGATTGACTTGACCCATTCCGTTAGCTTAGCACTTGATCGTTTAGTATGTTGCTATTGCTTTCTTCATGACTTATACATGTTCTGTAACTATGAGATTATGCAACTCCGTTTACGGAGGAACACTTTGGCACTACCAAAGCGTCACAACGTAACTGGGTGATTATAAAGGAGTACTACAAGTGTCTCCGAAGGTACATGTAGAGTTGGCGTATTTCGAGATTAGGTTTTGTCGCTCCGATTGTCGGAGAGGTATCTCTGGGCCCTCTCGGTAATGCACATCACTATAAGCCTTGCAAGCAATGTGACCAATGAGTTGGTTACGGGATGATGCATTACGTAACGAGTAAAGAGACTTGCCGGTAACAAGATTGAACTAGGTATTGGATACCGACGATCGAATCTCGGGCAAGTAACATACCGATGACAAAAGGAACAACGTATGTTGTTATGCGGTTTGACCGATAAAGATCTTCATAGAATATGTAGGAGCCAATATGGGCATCCAGGTCCCGCTATTGGTTATTGACCGAGAATAGTTCTAGGTCATGTCTACATAGTTCTCGAACCCGTAGGGTCCGCACGCTTAAGGTTTCGATGACAGTTATATTATGAGTTTATGAGTTTTGATGTACCAAAGGAGTTCGGAGTCCCGTATGATATTGGGGACATGACGAGGAGTCTCGAAATGGTCGAGATGTAAAGATCGATATATTGGACGACTATATTCGGAGTTTGGAAAGGTTCCGAGTGATTCGGGTATTTTTCGGAGTACCAGAGAGTTACGGGAATTCGCCGAGGAGTATATGGGCCTTATTGGGTCATACGACTCATACGGGAATAGAGGAAAGAGGCCGAAAGGAAGGAGGCGCGCAGCCTGCCTCTAGTCCGAATTGGACAAGGGGTGCGGCCCCCTTTTCCTTCCTCCTCTCCCCCTCTTTCCCCCTTCTCCTACTCCAACAAGGAAAGGAGGGAGTCCTACTCCCGGTGGGAGTAGGACTCCCCTTGGCGCGCCTCCTCCTAGGCCGGCCGCCCCCTCCCCCTTGCTCCTTTATATACGGGGGCAGGGGGGCACCCCATGGACACAGAAGTTGATCTACGGATCGTTCCTTAGCCGTGTGTGGTGCCCCCGTATTCCACCTCAGTCATATCGTCGCGGAGTTTAGGTGAAGCCCTGCGCTGGTAGAACATCATCATCGTCACCATGCCGTCGTGCTGACGGAACTCATCTCCGGAGCTCGGCTGGATCGGAGGCCGGAGATCGTCATCGAGCTGAACGTGTGCTGAACTCGGAGGCTCCGTACGTTCGGTGCTTGGATCGGTCGGATCGTGAAGACGACGACTACATCAACGCGTTGCAGTTAACGCTTCGCTTACGGTCTCACGAGGGTGCGTGGATGAACACTCTCCCTCTCGTTGCTATGCCATCACCATGATCTTGCGTGTGCGTAGGAATTTTTGAAATTACTACGTTCCCCAACAGTGGCATCCGAGCCTAGGTTTTATGCGTTGATGTTATATGCACGAGTAGAACACAAGTGAGTTGTGAGCGATATAAGTCATACTGCTTACCAGCATGTCATACTTTGGTTCAGCGGTATTGTTGGATGAAGCGGCCCGGACCGACATTACGCGTACGCTTACGCGAGACTGGTTCTACCGCCGTGCTTTGCACACAGGTGACTAGCGGGTGTCAGTTTCTCCAACTTTAGTTGAACCGAGTGTGGCTACGCCCGGTCCTTGCGAAGGTTAAAACAGCACCAACTTGACGAACTATCGTTGTGGTTTTTGATGCGTAGGTAAGAACGGTTCTTGCTCAGCCCGTAGCAGCCACGTAAAACTTGCAACAACAAAGTAGAGAACGTCTAGCTTGTTTTTGCAGGGCATGTTGTGATTTGATATGGTCAAGACGTGATGAGATATAAGTTGTTGTATGAGATGATCATGTTTTGTTGAAATTATCGGCAACTGGCAAAAGCCCTATGGTTGTCTCTTTGTTGCATAAGATGCAAGTGCCAAATAATTGCTTTACTTTATCGCTATGCGATAGCAATAGTTGCAAGAGCAATAGTTGGCAAGACGACCATGTGACGAAACATTGATATAGATCAAGATGATGAAGATCATGGTGTCGTGCCAGTGACGATAGAGATCATGACAGTACTTTGGAGATGGAGATCAAAGGCGCAAGATGATCATGGCAATATCATGTCACATATTTTGATTGCATATGATGTTTATCTGTTATACATCTTATTCTGTTTTGTTTGACTGTAGCATTTTAAGATGATCTCTCACTAAAATTATCAAGAAGTGTTCTCCCTGACTATGCACCGTTGCCAAAGTTCGTCGTGCCTAGACACCACGTGATGATCGGGTGTGATAAGCTCTACGTCCATCTACAACGGGTGCAAGCCAGTTTTGCACACGCAGAATACTCAGGTTAAACTTGACGAGCCTAGCATATGCAGATATGTCCTCGGAACACGGAGACTGAAAGGTCGAGCGTGAATCATATAGTAGATATGATCAACATAGTGATGTTCACCATTGAAAACTACTCCATCTCACGTGATGATCGGTTATGGTTTAGTTGATTTGGATCACGTGATCACTTAGATGACTAGAGAGATGTCTATCTAAGTGGGAGTTCTTAAGTAATATGATTAATTGAACTTAAATTTATCATGAACTTAGTCCTGGTAGTATTAGCATATCTATGTTGTAGATCAATAGCTCGCGTTGTTGCTTTTATATGTTTTGATATGTTCCTAGAGAAAATTGTGTTAAAAAATGTTAGTAGCAATGATGCGGATTGGATCTGTGATATGAGGTTTATCCTCATTGCTGCACAAAAGAATTATGTCCTTAATGCACCGCTAGGTGACAGACCTATTGCAGGAGCAGATGCAGGCATTATGATGACTACTTGATAGTTTAGTGCACCATGCTTAACAACTTAGAATCGGGACTTCAAAGACGTTTTGAACGTCATGGACCATATGAGATGTTCCAGGAGTTGAAGTTAATATTTTAAGAAAATACCCGAGTTGAGAGATATGAAGTCTCCAAAAAGTTTTATGGCTAAAAGATGGAGGAGAATCGCTCAACTAGTGAGCATGTGCTCAGACTGTCTGGGTACTTCAATCGCTTGAATCAAGTGGGAGTTAATCTTCCAGATAAGATAGTGATTGACAGAATTCTCTAGTCACCATCACTAAGTTACTAGAACTTCGTGATGAACTATAGTATGCAAGGGGTGACGAAAACGATTCACGAGCTCTTCGTGACGTTGAAATCGACGAAGGTAGAAATCAAGGAAGAGCATCAAGTGTTGATGATTGACAAGACCACTAGTTTCAAGAGAAGGGCAAAGGGAAAGAAAGGGAACTTCAAGTGGAAAGACAAGCAAGTTGTCACTCCTGCGAAGAAGCCCAAAGCTGGACCATAGCCTGAAACTGAGTGTTTACACTGCAAAGGAAATGGTCACTGGAAGCGGAAATGCCTTGAATATTTGGTGGATAAGAAGGATGGCAAAGTGAACAAGGGTATATTTGATATACAGATTATTGATGTGTGCCTTACTAGTGTTTATAGTAGCCCCTGAGTATTTGATACTTGTTCGGTTGCTAAGATTAGTAACTCGAAACAGGAGTTACAGAATAAACAGAGACTAGTTGAAGGGAAAGTGACGATGAGTGTTGGAAGTAGTTCCAAGATTGATATGATCATCATCGTACACTCCCTATACTTTCGGGATTAGTGTTAAACCTAAATAAATGTTATTTGGCGTTTGCGTTGAGCATGAATATGATTTCATCGTGTTTATTGCAATATGGTTATTCATTTAAAATCAGAGAATAATTGTTGTTCTGTTTACATGAATAAAACCTTCAATGGTCATACACCCAATGAAAATAGTTTGTTGGATCTCGATCATAGTGATACACATATTCATAATATTGATGCCAAAAGATGCAAAGTTAATAATGATAGTGCAACTTATTTGTGGCACTGCCGTTTGGGTCATATCGGTGTAAAGCGCATGAAGAAACTCCATAACGATGGATTTTCGGAATCACTTGGTTATGAATCATTTGATGTTTGCGAACCGTGCCTTTTGGGCAAGATGACTAAAACTCCGTTCTTCAGAACAATGGAACGAGCTCTCGACTTATTGGAAATAATACATACCGATGTATGCGACCAATGAGTATGAAGGCTCGTGGCAAGTATCGTTATTTTTCGACCTTCACAAGATGATTTGAGCAGATATGGGTATATCTACTTGATGAAACATAAGTCTGAAATAGTTGAAAGGTTCAAAGAATTTCAGAGTGAAGTGGAAAAATCATCGTAATAAGATAATAAAGTTTCTGCGATCTGATCGCGGAGACGAATATTTGAGTTACGAGTTTGGTCTTCAATTAAAACAATGTGGAATAGTTTCACAGCTCACTCCACCTGGAACACCACAACGTTATGGTGTGTCCGAACGTCATAACTGCACTTTATTGGATATGGTGCGATCTATGATGTCTCTTACTGATTTACCAATATTGTTTTGGGGTTATGCATTAGAGACAGCTGCATTCACATTAAAAGGGCACCATCTAAATCCGTTGAGACGACAACATATGAACTGTGGTTTAGCAAGAAACCCAAGTTGTTGTTTCTTAAAGTTTGGGGCTGCGATGCTTATGTGAAAAAGTTTCATCCTGATAAGCTCGAACCCAAATCGGGGAAGTGTGTCTTCATAGAATACCCAAAGGAAATTGTTGGGTACACCTTCTATCATAGATCCGAAGGCAAGATATTCGTTGCTAAAAATGGATCCTTTCTAGAGAAGGAGTTTCTCTCGAAAGAAGTGAGTGGGAAGAAAGTAGAGCTTGATAAGGTAATTTGTACCTTCTCCCGAATAGGAAAGTAGTTCATCACGGAAATCAGTTCCAGTGATTCCTACACCAATTAGTGAGGAAGCTAATGATGATGATCATGAAACTTCAGATCAAGTTACTACAAAACCTCGTAGGTCTTCCAAAGTACAGTCCGCACCAGAGTAGTACGGTAATACTGTTTTGGAAGTCATGTTACTAGACCATGATGAACCTACGAACTATGAGGAAGCGATGATGAGCCCAGATTCCGCGAAATGGCTTGAGGCCATAAAATCTGATATATGATCCATGTATGAGAACAAAGTATGGACTTTGATTGACTTGCTCGATGATCAGCAAGCCATGTTAAATAAATGGATCTTCAAGAGGAAGACGGACACTGATAGTAGTGTTACTATCCACTAAGCTCGACTTGTTGCAAAAGGTTTTCAACAAGTTCAAGGGGTTGAATACGATGAGATTTTCTCACTCGTATCAATGCTTAAGTCTGTCCGAATCATGTTAGCAATTGCCACATTTTATGAAATCTGGCAAATGGATGTCAAAACTGCATTCCTTAATGGATTTATTAAAGAAGAGTTGTATATGATGCAACCAGAAGGTTTTGTCAATCCTAAAGACGCTAACAAAGTGTGCAAGCTCCAGCAATCCATTTATGGACTGGTGCAAGCCTCTCGGAGTTGGAATATACGCTTTGATGAGTTGATCAAAGCATATGGTTTTATCTGAGACTTTTGAGAAGCTTTGTATTTACAAGAAAGTGAGTGGGAGCTCTATAGCATTTCTAATATTATATGTGGGTGACATATTGTTGATTGGAAATGATATAGAAATTTTGGATAGCATGAAAGGATACTTGAAAAAGAGTTTTTTCAAAGCAAGACCTCGGTGAAACTGCTTACACATTGAGCATAAAGATCTATATAGATAGATCAAGACGCTTGATAAGATTTTTCAATGAGTACATACCTTGATAAATTTTTTGAATAGTTCAAAATGGAACAGTCAAAGAAGGAGTTCTTGCCTGTGATGCAAAGGCGTGAAGTTGAGTAAGACTCAAGACCCGACCATGGCAGAAAATAGAAAGAGAATGAAAAGTCATTCCCTATGCCTCAGTCATAGGTTCTATAAAGTATGCTATGCTGTGAACCAGACCTATTGTATACCTTACTCTGAGTTTGACAAAGGAATACAATTTTGATCTAAGAGTAGATCACTGGACAGCGGTCAAAAATATCCTTAGTGAGAACTAAGGAGATGTTTCTCGATTATGGAGGTGATAAAAGAGCCCGTCGTAAAAAGCTACAATGATGCAAGCTTTTACACCAATCCAGATGACTCTAAGTCTCAATTTGGATACATATTGAAAGTGGGAGCAATTAGCTAGAGTAGCTCCGTGCAGAGCATTGTGGACATAGAATATTTGCAAAATACATATGGCTCTGAATATGACAGACCCATTGACTAAACTTCTCTCACAAGCAAAACATGATCATACCTTAGTACTCTTTGGGTGTTAATCACATAACAATGTGAACTAGATTATTAACTCTAATAACCCTTTGGGTGTTGGTCACATGATGATGTGAACTATGGGTATTAATCACATACAGATGTGAATATTCGTGTTAAATCACATGGCGATGTGAACTAGATTATTGACTCTAGTGCAAGTGGGAGACTGAAGGAAATATGCCCTAGAGGCAATAATAAAGTTATTATTTATTTCCTTATATCATGATAAATGTTTATTATTCATGTTAGAATTGTATTAACCGGAAACATAATACATGTGTGAATACATAGACAAACATAGTGTCACTAGTATGCCTCTACTTGACTAGCTCGTTTATCATAGATGGTTAAGTTTCCTAGCCATGGACAAAAGAGTTGTCATTTGATTAACGGGATCACATCATTAGGAGAATGATGTGATTGATTTGACCCATTCCGTTAGCTTAGCACTTGATCATTTAGTATGTTGCTATTGCTTTCTTCATGACTTATACATGTTCCTGTAACTATGAGATTATGCAACTCCCGTTTACCGGAGGAACACTTTGGGTACTACCAAACGTCACAACGTAACTGGGTGATTATAAAGGAGTACTACAGGTGTCTCCGAAGATACATGTAGAGTTGGCGTATTTCGAGATTAGGTTTTGTCGCTCCGATTGTCGGAGAGGTATCACTGGGCCCTCTCGGTAATGCACATCACTATAAGCCTTGCAAGCAATGTGACCAATGAGTTGGTTACGGGATCATGCATTACGTAACGAGTAAAGAGACTTGCCGGTAACGAGTTTGAACTAGGTATTGGATACCGACGATCGAATCTCATGCAAGTAACATACCGATGACAAAGGGAACAACGTATGTTGTTATGCGGTTTGACCGATAAAGATCTTCGTAGAATATGTAGGAGCCAATAGGGGCATCCAGGTCCCGCTATTGGTTGTTGACCGAGAATAGTTCTAGGTCATGTCTACATAGTTCTCGAACCCGTAGGGTCCGCAAGCTTAAGGTTTCGATGACAGTTATATTATGAGTTTATGAGTTTTGATGTACCGAAGGAGTTCGAAGTCCCGGATGAGATCGGGGACATGACGAGGAGTCTCGAAATGGTCGAGACGTAAAGATCGATATATTGGACGACTATATTCGGAGTTCGGAAAGGTTTCGAGTGATTCGGGTATTTTTCGGAGTACCAGAGAGTTACGGGAATTCGCTGGGGAGTATATGGGACTTATTGGGCCATACGGGAATAGAGGAAAGAGGCCGAAAGGAAGGAGGCGCGCAGCCCCCCTCTAGTCTGAATTGGACAAGGGGTGCGGCCCCCTTTTCCTTCCTCCTCTCCCCCTCTTTCCCCCTTCTCCTACTCCAACAAGGAAAGGAGGGAGTCCTACTCCCGGTGGGAGTAGGACTCCCCTTGGCGCGCCTCCTCCTAGGCCGGCCGCCCCTCCCCTTGCTCCTTTATATACGGGGGCAGGGGGGCACCCCATGGACACAGAAGTTGATCTACGGATCATTCCTTAGCCGTGTGCGGTGCCCCCGTATTCCACCTCAGTCATATCGTCGCGGAGTTTAGGCAAAGCCCTGCGCCGGTAGAACATCATCATCGTCACCATGCCGTCGTGCCGACGGAACTCATCTCCGGAGCTCGGCTGGATCGGAGGCCGGAGATCGTCATCGAGCTGAACGTGTGCTGAACTCGGAGGCTCCGTACGTTCGGTGCTTGGATCGGTCGGATCGTGAACACGTACGACTACATCAACCGCGTTGTGCTAACGCTTCCGCTTACGGTCTACGAGGGTACGTGGACGAACACTCTCCCCTCTCATTGCTATGCCATCACCATGATCTTGCGTGTGCGTAGGAAAAAAAATTAAATTACTACGTTCCCCAACAGGAACAACGTATGTTGTTATGCGGTTTGACCGATAAAGATCTTCGTAGAATATGTAGGAACCAATATGAGCATCCAGGTTCCGCTATTGGTTATTGACCGGAAACGTGTCTCGGTCATGTCTACATAGTTCTCGAACCCGTAGGGTCCGCACGCTTAAAGTTTCGATGACAGTTTATATTATGAGCAGCCTATATTTGGATGTCAGAAGTGTTCCAGGTGAAATCGGGGTTTTACCGGAGTACTAGGGGGTTACCGGAACTCCCCGGGGGCTTAATGGGCCATAGTGGGCCTTAGTGGAGAAGAGGAGAGGTGGCCAGGGCTGGGCCGCGCGCCCCTCCCCCTAGTCCGAATAGGACAAGGAGAGGGGGACAGCGCCCCCCCTTTCCTTCCTCTCTCTCTCCCTCCTCTTTCCCCCCTTCTCCAAGTCCAACAAGGAAAGGAGGGAGTCCTACTCCCGGTGGGAGTAGGACTCCCCATGGCGCGCCCCTCCTTGGCGGCGGCCCCTCCCCTGCTCCTTTATATCACGGGGCAAGGGGCACCTCTAGACACAACAATTGATCTCTTGATCTCTTAGCCGTGTCTTGGTGCCCCCTCCACCATAGTCCTCCTCGATAATATTGTAGCGGTGCTTAGGTGTAGCCTCAGCGGTAGAACATCAAGATCGTCACCACTTCATCGTCTTGTGGAACTCTCCCTCGACAGTCGGCTGGATAGGAGTTCGAGGGACGTCATCGAGCTGAACGTGTGCTAGAACTCGGAGGTGCCGTAGTTTCGGTGCTTGATCGGTCGGGCCGTGAACACGGACGACTACATCAACCGCGTTGTTCTAACGCTTCCGCTTTCAGTCTACGAGGGTACATGGACGTCACTCTCCCCTCTCGTTGCTATGCATCACCATGATCTTGCGTGTACGTGGGAATTTTTTTGGAATTACTACGTTTCCCAACAGCTATTTCATCAGAGATCACCAACTCCAGGATGCGACGACCATGTTCCTCTACTGCGCCCAGGTGGACACCTGGGCCAAGGAGGCGGTCGAGCCTAGTGACCAGCGTGTTGGTATCGAGCGAGCCACAGACAAGGCGAACGATGCGACCCATGTGACAGGCGCGGCGGGCGGCCGGTGCAAGTATGGCGCAGATCGCCTCTGCCCACTCCTAGCGAGGAATGGGGGTACTGACGGGACATGTACCCAGCTGCGACGCCCTGTCGACAGCAGGCAAGCGCCGATGGATCCGCTCTTGCTGTGTAGCGCGCCGCACCTCTCGCTCTATGGTGCTCCAATGGTCTCGTTGTGCGGCGAGCCGCAACATATCAGCGCGGACGCGCCTAGCTTGCTCTGCGGCGCACCATCGACCATGTTGTGCAGCGAGCTGTAGCCACTTAGCGCTGACATGCCTATCTTGATCCGCAACACTGAAGCGCCATGTGCCAAGGGTCTGCTAAACATTGGCGATGACGCGCATCACGGCGTCGTCCATCATGTTTCCGGGGTGAGCCTCGGCCTCGACGGGCCGCGGCGTCTTCTCGTTTTCCTCGTCAAGGAGGTAGATGGCAGAGGTGGCACTTTGGTGGGTTGGCTGTTGGGGAACGTAGTAATTTCAAAATTTTCCTACGCACATGCAAGATCATGGTGATGCATAGCAACGAGAGGGGAGAGTGTGTCCACGTACCCTCGTAGACCGAAAGCGAAAGCGTTAGAACAACGCGGTTGATGTAGTCATACGTCTTCATGGCCTGACCGATCAAGCACCGAAACTATGGCACCTCTGAGTTCTAGCACACGTTCAGCTCGATGACGTCCCTCGAACTCCGATCCAGCCGAGTGTCGAGGGAGAGTTCCGTCAGCACGACGGCATGGTGACGATCTTGATGTACTACCGACGCAGGGCTTCGCCTAAGCACCGCTACGATATTATCGAGGTGGATTATGGTGGAGGGGGGCACCGCACACGGCTAAGAGATCCAAGGGATCAATTGTTGTTGTGTTTAGAGGTGCTCCTCCCCGTGATATAAAGGAGCAAGGGGAGGCGGCCGCCTAGGAGGGGCGCGCCAAGGGGAGTCCTACTCCCACCGGAGTAGGACTCCTCCTTCCTTGTTGGAGTAGGAGAAGGGGAAAGAGGGGAGAGGAGGAAGGAAAAGGGGCGTACCCTTGTCCAATTCGGACGGAGAGGGGCTGCGCGCCTCCTTCCTTTCGCCACTCTCCTCTATTCCTGTATGGCCCAATAAGGCCCATATACTCCCGGCGAATTCCCGTAACTCTCGGTACTCGAAAAATACCGAATCACTCGGAACCTTTCCGAACTCCGAATATAGTCGTCAATATATCGATCTTTATGTCTCGACCATTTCGAGACTCCTCGTCATGTCCCCGATATCATCCGGGACTCGAACTCCTTCGGTACAGCAAAACTCATAAACTCATAATATAACCATCATCGAAACCTTGTTGCGGACCCTACGGGTTCGAGAACAATGTAGACATGACCTAGAACTATTCTCGGTCAATAACCAATAGCGGAACCTGGATGCTCATATTGGCTCCCACATATTCTACAAAGATCTTTATCGGTCAAACCGCATAACAACATACGTTGTTCCCTTTGTCATCGGTATGTTACTTGCCCGAGATTCGATCGTCGGTATCACAATACCTAGTTCAATCTCATTACCGGCAAGTCTCTTTACTCGTTACGTAATGCATCATTCCATAACTAACTCATTAGCTACATTGCTTGCAAGGCTTATAGTGATGTGCATTACCGAGAGGGCCCAGAGATACCTCTCCGACAATCGGAGTGACAAATCCTAATCTCGAAATACGCCAACCCAACATCTACCTTTGGAGACACCTGTAGAGCTCCTTTATAATCACCCAGTTACGTTGTGACGTTTGATAGCACACAAAGTGTTCCTCCAGTAAACGGGAGTTGCATAATCTCATAGTCATAGGAACATGTATAAGTCATGAAGAAAGCAATAGCAACATACTAAACGATCAAGTGCTAAGCTAACGGAATGGGTCAAGTCAATCACACCATTATCCTAATGATGTGATCCCGTTAATCAAATGACAACTCTTTTGTCCATGGCTAGGAAACATAACCTCTTTGATAAACAAGCTAGTCAAGTAGAGGCATACTAGTGACACTATGTTTGTCTATGTATTCACACATGTATTATGTTTCCGGTTTATAAAATTCTAGCATGAATAATAAACATTTATCATGATATAAGGAAATAAATAATAACTTTATTATTGCCTCTAGGGCATTTTTCCTTGAGTCTCCCACTTGCACTAGAGTCAATAATCTAGTTCACATCACCATGTGATTTAACACCAATATTCATATCTGTATATGATTAACACCAATAGTTCACATCGTCATGTGACCAACACCCAAAGGGTTTACTAGAGTCAATAATCTAGTTCACATCGCTATGTGATTAACACCCAAAAGAGTACTAAGGTGTGATCATGTTTTGCTCGTGAGAGAGGCTTAGTCAACGGGTCTGTCACATTCAGAGCCGTATGTATTTTACAAATATACTATGTCTACAATGCTCTGCACGGAGCTACTATAGCTAATTGCTCCCACTTTCAATATGTATCGAGATTAAGACTTAGAGTCATCTGGACCAGTGCCAAAACTTGTATCGATGTAACCCTTTACGATGAACCTTTTTCTCACCTCCATAATCGAGAAACATATCCTTATTCCACTAGGGATAATTTTGACCAATGTCCAGTGATCTACTCCTATATCACTATTGTACTCCCTTGCCAAAATAGGGCAGAGTATACAATAGGTCTGGTCCATAGCATAGCATACTTTATAGAACCTATGACTGAGGCATAGGGAATGACTTTCATTCTCTTTTCTATTTTCTGTCGTGGTCTCTATTTGAGTCTTACTCAATTTCACACCTTTGCAACACAGGCAAGAACTTTTCTTTGACTGTTCTATTTTGAACTACTTCAAAATCTTGACAAGGTATGTACTTATTGAAAAAACTTATCAAACATCTTGATTTATCTCAATAGATCTTGATGCTCAATATGTAAGTAGCTTTACTGAGATCTTGCTTTGAAAAACTCTTATTCAAGTATCCTTTCATGCTATTCAGAATTTCTATATCATTTCCAATTAACAATATGTCATCCACATATATTATTAGAAATGCTACAGAGCTCCCACTCACTTTCTTGTAAATACAGGCTTCTCACAAAGTCTGTATAAAACCATATGCTTTGATCAACTCATCAAAGTGTATATTCCAACTCCGAGAGGCTTGCACCAGTCCATAAATGGATCGCTGGAGCTTGCACACTTTGTTAGCACCTTTAGGATTGACAAAACCTTCTGGTTGCATCATATACAACTCTTCTTTAATAAATCCATTAAGGAATGCAATTTTGACATCCATTTGCCAAATTTCATAATCATAAAATGCAGCAATTGCTAACATGATTCGGACAGACTTAAGCATCGCTACGGGTGAGAAAGTCTCATCGTAGTCAACCCCTTGAACTTGTCGAAAACCTTTTGTAACAAGTCGAGCTTTATAGACGATTCACGCTACCATCGGCGCTTGATCTTCTTCTTAAAAATCCATTTATTCTCAATGGCTTGCCGATCATCGGGCAAGTCAACCAAAGTCCATACTTTGTTCTCATACATGGATCCCATCTCAGATTTCATGGCCTCTAGCCATTTTGCGGAATTTGGGCTCACCATCGCTTCCTCATAGTTCGTAGGTTCGTCATGGTCAAGTAACATGACTTCTAGAACAGGATTACCGTACCACTCTGGTGCGAACCGTACTCTGGAAGACCTACGAGGTTCTGTAGTAACTTGATCTAAAGTTTCATGATCATCATCATTAGCTTCCTCACTAATTGGTGTAGGAATCACTGGAACTGATTTCAGTGATGAACTATTTTCCAATTCGGGAGAAGGTACAGTTACCTCATCAAGTTCTACTTTCCTCCCACTCACTTCTTTCGAGAGAAACTCCTCTAGACAGGATCCATTTTTAGCAACGAATATCTTGCCTTCGGATCTATGATAGAAGGTGTACCCAACAGTTTCCTTTGGGTATTCTATGAAGACACACTTCTTCGATTTGGGTTCGAGCTTATTAGGTTGAAAACCTTTTTCATATAAGCATCACAACTCCAAACTTTAAGAAACGACAGCTTAGGTTTATTGCTAAACCATAGTTCATATAGTGTCATCTCAACGGATTTAGATGGTGCCCTTTTAACGTGAATGCAGTTGTCTCTAATGCATAACCCCAAAACGATAATGGTAAATCAATAAGAGACATCATAGATCGCACCATATCCGATAAAGTGCGTTTACGACGTTCGGACACACCATAACGTTGTGGTGTTCCAGGTGGCGTGAGCTGTGAAACTATTCCACATTGTTTTAATTGAAGACCAAACTCGTAACTCAAATATTTGTCTCCGCGATCAAATCACATATACTTTATTTTCTTGTTTACGATGATTTTCCACTTCACTCTGAAATTCTTTGAACCTTTCAACTGTTTCAGACTTATGTTTCATCAAGTAGATATACCCATATCTGCTCAAATCATCTTGTGAAGGTCAGAAAATAACGATACTTGCCACGAGCATCAACACTCATTGGATCGCATGCATCGGTATGTTTTATTTCCAATAAGTCAGTAGCTTGTTCCATTGTTCCGAGAACGGAGTTTTAGTCATCTTGCCCAAAAGGCACGGTTCGCAAGCATCAAATGATTCATAACCAAGTGATTCCAAAATCCATCTTTATGGAGTTTCTTCATGCGCTTTACAATCGATATGACCCAAACGGCAATTGCCACAAATAAGTTGCACTATCATTATTAACTTTGCATCTTTTGGCATCAATATTATGAATATGTGTATCACTACGATCGAGATCCAACAAACTATTTTCATTGGGTGTATAACCATCATAGGTCTTATTCATGTAAACAGAATAACAATTATTCTTTAACTTCAAATGAATAACCGTATCGCAATAAACATGATCAAATCATATTCATGCTCAAGGCAAACGCTAAATAACATTTATTTAGGTTTAACACTAATCTCGAAAATATAGGGAGTGTGTGATGATGATCATATCAATCTTGGAATTATTTCCAACACTCATCGTCACTTCCCCTCAACTAGTCTCTGTTTATTATGTAACTCCTATTTCGATTTACTAATCTTAGCAACTGAACAAGTATCAAATACTCAGGGGCTACTATAAACACTAGTAAGGCACACATCAAACACATGTATATCAAATACACCCTTGTTCACTTTGCCATCCTTCTTATCCACCAAATATTTAGGGCATTTCCGCTTCGGTGATTATTTCCTTTGCGAGTAAGCACTCGGTTTGTGCTTTGGTCCAGCTTTGGTCTTCTTCACGGGAGTGACAACTTGTTTGCCATTCTACTTGAAGTTTCCCTTTCTTTCCCTTTGCCCTTTTCTTGAAACTAGTGGTCTTGTCAATCATCAACACTTGATGCTCTTTCTTGATTTCTACCTTCGTCGATTTCAACGTCACGAAGAGCTCGGGAATCGTTTTCATCATCCCTTGCATACTATAGTTCATCACGATGTTCTAGTAACTCAGTGATGGTGACTAGAGAATTCTGCCAATCACTATCTTATCTAGAAGATTAACTCCCAATTGATTCAAGTGATTGAAGTGCCCAGACAATCTGAGCACATGCTCACTAGTTGAGCGATTCTCCTGCATCTTTTAGCTATAGAACTTGTTGGAGACTTCATATCTCTCAACTCGGGTATTTGCTTGAAATATTAACTTCAATTCCTGGAACATCTTATATGGTCCATGACGTTCAAAACATCTTTGAAGTCCCGATTCTAAAGCCGTTAAGCATGGTGCACTAAACTATCAAGGAGTCATCATATTGAGCTAGCCAAACGTTCATAACGTCTGCATCTGCTAAGCTAACATACTAAACGATCAAGTGCTTAATGGGAACATGTATAAGTCATGAAGAAAGCAATAGCAACATACTAAACGATCAAGTGCTAAGCTAACGGAATGGGACAAGTCAATCACATCATTCTCCTAATGATGTGATCCCGTTAATCAAATGACAACTCTTTTGTCCATGGCTAGGAAACATAACCATCTTTGATAAACGAGCTAGTCAAGTAGAGGCATACTAGTGACACTATGTTTGTCTATGTATTCACACATGTATTATGTTTCCGGTTAATACAATTCTAGCATGAATAATAAACATTTATCATGATGTAAGGAAATAAATGATAACTTTATTATTGCCTCTAGGTTATATTTCCTTCATTGGCATACTTGGAAAATGTGGATGTGCTACCGGCTGTGCTTGTTGCCTCCGTGCGTCGCGCACCACCTAGGTTTATGCGCAATATCGTTGGGTGGCGGCGGGAAACCGATGAGGAAATGGCGGGAAATGGTGGCGTGCTCATAAAATGCCATCAATTAATTAAAACTTAGCATAGAAGGAACATCGAGCTAGCACGACGCGTGCAGGCACATTTCTTGCCCAAGGCAATGATCCATATACTTGTGTGCCCAATAGAGCACACTATTCACAGTAAAGAATACTGTTCCATTTATCCTAGTAGAGCAGTGGCGACAAGCATCACAAGAAGTAGATGATGATCAACTGATTGTCTATCCTAGTTAATTATGCATGTAATAGTTTACTTTGGTGTGTGGAAATGTCATGTGTGTACTAGCCACCTATATAATTGGATGTTTGCCGCGTATCACACATCTTCTTTACACGAAACCTTTCTGTTCTCTTGGCTCAACACAAACAGTTTATCAGAATGAACTGTATATCCTCCATTGCATGCACCTTGATCTGGCTGAACCGTTTCTATTGTGTTGCCTAATTGCAAATAGTTCATTTGAGTAAACTGTATGCCGTATATCGCACACACCTTGATCTGGCTGACCGTTTCTTTCGTGTTGCCTAATCACAAACAATTTATCCGAGTGGACTGTATGCCATATATCGCACACACCTTCATCTGGCTGCCCGTTTCTGTTGTTCCGCCTCATCACAAACAGTTTATCCGAGTGAACTGTATACTGTATGTCGCACACGCCTTCATCTAGCTGCCCGTTTCTGTTGTTCTGCCTCATCGCAAAGAGTTCATTGAACTGAACCGTATGCCCCGCATCGCACACACAACTAAAATCTGAACCGTGTTTGCTGTATCCGCCATCGCAAATGTTTTGCATCTTTTTGACGGTTTTTTACATCACCATTTGCAATTAATACATCACACACAGTTTCATCGAAGGGTCTCTGATTGTAGTGTCACGTTAGCAGCATCCTGCAGTAGTGTATAGGTGATAACACTAAACATGTATCCATGGCAGGTACAAACAAGCACAAGTTCAGACAACATGCGGTAAGAATATGGCAAGCATGAACACATTGGGTGGTAGGGATTGGGGAGCATAGATAACTCATGAGGTAGACAGCTAATAACATATGTCTCACAATCACTAACAAAAGATTACAGTATTGTTGCACTGCCAAGACCAACACTGAGTGCTGGCTTAAACTGCTACTAGTTATTACAGACCTAGGACCAAAAGATATGACACTTTCACTAAACTAATCATTTGTTGTGCTCCTTAGCTCCCTTGTCACCATCTTTGGACGAAGAATTTCTTTTAGATCTCTCCTTGGCAGCATGGGTGTTCTTGATCTTCTTGGGCTTGCTGGCAAGAATCTCTTCCGATGTATCCTTAGCCGATACCTTGCAAAAAGTAGAGTTAAGATTTTTAACTACCTTTGCAGGGATTTGGGGCACCAAAGCATGACAAGCAAGACATTTTTTGTCCACACAGATGTTCTTTTTAAATCCTTTGGTGAGTTTCTGTAATCTACAACTTCTCATTACCTCAGTTTCAACAAGTGGTACTTTGTCCTTCCTCTTTTTGTGGTAGTGCATAGCGGAAGTTGGGGAGGCTGTGATGGAGGTCCTGGAAGCAATATTCAAGGGGGAGGTAACTTCTTGCTCCTGTGTGACCTGATCAACCAAAGAATCAGTTTGTATGATATTCTCAGTGATGGGGTAGGATCTTGGAATAACAAATGGGAGGGTTTTGGAGATAGTTGATCCTTGAGTGATAATCTCCCAAACATTAGATGTAATAAATTTCTTAGCCCAATCAAATTTCTCAGGGGACAGTGATAGGTCTCCGTCGTATCTATAATTTTTGATTGTTCCATGCCAATATTCTTCAACTTTCATATACTTTTGGCAACTTTTTATATTATTTTTGGGACTAACATATTGATCCAGTGCCCAGTGCCAGTTCCTATTTGTTGCATGTTTTATGTTTCACAGAAAACCCATATCAAACGGAGTCCAAACGGGATAAAAACGGATGGAGAATTATTTTGGAATATTTATGATTTTTGGGAAGTAAAATCAACGCAAGACGGTGCCCGAGGGGGCCACGAGGCAGGGGGCGCGCCCCAGGGAGGCAAGCGTGCCCTGGACCCTTGTGGGCACCCCGTAAGGAGGTTGACGCTCTTCTTTTGCCGCAAGAAAGCGAATTTTTATGAGAAAAATCTGGGTGAAAGATTCACCCCAATCGGAGTTATGGATCTCCGGATATAAAAGAAACGGTGAAAGGGCAGAATCTGGAAGGCAGAAACAGAGAGAGACAGGGAGATAGATCCAATATCGGAGGGGCTCTCGCCCCTCCCACGCCATGGGAGCCAAGGACCAGAGGGGAAACCCTTCTCCCATCTAGGGAGGAGGTCAAGGAAGAAGAAGAAGAAGGGGGGCTCTCCCCCCCTTGCTTCCAGTGGCGCCGGAACGCTGCCGGGGGCCATTATCATCACCGCGATCTTCACCAACTAATTCACCGCCTTCATCACCAACTCTTCCCCCCTCTATGCAGCGATGTAACCCCTCTCTTACCCGCTGTAATCTCTACTTAAACATGGTGCTCAACGCTATATATTATTTCCCAATGATGTATGGCTATCCTATGATGTTTGAGTAGATCCGTTTTGTCCTATGGGTTGATTGATGATCGTGATTGGTTCGAATTGCATGTTTTATTATTGGTGCTATCCTATGATGCTCTCCGTGTCGCGCAAGCGTGAGGGATCCCCACTGTAGGGTTTGCAATATGTTCATGATTTGCTTATGGTGGGTGGCGTGAGTGACAGAAGCACATACCCGAGTAAGTAGGTTGTTTGCGTATGGGATAAAGGGGACTTGATGCTTTAATGATATGGTTGGGTTTTACCTTAATGAATCTTTAGTAGTTGCGGATGCTTGCTAGAGTTCCAATCATAAGTGCATATGATCCAAGAAGAGAAAGTATGTTAGCTTATGCCTCTCCCTCAAATAGAATTGCAATAGTGATTACCGGTCTAAGTTATCGATTGCCTAGGGACAAATATCTTTCCCGTGACAAAAAGCTCTCTACTAATATTTACTTTATTGCTTCTTTATCTAAACAGCCCCTACTTCTTATTTACATGCTCTTTATTATCTTGCAAACCTATCCAACAACACCTACAAAGTACTTCTAGTTTCATACTTGTTCTAGGTAAAGCGAACGTCAAGCGTGCGTAGAGTTGTATCGGTGGTTGATAGAACTTGAGGGAATATTTATTCTACCTTTAGCTCCTCATTCGGTTCGACACTCTTACTTATCGAAAACTGTTGCAATCCCCTACACTTGTGGGTTATCAGACAGCAGAGTAACAGACAAAAAATTGACCCAATCAATAGGTACATGAATGACATCCTTATCTGTTATAGTAGGTGCAAAGTGTTTCTTCTATATGACAGCTCCTTCCTTCCCTAGATACTCCGTCTCCTTGTTGTTAATCACCATTTCAGCCCAAACAGGATCTTCTTCTTGGTTAGGGGTTTGAACTAACCCTGCATTGATGATATGTCTATCATTTAGGAAAGCAAGAGTAGGGAAACTAGGTGGAGCAGATAAATCAGAAGGACATTTGTCACCTGTGCCATGGTTGACCTCCAGAGAAATAGGATCAAGATTATCCTGTGCCACCAAAGCAAAGTTTGTATGGACCACCACATCAATTTGAGGTGGGGGCAGTGGATAAGCATCTAATCCCTGGTATTTGTCAGCCCTTTCCTGTAATGTAGTGACATTTTCCTGTTCCCCCTTCTCTAGATCACTGATGGCTTTACTCCCCATAGCAGAGGTTCCAGTAGGGGAAAGTACATTAGAGTTGGCAAGCCATTCAAAGTGCATGGGGTCTTCCATTCTCTGAAATTTAGAAGTATTAGAATTCTGCATCATGACCTCAAAGCCCCCCACATGACCCATTGCAACAGCTTCTATCTCTGGAGGTTGTTGGGCTATCTCTGGAGGAGGTCAGGCCCATTAATCAAATTCAGATTAGGATGCATTGGCGCCAAAGGACCATTTGCAGATGCTCCGGTGTTACCACTATTATCTGAAATTCCCATGGTCGGACTGCTATGATCCATATTATAAGCTGCTTGTTGTTCCACAATGTCTAGAGGTGTCATGAGCTCATTTAATTCTAGAAACTCACCATGATGGTTTTCCAGATCAATGTTAGGATTAGCATCTGGTATAGCCCAATGACCCCACCCTAGCATCTCTTGTTCTTCTTCTATCTCCAGTGCATCATTCTCAGCTTGATTAAGCATCATATTCACATCTAAATGTGGTGCTTGCTGTTGATTGACCATGGCTTGGACCTCTTCATGTTCATGCTGCTGAAAGGGCCAACAAAGTGGTTGTGTTGATTTGGGTGAAAGTTGACCTGGTTAGGGATGGGGTGAGGATTTCCATGGGGGTCAATTGGATCCTCATCATGTGGTTCTTCTCCAAGAATGTGGTGCTGGAGAATTACCACTGGCACTGTCAAAGAATCCAAGTTGTCCCCACCCCCAAAGACAATGCTAGCTGAGATATATCGCAGTTCCTCAACCTTAATCTTGACCATCTGATTGGCATGTGTGCTTCTCACTCGATCCCACATCACAAACTTTCCAAATTTACTAATAGTGTCATTGATATCCTGTATATTCTTTTTGTCAAACGGGTACCCACAGAGCAGAATCCACACCACTCTGTTTAGGACTAACTTCCTCCAATTCAGACCTCTATTGTGTTTCTCAAAAATGACATGCACATCCGTATACGGATGAGGACTAGTGTTAACCAGATCATCTCGGTCGAAGACACTGTTCAATCTGACGTATGCTTGGCCAAAAGGGCAAGGAGCAATTTCAGAAAACCCTATCCTCCTGTCGGTGAAGAAATCAGATATTACCTCCCTGACCTTGTTGAATGCCATCGGCAGATTTGGCATTGGGACTATGGTAGCAATAGCCCAGTCTTCGTGCATTGGTGGTGCAGCCCCTGACAACACCTGTCGTGGATTTGTCACGGCAGATATCCTAGTGAAAGGACTTAGTCGTGGAGCCATCGCTGCGGGTTTACTTGAAGGGGTTAAAGCGGACACAAAGACACGAGGGTTCATACTAGTTCGGCCCCTTCGATGAAGGTAAAAGCCTACGTCTAGTTGTGATGGAATTGATGTGGTCTCGATGGCTAGGGAGCAAAACAAGCTTCGCCTAGGCTCGAGTTGTGGTTGTCTGTCTTGAACCGCCGCCGGGTCGTCCCCTTATATACACGGGTGACGCCCGTCGGTCCATAGAGTCCCAACCGTTCAAACTCAGATCCGGTTGGTATCTCTCTTCCTAACTTACAATACAAGTTATACATCGGGCCGGTTTACTGCCATGTGTTCTAAACCGACTACGTGCCTTGGGCCTTCATCTGCTTATACCACTAATGAAGTTAACCCGGCCTGAGTAGGCCGGTTTACGCCTAGTGGTAATATCCCCAACATTAGGCCCCAGATTGATTTGAACCGGTTCATGTCAATCCTACACAAAATTTCGTGTCTTGGACATCTTCTGGTAATTGGTAACCGCCATGTCGTCATCACTTCTGGTTGCTGTAAACCGGCATGACGTCATCATGAAATTTATCATTTATAATGCCCTCCTATAACAATAGCTCCTGGATCTGCGCGCTTGACCTAACTCTTTTGCCTTATAAATAAGACCGAAGGGTCATCTCCTTCCTTTTCCCCTCGTCTCTTCTTCTTCGTCTTCCCCGCGTCGCCAACTTTGAAGCTCCGCCGCCGCCGTCGACCTCTGCTTCGTCTTGGGCTTTGATCAACTCGAACGCACGAGCATTGCGGTATCCTTCCGCATCTTCTCCGTTTCCAGTAAGCTTTCTTCTCCTCTTGACCTAGATCTGTTCTTAGGGTTCCATGTTCATGCTGTGTTCGTCACTTGCTCATACTTGTACTCCGACTCTTGAATGAATCTGTGAAGCCCCGCTGTGTTCAGTATTAATCTTTAAATATCCGCCTGTAATTTCTCATCTAAGTCCATAGATCTCACGCATATACCCGCTCAACGGTTCACTTCCGTTCTGCCTTATTCTTCGGAATATTTCTATTTTTGTGAGTTTGTTGTAGATCCGCGGCTGTAATAATATCTTGTGAAACCTGTTTCTGTATACTTAGCTGTCCACAACTAAAATTGCTTCCGATGCTTAGGTCAGGCGGTTTAACTTTACCATAGAGAAAAATTTCTAAACTGGTATATACCATTAGTCCCCTGGTTGAACCGCCAGAAACCTTATGATGCCGCATTGTAGAGGACCGGTTTATTGGTATTGCCTCTGGTTTGCCATTGCTTAGATCAACACCTTCTTTTATCCAATATATTCTTGAACCGGACCACCTATTTCTTGTAGATCCTACCATGGCTAAGCAAGTATATGAGTGCAATTGGGTTCCCTCTTGCATCACAGAATCTCAGTTGGATGATCTAGTCCTGATCGGCGCTTTAGACAATAAAGATACGATCCACTGGAGGGTTCCTAGAAATGAATGTCCTCCCACACCTCAGGATGGAGAGGTTGTGGTCTTTGCAGATCACTTGGCCCGGGGTTTCAAACCGCCCGGTTCTAAGTTTTACCGGATGTCTTGGCCAACTTTCAGCTCCGGCCCACGTGACATTGGCCCCAATTCCGCCACCAATCTATGTCACTTTCAAGTACTCTCGAGGTATACCTTCAAGAGGAGCCTTCATCGAGTTGTTCAGAGACCTCTTCCATTTAAACCGTCAGACTGAATTTACCGACGGCCCTAATATCGAATTGGGCGGCATGGCCATTCAGAAGAGGAAGGAGATCACTTATCCCCACGTCAAACTCCATACTCACCCCAAGGAGTGGAATGCAACTTGGTTTTATTGCAAAGATACCTCTCCTGAGAATGAAAATCCCTTGCCTGGCTTCTGTCCGGAACGGCTCAGCAACACTCACCCTTTTCCACAAAGACTAAGTGGCAAGGAGAGAATTAAATATGCTCCGCAACTGTCCAAGCTCCGAGCCTTTATGGCCAACGGTTTGACAGGAATAGACCTTGCACGCTGTTGGATATCGTGGAGCATACTGCCTCTGAGCCGGCGCTCCGGCTTGATGTGCAAGTATACTGGTAGCGTCGATGACCCACTCCGACACACTAAAATCCAACTCTCCGACGATGAAGTCACAGATTCTGTAAAGAAGATGTTGAATGAACTGGTCTACTTCCTTACTGCGCCACCAACAAACCGCCAGCGGTAAGATTTTAATTGCTCTATTGTTGAACCTGTTACTGCTTTATCTGTCTGACATTTAATTACCACTGATCCAGGGCGATAATCCGTTTTGGAGCAAGAAGCTTCCACAAGATAAAACGGAGAAGGCAGGGCGGTCAACCCGGCCCAAGACCAAGGTTATCAAGAAGCCAGCTCATAAGAGAAAAACCACCGCTTCATCTGACCCAGCTATTGATGATGATGTGGGTAACCCGGACCTTGAGGTAGAACTTGACTCACTTGGCTTACTTTTTACACGCCTTATTGATGATGATGCTTGTCAGACGACGCAAGCCAAAGAATGCAGGATTCGCTGAGGTAACTATTCTCTTTCGATTCGTAAATCTTGCCTTTGCCAAAATTTCGCCAGCAAACCGGAAAGTTAAATTTTCTCATCCTCTTGCTTATTTGGATCCCAAATTTCTTATGAAGACTCAAAGAACACGAAGCTCACAAGACAACCCGCACAGTGGCTGTGTAGTTACCTCCGCCATGATTTACCAAATAGTCCGTTCGAAAACGCATCCGAGGTCTCCGACCTTTTATTGATTTAAATCCTAAAGCGGGTTTCCTCCACAACCTCTTAATCCATCCGACCGATTATCAGGTTACTTCTCATTCATCTTCTGGTGAATCATCGGCCACTCAGCTGCCACCATTGAAGACGGTTCTTGGGTAAACTAAGATGAACATATGCTTCCAGTATATTGTGTAATGGTTTATGCTTTTCCTTGACTCTTTATTTTTCTTTCAGGGCCAAACCTAAACCAAGCAAGAAGGCCCGCCTGGATAAAGCGGCTGAAGAAGATGTAGCCCCAGAACATGACAAAGCGCCGGACCTTGAAGCGTTTGCTCCTGAGGATATTCCCAATGATCCTCTTTTGCAAGACGATGCTATTCCCGAAGAGAGGCCAATTAACACTTCAGCCTCACGACCGCCGCCCACTCCGTCCGGATTGAGAAACCCCACAGTCCTGCTGACAAACCGGCCGCACCAACACAAACCGGCGAGTCCAAAGATGATGATGTTGTGATTACCGGTGTAGGCCGCTTTGAACCCGGGAATCCTGTCACCTTAACCAAGCATACCGTAAAAGAGGATTTTTCCACTCTGAACAAAGGAAAATGGGATGTTGAACTGGAGACATATGCTGCTCTGAGTGCCCAAGATCTTCATTCTGGCTATTTAAACCGGCTTTATACTAGCCGTGACTGTGAAGCTGGCTTGGTAAAGATGATGAGGGATAAATTTGAGGTAACTTACTTCTTTACTTACTGCCATTGTATCAATCCTCCTAGCCCCCAAGGGTCGGTTTGTAACCTTCGTCAAACCGGGACTTGAATACGATCCTTAACACTTTAAAATCCATCAATATAGCCCCCAAGGGCCGGTTTAACTTAACATAATTAAACTGGGGCTCCGATTGAAAACTATCCTTAGAACATAATCTGATCAAATAGCCATTAGCCCCCAAGTGCCAAGTTGAATACCTGTATTGAGCTTGGGACTTTGCAATCTAGTAATACATGAAAATTGAAGCTGCATTAGCCCCCAAGTATCAGGCGTATAACTTTGTTATGTGGTTGATACTTCAATTTCTTGGACCGCTTGTTTAAAGCTAAATGTCTTCTCAGATGCAAAATGAGGTGAGAATCAAGGAGGACCGGATTGCCGATTTACAGAGATCTTGAAAACCCAACAGTAAAAATGCATAAGGCAAAGGAAGAATTAACCTACTTTGAGCATCGCTGAACAGCTGAAGCAAGGCTTCAAGAAAGAGCGGGCTGATTGGGCCACTGAGAAGGCCGCTTTAACCAAAAGAGCGGAAAATGCTGAAGCTGCCCTTAAACCGGTAGTGGATGAACTTACGGCCGTAAAGCGGCAAATACACTCCATGACCGCTGCGATCTTTGGTAAGCTCCTTTTAGCTTCTGTGATAATTTGAACCTGCTGTAGTATAAATCCGGTTTGAGACCGTCCCTATATTGTTGTAGGCACACGCATTGGGCATTTAGGAAATGATGTGCGGAAGAAACTGAAGGCTGCCTACACCTTAGTGGAACAATTGTATACCGGAGCCCAATGGATCATCACCACAGCCTCTCATAACAACCCGACACCCTCTTTAATCCAGGACACTCTTAACAGGTTGTCGATGCTTCTAGCCCGGATTGAGGAGCTGAAGAAATCCGCTACTCGAACCGGAGCTATTAATGCCTTGATCCGGGCAAAGGCATGGGTGCCAGATTTTGACCCTGTGGAGGCAGCTCAAGGTTATCCCAGCCTGAAGGAAGATGGCTCTGAATTCAACGAAGATGATTTGAGGGTAATAAACCGTGCAGTGTGCCCTCTGGCTTGTCAGTTAGCTGAAGAGGCAGACTTGACACATTATCAAGTACAATATAATGATCAGAACTAGCGAGTGCCTGCCCCAACTCTTGAAGCGGAGAATCTGATCCCTCCAATCCGTAAGCATACTTACGCTCCTGATATTGAACCGTCTTCCCTGATTTATGAAGAAGCTGTTTTCCAAGCTTTAATGGGAATCGATCGACCATCGTTGATTTCACCAATGGGTAGAGACGAGGAAGTCAAGCGGATGATGACGAGAGAGTGCTTGAACCGAAGCCGGTTTGGATAGCTGTCTTTGGTATCTTTCCAAAATAACAATGATCTTATTCGGGCACCGTGTTGCCTTGTAATAGGGTAGTTAATACTTCGCTTTGAATATGCCTTCGCATAAGTCTTGTAGCTTTTGTTCAAAAACTTCAATTCATATTTCGCAATCGAAAAATTTGAACTTCGGTGGCGGTTATACCGCCACCGGTTTATGATCTTGATATGTGTATCAGTAATGTAACAAATAGGTGATACAAAATACCTGCCATGTCTGGGCATGAAGCTGGCTTAGCCAAGCTTGAAGCAGAGGTTTTATAAACCATTACCGTCAATAAGGGGGGAGAAAACAGCTCCCGTATAAACCGTACTGAATCAACAGAAGCCCCCTTGTTGCTCCATGATGTTACAGGAAAAGGTAAATCGGGCATACTTCTCCGGATTAAAGGGGAATCAAATCCATCGGCTGAACCGGAAAAAAGGTGTTTGTTGTCATAAAAGAAATCCAACAAAAACAAAGAACAAACAAGCCATGAAAATAACATGGAAGCAAAGGCAATGATAAAAACCGCTTGCAAAAATATGCTATAATCGAGCTGATCGATGGTGTTACCATGGTCGACAGACCAAGCCCCAATAGGAGTGACAATGATTCAACTCAGCCAGTCCCAAATGATTCGTGGCATATATGCCAAATCAAGAGGCGTGGCAATGGTTCGGGTTCACCAAGCCCCCAAGTGATTTTGTGGCCTTAGGCCGATCAAGAGGCGTGATGGTTCAGACTTGACCATGTCCCCAAGTGATCCGTGGATGTCGCCTATCAAGAGGTGTCGTGTTGGTTCGGACACCACCAAGGCCCCAAGTGATATATAAAAACAAATGTCAAGGGCAAACCGAGGCCGCTTTTAAAACAGAGCCACCCATGTAACCACGCATGACAAGAAAGACAGAGACCCCGCTTAGCTAAGGCTCCGGTTTTATTATATCAAAGATAATATATACCTTTGTCATGATATGTACATAGATAGAGCCGATGGCTCAAGTGTAGTAAGGTCAAGATGAGCTATGTTCCACGGCCTGTTGGTCTCCTCCTCTCGATGTGCGTGAGTCTTGATGCTCTCGAATATCAATCGATAGTACGACCCGTTGTGCGATTCTTGTCGACCACGAAAGGTCCCTCCCAAGGTGGGGATAACTTGTGCATATCTGTTCGGTCTTGAATGAGTCGAAGCACCAAATCTCCTTCTTGAAAAGTTCGGTTCTAACCCGCGATCGTGATAGCGACGAAGATCTTGTTGGTAAATCGCCGAACGGGCAGCCGCTATATCACGCTCCTCATCCAATAGGTCCAAAGCGTCTTGCCGTGCTGTCTCATTGTCCGCTTCAACATAAGCTGTCACATGAGGCGAATCGTGCCGGATATCACTAGGGAGAACTGCCTCTGCTCCGTAGACCATGAAAAATGGTGTGTATCCTGTGGATCGGTTTGGCGTAGTATTGATACTCCATAGCACTGATGGTAGCTCTTCAACCCAACATCCTGGTGTCCTTTGCAATGGGACCATAAGCCGGGGTTTGATGCCTTGCAAGATCTCTTGATTAGCTCACCGCTCGCCCATTGGACTGGGGTGTGCCATCGACGACACGCCAAGTCGGATGTGCTCACGCTCACGTAACTCCTTCATAGCACACTTGGATAAATTGGTACCATTGTCAAGAATGATACCTGTGGAAAGCCAAACCGAAAATCACCTTTTTGATGAAGCGCACCATTGTTGTCGCATCACACTTTGGCGAGCTGCCCGCTTCAACCCACTTGGTAAATTTGTCAACCGCCACCAATAGGTGGGTTTTCTTATCCTTGGATCTTTTAAAAGGTCCGACCATATCCAGCCCCCAAGTTGCAAACGCCACGTTATTGGGATCATCCTCAATTCTTGAGCCGCACATGAGCACGCTTTGAAAACTTCGACATCCGTCACACCGCTTAACCAAGTCCTCCGCGACAAGATGCGCCGTCAACCAAGAGAACCCCGTGATTTAAACGCTTTTGCCACTAGAGACTTTGAACCGGCGTGGTGTCCACAATCCCTTCATGGATTTCTCTTAAGATTTCACAGCCTTCCTCGAGAAACACAACGCTGAAACGCCTCGATATAATCGCAATGATGCAATTCACCATTAACAATCGTCATAGACTTGGATCGCGGACTATCCGCTGGCTAGAATCTCATCCTCTAGTAACTCCCCGGTTCATGTACGCAAGATAAGGAACTGTCCAATCGAATAACATGCGGGGCTGCCACCAATTGAGCCTCCGGATCAGAATAGCTAAACCGCTTCACCGAGCCGGATCGACGGGTTGTGCAACACGCCGTAAAGACATTAGGCGGGACCGGTTTGCGCCGAGAACCCAACCGCTTAAAGCGCCCGCCGCTTCATTCTTCCGACAGTCCACATGATCCACTTGATAACCCTTGAAGCAACCCGCGATATTATCCACTTCTCGATGATATGCAGCCATGAGCGGGTCCTTAGAATCCCAAGTGCCAGACACCTGTTGAGCCACGAGGTCCGCGTCACCGAAGCACTTAACCCGGCTTAAGTTCATCTCTTTAGCCATCCGGAGACCATGGAGCAAGGCTTCGTACTCAGCTACATTATTAGTACAAGGGAACATTAAGCGGAGAACATAACAAAACTTATCACCTCGTGGGGAAGTTAATACGACTCCAGCCCCCGAGCCTTCCAATTGCTCGGATCCATCAAAATGAATAGTCCAATATGTGTAATCCGCTTCTCCTCCGTGCTTGTAACTCCGCCCGGTCATTGATGAAATCAACAAGTGCTTGAGACTTCACCGCCGTCCGAGGTACATACTTGATCCGTGTGGCCCAAGCTCTATAGCCCACTTGGCAATCCGCCGCCGCCTCCGGTTCTCAGATCATATCACCAAGGGAGCCGAATCGACCAATCGTGATGGGGTGTCCTTGAAAATATCGCTTCAACTTCCGATCGCCATGAAAACACCATAGACCAGCTTTCGCCAATGCGGATACCTTTGCTTGATTCAATAAGCACTCGCTGATATAATAAACCGCCACGAACCGATATTCCTTGCTCGCCTCCTTGCGTTCCACCACAATAGCCACGCTTAATCGCCCGAGCATTGGCTGCTACGTATGATAATAGTGGCTCCTTGTCGCATCGGGCTGCAAGAATAGGCGGATTGGCTAATTGCCGCTTAAAGTCCTCAAATGCTTCATCGCAAAATGACCTGCATTTAAATGGTCTGCTCTTTCTCAAAGATTTGGTACAAAGGATGGCCTTTTCCCCGAGGCGGCTGATAAACCGGCTCAGTGCGGCGATGCAGCCCGCCAAACGTTGAACATCGTTAATGCACTTCGGTTTAGCCAGGGAGGTAATAGCCATAATCTTCTCTGGATTAGCCTCAATTCCTCTGTTAGACACCAGAAATCCCAGTAACTTGCCTGCCGGAACACTAAAGACACACTTGGCCGGATTAAGCATCATCTTGTACACTCGCAAATTGTCAAAGGTTTCCTTCAAATCATCCACCAGCGTCTCCTTCTGCCTTGACTTCACTACAATATCATCCACATAGGCGTGCACATTGTGGCCGATCTGTTTATGCAGGCAATTCTATACACACCGTTGATAGGTGGTTTGGCACTCTTGAGCCCAAGGGCATAGATACATAGCGTATCGCTCCAAAGGGAGTGATAAACGCTATTTTCTCCTCGGTCCTTAACCGCCATTTTGATCCGGTGATATCCGAGTATGCATCCAAAAACTCAAACGCCACAACCCGCCGTGGCATCAATGATCCGTCAATGCAGGGAGGGCAAAGGATCATTGGACATGCCCGTTAAGATCTGTGTAATCCACACACATACGCCAAGTGCCGTTTTTCTTAACAATCAGCACCGGATTAGCAAGCCACTCGATGGAACACCTCAATGATAAAGCCACCGCCAAAAGCCCGCCACTTCCTCCAATGGCTTTGCGCCTTTCCTCGTTAAACCGACGGAGGAATTGTTTCACCGGTTTATACTTAGGATCCACATTAAGAGTGTGCTCAGCGAGTTCCCTCGGTACACCTGCAAAGATGTCCCGATTCTCACGGATGAACTCGATGAGCGCGCTTTCCTATTTGGGATCCAGATTGGCACTGACAGTGAACTGCTTGGACGAATCGCCGGGCACGAAGTCAACAAGCTTGGTCTCAGCTGCCGATTTGAACTTTAGATCTGAATCATGCTCTGTAGTTGGCTTCTTCAAAGGAGTCATATCCGGCGGATCAACATTGTCCTTATAGTACTTCAACTCCTCCGTAGGCACCGATCGACCGATAAGCCGCATCACCTTCCTCACATTCCAAAGCGACCCACGGCTCCCATGAACCGTTATTGTCCCCTTGTAACCCGGCATCTTGAGCTGCAAGTAGATATAACAAGGCCGCGCCATGAACTTGGCGTAAGCCGCCGCCAAACAAGGCATGATATGGGCTCGGATCTTCACCACTTCAAATGTTAGTTTTTCCGACCGAGTCGTGTTTCGTCCCCAAAAGCCACATCCAGGCTATCTTACCAACAGATATGCAGATTTGCGTGCACCACACCATGGAATACCGTATTAGATGGTGCGAGATCCTTGTGTGTTAGACCCATGCGGCGGAATGTCTCATAGTACAAGATGTTATACCGCTTCCTCCATCCATGAGTACCTTGGTGAATATATAACCCCCACCGAGGGTCTACCACTAATGCTAGTTGGCTGAATTATCAACCCGGGCGGGTGATCCTCTCGCTCCACACGATAGGCTGCTCCACCAGCGCAAGTAACGTGGTAAGGCCGGTTCAATGTAATTCACCGCCGCCAGGAGTTTCCGGTCGTGTTTATCCAAGCTAGTTGTGAAAACATGATATCGCCATTGTTCAACCTGTTTTGGCTGGCTCGATAACCCGACACTGCTGCTGCCGCTGGCCGTTCGATTATTCGGTTGTTGTGACCGCCTCGATTGAGACTCGAACCGAAGCTCCATCGTGATCCGCCCATGGAAACCGGATCCTGAACCGTCACCTGATCCGTGGTCATACCGGAAGGCATTAGAGTTTTTAAACTCCTCTGCGCTGCTGCCCCCTGTCCTGTGCATTGGTGTTGGCCACAAAGTCCATGCTGCCATCCGCCTTGCGCTTGCCTCCGTTCCATGACCCGCCGGTTTGTATTTCTTTGCTTGAGTTGCTATTCTTCTTTCCTTTCTCGCTTCATCATCAACAGCCTCGGGATCCTTGGTATCGTCGAATCAGCATACTTCACTAAAGCAGCCATGAGAGTTCCTATGTCATTACTGTAACCGCTTCATGCGCCCCACTTCAATTTTAAAGGCTTGAACCGCAGTTGCCTTCCAGTGTTAAGATCGCAGAGTCAAGATTGATTACATGCCGACGAGTGCAAAACTTCAAACGCGGCGCACTCCAATGGGTCATTGATTCTCCGTCCTCCTGGACACAAGCCGCCAGATCTACTATGGACTTGGGCTGCTTACATGTATCCTTGAAATTCTGGATAAACCAGGCCCGCAACTGGGCCCATGAGCTGATAGAATTGGGCGGCAGGCTCTTCAACCGAGTATGAGCCGTGCCTTCAAGCATCATGGTGAAGTATTTTGCACACGCGGTTTCATCCACATCTAGCATCTCCATGGCCATCTCATAACTCTCTACCCATGCTTCGGGAGATAAATCAGCGGTGTAATTCGGCACCTTGCGCGGACCCTTGAAATCTTTGGGCAGGCGTACATTGTGTAAAGCGGGGATTAAACAAGGCACTCCTAAAGCGGATGCGACTTCGGTCCGCGGAGGTGGTAGGACGAACCGGTGTAAGTTGACCGCATCATTACAGATCGCTAACTCGGCCTCCCTTCGTGCCCGGGCCCGGTCCACCACATCCTGCGCATCGCGAACTCCACCTGCGGGGTTATTGCCACGGGCCGCTTCACGACCTCGCGCATTGCTTGATATGGCCGGTTCATCCATGCGCCTTCTATAGCTCCGGCTTGGACGGGGCGTGGAGTGAATCCGATCACGGCTGTATGAATATGCTTCCTGCTGAATCAACGCGTTCGAGACTCCTTAACCCGCGCGCCTCTATCGCTATGGAGAGTCCCTTCGACCGATAGCCTCTAATCGTAGCGGCGGCTGCAACAAGGTTGTCCATAGGATTAGAATAATGACCCGGGGTATGCGGACCGCGGAGGAACCACAATGTTACATTGAGGAGGTTCCATCAGCAAGGTTGGTCCGTCGCCTCGTCCCCGTGCCTCAATCCGGTTTGTCTCTGTGCATCGCGCGGATTACCGGGTCCAGCTCCGGGTGTGAAAGAGATTTCGGGTCAAACCCTAACGGCAGGCGTGATCGTGCTTCCGCTTCAAAACCTCCGTGATGCGTTTTGGTCAAGCATGAGTTTATAGGCACAGGCGCCTAAAGCGCCCGCCTACAGCCATCTGTTTTTTTGCGCGCCGATCCGCTTTGGCTTGCACGACCGCTCTCTCACCTTTGCAATCTCGCATCATGGGCCACTGATCCGCCGGATTGGCCTCTCGCCATAAGCGCGCTAGTGTATCAAACAGATCGAGATAGAACTTGAACCGGCGGGCGACAAGGCCTCCTGCCGCTGCTGCCGCCGCCGCTAATCCGGAGAGCATCGCTGCGGTGGTCGAAGAGTGATTCGCCGCCTGTGTGCCGGCCATGAATATTCCAACCCGGTTGACCTGGCCTGGGGGGTCCGGAATACTGTCGCCATCGGAACAGCCCCTAATCTGGTCGTCTTGCAACTGGTATAGCGATTCGGTCTCTCCGGTCGAGGACTCATCACCGGAATAGACGATGGTCTCGCTACCGTGTTCTGACTCGTCCTCACGCTCTCCTCCGTGGATGACTCCAACGAAGGCACGCTTCACGGCGGTTTAGCTCGGGTAGATCTCGCGACGCTGAGCCGTCTCGACGAGGTCGGTGCAGATGTCGGCTCCAGCCCGAGCTCACCGATCTTGCCAATGAAAACGTGTATGCCACCAAAGGGGACCGGCACCAGACTCGATCGAATCGGCCTCGGGGCCCCATCCTGCGTCGCCGATGTAGATCCCGCCACGACGACTCTTGGTCATCCGCCCACAACATAGCCTTCGAGTCCTTTGAGCTTGCCCCGAGATCGCCAAACCATCGTGCGATAGCCCCACGGTGGGGCAAACCTGTCGTAAATGGATTTGTCACGCAGATATCCTAGTGAAAGGACTTAGTCGTGGAGCCATCGTTGCGGGTTTACTTGAAGGGTTAAAGCGGACACAAAGACACGAGGGTTTATACTAGTTCGCCCCTTCGATGAAGGTAAAGCCTACGCCTAGTTGTGATGGAATTGATGTGGTCTCGATGGCTAGGAGCAAAACAAGCTTCGCTTAGGCTCGAGTTGTGGTTGTTCTGTTTGAACCGCCGCCGGTCGCCCCTTATATACACGGGTGACGCCCGTCGGTCCATAGAGTCCCAACCGGTTCATACTCGTATCCCGGTTGGTATCTCTCTATTCCTAACTTACAATACAAGTTATACATCAGGCCGGTTTACGGCTACAAGTTCTAAACCAACTACAGGCCTTGGGCCTTCATCTGCTTATACCACTAATGAAGTTAACCCGGCCCGAGTAGGCCGGTTTACGCCTAGTGGTAATATCCCCAACAACACCCGAACCCTAGCAGGTCATCCCTCCACTTGAACGTTGTGGTGGTTTGGTGGAAGGAATAGCATGGGGTCGAAGGGGAAGGACGCCATGTTTGCAGCTGTGGAGGTTGTGTTGGTCATCGATGAAATGTGGATTGGGTTGGCCGGGTGGATGACTACAGCTTGGAGGCGATTCTTGGCAGAATGCAAGGGGGCAGAGTAATGGAGATTACCTACTCGGGAAGGTGCTCCCGAGGAAAGGCAGTCATTACCTTGACGGGGCAACTGATTGACCATACATGCTGCCCCACCCACGGGGACTGTGGACTGTTACCTTCGAATGCCGAGCGACTAGTTGGGTGTGTCAATGGACTTATGAACGGGGTTGGAGTGTTGCCTTTGATCCAATTTGGTGGGAAGCCTCAAAATTATAAGACGTTGAGGAGAGGAGGCCAAGCAAGAGACTTGAACACTTTTTTTAAAGTCAAGTTTGACCAAAATGGTTTGAGTTCTAAGCTTGTGGCCACAATTAAGTAGATCGACCGTGTAGAGGAAGTTTTCGTTTATGCATCTAATGGAGAGGAAACCGGTTTGATCTCCACCTACTAACATGGGGAACCGAGGTTTTAGTTTCTTGGCAAGAACTTTAGCGACAAGTTTGATGTGGCAGCTTTGTAACGAGATTGGTCTGAAAGTGTCTGGTGTTCTAGCACCAGTTTTCATTAGCGGGAGGACCATATATAAGCTATCTAGTTTGTATGTGCAAGATTGGTTTGAGGCCTGACATTTTGGATATAACCATCAATGTATGAAATCCGCCCATCCCAGCTAGAGGTAGAATATACGAAGTAGATGCCAAAACGCGCATCACGGGCCAGATTTAGCTTTGTTACTGAAGCTGAACGTGGAATCTAAAACAAATGCCTATTTTGTTTGAGATTCATCTTTGCGAATGAAGCTGAAATAAATAGTTATTTCTAATCTGCTTTGTGAGTGAAGCTGGATCTGAAATCGACCGGATCATTTTTCGTGCAATTGATTGAAGCACCTTAAAGTGTACTTCAATGGCCACTGAAGCGAATTCACAGGTGATTTGAATGAATCAAAGTTGAAACAACAGGGCGCAAAATCAGCTTTGATAGTGAAACGAATCCACAAATGATCCAGATCCAAAGTTTTAGGGTCCCGATAACTGCCACACGTGTGGCATGGACAGGAACCCGCCCGCACGCCTCGTGTGGCATGGACAGGAACCCGCCCGCACGACCGCGTCCGGGCGCGCAATTGCACAGCCCGCACGTTCGGTGTGTGGCAACCCCGCCCAAGACGACTCCGGTCCGGGCCAGACGACCATTGCTCAAGACGACCAGCCTGCTCCGGCCTCCGATCGATCCCCACTCCCCGCCGCCATCGCCCCCACCTCTCGAACCCTACCTCCATCATCGCCTTCTCGCTGCCATGGCAACCAGAGCAGATCCGTAGGGCCTTCCCACCGCAAACCACACACCAACCCTCCCCACCCCAGCCCCCACTCCAACCCCGCCTCCAAAGACGATCAGCTAAAAGCAGGTGAAATCTCCCGATCTCATACTGCTTCCCATCCTTCTTCTGGGCAGAAAATTGCAAATTTACAGATGAAGGTGGCGACTGGATCCACGTTGTAGGGGTAAAACACTACATGGTTTTGTGTATATTCACATTTGCCAAGCAGAATACACCAAATCTGCCATGTACTATGCTTGAGATTAACTTAAGTTCCTAGTTGGCTTGACGCAAGTAGTTGGTAATGAAATGGATGAGTAGTAATCCCTAAAAAAGGAGAGGAATGTCAAATTTGGAATAAAGGGGGAGGGAAAAATTAATTGCCACTTGTGTCTAACGTCAGTTGCCACCTTTCGTTGTCAGTAACTGCCACCAAGTTAACGTGTTGCTTGCCATCCTATTGTAGTGGTTGTTGCCATCGAATCGAACGGGATAACTAGCACCCAAATTTTAGAAAAAGCGTGTCAATGTGCATGTCCTACTTGCCGCGATGTGTTGGTTGCCTACGCATTAAAATGTGATAACACTGACGTGTTACCTTCTACGTGCAAGCAGCAGAAGAATACAATTCTTGTGGATTGTTGATGCGTTCTTGTTCATGCAGTGATTGAGAACACATTGGAAGAAACGAGACGCGGAAACAATGAATCACGAAGATGGCGCTGATACTTGGGGTTCTCAAAGGCCAGAAACGCCCCCTTGGGATGCATCAGAGTATAGTCAACTCATTTCTGCAGGGCCGTTGCTGCCACTACTAGAACAGTATGCAAGCATTGGTATGATGTGTGATAACAAAAGAAAAGAACAGTTGCCATGTTCGCAACGATGAAGATGACATTCTACTTATGTCGTACACTGTCATTTTTTCGCAGGTTCTTATGACCAAAACACACTTAGGTGGCCTCCGTGGCAAGTTCAGTCACAGGGCGCTAACACTGACAAATGTACGGGCAGCCAACTTCAACTAGCTAATATGGCTAATCAAGGTAACGCATACGAAAAAGAACACATACTGGTCTGGACACAAAAAATAAACTTGCAAAGGTTGGCAAAAATGCTCACGAGTTATGACGGGTGAAAATGCAGAGCCTTCATGCAGCACGTGGCATCAGGCAGCACCCATGTACCTGCCATCGACGTCATACACAGGTGAGTCCATAAAAAAGTGAAGTTGCAGACGGTGAATTAGCAGAAGGAGCATAGTTGACAACTGCAGTTGCCATGACTGGACAACTGCAATTTCCATGAATAAATAACTGCACTTGACATCCCTGGACAACTGTTGTTGCTCCCCATGGACAACTGTAGTTGCCATGGAGGAACAACTGTAGTTGCCATACCAGGGCAACTGCAGTTGCCATGCTAGCACAAACTGCAGTTGCCATGTATTGACCAACTACTACGATGCTTACAGGTTATTACGGTGGTGGTACCCCGGCAAACGTCTCGTGGCAAGCTTCACAGATTGCAGATAGACCACGTCAATTTGGTGTGACAGACCACACAAGATGGGCACATGCAGCACAACAAGGTAAGGAAAAAATTGAACCACAAAAGAGCACTACACTTGTTTTTGTGGCAAAAAATAGCACGTGACGAAAGAGAAAGATTTGTAGTAGTGATGGTGGACAAAATCAAGCATAAAACGCTAACAAGTGGTTGTGCGAAATGAGTCATATATTGTCTTCGGAAATTTGCCAACTGCTAAAAGCATGTGTGCAGCACTAATGGTTGATCGCATTTGCCTAGTGAGATCAAGCCTATAATGCAAAAGTTTTGATGCTAGAACACAGTGGTTGCCATGTATTGGTAGCAATATTTGCCATGTATGCAGGACTGCAGCTGCCATGCATATAGAATCCAAGTTTTCGTACTAAAAAGGAACTGGTTGTCGTGCATTGGCGAACAATAGTTGCCATGTTTGTTGGACTGTAGCTGCCATGACTGGACAACTACAGTTGCCATGCATGTCCACACGCAGACTCACGGCTTGCTGTTTGAATGATGTCATGCCAAATCACTCGAAGTTGATGTGATCCATTGCGATAAACATGTTATTCAAACAAAATCTTACTCTCGTACATGTTTTTTCTATTACAGGGCCTACAACTACAGTGAACAGCGGCGCGGGGACATCTACCGTGGGGAGCTCTAAGCGCACGGAAGACGCGTTCAACCAGCCAGCAGACAATCATGCCGCAAACAATGCCGAGTCAGAGTCAGAAATGGCAATCATTCCAGCAATTCCGACAGGCACCCCTTTGAACACAAGCACTGGCAACACTCAAGTAGATGAAACTGCCGCCGATACTGAAGTGAATGATGAAACTAACGACGAAGCACAAGGGGGTGAAGATGATGGGCAATCAGAGATTGTGGTACCTCAGGCACTGTACGTTGGGCAGAGATTTGAATCGTTTGCAGAAGCAAAGGAATTCTACCAGACATATGCAAAGTTCCATGGGTTTGTGGTCAACACCGAATCCATAGGAAAATTAAGAAAACTAACGAGTACAGCAGAGGTGAGATGAGCTGCCATAAGGCACGAAGGAACAAGAAGGGGAAAGGTGTTGCGCCTGTCGTTCCGGAACGAAAGAGAGGTATCATTCTCAAGACGGGATGCCCTGTCCGGTGTAACCTAAACGTAGATGGAACACATTATGTGGTCACTGAATATTTTGATGAGCACAACCACAAACTCATAAAGAAGTTCGACCTGGTAAAATTTCTGACCGCCCATAGAGGATTCACCCCCCTCGAAAGGAAATTCATAAAGCTGCTACATGATTGTAACGTCAGTCCATCAAGAATGGTGCAGATACTATCACCCATCCACAGCAAAAAGGGGACTCTGAGTAGCATTCCCTACATACCAGCTGACGTCATAAACCTAAAGGCAAAGTACCGTAGAGAGAGCAAGTTAGCTGACATAGAGGCCACAATGGCCTACTTTGGTGAGAAAGCGAAGGAAGATCCAGATTTCTTCTACAGGATAAGGTTGGACGATGAAGACCGTGTCAGGAACATGTACTGGGTGGATGGTGCTGCAAGGAGAGCCTACAAACATTTCTGAGATTGCATTTCATTCGACGTGACGTATCTCTCTAATATGTACAAGATGTCATGCGCTCCATTCATAGGAATAAATAACCACAATCAGTCGTTGCAGTTTGGCTGTGGGCTCGTTCGGAACGAAGACACGGATGGGTACGTTTGGTTGTTCAAGACCTTCTTGGAGTGCATGGATGGACTTGCTCCGATGAACATAATAACAGACCAGGATTTTAGCATGCGTGCGAGTGCATAGAGGAGGTCATTCCGTTATAAAGGCACGTGCATCGCAGTGGCACATTATAAAGAAGGCTGAGGAGACGCTAGGATCATTCTTTGCTGACCGTCCAGAGCTGCACAAGGCATTCGAGATGTGCGTGGAGCACAGCTTGATGGTGGAGGAGTTTGAAAGGAGCTGGATGGCCATGATTGAAACATATCAAGTCCAAGACAGCGAGACTCTTGCTAGCCTGTGGGAGAAACGAATGTACTGGGTGCTGGCCTACTTCATGTAGTGCTTCTTCCCTTTCTACGATCACGCAAAGACAAATGAGGGGTTCAATGCTGTTTTGAAGCGGTACGTGAGCCAGGCAACTCATTGCTACAAAGATGCCAACCAAGACACAGCTTTGCAACAAAAATTCTAGGATCCGAGCTACTGAAGAAGAAGCTTAACACCGCGCTAAAGCAGCCAAAATTGCTAACGATTTACCGATGGAGAGGCAAATGAGCAAGATATACACCAACAAGATCTTTAACAAGTAAGTCATTGCGTTATAGTCTTATTTTGCTAAAAGCACAAAGGCGAGAGGTGCCATATAGAATGCAATGCGGTTGCCATGATATGTGGTTGCCATGTTTAATGAAATACTGTTTGCCATGCTTACTCAGCTCCAGTTGCCATGTTCAATGAAAATTCTGTTTGCCATGCTTGCTTGGATGCATTTTCCATGTTCAATGAAGTGCAGTTGCCATGTTTAATGCACTGTACTTCCATTGGGCATGTTGGTATGCAAATGCCCATGTGAACTGAAAAATGTTATATTGTCGACACATATGCTGAAATGCAATTGCCATGTTTACTAAAATGCAACTGCCATGTTTGCTGAAATGCAGTTACCATGTTTACTCAATTGTAGATGCCATGTTTAATAAAATGCAGTTGCCATGTTTTATGCAATGTGCTTCCATTGGGAATGTTGGTGTGGAAATGACGATGGCCAGTTGAAAATGTGCTACAGTTGCCATGTCTAGTGTACTGCAGTTACCATGTCTAGTGTACTGCAGTTGCCATGTCTAGTGTACTGCAGTTGCCATGATCAAGGTACTATATTTGCCATGTTTAATGTACTATGTTTGCCATGTTCAAACAAAATGTATTTCTATTTCCATGACAACATAAGGTGCTACAAAAAAAGAGCGCGCGATAGTTTAACAGAAAACACACAAAACTTGCAGATTCCAGGAAGAAATAAAGCGTGCCAGCATGTTCACGGCTTTCCAGGTGGACGGACATACATTCAAGGTGTGTTCTATTTTGGGCATGTCAGATTCAGAACCTGAAGACCCAGACAAAGGAAGGAACTACTTCGTGAAAGCCTCGATAGGAGAAGGCGAATACTACTGCCAATGCTGCAAGTTTGAAAGGGACGACATTGTGTGCTGTCACATACTAAAAGTAATGGACATGAACGCTGTGACACGGATGCCCCGCCATTTCATAAGGCGGCGATGGACGTGGGACGCTGACGACGCCCTGGCGCCGCATACAGCAAACACAATTCTGGCTGTGCATGACGAGAGACCGGAGTCAACCATGGAAGCCGTGAGGCACGTTGTGCTGACAAAGAACTATGCTGAGCTAATTGATGAAGCGTGCAAGAGTGATGAGACAGCGAGAGTCACGTAAAAACACAGAAGGCCACGAAAAGAGAGCTTGATGAGATCAAGAAGAGGAAAGCCGAGAAGCCTTACACCGTTCCCCGCACATCAAGTGTGCCTTCATCCACGGGCCATCATCTCAAAACTCGGAGATAGGATCTGGAACAGCAAGCACACAAACCAGTCGAGGAACCCGCCTGCTCCATCACAAAGGGTCGTCCAAGAGAGATAAGGTACAAATCGGGATTGGAGATTTAAGCAAAACACAAGAAAACGAAGAAAGGGACGGGCAATCCATAAGCAAAATTGGGGCGCTGTGACATGGTCCTTGTGGACATTTTGATTTGTACCCTAGATGTTGTGAATTTTTTTAAATTGGAGAAGGACTCTTGAGGAGCATCAGAAGTTGAAGGAAAATACATTGAATGGATAAATGCAGTTGCCATGTTATGGGTACTTAATCTGCCATGTTATGTGTAGTTAATCTGCCATCTATTTTATACTAAATATGCCATGCTATTTTATACTAAATATGCCATGTTAATTGTACTGGATCTGCCATGTTAATTGTACTGGATCTGCCATGTTAATTATACTGGATCTGCCATATTGCTTATGTTGAATCTGCCATGTTGTTTGTACTGAATCTGCCATGTTAGCTGTACTGAAATATGCCATGGTATTTGTAATGACTCTGCATCGCATATATTTCCATGTTAATTTGACGCGGTTTAGTCACACATAGTGTGTTGTGTGCAATGTATGGGAAAACAAGTTGAAAAAAGTGTAACGTGCATCAACCGCATGACAGGTTACGGCTACATGATCAAACTACCATGCTAGCCAGTACAATTAGTGATGAAAAAGAAGAAGCAAAACATCCAAATGAAAAACAACGATGACTTTCACTAACCATATCTGATGAACTACATTTGCCATGTTTTAGAACATCGTAGACGCATTCGAAGCAGCAAAACTGTTGCTACAAACGATGAAACCATAATAATAATGATAAACATAAAACGTATCTGTTGTCATGCCTAAATAGGTTCACATCCACACATATATTACAGAAAATATTCAAATGTCGCTCACACACCACCACTACATACTAGGCTACGCGGGATTGCAGTCATAACATAGCACACGAACATAGTTTTGACAAGAACAAAGAGATAGTACCTTACATTCCTCGGCAACAGAATGTAAGGTATGCGTCCGGTGTGTAATGCCATGTGATCACTTGTACTTCTTGATGACTTTCTTGACAGCTTCCTCCACGAACTCGCGTGCTCTGGACCACTTGTTGAAATCTTCATTCATCAACCAGTTCCATGTGTAAATTTTCCAGAGCTCAACGACCGTTACAGCTGTGACAGCGGGGACAAGTGTACCTTCCCACTTTGCAAAGTATTCCAACGTGTGAAAGCCATAGTCCGTCTTGCACAAGAAAAAAATTCCGGTGAACTCGCAAAAAAGGACAGACATAGCAATGATAAACTTCAATTCAGATAAAACAACGAAAAAGAGGGGTGGGATTGATGTAAATGGCACATGAAGGAGGGGGGGTACGAAATTACGTGTTCCCTTGATTCGTAGTCGCCACGTACTTAATCGGGAAATGTCTGATCTGGACCTTTGAGTTTTCGTAGTGACGGTTCCATGTCTCTTTGACGTTGTTGATAAAGAATTCAGCGTGTGAAGTAAGGTCTGCATCAGCTGCCGAACGCTTTGAATCAAGCACCTCAAAGCGTTGGTTCTTCAGGTCAAGACAGATCGCATAGTGGTGACCACACTTGTCGTGTGGGTCGTGTGGTGCAAGCTCCTGGAACATGAGGAAGATGACCTGCATGTAAAAGTGAAGGAAATGAGAAGCAGAGTTCACATGAAGAACAGTAGAGGGAAAAAATTAGAATCACGTAGAATGTTTAGTTATGGTGGGGGTAGTTGAAAGAAAGTTGTCGTCCATGTACGAACAAAATTTGCCGTGTATTTTACTTTGAAGTTGCCACATAGTTTGCACAGGATGCAAAAAATCAAAAAGTCAGTTTGCACGGCAGCTGATGCCACATGAAACATCTGCCACATAAACAGAGTGCAGATGATGGCAAAAAAACCATACCATGTGAAAAAAAAAGTACAAACAGGGAAGGAGTACTCACATATTTCTTCAGTGTGAGCTTGAATTCACCGTGTTGAGCAAAATTCTTCCTCAGGATTTTGTGGTGGAAGTCACCATCCCATATTTTGCAGGTCACACTGTAATGCATGATTATTTTGTCGGCACACACATCCGTATGATTGTTGATGTAGTCAATCCCGCATGCAACTACATTCGTCGACATTTTACCGTTTGGGATCACGGACTCGGCAAGATCACCCAAGTCGTCATACATCGCTTCGCATTGAATGACCTTGGTTCTGTCCAAACATGAGCTGTATGAAAATGACATAACATGAAAGAATCATGCCTACTAAGTAAAAAAATGAAAGAACTAAAACGTAAGCGGATCATGTATAGAAAGTACGAAGAAGATGAATGGTAAAAAAAGAGCAAAGCAAAATGAGAGATTATGTGGTGTGGTCATTTACGCTTTCAGCTCCTTCATGTGCTTCTCGCCGCCCTAGCATTTCCAAATCGCTGACAATATTGTACAGCTGGTTCTGTTCCTTTGTGGCCCCAATTGGGCTCATAGTCTTCATGGGAGGTGGGTGAACTACCCTCTGCTACCTCACAGAACCAGGGGTGGCACTCCTAATGGTATCCTGAGATACCGTATCTGTAGGCACGTTGGAACTTGATTGCCCCTGCCCTCGTGAGGACCTCCTCTGTAATGCTGCCTCCTCGATCCTGCGGTAAGCTTCATCAAGTGACGGTGAAATCTCCTCAGGGGTGGCTGCAAGGATCAAAAAACTGGATTAGGATACCTCGGAATCAAAAACAAATGGATTGTGAGAAGATAGGGTGCGTGATGTGAAATGTAGGTACAAAAAGTGGGGAGTTGCCATGTGTGGTGCAACTACAGTTGCCATGTCATAGCAACTACAGTTGCCATGTAGTTGCACTGTAGTTGCCATGTCACAGCAACTACAGTTGCCATGTTGTGTCAACTCCACTTGCCATGTGCTTGCCGAATGGAAAAATGCAGCATGGAAACAAAAATGCAGGTGACATGGTGTAGCAAATCCACTTGCCATGTGTATTGCACTGTATTTGCCATGTGACAACAACCACAGTTGCCATGTTGAATCAACTTTAGTTGCCATGTGGTTGCCCAATGTAAAATGCAGCATGGCAGCAAAAAATGTAGGTGACATGGTGCATCAAATCTAGTTGCCATGTCATCACATAACAGTTGCCATCACAAGTGAGAACCCCAAAAAATATGATTGGGACAAAAGTCAAACTACACAGATGTATACAAGAAAATGATAAGCACATGATAAATGTACCTTGGACTATCGGCTCTGTGAACTTGATGACCTTCCCCCTCGACCATTGGCTACGCCATCATTGCGAGCATGCCTCCCGGAAAGCAAAGGCAATCGGCATAGGATCCGCACCTTGGTTGATCTTGACCGATGCCAAGACTAAAGCTCGGTGGGGTGAAGGCCATTGGGTGCCTCTCATGCCTCTTGGCGGACCACGAACAACTTGCGTGGCAGAATCCAAGGGTGAAAGATCAAAAACATATCCGAATCGGCCGCTCTGTAATGATCGGGCTTATTTGTAGGACGGGGCGTGTTGTCAGCGGTATCAGCCGCAGCTTTCTTGACAATCTTCTTGTTTGGGCTGTAGGGGACACCCACATTGGTGGGATCCCGGAAGTGCATGATTAAGCCGGGATTTCCACTGCGGGTAAAGGCGCAGTCTGCTCCGGACGTTCACCTGCGTCACTCATGCCCGGCTTGACACATGCATCAGTTGTGCTCCGGTCTTCCGATTTCTCCATCACATTGCTTTTGGCAGGTGGCGGGAACAGTGTGGGCGCAGGAACATAACCAGACTCGTCTCTGCCGCTCCTAGCTACTGCTGGTGCGTTGGGTATGTCTGTTGATTGCTTGCAGGGGCTACGACGCCTAGGTGGAAGACCAGCACGCGAAACAGTCACCTTAGCAGTATCTGCACCGACAGGAGCTGGACCTGTTGTGCCAAGACCCTCACCTATAGATGGCATATCATTGGGAACTGCCGCCTCAGCCACTTCTATCATGGACACAGGAGTGCCACCACGCACACGCTTGGAATCAGTGTCAGATGAGCAGGAATCTTCCTTGCTTAGGTTGGTCTCGGGAGCATCCACTTCAACGCTTGCTGATGGGGTGGCATGGCTCACAGTAGCATCCTTCATTGCCAGAAGAGTTGGCAATATTTCAGCTCTCCTAGCAGATACCGACTCATCACTCCCCGATGTACGGATGCCTGTTGTTCTAGCCTGCACATCTGCAACCGGTGGAGATGGTCGGCCACTTGCGTCAGAGTTAGTGGGAGCAGCTTGGTGCGGCAAAGAAGATAGTTTTGTCGCTGGCGCCTCATGAACATCTGAGTTGCCCCCTGTTGACAACTTTGAATGAAGGCGTTCGAGTGGGTCCCTACTGATATGCTTGGCCAGCGTGTAGTAGTCTTCTTCACCCTACAAAAAAGAAAGCATATGAAAAAGGTATTAAAAAGGAACAAAGAATATTTGCCATGGTAGAAATCTAAAAAAATGAAAAATAAGTGGAAAAGCTGGTAGTTGCCATGTAAAGGGAAGATGAGTTGCCATGCAGCATAGTTAGCAGTTGCCATGCAAATCCAGCAATAGTTACCATGTTAACCATCTTGAAGAATGATAAAAAATGTCTGATCTACCAGGAATGCAATTTCAAAAACTAGGGATGGGATGAGCACACAAGTCAATGGAAAAGATGGCAGTTGCCATTAGGTACAATAAGAGTTGCCATTTGGCCTATATGGCAGTTGCCATGTAAAAACAAGTAGGAGTTGCCATGCACTTAAAAAGGAAGGAAAAAATCATTTGAAAAACAGCAGTTGCCATGTGGGGATGATGACAGAAGCCCATGTGACAAGCTGAACGGATGCATTGAAAAATCAAAAATTATAGCACTATGTCAATGAAAGCACATGGAAAACCTACTTCTTGACTGGCTTTCTCAGGTTTGGCAACACGACAGGATCCCCGGTGTTGGACATCGTCGTACGAGGAGATGACCTGGTGGAAGGGGTGTCACCAGCAATGGGGGCACCTTTGTTCAACCGAGCAGAAACACGGGTTGGGGTTGGTGCCTATTTCTTCGTACTGCTCGGCCACCAGCTGTCGCCTCACTGCACGTATAAGATGGAGGGAAAAAAGGTAGCAATTGTCAGACAGCAAACTCGTTGCCGTGCTTAGCAAAAACAAGTGCAAAAAGGGATCAGTCTGTTCCAAAAATATAGATAAGGCAAAAAAACTAAAATTATAATCGAACCTCCTCCTGGCAGCTACGGGATCGGTCCTAGACATCTTGCCAGGAGAACCCTGCCCAACATCCTCTGGAGCCCTCCCCCTCTTTGATGGCAACACCCCCTCGCCTCTCGCAGCCGTATGTTCTTTGACTTTCTCCGGTGGGGGGACATCTGGTGCATCCTTGCCCTTGTTACCACCTGCACGAATTTTAGCATGTTCATCATCATCGGTGTCCTATTGCACGTTCTCCATGTCATCATCGTCATCCTTGCTGAGACCAGTGTCTCCGTCTAGTTCATCTTGTGTGTCAGCAAGCTCTTGGGAACTGTTGTAGTCATAGCGGCCACGGCAACCAGTTGGCTGATGTGTCCGTTCTAGGACAAATGAAGTGAACTGCCTCGCAACCGCGTCGCTGTCAGAGCCACTGAGGGACGTCCACCCCTCAACCAACTTCACGAGCAAGTCGGTCATTCCGGATGCAAAACTGCCCAATTAGATGCTCAATAGGTGCCCTCGCCTGTGCACGAAACAAGAAGCATCAATAACCACCCATATTACAGTCACTTGCGCGACATCAAAAATAATCCAAGGCAACCATAGATGTAGATCTTTTGATTACCTCAGTAGGGCAAGACGGAGCTGAGTGCACTTCCATCCAATTTCCAAAGTTTTGAGGCCCCCCAAACAAGCTGTAGTCTATAGCATGCTTGGCCATCAGCTAGAAAAAAATAAAAAAAATAGCTAGGATGTAAGAGAGAGAATGATGAACACTGACTAGCAGTTCATGTGTTGCAAATGCAACAAAAAAAGAAGACGCGAATATAAGTTTCAGCACGAATGACAGAGTTGCCATGTGGAGTGAGACATGGATACAATACGCAGACAGCCATGGCTAACAAAGGTAGTCATCTCTTGTGAACCACAAACGGTTGCGGCATGACGATTTTTTTCATATGTTATGCCGCAAAAATTTGTAGGCATGCCGTGTAGAGAAAGAAAAACAGAACTAACCTGTAGTTTTCCATATTTGGTATCGATTACCTGTCTGCGCGCAAAGCACACAGCCTTGACAAAGATCGATAGTCCATGCGAAACAAAAACTTGTGCGTAGGCGGCGGGCCTCCTGTCCCAGTGAAATCCACGGTGGACAGATCAAGACAGTCGACGTACATGAGCTGATGTACAACAATTTTGAAAATAAAGAAATATCAGTTGCCATCATGGTACTTTGCAAAAAAACAGGATAATTTATGTTCCCATGATAATCAAGTTGAAGTGCATGAAAAAGAGAAAAAGAAAAAGTTGCCATCTGTATGTGCTAGTTGCCATCATAATGTGATGGTAGTTGCCATATTGTCATGATGGCAGTTGCCATCATAGTATGATGACAGTTGCCATCATAATATGATGGCAGTTGCCATATTGTCATTATGTCAGTTGCCATATTATCGTTATGGCAGTTGCCATATTGTCATTATGGCAGTTGCCATCTTGTTATGATCAGGTTGCCATGCATGAATAAAAGGTGTTAAAAAGAGTGTTCACAGAAAAGGACTGGTAAAAAATACCATTAAATGCAGTCGACAACCCTTTTGGTACATCTTGCTTGAGAATGCATCGTGCAGGAAGACGACAATAAACTTACACCAATTCATGTTCTTCACATCTTTCAGTTCCGCCTGCATCGCACAAAATTTTAGGACAACGAGTTGCCGCATCAGAAATCAAATGGAAAAAACATCAAAAAACACTGGCAGTGACTAGCTTTACACATGACATCGGAGCCAAAAGATTGAAGGAAAATAAAGTAGTAAAGATGGATCATTCACCAGGATGGGGAAGCATTTGTTGCTTTGGCGAAGAGAAGTGGTTGGCGCGAAAACAGCTGAGATGAGGTACATGAGTAGCTTCATCTTAAAAACATCTCCATGGGTTGTCATGGCCTGCAGCGAATCTGTCAGTACAGACGTCTTCGGCATGGATGCCAACCCAGAAAACAAACGGGGGAACAACGCTTCCTCGATCTTGTTATTGACCTCGTACGGGACTTTGATCTATCCATGAGGCACACCCAAAGTGCAGAACACAGATTCCTCGCTCAACGGTAGTCTTCCACATCCCAGAATCACAAATTCCCTGGAGGCGGGGTCGTATCTCACCAAGCCAGTCGCATACATGGTTGACAAGATTCGTGCACCGGACATTCATCGAGCTCGTGATACCCATCTCAGCCGCGCTCCCTTCGATCGTCAAGAATCTGGCTACCAATGTAGTCAGTCGTTCTTGGGAGGCCCTGTTGCGGATACGTTTCTTCTTCTGCAAAAAACAGACAAAAAAGTGATCAGTTGTTGCCACGTTTTGCACTGTCATGAAATTTTAGGTCATGACAGACGACTGCAAGCTCGAGGTGGCAACCAATAACATATGCAGGAGGAGGAGGGGTGTGTGGACAGTTACCTCATCGCCCTCTTTTCTCCGTTCAGTTGCACGATTCTGCTATGGTGGATCCATGAAATCATCATCATCGTTTTGGTGATCACCGCGAGCCATTCTGCTGAGGTAGGAACAGACCAAATTGTCATGGTGGAAATGAAAATGCAGGAAGTAAGCAGTTGCCACCTAACAGAAAATGTCAACTAATGAATGCAAAATATCACATAAACACGCACAAACCCCCCTATAATTGTCGAAAACATAAATGTGGCAATTAAGCACATTGGTTACATTTTGAAAAAAAGTGTACATATCGTAAATGCACTTGAAAACAAAATGTCGAAGTTGCCATGTTAGCACAAGATAGTACGATAGAAAGTCACAAAATCCTCCACTGCACAAAAACTAAGATGTGGCAGCTCACACTCTGTCCTAAATACACCAATGAATTGCCATGTGTTCAGTGGCAAAAATGTGCTAGGTTGAAATTGCCATGTTAAAATGCAACACATAATACAAAAAAGAGATGAAAAACATCTAATGAAGAACCTGAAAATTGCCACAGTGTGTTCAGATATCACAAGTCATGGCAAAACACGAAAATTGTGTCTGCCGTACAATGAATTTGCCACATTATACTGACTGTAACATGGCAACAGACATGCTGTGGTCAGACAAAATACTTGGCACATGGAAAGCATATGTATGGCATCTGACACAATTGATATGCAAATTAGTTGCCATGTTATGCAGCCAATTTGCCACATTGTCCTGTCTACAATATGGCAACAGACACAGTGTGTTCACATTCTATTTGCCACAAGAATATAATAGCCATGTGGCAACAGTACGATTGATGTGCGATTAGTTGCCATCCAAAGGCGGTTGGTTGTCAAATCGCACGGTGACTATCGATTTACTACACTTTACCATTCATACAGTGTGGCAACTATCACAATCATTCAGGAAAATTAGTTGCCACAATGAAAAAGCATGTTTGTGGCTACTATCACAGTAAATCAGGAATTAGTTGCCACATGGAAAAGCATGTGTGTGGCAACTATCACAGTCATTCAATAAATTAGTTGGCGCATGGGAAAGCTTGTTTGTGGCAACTATCACAGTCATTTCAGAAAGTTTGTTGCCGCATGGGAAAGCATGTTTGTGGCAACTATCACAGTCATTCAGGAAGTTAGTTGCCATACAGTCATGATAGTTACTCAAACTATCACGTTTGCCTTCATACTGCAGTTTCAAAAACAATTAACTAGATCTAGGGTTCAATGGCAACTACAATGACTTCAAATTCAACCTCAAAATTCTCCCCGAACTGATCACAAATACCAATTCGAACCAATGCGCAACTAACAGACCGGAAAACACCGTCCCAATCCCAAGGCACAACCAGTGTGTGCCTCGGACAGCGAGTAACCACACGACGAGCGAGGCCGCGGCCGGCGCATTTAAACCGCTTAGTGCCCCAAAACGGCAAGCATAAGACTCCAAATCGCCTTAATCTCTACGAATCTCGAGCGAAGCATCGAATAGGGAGGGAAGGGGGAAAAATGCAGGAAAGGATTGTGAGAGTTGGAGCGAGCATTACCTTCAATCTGCAGACGCTCCGGCGAAGCCGCTCCGGTCCGGCGAGCACCACCGACGGCCGCGAACACCGTCGACTCTTCCGCCTCCGCCGTAGCCTTCTCCCCTCGTCTTCTCCTCCAATGGTTTGAAATGCGAAGTGGGTTGTGCGAGTAACTGCGGGGGTGAGTAAATGGAATCGTGAGGGGAAGGGGGGTGAAGTGTGCGACGTGTTTGCCGTCAACCACGGTCGGCGCGTGGCGTGCGAGCGCATAGCAGTTCCACTGCACGCCCCGAGTGGCAACCGCTGACCGCGGGAGAGCAACCAACGTGCGGGCGAACTGTCTCACACACCATACACACGCCTTGTCCTACGTGGCGCAGAAAATCGATCAGATTGTGCCAAGATTCGTGCATAAAGTACTGGACGGTGATGGACGAGTGTGGTCGAGATGATGAACGCCCACACGTGTGGGCGTTAACATTCTCCAAGTTTTAACAAACAAGGCCAAAGAACCAGTTTGACGCCGGAAGAAATGACAAAATCGGAGGGAGTAGCAAATTTAACAGCTAGATGCGCCGCGCAAGCAGTTTGCGCGGCTGTGCATGCATGTGGATCCACCACGTAAAGCGGCAGCGTCGCGCGGGCGCAGTGCTACGAACAACCTAGGCACCGCATCATTTCGGGGGGTAGGCGATGTATACTAATTAGGCGAGTGATCCGATGCTAGTGCTTGCTAGGGTAGCCATCATCAGGGCCGGCTTTGGCTAGTCAGTAGCGGTAGCATGCCATGCATGTTCTCCTCATCCTCATGGGCACTGCACTAGTATAACATGGAGCCAGGCAGGAAGGTCACATGCGAGGCGAGGCGAGGACAGACGTTGGGCACCGCAAGCAACCCCGGCGCGCGGCTCACAACTGGGCTAAATCATTCGTGTCTTGTTCCTCAGACCGATGTGGTAACCCGTGATTAACTTCCCGCTTTCTTGTTTTGCTCGGTAGCCAATAACATGGATGCTCGCACGCACTTGCACTTCTAGTTATTACTCCCTTCGTCTCATAAAATAAAAGTGTTTTTGACACCACCCACAATATAGAGTACATACCTAAACATACTGGTACTATATGAAGATTCTGCTTCAGTATGGATTAATTATGAACTATAGTAGTTTCAAGAACAAAATGAACTACTATATGAACACTGATTGGATGTGTAGTGTATATATAATGCGCACTACTCGTCGTTGATAATCCCGTCGGCAACTCGACACGCGAATTGTGCTAATTTCTTGGACTGGAGGCACGCGAAAGTGGGCGATGGTATCAGATCATGTGCGTCCCACCGTACATAGGCATTGCTTGGCCGTGTAAAAGATGTCCGCGATCGCTAAACAAATGGATGAATCTGCCCGGCCCCCCGTTCTGCGAGGCGGCTGCCGAGCCTTTAATGGGCGCGCAAAGTCAAATCGCTGTCTTGGTAAGCGTAAACTAGCTGAAAGCGAGCCGCTCGTACGTAGTCTACGTACCCGTCGTGGCTCCAGTATTATATTCTTTTGTTGTTTATTAAGCCGTCTGCATGTTCTGCCAGGGCGTATTTAAAATCCCAAAGCCTATCTACTTAGACTGCATGCTTGCTTGTTTGCTTCATTAACACGCTGTTAAACTCTCCTGTCAAAAAAGAAACACGCTGTTAAACTCTATCCTCAGCTGTGCGCTTGCAGCAGCTACAGGGGACAGTTTCCAAAGCAGAGCGACGATCCAAAGAGGATGAATGAAGCATACAAGATTCCCTCCTTTTTTCGTATACTAGCCCCACAGTCCCACGTTCTCGACGGCGCTGATCGAATTACGTTGACGCCAATGTAAATAGGAGTACCCCTACGTCTACGTCGAGATCTGACGAATTAACTCGGCAACAGTGCTCTACGCGTCCCCACCGAACTTGTTTTGAAGGTCGTACTCCCTCCGTTCCTTTTTACTCTGCGTATAAGTTTTGGTCAAAGTCAAACTATATAAAGTTTTATCAGATGTATATTAAAAAATATGAAGATCTACAATACTTAAACTATATAATATGGAAATACATTTATGATGCATTTGAAAATGTTGATTTCATATTGTGAATGTTGATGTTTTTAATATAAAATTAATCAAACTATGCAGAGCTTGACTTTGACCAAACCTTATATAGATTAAAAAAACGGAGAAAGTATATATACACTCGTCCACCTGCTACGTACTCCTCCGCCGGATGCCTCGCGGGGCTGGGCTGGCCACAAGTTCAAAACCCGTTGACGTAGCGTCAACTGCTACGTCAACAGTTGTAGACCAATCTCATTTTTAACTTTCGCACTGGAAACATCGACATCGTTGCTTGTTTCTTGACGGGGAGCCACGTGGGTGCCGCTGTCGCACTGTCGACCATTTACTCATCAGTTTTCCTGAGTCTCAGTTGACTTAAACTTCGTTATGTCTCCGTGGGTGTTGTATTTCATTGATCTAGCATTGAGATTCGTATAAAAAATTCTTTTCAGTTTCTCAATTTTCTTCCCATATACACTATCACTTGCCTAAGACTTGGTTAAGTCTCAGTCGACTAGACCTAGACATACCTTTTACTTATTATTTTTTATTCATCTATCCCCCGGTTTTAGTAGACAGTATGTTCTTGCGTACCTCTCGCGTCGCCTCCCACGCGGGCTGCTCGGAAGGGCTCAGCCGCCGCAGCCGCCTAGTAAACCTCCATCACCCTTCCCCCCCTCCGCCGCTGCCGATGGTCGGCGCCGGGCAAAGTCCGTGCGCGCGACGTCGGCGGCGGAGGGTCTCTCCTCCCTCTCCCAGATCCGCGGCGCGGGTGTCCTAATCCGTGGGGTGCGGCCCTCCCGACGGTGTGGCGGATCCCGAAGTCAGCAGGCTCGCGGCGGTGCACGGGCGCCCAGATCCATGGGTGTGGGACTCCCGGCAGCGTGTGGGCTCCCTGCGACGGCGGGATCGATCGACGGCGGGCTTGGGCGATGACGTCGGCCACGCGGTGCCGGATCTCGTCGCTCGTGGCGGATCTCGCCACTCCGGCCATCGTGGAGGAACCTGGACCTGGGGCGGCGGCCTCGTTAGGCATGGCGACTGCGCCCTCAGCTGGCGACGTTCGCGGGGGGAGGGGGGTGGTGGATGGACGGCATCTTAACCACGTGGCGAAGGAAATATGCCCTAGAGGCAATAATAAAGTTATTATTTATTTCCTCATATCATGATAAATGTTTATTATTCATGCTAGAATTGTATTAACCGGAAACATGATACATGTGTGAATACATAGACAAAAATATAGTCACTAGAATGCCACTACTTGACTAGTTCATTAATCAAAGATGGTTATGTTTCCTAACCATAGACATGTGTTGTCATTTGATTAGTGGGATCACATCATTAGGAGAATGATGTGATTGACATGACTCATTCCGTTAGCCTAGCACTTGATCGTTTAGTATACTGCTATTGCTTTCTTCATGACTTATACAAAGTTCCTGCAATTATGAGATTGTGCAACTCCCGTATACCAGAAGAACACTTTGTGTGCTACCAAACGTCACAACGAATCGGGTGATTATAAAGGTGCTCTCTGGTGTTTCGAAGGTACATGTTGGGTTGGCATAATTCGAGATTAGGTTTTGTCACTCCGATTGTCGGAGAGGTATCTCTGGGCCCTCTCGGTAATACTCATCACCTAAGCCTTGCAAGCATGTAACTAATGAGTTAGTTATGAGATGATGTATTACGAGCGAGTAAAGAGACTTGCGGTAACGAGATTGAACTAGGTATTGATACCGACGATCAAATCTCGCAAGTAACATACCGATGACAAAGGGAACAAAGTATGTTGTTATGCGGTTTGACCGATAAAGATCTTCAGTAGAATATGTAGGAACCAATATGGGCATCAGGTCCCGCTATTGGTTATTGACCGAGAATGGTTCTAGGTCATGTCTACATAGTTCTCGAACCCGTAGGGTCCGCACGCTTAACGCTTCGATAGCAGTTTTATTATGAGTTTATAAGTTTTGATATCTGAAGTTTCTTCGAGTCCGGATGTGATCACGGACACGACGAGGAGTCTCGAAATGGTCGAGACATAAAGATTGATATATTGGACGACTATATTCGGACACCGGAAAGGTTCCGGGTGATTTCGGAGAAAACCGGAGTGCCGGGGGGGTTACCGGAACCACCCGGGAGAGTTAATGGGCCACATGGGCCTCGGTGGCAAGAGAGAGGGGCGGCCAGGGTGGGCCGCGCGCCCCCTCTCCCTCTGGTCCAAATTGGACTAGGAGGGGGACGGCGCCCCCCTTTCCTTCCCCCTTCTCCCCCTTCCTTCCCCCTTTTAGTAGGAGTAGGAAAGGAGGAGTCCTACTCCTACTAGGAGGAGGATTCCTCCTCCCTTGGCGCGCCCAAGGGGCCGGCCGGCCTCCCCCTCCTTTATATACTGGGCGGGGCACCCCATAGACACACAAGTTGATCTACGGATCGTTCCTTAGCCGTGTCGGTGCCCCTTCCACCATATTCCACCTCGGTCATATCGTCATGAGTTTAGGCGAAGCCTGCGCCGTAGAACATCATCATCGTCACCACGCCGTCGCAGCCGTGGAACTCCTCTCCGAGCTTGGCTGGATCGGAGGCCGGAGATCGCCATCGAGCTGAACGTGTCTGAACTCGGAGGCTCCGACGTTCGGTGCTTGGATCGGTCGGATTGTGAAGACGCACGACTACATCAACGCGTTGTGTTAACGCTTCGCCACGGTCTCACGAGGGTACGTGGACGAACACTCTCCCTCTCGTTGCTATGCCATCACCATGATCTTGCGTGTGCGAGGAAATTTTTGAAATTACTACGTTCCCCAACAAATGGCATCCGAGCCTAGGTTTTATGCGTTGATGTTATATGCACGAGTAGAACACAAGTGAGTTTTGGGCGATACAAGTCATACCGCTTACCGGCATGTCATACTTTGGTTGGCGGTATTGTGAGATGAAGCGGCCGGACCGACATTACGCCAGACGCTTACGCGAGACTGGTTTCACTGCTACGAGCACTCGTGCTTAAAGGTGGCTGGCGGGTGTCTCTCTCTCACTTTAGCTGAATCGAGTGTGGCTACGCTCGGTCCTTGCGAAGGTTAAAACAGCACCAACTTGACGAACTATCGCTGTGGTTTTTGATGCGTAGGTAAGAACGGTTCTTGCTAAGCCCGTAGCAGCCACGTAAAATTTGCAACAACAAAGTAGAGGACGTCTAACTTGTTTTTGCAAGGCATGTTGTGATGTGATATGGTCAAGACGTGATGCTATATTTTATTGTATGAGATGATCATGTTTTGTAACCGGTTATCGGCAATGGCAGGAGCCATATGGTTGTCGCTTATTGTATGAAATCCAAACATCTGTAATTGCTTTACTTTATCACTAAGCGGTAGCGATAGTCGTAGAAGCAATAGATGGCGTAAACGACAATGATGCTACGATGGAGATCAAGGTGTCGCGCCGGTGACGATGGTGATCACGACGGTGCTTCGAAGATGGAGATCACAAGCACAAGATGATGATGGCCATATCATATCACTTATATTGATTGCATGTGATGTTTATCCTTTGTGCATCTTATCTTGCTTTGATTGACGGTAGCATTTTAAGATGATCTCTCACTAAAATTATCAAGAAGTGTTCTCCCTGAGTATGCACCGTTGCCAAAGTTCGTCGTGCCGAGACACCACGTGATGATCGAGTGTGATAAGCTCTACGTCAATCTACAATGGGTGCAAGCCAGTTTTGCACACGCAGAATACTCAGGTTAAACTTGACGAGCCTAGCATATGCAGATATGGCCTCGGAACACGGAGACCGAAAGGTCGAGCGTGAATCATATAGTAGATATGATCAACATAGTGATGTTCACCATTGAAAACTACTCCATCTCACGTGATGATCGGTTATGGTTTAGTTGATTTGGATCACGTGATCACTTAGATGACTAGATAGATGTCCATCTAAGTGGGAGTTCTTAAGTAATATGATTAATTGAACTTAAATTTATCATGACCTTAGTACCGATAGTATCTTGCTTGTCTATGTTTGTTTGTAGATAGATGGCTCGTCTTTGTTGTTCCGTTGAATTTTAATGCGTTCCTTGAGAAAGCGAAGTTGAAAGATGATGGTAGAAATTATACGGATCGGGTCCGTAATTCGAGGATTATCCTCATTGCTGCACGTAAAAGTTACGCCCTGGAAGCACCACTTGGGTGCCGTGCCTGCCGCTGATGCAACCGACGACGCTAAGAACGTCTGGCGAGCAAAGTCGATGACTACTCTATAGTTCGATGTGCCATGCTTTACGGCTTAGAACCGGTCTTCAACGACGTTTTGAACGTCATGGAGCATATGAGATGTTCCAAGAGTTGAAGTTAATATTTCAAGCAAATGCCCGGATTGATAGATATGAAGTCTACAATAAGTTCTATAGCTGCAAGATGGAGGAGAATAGTTCTGTCGGTGAACACATACTCGTAATGTCCGATATAATAATCACTTGATTCAACTGGAGTTAATCTTCCCGATGATAGTGTCATTGATGTAATTCTCCAATCATCGCCACCAAGCTACAAGAGCTTTGTGATGAACTATAATATGGAAGGGATGAACAAGACTATTCCCGAGCTCTTCGCAATGCTAAAAGCCGCGGAGGTAGAAATCAAGAAGGAGCATCAAGTGTTGATGGTCAACAAGACCACTAGTTTCAAGAAAAAGGGCAAAGGGAAGAAGAAGGGAACTTCAAAAGAACGGCAAGCAAGTTGCTGCTCAAGAGAAGAAACCCAAGTCCGGACCTAAGCTCAAACCGAAAGTGCTTCTACCGCAAGCATCTTGGTCACCGGAAGCGGAACTGCCCCAAGTATTTGGCGGATAAGAAGGATAGCAAAGTGAACAAAGGTATATGTGATATACATGTTATTGATGTGTACCTAACTAGAGCTCGTAGTAGCACTGGTATTTGATACCGGTTCATTGCTAATATTTGCAACTCAAACAGGACTATGGAATAAGCGAGCACTGGCCAAGGACGAGGTGACGATGCGCGTTGGAAATGGTTCCAAAGTCGATGTGATCGCGGTCGGCACGCTACCTCTACATCTACCTTCGGATTAGTTTTAGACTGAATAATTGTTATTTGGTGCCAGCGTTGAGCATGAACATTATATCTGGATCTTGTTTAATGCGAGACGATTATTCATTTAAATCGAGAATAATGGTTGTTCTATTTATATGAGTAATATCTTTTATGGTCATGCACCCTTGAAGACTGGTCTATTTTATTGAATCTCGATAGTAGTGATACACATATTCATAATGTTGAAGCCAAAAGATGCAGAGTTGATAATGATAGTGCAACTTATTTGTGGCAATCGCCATTTAGGTCATATCGGTGTAAAACGCATGAAGAAACTCCATACCGGTGGACTTCGGAATCACTTGATTATGAATCACTTGGTACTTATGAACCGTGCCTCATGGGCAAGATGACTAAAACATCTTTCTCGGAACTATGGAGAGAGCAACAGATTTGTTGGAAATCATACATCTGAGATGTATGTGGTCCGATGAATGTTGAGGCTCGTGGCGGATATCGTTATTTTCTCACCTTCACAGATGATTTGAGCAAATATGGGTATATCTACTTAATGAAGCACAAGTCTGAAACATTTGAAAAGTTCAAAGAATTTCAGAGTGAAGTGGAAAATCATCGTAACAAGAAAATAAAGTTTCTACGATCCGATCGTGGAGGAGAATATTTGAGTTACGAGTTTGGTTTACATTTGAAACAATGCGGAATAGTTTCGCAACTCACGCCACCCGGAACACCACAACGAAATGGTGTGTCCGAACGTCATAATCGTACTTTACTTGATATGGTGCGATCTATGATGTCTCTTACCGATTTACCGCTATCGTTTTGGGGTTATGCTTTAGAGACGGCCGCATTCACGTTAAATAGGGCACCATCAAAATCCGTTGAGACGACGCCTTATGAACTGTGGTTTGGCAAGAAACCAAAGTTGTCGTTTCTTAAAGTTTGGGGCTGCGATGCTTATGTGAAGAAACTTCAACCAGATAAGCTCGAACCCAAATCGGAAAAATGTGTCTTCATAGGATACCCAAAAGAGACTGTTGGGTACACCTTCTATCATAGATCCGAAGGCAAGACATTTGTTGCTAAGAATGGATCCTTTCTAGAGAAGGAGTTTCTCCTGAAAGAAGTGAGTGGGAGGAAAGTAGAACTTGATGAGATAACTGTATCTACTCCCTTATTGGAAAGTAGTTCATCACGAGAACAGGTTCCTGTGACGACTACACCAATTAGTGAGGAAGCTAATGATATTGATCATGAAACTTCAGATCAAGTTTCTACCGAACCTCGTAGGTCTACCAGAGTAAGATCCGCACCAGAGTGGTACGGTAATCCTATTATGGAAGTCATGTTACTTGACCATGATGAACCTACGAACTATGAGGAAGCGATGATGAGCCCAGATTCCGCAAAATGGCTAGAGGCCATGAAATCTGAGATGGGATCCATGTATGAAAACAAAGTATGGACTTTGGTTGACTTGCTCGATGATCGGCAAGCCATTGAAAATAAATGGATCTTTAAGAAGAAGACTGATCTCGATGGTCATGTAACTGTCTATAAAGCTCGACTTGTTGCGAAAGGTTTTCGACAAGTTCAAGGGGTTGACTACGATGAGACTTTCTCACCAGAAGCGATGCTTAAGTCTGTCTCAATCATGTTAGCTATGGCTGCATTTCATGATTATGAAATTTGGCAAATGGATGTCAAGACTGCATTCTTGAATGGATTTCTAGAAGAAGAGTTGTATATGATGCAGCGGAAGGTTTTGTTGATCCAAAAGGTGCTAACAAAGTATGCAAGCTCCGACTTTCCATTTATGGACTGGTGCAAGCATCTCGAGTTGGAATAAACGCTTTGATAGTGTGATCAAAGCATATGGTTTTATCTGCACTTTTGGAGAAGCCTCAGATTTACAAGAAAGTGAGTGGGAGCTCAGAGCATTTCTAGTTTTATATGTAGATGACATATTATTAATTGGAAATGATATAGAATTTCGGATAGCATAAAGGGATACTTGAATAAAAGTTTTTCAATGAAAGACCTTGGTGAAGCTGCTTACATATTGGGCATCAAGATCTATAGAGATAGATCAAGACGCTTAATAGGACTTTCACAAAGCACATACCTTGACAAAATTTTGAAAAAGTTCAAATGGATCGTGCAAAGAAAGGATTCTTGCCTCGTGCTACAAGGTGTGAAGTTGAGTCAAACTCAATGCCCGACCACAACAGAAGATAGAGAAAATGAAAATGTTCCTATGCTTCAGCCATAGGCTCTATCATGTATGCAATGTGTGTACCAGACCTGACGTATGCTTAGCTATAAGCTTGGCAGGAAGGTATTAAAGTAATCCAGGAGTGGATCACTGGACAGCGGTCAAGAACATCCTGAAATACCTGAAAAGGACTAAGGATATGTTTCTCATATATGGAGGTGACAAAGAGCTAGTCGTAAATGGTTACGTCGATGCAAGCTTTGACACTGATCCGGACAATTCTAAATCGCAAACCGGATACGTGTTTTTATTAAACGGAGGAGCTGTAAGTTGGTGCAGTTCTAAACAAAGCGTCTGTGACGCCCCCGATTCAATCGTACACTAATCATACACGCAAACATATACGATCAAGATCAGGGACTCACGGGAAGATATCACAACACAACTCTAAAAATAAAATAAGTCATACAAGCATCATATTACAAGCCAGGGGCCTCGAGGGCTCGAATACAAGTGCTCGATCATAGACGAGTCAGCGGAAGCAACAATATCTGAGTACAAACATAAGTTAAACAAGTTGCCATAAGATGGCTAGCACAAACCGGGATACAGATCGAAGAGGCGCAGCCTCCCGCTCGATCCTCCTAAACTACTCCGGTCGCCGCCGCACACCGCACGTAGTAGTAGGCACCTCCGTAGTAGTAGTCGCCGCCGACGGTGGCGTCTCGCTCTGGGCTCAAAGATCTGGTTGCGACAACCGTAAAGAAAGGAAAGGGGGAAAAGGGGAGAAAGCAACCGTGAGTACTCATCCAAAGTACTCGCAAGCAAGGAGCTACACTACATATGCATGGGTATATGTGTAAAGGGCCATATCATGGATCGAACTGCTGAATGCCGTAATAAGAGGGGATATCTAATCTCGTCAAGACTACGCTTCTAGCAGCCTCCGCCTTGCAAAGATGTAGAAGAGAGTAGATTGAAGTCCTCCAAGTAGCATCTCCAAGTAGCATCTCCAAGTAGCATCTCCAGTAGCATCGCATAGCATAATCCTACCCGGCGATCCTCTCCTCGTCTCCCTGTGGAAAAGCGATCACCGGGTTGTCTGTGAAACTTAGAAGGGTGTGTTTTATTAAGTATCCGGTTCTTGTTGTCATAAGGTCAAGGTACAACTCCGGGTCGTCCTTTTACCGAGGGACACGGCTATTCAATAGATTAACTTCCCGCAGGGTGCACCACATAACCCAACACGCCGATCCCATTTGGTCGGACACACTTTCTGGGTCATGCCCGCCTCGAAAGATCAACACGCCGCAGCCCCACCTAGGCACAACAGAGAGGTCAAGACGCCGGTCTAACTCCTATGGCGCAGGGTCCGGGCCCATCGCCTTTGCACACCAAGCACGCTATGCGACGCTGATCGAAGCGTAACCAGCCCATTTAATACAAGTGCAAAGCTTACGTTCCAATCCGGTAGCGCCACTCGATCGCCGACGCCAAGAAGGCTTCGCCGATACCACGATGCCGGATACCCATAACTACTCCCGCGTAGATGGTTAGTGCGATAGACCAAATGGCCGACTCAGATCAAATACCCGGATCTCGTTAAGCGTGTTAAGTATCCATGAACGCCGATCAGGCCAGCCCACCTGCCTCCTAGGTGGTCTCAACCTGCCTGCCGCTCCGCCACAAAGTAATAGTCGGGGCCGTCGGGAACCCTGGCCCACCTCTACCGGATGGAGCCACTGTCCTTTTAGCCCCTCATCGTAATCACTTGCGGGTATTCATTGAGTGACCCGACTTTAGTCACCATCTCAGACAAAGATGTATGTATAGTATATACCCGTGATCACCTCCCGAGTGATCACGGCCCAATAGTATAGCAAGGCGATCGACAAGAATGTAGGGCCAATGATGATAAACTAGCATCCTATACTAAGCATTTAGGATTGCAGGTAAGGTATCAACAGATGTAGCAACAATGTCAGGCTATGCATCAGAATAGGATCAACGGAAAGCAGTAACATGCTACACTACTCTAATGCAAGCAGTATAGAGGAGAATAGGCGATATCTGGTGATCAAGGAGGGGGCTTGCCTGGTTGCTCTGGCAAGTAGGAGGGGTCTCAACACCGTAGTCGAACTGGGGGCCGCCGGTAGTCTCGGGGTCTACCGGAAAGAAGTAACGGATGGGGAATACAATAAATAACAGAGCAATCAAAGCATCACAAAGTGTAACATGGCAATACACGGCGCTAGAGGTGACCTAACGCAGCACTAGGTGCTACTGGCGAAGGGGGAAAACATCCGGGAATGTATCCTCGGTGTTTTATGTTTTGCATGATGAACCGGAGGGGAAAGTTGCGTGTTTGCTATGCTAGGGATGGGTGGCGGACGAACGAGCTGCGTATCCGGATTCATCTCGTCGTTCTGAGCAACTTTCATGTAGAAAGTATTTTCATCTGAGCTACGGTTTATTTTATATGATTTTCTAAAGTTTTAAAACATTTTTAGAATTTATTTAATTAATTTAATTCAACCTTATCCGGAATAAAGGCATGCCGACGCCGTGAGGACGCCGTGATCAACAGATCGTCAAACTGACGGTGGGTTCCACATGTCATGGGCTGAAGACTAACAATTTGTTAACTTTTAATTAGCAGGTTAACTAGAGTTAATTAGTTAACTAAACAAGATTAATTAATTAATTAATTAATTAATTAATTTTATTGTTTTATTTTTTTAAATCCTTTTTTTTGTTTTGGGCGTGGGGCCCCAACATCATAGGCCCATCGGAGCCTAGCGGATCGGGCGAGCAGCGGGGCGGGGCGCCCGAACGGGAGCGACGGGCGTCTGGAGCGGGCGAACCCAGTTGGCCCCAAAGGCCGGGTTGGCAAGGAGGAGGAGGAAATGGGCCGGCCGTCAAGCGGAGGAGAGCGCCGGCCAGAACCGGGGAGGTAGCGGCTGTGGGAGGAGCGGAGGTAGATGTCAAGGCAAGAACAGAGGCGGCGACGGCGTTAAGCAACAAGCGGTGGCGGCGGGCGGCCGACGTGTTTCGGGCATGCAGGAGGGAAGGCGGGCCGCTGAAAGTGCAACTAATCCCCGGGTGGTTTTGGTAATTAATAACAACATATATATCATTGAACTAATAGTTACTTGAGAATCATTTTAAAGTTCAATGATATGGGTATGGCAAGGATCAAGAAGTGGACCCTCAAAATGCTAAGGCAAGCATTGGCAAAAGCTCAAGACTCCATTTTTGGTTTAGTGATCCAAGATCACATTGAGTCCATAGGAAAGCCAATACTATTAAAAGGGATGAGGTTATGATGATGATCTGGTTGCTCAAAGTGCTTAGTGATACATCTCCTAAACTATCGGCAACTTTCACCGCCATATACACTCATAAGTAATCTCGGTCCCACCGATATTCCAAACTCACCACACCGAGATGAACCACCTCACCACAAAGCCAAACCCTAGAAATCTCGGATTTTCCGATTCTGAACTCGGTCTCACCGAAACTTGAGTTGCCAAGCTTTTGTAACCTTCTGTCATCAAATCGGTGTCACCGAGATGATGAAGTCGGTCCCACCGAGATTGGCAAGCTCCTGTCTTTGCACGAATCGGACTAACCGAGATTGTATTTTCGGTCCCACCGAAAATCCCAACGTCCACATGATTTGAACTTTCGGTCTCACCGAGTTGTCAACTTCGGTCCCACCGAGATTGGTCTAATGTGTGTAACGGTTGGATTTTGTGTGGAGGCTATAAATACCCCTCCACCCCTCTTCATTCGTGGAGAGAGCCATCGAAAGAACTACCACTCCTACCTTACATTTACGAGAAGAGAACTACCTACCCTTGTGTTGAGATCAAGTTGCTCCACTCCCACCATATGAAGCTTGATCTCTAGCCTTCCCAAGTTGCTTTCCACTCAATCCTTTCTTCCACCACAGCCAAATCAGTGAGGAGAGTTGAGTGTTGGGGAGATTATCATTTGAAGCACAAGAGCAAGGAGTTCATCATCATCAACACCATCTATTACCTTTTGGAGGGTGGTGCCTCCTAGATTGGTTAGGTGTCGCTTGGGAGCCTCCGTCGAGATGTGGAGTTGAACCAAGAAGTTTGTAAGGGCAAGGAGATCGCCTACTTCGTGAAGATATACCCCGAGTAAGGCTAGCCCTCCGTGGGCGTAGGCCATGATGGCATAGACAAGGTTGCTTCTTCGTGGACCCTTGAAAGCACATTTGCTCCCTGGGTGGTTTTGGTAATTAATGACAACATACTTTGTGGTTGGACTAATGCTTTTATCAAGTATGTTTCAGGAAATTCAATCACATTGGCATGGCAAAAGGACTGAAGAGGTGGACCCCTCAGAATGCTAAGGCAAGCATTGGCAAAAGCTCAAGACTCCATTTTGGTTTAGTGATCCAAGATCACATTGAGTCCATAGGAAAGCCAATACTATTAAAAGGAGATGAGGTTATGATGATGATCTGGTTGCTCAAGTGCTTAGTGATACATCTCCTAAACTATCAAGAACTTTCACCGCCATATACACTCATAAGTAATCTCGGTCCCACCGATATTCCAAACTCACCACACCAAGATGAACCACCTCACCACAAAGCCAAACCCTAGCAAACTCGGATTTTCCGATTTTGAACTCGGTCTCACCAAACTTGAGTTGCCAAGCTTCAGAACCTTCGTCATCAAATCGGTGTCACCGAGATGATGAAGTCGGTCCCACCGAGATTGGCAAGCTCCTGTCTTTACACGAATCGGACTAACCGAGATTGTATTTTCGGTCCCACGAAAATCCCAACGCTCACATGATTTGAACTTTCGGTCTCACCGAGTTGTCAACTTCGGTCCCACCGAGATTGGTCAAATGTGTGTAACGGTTGGATTTTGTGTGGAGGCTATAAATACCCTCCACCCCTCTTCATTCGTGGAGAGAGCCATCGAAAGAACTACCACTCCTACCTTACATTTCGAGAAGAGAACTACCTACCCTTGTGTTGAGATCAAGTTGCTCCACTCCCACCATATGAAGCTTGATCTCTAGCCTTCCCAAGTTGCTTTCCACTCAATCCTTTCTTCCACCACAGCCAAATCAGTGAGGAGAGTTGAGTGTTGGGGAGATTATCATTTGAAGCACAAGAGCAAGGAGTTCATCATCATCAACACCATCTATTACCTTTTGGAGGGTGGTGCCTCCTAGATTGGTTAGGTGTCGCTTGGGAGCCTCCGTCAAGATGTGGAGTTGAACCAAGAAGTTTGTAAGGGCAAGGAGATCGCCTACTTCGTGAAGATCTACCCCGAGTAAGGCTAGCCCTCCGTGGGCGAGGCCATGATGGCATAGACAAGGTTGCTTCTTCGTGGACCCTTCGTGGGTGGAGCCCTCCGTGGACTCTCGCCGTTACCCTCCGTGGGTTGAAGTTCCATCAACGTGGAAGTACGATAGCACCACCTATCGGAACCACGAGAAAAATCTCCGTGTCTCCAAATTGCGTTTGATCTTCTCCACTTTCTTTACTACTTGTGCAATTTACTTTCCGCTGCCCATACTCTAGAATTGCATGTGTAGTATGCTACTTGACTTGTGTGTTATGCAAAATCTGCCAAAATTTGTCCTTGACAAAAGACGGAATTTTTATCTTGTCGAGTAGTCTAATCACCCCCCCCTCTAGACACTCTCACCTTCTTCGATCCTACAATTGGTATCAGAGCTTTGGTCTCCATTGCTTTGGTTTACACACCATTGGAGGAAGATGGACGTGTCTACGTTTGGGAGTGTTAGTCATAGAGTGCTTATTCTAAATGGAGTCTCCTATAACTCGTGGAGGATTGAAATGCTTATTATCTTTAAGACATACAACTTGCGCAAATATGTTGAAACCACATATGTGCCTCCATTTGACCCCTTGCACCCTACCATGGATGAAGAGCTTGATTTGCTTCGTAACCTTAGGACTGTAAATCTTATCATTAGAGGGTTACCCGATAACTTGCTTAAGCTCGTTACAAACTTTGAGTGCGCCTATGCTATGTGGAAGTTCTTGGAAGAACTTTATCCGGACTACTCTTTGAGAGGTCTCGATGAAATTCTATACAAGACTATTGAATTTGATATGATGCGCCCCAATGATCTCAACTTTGATAAATGCTTCTTTGAGATTCGTGATCTTATGAAAAAGAAGGGTGATCCCGGTCTTATCAATGTTCTAATTAGAAATGCTCTTGTATTGCATTCCGATGATTATTGTCACATTGACAAAACTAATGCAAGTTGCTGTCAAATTGACCTAGGTGTTGATGATGAACTATCTATGGGTCAATATGATGATGAGTATGAGCATGTTAATGATTACACCGATTCGGACACCGAGCTAGACAAGATCATGAAGAGTCTCAATCTTATGGCGAACATGAGAGACTACATATCCGGCGGAAAAGAGTGGATTCTTGATAGTGGATGCACCGATCACATGACTGGAGACGAAGACATGTTTCGAGAGCTTGCAAAGAACGATGGTCCACGCAAGTATGTGACTTTTGGAGACAACTCCAAGGGTAAGGTACTTGGCCTTGGTAAGGTGGCCATATCTCATGATAGCTCTATTCAAAATGTCATGCTTGTAGAATCACTTGGATACAATTTACTTTCCGTGTCTAGATTAGCTGACTTTGGATTCAATGTGCTATTCACCGAAGTAGATTGCCAAGTCTTTCGTCGTGACAATCATAACATGGTATTTACGGTATCCGTAGAGGTGATCTATATATTGTTGATTTCACTAAGAAAGCCCAACCTAGAACTTGCTTCATTGCTAAATCCGCTAAAGGTTGGTTATGGCATAGAAGGCTTGGACATGTTGGTATGCGTAATCTAGACAAGCTAATCAAAGGTGATCATATTCTTGGCGTTAAAGATGTTCTCTTTGATAAAGATAGACTTTGTAGTGCTTGTCAGGCAGGAAAACAAGTAGGTGGAAGTCATCCCGTGAAGAACATCATGACCACAAGGAGACCGCTTGAGCTTCTCCATATGGATCTCTTCGGTCCCAATGCTTACAAAAGCCTTGGTGGTAACTCCTTTGGTCTAGTTTTAGTTGATGATTATTCCAGATTTACGTGGGTATTTTTCCTGATGACAAATCGCAGGTCGAGAATCTTCAAAACCATTGCGTAAAGGCCCAAAATCAATTTGAGGTGAAGATCAAGAAAGTTCGAAGTGACAATGGAACGGAGTTCAAGAACGCCAATGTAGACTCTTTTCTCGATGAGGAAGGGATTCTACATGAGTTCTCGGCTACGTACACTCCTCAACAAAATGGAGTTGTTGAGAGGAAGAACCGAACGCTCATAGAGATGGCGAGAACGATGCTCGATGAGTACAAGACACCGAAGAATTTTTGGGGTGAAGCCGTCGAGACAGCTTGTCATGCTATCAACAGGCTTTATCTTCATAAGCTTCTCGGCAAGACATCATACGAGCTCCTCACCGGTAACAAACCCCAAGTGGGATACTTTCGTGTCTTTGGTTCAAAATGCTATATCCTTGATAAGCATCGTCGGTCTAAATTTGCTCCTAAAACTCATGAAGGCTTTTTTCTCGGTTATGGATCAAACTCCCACACCTACCGTGTTCACAATAATTTCACCCAAAGGTTGAAGAGACGGTAGACGGAAGTTTGATGAATCTAATGGCTCGCAAGTAGAGCAAATGCCTATTGATGTAGGAGACAAGGACCCATCGGAAGCCATCCAAGATTTATCTATTGGAAAGATCCGCCCTATGGAAGTGAAGGAGAGTACCTCATCTACATATGTGGAGCCCCTACCTCACGGCAGATGAACCTCAAGGCAACATGGAGGCCTCCACAAGTGGAACTCACCAAGATGAGGAAGTGCAACAAGAAGATCCACCACAACCTCCTTCTCCACCGCCTCAAGACAACACCAACAACAATGAAGAAGAAGAGGAAGATGAGGATGATGAGGAAGCTCAGCCACAACCACAACAAAAGCTATCCCGAGTCCGAGCAAGAGTCAAGAAAAATCATCCCGTGGAACAAATGATGAACGACATCAACTCCGGGAGAATTACTCGCTCTAAAACTCGCTTAGCTAACTTTTGTGAGCATTACTCATTTATCTCTAGTATTGAACCTATGAAGGTAGAAGAAGCACTTGAAGACCCGGATTGGGTGAACGCTATGCACGAAGAGCTACACAACTTCGAGAGGAACAATGTATGGACTTTGGTAGAGAAGCCCAAGGATGATCAAAACGTCATTGGAACCAAATGGGTGTTTCGGAACAAGCAAGATGAAGATGGACAAGTCATCCGCAACAAGGCTCGCCTCGTAGCTCAAGGTTACACACAAGTCGAAGGTATGGACTATGGTGAGACCTATGCCCTGTTGCTAGACTTGAGTCCATTCGCATTCTTCTTGCTTATGCCAACCACCATGATATTACTCTCTATCAAATGGATATTAAAAGTGCTTTCCTAAATGGTGAAATTGAGGAGGAAGTATTTGTGAAACAACCTCCGGATTTGTGAATCCTAAAAGCCTAATCATGTTTACAAGTTGCACAAAGCTCTTTATGGTCTTAAACAAGCTCCTAGAGCTTGGTACAAATGCTTGACTAGTTTTCTTCTTGAAAAGGATTTGAGATTGGAAAAATAGACTCAACGCTATTCACTTAAAAGGGTTGATGGTGAACTATTTGTGTGCCAAATATATGTTGATGATATTATCTTTGGTTCAACTAACCCTCATTTTAGCGAGAAGTTTGGAAAGCTCATGTCGGAGAAGTACGAGATGTCCATGATGAGTGAACTCAAATTCTTTCTTGGGTTGCAAATCAAGCAATCTAAGGAGGGTACCTTTGTCTCACAAACAAAGTACACCAAGGATCTCTTCAAGAAGTTCAACATGCAAGAAAGAAGGTATGAGAACCCCATGCCTACAAGTGGACATAATGACTTGACAAAAGATGGAGAACCCGTTGATCAAATGGTTTACCGATCTATGATTGGTTCTCTACTATATCTTTGTGCTTCTCGTCCTGACATAATGTTGAGTGTATGCATGTGTGCTCGATATCAAGCAGCCCCTAAAGAATGTCATCTTAAAGCTGTTAAAAGGATTGTGAGATATTTGATACACACACCAAACTTTGGCATTTGGTATCCTAAGAGGGCATCTTTCGACCTTGTTGGCTATTCCGACTCGGACTATGCCGGTGACAGGGTTGATAGAAAGTCAACTTCGGGTACGTGTCAATTCCTTGGTCGATCACTTGTATCTTGGTCCTCCAAGAAACAAAATTCGGTATCATTATCCACTGCCGAAGCAGAATATATTGCTGCTGGTTCATGTTGTGCTCAGTTGCTATGGATGACACAAACGCTTAAGGATTATGGGATACATGAGAGACATGTTCCTTTGCTTTGTGACAATGAGAGTGCGATTAAGATTGGACACAATCCGTGCAACACTCTCGAGCTAAACATATTGAAGTTCGTCACCATTTCATTCGTGATCACATTGCCAAGGGTGACATCAATCTTAAGCATGTTCGAACTGACAAACAACTCGCTGATATCTTTACAAAACCTCTTGATGAGAAGGTGTTTTGTCGCTTAAGGAGTGAGTTGAACATCATTGATGCTTCAAACTTGGAGTGAGAACTCCATTGATGCATGCAAGGCATGTGCCTACTTGTCTAATCCTTGATATTTCTCTTATGATGATGATCATATGTCTTGGACACATTTGCCCCCTTGTATTGCATCTAACTCCTTGCAGGTACTTGGATGATCTACATTCCACAAGATTACCACACACTCAAATTTTGAGTAATCTTGTCATTGACCAAGTATCTAGCCCTTTGGGATGTTGAGTTCAAGGAACAAGATTCCACATATCCTTTTTGACACCTTATACATCTAGTATTTCACTCTTGTCATCTTGGATATCCTTGAGTATTTCCTTGCTTGCCTAACCCATGTAGGAAGATGATCTACACAAGTGGAAATGGCGCTCTAACTTCATATTCAAATGAGCACCTACATCAAGTTCACCTACATGAGCAAATCAACAACAAGCCCAAGGTATGTTCTTCACATCTTTAAGGAGCTTTGCTCAAAGACATGAGTACAAGCAGCTTCATAAGATGTGATCACATCAAATGCTTAATCGAAAAATGGCAACCCCATTGTGAGCTTAAACGATGAGTATGACCTATGATCAAATGTTCTCATTTGACTCCTAAGTCAAAATACTCAAACATAGGTGACCTTGTCGCCGACCCCTATCTAGATGAAGTACATATGTTTTGGAGTCTTTCTATTTTCTCTTATGTTCTCTCATTGAGATTCCTTTAAAAAAAACTTCATCTGTTTTTGTGAATATCCTTTTGGCTCTGATCAATTCCTCGAAAATCATTTACAAATTCATTGCAAATCCTTTGAAACATTCCTTGCAAAGTGAGCTGAATTATTTATGTATTTCCTTGAAATTAAACTCGGCGTCACCGACTTAAAAATTTCGGTCTGACCCAAAAGGATCTGCCCTAAGTCCATGACTTTCGGACCCACCGATCCATCTTATTTCGGTGTCACCGATTTTCCTTGATATCATCTTCTGCAGCTCCACTCAATGATTCTCTATGCATGTTTCTTATTGCCCTGTTGTGATTCTTAAGGATCCCACTTCTTTCCATCTTCCCCGACCTTCCTAGTTTGTCTGTCCTTTTCGCACTTGATGTCAAAGGGGAGAAGACTTAGGGGGAGAGGAGAAGACTTAGGGGGAGAAGAGAAGATTTAGGGGGAGAAGAAGAGCAATCTTACCTTAAGGGGGAGAGAATCACATCAAAGCTTTGCCGTGTTCCACATTGGATATTACATTTGGCATCATTCTTTTGATTTTGCTCTTTCCATCAAATCCCTTGATCTGAGACGACTCAAAGGGAGAGGAACCTTCACAATTGATATCTTATGGAAAGTAAAATCTCTCAGAGTTCATTGAAAATCTTTTAAGCTTCGGTGACATGTTTGCTGATTCAAGCTTGTGCTCAATATGAGACACTCTTTATACATGTCATCCCTGGCTTGGTACTCTTGATGTTCTTGCAGTTGGTTGAAGAAATACTCTTGTGTTATCTAACCTTGTTTTCCCAAGTCTATTTCTTCAGGTACAATGCCAAGGAACCTCAAGGTAAGTATATGCACTTTGCAGAATGTGCATGTTGGTGACTTGCTTGTGAATACTTGTTTGCAAGAAATCACCATGCACATATGCATTATCACTCACTTCTTTTCATCTGCTCTGATGCATATAGCCAAGCTGCATGTAGCACATCTTGCTTTTCTCTTGTGTGCTTGTGGGAGTCCAAAACCATAATTTATGAAAATCTTGCACACTTGTAGGGGGAGCCTGTGTACTATATGTTTGTCAAAGCTTTCGTGATAATTCTGTCTTTCTTTCAGTAAGCTTTGATGTCTTGTTTTGTGTGTTGCCATCAATTACCAAAAAGGGGGAGATTGAAAGCACATTTGCTCCCTGGGTGGTTTTTGTAATTAATGACAACATACTTTGTGGTTGGACTAATACTTTTATCAAGTATGTTTCAGGAAATTCAATCACATTGGCATGGCAAAAGGACTGAAGAGGTGGACCCCTCAGAATGCTAAGGCAAGCATTGGCAAAAGCTCAAGACTCCATTTTGGTTTAGTGATCCAAGATCACATTGAGTCCATAGGAAAGCCAATACTATTAAAAGGAGATGAGGTTATGATGATGATCTGGTTGCTCAAGTGCTTAGTGATACATCTCCTAAACTATCAGCAACTTTCACTGCCATATACACTCATAAGTAATCTCGGTCCCACCGATATTCCAAACTCACCACACCAAGATGAACCACCTCACCACAAAGCCAAACCCTAGCAAACTCGGATTTTCCGATTCTCAACTCGGTCTCACGAAACTTGAGTTGCCAAGCTTCAGAAACCTTCGTCATCAAATCGGTGTCACCCAGATGATGAAGTCGGTCCCACCGAGATTGGCAAGCTCCTGTCTTTACACGAATCGGACTAACCGAGATTGTATTTTCGGTCCCATCGAAAATCCCAACGCTCACATGATTTGAACTTTCGGTCTCACCGAAGTTGTCAACTTCGGTCCCACCGAGATTGGTCAAATGTGTGTAGCGGTTGGATTTTGTGTGGAGGCTATAAATACCCTCCACCCCCTCTTCATTCGTGGAGAGAGCCATCGAAAGAACTACCACTCCTACCTTACATTTACGAGAAGAGAACTACCTACCCTTGTGTTGAGATCAAGTTGCTCCACTCCCACCATATGAAGCTTGATCTCTAGCCTTCCCAAGTTGCTTTCCACTCAATCCTTTCTTCCACCACAGCCAAATCAGTGAGGAGAGTTGAGTGTTGGGGAGATTATCATTTGAAGCACAAGAGCAAGGAGTTCATCATCATCAACACCATCTATTACCTTTTGGAGGGTGGTGCCTCCTAGATTGGTTAGGTGTCGCTTGGGAGCCTCCGTCAAGATGTGGAGTTGAACCAAGAAGTTTGTAAGGGCAAGGAGATCGCCTACTCGTGAAGATCTACCCCGAGTAAGGCTAGCCCTCCGTGGGCGTGAGGCCATGATGGCATAGACAAGGTTGCTTCTTCGTGGACCCTTCGTGGGTGGAGCCCTCCGTGGACTCTCGCAGCCGTTACCCTCCGTGGGTTGAAGTCTCCATCAACGTGGAAGTACGATAGCACCACCTATCGGAACCACGAGAAAAATCTCCGTGTCTCCAAATTGCGTTTGATCTTCTCCACTTCTCTTTACTACTTGTGCAATTTACTTTCCGCTGCCCATACTCTAGAATTGCATGTGTAGTATGCTACTTGACTTGTGTGTTATGCAAAATCTGCCAAAATCTGTCCTTGACAAAAGACGGAATTTTTATCTTGTCGAGTAGTCTAATCACCCCCCCCCCTCTAGACACTCTCACCTTCTTCGATCCTACAACCCTTCATGGGTGGAGCCCTCCGTGGACTCTCGCAGCCGTTACCCTCCGTGGGTTGAAGTCTCCATCAACGTGGAAGTACGATAGCACCACCTATCGGAACCACGAGAAAAATCACCGCGTCTCCAAAATTGCGTTTGCTCTTCTCCACCTCTCTTTACTACATGTGCAATTTACTTTCCGCTGCCTATACTTTAGAATTGCATGTGTAGGGTGATGCTTGACTTGATCATAATTGTGAATCTGCCAAAAACTTGTCTTTGTCAAAAGGCATAATTTTTTTATTGTCAAGTAGTCTAATCACCCCCCCTCTAGACATACTTTCGATCCTACAAGTGGTATCAGAGCTTTGGTCTCCATTGTATTGGTTTCCATTGCATTGACTCCATAAGCTTGGTTTCACAACCTAGGAGAGTATGGCGCCTAGTGAGGGTAATTTTCAGAGAGGTCCTTACTTTGATGGTACAAATTTTGCTAGTTGGAAGCATAAAATGAAAATGCATATTCTTGGCCATAACCCAGCCGCATGGGGCATTATTTGTGTTGGTATGCAAGGTGAATTCTTCGAGGAAGGAAAAGTTCGGATCATGGCTACAACGGAAGAATTGTGGATGTTGCAAAACAATGCTCAAGCTTGTGACATTCTCTTCAATGCCTTGTGTCCCAAGGAGTTCAACAAAATCAGCCGTCTTGAGAATGCAAAAGAGATTTGGGATACTTTGGTTGAAATGCACGAAGGTACCGAGTCCGTGAAGGAATCAAAGCTAGATGTTCTTCAAGGTCAACTTGACAAGTTCAAGATGAAGGAAGGTGAAGGAGTCGCTGAAATGTACTCTAGGCTTGCTCTCATCACCAATGAGATTGCCGGCTTAGGAAGCGAAGAAATGACCGACCGATTCATCATCAAGAAGATTCTCAGAGCTTTGGATGGAAAGTATGACACCGCGTGCACTTTGATCCAAATGATGCCAAACTACAAGAATCTCAAGCCAACCAAGTCATTGGAAGAATTGTTGCTCATGAGATGACACTTAAGGATAAGGAAGAGCTTCACAACAAGTCAAGTGGTGCTTACAAAGCTACAAGTGATGCTCCCACAACCTCAAGTGACAAGCTAGTTTCCAATGAAGAGATAAGCCTAATGGTCAAGAACTTCAACAAATTCTACAAGAGTAGAAGCAAAGAGAGAAGCTCAAAGTCTAGATCATATGATGAAAAGAGATCTTCTAGTCGTGATCGAATCTGCTACAAGCTGTGGAAGACCGGACACTACTCAAATGAGTGTTCGGCTCCCCACAAGAGAAGAGAAGAATCTCCAAGAAGAAGAAGCTCAAGCGATGAGTCACCTCGAAAGAGAGAAGGAGTAGAGATGATCGTTCTGAACGAAGACCCTCTCGGAGAAGCAAGGATTAGGAGAGGAAAGACAAGTCATCAAGGAGCTACACAAGAAGAAAACATCAAGCTCATGTAGGTGAATGGGTCTCGGCCCGACTCCGACAATTAATCCGAAAGAAGCTATCACTCCAACTCCGACTACAGCCAAGATGAAGGTGTTGCGGTCTTGCTCTCGTGTCCTCCAACTCCAACTCCTATGACTTATTTGATTCACCAAATGAGGGAATTGGAAGATGCTTCATGGCTAAAGGCCCCAAGGTATCACACCCTGAATTCATTGACTTTGATAGTGATGAGGATGACTTGCTTGGTGAAGATGAGCTCTTGCTTGATAAATCTAGTGAGCCTAGTAATGATGAACATGCTAGTAGTCCTTATAGTCGAGAAGAGTCGAATGACAATGCTATGAAGGAGATTGAGCGTCTAACTAAAGAACTAAACACTCTTAAGTTAGCTCATGAAACAACTCAAGAAGATCATAGAGAGCTCCTAAGATCTCATGAGAAGCTACGCTTCGAGAAGCTCACTCTAGAGCAAGAACATGAGTTTCTAAAAGCAATCAATGACGATCTTCGAAAGAAGAGTTCTTCATATCTTGCCAAACGACTTCTCTTGTCTAATTTCTTGCCACCTATTAAGACTAAGCATGAGAAGCATAAGAAAAATTCTTCATCTAGTAGTAACAATAAACATGCTAAATCCAATATTGTTGCTTCTAGTAGTTCTCTTGATTCCACTAACAATGCTTCAAGCCAAGTTACACTTGAGCAAGAAAATAGTTTATTGAAAGGGATTATAGAGAAAGGTGTCTACAAGAGCCTTGCCGGAAGCAAGAACTTTGAGGAAATTGTTCGCAAGCAAGGAAGGCACCGGAAGAATCAAGGAATTGGTTTTGAGCGAAAGTTCAACGCCGAAGGTGGTGAATGGGAAGAAGGTCAATATCCTACTCCACAGTTTGTTCTTCAAAAGGAGAAGTATGATCCTACTTCTTCCAATGTGGAACAAGCTCAAGATGACCTTCCACCACAAGACCACAAGCTAAAAGGCAAGGACAAGCTTCAAAAGGAGATTGATGCATTTGTTGAAGCACCTCAAGCAATGGTCAAGTGGGTTCCCAAGGAAACGCCAAGTTCTACTTCGTCAAGCTCAACTATAACCCCAAGGATTCCCATCAAGATGATGTGGATCCCAAGAAGAAGAACTAGAGAGTTCTTGAGGGTGACTCGCCAACATACTTCACTCACATTCATTTTGGCAAAAACTTGTGCAATCAACTTCCACATTGTGCACTAGTTCATGGAGTCACAAACCCTCTTGTTGGTAAGTCAAGGGACAAGGTAATCATTGCTTTCATGGACATCATCTATTGTGAACTTCAATCTATGTCCATGGATATCCTTGTTTGTTCCTTGTGGGACTAACCCATGTAGGTATTGAAAGTGCCCGAATCCAAAGGATTGCTCCCAACTCTTGATGGTCTTCATCAACATTGAGCATCCACATCTTCAACTTCTACATGAAGTCTTCTACGACAACCCAAGGTTAGTTTGACCCTTTAAAAGGGGTTCTCACATCTAGGGGGAGCTTTGCTCTAGAAATTGAGCTAAAGCATCTTCAGATGATGTGAACACATCAATGCTTTATGTAAAAGTGGTAACCCCACTTGTGCTTAAACGATGAGTATGACCTATGATCAAATGTTCTCATTTGGCTCCTAAGTCAATATACTCATATAAAGATGACCTAGTCATCGAAAAATTGTGTGTTAGTAGCTAGAGATTTGATTGTGCATGTTTGACACATATTTCATGTGCTATCTTATTGTGTGAGCATGTTGGATGCATGATTTTATCCATTCAAGGACATCCATTTGTTGTTTTGGTCGTTTTGATTTTTCTGACCAAATGGATGAACAAGAATGCCTAAGTACCTCCCCTAGCTATCTATGCTTTCTTGTCTCAAATTCTATTCATGCTTACATCACAAACTTTGAACAAGTCATTTTCGGACCCTCCGAGTGAGGAGCACTTGAGCCACCGATCCGTCAAAGGCTAACTTCCAAAACCTTCTAAGTGATTTCGGTCGACCAACTCACTCAAGCTCGGTCGAACCGAAAGCATTTAGATCGATCTAGGTTTTCACCTCGGTGAAACCGAGTTGTGATTTTCGGCGTGATCGAAGTGCATAATCGCCTAGATTATCCATCTCGGTGCCACCGAAGTTTTACAACTCGTCCCACCGACAAACAAAGGGGTATATATACTCCGAGGGCCACGCTGCTGATTTCTCCTTCAAACGCCGCCCCACACCCCCTTGCCGCCGCCTTGGTCTCCGGATCGCCGCCGTTGCCGCTTTGCGCCCTCGCCGCAGGTCTCCGTCGCCGTCAACGGACATCTTCTCCGCACCGTTGCCGCCGTAGAGAAACTCCACCAAGTTAGGGTGAGTTTTGATCCCACTCGTGCTCCCATCTCCGATTCAATGCACGTTTGGTTTGCCTAGAATCTTGCCACGATTGAAATCTTCCTGAACACCAGATTAGTTTGTTTGAACTAGATTCGAGTAAAAGTTTTAGGGTTAGGTTTCCGCCAAACACATCTCGGTGAGACCGATTTTACATTTTCGGTATGACCGATTTGGCCTATGGCCATTAGATCGCACCTTCGTCCAACCGAGTTGTGCAAATCGGTGTGACCGAAATGAGGATTCTGTGAAACCCTAGTGTTTTCGGCAGATCGAAACCCACTTCGTCCAACCGAAAGTGGTGTGAAAGCTTCTGTTTAAACACTTGGATTCACCGAATTTTAAACTCGGTCGACCAAATGTCTTCTCGTGAAAACCTAATACCGAATTTGAACTCTTTTTTTGCAAAATCTTCTGCAGTTTGTGATGACTCTTCTACTCTGCCTACACCTTATCTATTCACAGGTTGTCAGCCATGTCAGATGCCAGTGACAGTCAGAACAGGTCAGAGACACCCATTGCAGATATTCCAGAGGCAGGCACTAGTCCTGATCCTAGCAGCTCATCAGATGATGGTGAGAGGAGTACACCAAGTGGTTTACCTCCTGCAGCCACCAGAGCCAGAAAGAAGAGGAACTCAGATGATGAAGACTTAGATTTTGTCGTTGAGGAAGAGGTCACATCAAAGCCCAAGAGGAAAGTTGTGGCCAAAGAGCCACAAGGTCAACAAACTAAGAAGGGCACCAGAAAAGTCAAGCAATCAACTGTTGCTAAGAAGCTGAATTTGGAAGAAGCTGCAAGCAAAGTGAAGAAAACTTCCAAGAGAAAAAGATTAGTGCATGATGATGCAGCAGAAGAAGATGAGGATGAGGAAGCACCCCAGCCTCCTCAGAAGCCTAAGCTCATGGGTGATGCCATCAGGGCTGGAGCCACTTCAAAGCCCAAGCAATCTGCTTCCACCAAGGCAGCTCCAAGAAAGCCTGCTTTGCTAAGCCAAAGAAGACAACAGAACATTCCAGTCGAAAAGAACAAGGATGATGTGCCACCAGGTGTGTCGATGATGAAGCACCGGTTTTCTTTGAAACTTCCGTAAACTGCCACTACATAATGATGCTCATCCTCAAGCCGAGGATATGAAGGCAAGGAAAGATAGAGGTCTCGGGCTATGGAGACAATCGACCCATATGCCGTGAGGAGAAGAACCGCCAGAGATCCCAGATTTCACACCGAGAGCAGCAGGACTTCTATGAGACCGTCTTGATGGACAAGAAGCCCATAGTCGCGAGACACCGATACGCTGACCGGAAGTACATTGACAGCGAAGAGCACAGAGATTTCTTTCCACATGTGCATGAAAGTTTCACCGCATGTGGTGTTGCAGACTTTGTAGGTCGAAGTTGACAAATTGGAACGATGAGATGATTATGCAATTCTATGCCACACTCATTTCTATCCAGATGGAAAGATTGTATGGATGACTGAAGGCCAAAGATTTTCTTCTTCTGTTGAAGAATGGGCAAAACTTCTGAATGCTCCAGTGCAAAGAGAGGATGATATTGATGTTTATGGTATTCCAAAGAAGAATCATGAATCCATGAAGAACATGTACAAAGAGGTTCCAGCTAAGGATTTGGGAATCTGGAAGCTCGGCTCAGTGTACTATCTCCAGGCAGGCCTACCTACCACCAATACCATTTTGAGGCATACCTTGATGCCCAAGTCTGGAGATCATCGCATGATCAGAGGATACTCTATCAACATGCTGCATATACTTGATGAGAAAGCACCTTTCAAGGTGATGGACTTGATGGTAGAAACCATTAAGAGGACTGCAGCTGACCAGAAAAGGTCGTGTGGATTTGCCCCGCAGATTCAGATGCTTATCAATGCCAAGTTTGGCACGGGCACATTCTTGTTGGATAGAGAACACTTACCACTGCAGCCTGAGCATGAGGACAATGTTGTTGTGATGGATGAGGAGGATCCAACATCAGTTGAAGGTCAAGCCAAGATTGAAGCTGCCAAGAAAGCCAAAGTCGACAAGGAAGCAAAGAAGAAGCAGCAGCTAAACCAAAGAGTGTCGGAGAGCAGCTTCTTGAAGCTACCCAAAGGATTGAACAACGCGTGGCCAGCATTGTACAGCCTCAGAGAGCCTAGAGAGGATTGTTGAGGACAAGATCCACGCCTGGACGTGAAGTCGATCAAGTGCAAGTAATCACAACAAGCTTGAGGCGACATTGAGGAAGCAAAGAGGAGAAGGAAGAGCTTATGCGTGAGATGCAGGATGACTTAGTCCAGATGCTTATCAACAGATCGCTCCGGTTCCCACAGACCTCGATCAGCTGCTATTCCAAAGGATCGACACCAGACTACAGGCACCTCCCACAGTTCCAGCTTGCTCCTACTCCAGCTCCAGCTCCAAAGGACCACTCCTCCAAAGAGACATCGGTGAAGTCTTCGCCGATGTTGTCATATCAACTCCAACATCAACCTGCACGGAGCCGCCAACAGAGTCCCTAGTGACGCTTAGCTCTATGCTCTTCGAACTTTTGGTAACTTGTTGCCAAAGGGGAGAAATTGTATAGATCATAGGACTTCGAGAGAGAGTGTTGTTGTCTTTGCGCTTTTGCTCTTTCGTTCATTTGCGGTTTCTTTGAGATACTTTTGGTTTTCGAGACATTCAGTGTGTTTGATACTACGTTTCATTTTACCTTAATGAGTGCTTGGTCGTACTATGCTTATCATATGCCATTTCTATCTTGTATGACCATTTACTCATGTCTTGGTGATTGGGTGCATGCTGTTCATTCTTACCATTTTGTGCGCTCCACCAAGATGTATGTGACATGGAAGAGTGACCCATGATCATAATCGATTGTGCATTTGCATTCAAACGCAAATCTTAAATAATGCACAAATTTAGGGGGAGCTCTTGCTTATCACATACTTCTCAAAGCGATTTATATTATTCATTGATTATATCCTTTGTCGAAGCTTTGATCTATGTGTTGTCATCAATTACCAAAAGGGGAGATTGAAAGTGCAACTAATCCCGGGTGGTTTTGGTAATTAATAACAACATATATATCATTGAACTAATAGTTACTTGAGAATCATTTCGAAAGTTCAGTGATATGGGTATGGCAAGGACTCAAGAAGTGGACCCTCAAAATGCTAAGGCAAGCATTGGCAAAAGCTCAAGACTCCATTTTTGGTTTAGTGATCCAAGATCACATTGAGTCCATAGGAAAGCCGATACTATTAAAAGGGATGAGGTTATGATGATGATCCGTTGCTCAAAGTGCTTAGTGATACATCTCCTAAACTATCAGCAACTTTCACGCCATATACACTCATAAGTAATCTCGGTCCCACCGATATTCCAAACTCACCACACCGAGATGAACCACCTCACCACAAAGCCAAACCCTAGAAATCTCAGATTTTCCGATTCGAACTCGGTCTCACCGAAACTTGAGTTGCCAAGCTTCAGAACCTTCGTCATCAAATCGGTGTCACCGAGATGATGAAGTCGGTCCCACCGAGATTGGCAAGCTCCTGTCTTTGCACGAATCGGACTAACCGAGATTGTATTTTCGGTCCCACTGAAAATCCCAACGCTCACATGATTTGAACTTTCGGTCTCACCGAGTTGTCAACTTCGGTCCCACCGAGATTGGTCAAATGTGTGTAACGGTTGGATTTTGTGTGGAGGCTATAAATACCCTCCACCCCTCTTCATTCGTGGAGAGAGCCATCGAAAGAACTACCACTCCTACCTTGCATTTCGAGAAGAGAACTACCTACCCTTGTGTTGAGATCAAGTTGCTCCACTCCCACCATATGAAGCTTGATCTCTAGCCTTCCCAAGTTGCTTTCCACTCAATCCTTTCTTCCACCACAGCCAAATCAGTGAGGAGAGTTGAGTGTTGGGGAGATTATCATTTGAAGCACAAGAGCAAGGAGTTCATCATCATCAACACCATCTATTACCTTTTGGAGGGTGGTGCCTCCTAGATTGGTTAGGTGTCGCTTGGGAGCCTCACGAGATGTGGAGTTGAACCAAGAAGTTTGTAAGGGCAAGGAGATCGCCTACTGTGAAGATCTACCCCGAGTAAGGCTAGCCCTCCGTGGGCGAGGCCATGATGGCATAGACAAGGTTGCTTCTTCGTGGACCCTTCGTGGGTGGAGCCTCCGTGGACTCTCGCAGCTGTTACCCTCCGTGGGTTGAAGTCTCCATCAACATGGAAGTACGATAGCACCACCTATCGGAACCACGAGAAAAATCACCGCGTCTCCAAAATTGCGTTTGCTCTTCTCCACCTCTCTTTACTACATGTGCAATTTACTTTCCGCTGCCTATACTCTAGAATTGCATGTGTAGGGTGATGCTTGACTTGATCATAATTGTGAATCTGCCAAAACTTGTCTTTGTCAAAAGGCATAATTTTATATTGTCAAGTAGTCTAATCACCCCCCTCTAGACATACTTTCGATCCCTACACCATGAAGCTCGGGCGGCAAGTGGTCTCGGCACCACCGTGGGTGCGGCGGTTAGGCAAAGAGCCAGCATTTAGCGAGGCGACAACAGCAGAGCAACACCGACGAGGGCGCGCCGGACCAAGCCTCGGTCATGGCGGCAGGAACTCGGGGGTGGGGCTCATACGACAACAAATCCGAGGGGGAAAAGGGAGGAATGGGTGCGGCTCACCGAGGGGAAGGCGATGGCGAGCTCGGGGTCGTTCGGGGAGGACCGGAGGTAGCAGATCGACGAGGCGGAGCAGACGCCCATGGTCAAGAGGAGGGGTCGATGGCGGCGGCTCGGGCGCTCCAGCTAGAGCCGATTGCCGCATGAAGCGACGACGACGGGGCCTGTCTCACAGGAACCTCCCCGCGCGCTGGGAGGCTCCGGTGCACGGCATCGACATCGACGTCGATGGGGCGACGGCAGCTCGGATGTGAGCTCCGGACCGGGAGAGCGAGTGAGCGAGGGGGAGAAAGGGATTAGCGATCTAGGGTTGACAGAGGGGCCGTGGGGCATTCTTATCCAGCGCAGGGAGACGGCGGGGAGGCGCGGGATGGCCTCCCCGTGGCTATCCGGCCATGGACGACGCTCCTGCGTCCACGAGGTGCCTGATGAACAGAGAGCAAGGGGGTGACCGGGGATGGGCTGGGCCTGCACTGTGGCCACTAGGGCCCGGTGCAGCAGTAGCAGTTCCTCTACCTCTTTTCCTTTTCTAAAACTTTTCTGTTTTCTGCTTTTTTTCTTATTTTCTCTTCTGTTTTATTTATTTTAGTTAGCAAAACATTTTTACAAAAATATAACCCCTACTCCTAAATTAGCATAATAACATAGGACACCTACTCCAAAAAGTTTGGTGATTATATAAACTAGATTAACATTTGTTTAGTACTTAAACGCATTCAAATAATTGTTTTGCTGTTGTTTTACTTACTATAGTGCATTTAAATACTTTACAAAAGTGTGGTTTCTTCACCAATATTTAATATGGATTATGTGGCTCACTCCGAACATTTTAGTTTTCATTTTTGAAAACTTTTATTGTTTGCTTAATTTTGAATTTGAATTCGAACCGTTTTCGAACTAATGGGAGATTAGCAACAGTAATCGAGGTGACGTGGCATCATTAGCAGAGGTTCGCTGTAGCCTAATTATCCGGGCGTCACAATTCTCCTCCACTACAAGAAATCTCGTCCCGAGATTTAGGAGGGGAGTAAGGGGAAAGGGATTGGGTTACGAAAAATCTAACGGATCTTCTCAGTTTTGGTTACTCTTCTCAAAGAGACCGGTCCAATACGTTGATGTCTTCATTCCTTTGCTTCCGGTCATCATGATGAAGTCGACATCCTTTCTTGGGATCTTCATCGTATTTACGAATAGGTAACAGGCAGATCGGCAACGATGAATGCTATAAGGGTAATAATCTGGGATTAACCCATGAATGAGTATATGAGTACCTCTCGAGTTGAACAAATAAAACACATCGAGAGTGAGGTTCGAAGGTATAATAAGAGGTTCCAAGCAGATAGATAGTTGCTCGAAGTCTGAACCAGAGTGAGAAAGGGGTTGAGTAGCGAGAGTAAGTATAGCCCGATACCGAATAGAGCACTCGGAAGGTGGCCCGTGAATTAAATACAAAGCCAAGCATGGGGAATAACCATTAGAAATAGGATTGTGCATGTGAGTCGGGTTTCGTTCTGGTGAAACTGTGGTTATGGGCCCACCATGTGGGTTAAAAGTAGGAAGGCGGAGACGTCTTGCGTGATCATGGAAGCAAGGCATGTCAGAGGGTAGCCTGTCGATTATGTCGGCAATAACATCGATACCAAGGGCGAGGGACGAAGAGAACCATTTTCCTGCTCGTTGAACGAGGCGGACCAATAGGCAAAGTTCCCGTCCGTCGGTGGCTGCCGAAATTGTCATCAACAGTAGAAACAGGGTCTTAGTGACACGGTTGTACACCAAGGTGTTTTACATAAGCAGAAGATTACTACTGCTTATATAATATAGATCACAAGAAGGGTTAAGCAAACCAAAGGAAAGGAAAGGTGATTACCAGGTTAAACAGACAATGGAAAGGAAAATGTGCTTAAACACGTATATCAGGGGTATATCCTTTCCAAAGTCAAGCAGAGGATGATATCCAAGACAGGATATAAAGTAGAAAACCCTTTAGATAAGAGGAGAGAAATTTCATGACCTTACCTTATCGGGTCATATAAAGACCAGTGTCATAACTCTTGGAAACATGTCCCAACCATCATATCTGACCAAGATTCAGATCTGATCGGTGTCAAGATACCTCAGACTCAGGATGCTTGAGAAGAAAAAGGTGCAACACAAATTGACGAGAAGACATCGTAAGAGTCTCGGGAAATGAACCATGGAAGCAAGTTCCAAAACAAGAGTTCATCATTAAATCAAGGAGAGGGTTAGGAGGTGGCGGAGGGACTCAGCGACAATTCATTGAGATTCCGAAAAGATGGATTTCCATAATTATCTAAGCAAGGAGATAACACTTGTCAGATCAAATGATATAATGATGTATGCTCGAGGAAAACATACACAATTAAACATTGATTGAAAGGTGCACCCGAATTATGGGGTTAGTAGCATGATCAATGTTGGAATGGTGATTCAATAATCAATAGACTAAGAATGAATGGCCGACCATTAACTTCAAAGCAATAGGGTTGCTAGAAGTGCATGATCCAAACAGCACCGTTCACTTGTTGGTACCCCGGTTGGAATCAACACGAGGACCATGAAGAATGGTGATGGTGAGAAGTATCACTATACCAAGAACTCTCAAGAGGTGGAACAAATCTTAGAACATTCTTGACATAAAAGATGGTAATACTCCAAGATAAAGAAGAACAAAGGCTGGATAGCAAGGAACTCAAGGTATAACACAAAACATGAACAAGTTTGTGTTGGGGGAAGGCAAGAATGTCGTCGATGATAACACAATCATCGAGGGGCAAGGATGGTATTTCTCATCATGAATACAATTGTTATCCTGGAGGAACTTAGAATGTTGATGATGATCATGATAAATTTGTCGAGAGACTTCATGAAGATGTAATCAATCGGCGATGACATCAAGTTAAAGGAATGATGAAACAAAAGGTTATTGGAACCATGGGTACGACACAAACTTGAAATCAAGTTTGTTGTTTGAGGAGAATTGATATGACGAGGAAGATCGACGTAAGCTTAGCTCAGCGTCAAAAATTGTGTTCCGGGAAGAAGGACCAGGTAGCACAATTAAGATTTAGCACGTTAATGATATAGCCGATCAGGCTAGGAATGACATGATCGAGTACAAACTCGCAAGTAAAGAAGATTACTAAGAGTTGTTGAACCGTAGTGCGGACTTGGTTCAGTTATTGGTGTCTTTGAGTGTTTAATAACTCAGAGCCCGTGAAAAATTGGAATCAGTGGGAATGTAGCACTTGATGAAGAACTCATAAGAAGTTATGCAGTTCCATGATAATCTCGAGATACCATGGGGTAATACTCGACGACAGATCAAAGTAGAGGTTGGACTGGGGTATTGCTCTACAGAAGACAAGTGCTTAAACTTGCACGAGAAATGGTATTTAAAGGATAACATGGTCGGAACCACGATTGCAAAAGGCCAGATCCTAGATATAATATGAGCTTATACCAAGGAATAATTAATTTAAGAGAAGCTTTAATGATAAGATCTACATCGTGTCCATGGGCATGAACACAAAGGTTCAAGGTCGACTCCCACTTCCTCAATGCATAACCTTCCATTCACTTCTCTCAGTGAAGTATGTTTAGAGTTTGAAAGTTTAACTGGCGGAATACCATAAGATTATGACCCATGAAGACTTTTGGGTTCACAAAAATTTAAGGAAGGTATATGTTCAACCCATAGGGGCTTCTTAGAAACATATACCACAAGTTTCAAGAGTAAATAACACAAGCCCGAAAGCAGAGCATGGTTGGCCAAGCAGAGGATACAACTTAACAAAGGCATTATGTATCAGGGGAAGAACTCACAAAGTGATCAAATGTGAAGGACACTGTCGGATAACAATCCAACAAAGGACTTGATGGTCCACCAAGGATCTGATGTGAGTATCGATACTCATCCATAAGAGGAAGGAATGCAAATGCAACAGGTTATGGAATCATCTGAATAATTCAAAGCTTAAATGCAAAGGAATTATGATTTCCAAAACAAAGGATCAGAAGTAGACGTTCTGATCAAGGATGGATCAATAGAATATACCAGAGGCACAATCGATGACAGATAGTTTGGTCGAGAACCAGCTCATGTTCAAAATGAAGTCTGAGCCGGAAAGTTAACCCTAGGACTCGACTGATGATTGTGAACATTCACAACGTATCGAATCAACGGACTCAAAAATGATGGTGACAAAGGATGCCAATATGATTACTACACTTATGGGATTAATCATAATGAAAGCAAACAAGAAATTCCAGAGCAATAGGTTGCTGAGGATTTTCGGAATATCGAATGGTATTTCGAAGACTTTTGTGTATCACATGAACAACTGGGGAATGAGCGGGTACTCGATAAGTGCGAGAATTAACCGTAGGGGTATTCAGGTGACAAAGCATAGCAAGGCAGTAAGCTCAAAGGATTATCGAAACAACGACGAGTTTTTCAGGGTATCTTGTAATAACAAGACCACTGGGATGAATGTAAGAATAACAACTGCAAGTAGTTATCCATAAGGGTTTACGGTGGAAGGAGAATTGCAAACGCGATGAACACAAGTTCTCGGTTTAACAAATGAGAGTATCTTCGTGGTCTTCCGTGCGCAGAGGCGATCATCAATAGTAAGGGGCTCTCCGGGTGAAAGTGATAACGAGATCCTAATGTTAAGTATAGCAAAATCATTTAAACCCGAATAGAAGAGAGATCAGAGTCCCAGAGTAGAGGTCGAGAAGTAAAAGATCCTAATACCACCCAAAGGCGACGTGGGCCCATGGGCCGCACAGCCATGTTAGTAAAGGTTTTGTAAAGTCTAGACTCGAGTTCGGCCAAGGAGTTGGAAGGGGGATTCCTACAGGCAGTCGGTTCTGATACCAACTTGTGACGCCCCCGATTCAATCGTACACTAATCATACACGCAAACATGTACGATCAAGATCAGGGACTCACGGGAAGATATCACAACACAACTCTAAAAATAAAATAAGTCATACAAGCATCATATTACAAGCCAGGGGCCTCGAGGGCTCGAATACAAGTGCTCGATCATAGACGAGTCGCCGGAAGCAACAATATCTCGAGTACAAACATAAGTTAAACAAGTTGCCATAAGATGGCTAGCACAAACGGGATACAGATCGAAGAGGCGATGCCTCCGCCTCGATCCTCCTAAACTACTCCCGGTCGTCGTCGCACACTTGCACGTAGTAGTAGGCACCTCCAGTGTAGTAGTCGCCGCCGACGGTGGCGTCGCTCTGGCTCCAAAGATCTGGTTGCGACACCGTAAAGAAAGGAAAGGGGGAAAAGGGGAGAAAGCAACCATGAGTACTCATCCAAAGTACTCGCAAGCAAGGAGCTACACTACATATGCATGGGTATATGTGTAAAGGGCCATATTAGTGGACCGAATCTGCAGAATGCCGAATAAGAGGGGATATCTAATCTCGTCAAGACTACGCTCAGCAAGATCCGTCTTGCAGCATGTAGAAGATAGTAGATTGAAGTCCTCCAAGTAGCATCTCCAAGTAGCATCGCATAGCATAATCCTACCCGGCGATCCTCTCCTCGTCTCCCTGTGGAAAAGCGATCGCCGGGTTGTTTGTGGAACTTGGAAGGGTGTGTTTTATTAAGTATCCGGTTCTAGTTGTAATAAGGTCAAGGTACAACTCCGGGTCGCCCTTTACCGAGGGACACGGCTATTCAATAGATTAACTTCCGCAGGGTGCACCACATAACCCAACACGCCGATCCCATTTGGCCGGACACACTTTCTGGGTCATGCCCGCCTCGAAGATCAACACGCCGCAGCCCCACCTAGGCACAACAGAGAGGTCAAGACGCCGGTCTAACTCCTATGGCGCAGGGTCCGCCCATCGCCTTTGCACACTGCACATTGCGACGCTGGTGGAAGCGTAACTAGCCCCTTTAATACAAGTGCAAGCTTACGTTCCAATCCGGCGCGCCACTCGCCGCCGACGCCAAGAAGGCTTCGGTGATACCACGACGCGGGATACCCATAACTACTCCCCGTAGATGGTTAGTGCGTATAGACCAAATGGCCGACTCGGATCAAATACCCGGATCTCGTTAAGCGTGTTAAGTATCCGCGAACGCCGAACAGGCCAGCCCACTGCCTCCTAGGTGGTCTCAACCTGCCTGCCGCTCCGCCACAAAGTAACAATCGGGGTCGTCGGGAACCCAGCCCACCTCTACCGGGATGGAGCCACCGTCCTTTCGGCCCCTCATCGAATCACTTGCGGGTACTCATCGAGTGACCCGACTTTAGTCACCATCAGACAAGATGTATGTATAGTATATACCGTGATCACCTCCCGAGTGATCACGCCCAATAGTATAGCAAGGCGCATCGACAAGAATGTAGGGCCAATGATGATAAACTAGCATCCTATACTAAGCATTTAGGATTGCGGGTAAGGTATCAACAGATGTAGCAACAATGTCGCTATGCATCGTAATAGGATCAACGAAAGCAAGAATATGCTACACTACTCTAATGCAAGCAGATAGAGGAGAATAGGCGATATCTGGTGATCAAGGAGGGGGCTTGCCTGGTTGCTCTGGCAAGTAGGAGGGGTCTCAACACCGTAGTCGAACTGGGGGCCGCCGGCAGTCTCGGGGTCTACCGGAAAGAAGTAACGGACGGGGAATACAATAAATAACAGAGCAATCAAAGCACCACAAAGCGTAACATGGCAATACACGGCGCTAGAGGTGACCTAACGCAGCACTAGGTGCTACTGGCGAAGGGGGAAAACATCCGGGAATGTATCCCTGGTGTTTTGCATTTTTGGACAGATGAACCGGAGGGGGAAAGTTGCGTGTTTTCTATGCTAGGGATGGGTGGAGGACGAACGAGTTGCGTATCCGGATTCGTCTCGTCGTTCTGAGCAACTTTCATGTAGAAAGTATTTTCATCTGAGCTAAGGTTTATTTTATATGATTGTCTAAAGTTTTAAAACATTTTTAGAATTTATTTAATTAATTTAATTCAACCTTATCCGGAACAGTGCATGCTGATGTCAGCATGACGTCAGCAGTCAACAGACTGGTCAAACTGACGGTGGGTTCCACATGTCATGGGCTGAAGACTAACAATTTGTTAACTATTAATTAGCAGGTTAACTAGAGTTAATTAGTTAACTAAACAAGATTAATTAATTAATTAATTAATTAATTAATTTTATTGTTTTATTTTTTAAATCCTTTTTTTTGTTTTGGGCGTGGGGCCCCAACGTCATAGGCCCATCGGAGCCTAGCAGATCGGGCGGTAGCAATGAGGCGGGCGCCGAATGGGAGCGACAGGCGTCTCGAGCGGGCGAACCCAGTTGGCCCTGTGGCCGGCCGGGTGGAGGAGAGGCCGGCGCTGGCCGGGCGGAGGAGAGCGCCGCCGCAACCGGGAGGTAGCGGGCGGTGGGGAGCGGAGGCAGAGGCTGGGCGGCAAGAGGCAGAGGCGGCGTTAAGGGCGGTGGCGGCAGCTTGGCCGACGTGTTTCGGCGTCAGAGAGGAAGGCGGGCGCGAGCTCGGGCGGCAAGGCTCGGCACCACCGTGGGTGCGCGGTTAGGCAAAGGCGGCACAGCGCGGCGACAACAGCAGAGCAACACCAACGAGGGCGCGGCTCGACCAAGCCTCGGTCATGGCGGCAGGAACTCGGGGGTGGGGCTCATACGACAACAAATCCGAGGGGGAAAAGGGGGGAATGAGTGCGGCTCACCGAGGGGAAGGCGATGGCGAGCTCGGGGTGGTTCGGGGAGGACCGGAGGTAGCACATCGACGAGGCGGAGCAGACGTCCATGGTCGAAGAGGAGGGGTCGATGGCGGCGGCTCTGTGGCGCTCTGCTAGAGCCGGTTGCCGTCTGAAACGGCAGCGAAGGGCCCGTCTCTGGGAAGCTCTGGCACATGGGAGGCTCCTGCACGGCATCGACATCGACGCCGACGGGCGACGGCAGCTCGGATGTGAGCTCCGGATCGGGAGAGCGAGTGAGCGAGGGGAGAAAGGGATTAGCGATCTAGGGTTGACAGAGGGGCAGCGGGGCATTCTTATCCAGTAGCAGGAGACGCGGGAGGCGCGGGATGGCCGCCCGTGGCTATCTCGGCCATGGACGACGCCTCCTGCGCCCACGGGTGCCCGTGAACAGAGAGCAAGGGGTGACGGGGGATGGGCTGGGCTCTGCTTGTGGCCACTAGGGCCCGTGCAGTGAGAGTGATTCCTCTACCTCTTTTCCTTTTCTAAAACTTTTACATTTTCGCTTTTTTCTTATTTTTCTTCTATTTTATTTATTTTAGTTAGCAAAACATTTTTACAAAAATATAACCCCTACTCCTAAATTAGCATAATAACATAGGACACCTACTCCAAAAAGTTTGGTGATTATATAAGCTAGATTAACATTTGTTTAGTACTTAAACGCATTCAAATAATTGTTTTGCTATTGTTTTACTTACTATAGTGCATTTAAATACTTTACAAAAGTGTGGTTTCTTCACCAATATTTAATATGGATTATGTGGCTCACTCCGAACATTTTAGTTTTCATTTTTGAAAACTTTTATTGTTTGCTTAATTTTGAATTTGAATTCGAACTGTTTTCGAACTAACGCGAGATTAGCAACAGTAATCGAGGTGACGTGGCATCATTAGCAGAGGTTCGCGGTAGCCAAATTATCCGGGCGTCACAGCGTCGTGGCGGGATCTACATGTGAAGCGGAGTACATAGCTGCTTCTGAAGCAGCGAATGAAGGAGTCTGGATGAAGGAGTTCATTTCCGATCTAGGTGTCATACCTAGTGCATCGACCAATGAAGATCTTCCGTGACAATATCGTGCAATTGCCTTGGCAAAGGAATCCAGATTTCACAAGAGGACCAAGCACATCAAGAGACGCTTCAATTCCATTCGGGACCAAGTCCAAGTGGGAGACATAGAGATTTGCAAGATACATACGGATCTGAATGTTGCGCACCCATCGACTAAGCCTCTCTTACGAGCAAAACATGATCAGCACCAAGACTCCATGGTGTTAGAATCATTACTATGTAATGTAGATTATTGACTCTAGTGCAAGTGGGAGATTGAAGGAAATATGCCCTAGAGGCAATAATAAAGTTATTATTTATTTCCTCATATCATGATAAATGTTTATTATTCATGCTAGAATTGTATTAACCGGAAACATGATACATGTGTGAATACATAGACAAAACTATAGTCACTAGTATGCCTCTACTTGACTAGCTCATTAATCAAAGATGGTTATGTTTCCTAACCATAGACATGTGTTGTCATTTGATTAGTGGGATCACATCATTAGGAGAATGATGTGATTGACATGACCCATTCCGTTAGCCTAGCACTTGATCGTTTAGTATACTGCTATTGCTTTCTTCATGACTTATACAAAGTTCCTGCAACTATGAGATTGTGCAACTCCCGTATACCGGAAGAACACTTTGTGTGCTACCAAACGTCACAACATAACTGGGTGATTATAAAGGTGCTCTACAGGTGTTTCCGAAGGTACATGTTGGGTTGGCATAATTCGAGATTAGGTTTTGTCACTCCGATTGTCGGAGAGGTATCTCGGGCCCTCTCGGTAATACTCATCACCTAAGCCTTGCAAGCATGTAACTAATGAGTTAGTTATGAGATGATGTATTACGAGCGAGTAAAGAGACTTGCCGGTAACGAGATTGAACTAGGTATTGGATACCGACGATCAAATCTCGGGCAAGTAACATACCGATGACAAAGGGAACAAAGTATGTTGTTATGCGGTTTGACCGATAAAGATCTTCGTAGAATATGTAGGAACCAATATGGGCATCCAGGTCCCGCTATTGGTTATTGACCGAGAATGGTTCTAGGTCATGTCTACATAGTTCTCGAACCCGTAGGGTCCGCACGCTTAACGTTTTGATGACAGTTTTATTGTGAGTTTATAAGTTTGATGTACCGAAGTTTGTTCGGAGTCCCGGATGTGATCATGGACACGACGAGGAGTCTCGAAATGGTTGAGACATAAAGATTGATATATTGGACGACTATATTCGGACACCGGAAAGGTTCCGGGTGATTTCGGAGAAAACCGGAGTGCCGGGGGGGAGGGGTGGGTTACCGGAACCCCCTGGGAGAGTTAATTGGCCACATGGGCCTCGGTGGCAAGAGAGAGGGGCGGCCAGGGTGGGCCGCGCGCCCCTCTCCCTCTGGTCCAAATTGGACTAGGAGGGGGGGCGCCCCCCTTTCCTTCCCCCCTCTCCCCCTTCCTTCCCCCTCCTAGTATGAGTAGGAAAGGAGGAGTCCTACTCCTACTAGGAGGAGGATTCCTCCTCCTTGGCGCCTAAGGGGCCGGCCGCCTCCCTCCCTCCTTTATATACGGGGGCGGGGGGCACCCCATAGACACACAAGTTGATCTACGGATCGTTCCTTAGCCGTGTGCGGTGCCCCCTTCCACCATATTCCACCTCGGTCATATAGTCGCGGAGTTTAGGCGAAAACCACGCCGGTAGAACATCATCATCGCTACCACGCCGTCGGCCGTGGAACTCATCTCTGGAGCTCTACTGGATCGGAGGCCGGAGATCGCCATCGAGTGACGCGTGTCTTTGAACTCGGAGGCTCCGTGACGTTCGGTGCTTGGATCGGTCGGATCGTGAAGACGACGACTACATCAACCGCGTTGCAGTTAACGCTTCCGCTTACGGTCTACGAGGGTACGTGGACGAACACTCTCCCCTCTCGTTGCTATGCCATCACCATGATCTTGCGTGTGTGTAGGAATTTTTTTGAAATTACTACGTTCCCCAACACGTCGGTGGTAAGTTGCCGGTGGATCTCCTCCGCGTTGTAGGCCTTCTCCAACTGCACTTGGTGGCTTACGATCGCGGTCGTCGGCCTCGGTGCGTTCGCGGGGGCTGGTAGAGGTGACATCGGACCGGAGAAAATTCTGGATGACTCGTTCATCCCGACTGTCGTGACGAACAGGGTCGTCGTTCTCCTACTTGCAGGCGCCATCGAGGTCCATGCCCTCTACCCGGCCCCATGCCTAGGTGAAAACTCAAAATCTCCTTAGATTGGGCGGCAGCGGCACTGCGTGTGTCGTACCCTTCTTGAAGACGCCGGCTGGGGCGTTTGGGTGCTCGGTTAGAGGAACTGCAGGCGGAGGGGATGGAACTAGTGGCAGCAGGAGGTGTTCGTGACGGAGGAGCGGTGTGACATCTGGCACGTCGACATCGGCGGGTCTCAGCGGCATGGAGCATCGGGGTCTCGCCGGTGGGCGTCTGATGATGGACGAGCGCAGGATGGCGGCGTTTTCTAGCGTCGTGGTGGCGTCGACGTCAGCTAGACCGGGCAAGGTAGATGCAGCAGTACAACACTAAAGATGGATTGATGACAGGTGGTTGCGATGACCTCATACCCGGCAGGCGTCCTAGTTGAGGAGGGCGCCGGACTGGTGGGTGCCCCATACCCGGCAGGCGTCCTAGTTGAGGAGGGCGCCGGACTGGTGGGTGCCCCATACCCGGCAGGCGTCCTGGATGGGACCTCAGGTCTTAGATGTTAGGTTTTGGCTGTGAGGTCTGTTTGGTATTAGGCCCGGACTATCAGCATCCCTTCGTCAACTGGACAGGAATAGCGACAGATGTTGCCTAGACGGTGGCTTTAGTCTTACTGTTGTATGACTTTGTAAGGTATTGTGTGAATAATTAATAAAATGGCTGCGTGCATCGTCTAGATGCAGAGGCCGGGGTCCTCCACCTTTTCTAAAAAAAAAAATCTCAGTCGACTAGTAAGTCTTAACAAAGTCTTAGTCAACGCCATATACGTGAGATCTTATATGAAGATCGCTGCAATTTTTTTTTTACGTTTTGTTACTTGACTAAAACTTGATTAAATGTCAACAGACTGATGTGTGGTGGAGGCGTACACTTGGGTCGTCTGATCGTGCAATCCAGGTCCAGATCAAACTCAAGCCATCAATATGCAGATGAGAGGTACGTATACGAGAAAGCACTACTACTACCGTGCAGTGCTGAGTTTGTAGTAGGAGTACGTATTTCCATTTTCCCATGAGATGATCATATACAGGTTGCTTGGATGGTCTGCATGCATGCAGAATAGTTTGGTTGACTGCAGCGGTTTCACGCGCGTCCTCCTGCTGCTTAGCGTCAAGAAAACACACTAGGTAAGGCAGAGCATGTACAATGCCTAGCCTTAGAGTGATGCCTCACATGTCATGTAAGATCGGATATCAGAAAAGCTAGGTTTGGATAGAGAAGAAGAATCCTTTTCAAGAGGCGGGTGCTTGAAGATAGAAAGTATGGTCCGATGTATAAAGTTAAAAAAGTTTAAATGGAAAGTTCGGATGCATGTGTAGTGAGAGTCTATTTTATATTCTTTGATGAGACCCACTAGCATTGAAAAGAATAAATCAATATAGATGCCTTAATCTATTTTTTTGTCATGGGGCATCTGTAATGATATGTGACCATTGTCATATAAGTAAGCACGGATGACGCATGCAGCACCGGCAGGTGGACGGACAGCCGGCATGCATGCAGGCTCGCATGCTTGCGTCGCCCGCGCCGCGCGTACGTACATTGCATGTGCAAACCAAGGAGAGAGGGGGAAAAGGAACCGAGCAAGCCAAGCTAGTAGTAAGAGGTAAGATTTCTGGTCGACAGGGCACTTGATTATTTGGATCAGAGCGCGGCGGAGATGGCCGGACGGAGTGGAGGCCCTCCACATCGGCATCGATCGATCGCTCGCTCGCCATGATAACGCTGACGCAGTGAACTTCATTATTCATCGTCCGTCCGTCCGTCGCCGTTGCATGCAGCATGCAGAAAACAACATCAAGTAAAGGCGAGGCACGCACAGCACCACACGTGGCTCCCACAACGCCACTGTGCTCTGTTGGTGTTTGCCCCCCTCCCAAGCCGCAGTTTCGTCCAGAGAGAGAGAGAGAGAGACAGAGCAGTTTCTGTTTCAGATGTTGCCAACGTGATTGACAGAGATAGAGTCACCCAACTCGTGCATCCATTCCCGCGGGGCGGGGAAGCGATGCATCTACATGTACGTACGGACATTTAAGCGGGGAGGTGGAGCTGCTCATCCGTTCATTATCAGCGTCTGCGTCGTAACGTGATCATGTGATGCGAGGCTGGCGGTCGAGGACGGAGGAACGTACTCCGTCGGTACGTGAGCGATCCATCCATGGATCCGATCCAACGAGCTCGCACATGCACGCATGTGACCCGTGACCGCTGTGCTAAACTAATAAAGCTGGCCTGGCCCACAGTTTGGAGTCAATCCCCAGCCAGCCACAGGATAACCTGCCTCTGCCTGCTACAGCGCACTTTTAAATCTGGCTGGCTGGCTGGCTGGCTTGTATGGGCGAATGGTTGCTCAAGGTGACAAGTTGTCACGTACTCGTGTGGTGTGTGCTGATGTGTAAAGGGCTCGAATAATTCTAGTGCTATGATGTACTAGTACTACATGTAACGTCGCCAACCGTCGCACGTACCTCCTGATGGTTGGCACTTTGGAATGGTAGCTAGCCTATTCACAATCTAGTAGCCGATCGAGCAGTACAGGAAGCACGACACGACTAGTGTAGCGGTAGACCACTGAACCCTTGTCATCTCCACCCTGGTTTTCCATCAACACGCGCAGCGCAGGGTGGGTACATAAGTCCTACAGGGGCAGGGTCAGGGGCAGCATGGTCTACCTCATAAAACCCAAGTACAGAATCGTGCATATGCTATTCTGTGCAACTGGCGAAAGTAGTTTTCCTGTCCCTGCCGTATGAATGAAAGTTAAAAAAGAAAAAGAAAAGTGGCTCTGCTGCACCAGTTTAGTTCAGTTTTTACTAAACGCGCGTATGCGACCAATCCATGTATGGCACTGGCAGGCGAGTAGTAAAGTATGCCTAGGCAACAGTCCATGGAGGTCCGCCAACGACTCGGGGTCAAGCACCATCGCGATCCAAGTGGGCATGCAAAAGCCAGGACAAACTAGCGGCTGGTTTGAAGGAAGATGAGCCGGGCACCGGAGCAGTGGACGAGTGACAAAACGAGCGTTCTGGGCGCGGCCGAAGCTTAGCTAGCGCGCGCGCGGATGCCGAGAGAGACGGTGAGTCGGATTGGGTGTGGGTGTCGCGTCCGCGGGAAAAGGCAGGTGTCCCCCGGGGAGGGGCAGCAGGGGCAGGCGCAGGCGCGCGCGCGTGGGAAAAGGCGCGCCGAGCTGCCCAGCGCAGCACGCGCTGCCGGGCGGGGCGGGCGCGCGCGCGAGGCCCGGCGTCCGCGATGGGCGGACAGCCCGTCTTAATCGCTTCAGGTTCTGCAGGAAGGATCCCAGCTTAATCTACTGGCCTGGCCGTCCGGTGCGATTAGGGTTTAGGGTGGTGGCACACTGGCACTGATTATCGAGCTCGTGCGGTGGTGCGTGTTAGGCCAACTCGAACGCGTGATCCCAAACGGACGTCCGCTTTGTCCGGATTTCGTCCGTTTTGGGGTGACAATGGGATCGTGTTCGCTCGGATTTGTGGATGCGCCGGCCGTGCGCCAACGCACGGCCGCATTTCGGCCACATCCCGTCCGCGTGCATAATTTTTTCCGCAAACACATATCTTTTATTCTCATCATTGATTTTTGATACATGAAAGCACATCATCAAATTTTAACAAGAATAGCAAGACCAGAGAAAACAAGAACCACAAGAAGACATTTTAGAAGATATCCAACTTTCATAATTACTCCCGTAAGTTGATTAGTGCCTTCTCGATGCATTCATTATTGATATGCGGAGGCTCGATCTTGCGTGCTTCTTTCTTCTTCGAGTCTAAAGAAGTAGACGTTGCTTCCTTGCATCTAGCTTCTATTCTAGCAACAAGTGCACTAGTCTCATCTCTAGCCTCTATTGTAGCTAAAAAGTGCACGAACATCTACTAAATTGCGCTTTATCAATATATCGATGTATTCTTCATCCCAATACCAAAACTAGCATCCATTCTACACAATAAAAATCTAAGTTAGCATAACTAGTCGAATCTGAGAGCAGAACCGAAGCTAAGTAGCACATACCCCCATCGTTTAAGCACTTGATGAACACCCATCCAGGATGTTTCGGTGTTGTAGACACCCGGCGCACCACCTTCTTTGGGCAGTCGTCGCACTTAATGAGTGGCAACGGTGCGCGACGAGCTTTTGGGCAAGCACCGAGCCCGGCCGACCGCCGTTCCTGTATCTGCTGGCGGACCACCGACGGTGTAGATCCGAGCGGCTAGAGGAGGACTCAGTACCTGCATGCGGCCTTGCGGCCTTGCCAGGGCCTTCCGGCTCGGTGCCCGGCGAGTCCATGCCACGACGTGGCCTCCCGCAACCGGGCGAGCTCAAGTCCGGCCGGATCCGCTCCAAATCCGACCACCGAGAGTGCAAATCAGGTGGCCGTGGTTGGGCATCTCGGGGCATCGAGGGATGAGAGGGGGGTGCGGCTGGAGGAGGGGTGGGTGGGGGATAGAAAGAGGAGTCTGTCTCCCCAACGGGTGGGCTAAGGGAGGACATGGGCAGGCGCCACGCGCCGTCCGCGCATGTCTGTTCGGCCGCATACTCGGCCCAAACTTGGGCCGGGAATGGGTCGAAAGCGGACAGAAAACGGACGACGGTCCGCTTGCGGCCGCGCATTGGGAGGCCTGATCTGTCTGTTTACCCGCAAACAGACGTGGGCGGACAAGATGGGGTCGCGCGTTGGAGTTGGCCTTAGAGCAACTCCAACCGGGCAACCCAAACGGATGCGCGATTTGTTTGTTTTTTGTCCGTTTGGATCGGCCAGACGGACGGACGTGTCCGTTTTTTCATATCGGTCGGCTGGTGTGCCCAATGGACGACCAACCCAAATTTACCCGCGTACAAAAAAAATGATAAACACGTGGCACAGATAATCATAATAGAAACTTAATTAACCGTAAGTGGTCAGTCAACCGCCGTCCAAAGTCTTCTTAAAATATAATTGTTAGGACTGAGAGTATATCGACCAGAGAGGGGTGAATGGGAGATTCAAAATTTCTTTCGAAAGCTATGAACCAAAACCCAATCACATAAGCGGAAAAGAGTATTGAAGGAAATGGACAGAATCAATCTTCTTCGTCACAAGCATATTCATTGATAAAAGCATTGACAATAGTACAAACTTGATAAATCACATGTTTAACTACGATAAGAGTAATCCAACATGCAAACAAATGTAGGAGAATGATACACAGCATGTTCCGTACTGAATAAAATGCTAAAGAATGATTTCACAAAAGAATATGAAAGACAGGATGGTAGCGAAGGAGTACATTCGATGATAATGAACGGGGATGAACACAGCTACACAGGATGGAGGCAACAGAACAAATTGATCAAGTAATCTATCGGTATAGAGCACGAATAATAACTATTGAAAAAAATGCAGTAGAGTAGAAATGATGAGTGGTGCTTGATGACGACAGAGTGATTTGGTAGACAAGTTCACCCTTCTGCCAAAGGGCTATGTCTGGTTGGAGGGGTTGTGACTTAACACGGAAGATAAACTCTCTTCACCCTATTATCCTTCAACGCGGAGCTGATCAGACTAAGGTTGATTTCACTCATGTTAGATCCTTGTTGGCGATCTCCAAACCTTTGCTCAACCTTCACAATCCAAAATCACTCTTGGTTGATGAAGATGAGGCTCGGTGAAGACAACAACTCTTCAACACTCGAAGCCAAACCTATCATTCTAGAGAGTGCGCAGCTCTCAAGAGTAATAGGTACACGAACTTCACTCGGAACTACTGTGATGCTAAACCGTTGTCTAAGTTTGGACTCTTGGGTTTTCTCTCGGTGGATCTTAATCTCAAATCAGTCGGAGAGGGGTTGCTCAAATCAATCTTCTCAGAAATCTCAAGCGGAGCAGCCAACGGTTAAAATTGGAGCGGGGTGGCTATTATAGCCACAGCCTTCCTAGACGGGAAATGACCATTTTGGACACGAGGTCCAACCAATTGCCAACCGACACGTTCACAACGGTCGGATTTTCAAGCAGCGGTAACATTTCTTGAGGAACAAGTAATGCTAACTCCTCGGTGTGAGTCAAATCTCTCGCACCGAAGAAGATCACAGTCTCTTGCTGGCAAGTATTTTCTCGGAGCACAAAGAGATTTCCCTCGTTTCTTTCAAAGGTTATGGCTAAGCATCACAGTCGATCTAAGCATCGAGAACCTATACCCCTCTTAATAGTATGGAGGTCCTACGACTCGAAAGAATGAAACAAGAACAAGGAAATGAATACTACGTCTTCACTTTGTCTTTGACTTCCTTTGCTGCAGTCAATTTCTTCAAACGACAGTACTGAATCGGAAGGTTTGCTTTAGTGGAAAAAATTCGAGGGGTCGATTTCTTCACATCAATCTTATCGACTCCATCTCTTCAACAGATATAGCTCGTTCTTCTCTGCAACACAGATGTGCTTCGGTGAAGTTCCTTGAACTCAGCATCAAAGACAACATTTTCTTCGGTTGTGTATGGACTTTTTCTCTCTGTATGCACTAGCAAACAATTAGTCCATACATGTTTTTGTCAATAATCTCCAAAACACAAGGTAAGCAGATATTGCACCAACAATCTCCCCCTTTTTGGATGATTGTTGACAAAACAAATCACATCGAATGATAGATAATGAATGGAATGTAATGTGAAGAATAATAAAGGATGAGAGATGACTACGAAGATAAAATATTCTCCCCCTCAAGATATGCTTCCGATCATGAAGGATCAGCTGGGGAAGTGATATTTCTCTTCGTATGAGTGGCATTGATTATATTTTGACTGTGAGTTCTTACAATGCACTCAACGATGTGTGAGTTGATTCCTGTCACAAAATCTTTGAAGAAATTTAGATGTAAGATAATTGTTGAGTGATTTGTGACAAGGATAAATTATGAAGGTTTTCTCAGAACACAATTTGAATCCACACGAGATGTAGTTTCCCTGCATGTTAGATATCAATAAGATCAGAGCAGGATAACATAAGAATATGTTGCTTCAAGTGGATATGCTTCGGAGGAAGTTTCCCTGTAATATAGATGATACAAAAGGATATCCGTGAGGAAAACACTTTGTCAGTCATAGATAGCCTTCATGTAAGGCAATTGTGCAAAAGACTGATTTTCTCATCCTGCAAGGTTAGGAAACGAAAGATAGCACTTAGAGCATATCCAACCAAAACATATATAGTTTGTCCAGTACTCGAAGTGTTTCTCCAAAATAGTATCATCACATGATGATTTTCTGCTCTTCTCCGATAAGCAGGTAAGTTTCCTTGTAAGATAAGATGATTGTTGATGATAATCAATCAAAGGAAAAACATTCATTCATACCTGCAGACAAATAGTGCGAAGCAAATGATATTGCAGGCGGTGGTTATTAACGATGCATGGCATCCAAGTGTTTCAGTACCACAGGCGGTGTGATAAGTTCATGAAGCAAATTGTTCGAGGGAAAACCAAATAGCGAATGAAAGCACACCCTGCAAACCCCGATAGACTATCACTCGATGTAATTCTCCCCCTTTTTGTCAACAAGTGTCAAAAAGGAAAGACAAGACATACGAGGAATTACTCCGTGGGAGAATCTTCTGAATTCGAATTAAAACCACTCGAAGAATCAGAGTCAGAAGAATGCGGAATGGTCGAGGCAGACGCAGGAGTAGTAGCCTTGGCCTCAGAAGACTTGGAGTGATGAACATCTAGCTTGTAGATACGAGTACTGGCTGTATCTACAATTTCATCATCATGGTTGACAAACAACAGATCCGTTGAGTCAGAACGCTATGGAAGCACTGGAGTTTGTCTTTCTATGCGCGGAATAGCTATCAAGTCCAGGTAGTCATATTCCTTGAAGAGACCCTTCTTGGCTAGATCCTTGCGAGAGTATGCGTCTGCAACAAGGTCCATGATCGCTTCCTTGCATCCTTCTCATGCAAAAGAATTTGACGAGTGTGATTGTGAATCAGATTCAGCTCATCCCTCAGTTCCACCTTTTCCTTTCTATCCATCTTGATATGTCTATCGAGAGTCTTCTGTGTGTGAATACAAATCTCATAGAGTGATGGATTTTCTTCACGAAGGATTTCAATACTGGCTTCCTTAACCTTTGTAGCGTTTTCAGATGCGGAAGCATTTGCAGCAGCATCAACCGGTTCCTTCTATTTGCGATTATCCTTCACAATGCGCAGAGTGTCACGAATAGGTGGCATGAATACTTTCGGCTCGTATGCCCAGAAGAATTTCTCATTAGTGAGCTACTTGATTGCGAACATTATCCATGGAGCAGAGGGCTTCAATGACTGAGGACTATCTGCAGCACATGCCAGGTTTCGAATGAAAAGATCAAGAATGTCAAACTTGTTTCTCTGAGATATTGTCACAAGAGCATTTCATACGATGCCTTTGATGGAGTTTGGCATGTTTGTTGGCATGATAGTATTGCAACGAATGTGGAATAGTACTTTGTTGTCATAATCCAACTTCTTCAGATCAACATCAATGCATTCGTCCCCCACCATGGTGGGATCCATCAGGACGTGGAGTTGAGCTTCGAACACTTCCCAGAAATGCAGCATGTGCTCTCTGTCGTTCTCAAATTCACATCGAGGCAAATTTAGTAAGGCCAGAAAATGATCTGCTGAGCATTTGGTTCTCTCTCTGCCAGTCATCCATTCAAGCGTCCAAGTTGAGGTATTTCCCATTTCTCCTGAGATGTATAGCATGGCATAGAACTAAAGAATAACTTCCTTCTTCCAGCCATGATTAAAATGCATGAACCCCTTCAGAAGAGCATGTTCGATATGATCAATTGCATTAAGGAAGCAAGGCATTTCTTCGAGCTTGGCGAAGTTTAACATCTTATGATTGAAAATTTTGTGCTTGCCAAATAGGATCCGAGCATAATAGACTGCTAGTTCTTTAGTCCAAAACCTCGGTGACAATGACGTACTTTCTCCTTTGTGCGGGCTGACCCCAAAGAATGCAGGGTTCGAAGAGTGAAGCTGTTCATTGAATGCGGGACCATTGGGGGCATACTCAGCTGTGAACAACGAAAATGATTCCTGAGGATTTTTCTGAAGTTCTTCCTTGCTAATTTCCATTGGCTGAACATCTTCAGAGGCTGGCACATTCTCATCAATGGGCTTCAATGGAGCAAGTGGCCTTACAGCTTTTTCCGAAGCAGATGGCATGGGAGCACTGGTCTGACCTTCATTTTCCTTCGTCGGAACTCCTTCAGCGGCTTTATCATTCTTAGGTGCTAGGGCCTTTTCTTTTGGTGAGTTCTCAATAATGTACTGCATGACAACTACTTCTAAACTCGAGTCACAACTTGTTCTCCTTCAATCTATTGCGGCAGCATCGGTGGGACAAAATTTTGGTCTTTTTTTTCGGGAGCCATGAGCTCTTCAACTTTCTTCTCTACATGTTCTGGTTGTGAAGCCAAAGAACCAAGAGCAGGGTCAACCTCCATCTGGGTAGGGGCACTAGATGAGGAGACCGGAGGGATATTTCCTTGGGAAGCAACTTGCTCCCCCCTCTCACCCTCCTTGGTGGATTTGGAGGGTTCAGCTTGAATTTCTTTCAAAGGCGATGATACTGCATTTTCCATCTCAATCTCTTCATCCACTTTTTCTTCAGGAACATTTTGCTCGGGCACGACATTCTCTTCTTATGGGTTGACTAGATACATATCGACCACATCAGATTCTTGTTCGATCATGGTAGGAATGATAACTACCGCAAGCTCAGCTTGATGCTCAGTATCTTCCTCAGAACGAGGGAATGCTGGAATCTGTTGCAGTGGGATACTTGTGTCAACAGGTGCATCAGTTGATATACATTGGACACGACGGTCCTTGATCTATTTTGGCTTGCTGGCTCTTGCCTGAGCTCTCTAGCGTTTTTCTTCTTTTTCTCTGCATCGAGCAAGATCTGCTCGACGCCTAATCTCATCATTCCTATGATCACAAAGCTGAGAAACATCCATCTTCAGCTAGGAATGCCAATCAATATTGTTGTTTCTCATGACAGTGAGGGCTTTGGTGATCTCAAGGATTCCCTTGTTGACGTCTTTTCTTTCAAAATCAGATTTGGCTTCCCTCCTCATTTTCTCAAGGAGTTTCTTGTCATCGATAGCTTGATTGAGTTCTTTGGTGATTTCCCTCAAGTCAGAGAAGGGCTCTGCTACCATCTTGGTAACATATTCAGGTAGACCCAAACTTCTCGACTCAACTGGACTTGCATCATAGGAAGCACCTTCAATGATGTCAAATATAAGATCAAGATCATATTCCTCTGTGGAAGTAGGAACAATATTCTTCGCCTTCTTGGCGGGAGTAGCAACTTTTTCATTAGTCAACAACTTTCTGTTTGCCACTGTGGCAGCAGAACCAGAAGGTTTATCTGAAGGAGTGGGAGCAAGCCTTGGTGAGATCTCACTGGCGGCGATTTCTTTGCTGGAGAGGGAGTTTGGTACGGCTTATCAAGTAGAGCTCTTTGATCATACATGGGAATTTCTTCACCAGCATTATCATCAGAAGAATCATTGGACGAGGCAAATGCAACCTTTCTATATGACTAGCAATAGACTTCTTCGAGGCTCGAGGTGAAACAGACTTCCTCTTCTTCTTTTCTTTTCGGGCAGACGCCCTTTCCTTCTTTTCTAGCACATCTTGTTGAGTCAACTCAACATTTCGTTGTTCCACTTGATTTTTCTTCGCGGCTCTAGCCTCACGCTTGGCCTTGGCCTTTTCCCTCTTTGCAACCTCCTCGGGAAAATCAGCAATGGTTTTCAAGGAATCAACACGAGCATTCAGAGGCGATGCTGGCCTTACTTTTTCATCATCCTGCCCAAGACACCCCTCTGCTATGCAGTCATTCCATGGAGGAGTGAATGCAGACACAATCTGGTATTTCCTTCGGACGTTCTCATAGTTGAACCATTTCTTCGCCCAATGACGGCTAATCTTCTGCAGCCTGTTGTTCCTTTATAGAATAGTTTCTACTCCAGGTGGAGTATTGTATGTTTCCTGATCAGACATCTCAGCTGCAGTATTTCTTTCTCTTCCGCGGCCATCCTTCTTGGGATTTTCATCGGAAAACAGGATTTTGGAGTCAGTGACTAGCTCGTCCTCTGGCTGACTCTAAGCTGAGGGAACATCATCATCTTCTTCAGCAAATTCTGATTCGATCTTTTTCTTTGGTGCTTTTGGCGGCCTTGCGGATTTTCTTTCAACCACCTTGGATTTATTAGCTGCACGCGGATTCTATGTTATTTCCTCCTCAGACCCAGAGTGCTCATCCGAACTATTTGCCATGACCATTCCTGAGAAAACAAAAATTCAAAAGAAAACAGGAGGGTGTCACAAGCATGCATAGAAGCATGTTGAATTCAAAACAGAATATTTTTTGGAAGAGGCAAAATATTCATGGCTTACACTTAGCAAGATATCGTCGAGAAAATTGCCACGTGCCCTAGGAAAGAATAACAACTCCTCTAACCTTTCTAAGTATAGCTAATGAACCCTAGATCAAGATGACTGATACAAGGAACAACTACAAGCCGTACAGGTCATGTCTTAGAGAATCCTAAGGATCTATCGCAAGAAAAATAAACAGGATAAATGGCATTGGGATTAACTGCCCTAGAACAAAAGAGGAATAGGGCTAGTCCTAGATCAATATGCCCTATCTTGGAAATATAAATCGACTATGGCAGCGCAGAAGAGAAGAGTTACCACAGAGGCGCGACCAACGGTGACGGAGCTTCACCGGAGTTGGACGACGAGGCCAGTCGTCGATGCTACTTCGAGCTCACGCTCGGATGGAGAGCGAGAGGAGAGGTTTGAGGCCGAACCGAGAAAGAACTAAGGAAGAAGAGACCCAAATAGGTGGTTTATATAGCCCGAGGGAGAATCCACACACTCCAAAATCTACGGCCGAGAAACCCGGGATGTTCCACATTCAACGGACAGGATCATGAATGTGAGATCGTGGGCATGTGTCAGCCGTTTCCTGCAAAAATGTCGGTAACTGAACTAGACGCTGAAAGGTTTCAGGAAGCGCAAGCGCCAAAACATATGAAATTATAAAGTTGATTTCATTCGCGGCCAAGAAAACCGGAGTGAAAACATCTTCAGATGAAGTTGCATGTTAAAGACACAAAAAAATGAAAAACTACCAAAAAAGAACTGAAGGGAAATATAAAGCCAAACGAAGGGAAAACACAAACACTTCGAATCAAAACTCAGAAAGAGTAAGCACCAACAATAATAGATCTCAGGGCTTAAGATAAGCATGAGTTATCCCTGGGAGAATTTCCTGTAATAATTGATTAGTTCTTCTTCACAACCCACACTCGTGTGGGAGATGAGGATCTCATTTGCTTGGTCTGAGTAGGGATATTTATTCGGGGAGTTCTGTGAGACACCTGTGCATTATGATGATAATCATATGAATAGGCATTGAAGTTATTCCCAGACACATGAGTGCAATGATTTGATGAAGTATGCATGTATTCCTTTTGACGCAGTTCAGGGTGATAAACATTCGAGAATGATTCTCAAGTAGATTTGGAATAACATCCATTTCTTCATCGAGGATTATCCTGCATAGTCAGGTTAGCACTAACTGACAGATTTTCAATGGTGCACTTCCTTACCCAAATTTGCTTCTTGGGTGTATTTCACCTGCAGTTAGGTCCAAGATATCGAGCGAAAACATTACCATTCTGTTGTTTGAAGAGTTTGTAATTTGAGTGTTTTGACTCGTCAATATCAACAGGAATGGGCGAAAGATAACCAGTTAAAGTTTCAGGTTCGAGGGTTTTACTCTTTGCATGAACCCAAGTTGTTTCAGGATATTGCTCGGGAGTCCAATAGGATCCATCCACATTGAGTTTCTTTTCAAAACCTAGTTCTTCCTTCTGAGGATTTTTGTTCAGTATGGACTTCTTGAGCACATCACATAGGGTTTGATGCCCTTTCAGGCTCCTCAGCATACCAGTCTCAAGTAAGCCCTTTAACCTGCAATTTTCTTCAGTAATAGCAGCAAAATCCTCGAAAGAGGGGTTAGTAGTACCAATTTTAGGAGTAGCAATGTTCTCTATGACAACATTAGAAGTTTCAGCATGAGAATCTGTATTGCTACGTCCTAGGCATTTCAAGAAGGGAGGAACAGAGTCATCAGGTAATCGAACGGATTGCTCGGTGATGAGAGAAGCTTTTTCTAATACCAACTCGTTATGAGTTTCTTTCAGTGCCATGAGTTCTTGATTCCTATTAAGGAGTTCATCTCATATATTCTTGTAGTCAAATGTAAGTGAATCATATCAATTGGTAAGATCATGAGTAGTTGAGGAAAAAGCATCTTGCTCTTCAATCATGTTGGGATTTAGCAATTTTCACCAACATTGCATATGAGATATATTTGGGTGAATATTTGTTCATGGACTTTTGGTGTTTTGCAGATACCCGATCTTTTGATGATTTTGCCATAAGGCAGAAGGCAATTGGTTCACCATCACTTGAATCATCACCACTTAACACATTATCATCAACATTTGATTCATTGAGATCCTTCGATGATTCAATGGTGACATATGCATTGCTTCTTCCAATCCTTTTGTAAAATTCTTCATCATCTGAATTAGTATTTATTGTCTCTTCTTCAGAGTGGGGAGTCAGGTTGGTACAAGCTCTATTCAGCTGAGAGATTTCTTCATGTTGGAATCAATGATTGCTCTCGCATTTATGTCAGTGGCTGGTCTCGTCGAAGAAGATGAAGCGGATTCCATTTTCTTCGAGAGCTTAGTGTGACGATCCATTCTAGCAAAACCATTGCAGTGAAGATGTTTCCAACGATTACTCAGTGCTTCATTCCAGCAAGGACAATTCGCTATGACATGAACGAATTGTTTGCATTTGAAGCACTTCATTTCTTTCGGAGGTAATTGTCTTGAGGATTCATGCACTTCATCTTCATCATCATTCACAAGATACAAGTTTTGTCTTCTGAGATCACTCAACCCTTGTGTGAGCATTTCCAATTCTCTTGTGATAGTATGTTGATTCTCAACATCTTCTTCTTCCTGAGAGTTGCCATAGTGAGAGAGGATTTCTCCTTCACCTTCTGAAGAAGATTCTTGATCTGCATTTTCCAATTCCATCTTTTCTTCATAAGTTGGTAGAAGCGTCATGATCTCAATATAGTGAAGCTCTTCATAGTCTGGACTTTGTTTGATTTCGGCTATAATAGGTTCGAAGGATTCATCAAGTGCACTCAATAGCTTGTTTACCACATCTTTATCGGTGACATCGATTACTCCTCATTGGTGAAGTCTTTCAACAATGTATGTCAGCTGATCCGTGAGTTCCATCACACTTTTCATTCGAAGACTTCTGAACCCAGTGAACATGGCACGAAGCATTTGAGTGTGAGAGTCTGTTTTGGAGATAAATTCTTCGTGAACATTTTTGATAGCATTCCAGAGTTGCTTTGCTGTGTCAAGGTTTTGGAACCGAATGAACACGTTCTTTGAGATACTTGTACAGATGATATCTCTTGCTTGTGTATCCAGATGCATCATAGCCTTGTCATCAGAAGATGGAGCACCAGGGTGTTGAATCGTGTAACCATCTTCTACGATCTGCCACAGATCATAGTCAATAGCTTGAATTCTAATTCTAATATGTTCCTTCTAGTACAAATAGTCGTTTCCATCAAAGTAGGAAATCATTCAGAGTGCAAGGATCTACATGCATACGACATATTCAAAACTCCAAGGATGTTAGACCTTTAATAAACAGAGACAGGGAATACCTGCTCTGACACCAATTGTTAGGACCGAGAGTATATCGACCAGAGGGGGGGGGGGTGAATGGGAGATTAAAAATTTCTTTCGAAAGCTTTGAACCAAGACCCGATCACAGCAGTGAAAAAGAGTATTGAAGGAAATGGACAGAATCAATCTTCATCGTTAGAAGCATATTCATCGATATAAGCATTGACAACAGTATGAACTTGATAAATCACATGTTTAACTACGATGAGAGTAACCCAACATGCAAACAGATGTAGCAGAATGATACACAACATGTTTGATACTGAATAAAATGCTAAAGATTGATTTTCTGGAAGAATATGAAATACAGGATGGTAACGAAGGAGTACATTTGATGGTAATGAACGGTGATGAACACAGCTACACAAGATGGAGGCAACCAAACAAATTGATCAAGTAATCTATCGGTACAGAGCACGAATAATAACTGCTAAAGGAAATGCGGTAGAATAGAAATGACTAGTGGTTCTCGATGGCGACAAAGAGATTTGGTAGATAAGTTCACCCTTCTCCCAAAGGGCTACGTCTGGTTGGAGGGGTTGTGACTTAATTCGGAAGATAAACTCTCTTCACCCTGTTCTCCTTCGATGCAGAGCTGATCAGACTCAGGTTGATTTCACTCATGGTAGATCCTTGTCGGCGATCTCCAAACCTTTGGTCAACCTTCGCAAAACACAATCACTCTTGGTTGCTGAAGATCTGGCTCGGTGAAGACAAAAACTCTTCAACACTCGAAGCCAAACCTATCTGTCTAGAGAGTGCGCAGCTCTCAAGAGTAATAGGTACAAGAACTCTCACTCCGAACTACTGTGATGCTAAACCACTATCTAAGTTTGGGATCCTTGTTTTTCTCTCGATTGATCTTAAACTCGAATCACTCGAAGAGGGGTTGCTCAAATCAATCTTCTCTAGAATCTCCAGTGGAGTAGCCAACAGTCAAAGTTGGAGCGGGGTGGCTATTTATAGCCATAGCCTTCCTAGACGGGAAATGACCATTTTGGACACGAGGTCCAGCCAAGGGCCAACCGACACGTTCACAATGGTCGGATTTTCGAGCAATAGCAACATTACTTGAGGAACAAGTAATGCTAACTCCTCGGTTAGAGTCAAATCTCCCACAGCAAAAGAAGATCACAGTCTCTGCTTGCAAGTATTTGCTCGGAGCACAAAGAGATTTCTCTTGCATATTTCATAGGTTACAGCTAAGCATCATAGCCAATCTAAGCATCGAGAACCTATACCCCTCTTAATAGTATGGAGGTCCTATGACTCGAAAGAATGAAAGAAAAATAACGAAATGAATACTACGTATTCACTTTGTCTTCGACGTCCATCGTTGCAGTCAATTTCTTCAGACGACAGTACTGAATCGGAAGCTTTGCTTTAGTGGAAAACTTCGTGAAGGAAATATGCCCTAGAGGCAATAATAAAGTTGTTATTTTATATTTCCTTATTCATGATAAAGGTTTATTATTCATGCTAGAGTTGTATTCATAGGAAACTTAAATACATGTGTGAATGCATAAACAAATAACGTGTCCCTAGTAAGCCTCTACTAGACTAGCTCGTTGATCAAAGCTGGTTAAGATTTACTAAACATAGACATGTGTTTTCATTTGATAACGGGATCACATCATTAGGAGAATGACGTGATGGACAAGACCCATCGGTTAGCTTAGCATATTGATCGTTCAGTTTATTGCTATTGCTTTCTTCATGTCAAATACATATTCCTTCGACTATGAGATTATGTAACTCCCGGATATCGGAGGAATACCTTGTGTGCTATCAAAGTCACAACATAACTGGGTGATCATAAAGATGCTCTGCAGTTATCTTCGAAGGTGTTTGTTCAGTCAACATAGATCAAGATTAGGATTTGTCACTTCGAGTATCGGAGAGGTATCTCTGGGCCCTCTCGGTAGTACACATCATAAGAAGCCTTGCAAGCAAAGTGACTAATGAGTTAGTTTCAAGATGATGTATTACAGAACGAGTAAAGAGACTTGCCGGTAACGAGATTGAACTAGGTATGAAGATACCAACGATGAATCTCGGGTAAGGAACATACCGATAGACAAAGGGAATTACGTATGTTGTCATAACGGTTCGACCGATAAAGATATTCGTAGAATATGTAGCAACCAATATGGGCATCCAGGTTTCGCTATTTGTTATTAACCGGAGAGGTGTCTCGATCATGTCTACATAGTTCTCGAACCCATAGGGTCCGCACACTTAACATTCGCTGACGATATAGTGTTATATGAGTTATATGATTTGGTGACCGAATGGTGTTAGGAGTCCCGGATGAGATCACAGACATGTCGAGGAGTCTCTAAATGGTTGAGAGGTAATGATTGATATATAGGACGATGGTATTCGGACACCGGAAGTGTTTCGGAGTGTACCGGATAGTCATCGGAGTGCTGGAGGGGGTATCGGACACCCCTGGGAGGATAGTGGGCCTATTGGGCCACATGAGGGGAGCCCACTAGACCACAAGGGGCTAGCGCCCCCCATGGCAGCCGCCCAAGCAAGGGAAATGAAAGGGGGATTCGGCCTCCCCCTTCCTTCCCTCTTCCCCCTTTCCTTCCCCGCTCCGACAAATATGGCAGGGGGCGCGACCAAGGGCAGGAGCCCAAGTAGGATTCAAACCTACTTGGGGCGCCCCTCTTGGCCTCTCTCCTCTTCCTCCCACCTATATACATGAGGGAGGGGGGCACCTAGCAGACCTAGAACAATTGCTCAGCCGTGTGCGGTGCCCCCTCCCCCATCTACACCCCCGGTCATATTTTCATAGTGCTTACGCAAAGCCATGCAGAGATAGCTTCACCATCACCGTCACCAGGCCGTCGTGCTGCCGGAACTCATCCACTACCTCGCTGTATTGCTGGATCAAGAAGGCGGAGGACATCACTGAGCTGAACTTGTGCTGAACGCAGAGGTGTCGTACGTTTGGTACTTGATTGGTTGGGGCGCAAAGAAGTTCGACTACATCAACCATGTGACTAAACGCTTCCGCTTACGGTCTACGAGGGTACGTAAACACACTCTCCCCTATCATTGCCATGCATCTCCATCGATGGATCTTGCGTGTGCGTAGAAAGTTTTTTGTTTCCATGCAACATTTCCCAATAGTGGCATCCAAGCCAGGTTTATGCATAGATGATATGCACGAGTAGAACACAAAGAGTTGTGGGCGGTGATAGTCATACTTCTTACCACCAACGTCTTATTTTGATTCGACAGTATTGTGGGATGAAGCAGCCCGTACCAACCTTACATGTCCACGCACATGAGACCGGTTCCACCGACAAACATGCATCTTATTTTGCATACAGGTGGCCGGCGGGTGTCTGTTTCTCCTACTTTAGTTGAATCGAATTTGACTGCGGCCGATCCTTGAAGAAGGTTAAAATGGCAAACTTGATGAGTCATCATTGTGGTTTTTGCGTAGCTAAGAATGGTTCTTGCTAGAAGCCCGTAGCAGCCACATAAAACTTGCAACAACAAAGTAGAGGACATCTAACTTGTTTTTGCAGGGCATGTTGTGATGTGATATGGTCAAGATATGATGTGATATATATTGATGTATGAGATGATCATGTTTTGTAATATCGACAACCGACAGGAGCCTTAGGGTTGTCTCTTTATTGTATGAAGTGCAAGCGCCATGTAATTGCTTTACTTTATCACTATGCGTTAGTGATAGTTGTAGAAGCAATAGTGGCAAGACGGCCCTGACGCAGCGATGGAGATCAAGGTGGCGAGCCAGTGATGATGGAGATCATGACGGTGCTTTAGAGATGGAGATCAAAAGCACAAGATGATGATGGCCATATCATGTCACATATTTTGATTGCATGTGGTGCTTATCCTTTATGCATCTTATTTTGCTTAGAACGACGGTAGCATTATAAGATGATTCCTTCACTAAATTTCAATATAAAAGTGTTCTCCCTGAGTATGCACCGTTGCCAAAGTTCGTCATTTTGAAGCACCTTGTGATGATCGGGTGTGTTAGACTCTACATTCACATACAATGGGTGTAAGACAGTTTTGCACATGCAGAATACTTAGATTAAACTTGACGAGCCTAGCATGTACAAACATGGTCTCGGAACGCTGGAGAACGAATGGTCGAACATGAGTCATATAATAGATATGATCAACATAGAGATGTTCACCATTAATGACTACCCCATCTCACGTGATGATCGGACATCGGTTAGTTGATTTGGATCACGTATCACTTAGATAACTCGAGGGATGTTTATTTAAGTGGGAGTTCATTAGTAATTTGATTAATTGAACTTAATTTATCATGAAATTAGTCTTATAGTTTTGCATATCTATGTTGTAGATTAATGCCCCGAGCTACCGTTCCCCTGAATTTTAATGCGTTCCTAGAGAAAGCTAAGTTGAAAGATGATGGTAGAAACTACACGGACTGAGTCCGTTCCTTGAGGATTATCCTCATTGTTGCACAGAAGAATTATGCCCTTGATGCACCGCTAGGTGACATGCCTACTGCAAGAGCTGAAGCAGATGTTATGAATGTCTGGAAAGCTTGATCTGATGACTACTCGATAGTTCAGTATGCCATGCTTTACGGCTTAGAACCGGGACTTCAAAGACATTTTGAACGTCCTGCAACGTATGAGATGTTCCAAGATTTGAAGTTAATATTTCAAGCAAATGCCCGGGTTGGGAGGTATGAAGTCTCCAACAAGTTCTATAGCTGCAAGATGGAGGAGAAGAGTTCTGTCAGTGAACACATACTCAAAATGTCTGGGTATCATAACCACTTGACTCAACTGGGAGTTCATCTTCCAGTTGATAGTGTTATTGACAGAGTTCTTCAATCAGTGCCACCAAGCTACCATGATGAACTACAATATGCAAGGGATGAATAAAACGATTCCAGAGCTCTTCCAGTGCTTAAGGCCGCAAAGGTAGAAATCAAGAAGGAGCATCAAGTGTTGATGGTTAACAAGACCACTAGTTTCAAGAAAAAGGGCAAGGGAAAGAAAGGGAACTTCAAGAAGAATGGAAAGCAAGTTGCCACTCCCCGGAAGATGCCCAAAGCTGGACCCAAGCCTGAAACTGAGTGCTTCTACTGCAAATGGAATGGTCACTGGAAGCGAAGTTGCCGCAAATACTTGGCGGATAAGAAGAATGGCAAAGTGAACAAAGGTATATTTGATATACATGTTATTGATGTGTACCTTACTAATGCTCGTAGCAGCACTTGGGTATTTGATACTGGTTCGGTTTCTCATATTTGTAACTCAAAACAGGAGCTACGAAATAAACGAAGATTGGCTAAGGACGAGGTGACGATGCGTGTCAGAAATGGTTCCAAGGTCGATGTGATCGCCGCCGGCACACTACCTCTACATCTACCTTTGGGATTAGTTTTAGACCTCAATAATTGTTATTTGGTGCCCGCGTTGATCATGGACATTATATATGGATCTGGCTTATTGTGAGATGATTATTCATTTAAATCATAGAATAATGGTTGTTCTATTTATATAAGTAATATGTTTTATGGTCATGCACCCTTGATGAGTGGTCTATTCTCGTTGAATATCGATCGTAGTGATACACATATTCATATATTGATGCCAAAAGATGCAAAATTGATAATGATAGTGCAACATACTTGTGGCACTACCATTTAGGTCATATTGGTGTAAGCACATGAAGAAACTCCATGCAGATGGACTTTTGGAATCACTTGATTATGAATCATTTGATACTTGCGAACCATGCCTCATGGGCAAGATGACTAAAACTCCATTCTCCGGAACAATGGAGCGAGCTAATGACTTATTGGAAATAATACATACCGATGTATGCGGTCCGATGAGTGTTGAAGCACGCGGTGAGTATCGTTATTTTCTGACCTTCATAGATGATTTAAGTAGGTATGGATATATCTACTTGATGAAACACAAATCTGAAACATTTGAAAAGTTTAAATAATTTCAGAGTGAAGTGGAGAATCATCATAACAAGAAATAAAAGTTTCTATGATCTGATCACGGAGGCGAATATTTGAGTTGCGAGTTTGGCCTTCATTTAAAACAATGTGGAATTGTTTAACAACTCACACCACCTGGAACACCACAGTGTAATGGTGTGTCCGAATGTCGTAACTATACTTTATTAGATATATGGTGTGATCTATGATGTCTCTTACCGATTTACCACTATTGTTTTGGGGTTATGCATTAGAGAAAGACACATTATTCATGTTAAGTAAGGCACTATCTAAATCCGTTGAGACGACACCGTACGAACTGTGGTTTGGCGAGAAACCTAAGCTATTGTTTCTTAAAGTTTGGGGTTGCGACACTTATGTAAAAAGGCTTCATCTTGATAAACTCGAACCCAAATTGGAGAAGTGTGTCTTCATAGGATACCCTAAGAAAACAATTGGGTACACCTTCTACCATAGATCCGAAGGCAAAATCTTTGTTGCCAAGAATATAACCTTTCTAGAGAAGGAGTTTCTCTCGAAAGAAGCGAGTGGGTGGAAACTAGAACTTGATGATTTAATTGTACCTTCTCTCAAATTGGAAAGTAGCACATCATAGAAAGCCGTTCCCATGATGCCTACACCAATTAGAGAGGAAGCAAATGATAATGATCATGAAACTTCAGATCAAGTTACTACTGAACCTCATAGGTCGACCAGAGCATGATCCGCACCAGAGTGGTACGGTAATCCTGTTCTGGAAGTCATGTTATTAGACCAAGGTGAACCTATGAACTATGAAGAAGCTATGATGAGCCCGATAAATGGCTTGAGGCCATGAAATCTGAGATATGTTCCATGTATGAGAACAAAGCATGGACTTTGGTGGACTTGCCCGATGATCGGAAATCCATTGAGACTAAATGGATCTTCAAGAAGAAGACTGACGCTGATGGTAATGTTATTATCTACAATGATCGACTTGTCACAAAAGGTTTTTGACAAGTTCAAGGAGTTGACTACGATAATACTTTCTCACCTGTAGCGATGCTTAAGTCAATCCGAATCATGTTAGCAATTGCCACATTTTATAATTATGAAATCTAGCAAATGGACGTCAAAACTGCTTTCCTTAATGGATTTCTTAAAGAAGAGTTGTATATGATGCAACTAGAAGATTTTGTTGATCCTAAAGGTGCTAACAAAGTGTGCAAGCTCCAGCGATCCATCTATGGACTGGTGCAAGCATCTCGGAGTTGGAATATACACTTTGATGAGGTGATCAAAGCATATGGTTTTATACAGACTTATGGAGAAGCCTGTATTTACAAGAAAGTGAGTGGGAGCTCTGTAGAATTTCTGATATTATATGTGGATGACATGTTGTTGATTGGAAATGATATAGAATTTCTGGATAGCATAAAAGGATACTTGAATAAGAATTTTTCAATGCAAGACCACGGTGAAGCCGCTTATATATTGGGCGTCAAGATATATAGACATAGATCGAGCCGCTTAATAGGACTTTCACAAAGCACATACCTTGATAAAGTTTTGAAGAAGTTCAAAATGGATCAGTCAAAGAAAGGGTTCTTGCCTGTGTTACAAGGTGTGAAGTTTGAGTCAGACTCAAAGCCCGACCACTGCAGAAGATAGAGAGAAAAAGAAAGTCATTCCCTATGCCTCAGCCATAGGTTCTATCATGTATGCTATGTTGTGTACCAGACCTGATGTGTGCATTGCCATAAGTCTGGCAGAGAGGTACCAAAGTAATCCAGGAGTGGATCACTGGATAGCGGTCAAGAAAATCCAGAAGTACCTGAAAAGGACCAAGGATATGTTTCTCATTTATGGAGGTGACTAAGAGCTTGTCGTAAATGGTTACGACGATGCTAGCTTCGACACTAATCCTGATTACTCTAAGTCTCAAACTGGATACATGTTTATATTGAATGGTGGAGCTGTTAGTTGGTGCACTTCCAAGCAGAGGGTCGTCGCGGATCTTCGTGTGAAGAGGAGTACATAGTTGCTTCGGAAGCAGCTGATACATCTCCAACGTATCTATAATTTTTTATTGTTCCATGCTATTATATTAACTGTTTTGGATGTTTAATGGGCTTTACTATACACTTTTATATTATTTTTGGACTAACCTATTAACCGGAGGCCCGACCCAAATTGCTATTTTTTTGCCTATTTCAGTGTTTCGCAGAAAAGGATTATCAAACGGAGTCCGAACGAAATGAAACCTTCGGGAGAGTTATTTTTTGAACAAACGCAATCCATGAGACTTGGAGTGGACGTCAAGAAACAAACGAGGCGGCCACGAGGTAGGAGGGCACGCACAGGGGGTAGGCACGCCCCCACCCTCGTGGGCCCCTCGTGGCTCCCCTGACCGACTTCCTTCGCCTATATATACTCATATACCCTCAAAACATCCAGGAGCACCACGAAACCCTATTTCCATCGCCGCAACCTTCCGCACCCGTGAGATCCCATCTTGGGTTCTTTTCCGGCACTCCACCGAAGGGGGAATAGATCATGGAGGGCTTCTACATCAACACCATAGCCTCTCCTCTGAAGTGTGAGTAGTTTACCACAGACCTTCGGGTCCATAGTTATTAGCTAGATGGTTTCTTCTCTCTCTTTGGATCTCAATACAATGTTCTCATCGATCTTCTTGGAGATCTATTCGATGTAACTCTTTTTGCGGTGTGTTTGTCGAGATTCGATGAATTTTGGGTTTATGATCAAGATTATCTATGAGAAATATTTGAATCTCCACTGAATTCTTTTATGTATGATTTGTTATCTTTGCAAGTCTCTTCGAATTATCAGTTTGGTTTGGCCTACTAGATTGATCTTTCTTGCAATGGGAGAAGTGCTTAGCTTTGGGTTCAATCTTGCGGTGTCCTTTCCCAGTGACACCAAGGGCAGCAAGGCGCGTATTGTATTGTTGCCATCGAGGATAAAAAGATGGGGTTTATACCATATTGCTTGATTTTATCCCTCTACATCATGTCATCTTGCCTAATGTGTTACTCTGTTCTTATGAACTTAATACTCTAGATGCATGCTGGATAGCGGTCGATGTGTGGAGTAATAGTAGTAGATGCAGAATCGTTTTGGTCTACTTGTCGCGGACGTGATGCCTATATACATGATCATGCCTAGATATTCTCATAACTATGCACTTTTCTATCAATTGTTCGACAGTAATTTGTTCACCCACCGTAATACTTATGCTATCTTGAGAGAAGCCACTAGTGAAACCTATGGCCCCGGGTCTATTTTCCACCATATAAGTTTTCGATCTATTTTATTTTGCAATCTTTACTTTCCAATCTATATCATAAAAATACCAAAAATATTTATCTTATTATTATCTCTATCAGATCTCACTTTTGCAAGTGGCCATGAAGGGATTGACAAGCCCTTTATCGCGTTGGTTACAAGGTTCTTATTTGTTTGTGTAGGTACGAGGGATTTGCGTGTAGCCTCCTACTGGATTGATACCTTGGTTCTCAAATACTGAGGAAAATACTTACGCTACTTTGCTGCACCACCCTTTCCTCTTCAAGGGAAAACCAACGCATGCTCAAGAGGTAGCAAGAAGGATTTCTGGCACCGTTGCCGGGGACGTCTATGCACAAGTTAAGACATACCAAGTACCCATCACAAACTCTTATCCCTCGCATTACATTATTTGCCATTTGCCTCTCATTTTCGTCTCCCCCACTTCACCCTTGCCATTTTATTCGCCCTCTTTTCCCGTTCGCCTCTTTTTTGTTTGCTTCTTGTGTCGTCGTTCATCGTCATGGCTAGCTCTTTCTTCCTTCCTTCGTCTCCCGATTTTGAAGTCCTCCACTTCAAACAAAGACAAGGAGAAAACTTAAAAGATGCTTGGTATAGGATGTTAGAATCCTATCGTAGTTGCAATATAGAAGGAGATTTCAAGATTTTACTTCACAATTTTTATGTTGGGCTAACCATATCCCATAGACAACTCCTTGATTTTGCTGCAAAAGGGAATTTTATTGAAATTGATCCTAGTTTTGCTTATGAAATTATGGAGGGGATAGTAGGAGTACTTCCCCTACAAAAGGGACCACCCCTTACTCAAGAAGGAACCCAAATCTTAGAGAAATTATGTGAATTGCAAAAATCTATTGAACCTCTTAAAAATGTTGGTGGGAATCTCAACCGCAAGAATACTTCGATTACACTTTGCAATAAGCGGTTGGATGCTCTAGATCTAAAGATCTCCGAGCATGAAGGGACGCAGGGAACCTCCCGGATCCGAGCATAACTCCATTAAAAAGACAAATACCAAAGATGGCAATACTTAGATCTATTCTCGCTTTTATGCCTAGCTAGGAGCGTTAAACGATAGCGCTTGTTGGGAGGCAACCCAATTTTATTTTTGTTCCTTGATTTTTGTTCCTGGTTAGTAATAAATAATTCATCTAGCCTCTGTTTAGATGTGGTTTTATGTTTTAATTAGTGTTTGTGCCAACTAGAACCTATAGGATCATCTTGGGTGATAGTTAATTTGATGTTGTGGAAAAATAGAAACTTTTGCACGCACGAGAATAATTTTAATAAATCACAAAAACATTCTGTTCAGTTGATTATTTTTGCAGACGATTAGCAGACAAATTTCCTAGAACTTCCTATTTTGGTAGAATTTTTGGAGTTCCATAAGTATTCGAAAGTTACAGATTGATACAGACTGTTCTGTTTTTTACAGATTCTGTTTTTCGTGTGTTGTTTGCTTATTTTGTTGAATCTATGGCTAGTATATGGGGGTATGTGTTGGGGAACGTAGTAATTTCAAAAAATTTCCTACGCACACGCACGATCATGGTGATGCATAGTAATGAGAGGGGAGAGTATTGTCCACGTACCCTCGTAGACCGTAAGCGGAAGCGTTATGACAACGCGGTTGATGTAGTCGTACGTCTTCACGATCCGACCGATCCAAGTACCGAACGTACGGCACCTCCGAGTTCAGCCCACGTTCAGCTCGATGACGATCCCCGGACTCCGATCCAGCAAAGTGTCGGAGATGAGTTCCGTCAGCACGACGGCGTGGTGACGATGATGATGTTCTACCGGCGCAGGGCTTCGCCTAAACTCCGCGATGATATGACCGAGGTGGAATATGGTGGAGGGGGGCACCGCACACGGCTAAGGAACGATCTTGAAGATCAACTTGTGTGTTCTAGGGTGCCCCCTGCCCCGTGATATAAAGGAGGGAGGGGCGGTGCGGCCGGCCCCTAGGGTGCGCCGAGGAGTCCTACTCCCAGGGAGAGGACTCCCCCTCTTGCCTTGGTGGAGAAGGAAAGAGGGGAGGGGAAAGAGGAAAGGGGGGCGCCGCCCCCCTTCCTTGTCCTATTCGGACTAGGGGGGGAGGGGGCGCCGCCCCCCTTCCTTGTCATAAAACTGTCATCATAACGTTAAGCGTGCGGACCCTACGGGTTCGAGGACTATGTAGACATGACCTAGAACTATTCTCGGTCAATAACCAATAGCGGAACCTGGATGCTCATATTGGCTCCTACATATTCTACGAAGATCTTTATCGGTCAAACCGCATAACAACATACGCTGTTCCCTTTGTCATCGGTATGTTACTTGCCCAAGATTCGATCGTCTGTATCTCAATACCTAGTTCAATCTCGTTAGCGGCAAGTCTCTTTACTCGTTACGTAATGCATCATCCCACAACTAACTCATTAGTCACATTGCTTGCAAGGCTTATAGTGATGTGCATTACCGAGAGGGCCCAGAGATACCTCTCCGACAATCGGAGTGACAAAACCTAATCTCGAAATACGCCAACCCAACATGTACCTTTGGAGACACCTATAGTACTCCTTTATAATCACCCAGTTACGTTGTGACATTTGGTAGCACCCAGAGTGTTCCTCCGGTAAACGGGAGTTGCATAATCTCATAGTTACAGGAACATGTATAAGTCATGAAGAAAGCAATAGCAACATACTAAACAATCAAGTGCTAGGCTAACGGAATGGGTCATGTCAATCACATCATTCTCCTAATGATGTGATCCCATTAATCAAATGACAACACATGTCTGTGGTTAGGAAACATAACCATCTTTGATTAATGAGCTAGTCAAGTAGAGGCATACTAGTGACTATATGTTTGTCTATGTATTCACACATGTACCATGTTTCCGGTTAATACAATTCTAGCATGAATAATAAACATTTATCATGATATGAGGAAATAAATAATAACTTTATTATTGCCTCTAGAGCATATTTCCTTCAGTCTCCCACTTGCACTAGAGTCAATAATTTAGATTACACAGTAATGATTCTAACACCCATGGAGTCTTGGTGCTGATCATGTTTTGCTCGTGAGAGAGGCTTAGTCAACGGGTCTGCAACATTCAGATCCGTATGTATCTTGCAAATCTCTATGTCTCCCACCTGGACTTGGTCCCGGATGGAATTGAAGCGTCTCTTGATGTGCTTGGTCCTCTTGTGAAATCTGGATTCCTTTGCCAAGGCAATTGCACCAGTATTGTCACAGAAGATCTTTGGTCCCGATGCACTAGGTATGACACCTAGATCGGAAATGAACACCTTCATCCAGACTCCTTCATTTGCTGCTTCCGAAGCAGCTATGTACTCCGCTTCACATGTAGATCCCGCCACGACGGTTTGTTTAGAACTGCACCAAATTACAGCTCCACCGTTTAATAAAAACACGTATCCGGTTTGCGATTTAGAATCGTCCGGATTAGTGTCAAAGCTTGCATCGACGTAACCATTTACGACTAGCTCTTTGTCACCTCCATATACGAGAAACATATCCTTAGTCCTTTTCGTATTTCAGATGTTCTTGACCGCTGTCCGATGATCCACTCTGGATTACTTTGGTACCTTCCTGCCAAGCTTATTGCTAAGCACACGCCAGTCCGGTACACACATTGCATACATGATAGAGCCTATGGCGGAAGCATCGGGAACATCTTTCATTTTTCTCTATCTTCTCATTGTGGTCGGGCATTGAGTCCGACTCAACTTCACACCTTGTAGTACGGGCAAGAACCCTTTCTTTGCTCGATCCATTTTGAACTTTTTCAAAACTTTATCAAGGTATGTGCTTTGTGAAAGTCCTATTAAGCGTCTTGATCTATCTCTATAAATCTTGATGCCCAATATGTAAGCAGCTTCACCGAGGTCTTTCATAGAAAAACTTTTATTCAAGTATCCCTTTATGCTATCCAGAAATTCTATGTCATTTCCAATTAATAATATGTCATCTACATATAATATCAGAAATGCTACAGAGCTCCCACTCACTTTCTTGTAAATACAAGCTTCTCCAAAAGTGTGTATAAAACCATATGATTTGATCACACTATCAAAGCGTTTATTCCAACTCTGAGATGCTTGCACCAGTCCATAAATGGATCGCTGGAGCTTGCACACTTTGTTAGCACCTTTTGGATCAACAAAACCTTCTGGTTGCATCATATACAACTCTTCTTCCAGAAATCCATTCAAGAATGCAGTTTTGACATCCATTTGCCAAATTTCATAATCATAAAATGCAACAATTGCTAACATGATTCGGACAGACTTAAGCATCACTACGGGTGAGAAAGTCTCATCGTAGTCAACCCCTTGAACTTGTCGAAAACCTTTTGCAACAAGTCGAGCTTTATAGACAGTTACATTACCATCAGCGCCAGTCTTCTTCTTAGAGATCCATTTATTCTCAATGGCTTGCTGATCATCGGGCAAGTCAACCAAAGTCCATACTTTGTTCTCATACATGGATCCCATCTCAGATTTCATGGCCTCTAGCCATTTTATGAATCTGGGCTCATCATCACTTCCTCATAGTTCAGTAGGTTCGTCATGGTCAAGTAACATGACCTCCGAATAGGATTACTTGTACCACTCAGTGCGGATCTTACTCTGGTAGACCCACGAGGTTCAAGAGAAACTTGATCCAAGTTTCATGATCAATATCATTAGCTTCCTCACTAATTGGTGTAGTTGTCACAGAACCGGTTCTTGTGATGAACTACTTTCCAATAAGGGAGCAGTACGATTACCTCATCAAGTTCTACTTTCCTCCCACTCACTTCTTTCAAAAGAAACTCCTTCTCTAGAAAGGATCCGAATTTAGCAACGAGAATCTCGCCCTCAGATCTGTGATAGAAGGTGTACCCAACAGTCTCTTTTCGGTATCCTATGAAGACACATTTCTCCGATTTGGGTTCGAGCTTATCTGGTTGAAGTTTCTTTACATAAGCATCACAGCCCCAAACTTTAAGAAACGACAACTTTGGTTTCTTGCCAAACCACAGTTCATGAGGTGTCGTCTCAACGGATTTTGATGGTGCCCTATTTAACGTGAATGCAGCCGTCTCTAAAGCATAACCCCAAAATGATAGCGGTAAATCAGTAAGAGACATCATAGATCGCACCATATCTAGTAAAGTACGATTACGACATTCGGACACACCATTTCGTTGTGGTGTTCCGGGTGGCGTGAGTTGTGAAACTATTCCGCATTGTTTCAGATGTAAACCAAACTCGTAACTCAAATATTCTCCTCCACGATCAGATCGTAGAAATTTTATTTTCTTGTTATGAGGATTTTCCACTTCACTCTGAAATTCTTTGAACTTTTCAAATGTTTCAGACTTGTGTTTCATTAAGTAGATATACCCATATCTGCTTAAATCATCTGTGAAGGTGAGAAAATAACGATACCCGCCGCGAGCTTCAACATTCATTGGACCACAAACATCAGTATGCATGATTTCCACCAAATCAGTTGCTCGTTCCATAGTTCCGGAGAACGGCGTTTTAGTCATCTTGCCCATGAGGCACGGTTCACAAGTACCAAGTGATTCATAATCAAGTGATTCGAAAAGCCCATCAGTATGTAGTTTCTTCATGCGCTTTATACCGATATGACCTAAACGGTAGTGCCACAAATAAGTTGCACTATCATTATCAACTCTGCATCTTTTGACTTCAACACTATGAATATGTGTATCACTACTATCGAGATTCAATAAAAATAGACCACTCTTCAAGGGTGCATGACCATAAAAGATATTACTCATATAAATAGAACAACCATTATTCTCTGACTTAAATGAATAACCGTCTCGCATCAAATAAGATCCAGATATAATGTTCATGCTCAACGCTGGCACCAAATAACAATTATTTAGGTCTAAAACTAATCCCGATGGTAGATGTAGAGGTAGCGTGCCGACCGCGATCACATTGACTTTGGAACCATTTCCCACGCGCATCGTCACCTCGTCCTTAGCCAATCTTCGCTTAATCCGTAGTCCCTGTTTCGAGTTGCAAATATTAGCAACAGAACCAAGATCAAATACCTGTGTACTCTGCGAGCATTAGTAAGGTACACATCAATAACATGTATATCACATATACCTTTGTTCACTTTGCCATCCTTCTTATCCGCCAAATACTTGGGGCCGTTCCGCTCCAAAGTGTCGATGCGCCACAAGAGAAGCACTCGGCCTCGTGCTTAGGTCTAGACTTGGGTTTCTTCTCTTGAGCAGCAACTTGTTTGTTGTTCTTTTGAAGTTCCCTTCTTCTTCCCTTTGCCCTTTTCTTGAAACTGGTGGTCTTGTTGACCATCAACACTTGATGCTCCTTCTTGATTTCTACCTCCGCGGCTTTTAGCATTGCGAGAGCTCGGGATTAGTCTTGTCCATCCCTTGCATATTATAGTTCATCACGAAGCTCTTGTAGCTTGGTGGCAGTGATTGAAGAATTCTATCAATGACACTATCACCAAGAAGATTAACTCACAGTTGAATCAAGTGATTATTATACCCAGACATTTTGAGTATGTGTTCACTGACAGAACTATTCTCGTCCATCTTGTAGCTATAGAACTTATTGGAGACTTCATATCTCTCAATCCAGGCATTTGCTTGAAATATTAACTTCAACTCCTGGAACATCTCATATGCTCCATGACGTTCAAAACGTCGTTGAAGACCCGGTTCTAAGCCGTAAAGCATGGCACACTGAACTATCGAGTAGTCATCGCTTTGCTCTACCAGACGTTCTTAATGTCATCGGTTGCATTAGCAAGCAGGTTCGCACCCAGCGGTGCTTCCAGGATGTAATTCTTACGTGCAGCAATGAGGATAATCCTCGAGTTACGGACCCGATCCGTGTAATTGCTACCATCATGTTTCAACTTTGCTTTCTCAAGGAACGCATTAAAATTCAACGGAACAACAGCACGAGCCATCTATCTACAACAAACATAGATAAGCAAAATACTATCAGGTACTAAGTTCATGATAAATTTAAGTTCAATTAATCATATTAATTAAGAACTCCCACTTAGATAGACATCCCTCTAATCCTCTAAGTGATTACGTGATCCATATCAACTACACCATGTCCGATCGTCACGTGAGATGGAGTAGTTTCAACGGTGAACATCAATATGTTGATCATATCTACTATATGATTCACGCTCGACCTTTCGATCTCCGTGTTCCGAAGCCATATCTGTTATATGCTAGGCTCGTCAAGTTTAACCTGAGTATTCCGTGTGTGCAACTGTTTTGCACCCGTTGTATTTGAACGTAGACCCTATCACACCCGATCATCACGTGGTGTCTCAGCATGAAGAACTTTCGCAACGGTGCATACTCAGGGAGAACACTTCTTGATAATTTTAGTGAGAGATCATCTTAAAATGCTACCGTCAATCAAAGCAAGATAAGATGCATAAAGGATAAACATCACATGCAATCAATATAAGTGATATGATATGGCCATCATCATCTTGTGCTTGTGATTCCATCTTCAAAGCACCGTCGTGATCACCATCGCCACCGCGCGACACCTTGATCTCCATCGTAGCATCGTTGTCGTTACGCCATCTATTGCTTCTACGACTATCGCTACTGCTTAGTGATAAAGTAAAGCAATTACAAGGCGTTTGCATTTCATACAATAAAGCGACAACCATATGGCTCCTGCTAGTTGCCGATAACTTCGGTTACAAAACATGATCATCTCATACAATAAAATATAGCATCACGTCTTGACCATATCACATCACAACATGCCCTACAAAAACAAGTTAGACGTCCTCTACTTTGTTGTTGCAAATTTTACGTGGCTGCTACGGGCTGAGCAAGAACTGTTCTTACCTACGCATCAAAACCACAAGGATAGTTCGTCAAGTTAGTGCTGTTTTAACCTTCGCAAGGACCGGGCATAGCGACACTCGATTCAGCTAAAGTGAGAGAGACAGACACCCGCCAGTCACCTTTAAGCACGAGTGCTCGTAACGGTGAAACCAGTCTCGCGTAAGCGTACGCGTAATGTCGGTCCGGGCCGCTTCATCTCACAATACCGCTGAGCCAAAGTATGACATTTGGTAAGCAAGATGACTTGTATCGCCCACAACTCACTTGTGTTCTACTCGTGCATATGACATCTACGCATAAAACCAGGCTCGGATGCCTTTGTTGGGGAACGAGTAATTTCAACAAATTTCCTACGCACACGCAAGATCATGGTGATGCATAGCAACGAGAGGGAGAGTATTGTCCACGCCCTCGTGAGACCGAAGCGAAGCGTTATGACAACGCTGTTGATGTAGTCGACGCCTTCACGATCCGACCGATCCAAGCACCGAAAGCACGGCACCTCCGAGTTCAGCACACGCTCAGCTCGATGACGATCCCGGACTCGATCCAGCAAAGTGTCGGGATGAGTTCCACAAGACGACGGCGTGGTGACGATGATGATGTTTTACCGGCGCAGGGCTTCGCCTAAACTCCGCGACGATATAACCGAGGTGGAATATGGTGGAGGGGGGCACCGCACACGGCTAAGGAACGATCTTGAAGATCAACTTGTGTGTTCTAGGGTATCCCCTGCCCCCGTATATAAAGGAGGGAGGGGGAGGTGCGGCCGACCCCCTAGGGGTGCGCCTGGAGGAGTCCTACTCCCACTGGGAGTAGGACTCCCCCCTCTTGCCTTGGTGGAGAAGGAAAGGGGGGAGGGGAAAGAGGAAAGGGGGGCGCCGCCCCCCTTCCTTGTCCTATTCGGACTAGGGGGGAGGGGGCGCGCGGCCTGCCCTAGCCGGCCCTCCTCTTCTCCCTCATGGCCTACTAAGGCCCATTAACCCCCGGGAGGGTTCCGGCAACCCCCCGGTGTTCCGATATCCAAATATAGGCTTCCAATATATCAATCTTTATGTCTCGACCATTTCGAGACTCCTCGTCATGTCCGTGATCACATCCGGGACTCCGAACAATCTTCGGTACATCAAAACTTATAAACTCATAAAACTGTCATCGTAACGTTAAGCGTGCGGACCCTACGGGTTCGAGAACTATGTCGACATGACCTAGAACTATTCTCGGTTAATAACCAATAGCGGAACCTGGATGCTCATATTGGCTCCTACATATTCTACGAAGATCTTTATCGGTCAAACCGCATAACAACATACGCTGTTCCCTTTGTCATCGGTATGTTACTTGCCCAAGATTCGATCGTCGGTATCTCAATACCTAGTTCAATCTCGTTAGCGGCAAGTCTCTTTACTCGTTACGTAATGCATCATCCCACAACTAACTCATTAGTCACATTGCTTGCAAGGCTTATAGTGATGTGCATTACCGAGAGGGCCCAGAGATACCTCTCCGACAATCGGAGTGACAAAACCTAATCTCGAAATACGCCAACCCAACATGTACCTTTGGAGACACCTGTAGTACTCCTTTATAATCACCCAGTTACGTTGTGACATTTGGTAGCACCCAAAGTTTTCCTTCGGTAAACGAGAGTTGCATAATCTCATAGTTACAGGAACATGTATAAGTCATGAAGAAAGCAATAGCAACATACTAAATGATCAAGTGCTAGGCTAACGGAATGGGTCATGTCAATCACATCATTCTCCTAATGATGTGATCCCATTAATCAAATGACAACACATGTCTATGGTTAGGAAACATAACCATCTTTGATTAATGAGCTAGTAAAGTAGAGGCATACTAGTGACTATATGTTTGTCTATGTATTCACACATGTATCATGTTTCCGGTTAATACAATTCTAGCATGAATAATAAACATTTATCATGATATGAGGAAATAAATAATAACTTTATTATTGCCTCTAGGGCATATTTCCTTCAGTATGAACCATATAGAAGTTGGAATACAGTAGGTTTAACACCAATATAAATAACGAATGAGTTCATTACAATACCTTAAAGTGGTGGTTTGCTTTCTTGCACTAACGGAGCTCATGAGATTTTCTGTTGAGTTTTGTGTTGTGAAGTTTTCAAGTTTTGGGTAAAGATTTGATGGATTATGGAATAAGGAGTGGCAAGAGCCTAAGCTTGGGTATGCCCAAGGCACCCCAAGGTAAAATTCAAGGACAACCAAAAGCCTAAGCTTGGGGATGCCCCGGAAGGCATCCCCTCTTTCGTCTTCGTCCATCGGTAACTTTACTTGAGGCTATATTTTTATTCACCACATGATATGTGTTTTGCTTGGAGCGTCTTGTATTATATGAGTCTTTGCTTATTAGTTTACCAAAATCATCCTTGCTGTACAAACCTTTTAGGAGAGACACACATGAATCATAATTTATTAGAATACTCTATGTGCTTCACTTATTTCTTTCAAGCTAGACAATTTTGCTCTAGTGCTTCACTTATATCTTTTTAGAGCATGACGGTGATTTTATTTTGTAGAAATTATTGCTCTCTCATGCTTCACTTATATTATTTTGAGAGTATTTTAGAACAGCATGGTATTTTCTTTGGTTAAAATTTTAGTCTTAAAATGATGGGCGTCCAAGTTGGGTATAATAAAAACTATCATATAAAGTGCATTGAATACTATGAGAAATTTGATACTTGATAATTGTTTTGAAATATAAAGGTGGTAATGTTAGAGTCATGCTAGTTGGGTAATTATGAAATTGAGAAATACTTGTGTTAAAGTTGGCAAGTCCCGTAGCATGCACGTATGGTGAACGTTGTGTGACAAATTTGAAGCATGGGGTGTTCTTTGATTGCCTTACTTATGAGTGGAGGTCGAGATCGCGCGATGGTTAGCTCCTACCAACCCTTCCCCTAGGAGCATGCGTATTAGTACTTTGCTTCGATGGCTAATAAACTTTTGCAATAAGTATATGAGTTCTTTATGACTAATGTGAGTCCATGGATTATATGCAGTCTTACCCTTCCGCAATTTGCTAGCCTCTACGGTACCGTGCGTTGCCCTTTCTCACCCTCAGAGTTGGTGCAAACTTCACCGGTGCATCCAAACCCCGTGATACGATACACTCTATCACACATAAACCTCCTTATATCTTCCTCAAAATAGCCACCATACCTACATATTATGGCATTTCCATAGCCATTCCTAGATATATTGCCATGCAACTTTCCACCGTTCCGTTTATTATGACACGCTCCATCATTGTCATATTGCTTTGCATGATCATGTAGTTGACATCGTATTTGTGGCAAAGTCACCTTTATACTTCTTTCATACATGTCGCTCTTGATTCATTGCATATCCCGGTACACCGCCGGAGGCATTCACATAGAGTCATATTTTGTCCTAAGTATTGAGTTATAATTCTCGAGTTGTAAATAAATAATAGTGTGATGATCTTCATTATTAGAGAATTGTCCCAAGTGAGGAAAGGATGATGGAGACTATGATCCCCCACAAGTTGGGATGAGACTCCGGACTTTTTAAAAAATAAAAGAGGCCAAAGATGCCCAAATAAAAAAAGAGGCCAAAGAAGCCCAAATAAAAAAAGAGAAAGAAAAAAATGAGAGAAAAAGAGAGAAGGGACAATGTTACTATCCTTTTCCACACTTGTGCTTCAAAGTAGCACCATGATCTTCATGATAGAGAGTCTCTTATGTTGTCACTTTCATATACTAGTGGGAATTTTTTTATTATAGAACTTGGCTTGTATATTCCAATGATGGGCTTCCTCAAAATGCCCTAGGTCTTCGTGAGCAAGCAAGTTGGATGCAGACCCACTTAGTTTCTTCTGATGATCTTTCATACATTTATAGCTCTAGTGCATCCGTTGCATGGCAATCCCTACTCCTCATGTTGACATCACTTGATGGGCATCTCCATAGCCCGTTGATAGCCGCGTCAATATGAGACTTTCTCCTTTTTTGTTCTCTCACATAATCCCTATCATCATACTCTATTCCACCCATAGTGCTATATCCATGGCTTACGCTCATGTATTGCGTGAGGGTTGAAAAAGCTGACGCGCGTTAAAAAGTATGAACCAATTACTTGGCTGAAACTGGGGTTGTGCATGATGGGAGCATTTTGTGTGAAGAAAATGAAGCATGGCCTAACTATATGATTTTGTAGGGATAAGCTTTCTTTGGCTATGTTATTTTGATAAGACATGATTATTTGTTAGTATGCTTGAAGTATTACTATTTTTATGTCAATATTAAACTTTTATCTTGAATCTTTTGGATCTGAAAATTGATGCCACAATAAACAAAATTACATTGAGAAATATGCTAGGTAGCATTCCACATCAAAAAATCTGTTTTTATCATTTACCTACTCGAGGACGAGCAAGAATTAAGCTTGGGGATGCTTGATACGTCTCCAACGTATCCATAATTTTTGATTGTTCCATGCTATTATGTTACCTGTTTTGGATGTTTAATGGGCTTTACTATACACTTTTATATTATTTTTGGGACTAATATATTAACCGGAGGCTCAACCCAAATTGCTGTTTTTTTGCCTATTTTAGTGTTTTACAGAAAAGGAATATCAAACGGAGTCCAAATGGAATGAAACCTTCGGGAGAGTTATTTTTGGAAAAAAGGCAATCCAGGAGACTTGGAGTGGACGTCAAGAAACAAATGAGGCGGCCACGAGGTAGGAGGGCGCGCCCAGGGGGGTAGGTGCGCCCCCACCCTCGTGGGCCCCTCGTGGCTCCCCTGACCGACTTCCTTTGCCTATATATACTCATATACCCTGAAAACATCCAGGATCACCACAAAACCCTATTTCCACCGCCGCAACCTTCTGTACCCATGAGATCCCATCTTGGGGCCTTTTCCGGCGCTCTGCCGGAGGGGGAATCGATCACAGAGGGCTTTTACATCAACACCATAGCCTCTCCGATGAAGTGTGAGTAGTTTACAGACCTCTGGGTGCATAGTTATTAGCTAGATGGCTTCTTCTCTCTCTTTGGATCTCAATACAATGTTCTCCTCGATCTTCTTGGAGATCTATTCGATGTAACTCTTTTTGCGGTGTGTTTGTCGAGATCCGATGAATTGTGGGTTTATGATCAAGATTACCTATGATAAATATTTGAATCTTATCTAAATTCTTTTATGTATGATTTTTTATCTTTGCAAGTCTCTTCGAATTATCAGTTTGGTTTGGCCTACTAGATTGATCTTTCTTGCAATGGGAGAAGTGCTTACCTTTGGGTTCAATCTTGCAGTGTCCTTTCCCACGTATTGTATTGTAGCCATCGAGGATAAAAAGATGGGGTTTATATCATATTGCTTGAGTTTATCCCTCTACATCATGTCATCTTGCCTAAAGCGTTACTCTGTTCTTATGAACTTAATACTCTAGATGCATGCTGGATAGCGGTCGATGTGTGGAGTAATAGTAGTAGATGCAGAATCGTTTCGGTCTACTTGTCACGGACGTGATGCCTATATACATGATCATGCCTAGATATTCTCATAACTATGCACTTTTCTATCAATTGCTCGACAGTAATTTGTTCACCCACCGTAATACTTATGCTATCTTGAGAGAAGCCACTAGTGAAACCTATGGCCCCCAGGTCTATTTTCCATCATATAAATTTCTGATCTATTTTATTTTGCAATCTTTACTTTCCAATCTATATCATAAAAATACCAAAAATATTTATCTTATTATTATCTCTACCAGGTCTCAGTTTTGCAAGTGGCCGTGGAGGGATTGACAACCCCTTTATCGTGTTGGTTGCAAGGTTCTTATTTGTTTGTGTAGGTACGAGGGATTTGCTTGTAGCCTCCTACTGGATTGATACCTTGGTTCTCAAAAACTAAGGGAAATACTTACGCTACTTTGCTGCATCACCCTTTCCTCTTCAAGGGAAAACCAACACATGCTCAAGAGGTAGCAGCAGCACAGGAAGGAGTCTGGATGAAGGAGTTTGAAAGGATCGATATGGTTGACTAGAGGGGGTGGGGTGAATAGGCAACTAACAATTTTTAGCTTTTCTTGACCAAATTAAACTTACCATCAAAGTAGGTTGTCTAGATGTGCAACTAGGTGAACAACCTATATGATGCAACAGCAACAAGCACACAAGCAAGCAAAGTATACAACACAATATAAGCTTGCACAAGTAAAGGTGAGAGATAACCAAGAGTGGAGTCAGTGGAGACGAGGATGTGTTACCGAAGTTCCTTCCCTTTGAGAGGAAGTACGTATCCGTTGGAGCAGTATGGTGGCACAATGCTCCCCAAGAAGCCACTAGGGCCACTGTATTCTCCTCACGCCCTCACACAATACGAGATGTCGTGATTCCACTATTGGAGCCCTTGAAGGCGGCGACCGAACCTTTACAAACAAGGTTGGGGTTATCTCCACAACTTAATTGGTGGCTCCCAACGACACCACGAAGCTTCACCACAATGGAATATGGCTCCGCGGTGACCTCAACCATCTAGGGAGCTCAAACCCCCAAGAGTAACAAGATTTGCAAGGGATTAGTGGGTGGGTCAAAGTTCTCTTGGTGGAAGTGTAGATCGGGGTCTTCTCAACTAATCCCTAGAAAATCGGCAAGTTTGATTGGCTAGGGAGTGAGATCGGGCAAAAATTGAGCTTTGAGCAACAAAGGAGCTTGGGGAGGGAAGAGGTGGTCAACTTGGGGAAGAAGACCCCCTTTATATAGTGGGGGAAAGATCCAACCGTTACCCACTTATTCAGCCCGCGACATGTGGTACTACCACACGGACACGCGGTATTACCGCAAGGGCTTGCGATACTACCGCTCGATCGTGCGGTACTACCGCCCGCGTGGCAGTGACCAGACGAGCCCTGATGCGTATAGCAATGAGCGGTACTACCGCGCGCCCTTGTGGTACTACCGCAAGGCAGGGTTCAACTGGACTGGGAAGGCACAGACTAATAAAATACATCTGTAGCCACTTCCGCTGAGTTTCGTTTGTGCGAAAATCCAGCATGATACTACCGTTCCCAGGGAGCGGTTCTATCGCGTAGGGCGCGGAAGTAAAAAATTACTTCTGCACCTACTTCCGTCCGTGCTAGCATTCTGGGATAGAGGCCACGGTACTACCGCGCGGCAGGAGCAGTACTACCGCACAATGCGGTACTATCGCTTACCTTGGTGGTACTACTGTGGACAGCTGTGGTACTACTGCTCCCTTGAGCAGTACTACAGCACGCCACAGAACCTATAAACACTTGGAGGCCTTTGTCTTTGCAAAGACAATGGTAAACAACCGGTGCTCCAATGAAGCGAAGGAAAGTTGGTGCAAAGAAACAGATGTGTACGTGTTGATTCCATCCTAACCTTTCCGAAGCGGACCCCCTCTTATAGTATGGCTTTCCTACGACTCAAATCCACCGAAAAGAAATGTAGAAAACCGCCGTCTTTGATAGGCTCTAATGGGCACCAAATTGTCTTGTGCCTAGACATGAGATCTCTGAAAAGCTCAATGCACACGATTAGTCCGCAAATGCATTGTCATCAATCACCAAAACCAAATAGGGAGAAATATGCCCTTACAATCTCCCCCTTTTTGTGGATTGATGACAATATGGGAGTTGCACAGAGGGATATAAAATGAACATAAGCAAACCCAACATCTATAAAATATAGACATGCTCCCCCTACATGTGTGCACTCTATGGATATGCTTTGGACTGCACGACACACATACTAGGATCAACACTCCCCCTATATTTTATAGACACGACAAAACTTGCAACAATATAAGTGACAATAAGCATGGAGGCAAGGTAAAGTAAGTGAGCATGAAGTGGAGGGCACAAGATAGCATAAGCTCACAATCTACTAAACATACTAGACAATAAGATAAGCTTGAGTGCATATGTCTCACACCATATGATAGTCTCCTGGTCTCACACAAACACAACCACAAACCAACAAACCAAAGCAATGAAGGTTCAACAGAACAAAGGCAAAGCGATACAAGACTCGACACAAGACTCGCAAATCCTACACCCCTTTTGGCATCGAGACACCAAAAAGGCAGAGAGGACACCTACGACACGGGTGGTGGTGGAGCTCCAATGCATCACCAGTCATGTTCTTCCTCCTCAGACTCCTCTGTGGCACGGGATGAAGAGGGAACTCCAGTATCCTCCTCAGGCTCACTCCACCTGCAGTTCTGTCTGATCCATGGTTCCTCATCTGTGATCCTCTCCTCGGAGCCACTCTCAACCTCAAGACCAACCTGCCTCATAATAGCCTTGTCGCGACGACGAGCCATCTTGGCATTCACATGAGCCTTGTACTGTCCCTTGCCTGCATACAGAACCGAGCCTTCATCTTGGCCTTGAGCTTCTTAGCCCAACATGGCTCAGCAGAGGGAGGAGCGTACCCCACAGAACCGTCCTTAGCCACCTCCTCCTCAAACTCATCCTCATCGACATCCATCCGTGCAGCCTCAGCCTCAGCCCAGGTTGCGGTGTTAGACCTGGTTCTTCTGGCGCAACTTGATGGGCTCATGGCGAATCTAGTTGGGAGCAAGGAACTCATCATCCCGAAAGAGCTTCTCCCAAGTCTTTGAGATCAGAGAGGAACAAGTAGGTACCATAGATAGACACTTTCTGATGAAACACCGCAATCTGAAGCTCACTCCACATGATATGAGAGACATCAAGAGGCTTAGCCTGACGGTGATGCGCTTCCTCACACATGAGCATCATGTCCACAAGTTAGGAGTGCACCTTGTCCTTGTCACCTATGCAAGGAAAAAGTGAGTTGCGGAAGATCCTGTGCATGATGTCAAGAAACGGATTCAAAACGAAGGACTTCTTGCCACTGGGGAGGGTCTTCTCAATGAAAAGAGGTCGAAGCTTGTCCTTGTTAGTAGACTCTATGTTGGCATGTGGGCGGGCACCAACGGGCACATCAAGCACCTCATCACGAATGTTCAACATAGCCATGAACTCTTTCCACTCAGCAGACATACTCTTGCCATTCGTCATCCAAGTCATGATCCGCTTCTCATCCATGTGGAAGTGGACAGAAGCAAAGAACTGAGCCACCAACTCCGGGTCAAAGTCAAGATGGAAGGTGATGATGTCCAAAATGCCAAATTGCTCCACCAAATCCATAGCCTCACCAAAGAATCCATGGTTCTTATTCAGATAATCCATGTCAATCCACTGAACAGGCACATAGATGTTCTTCTTGCCCTTGATCACATATAAGAAGACGAGATTCTGCTACTTGGTCCAAAACAAATCATTGCCCCTGCTGAGTTCTCTAGGCTTGACATAGGGGTTGAGCTTTCTTCGAATCAGAAACTCCCCTGGAGGCATTTCATCCCATGCCGACAGATGGCTCCTTGAGCTTGTTAGCAGTGTGCTTGACACGACATTGCGGGGCACTGGAGCCCTCATGAACTTCTATGTTGCGAAGCCGCTTGGAGCTTGTGTCACGACAGGGATTTGAGTGCCTTGCAATGGAACCGGAGCCACCACCTAAGACACACAAATCCAAACACACGAGAAGAGCGAGAAGATTAATGCAAAGACCAAGGCCAAAACCAAAGAAAACAAGTAAAAATGAGATTGGGTTGGACAAAATAGAGGAATTTTTAACTCCACGGTAGTACCGGGCCAGGATGCGGACGTAAAATTTTACACCCGCTCTAGCCGTGGTAGTACAGTGCCGGGTTGGCATGGTAGTACCGCGCCTGGAGAGGAAGTAAAATTTTACTTCTGCGCACCGGGCGGTAGTGGAGCGGTAGTACCGCATAGGGCGGTTCTCACACGAGCAAGCGGTAGTAACGCTCCAGGAGGAACGGTAGTACCGCAGGGAACAAAACTCGCAAGAACATGCATGAACAGATCTAGGAATACCCGTAAAAATATATTCGTACTATCGTTGATCAAAACTACATTGTTGCATCAAACCAAATAGCATCTCTACCGCACTAGCACTCTCCAACACTCTCCTCTTGCAAAGATTTGGCCAAAAATCACAAGAACAACAACAACGGGGCAAAGAGAGAGGGATGGAGGGAGATACCGGGTTCCATGGCAAGAGGGCGAGGTGGGGATTGATCCCAGCGGTCAGAATGCAGGGGGAGCGGCCGGAGATGGAGATCCGGCGAGGTCCTCCGGCGCCGTTCTTGGGCAGGAGAGAGAAAGACAAAGTGAGGGGAAGAGATGAATGGGTATGGGGGTTGGAACTCCCCCTGCCCACTCTTAACCCCCACGCACTTTCGACTGCACGGTAGTACCGCCCGGGTGGAAGTACCGCACACAGGGCGGTAGTACCGCTCTTCCAACGGCAGTAAAAAATTATTGTCATGCTGGAAGTGGTAGTACCGTGATGGGGTTGCAGTTGTGCTAGCACATATGTCGCCCACCTCCTGCGGTAGTACCGTGGCTAGCCACAGTAGTACCGCATGCCCAAAAAAGTGCAAGTTTTGACAAAAACAGAAAAACACGGCCTTTGCAAAACATACTTCAAGCAACCGGACACACACACGAGCACTTACGAGGCAACTCAAACACAAACATGGCTCAAAGGAAGGCAAAAGACAATGAGGACAAAACGCAAACCAAAACCTCTCAAGGAGAGAGGGCGGTGGCTGTAGCCACCTATGTTTGAGTCAATTAGTATGGCACCGCGGAGAATTATCCTTGTGTCAATGACCAAAACTCATCTTTGAAGCACAAGTATCATTAAAAATGGCTAATGTGAAAGAGTTGATCAATTTATGAATGGAGGAGGGAGAGTTCATTGAGAGAACAACACTCCCCCTATGTCCATGCCTACACCTAAACAATATATCAAGATGAGTATGGTGGGGAGTGCAAAGGTTCAAGCCACATTGCTCAAATCAATGATAATTAGCTCATGCCTTAACTCGCGAAATCTTGCTTCATCCAAGGGCTTCGTGAAAATATCTGCAAGGTTATCATGAGTGTTGACATATTTTAGCTCGATCACCCCTCGCCTAATGTGATCTCGGATGAAGTGATACCGAATCTCAATATGCTTTGTCTTGAAGTGTTGCGCCGGGTTGAGAGAGATCTTGATGGCACTTTCATTGTCACAACAAAGAGGCACTTTGTCACAAATGACACTGTAATCCTTCAAAGTTTGTCTCATCCATAGAAGTTGAGCACAACAACTACCGGCGGCCACATACTCCACTTCGGTGGACGAGAGAGACACACAACTATGCTTCTTAGAAGACCAACTCACCAAAGAGCAACCAAGAAATTGGAACCCTCCGAAAGTTGACTTCCTATCCACTTTGTCTCCCGCCCAATCCGAGTCTAAATAGCCAAAAGATTGAAGTTAGCTCCTCTTGGGTACCAGAAGCCAAAGTTTGGGGTATGAGCCAAATATTGAAAGATTCGCTTGACCGCCACATAGTGGCTTTCCTTTGGTTCGGCTTGAAACCCTGCACAAATTCCCACACTCAACATGATATTCGGTCTAGATGCACAAAGGTAAAGCAAGGAGCCAATCATGGAACCATATACCTTTTGATCCACCGCTTTACCATTGGGATCAATGTCAAGTTGGCATTTGACGGGCATTAGAGTGGAAGCCGGCTTGAATCACTTAGCTTGAATCTCTTGAGCATGTCTCGAGTGTATTTGGCTTGGTTGATGAAGATTCCTTCTCTTCTTTGTTTGATTTCGAACCCGAGAAAGAACTTCGACTCTCCCATCATGGACACCTTGAACTTCGAGGTCATGAGAGCAGCATATAGTTGGCATACAAACAACTCCCCATTGACCTTCTTAGTAAAAAGAGTGGGGTCGATTTTCCCAATTTCAAACGCACGATCTTGCAAAAACTCGATAAGGTGCTCATACCATGCACGTGGGGCTTGTTTAAGGCCATAGAGTGCCTTATCGTGTTGGTACACATGATTGGGGAACTTGGGATCCTCAAACCCTGGGGGTTGTTTGACATACACCAACTCATTAATAGAACCATTCAGAAAAGCACTCTTTACATCCATTTGTTGCAAGTTGAAGTTATGATGAGAAGCATAAGCAATCAACAAACAAACAGATTCAAGGCAAGCAACGGGAGCAAAGGTTTCACCGTAGTCGGTACCCTCGACTTGGGAGTAGCCTTGTGCTACCAAACGAGCCTTGTTGCGAATGATAATCCCATGAGCATCTTTCTTGTTCTTGAATATCCACTTGGTTCCAATGACATTATGGTTCCCCGTTGGCCTTGGCACCAATCTCCACATCTTGTTGTGCTCGAAGTTGTTGAGTTCTTCATGCATGGCATTGAGACAATCCGGATCCTCGAGCGCCTCATAGACCTTTTGGAGTTCGACACAAGAAACAAACGCATGATGTTCACAGTAGTTTGCTAATTGTCTATGAGTGCTTGCCCCCTTTCTTAAACTTCCATGCACATTCTTCATGAGGTGATCTTTGGTAGTGAGCTTGGATGCAATCTTGGCGGCACGGCGCTCCAATTCCCCCTCAAGAGAGAGTTGAGGAGCGGTAACTTGATCATCTTGAGCATCGTCTTGAGCTTGTTCTTGATCTTGAGCTTGCTCTTGATCTTGAACTTGCTCGGGAGGGAGAACTTGACCTTGGGCATCACTTGGTGGTTCATCGCCATCTTGAGATTGATCTTGCCCTTGGTCTTTTTCACTTGGTTGAGGGCCTTCACTTTGTTCTTCGGAAGCGTGTGGATCTTGGGTTGGTGATTGTTCCACTTGAGTGGAACATTGTCCTTCTCCTTTGGCCACAAGGGGTTCCCCAATGGGTAGGATATGACCAACACCCATTGTCGGTGTCAAAACCGGCGGATCTCGGGTAGGGGGTCCCGAACTGTTCGTCTAGGCGGATGGTAACAGGAGACGAGGGACACAACGTTTTTACCCAGGTTCGGGCCCTCTCGATGGAGGTAAAACCCTACGTCCTGCTTGATTAATATTGATGATATGGGTAGTACAAGAGTGGATCTACCACGAGATCAAGGAGGCTAAACCCTAGAAGCTAGCCTATGGTATGATTGTTGAGATGTAATGTTCGTCCTACGGACTAAGGCCCTCCGGTTTATATAGACACCGGAGAGGCTAGGGTTACATGAGTCGGTTACAATGGTAGGAGATCTACATATCCAGATTGCAAGCTTGCCTTCCACGCCAAGGAAAGTACCTTCGGGACACGAGCCGGAGTCTTCAATCTTCTATCTTCGTAGTATGGGAGTCCGGCGGATATTGATAGTCCGGCTGTCCGGACACCCCCTAGTCCAGGACTCCCTCACCCATTCTTCTTATGGCTTGGGAAGGAGTTTCATCACCTACATCATAAGTACCACTTTGCTCCACTTGGCAGCCGTTATTCTCGTTAAACTCCATGTTACATGTCTCCTCAATGAGTCCCGTGGATTTGTTGAGGACACGGTAAGCATGAGAGTTTGTAGCATAACCAACAAATATGCCCTCATGAGCTCTACCCTCAAATTTAGACAAACGGACACCTTTCTTGAGAATGAAACACTTACAACCAAACACCCGGAAGTACTTGAGGTTGGGCTTGTTACCGGTGAAAATCTCATATAGAGTCTTGTTCAAGCCTTTGCGGAGATAGAGCCGATTGGATGCATGACAAGCGGTGTTGATGGCTTCGGCCCAAAAGTTCTAGGGAGACTTGAACTCTGCCATCATGGTCCTTGCCGCGTCCATCAACGTCCGGTTCTTCCTCTCCGCTACACCATTTTGTTGAGGGGTGTAAAGCACGGAATATTGATGCTTTGTAACGTCCCAAATTTCTAATTTGGAATGTTTTACAATTTTATCTAAGCATCTATGCATATTGTTTGAAATTGAGTGGCATTTGAATTTTTTCAGAGGAAGTTGTGTTTTTTTAGTTGAACTGGTTGGCAATTGAAAGTATTTCAAAAAAAATGCCTCAAAAATACTTGAGCAAAAGTATGAGAGGAGTAAACATGACACTCCAAAAATGTCAGAAGAAAAATATTGCGAAAAAGTTTGAATTCAAATTTGAAGTTTAATTGGAATTTTCAAAAAATGTTTTTTTTAAGTTTGTGTTTTGCCCCTGGAAAAATGTTCATGTTGTAGGATAAAATTCCCTGAGAATTTCGATATGTATATGTCCTATATAAAATATTTATATACCCTTTTCTTATTTAGTTTTTCCCCTATGTAGTCAAAAAAAAGGAAAAAAAACCAGCGCGCCAGGCGCCAGGCCGACGGCACAGCTAGCGAGCTGTCGCAGCCCAGCCAGCAAGCGCACGCCCGAGCCGCCTCGCTCTCGGTCGCCCGACCCGACTCCTCTCTCTCTCTCACTGAGCAGCGGGGCTCGCCCTCATCTCTTTCCCCTCGCCCACGCTATGCCGCGCCAGAGCGCGTTCGACGCCGCCGCCACGTCCGAGTTCCACGGGATCACAATCCCGAGATGCCCCTCGCCCAAGACCATGCCCTATAAATACCCTAGCCTCTCCTCCCTTGAAAACCCCTGAAACCCTAGCTCACACACCACCATAGACGACGCCTGCACCGCTCCGATCTCGCCGTCACCGCCGCCGTTCATCGCCGTCCCCGACGCCGTGATCACCACTCCACCCTCCCAAACACCTCCATCTGAACCCCCTTAACCCCCCGCACCTCCTTGACATCATCTCCCTGTCTAGGAGCACCCGACGTCGTCGTCCCGATCTCGTCCGCCGCCTGCCGGAGTAGGAGCTCATCCGAGTTCGCCTTGACCACCAACATCGTCCCCGAGCTACACCAACTCCACCCCCGCCTCCGCAACACCTCGCCGCAGCCGCCTGACGTCTCCACCGTCTTCCCCGACCACCGGAGCCGCCGTGGCGTCCACGCCCGAGCCATCGTCGTCTGTCGCCGTCGTCACCACCGCGGTAAGTCACCGGAGCCGCCCACCACCGCTAGATCTAGAACCTACGGCCCAGATTAGAACAACGAAGGGTTTGGTTTTTATAGATTAAGTCGGTTTTTAGTTTCGGGTTTTATATCGGTTTAGTTCCTGGTTTATTTAGATCGGCCTGTTCCGGTTTTGTTCTGTTAGCCACGGGCATGCTTTAGTTAAAAATGGCCTGAGCGTTAGATAGGCCCAGTAACGCTAGTTTTTCCCTTTTTGTTTTATTTTCAGTTTCTGGTTTTTACCGGAATAGTTGTGTTTTTGTTTTAGCTATATCTTTTAGCTTGTTCATTGTTTTTAGTTGATTCTTTTTTTGTTAGTTTACAAATTTCTTTATTTTCTGTTGAAAATATGTTTAGCCATGTTTAAATTAATAAAAATAGTTTTATATTAGTTTTAGTCAGATTAGTTTTTCGACCATAAATTGAGCTGGAATAATTTTATTTTAGTGATTCTTTTTGCTACTGCTTAGTTTTGACCATGCCTATATGTAGGAACTTGTTTGGGTATTTTTAGATTTAATTAAAATTAGTTTTAGTCGAAATCAAGTTTTTCTAGTTTTATTTAGCTAGCTACTGTTTTCCTACTGTTCTAGTTATTAAACAATTTTATTTTTCCTATGTTATAATTTATGTTAGATTAGTTTATGTACTTACAGAAGATGAACTTTTATTTACAGTAGAATAAATTGTTTTATTTTATTTTTATTGCTAGTTTTTATTCTAGGCATAATATGAGTTCTATAATAGCTTTTGATGTGATTCTTTTTGCACCTAGTTTGTATGAGGTTTCCTTTCTTTTAGTTAGCCAAACCCATGTTTAGGTTCTGTTAAGAAAAGTTTTAGTAGGATAAAACTATTTCTTAGTTGTTGCTTGAAGTGGTGAAAACCTGGATTTGCTTTTCCTCGAGTTTTCCTTGGTTTTGGTTTGAGTGCTTGGATGTTTTACTTTAACTTGCGGTTATGTTATATTGTGTTATACTTATTTGTGCTATTGTTTGACTCGGTAGAATTCCCGAAGTGTGAGGCCTGCTATTACGAGTCGCTAGCTTTCGAAGACCGTCAACCAGGCAAGTCATTTGATCATGTTTTACAATACCTATGATTTTATTGCATTAGAATTATACCTCCCCACCATGCATGCAGTAGGAGAATTTTAAGTTGTTCTTGAGTAGTATCATGAGGTAGGATGAACCCATTTCCCCTTGTTACCAATGCCCGGGACTATAAAGTTGATTGCCATGCTTTCGTAGACGGGGTTGGTTGAGTGATTCATAAGGGAGATGCGAGAGTTAAGATGATGGCAACCCCATGACTTCAAGATCAAGATGGACTTGAAAATTCACTACTGGGTGGAGGACGGTTGACGGGCTCCCTGGAGAAACTAGCAGATGGCCGGGATGCATGGAGAAGCGCCATGACATCTTGCGGAAAGCTTCACCCAGCCACGAAGAGACGGATGGATACCCCATTAACCGGAAGCTTACTAGTGCAGCCGCAAGCCATTATGGGCTCTAGCTTGGTCGACCCTAGGCGTGACTCTGGCCGGATGGTGCTACGAGATGTAGAAGAACAATATGATTGGATGGGCACCGGCAGTGGCCCAGAGGAACTCTTCGGAAGACCCTGTTTCGTTCATCCCGTCTTCAAACACCATGCAGTGTGAAGACCTAAAGGAGGGAATGATTCTTGCGGATAAAGTGCACAAACCTCTGCAGAGTGAAGACCTAATCGATTAGCCGTGTCCCCGGTTACAAACAGTTTGAGCCTCCGAAAATTGGAGTATTCCGGATATCTCAACATCCGAACTTAATAAATTAATTGAGGGGTTATTTAATAATTGGGAATGAGACATTGGTTAGCGGAACCATCTCAATAACTACCAACATTTTGTTGTAATTGCTAACAAGTCCTTTGTTGTAGGAAAAAACTGGCTTTTTCACAAAAACAGAAAACTTAGAGCTCCACAACCAAATTGCATATAGTGTTAGTACTTTTTATTGTTATTATCTCTTCATGACTTGCCGGCATATTCAAAAATGCTGACCTACACGGCTGCAACGTATTATGTTGCAGAGGAGTTTTTCGATCAGGAGTGAGGCTACGATCCACGCTTGGCGATTGCCCTATGGAGTCGGATGGACTCGCTATTTGTCTACGCTTCCACATGTTTACTTAGTTTATTTCTCATGAGTTGGCCTTTGGCCAAATTTATTATCATGTAATAAAGACTCGATATGAGAATCGTGTAATAAATTCTGGTGTGATTGAACTTTGAATCTTTGCATCAATGTACTGTGTGTGCCAACATGATCTTGGGATGGTACGGCTACACAGAGACTTGACCGATTCGGGTCAGGTCGTTGCATGCTTCATCCCCTCATCACTAAGGAACTCATCTAAGGTGTAGTTCTTGAACTCTATGTCGTTGTCACTTCTTATTGTCAAGATCTTTGCATTGTGTTGACGTTGAGCTTCATTTGCAAAGTCGATGATGGTTTGTTGAGTCTCACTCTTCCTCTTGAAGAAATATACCCAATTGTATCTTGAATAATCATCCACAATCACCAAGCAATACTTTCTACCCCTAAGACTATCAAAGGATGGAGGCCCAAGGAGATCCAAGTGAAGGAGCTCCAAGGGCCTCTTCGAGTAGATGATAGTTGTGGGAGGGTGAGCCTTCTCATGTAGCTTTCCTTCGATACAAGCACCGCAAACACGATCTTTGGCAAAACTAACATTTGTTAGTCCACGGACATGGTCCCCCTTGAGAAGACTTTGCAAAGATCTCATATTGACATGGGCTAAACGGCGATGCCAAAGCCATCCCACATCAACTTTAGCCGTTAGGCATGTCGCTGTCTTAGTGGGACGCTCTGAAAATTTAATCACATGAAGACCATTCTCGACATGCCCAACAAAGGCTACTTTAAGAGTCTTGCTCCACAAGAGGGCCACAGTATCAATATCAAAGAAAGTGGCAAAGCACATGAGTGCAAGTTGACAAATGGAAAGTAAGTTGTATACAAGGGACGCAACAAGCATTACTTTCTCGATCATGAGATCATGAGAAACGACAACCTTGCCAAGCCCCAATACCTTAGAAGATGAAGCATCACCCCATTCTACATTGGTGGGCATAGATTAAACTTTATGCACGTCCACCACCAAGTCCTTGCTTCTAGTCATATGATTTGTGGCTCCACTATCGAGCAACCATGATCCCCCACCGAAAGCAAACACCTACAAGAGATCAATGCTTGGTTTTAGGTACCCATTTTGTAATGGGTCCTTTAAAGTTAGCAACAAGGGTCTTAGGAACCCAAATATACCATTCAATGTACTCATAAGAAGAACCAACAAACTAGCACAACATAACACATAAGAGGGGTTAAAATCGTCGGTTTTATTGGTAGGAGTGGCATTGCTCTTCTTGACACTGCCACCCTTCATGTTCTTCTTCTTTTGCTTAGGGGTACCCTTTCCATCCTTCACAAAGGTTTACTTGAGAGGAGGAGGTTGTGTGGTCTTGTCATTCTTCTTCTTCTTCTTCTTGGACTTGGGTGCAAACCCAATCGCCTCCTTGGCCACAACTTCCTTTTGATTGCTCAAAAGGTCGTTGAGGTTCTTCTCTCCTTGTATGCACGACACAAGGCCTTTCTCAAGTTGCTCCTTCAACTTGGCATTATCATCCACAAGATGCACATGCTTACAACACAGGTTAGTAGCATTTGCATTATCAATTAAAACCATATTAGGAAACTTGGCTTTCTCCTTGGTTAGCTTCACTTGGAGTTGATCATGAGACTCTTTGAGGCTTGCATGAGCACTCTTCAAGGCCTTGTGAGCCTTGTAAAGTATGTCAAACTCCTCCTTGAGTCTAGCATGGTCAACCCCAAGTTTAGCCTTCTTGGAATTGATCAAACGAGATACAACAAGAGCATGATCAAGATCTTTCTTTAATTTAGCATGATCATCGTTGTGTGACTCCTCAAGAGCCAAACGATGACCACACTCTTCCTCAAACGCATTAGAGAGATACGATATCTCATCGGCATAGTCATGACTATGCTCTTCCATATTAGAGATGGTTTCTTCATGAGCCTCTATCATGTCATTGGCTTCACCAAGTTGTTCCAAGAGAACAACGAAGTGCTTCTTGGATTTACCCATGAGCTTATTCATAAAAGACTCACATTCATTTTCTTCCTCCTTTGACCCGTCACTTTAATCAATGCACTCCATCAAGGAAGGATTAGTAGTGATGGTGGTTTTGATGTTGGGGGTTACCTTGTTGGTGGATTTAGCCATGAGGCACTCGGAGGTGATGTTCTCATTGGGTGAGTCGAAGAGGGACACCCGTGGAGTTGTTGCAATGGCAATGGAGGCCATGGCAACCATCTCACCGTCTTCATCATCATCATTGAGGGAGTCCTGGACTAGGGGGTGTCCGGACAGCCGGACTATCATCATCAGCCGGACTCCAAGACTATGAAGATACAAGATTGAAGACTTCGTCCCGTGTCCGGATGGGACTTTCCTTGGCGTGGAAGGCAAGCTTGGCGATATGGATATGTAGATCTCCTACCATTGTAACCGACTCTGTGTAACCCTAGCCCTCTCCGGTGTCTATATAAACCGGAGGGTTTTAGTCCGTAGGACACACAACCATTACAACAATCATACCATAGGCTAGCTTCTAGGGTTTAGCCTCCTTGATCTCGTGGTAGATCCACTCTTGTACTACCCATATCATCAATATCAATCAAGCAGGAGTAGGGTTTTACCTCCATCGAGAGGGCCCGAACCTAGGTAAAAACATCGTGTCCCTTGTGTCCTGTTACCATCCGCCTAGACGCACAGTTCGGGACCCCCTACCCGAGATCCGCCGGTTTTGACACCGACATTGGTGCTTTCATTGAGAGTTCCTCTATGTCGTCACCAATAGGCTTGATGGCTTCTTCAATCAACAACAACGCCGTCCAGGGTGAGACTTTTCTCCCCGGACAGATCTTCGTGTTCGACGGCTTTGCCCTGCGGGCCAATTCACTTGGCCATCCGAGCAGATCGAAGCTACGCCCCTGGACATCAGGTCAGGTTTGGAAGCCTAAACTTCACGGCCGACATCCGCGGAGACTTGATCTTTGACGGATTCGAGCCACAACCGAGCATGCCGCGCTGTCACGATGGGCATGATTTAGCTCTGCCACCGGACAGTGCCTTGGAGGCCGCACACGAGTCCGCTCTGACCCATAGTTCGGAGCAAACCGCGCAGATCGAGGACAGGTGGCTGGACACCGCCTCGGGAGCTACAACTTCTACGGCGATGGAGCCGAATATCGACTCGCCCCTTATAAAGCTCGTGACTCGAGGCGCCGGACTCCTTGCCGGACCAACCTCCTGCGCCCGCTAATCGAATCCGATTGGGCACCAATCATGGAGTTCACCATCATGACATCTTTCAAAGATTCACCCTTTGGCGACATCCTCAATTCGCTAAAGCATCTCTCGTTATCGAGAGCCTCGGCGGATGCGGTCGATGGTGGTGGATGCGACAACAAAGAAATTCAAAGCCCACCCACCACCCACTTTGTAGCCACTCGACGATCTAACCAACATGCTAGACTACGACCAAGACATCGACGGTATGGATGACGATGCCGGAGACTACCAAGAACCAGCGCCATCGAAAGCACTGGAAGGCCACCCCAACCCATGATGTATATATGGTGGACACCCCAAACGGAAACGATAACGAGGAACAATGGCGACGCAGACGCCGCCCTAAGTCCCGCCTCGACAAAAACAACACTCCTAATGACCCAAAGAATGGAGCAGGCAAACCAAAGGACGCATTTAACATACAACCAAGCAACCATCCGAACAGGATGAATCGGATAATCAATCCATGCCCGGCGAAAACAACAGTCCAGACGACCTCACGCCGGACACACCACCGGAGCATAAGAACCTTCACAAAAGACTTGTCGCCACTGCAAGAAGTCTGAAAAAGGAAAAACGGAAGATCAACACAGCGGAAGACATACTCAGAATGAGGTGGAGCAAAGTACTCAAGACCACGGACAAATATGGCAATGGCCACCAAACAAAGAGATACCCGAAGCGCAAGCTGCTGCCAGAATTCGACGAGGAGGCCATAGAGCCCCCACAGTGAAAAAGCAAAGAGGCCGCCTGGCCGGATAGACGACCAGATGACAGGCCAAAAGCGATAAGCGGCACCGCACCCAAGCCGACTCCCGATCCTCAGAAAACAGACGGCCCGATCAGGTCCATTTATGGGCCAAAAAAGAGGGCCCCAGGAAGCAACACAACACGCCGAGTGTTCGAAGACAACGGCACACCCAAATACAGGGGCGCCGCACACCCACTATGTTTCATCGATGAGGTTTGGATCATGAATTTCAGCAGGTTCAAACCCGTAAACATAGAGGCATACGACGGAACAATGCACTGAGTCTGGATTGAGGATTACATCCTCCACATACACATGGCCGAGGAGATGATCTCCACGCCATAAAATATCTACCCCTCAAGCTCAAAGGGCCAGCTCAGCATTGGCTCAAAAGTCTCCCAGAAAATACTATTGGAAGTTGGGAACAGCTCGAGGACGCGTTTAGAGCAAATTTTCAAGGGACTTATGTCCGCCCTCCGGATGCAGACGATTTAAGTCACATAACTCAACAGCCCGGAGAGTCACAAGAATTCGAACAGGTTCCTTACCAAAAGAACCAAATAGTCGATCGTCCGGACGCCAAGCCTTAGCAGCTTTCAAACATAATGTCCGAGACGAATGGCTCATAGACACCTCGCCAAGAGAAGCCGAGAACTATGGCCGCTTAACAAGCCTCATGACCCGCTTATGCTAGGGAAGATAGCTGGCTGGCAAGATGCAGCACCAGCGACCCGAGTACATCCGAGATCAGAGATGGAAACGGAAAATCACGACGCAGAAAGGACTAGCGCTGAAACAAAGAAAAAGGCCCAAAGAACACGACGGTCACCGCCGGATTCAAAAGCTCGCAGCCGAACAGCAAAACACTGCCTCTTAAGAATAACAGTGACGAGCTATCCAACTTAAACAAAATTTTGGATCGGATATGTCAAATCCACAGACTCCGAAGGCTCGCAAACCACACCCACCGAGATTGTTGGGTCTTCAAACAGTCCGCCGCCTCAACGCCGAACACAAGGGGCTCGACGTGCTGCTTAAGATGACGATTTAACTCCACCAAAGAAAGCACCGAAAACAAAAGACTTTCCCACAAGAAGTCAAGACAAGAAACTCACTTCATGTGATAATACGGAAAACAATGCGACACACGCCAAAGTAGGTGTCGCACGGTCCACCCCAATGAACCTCGAGATTGATGTCAAAACCATTCACTTTCGACCACCGGACTATTCCGTATATTCAAACGCAGGATGGACTGCTCTGATATTGGATCCTATAATCGATGGACTACAATTTACACAAGTCCTGATGGATGGCGGCAGCGATCTAAACCTGCTATATCCGGACACAATCCGCAAGATGGGGATAGACCTTACCAAAATTCAACATACCCGCCCTTCCTTCAAAGGAGTGACGCCAGCGCCACGCCAAGTGCACGGGTTTCACTACTAGAAGTTGTGTTCGGTCACCCGACAACTTCCGACGCGAAAAGCTAATCTTTCATATCGCCCCATTCAAAAGTAGCCATCAAGCTCTATTGGGACGTGAAGCTTTTGTCCGCTTTAACGCAGTACCACACTACGCGTCTCTTACACTTAAAATGCCTGGTCCACGCGGCATCATCTCATTAAAAGGTCGTTCAAGACCCCGGACACGGCTAGACGAGTCTGGCACAAACAAGCTAGGGGCTCCCTAGCCGCACACCCCTTTACAAGGGGCTATGCGTATAAGCAATAATGAGCTAATATAAGCTCAGCCTTATTCATTCATTCATATTTCGATTTTTAATACATTTTCTGCACGATTTCCTTTCAAGCTAAGTTCCTCTCTTTTTACAGATGGACAACGTGTACGCCCGTCCAGGATACGGCACAACGGAGACACAGGCGCAGACGTGCAGCAGGGACCCGTCGCAAGGATTCTTTTCAGATTAAGTCCCTGCATAAACCTTTCTTACTCTCTTTTGTTGATCACATCCCACGGTTTTTCACCATAACCAAGGAGGAGGCTGGCGTTTTGGCATCGGCCGCGCCGTAAATTCTCACATGCACTGGACACTAGGGGCTTAGGGCATTGTTTCGCCCGTTATTATAAAGACCGAACACCTTAGGGAGTGTTCGCGCCTCGAGTTAGGCCTTATATGCATCAGCCCGAGTCATGTCTTTGGTCAAATGTTGGGTTTTCCTGCCCCGTGTTTTGCTGCTTACGCTCAGATCATCGCCTAACGCGCACCGGAGAACTATCGCGACAGTGCCCGGTTCGCCGGGCGAGCACCTCAAGAGAGAAAGCCGAAACCGATCATTATGACATAGCGAGAGACTGGTCAACCACTCGATCGACTATCGGAATGTTTAGAATTCCTCCGCTTTGACGAAGGACCGTTTCCCGGTCAGACACATACGCGCCCCAAACTCGGAGAGCGTGGTGCCCCCAGGGGCTATATCGTAGCCCCACCATCGAACTCGTATGGCTAAGTGAAAGTGATAAAGCATTATAGTCCGGTTGCCTCGTTTGCTATGCTACCACCTCCTTTACAGGACCAAGACGTTGGATTAAGTGTGAAAATGCGCTTATTTTAAACACCCCGCACTATGTGCGTAAAAGTCAAGACTGCCATCTTTCAGGTTATACACAAGTATACATTACACGACCGCACAGGAGATATTCCAATACTTGCACGCACAAGTACAAAAAGCGCTTATATTATAAACATCGTTTCACAAACCAAAACGTTCATTTGAACATGACATTTTTTGAGCACTGCGACTCTATTACACGAGCACCACGCAGAACTTCCCCAAAATAGTGCTCGGCGGGTAACCGCTCTCGTCCAACCTCGGTCGCAACAATGTGGCATCCATCTCGCCCAATGTGTCTTCACACGGCAAGGGCCATCCGTGCACCTCTATGCAGCCGACCGCTTCATCGCTTTGATATGCGGCACCACCCCAAGAAATTGCTGCAATAAGCCAAAATAACTCTTCGGCTTGGGCCTATCCGACCAGACATGGGTCACGATATCCGTCATGGCAAGACCGGACAATCTATTCAGCTCAGCCCACTTGGCCAACCGATCGGTCAAGGAAGTGAACGCCTTGACTATGGAATTGAGACCAAAACAGCTCTTCCGTCTTGTGATCCTTCCGACTTCGAGTGCACAACAAGCATCCGCCCGACTCGCCGCTAAGTCCATATAAGGATCCTCCGGACCCCACAGCTGGCCAAGCCGAGCATACTTTGATCTCAAACCTTGGCGCAGCAGTAAAGGCTTGCCACCACAATGTCTCCTACCGGCGCAGCTCCTCCTTTATAGCCCGCATTGCGAGCGGGCATCCTTTGGCTTCGCGGTGGCCTTCCCAGTCTCCTCGCCCGCTAGGCGCCCTTTTCAAGAACATCATTGCGGTCGGTAGCATATTTTAACTTCACGGCCATTTCGCCATCTCCTCCCGCTTCGGTGTGCAGCCCTTTCGCTTCCAGATCTTGGCCGCCTCGAGGCAGCCGATCACTCCTTCCGCTTGCTCCTTGGCTTGAGCAAGTTCTGCCAAGGCTCTCCACAAAGAACGGACCATCCGTGATTTAGCACACATGTTGTAAGGAGGGCTTCGCCCTTACTAGGTGACCACGGAGAAAAACCTACCTTGCGACTCGTCAAGTCGCTTATCGACCAGCGATGTCCAAGATCCGCAACGCCGAGCTGCCACTTTAGTTCGGCAACTCTATCGCCTGGCTAGCCATCGAACTATCCACCACCGCTTAGGAAAGGCGAAAGTTAATACTGATTTGATCCTCAAGACGCTGTCGTTCTCGACACCCTACCGAGTCTCGGGGCTACTATCTATACAGGCGCACTTTATGTGTAAAACTCTCAAAGGGTATGTCATTTTACGCACCTCAAACCCCGCCAAAGAACTCCCGACAAGATCACGAATTCGCCTTGGCGGATGAAATTCTTTCAATCACCATACTCATCGAGTACGGTGACCTTCCGAGATGGACGCCTCTCAAGCAGATCCTTCAGCTCCCCGCCAAGACACCGCTTGGTGCCGAACTATTCGCCCTGCCGGATCGGGGATACCTCCGTGATGACACTTGTGCATGTCCGCCCTATTCGATGGTGCGGCAGATGGAGGCGCCTCGCTCTCCATCATCTCCGGACGGAGTTCCCGCCAAGACGAGCTCATCCGAGAAGGACGGAGATCCGAACTACAAGGTAAAACTTGTTATCCTCGAAGCACAAATAGGGATGTCCCTTATTACAAAACTCCTTTTTTCTACTTACGGCTTGCTGGAGGGCTGATTCTTTAGGGAGATGTGCTGCCGGAGCCTCTCGGACGCAGGACCCTCGGTGAAGATCTCTTCCCCGCCGGGCTTTGGCCTCCGGGTTTTCGGAGGCGGTCCTCTTCTTCTCCCCTTGGAAGGAGGGATTCTCGATCCCCACTTCCTCAAAAGCCTCCTTGGTTGAGGCGGTAGTTCCTCTATTCTCCCCTTCGCCTTCCTCTGAAGGCGCAACCTCCAGCATCCTGACCAGCACGGGATCCGGCGCGGTCTCTGGGAGGGGGCCGGACACCGTATCAGTTTGGCTTGCGCTATCCACTCCTATTTAGAGGATAATTGGTCAAAAAGCGAATCATAGAAAGGCAAACAAACGGTATGTCCGGACACGGAGCTACTTACTTGTGTATCCGGGCGATTGCAGCTCAGGCCGGCGTCCTCGGTCAATTCCGGACACACCTCTTGTGATCCGAAGAACAATTTGTACATCTCCTTGGGTGCCGTACCCATGAAGTGTTGGAGAATTCGTGGTCCTTCCGGATTAAACTCCCATAGCCGGAGAGGACGGCGTTTGCAGGGCAGGAGACGCCTAATCAGCATGACCTCCATCACCACGACCAGATAGATCTCCCTCGCTTGGAGGTCTCGAACCGGCCTCGCAAAGAGGGGCACGTCCTTTGACGGCCCCCAGTTGAACCCTTGGATGACCCATGACATCAGCCGCTGTGGAGGGCCCGAGCAGAAGATGGGTGGCGGCTTCTGCCTGCTTCCCCTGGGAGCGGTTATGTAGAACCACTCCTGCTGCCACAAGCCGAGCTCCTCCTGGAAAGAGCCCTCGGGCCATGGAGTGTCGGCCCTTTGGCTTACAACCGCCCCGCCGCACTCTGCTTGGCGCCCCTCGATCATCTTCGGCTTCACGTCGAAGGTCTTAAGCCACAAGCCGAAGTGAGGGGTGACGCGGAGGAAGGCTTCGCAGACGACAATGAATGCAGAAATATGGAGGATGGACTCCGGAGCCAAGTCGTGGAATTCCAACCCATAGTAAAACATGAGCCCTCTCACAAAAGGATCCATCGGGAAGCCTAAACCCCGACGGAGGTGGGATACAAACACGACATACTCGCCGGGCTCGGGGGTGGGGATGACTTGCCCTTGGCGGCAACTCTGCGAAATCTCGTAAGTCGCACTTGGCCTCTCGCAGCTTTAGCACGCCTTCTTCCATAACGGAGGTGGGCATCCACCGCCTCAGAGGTCGGAGCCGACATTGTTGAAGGTCCAAGCGCTCAACTGGGGTCTGGTTTTGGAACTCGGGGCAAGGAGTAGATTCGATTGAGGATTGAAGAAAAGAAACAAGCCTTGGTCCCATTATAAAGAGGGAGAATACAAGAGCCATCCCCGTGACCGTTTGGGACTCGCCTCCGATAGAGGGGGCATGGCGACGGGCACGGTTGGGTTACCCATGTCCGTATTGATGGGAATCCCGGAATAAGGGGAACACGAACTCTGCTTCGACAAGACGTGCCAAGGAAACCGCTTCGCTAAACGCGCTGAGGTGGTATAATAAAAAAAAGATTCAAGTAAAGGCTTGGTGGTGGTATGACGTCATGCCACAAAATACGTCAGCAGATTGAACTTGTGTACATATTATTCTCTCTACGGTGGAATGTGGAAATTATTTTGCAGAGCCGGACACTATCCTGGTGTTCACAATCTTCTATGAATTATTCGAGGAGGAACCCGCCTTGCAATGCCGTACAATATGCGCCACGGACTCATCGTCATTGAAGCCCGGTTCAGGGCTACCGAGGAGTCCTAGACTAGGGGGTGTCCGGACAGCCGGACTATCATCGTCAGCCGGACTCCAAGACTATGAAGATACAAGATTGAAGACTTCGTCCCGTGTCCGGATGGGACTTTCCTTGGCGTGGAAGGCAAGCTTGGCGATACGGATATGTAGATCTCCTACCACTATAACCGACTCTGTGTAACCCTAGCCCACTCTGGTGTCTATATAAATCGGAGGGTTTTAGTCCGTAGGACACACAACCATTACAACAATCATACCATAGGCTAGCTTCTAGGGTTTAGCCTCCTTGATCTCGTGGTAGATCCACTCTTGTACTACCCATATCATCAATATCAATCAAGCAGGAGTAGGGTTTTACCTCCATCGAGAGGGCCTGAACCTGGGTAAAAACATCGTGTCCCTTGTCTCCTGTTACCATCCGCCTAGACGCACAGTTCGGGACCCCCTACACGAGATCCACTGGTTTTTACACCGACAATCATCCTCATTGTACTCTCGTTGTGCCACCAACCTCTTGGGATGAGTCTTCTTGGTGAAGTTGTTCTTGTTGGGGAAGGACTTGGCTGTGTCTTTTCGGATAAGCTTGCCTCCATTGTCTTCCCTATTCTCATACGGGCATTCCACAACAAAGTGGCTCACATTGCCACAATTATAGCATGTCCTCACACGTTGCTTGCCCTTGGTGCCACTCAAGTTGTTCTTGTTGAAGTTAGGCCTTGTGTTCTTCTTGCTCCAAAATTGCTGTGACACAAGAGCCATGTGCTCATGACAAGCATACTTGGTATCTTCGGGGAAACATTCCTCTTCTTCCTCTTCACTCTCTTCTTCCACACTTGCCTTGGCCTTCAAAGAAAGGTTGGGCTTCTTTGATCGTTGAGAACACAACACCACATTGTCGACGGTCTTGTCCAAGATCCTCATAGCAACAAACTCATCCAACACTTCACTTGAGGACAAGGCGTGAAAGTCCGACCTTTGACAGATGACGGATGACATGGCCTTGAGAAACTTGCGCTTGATTCAGTTCTCATCCGTATCCTTGCTCCCATGATCTTGAAGTGAGACCGCGAGAGTGGTTAATCTCCGGTAACAATAATGAGGTTCTTCATCTTCATTCATGGCAAACTCATCGGCTTCATCTTGTACCACTTCAAAGTTGGAGCGTTGAATGCTAGCACTTCCCTTGTAAATGGAAACAACATGTTGTCGTGCTTCCTTGGGCACGGTGAAAGGTCAAAGGTGTGCAATATCTTCGGGAGGAATTGCTTCTTGGAGAATGAAAAGAGCGGACTCGTTGAATTGATGGTCCGCGGCTTCTCTAGGAGTGAATTTGCTTGGGTTGTCCGGGTAGAAACCTTGCTCAATAATTCTCCTAATATTAGTAGAACTCTGATTTAAATGGCGTTTAAAGCGATACACCCAAGAAGCAAAATCCTAATTTTTCACAAGCTTAGGAGGAGCACCGACATGATTCATATGAGTGGAGGGAACCAGTCCTCCATAAGTAAGTGGAGGTTCAACATGTGCAAAAATGCCACTCCCACTTCTAGCACTAGGCATAGGAGCATGCTCACTACTAGCTTCCCCCTTTTTGGAGTTAGCATCCGTCACCTTGTTAGCGGGATCAACCACTTCCAAAGGTTCGGTGGATAGTTTAAGCCCATCAAGAAACTCCTTAAGCATGCCTTTAACCTCGGCCGTCATGGAGGTTTTCAATGTGTCCATAGCCACATTGAACTCCTCACGAGAGACCGAGGATCCCGCATCGGCCGCGAACAAAGCGGGATTCGCACAAGGGTGATCCTCCACCTCGTCTGTGATGTCAACCATACTCTTCGGACGGCAAAGTCCTTAATAAAGAGACGAGTCTCTGATACCAATTGAAAGGATCGATATGGTTGACTAGAGGAGGGGGTGAATAGGCAACTAACAAATTTAGCTTTTCTTGACCAAATTAAACTTAACATCAAAGTAGATTGTCTAGATGTGCAACTAGGTGAGCAACCTATATGATGCAACAAAAACAAGCACACACGCAAGTAAATGATACAACACAATATAAGCTTGCACAAGTAAAGGTGAGAGATAACCAAGAGTGGAGTCGGTGGAGACGAGGAAGTGTTACCAATGTTCCTTCCCTTTGAGAGGAAGTACGTCTCCGTTGGAGCGGTGTGCAGGCACAATGCTCCCCAAGAAGCCACTAGGGCCACCGTATTCTCCTCACGACCTCACACAATGCGAGATGCCGTGATTCCACTATTGGTGCCCTTGAAGGCGGCGACCGAACCTTTACAAAAAAGGTTGGGGCTATCTCCACAACTTAATTGGAGGCTCCCAACAGCACCAAGCTTCACCACAATGGAATATGGCTCCGCGGTGACCTCAACCGTCTAGGGTGCTCAAACACCCAAGAGTAACAAGATCCGCAAGGGATTAGTGGGGGGAATCAAATTTCTCTTGTTGGAAGTGTAGATCGGAGCCTTCTCAACCAATCCCTAGAAAATCAACAAGTTTGATTGGCTAGGGAGAGAGATCGGGCAAAAATGGAGCTTTGAGCAACAAAGGAGCTTGGGGAGGGAAGAGGTGGTCAACTTGGGGAAGAAGACCCCCTTTATATAGTGGGGGGAAAGATCCAACCATTACTCACTTATTCAGCCCACGACATGTGTTACTACCGCAAGGGCTTGCGGTACTACCGCTCGATCGTGCGGTACTACCGCCCGCGCGGCAGAGACTAGACGAGGCCATGTTGCATAAAGCAACGAGCGGTACTACCGCGCGCCCTTGCGGTACTACCGCAAGGCAGGGTTCAACTGGGCTGGGAAGGCATGGACTAATAAAATTGTTGCCGTCCCCAGGGAGCGGTACTACCGCGTAGGGTGCGGAAGTAAAAAATTACTTCCGCACCTACTTCTGTGCGTGCTAGCATTCTGGGCTAGAGGCCACGGTACTACCGAGTGGTAGGAGCGGTACTACCATGGACAGCTGCGGTACTACTGCTCCCTTGAGCAGTACTACTGCACACCACAGAACATATGGCACTTGGAGGCCTTTATCTTTGCAAAGACTAGGGTAAACGACCGTGATCCAATGAAGCGAAGGAATGGTGGTGCAGAGGAACAGATGTGTACGTGTTGATTCCACCCTAACCTTTCCGAAGCAGACCCCCTCTTAATAGTACGGCTTTCCTACGACTCAAATCCACCGAAAAGAAACGTAGAAAACCGCCGTATTCAATAGGCTCCGAGGGGCACCGAATCGTCTTGTGCCTAAACATGAGATCTCTGAAAAGCTCAATGCACATGATTAGTCCGCAAATGCATTGTCATCAATCACCAAAACCACATAGGGAGAAATATGCCCTTACAGAGTTCATATCCGATCTAGGTGTAATACCTAGTGCATCGGGTCCAATGAAAATCTTTTGTGACAACACTAGAGCAATTGCCTTGATGAAGGAATCCAGGTTTCACAAGAGAACCAAACACATCAAGAGACGCTTCAACTCCTTTCGTGAAAAGGTCAAGGATGGAGACATAGAGATTTGCAAAATACATACGGATCTGAGTGTAGCAGACCCGTTGACTAAACCTCTTCCGTGAACAAAACATGATCAGCACCAAGAGTCCATGGGTGTTAGATTCATTACTATATAATCTAGATTATTGACTCTAGTCCAAGTGGGAGACTGAAGGAAATATGCCCTAGAGGTAATAATAAAGTTATTATTTTATATTTCCTTATTCATGATAAAGGTTTATTATTCATGCTAGAATTGTATTGATCGGAAACTTAAATACATGTGTGAATACATAAACAAATACCGTGTCCCTAGTAATCCTCTACTAGACTAGCTCATCGATCAAAGATGGTTAAGGTTTCCTAACCATGGACATGTGTTGTCATTTGATAATGGGATCGCATCATTAGGAGAATGATGTGATGGACAAGACCCATCTCTTAGCTTAGCATATTGATCATTCAGTTTATTGCTATTGCTTTCTTCATGTCAAATACATATTCCTTCAACTATGAGATTATGCAACTCTTGGGTATCGGAGGAATACCTTGTGTGCTATCAAACGTCACAACATAACTGGGTGATCATAAAGATGCTCTACAGGTATCTCCGAAGGTGTTTGTTGAGTTGGCATAGATCGAGATTAGGATTTGTCAGTCCGAGTATCAGAGAGGTATCTCTGGGCCCTCTCGGTAATACACATCATAAGAAGCCTTGAAGCAAAGTGACTAATGAGTTAGTTGAAAGATGACGTATTACAGAACAAGTAAAGAGACTTGCCGGTAACGAGGTTGAACTAGGTATGAAGATACGACGATCGAATCTCAAGCAAGTAACATACCGATGGACAAAGGGAATTGCATATGTTGGTGATGTCTACTACAAAACTTGTTCTCGTAGACTCGTGTTGGGCCTCCAAGCACAATGCTTTGTAGGACAATAGCAAAATTTCCCTCAAGTGGATGACCTAAGGTTTATCAATCCGTGGGAGGCGTAGGATGAAGATGGTCTCTCTCAAACAACCCTGCAACCAAATAATAAAAAGTCTCTTGTGTCCCCAACACACAAAATACAATGGTAATTTGTATATATGCACTAGTTCAGCGTAGAGATGGTGATACAAGTGTAGTAATGATAGTAGATATTGAGTTTTGTAATAGGAACAATAAAAAAACAGCAAGGTAGCAAGTAACAAAAGTGAACACAAACGGTATTGCAATGCTTGAAAACGAGGCATAGGGTTCATACTTTCGCTAGTGCAATCTCTCAACAGTGCTAATCTAATTGGATCATATAACCATCCCTCAAAGTGCGATGAAGAATCACTCCAAAGTTCCTATCTAGCAGAGAACACAAGAAGAAATTGTTTGTAGGGTACGAAACCACCTCAAAGCTATTCTTTCCGATCAATCTATTCTAGAGTTTGTACTAAAATAACATCAAGCTATTCTTTCCGGTCGATCTAACCAAGAGTTAGTACTAAAATAACACCAACGCAAATTCAGATTCATAATACTCATTCCAACACAAAGAACCTCAAAGAGTGGCCCAAGATTTCTACCGGAGAAACAAAGACGAGAACATGCATCAACCCCTATGCATAGATTACCCCAATGTTACCTCGGGAATCCGCGAGTTGAGTGCCAAAATACATATCAAGTGAATCAATATGATAGCCCATTTTCACCATGAGTATTCATATGCAAGACATATACCAAGTGCTCTCAAATCCATAAAAGTATTCAAGCTGATAAAACGAAATCTCAAAGGGAAAACTCAATTCATCACAACAAGATAGAGAGGGGAAAACACCATATGATCCAGCTATATTAACAAAGCCCGTGATACATCAAGATCGTGACATCTTAAGAACATGAGAGAGAGAGAGGGATTAAACACATAGTTACAGGTACAAACCCTCAGCCCCGAGGGTGGACTACTCCCTCCTCATCATGTTGAAGATGGCCACCGCCCACTAGTGATGATCTCCCCCTCTGGCAGAGTGTCGGAACAGGGTCTAGATTGGTTTTTCATGGCTATGGAGGCTTGCAGTGATGGAACTTATGATCCTGGGTTACTTCTGATGGTTTCTCTATTTATAGAATTTTTGGCGTTGGTTTCATGCTAAGATGGACCTCGAGGTGAGCACAACCTGATGAAGCCATGTACCTAGGGTAGTGTCATGGACCTGTCCAAGATACCCTCCCCAAGGACATCTCTAGAAGAAACTACATTTCAGTCGACCTGGAAGGATTCCACTCGACGGACCCGAAGACACTCGACCATGAAGACTCACTCGACCACCAGGAGATCTAGGGTCACTCTGCACCCAAACGGTCTGTTATTAAGTAGTCTTTATGGCCATGATAGCACTTTATGTAGGGCGTTACCAGTAACACCATGCCTTTATGTACTTTAAACCCTCAGATAATCGAGGGCGGAGGGTTTGGCGAGACACTATAAGCCACCCTCCTCGGTGTAAAGGGTTCCCACCTCAGTAACTCATACGCATATAATCCAATCGACCGCCTCCGGCTCCGAGACGAGGGCTATTACTTCCTCCAAGAAGGGCTGAACTCAAAACCTTGTGTATACAACTACTCCATAGCTAGGATCTTGCCTCTCCATTCCTACCCCCCTATTCTACTGTCAGTCTTAGTACCACGACAGTTGGCGCCCACCGTGGGGCAGGTGTCTTAGCGACTTATTGGAGAAGTTGCGATTGTTCCGATCACCTTCATCATGATTTCTGACGGAGTTTTGGTTGAGGGCCGCGAGATCCGTCTCGGCGCGCTCACGTTCATCGCCGACGACTCCGCTTGGCTCCAGGAGGCTCCACTCGACATCGACGCGCTTCCAGTCCGCGGGGCGACACACTTTCGCGCATGTGTCCACGCCGTCCTGCTGCAGCAACCGTCGGCCCCATATCGGTCGACCCCTGCATCGTCCTCCCTCCCTGTCTCCCACCAGCGCAAGCGCTCTGGTCGGTCGAGGCTTTAGCGGTGGGTGAGGCACGCATCGGCCCGCCAGTCGGCCACCCCCCAAGTCGCGGCGATCGAGCCTGACGAGTCTCTCTATGGCCTGTTCGATCTGTCGACTGGCTCCGTAGAGACTGCATCCGAGTGTGACAGCAGTGATCTAGCGGCGGAGGTCCTGATGGTCAATGGACCGCGTAGTCCTCCCGGCTTCCCCTGCACTGACGGAGGGGACGGCGGAGGCGACCCAGTGCAGGTCCACGAGGAGTATCAACCCGAGCCACTCACTTCGCTGCAAAGGGAAGATCTTCGCCGCCAGAACATGGATGCTATGCATACTCCTATCGCAGGAGAAACCCCCGAGGCTCGTGCCTTAGAGGACGCGCGTTTGGCCAACTTGGCTGACCGCACTCGACTGGAGAACCTCCAGCGAGCACTCGACGAGCGCGCGCGGCAACGAGTTTCAGACTCCAGTCGACATCAACTCTTTCCACCACCGACTCAGGTATATCGAACTCCGATTCAGAATTTAGCGGCTGCAGCCCGAATAGCAGAGTCGATTCAGCCCTCCCAGTCAGAGGCTGGCAGAGGCTTGATGTAGATCGGAGATTTGCTCCGGGCAGCAGGAGATCAGAATTCAACTGTATCGCAGTCGCGAAACCGGATTCACAGTAGATCTGTCGCTGCGAATACAGTCCAGACGGCCCATAGCCCAAGATCGCCCCCGCAGCGTGAGGGATGTGGAGGTCGGCGTGATCAGTACGATGACCAATTCGATCGCGATGATCGGCGTCGAGTGCCCACTCCTCCCCCAAGGGGTGGGTCGTACGCCCCTCGGCAGCAAGATGACAGATGCCAGCACAGTGTTGGGCGAAGGGTTCCAGTCGACCCCAGAGAACCAGGCTTTGATGCGAGATCCATTATCGTTCAGGGTTTAGTCGACCAGAATAGAGCTCACCGTGAAGGCCATGACAGAGATGTGCCCACCAGCAGCAGAGTTCATGTCTCAGGACCAGAGTGTTTTAGCAGAGCCATCAGGGCCGCAGTGATTCCTCCCAACTTCAGGTTGGCGACTGGAGTTAGTAAGTTCACTGGTGAGTCCAAGCCCGATACTTGGCTTGAGGACTACCGAGTGGCTGTTCAGATTGGCGGCGGCAATGATGAGGTGGCCATGAAACACCTACCTCTTATGTTGGAGGGCTCGGCCAGAGCATGGCTGAATCAGTTGGCACCTAGCAGCATTTACACTTGGGAAGATCTTGCCCGAGTGTTTATCAGGACATTTGAAGGAACTTGCAAGCGACCAGCAGGGTTGACAGAGCTGCAAGTTTGTGTGCAAAAGTCGAATGAGACTCTGAGGGATTACATCCAGAGGTGGATCACATTGCATCACACGGTGGAGAATGTATCTGATCACCAAGCAGTTTGTGCCTTCAAGGAAGGCGTCAAGAACAGAGAGTCAAGTTTGAAGTTCGGTCGGACCGGAGGCATGACTCTGAGTCGAATGATGGAGATCGCCACCAAATATGCCAATGGTGAAGAAGAGGATCGGCTCCGGAGTGGCAAGTACAAGCCGGCGGCTAATGAAACCGGAGGGAACTCCAGTCGAAAGCAGAAGCGGAAAGCCGAGGCAGGTGCTCCTGGAGAAGCCTTGGCCGTGACTCAGGGCAAGTTTAAAGGGAAGCCCAAAGGATCTTGGAACCCCAGGAAGGTGAAGGACAAGGAAGTAAACGACGTGATGGATTTGCCATGCCACATCCACACGAAGAAAGACGAGGGTAACTTCATTTACCCGAAACATACCACTCGCCAGTGCCGACTCTTAATCCAGCAGTTTCAGGGGAAACAACCCAAGGATGAGGAAATGGACTCAGACAAGGTTGAGGACAAAGAGGACAGTGATGGAGGATACCCCCATGTCAATTCCACCCTGATGATTTTTGTTGATGTTGAGAGCAAAAGTCGATTGAAAGTTATCAACCGTGAGGTGAATATGATTGCTCCGGCGACACCCAGTTATCTGAGATGGTCTCAGACCGCCATCATGTTCGACCAGTCTGATCATCCGACACACATAGCCACCCCTGGGAGGCAAGCTTTGGTGGTCGACCCAGTCGTAGAAGGCACTCGACTGACAAAGGTTCTGATGGATGGTGGCAGCGGATTGAATATATTGTATGCAGAGATGCTGAAGGGAATGGGCATTCCGATGTCCGCACTCGCCCAAAGAACATGAGTTTCCATGGAGTCATTCCTGGGAAGAAGGCTAAGTCACTCGGCCAAATTGCTCTTGATGTGGTTTTTGGCGATTCAAAGCATTTCCGCAAAGAAAAGTTAACATTTGAAGTTGTGGATTTCTAGAGTGCTTATCACGCTATTTTGGGCAGGCCAGCTTATGTACGATTCATGGCTCGACCATGTTATGTGTACCTCAAATTGAAGATGCCCGGTCCCAAAGGTGTGATCACCATCACTGGCAATCGAAAAAAGGCAGAAGAGTGCTTTCATAAGGGCTCAAAGATTGCCGATGCTCGGATAACGATGGTGGAGCTGCAAGAATACCGTAAAAATGCAGATCCGAGTGATTTATTGCGGGCCAAGAAGCCCGCCACGTAGTCAAGATTCGATTCACTGCCGGTGAGACGGCTCGTTCACATTCACCCGACCAACCCCGGTGCTGCTCGACTCATATCTCCACAACACTCGACTCTAAATAGGAAGAAGCGCCATCTAGTTCCTCCGTGAGAAGCGGGACATCTTCGCATGGAAGCTCACGACATGCGGGTGTTCCTGGGGATCGGCTGAGCATCGTCTACGAGTCGACTCAAAGGTGAAACCTGTCAAAGAACATCTTTGACGGTCCGCCGTCCAGAAGAGAAAGGCTATTGGCGAGGAGGTGGCTCGGCTCCTGGCAGCAGAGTTTATCCGAGAAATTTACCACTCCGAGTGGCTCGCCAATGTCGTCATGGTCCCCAAGAAGGACAAGTCACTTAGCATGTGCATTGACTTCAAACATATCAATAGGGCCTGCCCGAAAGATCATTTTCCTCTTCCCCGCATCGACCAAATAGTCGACTCGACTGCGGGATGTGAGCGCCTGTCTTTTTTAGACGCTTATTCCGGTTACCATCAGATCCGTCTGTATGGACCCGATGAGATCAAAACAACTTTTATCGCTCCATTCGGGTGCTTCTGCTATGTCACCATGCCATTCGGCCTCAAGAATGCCGGAGCCACGTTCATGAGGATGATTCAGAAGTGTTTACTCACTCAAATCAGTCGGAATGTGGAAGCATACATGGATGATATTGTGGTCAAATCACGGAAGGGTTCCGAACTGTTGACTGACCTCGCTGAAACATTTGCCAATCTCAGGAGGTATGATATCAAGCTTAATCCATCAAAGTGCACATTTGGAGTTCCTGGCGGAAAGTTACTCGGTTTTCTCGTTTCCGAATGAGGAATCGACGCCAACCCAGAAAAAGTTGGCACTATACTCCGAATGAAACGCCCCGTGCATGTGCACGATGTCCAGAAGCTTACTGGATGCTTGGCCGCGTTAAGTCGATTCATCTCTCGCCTCGGTGAAAAGGCATTGCCTCTTTACCGACTGATGAAGAAGTCAGACAAGTTCGAGTGGACTCCAGAAGCTGATGCAGCGTTTGCAGAGCTAAAAGCTCTGCTCTCCACCCAGCCGGTGCTTGCTGCTCCAATAAGCAAAGAGCCTTTGTTGCTTTACATTGCAGCCACAGGACAAGTCGTCAAGATCAAGATTTACGGTCGGCGGGAAGAAGAAGGAAAGCCTTCAAAATTCAGCGCCCAGTATATTATCTTTCCGAAGTGTTGACCCCATCGAAGCAAAGATACCCTCATTATCAGAAGCTTGTATATGGGATTTACATGACCACGAAGAAGGTTGCTCATTATTTCTCTGATCATTCCATTACAGTCGTCAGCGACGCCCATTATCAGAGATCCTGCACAACAGAGATGCAACTGGTCGAGTGGCAAAATGGGCGATTGAACTCCTTCCCCTTGATATCAAGTTTGAGGCAAAGAAAGCCATTAAGTCCCAAGCGGTAGCAGATTTCATCGCCGAGTGGATTGAACAGCAACTACCGACTCAAGTTCACTCGGAGCACTGGACCATGTTCTTTGACGGTTCTAAGATGTTGAATGGTTCCGGTGCTGGGGTAGTATTGGTTTCCCCCAGAGGAGATAAGCTCAAATATGTGCTCCAGATCCACTTTGATTCCTCCAACAATGAAGCAGAATATGAAGCACTTTTGTATGGGTTGCGCATGGCCATTTCGCTCGGCGTCCGTCGCCTTATGGTTTATGGCGACTTAGATTTGGTGGTCAATCAGGTGATGAAGGAGTGGGACGTTAGAAGCCCAGCCATGACTGGTTACTGCAATGCAGTAAGAAAGCTTGAGAAGAAATTTGGAGGGTTAGAGCTTCATCATATACCCCGACTGAAGAATCAAGCGACTGATGATTTGGCAAAGATAGGTTCCAAGAGAGAAGCCATTCCTAGTAATGTGTTCTTGGAACATATCCATACTCCATCAGTTCCGGAAGATCCTTTTACTGAAGAAGCTCCGCAGCCAAAAAGTGTCACAGATCCGACTGAAGTTGAAGTTCCAGCGGTGGTCGACCTGATCATGGAAGCATTGGTCATCACTCCCGATTGGACAGTGTCGTACATCGCGTATATCTTAAGGAAAGAGCTCCTAGAGGACGAAGAAGAGGCTCAACAGATCGTCCGCCGATCCAAAGCCTTTACCGTGATAAAGGGACAGTTGTACAGAGAAAGCGCGACTGGAGTCGGTCAGAAATGTATAATGCCAGAAGAAGGTCGGATAATCCTTGACAATATCCACTCGGGGACCTGTGGCCATCATGCGTCCTCTCGGACCATTGTGGCTAAAGCATACCGAGTGGGATTTTACTGGCCAAGAGCAAATGAAATGGCAAAGGAGATAGTCGACAAGTGTGAAGGATGTCAATTTTACTCCAATATGTCACACAAGCCCGCCTCAGCCTTGAAGACCATCCCACTAGTCTGGCCTTTCGCCGTATGGGGATTGGATATGGTTGGACCACTGAGAACAGGCAGAAGCGGCTTCACCCGTGTGCTTGTGGCAGTCGACAAGTTCACTAAGTGGATTGAAGCTAAACCCATCAAAAATCTTGATGCCGGCACTGCTGTCAGCTTCATCAGGGAGTTGATATTCAGATATGGAGTTCCACATAGCATCATCAGTGATAATGGGTCGAACTTTGATACCGAGGAATTCAGAGCCTTTTGCACATCTCAGGGCACACGAGTCGACTATGCTTCAGTCGCTCACCCCCAGTCGAATGGACAGGCAGAATGAGCAAATGGTTTAATTCTCAAAGGGCTGAAACCCCGACTGATGCGCGATCTCAAGCACGCGGCTGGCGCATGGGCCGACGAACTTCTGTCAGTACTTTGGGGGATTAAGGACCACACCTAATCGGTCGACTGGGAGAACTCCGTTCTTCTTGGTCTACGGAGCTGAAGCAGTCTTGCTGAGTGACCTGCTTCACAACGCACCCCGAGTCGAACTCTACACTGAAGATGAAGCAGAGCAAGCCCGACAGGACGCAGTCGACCATCTAGAAGAAGAAAGAGAGATGGCCATGATCCGATCGACCATTTATCAGCAAGACTTGCGTCGCTTTCATGCCAAAAACATGAAGAGTCGAGCCTTCCAAGAAGGAGATTTGGTTCTCCGAGTGGATCAGCAGAAGCCACACAAGCTTGCTCCTACTTGGGAATGTCCCTTCATTGTCACCAAAGTTCTCCACAATGGGGCGTACCGCCTTTACAATGTCGAGCACCAGATTGACGAGCTCCGAGCTTGGAACACGGAGCTGCTCCGCCCCTTTTATACTTAAGTATCCACTCGGATGAGATGTAATAAAAGTACTTCTGTAGTTTATTTATCAAAGACAAGAGTGTTATAATTTTCCCAGTGATTGTTGTTACTTTTGTTCACATGAGCAGTCCCCCAGTGGGTGGCTTAGCTGCGAATCCGTTTCGCCTAAGTTTGTAAAAAAATCCTTGCCGAGTGGTGAGCCATCCTCCCACTCGGGGGCTTAGCTGCGAATCCGTTTCGCCTAAGTACTTTCAAATCCTACCGAGTGGTGAGCCAGCCTCCCACTCGGGGGCTTAGCTGTAGTCCAAGTACTCGCCTAAGTTTAACAAAATCCTGCCGAGTGGTGAGCCAGCCTCTCACTCGGAGGCTTAGCTGCAGTCCAAGTACTCGCCTAAGTTTAACGAAATCCTGCCGAGTGGTGAGCCAGCCTCTCACTCGGAGGCTTAGCTGCAGTCCAAGTACTCGCCTAAGTTTAACAAAATCCTGCCGAGTAGTGAGCTAGCTTCCCACTCGGAGGCTTAGCTGTAGTCCAAGTACTCGCCTAAGTTTAACAAAATCCTGCCGAGTGGTGAGCCAGCCTCCCACTCGGGGGCTTAGCTGCAGCCCAGCGCTCGCCTAAGTACAAATACAATCTGCGCTCCGCAAGGAAGACGAGGCGCTGGTCGACTGCTACCTTCTCCTTCCGAGCTATGCCACAAATACAATGTGCGCTCCACAAGGAGGACGAGGCGCATGTCGACTGCTACCTTCTCCTTCCGAGCTACGCCACAAATACAATGTGCGCTCCGCAGGGAGGACGAGGCACAGGTTGACTACTACCTTCTCCTTCCGAGCTATGCCACAAATACAACGTGCGACCCGCAAGGAGGACGAGGTGCAGGTCGACTGTTACCTTCTCCTTCAGAGATACGTCACAAAAAATCCTACCGAGTGAAGAGCAAACCTCCCACTCGGGGGCTTAGCTGCAGCCCAGTGCTCGCCTAAGTTTTTGAAAATCCTACCGAGTGGAGAGCAAACCTCCCACTCGGGGGCTTAGCTGCAGCCCAGTGCTCGCCTAAGTTTTTGAAAATCCTACCTAGTGAAGAGCAAACCTCCCACTCGGAGGCTTAGCTGTAGCCCAATGCTCGCCTAAGTTTTTGAAAATCCAACCGAGTGAAGAGCAAACCTCCCACTCGGAGGCTTAGCTGCAGCCTAGTGCTCGCCTAAATTTTTGAAAATCCTACCGAGTGGAGAGCAAACCTCCCACTCGGGGGCTTAGCTGCAGCCCAGCGCTCGCCTAAGTTTTTGAAAATCCTACCGAGTGGAGAACAAACCTTCCACTCGGGGGCTTAGCTGCAGCCCAGTGCTAGCCTAAGTATGAGATTCATTCCGCTCTACAAGGATGACGAGGTGCAAGTCGACTGCTACCTTCCCCTTCAGAGCTCCGCCACAAATACAATGTGCACTCCATCCCGATCCGCAAGGACGCAAGTCGACTGCAATCTGTGCTTCATTCCTACCTGCAAGAGTGCATCACAAGCACTAGCATATATTCCGAGCGAAGAACAATGTTCGTTTGAAGACAAATGCAAACATATTCAACAGCAAACCCAAGTTTAGATAGTATCCTACGGATTCAGAAGTGCTCAGGCACCAAGCCTGTTAAAGTTTACCGGTTACAAAAACCACTCGGCATTCCGAGGCAAATTTAAGGCATCAAGCATAAAAGTTTTTTACTCCTCCTGTGGAGGACTGGAAGGCGCAACAAACTCGTCCAGGTCGATTCCATCTGCAATCTGAGTGGCAGTAGCGATGAAGGTCTCCATGAAATATCGAAAGTCATGCTTCTTGTTGTTGGCAACTTTGAGAGACGCCAGCTTTTCCTCTCGTGTGTCCTTGCAGTGAACACGGACCAAAGACAGAGCAACATCAGCACCACACCTGGCAGAAGACTTCTTCCATTCTTGCACTCGACTTGGAACTTCATTCAGTCGAGTCATCAGAGACTCGAGGTCACTCTGAAGTGTTTCCCCCGGCCAGAGTGTTGAGTCGGTGCGCGACGTTGCAACCTTCAGTCTAGCAAGATAGTCAACCACAGCAGCAACACGAGACTCCAGTCGGAGCACATTCATGGCGGCTTCATCCTTCACAGGAGAGTTGATGGGATCCAGGCTTGTCTCCAATCGACCAGTCTCCTCCTCAAAGTTCTAGCAGAACTCTGTAGACACAACCCAAAGATAAGCCAACAGTTTTGTGGTAAGTCCATAATTACAAGCCTGTCGGATACAAGGGATTACCTTCAAGCATGAGGAATAGCTTCTTGGTGAGTCCTCCCAGATAAACCTCTAGATCATTCTTCTTTCCCGCCAGTTCGCTAGCCTTGTCGCTCAGGGCTATCTTGTCATTCTTCAGTCGACTGACCTTCTTGTTGGCCGCGTCGAGAGCAGCTTTTAGATTGGTAATCTCCTCTTCAAGTTTGCTGATTGAAGCCAGCTTTTCTTCTGCGAGTTTCGTCTTTTCCGAAGCTGCTTTCTGTGCCTTGGCGAGGTCAAGGTCCTTCTTCTTCAGAGCATCCCTCAGTTTATCTGCAAAATCACAGAGAGATCAGACTCAGGAGTGGACAAGAAATAAGGGCAGTCGTCAAGGTTCTCACCAAACATACCTTTTGCCTCCTCCTTCGCCTTCGTGAAGTTCTCCTGGACAAGCTTCAGATCAAGTTCGAGCTGGATGTGCTTGTTCTCCAACTCAGTATAACGAGCCACAAGCTCGCAAGATTTCTGCGAAAGATCAATCGACAGACGTCAAAGATAGGTCACTTCCGAGTGACTAAGAGAAAGATCGTAGTATTTCTAAGACTACAGCCGAATCAAAATATTCAACTGTAGTCTCGGGGACTACACCCAGTGGGTGCACTCAGTGTGCCCCCACTAGTTCTATCGGCTTGGGTCGATCAGTTGACCAAAAGAGACAAAAAGGCTAACTACCAGCAGTTAACCTCAAAAATAAAGTTCTTAAGACCATAGTCGACTGCCAGCAGTCGACCATGGTCTCGGGGACTACACCCAGTGGGTGCACTCAGCGTGCCCCCACTGGTTCCATGATTCCATTCGACCAGATCGAGTGGAGAAAGTAAAGAGAAAAAGTTCAAGATATAAAGACTATGGTCGACTGCCAGCAGTCCACCATAGTCTCGGGGACTACACCCAGTGGGTGCACTCAGTGTGCCCCCACCAATCCAGATATTCAATCGACACACCCGGTGGGTGTCTGAGATACTAAGATCTTGTAAAGAAAAGTTTTCGGTACCATATCCCCTAATGAGCGGTGATCAACAAACCTGGACATTGCTCTAAAGGGCTGAACTTGCATCATAAGCTGCTTGGCTGGCATCTCGGATCGCCTTCACCTGCTCCATCATGACCCCCGCCTGGCGTATAGCTTCTTTAGCAGCGCCTGCTTGGTCCTCCGGGACGTGGTGGGTGGAGAAAAGGGAAGGCGGATCAGCACTCAATGACGAAGGGCGAGCACTTGTTAGTGGCACAGCAAAGGATACGGTAGCCCGAGTGACGTTGCCCCCTTCCGGAACCAGCGTCTCAGGTGCCGATACAACCTGAGCAGTCTTGCCAGCTGACGTCTTCCTGTTCCTCCTCTGCCTCAGTGGCTCCTCATCATCATCATCAGGGAGGTCAATGATGATATTAGGTGGAGCTACAGAAAATATTCAAAGTTAAAAATGAAGATCCTGTCTACCGAAAGCGAAACTACAGAGATCATACCAGGGTTGGAAGTGACAGCATCCTCCATTTCTTGATTGTCATGTCTGATTGAGGTCTCAGAAGTAGCAGCACTATGATTTCAGAAATCAGTCGGTCAGCGAACGAGTCGACCAAGAGTGTATCCATGTTAAACAAGAAAACACAAGCTAGGCCATTACCCGGAAATGGTGGGAATCACCATCTTCATCTTTGGCAGGGCCTTCGTCGGTTTTGATGACGCCGCTCGGGGTTGCTTCGGCGCTTTCTCAGTCGGCGCCGGAGAGGTCGTCTGAGGACCTTTGGTCGAATGCACAACAGGCACGACCCCCTTGCCACGCTCGACTGCAGGGTCATGGACGAGCTTGGATCGTCTTTCAGTACGGGGAGGCTGGACTTCCTCCTCCTCTTCCTCCTTCTCTTCCTCGTCAGAGCCAGCGCCTTCTTCACCCTCCTCGCCATTCGATTCCCACTCATCCTGACTTTCGCCTCCGCTCCCTTCCTCCTCTTCGGTCTGTTCTTGCCCCCCGTTGGGCATCGAATACATCTCAGTAGTGATCTGGAAGACAACAAAACAAGGCAAGTCGGTCGACGAATGGTAGCAAAGCGAGAATGAAGGAAGCAGGTAACGATCGAGATATCGTGGTCGGACCTCGTGCGGTTCGTATGGTGGTCGAGTGGCGGGATCCTCCTAGCTCATGGGTTATCTTTGTTCCTCGTGATGGAGGTCATCCACCTCTCCGAGTGGCATCGTCGACCTCCTCCGGGTGAACACGAGTGGTGTCTTGGTGCGAGTACATCCACATCGGATGGCCTCGTCATTGAAGTGGCTGAATGCGCCGTCGAAGGAAAACCTCCAGAAGATCCATGCCAGTCACCCCGTCACGGATGAGCTGAACTACGCGCTCTACCAACATCTTAACCTGAGCCTTCTCCTCCGGGACCACCTTCAGAGAGGATGGCTTGTTCACTCGGTCCATGGAGAAAGGAGGAGTCGATCGACCGCCTCAAGCGTCGGCTGGTCTTGGCGAGAGAACGGTCGATCGCCACCCTCGAACTGACTCGGGAAGGGTCATGACTGGAAAGGCACTTTTACTCCTCATCTGTACCCCAAGACCCCCACACATCTGGATTACTTCGGTTTTCTCATAATTCGGACTAGCCTATTTCACCGTCTGAGAGCGACAGGTGAATATGTGTTTGAAAAGGCCCCAGTGCGGTCGACAACCCAAGAAGTTCTCACACAAGGACACGAAAGCGGCGAGATAGACAATGGAGTTGGGCGTGAAGTGGTGGAGTTGTGCCCCAAAGAAGTTCAGAAATCCCCGAAAGAAAGGACTCGACGGTAGAGAAAACTCGCGGTCAACGTGGGTAGCTAAGAGGACGCACTCACCCTCGTGAGGCTGCGGCTGCCACTCCTTCCCCGAAAGCCTCACTGACCCATGGGGGATCAGTCCTTCGTTGGCCAGGTCATCGAGGTCCTTCTGGCTGACGGTCAAGTGGATCCAGTCTCCCTGGATCTAGCCTTGCGGCAGGCCGGCCCGCGACGAGGATCCAGCCCGACTAGTCGCCCTCCCCTTCGCCTTCGTCGCCGCCTTCTTCGCCCGCTCCAAAGCCTTCGTCTTCTCCTTCACCATCGTCGCTGGCGAAGCAGGCACAAAGCAGCCGCGCTGAGAAGGTGGAGGGGAAAATGAGGGCGCACTGTTCAAAAAAACCCCGTCCGGCGCCTTATATGATGTCGCTTCCGAGTGGCTGACTGGTAGGCCTGAACGATCCTATCAAATCCCGCAACAGTCGCGCGCGTGATACGTGGCGAAAAAGGTGTCGCGAAGATCGAGGCGTCCCTGCCTTATCCGATCCGAGTACTGTGGCCTCCTCCGCCCCGTGCGCTTCCTGAAATTCGGATCCCGCTAAATCCGCGAATAGCAGAGCAACTTGTCAGACCGGAGATTTCTTTCGATCCATCGTTCGAAAGTCTCCAAGCACAGAAAAGTCACTCGACAGATGCAAAGAATAGATCAAGGCGACTGAAAAAGAACTTGATGCCGCCACTTGAAGTCGCTGATCAGGAACAAGACATACTCATAGCATGAAAACGGGTCGGAAGAATTTTCAACTCCTTCCTCACTCAAACCTCGATCCATTCGGGGGCTAATGATGAAGCCATGTACCTAGGGTAGTGAGGGAGTCCTGGACTAGGGGGTGTCCGGATAGCCGGACTATCAATATCCGCCGGACTCCCAGACTACGAAGATAGAAGATTGAAGACTCCGGCTCGTGTCCGAAAGGTACTTTACTTGGCGTGAAGGCAAGCTTGGCAATACGGATATGTAGATCTCCTACCATTGTAACCGACTCTATGTAACCCTAGCCTCTCCGGTGTCTATATAAACCGGAGGGCTTTAGTCCGTAGGACACAACATTACATCTCAACAATCATACCATAGGCTAGCTTCTAGGGTTTAGCCTCCTTGATCTCGTGGTAGATCTACTCTTGTACTACCCATATCATCAATATTAATGAAGCAGGACGTAGGGTTTTACCTCCATCGAGAGGGCACGAACACAGGTAAAACCATTGTGTCCTCGTCTCTGTTACCATCCGCCTAGACGCACAGTTCGGGACCCCTACCCGAGATCCGCGGTTTGACATCGACATTGGTGCTTTCATTGAGAGTTCCTCTGTGTCGTCACCGATAGGCCGGATGCCTTTACCCGTCTTCAAGGACGGTGTTCTCACCGGAGGGGCCTTGGCCGCCGGTCAAACAATCCGGTTGGGCGGCTTCCTTATGACTGCCTGTCCGGCCGTCGCTTCGGCAATAACTTCTCAAGTCGTCGAAAGCAATCTTCGCGTCAGCCCTAAAGCTGCCGAACAGTTAGATCCAATCGAGCTCTCGTCAGTCAACGAGCTCTTGGATCGCATCGCCGCCCTGGGAGTCGCAACAGACTACAATGAGATTGGGCTTAAAACCGATCTGAGAGAGATTAACTCTCCCCAGGTTACCCACCACATCGAAGTGGTAGAAGAACAACTCGGCAACTCGTTGCCATTGTTGAAAACAATCTGTGTCCGGATTCCCGAATCCTCCACGCCGGATTCCCGCGGAGGGACGGACTCTAATCGAGCATTGAACCTAGAATCATGCGTCGCTCCGGACCCATTTGGGCTGTTTCAAAGCAAATCAAGCTTCGAATTCGGAAGTCCTCGCCATTGAGCCCAAAGATGGGCGGGGATCCGGATTTTATTCCACCCACCCGCCCGGACAAATCGACCTATCTCTAATTCGCAAGAGCCCGCATGAACGATTACATCATTCTTGGGCGATTCCTCCCGGTTATGGGCGGGATAAAGGACTGCAGAGAGGAGAACATAATCTCAATATTCGCAATAAGCGCGCGGACAAGGGAATCCTGAACGCCATTGATCGTCGCAAGATTACGCGTTTACCGATCTGGCGTCCATAATACGAAATCTTGTCGACGGAAAGTTTCGGAAAAGCGAAAATCAATTTTGGGATAATCCGCCCCAAACCCGATCCATGATAAAAGGGCGCCATAATCGAGCCCCGATGCAAAAACCAAAAGCAAAAACCCAGCAAGGGAAGCGGAACGTCTTGGAGGGATGGCTCAATGGACCTGTAAACTTCATAATGTCGGGGAGCTGTCCCAACGCATAGCCTTCGAGCATGTTGGATATTACGGCGGTGGCCAAAAGTGGCGAAGGGCTTCTAGCTCGAAACCACTCCAACAATACCAAAGACGGTATCAACGGTCTTTGAGACTTTCGCATCAAATAATATGCAAAACGAACAATCCGCGAACTTCGCCGAAGTCTACCAAGTAGCAACAACAAATCCATGGGCGACACAGCTATCACCTTGGCGCCAACGATGAGCCCACATCTCGAACTACGAGCCCGGCCCTTGCTGGTACTTAGTCCCATAGTGGGCGGCTTTCGGTCGACAAAAGTCCTCATGGACGGCGGCAGCGGACTAAACCTCATTTATGAGGAAACACTGCGGAAAATGGAAATCGATTGGAGCCGTATTGAGCGAAGCAGCACAACCTTCAGAGGAATAATACCTAGCCGGGAAGCGCGCTGCACCGGAAAAATCACACTTGATGTGGTGTTCGGCTCTCCGGACAATTACAGATCCGAAGAAGTCACGTTCCAGGTGGCCCCGTTCAGCAGCGGCTATCACGCCATATTAGGACGAGAGGCATTCACAATTTTTCAAGCAATACCTCATTACGGGTACATGAGCCGTATTGAGCGAAGCAGCACAACCTTCAGAGGAATAATACCCAGCCGGGAAGCTGCTGGGCTTCATCGTATCCGGTAGAGGGATCGAAGCAAATCCGGCCAAAATCCGGGCTCTGTCACAGTTGGATATCCCAAAGGACCTCAAGCAAATACAAAAATTAGCAGGATGCGTGGCAGCCTTAAGCCGCTTTATCTCCCGTTTAGGAGAGAAGGCGTTGCCCCTTTATCGCCTCCTAAGGCGCGCCGAACACTTCGAGTGGACGGATGCCGCCACTGCCGGACTCGAAGAAATAAAGGACATATTGCCAACAAATCCGGTCCTGGCTGCGCCCACCAGGGCGAACCGATGTTGTTATACATCGCGGCAACACACCAGGTTGTGAGCGCTGTCCTCGTCGTCGAACGAGCAACAGAAGGGCATAAATTCCCTCTTCAAAAACCGAGTGTATTATGTATCCTTGTGCTAACCCCTACAAATCCGTTACCCGCACTATCAAAAGATAGCATATCACGGTGTTCATGGCGTCTTTAAAGCTTGGCACTACTTTCAAGAATGTTCGATAACGGTGGCTTCGAAGTACCACTCAGCGACATTATAAATAACCGTGGACTTAGCGGGCAGGATTGCAAAATGGGCCATTGAGCTCTTGCCATTCAACATAACTTACAAACCTCGGCGAGCCATAAAGTCACAAGTTTTCGTGACCTCGTCGCCGAATGGAATGGCCGAACTACCTAAAAGTGCGGCGCATACTCCAATTGGACTATGCACTTCGACGGCTCCAAAATGTTGGCGGATGGGGCTGGCATCGTCTTGGCGTCCCCACGGAGATCTGATCGATATGTACTTCAAATAATGTACACGGACTTCAACAACGCAGCCGAATATGAGGCCTTATTACATGGTCTCCGGATGGCAGTCTCCATGGGCATTCAACGCCTAGAGGTGCGCGGGGATTCAAACCTTGCAATATCCCAAATAAATGGAGACTTTGACGCCAAGGATCCAAAAATGGCGGCATATCGTAATGTTGTCTTGAAAATGTCAGCTAGGTTTGAAGGACTCGAGTTCCATCACATAGCCCGAGATAACAACCAAGCGGCCGACATCACCGCGCATCGGTGCGAAGCGTGATGTTGTCCCTCAAATATCTTCTGAACGGCTCTTCAAGCCATCCGTACTATGGGAAGAGGAGTCCGGTAGTGACAAACCGGAGAAAGCCGCACTAACTGGTGATTCAGCGGACAACGTAACACAATCCGTCCACGACATAATGGCGTAATCGCGCGTGGATGAACCTTTCTGGCCTACTTACTTAGGCAGGAACTTCCGAAGACCAAAATGAGGCCCATTGCATAGTCCGCGATCGAAGGCCTACAAGGTTCATGAGGAGAACTTTATAAGAAAAGTACTACGGAGTCCTTCAAAGGTGTATCTCCGAAGAAGAAGGGCGAAACCTCTGGCTGAAATCCATGCGGACTAGGTGGACACCACGCAGCAGCCGGGCCCTGGTTGGAAAGGCATTCCGTCTGAGATTTCATTGGCCGGCGGCTCGGGCGGATGCAGGACTTGGTCGGCGATCGTTGGTTGCCGGCTCTTAGCTAATCGAGCCATATGCCACCTACCGCCCTCAAAACCATACCCATTACCCGGCGTTCGCGGTCCGGGGCTTGACATGGTCGGACCCCTCAAAGGGGAACCCATAAGAAAAGGTACATTGGTCATGGTGGATAAGTTCACCAAATGGATAGAGGCCAAACCGGTCAAAGCGGCGAGTCCGGACCGGTGATAGACTTTATATCGAGGTGGTACACCGTTCTGAGTCCCCACAGCATCATCACGGATAGCGGCACGAACTTCACAGCCGATGAAGTGAAGTCATGGTGCAAAAATATGGGCATTAAGCTCGACTATCGTCGATCTATCACCCTCAAACCAACGGTCAAGTGGAAAGAGCAAACGGTCTAATAATGAGCGGCATTAAACCCAGACTAGTGAGGTCACTCACTAAATCAGACACCCAATGGGTCGAGGAGCTCGACTCCGTACTCTGGGGGCTGCGGACAACGCCTAACCGTACTACCAGATTCACACCATTTTGTATGGTATACGGCGCAGAGGCAGTTATGCCTGCGACATTATTCATGACTCACCTCGAGTGCGCATGTATGAGGAAAGAGAAGCCGAGCTCGATCGGCAGGACAGCTTGGACACATTGGAGGAAGAACGTGACGTCGCGAAGGCTCGTTCCGCATTCTATCAGCAGCAGGCCCGAAGATATCAAAGGCAGAAATACGGGCCAAAACTTACAGCGTTGGCGAACTAGTTCTCGCTGCGGACAAGAAAAGGACAAGCTCAAGCCCGGATGGGAAGGCCCTTCATTATTGATCAAGTCTTGACCCGGAGACATACGTCTGGCGCGCGTCGGACAACCGACTCGAGCCGAACCCATGGAACGCGGCCCGACTCCGACGATTCTATGCCTAGCGCCGACTAAGAGTTCGTCCCCCTTCCCCCGTCCAACCTTATATATTTCGCCTGTCCTCTTTTTCTCTTTTTATCCTTTTATAAATTAACAAATCCCTTCGGGGCCTATTTTCGCATTTTTTGCATACATACGTTGTGCCACCCGCACTCGTTATTCCTGGGGGCTTCTTTTACACAAGCGCAACTATACGGGTTTTATACCCAACACATGTGTCATGCTTCCGCATGTACCTTTTACTCGCCATTATATGCATCGATATGACTTAAGTTTTGGCCAAGCTGGGTTGCCTGGCTCCTGTGCTTACCCCTCGTTCCCGATTGTTGGCTAGGTGGTAAAGGAGCACCTCTGCGATTATTCTTGCCGGTCGGCGGATGTGTACCTCGGTAGGTGAAGCGAAAGCTAGCGTTCTTAAGGGAATATTGGTCGATGATTTAAAGATGACTTTTTACCTTTTTTTCATCTGCCCCGGATGATTCATCGCTCCATTGGCAGTCCGGACATGCACTTTAGGGCATGCCACCCCATAAAGGAACCCTTAACGGAACTATTCTCTCGGAAGATGTTTCTTACTAACCATGTAATATAACATAACTAGTTGGGCACTTATGCGATAAAGCACTAATGACCCCTACGCCTAGTGTCCATGCATACCACGGTTATTTCTTAAACCACAAAGGTATTCGAACGCACTCCGGACTCTAGGGTCCCGAGGTTGAAGCGAAAAGGTCGGCAACGACAAACGATCTACAATCCGGCTAGAAGGCATTTCACATGTCATTTTTAAAAAAGGATAACATACACTGTCAAGTTCATTGATTGTATTCCTCCTCAATCCCGTCTAACAGGCTGTCTAGCTTACAGTCCCGTTGGGAAAATTTAGCAGCCAGTTCTACCTGGCTGTACACTAAACTCACAGGGATCTCCTTCCCGTCGGGCCCCACCGGTCCAACTTCGTCCATATGGTTGGGATCCGCCTTCTTGTACCGCGTCTTCACCATAGCCCAAGCCTCCACGGCACCTTGACGGCAGGCGAAACCTTCCACAAGCAGGCGCTGCCGCACTCTGTAGCTTCTCTGCAAGCTCCCGAGGCCCTCGGGCGGGACGAGGATGGCCATAAAGCTTGTAGCGCCACTCATTGCCTGCGAACTCGTTCGAACAGCTGCAACAACTCGGAAGTTGATCACCCATTGATCTGGGCATCTCCTCCGCAGGATGGCCCGTGAGTATACCTACAAGACATATTATGTCAAATCGCTTCCTTGCGAACTCCTCTTCCTAAGAGAGTTCGCTCAAGCACTACTATAGATGCTGCGACGAAGCCGTTGATTCTCCTTAACGGAGCCGGACAGCTCGGCACTGGCGCCTTTCGGCTCTTCTCCAAGCTTGGCGTTGGCATCTTGAAGCTTGTTCCTTTCTGCTGAACTCTGTCAAGACACATTTCGCCGACTTTTAGTGGCGTAGTAGTCTTACTGTCTGGATCTTGTTGGCGGCACCTACGATGTCGTTATTAGACTTCGTGCACGCCGCACAGCGCTTATATTAATTTATACAAGCGTGTTACGGGTGGGGTCGTTCCGTCTCCTCTGCGGCTGAGCAAGGGCAGCCCCAAGTTGGGCCTTGCAATCTTGCGACTCCGGGACAGCTGGGCATTCTTCTCGTTAAGAGCACGAAAGTTCATATGATCCTTAAATCAGTTAACATAACTAATTTAAGTCTCGGGGCTCTTGGTGTATACAACCATTAAAATTCCCTTACCCGTATGTCTTTAACATCTTGCTCCGCGGCCTGGTAAAACCATTTTGAGCAGCCGGAGATCGCGTCCCCTGCGTAAAGGCATCCCATGCCTCGGGGAAAAATCGCCTCTGAAATCTTGTCCGTGGCATCTATGATTCATAGCGCTCTCCACCTCCGACTTTGTGGCGGACGATCATCGGTATCCTCCGTTGGAGTAGGAACGGTTCGCGTCTTGCGCTTGCCTCCCCTCGATCCTGGCGCTGGAGCACGGCTGGTGTTGATTGGGTTGGCAATTCACGTGCTCGCATGATCCGCGGCGCTTTTCTTCTATGAAGATCATGAGCACTTAGAAGTTTCCTCGGAAACATTGCTCGAGAAAGATCAAACGCGAGCTATACCTCTGCGGCGACGTTTCCACCATACGGCGCTCCTTTTTCTCCTGCTGGTTCGGCTGGCCTCAGTCGGCGGCCGCGAGCTCAGCTCCGGCGGATCGGCGCTTCGCAAGACACCATCGTTCGCGAAGGTCAGAATAAGCAAGGATAAGATAACGGTGTCCGGACTTCGGTCTTGGTCACCTGGGATGCCGAACTTAGCCCGGGGTAGTCCGCCATAATGGCGACCAACGCATCATCAACGCTTAGCTGGTGATACACCCGTCGATTAGCTCCACCCGAGGTCGGGTCCTCTTGGAGGCGGACCGTGGATCCTTCCGGTCCTCGGGTTGTGGGGCAGGACTCACCATGTCCTCCACAGTCCGGCGTAGACTCTGCGCCGAAGACGGAATATAAGAGGCATAAACTTCGAAAATACGGGTAAAGACCCTTTTGAGGTGTTCGCTTACCCATCCTCTGGGATTGACCATGGAAAACCCATCCACAGGGTTCGGACGAAGGAAGTCCTCCTTCTCCCCCTTGTACAGGTCGGACAGGATCTTCGCCAGATCCTCGGTCGAATCCGGGCCTTTGCGGCCATGCCGTGTGGCATCGTCCTCCCCATTGAAATCCCACATGGGGTGGCCTCTGTACTGCAGCGGCTGCACACCCCGCTTGATGCATGTCGCCATGACTCCAATCATGGTCAAGCCGGAATGAGCCATTAGTCTTATTCGGCCCATCAAGTAGTGGACGCTCTTGTCCTCCACCAAACGGGGGCTCCGCGGGCGCCAGCTGAGGCATTTCTTCAAGGGCGACATCAAACTCCGGAGGCCAATCCGGACTGGGTCGAGCGGTGGGCGTCTGCGATATAAAACCACTCGAGGGCGGTCTTGGATGCCCTCTTGGGGGTGCGGATAGGTATCCGGTCCCAGCAATCGCCATATTTGGCGCCGCCCACTTGATATATGGACCCTGGTGAGAGCGAGTGCGAGGCGTAACGACCTCTTCCACAATGCGAAATGGGGCTCGATGCCCGAATAGCTTCGCAAAGAGCTCGTAGCTGCGATGTGCAACCTGAAGCGGGCGTGAGGTGGTGGAGCTGAAGTCCGTAGAACTTGAGAGCCCGCGAGGAGCGGATGTATTGGAAATCCGAGCCCCTTATTAGATAGGGGACGAAACACACCGCTCCCCCTGTTGGGGCTTGGGGTGTCCTCCGCTGCCTCCCACCTTGATAAGTAACCAGTCCGGCTCGGATTTGGAACCATGAAGGCGGAGGAAGCCATCCCTCCGTTTGGAGCTTTACTAGCTCGTTGTGCGAAATAGAGCACCTCCTCCAATCCCGGCGATGGGCTGGGGCGCGTGAGGAAGAGCGCGTTGACGATCCATGGTAGAATGGGTTTGAGGTCGAGGCGCTTGGTGGAGTATACGCGGGAGGAAGATGGTGCGGTTTGGATCTGGATCCTGCCCTTTAATAGGCGGTGACCCGCACAACCGAGGGGTAAAGTGTAAAGACTCCTGGCTTTTCGCGATTCGTATGCGACCGTGGAAGAGGGCCATAATTTGGCATAGAAGCCAAGAAGCACGATATTCGAGGCAAAGCCGGACAACATTCGGCAGAACATGGAATTTGAAGGAGAACCCGCCTTGCATCGCCGAAGACTACAAGCACGCTGGACTTATCGTCATTGAAGCCTGGTTCGGGGCTCTTGAGGAGTCTGGACTAGGGGTGTCCGGATAGCGGACTATCAATATCCATGGCTCCCGGACTACGAAGATAGAAGATTGAAGACTCGGCTCGTGTCCGGAAGGTACTTTACTTGGCGTGGAAGGCAAGCTTGGCAATCACGGATATGTAGATCTCCTACCATTGTAACCGACTCTGTGTAACCCTAGCCTCTCCTGTGTCTATATAAACCGGAGGGCTTTAGTCCGAGGACACAACATTACATCTCAACAATCATACCATAGGCTAGCTTCTAGGGTTTAGCCTCCTTGATCTCGTGGTAGATCTACTCTTGTACTACCCATATCATCAATATTAATCAAGCGGGGCGTGGGTTTTAACTCCATCGAGAGGGCCTGAACCTGGGTAAAAACATTGTGTCCCTCGTCTCCTGTAACCATCCGCCTAGACGCACAGTTCGGGACCCCCTACCCGAGATCCGCCGGTTTTGACACCGACAGGTAGGGTCATGGACATGTCCAAGATACCCTCCCCAAGGACATCTCTAGAAGAAACTACCTTTCAGTCGACCTGGAAGGATTCCACTCGACGGACTCGAAGACACTCGACCATGAAGACTCACTCGACCACCAGGAGATCTAGGGTCACTCTGCACCCAAACGGTCTGTTATTAAGTAGTCTTTATGGCCATGATAGCACTTTATGTAGGGCGTTACCAATAATGCCATGCCTTTATGTACTTTAAACCCTGCATAACTGAGGGCCGGAGGGGTCTGGCAGACACTATATAAGCTGCCCCCCTCCTCAGGGTAAAGGGTTCACACCTCTGTAACTCATACGCATATAATCCAGTCGACCGCCTCCGGGCTCCGAGACGTAGGGCTATTACTTCCTCCGAGAAGGGCCTGAACTCGTAAATCCCTTGCGTATACAACTACTCCATAGCTAGGATCTTGCCTCTCCATTCCTACCCCCCTATTCTACTGTCAGTCTTAGTACCACGACACAACCCACCAGCATAAGCCGAGCCCACCAGGTGTGCCCCAGTGTTTTTTGCCCTACTCCTTCACCTTCTGGTCCTTCCATGAAGCTTTGGGGGTCTCTTTTGTTCCGAAAAAATCGTCAAAAAGTTTCAACTCATTTGGAGAACTTTCACTTCTGCACAAAAAACAACACCACGGTAGCTCTGCTGAAAAAGCGTCAGTGTGGGTTAGTTCCATGCAAATCATACCAAAACCATATAAAATTATTGTAAACATGGCATGAATATTTCATAATTATAGATACGTTGGAGAAGTATCAGCATCCCCAAGCTTAATTCCTACTCGTCCTCGAGTAGGTAAATGATAAAAGAAATAATTTATGAAGTGTGAATGCCAGCAAAGTGCACAAGTTTGATCAATGATAATTTCAATCACTTCTCCTAGCATCATAACAGCAACTCTTTCTCATAAAACTTATCATGATGAAGTAGCAATTGAAAATGGAATATTTGTTATGGAAAGCTACCTATCATATTCATCACCTTTTTTTTCTTTTGTAGTATGGACATTTGGACTTTTATCTGGTTCAAAGCTATAGTCTAGTTTTGACATGAAGATTTCAATACTCAAGCATATCAATATGCAACCATGTCTTTCAAAATATCAACACTAAAGAAAGTTATCCCTAGCCCATCATGCTCAATCATTGATCCATTCATGAAACACACTCGCATATTAGCTACATCCAGTGCTCAAGTACGATCATGGTGCCCCTTAGTTGGTGCTTTATAAGAGAAGATGGAGAATCAAATAAAAATAAAAATTTCATAAAGTAAATAGAGAGGCCCTTCGCAGAGGGAAGTAGGGATTTGTAGAGGTGCCAGAGCTCAAAGCGGAAATTAAGAGATAAAAATTTTGGGCGGAAGTAGGGTATAGTGGACTCATGTGGCAAAACTTGATTTAAGTATTTTGGATGCACAAGTAGTATTCCTACCTAATACAAGCAAAGGCTAGCAAAAAGATTGAGAAGCATCCAACCAAGAAATGAAAAATCTCATAAGCGAGCATTAAGCATAAATAACACCGAATAATGCACCACAAGTAGGATGTAATTTCATTGCATAACTATTGACTTTCGTGCTTGCATACGGAATCACAAACCTTAACACCAATATTCTTACTAAAAAGCACAATTACTCACCAACATGACTCACATATTATATCATCATCTCGCAAAACTATTACAAAGAATCAAGTTTAATTTGTCCAAAGATCTTCATGAATTTTTTTATTATATCCTTCTTGGATATCTATCACTTTGGGACTAAATTTATATATTACCATTGCTACTAATAAGCTCTCAAATAAATTTAAGTGAAGCCCGAGAGCATATGTATTTCTTCAAGATTTTCAACTCTCAAAATAATCTACGTAGAGCATGAGAGTAAATGACAAACTACTCCAAAAAGATATAAGTGAAGATTACATGAGTAGTTAAGTAAATAGGTAGCTATGCTAGGACTCTCTCTTATTTAAAAACTTTCAGATCTAAGTATTTTATTAAAACAACAAGCAAAACAAAACAAAATGACATTCCAAGAATAGCACAACTCATGAGTTAGTTGCGGGATGAAGCATTACGAAATGAGTAAAGAGCTTGTCATTAATGAGATTGAACTAGGTATGATGATACCGACGATCGAATCTCGAGCAAGTAACATACCGATGGCAAAGGGAACAACGTATGTTGTTATGCGGTTTGACCGATAAAGATCTTCGTAGAATATGTAGGGGCCAATATGAGCATCCAGCTTCGTTGTTGTTTATTGATCAGAGATGTGTCTCGGTCATGTCTACATAGTTCTCGAACCCGTAGGGTCCGCACGCTTAACGTTCGATGACGATTTATATTTGTTTTGATGACCGAAGTTTGTTCCGAGTCCCGGATGAGATCACGGACGTGACGAGGAGTCTCAAAATGGTCGAGACATAAAGATTGATATATTGGAAGGTTATATTCGAACATCGGAATGGTTCGGGAGAAGTTCGGGTATTTTCCAGAGTACCGGGAGGTTACCGGAACCCCTCGGGGAGTTGATGGGCCTTAGTGGGCCTTAGTAGGAAAGGAGAGTGAGCTCCAGGAGGTGCCCCCCCCCAAGCCCAGTCCGAATTGGACAAGGGGTTGGGGCGCCCCCCCCCCCCTTCTCCTTCCTTCCCCCTTCTCCTTGAGGTGGAATCCTACTAGGACTTGGAGTCCTAGTAGGACTCCCCTCTCCCGGCATGCCTAGCAAGGTCCGGCCGGCCTCCCCCTCCCTCCTTTATATACGGGGGCAGGGAGCACCCTAGAACACACCAAGTTTTGCCTTAGCCGTGTGCGGTGCCCCCTCCACAGTAACACACCTTGATCATATCTCCATAGTGCTTAGGCGAAGCCTTGTGCCGGTAACATCACCATCACCGTTGCCACGCCGTCGTGCTGACAGAACTCACCCTCGTCCTCAACTAGATCAAGAGCATGAGGGATGTCATCGAGCTGAACGTGTGCTGAACGCGGAGGTGCCGTACGTTTGGTACTTGGATCAGTTGGATTGCAAAGACGTTTGACTACATCAACCGTGTTACTAAACGTTTCCGCTTTCGGTCTATGAGGGTACGTGGACACACTCTCCCGTCTCGTTGCTATGCATCTCCTAGATAGATCTTGCGTGATCGTAGGATTTTTTTGAAATTACCGCATTCCCCAATAGTGGCATCCGAGCCAGGTCTATGCGTAGATGTTTTATGCACGAGTAGAACACAAAGAGTTGTGGGCGATAATAGTCATACTTCTTACCACCAACGTATTACTTTGATTCAGCGGTATTGTTGATGAAGCGGCCCGGACCGACATTACATGACCGCGTTCATGAGACTGGTTCTACCGACGTGCTTTCGCACATAGGTGCCTGGCGGGTGTCTGTTTCTCCAACTTTAGTTGAATCAAGTTTGACTATGGCCGGTCCTTGTCGAAGGTTAAAACAACACACTTGACGAAGAATCATTTTGGTTTTGATGTGTAGGTAAGAACGGTTCTTGCTAGAAGCCCGTAGCAGCCACGTAAAACTTGCAACCACAAAGTAGAGGACGTCTAACTTGTTTTTGCAGGGCTTGTTGTGATGTGATATGGTCAAGACATGATGTGATATAAATTGTTGTATAAGATGATCATGTTTTGTAACAGAGTTATCGGCAACTGGCAGGAGCCATATGGTTGTCGCTTTATTGTATGCAATGCAAGCGCTATGTAACTGCTTTACTTTATCACTAAGCGGTAGCGATAGTCGTGGAAGCAATAGTTGGCGAGACGACAACGATGCTACGATGGAGATCAAGGTGTCACACCGGTGACGATGGAGAACATGAGGATGCTTCGGTGATGGAGATCATAAGCACAAGATGATGATGGCCATATCATGTCACATATTTTGGTTGCATGTGATGTTTATCTTTTATGCATCGCCGTCGGCATGCTACCTCTACATCTACCTTCGGGATTAGTTTTAGACTTGAATAATTGTTATTTGGTGCCAGCGTTGAGCATGAACATTATATCTGGATCTTGATTGATGCGAGATGGTTATTCATTTAAATCAGAGAATAATGGTTGTTCTATTTATATGAGTAATATCTTTTATGGTCATGCACCCTTGTTGAGTGGTCTATTTTTATTGAATCTCGATCGTGGAGATACACATGTTCATAATATTGAAGCCAAAAGATGCAAAGTTCATAATGATAGTGCAACTTATTTGTGGCACTGCCGTTTAGGTCATATTGGTGTAAAGCGCATGAAGAAACTCCATGCTGATGGGCTTTTGGAATCACTTGATTGTGAATCACTTGGTGCTCGCAAACCATGCCTCATGGGCAAGATGACTAAAACTCCGTTCTCCGGAACAAAGGAACGAGATACTGACTTATTGGGAATAATACATATTGATGTATGCGGTCCAATGAGTGTTGAGGCTCGTGGCGGGTATCGTTATTTTCTTACATTCACAGATGATTTGAGCAGATATGGGTATATCTACTTAATGAAGCATAAGTCTGAAACGTTTGAAAAGTTCAAAGAATTTCAGAGTGAAGCGGAAAATCATCATAACAAGAAAATAAAGTTTCTACGATCTGATCATGGAGGAGAATATTTGAGTTACGAGTTTGGTCTTCATTTGAAACAATGCAGAATAGTTTCACGACTTACAACACCTGGAACACCATAGCGTAATGGTGTGTCCGAACATCGTAACCATACTTTATTGGATATGGTGCGATCTATGATGTCTCTTACTGATTTACCACTATCGTTTTGGGGTTATGGTTTAGATACGACTGCATTCACTTTAAATAGGGCACCATCAAAATCTGTTGAGACGACGCCTTATGAACTATGGTTTGGCAATAAACCAATGTTGTCGTTTCTTAAAGTTTGGGGCTGCGATGCTTATGTGAAAAAGCTTCAACCTGATAAGCTCGAACCCAAATCAGAGAAGTGTGTCTTCATAGGATACCCACAGGAAAGATATTCGTTGCTAAGAATGGATCCTTTCTAGAAAAGGAGTTTCTCTCGAAAGAAGTGAGTGGGAGGAAAGTAGATCTTGATGAGGTAATTGTACCTTCTCCCGAATTGGAAAGTAGTTCATCATAAAAATCAGTGCTAGTTATTCCTACACCAATTTGTGATGAAGCTAATGATGATGATCATGAAACTTCAGATCAAGTTACTATGGAACCTCGTAGGTCTTCTAGAGTACGGTCCGCACCAGAGTGGTACGGTAATCCTATTCTAGAAGTCATGTTACTAGACCATGATGAACCTACAAACTATGAGGAAGCGATGATGAGCCCAGATTCCGCGAAATGGCTTGAGGCCATGAAATCTGAGATGGGATCCATGTATGAGAACAAAGTGTGGACTTTGGTGGATTTGCCCGATGATCGGCAAGCCATAGAAAATAAATGGATCTTCAAGAAGAAGATTGATGCAGACACTAATGTTACTTTCTACAAAGCTCGGCTTGTTGCGAAAGGTTTTCGCAAGTTCAAGGAGTTGACTACAATGAGACTTTCTCACCCGTAGCGATGCTTAAGTCTGTCCGAATCATGTTAGCAATTGCTGCATTTTATGATTATGAAATTTGGTAGATGGATATCAAAACTGCATTCCTGAATGGATTTCTGGAAGAAGAGTTGTATATGATGCAACCAGAAGGTTTTGTCGATCCAAAGGGTGCTAACAAAGTGTGCAAGCTCCAGCGATCCATTTATGGACTGGTGCAAGCCTCTCGGAGTTGGAATAAACACTTTTATAGTGTGATCAAAGCATATAGTTTTATGCAGACTTTTGGAGAAGTATGTATTTACAAGAAAGTGAGTGGGAGCTCTGTAGCATTTCTAATATTATATGTGGATGACATATTATTGATCGGAAATGATATAGAATTTCTAGATAGCATAAAGGGATACTTGAATAAGAGTTTTTCAATGAAGACCTCGGTGAAGCTGCTTACATATTGGGCATCAAGATCTATAGAGATAGATCAAGACGCTTAATTTGACTTTCACAAAGCACATACCTTGATAAAGTTTTGAAGAAGTTCAAAATGGATCAGTCAAAGAAAGGGTTCTTGCATGTGTTACAAGGTATGAAATTGAGTCAGACTCAATGCCCGACAACTGCAGAAGATAGAGAGAAGATGAAAGTCATTCCCTATGCTTCAGCCATAGTTTCTATCATGTATGCAATGTTGTGTACCAGACCTGATGTGTGCCTTGCTATAAGTATAGCAGGGACGTACCAAAGTAATCCAGGAGTGGAGCACTAGACAGCGGTCAAGAACATCCTAAAATACCTGAAAAGGACTAAGAATATGTTTCTCATTTATGGGGGTGACAAAGAGCTCGTCGTAAATGGTTAAGTCGATGCAGGCTTTGACACTGATCCGGATGACTCTAAGTCGCAAGTCGGATATGTATTTTAATTGAATGGTGGAGCTGTCAGTTGGTGCGGTTCCAAGCAGAGCGTCGTGGCGGGATGTACATGTGAAGCGGAGTACATAGCTGCTTCGGAAGCAGCAAATGAAGGAGTCTGGATGAAGGAATTCATATCCGATCTAGGTGTCATACCTAGTGCATCGGGTCCAATGAAAATCTTTTGTGATAATACTGGTGCAATTGCCTTGGCGAAGGAATCCAGATTTCACAAGAGAACCAAACACATCAAGAGACACTTCAATTCCATCCGGCATCAGGTCGTGGAGGGAGACATAGAGATTTGCAAAATACATAGGGATCTGAATGTTGTAGACCCGATGACTAAGCCTCTTCCACGAGCAAAACATGATCAACACTAAGACTCCATGGGTGTTAGAATCATTATTTTGTAATCTAGATTATTGACTCTAGTGCAAGTGGGAGACTGAAGGAAATATGCTCTAGAGGCAATAATAAAGTAATTATTTATTTCCTTATTTCATGATAAATGTTTATTATTCATGCTAGAATTGTATTAACCAGAAACTTAGTACACGTGTGAATACATAGACAAAACATGGTGTCCCTAGTATGCCTCTACTTGACTAGCTCGTTAATCAAAGATGGTTATGTTTCCTAAGCATAGACATGTGTTGTCATTTGATAAATGGGATCACATCATTAGGAGAATGATGTGATGGACAAGACCCATCCGTTAGCTTAGCATTATGATCGTTACAGTTTCATTGCTACTGCTTTCTTCATGACTTATACATGTTCCTCAGACTATGAGATTATGCAACTCCCGAATACCGGATAACGCCTTGTGTGCTATCAAACGTCACAACGTAACTGGGTGATTATAAAGATGCTCTACAGGTGTCTCTGAAGGTGTTTGCTGGGTTGGCATAGATCCAGATTAGGATTTGTCACTCTGTGTATCGGAGAGGTATCTCTGGGCCCTCTCGGTAATGCTCATCACTATAAGCCTTGCAAGCCATGTGACTAATGAGTTAGTTGCAATATGAAGCATTACGGAACGAGTAAAGAGACTTGCTGGTAACGAGATTGTACTAGGTATGATGATACCGACGATAGAATCTCGGGCAAGTAACATACCGATGACAAAGGGGACAACGTATGTTGTTATGCGGTTTGACCGATAAAGATCTTTGTAGAATATGTAGGAGCCAATATGAGCATCCAGGTTCTGCTATTGGTTATTGATCGGAGATGTGTCTCGGTCATGTCTACATAGTTCTCAAACCCGTAGGGTCCGCATGCTTAACCTTCGATGGCGATTTATATTATGAGTTATGTGTTTTGATGACCGAAGCTGTTTGAAGTCCTGGATGATATCATGGACGTGACAAGGAGTCTCAAAATGGTCGAGACATAACGATTGATATATTGGAAGGCTATATTCGGACATCGGAATGGTTCCGGAGAAGTTCGGGTATTTTACGGAGTACCGGGAGGTTACCGGAACCCCCCGGGGAATTGATGGGCCTTAGTGGGCCTTAGTGGGAAAGGAGAGGCAGCGCCAGGAGGTGGTGTGTGCCCACCCCCAAGCCTAGCCCAAATTGGACAAGGGGTTGGGGCGCGGCCCCCCTTCTCCGTGTTGGAAATATGCCCTAGAGGCAATAATAAAATGATTATTATTATATTTCCTTGTTCATGATAATTGTCTATTATTCATGCTATAATTGTGTTATCCGGAAATCATAATACATGTGCGAATACATAGACCATAACATGTCCCTAGTGAGCCTCTAGTTGACTAGCTCGTTGATCAATAGATAGTCATGGTTTCCTGACTATGGACATTGGATGTCATTGATAACAGGATCACATCATTAGGAGAATGATGTGATGGACAAGACCCAATCCTAAGCATAGCACAAGATCGTGTAGTTCATTTGCTAGAGCTTTTCCAATGTCAAGTATCATTTCCTTAGACCATGAGATCGTGTAACTCCCGGATGCCATAGGAGTGCTTTGGGTGTACCAAACGTCACAACGTAACTGGGTGACTATAAAGGTATACTACAGGTATCCCCGAAAGTATCTGTTGGGTTGACATGGATCGAGACTGGGATTTGTCCCTCTGTATGACGAAGAGGTATCTCTGGGCCCACTCGGTAATGCATCATCATAATGAGCTCAATATGACCAAGTGTTTGGTCACGGGATCATGCATTACGGTACGAGTAAAGTGACTTGCCGGTAACGAGATTGAACGAGGTATTGGGATACCGACGATCGAATCCCGGGCAAGTAACGTACCGATTGGCAAAGGGAATTGTATACGGGATTACTTGAATCCTCGACATCGTGGTTCATTCGATGAGATCATCGTGGAACATGTGGGAGCCAACATGGGTATCCAGATCCCGCTGTTGGTTATTGGCCGGAGAGTCGTCTTGGTCATGTCTGCGTGTCTCCCGAACCCGTAGGGTCTACACATAAGGTTCGGTGGCGCTAGGGTTGTAGAGATATTAGTATGCGGTAACCCGAAAGTTGTTCGGAGTCCCGGATGAGATCCCGGACGTCACGAGGAGTTCCAGAATGGTCCGGAGGTGAAGATTTATATATCGGAAGTCCAGTTTCAGCTACCAGGAATGTTTCGGGGGTCACCGGTATTCTACCGGGACCACTGGAAGGGTCCCGGGGGTCCACCGGGTGGGGCCACCTATCCCGGAGGGCCACATGGGCTGAAGTGGGAGGTGAACCATCCCCTGGTGGGTTGGTGCGCCCCCCTTGGGCCTCCCCCTGCGCCTAGGGTTGGAAACCCTAGGGGTGGGGGCGCCCCACTTGGCTTGGGGGGCAAGTCCCCCCCTTGGCCGCCGCCCCCCCCCCCTTGAGATTCAATCTCTAGGGGGCCGCCCCCCCCAGGGCCCCTATATAAAGAGGGGGGAGGGAGGGCTGCGCACCCCTTCTCCTGGCGCCTCCCTCTCCCTCCGTAACACCTCTCCCTCTCGCTGAGCTTGGCGAAGCCCAGCCAAGATCGCCGCTACTTCCACCACCACACCGTCGTGCTGCTGGATCTCCATCAACCTCTCCCTCCCCCTTGCTGTATGAAGATGGAGGAGATGTCTTCCCCAACCGTACGTGTGTTGAACGTGGAGGTGCCGTCCGTTCGGCACTAGGATCTTCGGTGATTTGGATCACGACAAGTACGACTCCCTCAACCCCATTCTCTTGAACGCTTCCCCGTGTGATCTACAAGGGTATGTAGATGCACTCCTCTCTCTCGTTGCTAGATGACTCCATAGATTCATCTTGGTGAAGCGTAGAATTTTTTTATTTTCTGCAACGTTCCCCAACAGTGGCATCCTGAGCTAGGTCTATGTGTGGTTTCTATGCACGAGTAGAACACAATCTTGTTGTGGGCATAGATGTTGTCAATTTTCTTGCCACTACTAGTCTTATCTTGTTTTGGCGGCATCGTGGGATGAAGAGGCCGGGACCGACCTTACACGTACGCTTACGTGAGACAGGTTCCACCGACTGACATGCACTAGTTGCATAAGGTGGCTAGCGGGTGTCTGTCTCTCCCACTTTAGTCGGATCGGATTCGATGAAAGGGGTCCTTATGAAGGGTAAATATAAATTCGCATGTCACGTTGTGGTTTTACGTAGGTAAGAAACGTTCTTGCTAGAACCCTACTGCAGCCACGTAAAAACATGCAACAACAATTAGAGGACGTCTAACTTGTTTTTGCAGCATATACCTTGTGATGTGATATGGCCAAAAGGATGTGATGAATGAAATATATGTGATGTATGAGATTGATCATGTTCTTGTAATAGGAATCACGACTTGCATGTCGATGAGTATGACAACCGGCAGGAGCCATAGGAGTTGTCTTTATTTTTTGTATGACCTGCGTGTCATTGAATAATGCCATGTAAATTACTTTACTTTATTGCTAAACATGTTAGCCATAGAAGTAGAAGTAATCGTTGGCGTGACAACTTCATGAAGACACGATGATGGAGATCATGGTGTCGTGCCGGTGACGATGATGATCATGGCGCCCCGAAGATGGAGATCAAAAGGAGCAAAATGATATTGGCCATATCATGTCACTATTTGATTGCATGTGATGTTTATCATGTTTTGCTTCTTATTTGCTTAGTACGACGGTAGTAAATAAGATAATCCCTTATAATAATTTCAAGAAAGTGTTCCCCCTAACTGTGCGCCGTTGCGAAAGTTCGTTGTCTCGAAGCACCACGTGATGATCAGGTGTGATAGATTCTAACGTTCACATACAACGGGTGTAAGCCAGATTTACACATGCAATACACTTAGGTTGACTTGACGAGCCTAGCATGTATAGACATGGCCTCGGAACACAAGAGACCGGAAGGTCGAACATGAGTCATATGGAAGATACGATCAACATGGAGATGTTCACCGATGATGACTAGTTCGTCTCACGTGATGATCAGACACGGTCTAGTTGAGTCGGATCATGTATCACTTAGATGACTAGAGGGATGTCTAATATGAGTGGGAGTTCATTAAATAATTTGATTAGATGAACTTAGTCTAAAACCTTTGCAAAATGTCTTGTAGATCAAATGGCCAACGCTCATGTCAACCTCAACTTCAACGCGTTCCTAGAGAAAACCAAGCTGAAAGATGATGGCAGCAACTATATGAACTGGGTACGGAACTTGAGGATCATCCTCATAGCTGCCAAGAAAGCATATGTCCTAGAAGCACCGCTAGGTGAAGCACCCACCCAGAGAACCAAGACGTTATGAACGCTTGGCAGTCGCGTGCTGATGATTACTCCCTCGTTCAGTGCGGCATGCTTTATGGCTTAGAACCGGGGCTCCAAAAGCGTTTTGAGCAACACGGAGGATATGAGATGTTCGAAGAGCTGAAAATGGTTTTCCAAGCTCATGCCCGGGTCGAGAGATATGAAGTCTCCGACAAGTTCTAAAGTTGTAAGATGGAGGAAAATAGTTACATCGGTGAGCACATACTCAAATTATGCAGGTTGCACAACCGCTTGTCCCAGTGGACATTAACCTCCCGAGCGAGGCGGTCATTGACAGAATCCTTGATCCTCCCACCTAGCTACAAGAGCTTTGTGATGAACTACAATATGCGGGGATGGTGAAAACTATTCCTGAAGTATTTTCAATGCTGAAATCAACGGAGGTGGAAATCAAAAAGGAACATCAAGTGTTGATGGTCAATAAAACCACTAGTTTCAAGAAAGGCAAGGGTAAGAAGAACTTCAAGAAGGACGGCAAGGGAGTTGCCGCGCCCGGTAAGCCAGTTGCCGGGAAGAAGCCAAAGAATGGACCCAAACACGAGGCCGAGTGCTTTTATTGCAAGGAAAGGGACCTCGAAGCGAAGCGCCCCAAATACTTAGCGGACAAGAAGGCGGCAACGATAAAGGTATATGTGATATACATGTAATTGATGTGTACCTTACCAGTAGTCGTAGTAGCTCCTGGGTATTTGATACCGGTGCGGTTGCTCATATTTGTAACTCAAACAGGAGCTGCGGAATAAGCGGAGACTGGCGAAGGACGAGGTGAAGATGCACGTCGGGAATGGTTCCAAGGTCGATGTTATCGCCGTCGGCACGCTACCTCTACATTTACCTACGGGATTAGTTTTAAACCTCAATAATTGTTATTTAGTGCCAGCTTTGAGCATGAACATTGTATCTGGATCTCGTTTAATACGAGATGGCTACTCATTTAAATCCGAGAATAATGGTTGTTCTATTTATATGAGAGATATGTTTAATGGTCATGCCCCGCTGGTCAATGGTTTATTCTTAATGAATCTTGAACATGGTGTTACACATATTCATAGTGTGGATACCAAAAGATGTAAAGTTAATAACGATAGTCCCACATACTTGTGGCATTGCCGCCTTGGTCACATTGGTGTCAAACGCATGAAGAGGCTCCATGCAGATGGACTTTTGGAGTCTCTTGATTACGAATCATTTGACACATGCGAACCATGCCTTATGGGCAAAATGACCAAGACTCTGTTCTCCGGAACAATGGAGCGAGCAACCAACTTATTGGAAATCATACATACTGATGTGTGCGGTCCAATGAGCGTTGAGGCTCGCGGAGGCTATCGTTATGTTCTCACTCTCACTGACGACATGAGTAGATATGGGTATGTCTACTTGATGAAACACAAGTCTGTGACCTTTGAAAAGTTCAAGGAATTTCAGAATGAGGTAGAGAATCAACGTGACCGAAAGATAAAATTCTTACGATCAGATCGTGGGGGAGAATATTTAAGTCACGAATTTGGTACGCACTTAAGGAAATGCGGAATCGTTTCATAACTCACGCCGCCTGGAACACCTCAGCGTAATGGTGTGTACGAACGTCGTAATCGCACTCTATTGGATATGGTGCGATCTATGATGTCACTCACCGATTTACCGCCATCATTTTGGGGATACGCTCTAGAGACAGCTACATTCACTTTAAATAGGGCACCGTCTAAATCCATTGAGACGACACCGTATGAATTATGGTTTGGGAAGAAACCTAAGCTGTCGTTTCTAAAAGTTTGGGGATGCGATGCTTATGTCAAGAAACTTCCACCTGAAAAGCTCGAACCCAAGTCGGAAAAATGCGTCTTCATAGGATACCCTAAGGAAACCATTGGGTATACCTTCTACCTCAAATCCAAAGGCAAGATCTTTGTTGCCAAGAATGGGTCCTTTCTGGAGAAAGAGTTTCTCTCGAAAGAAGTAAGTGGGAGGAAAGTAGAACTTGATGAAGTACTACCTCTTGAACCGGTAAGTAGCGCAGCTCGGGAAGATGTTCCTGTGGTGCCTGCACCGACTAGAGAGGAAATTAATGATGATGATCAAAGTACTTCGGATCAAGTTACTACTGAACTTCGTAGGTCCACGAGGACACGTTCCACACCAGAGTGGTATGGGAACCCTATCCAGGAAATCATGTTGTTAGACAACGGTGAACCTTCGAACTATGAAGAAGCAATGGCGGGCCCAGATTCCAACAAATGGCTTGAAGCCATGCAATCCGAGATAGGATCCATGTATGAAAACAAAGTGTGGACTTTGACAGACTTGCCCGATGATCGGCGAGCGATAGAAAACAAATGGATCTTTAAGCAGAAGACGGACGCGGATGGTAATGTTACCATCTATAAAGCTCAACTTGTCGCTAAGGGTTATCGACAAGTTCAAGGGGTTGACTATGATGAGACTTTCTCTCCCGTAGCGAAGCTGAAGTCCGTCCGCATAGTATGATTATGAGATATGGCAAATGGACGTCAAAACGGTATTCCTTAACGGCTATCTTAAGGAAGAATTGTATATGATGCAGCTGGAGGGTTTTGTTGATCCTAAGAATGCTAACAAGGTATGTAAGCTCCAGCGCTCCATCTGGGCTGGTGCAAGCATCTTGGAGTTGGAACATTCGCTTTAATGAAATGATCAAAGCATTTGGGTTTATGCAGACTTATGGAGAAGCCTGCGTTTACAAGAAAGTGAGTGGGAACTCTGTAGCATTTCTCATATTATATGTGGATGACATACTTTTGATGGGAAATGATATAGAACTTTTGGACATCATTAAGGCCTACTTGAATAAGTGTTTTTCAATGAAGGACCTTGGAGAAGTTGCTTACATATTAGGCATCCAGATCTATAGAGATAGATCGAGACGACTCATAGGTCTTTCACAAAGCACATACCTTGATAAGATATTGAAGAAATTCAATATGGATCAGTCCAAGAAGGAGTTCTTGCCTATGTTGCAAGGTGTGAAACTGAGCTCGGCTCAATGTCTGACCACGGCAGAAGATAGAGAAAAGATGAGTGTCGTCCCCTATGCCTCGCCATAGGGTCTATCATGTATGCCATCTTGTGTACGGACTGGCGTAAACCTTGCCGTAAGTTTGGTAGGAAGGTACCAAAGTAATCCCGGCATGGAATCTTGGGCGGTGGTCAAGAATATCTGAAGTACACGAAAAGGACTAAGGATATGTTTCTCGAATATGGAGGTGACGAAGAGCTCGTCGTAAAGGGTTACGTCGACGCTTAGCCCGACACAGATCTGGATGACTCTAAGTCACAAACCGGATCGTGTATATTTTGAAGGGTGGGGCGATGGCTGGTGCGATTGCAAGCAAAGCGTCATGGCGGGATCTACATGTGAAGCGGAGTACATGGCAGCCTCGGAGGCAGCGCATGAAGCAATCTGGATGAAGGAGTTCATCACCGACCTAGGAGTCATACCCAATGCATCGGGGCCGATCACTCTCTTACGTGACAACTTTGGAGCTATTGCCCTTGCCAAGGAGCCGGGTTTCACAAGAAGACCAGGCACATCAAGCGTCGCTTCAACTCCATTCATGAAAATGTTCAAGATGGAGACATAGATATTTGCAAAGTGCATACGAATCTAAATGTCGCAGATCTGTTGACTAAACCTCTTCCGCGAGCAAAACATGATCAACACCAGAACTCTATGGGTGTTCGATTCATCACAATGTAACTAGATTATTGACTCTAGTGCAAGTGGGAGACTGTTGGAAATATTCCCTAGAGGCAATAATAAAATGATTATTATTATATTTCCTTGTTCATGATAATTGTCTATTATTCATGCTATAATTGTGTTATCCGGAAATTATAATACATGTGGGAATACATAGACCATAACATGTCCCTAGTGAGCCTCTAGTTGACTAGCTCGTTGATCAACAGATAGTCATGGTTTCCTGACTATGGACATTGGATGTCATTGATAACGGGATCACATCATTAGGAGAATGATGTGATGGACAAGACACAATCCTAAGCATAGCACAAGATCGTGTAGTTCATTTGCTAGAGCTTTTCCAATGTCAAGTATCATTTCCTTAGACCATGAGATCGTGTAACTCCCGGATGCCGTAGGAGTGCTTTGCGTGTACCAAACGTCACAACGTAACTGGGTGACTATAAAGGTATACTACAGGTATCCCCGAAAGTATCTGTTGGGTTGACACGGATCGAGACTGGGATTTGTCACTCCGTATGACGGAGAGGTATCTCTGGGCCCACTCGGTAATGCATCACATAATGAGCTCAATGTGACCAAGTGTTTGGTCACGGGATCATGCATTACGGTACGAGTAAAGTGACTTGCCGGTAACGAGATTGAACGAGGTATTGGGATACCGACGATCGAATCCCGGGCAAGTAACGTACCGATTGGCAAAGGGAATTGTATACGGGATTACTTGAATCCTCGACATCGTGGTTCATTCGATGAGATCATCGTGGAACATGTGGGAGCCAACATGGGTATCCAGATCCCGCTGTTGGTTATTGGCCGGAGAGTCGTCTTGGTCATGTCTGCGTGTCTCCCGAACCCGTAGGGTCTACACACTTAAGGTTCGGTGACGCTAGGGTTGTAGAGATATTAGTATGCGGTAACCCAAAAGTTGTTCGGAGTCCCAGATGAGATCTCGGACGTCATGAGGAGTTCCGGAATGGTCCGGAGGTGAATATTTATATATAGGAAGTCCAGTTTCAGCCACCGGGAAAGTTTCGGGGGTCACCGGTATTGTACCGGGACCACCGGAAGGGTCCCGGGTCCACGAGTGGGGCCACCTATCCGGAGGGCCACATGGGCTGAAGTGGGAGGAACCAGCCTGGTGGGCTGGTGCGCCTTGGCCTCCCTCACGCCTAGGGTTGGAAACCCTAGGGGTGGGGGGCGCCCCACTTGGCTTGGGGGGCAAGTCCCCCCCCCTTGGCCCCCCCCCCTTGAGATTCAATCTCTAGGGGCGGCGCGCCCCCAGTGGCCCCTATATAAAGAGGGGAGGAGGGCTGTGCTCCCCTGCTCTGGCGCCTCCCTCTCCCTCCGTAACACCTCTCCCTCTCGTGAGCTTGGCGAAGCCCCGCCGAGATCGCTGCTACTTCCACCACCACGCCGTCGTCTTCTTTGGATCTCCATCAACCTCTCCCTCCCCTTGCTGGATCAAGAAGGAGGAGGCGTCTTCCCCAACCGCACGTGTGTTGAATGCGGAGGTGCCGTCCGTTTGGCACTAGGATCTTGGTGATTTGGATCACGACAGCACGACTCCCTCAACCCGTTCTCTTGAGCGCTTCATGCGTGATCTACAAGGGTATGTAGATGCACTCCTCTCTCTCGTTGCTAGATGAATCCATAGATTGATCTTGGTGAAGCGTAGAAATTTTTTATTTTCTGCAACGTTCCCCAACACTCCGGTCCTTCCCCCTTCTCCTTGAGGTGGAATCCTACTAGGACATGGAGTCCTAGTAGGACTCCCCTCTCCCGGCACTCCTAGCAAGGGCCGGCCGGCCTCCCCCTCCCTCCTTTATATACGGGGGTAGGGGCACCCTAGAACACACCAAGTTTTGCCTTGGCCGTGTGCGGTGCCCCCCTCCACAGTAACACACCTCGATCATATCGCCGTAGTGCTTAGGCAAAGCCCTGCGCCGGTAACATCATCATCACTGTCGCCACGCCATCGTGCTAATGGAACTCACCCTCGTTCTCAACTGGATCAAGAGCACAAGGGGCGTCATCGAGCTGAACGTGTGCTGAACACGGAGGTGTCGTACGTTCGGTACTTGGATCGGTTGGATCGCGAAGACGTTCGACTACATCAACTGCGTTACTAAACACTTCCGCTTTCGGTCTACGAGAGTACGTGGACGCACTCTCCCGTCTCATTGCAATGCATCTCCTAGATAGATCTTGCATGATTGTTGGAATTTTTTTAAATTACTACGTTCCCCAACAGAATTTTGGCGAGCTACAGGACCAAGATGAGCCAGTAAAGTAGTTGGATGGAAGTAGTGGCCAAGTTGCACAAACCTCCCTCGGCATCGAGGCCACTATCTCGAGGATAAACCTACAAGCAAAGTTTAGATTGTCTGTGTTGCCTCTTATATACTCAAAAGTTTACTCGTACAAGCATTAATTTTAGCAAGAAGTACCTCTGATTGAACACCATTTACCAGTCTGTACCCTAGGTAATTAAAGTTTTTCCATGGATGATATTGGATGTGATCTCAATCATTTGGATGCATAAACATACTGAACATGTGTATATCTGAATCTTTTTGTGAATTATCTATGAATATTGTCTTGTGATCTATCAATCATTTGGATGCATAGACATGTTGAACTTGTGTATGTATGAATCTTTTGAGTTGTTGATTGTGAATGTTCGCTATGAATATGAACGTGTCCTGTGAACCTGAGTTTGATACGAATATTTACCTTTTTTGTTGTACTTGTGTGTGAACTTGTTAGTATGTCTACTGTGGGATTTGTGACCTGTGCATAGACATGTTGAACTTGTGTACATCACACCTACTTCCTGAGAAGAATTGCACTTGCTTATTAGGGTAACAATGGCGCATGAGCTCTTTTTTATCATTTTGCTTTGTTTCCCCCCCCTCCCCCGCTCAACCCCTGTCGTAATGTTTTCGGCCTCAAAACATAGTACTACGTTGGTTTGGGGGCTTGATGAAAAATCGAGTGCTGCTTTCTGTAGGTTGGCCCGCCCAGCAAATGGGTTGTTGGTCCACCACAGACTAGGAGGCTAAAAGTACAAGTTGTATGGTGTAGAGGCAAGTAAAAGACGCCATCGAGAGCCATCCACTGGAAAAAAATTGTGTCTGATGTGCTTCTTTAGTCGTGCCGCTGGCCCCCTCTTTAATCCAGTTCGCTCCATTCCCCAACCGGCAGCACGGGATGGAAGTTTATTTCCCCCTCGCACTGCTGGGGGATTGAAGAAGCACGGCATCAAATCCAACACCGGTGATGGCTGCTTGTCCAAGTGATTTTCAGATAAGAAACTGCATGTTTTAGAGGCATAGCATTTAAATCAACAGGCACTTTGCAAACACGGATAACAGAATGTTGGAAATTTCATTCATGGTAAAAAATGGAACTAACAACAAGTTAACATCATGCTAATCAACATTCATGTATAGCACATCTTCATATGATGCAAAGTCAAAAATATATGATATTTTCAAAATGGCAAGACAATGTTGAGTGTACGAAAAACTAGGTAAACTAGGGACAAAATTTTGGCAAATGTTAGATATTTTTCAACTGCACCAGTTGGAATCGAACCCGAGCAGTACATCTTTTGGGTGAGAGGCCTATAGCCACCGGGCTAGTGCGGTATGTTCGAAAGAATGAAGGTGTCTTCCCCAACTCCGGTTCTTTCCCGTCCGTGTGCGCTCGCCGTGGCGCCGCTGTATGTCGTTGTCAACATGCTCAACAAACGAGAGGAATCCGGAGAGGACTGTACGCTGAGAGACTGACAATGCGGACCCACCAGGTCCAAGCCGTACGCAAGCAAGTGCCTCATTGGAAAAAAAGCTTCCTCCTAATTGTATACTAACGTTGGAGCCCACGGGTTTGTCAACGTAATAAATAAATGAAATAAATTTCCAACGATGACTGTCATCGGGGAGCTTTTTTTCCATGGGTATCGGGGATCCCTTTTTTGTTGTTGCAGGAAAGGGGTATCGGGGATGTAGCTGGTATCATTTTTTCCAGAGGGCAAACAAGTATCACTGATAATCCCCAAGTGCAGGGAATCATCGTAGCAATTCCCAAAGGTGGAAGTGATAAGTATGGAGTGTCGAACCCACCAGGAGCTAAAGTCAAGATCAATATTCTCTCAAGTCCTATCTGCCACTGATATGACTCTACGTACACCGAACATTTGCTTCCAACTAGAAACGAGAAATAAAACTATGTTCTGGGTATGATGAGGATAACTTTGCATGATATCGAAGAGATAAAATATAAAAGTAGGTGTTGTTATCATAAAGTTAGAATATATTACTAAATATTATAACTAGCAAGTGTGGAATAATGACGGGTCGGTGTGCGGAATTATCCTAGGCAATTGTTAACAAGACTGGTAGTCGTCATTGCAATTTCATATGAGGGAGAGGCATAAGCTAACATACTTTCTCTTCTTGGATCATATGCACTTATGATTGGAACTCTAGCAAGCATCCGCAACTACTAAAGATCATTAAGGTAAAACCCAACCATAGCATTAACATATCAAGTCCCCTTTATCCCATACGCAACAACCCCCTTTCTCGGGTTTATGCTTTTGTCACTCAAGCAACCCACTATAAGCGAATCATGAACGTATTGCAACACCCACATCATTGGATCATAATATGTGGCATAAAGCACCATGTTCAAGTAGGGAATACAGCGGGGTGCGGGAGAGTGGACCGCATAAAAGAGATGAGGATGGTGATGATGATGGTGATGTTGATGAAGACGATCACCGCGGCGATGATTCCCCTCCCGTCAGCACTCTGGCGCCACCGAGAGATAGGAGGAGAGGTTCTCCCCCTTGTGCTTCCTCCTCCATGGCCTCCCCCTGGATGGGGAGAGGTTCTCCCTCTGGTCCTTGGCCTTCATGGCGATGATGGCCCCTCCGAGATCCTTCCCCTGGGCCTCCGGTGATGATGGCCCCCTTCGGCACGGTGTCAGAGAGGGCCTAGATTGATTTCTCGTGGCTACAGAGGTTTGCGGCGGTGGAACTTCCGATCTAGGTTTCTTTCTAGAAGTTTGGCTATTTATAGGAGGGTTTGGCGTCGAGAACAAGTTAGGGGACCCACAAGGAGTCCACGAGGCACAGGGGCGCACCCCAGGGGGTGGGCGGGCCCCCCACCATCATGGGCCCCACGGGAGTCCTCTCCGATAACGTTTTGTTCCAGTATTTTTTATATTTTTCAAAAAAATATCCGTTTATTTTCAGCGCAATCCGAGAACTTTTATTTCCGCACAAAAACAACACCACGGTAGTTCTGTTGAAAACAGCGTCAGTCCAGATTAGTTCTAACCAAATCATACCAAAAGCATGTAAAAAATATTATAAACATGGCATGAATACTTCATAAATTATAGATACGTTGGAGACGTATCAGCATCCCCAAGCTTAATTCCTGCTCATCCTCGAGTAGGTAAATGATAAAAGAAATAATTTATAAAGTGTGAATGCTAGCAAGTGCTTAAGTTTGATCAATGATAGTTTCAATCACTTTTTCTAGCATCATTATATATCATAACAGTAGCTCAACTCATAAAACTTCTCATGATCAAGTAACAAGCTATTCACATGTTAAAGTATAGATCATAAACTTTCTTGGAAACTAACAAACCATGCTTTTAGTCATCGAACAATTGCAATTCATCTTATTTTTAGGAAGGGTCTATGTAAGAGCTTTGATTCAGCAAACTCCACATACTCAACTATCATTTAATCTTTCACAATTGCTGACACTCATGTGATATTTATGGGTTCAAAGTTTTAATCGGAGACAGAGAAAGATAGGGGCTTATAATTTCGCCTCCCAACCTTTTACCTCAAGGGTAATGTCAACAATAATAATTTATGAAAACCTACATCCAAGTGGATATATATATCCGGATCGCTCCAACACAAAGTGCTTTCCAAAGGAAAAAGTGTAAAAAGGGAAGGTGATGATCACCATGACTCTTGTATAAGGGTAGAAGATAAAAGTAAAAGATAGGCCCTTCGCAGAGCGAAGCAAAGTTTGTCATGCGCTTTTATGGTTGGATGCACAAAATCTTAATGCAAAAGAACGTCACTTTATATTGCCGCTTGTGATAAAGACCTTTATTATGCATTCCGTCGCTTTTATTTCTTCCCTATCACAAGTTCGTATAAAGCTTATTTTCTTTGCACTAATAGATCATACATATTTAAGGAGCAATTTTTATTGCATGCACGATGACAACTTACTTGAAGGATCTTACTCAATCCATAGGTAGGTATGGTGGACTCTCATGGTAAAACTGGTTAAAGGGATGTTTGGAAGCACAAGTAGTATCTCTACTTGGTGCAAAGAATTTGGCTAGCATGAGAGGGAAAGGCAAGCTCAACATGTTGGATGATCCAAGACAATATAACGTTTCAGATATAGGAAAACATAACCCATTAAGTTGTCTTCCTTGTCCAACATCAACCTTTTAGCATGTCATATTTTAATGAGTGCTCACAATTACAAAAGATGTCCAAGATAGTGTATTTATATGTGAAATCTCTCCTCCTTTAATATTCTTTCATGAATTGTTCAAGTGAACAATTCTATGTTTGCTAACTTTCAATAAGTTTACTACCTATACTTATTATGTGCGAAGTCAATACTCCCCATGTTATTAGCATATGAAACATATATAAATTCAGATTTATGATATTCGATTCATTCAACCATTTACTCATAGGATATACGTGAAGCACGTGAGTAAATGACAAACTACTCCAAAAAGATATAAGTGAAGAACACTGAGTAGTCAAATAATTAACTAGCCATGGGAGGATTCTATTTCGTTCAAGATTTCAGATCCAATGATTTTCTTCAAACAGAAAGTAAAATTGAAAATACGCTCCAAGCAAAACACATATCACATGACGAATAAAAATATAGCTCCGAGTAAGGTATATCGATAGTTTTGAAGACAAAAGAGGGGATGCCTTCCAGGGCATCCCCAAGCTTAGGCGCTTGAGTCTTCTTTGAATATTACCTTGGGGTGCCTTGGGCATCCCCAAGCTTAGGGTCTTTCCACTCCTTATTCTCCTCATATCGACATCTCACTCAAAACTTGAAAACTTCAATCACACAAAACTTAACGGAACTTCGTGAGATGGGTTAGTATGATAAAGAGTAAATCATTCACTTTGGTACTATCAAAGACAAGATTTATAATTGTTCTCACACAATGCTTACTGTACCATATCATTTCTACAATTTATATTGAGAAATATAAGCCATAGAAACTAGAAAACAAGCAAACTATGCAATGAAAACAGAATCTGTCAGAAACAGAACAGTCTGTAATGATCTGAACAACAACCATAGTTCTTATACTCCAAAAATTATAAAATAAATTTTTGGACGTGGGGAATTTGTCTATTAATCTTCTTCAAAAAGAATCAACTCAAAATTACTCTTCTGTAAAGAATGGCCGCTAATCTCGTGAGTGCAAAGTTTCTGTTTTTTACAGCAAGATCACATTAACTTTCACCCAAGTCTTCCCAAAGGTCTTACTTGGCAATTTATTGAAACAAAAGCTATAAAACATGATTACTACAGTATCTTAATCATATGAACACACAAAAACAGTAAGGGTAAATATTGGGTTGTCTCCCAACAAGTGCTTTTCTTTAATGTCTTTTAGCTAGGCATGATGATTTCAATGATGCTCACATAAAAGATAAGATTTGAAACATAAAGAGAGCATCATGAAGAATATGAGTAGAAAATTTAAACCTAACCCACTTCATATGCTAGAGATTTTGTGAGAACACAACTTATAAGAACAAGAATCAACTAGCATCGGAAGGCAAAACAAGTATAATTTCAAAACTTTAAGCACATAGAGAGGAAACTTGATATTATTGCAACTCCTACAAGCATCTATTCCTCCCTCATAATAATTTTCAGTAGCATCATGAATGAGTTTAATGGTACAACCATCACATAAAGCATTCTTTTCATAATCTACAATCATAGACATTTTACTACTCTCCACATAAGCAAAAATTCTTCTCATTCGGAATAGTGGGAGCAAACTCAACAAAATAACTGTCATGTGAGGCATAATCCAATTGAAAATTAAAATCATGATGACATGTTTCATGGTTAACATTATTCTTTATAGCATACATGTCATCACAATAATCATCATATATAGCAACTTTGTTCTCATAATCAATTGGAACCTCTTCCGAAATAGTGGAATCATTACTAACTAAAGTTGACACTCTTCCAAATCCACTTTCATAAATATTACACTAAGATTCAACACCCTCCAGAATAGTGGGATCACTAATTCCTAAAGTTGACACTCTTCCAAACCCACTTTAGATGATAGTTTTATTCATACTCCAAAAGATATAAGTGAAGTTCATGGGGCATTCTACAATTAATATAGACTAATCAATATCAAGCTCAAAATATATATGTGAAGCACACGAAGCGTTCTATAAAACCATACTCAAAATATTTAAGTGAAGCACAAAGAGCATTCTATAAAGTCATACTTAAAAGATTTAAGTGAAGCACGAAGCATTCTATAAATCAACGAAGGGCTATCTCATACTAGCATGGTTCTTAAACAAAAAGAAAAACACAAAGGACACAAATCATGTGAACAAAACAAAAACCAAGGTATACCGACAATTGTTGAAGAAGAAAGATGGGATGCCAACCGGGGCATCTCCAAGCTTAGATGCTTGAGTATTCTTGAAATATTTACTTGGGGTGCCTTGGGCATCCCCAAGCTTGAACTCTTGCCTCTCTTTATTCTTCTCGCATCGGTAACTCCTTGTTCTTCGAACACTTCATTCACACAAAACTTAACAAAAACTTTGTGAGATCCGTTAGTATAATAAAGCAAATCACTACCTTTAGGTACTGTTGTAAACTCATTCTAATTTCATATTAGCACTTTATCTACTGTATTCCAAATTCATCATGGTTCATACCCCCCGATACTAACCATGGATTCATCAAAATAAGCGAACAACACATAGAAAATAGAATTTGTCAAAAACAGGACAGTCTGTAGTAATCTGGAAATTTAGTAAACTTCTGTAACTCCAAAAATTCTAAATAAAATATGAAAATTTAAAAAATTTGTACAGAAGCAATGTGCAAAATGTTTCAGACCCATTTGACTTTCCAGTAAAAGATGTAAATTCACGCGCTACAGAGTTTCTGTTTTTGTACTACACAAAGTAAGCAAGCAATCTAATCATCCTAAAACCAAAGCTTGGCACATTATTTTTATAATACAATGGATATATACAAGGGGACAATTATTTACACAGAAACTTCCATGAATTTTTTACATTGTTTCCATGAGCATGAACACAAGTGCTCAAGGTCGACCCTCACTTTTTCAATGCATAAATTTCCAATCACTTCTCTTTAAAAAAACTTTTTAGGCATATGAGGCAAGTGCATCTTCTTGTATTTTCATTTTTTTGATTTTTTTGTATGTTTCACCCACAACTAAGCAAAACTAGAAGGGAAAACAAAAACTACTTAGTGAAGAAAGCAAACAAGCACACACGAGAATATCAACCCCATGCTATTGCTCCCCGGCAACGGCGCTAGAAAAGAGCTTGATAATTCCCAAGTGCAGGGAATCATCGTAGAAATTCCCAAAGGTGGAAGTGATAAGTATGGAGTGTCGAACCCACAAGGAGCTAAAGGCAAGATGAATATTCTCTCAAGTCATATCTGCCACTGATACGACTCTACGTACACCGAACGTTTGCTTCCAACTAGAAACGAGAAATAAAACTATGTTGTGGGTATGAAGAGGATAACTTTGCATGATACCGGAGAGCTAAAATATAAAAGTAGGTGGTATTATCATAAAGTTAGAATATATTACTAAATGTTATAAATAGCAAGTGTGGAATAATGATTGGTCGGTGTGCGGAATTATCCTAGGCAATTGTTAACAAGACCAGTAGTCGTCATTGCAATTTCAAGAGGGAGAGGCATAAGCTAACATACTTTCTCTTCTTGGATCATATGAACTTATGATTGGAACTCTAGCAAGCATCTGCAACTAATAAAGATAATTAAGGTAAAAACCAACCATAGCATTAACATATCAAGTCCCCTTTATCCCATACGCAACAACCCCCTTATTTTGGTTTATGCTTCTGTCACTCAAGCAACCCACTATAAGCCAATCATGAACGTATCGCAACACCCTACAGCGGGAATCCCTCACGCTTGCGCGACACGGAGGGCACAATAGGACAACACCAAAATAAAACATACAACTCATACCAATCTAGATCATCAATCAACCCAAAGACAAAAGATATCTACTCAAAACATCATAGGATGGAAACACATCATTGGATCATGATATGTGGCATAAAGCACCATGTTCAAGTAGTGATTCCAGCGGGGTGCGGGAGAGTGAACCGCGTAAAAGACATGAGGTGATGATGATGGTGATGTTGATGAATACGATCACCACGGCGATGATTCCCCTCCCGATGGCACTCCGGCGCCACCGAGAGAGAGGAGGAGAGGTTCTCCTCCTTGTGCTTCCTCCTCCATGGCCTCCTGCTGGATGGGGAGAGGTTCTTCCTCTGGTCCTTGGCCTTCATGGCGATGATGGCCCCTCCGAGATCCTTCCCCTTGGCCTCCGGTGATGATGGCCCCCTCCGGCAGGGTGCCAAAGAGGGCTTAGATTGATTTCTCATGGCTACAGAGGCTTGCGGCGGTGGAACTTCCGATCTAGGTTTCTTTTTGGAAGTTTGTCTATTTATAGGAGAGTTTGGCGTCGAGAACAAGTTAGGGGGACCCACGAGGAGTCCACGAGGCACAGGGGCGCGCCCAAGGGGGTGGGCGGGGCCCCCACCCTCGTGGGCCCCACAGGAGTCCTCTCCGATAATGTTTTGTTCCAGTATTTTTTATATTTTTCAGAAAAAATCTCCGTTTATTTTCAGCGCATTCCGACAACTTTTATTTCCGCACAAAAACAACACCACGGTAGTTCTACTGAAAACAGCGTCGGTCCGGATTAGTTCTAACCAAATCATACCAAAAGCATGTGAAAAATATTATAAACATGGCATGAATACTTCATAAATTATAGATACGTTGGAGACGTATCAATCACCTAGGCCTAGGTTTTGTTTTTTAACATGCGTAGCCCACGAGATACCGAGACAGTGGTTTCAACTTATTTTTTAAGGTCCATCATGTACGTACCGGCCTATGGGCCTCCCAGCGTAGGTTTTACTTTTTCTTAAAGATCGGCACGCCAATGTATTTTTTTAATAGAACGCAGATCTCTGTTCTATTTATCTATATATAAGAATAATAATGTTCTGTCCAATTTATGTTTTCCCTTCTAAACACATTATATATATTTATATTATTACTATTATCGTATATTTAATAAAGACTATATATACATTATAAAAACATCTCACGTCTTATTAACTTACAAAAGTAAATGTTTAATAGAAGTTGACAAGGAAAATCCTGGTTGTTTTTGACTCACGGGCAAGGAAAATCCTGGTGATTGCGTACAAAAGCTTGCGAAGATTTTAAGGACCAATGTAAGAATAACGCCCTCATTTTTCTTTTGAGCAATAACTCGCTAATTTATTAATTATATATATATATATAATGTGTCGCTCCGGTTTATTTTTTGATATTAATTGCTCCTTCTAACCGAACATTATATATAGAACAAGCCCAGCTAATTCTTGTATTTCAAGAAAGTGTAAATGGGTTGGGATTTCTTAGAAAATATTAAATGGGCCACATTGACGCAAAATTATTTGTTCACCCAACCCAGCAAATGGATTATAAATTCCAGAAAACATGCGTTAAATATATGCCACATTTTTGCAAGCTAACATGTGGGCCAATATGATGAAGCCTAAGCAAGGCGTTGTCAACTTAGTCAACAAATGATTCTGACATCCACATCCATTGGATTTATATCCCACGGCCTGCATGCATCTTCAATCTCTCGTCTTCTTTCTCCAGCGTCGTCGGGACCGCCTGCTCTGGCCTCCAGCGGCTAGCGGCTCTGCTTACACGCATCACTGCGAAGCGCTACCCCACCGCCGGTCAGGCTATCCCTCCACCCCTCCACACTTCCTGTTATTCTCGACCGACTGCAGCCCCACGCCGCACCAGAACCAGTTATAACCCTTTTACTCCTCTCAATCTGTGACTCCACTGCCGCGTCTTCCCATCTCCGGGTCGTTCCCGTCCAGGGCCCCGCCGTCGTCCACCACCTCGCTGCGCTCGGCGCGGCATGGTCAACAAACGAGAGTCATTGGAAGAGGTCTGCACGTGGAGAGCCTGACGGTTGGGACCCACGAGGTCCATGGTTGCACGCAAGGAAAGTTCCTCCTTATTAAGCTGAAAAAATGTTTCCTTCCCCTGACAGCTAGGACCCACCGGCCGTATCTTCGCACGAAAGGAAGTGCCTCCTTTTTATGTGAAAAAAACTATTCCTCCTGATGACAGCTAGGACCCGGCAGATTTGGTGGCTAACTTGTGGGCCTACTAAGCTGACGTGTACGCATGGCTTTGTCAACTTAATCAACAAATGATTCTAGCAGGTGGACCGTTGGATGTTAATCCAACAGCCGTGCCGCTTCTTCAACCTCTGTTCATGCTCCTGTCTCCCATTGGGGGCAGTGCTACCGCGCACCCGAACCAGTCAAGTTTCCCACTCCTCTCCATCTGTGACTCCATTGTCGCGTCTTCCTCATCTTCGGGTCATTCCAGTCTGGGGCCTTGCCGTCGTCCACCGGCCTTGGTGCGCTCGGCACGGTGTGGTCAATGTGGTCAACAAACGAGAGTCGTCGAGAGATGACTGTACGTGAGAGGCTGACAGTGGGCACGCACCATGCCCATGGGCACATGCATGCAACTGCACCCTTTTTACCCTGAAAAATAATATTTTCTCCCCCTGACAGCTAGGACCCACCAGCTACATCTTCGCACGCAAGGAAGTGTGTCCTTATTATGGTCAAAAAAAAGATTCCCCCCTGACAGCTGGGGCCCAGCAGCTATATCTTCGCACGCAAGGAAGTGCGTCCTTATCCTCCCTGACAGCTTGGACCCACCCGATCGAAGCGTATGTAGCATTGTCTGTTTTGTCGGAACGTGTACGTACATACTAGTCGATCGGTCGCTCTGCAATGATGAACTATGGCCGAGTAAGTAGCAGCACATGTCATAGTAGAGCCCCCCACATAGCAGTTCAGGTTGTCCCGTCTAAACTGTGTACACGTACATACAGCCACACGCCAAAAAATACGACCACAGACGTACATACGTGCAGGGTCTCGAAACGCGTACTCGCAAATATGGACGGTCAGGGCTCGTCTACATGGAGAGGCAACGGACGGCAGCGACGTTGTCCTGTTCATCTTCAGCTAATTGGCTAGGTCGGAACGAAGGAAACAACGTCGTGTTCACCGGGAGCCAAATGACTGGGTCAGAACACGTCCTATTCATCGGGAGGCAACAGACTGGGTCGAAATGGGTCGTGTTCAATGGGAGCCAATTGGCTTGGACGGAACAGCCGGAACGGGGTCTGGCGTACCGCAAAACGGAGGAAAACGGCCTTGTGTTCAACCGCGTATGATCGAAATAGGGTCCTGTTCATCGGGAAGGGTCTGGCATACCGCAAAACGGAGGAAACGTACTTGTCTTCGAGCTCTTACGATCGAAACGGGTGCTGTTGATCGGAAGGGGTGTGGCGTACCGCAAAACAGAGGAAACGGACTTGTGTTGGAGCGCCTACGGTCGAAACGGGGGTCCTATTCATCGAGAGGGGTGTGGCTTACCACAAAACGGGACTCCACAGGCTACTATTTATCCACCGTCTACCGCCTCGCTTAAGCCTCCAAGGGCTACTGTTCATCCACCATCGACTTCCTCCAGCCTCCACCTGCAACTGTTCATCCACCGTCGACTTCCTCCAGCCTTCACTAGCTACTATTCACCACGGGGTCATGTTCATCCAGCCTTCACTGGCTACTGTTCAACCATCCCTCTCCACGGGGTCCTGTTCAACCAGCCCCCCATGGGCTACTGTTCATCTAGCCCTCCACCGACTACTATTCAACCAGCCATCCACCGACTGTTGTTCATCTAGCCCTCCACGGGGTCCTGTTCATCCACCCCCAACCGGCTCGATCGGGGTCATGTTCATCCAACGGCAATGGCCTCTACTACCACGGGGTCCTGTTCATCCAACCCCCACCTGGAACTGTTCATCCAACCCCCAACAACGCTCGCTATTCATCAAGAGGCAGCAGGTTCGATCGGCTTCAGTTAGCAGCAGTAGTGAAGGAATCGCAGGATCGGGTTCAGTTAACAGCCAGATCGATCAATCGCTCTGGTTCAGTAACGGATAGCCTGCAGTGCAATCGCTCAAGTTCAGTAGGCGAACGCCTCGCTCAGGTTCAGTTAAAGCCCAACGCCTCGCACACACGCGCGTACATGTACGAGAGAAACGCACAAACGTTCGTGCATCGCTCGGCCCCGACCACACACCGTAACCGGGAACTCCCCGAAATTTTCCTCGCCCTCGCTTCTACCATGACTTTTTTCGTCATGGACGGCCCAAAGAATGTCATGCAGGTACGTCTCCGGCCCGCCCAGGACAAAAAGCCCATTTTCTGTCATGATTTTTTGTCACGGAAATAGAAGCGCGCCACATCTATGATGATACCAGGTTTTGTCACAATTATCGTCATAGAAGTGTCATAAGCATGACAGAAAAAAATTCGTTTGGGCCAAAATGTCACGGATGTGTCTTTTATTTGTAGTGAGGAGAATACGATGGCCCTAGTGGCTTCTTGCGGAGCATTGTGCCTCAACACCGCTCCAACGGAGACGTACTTCCCCTCAAAGGGAAGGAACTTCGGTAACACATCCTCGTCTTCACCAGCTCCACTTGTGGTTACTTCTTACCTTTACTTTGAGCAAGCTTTACTTGTGTTGTATCTCTTGCTTGCTTGTGTTGTCATTGTTTCTAGCATCATATAGGTTGTTCACCTAGTTGCATATCTGGACAACCTATTTGTTGCTAAACCTAATTTTTGTAAGAAAAGTTAAAATTTGGTAGTTGCCTATTCTTCCCCCTCCCCTCTAGTCAGCCATACCGATCCTTTCAACTTTGGTGGTATTACTTGATGACTGAAAGGCTATCGAGACCAAATGGATCTTCAAGAAGAAAACGGACGCTGATGGTAATGTCACCGTCTATAAAGCTCGACTTGTCGGAAAGGGTTTTTGACAAGTTCAAGGAGTTGACTACGATGAGACCTCGCCCATAGCGATGCTAAAGTCTGTCAGGATTATGTTAGCAATTGCTGCATTTTTCAATTATGAAATATGGCAGATGGACGTCAAAATAACGTTCCTCAATGGTTTCCTTAAGAAAGAGTTGTATATGATGCAACCAGAAGGTTTTGTCAATCCTAAGGATGCTAATAAGGTATGCAAACTCCAGAGGTCCATCTATGGACTCGTGCAAGCATCTCGGAGTTGAAATGTTCGCTTTGATGAGGTGACCAAACTTTTGGTTTTATACAAACTTATGGAGAAGCTTGTATTTACAAGAAAGTGAGTGGGAGCTCTATAGCATTTCTAATTCTGTATGTGGATGACATACTATTGATTGCAAATGATATAGAATTTCTGGAAAGCTTAAAGGGTTATTTGAATAAGAGTTTTTCAATGGAAGACCTGGGTGAAGATGCTTACATATTGGGCATCAAGATCTATAGAGGTAGATCAAGACGTCTGATAGGACTTTCACAGAGTACATACCTTGACAACATTTTGAAGAAGTTCAAAATGGACCAGTCGAAGAAGGGGTTCTTTCCTGTGTTGCAAGGTGTGAAGTTGAGTAAGACCCAAAGCCCGACCACGACAAAAGAAAAAGTTGTCCCCTATGCCTCAACCATAAGCTCTATAATGTATGGCATGCTGTGTACTAGACCTGATGTGTGCCTTGTCATAAGTCTGGCAGGTGGGTACCAGAGTGATCCAGGAGTGGATCACTGGACAACGGTAAAAAAATATCCTTATGTACCTAAAGAGGACTAAGGAAATGTTTCTCGTTTATGAAGGTGACAGAGAGCTTGTCATAAAGGGTTACGTGGATGCAAAGCTCCAACACTGATCCAGATGACTCAAAGTCTGAACTGGATACATATTTATTTTGAATGGTGGAGCAGTCATTAGGAGTTGCTCCAAGCAGAGCGTGGTAGCTGCATCTCCATGTGAAGCGGAAATCATAGCTGCTTTGGGAGAGGCGCAAGGATTCTGGATGAAGGAGTTCATATCGATCTAGGAGTGGTACCTAGTGCATCGGATCCAATGACTATCTTTGTGACAACACGGGTGCCATTGCCATTGCCAAGGAACCAATGTTTCACAAGAAAACAAAGCACATCAAACGCCGCTTCGAATCCATTCATAATTACATTAAGGATGGAGACATAGAGCGTTGCAAAGTTCATACGGATCTAAATGTGGCAAGCCCGTTCACTAAACCTCTTCCATGAGCAAAACATGATCAACACCAGAACTCTATGGGTGTTAGATTCATCACAATGTAAACTAGATTATTGAATCTAGTGCAAGTGAGAGACTGTTGGAAATATGCCCTAGAGACATTAATAAATTGGTTATTATCATATTTCCTTGTTCATGATAAATGTTTACCATGCTAGAATTGTATTGACCGGAAACTTTAATGCATGTGTGGATACATAAACAACATCGTGTTCCTAGTGAGCCTCTACTAGACTAGCTTGTTGATCGAAGATGGTTAAGGTTTCCTAACCATAGACATGAGTTGTCATTTGATAAGAGGATCATATCATTAGGAGAATGAGGTGATGGACAGACCCAACCGAAAGCTTAGCATCAGATCATATCACTTAGTTTATTTGTTACAGCTTTCTTCATGTCAAGTATCTATTCCTTAGACCATGAGATCATGCCACTCCCGAATACCGGAAGAATGTTTTGTGAGTTATCAAACATCACTTCGTAATTGGCTGACCATAAAGGTGCTCCTCGGGTATCTCGGAAAGTGTTTGTTGGGTTGCATGGATCGAGACTGGAATTTGTCGCTCCGTGTGACGGAGAGATATCTCGGGGCCCTCTCGGTAATACAACGTCACAAGAAACTTGAAAGCATGTGACTAATGAGTTTAGTCACAAGGATCTTGTATTACGGAAGGAGTAAAAAGACTTGCCGGTAAGAAGATTTAACTAGGTACAAAGATACTGAAGACCGGATCTCGGGCAAGTAACATATCTCCGGACAAAGGGAATTGTATACAGAATTAACTGAATCCTCGACATTATGGTTCAACCGATAAAGATCTTTGTTTAATATGTGAGAGTCAATATGGGCACTAGGTCCCGCTACTGATTATTGATCAAAGAGGATTCTCGGTCATGTCTGCATGTTCTCGAACCCGTAGGGTCTCACACTTAATGTTCAATAATGCTAGGATAATATTGGGATATTAATATGGTGAAGTCGAAAAGTAATTTGGCATCCGGGATCACGAGGAGCTCCAGAATGGTCCAGAGGTAAAGATTTATATATGGAAAGTTGTGGTTCGGGTTTCGGAAAAAGTTCGGTTTTTTCGGTATTGTACCGGGAAGCTTCCAAAAGGTTCCGAAAGTCCACCAGGGGTTCCACCACGTCCCAGAGGCTGGCATGGGCTGAGGAGGGGCTGACCTACATGGGCCAGGCGCACCAACCCCCACAAGGTCCATGCGCCTGAGGGGTGGGAAACCCTAAGGGGAGGGGTGCCACTTGCCTTGGAGAGCAAGATCCCTCCCCCGGCCGCCGGGCCCCCTCCTTGAAGGGGAGGAGGGGGGCTAGGGCTGGCGCACCCCTCCCTCACCCCTATATATAGTGGGGAGGCGTAGGGGACAGCCTGGCACCTTCCTTCTCCCCCATATACTCCTCCTCGCACAAATTCTTGGTGAAGCCCTGCTGCGTTTTTGCTGCCACCACCACCACGCCGTCGTGTTGGTTCCAATCTCATCTACCTCTCCACCCTCCCTGCTGAATCAAGAAGGCGAGGACGTCACCGAGCCACATGTGTGTTAATCTTGGAGGTGTCGCTCGTTCTGCGCTCAGATCGGATTGGATCGCGAACGAGTATGAATATGCCAACCACGATCTTTAGATCGTTAATGTTTTCGGTCTACAAGGGTATGTAGACACACTCATCTGTCATTGTTAGCATCTCCGTAGATAGATCTTTGGGTGTTTCGTAGGAAAAAAATTGTTTTCCATGCAACGCTCCCCATTAGTTCTGGACTAGGTGGTGTTTACCACGTCGTCTCCCGGTCATATGGGCCTGACTGAGGACCCCTATGATGTTCAGCTAGTGAGTTACATTTGTCGGGCCCAGGAGCGCCAAGATGGATATCTTTCAAAGACTTGGTGCATACTCCAAGAATTAGAGGTCATCTTCATCACGATTACCCTAGATGTAACCTATATAAACCAAAGGGTGATGATCATAGACGACAACCTCGTAGACACACGATTTCATGGTAGATCAACCAGTAACTTGTACTCACTCGAAATCAATACAATCAAGCAGTGTGTATGGTATTATCTGAGCCTGAACTCCCGTTACCATCACACCAAGGCTAACAGCTCGGGAACCCTATCCGAGATATGCTGGATTTAACTTCATCACCTATGTACGTGTGGACTTAAATAGGACAGGTGGGCGATGGTTGGGTAGCCGATGCACAGGCACGAGGCGGACACCGAGCAGATGCATGGCACGTCCGTCTAATGTCCGTGTGGACGCACTCCCAAATTTAAGACGAAAACGCGACACGTGACACGCGAAATAGAATTTGCGTTTACGACCACGCGTTGGGTCATGGTTTTTTGCCTCATGGCCTCATGGGCCTAAACAGACACAACCGGACCAAAGGGTTGGCCGATTGAAGTTGCCTTAACGAAGACATCCCCACGCCTTTCCATGGCAAGATCGGTAGCTCCGGGATCGGGATGGTGCTTGGATTCCGCCGGGAGGGCCGCTCGCGCAGCTCGGATATGAATCATGCATGTGACGATTGGCAGTGTAGGCTCAAAAGTCAAAAAGAAGGATGGAATGCGATGGGCTTTAGCTAGCCGCGATGTGCTCTGCTCGCAAAGACACCGCCATAACTGCACAGCATGTGTTTTCTGAAGTTAATATATCCGAAGAACCAGTGGAGTCTGGAGTTTCGACGGTCGGTGCTTGGCATCTTCATGGCTCTGCCCTTGTGTGGCCCGCGGCTGCCTGCCATCAAACTCTTGGCTCCAGACACCGTGAAACTAACCATGTGGATGAACAATTTAACAGGTCTAGCCAACCGAGTGGTTCTTAGACATTTTGCAGGTCTAGCGCGAGTCAGGGCTCGTTTGCTGCCGGCTCGACGGATCAGACCCAGATCATCTACTGGGGTAGCTTAATAGAACGAAGAAGCTTAGCTCCCCTTACCAAAGACCCATGCACCAAACGACAGATTAACAAGACACACACCGACTTGCTCGCCTTGTTCAATGATTCCAATCCCAATAGCCAGCAATAACACTGCTCGTCAGGCAACATGATGGCCTCGAACACATGCTGCTTTGCAAATGACAGTCATAAGGCTGTTCAAACACATGGCATCTCATGAACCCTGGACGCGCCATAACACTTAACAACAATCCGACTGACAGTCCGCCATGTCTGTCCGAGCCCCACAAACATTAACAAGCCTTGATCATACTCTGCCGCTAGATTTCAACTCCGTACAAAGTCCGTTTGGACGTTTGGTAAACTTTTGAGAAGCAGGTGGTGGATGGCGGAGGAGGTCAACAAGACGTGTCAGTTAATGACTTATCAATCCTCTGAATTCAGACTCACCGCCAGGGACTCCTCTCTCGACGATTAAAAACTTGATGAAATCCCTCCCTCCCACGCTCTTGAACCAGTGCTGCTAATTCTATTGATATCTTCACAGGAGAATAATGGTCATGGTGCAAGATGTATTGATTATGAAGCGATACCGGCCATGATAAGCAATATCACAAATTGAAGGAGCTATCAGCTAACATACTTATATGTTGGACAAGAAGGAGCCATGACAGCTGATATTGTTCTTCATGTCGCTCCTAACAAACAAAACTGACAGGAGGTACATAACGTCTGGATCAGTACAAACTGAATGCCAGGTTGACATGTCTAAATTTTGTATTCATGGACATCAACACCGTTTGTGTGTCTTCATTTATTTATTTTATTTTATTTTATTGGACTTCTCAACACCCTTTCTCTATGTTGATATCCAAACTTGAGATTCTTGATGAGACACGTCTCAGCTCCCTAATTGGATAACTAATCAAATGATTGCCCCTAGATGCCCATGTGCAAGACTAATAATAAATCAGTTAAATGAAATAAAAATTTCCGATCTCCAAGAGCTTTTGTGCAAAGAAAAAGGGTGAGGATCACACATGTATCCTCCTTTCAAAACACATGCACGGCACTACAATGCATGCTGAACTCGGTTTGTTCAGTGCAAAGCAAATTCATCAGTGATTTGGATAAACATGATTCTCGTTGGATGACAAATGGACTCCATATGGGTGTTCAAACAATCAATGGACAGGCAATATTATATAACTAATCACGTTTGATGTCCCACCAGCCACGGGGATATGAGTGGAGCAAGGGTGAGGCTGCATGTCAGCCACACAACATAGACTAGAGACAAAATCACATTCAGGACAAGAATGTACGGTACGCAACCACCCTGGATCTAACTATACCTTACAAGTTCTTACCAGCAGCCATTAACTGCGAACTCCCTGAATTATCTCTCGGCACCACAGTATAGGCTAGAGTAATTGGTGCAGGACTGGGTACCCCCTCTTGGAATTTGACATCAAAAGCCACAGATTGGTAAAGACAAACTTCATCTTCTTTGCAGTAGTAAACCTGCAAATCGGAATAGAAAATGCTCACAATATGATCTTAGAAAAGAATTCCTTTAGTTCGGCTATGTGCTTGCACCAAAAGTACAACCCATGTCACAAAAGTGCAACACCAGGATACATCCATTGAATAAAAATGAGCACCACGTCACATGATCTAAAGATATCAATGATGCAAAAGGAATTCTTGTGTCCTAAATCAGTGACGTATCCACATAGATTCGAGATGATTCTATGCATGTGGCCTGTATTGGACCCTCTTTATAGAAAATACAATGTGCTGCTGTAGTGTTTGCTAGAAGATCATGCGGTACTATCACTGAGTGGAAAAGATCAGTGTGATGTTCACCGATGATCCAAGAAATTAAACAGAACTGTTGCTTGAAGGTTTAATATATCTCTACCTTGCAGTTGATCCTTCCTGTTGATGATGATGATGATGTTCTTTTGAACTTGAGTGACGCCTGCCCATCTGAGTTTAGAGATCCATTCACTGGCTCGATCTCAATTGCATTAGCTGGTTCTGTTTCCACATCAAATTTGCTGCGAGCTTCCTGATTCTCAGAGGTAAAAAAAGAAAGAAGATTTAGTCTACTGAAAACAAGCAAATTTATCATCTGAAGCAGCTCATGTTGACAGAGCTGTTTCAAGAAATGTTTACTAAAACACTGAACTGGCATTTAACCCAAATATACTTCATGACAGTAATCGCATGCAACATGTTAGATCTGATTAACCGTTATCCCTGTTCATATCTTACTGTCCTAGACTTCATACATGAATCAGGTACCTTCATCCGTTTTGGAAAAAAAAAAGGTACCTTCAGGTTTCCAGTCCAGCTAAGCTGTATGAACATATCGCACAAGCCTTTTAACAAGACCAGTTCTTTGAAATGCTCGTACAGAATATGGAGGTTGCAAGCATGACCTTAAAGCATCAAGACAAAACAAACATGTTGTAGGCAGTACGGAGATGAGATGCTGTCACACAATCAAATGAAGAATGCTGCTAATTTTGAATTTGTACCACACTATAATGTGTACAGTTTCACAAAACTCTACATTTGTTGTATAAACTATCACAGAACTCCACACTAAGATAGCTTCACGAAATTCCACATTTAGGTAGGCAAGGTATCACAAAATTCCACATTTTAGATTTTAACAGCGGTCTGACAGGTGCCCACCTACGAAACTCTTATAAATAGCAACGACCTTCAGCAACTATAAATAACTATCATGCACCATCTACGAGAGACTATGATGCAAAAGATAAAATCCTGAGAAGATCTGGACCTTCGAGAAATGGTAACCATAAGGAACTGAGATTGCAAGAGACACATATCCTTCCATTGAGGAACCACCATCAACATTAATAACATTTGTGTCTGCTGATAACCGTCGTCTTAGGCGTCTCAACGCCTTCGGTTTTGGTGATGGCGGCTGCACTCCAGTCAAATCTAGTGTACGCACCTCAGCACCTCTCTCATTCAGAACTATAGATCTGATTGCACTGTTGTTTGTATCTGCTACAAGAAATCTTCCTACAAGATATCAGAAGCACAAGCATTACCCTCAGTTAACCTAAAAGAGAAATAATATAGGGAATAAGATTATATTTGTAACACTTGTATTTAACAACTTAACATAGAAAATAAAGAAGTATTACCTTCTCCAACTTCAACAAGTCCTGCTGGCTCAGATAGCTGCATCAGCCAATTCAAAACATTCGTGTCATAAAGCGCTTCCTAGACAATATTTCTTTTCACAGATAGTAACATAAAGAATACTCCATCAACCTATGGTTAAACTAGTATAGAATGCTGATTACGGTGGTATTTTTAATTAATAAGCATCGCATATCAAAGTAAATGCAGACAATAGAGATTGGTCGAGTGATCCCTCACTTGAGCTGACAAGGCATCACCATCCATGTATCCTGCACGTCCAGTACCAGCAATCGTTGTAACTTTTTTTGTGACGGGATCTAACTTTTTTATCTGCAGTTTCAGAAGAGAACATGAAAATAATAGCGTATCTTGCAGCAAAACAATAGTGGTTGAAAGAGGCAAAAGAATCAGGGCAAATTGTGTGCAGTAGGCACAAGAGGTGTAATAATGCACTAGAGGCACAATTACCATCTCTAATGGCCATGAAATTTTAGAAGAAATTCATCCACCGTAGCACAAAATTTCATATCCAAATTGATCCACACACCCGAGTGAGTAGTAGCAAATTCAAATTTAGTGTGAATAATAGCTTTTGGTACTATTAAGTACTCGCAACAGTATTCATATTTTTTGTTTCTCGTTGAGTGTGTGGATTGAATTTATATTTAGAATTTTGTGGATGGATGCTCTTTGTATCGATGTTGTCCATTTCCTTTTTCAATTTATGACCAGAGCTAATTTAGCCTCCAGTACAATAGTACATCCAGCCACATGCAAAGTTGGTGAAGGATTAGGCATATGTCCATCTGTTTTCATGGAGTACATACTAAGACCAATCTATTTCCAATTATGTACCCCATGAAAAAGCCTGTGTATTTTTATAGAACCAACCTGTGTAGTTTGCTGCTACGAAGTTTTACTCACGCATTCTGTTTCCTCTATGCTTTTTGGGGGCATATTGCTTGTGCTAAGGGGCAACCCATGTCCAGTCACATGCTGGTAGATGATTAGGCATAATTACTCTGCATGGCATCTAACTGAGATCCAGATTGCACCAACTAATTGAGTTCTATGAGCAAACCGAGCAATTGACAAGTCCTGTGGTTACTTATTTGATGGGAAAAACCTGAGTTATGTTCCCTTGGGAGGTGTCCCTTAATGAGTAAAGCTGTAGACAACATTCAGGTTTGCAATCACTCATTTATTAATCAACTGACGGAAAAGCTAACTGGCGACCGTTTGCTGGGAGAGCATGGCATTTCATACGTTTTTCCTGGCAGTTTTAGTTGTATCGGGGGTGGCAGTTTCTTTCAGAACACGGCATTTTCTGGGAGGATGGCAGTTCTGAGCCTTCATTCCAGAAAATGACATGCTCTTCTGAAGAAACCGACACCCCCTGACAAACTAAAACTGCCATCAAAACGTTCGCAAATGCCACCCCCTTCCAGCGAATGGTCGCAGATAAGAGGGTCCTTAATCAACTGGATCTGGTATTTGGTAAAGAAGACTCTACTTTAGTCATGGCTCTATGAAGCATTCTAGCACACTACTAAAAAAGAAATAAGTCCACTCTAGATCGTCGAAGGTGGGCGGCGCGCAACCTCCTCTCCGGCGTGGGGTGCATGAAGGCCGGACCTGGCTGGTCGCGGTCGGATCCGACACGGGCGTGGCAGGGTGCGTCCTCGCCGGTGGTCAGCGGCTGCAGGCTGCTGGTCGGCTGCGCGGACCATGGTGGTGGATGTTGGCTGGCGGTGGGTGAGTTCGAGGGCCGGCTCGGCCAGCGGTGATGCCCCAGCGGCGCAGCGGTCCTCTCCTTCACCTTCTGTCTATGGCGGTGATCGAGGTCAGCTCCCCTCCAAACCATCTGAGCGGGCCGTGGCCGGAGGGCTGGACTTCTCTCAGGTGTTGATCGCCACCGAGGGCTGTGGATTCATTGCGGGCCATGGATTCACCCCTTCCTCCCTTCTGGTGGCTTGAGTGTCACCGGGGTGCTCGGGCCCAGGTGGGGCAGGGTAGAGGTGGCGGTATTCAGATCTGACTGTGCTCTGGGCATGAGCCTGGGGCTCTCCAGGGGTGGGAAAGGAGGTGCCTATCCGCTCGTTCCTTTGGTGATCGGTGGCCACAGGCCTGGTGCGGGGGCGGGTTTGGAGCCATGGATGCCAGGGCAGCGGCCTTGGATGGCAGGCTTCACGGTTGGCTCTCCAGCAAGCAACGCTGAGGCATGTGTTGGTGGCGAGCTTCAGTCATGTGGGCGGCGAGTTGTACGGTGTGGTCCTGGCGAAGTTGTCGCCGGCAGTGGCGGCATAGCCCTGATCTAGATCTGGAGTTCTCAACACGTCGGGTGCCCCGCATCGGGGTGGGTCTTTAGCCTTTTCCCGGTGTGGTGGGTAGGGGCAATGTCAAGCAAAAGCTTTGTGCCTTGGCATCCGCGGTGGCAATGCCTGTGCGTATCGCGTTCCTCTTGGGGAACCGCCTTGGTCCCTTCCCTCGACACTCAGGGCGAAGACTTTGTCCGCTTCGGCAGACACGGCGACGGCGCGTGACATCGGTACCTTCTTGTAGGCGTCGTCATTGAGTGTGGGTGGTTATCGGTTGTGTCGGCATTACTCCTGTGCCTCTACAGGACAGCACTCTGGCAGTGTCTGGTTGTGCACTCTTGTGCTGTTTTTGCGTCTTCGTGTGGTGTGTCGTGTTTTCTTTTCTGATCAGCTTCTGAGGGCTTCCTCAGCACCATGTATCATTTGGCCCTGTGCTTTATATATAAAGCAAGGCGAAAGCCTGATCCGAGTAGATCCATTTGCACAAAGGCAGCCAAGAACAATTTACAGCCGGCTCCTTGTGGTGGCAAAAGTTTCCGATTACCGCTGAGTCATGGGTCAAATAAAAACTACTCCCTCCGTTCCTAAATATTTGTCTTTCTAGAGATTTCAACAAGTGACTACATACGGAGCAAAATGAGTGAATCTACACTCTAAAATATGTCTATATACATCCGTATGTGGTAGTCCATTTGAAATCTCTAAAAGACAAATATTTAGGAACAGAGGGAGTATATACACTTAAACTTTCCACAATATTATAAATATGTATTTAGTGATCAGAACTGGTCAGAATTTATGAGAATCCTCCAAATCTCAACTGTGATTATGCAAATTTTGTTTCTTGGATGCAAATTCACATGATAGTGTCAGAAGATGATTGATTACCTTGTGATTATAAGAATCTGCAACATATATTTGATTATCGCTAGCATAGACAACACCCAAGGGATGCTGGAGTAGCACATCCCAGCCAGTCCCATCATGATCGCCAAACTGAACAGAAGGGAACATAATTACCTCTTAATAGGATAAATTTAGAAAATTACAACAGAAAAAATAAATATGACTTAAAATGCTCGACCAGGTCAGTGCTCCACCAATAAACCATAACATCTTTCGGTATACATCTTTTGGTACCGAGAGAGAGAGAGAGAGAGAGAGAGAGAGAGAGAGAGAGAGAGAGAGAGAGAGAGAAAGAGAGAAAGAGAGAGAAGGTGAGAGAAATACCCTAAACAAATTATCTGGAAAATTTGGATCTCCCCCAGCAAGCCATCTTGACCCCCCTGACTTCAAATTAACAGCTCGAATGGAACTGCTTTCACTATCAGCTACAAATAACTCCCGCAGTTCTGCGTGGGTAACGCCATACAAATCAGGGCTCTGTGGCCTCAGATAAAATGTAGTACTATGGTAATCACGCAAAATATACCAGGATCCAATGAAATCCCAGATGGCTGCGCAAACGATGTGTTGGTGGGGCTGCAACATGAAACAACTAATTAAGAAATCATAGTGTGTAATCAAAGGACCAAAACACTGCAGCAGCCAGATGGGAAACTTCTAATTATCAGTGTGAATAGGCCCAAGTTGGTAATGTAGTTAAGTAAATCAACAATGCATATGGAAACCTTGTTGTTAGTTGTCACCCAGCATAGATGTGAACCCAAGGTAGCACAACATAGGGTAAAAGGTTTCAAACCAAAGAATAGTTATACACTGATACAAAGCACGACTATAACCTGAAAGGTTGTTCAGTTCTAACACTCATTGAAATTACAGAAACCATCAACACAAGGCTGCAAGTTATTGTCTACAAATATGTCAAGTGCACAATGAGTTCCTGACTTCCTGAGGAGACACAATAGAAAAAAGCTGCCATACTCATTCATCTAATAGTCATATGGATCCATTTATCATGTAATCTCCCAGTGAGACATAATTAAATGAATTGTTAGAAACAATCAGATAACAGCAGTCATTGTTAAATAACCACAGCTACAAATTACATGCTTTGGCACTGTACGCCCATAGAGACGCCAGCTTACAAACTACTTTCCTGGCTGAAAGGGAAACACGATTACCTTGAACCATTCAGATTTTTTTCGGAGCCATTACCACTGAAAACTTCAGTTACACCATCAAGGGTGTTGTGTTTCCAGATTTGATGTTGTCCCGCCATCGCAATGTACACGGTCTCCTCCGAGGGAGCATAGCAGACATCCCATGGTGAATTTAGAACCTAGAATAACACTTCCAAATCAGGCTAACTGCCTTCTAAAAACATCAAGTTTGATAATTAACTTCCAAAAATGAAATAATGCTAAATTATATAACCGCCCATTTTTTGAAATTGTGGAGTTATATTTTCTCAAACTATCCATAATATAAGTATCAGGTCATCAGGCTTTACATCACCCCATCGATCAACACTTTTAATAGAATATCTTCAGATGATCTGATAATGTATGCATGCGTACTCTAACATTTAAAATCACTGCAATGCGGATGGTTCTCAACACATGTCATCATCATGTTGGAAATGGATCGCACGGTTGTGCACATTGGCAATGACCAACATTTATCAGTTCATATTCAAGGTGCAGGTATCTTAAAACAAAAAGGTAGCTGTAAAATGGTAGGCACCATTTTCACCTAATGCTCTACTCTATGCATGAACAAACACAAACACATCAAATATCACAATTCAGGGTGTGACAGGATAGGAAACTGTTTTAGTTTTTGCCGCAGAATAGTGTTTTCTGGATAATCTGGAGCATAATGGGTGGATAGGATAGGAGACTGTAGATTTTATCTTTAACATAGATCTCAGGACTGCGGTAATACAGGTGCACAACACTACAATCAATCCCAGTCTACGAAGCTGGACCTTAGAAGGCAGTCAAGATGAGCTATTGACAAGCAGCTAGCACCCAAGAGCAGAAAAGAACACACCACCCGCCAGGGTATGACAGATATTTGTTGTTAACTATCTCTGCTTCAGCTCATGTGCGGATTAAGGATTAGAATTGAGCAGTATAATCTCTCTGGTCTGAGCATAAGAGTCAACCAAGTGATCAACGTTCTGTTTGACTACAGAAACTGCAAGTGGAAGCGTGCAACTAGTATAATCAAGGTGAACAGAACAGAAATGGCAGCAGTAAAAATATGTGCCATTGCAGTTGCATGCAAAATAATCCATATTCAGTTTCATGATTCCAATACAAATACTCCATCCGTCCAGAAATACTTGTCATCAAAATGAATAAAAGGAGATGTATCTAGACGTATTTTAGTTCTAGATACATCCCTTTTTATTCATTTTGATGACAAGTATTTCCGGACGGAGGGAGTACATGTTAAAAAGAACGTGGAAGCATGCCTGATTAGTTCCTCGGCCTCCTCCTTCGTAGTCGGAACCTTTGGTCCCATTTCCAGCTAGTGTTCTGACAGTCTCGTTAACAAAATCAACCTCTCTGGATAAGGATAAAAAGGCATTCATGTCAATAAAAGCAATACTTTGGAATATAAGAATTATCTGCAAACATGGTTAACCATGCTAATTGACTGTGTAATCAATATAAGATATCACTAGAAAAGAACAAGCAGCAGAACTAGTTAATCTTCCGCAGCAATAACAATCTTGCCAACAGCCAAGGCAGAGGGGAGATGATCCCAGCCGGTGCAGAGTAGGGAGAAGGAGAAATCATAGGTGGGTGAAGAGGTCTATACAAAATCTCTAACGCATGTAGAAATAACAACGGGCAATATGCTTGCTCAATGCAGAGTTTTATGGAAATTTTCCTACAAAAAAACTACTACAGATCGACTTTCGCCCGATGGGGAACTAGACCTGGAATGCCTGAACTATGGTTACATTACACTGATCCCAAAAATTAACTCTCAAGAGACGGTCAACGACTTTCGCCCGATCACTCTGCTCAACTGTTGCCTCACACTGATCACTAAACTATTGGCCAACCAACAACAACAACAACAACAACAACAAAGCCTTTAGTCCCAAACAAGTTGGGGTAGGCTAGAGGTGAAACCCATACGATCTCGCAACCAACTCATGGCTCTGGCACATGGATAGCAAGCTTCCACGCACCCCTGTCCATAGCTAGCTCTTTGGTAATACTCCAATCCTTCAGGTCTCTCTTAACGGACTCCTCCCATGTCAAATTCGGTCTACCCCGCCCTCTCTATTGGCCAACCGTCTCCAAAAAATCATCTTACAGATCGTTCACCGCAATCAGTACGGATTCCTGTGTGGGAGATCGATACATGACTGTCTGGCGTGGGCTTTCGAATATATACACCAAGGTCAAACGTCACAGGAAGAGATAATCCTACTGAAACTAGACTTTGCCAAGGCCTTTGACACAATTCAGCACTCGGCTATGTTACAAATTATGAAAAATGTAGGATTCAATGACAAATGGATTCAGTGGATCCAATGCATCTTCACATCTGGGAAGTCCTCTGTCCTGCTTAATGGCACACCAGGAAAAATCTTCCATTGCAAATGTGGTGTGAGGCAAGGTGATCCCCTATCGCCGCTTATTTTTGTCATTGCCACGGACCTGCTTCAGACAGCTATTAATGATGCCCTTCGTAGAAATCTCCTGGAATACCCCATTCGACACACTATTGGAGATTACCCTGTCATACAGTATGCGGATGACACGATCATCATTATGCCTGCGTGCCTCCTCCAAGCTACCAACATCAAGGAAATTCTCAAGGACTACGCCACGTCCATTGGTCTCAAGATCAACTTCCATAAATCAACTATAGTCCCGATAAACACCCCATGCAAAGATCTGGCTGACCTCTTTGGATATACGGTAGGCTCCATGCCGTTAACGTACCTAGGACTTCCTTTGGGCACCACTAGACCGTCAGTCCAAGACCTGACTCTGTTGGTCTGCAAAGCTGAGAGAAATGTCACAGCTGCTATGTCTATGATGTCGTACGCTGGCAAACTATCCCTCATGAACTCGTTGATCACCTCATTAATCATGTTCTCGATGGGCACCATTCGACTCCCCCCGAGAATTGTGGCCCAACTTGACAAGATCAGACGGCACTGTTTGTGGCAAAAAAAGACTGACAATGGCTTTAAGAGCAACTCTCTGGCTGCTTGTGATATGGTGTGCAGACCCAAGAAGAGTGGGGGTTTAGGTACCATTAACTTAAGGATTCAGAATGATGCATTACTCCTAAAGTTTCTTCACAAGTTCTACAACAGGCACGATATTCCTTGGGTTCACTAGATCTGGGAGTCTTACTACGGCAACACAATCCCACACGCACATGACCCTTGCGGATCCTTCTGGTGGAAAGATTTAATCCAACTAATGCCTACCTACCGTGGTGTGACATGCATCAAAATTGGAAGTAGATCTTCTGCTCTGTTCTGGAAGGACAATTGGAACAAAACCATTTATGCTGATGCATATCCAAGAGCCTTTTCTTACTCTATATCTGAAGACATCTCGGAGGAAGATCTTCTGACTTCAACGGACTTGCATCAAAACTTTCACCTCCCCCTCTCAATACAAACTCGTGATGAACTAAGAGACATACAAGCTGATGTGGCCATGATCACCCCTTTGGTTACTCAAGACACATGGCAGTGTGTGTGGGGAGGCAATACTTTCAGAACCTCTTCATATTACAAATTCTACTTTCAGGAGGTGATCGCCCATGAGGCATTTAGATGGTTGTGGAAAGCCAATTGCATTCCCAAGATTAAGGTCTTCGGTTGGTTCCTGCTTGCTGACCGCCTCAACACCAGAAATATGTTCAAAAGGAGGCACTACAACATTGGCACCAACTTTGACTGTCTCCTGTGTGGCCAACACGTTGAAGAAACGGTTGAACACCTGTTTTTTCTTTGCACTTTCAGTCAGGAATGCTGGAGATCTCTGGGCTCCCATTGGTCCATGCATGATCACAGACTAGCGATGATAAGCCATCAGAAAACCACACAACCCCGCAACCTGTGGATGGACTATTTCCTGACGTCAGCATGGAGCCTATGGAAAGAGCGTAATAATCACCATTTCAGAAAAGTGAAGCCTACTGTAGAGGCCTGGAAACAGAGGTTCAAGGTGGACTTTTCCAACCTTAGATATAGGGTGCATCCCTCCAAAGTGCAATTTATTACTGCATTCTTAGATTCCATCTAATAGTTGCTTGCTACTTCCTTGTAACTTTGTGGTGTATCCACCCCCACCCCCCTTGTATGTACCACCCAGATGTAATTGTATCCCATATTACAAAGTAATACTCCCTCCGTCCGAAAATACTTGTCATCAAAATGGACAAAAAGGGATGTATCTAGAACTAAAATACATCTAGATACATCTCCTTTTATTCATTTTGATGACAAGTATTTCCGGACGGAGGGAGTATATATGCAGTAGGAGCCTTTCCTACTGTCTTCACAGTCAAAAAAAAAACTACTACTCCCTCCGTCCGGTGAAGAGTGTACATTTGGCTTTAAAATTTGTCCACAAAAGAGTGTACTTCTATCTTCCCAATGCACTTTAAAGTAGAAAAAAATGTTTCACTCTCATCACACCGTAATCAAGACCAATAACATTATACACAAGGTCTCCTTAATTTCTACATGCACTTAGCTCATTGGGGGTTGGGTAATTAAAGAGGAGAGAGATTGTGGCTTGCACCTTTCCAATGCATTTTTTACTCCACTCCTGCAAACAGAAATGGCGTAGGCATCTTGATCAACAAGAGCCTCAAGTATGGAGTGGTAGACGTCAAGAGACGTGGGGACCGGATTATCCTGGTCAAGCTGGTAGTTGAGGACTTGGTTCTCAATGTTATCAGCGCGTATGCCCCGCAAGTAGGCCACGATTAATAACACCAAGAGGGAGTTCTGGGAAGGCCTGGAAGACATGGTTAGGAGTGTACCGATTGGTGAGAAGCTCTTCATAGGAGGAGACCTCAATGGCCACGTGGGTACATCTAACACAGGTTTTGAAGGGGCGCATGGGGGCTTTGGCTATGGCATCAGGAATCAAGGAGAAGATGTCTTAAGCTTTGCTCTAGCCTACAACATGATTGTAGCCAACACCCTCTTTAGAAAGAGAGAATCACATCTGGTGACTTTTAGTAGTGGCCAACACTCTAGCCAGATTGATTTCATCCTCTCGAGAAGGGAAGATAGGCGTGCGTGCCTAGACTGTAAGGTGATACACGAAAGAGTGTTGTACCCCAGCATAAGCTGGTGGTTCTTGACTTCGCTTTCGGATTCGTGTCCAGCGGGATAAGCGGGCTAAAGTCGCTAGTACGAAGTGGTGGAAGCTCAAGGGGGAGGTAGCTCAGGCGTTCAAGGAGAGGGTCATTAAGGAGGGCCCTTGGGAGGAAGGAGGGGATGCGGACAAGGTGTGGATGAAGATGGCGACTTGCATTCCTAAGGTGGCCTCAGAGGAGTTTGGAGTGTCCAGGGGAAGGAAAAGCGAAGATAAGGATACCTGGTGGTGGAATGATGATGTCCAGAAGGCGATTAAAGAGAAGAAAGATTGCTTCAGACGCCTATACCTAGATAGGAGTGCACACAACATAGAGAAGTACAAGATGGCGAAGAAGGCCATAAGCGAGCTGTTGGTGAAGCAAGGGTCGGGCGTATGAGGACCTCTACCAACGGTTAGGCACGAAGGAAGGCGAAAGGACATCTATAAGATGGCCAAGATCCGAGAGAGGAAGACGAGGATATTGGCCAAGTCAAATGCATCAAGGACGGAGCAGCCAACTCTTGGTGAAGGACGAGGAGATTAAGCATAGATGGCGGAGTACTTGACAAGTTGTTCAATGGGGAGAATGAAAGCTCTACCATTGAACTGGACGACTCTTTGATGAGACCAGCATGCGTTTTGTGCGTCGAATCCGAGTCTGAGGTCAAGGAGGCTTTAAAAGGGATGAAGGGAGGCAAGGCGATGGGCGGATTGTATCCCCATTGAGGTGTGGAAAGGTCTCGGGGACATAGCGATAGTATGGCTAACCAAGCTTTTCAACCTCATTTTCGAGCAAACAAGATGCGGAAGAATGGAGACGGAGTATATTAGTACCAATCTTCAAGAACAAGGGGGATGTTCAAAGTTGTACTAATTACCGTGGAATTAAGCTGATGAGCCATACAATGAAGCTATGGGAGAGAGTCATTGAGCACCGCTTAAGAAGAATGACAAGCGTGACCAAAAACCAGTTTGGTTTCATGCCTGGGAGGTCGACCATGGAAGCCATTTTCTTGGTACGATAGCTTATGGAGAGATATAGGGAGCAAAAGAAGGACTTGCATATGGTGTTCATTGACTTGGAGAAGGCCTATGATAAGATACCACGGAATGTCATGTGGTGGGCCTTGGAGAAACACAAAGTCCCAGCAAAGTACATTACCCTCATCAAGGACATGTACAATAATGTTGTGACAAGTGTTCAAACAAGTGATGTCGACACTGATGACTTCCCGATTAAGATAGGACTGCATCAGGGGTCAGCTTTGAGCCCTTATCTTTTTGCATTGGTGATGGATGAGGTCACAAGGGATATACAAGGAGATATCCCATGGTGTATGCTCTTTGCGGATGATGTGGTGCTAGTTGACGATAGTCGGGCGGGGGTAAATAGGAAGTTAGAGTTATGGAGACAAACCTTGGAATCGAAAGGGTTTAGGCTTAGTAGGACTAAAACCGAGTACATGATGTGCGGTTTCAGTACTACTAGGTGTGAGGAGGAGGAGGTTAGCCTTGATGGTCAGGTGGTACCTCAGAAGGACACCTTTCGGTATTTGGGGTCAATGTTGCAGGAGGATGGGGGTATTGATGAAGATGTGAACCATCGGATCAAAGCCGGATGGATGAAGTGGCGCCAAGCTTCTGGCATTCTCTGTGACAAGAGAGTGCCACAAAAGCTAAAAGGCAAGTTCTACAGGACGGCGGTTCGACCCGCAATGTTGTATGGCGCCGAGAGTGTTGGCCGACTAAAAGGCGACATGTTCAACGATTAGGTGTGGCGGAGATGCGTATGTTGAGATGGATGTGTGGCCACACGAGTAAGGATCGAGTCCGGAATGATGATATACGAGATAGAGTTGGGGTAGCACCAATTGAAGAGAAGCTTGTCCAACATCGTGCGAGATGGTTTGGGCATATCCGGTATGAGCCTCCGAAGCTCCGATGCATAGCGGATGGCTAAAGCGTCGCGGAGAATGTCAAGAGAGGACGGGGTAGACCAAATTTGACATGGGAGGAGTCCGTTAAGAGAGACCTGTAGGATTGGGGTATCACCGAAGAGCTAGCTATGGATAGGGGTGCATGGAAGCTTGCTATCCATGTGCCAGAGCCATGAGTTGGTTGCGAGATCTTATGGGTTTCACCTCTAGCCTACCCCAACTTGCTTGGGACTAAAGGCTTTGTTGTTGTTGTTTTCCATAATTTGTCCTAAAATTTCTATATGTACACTTTTCACCTGATGGAGGGAGTACATGACATTAGGCTACCTTCGCCCATTACAGCCGCCACTAACACCATTTGCTTTATCTCCCCTGCAATTCTTTTTTGCTCTTTCTTGGGTCTTACTATCCTCTGTTGCCGCTGCTGTGAGAGCGATTGTCATGTCTTTGTTCTCTATCTATTTCTTTTGCTCTGAACAGAAGGTAGGGCCTACCTCCCATTGCCCTCTCTGCGTAAGGCTAAATGGTCCCACATAAAGCTACTCTTCAAAGATAAAATTAAGGTATAAAGACCATGTCATGCAGAGAAGGTTTTTGGCATTTTGGGCAATAGCACAAAATACAGATCAACTAACAGTAGCCAAGTCACATTTGTGACTGGTAGCAGTGGCAGATGGAAGGTATCACTTTCACGACTTCAAGGGTATGAAAGGAGCAGTTATTTGGTGGAAATTCAATGATTTGAAACTTATTCGATGGCATATAAGGATATTTTCCCTTCGAAATAAGCCATAAGTGTACATTAATAAGTAACTTTTCATGTTACCACTGAATGGCTACCCCCCGGAAAATATGAACTGAGCATCCTAACTTAAGTCAGTGGGAGTACTCACCGCAGTGCATGGTTCTCAGTGTCCGCTACATATAGGATATTCTTTTTGAAATTGTATGCAAGACCCTGAAAATTCATCGCAAGAGACATGAGATCATTACATAAAAATGAATAACAAAAGCAAGTTCAATTCAATGAAACATGTATTGTTTTCTTAAGAAACACATGAAGGGAAAGCTGATCTTGATAGCTTAGCCCCCTTGCCAAAACAAACATCAGTTTTGAAGGACATTGAAATGCCCTCTGTTCACATTCAGCAGAGATATTGCATCTCCAGATCTTTACTCTAGTAAAGCCATGGTACCACCAATCCAGTACCCAGCATGCTGCTGTAAGAGCAGAATTTTATTGCAAGGACACAACATAGTCATGTTCCTTACTTGAGGGCGATTAAACGAGGCAGTATCAAATTGGCCATCAAGTAGTCCTTCTTCCGAACTTCCAACTTGGCATATAAATTCCCCGTCCAGGTTAGTGACCACCTTAAGTTTCAGAAATGAGGATAGAACAAACAGCTCAGTACACTCCAAGATAAAGTAGGCTTCATCAACAACAAACAAAGCCTTTAGTCCCAAGCAAGTTGAGGTAGGCTAGAGGTGAAACCCATAAGATCTCGCAACCAACTCATGGCTCTGGCACATGGATAGCAAGCTTCCATGGAATATAAAGTAGGCGTCATATGTGAAATAAATTTGCCAAATAATGTTAATGGCATATTGTTTTCTAAGGTGTATATTAATTAAGGAGAAATGTGTGTATTACAATCGTAGGAACTGAGAAATAGATACTCAATGTAAAAGTACAAATACTCACAATTCGATTGTGGTTACTGTCTGATATAAATAATCGATTGTTCTGTACATCAATTGCAAGTTTCCCAGGAAACTTTAGTGGTGAAGTTATTAATCGACCATCCCTGTCCTTCTCCAATGCCAAGGGGAGGGAATTATTCTGTAGTAATTTCCTTTCATCATAAAACTCAAGTGCTGCACCAACTACGTCATCAAGGTCCTGGAGAGAACATGGTTAAGAACGATTGACAGGACATTGGCATATGAACAACCACACTGAAATAATCCAGCATGGCTTGTTCCTGGAAATGATTTTACATTTGATTAGATAGCATCACTATATGGAGAAACCTAAAAAAGACATGCATTTGAAAGGGTATGCAGATAAGTGCATATATCAGGGTAGATGTGGTGGAAGCAACAACTGATCTTATTTTTCTTAGTGGTAGTGAAGAGCTTTGGAAGAGAAGTACTCCCTCTGTTCCAAAATAAGTGTCGTGGTAAGAAAGTATAGAGTGAGTATTACTATACTAACATAAGTTTGTAATTTTTAGGGGGTAAAAATGGTGAGAATAAGTAAGCAAGTATACACATCTACATTAAATATCAAAATCATTCAAATTTATAAGCTAAATCCATGTTTTGCACTTTTGTGTTTATCTGTTGGCATTGATCCAAGGCAAAAGATCAGCGAACAACAGTGATTAAACACTCCACCTTCGTATTATGCTCAGCAATATGCACATTTCAAGTTTAATTGGGGGTTGAGGTTGGTATGCCAGACAGCATAGCATATTTGCTGGTATATCACAGATAGCAGTTGAAAATCAACACACAACATCAAGAGTTTGTAAATGTTTATTTGCTTGGTTCTAAATATAGAATTAAATTTTTGAAACCTTGCTCCTTGCTAATGCTTCAACTCTTCAAAATGCATTTAGTAAATATTTTTTGTAGGGTTAAAGCATGCAAAAACAGATAGCTTATACATGAGAACATTAACACACGACTTAGGACTTGAGTCTCATCTTTGGAAAAGATGTCCATCAATACCTTTCTGTGGCCTTCGCCTGATATTTGTGCTAGAACCTTTCCATTGGGCGCGACAACCACAAACGTCGGCCAAGAGTTCACCCCCAGTTCTCTCCACAAGTACATGTCACCGTCATTTACAACCTTTGATGAAAAGGTGGAGGGTCAAATAAGTTACATAGTGCGCAAATACACGGTCTCACGTGCACACACGAAAAACACATGATAGTTACAATGGCAAGAGACTGACTGAGAAAAGTGATATTTGTTTTAGAGAACACACATGAGGACATATATTCTTGCATAAGCAGATAGTCTCGTGTACAACAAAGTACTGAACAGAAAAATAAGTGCAACTGCCAACAGCAAGGTTGCCTGACAAAATACTAACAGGACATCTACAAACTAAACAACTAATTCTGAACAATAATGATATGCACCTGTACCGGTAATAGAAATGCATGGAAACGAACGAGATGCAAAAGGGGAAATTTGGGGAAAATGGATATTTGCCGCCACAAATCTCAATGACATGTGACCTAAGGGACCAGATGTCAGTCAGGCATCAGTAGCAACTCATTCTTTGAAGTGGCCAATATCCAACTTCTCCTTTCAAAATACTCGGCACATTTTTTTTCTCTTGATCACTCACCCCAGTGTGTCTTATTTTATATTAGAAGAAAGCGCTGGAATGAAGGTAGGTCTTACAACAGAAAAACAACCTGAAAAAACAGAAAACTAAAAAAACAAAAGCAGGCTAAAGCTACAAGAAGAAACAGAAGAACTAAGAACCGATGCCAAAAGCCAAAAGCCCAAAACCAAAACTGTGCAGCTAGCATACTGCTGTGTACATATAAAATTTAAAGAAATAAACGAGTACTTGTCCAAAGTGAGACTGCAAATTGAGCACGTGAAGGCACTTGAATGATGCTCTCCAGTTGAACATTTCAAGAGTTATGGCTGTTGCCTTACTGGATGAGTAACGTTGTAGCGCAGGACAGCACTGCGGATGGCTTCAAGATCTTTTTCATTATCAAATTTAGCAGAATGCACACCAACAACGGTGAACTGCACAGGGTCAAGCAACATGTAAATATCCAATACATCCATCTTCCAACTTATCAAGGTCTTTAAGTGACAAAAAAACACTTAAACTTAATTGCATCATGATCAGCTAAGCAGTAAGGTGTCATGAGTTGTGCCGATAATAATGCCAGAGCAGGTGTGACAAATTTTCAGACAATACATACGTGCAAGTACAACGTTAGAAATAAGGAACACCAGATAACAGTAGCTGCATGAGGAGAGGGCTGTACTAACAACTTCACGAGTTAACACTTTTATGGTAGCGAACTCTAATATAGTGCAGTTTACAACTCAATCAGAAGACCTACAGTATGAAATTATAGGGAGCCTTTCAGTTTCAAAACAAATGATTACGACGTGATCAAAGTACTGAAAATAGCAAGGTGAACCAAAACGCGGCAAATTTCTGATAATAGATAACATAAAGAGTATACATGTCAAGGCTCACAGCACCCAAATACCAAAGTTGCTGTGTTAGAAATCATATCAGGATTCACAGCTTCTAAAACCTGCACTTCTGTATTAAGACCTGAACTAGTAATCTAAATATCATTTCTTGCGCAACATGTGAAGACAAAAGCAGAAGCTCACAGGTTTATCTTTATACTTCTTCTCTATAAACTCCAGGTCTGGCAAGACATGCATGCAGTTGATGCAGCAGTATGTCCAAAAATCCAACACGACTACTCTTCCTTTTAAATCCTGCATTTTGCATAGGAATTATTTCAATATTATTGTCGCAGTTCCAGAGGCCTAAACCCCATGGTAGGAAAATAATTTATCGTGTTTAAAGAAAAATGAAATTAACCCATCTGAAACAGATGCCTTCTCTGGAGCAAGAGGAAGGAATGCTACCACTAACAGTAACTACAACAAGTTGACTAAGTACAGATAAGTCTATTGCTTACAGCAAAACTGACACTTGAGTCAGTCAAACCGCAGCTAGATTGAAGATTTTGTATCCAAATTAATACACATCTCTCATGTCTACAACCCTTTTAGTTCTGTAGGTGCATAAGATCTTAAAACATACTGGGGCTGCAGAAACTATCTGAAAGACTACTACTAAGATGACAAGCATAAATAGTCAAGGTTCCCCGGATAGGATACATCGCTGCAATTCCATACTGAAAAATTACGCTCATCAAGAAAAAAAATGTTAAAATTTTCATCACAGTGAAGTGCCAAACATATGTTTCGCTGCAACTGGTTCTGTTGGCAGTGTCCCTAGCAAACAAGTTATGATGTTCAGCAAGTTTTACACAACTGTCAGTAATCTTTAATCAATTGTTTGCTCACCAAAATTGCATATGCACCAAAGTTTGAACATCATCAATGGAGCTTTCTGACCTTGAATAGGTGTATATTGGTTTAACTTTTTTTTCATGGCAGATTAGAGAAACTCAGATTGACATTACTGCCTATCTTAACCCAGCTATTTGGCAGATAGTTCGCAAGCTGTGACTTTGTGGTACGCAATATTAGGATTTCTAACTATAACTGAAGAGACATTAAGATTGCAATAGCATGTCAACAGTTACCAAGGTATATTTGTGTGGACCTGTGACTGAAAGAGCAAATATCCTGTAACAGACTTGACACTTTCGCAAATGAAGTATACATTGTAATACCAGGTTTCTAACAAACAGGTCCTCAAAATCTATCATATATGAATAAAAGGGATCCTTAAATCAGGTGTTTGTATGTGACAGGATTTTACTGTTTTAATTTGGAAGTATTTACCAGTAGAAATTGTTGCAGTATAGCATACCATGTTCCATTATATGTTTTTGGTAGACACGACATTGTCACTGGCAATATAGCTGACAATCAGACCACAGAAACAAGCTGTTTGCTCCAAATCCCTTCCACCCCATTCATGTTTTGCATTTATGTTTCATATTCAATCGGATAAGAATTATAGCCAAACTTGTGACAATGTGAGTAGGTGAGATTTAGATAAAGACTACCATGAAAACTGAAAGATCCAATAGGAGAAAATATGGCACGTGTGGTACTGTAGCAAAGTTGCAGCTACTGAGAATAACCTAAAATGGGTTCAAAATTACTCTTCCAAACTGAAGTGGGGCTGTATTCAGCCAGTCGAGCTTTCTTGGGAACTCAGGTACGTAAGTGGCAGAGCCCCTATAGAAAATTTTGGGAGTGTGTTAGCGTTACTTTAAACATGTTCAGCCATGAAGCACATTCTAGCATTACAGGCCTAGAAAATTGAAGAATATGCAGGTAGCCAGTTACCTACCCAGTTTCAAAATCAGCTAAATACTTCTTTATTTGCTGAACTCTTGATGACAGTGATTCTCCTACAAAAACCGCGCAGAGAGATCAACATGTAACATAGCAACAGATTTCCCAGTTGCAAGAGAAAGATGAGACCAAATCAACAACTAGTTTTTGGATCTAACGTCTTCCAAGCTAGTTTCAATCATCTTTCGACGTGCTGCAAAAAAAAACATTGGATTCGCTACAGTAAAAGCTGGCATGACCAGTCTAACTGCCTAAGATGACACCATGATGTTATGTCAGATGGGGTCTGAAACTACTTGAGAGCAAATCTGGCGTAATAGCTCATGGTCTTATTTTTGTCAAAGTTGACTAGGTTCATCAGTTATACTTGAACGAGACTTCAGCGTACTTTCTTTAATCACTAATGGACTTGCAAATCCCATATGGGGTTGAATATTTGTGTGCTTACCTTCATTAGTTGCAAAAATTGAACTGTTCCCACCCGTGAAAAAATTAAGCAGACCTTTAGGAGATGCGAACTGCATTGCCTGAATAAATTAAACAAAACCGACAAATTAATCTAAAAGAAACGCTTCCTGCCTGAAAGAATTTATTCATGGCAAGTGTACAATTGCGCACAATGAAGCAGAAACTTCAAGATGCAGTATAAACTGTAGAAATTGATATGGGAGAAATAGAACTGCAATATGAATCAGTGCTTCCTTCATATGGATCAACAAAACTGTTGTATTTTACTACTAGAAACTTTGGAATCGACCCTTGACCCAGAAGCCAACACCACAAATCTATTAGGTTTATTCGACTAGTGTTAGCCATTGACATGCAAGGCAACGTTGCTAAACCTACTAAATCCCCGGCAGCGGGAGGAGAGGCCATCGATCGGATCCAGGAGAGTACCTCATGCCACACCGTGCAGCAAAATGGAGCAGCCGGTGAGGTGCGCCATCGTCTTCTCGGACTGGTAGCAAAGCACACAACTTGCCTGTTGCAGACCACACCGAGCTAGCCTCTCAGTGGTCCAGCAGTGATCCTGGCAGGCGAGCACATGAAGAACTTGGCCATAAGGGGGCACCAAGATTTCCAGTTGAGCTTCCAAGAGCTCACCGACCACCCCTGAAGTAAGGAATCGTAGCAGCTCTTAAACGTGTACTGGCCGTCGGGCGTCCAATGCCACAGAAGGACATCCGGCGAATTAGATAGTTGCACCCTGCGCACCAACCACCAGACCTGGACCTACTGCCACAAGGCTAGGGGGTTCAAATCTTCCCTGATGCCCGTGATCCAGCGATGGTCGGGCAAGGCATCTCGGACGGTTCGGCATTTCTAGTGCGCCCTAAGACCAAAAGCAGGAGATCATGTGTAATCTGCAAAATGGTTCTACCGTCAAGCCAGCGATCCTCCCAGAAGAGGGTGGAGCCCCATCACCAACCGATGAATGCCCATCTTGGTGGATGCAGCAAACACCTCCCGCTAATCCTGGGAAAATTGCAAGTCCAGACCCCTCCAAGGGCGGAGTGGGTCAGTGTGCATCCTCCACAGCCAACGAACCATGAGGCTGACCGCCGCCCTAAGTCCGGAGCACCCAAGCCTCCAGTCTGAGGGACTGGCACACCCTATAACAATTAACGTGACAGTGGGCGCCCTGCTCATCCAGAACCCTGCAAGGTTTTGTCGACCTGCTTCTGCACCTTCTTGTACATGCTTAGGACCAACAACTAGTGTAGAGGCATGGTGGCCAGGACCGACTTGACCAGGGTGAGGCGGTACGGTCGTCATCACGGATATACACAAATTAATTAACAAACCAAATCAAGACAGAAAAGCATGAAACAAGGTAAGTAGTTGGATGTGTTGTGAAAGTAGTGTTTTCATTATTTCAAAGAAAACAGAAAATGCATACTATTTTCAACTCAATTTAGAGCCCTTAAACATATTTGCTGACGGCAAAAAGAAGGGTAAAATGTGACTCAGAACTTCTACAACAACGACTGAGAACAGGTGGCAAAGTGTACTAGTATACAATAGTACCTTCCAATTTCCGATTGTAAAGAAAAGACATGAAAAAGCTATTCCAAGACTTCCATATCTTAATATATCCCGACGAGAACCCAACAACCTGCAGAATTTCTTCTCTGGATGTCAAACAATTATGTGTTAAGTATAGTTACTATGAACTGCATTTCTCTGAACATGCGAAAGACCATTCTATTGAGGAGAGTGAATAACCCCTATGGGAATTCTATAACAAGACAGATTCAGTGTAAAATGTGCATTCCTAGAAAAAGATTTCAAATAAGCTGCAAGTTAAGTACTTGCAGATAATAGCAAAGCTTAGCTTCTACAAATAAGCACTAAGCTTCTTTGCAGAAACAGACCTTACCCTTGGCCTTTCGAACTTGAAGAGTTTGTATTCTCAACAGATTCAGCATTAGTTGCTCCATTCAGAATTTCAGGAGAAGCATTTCCTAAGGAACTAATATTCTCGGTATTTTCTGTCCGTTCATCTGCATCAACTTTCTTTTAATCAGTACTAAGTACACTGATACAACAACAAAAAATAGCATTCCGGAGTCAATGAAACAGAAAATTGGCATATGACAAAGTTTCTGCATGGAACAATTCAAGAAACCCAACGAATACCATTAAGATTCAAGAAACCACACAGGATATTATTCATTGAAGTTGATAGAACAAAACAAGTGAATTTTGCGCACAAGATACATAGGTTTTTCTTTCCGGTTTCTCCTACAAGAGATGTATTATTAAAGTAAATCGATTATGCTTGAACTACATACTGTGGTAAGCATTAGAACCACCATACAGGATGTCATTAATTGAAATATCTCCAATGTCTTTTCTGATGAACACAGGACTGGCTTGTTGTAATGCATCTTCATCTAGAGAAGTCGTCACAGCAATACATCTGCAAGATGTGTAACCAGAACAACTATTTAATGTAATAAAAATTTCGCATTGGTGCATCTGCACAATTAAACAGAAATTGCATCACATATTTGAATTGCATGGGTTCACGGGCACACTGAAAACAAATAGTACCAACTAAGATATGGTGATCATTACAGGCAAATCTCTTTTTTGTAAGAATAACACAAGTGATTCATGACTATAGAATCAATGTTTACAGGTCAAATGCCACACAGCTCATGGAAATAATTGATAGAACAGAGTAGCTACTTTGGATGTCAAGAAAGACCATCCGACTCATTAATTGCCTTATGAGAAAATAAGGCTTCAAAGAACTTAAGCACCGCTATCATTGTCATGGTGGTCATGTAATGCTGCATATATGAGGGCATGTACAAAGGAATGCCACATCCCACATACGATCTTTTATAAGGTTGAAAAAAGAGAGCGCGTATAGAGAATGAGGCTCTCTGTTTGCCCATATTCTCATAGACAGCTTACATATGCATTTCGTATGTCGTACACGCACTATCTGTATCACCCGCCCACAACGTGTGGCACTACATATAGAACACTTATAGACAGATCATTGTACATTTGTCTCTGATTTATGTTATAGATGATATGAATCATACAATAGTAATATTAGTACATGCCAGCATTTATGCAAGTCCATGGTAAAAGATTTACTACAACAACAACAACAACAACAAAGCCTTTAGTCCCAAACAAGTTGGGGTAGGCAAAAGATTTACTACAATTGACTAAAAATATTCGGATTGTGCAGTATGACCAAAATAGGCCAGACAATAAACAAAGGGATAAGAACGCAATACAGACCGTATTTCCGCAGCTTTCGCAGCTTGAACTCCAGCAAGCGCATCTTCTATCACGATGCACTGGTACAATATCACATACTCAAAACTTCATATGCAAACTAAATGAAAAACTACAGAAGGGGTATACCAAGTATTTAAGAACTAAAATCTCAAAAGTAGGATGGTTACTTGCATATCTTTTGTCTCGAACAAGCATTTATTCATTGTATATTTGGAACAAGCACACCAATAGGACGCAAAGCAGCACATACCAACACTAGTGGCATCAACCACGCAACCATAATAACAACAAAAAATCAATGAAAACTATCCTAACCTAAGACCAAAACAAGAGAACAAAATTACCAAATCCTGCTAAGTGTGCCAGGGGGTCTTGTATGCAGTGGCAGGAGGCAAAGCCCCTTAGCCCTAGCCAGGGAACAGAACTGTCAAATACTGCGATACTAATGCTAAAAATAGAAGCATATTCAGCCTTCCCCAGTTCATACAATAAATAGAGCAGCTCGTAGTAATGAAACTCTCCACATAAGAGTGAAAACCAAGTGGTGGAACAGCATTCAACATTAGATTTAACCCCTTCTGCCTTGCCTTCGGGCATGTACTAACTAAACATCCCAGTTATCATTCGTCACATCCAATTACCCAAAACTATCCACACTTAAGCCACAGAAGTATATAATTATCGCCACAAATAGTGAATTGCCTGATGATGGTTCAAGCGGCCACTTAGGAAAATGGCTATGTGATGTACATGGACGACTTTGTACTATTAAACTATAACTTCTCTTTGTTATCTAAAAATACAAAAAAGCTATGGAACAACAAAACTAGGGCGTTAGCAGTGGCGAATCTAGCATGACAATGGAGGGTAAGCTTAAAACATCAAGTTCCTAAGCCTAATTAGGAAATGCATTGCAATTGTTGCATGTAAAACACCAGAATATGCTTGCCAAGTGATATGCTTAACTAAAATAGGATTTTGGAGGGTAGGCTTAAGCCTATTGACCCCCCCCCCCCTAGTGGAATCAGCACTAGGCTTTAGGGAGGGAAAGGAGGATTAGAAGCAAAAGAAGATATAATTCTAGCATTCTGCTCCTGTGTTTTTGATGTAGGATATCCATATACCAAGAGGTTTATTTATGAACTCCATAGAAATCCATCTACTGACAAATCTCCATGTAAGCAGCAATGGATATAGGTCAGCATGGTTGCAGATTTACGAAAGTCACTCGATTGAACCCAACATGTATATATTTTCCACAGCCAGAACACCACAATTTTTTTTAACGCGTCATAAAAGGGATGTGCATGTGATTTGCAAGATAAATTACCTCATCCGTGTCAACACCTAAGTTCTTAGATGCTGCAAGAAATATGTCTGGAGCAGGCTTTAAATTTTCAAAAGCATCAGCAGAAACAATAGCATCAAATCTGAAATTTGGAAAAGGTTCATCAACACCAAGTAGCAAATGTAGGAAAGCATAAAAATGAATTCAATTGTCAATCTTCAGATTTATCTGAAGTCAGTAAAAACTGTTCAGAGCAAGTTTAAAATAGCCTTGGTCATACTTGCTGCAGACTATGATTTACACTTTCCAAATTAAATGAAGCTCTAAAGTGGTAAAGCAATTGATGCATTAACCAATAAAGAAATTGAAATCATGAAATTCTAGGATGAAAGGAAAATTTATAGGCTCAGCTCTACTGAGGCAGTACAACATAGTAGCAACAAAAAGTTCAGTGTCATTGCTCTAATACAATTATGAGATTCAAAACTCGATAGAAGTTTATGAACATGGTCTTGGAATTCAAATAAAAGGAGACACTTACAGCGATACAGGCAAACCAGCAGCCGCCAGATTTGCGTCAACCTTAACCCTATCAGCGCTAGATGCAACAGCGACCTTCAGACCTGCGTTTTTGCACTATACTGACAAAGCAATAATCACTAAACCATTAGGCTAACACAAATCTGAATTCAAGCACTGCAAATACCTCCATGATGAGTTCCAGAGCCCCTGGGAACCCAATTCCAGAATTTGGTTTAGCATACTGCAGAAAAGAACTTAATATTTTAGCATGGTGCAATCAAACTGAAATGGAGAATAGACGAAAAAGATTGCACAGCAAATTTAAACCTTGTCAAGGTATATCTCAAAAAAGCGCTTCTTGGCGCTTTCAGTACTGAAATCTTTCACTCCTTTCACCCTGGCAACACCTCCAAGGAAATTGGCCTCACCTAAATCATTTTTATCCACATTGGAAGCAAGCAAAAAAGATGAAGCTGATAATAACTCCTTTATTGTACAACTCAGATCATGCAAAAAAGTAATGAGAGAATAAAATGTACACAATTAAATGCTTAATAATTGGTATCATGTCCACCAATGCAGGGATAGGGGAAACATTTAGGGCCCTGATAAGTGCCACACATGTGGCACGAACACATGGCAACTCCGAACTTTTTTATGGCAAGTTTAGTGACGAGAGGATGGCAACTTCTTTTCGGATGGCAAGTTTTGGTTTTTTTTTTCGGATGGCAACTTTAGTTGTAAAAAACATCAGGGCCGAAGTGCTTCGTGCCACACATGTGGCACTTATCATTTGGGAACATTTATGCTTATAGCTAGACATAACATACTCCTATGAGTACTCTGATGCAACAGTACCTTTTTAGTTCATTAAATGATTATACGGGCATTGACAGAATGTTATTGTTTTAAAACTAGTAGAAAAACAATTTGCAAGGGATTATGGTTACTGGCAAATAAGCACAAATTAGTATGAAGCTGATAAATCACTTCCACATTGGAAACAAAAAAACTGATAACAATTCATTTGTTACACAACTCAGATCATGCAAAAAAGTAACGAGAGAAGAAAAGGTACATGATTAAATGTTTGATACTCCCTCCATCCACGTGTGTTGGGTGCCTAAGAGAATCTAGAATTCCCAAGAGTGAAAGGCACAATCTAATATCATGTGCTACAGTGCATGGATAGGTAAAACATTTATGCTTATAGCTAGAGATAACATACTGTCATGAGTACTCTGATGCGACAGTACTTTTTTGGTTCAGTAAATGGTTATCTGGGCAGGGACAGAATGTTAATGTTTTAAAACTAGAAAACTAATTTGTGAGGGATTATGGTTACTGTCAAATAAGCATATAATCAATTAGTGGTCAATGAAATTACCAAGGAATCACAATGATCCATGGTCTGAGCATACAGACTGCCAACTTACACAAATTAGAAAACTTAAGAAGCACAGAACTTGGTTCGAGCATACTGTTCAATTACTCTGCTGCCGAAGTGGTGTACAATGTACTATCAAGCCAACTAGTGCAGATACACAGGAAAAAACACTACTGTAGGTCATTAGGTCATAGTTTTAAAAGCAATATTTTTAGGTCATAATGTGCATACAATATTTGTAGTTCAGATTACACGCAACCTAATAACGTAGAAATTTAAGGTATACGAGCATATGGGATGCGATGGTCGTTAGAAATCGCGCGAACTGCATTTCCGATCTGACAGTACTAGTAGCACAGAGAGATAAGTCACCTGTGCCCGTGAAGGGGATGAAGTCATCCACGGTGACGTCGACGCCCATCTCGGCGAAGACGTCCACGGCGGCGCGGCGCGACGGCTCCTCGCTGTTGCAGAGCACGCCGTCCATATCGAATAGCACGGCCGAGACCTTCCCCCATGCCCCCGGCACCGCCTCGGTCTCCGACGAGGAAGGCGCTGGGGCGGAGGCGGAGGCGGCGACGACGGGACGTCGCCCCCGGCGAGGGAGTTGCGGGGAGGCGGCGGCGGTGGCCCGAGATAGGGCTTTCGGTACAAGTAGAGGGCGGAGCGGTGGCGCCGGGGAGGCGAGCGGGTAGTGCCGAGAGGTGAGAAGGCGGTAGAAGCTTCTAGAAGGCACGATTTGCCGCGCCATGGTAGCCGTCGGGGACCGCGAGCTCGGGAGTAGTGGGAGGCAGGGAGGGTTTATGTGGCGGGGCGGCCACGGTGCACGAGCGGGTGGATATCTGGTCCTAGACGTGGTCGTCCTTTGCTGCGGTCTCTGCTTGGCCGGTGCGACCTTATCTTGGCATGATCCACACAAAATGGAAGAGGGAAAATGAGGCGGGAGAAACCAAAACAAGGGTAGCAAACCCCAGTCGCGGGAATTTGCGAGGCAGAGGAGATCTCTTTATCGAAAAAGGCTTTCGTCGTGCTTTATAAATAAAGCAAACCACCAATACCACAAAGTACCGTATAAGTTCACACAGGCACACACCCAGATCGCACGATAAATAGCACAAAAGGTGCAGCTGAGGGCACAGCTCACGAACCCTAAAAGAACAAAGAAAAAAACGGTGGCAAGGCCACGAATATGCTAATCTGGCTCAGGTGATGGCGGAGGAAGCGGCGGCACCAAGCGAAGAGCCATCGCACGAAGATCAGCAATGATGATGTTGGTGGCGTCCCGGCCCCGGAGGCGGCTAAGCAACCGCCAAAACTACAAATAGCCACACATTTTAAACACCGCGTCAGTAGCACGTCGAAGAGGAACATGCTAGATCACTAGCTTATTTTGAACCGTCCAAAGCATCCAAGCAAGGACCCCAATAGTCAGCAACCTAATGTGGCGACTCGCTGGGGGCGAGGCCTGGATCTCGGCGAAGAGGTCCGGGAAGTTGGTGTTACACCAACGACCACCGACCACCTCCCGCGGGCAACTCCAGAGAAACTGGGCAGAGACGCACGAGAAGAAAAAAATGATTTGAGTCTTATTCGGTCCCACAAAGAGGACACATCCCATCTGCCCGACCATTTCGTTTTAACACCTCAACGCCGGAGGGGACACGCCCGCAGATCCATTGCCACAAGAAGATTATAATCTTCAGAGGGAGTCTGATCGACCGGATCTTCTTCGGGGGCTCCGGCCCAAGGGTGGCAGCAATGGCCCGGTATAAAGACTTCATGGAGAATCTGCCCGAGGGCTCTAGGTGACAGGATAGGCGATTGTGCGCCATCTCCAGGTCCGGCTCGTGGAGCGCAACGACGTCCATGAGCTCGTGTCAGGCGGATAGTCCTGGGGGCTCAAAAGGGCGCCGGAACACAAGACGCCCTGAGTCAATAATGGTCGTCTCAACTGAGACCCGAGGGTCGACTGCGATGGCTAACAGGTCCAGAAAGCGGGCCGCGAAGGGGGAATCACCGGCCCACCTATCGAACCAGAATAAGGTGGTCGTTCCGGATCCTACCAAAATGGAGGTCCCGATGCGGAGAACATGCAGCAGTGGGATGACGGACTACCAGAATTGGGAGCCCCAGATCGCTGACAGAAAGCGAGGGGCTAGCCACGCATGTATTTATTCCGGATAATGTGGAGCCACAGGCCGCCGTCCCCATTGGCGATACGCCAGAGCTAGCGCATCAGGAGCGCAATGTTCATCCTTTTGGAGGACATGATGTTGAGGCCGCCCTGGTCCCGCGGCTTGCAGATTTCGGTACACCGCACCATGTGGTATTTCTGCTTATCACCCTCGACGCCCCAAAAGAAGCGAGCCTGGACCATGTCGATCTCATGGTGAAGCGTCTCAGGCAGGCTGTAGAAGCTCATGATGAACAAGAGGAGGCTGTATAGGGATGAGTTAATGAGGATCGTCTGACCTGCCTTAGACAACCATCGTCCCTACCATGGCTCAATACGGTGATGGAGTTTGAGAACCAAAGGCCTCAAGTCAGCGGCGGAGAGCCGAGAGTCACTAATGGGAATCCCCAACCAAGTAGTGGGGAAAGAGCCAAGCTGACAATTAAGTCGGTTGGCAATAGTCCGGCTCTCAGTGGGGAAATAGTCCATTACCATCACCCAGCTCTTATCAAAATTAATCTTGAGGCCCGACATCTCCTATAAGCAAAGCAGGAGAAATTTGACGTTCGTGATATCCTCCATGGTGCCCTTGACCATAATGATGGTGTCATCGGCGTACTGGAGAAGGGAAACACCATTTCCGCCCACCAGATGTGGAACTAGACCTCCGATGTGTCCCGCGGCCTTCGCCTTGTCGAGGATGGTAGCTGATACGTCTCCAACGTATCTATATTTTTTGCTTGTTCCATGTTGTTATATTATCATTCCCGAATGTTTTACAATTATTTTATAGCAACTTTATATCATTTTTTGGGACTAATCTATTGACATAGTGCCCAGTGCCAGTTGTTGTTTTTGCTTGTTTTTTACTTCGCAGAATATCAGTACCAAACGGAGTCCAGACAGAGTGAAACTTTTTGGAGAATTTTTTTGGACCAGAAGACACGAGATGGACCAAAGAAGTACCAGAGGGGAGGCCCGAGGTGGGCACAACCCACCAGGGCGCGCCTAGGAGCCCAGGCGCGCCCATGGGGTTGTGCCCCCCTTGGTGACCTCCCGCACCGCCTCTTCGCCATATAAATACCCAAATATTTCAGAAACCCTAGGGGAGTTGACGAAACAAAATTCCAGCAGCCGCAAATTCCAAAACCACGAGAACCAATCTAGACATCATCATGGAGGGGTTCATCATCCTCATTGGTGCCTCTCTGATGATGCATGAGTAGTTCATCACAGACCTACGGGTCCGTAGTCAGTAGCTAGATGACTTCCTCTCTCTTTTTTGATTCTCAATACAATGGTCTCTTGGAGATTTATTTTATATAACTCTTTTTGCGGTGTGTTTGTTGGGTTTATGATTAGATCTATATCCATGAGTATTATGATCAGATCTATATCCATGAATATTATGATCGGATCTTGGAGATCTATCCGACGAACTTTGAGTTTATGGTCGGATCTATATCCATGAATATTATTTGAGTCTTGTTTTGATGTGTTATATGCATGATTATTTATAGTCTTGTATTTCTCCTTTGAATCTTTGGTTTAGTTAGGCCAACTAGATCGATTTTTCTTGCCATGGGAAGAGGTGCTTTGTGATGGGTTCGATCGTGCGGTGTTCTTTCCCAGTGACAGAAGAGGCAGCAAGACAAACATGTATCGTTGTTATTAAGGATAACAAGACGGGGGCTATTCCTACATGAATAGATCTCGTCTACATCATGCCATCGTTCTTATTGCATTACTCCGTTTCTCCATGAACTTAACACACTAGATGCATGCTGGATAGCGGTCGATGTGTGGAGTAATTGTAGTAGATGTAGGCAGGAGTCAGTCTAATAATCTTGGACGTGATGCCTATACCAAAAAAGGCTTTCACCCCACTTTATATATAAATCAAAGCACCTAGCACAAGGTCCAACAATATATCGACAAGCGAACACACACCGCCACCGCATGCATAGTCTCACAATACAACAACCACACGCACACACACCAAACTGAGAAGGTTCTTCATGTAGGGTAGAACCCTAGCGGCCCGATCTTTCATGATTGGAGGGAATCCTATGAATAACACTAAGAACACGAGGAGAAATCACGAGGGGAAACACGAGAGAATCACTCAAAACAACAAGATTCGATTACACATGTGCTCGATCCTCGAAACACAAAGAGATACATGATTCAAGGTCAACAAAGGACGATACAAAAGGTCTTCTCCGTGAGGAGGTCTTGAAGGGTCTTCCCGTGATGGGGTATTGAATCCGCATGGGGGATCTTCTCCGAAGAGGTGCTCGACTCTGATGGAGAAGTAACCAAGTGGATGAGCAAAGCTCTATCTCAAATATGAGCTATCACAGTGCTAACCCTAATACAGAGCTAGGGGACAAGTATATATAGTCCAAAGGGGTAAGTAGAGGGATACATGGGGTGAAAACCCTTTCACTGCGCGCAAGCAGGGCGGTAGTACCGGTCACGGGGGCGGTTGTACCGCTAGGAGCCCAGGTGCTGGTTCCTGGAGGTGTTCACGGAAGGAATTAGCGGTTGTACCGGTGGGTGGGGCGGTTGTACCGGTCCTTTGGCTGATACGGGGATAAACCGGTGCAGTATCGGCCTTGCACCGCTCGATCACAGAAGTTGGACCGGTTGTTGGGCGGTAGTCGAGTGGTTGTACCGCCCGGGCAGTAGTTGGGCGGTACATGGGCAGTTGTACCGGTCCTTCTGGGCTGGGCAGATTGTCTTCATGCTCTCGATGTCCATCTTGCATCGTAACTTCTCCTTGGTTGCTTCCTTTGTACCGAAGCACACAAAGCATCTCCGCTTGAGATAGTAGCCATGTCTCAAGTGGGTCAAAGGGGAGTTTAACAAGGAGAGAGTTAACCTCGTTTTCGATAGCTCTCGCACGGGCTCTTGTCATTGGTCCAAGTGGTGTCGTGGGAAACGAAGGTAGGTCCATGGGGATGACCATAGGATGCTCTGCATCATCTCCCCTCCCTTGGGAAAGATCCGACCTCGGATCAAAATCCTCATCACCATGGTACGGTGAGAGATCGTTGACGTTGAAGATGTCGCTTACGGAGAACTTGTCGCATGGGATGTCGATCTTGTAGGCATTGTTGTTGTAGCGTTAAAGCACCTTGAAGGGTCGATCGGCTCGTGGTAGCAGTTTGGACTTGCGTTCATTGGGGAAGCGTTCCTTGTGAAGGTGTAGCCACACAAGATCTCCAATGTTGAATATCATTGGTTGCTTGTTGATGTTGAGCTTGGTAGCGAGTCGTTGTACTTGGCGCTCGATGGTGTTCCTTGTATCTTCGTGCATCTTCTTGAGGTAGCTTGCTCTTACACTCGCGTCCATGTTGGTGCGCTCTTGTAGTGGAAGAGGAAGAATGTCCACTAGGGACAACGGGTTGAAACCGTAGATGACCTGGAAGGGGGACTTGCCGGTAGTTGAATGTCTTGCTCGGTTGTAGGCGTACTCGGCGATGGGTAGAGACTCCTCCCACTCCTTGATGTTCCTCTTGATTAACACGCGTAGTAGAGTGGAGAGTGTACGGTTTGTCACCTCCGTTTGGCCGTCGATTTGAGGATGGCATGCCAAAGAGAACAAGAGCTTGATTTCGAGCTTGGCGCATAGAGTCTTCCAAAAGTAACTAAAGAACTTGACATCGTGGTCCGAGACAATCGTCTTTGGTACTCCATGTAGGCGCAAGATTTCCCTACAAAAGAGATTTGCAATATGTGAAGCATCGTCTATCTTGTTGCATGGGATAAAATGAGCCCTCTTAGAGAATCGGTCCACAACAACAAACACGGAATACTTTCCATTTTGAGTTCTAGGCAAACCAAGTACAAAGTCCATGCTAATGTCTTCCCAAGGTTGATAAGGAATAGGAAGGGGCATGTAAAGACCATGGGATTGAGCTTTTGACTTAGCTTTGCGACATGTAGAGCATTGGTTGGTCATGCGTGAGACGTCGCGGAACATCTCATGCCAAAAATAGTTCTTGGAGAGCGTAGCGAATGTCTTGTCGCGTCCAAAGTGTCCCATGAGTCCGCCTCCATGAGCCTCTTGCAAAAGGAGCAAACGAAGAGAAGACTCGGGAATGCAAAGTTTGTTAGCTCTCGTAAGATAATCATCCTTGATGTAATATCGTTCCCAATATGTATGCGCAAACACTTAGCATAAGGAATAGCAAAAGTAGGATCATGCGCATACAATTCTTTGATGTGCTCAAAGCCAATGACATTCAATTCTAATTTAGTGACAAGCATGCATATGCGGGAATGAGCATCCGCCACTACATTTTCCTTACCTTTTGATGTACTTGATGACATAAGGAGAAGACTCAATGAATTCACTCCATTTAGCATGATGCTTGTTCAGCTTAGTTTGACCCTTTAAGTACTTAAGCGTTTCATGATCGGTATGAATGATAAATTCATGAGGGCGAAGGTAATGTTCCCATTCACGCAAAAATCGCACTAAAGCATATAGCTCTTTGTCATAGATGGGGTAATTGAGTTGCGCTCCGAAAAGTTTCTCACTAAAGTATGCTATGGGGCGCTTCTCTTGCGTTAACACACCTCCTATGCCATTACCACTAGCATCACAATGAATTTCAAAATGTTTGTCAAAGTTGGGTAATGCAAGCACGGGAGAATGAGTAAGCAGATTCTTTAGCTCATTAAATGCGGTATCTTGTGATGGTCCCCAAACAAATGGCACACTTTTCTTACTCAAGGAATGCAAAGGTGAAGCAATCGTGCTAAAATCCTTCACAAATCTACGACAGAAACCGGCTAAACCAAGAAAACTACGCACTTGTTGCAAGTTGGTTGGTTGGGGCCAAGTTTTAATAGCATTGAACTTATATTCATCTACATGAACACCCTTAGAAGACACAACGAAACCCAAGAAAACAAGCTTATCAACACCCAAAAGGCATTTGTCCATATTAGCATAAAGTCGCTCTTTCCTAAGGGTTTGCAACACGGTTCTAAGATGGGTGACATGATCTTTGAGGCATTTGCTAAAGACAAGAATATCATAAAAATAGACCACAACAAATACACCAATATAGGGACGAAGAACAAAGTGCATGACTCGCATGAAAGTATCGGGTGCTTCGGATAAACCCATTGGCATAACTAGCCATTCATATAAGCCAAATTTGGTCTTAAATGCGGTTTTCCACTCATCATCTTCTTGGATGCGTATTTGATAGTAGCCACTCTTAAGATCAATCTTAGAGAAAATGGTGGCTCCGCTAAGCTCATCAAGCATATCACCTAAGCATGGAATAGGGTAATGATATCTAACGGTGATAGCATTGATGGTACGGCAATCGGAAACCATGCGATAAGAACCATCTTTTTTGGGACAAGAATTACCGGAATGGCACAAGGGCTCAAGCTTTGACGTACTTGACCGTTGTCGATGAGTTGTTGTACTTGCCGTTGGATCTCCTTAGTTTCCTCGGGGTTTACGTGGTAGGGAGCCTTGTTAGGTAGAGGTGCTCTGGGGATGAGGTCGATTCGGTGTTCAATGCCTCGTAGTGGAGGTAGACCCGGAGGTAGCTCGTCGGGGAAAACATCTTGGAATTCCTGCAAAAGAGAAGACAACACTAAAGGTAGATTGTGAGAGGTGTTAGTTTTTGGTGCCTCGTCCTTGCACACAAGGACATAGTGCATAACACTTGATGGGTTCTCACACACTTCTCTCATCTCACTTTTGGTGGCAAATAGGACTAAGTTTTTCTTGTCGCTCATAGTGGAGGCACTCGATTTTGGCTTGTGGCGCTCACTTTCTTTGGGGTGGGTTGCTCTCTCACTCTTTTCTCCATGATGGGTGGCTTGCTTGTCGGCGATTACTTGACGTGGAGACATAGGCCGTATCACGTACTCCTTTCCTTTCATCTTGAAGCTATAGTGATTGGTATGCCCGTTGTGGATGACACTACGGTCAAATTGCCATGGTCAACCAAGAAGGAGGTGGCAAACGGACATCGGGACAACATCACACTCCAAAGTGTCTTCATATGCTCCGATTTTGAAGGAGACTTTGACCGTATGCTAAACTTGGATAGTGCCGGAATCACTTAGCCATTGAACCTTGTAGGGGTGCGGGTGCTTCATCTCGACCAGTTGGAGCTTGGAGCATAGCTCTTCACTTGCCAAGTTGTGACAACTCCCTCCATCGATGATGACCTTTACGGACCTTCCATTGATGCCGACCTTGGTGTGGAAGATGTGGCATCTTTGGTCTTCGTCTTGTTGATGTTGAAGAGTCAAGACTTTGGAGACAACGAGAGCGGGGCTTGAATCCTCATCACAAAAGACTTGATCATCTTCGTCTTCGTTCACGCGTCGGTGCATGGCCACTTGCTCAAGGTCTTCCATCTCCTCTTCACTCATGGAGTCATAGGTTTCGTCATCGTTGAGGATCATGGTGCGCTTGTTGGTACACTCAAAGGACTTGTGGCCTCGGCCGCCGCATGTGAAACATTTGATGGAACTTGTCTTGATAGTCTCATCGGTTGGAGTAGATGATGAAGCTCGCGACTTGAAGTTGCTTGTAGGAGGAGGACGACTTGAGGTTGTCGAAGTTTTCTTGTAACTCAACTTGTCGCCGTTGCTTGTAGATGGTTTGGTTGAGGTAGAAGTTGTTGGAGTCGTTGAAGCTTGGGTGTTGGAGAAGCCGTAGCTCTTCTAAGAGTACTTGGCGTACTTGAAGTCATCTTGCACTTGGCGTTCTACTCTGGTAGCTTGATGTACAAGCTCAATGAGGTTGGAGTAGGGTTGGAAGTCGGCAGTCTTCTTGATGGGATGATTGATGCCATTCAAGAAACGGGCCATAGTTTGCTCGTCATCTTCCGTGACATGGCTCTTATCATGGCAATCTCCATTTCCTTGTAGTATTCTTCGACGCTCTTTGTTCGTTGCTTGAGGAGTGCTACCTCTTGAGCACTGTGTTGGTTTTCCCTTGAAGATGAGAGGGTGATGCAGCAAAGCAGCGTAAGTATTTCCCTTAGTTTTTGAGAACCAAGGTATCAATCCAGTAGGAGGCTCCAGAGAAGTCCCTCGTACCTACACAAACAAACAAGAACCTCGCAACCAACGCGATAAAGGGGTTGTCAATCCCTTCACGGTAACTTGCGAAAGTGAGATATGATAGAGATAATAAGATAAGGTAAATATTTTTGATATTTTTTATGTTATATATTGGAAAGTAAAGATGCAAATAAAAGTAGATGGGAAACTTATATGACAAAAGCTAGACCGGGGGGCCATAGGTTTCACTAGTGGCTTCTCTCATGATAGCATAAGTATTACGGTGGGTGAACAAATTACTGTCGATCAATTGATAGAAAAGTGCATAGTTATGAGATTATCTAGCATGATCATGTATATAGGCATCACGTCCACAACAAGTAGATCGAAACAATTCTGCATCTACTACTATTACTCCACACATTGACCGACTCCTTCCTGCATTTAGAGTATTAAGTTCATGAAGAACAGAGTAATGCATTAAGAAATATGACATGATGTAGAGGGATAAACTCAAGCAATATGATATAAACCCCATATTTTTATCCTCGATGACAACAATACAATACATGCCTTGCTGCCCTTGCTGTCACTGGGAAAGGACACCGCAAGATTGGACCCAAAGCTAAGCACTTCTCCCATTGCAAGAAAGATCAATCTAGTAGGCCAAACCAAACTGATAATTTGAAGAGACTTGCAAAGATAACCAATCACACATAAAAGAATTCAGAGAAGATTCAATTATTTCTCATAGATAAACTTGATCATAAACCCACAATTCATCGGATCTCAACACACACCGCAGAAAGAGTTACATCAAATAGATCTCCAAGAAGATCGAGGAGAACTTTGTATTGAGACTCAAAGAGAGAGAAGAAGCCATCTAGCTAATAACTATGGACCCGAAGGTCTGTGGTAAACTACTCACAACTCATCGGAGAGGCCTTGGAGATGATGTAGAGGCCCTCCATGGTCGATTCCCCCTCCGGCGGAGCGCCGGCGAAGGCTCCAAGATGGGATCTCGCGGATACAGAAGGTTGCGGCAGAATAGGTTTTCGTGGTGCTCCTGGATGTTTTCGGGGTACGTAGATATATATAGGCGAAGGAGGTAGGTCAGGGGAGCCACGAGGGGCCCACGAGGGCGGGGGGCGCGCCCTCCTGCCTCGTGGCCACCTCGGCTTCTTCTTGACGTCCACTCCAAGTCTCCTGGATTGCGTTTATTCCAAAAAGATCGCTCCCAAAGGTTTCATTCCGTTTGGACTCCGTTTGATATTCCTTTCCTTCGAAACACTGAAATAGGCAAAAAAACAACAATTCGGGTTGGGCCTCCGGTTAGTAGGTTAGTCTAAAAAATGATATAAAAGTGTAGAGTAAAGCCCATAAACATCCAAAATGGGCAATATAATAGCATGGAACAATAAAAAATTATAGATACGTTCGAGACATATCAAGCATCCCCAAGCTTAATTCCTGCTCGTCCTCGAGTAGGTAAATGGTAAAAACAGAATTTTTGATGTGGAATACTACCTAGCATAATTCTCAATGTAATTTTCTTTATTGTGGCATGAATGTTCAGATCCAAGTGATTCAAGATAAAAGCTCATAAAACATAAAAATAGTAATACTTCAAGCATACCAACAAGTAATCATGTCTTATCAAAATAGCATAGCCAAAGAAAGCTCATCCCTACAAAATCATATAGTTAGGCCATGCTTCATTTTCATCACACAAAATACTCCCATCATGCACAACCCGGTTTCAGCCAAGCAATTGGTTCATACTTTTTAACGCGCTTCAGCTTTTTCAACTCTCACGCAATACATGAGCGCAAGCCATGGACATAACACTATATGTGGAATAAGGTGGTGGTTGTGAAGACAAAAATGGAGAAGATAGTCTCACATCAACTAGGAGTATCAACGGGCTATGGAGATGCCCATTAATAGATATCAATGTGAGTGAGTAGGGATTGCCATGCAACGGATGCACCAGAGCTATAAATATATGAAAGCTCAACAAAAGAAACTAAGTGGGTGTGCATCCAACTTGCTTTCTCACAAAGACCTAGGGCATTTTGAGGAAGCCCATCATTGGAATATACAAGCCAAGTTCTATAATGAAAAATTCCCACTAGTATATGAAAGTGACAACATAGGAGACTCGCTATCATGAAGATCATGGTGCTACTTTGAAGCACAAGCGTGGAAAAAAGATAGCAACATTGTCCCTTCTCTCTTTTCTCTCATTCATTTTTTTCTTTTCATTTTTTCCTTTTTTTATTTGGTGGGCTTCTTTGGCCTCTTTTTTTGTATGGGCTTCTTTGGCCTCTTTTATTTTTATAAAGTCCGAAGTCTCATCCCGACTTGTGGGGGAATCATAGTCTTCATCAGCCTTTCCTCACTTGGGACAATGCTCTAATAATGAAGATCATCACACTTTTATTGATTTACAACTCAAAAATTACAACTATACTTAGAACAAAATATGACTCTACGTGAATGCCTCCGGTGGTGTACCAGGATATGTAATGAACCAAGAGTGACATGTATGAAAAGTTATGGAGGTGGCCTTGCCACAAATACGATGTCAACTACATGATCATGCAAAGAGCAATATGACAATGATGGGGCGTGTCATAATAAACGGAACGGTGGAAAGTTGCATGGCAATATATCTCAGAATGGCTATGGAAATGCCATAATAGGTAGGTATGGTGTCTATTTTGAGGAAGGTAAATAATGGGTGCATGATACCGGCGGAAGTTGCGCAGCATAATAAAGGCTAGCAATGGTGGAAGGGTGAGAGTGCGTATAATCCATGGACCCACATTAGTCATAAAGAACTCATATACTTATTGCAAAAGTTTACTTGCCCTCGAAGCAAAGTACTACTACGCATGCTCCTAGCGGAAGGGTTGGTAGGAGTTAACCATCGCGCGATCCCGACCTCCACACATAAGGAAGATAATTAAAAGAGAATCCCATGCAACAAATTTGTCACACAACTTTTACCATACGTGCATGCTACGGGACTTGCCAACTTCAACACAAGTATTTCTCAAATTCGTAATTACCCAACTAGCATGACTCTAACATTACCACCTTTATATCTCAAAACAATTATCAAGCATCAAATTGATCATAGTGTTTAATGCACTTTGTATGATAGTTTTTATTATACCCAACTTGGATGCCCATCATTCTAGGACCAAATTTTATAACCATAGAAAATACCATACTATTCTAAAAGACTCTCAAAATAATATAAGTGAAGCATGAGAGATCAACAATTTCTACAAAATCAAGCCACTGATACGTCTCCGTCGTATCTATAATTTTTGATTGTTTCATGCCAATATTATTCACTTTCATGTACTTTTTGGCAACTTTTTATACTATTTTTTGGGACTAACATATTGATCCAGTGCCCAGTGTCAGTTCCTGTCTGTTGCATGTTTTTTGTTTCGTAGAAACCCAATATCAAACGGAGTCCAAATGGGATAAAAACGGATGGAGATTTTTTTGGAATATTTATGATTTTTGGGAAGTAAAATCAACGCGAGACGGTGTCCGAGGTGGTCACGAGGTAGGGGGGCGCGCCCTACCCCCAGCGTGCCGCTGACCCTCGTCGTCCACCCATAAGGCGGTTGATGCTCTTCTTCTGGCGCAAGAAAGCTAATTTTATGAGAAAGATCTGGGCGAAAGATTCACCCCAATCGGAGTTACGGATCTCCGGATATTTAAGAAACGGTGAAGGGGTAGAATCTGAGAACGCAGAGACAGAGAGATAGATCCAATCTCGGAGGGGCTCTCGCCCCTCCCAAGCCATGGGAGCCAAGGACCAAAGGGGAAACCCTTCTCCCATCTAAGGAGAAGGTCAAGGAAGAAGAATAAGAAGGGGGGCTCTCTCCCCCTTGCTTCCGGTGGCGCCGGAACGCCGCTGGAGGCCATCATCATCACCGCGATCTTCACCAACACCTCCGCCATCTTCACCAACATCTCCATCACCTTCCCCCTTCTATCTACAGCGGTCCACTCTCCCGCATCCCGCTGTACCCTCTACTTGAACATGGTGCTTTATGCTTCATATTATTATGCAATGATGTGTTGCCATCCTATGATGTCTGAGTAGATTTTCGTTGTCCTATCGGTGATTGATGAATTGCTATGATTGGTTTGAGTTGCATGTTTTATTATTGGTGCTGTCCTATGGTGCCCTCCGTGTCGCGCAAGCGTGAGGGATTCCCGCTGCAGGGTTTGCAATATGTTTATGATTTGCTTATGGTGGGTGGCGTGAGTGACAGAAGCACAGACCTGAGTAAGTAGGTTGTTTGCGTATGGGATAAAAGGGGACTTGATGCTTTAATGCTATGGTTGGGTTTTACCTGAATGAATCTTTAGTAGTTGCGGATGCTTGCTAGAGTTCCAATCATAAGTGCATATGATCCAAGTAGAGAAAGTATGTTAGCTTATGCCTCTCCCTCAAATAGATTTGCAGTAGCGATTACCGGTCTAGTAACATAGTCAATTGCTTAGGGACAATTCCACATCTCCTACCACCACTTTTCCACACTCGTTATACTTACTTTAGTTGTGTCTTTATCTAAACAGCCCCTAGCTTTTATTTACGCTTTCTTTACTTTCTTGCAAGCTTACCCGAAAACACCTACAAAGTACTTCTAGTTTCATACTTGTTCTAGGTAAAGCAAACGTCAAGCGTGCGTAGAGTCGTATCAGTGGCCGATAGGACTTGAGAGAGTATTTGTTCCACCTTTAGCTCCTCGTTGGGTTCGACACTCTTACTTATCGAAAGAGGCTACAACTATCCCCTATACTTGTGGGTTATCAAGACCTTTTTTGGCGCCGTTGCCGGGGATTCATAGCGTGGGGTGAATATTCTTGTGTGTGCTTGTTTGCTTTATCACTAAGTAATTTTTATTTGCTGTCCTTAGTTGTTCTCTATCTTTAGTTATGGATATGGAACACGAAATACCAAAAAAAATGAGGTGTACTTGTTGCTCATGGAGATGGGGAACCTCCTAAAACCCTCGATGCTGGTTATGTGAAAGATATTATGTACTACTTTAACAATCCTGAGAAAACCCCATTCAATTATGTTATGGGAGTAACGTTGGATCAACGTGAATACTTTAGGGATTATTGCTTAACACAAAAAGGGAAACTATTATGGGATCAAATTCATATATTGAAGTGGTATGCTTGGCAACTATGCGTGAGTTATGATTATACTTGTTGCTCTAGGATGAAGGCTCCACACCTTCCCTTTTCATGCAAATTTCATGATAATAAAACCTTAGCTTCTTATGCTAATGGTATATATGATTACTATTATGTGGAACAAATAGAAGAATTTGTTGCTTTTATGGGTGCTTATGAAATTGAAGCTATGTGTAAAGAGTTTGAGGATTATGATGATGCTGTTTATAGATCTAAAAATTTAGCTATCCTCAAATATTGCTATGAGAATTATAAATACAATTACGAAATTAATGCACTTGTTAAGAAAGTCTCCGCTGTCCAAGAAGGGACTAATATTTTGCAGGAATCTATGGAAGAAGAAATTGATGAAATTGTGAGCTCATTGGATGAAAAAGATGATGAGGAGAGCGAAGAACAAAAGGAGGAAGAGCGGATTGATCACCCGTGCCCACCTTCCAATGAGAGTAACTCTTCAACTCATACACTGTTTAATTCCCCTTCGTGCTTACCGAAGGATGATTGCTATGACGACTATTATGATCCCATTAATTCTCTTGAAATATCCCTTTTTGATGATGCTTGCTATGCTTGTGGCCAAGATGCCAATATGAATTATGCTTATGTAGATGAACTTGCTATAGTTCCTTATGTTAAACATGAAATTGTTGCTATTGCACCCACGCACGATAGTCCTATTATCTTTTTGAATTCTCCCGACTACACTATATCGGAGAAGTTTGTGATTATTAAGGATTATATTGATGGGTTTCCTTTTACTACTACACATGATGATTTTGATGAATATAATATGCATGTGCTTGCTCCTCCTACTTGCAATTATTATGAGAGAGGAACTATATCTCCACCTCTATGTTTCCAACACGATAGAATTGCAAGAAACTGCTTATACTATGCATTGGCCTTTACTTGGTGTGCATGAATTGTTCTTTTATGACATGCTGATGCATAGGAAGAGAGTTAGACTTCGTTGTTGCTTGATATATGTTACTTTGTGCTCACTACTAAATTACAAAAAAATTGTTAATTAAAATTGGCTTTGATATACCTTGGGATCCGGGTGGATTCACTACTTGAGCACTATATGCCTAGCTTAACGGCTTTAAAGAAAGCGCTGCCAGGGAGACAACCCGGAAGTTTTAGAGAGTCATTTATTTCTGTTGAGTGCTTTCATATAGTTTAAAAACAACAAAATAAAGAGGGGAACCCAAAACTTTTCAAAAAGAGACGTGAAAGTGAGAGAGACGAGCATTGTGAAAGTGGGGGACGCCCTTAAACTTGTTCAGGCCCATGGGAACTTTGTGAATCTTAATTACATAAAATTTTCAATAAAAATAATTATCCCCTTGTACAATTCCATTGTATTATAAAAATAATGTGCCAAGGTTTGCCTTTAGGATGTTTACAATGCTTGTTAGTTTGTACGGTGCAGGACAGAAACTTTGGCTGTAGTGCGCGATTTTACATTTTTAACTGGAACGTCAAATGGTTCTGATTTCTTCTGAACTGTCTTGCTGTACAACTTTTTTATTTTTCCTAATTTTGGTAGAAATTTTGGGGTACCAGAAGTATGGTGGATGTTCAGATTGCTACAGACTGTTCTATTTTTGACAGATTCTATTTTTGATGCATAGTTTGCTTGTTTTGATGAATCTATCAATTTATATCAGTGGATTAAGCCATGAAAAAGTTATATTACAGTAGAAAAAATGCAAAAACAAAATATGAATTGGTTTGCAACAGTACTTAGAGTGGTGATTTGCTCTATTATACTAACAGATCTTACCGAGTTTTCTGTTGAAGTTTTATGTGGATGTAGTGTCTAATCGAGGATGTTTCGATGTGAGAAGAAGGAAGAGAGGCAAGAGCTCAAGCTTGGGGATGCCCGAGGCACCCCAAGTAAATATTCAAGGAGACTCAAGCGTCTAAGCTTGAGGATGCTGGGGAGGCATCCCCTCTTTCTTCAACAAATATCGGTATGTTTCGGATTCGTTTCGTTCATGCATTATGTGCAAGTCTTGGAGCGTCTTTTGCAATTAGGCTTTTATTTTTCTTTTATGCACCATGCGGGTATGAGATAGTCCTTGGTTCACTACTGGAATGAGCTACTTTGCCATCAGCCAGCTCTTTGCCGTCTGCTAGCGGACGGCAAATAAGCTCTTTGCCATCAGCTACCCAAAAGCAGACGGCAAAGAACTGGCTGATGGCAAAGAAAGTCTTTGCCATCAGCCAGTTCTTTGCCGTCCGTTAGCTGACAGCAAAGATTCTTTCCCGTCGGCTAGCTGACGGCAAAGTGGGAGGGGGGACCCACTGATGAGCTGTTTAGAAAATACTTAACGGCCCCCCCTCTTTGACGTCTGCTAGCGGACGACAAAGAGCAAAAAAGCGGACGGCAAAGAGGGCGGACGGCAAACATTTAACATATCTAACGGCGCCCACCCCGCCCTCTCTCTGTTTCTCCCTAGCTCCCACTTGCCCCGCCCCGCCGCCTTCGCCGCCCTTGTCGCCCCATCGCCCCCCCCCATCGCCCCACCGCCTGCCGTCTCGGGCCTGCCTGCCCCGGCGCCCCCCCAGCCCCGCCGCCCAGGCAGCGCCGCCAGCCGCCCGCCCCTCCCACTGCCCCCGCCTCGTCGCCACTACCTGCCCGTGCCGCCCCTGAGCCCCCATGTCGCCCACCTGCCTCACTGTCTCGGCGCCCTGCCCCTGGCCCCTGCCTGCCCCACCCCACGCCTTGGGGCGCCGCCTCCCCTCCTCCACCGGCCACCTCCTCCACCGGCCCAGGTGAGCTCTACCTCCTCTGTTTTCCTTTTTTTCCTGTTTTTTTAGTTTTAGGTTTATGTTTAGTTTAGTTTTAGTTTTAGTTTTAGTTTTAGTTTTAGGTTTAGCTTTAGTTTATTTTAGTTTTAGGTTTAGATTTAGTTTTTTCCTTTTTTCTGTTTTTTTAGTTTTAGGTTTATGTTTAGTTTAGATTTAGTTTTAGTTTTGGTTTTAGTTTTAGATTTAGGTTTAGTTTTAGGTTTAGTTCAGTTTTAGGAAAGAAGAAGAAGAAAAAAAAAACAGGAGAGGAGGAGAAGAAGAAGAGGAAAAAGGAAAGGAAGAAGAAGAAGAGGAGGGGGAGAAAAAAAAGAAGAAGAGGAAGAAGAAGAAGAAGAAGAAGAAAGAGGGGAGGAGAAGAAGAAGAGGAAAAAGGAAAGGAGGAAGAAGAAGAAGGAAAAAAGGAAGAAAAGGAGGAAAAGGAAGAAGAGGAAGAAGAAGAAAAGGAAAAAAGAGGAAAAAAACCCGACCCGACACGGCACCCCGACCCCGACACGACACCCCGACCCCGAGACCCCGACCCCAACACCCCGACCCCGACACCGGCACCCCGACCCCGAGCCTGACCCGACACCCCGACCCCGACACCGACACGGCACCCCGACCCCGACCCGAGACCCCGACCCCGACCCCGACCCCGACACCCCGACCCCGACCCCGACACCCGACCCGACCCGACATCGACACCCCCGATCATGAGCTCTGACCCGACACCCCGACCCCGACACCGACACGGCACCACGACCCGACCCGACACCCGACCCGACACCTGCACCCGAGACCCCACCCCACCCCGAACACCCCGACCCGACCCGACACCTGCACCCCAAGATTCCGACCACGACCCTACGACACCTCACTTAAAAGGTGTTCTTTGACCTTCCAGAGGCCGACGGGGTCATATATTTGTGAATTATTAGTTAGGTCATATATTTTTCGATTTTGTTATGAAAAACATCATATATAATTGTGTTGATCGGGTAGTTTTAAATGTGTAGTTGTTTATGTTGTACTTGATGATGATACACTTAAGTGATATACATATTATTATTCATGTAGGTACTTTTTTTATGTTGTACTAATTTCGTTTATTCTTTGTCATGGCAGGTGTTGAAAGATGGTGGGCGCTGGTCGGGAGCGCGCCGAGACCCCTTCTTCGTCGGTGCATAGTGTGAGGTCTTCCATTCCACACGCACCTCTCCGCCGAGCGTTGCTGGACAGTATGGCGACACCCCGGGCCCTTCTTCGTCGACCGCGGTGCCCAGCAGGGGACGAGGTAAGAAGAAGAGAGGAGGTGGAGCACGTGGTCGCGGGAGAGGAGGTAGGGTGACTCTTACGACGCCTTCCTCGTCGTCGCCCCCAGCTGTTTCACCCGAGCACGTGACTGCTAGGGTGGACTCGTCTGAGGAGGAGGCTACACGGACTCCGGTTCATGAGCCTCCGGTCAACGGGTCTTCGGCCCACTAGCCTTGGGTCGACAGGCCTTCGGCCCACGAGAGTTGGGCCCACGAGACCCCGGAGGAGCACACGTCTGGATGGGGTACTTGGTCGGGTCAGCCTGAGGAGCCGAGTGGCCATGCTGATGATGGCGGGGAGCCGACTAATTTTGAGGAGGAGGGGGAGGAGGGGGGCAATGTCTACCAGCGTGGTGCTACACGGCTCCCGTCCGTGCCGGCGACCCGCGAGCAGAGGTGGTTGATTTTCCCTGATGGGGAGAGGTAAGTGCATTTAATCTTTTTGTACCTTCTGCATTCATGTTTCTTCAAATAACTAATGCATTTGCCTTGTCATGCTGCAGGGGTTGGGACCACCATGAAAGTGTCCGCCGGCCCAACTCCGTCCTTGGAGTTCTGATTCGGCAAAACTTTCCAGGGTTTGTCACGTTGCCTGGTGAGGGTCGGCTTCCAGAGGTTGGATTGAGTTGGGAGCACTACTTGGCTGCCTCGGCCCCGCCGGGTGAGATTATCGACGGTGTCGTGTGCAAGACAAGGGCAGACGTGGTGATCAGAAAGTTCTGGGTAATTTCTCCTTTACATAATTAAAAATCTTGAACTAGCTAGTTATTAATTGTACTAATCAATATTGTCTCATTTGATTGTAGACATTCTACAGGTGTGAGGAGGGATACGAGGAGGAGGCGGCAGATGTTATCGACAAGGAGTGCAAGCGCCTACTTCAGAACTTACGGCATGAGGTTCGGGTGCAGGCTGTTCGAGACTACTACGCCGGGCATGGTATCAAGAAGCCCAAGCAGGAGTGCTGCGATAAGTTCTTGAGTAAGGAGCAGTACATGAAGGTAATTCTTAAGGCCTTGTACTTACTTCCTTCATTTAGTAATTCATAGCCGTAGCGCTCAAGTTTCTATTTGCTAACTTAGGCCCCTCCAAGATGGTGTGCGGATCGGATGGATTGTTGGGAGGTGTTGGTCAATGCGTGGTGCTCAAAACAATGCTGGCCACCCACAACAAGGCCAAGGACAAACGTGCCCAAATGGAAGGTGTGCCACACCACCAAGGCAGCTCCAACTTATTTCAGTACGGACGGAACTGAGTATGTGGTTTGCTTCATGATTCATGCAATTCATTCATCATGCTAGTTTTAGCCCTTTAATTACTAATTTACTTTGTTTCTCTCTTTCAGGCACGCTAAAATAAGGCGGATAAGGTGCGAGGTGTACGACACTGTATGTCATGGCCCTGCTGGCTCTTACAAGAAAGTCAAGGCATTCTCTACGTCGACCTCGATGATCCAAAGAACTTCACCAACATCTCCGCCCACGACAAGCTCATGCAATATAGAGATCGGGAAGGCGAGGAAAGGGAGGACTTTAACCCGAGCTGTGGTCCCATTGATCTGAGCTACCGATGATATCTGGTGGCGGGAGGTCCCATGGCTCCATAGCCATGGGAGATGGACTTATCCGTTGTCCTAGCACTCTCCCCGAGATCAAGGCGCGCCGATCGAGCTCCGCTCTGAGATAAGGCCTCGTGAACGGCCATCCAACTCGCCTTCAAGGTTAGTTATACGTACTCAGCTATCTTTCTCCATTACATTGTGTGCTCTTCCATCAATGATTACAAATAGTCATGTGAGTGGTGTTGCAGGCTGCTATACAGAGTGAGAGAGATAGAACGGAGAAACTTCTGGCGGAGGCGGCGGAGAGGCAGCGGGAGTTGGAGGAGAGGACGAGAAATATGTTGGAGGAGGAGAGGGCACGGAATGACATGCAGGCAAGGGCCATGTACGAGCTCCTTGTGGTAAGTTTCTTCTGCAGATTACTTGCTAGTCTTAACATTTGAGTCTCATTACTAACTAGTATGACTATTGTGAAAACCAAATGTGCAGTCTGTGTGCGAGAAGTCCGGTCAGACCGCTCCGCCGATGCCAGTGATTGCTCCTGGGAGCACGGTGAGTTTAATTTGAATGGACATTACTTGCTAGTCTTAACATTTGAGTGTCATAATGCTAACGAGACATTGGAAATGATCTTTGGTGCAGCTTAACTCCAGAAACACATCGCACGATCCTTCTCCAGCTACCGGCACGAGCCAGCCCGCTCCTACACCTCCCTGATCACGGTAAGTTTCTCTAGTGTTTTGCTTAACAAATGCATAAAGACCTAGACTTAGCTTTATTTCCTCCAATATGCTTACCATAATGACCTAGAGTTAGCTTCTTTTCCTCCAAAATGACTTAATATGCTTACTGACCTCATAAACCATCCATTCTACCTAAGTTAGCTCTAAAACAATATGTACTTAGGTTACTTATGTCAAAAATTGCATAATTAGCTTAGTTAGCTCATAAACGATCCATTTTACCTAAGTTAGCTCTAATTTGACTCATTTTACCTTAGTTAGCTTACAAGTGATCCAATTTATCCAAGTTAGCTCTAAAATGACCCATTTTAGTAGATTAGCTTGTAAATGATCCATTTTACCTACATTAGCTTTAAATGACCCATTTCACCAAGGTTAGTGTTGGGGAACGTAGTAATTTCAAAAAATTTCCTACGCACACGCAAGATCATGGTGATGCATAGCAACGAGAGGGGAGAGTGTTGTCTACGTACCCTCATAGACCGGCGAAGCGATCACAACGTAGAGGAAGTAGTCAGACGTTCTCCTCGCGATCCGACCGATCCGCGCCGTTACTCGGAGCCCCAAGTTCTTGACACACGACAGCTCGATGACGTCCCTCGACTCGATCTAGCCGAGTGTCGAGGAGAGTTCCGTCAAGACGACGGCGTGCAGGACGATCTTGATGTTCTACGCGCAGAGCTTCGCTAAGCAGCGACGATATGACCGAGGTGGTATATGGTGGAAGGGGCACCGACACGGCTAAGGAACGATCCGTAGATCAAACTTGTGTCTTGTGCCTAGAGGTGCCCCCGCCTCAGATATAAAGGAGCAGGGGAGGGTTTGGCCGGCCGGAGAGGCGCGCCAGAGGAGTCCTCCTCCCACCGGAGTAGGACTCCCCTTCCTTGTTGGAGTAGGAGAGAAGGAAAGAGGGGAGGAGGAAGGAAAGGGGCTGCACCCCTGTCCAATTCGGACTAGAGGGGCTGCGCCCTTCTTCCTTTGGCCTCTCTCCTCTATTCCCCGTATGGCCCAATAAGGCCCATATACTCCCGGCGAATTCCGTAACTCTCCAGACTCGAAAAATACCGAATGACTCGGAACCTTTCCGAACTCGAATATAGTCGTCCAATATATCGATCTTTACGTCTCGACCATTTCGAGACTCCTTGTCATGTCCGCGATCTCATCCGGGACTCGAACTCCTTCGGTACATCAAAACTCATAAACTCATAATATAACCGCCATCGAAACCTTAAGCGTGCGGACCCTACGGTTCGAGAACAATGTAGACATGACCGAGACACGTCTCGGTCAATAACCAATAGCGGACCTGGATGCCCATATTGGTTCCTACATATTCTACGAAGATCTTTATCGGTCGACCGATAACAACATACGTTGTTCCCTTTGTCATCGGTATGTTACTTGCCGAGATTCGATCGTCGGTATCCAATACCTAGTTCAATCTCGTTATCGCAAGTCTCTTTACTCGCTCCGTAATACATCATCTTACAGCTAACTCATTAGTTGTAATGCTTGCAAGGCTTAAGTGATGTGTATTACCGAGAGGGCCCAGAGATACCTCTCCGACAATCGGAGTGACAAAACCTAATCTCGAATACGCCAACCCAACATCCGCCTTTGGAGACACCTGTAGTACTCCTTTATAATCACCCGATTACGTTGTGACGTTTGGTAGTACCTAAAGTGTTCCTCCGGTAAACGGGAGTTGCATAATCTCATAGTTATAGGAACATGTATAAGTCATGGATAAAAGCAATAGCAACATACTAAACGATCATGTGCTAAGCTAATGGAATGGGTCATGTCAATCAGATCATTCAACTAATGATGTGACCTTGTTAATCAAATAACAACCCTTTGTCCATGGTTAGGAAACATAACCATCTTTGATTAACAAGCTAGTCTAGTAGAGGCATACTAGTGACACTATGTTTGTCTATGTATTCACACATGTATTATGTTTCTGGTTAATACAATTCTAGCATGAATAATAAACATTTATCATGAAATAAGGAAATAAATAATAACTTTATTATTGCCTCTAGGGCATATTTCCTTCAGTCTCCCACTTGCACTAGAGTCAATAATCTAGATCACATCACCATGTGATTAACATCGATAGTTCACATCATCATGTGATTAACACCCATAGTTCACATCGCCATGTGACCAACACCCAAAGGGTTTACTAGATTCAATAATCTAGTTCACATCGCTATGTGATTAACACCCAAAGAGTACTAAGGTGTGATCATGTTTTGCTTGTGAGAGAATCTTAGTCAACGGGTCTTTCACATTCGGATCCGTTATGTATTTTGCAATTTTCTATGTCTACAATGCTCGCACGGAGCTACTCTAGCTAATTGCTCCCACTTTCAATATGTATCTAGATAGAGACTTAGAGTCATCAGATCGGTGTCAAAACTTGCATCGACGTAACCCTTTACGATTTAACCCTTTTGTCACCTCCATAATCGAGAAACATATCCTTATTCCACTAAGGATAATTTTGATCACGTCCGATGATCTACTCCTAGATCACTATTGTGCTTCCTTGCCAAACTCGATGTAGGGTATACAATAGATCTGGTACACAAGCATTGCATACATGATAGAGCCTATGGTGAAGCATAGGAACATCTTTCATTTTCTCTCTATCTTCTGCGTTGGTCGGGCATTGAGTCTTACTCAACTTCACACCTTGTAACACAGGCAAGAACCCTTTCTTTGCTTGATCCATTTTGAACTTCTTCAAAATTTTGTCAAGGTATGTGCTTTGTGAAAGTCCAATTTAGCGTCTTGATCTATCTCTATAGATCTTAATGCCCAATATGTAAGCAGCTTCACCGAGGTCTTTCATTGAAAAACTCTTATTCAAGTATCCTTTATGCTATCCAGAATTCTATATCATTTCCGATCAGCAATATGTCATCTACATATAATATCGTAAATGCTACTGAGCTCCCACTCACTTTCTTGTAAATACAGGCTTCTCCAAAAGTCTCAGATAAACCCAAATGCTTTGATCACACTATCAAAGCGCTTATTCCAACTCCGAGATGCTTGCACCAGTCCATAGATGGATCATTGGAGCTTGCATACTTTGTTAGCTCCCTTTGGATCGATAAAACCTTCGGTTGCATCATATACAACTCTTCTTCCGTAAATCCATTTAGGAATGCAGTCTTTACATCCATTTGCCAAATTTCATAATCATAAAATGCGCAATTGCTAACATGATTCGGACAGACTTAAGCATCGCTACGGGTGAGAAGGTCTCATCGTAGTCAATCCCTTGAACTTGTCGAAACCCTTTGCGACAAGTCGAGCTTTGTAGACGAGAACATTACCGTCGCGTCGGTCTTCTTCTTGAAGATCCACTTGTTTTCTATTGCTTGCCGACCCTCGGGCAAGTCAACCAAAGTCCATACTTTGTTTTCATACATGGATCCCATCTCGATTTCATGGCCTCAAGCCATTTTATGAATCTGGGCTCACCATCGCTTCTTCATAGTTCGAGGTTCATCATGATCTAGTAGCATGACTTCCAGAACAGGATTACCGTACCACTCTGGTGCGGATCTTACTCTGGTTGATCTACGAGGTTCTGTAGTAACTTGATCTGAAGTTTCATGATCAACATCATCAACTTCCTCACTATTTGGTGTAGATGTCTCAGAAACCGGTTTCTGCGACAAACTACTTTCAAGTAAGGGAGAAGGTACAATTACCTCATCAAGTTCTACTTTCCTCCCACTCACTTCTTTCGAGAGAAACTCCTTCTCTAGAAAGGATCCATCTTAAGCAACAAATATCTTGCCTTCGGATCTGTGATAGAAGGTGTACCCAATAATTTCCTTTGGGTATTCTATGAAGACGCACTTCTCCGATTTGGGTTCGAGCTTATCAGGATGAAACTTTTTCACATAAGCATCGCAACTCCAAACTTTAAGAAACGACAACTTGGGTTTCTTGCTAAACCACAGTTCATATAGTGTCGTCTCAACGGATTTAGATAGTGCCCAATTTAACGTGAATGCAATTGTCTCTAATGTATGATCCCAAAACGATATTGGTAAATCAAGAAGAAACATCATAGATTGCACTTTATCCAATAAAGTGCGGTTACGATGTTTGGACACACCATAACATTGTGGTGTTCGGTGGCGTGAGTGTGAAACTATTCCACATTGTTTTAATTGAAGACCAAACTCAGAACTCAAATATTCGCTCTCGCGATCGATCGCAGAAACTTTATTTTCTTGTTACGATGATTTTTCCACTTCACTCTGAAATTCTTTGAACCTTTCAACTATTTCGGACTTATGTTTCATCAAGTAGATATACCCATATCTGCTCAAATCATCTTGTGAAGGTCGAAAATAACGATACTTGCCACGAGCATCAACACTCATTGGATCACATACATCGGTATGTATTATTTCCAATAAGTCAAGAGCTTGTTCCATTGTTCCGAGAACGGAGTTTTAGTCATCTTGCCCAAAAGGCACGGTTCGCAAGCATCAAGTGATTCATAATCAAGTGATTCCAAAATCCCATCAAGATGGAGTTTCTTCATGCGCTTTACACCAATATGACCTAAACGGCAGTGCCACAAATAAATTGCACTATCATTATTAACTTTGCATCTTTTGGTTTTAATATTATGAATATGTGTATCACTACGATCGAGATCCAATGAACCATTTTCATTGGGCGTGTAACCATATAAGGTTTTATTCACGTAAATGTAACAACAGTTTATTCTCTTACTTAAATGAATAACCGTTTTGCAATAAACACGATCAAATCATATTCATGCTCAACGCAAACACCAAATAACATTTATTTAGGTTCAACACTAATCCCGAAAGTATAGGGAGTGTGCGATGATGTTCATATCAATCTTGAAACTATTTTCAACACACATCATCACTTCACCCTTAAATAGTTTACATTTATTCGCAACTCCGCTTTGAAGTTACTACTCTTAGCAACCGAACCAAGACCAAATACCGAGGGGTTGCTATAAACACTAGTAAAGCACACATCAAACACCTGTATATCAAATATACCCTTTTTCACTTTGCCATCCTTCTTATCCACCAAATATTTAGGGCAGTTCCGCTTCGGTGACCATTTCCTTTGCGGTGTAAGCACTCGGTTTGTGCTTTGGTTCAGCTTTGGGCTTCTTCGTGGGAGTGACAACTTGCTTGTCAATCTACTTGAAGTTCCCCTTTCTTTCCTTTGCCCTTTTCTTGAAACTAGTGATCTTGTCAACCATCAACACTTGATGCTCTTTCTTGATTTCTACCTTCGTCGATTTCAACATCACGAAGAGCTCGGGAATCATTTTCGTCATCCCTTGCATACTATAGTTCATCATGAAGTTCTACTAACTTGGTGATGGTGACTAGAGAATTCGTCAATCACTATCTTATCTCGGAAGATTAACTCCCACTTGATTCAAGCGATTGAAGTACCTGCATAATCTGAGCACATGCTCACTAGTTGAGCGATTCTCCTCCATCTTTTAGCTATAGAACTTGTTGGAGACTTCATATCTCTCAACTCGGTATTTGCTTGAAATATTTAACTTCAATTCTGGAACATCTCATATGGTCCATGATGTTCAAAACATCTTTCAAGTCCCGATTCTAAGCCATAAAGCATGGTGCACAAAACTATCAAGTAGTCATCATCTTGAGCTAGCCAAACATTCATAACGTGCGATCCGCTCCCGCAATAGGCCTGTCACCTAGCGGTGCATTAAGGACATAATTCTTCGTGCAAAGAATGAGGATAAACCTCGGATCACGGATCAAATCCGCATCATTGCTACTAACATTTTTCAACACAATTTTCTAGGAACATATCAAAATAAACATATGAAAGCAACAACGCAAGCTATTGATCTTACAACATAATTTGCAAAATACTACCGGGACTAAGTTCATGATAAATTTAAGTTCAATTAATCATATTACTTAAGAACTCCCACTTAGATAGACATCTCTCTAGTCATCTAAGTGATCACGTGATCCAAATCAACTAAACCATAACCGATCATCACGTGAAATGGAGTAGTTTTCAATGGTGAACATCTTATGTTGATCATATCTACTATATGATTCACGCCGACCTTTCGGTCTCCGTGTTCGAGGCCATATCTGCATATGCTAGGCTCGTCAAGTATAACTGAGTATTCTGCGTGTGCAAAACTGGCTTGCACCCGTTGTAGATGGACGAGAGCTTATCACACCCGATCATCACGTGGTGTCCGGGCACGACGAACTTTGGCAACGGTGCATACTTCGAGGAGAACACTTCTTGATAATTTAGTGAGAGATCATCTTATAATGCTACCGTCAATCAAAGCAAGATAAGATGCATAAAAGATAAACATCACATGCAAATCAATATAAGTGATATGATATGGTCATCATCATCTTGTGCTTCGTGATCTCCATCTCGCAGCACCACCATGATCACCATCGCCACCGCGCGACACCGTGATCTCCATCGTAGCATCGTTGTCGCCTCGCCAATCTTATGCTTCTATGACTATCGCTACCGCTTAGTGATAAAGTAAAGCAATACTGAGGCGATTGCATTTCATACAATAAAGCGACAACCATATGGCTCTGCGCCATTGCCGATAACTTCGGTTACAAAACATGATCATCTCATACAATAAAATATAGCATCACGTCATGACCATATCACATCACAACATGCCCTGCAAAAACAAGTTAGACGTCCTCTACTTTGTTGTTGCAAATTTTACGTGGCTGCTACGGGCTTAAGCAAGAACCAATCTCACCCACGCATCAAAACCACAACGATATTTCGTCAAATAGACTCGTTTAACCTTCTCAAGGACCGGCGTAGCCACACTCAGTTCAACTAAAGTGAGAGAGACAGACACCGCCGGTCACCTTTAAGCAACGAGTGCTCGTGGCGGTGAAACCAGTCTCGCAGAAGCGCACGCGTAATGTCGGTCCGGCCGCTTCATCTCACAATACCGCTGAACTAAAGTATGACATCTTTGGTAGGTAGTATGACTTGTATCGCCCACAACTCACTTGTGTTCTACTCGTGCAAAACATCAAACCATAAAAACCTAGGCTCGGATGCCACTGTTGGGGAACGAGTAATTTCAAAAATTTCCTACGCACACGCAAGATCATGGTGATGCATAGCAACAAGAGGGGAGAGTGTTGTCTACGCCCTCGTGAGACCAAGCGAAGCGATCACAACGTAGAGGAAGTAGTCGACGTTCTCCTCGCGATCCGACCGATCCGGCGCCGTTACTCGGCGCCCGAGTTCTTGACACACGACAGCTCGATGACGCCCTCAGACTCGATCCAGCCGAGTGTCGAGGGAGAGTTCCACAAGACGACGGCGTGGTGACGATCTTGATGTTCTATCGCGCAGAGCCGCCTAAGCAGCGACGATATGACCGAGGTGGTATATGGTGGAAGGGGCACCACACACGGCTAAGGAACGATCCGTAGATCAAACTTGTGTCTTGTGCCTAGAGGTGCCCCCTGCCTGTGATATAAAGGAGCCAGGGGGAGGGTTCGGCCGGCCGGCCAGAGGGGCGCCAGAGGAGTCCTCCTCCCACCGGGAGTAGGACTCCCCTTCCTTGTTGGAGTAGGAGAGAAGGAAGAGGGGAGAGGAGGAAGGAAAGGGGCTGCACCCCTGTCCAATTCGGACTAGAGGGGCTGCGCCCTTCTCCCTTTGGCCTCTCTCCTCTATTCCCGTATGGCCCAAGAAGGCCCATATACTCCCGGCGAATTCCGTAACTCTTGGTACTCGAAAAATACCCGAATGACTCGGAACCTTTCCGAACTCGAATATAGTCGTCCAATATATCGATCTTTACGTCTCGACCATTTCGAGACTCCTTGTCATGTCCCCGATCTCATCCGGACTCGAACTCCTTGGTACATCAAAACTCATAAACTCATAATATAACCGTCACCGAAACCTTAAGCGTGCGGACCCTACGGTTCGAGAACAATGTAGACATGACCGAGACACGTCTCGGTCAATAACCAATAGCGGACCTGGATGCCCATATTGGTTCCTACATATTCTACGAAGATCTTTATCGGTCGGACCGCATAACAACATACGTTGTTCCCTTTGTCATCGGTATGTTACTTGCGAGATTCGATCGTCGGCATCCAATACCTAGTTCAATCTCGTTACGGCAAGTCTCTTTACTCGTTCCGTAATACATCATCTTACAGCTAACTCATTAGTTGTAATGCTTGCAAGGCTTAAGTGATGTGTATTACCGAGAGGGCTCAGAGATACCTCTCCGACAATCGGAGTGACAAAACCTAATCTCAAATACGCCAACCCAACATCCGCCTTTGGAGACACCTGTAGTACTCCTTTATAATCACCCGATTACGTTGTGACGTTTGGTAGTACCAAAGTGTTCCTCCGTAAACGGAGTTGCATAATCTCATAGTTATAGGAACATGTATAAGTCATGGATAAAAGCAATAGCAACATACTAAACGATCATGTGCTAAGCTAATGGAATGGGTCATGTCAATCAGATCATTCAACTAATGATGTGACCTTGTTAATCAAATAACAACCCTTTGTTCATGGTTAGGAAACATAACCATCTTTGATTAACAAGCTAGTCTAGTAGAGGCATACTAGTGACACTATGTTTGTCTATGTATTCACACATGTATTATGTTTTCGGTTAATACAATTCTAGCATGAATAATAAACATTTATCATGAAATAAGGAAATAAATAATAACTTTATTATTGCCTCTAGGGCATATTTCCTTCAGTTAGCTCCAAAATGACCCATTTCACGTAGGTTAGCTCCAAAATGACCCATTTCACCTAGATTTGCTCCTAAACGATCAATTTCACCTAAGTTAGCTAAAAACGATCCATTTAACCTAAATTAGCTCTTAAATGATCCATTTCACCTAAGTTAGGTCATAAACGACCCATTTTAACTAAGTTAGCTCATAAAAGCTCATAAATGATCCATTTCACCTAAGTTAGCTAAAAAACGATCCATTTCACCTTACTTAGCTCAAAAACGATGCCCTTCACCTTAGTTAGCTCATAAACGACCCATTTCAACTAAGTTAGCTCATAAATGATCCATTTCAACTAAGTTAGCTCATAAACAACCCATTTCAACTTTGTTAGCTCATATATGATCCATTTCACCTAAGTTAGCTCATAAACAACCCATTTCAACTTTGTTAGCTCATATATGATCCATTTCACCTAAGTTAGCTCATAAATGACATATACTTCTTGTTCTAGTCACCTATTTCTAACTTTCTTATTTACCATTTTGCAGATTTCATTCACTTCATGGAAGCTAGCTTGCTATGATGGAGTGCTTGCTTTTCCTCTGATGAAACTTTGCATTGTATCTAGCTTGCTATCATGGAACTTGCTTATGTATGAACAATGTGTATGGATGGAACTTGCTTATGTATGAACAATGTGTATGGATGAAACTGATGTGATATGTGATATGAAACTTATGTGCTGGATATGTGATATGAAACTTATGTGTTGGATATGTGATATATATTTGCTGTCATATATATTTGCTGTGAAAATTGTTGGAGTAAAAAAAACAGAAAAAAGAGACAATATGCAGGATCTTTGTAAATGCGCCACCGACGCAGAAGAGATCTTTGCCATCGCCAGCAGATGGCAAAGAGGCCACGTGGTGTAATCGTGCTTCTGGGCGGTGACCAATTTGGTCGGTTGCCTGATGGTGACGGCAAAGGCTTTGCCATCTGCAATGACGGCAAAGGCTCATTGTTAACCACCTAACGGAGTAACAGCGCATTTATTGCCGTCCGTCTTCTCTGCCGTCCGCTGTTGATGGCAAAGGACCCTTTGCCGTCAGCTGCCCGAAGCAGACGGCAACGTAGCTCTTAGCCGTCCCCTACTTTGGCATCACCTTTTGCCGTCCGCAGCTGACGGCAAAGGTCTTTGCCGTCCGCCATCCATGCCTTTGCCGTCCGCCGTGGCAGATGGCAAAGTAGCAGATTCCTGTAGTGGTTGATTTATAGAATGCTCATTGCACTTCACTTAAATCTTTTGAGTATGGCTTTATAGAACGCTTCATGTGCTTCACTTATATCATTTGAAGTTTGGATTGCCTGTTTCTCTTCATATAGACAACCGCCATTTGTAGAATGCTCTTTTGCTTCACTTATATTTGTTAGAGCGTGGGTATATCTTTTGTAGAAAGAATTAAACTCTCTTGCTTCACTTATATCTATTTAGAGAGATGACAGGAATTGGTCATTCACATGGTTAGTCATAAAATCCTACATAAACTTGTAGATCGCTGAATATGATATGCTTTGATTCCTTGCAATGGTTTTGCGATATAAAGATGGTGATATTAGAGTTATGCTAGTGGGTGGTTGTGGATTGTAGAGACACTTGTGTTGAGGTTTGCAAGTCCCGTAGCATGCACGTATGGTAACCGTTGTGTGACAAATTTGAAGCATGGGGTGTTTCTTTGATTGTCTTCCTTATGAGTGGCGGTCGGGGACGAGCGATGGTCTTTTCCTACCAATCTATCCCCCTAGGGGCATGCGTAGTAGTACTTTGCTTCGAGGGCTAATAAACTTTTGCAATAAGTATACGAGTTCTTTATGACTAATGTGAGTCCATGGATTATACGCACTTTTACCTTTCCATCATTGCTAGCCTCTTCGGTACCGTGCATTGCCCTTTCTCACCTCGAGAGTTGGTGCAAACTTCGCCGGTGCATCCAAACCCCGTGATACGATACGCTCTATCACACATAAGCCTCATTATATCTTCCTCAAAACAGCCACCATACCTACCTATCATGGCACTTCCATAGCCATTTCGAGATATATTGCATGCTACTTCCATCATCATCATATTCATGACTTGAGCATTCATTGTCATATTGCTTTGCATGATCGTAAGATAGCTAGCATGATGTTTTGATGTCATTGCTACGCTAGATCATTGCACATCCCGGTACACCACCGGAAGCATTCATATAGAGTCATATCTTTGTTCCAGTATCGAGTTGTAATGTTGAGTTGTAAGTAAATAAAAGTGTGAAGATCATCATTATAGAGCATTGTCCCCCCCTCCCCCCCCCCCAAAAAAAAGAAAGGCCAAAAAGAAAAAAAAGAAAGGCCAAAGAAAAAAAAGGAAAAAGAAAAAAAAGAAAAAAAATAAAAAAAATAAAAAGGGGCAATGTTACTATCTCTTTTTCCACACCTGTGCTTCAAAGTAGCACCATGTTCTTCATATAGTTTGTCTCCTATGTTGTCACTTTCATATACTAATGGGAATTTTCATTATAGAACTTGGCTTGTATATTCCAATGATGGGCTTCCTCAAATGCCCTAGGTCTTCATAAGCAAGCAAGTTGGATGCACACCCATTTAGTTTCTTTTGTTTAGCTTTCATACACTTATAGCTCTTAGTGCATCCGTTGCATGGCAATCCCTACTCCTCGCATTGACATAAATTGATGGGCATCTCCATAGCCCGTTGATTAACCGCATCGATGTGAGACTTTCTCCTTTTTTGTCTTCTCCACATAACCTCCATCATTATATTCTATTCCACCTATAGTGCTATATCCATGGCTTACACTCATGTATTGCATGAGGGTTGAAAAATCTAAAGCGCGTTAAAAAGTATGAACCAATTGCTCGGCTTGTCATCGGGGTTGTGCATGATGGGAGCATTTTGTGTGACGAAAATGAAGCATGGCCAAACTGTATGATTTTATAGGGATAAGCTTGCTTTTCCCTTGTTGTTTTGAAAAGACATGATTGATTTATTGGTACGCTCGAAGTATTATTGTTTTTATGTCGAATGATAGACTATTGCTTTGAATCACTCGTGTCTTAATATCATGCCATGATTAAACATATGATCAAGATTATGCTAGGTAGCATTCCACATCAAAAATTATTCTTTTTTATCATTTACCTACTCGAGGACGAGCATGAATTAAGCTTGGGGATGCTGATACGTCTCCGTCGTATCTATAATTTTTGATTGTTCCATGCCAATATTATTCACTTTCATATACTTTTTGGCAACTTTTTATACTATTTTTTGGGACTAACATATTGATCCAGTGCCTAGTGCCAGTTCCTATCTATTGCATGTTTTTTGTTTCGCAGAAACCCAATATCAAACGGAGTCCAAACGGGATAAAAACGGATGGAGTTTTTTTTGGAATATTTATGATTTTTGGGAAGTAAAATCAACGCGAGACGGTGTCCGAGGTGGTCACGAGGTAGGGGGCGCGCCCTACCCCCCCCCCCCAGGCGCACCCTGACCCTCATCGTCCACCCGTAAGGCGGTTGATGATCTTCTTCTAGCGCAAGAAAGCTAATTTTATGAGAAAGATCTTGGCGAAAGATTCACCCCAATCGGAGTTACGGATCTCCGGATATTTAAGAAATGGTGAAGGGGTAGAATCTGAGAACGCAGAGACAGAGAGATAGATCCAATCTCGGAGAGGCTCTCGCCCCTCCCAAGCCATGGGAGCCAAGGACCAGAGGGGAAACCCTTCTCCCATCTAGGGAGAAGGTCAAGGAAGAAGAAGAAGAAGGGGGGCTCTCTTCCCCTTGTTTTCGGTGGCGCCAGAACGCCGCCGGAGGCCATCATCATCACCGCGATCTTCACCAACACCTCCGCCATCTTCACCAACATCTCCATCACCTTCCCCCTTCTATCTACAGTGGTCCACTCTCCCGCATCACATTGTACCCTCTACTTGAACATGGTGCTTTATGCTTCATATTATTATCCAATGATGTGTTGCCATCCTATGATGTCTGAGTAGATTTTTGTTGTCCTATCGGTGATTGATGAATTGCTATGATTGGTTTGAGTTGCATGTTTTATTATTGGTGTTGTCCTATGGTGCCCTCCGTGTCGCGCAAGCGTGAGGGATTCCCGCTGTAGGGTTTGCAATATGTTTATGATTTGCTTATGGTGGGTGGCGTGAGTGACAGAAGCACAAACCCGAGTAAGTAGGTTGTTTGCGTATGGGATAAAAGGGGACTTGATGCTTTAATGCTATGGTTGGGTTTTACCTTAATGAATCTTTAGTAGTTGCGGATGCTTGCTAGAGTTCCAATCATAAGTGCATATGATCCAAGTAGAGAAAGTATGTTAGCTTATGCCTCTCCCTCAAATAGAATTTCAGTAGCGATTACCGGTCTAGTAACATAGTCAATTGCTTAGGGACAATTCCACATCTCCTACAACCACTTTTCCACACTTGTTATACTTACTTTAGTTGTGTCTTTATCTAAACAGCCCCTAGCTTTTATTTACGCATTCTTTACTTTCTTGCAAGCTTACCCGAAGACACCTACAAAGTACTTCTAGTTTCATACTTGTTCTAGGTAAAGCGAACGTCAAGCGTGCGTAGAGTCGTATCAGTGGCCGATAGGACTTGAGAGAGTATTTGTTCTACCTTTAGCTCCTCGTTGGGTTCGACACTCTTACTTATCGAAAGAGGCTACAACTATCCCCTATACTTGTGGGTTATCAGCCACCGTCGTGCTTTAAAATGTATAAGTGAAGCACATAGAGCAAAATTATCTAGCTCAAAAGATACAAGTGAAGCACATAGAGTATTCTAATAAATTCCAAATCATGTGTGTCTCTCTTAAAAGGTGTGTACAGCAAGGATGATTGTGGTAAACTAAAAAGCAAAGGCTCGTATCATACAAGACGCTCCAAGCAAAACACATATCATGTGGCGAATAAAAATATAGCTCCAAGTAAAGTTACCGATAGACGAAGACGAAAGAGGGGATGCCTTCCGGGGCATCCCCAAGCTTAGGCTTTTGGTTGTCCTTGAATATCTTGGGGTGCCATGGGCATCCCCAAGCTTAGGCTCTTTCCACTCCTTATTCCATAGTCCATCAAATCTTTACCCAAAACTTGAAAACTTCACAGCACAAAACTCAACAGGAAATCTCATAAGCTCCGTTAGTGCAAGAAAAAACCCACCACATAAGGTACTGTAATGAACTAATTATTTATTTATATTGGTGTTAAACCTACTGTATTCCAACTTCTCTATGGTTCATACCCCCCGATACTAGCTATAGATGCATCAAAATAAGCAAACAACACACGAAAAACAGAATCTGTCAAAAACAGAACAGTCTGTAGCAATCTGTAACTTTAGAATACTTCTGTAACTCTAAAAATCCTACCAAAATAGGAAGTCCTGGGAAATTTGTCTATTGATCTACTGAAAAAAGAGTAACTGAAAATCACGTTTCTGTGATTTATTAAAATTATTCTCGTGCGCGCAAAAGTTTATATTTTTCAGCAGAATCAAATTAACTATCACCGTAGGTTATCCTATAGGTTCTACTTGGCACAAACACTAACTAAAACATAAAAAACCACATCTAAACAGAAGTTAGATGAAATATTTATTACTAAACAGAAGCTAATAGCAAGAAGCAAAAATAAAATTGGGTTGCCTCCCAACAAGCGCTATCGTTTAACGCCCCTAGCTAGGCATAAAAGCGAGAATAGATCTACGTATTGCCATCTTTGGTATTCAATTCATAAGTGGCTCGCATAATGGATTCGTAAGGCAATTTGACTTTCTTTCTAGGGAAGTCTTCCATGCCCTTCCGAAACTGGTCATTCATAATGGAAATTGGAATCTAATATTCCCTTCCTTCATATCAATAATTGCGCCAATCATTCTAAGGAAAGGTCTACCAAGAACAATAGGACATGAAAAATTGCAATCTATATCAAGAACAATGAAATCTACGGGCACATAATTCCTATTTGCAACAATAATAGCATCATTAATCCTTCCCATAGGTTTCTTAATAGTGGAATCCGCAAGGTTCAAGTTTAAAGAGCAATCATCAAATTCACGGAAACCTAGCACATCACCTAAAGTTTTTGGAACTGTAGAAACACTAGCACCCAAATCACACAAAGTATAGCATTCATGATCTTTAATTTTAATTTTTATAGTAGGTTACCACTCATCATAAAGTTTTCTAGGTATAGAAACTTCCAACTCAAGTTTTTCCTCATAAGATTGCATCAAGGCATCAACGATATGTTTGGTAAAAGCTTTATTTTGACTATAAGCACGAGGAGAATTCAACATGGATTGCAACAAGGAAATGCAATCTATTAAAGAACAATTATCATAATTAAATTCCTTGAAGTCCATAATAGTGGGTTCAATGCTTTGTAAAGTTTTGACCTCTCCAATCCCACTTTTACCAAATTTAGCATCAAGATCTAAAAACTCTGAATCATTGGGATGCCTTTTAACTAAAGTTGACTCATCTCCAGTCCCATCATTATCAAGATTCATATTGCAAAAAAAATATTTAATAGGGGACACATCAATAACTTTTAGATCTTCATCATTATTTTCGTGGAAACTAGAAGAACACGCTTTTACAAAGCAATCTTTCTTAGCACGCATCCTAGCGGTTCTTTCTTTGCACTCATCAATGGAAATTCTCATGGCTTTGAGAGACTCATTGATATCATGCTTAGGTGGAATAGATCTAAGGTTCAAGGAATCAACATCAAGCGAAAGTCTATCGACGTTCCTAGCCAAATCATCAACTTGAAGCAATTTTTCTTCAAGCAAAGCATTGAAATTCTTTTGAGAGATCATAAATTCTTTAAGACTATTCTCAAAATCAGAGGGCATCTTATTAAAATTTCCATAAGAGTTGTTGTAGGAATTACCATAATTATTAGAGGAATTACTAGGAAACGGCCTAGGATTAAAGTTTGCTCTATAAGCGTTGTTACCAAAATTATTCCTACCAATAAAATTCACATCCATAGATTCATTATTATTCTCACTCAAAGTAGACAAAGGCATATCATTAGGGTCAATAGGAGCACTCTTAGTAGCAAACAATTTCATAAGTTCATCCATCTTTCCACTCAAAACATTAATTTCTTCTATCGCATGAACTTTTTTACTAGTAGATCTTTCGGTGTGCCATTGAGAATAATTAACCATAATATTATCTAGGAGTTTGGTAGATTCTCATAAAGTGATTTCCATAAAAGTGCCTCCCGCGACCAAATCTAAAAGATTTCTAGAAGCAAAATTCAACCCGGCATAAATTTTTTGTATGATCATCCATAAATTCAAACCACGTGTAGGGCAATTGCGAATCATTAATTCATCCTTTCCCAAGATTGGGCAACATGCTCATGATCAAGTTGTTTAAAATTCATAATATAGTTTCTAAGAGAGCTGATCTTAGTGGGAGGAAAATACTTAGAGATAAAAGCATCTTTGCACTTATTCCATGAATCAATACTATTTTTAGGCAAAGACGAAAACCAAGTTTTAGCACAATCTCTAAGTGAAAACGGAAATAACTTCAATTTAACAATATCATTATACATATCTTTCTTCTTCTGCATATCACACAAGTCAACAAAGTTGTTTAGATGAGTAGCGGCATCTTCACTAGGAAGGTCGGAGAATTGATCTTTCATAACCAGATTCAACAAAGCAACATTGATTTCACAAGATTCAACATCATTAAGAGGAGCAATCAGAGTGCTAAGGAAATCATTATTGTTGGTATTGGAAAAGTCACACAATTTGGTATTATCTTGAGCCATCGTGACAAGCAATCCAACACACAAGCACACAAGAGGCAAGCGAAAAAGAGAGGCAAACGGGAAAGAGAGGGCGAATAAAACGGCAAGGGTGAAGTGGGGGAGAGGGAAACGAGAGGCAAATGGCAAATAATGTAATGCGAGGGAGATGAGTTTGTGATGGGTACTTGGTATGTCTTGACTTGAGCGAAGACCTCCCCGGCAATGGCTCCACAAATCCTTCTTGCTACCTCTTGAGCATTGCGTTGGTTTTCCCTTGAAGAGGAAAGGGTGACACAGCAAAGTAGCGTAAGTATTTCCCTTAGTTTTTGAGAACCAAGGTATCAATCCAGTAGGAGGCTCCACAGAAGTCCCTCGTACCTACACAAACAAACAAGAACCTCGCAACCAACACGATAAAGGGGTTGTCAATCCCTTCACGGTAACTTGCAAAAGTGAGATCTAATAGAGATAATAAGATAAGATAAATATTTTTGCTATTTGTTTATGATATAGATTGGAAAGTAAAGATGCAAATAAAAGTAGATGGGAAACTTATATGATAAAAGATAGACCTGGGGGCCATAGGTTTCACTAGTGGCTTCTCTCATGATAGCATAAGTATTACGGTGGGTGAAGAAATTACTGTCGAGCAATTGATAGAAAAGTGCATAGTTATGAGATTATCTAGGCATTATCATGTATATAGGCATCACGTCCACAACAAGTAGATCGAAACGATTCTGCATCTACTACTATTACTCCACACATCGACCGACTCCTACCTGCATCTAGAGTATTAAGTTCATGAAGAACAGAGTAATGCATTAAGAAAGATGACATGATGTAGAGGGATAAACTCAAGCAATATGATATAAACCCCATCTTTTTATCCTCGATGGCAACAATACAATACGTGCCTTGGTGCCCCCGCATCCTTGGGAAAGGACACCACAAGATTGAACCCAAAGCTAAGCACTTCTCCCATTGCAAGAAAGATCAATCTAGTAGGCCAAACCAAACTGATAATTCGAAGAGACTTGCAAAGATAACCAATCACACATAAAAGAATTCAGAGAAGATTCAATTATTTCTCATAGATAAACTTGATCATAAACCCACAATTCGTCGGATCTCAACAAACACACCGCAAAAAGAGTTACATCGAATAGATCTCCAAGAAGAACGAGGAGAACTTTGTATTGAGACTCAAAGAGAGAGAAGAAGCCATCTAGCTAATAACTATGGACCCGAAGGTCTGTGGTAAACTACTCACAACTCATCGGAGAGGCCTTGGAGATGATGTAGAGGCCCTCCATGGTTGATTCCCCCTCCGACGGAGCGCCGGCGAAGGCTCCAAGATGGGATCTCGCGGATACAGAAGGTTGCGGCGGTGGAAACAGTTTTTCATGGTGCTCCTGGATGTTTTCGGGGTACATAGATATATATAGGCAAAGGAGGTAGGTCAGGGGAGCCACGAGGGGCCCACGAGGGTGGGGGCGCGCCTACCCCCCTAGGGCATGCCCTCCTGCCTCGTGGCCGCCTCGGCTGCTTCTTGACATCCACTCTAAGTCTCGTGGATTGCGTTTGTTCCAAAAAGATCGCTCCCGAAGGTTTCATTCCGTTTGGACTCCGTTTGACATTTCTTTCCTTTGAAACACTGAAATAAGGAAAAAAACAGCAATTCGAGCTGGGCCTCCGGTTAGTAGGTTAGTCCCAAAAATGATATAAAAGTGTAGAGTAAAGCCCAGAAACATCCAAAACGGGTAATATAATAACATGGAACAATCAAAAATTATAGATACGTTGGAGACGTATCAAGGAGTTGGAGTTTCTTGGAGAGATCACGGTTGTAGTAGGTTGGCACAAAGCATGCTCGCATGACATCCTTCATTTGATCCCAAGTGGTGATGGGTGGTTCACCTCTTGCTTCTCGGCGCTCAAGGACTTCTTCCCACCATATGAGCACATAGTCTTGGAACTCAAGTGATGCCATAGCGATCTTCTTCTCTTCCTCATATTTGTGCAAATGAAAGATCTTGTCGACCTTCAATGCCCATGAAAGGTACTCTTCGGGATCATTGATTCTGTTGATCTTGGGCATGGTGAACTTGAGCTTGCCATAGCGTTGCTCTTCATTGTATTGGGGTCGAGGGTGATGATGACGCCCTTGACGTGGAGGATTATCAACCTCATGTTGCTCTTGGCGTGGAGGATTTGCATAGTCATCTTGCTCTTGATGAACTTGAGGTTGTGGAGGAGCTTGTCGAGCTTGTGTAGGAGCTCGAGGAACTTGATGATGCACTCTTGCTTGGTAGTTTTGCTCTTGAATTTCTTCACGAAGTGCTTCCTCTTGATTGCGCCTATCTCGGTTGCGGTTGGCAATTGCTCGACTGGATTCTTGAAGGGCACATTGCGCCTCAAGAGCTTGTTCTTCACGTTGTTGTTGTTAAAGACGTTGAGCCTCAGCGTCTTGTTTGTCTTGATGTTGTCACGCTCGCTCTCCTCTTGGTGATGTTGACGTTGTCGTTCTTGAGTTGTGCAAGAGGAGCTTGGTGTTGGTGATGATGATGTACTTGCTCGTCGAATTGCTCTTGTGGATGATTGTCGTGTAGAGGATTGCGAGTTGCTTGATGGTCTTGGCGCGCGGCTCGACATAGAGTGCTCGATGTCGGTGTACTTGAGACGGAGAAGGTGTCGTCAGAGTGTCGACTCGAGCGGCTCCGTCTTGAGTAGGACGAAGTGGTAGAATGATGGTTCACACTACAAAAAAATACACTTCCGTGATGATACGTGTTTGTCACAGTAGGTCGCGTTTTTTGTCATGCATGTACATCCATGACGATTTTATGACAAAATCAAGATAGTCATACTGTCTTCGTCAGAGAAATGTTCCATGACATTACCAAAATTATCATCACGAAGTGTCCACTTCCATGACGATAAATCGCGTCGCGAAGTGCTTTCGTCAAGGGTGACCGACACGTGGCATCCACCATAATAGAACGCCGTTAAGCTATCGGGTCGGGTTTTGGATCCGATAACCCGTTAACAGCCCCGACCAATGGGGATTTTCCACGTGTAAAATCATCATTGGCTGGAGGAAACACGTGTCGGCTCACCGGGACAGATGTCATCCGCTCATTGGACCGGAGGCGCCTATGATACGGCGACACGTGGCACGGTCCAACAGAGGCCCATTCCTGTGAAAAGGCCGACCCGTTTGACTTGGTCAAAAGGTGGCGGGCTGGCCCACGGAAAGCCTGTTAACGGCCTGTTCGCATATAGCCCATTTACAGCCCGCTAACCCATGGCCCGTTACGCCCTATCCGAATTAGGCCCAGTAGCGTCATCTGGGCCGTCCAATATGATTCAACCTGTTTTAACTTTCGGCCCATGTGTGGCCCATGACTTCTTTCGGACCATATGAGGACCTTTGTAACTCTTGGCCCATTAACGGCCCGTGGTGAAACTGGCCCGTAATGAACAGTGTATCACTTTATATCCATTAACGACCCGTTATTCCATTGGGCCGTTTCTAGCCCAAGTTATCTTTCGGCCTTCTCAGGGCCCATTGATTCTTGGGCTCATTTGCAGTATTCGGTTACATACGGCCCGTTACTATCATTTTCTGCTTATGGGCCAAATTCAGCCCGTCGTTACAGTCGGCCCATTTGCAGACCGTTAATACGTTGGGCCGTTTTCATGTCAAAAAAAACCCGTTGGGCTATTTTCATAGAGTTATCAGATACGGCCTATTAACGACCCGTTATGGTCCATGAATAGTACGGCCCATGATTGGCGAAATGATGATACACCCCGTAGAAGGCCCATGGATCCTATGGCCCGTATGAGGCCCATGGATAGTACGACCCGTAGAAGGCCCATGGATCGTACGAACCGTAGAAGGCCCATGGACCCTATGGCCCGTAGAAGGCCCATGGACCCTAAGGCCCATATAGAAGGCCGCTATTACACATATTACATCCACTGGGCATCAAAGTTCGCCACCAGTGCAAATATAGGGAACAAAGCAGCACATTACATACACTAGCCATCAAAATTGGCCACCAAGTGCAAATAAGCGGCAAACAAAATAACAAAGATAAGCGAAACAACTTCGTAAGAGCTCAAGAAACGTTATCCCGGTATCCACCATGCGGCAATAAGCTTAGCAAGCTGATTTGCTTTGTCCTATTTGGCGCTAAAATCCTCCAACGCTTGTTGTTGCACGGAAAGTATGCATCCGAATGTCCGGGGACTTCGCAGATCCTTCCGCTTGTCGCAAAGACATCGATCGATGTCTTTCAACTTGTAGTTGAGACTCAAGAAACCGAACTGATTCAGACAGTGAGTTTGAATAGCTTGTGCAAGCGGTAGTGGCCAGTAACTCGAACACAAAACCAAGACAGGACTTTGGGGTTGTCTCGCTGTTTTCAAGAGTCTTCCTTAGCTGTTTTATCAGCTTTGTTGGGGACCAACAAGGATGTGTCACTATCCTGAACCTTATCTGCATTACTTCCTTTACCATTGCTTAATAAGGCACTCTTCCCCAATATTCATCAAGATTCTAAAAGAAGAAACAAGCGGACACATAACAAGTTTAGCATGTACTAGTATATGAAACTCATTTCGTGAACCAGTTCATTAGTAAGGTGGACATGATTAAACTACCAAGTCTTCTATTGCCAAGTACTAGTACATAATAAAAGCATCAAACAAACATATATCTATGTCCTATGGTCTTTGCATTGTCTTGCCAAATCAAAATAGAGACACGATTCAAATCATATCAGTTCAAGACAAAGCAAAGCGGTGAAAGAATACAAAGCGTGGGAAACTACACGGCACAACAAGATTTCAGATGGGTACCACGGGTCTACATGTACAACAACACTATTGGCTCTGTTGTGATGCTAGTAATGTGCATGATATGAAAGTCAATCTGTATACACAATTGAAATTGAAATCAACAGAGCTATTGATAAGAGCAAACCTGTTAAAGAAACATGTGAACATACCTCTTGTGCCATTGGAGTTTCGATTGGATCCTTCAATTTAAAAATAAGTTTGTATGAGTAAATACGGTGATACAAGAGCAAAGCAATCATAGTTAAAAAGGCGCCTAGCGAAGCGCTTAAGCGCGCCTAGGCTCTAGGCATTGGCAAAACGCATTGCGCATAACTACGCTTAATCTATGCACAACTGCGCATAAGCATGCGCTTTGGTCAGTAAAGCGCAAGGCGGTGGCAAAACGCACAATTAACGCCTAGCGCTTTTTTGAACTATGATAGCAATGGAATCTTAAATTAGAACAGTTGTTCTTCAGGTTTAGGCACTTGTTCTACATGAGCAGTCTGATGGGGACGCAAGAACATGATACTTAAAAATAGAAAATGAGCTCATAGACCTTACCACATTCTTGGTTCGGGACCAGTACAGAACAAGGCGTTCCCAGTCATCGTCTAGTAAATGTGTCTCAGGAGAACGTAAGGGAATTTGATGAGTTTATTTGTTGGTGAAGTACGTTTTCTTCAGGTAATTCCGATACTGCCACCAAGCATTCTTGAAGATAGCAAAGGTATTAGCACAGGTTACCTCATCCTGAGTTTCCAAATCGGTCCTTCTCTATAGAGAAAAATGGGAAAATCTGCTGTATTATAACCATCATGGATGTAGGATGTATGGGACGAAGCAAAGTAATTGACATGAATAACATTACTTACACATAACTCCTGGACAAACACACTGAATCGGCATTTTCCTTCATCTTGATATAATATTTCCAAGATGGGAAGATACGCACATACGATTTAACAACATCAAATGCGATAGATGCTAAACTACGACTAGCTAGTTGTGCTTCCTCCATAGGAATAGGTGTACTAACTGGTGGAGTTGGGATTCGCCGTGATAGTACTGGCCCTTTGGGCACTGGAGCTGCCTTACTAACTGCTCTTGTTTGGGAGCTCTTTGGTGGAGATGATGCTGTGTCAACAGGAACTGGGTTACTATCGGCTGCGGTTGGGGTTAGATTGGGTGAAGCTAGTTCTCTGTCCATCGCAGTAGGGGTACAATCTACGAGAGTTTGGGTTATGTGTGGTAGGGCTGGTTCTCATGCATGTACAACCGGGGTGCTATCTCCACCAAGAGGTAGCACTGTTTTATTTGAAGACCGTGTTTTTAGTCCGCTAGATACTGGCATCACCCGCTCCAATTCAAATTGCTAATAAACAGGAAGCATAGTTGAATGTACAGAAATTGTATGAGAGACAGATGCAATAGATAGTGCGGAAAAAAGAGGGCATGAAATAGTTGACATGTATATTGTTTAACTAAGACGGATAGCATGACATAATTTCACATATATGATGTCTATCTAAACTGGATAGCATAGCATAACATAATTCAAAGATATGATGAATAACTAAACAAGATCGCATGACATAATTTACCTACATGTTATCTAAGTAATCAGGATCGCATCATTTAATTCACATATGTGATTTATATGCTAAACAGAGGGCATTCAATATGATGTTTGAACTAAGAACATGGTGTTGAATATTGTGTATATGATGTCTAAACTATGCAATGCAAGACACCGCATGCGTGATATGAGCAGTATAACCGTGCCAAGTTAGAGCATACACCTCAGTGGGGGAATAGGACGGGTCATCTGTCTCTGAATCCATCTTTGAGGAGCTATCGGGACCCAACAAGAGATCTGCTTGACGGTGTGTAGCATGCGCTCTCAAGGCCTTGTTTTCACTCTAGATTTTTCCATCTCCCACCCAAATGGCTGATTCACAGGAAGAGTAGTTTAATGTACAAACATTGTCGACAAATGGAAATGTAATGAAGAAAAGGATGGGCAAGATATCATTCAAATATATGATGCCTGGTTAAACAGGATGGCATTGCACATTTCACATATATTATGGCTGGCTAAAAGACATGAGACTCCATAATTCCCATATATGATATAGAAACTAAACAGGTGGCATTACGGAACATGTCTAAACTAAGCAGATGACATATATGATGTCAAAAGTAGGCACTGCAAGGCAACATATGCATGATATGACTAACATCATCATGCCAAGGTAGAGCAAACACCTTGGGGGGTAAATAGGAGTGGTCGTGGCGTGCGAATCCGCCTCGTAATGATATCTTCCTCTGGATTACAACTGAGAGGGGTGGGGAGGGTTTGCCATTGAACCCACCATGGAGCGATGTCGCATGACATTGTATTGCCGCAAAACTCTTCTCTTTTTTCTACATGTTCAAGCATGATTTGTGTACAATATCTGACATGCATACGAAAAAAATATGGTCAGATTATGTAAGGAGAGCATGCAGAAATTTAGAGTGATGGTAACAACCAGTGGATCGACGTTTTTCCGTTGAACCAAAATAGACCTAATGGATCGACGTGAATGTATAGTAATAAGTGATGCAACAAGTGTACAACCTCTTTGCCATAGCCGTGTCGACCTCAGCATCATTGGGTTGGTCGCTAAAGCAGTTGAGGCAGAGGTGGCTGTCGGAAGTGTGGAGGAAGATATGAGGAATCTGTAGACAGCGTCCAGGGCACTGCTCTGTTGTGATGGATCATTCTATCGTTGGAGCAGCTCTGGTGAGCCGTAAGACGTCAAGGCTGAAGTAGCACAAGACAGACATCGTCAATCTCAAGTGGGATTCTAATAGCATCTCTAATAGATGATGTAAAATGGATGTAAAATTAACATCACCAAAAACCACCTGACTACAACAGATGAGGTAAAAACTGTTGACTCTGAACTTAACTATCGAAACTGAAATTTATCAGGAATCAATGCTCTTGTCAAAACTGAACGCAATGGTAGCAGAGAGGCACTTGACATGTAGTTTAGGGAGGCTGCAGTTCATCTTCAACTGCAACCCTCGAGCCGCCACCACCACCGGCCGAATCATTGGCCCGGGCCGCCTCGCCGCCCGAAACAAGTCGCCACCACCGCCCGGCCAGCCCTCTAGGCCCCCGCCCCCCACCCTCGAACCCTAAGATAGATAGTGGGGTACCTCTCCGTGAGCCCCGCCCCTGCTGCTGGTGGTTCTTCCTTAACTCCGCGAGCCCCCAACCCCGAAAATCGATGACCCAAAAGTCGATTCGGTCGATCAAGTGTGGCTTAATCAGAGCAGAGCAAAGAAGACGAGCGACGGGAGAGCAGAAGAAGAAGAGTGGCGAGCGAGCAATCGAGCGAGAGCCGGAGCAGCAATAGCAAACATGAAGCGAAGCGAGCGAGCGAGTAGCAAGCAGAGATCTGGTTGGTATGGATGCCACCTTGAAGGGGCCTCGCGACTTGGGGAGAGCCGCCAGTGGAGATGTCACCAAGCGTCGGCTTCAAGGTAGCCGCCCATGGGGTCTTGGATGGAGCACCGTCGGCACCGGGAGGTCGAGTTAAGGAGAAGGTGCGATGCGATGAGTGTACAACCTCTTTGGTGGCGCCGAGTGGGCCTCGGCTTCGTCCGAGGAGTCGGTGAGGATGTTGCAGTTCCGGTGGAGCAGGTTAAGGCGGCGCTGTGGGGATGGAGCAGCCGCGATAGACGAGGGGGTCGTCGGAGCAGCTCCTTGGAGGTGGAGGACGGGGCGGCTGAACCGGCGGGACGGTGAGATGGACGACGGATCCTCATCCGGGGAGGTGGACGAGGGACGTCGAGCTGTTACGGTGGACGACGTCGTCGGGGAAGAGGCTCCGGCTGGGCAGCGGTGACGTGGCAGACGGAGGAGGGTAGGGTTTCGCGGCTGGAGCGGAGAGGTTATGGCGGCCTGGGATTTCGAATGGCGAAAAGGGGGCGATGGGAGGGGGTGAAGCATGACTTAGGGACGTGCTTGTCCAAAATGTAGGGTGTGTTACAAAAGTACCCCCCACCGATTTGAACTAGCAGCCCTTTCGGCTCAGGGTTAGAAGGGGGATTTCACGTGTCAGGATTTGGTAGCTGGAGGGAGTTTTCGCGCGCGTTGTAATTTCGGGATAGCAAGGTGCGGGTTGTGAAGGCACCAGTTTTGGGAGCACGATATCTGAATTTTTGGGATATAACAAGACGCGGGTTGAATTTTAGGGACAAGCCTAACCTGTAGTAATATTGTACTTATACGTACCAAATCAATTCGCACTTCCCTCAACCAAAAAGAAAACGAAAAAAATAAAACTATTCACACCACACAAAGAGAGAGTCTTGCCCCGTTTTACTATACAAATGCTATTCAAAGCTACTCCCTCCTTCCATCTATATAGGGCCTAATGCGTTTTTCGATGCTAACTTTGACCAAATACTAGAGCAATGATATATGACATGCAACTTACACAAAGCACACTGTTAAATTCATCTGCGAAAGGTTCTTTCAATCATATAATTTTCACATTGTGCATGCCATGTACTATTAATCTTGTCAATAGTCAAAGGCGGTCTTAAAAATCTCATTACGCCCTATATAGATGGAAGGAGGGAGTATGAATCCATGTTATGTCCGATTAAATTTCTTCGCTTGCTGTATAATGCATGTAACCTACTCATACCAACATTTTAGTGCATTCCAAATGTCTATACTACCACTACAATTCGAACTAAATTTGAATTCGTTTCTCTATTTCAATAAGAATCTACAATCATGATTGTTTTCCAACTTCAACCATCATAGTTTCCTTGCTATCCGCCAGATATAAATCGGACGGCCTATAATGCAGGATGGCAGGCACACCATCATCAACAACTCCGTCTTTTTATAAGAGTAGAGATAAAATATATTAAATGTAGTATAACATGTTCATAACCACACCATGTGTATCACCGTTATATATATTCACACATGCGTCGGTTTAAAACACTATGATAAATTCTTCAGATATCCAAATTCGCTTTTTATAATGAAGTATATATGATCTCTATTCGTCTTTTACACCCACACAACCTTCTTATCTTTGTAGCTAGCGCTAACTTTCTCTTGTGCATGCACACGCCCGCATCCCTCTCATCCTCCCTCAGCATTCTCTAGCTCCATCGTGCAAATTCATCTTTTCACTTTAGGTCGTTCACCCACGGTGTGTGTAGGCCCCCAGCTCCTTCTTTACGGCACACATCGATTGATATGCCTCTCTAGCCAGGTATGCCTAGCACAAACACAAGCTTCCCCTCTTCTCTTGTCACCTTCCATGCCTCACTCCCACCAATCTTTTCATCGTTCTCGTACTCGCACACTCCTCCCCCCTCGATATAGTATGCCTCTCGTACCACCTCCTACATGCATCCCCCTCTCTCTATCCTTCTCCTTGTGCCTCATTTGCTTCTAACACACACATGCATGTATACCAATCGATCTCCCAACATATACCTAGATCGACTTTAACTACCCCCCCATCGATCGACGTACCTCACAAGTTATGTCCCTCCTTTCTCTAACAAAGGGCAATTGATCTTCCTATGTAGTTACATCTTCTTACCACAGCCACATCGTCCCCCCTCATCATTCGTGCATGCCTCCTGACCCGTCTCTCACACGCACGTGCACAGACAACAAGCAGCCATCTCCTCTCTTATTGATATTGCGGGCGTGCCCTGCGTTTGTCTAGCAAGCCTATCCCACCATTTGTTAGAAGCAACTCCACTACCACCCCCTCCAAGACTCTAGCTCTGTCTCTCTCCCAACCTTATTCCTCTCCTACACATATGCATGGACGCCGATCGATCTCCCTTAATACATGAGGCAGATCGATCTCCTTAATACATGAGATAGGCCTCTCTCCTCCTCCACACATATACCATCCATTGTACCTCTATAGTTAATTGGGCCTCCCTCTTCCCCCACCACACACTGATAGTCGAGTGCTGCAGGTAGGTATCCATGCCACAAAGACAAACTGCACATGTCCCCTCTCACATTCCAGTAGGCCAGCCACTCTATATCTTTGACGTGAGCACACACAAATTCGATGGCACTCTTTATCGATCGTGCGTGCACACACACACATCATCCCTCTCTTCGATTCTATGGACACCTCAAGCCGATGATACCTCCACTCTCTTCTCGTGGATCGCCCCCTCTATATATATGTTATATCTAGGACTCTATTTCACACACATTGCATATGTTACATTTTTTGATTGACCAACCCCCCCAAAAAACTCTCAAGAACCCACACACTATCTCTCTCTAGGTTTGTATCTCTCTCACACAACCCCATGTAGGTGGTGTACGTATACAAGAAGAGAATAGGTGCACCGTGCACGTACTCACGCTTCGTGCCCAGCCACACCCGCGCGGGTACACGGTGGAGCTCATTTTTTCTGAAATGGCAGCCCACGTGCTAATTTGAATGCTTGTAGCGGTTGTTTACCTAGGGAGGTCGTGTACCACACGCGTGCCGAAACAAAGTTCGACTTGACGATTGCGCGTTATTTTTAAATAAAGTTATAGCGCCAATGGCACGCATACGAGAATATAAAACGATTTTATGGAGAAAAAGGTAGTCCGCTCACTATATACAATGGAGCCTGCCTGCCTGGTTTGTCGCTCTTCATAGTATCTCACACAAGGCTGCGGTGGCCTCTCTCTCTCTCACCGTTGGTCACTGATCCAGCCGCATCCCGTCCGCCGGGGGAAAGGGAGTGCGGTGGCCTCTCTCTCTCTCACCATTGATTACTGATCCGGCCGCATCCCGTCCGCCGGGGGAAAGGGAGGAAGTGCATCGTTTCTCCATTCGACGGCGCCGAGGCAGCACGTCCCGATCTGCGGTACACGCTGTTCTCTCTGACCAAGCTCCGGTGCGGCAGGGCCTATGCCACCTGCTCGCAGATTCCGCCCGCCGCCGCTCACCTAATTACATCCCGACGACCTCCAGGTATCCCCTCCGGCCTTGCTCCACTGCCCGTCTTCCCACGTCGCTGCATGTGGATCTTCCGTAGTTCTTTGCCCAAAACGTAGCTCGTCCGGTGTACTTTCCATATTGCATTCTTGTCCTCACACCGTTTTAGACAAACACAACCATGTTGTTATCTTCCCTTAGGACAAGGAATATGCTTCTTTATTGTCGTTGCATGTCTCATCAACTGTTATTGGCCAGTAATTGTTTCCTTTCTACCTCTTTTTTGCAAACAGGGCTATCCATTTCACCTCGTTGCTATTGTAACCTTTTGGTGAACTGCACAAATCACTTTTTTCTTAAGAGTGTTTTGTGCAGTTGTACTAAAATGTCACACGGGCAACGTCTCTACATTTCAAAGGCTTGATCGCACAAAGGAGATTGGTTTTGCTCTATCCTCCTCATCCAACTCCGAGCCTAATCTTATCCAACTAGTTAGTCTTAAGAGAGACTGCAAAGGTGACCGGCTTCTATTTGTGTGTTTATTGTTTCATCAGCAGTCCTCTATTATCATAATCACACTTAATATCTTTGCAACAGGACGCCGGCTCTATTTTAGTGGAACCGCACAAAATGATCGAATGTTGCATGCTCCGCATAGCCTACTTTTTTCCCAACATGCCTTGTTTATTTAGACGAGCTAGGGAACGTTGTCGCCAATGAAAGCATGGATCAATTTTAATTTAACACCTTCTCACAACTCTGTCTCAGCCAGATGTAATTATTAGCTCGATCCGCTAATAATTGACATGCATTAGCAAGGAAGTTAGTTTTTTATTGTTTCTGAAAGAGCATCGATGGCAAGACACGCGAAACAAAAGCTGAAAGCTCACACCATTGTACAATTTCATGTCGCTGGAAAATTATTTGTATAGTACGTCAATTATGTAAACAAATGATGGAAGCTTGATAGCATTGCCAAAAGCCTCTTCATCATACGGGTCCATGTGCCATGCACAAAATTATACTCCTTTGTTCCTAAATATTTGTGTTTTACAAATTTCAAACGGGCATATTTTAGAGTGTAGATTCACTCATTTTGCTTCATATGTGTACTCCCTCCGTTCCTAAATATTCTATTTGTCTTTCTAGAGATTTCAACAAGTGACTACATACGGAGCAAAATGAGTGAATCTACACTCTAAAATATGTCTATATACATCCGTATGTGCCAGTCCATTTGAAATCTCTAAAAAGATAAATATTTGAGTAGTCACTCGTTGAAATCTCTAGAAAGACAAATACTCCAGAGTATATTTAGGAACCGAAGAGGTAGTGCACAACCGCACAGGAGACTCAGCCCAGTCGTTGCGCGGCATTAATAGTGAGTAATGAGCAGTCAAATCATAAGCCCCACTAAGGGAGTCCTGGACTAGGGGGTGTCCGGATAGCCGGACTATCATCATCGGCCGGACTCCAAGACTATGAAGATACAAGATTGAAGACTTCGTCCCGTGTCCGGATGGGACTTTCCTTGGCGTGGAAGGCAAGCTTGGCAATACGGATATGTAGATCTCCTACCATTGTAACCGACTCTGTGTAACCCTAGCCCTCTCTGGTGTCTATATAAACCGGAGGGTTTTAGTCCGTAGGACGGACAACCATTACAACAATCATACCATAGGCTAGCTTCTAGGGTTTAGCCTCCTTGATCTCGTGGTAGATCCACTCTTGTACTACCCATATCATCAATATCAATCAAGCAGGAGTAGGGTTTAACCTCCATCGAGAGGGCCCGAACACAGGTAAAAACATCGTGTCCCTTGTCTCCTGTTACCATCCGCCTAGACGCACAGAGTTCGGGACCCCTACCGAGATCCGCCGGTTTTGACACCGACATTGGTGCTTTCATTGAGAGTTCCTCTGTGTCGTCACCGATAGGCTTGATGGCTCCTTTAATCATCAACAACAACGCAGTCCAGGGTGAGACTTTTCTCCCCGGACAGATCTTCGTGTTCGGCGGCTTTGCATTGCGGGTCGACTCGCTTGGCCATCTGGAGCACATCGAAAGCTACGCCCCTAGCCATCAGGTCAGATTTGGAAGCCTAAACTTCACAGCTGACATCCGCGGAGACTTGATCTTCGATGGATTCGAGCCCACCGAAAGCGCCGCCAGACCGCCACGATGGGCATGATTTAGCTCTTTGCCGGACAATGGCTCGGAGGCCGCGACAAGAGTCCGCCCGACCCTTAATTCGAGCCGGCCGCAGATCGAGGCCGGTGGTTAGACACCGCCCGGGGCTTCAACCTCTACGGCGATGGAGCCGACATCGACCTTGTCCCTTGCAAAGCCCGTGACTCGAGGTGCCGGACTCGGCGGACTCCAAACCTCCTGCGCCCTACCAATCGAATCCGATTGGCGCCGATCATGGAGTTCACCGCTGCGGACATCTTTCAAAGACTCACCCTTTGGCGACATCCCAATTCGCTAAAGTATCTCTCGTTATCGGAGAGCCTGGCGGGCTGCGGTCAGGACGGTTGGGATGCGGACGATGAAGAAATTCAAAACCCACCCACCACCCACTTTGTAGCCACTGTCGACGATCTAACCGACATGCTAGACTACGACTCCGAAGACATCGATGGTATGGACGACGATGCCGGAGACGACCAAGAACCAGCACCTACGGGGCACTGGAAGACCACCTCGTCATACGACATATACATGGTGGACATCCCAAAGGATGGGAACGACGAAGAAGCAAATGGAGGCAGATTCCTCTAAGAATAGCCCAAGCGCCGACGTCGTGGCGCCGCCTAAATCCCGCCACAACAAGAATGGAGATTCCAGCACCGGAGATAATAACACCCAGAGAGTGCCGAGACAACCCCCAAAGAAGATTCAAGACAGAGGACGGAGAAGCCATCCTCACGAGAGAGCGGCGGATGAATAGGTAGAGGATGATAATTACATGCCTCCCTCCGGAGACGAGGCAAGCCTCAACGACCAATTAAAATGCGTGCCCGAGGATCCCGTCGAACAAGAGCGTTTCAAACGCAGGCTCATGGCCACGCAAACAGCCTAAAGAAAAGCAAAGAATGACCCGAGCTGATCAAGACCTGCTGGCCGACGGATGGACCAAGTCCTCGCGATCAAGAGCATGAACTCAACGCCCTCCAAAAGCTACCTAAACGCAGGTTGCTCTCCGATTAGAGGAGGAGACACATAAACCCTCATCACCGGCAAGACTGTACTGGCGGATCGACCACCTCGCGGCCGCTGATGAGAGGCATCTAGGCCTCCACTGAACCGTGCCCGCACCGCCAAAAGCGAAGCCACGGGGAATATGCCGGACTTGCAAGACATATTGGAGGACAAGGCAAGACAATCAAGATCGATCTCACGGATCACGTGGGCGCCCACGATGCGATAACGACGTCGCGCCGGATACAAAGAACTCCGCCGGGCCAAACACATGAGACAAAGCTCGCCGAGCTACGCCGTGATATTGCCCAATATAGAGGCGCCAAGACACCCACTATGCTTCATAGATGAAGTAATGGATCATCAAATCCCTGAAGGGTTTAACCCGTAAACATTGAATCCTATGATGGCACAACAGACCCCGCGGTTTGGATCGAAGACTATCTCCTTCATATCCACATGGCCTGCGGTGACGATCTTCACGCCATCAAATATCTCCCACTCAAGCTTAAAGGACTAGCTCGGCATTGGCTTAATAGCTTGCCAGCAGAGTCAATTGGGTGTTGGGAGGACCTGGAAGCCGCATTCCTCGACAACTTCCAGGGCACATATGTGCGACCACCAGACACCGATGACCTAAGCCACATAATTCAGCAGCCAGACGAATCGGCCAGACAGTTCTGGACACGGTTCTTAACAAAGAAAAATCAAATCATCGACTGTCCGGATGCAGTGGCCCTAGCAGCTTTCAAACATAACATCCGTGATGAATGGCTGGCCCGGCACCTAGGACAGGAAAAGCCGAAATCCATAGCAGCCCTCACATCACTCATGACCCGCTTCTGTGCGGGGGAGGACAGCTGGCTAGCCCGCAGTAACAACCTCAGCAAAAATTCTGGCAGTCCGGACAACAAGGACCACAATGGCAGGTCGCGTCGAAACAAAAACAAACGCCGTGTTAACGGCGATAACACTGAGGATACGGCAGTCAACGCCGGATTCAGAGGCTCCAAACCGGTCGTGAAAAAGCCATTCAAAAGAACTACCGGGTCCGTCCAATTTGGACCGAATACTCGACCGCTCTTGCGGATACATGGCACTTCAAAAGCCAGCTAATCACACCAACAGGGATTGTTGGGTATTTAAGCAGGAAGGCAAGTTAATTGCCGAAAACAACGACAAGGGGCTGCATAGCGACGACGAGGAAGAGACCCGGCCGCCGAACAATAGAGGACAGAAGGGTTTCCCCCCACAAGTGCGGACGGTAAACATGATATACGCAACCCACATACCCAAGAGGGAGCGGAAGCGTGCACTTAGGGACGATATGCGATGGAGCGGTCACCCGAAGTTCAATCCATGGTCCTCTTGCCCGATCACTTTTGATCGAAGGACCACCACCGATATCCGCCATGGCGGATTCGCGCGCATTGGTTTTAGACCCAATCGTCGATGGATTTCACCTCACTAGAGTCACGATGGACGGCGGCGGCAAACTGAACCTGCTTTATCGGGATACTGATGTGCAAGGTGGGCATAGACCCTCAAGGATTAAACCTACAAAGACGACCTTCAAAGGCTTCATACAGGTGTAGAGGCCAATTATGCAGCTCATCCACACCGAAGTGGTCTTGGATCCCGGATAACTTCGAAGCGAGGAGTTAATCTTCGACATAGTCCCGTTCGCGATGGCTATCACGCTTTGCTCGGACGAACGCGTTTGAAAAGTTCAACGCGTGCCGATTATGCATACCTCAAGCTCAAGATGCGGGCCCTCGAGGAGTGATCACGGTCAGCGGAAACATCAACGCTCCCTCCGAGCGGAGGAACACACACAATGCTCTGGCGTAAGTCTGAGCAGCCTCTTAAGGCAATTCTCAAGTCCGGTCGTTAAGCGACCGGACATGGCCAAACGCTACCGGAGTAACATACATCAAGACCACAGCGCACGCCCGAGCATCGCCGTAGCAATGCGGCCCTAACCCCAGCCCTTGCATGATTGCAAGACTAGTCCTTCAGCAGACATCACTACGCTCTGGAGATACCATGGGCGTAGGGGTAGGGGCACGACCACGACAGGCCCAGAGTGCGGCTCAACCACACCAGGGGCTCCCAAGTGTGTCGCTCTTTTTCTTTTTTCTTTTTTTTTACCCACATGACTCCGTTCGCCAGAGGCCCTGTTCGGCAGCAGACCTGCCGAACTAACAATGCAACAGCCAGGGAAGGAGAAAGGCTACGACGAACACTCAGGTGGTCTCCATTACGAGTATTAAATCTGTTTAATACACTATTCCGCAGCCTACCCCTGGAGGGGGACATGTTTAATAGTCCAATCCCTTGCTTGCCGCACTATTTGTATCACTCTGCATTCATGGTAGTATTTCTGAATAAACAATGCATCGCTTTTTTGCTTATAACTGCATCCCTTTCTCATATATGTTCGTTTATGACATTTTGCATCCGTACACTTTGGTACGGCCAAATACACCAAGGGCTTATGTTCCCCTCATTATGGTGTGATAAGTCCGAACACTTTCACAAGTGCGGCACCCCGAACTTATAGCATTATATGCATCGGCTCCGAATCATGTCTTGGGTCAATAGTTGGGTTTGCCCGGCTCCCATGTTTTGGTACCTTACGTTCCGCTTTATCGGCTAAGGTAGACTGGGAGAACCATCGCGATTGCGCCCGGTTGAGCTGGGCGAGCGCCTCGATGGAGAAATCTAAAACCGACCGTCATGATAAGGCGAGAGCTGGTCGCTGTTCGAGAGGTCTTTTCGAGTCCCTAAAGACTTATGCCGCTTAGAGCAAGGAACCGGCTTTGTCCGCCCAGGCGTGGATAGCGCCCCGAACTCGGTCTTCCGAATACTAGGGGCTTCACGAAATTTAAAATTATAGAATTCTATGGCTAAGTGAGAGTGTTCAAGCATTATAAGTCCGGTTGCCTTGTTCGTCGTGTTGGCGCCTCCCTAGATGGACCCAAAATGGGAACAAGCGCTCAAGTTTATCCCGAACACCCCAAACTTTCGTGGCATGAAATTTGAAGCCGACGACTTGCCATCTCTCGATTTGATAAACAGCCGCATGAAGGTAATATTTTAAATCAATAAGCATTGCTTAGCGATATGAACAAAGTTTTCAAATAAGACGGGATAACACATTCTTGAGTCTACTCAAATATTACATCTTTGGAGCACTCATCCGCAATCTTGTGGGCACCCTTCAGACACTCTTATAATACATTTCAGACGTGCGATACTCCTTGCCTCCCGGCGGCGCGTCCGTCGAAGCTTTCAAGATCGGCCTGCCCGGTGCACTTTTGCACGGGCAAGGGCCCGACGGCACCTTCAATGCCGGCGAGCGCTTGACGACTTCCACCGAGGACACGCATCCACCACCGCCCGCACTAGGTCAAGTAGCTCCTGTGCATGGCCTCCTTGGGCCACGGCCGAACTATGAGGCCCTTCATGGCCTGTTCGGCTACCTTAGGAGCTCGACCACTGCTTCACCTGGTCGCTAAGGGCACCGGATGTCCGCCTCAAAGATCTCGAGACCGAAGACCTTCTCCGTCGAGCTCCCATCCTCGGCCCGGTAGAATACGGCGGCATCGGACACGCTGCGAGGCAGATCTGCAAACGCTCCTGGAGAGCTCCGAATTCGGGTAAGTAATAGGTAGTTCACATTCACATGCTTGCTTTGCATGAAAAATGCCTTACCCGCCGCTATTTTCTTCACCGCCCTGATCTCCTGGAGGGCCTTATGGGCTTCGGCCTTAGCGGCTTTGGCACTCTCAAGAGCCGAGGCAAGCTCGGACTCTCGAGTCTACGAGTCGCGCTCCAACCTCTCATGCTTTTCCACGAGAACTTGGAGCTCTTGCTGCACCTCCGCCACCCGCGCCTCCTGTTTCTCTCTCTCAGCTCGTTCCGCGGCCGCATTACGCTCGGCCGCGGACACGGCCTCCTTCAGGGTCCCCACCTTGTTCGTGGCCCCTGCAGTGCCACGTTATCCTTGTTATTTCTCTTGCAACCAAAATCCTTTTCTGTAAGGTACAAATTTAATACGGTGTTACTCACCTTCTTTGTCCTCGAGCTGCTTCTTGGCAAGGCCGAGCTCGTTCTCGGACCGCTCGAGGCTCTGCTTTAAAGCACTGACCTTCGCAGTCAGTGCGGCAGAGGTCAGCAGCGCAGCCTGCAATCCCATATCGACATAATTTTTAGAACTCCTACGTATATCTTTATTAGATCCTCAGACCGGCTTTTCTTTCCGAACACCGAACCGAGCATCAGGGGCTACTGTCTATGCGGTATTACATTACATATTTTAAATTTCTTACCTCAAAGCCTGTTAGAAGGCTGCTGCAGGCTTCGGTCAGCCCGCTCTTGGCGAGCTGAATCTTCTGAATCACCGCACTCATGATAGTGCGGTGTTCTTCCTCGATGGAAGCGCCATTGAGCGCCTCCAACAAGTTGTCCGGCGCCTCCGGTTGGACGGAGGTCGCCGGTGTCATGGTCTTGCCCTTCTTACAAAGGGGCCGCCTGCCGGACTCCGGAACCACTGTTGGTTTCGATGCGGAGTCCGGTGCAAAGTCCGGGAGGTTGCCTTGCGGCACCTCCGGAGCCTCCTCCTCCTGATGGGTCCCCTCCTAGGATCCCGCCTCGGCGTCATCAGCGTCACGGGGAGTTGAGGCGGTCGGAAGGGAATCCACATCCAACGGAGCCAAGGACCCGCTCGATGAAGCGAGAAGATCGCCCTCGGCCGGACTACAGGTTGTATGCGGCATTAGAAGGACACTACTTGGCACAAAGAGAAATTATAAATCATTCAGGAATCCGGATACTTACGATCTTGCCAAGGGCTTGGCCCTTGAGGGCCACTCCTCGTCACCATCGCCGGCGTTGGCGGAGCAGTCCGGAGGAAGGGTCATTCCCTTCTTGAACCCTTCAGCTTCCCTCATTGGGGAAGCCTTCCTCTTCTTCTCTCCCCCCTCTTGGGGAGAGGCCTCCTTCTCCTCCTCGTCTTCGGGGGAGGAGTCCGCCTCGTAGCCATCGGACAACGAGTCCGATACCACCTGGCGCCGGGAACTCCTTCGGGTTCCCGTGGCCTTCTTCTTGGACTTCTTCTCCGGCACCACGTAAAGTGCCGGGACTAGCAGCCCCGTCAAACGGGTGTCCACTGGGTCTTCGGGAAGGGGAGCCGGACAGTTAACTTGTCTGGACGTCTTTTGCCAGTCCTGTTAAAGGCATTGGGAGTTTAGATCCCACATAGAGTCAAACTATGAAATAAATGTGTATCCCATAAAGGATAACATAGCTTACCTCGCCGGCCGGGCGCTGCGTGCTGAATCCGCGATCTTCAGTTGTGGATGCGGGGGCTTCTCCGCCCTTGAACAACACCCTCTGTGCAGCCAGTGCGTCGTGTGAAGACCCCGCTCGAGGTCGGTGCTGTGCCGGATCAAACTCCCACAAATTGAAGGCCCGTTCTTTGGCGGGGAGAATCCAGTGGACGAGCATGACACGGATCACGTTGACAAGCTTAAGCTTCTTGTTCACCAGTGCAGAGCAGATCGAGTCCGTCGGCTCCTCCGAACTACCCCATAGCAAGCCCTTCTCTTTCCAGGAGGTGAGCTGCATGGGGGTACCAGATCTGAACTCGGGGGCTGCTGCCCATTTAGGGTCACGTGGCTCGGTGATGTAGAACCACCCCGATTGCCACCGCTTGACGGATTCCACAAAGGCGCCCTCGAGCCAAGTGACGTTGGGCATTTTGCCCACCATAGCACCTCCGCACTCCGCTTGGACGCCCTTCACCACCTTCGGCTTGACATTGAAGGTTTTTAGCCACAGGCCGAAGTGGGGCTGGATGCAGAGGAAGGCCTCGCACACGACGATGAATGCCGAGATGTTGAGGATGAAGTTTGGCGCCAGATCGTGGAAGTCCAGGCCGTAGTAGTACATGAGCCCCTGGACGAAGGGATGAAGTGGGAAGCCCAGTCCGCAGAGGAAGTGGGGAAGAAATACGACCCTCTCATGGGGCCTGGGGGTGGGGATGAGCTGCCCCTCATCGGGCAGCCGGTGCGCGATGTTACCGGACAGGTATCCGGCGCCGCGCAGCTTCTCGATGTGCCCCTCTATGACGGAGGAGGCCATCCACTTGCCTCCCGCTCCGGACATGACTGGAGAAGGTTGAGGCGAGATGTGCGGACTTGGGCGCTAGAGCTCGAGTGCACGGAGATGGATAAGCAAAGGAGGAAGAAGGCGTAGGTAAAAAAAGCGGATCCTTATCCCCTTATATATGGGCGGACGAAGACTATGCATCCCCCCGGCCTGGTAAAACTCACTTATCTCCCAAGCGCCGCAATTAATGGCGCGGTTGGGTTACCCACGTCCGTATTGATGGGAATCCCGGAATAAGGGGAACACGATCTCGCTCGACAAGGCGTGCCAAGAAACGCGCCGCTAAACCACGCCGAGGTGGTATAATAAAAGCGATTCAAGTAAAAGCTTGGTAGTGGTGTGACGTCACGCCACAGAATACGTCAGTAGATTGAACTTGTGTAAATATTATTCTCTCTACGGTGGTATGTGGAATTTATTTCGCAGAGCCGAACACTGTCCTGGTGTTCACAATCTTCTATGAATTATTTGGAGGAGAAACCCGCCTTGCAATGCCAAGGCGATATATGCTTGGGACTCATCGTCATTGAAGCACAGTGAGGAGTCTGGACTAGGGGTGTCCGGACAGCCGGACTATCAATATCCGCCGGACTCCCATACTACGAAGATAGAAGATTGAAGACTCGGCTCGTGTCCGGAAGGTACTTTCCTTGGCGTGGAAGGCAAGCTTGTATCTCGGATATGTAGATCTCCTACCCTTGTAACCGACTCTGTGTAACCCTAGCCTCTCCGGTGTCTATATAAACCGGAGGGCCTTAGTCCATAGGATAGAGACATACATCTCAACAATCATACCATAGGCTAGCTTCTAGGGTTTAGCCTCCTTGATCTCGTGGTAGATCTACTCTTGTACTACCCATATCATCAATATTAATCAAGCGGGGCGTAGGGTTTTACCTCCATCGAGAGGGCCCAACACAGGTAAAAACATCGCGTCCCTCATCTCTTGTTACCATCCGCCTAGACACACAGTTGGGACCCCTACCGAGATCCGCCGGTTTGACACGACATTGGTGCTTTCATTTAGAGTTCCTCCGTGCGTCACCGATAGGCTCGATGGCATCTTCAACCATCAACGCTGTCCGGGTGAGACTTTTCTCCCGGACAGATCTTCAGATTCGGCGGCTTTGCTGCGCGGGCGATTCTCTTGGCCATCTGGAGCAGATCGAAGCTTCGCCCCGCCGTCGGTCGGAAGCTTAAACTTCACGGCCGATGACCGCGGAGACTTGATCTTGACGGACTCGAGCCACCAAGCCGCCGCACTATGACGATGGGCATGATCTAGCTCGCCGCCGGACGGTGCCTTGGTGGCCCTTTTCGGATCCGCTTGCCACTAGCCCGGAGCCGATTGCCCATATCGAGGGCGGTGGATAGACGCCGCCACAGGGGCTTCAACATCCACGGCGATGGAGCGAATACCAATCTTGTCCCTGCGAACTTCGTGATCCCGAGGCGCGGACTCCTCGCCGGACTCGAGCCTCCAGCGCCCCTACCAATTAATCCGGATTGGGCGCCGATTATGGAATTCACCGCCGCGGACATCTTCCAGCAATCGCCTTTTGGCGACATCCTGAATTCACTGAAGCATTTCTCGCTATCAGAAGAGTCCGGCGGTTGCGGCCGGGATGGTTGGGGTTCGACGATGAAGAAATTTAGAGCCCACCCACCACCCACTTTGTAGCCTTTGCCGAGGACTTAATCGACATGCTAGACTACGACTCGAAGACATCGACGCTATGGACGGCGATGCCGGAGCGAAACAGAACCAGCGCCACTGAGAGCTGGAAGGCCACCTCGTCATATAGCGTATACATGGTGGACACCCCAAAAGAAGGGATGTCGAAGAAGCAATGGAGGCGAGACTCTAAAGAAGCAGCCCAAGCGCGAGGCGTCGGTGGCGCCGCTCTAAATCCCGCCACAAAGAAGAATATAGATTCCGCACAGAAACAACAATACCCCGTAAAGTGCGAAGACAACCCCCTCCGGCAAGACTCGGTAGCGAGGAGGATGCGTAGCAAGCCCTCACGAAAGGCGGCGGCATTTAAAAGGTTGAGGATCATAACTATATACCTCCCTCCGAAGGCGAAACAAGCCTCAATGATTTACTTAACTCGTCGCGCTCGCAGAGACCCCGTCGAACAAGAGCTTTTTAAGCGCGAGCTCATCGCTACTGACAAGAAGCCCGAAGAAGGAAAAGCGGAAGCTCAAAACATGGAAGACACGCTCCGAATAAGATGGAGCAAAGTACTCAAAACCGCAGTAAATACGGCAATGACCACAAATCGAAGAGCTACCCAAGCGTGGCTGCCTGCATTCGACGAGGAGGCCATAGAGCCCCACCGCCCAACGGCCCAGCCAGTCCATCTACGACCCAAAAAGAAAGCCCCAAGAAGCAAAGCAACACGTCAAGTGTCCGGCGATAGCGGCACATATAAAATGCTGAGGCGCCGCACACCCACTATGTTTCATCGACGAGGTCTTGGATCATGAATTCCCAGCAGGGTTTAAACCAATAAACATAGAGGCCTCACGATGGAACAACAGACCACAGAGTGCGGATAGAAGATTATATCTTGCATATACATATGGCGGAGGAGATGATCTCCACGCCATAAAATATCTACCCTCAAGCTCAAAGGGCCAGCCGTCATTGGCTCAAAAGCCTCCCGAAAAACTTGTTGGAAGTTGGGAAGAGCTCGAGGAAGCGTTTAGAGCAAATTTTCAAGGGACCTATGTAGTCCTCTCGGATCTGAGATGATTTAAGTCATATAACTCAACAGCTCGGAGGAGAGTCAGCGCGAAGTGCGGAACAGGTTTCTTATCAAAAGAACCAAATAGTCATTGTCCGGACTTTGAAGCCTTAGCAGCTTTCAAGCACAATGTCCGAGACGAATGGCTTGCTGTGCACCTCGGTCAAGAGAAGCGAGGACAATGACCGCATTAACAAGCCTCATGACCCGCTTACATGCGGGAGAGGATAGTGGCTAGCAAGAAGCGACACTAGCGACCCAAGTACATCCGAGACAAGAGATGGAAGCGGAAAATCACGGCGCAGAAAGGGCAGCGCGGAATAAAGAGAAAAGCTAAAAGAGCACGGCGATTAATGCCGGATTCAAAAGCTCGCGGCCCAATCATAAAACTCAGTCCCTCAAGGATGAGCGGTGTGAACTGTCTAACCTACATAAAATTCTGGGCCGGATATGTCAAATCCACAGTACCCTCGGAAGGCTCGCTAATCACACCCACGGGACTGTTGGGTTTTCAAACGATCCGGCGGATTAAACGCCCGAACACAAGGGGCTCGGCGCTACAAGCGAAGAAGATAAACCCCGCCAGCAGGGCACCGGAAAACAAAAGACTTTCCCACAAGGGGTCAAAGCAGTAAACTCACTTCATGTGAGGACACGAAAAAATAGTGCGGCACTTTCTAAAAAGAGCTTCGCACGGTCCAACCCAGCAAATCATAGAGATTGGATATCAAAACCAATCACTTTCGACCACCTGGACTACTCGAAGCGTTGAAACAGGGCGGACTCTCGATATTGAATCCGATCATAGACGGATTACAATTCACAAACGTCCTAATGGATGGAGGCAGTGATTTAAACCTGCTATATTCAAACACAATCCGTTGGATGGGGATAGACCCTACCAAAATTCGACACAGCCGCACTTCCTTCAAAGGAGTGGCGCCAGCCCCTACGCCAAGTGCATGGGCTCGATATTACTAGAAGTCGTGTTGGATCGCGAACAACTTTCGACGCTGAAAAATTAATTTTCCATATCGTCCCATTTAAAGGTGAATATCAAGCACTGTTGGGACGAAGGCTTTTGTCGCTTCAACGCCATACCGCATTCAGCGTCTCTTACACTCAAGATGCCGGTCCACATGGCGCCATTTGGTGTGAGGTCACTTAAAGACCCCGGACTCGGATAGACGAATCCGGACTCAGCAGGCTAGGGGCTCCCTAGCCACATACCCTTTCACAAGGGGCTGCGCGCACAACTGACCGCGGTTTCATATAAACCTTGCTTTCATTATTTATATTTATTCTTTTGCATATTTTTTGCACGAACTGTTTCTAAAACTAAACGTTCCTCTTTTTCTGAGATGAACAACGTGCTTACCCATCGAGGATAATGGCACAACGGAGACTGGTAGCAGGCGTGCAAGAGGGACCCGTTGCAAGGATTCTTTTCAGATTAAGACCTGCGTAGACCTTTTTATCACTTGTCTCTTGTTGGTACTCTCCTTGGCTTCTTCCTATAGCCAAAGCGAACTGGCGCTTTGGCATCGGCCCGTCGAAGACCATGCCGTGCACACATGACACTAGGGGCTTAGGGCATAATTCTGCCCATTATTATAAAGTCCGAACACCTTGGGGAGTGTTGGCGTCTCGAGTTAGGCATTATATGCATCAGCTCGAATCATGTCTTTGGTCAAATGTTGGGTTTGCCGGCTCCTATGTTTTGCTGCCTTACGTTCCGTATCATCGGCTAACGCGGCACCGGAGAACTACTGCGATTGTGCCCCGTTAATTTGGCGAGCACCTCGATGAAAGCCAAAAGCGATCGTCATGATCTGGAGAGTCCGTCGACCACTCGATCGACTATCGGAATGTTTAGAATTCCGCTTTGACGAAGGACCGTTTCGGTCGAGCACATACGCACTCGAATCCGGAGATGTGCGGTGTCATCGAGGGCTATATCATAGCCCCACCTTCGAGCTCCATCGCTAAGTGAAAGAGATAAAGCATTATAGTCCGGATTGCCTCGTTCGCTCGCTACCACCTCCTTATAACGGGACCGAGGCGCCGGATTAAGTGTGGCAGCTATTTTGCGAACACCTCGGCACCTTGCGCGAGGGCTGAAGCCAAAAGCGCATCTTTCGGGTTATACACAAGTATCGTAAGCGGCCGCGACAGAGAAGTTTTACTACTTGGAAGCACAAGTATAAAAGCATTCATACTATAATCATTGATCTACAAGTTAATCGTTCAATTGAGCGTTACATTTTTTGAGCATCTGCGACTCTATTACACGAGCGCCACGCATAACTTCCCGAAATAATGCTCGGCAGAAGCCGGTTTCCATCCGAACCACAGGCAAAGCAACAGCGGTGGCGTCCATCTCCGGACAACTGCGCCTTCACGGGCGAGCCATCCGCGCCCTCGATGCGAGCCGACCGTTTCATCTCCTTGATGTGCGGCACGCCCAAGGAATTGCTGCGAAGAGGCAAGTAGCTCGTCGCCTTGGACCTCTGGCGGACATGGGCCGCGATGTCGATCATGGCCGGTCCGGACAGTCTATTTAGTTGGCGCATTCGCCAACCTGTCCGTCGGCGGAAGAGGGCGTCCGGATGTGGAATTGAGACCAATATAACTCTTCCGCCTCGTGATCCCCGGCTCCGAAAGTGCCGCGACATCGGCCGCTTTTCGCAGCCAAGTCCATATACGGATCCTCCGAACTCCTGGCCGCTCAAATTGGCGTGCCAGCTTCCATAAACGGCGACATCGAGAAAAGGCTTGCCGGCCGCGATTTCTCGGCTTGGCGCAGCTCCTCCTTCATAGCCCGCATTGCGAGCGGGCATCCTTAACCGGCGGTGGCCTTCTTCAGTCTTCCCGCTCGATAACCGCTCCTTTTCAAGAGCCTCATTGCGGTCGGTAGCATCCTTTACTTTCGCGGCCAATTCGGCCACCTCCGCCCTGCTTAGACAACGGTCGCCGCCTTTTGACTTTCAACTCCTCGGCCGCCCTTGAGGCAGCGCGTCACTCGCCGGGCTTGCTCCTTAGCTAGAGCAAGTTCGGCCCGGGTTCTCCACAAGAGCAACAGCACTATCGTATAAACAAACATATAACGTGCTCGAGCAAGCTTTGACCCACTCAATAAAGCGGCTGCGGAGAACTATTTTACCTTGCGACTCGTCAAGTCGCTTTGTTGACAAGTGCGATGTCCTCATACGCCACGTCAAGTTGCCGAGCTAGCTCGGCAAACTCCTAGTCCGCTAGCCCCGGACCATCCGCCACCGCATAGGAGCGGCGGACTTCAATTCATTAGATTTCGATCCTCGATGCGCTGTCGTTGCCGACAACCTACCGAGTCTCGTGGGGCTACTATCTATACAGGCGCATTTTTATATGCAAAACTGTTAAAAGACAAAGGGTGCACCATATTCGCATACCTCAAATCCCCCCAAACAAGCTCATGGCGGCATTCATAATCCGCTTTCGTGACGAAATCCTTCCAATCACCATACGCATTAACGCACAGTGATCTTCTGAAATGGACGCCCTCTCAAGCAGACTCCTCAGTTCTCCAGGCCGGACTCTGGTGGGTGCCAAACACTCTGGCCCCTCCAGACTCGGGGACGCCCTCCGTGACGACACTTCAGGCTCACCTGCCTCATCTGGCGGCACTGCAGACGGAGGCGTATCGCTCTCCATCATCTCCGGAAGAAGGTCCCCCGAAGATGAACTCATCTGAGAAGGTTGCAGATCCGAACTGCGAAATAAATAGTTCGGTTACCTACAGAAGCTCAAATGAAGGTACTTCTTTATTAATTAACTTACGGCTCGTTGGAGAGCTGGTCCTTAGGCAACGATTGCGTGTTCGGATTCTCTCCGGGCGCCGGACCCCCCGGTGAGGATTTCTTCCCACGCTTAGGGGCTTTGGCCTCCGGATCTTCGGAGGCGGTCCTCTTCTTCCTTTGAAGGGAGGGGTTCTTGGTTCCCTCCTCTTGATCGCCCCTTCAGGCAAAGTATTAGCTCCTTTATTTCCCCGTCTCCCCCTCTCGTGGCGCGACCTCCAACATTTCGACCAACCACGGGCTCCAAAGGCGGTCTCTGGGAGGGCGGACACCTTATCGGCCTTGATCGCGCCACCCATTCTGTAAAGAACAAAGGGTGGAGACGAACTTTGTGAGCATACAAATAGAATGTCCGGACTCTGAGCTATTTACCTGAGTATCCGGGCGATCGCGGCTTAGGCTGCGTCCTCGGCCAAATCCGGACACGCCACCTGCGGTCCGAAGAACAGCTTGTACATCTCCGTGGGTGACGCACCCATAAAATGTTGGAGAATACGAGGTCCCTCCGGATTGTACTCCCATAGGCAGATGGGGCGGCGTTTGCAGGCGGAAGATGCACGATTAGCATAACACTGCATCACCTTGATCAGGTCGATCTCCCTCGCTTGGAGGTCTCGAATTGACCTGCGGTGAAGGCACGTCTTGGATGGCCCCAGTTGAGCCCTTGGTTGACCCACGACATCTGTTGCCGTGGAGGTCCCGGGCGGAATGAGGGCGGCGGCTTTTGCTTGCTGCCCCTTGGAGCATGTGATGTAAAACCACTCCTGCTGCCACAATCCCAGTTCCTCTTGAAGGAACCTTCAGCCACGGGGCATCGACCTTCTTGCTTATGGTCGCCTCACAAGACTCCGCTTAGCGCCCCGATCATCTTGGCTCCACCTTATAGGTCTTCAGCCAAAGGCCGAAGTGGGGGATGACGCGGAGGAAGGCTTCGCAGACAATAATAAATGCGGAGATGTGGAGGATGGACTCCGGAGCCAAGTCGTGGAAATCTAGCCCGTAGTAGAATAGGAGCCCTCTCACGAAGGGATCCGTCGGGAAGCCTAATCCCCGACGGAGGTGAGATATGAAAACGACGTATTCGCTGGGCTCGGGGGCTGGCACGGCCTGCCACGGGCGAGCAACCTGTGTGAAACTCGAGGCTGTACTTGGCCTCACGCAACTTCAATATGTCCTCCTCCGTGACGGAGGAGGGCATCCACCGGCCCTGGAGGTCGGAGCCGGACATTGTTGAGGATCCGAAGCACTCGAATCTGAAGCTCTAGGTGTTGGGCGGGAGCGGAGGAAAGATTCGATCGGATTGAAGAGCAAGGACAGGCCTTGGTCCTCTTATAAAGGGGAAGAAATACCAAGGGCCGTCTCCGTGACCGTTTGAGATTCCCCTTTGGTAGAGGAGGAGTGGCGACGGGAACGGTTGGGTTACCCACGCACGTATTGATGAGGATCCGGAATAAGGGGAACACGATCTCGCTTCGACAAGGCGTGTTAAGGAAGCAGCTTCGCTAAGCGTCTTTGAGGTGGAATAGTAAAAACGATTCAAGCGAGGGCTTGGCTGCGGTGTGATGTCACGCCGCATAATCGTCGGCAGATTGAGCTAAGTGTATATTTTATTCTCTCTACGTTGGAATGTGGAATTTATTTTGCGAGCTGGACACTATCACGGTGTTCATTATCTTCTCGAATTATTCAAGGAAGGAACCCACCTTGCAATGCGAACATTATGCACGCCGGACTTATCGTCATTGAAGATGGTTCGAGACTACCGAGGAGTCTGGACTAGGGGTGTCCGGACAGCCGGACTATCAATATCCGCCGGACTCCCATACTACGAAGATAGAAGATTGAAGACTCCGGCTCGTGTCCGGAAGGTATTTTCCTTGGCGTGGAAGGCAAGCTTGGCAATACGGATATGTAGATCTCCTACCCTTGTAACCGACTCTGTGTAACCCTAGCCTCTCCGGTGTCTATATAAACCGGAGGGCCTTAGTCCGTAGGATAGAGACACACATCTCAACAATCATACCATAGGCTAGCTTCTAGGGTTTAGCCTCCTTGATCTCGTGGTAGATCTACTCTTGTACTACCCATATCATCAATATTAATCAAGCAGGACGTAGGGTTTTACCTCCATCGAGAGGGCCCGAACCTGGGTAAAAACATCGCGTCCCTCGTCTCTTGTTACCATCCGCCTAGACACACAGTTCGGGACCCCCTACCCGAGATCCGCCGGTTTTGACACCGACACCTGGTTCAGGGGCTACTGAGGGAGTCCTGGACTAGGGGGTGTCCGGATAGCCGGACTATCATCATCGGCCGGACTCCAGGACTATGAAGATACAAGATTGAATACTTCATCCCGTGTCCGGATGGGACCTTCCTTGGCGTGGAAGGCAAGCTTGGCAATACGGATATGTAGATCTCCTACCATTGTAACCGACTCTGTGTAACCCTAGCCCTCTCCGGTGTCTATATAAACCGGAGGGTTTTAGTCCATAGGACGGACAACCATTACAACAATCATACCATAGGCTAGCTTCTAGGGTTTAGCCTCCTTGATCTCGTGGTAGATCCACTCTTGTACTACCCATATCATCAATATCAATCAAGCGGGAGTAGGGTTTAACCTCCATCGAGAGGGCCGAACACAGGTAAAACATCGTGTCCTTGTCTCCTGTTACCATCCGCCTAGACGCACAGTTCGGGACCCCCTACCCGAGATCCGCCGGTTTTGACACCGACACCCACCTTTCCCATTGTAAGTTGCCCTGAAGAAGCAACCATCAATACGCTCTTCTTTGAATCCGCTCATACTACTCCACCCGTCACTGTTTATACAACGCGCTTCAGAAAAAAGAAAAAAAATTGTGGGACCAAGGTGACTAGCGATCGGCCTGAAAAATAGCATTGGTAGTTATAGCACAGCATCTATTACTAGAGGGAATAATGCGTACACACATGCATGCAGTGCTTCCACCCCGGGTACACACATGCATGCATTTACTCCACTCTGTAGTAGTAGTACAGTACATGGAGAGAAAATTGTGGACTTGATTGCAGTTACCACGCCCTAATTAATTGAGCATTAAACCAAACGCGTCTAAAGTCTCTCTGGTGGTGGAAATGCATTGAGAGAAATGCATCATAATGAAGCGCATACATAAACTGTGGACGGAGGGAGGAGTAGTATGAAGGTGCAAAACCAAATGCAGCAGATGGCGATCGGTCAACGCACCTCCTCTTGGCATATCACTGACATGTGGGACAGGAGTGTGAGCAAACCGATCTCAATTGACGGCAAAGAGCCAACCCGCCGTTCCTTGAGAGAGACGAGGAGCGAGAACACATAGACGGGCTCGCACGGAGGCCAAGATATATTCGAGCATGGTTGGTTGATCGATATCATTCATTACATGTTGGGCTGCCGTTTTCCGCCCTTCTCCAGAATAAACGTGTACTTTATCAGAGATAAAAAAATAAGAGTACAGACGCTCCACCATGCGGTTCTAGTAGTAGTACTACTCGTACTACTGCGCTTGGCACTTCGCCTCTTCGTGAAGTCAAACAAAGATGGTACTCCGCATGTTGGGTACTAGAGTGTATGCCTCTGACAATCTGACACCGAATGGACTAATGCATGTCCATCGAGGGTAGGTTTCATTAGTCAAAAGGCGTAAGCGAGCTTCACCTTGTCCTGCAAGCTTCTCCTCGTTCCGCGAGTTGACGGGACACACCAAAAAGTAGTACTAGTCCATACTCCCTCCTTTCTGGTTAATATGGCTTAATCTATTTTGCGGGTAAATGAGAGAGCTTTATTCATATATAAGCATTCTTAGGACGATCAGCCAAGACACTGGTCACTAGGAAGCGAGGTACCCCGCAAAAAAGAAGTAGGAAGCGAGGTGTTTCATCAAGCCAGCTCTCGGCCACATTCAAAGTGCAGCCTTCTCCTCGTTCGACAAGTTGACGGGACACATCAAAGTAATGCTAGTCCATACTGCCTCCTCTCCGGTTAATATGGCTTAATTTTAAACGAGATAAATACACCGTATGTCACTGTATATTTGTAAAAATGCGGTCAGTGGACTTCATAATACGCTCATTGCGCTCAATATATATATTTTCCGGTGTTTATACGGTCACTAGCTCACCCTGACTGAGTATGTGTGTGCATGCACGTGTAGGTTGAGCACTTGAGCGTGACCATGTGTGTTCCGTCGTGTGCTCGGACATGCATGCATTAGAGGCGCCGCGTTTTTGCGTCCATGTGTACGTGTGATATTGCATACACGTAGGGGGAGTGCGTGTAGGGGCCACTAAGGAGCGTCAAATCACCACGAGAAGTTAGTCGGAAGAAGCAACCATCATTTCACTCTTGAATGACACGTCGCGCAATATAAAATGGTTGATATGGAGAGAAAAAGAAAACCACTATATATATACACTAGCAGAGCCTAAGCTACAAGCACGCTTGCTTAGGTTGCTCTCTTCACAAGCATAGAACGACGGGTCCGATCCCATGGTGGGGAAGGAACAATGTTCTCGTGAGACGCGCCGACATCGGCGAGGGAGAAAACCCACAGTCGGTGCGTCCCAATCGGGAGTCACCGCGGTATGGGCCGATGCCGCGTCCCAACCGCCATTCTAGCTACAACCCGACGTCCCAGGTAGTCCATCTTCATTTTGGGGCCGGCTTGCTCCGCTGCCATATCTCCATCTCCATGTCGATCTTTCTCTACTTCTACCGGCTTTCTACTTGTGATGAGTTTATGTCTCATGAACTAGTGCCAGTACTATTATTCTGATCACACTTCTTCAATATCTTTGCCATCAGGGATGCTCGGGTCGATTTTAGTGGAACTACACAGAAGCATCGTATGATCCGAGGGTGCCAGCCGTCTTTCCTTTGACAGGTTCTATCTGGGCAGGAAATTAAATCATGATTAGGGTTTAGGGTTTAAGTCGTAGTGACCCCATCAGTAGTTTTTCTTTCGTACACGCTCTCACAACTTTTTTCTTTAGTTGTGAAGGAAATATTGGCTATGATCTGTGAATCATTAAGATGCATCAGCATGCGTCTTAGTTTTCCTTTGTATTTGATGGAATGTTGTAACGGGGCAACCTTGGAACAGGAATGAAAATGGAGTGGAAAGTTTCCGTTTTTCCGGAGAAAAAATGGAAACGGAGAGAAACCAACGTTTCGTTTTGTTGGATCGCGCCATCGAGCAAAACCAACGTTTAAATCACGTCTACCGTGTTCGTGTCTCACCCTCCTCCATGGCTCGACCCCACACGGTCGCTCGGCATGCCACTCACCGCAAACCGAGTATACGATAACTTTCCCGCCTGCTTGTCGATGGATCGCACCATGGAGTACTGGCACTACTGGAAGAGATTGACGAGTTCGGGAAGGACAGCTAGCTATAGCACGGACTCCCAATAACTTTTTACATGCATGTTGTAGCCGGCTATTGCGACCTTTGAACGAAGCGACGCGTGCACCCGAAGCGGCGCGGCGACGCTCTCGGCCGGCGTGCGCTTCAATGCCGGTGCGGTGAGAGGTCGCGTCCACTCTGGCGGGCATGAATGCGTAATCGACCGTTTCAGGCGAGGAAGCACGCTGGGTGATGAGGAGGGTTCGGGTTGGTCGGGACCGCCGTGGCAGCGGTCCGGACGCAAGAACAAGAGATGTTGTACGTTAATATTGCTGCGTATATAACTAACAACGTAAATAATGTGCCGTTGGACAAATATGAGTGGAGATGGAGATGGAAATGGAATTTTACGTAAACACGGATATGCATGTCTATGTCTATGTGTGTGTGAGCGATTTACTCGCGACACGAAGCGGGGCGTGTTTTTGATCGAGTTTTCTTTCTTGGTACATTAGAAAATCAGTTTGTCTAATTCACATCTAGATGTTATTTAAGGATATCACATCTAAGCTCCCACAAGTATATAATGTAGCAACAAGAAACAAAATAAACTAAGAAAAAAAGACCACAAACAGAGTGGACATCAACTTAGATGTGACATAACTATGTCACATCTAGATGTGTCCTAGACAGACCCTTAAAAAATTGTCCGCCAGTTTTCGTTTCTTTTTTCCGGGAACGAGCGTATTCTATTTAAAACCACTACTATGGAGAGATTTTTTACTCCATTATAGCCTCTTGTTTGATAGAGTTTCTTGCATCTCGCTCTCTCACGCTCTCCATATCAAAACAAGATGACAGTGTCCACTCTATCTCTCTCCTCACCGGTGGTCACAGATCCGGCCGAATCCCGTCCGCTGCGGGAGGTGAGTAGGTGCAGCGTTGACGTTGTCGCCGTCGGTGACGGAGGAAGCCGATGTGCACCGTCCTCTCGGAGTCGGTGCTGGCGCGGACGAAGATCCTCCGCGCCCTTGTTCGCTGCCGGCGTGTGGGTAGATCCCGCCTGCCCGCCTAAACGGCATCTCGCCCACCTGAGGTATAACTTCTTGTACTGGTCCAGCTCCACAGGTCGCTGCGTGCGGGTTTTCTTCTATGCGACTACTCCCCAGCTCCCCATGCATAGTAGCTAGGGTTCGTCGGTGATAACCCACAAGTGTAGGGGATCACAACAGCTTTCGAGGGTAAAGTATTCAACCCAAATTTATTGATTCGACACAAGGGGAGCCAAAGAATATTCTTGAGTATTAGCAGTTGAGTTGTCAATTCAACCACACCTGGACAACTTAGTATCTGCAGCAAAGTATTTAGTAGCAAAAGTGGTATGATAATAAAGGTAACGGTGGCAAAAGTAAAGATAACTGTTTTTGGGGTTTTGTAGTAGTTGTAACAGTAGCAACGGAAAAGTAACTAAGCGAAGAACAATATGTGAAAAGCTCGTAGGCAATGGATCAGTGATGGATAATTATGCCGGATGCGAATCCTCATGTAATAGCTATAACATAGGGTGACACGGAACTAGCTCCAGTTCATCAATGTAATGTAGGCATGTATTCCGTAAATAGTCATACGTGCTTATGGAAAAGAACTTGCATGACATCTTTTGTCCTACCCTCCCGTGGCAGCGGGGTCCTAGTGGAAACTAAGGGATATTAAGGCCTCCTTTTAATAGAGAACCGGAACAAAGCATTAGCACATAGTGAATACATGAACTCCTCAAACTACGGTCATCACCGAGAAGTATCCCGATTATTGTCACTTCGGGGTTGTCGGATCATAACACATAATAGGTGACTATATACTTGCAAGATAGGATCAAGAACACACATATATTCATGAAAACATAATAGGTTCAGATCTGAAATCATGGCACTCGGGCCTTAGTGACAAGCATTAAGCATAGCAAAGTCATAGCAACATCAATCTCAGAACATAGTGGATACTAGGGATCAAACACTAACAAAACTAACTTGATTACATGATAAATCTCATCCAACCCATCACCGTCCAGCAAGCCTATGATGGAATTACTCACGCACCGCGGTGAGCATCATGAAATTGGTGATGGAGGATGGTTGATGATGACGACGGCGATGAATCTGTCACATCCCTAGTTCTGGTATGCTCTAGGCTAGCCCTTCATGTGTGCATCATGTTTAAAATTCTCAGAAACTTGAAATGGGGATGTCCAAACCCTAGTACCAAATGGAATTCAAATAGGTTCAACCTAAAAATATTTTTAGTGATTCCAAATGGCTTTCAAAAATGTTCATCATATCTGGAAAATGCTTGAAACCATAACCAGAGGTGTTGCACATTTTTCTATGTCATATTTGGTCACTGAATTAAATCATATGTACTTTGCATTTGGGCATTTAAATGCTACTAAGTATTTTAAATGCTCAAATAATCATAAACTAAAATGTTTGCTGTTGGTTATATTCCAACCAGTGGCATTGTGTAGTTTCATGATTTTTGGGTCTGTTTAAGTATTTTTAATAAGCCCTAAAGATTACAGAATAAATAGAAAACAGTAATTAAAATAGAAAACAGAGACAGAGGAAACTACCTGGCCACTCACCTGGCACAGCCCACCTGGCAGCCCACTGGCCGGCCCAAAGACTGTCTTGGCCGTGCCGACCACCACTTCCTCTCGCCAGGCAGGCAGAGAGGAGCGCGCCCGCGCACGCCGAGCTCGCCACGCAGCTCCCTGGCTGGCTGGCCCGCTTGGACATCGTGGCGACGCCTCGAAGCCACTCTTCGGCACCGCCCCGACCCCGCACTTCTCCCCTCTCCTCCTGGAGCTCTCCCCTTCCTCTGGTTCTTCCTCCCTCGCCTTTTCCCCACCTCACCGAACCGCGCCACCGCCGCCGATGAGCACCACCGCGGCCACAACCACTCCCTCGCTCCCTCTCCGCGTCCCCGAGCTCCGCATCGTCGCCCTCTTCGCCCACGCCGAGCCAAGAAACCGGGGAAGCACCGCGTCGCGGTCCTGGATGTCTTCTTCAACCTCGGTGCCGGCGATCCCCGTCGTCGGTTCGCTGCAGCCAGGTCGTCCCCGAGCCTCCCGCGCTGATCTTCAGGACTGTTGTGAGCTCCTGCTGCTTATCCCTTGCTCGCCCCCTCTGTTTCCGTCCCCTAGCCCCGTCCTCCGACCACGGCCGAGCTTGCCGCCGCCGTGCCATGTCGTTGTCGTGGCCACAGTCGCCCCTACCCGTTTTTAAGCATGCCTCCGTGCTCACCGAGCTCCCAGGAGCCGAACACGACCAACACCGGCCCCTGCCGTGCACCGTAGGTCCTTCTCCCCTCCCTTCGAGCTCCGGCCGCCGCCTGGCTCGACGCTGGCGTCATCTCCGGCCACCCCCGCACACGCCGCCCGCACCACTCGACGCGCGAGTCCACCAGCAGCACGTAGCGCATCTCCGCCGTCGATTTGGTCGACGGAGGACCAAACCCGAAGCCCGCCACCGCATCTGGTCTTGCCGGCGGCTAAACGCCGGCGGGTTGACCGCTTTGACCGGCGGGGTTTGACCCCGTCTGCCCAGGGGTTTGACCTCCCTCTCTCGCTGATGAGTGGGCCCATGCTCTGTTTAATTAGTATCAGTTTAATTAGTGTTAGTTAACTAGTTAAATAGATGATCCACTAACACGTGGGCCCCGCACTGCTCACAGCTTAGTTAGGGCTAGCTTAGCACTAATTATCTCGGTTAGTTAACTAAGTCACTGACCAGTGGGTCCCATAGGTCAGGTTGACCCGGCCGACCCAGTTGACCTGCTGACGTCACACCGACGTCATGCTGACGCAGTAAAGCTTTTCTGGAGTTTAAAATAAATCAGAAATGATTTATTTATTTCAGAAAATAGTTGAAACTTCTAAAATTCATATAAATTCAACCGTAACTCAGAATGAAATAAATTATATATGAAAAATGATCAGAAAAATCCAATCTATCCATCTGTACCATTTTCATGCATGTTAGAACCACTTTTGTTCACTGTTTAGGACAATTCAATTAAATGGCATTTGAATCATCACATATGGAGTTTGAATTTGAATCTTGTATTCAAACCAACTTCATTTAATCTGTTGCTAGTTGCATTAGCTCAAAACACAGCATATTGCCATGTCATGATCATGCATCATATTGTGCATTGCATTGATTGTGTTCTTCCTTGTTTGTCGGTGTTTGTCCCCTCTCAGTAGACGACGTACCGACGATGAGTTCGATGACACCGATGAAGAGCTATATTATCTTCAGAAGTGCCAGGCAAGCAAAACCCCCTTGTTCATTCCGATACAAACCCACTCTCTCGCTCTGCTCTCTTTTACTACATTAGGACAACAACGATTCAACTGTTATATGCTGTGGTAGCTGAACCCCTTATCCTCTGCATGACCTGTCATTGCCACAGTAAATAGATGAAACCCACTAGCATGAGTAGGAGTTGTTTGAGCCCTGATGTGCCTACTCATACATGCTTGTTTGTCATGCCTGCTACTGCTTAGAGTTGAGTCAGGTCTGATTCATCAGGGATGAATTGGAGGTGTGTGAACATGTCCTACCGTGTGTGAGCTAAGTGTGAGAACACGATTTGGTAAAGGTAGCGGTGAGAGGCCATGTAGGAGTACATGGTGGGTTGTCTCATTGCAGCCGTCCTCAGGAACTGAGTTTTGTGTTTGTGATCCATGAACAGCTACTACCACACATTGGGTTCCGGTAACTCGGCCCCTCTCGGCTTATTAATCAACTTGATCTCTGTCCAGGAGTCACAACTAGTTTCTGGTGTTTGTAGGTAGTGTTAGTAGTCTACCAAGTGGCACCCGGTACAGGTGGGCTTGGGACAGACTAGGCATAGTGGCCCGGTGTACCAAGTGGCACCCGGATGGTGGGCTTGGGAACCCTGCACACATCGTTTGGGGCCGTGAGCGACAACCCGACCGGATCTCCTTGCGGATGGAACCCGAATAGGCGATAAACCTGGACTAGAGACTTGTGTGGTTAGTCAGGTCGTGGCCGACTCCCTCGCCCGGCTTCCGCTTGAAGGTTGCCGAGGTACATGACGTGCACAGGGAGATAAGTGGCGAGAGCGTGTGTGAAGAAGTACACCCCTACAGGGTTATCATTATCTATTCGAATAGTCGGATTCCTCGGATATGGAAACTTGGACCCCTTGCATAGTTCATAGATAACTTGAAGTGGATACTCTAAAATGCGCAAGATAAGCGTGAGTGCTATGGGTGGCGTCCTCGTAGGGAGACGGGAGCGAATCCATAGTGGTATATTGATATGGTGAATATGTGGACTCGTGTGCGCCACCTCAAAAGAGTTACTTGCAGTCGTAGTTCAGGATAGCCACCGAGTCAAAGCTGGCTTGCTGCAGTCAAACTCCACCACCCCCCTTTGTTGATAATGATGCATATGTAGTTAGTTACGATGTAAGTCTTCTTTGGGTACATTTGTACTCACGTTTGCCTATTTTATGTTTTTTTTGAGAGACTTGGTCTCACTAGTAGTTCCACGTGGACTTGACGTTTAGCTTGTTACCTCAGCTACGATCTTGTGCCCTCGGCAGATCAGTAGACAGTCAAAGCTTCTCGGCCTTTTTCATGTATAGATGTCGTACTCGCATATGATAGCTTCCGCTTGTGTTTTGACTTGTATGTCTCAATGTTGGGTCGTGAGACCCATGTTTATAATATCTCGCTCCTCGGAGCCTAATGAATAAATCTTTGAGTCGAGAGTCATGTTGTGATGCCATGTTGTATTTGCACATATCGAGCATATTGTGTGAATGTTATTGAAATGCTTGGTATGTGTGGGATCGACTATCTAGTTGTTTATCCTTAGTAGCCTCTCTTACCGGAAATGTCTCCTAGTGTTTCCACCGAGCCATGGTAGCTTACTCTTTGCTCCGGAACACTTGGGCTGGCCGCATGTGTCCTTTCGTTCTCGTATCCATCCATTCGGGAAATGTCACGCGATGAATCCGAGTCCTGTTAGCCGCCACTGCCCGGTTCACCGGAGTCTGCTAGCCCAGTGCTACTGACTGGATTCACTCGTGATGGCCGACACGTTCGATGCTAGGTCATGGATGCCTATCCTGTAAGTTTGAGCCACTTTGGGTTTACGACTAGCCATGTCATCCGTGCTCCTTATCATATGGATGCTAGCGACACTATCATATCGTGTGCCAAAAGGCTAAACGGTCCCGGCAAGGGTAAAGCGACACCGTGGGAATACCGTGCGTGAGGCGCAAAGTGATATGAGGTGTTACATGCTAGATCGATGTGGCATTGAGTCGGGTCTGACAGCTTTGGTATCGAGCTTGTTGCTGTCAGAGGATTACCAAGCCAAACCGGTGAAGTTGAGTCTAGAAATTCTTTAGTTATATAAGGGAATTGATTGTGGGATGGAGCGTAAGGCTCTTTTTACTCCTTATACCTCATGGCCTTTCGATCCGAAGTCATCCTCTTCTCTTCTACGGGATAAAGAACTAGGCCTTCTCATCTATCTATCGAGGATCACGTGTTACTAATCCGTAGACTTATAGGATTGTTGGATTTAAGCCTCGTTTGAGTTCCTATTACTTCCATATGTTAGCCGTTGATCTCGAAACCTTGATATTGTGCTTTTGAGTGGCTATGCCACCATTTTTGTAGTATGTCTCCAAACTTTTTGAGCATTCTGACCGTTATCTTTGTCGAGTCATCCTGTGTTTCTAAACAATCTGATGCACTTGCAAATCCTTTCCCTCTGGTTTTGATGTTCCTTTGGGCCAGGTTAATCACACTAATTGCCGAGTTGAGGTAATCTTTTACCTCGACATATATGTTGGAGTTATTATTATGACCCTAGGTGTTTTAGGGAGTCACCTAGTAATTTAGCCATGTTTGGTGTTCCCAGTGTGAAGATTCTGGCCTTTATTCTCGAAAGCATCCCGTGATGCCACTTAGTAGTAGGTATTCTACTTCTGGGTTTCTGAACCCGAGATTCACCCTACTTACTTCATGTTGATAGTGTTGCTAGTTCCTTTAGGTTACTAGTAACCTTTGCATTAGTCCTCGAGGTCTGTGGTATTTCCTTCTTCCAAATACTATGAACCGCTTATGGCAGAAGTTCCTCGCTGAACCGAAGGGTCACAATCAGAGTACTCTTGAGGAGTTCTCCATTCATAATTGTGAATCTGCCAGTTCTACCTTTCCGCATGGGTTATTCGGAAGAAATGTTAAGCTTCGCTCGACATACTAATCTATGCATCCAAAACTCAGAAAATTATATGTTCCTTTGAGTTGTTCTCTTTAGTTGTGTTCTGACCCTCATCTATCAATTGATAGTCAGGAGTAGTCGTGCATTCGTGTTCATTGATGCCTTTTACTTCTGTGGTCCGTCAAGCCATTCTATCCAGAATGACTAGGAGAAACAAACTCTAGTACCTCATCCATATCCAGGATTGGGTCAAAGCAATTGTACTTCGCAGATCAAAATGCTAATCCAGCTTTTGATTCTGTTCTACCCTGAAGTATTACCGTCTTTATGTCAGGATTTTCATGAGAGTTGCACCAGCTCTTGTGAATTCTTGACGTAGTGATACTTCTCGCCACCATTATTCATTCCTCGGTCTCGTGTTGTTGTAACCGGAATGCCGACAAGTGAACCGTGGTGTGTGAAATCTATACTGCTAGCAACTCCATTGCTTGGTAGTTAATTGGACGATAACCTCATTCTTTGTGTGTTGATTATTGAATCGTCTACCTAAGACTGATTTTGCTACCTAGTCTCTATTTCTGGTGCACTCTTCGATTAGTGAGTTAGGATTTTGTCGATCCCCTGCTCATTTGATCATATCGTCTTGCCTGAAAAGCAAGATTGTTCTCGAGCTTAATAACATATCGGTGGTTCGTGATGATCCGAATATCTTCTCGGAAGTATTGCCAGGTTGTCACCTGACTGCTATGTTGAGCTCGTGATCAAGTTGGTTTCTAATAAACCACTCCTTCTCCAAGAATTCGTGTTGGATACCCCTGAGGTAGTTGGTTAAGCTGAACAACAACTTGGAGAGTTGGGAGATAAAAGCTGCCCGACTTAGTTCATGTTAAGGGATATCTTGTGTGTGTGTTGAAGAAAGATGATATCTTCATCAATTGATCCTCGAGGCCAGTTGTTGGAGCTATTGTCTTGCCAAAACTTTGATTTGAGTGTGGGCTATTCTCAAATCAAATCAGAACCAACGATGTTCGTAATGTTGTCTTACTTGTGGATTTTCCTCGAGCATACACCATTATGTCTATTGTGTCTGACCAATACTATCACCTTGTTCACATAGTTATGGAATTCCATCTCCATGGGAACCTGGATGAATTGTTGTTGAGCCCATTGACAACATCCTTATCTTCTCCATGATTTCGTGGAACATTTAGTTAGTGTTGGAAACTTTTGAAAGCATTTCTTCATGCTAGCTCATGAAGCATATGCATGGATGGAAGAAGTGACTTCCTCTAATTCATGTGCATTTGATACAAGTTGCCACCGTGAATTCGTTAAAGTCAATGTTGCTTCCTTGGAATCATCCCGAGTTAGTCACACATGTGCAAAGTATACTATGGTTTGGTAGATTAATTACCTCCACTCCATATGTATTCCGTAGCACACCAAGCCACTGATTGATTTGTTCAAGGAGAAGGAGTTCCTTCATAAGAGCTAATCCGGACTTATGAAAGAACTTCGATATCCTCGTTGATGGTTCCCAACCAGAACTCGGTAGTGTTTTATTGTAAGACTGCCATGTGGGCATGCTTGTCTGGGACAACGTGTTCACATGTTTGTAGTAGAACCAGCTCATGTTTTGGAGCTTACTACCGTAGTCCATTCCCCGAGAATCTCGCAACGTCATCTCGTTGATTTGTGTTGCAAACTTTCATTTTTCTCTCTAGACTTGATGAGTCTGGAATATCCTGACACCAACCAGATCTGAATCTCAGGCAGGTATGATGGTTGGAACGTGTCCCAAGAATTATAATATTGGTCTGTCTGTAACCCGGTAAAGTGGATGTCGTGGCCAACACACCCAGCCGGAGGACCTAATATGGTAGTATCTTGATTGAGGAAGTTCGCCACCTCCCCATAAGGATCTCGTAGAACTTATTCCAGTAGTTGTTCCTTATGGATTGTTGTGCTCCCGAAGTCCGACCTTTTACTTGATGTTCTTCCCCCTCTCCGGAGCCCCGAACGGACTCCAGATCAGCCCTCCCGAGAGATATTAGGGCTTGGCGGCGGCTCCATGTCGTAAAACGCGATGAAACTTTCTCTCTGATTTTTTCTCCCCGAAAGTGAATATATGGAGTTGGAGTTGAGGTCGGTGGAGGTCCAGGGGGGCCACGAGATAGGGGGCGCGCCCTATAGGGGGGCCTGTCTCGTGGACAGGGTGTGGGCCCCCTGATGTATTTCTTTCGCCCAGAAATTGTATTAATCCCAAAAAGTGCCTCCGTGGATTTTCAGGACATTCCGAGAACTTTCCTTTTCTACACATAAAACAACATCATGCAGTTCTGCTGAAAACAGCGTCAGTCCGGGTTAGTTTCATTCAAATCATGCAAATTAGAGTCCAAAACAAGGGCAAAAGTGTTTGGAAAAGTAGATACATTGGAGACGTATCAACTCCCCCAAGCTTAAACCTTTGCTTGTCCTCAAGCAGTTCAGTTGATAAACTGAAAGTGATAAAGAAAAACTTTTACAAACTCTATTTGCTCTTGTTGTTGTAAACATGAAAAGCTAGCATTCATGTTTCAGCAAATATTATGGAACTAACCATACTCACAATAACACTTAGATCTCACAATTACTCATATCAATAGCATAATCAGCTAGCGAGCCATAATAATAAAACTCGGATGACAACACTTTCTCAAAACAATCATAACATGATATAACAAAATGGTATCTTGCTAGCCCTTTCTGAGACGGCAAAACATAAATGCCGAGCACCTTTAAAGATCAAGGACTGACTAACATTGTAATTCATGGTAAAAGAGATCCAGTCAAGTCATACCCAATATAAACCAATAATAATGAATGCAAATGACAGTGTGCTCTCTAGCGGGTGCTTTTTAATAAGAAGGTGATGACTCAACATAAAAGTAAATAGATAGGCCCTTCGCAGAGGGAAGCAGGGATTTGTAGAGGTGCCAGAGCTCGATTTTAAAATAGAGATTGAATAACATTTTGAGCGGCATACTTTTGTTGTCAACGCAACAACTATGAGATGGCTGTATCTTCCATACTACATGCATTATAGGCAGTTCCCAAACAGAATGGTAAAGGTTCATACTCCCCCAACCACCAACAAGCATCAATCCATGGCTTGCTCGAAACAATGAGTGCCTCCAACTAACAACAACCCTGGGGGAGTTTTGTTTAATTATTTTCATTTTCTTCGATCTTTTTGGATCATGGGACTGGGCATCCCGGTTATCGGCCCTTTCTCGTGAATGAGGAGCGGAGTCCACTCCTCTTGAGAATAACCCACCTAGCATGGAAGATATAGACAGCCCTAGTTGAAACATGAGCTGCTCGAGCATGCAAAATAGAATTTCATTTGAAGGTTTGGAGTTTGGACATACAAATTTACTTGGAACGGCAGGTAAATACCACATAGAGGAAGGTATATGGTGGACTCATATGGAACAACTTTGGGGTTTAAGGAGTTTGGATGCACAAGCAGTATTCCCGCTTAGTACAGGTGAAGGCTAGCAAAAGACCGGGAAGCGACCAACTGAGAGAGCGGTAACAGCCATAAACATGCATTAAAATTAATTCACACCGAATACAAGCATGAGTAGGATATAATCCACCATGAACATAAATATCATGAAGGCTATGTTGATTAGATTCAACTACATGCGTGAACATGTGCCAAGTCGAGTCACTCAATTCATTTAAAGGAGGATACCATCCCATCATACCACATCATAATTATTCTAATAGCATGTTGGCACGCAAGGCAAACCATTATAACTCATAGCTAATCAAGCATGGCACAAGCAACTATAATCTCTAAATGTCATTGCAAATATGTCTACTTCATAATAGGCTGACTCAGAAATGATGAACTCATCATATTGATAAAAACAAGAGTGGTCGAGTTCATACCAGCTTTTCTCATCTCAATAAGTCCATCATATATCATCATTATTGCCTTTCACTTGCACGACCGAACGATGTGTATAATAATAAGAGTGCACGTGCATTGGACTAAGCTGGAATCTGCAAGCATTCAACTCAAGAGAGAAGACAAGTAATATGGGCTCTAAGTTAAATAAACAATCATGCATATGAGAGCCACTAAACATTTTCAATATGGTCTTCTCGACCCCCAAAGGAAAGAAAAGAGAATAAAACTATTTACACGGGAAAGCTCCTAACAAGTAAAAAGAAGAACTAGAAATCTTTTTGGGTTTTCATTTTAATTCTACTACAAGCATGGAAATTAAACTAACTATTTTTTTTGTTTTTTCTTAAGGTTTATCAAACACACAAGAAGAAAACTAAAAAGAAAATTAAACTAACATGGATAATACAATGAAAGAGTATGAGCACCGATGACTAGTGTGTGAACATGAATGTAAAGTCGGTGAGAAATACGTACTCCCCCAAGCTTAGGCTTTTGGCCTAAGTTGGTCTAGTACCAAGGACCGCCACTACTCTCCCCGGTGTACTGGGAGGTGTAATCAGGATACCACTGGCTGGTCATCTCCGGATCCCACTGGACAGATGATGCACGATAAGGGTCTAGTTCAGGTTCCGTCTCAGGTTCAGGTTCTGGAGTAAAAGCCCGGGCTCGATGATTGTTCACCACTTCCGGTGTGACAAGAAAATCTTCTGCAAGCAAATCAAACAATAGAGGCGCATGCAAAATAATATTCTCGAAGTGTTTCTTATTAAATCTAAGTTTATACAAGAGCATCCTATCTTCGTTGTCAACAATAAACTTGTGTGCTACCATGCTCCTGTAATCTAAAATGTGAGGAGGCAATTTTATCTCCTCTTTCTCATGGTGCCTAATGGGTATCTGAAAATGTCTAGCAAGACGTGCAACATAGATACCTCCAAATATGGGGCCTTTTGTACGATTCAGGGTTAGCCGTTTAGCAACGACGGCACCCAAACTAAAAGTATTGTCTCCAAGCAAGGCATGTTGAAGATGATAATATTAGGAACGCTCAAGTTTCCACTATTTCCACGACCAATCAAGCATCTACTAGCAAATATGGCAAAGTAGCGTAAAACAGGAAAGTGTATGCTAGAGACTTTTGCCTCGGAACCCTTCTTTGGCTCCTCTACAGTGATAGTATTAACAAAGCCATCCACATCTTTACGATGGGGTTCCTCTAATTCTCCCTCATAAGGTATCCTACACACCGCGCAAAAATTACGTAGAGACATTTCTCTGAATTCATCATATAAATGAAATGATACTGCAGGCGGTGACTTCTTAGGATAATAATAAAAGTTTTGCACGAAAGTATTGGTGAGTAAGAGATACTGATCGATCCGGTCGTTGATGAAACCGGTGAGGCCTGCATTCTCGATCAAAGAATAAAAATCTTCATGAATTCCAACTTCTTTCAAGAAATCATTGCATGGCCATTCACACGACCATACTTCCGCTAAGCGAGGAAGATTATACTTGGCTTTTACCTTCTCTTTGGCTTGTTTTTCCTGAGAGCCTTGGCTAGAAGAGCCCCTCAAAAGTTTCCTTAACATTTTCTGAAAATTTATAAAATTTTAGTAGCTTCAAAATAAAAGTAAATAAAACTAAAAAAGATTGGTAGCAACTACTCCTACAAGTGCCTAGAGCCTATATCATGCATTAGAATTTCTTGGGACCTCATAAATTTAACATGCAAGCTCAAGAACATGGTCACCTATGCAGCAAAATTTTGCAATGAATAAAGCACTAGAACAAAAACAAATTGTACCAATGGAGGAGTCACCTACCAAGCAACAATCTCCCAAATCAGTTTTGTGAATGGAGCTTTGAGCAAGGAGAACGAAAATCGCAGCAAAATGAGCTAGAACTCGTGCTTGAGCTGGATGGGGATTTTTTTGGGTAGAAGATGAAGTGTGTGGTTGCTGGCATAAGTGGAGGGGGGCCACCAGGGGCCCACGAGACAGGGGGGCGCACCCAGGTGGGGTGGGCGCGCCCTCCATTCTCGTGGCTTGGTGCCTGCCCCTCCTGCAGTGTTTTCAGTGCCTAAAATCCTCGAATATTCCATAAAAAATCATACTAAATTTGCAGGGCATTTGGAGCACTTTATTTTTGGGATATTTTTTAATGCACGGATAATTCAGAAAATAGACAGATGATACTATTTTTGCTTTATTTATTCTAAATAACAGAAAGTAAAAAGAGGGTACAAAAGGTTGTGCCTTCTAGTTTCATCCATCTCATGATCATGAAAATGAATCCACTAACAAGGTTGATGAAGTCTTGTTAACAAACTCATTCCGAATAACACGGAACCGGAGAAATTTCGAATAACACTAAGTTACCTCAACGGGGATATGAAAATCCCCAACAATAAGAATATCATACTTTTTCTCGACAGTAGGGAGAGGAAATTCAAAACCTCCAATAATAATAGTTGGAACTTTTCCAATGGAATTGATGTTATGAACTTGAGATTGTTTCCTCGGAAAGTGTACCGTATGCTCATTACCATTAACATGAAAAGTGACATTGCCTTTGTTGCAATCAATAACAGCCCCTGCAGTATTAAGAAAAGGTCTACCAAGGATAATAGACATACTACCGTCCTCGAGAATATCAAGAATAACAAAGTCCGTTAAGATAGTGACATTTGCAACCACAACAGGCACATCCTCACAAATACCGACAGGTATAGCAGTTGATTTATCAGCCATTTGCAAAGATATTTCAGTAGGTGTCAACTTATTCAATTCAAGTCTACGATATAAAGAGAGAGGCAAAACACTAACACCGGCTCCAAGATGACATAAAGCAGTTCTAACATAGTTTCTTTTAATGGAGCATGGTATAGTTGGTACCCCGGGATCTCCAAGTTTCTTTGGTATTCCACCCTTAAAAATGTAATTGGCAAGCATGGTGGAAATTTCAGCTTCCGGTATCTTTCTTTCATTTGTAATGATATCCTTCATATACTTAGCATAAGGATTTACTTTCAGCATATCAGTTAAGCGCATATGTAAGAAAATAGGTCTAATCATTTCAGCAAAGCGCTTGAAATCCTCATCATCCTTTGTCTTGGATGGTTTAGGAGGAAAAGGCATGGGTTTCTGAACCCATAGTTCTCTTTCCCTACCGTGCTTCCTAGCAACAAAATCTCTCTTATCATAACGTTGATTCTTTGATTGTGGGTTATAAAGATCAACAACAGGTTCAATCTCTACTTCATTGTTTTTGCTAGGTTGAGCATCAACATGAACATTATCATTAACATTATCACTAGGTTCATGTTCATCACCGATTGTGTTTGACATCGTAAATAGAAATATCATTGGGATTCTCGGTGTGTCTCTGTGAGGTTCACTAGAAGCATGCAAAGTTCTATCGTTTTTCTTTTTCTTCTTTTTAGAAGAACTAGGTGCCTCTAAATTATTTCTCTGAGAATCTTGCTCGATTCTCTTAGGGTGGCCTTCAGGATACAAAGGCTCCTGAGTCATTCTACCAGTTCTAGTAACCACTCTAACATCAAAGTCATTTTTATTATTTAATTCATCAAGCAAATCATTTTGAGCTTTGAGTACTTGCTCATCTTGAGTAGCAACCATAGAAGCATATTTGCTAACGAGTTGGAGTTCACCTTTAACTCTAGCCATATTATCGCTTACGCGTCCTATCTCGAAAGCATTATTCTTTAACTCTCTACCAACATAAGCATTAAAACTTTCTTGTCTAGCCATAAAGTCATCAAATTCATCTAAGCACGGGCTATGAAATTTAGTAGAGGGGATTTCAACTTTGTCATATCTATAGAGAATTTACCTTTACTACCTGTGTTGGGTTATCAAGACAATGTGGTTCTTCAACAGGCGGCACATTAAGACCATGTATTTCTTCAATAGGTGGTAAATTCTTAACATCTTCAGCTTTAATACCTTTTTCTTTCATTGATTTCTTTGCCTCTTGCATATCTTCAGGACCGAGAAATAAAACACCTCTCTTCTTTGGAGTGGGTTTAGGAATAGGCTCAGGAGTTGGCTCAATTGGTTCAGGTATTGCCTCAGGAATTGGCTCAGGAAGAGTCCAATTATTTTCATTAGTCAACATATTATTCAATAGTAATTCAGCTTCGTCGACTGTTCTTTCCCGGAAAATACAACAAACACAACTATCCAAGTAGTCCTTGAAAGCATCGGTTAGTCCATTATAAAAGATATCAAGTATTTCATTTTTTTAAGAGGATGATCAGGCAAAGCATTAAGTAACCGGAGAAGCCTCCCCCAAGCTTGTGGGAGACTCTCTTCTTTGATTTGCACAAAATTATATATTTCCCGCAAGGCAGCTTGTTTCTTATGAGCAGGGAAATATTTAGCAGAGAAGTAATAAATCATATCCTGGGGACTACGCACGCAACCAGGAGCAAGAGAATTATACCAAGTTTTAGCATTACCCTTTAATGAGAACGGAAATATCTTAAAGATATAATAATAGCAAGACTTCTCATCATGAGTAAACAGGGTAGCTATATCATTTAACTTGGTAAGATGTGCCACAACAGTTTCAGATTCAAGGCCATAAAAAGGATCAGATTCAACTAAGGTAATAATCTCGGGATCAACAGAGAATTCATAATCCTTATCAGTAACACAGATAGGTGAAGTAGCAAAAGCAGGGTCAGGTTTCATTCTAGCATTAAGAGACTGCTGCTTCCATTTAGCTAATAATTTCTTAAGATCATATCTATCATTGCAAGCAAAGATAGCTCTAGCAGCTTCTTCATTCATAACATAACCCTCAAGAACAACAAGCAATTCATAATCATTGGGAGAACTTTCATCATCACTATCATCAATAATAGCATCTTCAATAATTTCATTCCCCCTAACTCTAGCAAGTTGTTCATCAAGAAATTCACCTAACGGCAAAGTAGTATCACGCACAGAAGTAGTTTCATCATGCATAGCAGAAGTGGCATCATCAATAACATGCGACATATCAGAATTCATAGCAGTAGCAGGTTTAGGTGTCGCAAGCTTACTAATAACGGAAGGAGAATCTAGTGCGAGCTAGATGGCGTTCCTTACCTCCACTTTCGTAGTTGAGGGCAAAATCTTGGTTACGCTGTCTTTCAAGTTCTTCATAGTGATCAACAGATATAAATCCCAAGTGACTCAGAGAATAGAGCTATGCTCCCAAGAACGGCGCCGAAATTAGTCTTGATAACCCACAAGTGTAGGGGATCGCAACAACTTTCGAGGGTAAAGTATTCAACCCAAATTTATTGATTCGACACAAGGGGAGCCAAAAAATATTCTTGAGTATTAGCAGTTGAGTTGTCAATTCAACCACACCTGGATAACTTAGTATCTGCAGCAAAGTATTTAGTAGCAAAAGTGGTATTATAATAAAGGTAACGGTGGCAAAAGTAAAGATAATTGTTTTTGGGTTTTTGTAGTAGTTGTAACAGTAGCAACGGAAAAGTAACTAAGCGAAGAACAATATATGAAAATCTCATAGGCAATGGATCAGTGATGGATAATTATGCCGGATGCGATTCATCATGTAATAGCTATAACATAGGGTGACACAGAACTAGCTCTAGTTCATCAATGTAATGTAGGCATGTATTCTGTAAATAGTCATACGTGCTTATGGAAAAGAACTTGCATGACATCTTTTGTCCTACCCTCCCGTGGCAGCGGGGTCCTAGTGGAAACTAAGGGATATTATGGCCTCCTTTTAATAGAGAACCGGAACAAAGCATTAGCACATAGTGAATACATGAACTCCTCAAACTATGGTCATCACCAGGAGTGGTCCCGATTATTGTCACTTCGGGGTTGTCGGATCATAACACATAATAGGTGACTATATACTTGCAAGATAGGATCAAGAACACACATATATTCATGAAAACATAACAGGTTTAGATCTGAAATCATGGCACTCGTGCCCTAGTGACAAGCATTAAACATAGCAAAGTCATAGCAACATCAATCTCAGAACATAGGGGATACTAGGGATCAAACACTAACAAAACTAACTTGATTACATGATAAATCTCATCCAACCTATCACCGTCCAGCAAGCCTACGATGGAATTACTCACGCACGGCGGTGAGCATCATGAAATTGGTGATGGAGGATGGTTGATGATGACGACGGCGACGAATCCCCATCTCCGAAGCCCCGAACGGACTCCAGATCAGCCCTCCCGAGAGAGATTAGGGCTTGGCAGCGGCTCCGTGTTGTAAAACGCGATGAAACTTTCTCTTTGATTTTTTTCTCCTCGAACGTGAATATATGGAGTTGGAGTTGAGGTCGGTGGAGGTCCATGGGCCCACGAGATAGGGGGGCGCGCCCTATAGGGGGGGCGCCCCCCTGTCTCGTGGACAGGGTGTGGCCCCCCTGATGTATTTCATTCACCCAGAAATTCTTATTAATTCCAAAAGGTGCCTCCGTGGATTTTCAGGACATTCCAAGAACTTTTTCTTTTCTACACATAAAACAACATCATGGTAGTTATGCCGAAAACAGCGTTAGTCCGGGTTAGTTTCATTCAAATCATGCAAATTAGAGTCCAAAACAAGGGCAAAAGTGTTTGGAAAAGTAGATACGTTGGAGACGTATCAGTCGACTGGTCCAACATCACCTACTAGTATTATTATAGAGGAAATGCCACTCGAAAAGTTGTCCTGATTTATGCCTCGATGGAGGTATACATGTTGTTTCGACAGACAGTACATGGTGGTTGTGCGGTCATTGTCCGTATGGTGGTAGTACTATCACTGGTTAAATGAAGAAATGCTTTTTTCTCGGGTATCCTGGTTTAGTTCCCATCAAGATATAATTATGATGATTTTGTTTGTTGGTCTACTTTTCATTAATTCTTATTGAAAATTGAGATGTCGTTGCTAACCCTTTTTTATATTTTTGGAAATAGCAATGCGTGTCTCCATACCCGGGCATGTCTTCCTCAATTTTAGTGGAACTGCACAAAATTGGATGGCCATTCTTTGTTCCGCCTCACTTGTCCTCGCCATGTGGTTCTTCCTTCCTCGAGCTTGATTCTTGAGAAAAGCAGACCATAGTGAGGATTTGTCGAACTTCATAGGTGCCTCACCAAAACTTGATGCCAAATGGATGATGCATCACCACGATGACCTATCGATGCTCATGGTTGCGCCTCATGGTTGCGTCGGCTGGTGAAGCTGATCGATTTTCAATGAAAAACAAGCTGTCTTCCATCAGTGCTATTTGCTTGTTACGCACAAAGATGATATCCTTCATCAGTTCACCTTGGTTGCATTGGAGACGCAGTCGCCTTTCACATTGGTGCAATTTTATCACACAATTGGCTATGAACAAAATGTTTCCTCGAAGAAGGATCGACATTGGTACTAAGAGCATAAGTTTTGTATTGATTTCTAAGCCTTCTCACAACTTTGTCTCCAGCTCCCCTGTAATTTTATTTGTCCAGCTATTAACTTTGATTTAAAAATGGTGTGGACTAAAAACCCGGATGGACGTAGTAGCCCTCCAATTTTATTTACTCCGCATATTATATTTGACTGAAGTCAAACTTTGTAATACTCTCAAACCTTTCCGATGATTGAAATTAAAATTCTTTATTTATACACACTCTCACACGTTTCCGATAATTTGGCGCATTTGTGGTTGTTCACTTAAGGGAGGGTAGTGTACCACACGTGAAGACAGGAAGTGCGACCAGGACGCGTGGGCGTGGATCGTTAGTTCATCGGAAGTAGTACTAGTTTTCTTCACTGTACATTAAATAAAGAGTTTCATTTCGTACTTACACAATTTAAAACGATTGTTATGTAGAGAATAAGAAAACCACTCCACTATATATTAGTCGTATACACGAGAGTACTATATGGACGCAGCTTCATTGACTTAGTGCACCTGCCTTTGGGTTTATGACAGGTGGGCCCAAAATGTGGCTGGCTCACCTGTCATACAGCCAAAAGCAGGTGCAGTGAAGGCACCGGAGCTTAGTCCGTACTACAGTAGTATATATATAAGCGGGAGCCTCAGTGCTTGTTTGCTAGGGTTTGCACTCTCCACACGCTCGCCGCACCATATATGTTACACGCTGGAGGCTCAGCGTTCATTTGCTAGGGTTTGCTATATTCACAGTCTCTCACCCTCTCTTCACCATATCTAAACAAGACTGCGTTGGCCTCTTGTCTCTCTCTCCCCCCACACCGGTGGTGAAGGCGCTCAGATCCCGTCGCACCGGGAAGGGGAGGAGGTGCAGCGTTCACTCTATCGCCTTCGGCGAGGGAGGCAATCCACTGCCGGCTGCGCTATTCTCTTTCACCCAGCGCCTGTGCGGGAGGGCCACCGACCCCTTCTCCCTCGCTGCCGCACGTAGTGTGGGCAGATCCGGCCTCCCGCCGCACGCCTTGCCACATCCCGACGACCCTAAGGTATAAGTTTCTTTGAAACCGTCGTTGCTCTAGCTGCATGTTGATCTTTTTCGATCCGTAGTTGAATCTAGGTCTTGGTTCAAAGAGGAAAGAAGGGTGCGGTGGGATGGAGCAAGAATCTAGGACATGGTTTAATGAGGAAAGGAGGGGAGGAAAGTAGTATAGACTGGCTATCCAGCCGCTTTATAGGTCGAAAAGGAAAAAGGGGGTAACCCAGTACACACATCTGTAAGGAACCGATCTCTTTGTTGAAAAGGGAAAGAAACTGGGGGGTCAGGTAGTTTGTGCAGGACAAGATTTGCTACCCTCACATAGGAAAAAGGTTCAAAGAGAACAAATATGGGACCAACGCATATATGCTGCTTGGCTACATACTCTGCATCACCCATTTATACGTGTGGGCGCACATGGTGTGGCATGTCCCATACAGCTATTTTGTTGTTGTTAATCTAAGAATGCCGCGAGAAAATTGAAGCAATGCCTTTGTTAAAAGTAAATTACATTTTTAACGAATGTTGTTTCAAGAGAATGTCTCTGTTAATATGAATCAATGCAACCGTTTTAGAAATGCTACTATCCTACTTTGTTTTCCATCCAAGATAAGTTAGATGCTTCTTTCTGTCACCGTTTGTTTCATCCTCCTTTATCGGCAAGTAATTGTTTCCTTTTTTGCCTCTGTTAAAACAGGGTATCGACTCAACTTGTTGCTATTGCAACATTTTGCTTTGATACTCGAAACACTTATGCTTTAAGAGTGTTTTGTGCAGTTCAACTTGAATGTCACACCGGTGACTTTGCTTAATTTTTGTGGAACTGCACAAAAGGAGATCGAGATTTGTTTCCAGTCTTCGTGGTGAGTTGTTTCAAATCTTGGTCTCATCCACATGATGTGCAGTGTGCTTTGAGATGTTGTGCTACTTGTTTTGGTACTGTTTTAAATAAATGTTGAATTGAAGCTATTGTATTGTTGTCTTTTCCCATTAGGTAGTGGAAAAATTGGGACCAACCCAGACATGATGTTTGTTGCTTTGTTACAACAAATTCAGCATCACCCCCTTTATAAGCCAGTAATTGATGCCACTCTCAGAATTAACTACTAAATCTTATTTCAAAACTGCAACACTTGTTAGGGATTGGCGGGATTACCATTTTTGTGGCCGCATGTTTCATTCTCCTTTATTAGCTAGTAATTGATTCCTTTTTTGCCTCTGTTTAAACAGGGATATCTATTCAACTTGTTGCTATTACGACATTTTGCTTCGCTACGCGAAACACTTTGCTTGATTTCAGTGCAACTACAAAAAACGAGATTGGATTTCCTATTCGTGTTGGCAGATTAAGTATTTTATCTGGTGGTCTCATGAAAGGTCAATCTGAGGCCTTCATCCACATGATTGTGCAAGTGTGCTTTGAGATGTTGTGCTACTTGTATTGGTACTGTTTTAAATAAATGTTGAATTGAAGCTATTGTATTGATGTCTTTTCCCATTAAGTAGTGAACAAAAATGGGACCAACCTGGACATGATGCTTGTTGCTTTGTTACAACAAACTCTGCATCACCCCTTTATAAGTAGATGGAAGCACATCTTGTTGTTGCCCACTCCCTCGAACTGTTTATGCTTTACGTTAATCTAATGTATTTGGTAAAATTAAGCAATGCCACTCTCGTAATTAATTAACTATGAATCTTAGTTTAAAAGCGCAACACTTGTTAGGAATGGTACTATCACCTTTGTAGTTCTTTCTACATGTTTAACCAAGGTATTGTTAAGATAATGTCTCTGTTAAAATGAACTAGTTGCATTGTTTTAGGAATGGTACTTTTCTGCTTTGTCGTTCTTTATACATGTTGAAACAAGGCATCGTCAAGATAATGTCTCAGTCAATATGAATGAATCACACTGATGGAGAATTGCTACTCTCTGCTTTGTTTCCCATTAAGATAAAGTAGATCAAGAGATGCTTTTCTTACGGGAGTACAAGTCATCAACCGTTATTTCTCGATAATTGTTTCCTTATACCTATTGTTGCTTATAGGGATATCAAAATTAAAGCTCGCTTTTATTCCGACTTGATTTTAGTTGAAGCGCACAAAAGGAGCCAATGTGTCCAAGGCAAACCGCTGCATTCTTTGGGTCCAATTGGTCGTTCCACTTTGCAGAAAGAAGCAGTCATTGTTTGCGCTACATTACATAAGGAATGACCGAGAAGCTTTACTGAGTATTATTAGACACCGGTGACATGACTAGTCTGCAGAGACCATTGGCAATTTAACAACACGTGGAGTGCCCTGGGCAAAAAGTGCCCAAACAAGTACAAGAAGCTACGACAGGACTCCATGATCATAGGCATTACATATTTTGAATGGGAAAAGCTTGTCAAAGTTTAATCATTGATGTTAGCAAGAAGACGTTAGTTTAATATATTGGAATTGGAAAACCTTGTCAAAATTTGCTCATTGATGTTAGCCAGAAGACATGCATTTGATATTTTTGAGTGGGACGCCCTTGCCGTGAGCAGCGTCGAGTGTTTTTTCCTATTCCTGTGTTCAGTTTAGAAGTAAATAGTTACTCTGCTGAGATATTCCTGTGTTAAGAGTTTGTTCTGAATATTGTCTATGTAATGTCAGGCCTTGTGTTTGATTGCAAAGTTGAGCTTGTAATGTTGTGGCATGCAGCATCACGAGCTGTTCACCGTGCCTCCTGAGAATAATGCATCGTATTGTTTTGCATGTCGATCTAATGCCAGTGATTTGCTTGTTAAGAAGATCATCCTCTTCTGTTGTTTCCGTGCTTAAGAAGTTCATCATCTGATGTTTCATTCATAGCCTATACGACAAGTCGGGTAGGTTAGACGTGAAACCATATGATCTTCCGACCAACTCATGATATTAGGCCGTGATTCGATCGTCGTTTCCCAACCAAAACCGCTTGTAAAACTCACGCTTGTAAATTAAAGCAGATGGTCTCGGGCGAAGGCGCTTGGTTGGTCGATTTCGACTAGTAAAATATCGGAAGTACTTCACACATGATAAAAACGCTGAACGACACTCGGACGATTGCTAATCCAGCCGTTAGCTACTGTTTCAGCCTTGCCCATGGATGGCATGATACGCACGTCGTGCATGTATCGTCTGGTAATGTCGTCCATATAGCAGTGCTCGTAAAATATGCACTGGTCTCTCAAATTACACGCGTAACCCGCCGGTTTTACTTACAGACCTCGAGCCCTCGGTTTCATTACGCTTGTATTTTACGCGTTGTTTCCGATGATGAGTAAATTACACTTGTATGTTAATACAGGTTTGAAATAAACCAGAGCTCCCAAGCGCGGCCTTACCGTTTCATGTCGTCTCAGTTTCTCGAAGGTGCTCATAGGTGTCCGATGATCCTGGCTTCTTGAATGAGTAGCGGGCGCTGTATCAGACCATCCGTAGGGCTCCCGAGGCCCTCTCCGTTTTCCTTCTAGTTGTTGCGCTCGCCGTGGCACCGAGCATTGTTAACATTGTCAACGAACATGAGGATTCAGGAGATGACTTTATTTTGACTGGATGACACTAGGGACCCACTAGGGCCATAGCCGTACGTACGCAAGTGCCTCCTTATTATGTACAACTATTTTTTTTGCTTTCTCCTGGTTTCCTGACATCACGGTCCCACACCATTGTCAACCTATGTAGTCAATATAAACGAGAGAATTGCATAAGGTGCGGCCGACAACTGGGACCAAGCAGCTCGAGCAGTATTTGTGTTTTTGAGGCGTGAGCACTGCGGAGTTTTTCTTGGCGATGATTTCGTTGTTGTTCAGAGGAGAGCGGGGTATTAACTGGGCAGGCTGTGGCCCGTCTAGCCCAGGCCAGATATCCAGCCCAGATACTAATTTTTCAAGATGAAAATGGCTAGCCCAGCTATACGTCTTTTTGAGGAATACCAGGCAAGGTCAACTTGTAATTCTCCGCCCCGCTGGGCTACAAATCTTTCCTAGGAGGGATGCATTAGGCTTAACAGGAAAATGAGCTTTAAAAATTAATAAATGGGATGTAATTATAGAAACTGGGCAGTAACTATAAAAAAATGCACCAAACACGAAATTAGTTTATAAAATATTATTTATGGATTTTGAAAATCTTAAATTTTCATTGTTGCGCGCGCAATGTTTCGTTGGATTTTTACGTAATACAAATTTATATTTAATCTGACTAGAAATTTCGGGATAAAAATATTTTTGATCCCATCAAAATGTGCGAAATGTTATTGAATTCTGTCTTCAACGGTTGGTTGAAATTATTAATCGTTGTCCTAGCTAGAAAATGGGTTGTACTTTTAACAAACTGTAAATGGGCTGTTGTAAATTCCATTAGAATTCAAAAATGGGCTGTACATTCTTACAAAATGCAAATGAGCTATAAGTTCTCTACCACACACTTGTGGGCCTACTAAGTGACGCGTCCCCTAAAAAAAATAAGTTGACGCATATGCAAGGATTTGTCAACTTATTATATTCAACACACGGTTCTAGCAGCAGTGGCCGTTGGATGTCTATCCAATGGATGTCGTGCTTCTTCTTCAATCTCAGATATTCTCAGCTTTGGCCGCCCAAAAAATGATTCCTCCCCCTGACATTTGGGGTGCACCGTTTCGGAGGCTGACATGTGGGCCTACTAAGTTGGAGCGTACCAAGGGCTTTGTCAACTTAGTCAATATAAACGATTCTAGCTTCAGTGACCGTACGATGTCCATCCAACGGCCGTAGTGCTTCTTCAACCTCTGGTCTTCTTGGTCCAGCCACCCAAAGCAGCGCCGGTCGTGCCGCTGTTCTCGCCTCCGTGGCGGGCCAGTCTTGCCGCTGGAGGCCTCACCGCCCCATACTACTCCCACCGCTGGCCAGGCCATCCCTCCACTCACCCACACCCCCTGTTATTCTGTGATGACGGCAGCCTCACACCGCAGCCGAACCAATGAACCCTTGTACTCCTCTCCGCGCGGGCTTCCATTGCTGCGTCTTCCTCGGCTTCGCGTCGTCTCCTTCCCAGGCCTCGCCGTCGTCCACCGCCCTAGTGCTCTCGGCGCGGCGTGGTCAACGTGGTCAACGACCGACTTCCATCGGAAGAGTACTGTACATGGAGAGGCTGACAGCTGGGTCCATGGCGGCCGCAAGGAAGTGCCTCCTTATTACGCGCAAAATAATTATTCCTCCACCTGACAGCAGGGACCCACCGAACGGGCCACCTTATTTCACGGAAAAAATGTTTCCCCCCTGACTGCTAGGACCCACCGGACGGGCCACCGTATTTCGCGAAAAAAACGTTCCTCCCGCTGTCAGCTCGGACCCACCGGAAGTGCCTCCTTATTACGCACAAAAAAATGAATACTCCCCCTGCTAGCTGGGACCCACCTTGGTGCGAGGCTGACTTGTGGGCCTACTAAGTTGACGGGGACGGAGGGCTTTGTCAACTTAGTCAATATGAACGATTCTAGCTCCAGTGACCGCACGATGTCCATCCAACGGCCGTAGTGCTTCTTCAACCTCTGGTCTTCTTGCTCCAAATACCAAAGCAAAGACCGGTCGTGCCGCCTGCTCCTGCCTCCCGTGGCCGGCTGTGCTGCCACGGAGGCCTCACCGCCCCCTACTATTCCCATCGCTGGCCAGGCCCTGCGGCGACGGCAGCCTCACACCGCAGCCGAACGAGTGAACCCTCATACTCCTCTCCACGTGGGCATCCACTGCCGCGTCTTCACTGGCTCCGCGTCGTCCCCTTCCTAGGCCTCGCCGTCGTCCAAGCCCTGGTGCTCTTGGCGCGGCGTGCTCAACGTGGTCAAGGAACGACTTCCATCGGTCGTGGACTGTACGTGGAGAGGCTGACAGTTGGGTCCACGGCCGCAGCAAGGAAGTGCCTCCTTATTACGCAGAAAATAATGATTCCTCCACCTGACAGCAGGGACCCACCAGACGGTCCACTGTATTTTGCAAAAAAACGTTCCTCCCTGATTGCGGGGACCCACCAGCTACACCTTTGCACGCAAGGAAGTGCGTCCGGGCAAAAAAAAAAACGATTCGCCCCCCTGACTGCTGGGACCCACCAGCTACATCTTCGCACGCAAGGAAGTGCCTGACAGTCGGGACCCACCTGGTCGAAGCGTATGTAGTGTTGCCATTTTGGTCGCGAACGTGTACGTACATATATATTGGTCGATGTAGAGGCACGCACGTGTCGTAGTAGAGGCGCGCACGTAGCATGTACATGTACGTACAGCGGCCAGAGTGCAAGAAAGAAAATACGGCCACATACGTACATACGGGCAGGGTCTCGAATGCCTACTCGCGCATACATACATGGCTGGGTCAGAACGGAGAAACAACATTGTCATCGTGTTCATGGGGAGCCAACCAGTTGGGTCGGAACGGAATGTGTGGTCGTGTTCATTAGGAGGGCTTGGACGGAACATGCGATGGAAACGAGGTCTGGCGCACCACAGAACGGAGGAAACGGACCTCCCACGCTCGTAAGCAGGTCTGCTGATCGGGAGGGTGTGGCGCATCGCAAAACGGAGGAAACGGTCCTCCTACGGTCGAAACGAGGGTCCTGTTGATCAGGAGGGGTGTGGCGTACCGCAAAACGGATTTAAACGGACCTCCTACGGTCGAAATGGGGGTCTGTTGATCGGGAGGGTGTGACGCATCGCAAAACGCATTTAAACGGACCTCCTACGGTCAAACGGGGTCCTGTTCATCGGGAGGGTGTGGCGCATCGCAAAACGGACTCCACGGATCCGTTCATCTCCACCGTCGACCTCCTCCGGCCTCCATGGGCTACCGTCGACCTCCTCCAGCCTCCACGGGCTCCTGCTCATCCAGCCTCCACCGCGCTACTCCACCGCCATCGCTCAACCATCCCTCCACCGTCTACTATTCATCCAGCCCTCCACACCACGGGTCCTGTTCAACCACCCTCCACGGGCACCCTCCACCGCTCTCGCTCATCCAGCCCTCCACACCACGGGTCCTGTTCATCCAGAGGCAACGCCACCTCTCACCGCTCATCTCCCCCCAACGCCACTCGCTCATCCAATCGACGGCTTGATTAGCGATAGTAGCGGCGAATCGCCGATCGGGTTGAGTTAACACCATCGATCGATCGCTCGGGTTGAGAACACGAGCTGCAGTCTAATCGCCGGGTTCGATTAGAGCCCAACGCCGATCGGGTTCGATTAGAGCAAATGCCTCGCACACACGCAGCGTACATGTACGAGAAAGCAGCGATCGCTTCGGCCCCGACCTCCCACCGTAGCAGGAACTCCCCGAAATTTTCCTCCCACTCGCTTCTACCACGGTTTTTTCCGTCATGGACGGCCCAAAGAATGTCATGCAGCTGCGTCTCCGGCCCGCCCAGGACGAAAAGCCCATTTTCTGTCATGATTTTTTGTTATAGAAGTAGGAGCCCACCACATGTATGATGATACCGGGTTTTGTCACAATTATCGTCATAGAAGTGTCATATGTATGACCGATTTTTTTTTCGTTCGGCCCAAAATGTCACGGATGTGTCTATTTTTTGTAGTGTCACCAACAAGGCATGAATCTTGTCCATTCTTGCATCGTTCTCTTGTTTGTGAGCGTTGAGCTTGTTGTCGAAGTAGTCTCTTGTTCGTTGCTCGGAGAGTCGCAATTCGGTGGTGAGATTGTCGATGCGGCCGCTCATTGCTTGTTGTTCTTGATGCAAAGCTCGTTGTGCACCAAATAGGTGGCTCTTGGTGACATAGGATGACATGTCATCGTCTTGCTCGATAAAGAGTGGGTTGGTAGAAGAACTTGGCCTATCCATCATTCCAAACAAAAATGTGAGTGGGAGAAAGAGAAGAACTTATACCAAATGTACCTTGACTGATGTTGAAGATGGATCAATGATCACTCAAATGTGGGACAAGGAAATAGCACAATTGGTACCAATTCTTGTCGGTTCTCACACCTACACAAGTAAAAGCTTATGGTGGAGCTTGGTTAGGATGGTGGCACAAAATTTGATGCAATTGTTAGTGAGCCTCAATAATGCTGGAAAAGATTCACAAATTTGCAAATGCAACAAGTAGACCAATAGCAAGATATGGTACACGGAAACACAGACGCAAATAGATAAGTGGGGTCGTGCAACCAAGGAATGAGCCAAAATGTGGAAACCACGAAAATGCTCTTTTTGCACAACACTAGAGAGATGCTAGCACGATTGCACAAAAGGCGGATACGAAACTTGTGCACAACCTACTAAGCAGAAATGCAACGACTTCTATCCCAAGTATGCTATATGTATGGTATTCCGGTGATATGATCCAAGATGATCGAGTATAACAATCTTAATGTAGTATGATGTTATGGTTCTTGTTTATAAGCTCTTCGCTTATCTTTCCCTTTTGCTTAAAAGCTTATTTGTCTCTTTCTCTTTCAAGCTCTTTTCTCATGCAAAACTTCACGAACCAATATAGCGATTGTGTATATGCGATGACAACTTTGTGACACAAAAGATGATACCAAGATATGCACCACTATGATATGGTATGTATGTTATGGGAAGTATGATCACTAATGTGCACAAGTCATGTTGCCGGCAAAACTCAAAGGCTAGTCTCAATGGGTAGGCGATGCAAAAGTAAGGCTATGAGGTTATTGATGCAATGGCAATGAGTAAACAAAGATGTTGTTGAGGTTACCGTCAAGGTAGTCATTTGCAAACAAGGATGGTTGTTGTCTATGACAAGTCCTTAATGAAGATGAGCATGGTGATGTTGATGTCGCACCGTACCCATATAGCCGAAACACAATAGGACATGGGAACCACAACTTAAATTCTCAAAACCAAAGACAAATGGTGGTAGCGGAATGCGGTGGTGGTATAGCGGATGATGTGGTGAAAGCCCTAGGCAAAGATGCCAAAGTTTGGAAAATTTGATGGTGTTAATTGATGTTGGAACCTATCTATGTTGGTGTGGGATGTCAATAGCTTCTCAACGAGCTAAAGAACGCGAAAATTGGACTCTGGATGTGGAAGTTATGGGGAAAACTGTCAATCAGCTGAAACAGAAACTGTGAGGGACGGTTGTACCGCTTGGGTGGGTGGTTGTACTGCTCCTGGAGCTCAGTATTAGTACTGCTTGGATGGGGCGGTAGTACAGCTCGTGTCGGGAAAATTTGCAGAACTGGATCGGGGCGAAATTGGGGCGGAAATGGATGATTTCTGGGGCAAAATTGGGTGGATTTCGTGGATGGAAAGAGGTGCAACTTGTGGGGAAGCTAGATCCACTTGAAACCAAGCAAATCCATGGATCAAATCCAAGAAAATTTGATCACACCAACAAATCACAAAAAAAATTGGGGCTATTTTTGGTGGGGATTTTCGAAATTGGGGAAGAACACAACAAAATTAGGCTAGAAAAAGAGGGTAGGGGCTCCAAATACGTGATCAACGTGGCTCATGATACCAAGATGATGTAGGGTAGACCCCTAGCGGCCTGATCTTTCACGATTGGAGGGAATCCTACAAAGAACACGAGGAGAAATCATGAGGGGAAACATGAGAGAATCACTCAAACCAACAAGATTCGATTACACATGTGCTAGATCCTCGAAACACAAAGAGATACATGATTCAAGGTCAATAAAGGACGATACAAAAGGTATTCTCCGTGAGGAGGTCTTGAAGGGTCTTCTCGTGATGGGGTCTTGAATCCACTTGGGGGATCTTCTCCAAAGAGGTGCTCGACTCTGATGGAGAAGTAACCAAGTGGATGAGCAAAGCTCTATCTCAAATATGAGCTATCATAGTGCTAACCCTAATACGGAGCTCACTGCTCCTATTCAACTTAACTCTTGCCCTGATTTCCCAATAGTGCAGTATGCAGATGATACATTGCTAGTTATGAAAGCAGATGCCAGAGAATTATTTTGTCTAAAAGCTCTTCTGAACTCTTTTGCCACAGCTACATGTCTCAAAGTTAATTATCAGAAATCTATCATGGTTCCAATTAATATCAATGAGGATAGGGTTGATATCTTTACCAATACCTTGAACTGCCAAAGAGGAGCTTTCCCTTTCACTTACCTTGGACTTCCTTTGGGCTTATCCAAGCCCACTGTGGAGCAATGTATGCCAATGGTTCAAAGAATTGCAAAAAGGCTAGCTGGCTTGGCTACCTTCATGACAAGTGCTGGAAGACTGCTTCTGGTCAAATCTGTGTTGGCCTCCTTGCCAATATTTTTCATGGCTTGTATATATGTACCTGTAACTATCAAGCAACAAGTAATAAAGTACTTAAGGCACTGTTTATGGAGAGGTTCTGACATGGAGGATCACAGACCAGCCTCTGTTGCTTGGACAACTGTCTGTAGACCAAAGGTGCAAGGTGGTGCAGGAGTTATGGACTTTTTGCTCAAAACAAGGCTTTGCTAATGAAAAATCTTCATAAATTTTACAACAGGCATGATATCCCTTGGGTGAACCTCATTTGGGAATCACACTACCAAGACAATAAATTACCAGGGAATGATTTGGTTGGGTCTTTACGGTGGAGGTCCATCCTTCAATTAATGAGATCAATATAAAGCCATGGCGAGATGTAACTTAGGGATGGTAGAACCGCCTTCTTTTGGTCGATTTGTGGGGCAATGCTGTTTACTGCAGTAAATACCCCATCTTTATTCCTTTGTGCAAGATGCTACAATGACAGTTCAAACAAGTGGTGAGTCTTGAGTACCTTGAGGATTTGTTCCACTGCCTCTGTCTAACCAAGCATACCAGCAGTTTCTCTTTGTTAGAAGAAGTTTGTCATGATTTGAGACAATCGAATTTTTGCATATGTCTGACACCTGGAGTTATATTTGGGGCAACAGTAATTTCTCTGCTTCAAAGGCATACAGAGTGATCATAGGTATCAAACAAGTTCCACCTCATTTTGCCTAGATTTGGAAGTCCTCATGTCAACCTAAGCACAAAATGTTCTTCTGGATGCTTCTGCACGATAGACTCAACACAAGAAACTTGCTAAGAAGGAAAACTATGATCTTGGAAGAATACACATGTCTTTGTGATGAATTGCCAACAAGAAGAAACTCGCACCATTTATTCAGGGGTGCCAATTCTCTAGGATATGTTGGAATTTCATATGTCCACAAAGATCTCCAAATCTATCTGTGCTAGAGGCCTTCCAAGATCTGAAGGAAAAGTTGAATGTTCCTTTCTTCATGGAGATCATTATACTGGGATCTTCTGGATTTCTAGAAACAACAAGATTTTTGAGAACATTCAACCATCTTTCCAAGGTTGGAAACACATTTACTTTGAGGAACTCAAGCTGTTATCCCACAGGATCAAGGCTAAATATGCTGCAGAGTTCAACATTTGGCTGACTAGCTTGCTAGCCACTTGAGGAGCCCTTCTCTTAGTTTTATTTCTAGTTTCTAGATTTAGTTCTAGTCTTAGCTTTCTCTTCAGGGGCTCATCTCAAGCCCTTTTCTGTATAGCTTGTTTTGTTTTAGTTTTAGCTAGCTCCCATAGTTTGATGTATCGTGTGTTTTTTTTCTGTTTTTCTTGGTTTTGTGCTACTCTTTTTATATTTTAATAAAAATTGCAGTGGGGTTTTACCCTACTGTTCATAGTCAATATATAGTCCAAAGGGGTAAGTGGAGGGATACATGGGGTGAAACCCCTTTCACTGCGTGCAGGCAGGGCGGTAGTACCGGTCACGGGGGCGGTTGTACCGCTGGGAGCCCAGTTGCTGGTTCCTGGAGGTGTTCGTGGAAGGAAGTAGCGATTGTACCTGTGGTTGGGGCGGTTGTACCGGTCCTTTGGCTGATACGGGGATAAAACGATGTAATACCGGCCTTGCATCGCTCGATCACAGAAGCTGGACCGGTTGTTGGGCGGTTGTCGAGCGGTTGTACCGCCCGGGCGGTAGTTGGGCGGTACATGGGCGGTTGTACCGGTCCTTCTGGGATGGGCAGATTGTCTTCATACTCTTGCTGTCCATCTTGCATCGTAACTTCTCCTTGGTTGCTTCCTTGGTACCTAAGCACATAAAGCATCTTCATTTGAGGTAGTAGCCATGTCTCAAGTGGGTCAAAGGGGAGTTCAACAAGGAGAGAGTTAACCTCATTTTCGATAGCTCTCGCACGGGCTCTTTGTCATTAGTCCAAGTTGTGTCCTGGGAGACGAAGGTAGGTCCATGGGGATGATCGTAGGATGCTCCGCATCAGTTCTGTTGTGGGCACAGCTCAACAAGCCCAACACACACAACAAGGACGCACACACATAAGCGGCGGTGAGGGCGAAGAAGATCTAATCTGACTCCGGTGGTGGGGAAGGGAGCAGCGGTGCCAAACGGAGAGCCATCGCGCGAAGCTAGGACATGATGGAGTTGATGGCGTCTCTCTCCCTAGGGCGGCTAAGTGGCCGCCAAAGCTGCAAGTAACCACACCATTTGGACACAATGTCAGTAGCACGTCGAAGAGGTATACGCTGAATCACAAGCTTATTCCTAACCGTCCACGGCGTCGAGGATAGCACCCCGATGGTCTACCACCTAATGTGGAGGGTCGTGGGGGAGGGTAAAGCCTGGAGTTCAGCGAAGAGAGCGGGGAAGTTGTTGTGGCACCAGCTTCCACCCACTACTTCCCGGAAACAGCTCCAAAGGAACTGCGCGAACACACGGGTGAAGAAGATATGGTTCAAATCTTCCTCTGTCCCACAAAGCGTACATAACCTGTCTCTGGGGCCGTTGTGCTTAAGTACCTCCACACCGGAAGGGAGGCGGCGGCAGATCCATTGCCATAGGAATATCCTTATCTTCAAGGGGGGGAGGATCTCCCAGATGGTCGTGAGAGCCTCAGGACCCGGGGAAGCTGCGATAGCCTGGTAGAGGGATTTAGTGGAGAATTGGCCAAAGGGCTCTAGCCTCCACATGGTGCAGTCATCCTTGTTTTCCAAGGCAGGCTCGTGCAGCGTGATACAGTCTAGCATGTCCTACCATGAGTCATTTTCAGCCGGGCCGAACGACCGTCGGAACGCCAGGTGCCCTAAGTCAATAAGGCCACCTCAACGGAGATTCCTAGGATCAACCGCGATGGCGAACAAGTCTGGGAAGCAAGCCGCAAAGGGGGAATCGCCAGCCCAATGATTGAACCAAAACATCATGGACGTGCCAGAGCCAACCACTATCGAGTTCCCGAGGCGAAGGACTGGTAGTAACTGTATGATGGATTGCTGGCACTGAGACCCTCTGGTGCGCTGATAGAAGGCGAGCGGCTGTCCGTGAAGGTATTTTTGTTGAATGATGCGGAGCCAAAGGCCACCCTCCCCATTCACAATCCTCCATAGTCACCGAGTCAGTAGGGCAATGTTCATGCGTTTGGAGGACATGATCCCGAGGCCACCCTATTCGCGAGGCTTGCAGATCTCAGTCCACCGAACCATGTGGTACTTCTGCTTATCGCCCTCACCAGCCTAGAAGAAGCAGCTCTGGACTCTAGCAATCTCATGATGAAGCGTCTCTGGCAGGCTATAGAAGCTCATAATGAACAGAAGCAGGCTAGACAGGGACGAGTTAATGAGTACTGTTCGAGCGGCCTTAGATAGCCATCTCCCCTGCCAAGGCTCAATGCGATGTTGGAGCTTGTTCATCGTGGGGCACAACTCGGCCATCGTGAGCCTAGAGTCGCTAATGGGGATCCCCAAATAAGTCATGGGGAAGCATCCGAGCTTACAGTTCAGGCGGTCCGTGATGCTCTGGCGTTCGTCCTGGGAGTAGCCCACACCATCATTGCACTTTTATCAAAGTTAATCCTGAGACCCGACATCTGCTGGAAGTAGAGCAAGAGGAACTTAAAGTTCGTGATGTCGTTATCTGAGCCTTCCACCATGATAATGGTGTCATCCACATATTGGAGGAGAGAGATCCCATTCCCTCCTACCATATGCAGAACTATGCCCGCCGCCTTGGCCTTATCCAAGATGGTGGAGAAGGCATTGACAACCATGTTGAAGAGGAAGCGGGGAGAAGGGATCGCCCTGCCGCACCTCACAGAAGGTGGAGAAGTATGGGCCAATTTCTCCGTTGATGTTGACCGCGGTCCGACCCAAGGAGACCATTTGCATCATGCGGGTCACCCACCGGTCGTCGAAACCTTTCTGAAGCAATACTTACCGAAGGAAGGCCCAACTAACCGGGTCATACGCCTTGTGGAAGTCTAGTTTCAGGAAGACCGCCTTGAGGTGTTTGGAGTGTACCTCGTGGAGGGCTTCGTGAAAAACTAGAATCTCGTCAAGGATGTAGCGGCCCTGAATAAATGCCGACTAGTCTGGGTGGGTGATACGATCAGCAATCAAGGCCACCCTAATGGCGTACCCCTTGGCTAGGATGCGGAAGATGACATTGATCACTGTGATTGGGTGGAACTAGCGGATATCATAGGCCCTCGGTACTTTGGGAATAAGGGTAATTATCCCAAAGTTAAGCCGAGTGAGGTCGATGGAGCCCACAAAGAACTCCTCGAATGGAGCTTTATGACGTCCCAGATGGTCTGGAAGAACTTCACTGGGAGGCCATTCGGACCCGGAGAGGAAGTGTGGTTCATGCCCTTAATGGCCGCCCAGACTTCTGCCTCAGAGAACGGAGCCGTCAATGCCAGGTTATCATCCGCCGAGACACAACAGCGCGCCGGCCAAATGACTGTGGCTAGAGTCCCCGAGGGGAGGCAGAGAATAGGTCTCTGTAAAAGCCATCTACATGGGCATGTATGGCCTCCAGATTCTGCAGGAGGGTCGCTCCGTCCCATAGAAGTGGGATGGAGTTTCGGTGCCACCGACCGTTGGCGATAGCCTAAAAATAGGTCGTATTGGCGTCCTCCTTGAGAACCCAATTCTGCGTACCACGCATGCGCCAGTACGCGTCGTCATCAGTGTATATAACCGTGAGCTAGTCCTCAAGATCGTAGTGAAGCAACCATTCCTTGGCTAAGAGGCCCACGACATCTGCCCGGAGGTCAAGGGACTGGATGGAGACTAGTAGAGCTTTCTTCCGCTTGTGAAGGTCCCGCCCCAGGTTGGCACCCCACCCCTTCATAAATTGTCGCGACAGCTTCACACAGAATTGCCAGGAGTCCATGGCCGAAAGCATGCGATGAGGGGTTGCACGAGCAGCAAGCCATCGAGCACCCATCGTCGTGGCAAACCCGGGCTGGTTCAGCTAAAAGGTTTCGAAGAGGAAGCGAGGAGGCCGGGGGCGATCGTTCTCATATGAGAGGAGGAGGGGGACGTGATCGGAGCCAATCCGAGTTATCGCTCGAAGCGATGCTAGGGGGCATCGGATGTCCCACTCAAGCGAGATGAAGACCCGGTCATGGACTGAGCAGGTCGAGTCCGTTTGACGATTGATCCAAGTGAATCTGGCACCAACCCTATCTAGCTTGCGGAGACCAAGGTCTACGATGCAGCCATTGAACATCCGCATCTAGGAGAAGTTGACCAAATTATTGCTTTTATCTTCCTCTGACCGGATGAGGTTAAAGTCGCCGCCAACCACCACCGGGAGTCGGGCAGTCACGACCTTCCTACGGAGCTCAACAAGGAAGGCCTTGGAGATGCAGTGATCATCAGGTCCATAGACCGCTATGATCTCCCATTTGAAGTTTAGAGCACACTCCAAGAACGAAGAACTCGCCCCGGTCCATGCTTCCTACCTCAAAGGTGGCATCCTTTATACCTAGAAGGATGCCACCCAAGTGGCCAATGCTCCCACTAGAAGGGAGCCAAAGCCAAGCAAATAGGTCAGAGCTCAGATGTTCGAGCTCCGAGAGGGAGAATTCTGTACGCATAGTTTCTTGGATGGCCACAATGTCAAATCGTTCGTCACGCATGTACTCGATCAATTAGCGGCGGCGGCCATCTTGACTGAAGCTGCGGATGTTCTAGAAGAGGGTCCACATCACGAAGTCATCAGGGGGTTGCTTGACCACAAGACTCGGGATGCGCTCTGGGCGCGGAGGGTGGCGGTGCGAGATCGGGTGCGTCCCCGGATCCTTGCAGGATCCGCAGCGGCACGTGCAATCTAGGCGCCTGGGGGAGTAGAGGGCTCGGGGCTGAGAGGGGACTGCAGGCGGGCACGGGCCTCGGCCAAGCGCCCATCAAGGATTTCAGCACACGAATAGCTTCAATCTGAATTAACCCGGGGAGGGGGGGGGGCGATCTCCCCTCTGAACACGATGGCTGAGTCGGCCGCCACATTTGCAAGGTGGCCAAGCGGGGCCGACTCGAGAGCGGAGAACGAGCAAGTAGCAGGAGTAGCTAGGATGGACGGTGTACCTGGCTCAAGGTTCCAGGCAGCGGCCCGGAGCTCTACCCGCTCGGGGATAGGCAGAGCCGGGCTGCCCGCAGGTCTGGCCGCCTTGATCTGGGCACTACGGCGTGAGGATTTCATCGGAGTCGGGGTCGATCTGCCCTGCCTAGAGTAGGCCACAGTCCGAGGGGGGGTGGGAAGCCACTGGAGTGGTAACCACCGTCGACATCCCTTCGGAGGCAGCACACGGGTCAGGCAAGAGCAGCACCGACGGAGATGCGGGCCGGGCCGTGACGGAGGGCAGCAGAGTCAGAGTCATGGCAGAGCATGGGGGATTCTGCCTCCCCATGGTCCGGTCCATCGGGACGAGCCGAGAGTGTTGGAAATATGCCCTAGAGGCAATAATAAAAGTATTATTATATTTCCTTGTTCATGATAATTGTCTTTTTATTCATGCTATAACTGTATTATCCGGAAATCGTAATACACGTGTGAATACAAAGACCACAATATGTCCCTAGTGAGCCTCTAGTTGACTAGACTAGTTGCCAGATCAGCAGATAGTCATGGTTTCTGCTATGGACATTGGATGTCATTGATAACGGGATCACATCATTAGGAGAATGATGTGATGGACAAGACCCAATCCTAAGCATAGCACAAAGATCGTAGTTCGTTTGCTAGAGCTTTTCCAATGTCAAGTATCTCTTCCTTAGACCATGAGATCGTGTAACTCCGGACACCGTAGGAGTGCTTTGGGTGTATCAAACGTCACAACGAATCGGGTGACTATAAAGGTGCATTACGGTATCTCCGAAAGTGTCATTGGGTTGACATGGATCGAGGCTGGGATTTGTCACTCCGTAAACGGAGAGGTATCTCTGGGCCCACTCGGTAGTACATCATCATAATGTGCACAATGTGACCAAGGGGTTGATCACGGATGATGTGTTACGGAACGAGTAAAGAGACTTGCCGTAACGAGATTGAACAAGGTATCGTATACCGACGATCGAATCTCGGGCAAGTAAAATACCGCTAGACAAAGGGAATTGTATACGGATCGACCGAGTCCTTGACATCGTGGTTCATCCGATGAGATCATCGTGGAACATGTGCGAGCCAACATGGGTATCCAGATCCCGCTGTTGGTTATTGACCGGAGAACGTCTCGCCATGTCTACATGTCTCCCAACCCGTAGGGTCTACACACTTAAGGTTCGATGGACGCTAGGGTTATAAAGGAAGTTTGTATGTGGTTACCGAATGTTGTTTGGAGTCCCGGATGAGATCCGGGACGTCACGAGGAGTTCGGAATGGTCCGGAGGTAAAGATTTATATATGGGAAGTCTGTTTTGGTCACCGGAAAAGTTTGGGTTTTATCAGAACGTCTGGGACCACTGGAAGGGTCCGGGGTCCACCAAGTGGGGCCACCTACCCCAGAGGGCTGCGTGGGCCATGTGTGGGAGGAACCAGCCCTGTGGGCTGGTGCGCCCCACAAGGGGCCCAAGGCGCAGGCAGGTGGGAGGGGCAAACCCTAGGCAGATGGGCCTAAGGCCCATGCTCCTGCGCCTCCCTCTTCTCCCCTCGCCGCCACCCCAGATGGATCTCGAGGCTGGCCGCACCCCTTGGGGTGGAAACCCTAAAGGGGCGCAGCCCCTCTCCCCTATAAATAGTGAGGCATAGGGCTGCCCAGGCACACACACAGAATACACGTGATTCGATCTCCGCCTTTGGTTGCAGCCCTCCTCTCTCCCAAGTACTCCTCCTCTCCCCGGTGCTTAGCGGCCCCTGCTGGATTGCCACACTCATCCACCACCACCACGCCGTTGTGCTGCTGCTGGATGGAGTCTTCTCAACCTCTCCTCTCTCCTTGCTGGATCAAGGCGTGGGAGACGCCACCGGCTGTACGTGTGTTGAACGCGGAGGTGCCGTGCGCTCGCACTTGATCATCGGTGATTTGAATCACGACGAGTACGACTCCATCAACCCCGCTCACTTGAACGCTTCCGCTTAGCGATCTACAAGGGTATGTAGATGCACTCTCTTTCTACTCGTTGCTGGTCTCTCCATAGATAGATCTTGGTGACACGAGGAAATTTTTGAATTTCGCCACGTTCCCCACAAAGGGCATCATGAGCTAGGTCTATTGCGTAGATTCTTTGCACGAGTAGAACACAAAGTAGTTGTGGGCGTTGATGTTGTTCAATATGCTTACCGTTACTAGTCCAATCTTGTTTCGACGGTATTGTGGGATGAAGCGGCCCGGACCGACCTTACACGCATTTCACGTGAGACAGTTCCACCGATTGACATGCACTTCGTGCATAAGGTGGCTAGCGGTGCCGCTCTCCCACTTTAGTCGGAACGGATTCGATGAAAAGGGTCCTTATGAAGGGTAAATAGCAATTGGCAAATCACGTTGTGGTTTTGCGAGGTAAGAAACGTTTTGCTAGAAACCCATAGCAGCCACGTAGAAACATGCAAACAACAATTAGAGGACGCCTAACTTGTTTTTGCAGGTATGCTATGTGATGTGATATGGCCAAGATGAATGTGATGAATGATATGTGATGTATGAGATTAATCATGTTCTTGTAATAGGATTCACGACTTGCATGTCGATGAGTATGACAACCGGCAGGAGCCATAGGAGTTGTCTTGATTTATTGTATGACCTGCGTGTCATTGAACAACGCCATGTAATTACTTTACTTTATTGCTAACCGGTAGCCATAGTAGTAGAAGTAATAGTTGGCGAGACAACTTCATGAAGACACGATGATGGAGATCATGATGATGGAGATCATGGTGTCATGCGGTGACGATGATGATCATGGAGCCTCAAGATGGAGATCAAAGGAGCAAAATGATATTGGCCATATCATGTCACTATTTGATTGCATGTGATGTTTATCATGTTTATGCATCTTGTTTACTTAGGACGACGGTAGTAAATAAGATGATCCTTACAAAATTTCAAGAAGTGTTCTCCCGATCGTGCACCGTTGCTACAGGTTCGTCGCTTCTAAGCACCACGTGATGATCGGGTGTGATGGATTCTTACGCTCACATACAACGGTGTAAGACAGTTTTACAGCGAAAACACTTGGGGTTAACTTGACGAGCCTAGCATGTGCATACATGGCCTCGGAACACGGAGACCGAAAGGTCGAGCATGAGTCGTATAGTAGATACGATCAACATGAAGATGTTCACCGATGATGACTAGTCCGTCTCACGTGATGATCGGACACGGCCTAGTTGACTTGGATCATGTAATCACTTAGATGACCAGAGGGATGTCTATCTAAGTGGGAGTTCATAAGATGAACTTAATTATCCCGAACATAGTCAAAAGATCTTTGCAAATTATGTCGTATGCTCGCGTTTTAGTTCCACTGTTTAGATATGTTCCTAGAGAAAATATAGTTGAAAGTTGACAGTAGCGATTATGCGGACAGTAGAAAGCTCATGTCCTTAATGCACCGCCATGTCTTTGAACCCCAAACGTCGTTTGTGGATGTTGCGAACAACGGACATACACGTTTTGATAACTACGTGATAGTTCGATAAACGGTTTAGAATTAAGGCACCAAAGATGTTTTTCAAACGTCATGAACATATGAGATGTTTCGAGGGCTGAAATTGAGATTGCAGGCTCGTGCCCACGCCAAGAGGAATGAGACCTCCGACGATCTTCTTAGCTCGCAAACTAAGGGAGAAAAGCTCAATCGTTGAGCTTGTGCTCGATTGTCCGAGTGCAACAATCACTTAAATCGAGGGAGTCGATCTTCCGGATGAGATAGTGATGTTTCTCCAAAGTCATTGCCACCAAGCTGCTAGAGCTTCGTGATGAACTATAACATATCGAGGGATAGATATGATGATCCTTGAGGTATTCGCGATGTTTGACACCGCGAAAGTAGAAATCAAGAAGGAGCATCAATTGTTGATGGTTGGTGAAACCACTAGTTTCAAGAAGGGCAAGGGCAAGTCAAGGGATACTTCATGAAACGGCAAATCAGCCGCTGCTCTAGTGAAGAAACCCAAGGTTGAACCCAAACCCGAGACTAAGTGCTTCGTAATAAGAGGAACGGTCATCAGCGAGAACCACCCTAGATACTTGGTAGATGAGAAGGTGGCAAGGTCGATAGAAGTATATTGATATACATTATGTTAATGTGTACTTTACTAGTACTCCTAGTAGCACCAGTGGTATTAGATACGGTTCGGTTGCTAAGTGTTAGTAACTCAAATAAAAGCTACGGTATAAACGGAGACTAGCTAAAGGTGAGTCGACGATATGTGTTGGAAGTGTTTCCAAGGTTGATGTGATCAAGCATCGCACGCTCCCTCTACCATCGAGATTTGGTGTTTATGCTGAGCATAGACATGATTGGATTATGTCTATCGCAATACGGTTATTCATTTAAGGAGAATAATGGTTACTCATTTATTTGAATAATACCTTCAATGGTCTTGCACGAAATGGTTTATTGAATCTCGATCGTAGTGATACACATTTTCATGCCAAAAGATATAAGATAATAATGATAGTACCACTTACTTGTGGCAATCGCCATGTAAGTCATATTGGTATAAAACGCATGAAGAAGCTCCATATTGATGGATCTTTGACTCACTCGCTTTTGAAAAGTTTGAGACATGCGAACCATGTCTATTGGTGTATACGCATGAAGAAACTCCATGCAGATGGATCGTTTGGACTCACTTGATTTTGAATCACTTGAGATATGCAAATCATACCACATGGGCAAGATGACCAAGAGCCTCGTTTTCAAGAAGATGGAACAAGATAGCAACTTGTTGGAAGTAACACATTTTGATGTGTGCAGTCCAATGAGTGCCGAGGCATGCAAAGGAATATCGTTATGATCTTACTTCACAGATGATTCGAGTAGATGTAGAGTATATTTACTTGATGAAACACAAGTCTGAATTATTGAATGGTTCAAGTAATTTCAGAGTGAAGTTGAAGATCATCGTGACAAGAGGATGAAATGTCTATGATATGATCATAGAGATGAGTATCTGAGTTACGAGCTTTGGCACGCAATTAAGACATTGTGGAAATTGTTTCACAATTAATACCGCCTGGAACACCATAGTTTGATCGTGTGTCCGAACATCATAGTTGCACCCTATTGGATATGGTGCGTACCATGATGTCTCTTATCGAATTACCAACTATCGTTTATGGGTTAGGCATTAGAGACAACCACATTCACTTTAAATAGGGCACCACGTAATTCCGTTGAGATGACACCGTATGAACTATGGTTTAGAGAAACCTAAGCTGTCATTTCTTAAAAGGTTTGGGGCTGCGACGCTTATGTGAAAAAGTTTCAGGTTGATAAGCTCGAACCCAAAGCGGATAAAATGCATCTTCATAGGACACCCAAAACAGTTGGGTATACCTCCTAATTCAGATCCGAAAACAATAGGGATTGTTTCTTGAATCGGGTCCTTTCTCGAGGAAAAGTTTTTCTCGAAAAGTTGAGTGGGAGGATGGTGGAGACTTGATATGGTTACTGAACCATTACTACAACTAGTGTGTAGCAGGGCGCAGGAAGTTGTTCCTGTGGCACCTACACCAATTGAAGTAGAAGCTTATGATAGTGATCATGAAACTTCAGATCAAGTCACTACCGTACCTCGTAGGGTGACAAGGATGCGTACTACTTTAGAGTGGTACAGTAATCCTGTCTTGAAGGTCATGTTGCTAGACAACAATGAACCTACGAGCTATGGAGAAGCGATGGTGGGCCCAAATTCCGACAAAAGGTTAGAAGCCATGAAATCCGAGATAGGATCCATGTATCAGAACAAAGCATGAACTTTGGTGGACTTGCCCGATGATCGGCAAGCCATTGAGATAAATGGATCTTTAAGAAGAAGACGGACGTGGACGGTAATGTCACCATCCATGAAGCTCGACTTGTGGCGAAGAGTTCTTCACAAGTTCAAGGAGTTGACTACGATGAGATTTTCTCATCCGTAGCGATGCTTAAGTCCGTCGGAATCATGTTAGCATTAGCTGCATTTATGAAATCTGGCAGATGGATGTCAAAACGAGTTTCCTTACCAGTCTTCGTAAGGAAAGGATGTATGTGATACAAATCAGAAAAGTTTTGTCGATCCTAAGGATGCTAAAGGTATGCTAGCTCCAATGATCCTTCTAAGGACTGGAGTAAGCATCTCGGAGTTGTAATATGTACTTTGATAAGATGATCAAAGATTTTGGGTTTATACAAATTTATGAGAAACTTGTATTTCCAAAGAAGTGAGTGGGAGCACTATAGAATTTTCGATGAGTATATGTTATTGACATATTGTTGATCGTAAATGATGTAGAATTTCCGAAAGCATATAGGGTTATTTAAAAGTGTTTTTCAATGGAAAACTGGATTAGGCTACTTGAACAATAAGCATCAAGATCTATAAGATAGATCAAAATGCTTAATAGTACTTTCAAATGAGCATATACCTTAACATGATCTTGAAGGTGTTCAAGATGGATCACCAAGAAGGAGTTCTTGCACGAGTTGAAAGGTATGAAGTTAAGACTTAAAAGCTCGACCACGGCAGAAGAGAGAGAAAGGACGAAGGTCGCCCCTATGCTTTATACATAGGCTCTACAAGATGCTATGCGTGTAACGCACGGAAGTGTGCCTTGCCATGATTCGACAAAGGGTACAAGAATGATCCAGAATGGATCATTGGACAATGGTCAAAATTGTCCTTGGAGTAAATAAGGACGTGTTTTCGATTATGGAGGTGATAAAGAGTTCGGCGTAAAGGGTTACGCCGATGCAAGCTTTAACACCTATCCGAAAGTGACTCGAGTAGCAAACCGTTACGATAGTGGAGCAACCATTTGGAATAGCTCCAAGTGGAGCGTGAAAGCAGCATTTACAATATGACCTAAAAATTTGTAAAGCACACACGGACTGAAAGGTTCGGACCGCTGACTAAAACCTCTCTCACAAGCAAAACTTGATCAAACCCCATAACTCATTTGATGATGTTGGTCACATGGCGATGTGACTGTCAATGTTAAATCACATGGCGATGTGAACTAGATTATTGACTCTAGTGCAAGTGGGAGACTGTTGGAAATATGCCCTAGAGGCAATAATAAAAGTATTATTATATTTCCTTGTTCATGATAATTGTCTTTTATTCATGCTATAAGCAGTATTATCCGGAAATCGTAATACACGTGTGAATACAAAGACCACAATATGTCCCTAGTGAGCCTCTAGTTGACTAGCTCGTTGTGATCAACAGATAGTCATGGTTTCTCGCTATGGACATTGGATGTCATTGATAACGGATCACATCATTAGGAGAATGATGTGATGGACAAGACCCAATCCTAAGCATAGCACAAAGATCGTAGTTCGCTTGCTAGAGCTTTTCCAATGTCAAGTATCTCTTCCTTAGACCATGAGATCGTAACTCCGGATACCGTAGGAGTGCTTTGGGTGTATCAAACGTCACAACGAATCGGGTGACTATAAAGGTGCATTACAGGTATCTCCGAAAGTGTCATTGGGTTGACATGGATCGAGATCGATTTGTCACTCCGTAAACGGAGAGGTATCTCTGGGCCCACTCGGTAGTACATCATCATAATGTGCACAATGTGACCAAGGGGTTGATCACGGATGATGTGTTACGGAACGAGTAAAGAGACTTGCTTGTAACGAGATTGAACAAGGTATCGGTATACCGACGATCGAATCTCGCAAGTAAAATACCGCTAGACAAAGGGAATTGTATACGGATCGATCGAGTCCTTGACATCGTGGTTCATCCGATGAGATCATCGTGGAACATGTGCGAGCCAACATGGGTATCCAGATCCCGCTGTTGGTTATTGACCGGAGAACGTCTCGGCCATGTCTACATGTCTCCCGAACCCGTAGGGTCTACACACTTAAGGTTCGATGACGCTAGGGTTATAAAGGAAGTTTGTATGTGGTTACCGAATGTTGTTTGGAGTCCCGGATGAGATCCCGGACGTCACGAGGAGTTCCGGAATGGTCCGGAGGTAAAGATTTATATATGGGAAGTCCTGTTTTGGTCACGGAAAAGTTTGGGTTTTATCAGAACGCTGGGACCACCGGAAGGGTCGGGGTCCACCAAGTGGGGCCACCTACCCCAGAGGGCTCGTGGGCCATGTGTGGGAGGAACCAGCCCAGGTGGGCTGGTGCGCCCCACAAGGGGCCCAAGGCGCAGGCAGGGGGGAGGGGCAAACCCTAGGCAGATGGGCCCTAAGGCCCATGCTCCTGCGCCTCCCTCTTCTCCCCTCCGCCGCCACCCAGATTGGATCTCGAGGCTGGCCGCACCCCTTGGGGTCGGAAACCCTAAAGGGGCGCAGCCCCTCCCCTATAAATAGTGAGGCATAGGGCTGCCCAGAGCACACACGAATACACGTGATTCGATCTCCGCCTTTGGTTGCAGCCCTCTCCTCTCTCCCAAGTACTCCTCCTCTCCCCGGTGCTTAGCGAAGCCTCGCTGGATTGCCACACTCATCCACCACCACCACGCCGTTGTGCTGCTGCTGGATGGAGTCTTCCTCAACCTCTCCTCTCTCCTTGCCGGATCAAGGCGTGGGAGACGCCACCGGCTGTACGTGTGTTGAACGCGGAGGTGCCGTATGCGTTCGCACTTGATCATCGGTGATTTGAATCACGGCGAGCACGACTCCATCAACCCGTTCACTTGAACGCTTCCGCTTAGCGATCTACAAGGGTATGTAGATGCACTCTCTTTCTACTCGTTGCTGGTCTCTCCATAGATAGATCTTGGTGACACGTAGGAAATTTTTTGAATTTCTGCTACGTTCCCCAACAGAGAGGAGCAAGGCCGAGCCAACCTCCGCCTCCTCGGAGGCCTCGACTGGGGTGGTCAAGAGCTGACAAGCAGGGGTCGGCGTTGGTGTCGGTGGAGAGACCAGTGAGAATGTCGGAGAGGACACCGGCAGGGGAGCGTGGTGACAAAGCTGGGAAGACCAGCAGGCACGCGTCAGCCACGTCGCTCCCGTCTGTGAAGCACAGAGGCGAGCGCGTGTCGAGCAACACGAGAGATGGCTCTATCGCTGGAGGCTGAAGGACCGGGGGACGGCAGACAGGGGGCGCGGAGTGGGTGCCACCGGCCCCTGAGCCTCCCCTTGGCGACAAGGAGGCTGACGGGTCATGGGGAGGATTGTCCTCGGAGTCGTCCTCCTCCTCCTTTGAGCCAGAGTTGTGGTTGTGGTGAGGGTCGCGATTGCTGCGACGTCCCTTAGTGTCGCCACTATCCAGGCCACCCCCAAGAAAGCCATCATCGGGGATGCGAGGACGATCGATGTGGTTGGGCGGCTCGGGGATATCTTGAGATCAAAGCCTTGGTCATTGAAGAAGACCCTGACCGTGGCTCAGAGCTTGAACGAGTCGAGGGATTTGACCTTAACGCGCACCTCCTCCTCTTTCCGGAGCTAGATCTTGTCCACCACTATCACCTTGCCGAGGATCCGGGACATCTGCCAAATGATCCTCTCCGAGCGAGTGATGTCAGGGAGGCCACAGATGAGGATCCATGCCGTGTCTAGCACGACCACCGCCTTGGGATCACGGACTGGCTCCGAGATGTCCACCACTAGCTATTAAGGGCTAGGGTGATATCGCGACTACGGGTGCCATATCCGTGACTGACCGCGTCAAGAAACACCACGGAGAAGGCATTGACGGCCAACAAGGCGGCCTGCTAGTCCCAGTTGCAGCGGTTTATGTGGTTGAGGTCAGCCTCAATCATCTCAGGGGAGGCCACTCCATCACCCAACACCGTGACAATCGCCTGAAGCGAGGGTGCGGCGGGGGGATGTCGGGGACCTCAATGTGGAGAAATCCTAAGCCCTCGATCCCATGCCCGTACATCATAAGCTCTTCCAAGACCGGGCGGTCCGGGCAAAGGACGGCAGGGTGGCCGGGGTCCACGCAGAGGTAGCAGCATTGGGGGTGGGTGCATGCCACCTGAGAATGGCTGGCAACGCCACAATTGAAGCACTTTAGGAGATTGGCAGCGAGGTCTTCGGGGCGGGCCGCGACCAAGGAGGGAGCAGAGGAGGCCAAGGGTGGGCCTCCTGAGGGTGGAGCGCCATTACCCCGCCCTCGTCCCCTCATTTTCTTCTTATTTGCGCCCTGACTGCCGCTGATGGGGCCGGGGCTGGGGGGGAGGGGGTTGTGGGTCGCTGCGGGAGGTTGGTAGCATCGAGGAGGGGCGGGCGGCTCAGCCTGCTAGGCGAGCGAGAGCCGCGGGAGTCGCGGCTTCCCCTTCGCGGAGAGGGGCTCCGGTCGTGGGCGCGGGTCAGAGAGGGCGAGCACCAGCGGTCCTGGCGGCCATTGGCAGCAGGTGGCGGCGAGCAGGACCGGCTCCGGCGTTCATCACGGCCCGGTGTAGGATCGAAAGTATGTCTAGAGGGGGGTGATTAGACTACTTGACAATATAAAAATTCAGCCTTTTGATAAAGACAAGTTTTTGGCAAGTTCACAATGATGATCAAGTCAAGTATCACCCTACACATGCAATTCTAGAGTATAGGCAGCGGAAAGTAAATTGCACATGTAGTAAAGAGAGGTGCAGAAGAGCAAACGCAATTTGGAGACACGGAGATTTTTTCTCGTGGTTCCGATAGGTGGTGCTATCGTCAATCCACGTTGATGGAGACTTCAACCCACGGAGGGTAACGGCTGCGAGAGTCCACGGAGGGCTCCACCCACGAAGGGTCCACGAAGAAGCAACCTTGTCTATGCCATCATGGCATATGCCCACGGAGGGCTAGCCATACTCGGGGTAGATCTTCACGAAGTAGGCGATCTCCTTGCCCTTACAAACTTCTTGGTTCAACTCCACATCTTGACGGAGGCTCCCAAGCGACACCTAACCAATCTAGGAGGCACCACCCTCCAAAAGGTAATAGATGGTGTTGGTGATGATGAACTCCTTGCTCTTGTGCTTCAAATGATAATCTCCCCAACACTCAACTCTCCTCACTTATTTGGCTGTGGTGGAAGAAAGGATTGAGTGGAAAGCAACTTGGGAAGGCTAGAGATCAAGCTTCATATGGTGGGAGTGGAGCTACTTGATCTCAACACAAGGGTAGGTAGTTTTCTTCTCGTAAATGTAAGGTAGGAGTGGTAGTTCATTCGATGGCTCTCTCCACGAGTGAAGAGGGGTGGAGGGTATTTATAGCCTCCACACAAAATCCAACCATTACACACATTTGACCAATCTCGGTCAGACCGAAGTTGACAACTCGGTGAGACCGAAAGTTCAAAACATGTGAACGTTGGGATTTTCGGTGGGACCGAAAATACAATCTCGGTGAGTCGATTCGTCAAAGACTAGGGTTTGCCAATCTCGGTGGGACCGACTTCATCATCTCGGTGACACCGATTTGATGACGTATGTTCTGAAGCTTGGCAACACCAGTTTCGGTGAGACCGAGTTCGTAATCGGAAAATCCAAAATTTCTAGGGTTTGGCTATATGGTGAGGTGGTTCATCTCGGTGTGACTGAAGTTTATGGAATCGGTGGGACCGAGATTACTTATGAGTGTATATTTGAAGTGAAGGGTGCTGATAGATTAGGAGATGTATCACTAAGCACTTTGAGCAACCAGATCATTATCATAACCTCATCCCCTTTTAATAGTATTGGCTTTCCTATAGACTCAATGTGATCTTGGATCACTAAACCAAAAATGGAGTCTTGAGCTTTTGCCAATGCTTGCCTTAGCATTTTGAGGGGTCCACTTCTTCAGTCATTGCCATACCCATATCACTGAACTTTCCGAAATGATTCTCAAGAAACTGGTAAGCCGAACGGGGAGGGAAGCGACGGTAGTCCCGGGATTTGCGAGAGGATAGCTGGTTCCGGAGGTCGAGCTCGCGTCTGGCCATGTCGAGGGAAGGCCGGGGAGCGTCAGGGCGTTCGTTCAGTCGGCGCTTATGGCGAGCCTCCTCATCCCCCCACTCCCGAGTCATGTTTGGAGGGAAGGTGACAGCCCGTCGAGGGGGGGGGGGGGGTGGCGATGCGGCGGCACGGGATGAGAGGCGGAGGGTCGGGGTTAGGGTTTCCAGGCGGGGGGGGGGTGACGGTGTCCTGGACTAGGGGTACTCACCTTGTCGTCTCCCGACCAGCTGGATCGGGCCGAGGACCCCCATGGCGATTCACTAATGAGCCCTTTAGGCAGCCCATGCCGCATACAAGGAAGACTCCACAAGACTTGGCGCTCAAGCTAATGACTCTTCTAAAAATCCTATGCCTCCGGTGTGTTATATAAGCCGAGGCCAAACTAGTCAATAGATCATCTAATATTCATTAGAACAATCTCGTGGTAGATACATGTACTTTGTACTACACCCCATATGAATACAATCAAAAGCAGGACATAGGGTATTATCTCTTCGAGAGAGCCTGAACCTGGGTAAAATCCTGTGTCCATGTTACCATCGTTCCAAGATGCCTAGCTTAGAACCCCTACTACGAGATATGCCGGATTTGACACAAACATTGGTGCTTTCATTGAGAGTCTGCTAGGTGATCACCGTGGTTTGACGGGAATACAAATCAACAATCAGTGATATTTTTTCAGTAAAGATTTGTTTCATGTAAATTATCTCTTCTGCAAAATTATTGTTGTCGCGTTGTGCCACTTTGTTTACAGGCAGATGCATCCGCCGCCGGGCAGTACGTTGGATCCGAGAAGTGCCATCATGCAAACAATAACCTATAGTTTGCGGCCTTGATCTAGGTCAACGCAATAAAAAAACATGAGACGATCCGTCCGGCAACGTTCCAGCCGAGAAGATCACGTACGCGCATTAATACTTCTCAGGGAGTAGTACACCGGGCCGACGTGAATTCGGCCATGCGGCAACCAACAAGGAGATTCAATCCTTCCTCTTCTTCTGTTTATTTTTTTAATAAAGTCTGGGGGCAGTCTACGCTTTTCTCTGGTCGTATGCCTTCCCTGCGCCTTTTTCCAAGTATTAGATGGATTTGGTCCTTGCGTGAGTGAGAACGTATCCTGCGCAACAGACAGACTGGTGCACCAGGTGCTCCGCTGCTACATCAGCCCTTGGATTAAAAAGAGAGGGACAGGATGCGGTTCAAAGGGACCTACTGATACACTTTGCAAGATAGGCCTTCAAGTATAGCTAAATCGAGCGAATTGACCTCCCGCTCGTGTTCGTCAATCTCCTTCCATCTTGTAGCTGGATGGCAGTCCAAACAGAGTGAATTGATGAAGATCTTGACACAACCCATGCCGAAGTTCAAGAAATATCTATGGCCGACTTTGTATATGATGGACTGAAATAGGATATGTAATGTTTAAGATGTATCAAAATCTTTATTGCTTCTCAAGTAGCGATATTCTAAGCCTTTTTTCACTTGGTCCTACAACATAAAAAATAGTACTCGTAATACTTATTATCACAATCTAAATAGCGAAGCACTTCACCAAATCATAGCCCACAACCATGACGCCGTGGCGATGCCAAATCAAAAGCGTGTATCGTCGGCGCCAAGAACTAACTAGCACCGCTGTAGAGAAATAGCCGACGGAAAGAGGTGGAGGAAGGGGAGAGGGATCACACCGTAGGTGGTTGCTGCCATAGAGATTGGAGTTGTGCGGAAGAGATCTCGCAGCACCATGGATCACCGATTCACAGCTCAACGATTTGGTACAGAAAAGGCGGATCCCACGGAGAGAGGAACAGGAGATGGGGAAGAGACCGTATGTTTGCTGAGGACTACTTACGCAATTCAATGATCCGGCAAGGTCCAAGGCATAAAATATACCGACAGCCCTGATTGTCATAAATCTGTTCCATCTACTCTCTATCGAGTGGACCAGAATCCATCGGTGCATCCGTTGCACTAGTATACCCGTTGCATGGGATACGTTCTCTTAAGAGACCACGCCTTGGCAGCGGCAACTCACGCACGCACCACTTGGGAACCACATGTGCACGCGCACTGCCCTTGGAACCCACATGTAATACACAGAGTACCACTTGATGTATCTGGTGTGGCATACTGTATTGAGTAAATAGCATAAAACTATTACTTTACAGGCTAGGGTTCCAAAAACTACCGGTTTTTAATTCTTTTCAAATAACTACCAAACGGGTGGTCGGCTGTTTCAGAAAATCCAAATCGTCCAGTCTTCATCAGTTGATACCGATTATGACAGGTCGGGCCCGCATCTAAACACACCGTTAGTTTGACCGTTAACTTACATGTGGGGCCAACTGTCATAATCGTGATCAACTGAAAACGACTCGATGATTTGGGTTTTCTGAAACAGCCAACCACCCTTTTGGTAGTTATCTGAGAAAAATTAAAAACTGGTAGTTTTTCGGAACCCTAGCCTGTAAAGTAGTAGTTTTATGCTATTTACTCTACTGTATTACATAACACATGGCGGTAATGTAGTTATGTACGTAGATGGACACATAATGTGTCCTTATTTGAGATTAACCCTAGTCCATCCATGGGCGAAGGAGCAAACCTGGGCGGATAAGGACGCAGGAAAAATGGAGAACGCCGGAGGAGGGATGGATCAAGGCCAACGTCGACGGCGCAACTGCAAAAACGGGAGAAGGAGGAACGGGTGTAGTTCTCCGGAACCACGACAACGCGTACATCACACGTGCCAGCCACTTCCTACCGAGGTGCAAAGATCCTCTGCAAGCTGAACTTCAAGCGTGCCGCCGAGCTGCTCTCTTAGCGGAAACTCACAATATTCCACGTCTCTATCTTGAGTCCGACTGCAAAGAGGCTGTAGGTAAACTTGCAAGCAAAGCGAAGGATCTGTCCCACCTGGGGCCGATCGTGGAGGAGATCAAGAGGATGCTGGAGGCAAGAGAGGATTGGAAGATTGCATGGGTGCGGAGAGAAGCTAATCGGGCTGCTCATAATTTAGCTAGGGAAGCTGTTGCGAATAATCTCTGCATGGAGTGGCCACTTATGCCACCAGACTCTATTTTAAGTGTAATTTCAGACGAGATCCCCTCTGGGGAGATTTGAATAATTTAAAGGTTTGAACTTCAAAAAAAAACCCTAGTCTGCCGCACTTCTTACCGTGGCCTGTTATCAGCCCTGCGATGAGGTGTTGTAGCTGACACAGAGAAGTTGGGTAGGGTGCCACGCTGGCGTACCACGCAGGCAGGGTTGACAACTACTTCCTCCGTTCCATAATGTAAGACATTTTTTAACACTACACTAGAATGAAAAAAATGTCTTACGTTATGGGACCGAGGGAGTACAAACTAGAATAGGTGCCACGCAGGCAGGGGTTGACGGGAATACACATCACAGGTCGGATGCAACACAGATCAAATGCAGTGAAGTAAATAATGCAGCAAGCAATCACAGCTCGGCATGCAGTTCAAATGCTGAATGGAACCATAAATCTCGCACACTCAAGTCACACTTCCGGTACAAGTGCTCCATCCAAGGGGAGATCATCATAATAAAAACATGGGGACGGCTAAAACTCAGTCGACTGAGTTTTAAGGAAGTCTCAGTCGATGTACCTAGCCTTCGATCGATTTCGGTTTAAGATTCAGGATCGCTATTTTCTTGTGATGTACCGGCCTGTATTAGTTGTGCCCCCGGCCCATTGCATTGTTTCTTTTTTTTTTCTTGCCTTCTCTTCTATTCTTTGTGTTGGACAGAGATGCCCCAAGGGCTGGCCGTGAGGGGTGGTTTGGCTTTTCTTTTTTCTGTTTTTTTGGGCTTTCTTCTAGACTACTTTTTTTTGTTAGTGGTCGTGTTGCTTGGGGACAGGAGGGATTAATAGGGCTGTTCGCTTTTGTTTGTTCCCATTTTCTTTTTGTTTTATTTTTTATTTTTTCTATTGCTATTATTATTTGAAATAATATTGTCACTTGTTTACACATACGACAATCGCACACAATTGCATGTACATTAAATCACATGTTTTATTGTCTGTGTTCGCATGCAACTTTTTTTTCTTTCCAAAAATATTATCGCCAAAACGCCTGTCGAGCACACTCAGTTTCATGCACACACACAATTGTATGTATGTCGTTGGCATGTAGCTTATCTTTTTTCCTTCTCAAAAATAATTGTCACCGGCCAACTAGACTTTGTTTCGGTTTGAGTTTTTTAACTCTGTTTCTAGTTCAATAGAGATCAAGAGGGCCAGTTGTATGTCCGACACTAGGAATACAACTGCAAGTGTCACACCCGACCGCAACGGGAAGTCTTTGTTCTATCAGAGGCGGCACCGGTAGAGGGGACGGGCCAGTAGCAAGCCCGACAACATCCCGCAACTGCAAGCGTCACACCCGACCGCAACTGCATGTCCCCTAACATGGTTGCAAGTTGCAACGAGACCTTTGTTTTGTCTAAGGGGGCGGCGGAACAGGGGGCGGGCCAGTTGCATGTCTGACACTAGGCATACAACTTCAAGTGTGGCACCCGACTGCAACTACATGTCTTCTAGCTCGACTGCAACTAGACTTTTTTGTTTTGTTGGAGGGGGCACCGGTAGAGGGCACGGGCCAGTTGCAAGCCCGACAACATCCCAGCAACTTCAAGTGCCGCACCGATCAAGAATCGCATGTCTCCTAGCATGGTTGCAATCGGACCTTTGTTTGGTGGGGAGGGGCGACGGAGAGGGGCGGGGGCGATTGCATATCCGACACTAGAATGCAACTTCAAGTGTCGCACCGACCGCAACTCATGTCTTGTAACTCAACAAGAATCGATCTTTTTTTCAGCTTGAGCGGGTGGGCGACAGAAGCCCAACAATAGCCCAAGAATCGCAAGCAACGCACCGACCAAGAATCGCATGTCCCCAACATGGTTTCAGCTGGACCTTTTTTTATCGGAGGGGGCGGCGCAAGAGGGGGCGGGCCAGTTGCATGCCCGACACTAGGCATACAACTGCAAGTGTCGCAACCGACCGCAACTACATGTCATGTAACCCGACCGCAAATGGACATTTTTGTTTTGTCGGAGGGGGCGCCGGTAGAGGGGGTGGGCCAGTTGCAAACCCGACAACAGCCTCGCAACTGCATGCACTGCACCCGACCGCAATTGCATGTCCCCCAACATGGTTGCAACTGAACCATTGTTTTGTCGAAGGGGGCGGCAGGAGAGGGGGCGGGCCAGTTGCATGTCGGACACTAGGAATGCAACTTCAAGTGTCGCACCCGACCGCAACTGGACTTTTTTCTGTCGGGGGCGGTTGCAAGCTCGACAACAGCCCTGCAACTGCAAGCGCAGCACCCGACCGCAACTGCATGTCCCCCAACATGGTTTCAACTGGACCTTTTTTTTAGGGGCGGCGCGAGAGGGGGTGGGCCAATTGCATATCCAACACTAGGCATACAACTGCAAGTGTCGCACCCGACCGCAACTGAATGTCTTGTAACTCGACCGCAACTGGACTTTTTGTTTTGTCAGAGGGGGCGCCGGTAGAGGAGGTGGGCCAGTTGCAAGCCCGACAACAACCAAGAATCGCATGCATCGCACCGACCGCAATTGCATGTCCCCCAACATGGTTGCAACTGAACCATTGTTTTGTCGAAGGGGGCGGCAGGAGAGGGGGCGGGCCAGTTGCATGTCGGACACTAGGAATGCAACTTCAAGTGTCGCACCGACCGAATCGGACTTTTTTCGTCGGAGGCGGGCGATTGCAAGCTCGACAACAGCCTCGCAATCGCAAGCGCAAAGACCACCGCAATCGCATGTCCCCAACATGGTTTCAACTGGACCTTTTTTTTAGGGGCGGCGCGAGAGGGGGTGGGCCAATTGCATATCCAACACTAGGCATACAACTGCAAGTGTCGCACCCGACCGCAACTGAATGTCTTGTAACTCGACCGCAACTGGATTTTTTTGTTTTGTCAGAGGGGGCGCCGGTAGAGGAGGTGGGCCAGTTGCAAGCCCGACAACAGCCTCGCAACTGCATGCGCTACACCCGACCGCAACTGCATGTCCCCCAACATGTTTGCAACCGAACCTTTGTTTTGTCGGAGGGGGCGGGCCAGTTGCATGTCCGACACTAGACATACAACTGCAAGTGTCGCACCCGACCGCAACTAAATGTCTTGTAACCCGACCGCAACTGGACTTTTTTGTTTTGTCAGAGGGGGAGTCGGAAGAGGGGGTGGACCAGTTGCAAGCCCGACAACAGCCTCGCAACTACATGCGCTACACCCGACCGCAATTGCATGTCCCCCAACATGGTTGCAACCGAACCATTGTTTTGTCGGAGGGGGCGGCGGGAGAGGGGGCGGGCCAGTTGCATTTCAGACACTAGGAATGCAACTGCAAGTGTCGCACCCAACCGCAATTGTATGTCTTGTAACCACACGCAACTGGAATTTTTTGTTCTGTCGGAGGGTGCGTCGGTAGAGGGGGTGGGCCAGTTGCAAGCCCGACAAGAACCAATTGAACATCGTCCATGTTGTACTCGCATGCAACTGCGAGCGACACTAACCGGGCACAATAAGGGGTGTGTGGCTGGGTGCTTGGGCGGCCTCGTATGTGGTTTTATTATCAACTTTTCATTATTACTTTTCTACTTTTATTTTATTTATGTATATAGTTTGTGTCTTGGATTTGTATTTTTTTTCTAAGTAGTGATGTTATGTTTTTTTAATAAAAGAGACAACTTCGCCCATGTGCAACTTAACACATTTTTTATTTTTCAAAAAATTGTGCCACTAGTTATACACTCAGTCGCACGTAGTTGCATGTTCGACGACTACACTCAATTACATGCCTACCATATGTGTGCAACTTTATTTATTTCTTAAATATTGTCATTCGGTTGTACGCATCTCGTCTGAATGTCTACCATCCTTGTGCAACTTAATATATGTCTATTAGCCACGTGCATTTGCATGTCTAAAGTATATATGCAATTTAGTTGTTTTTATTTTCAAAGGTACCACCACCTGGATGCACACATCGACAATGACGCAGTTGCATTTCTCATTGTTAGTGTGCAACTTTTAAAAGAAATGACATCTTTTGTACACACTGGTTTTCTTCCTTTTTTACCTTTTTTCTGTTGCCTTTTAATTTCTCAGTTACATAAATGTTTTTGAAATGATACAAAATGATTCAACTTGTATGTCCTTTTCCTCCAGTTTTTTCCCATCTTATTCTCTGTTGTTTACCTTTTCTTCAGAACTTTTTTATACAAAGTGAGCGAATATATTTTTGGTCCTCTCGGTGGTTTGTCAGCAAAACAAGAAAAATGAAGATTCAACATAGAAGAAAAAGAAAAGGCAAACCGGCCCAACAAAAATCTGCGGTGAGACAAGTCCAGCCTAATAATACAAAATACAAAAGAAAAAAAAGGGCACACAAAGAGAGAGAGGCGGGCCAGCCCAACACAGGAAGAAGTAACGGCTGCGAGAACGCACAAACAATAGGCTGCGTACAAACATGGATGACACTATCAAAAAAAATAAAATTGATGACATCAGCGACTTAGACTTCGCGAAGTCTCAGTCGACTTAGACCTAGACAGACCCTAAAAACATAAGTAACCGATAGTCTTTCCTCAGCATTACCATCACTCACCAACTGATCTGATGCGCCGAGAAACGCGGTAAGCTACTTTGCACCAAGATGACACGGGGACGGGACGTGTCGGACCGTTCCATTACTTGAATTCAGCACTACACCTGGTCTAACCTGCCACAGGGATCAAAGGAGGTTTTGACACAAGAACGTCGTTAGTACTTGTACGTACTTTTTTTTTGTATTTGAGGCTAGAGCAACGCTATGGTAAACTGACTGAGCATACCTAGGCTAGATAGGAGACTGCTAGCTGCTTCATGTTCCTCCAATTCAACCTATGAATGTCTGCCTGGTGTCCCCCACCAAGTGGTAGTCTCCAGGCGATGGCTGGTATGGGCGTGCATTAGCGCTCTCAGCCAAGTCGATGCCATTAGACCACTCGCCTTCAAAGACGAGCAATATTAGTGAGACAAATCTGGATTTCGAAACATAATGTACGACGTAGCATTATTATTTGTATTATTCCCACTAGACTTATTATTGCTACCAGACCTCAAGGATAAACCAAACAACTAAAATTATATACATACATGAGGAAATGGTTGTTCTAACTAATACATTCTTCTCGACTGCAAGCGTATATACTATCGGTAGTAGAGTACAATGGTAAAGTCTGATTCTCACACATTCATAATAAGAGGGCCGGGTAATTCCCCTAGTCAAGATAACTAGGAGCACCTGAGCATGAATTATACACAAATAAAAGTAGTTGTACAAGTAAGTCGATATTATTGGTACGGTAACCGTGTTCATCATTTTTTGGGACCCAAGACAAATATTAGTTGACACTATGGCCTTAAGCACTGCCAGGGAGCAAACCGATCCTCAAGTAGTCCACGCATCAACTTTTTGAATATATGTCAGATGGATGCTGAACAGCTAGAGAAGCCATATGCTTGTGCAGAAAAATGCAGATGCAGTAGAGTTAGAAATGGCCGTGTGGAGGCATGAAACAAACACAATATCAATCAGAAAAGAGGTATGGCATTTTTGAAGCAACTCGTGTAACAATCGAGAATACTAGTAAAAGGTAATTTAGGAGGGCAAATGTTAAAAGATGATGGGCAGCAAAGCATTTACCTGAGGAGAGCGCCCGTGGCAGCTCCCAAGCCCGAACGAAGCGGCTGGCCAGGCGGATGCTCGGAGGCGCAACAAGACCATACACCTGGCACTCCACCACCTTGCGAGCACGCATGTCAACACCAAAGAGGTGCTCCTCGAGGAAGAAGTAGACCACATCGGGGTTCTTGGGGTGAATGAGCGCGACGATGGGGATCTTCTCCGGCAGCCTGGCCGCCTTGTAGCTCTCATCGGCCCAGATCTCTGTAAAGCTCACCTCCTGCTCCAGCGTCCACTCCCTGGAGTCTGGATCGCCCAGCGTCCACACGCTTACCGTGGGAGTGGGAGTGTGAGTGCCACCGACACCAGCACCGGCACCAGCACCAGCACGCTTGCCCATGTACATGTCGACGAAACGCAGCTTGCCGCCGCTCACCCCCACGTAACGGAACTTGTCGGCGACACCCCAACCTTCCCTGCACTCCAGGACCCTTCCCGGCGGGAACGGAACGAAGCCCAGGACCGGCTCGTCGGCGAAGGGGTCGCAGGTGATGACGCCCCATGAGAGGTCCACCCACCAGAGCCTCCCGTGATGCGAGACCACGCAGATGGGAGCCAGCGGGCGTGGCGGGAGCGGGTAATGGACGGTCTTCTCGATCCACTCCCCAACCTCTGTGGAGAAGCAGAGGAGCGTGGCTTCGTCCAGGCCGATGATGGGCTGCAGCTCCGCGACCATGTAGTGGCCGCCGCCCCTGGGGGAGACGAGAAGGCCGAGGAGGGCCTGGTGCATGATGGTGGCCTGAGGGTAGGGGAGGTGGAACGCCGAGCCGGTGGTGGCGTCGAGCACGAAGTAGCGAGAAGTAGCGAATTTCCAGGAGAGTTCCTGGAGGCCGGGGCGACGGATGACCTCACGGGTCGGGGCGCAGTGCAGGTTGGCCTGGAGGAGGAGAAGGCCGGAGGGGTCGGCGGCGAGGACGAAGGGGAAGTTGCGGGGCGTAGGGGGGTCCGGGAAGACGCGCGGGGAGACGGTGAGGATCGAGACGCGGGGCGGCGCCGCCAGCTCGACGGAGACGTCGCCGGTGTCCGCCAGTGCGGAGACGCGCGGGATGCTGCCTAGGATGACCCACGGCGAGGAGGGCGGCTGCGCGGAGGACGACGAGGACGGATGCGGCTGCGCCATCGATCTGGGCTCGCAACGAAGTGAAGGAAGGAGAGTGGGAAAGGCGGAGCCGCGTGGTGTGGGTGGCGTGGTGCAGAAGAAGGCGCAGAGCAGAGCTGAGCGAGCCGGCGGGAAACAGGGGAGTGGCAGCCTTTCTAGTTTGAACGTCTCGTCTCCTCTCTCTATCTCTCTCATGCTATTTCTTGTCGCTTTCCACAGGACCATTTTTCTTGGAGATCATTTAAAGTCATAGTACTTGCCTCACATGTTCAGTTTGATGCTAAAATTTTAAAAATATGGTTTTGTGGTGACCTAACTTGTCTCAAGCGTACAAATACGTTTACAGTATGCGTATGCGGGCGGGCGTATCCATGTGTATGACCCCACCTGTTAGTGTGTGCATGACATATTTTTACAGAAAACGCCTTCGTATTTTTTATTTGTGGAGGAAAAAAACCAACCAATACTACACTGCACATATATGCAAAAATTAACAACACAATAAAAAAACAGGTCCACCAGGAGTCGATAGCACAAATTACTGCAGCCACCACACCATCCAGTATGCAATGTTTATTATGGGTAAGAAACTTATATTTACTCAAAGGAAACACTTTTCTTAAGATGTAAAACGTAAGTAATAAAGTTATGTTCAAATTTTTTTGTGTTAAAAATATTATACATATATGATGTTTAGTAAAGAAAAACTTTTAAATATAAACCAATGTATTATATATAAGTAATAAAAATATTTAAGATATTTAAAAACATAAGCAATAAAATTATGTTCAAATATTTGTGTCTTAAAAATATTATACGCTGGAATGATGATTAGTAAATAAAAATATTTATATATAAACATGCGTATTATATAAAAATATCTAATTAAGACAGATAGAAAATGTTTAATAAATGAATATTTTTAATGGATCCAAAAAGATATACACTTGTGTCTTATATTTAAATTATCTAAAATGATGAATACGAACTTTACTAAATATTTATGAATATTTACTTGTGTGTAATTTTTACTCATGACTGATATTCAAAAATATATATAGTATTTATATTATCCATAATTGATTATTACACTAACAGTTTCGATTTTAAATTATGAATATTTCTAGTTATGCAAACATTGACTATACAAATGTGCGTATAATTATTAAAAAATTGTATTATAATTACAATAATATTTTTGCATTGTAATCTAGAAAACCACATATTTAATAGACACATTTATATCACACACAAGTTTATATAATACTCAGATTGATAAAATATTTTACTAACATTTTTTTATCTTAAAAAAACATGTGCAAACATATATGATACACACACTTATACAACATGCAGGTTTTACAAATATCTTTAAAAAAGTAGCACATGCAAAATGGGCCGCAGTATACACAGCCTATTTAAGCTCAACGTGTGTCCTATTCCAGTACATATACCGCTCAAAAAAAATAATATTCCAGTACATATACGGTCCTTGTTGATATTGCACATTCATATATGAACGGTGTAGTGGCTGTAGTTTCCCCTGTCAAAACAGTTGGTCGTGAATTTGAGTTTGAAAGTATTTTTTTTTTGTTTTTAATTTTCACATATATGTGCATCACTGTGGCAGGGTTTTTCTGCAAATAAAAAATATGAGGTGGTTTTGTGCAAAAATATGTCAGTGTGGTTGACTTTCCTGTGAATAAAAGTAATATGAGAGTGTTTTCTGTAAAAGTATGTGATGTCCAACACCATCACTCACTGACATGTGGGGTCATACACACGCATACGGCCACATGTGTGTACTGTGACTGTATCTGCACACTGGAGTCAAGTTAGATGAATACAATACCATATTTTCAAAGTTCTAGCACCAAACCGAACATGTGACGTAAGTTTTATGACTCCAAATGATATTACCTCAATATCACCGGAAGTCATATAACTTAAGTTCGATGTTCAATTTGGATACAGAACTTGTAAAATACGGAATTGTAGTCACATAACTTGTCATCTCGTGCAAATACGGTACTTCGTCCGTATCCCATGCTTATGTGGCATGCCAGCAGTGCTATGACCCACCATCAGTGACTGAAACAAATTGGTGCAATACGCACGTGCGTCTTTTCACAAAAACAACCCTCGCTCTATATTTAAAGACACAGAAGTCCCGCACCAGCACATATGTGTCCCACATATCAGCATGATGTCGAAATGAGAATTAAAAAGCACGCCGGCAGGGTTTGAACTGACGACTACATATGCGCACATGCATAGCGAACCACTCCACCAAACACAATGTCATACCTTTGTTGAGATACATTTACATTTATGCTGAACGCATTTTTTTCCTCGATTCTGCTTTCTCGGGTTCGGCTAGAAAAATAGGTTTCCGGAAAGGTTCAAATGAAATTCGAATTTAAAAACACGTTAAATTTTGTAATGTTTAACCCAAAACATACATGAACTTGTTCACGAGCAAGCATTTTTTCGATTCCCTTTTTTTTGGAAGGGGCTGCAAAATCCGGTTTTCAAAATATCTCATAAATTCTGGTTCTTTTTGCCCAAAATTTTGAATTCATTTTTTTAGTGTCTAAATATATTTAGTTTAACACATTAGTTTAAATAAGTGCTTCCTGTACCGTGGTCAGCCCGACTTCTTTCTTATAGGAAGTCGCCAGTCCAATTCATTGTTGCGGCTCCAAGAACAATATTTTAAATAACATAATTTTTTAAATGAACATGAATAACAAAAAAAATATTTCCCAAAAGAAGGTCTGATATTGTATGCCTATATGAAGATTTAAGTTACGGCCATTTATTGTTAAACTAGTTTCTCTGGTTTAAATTCAAAAAAGTTGGGCGCTAACAATTTGTTCTCTTAATGGAAATTTGGTATGAGAAAAATTATTTGGATAGGAGTAGTCGTCATTGCAAAAATATAAATCTAAGTGTTTCACTTGATTAACACAAATAGGTACTTGATTTAGTGGTTAGTTCATGTGTGAGTGTATTATTATTAGGTGATTGTTGGTTCGAAACCATCAACCACAACATTTTTTATTTTATTTGAGGGCCGTCATTTGTAATTAAAGAAATTTGAGGGGTTCTGTACAAAAAACTGCATGCGAGTATCGCCCTGAAGCGACATATGTTGCTGATAGTGGGCCCATGCATGCATAGACAGCCCGACCGACCGTATTTGCACCTAAACACAAGTTACATGATCAGAAAACTGTATTTTTAAAGTTTTAGCACCAAAGTGCATATCCGACGCAAGTTTTGTGACTAGCGGTGATACTACCTTTTCTTTTTACTACTTCACTCTGCAAAATGGCATGGCTACAAATTATAGACCTCGAGAGAACGTTCCACTATTTTTTAGTTGTTCTATGTTCATTTTTTTATAATGTATAATTATTTGCAAAATAAAGATAAAATAAAGGATTGGCTAGGTGTAAGACAAATGAAATTCAATCTTGGTCAGTGAATTTGTTTCGGCCGTTGGATACAAGACACATGGATCAGATTGCTTCTTCAACCTCGAGCCCACCCCTTGTTCTTCTTCTTCTTCCCCCAGACGAACGTACCACCGGTCGAACCACCGCCGGCAGCCGGCGAGCGCTCCCGCACAACATCGCCGCTCGCCCTCCTCTCATCCTCCTCCCATCGCCGTGTTGTCGCCGCCCCTAGCCATCCCTCTAGCCCCGACGATGAACGTTTAGTTCCGACGAACTTGCACCCCCTCTCCACACCCCTAAGATAGATACTGGGGTAGCCTTCTCCGGCGAGCTCACCACCCTCCACACCCTAAGATAAATAATGGGGTGGCCTTCTCCTTCAAGCTCTTTCCTTCTCTCCGTTGTTTCTTCCTTCACTGAAAATCGACTGACCCAAATTGCGTTTTCACGTGACTCGCGTGCAGCTAAGCTAAGAAACAAAGAAGAAAAGATCATCCAATTTCTTTTCTAGGCCACATATGAACACGTTATAGTGAACTCGAGGAACAAAGCCTGAGTTGCTGAACCTTATGAGGTTTCATGCGCATCATTGTGAACTTGAGCAAATCCTTCATAATATATCCCCATTTATCATAGTTTAATACTCCATCTTTTAAAATCTTATCATCACGTTGGGTCCAGATACACCAAAAACCCGGAATGACTATGTCAAGTCCAATATCCTTGGGCAGATCTAAAAGAACCGGGTGTACTTCATCATAGAAAGAAATTCCTATGTGCTTGCTTCGTAGGATCTTAAACCAATATTCTTGCTCAAAAGTACAGTCCCAGAAAAGTTGCAACAGTGTTCCTACTTGCGCTTCGTTACACATGGGCATGTCACAACAATAGCTAAGAAGGTAGAAAGATTTCCTATTCAGAAGGTTCTTGATGTTTAGTCTATCATGGAGGGCCAGCCAAAGAAAACCTTGATATGAGCATAAGAGCAACTCCAACACGCCGACCCATTTCGTCCGCGCACGTCCGTTTGGCGTGTCGGATCATGGGTTCCGGCAAAACCCTCAATGTTCGAACACTGGGGTGCGTACGAAGATCTCTCTCTCCCTTGTTGGCTAACTCGCTCAAGGATCTCACAGCCTAGCTCGACGAACCCAAAGAACACGAAGGGACACAAGATTTATACTGGTTCGGGCCATCGTTGTGGTGTAATACCCTACTCCAGTGTGGTGTGGTGGATTGCCTCTTGGGCTGAGGATGAATAGTACAAAGGAAAAGAACAGCCTCCTGAGGTGAGGTGTTCTTGTGCTTGGTGAGCTGGTGAGGGCTTTTGTCCGCCTCCAGATTGGTTCAAGACGAGTTGCCCCTCTATGATGGTGGCTAGTCCTATTTATAGAGGCCCGGGTCCTCTTCCCAAATATTGAGCGGGAAGGGATCCCACAACGACCAAGTTTGAAGGGGGACAACTAGTACAGCTTATCCTAACAAAACTAGTCTTCGCCTGCCAAAGGCTCTGGCGGTGATGCCATCTTGGCTCCACGGTGACCTCCGTCCTGCTGGCGTGCTGATCTTGATCTCGTTGCACCGATATGGAAACCTTTGTCTGACGCCTCGGTACTCCGCGCCTGCGCTTGCCTCCTTAGCACCGAACAGGAAGCGAGGACACTGCGCGCTTGGGCGCCTGCCTCGCGCCCGCCTTACCTTGGTCGTCATGGCTTGCGTCATGGGAACCTTGCGAGGTACCCCCTTGCCTTGATCTCTCCGCCCCTCGCGAGCCATCCTGGTGAGGCCGCTCACGAGGAGGTGTTGCGTCGTCCGCCTCGCGAGGCTTGGCCCCTCGCGAGGGTCTTGAGTGTTTGCTGGTGAAGATGGGTTGTACGGGGCCGCCGAAGGAGCCACGCCGCGGGCCACAGGCAGGCAAGTCTGGGGACTCCCATTCCCAGAATGCCGACAGTAGCCTCGGGCCCAAGGCGCGCTTGAACTTGGCTTCGAGGCGAGGCCAATGGACAAGTGTGGAGCGCCGCGGGCCCCAACAGCCTGTGGCCTTGGTCAAGCGTGGCGATTGATTGGACGTGGGCGTCTCCGCTTCCCCACGCAGCCTTGATATCCGCCTGGCTAGGCGGCCACCATGGTCTACACGGTTTTCCTCTCATCGTTGCAGTGCGCTCCCCCAATTCTTCTGCTCCCTCGAAGCTCAACCTCTTCTTCCAATCTGATCCGAGCTTAGTCTTCCCAGTTGCCATGGCGCCAAATCACACGGAGAAAGGGAAGAAGCCCTTGTCCCCCGCTGATCCTCCCCCGGCCGTCGTGCCTGCCGTCGGCCGGTCGCTGGCGCTCAACCAAGAAGCCGTGGACAAGGTGCGCCCCGTGCTAGCCACCGACTTCAATGAATGAGGGGGGGGAGGGGGGGAATGATGGCCTGGCCCGCGCCTCGAGCTCGTGTTGATAGGACGGCCACCGAGGTCCCATTCTTCATCAACGCCCTGTGGGCTGGCCTAGTGCCTCCCTTTTCCGCCTTCTTCACTGCCGTGCTGTCCCATTATCAGATCCATCTGCTGCACCTTGATCCCTAATCCGTGACCCTTCTCGTCGTCTTCGCCTTTGTTTGTGAGGCCATGGCGGGCATTGCCCCTTCCGTGGTCCTTCTTCGCTATTTCTTCTCGTTGCATCTAATTGATCCTCAACAGAGCTCAGGATGCCTGAGCTTCCAGGCCGCGGCGGCGACTGCCGGCTCGGGGATTGACTTCGAGCTCCCGCCATCCACAAAGTGGATTTCGGACGCGATGGGTGTTTGTTGATGTCGGAGTGCTTAGCCCCTGCTTTCTTCTCCGTTGGCGCCTACTGTTCCCAACTCAGGTTGGCGCCACGAAAGGCTCGCTGACACACGCCTTGCTTTCGTCTGGCTTCAGCTGAAGAGGTTGAAGGATCTGGGTGTGACCGTGCCCATGGTGGTGGGGGGAATTCATCAGGCGTCGTGTCGCTCCACTTCGACGTCACTCTCGACCGATGTGGGCCTTGCCCAACAGCAAGGACCGCATGAGACTTCATGAGTCTAGGTTTCCTCCGGAGACGCGACGAACGGTGCTTAAGGTCTTGACTAGCGACCCATCGCTAGCTGACGCGCCAGAGAAGAGCTGTTTCTTGTACTGCTGCCAGAACAAGGAGGAGTTCATGGGGCAGATGCCCCTCTTTGATGAATGGGGGCTGCGCCCAGCTGGCCTGGAAGGGCCACGCGAGAATCCTGTCTTCATGGCCCCTCTCCATGCCACCAGCGCCGAGCTCACCCCGGGAGAGGAAGCAGGGGGGCGAGCATCGCTGGAGGCCAGGGGCGTTGATGTCGATGCGTCAGAGCGACATGGGGCTCCCGAGGTGCCGCCCTCCGGAGCCTGCGGCTCTTGTCCTGCAGCGGCGGCTGAGGGAGCGACGCAGTCCGCCGCTCCCGAGGCCGAAGCTCCTGAGGCCTCGGTTGGTCATCGCGAGGCAGAGTCCGATAGCTCTCTCTAGCCTGGCGCTCCTGAGGCCGTCTCCCCGGGTGCTTCACCAGCCGCGCACCGCACCGGTCGCCATGTTCAATGCCTGGGCCGGTTCCGTGTGGACTTCGCGGCACTCCGTAAGAGGAAGGAGTCTCCAAGCTATGGTAGTGGCACCGTCCGGCCGTTGAAGCATAGGAAGTACATCGCCATAAATGAGTAAGTACCTTGTCTCGTAATTCCTCGTGTGTCGCCTCCCTTCCTGACGGTGGCTTTTTAGGATCCCCTTCGCCAAGGCCGTGGATTCTCCCGAGGAGCAACCTCCTCTCGCCCCGACTCCTCCGCCAACCTTGAGCATCACCAGCTTGCGCGCCGCCCCCTGCGTGGGGTCGGCTGGAGAAGCAAGCCTGCCCGCGATGCGCTTCGAGCCCGCGCCCTTGCCATCTCTCCTCCGCGACCTTGCTTGGAGGGAAGCCGACATACCAAGGGCTCCCCCTCTGGTTGTGGATGGTGGCTGGATGACGTCGATCCTGGCTCCTTCTTCGAGTAGCGGGCCTTCACCCATTCAGGCCTCCGCTGGTGCCCGGATGGTGGTCGGGGAAGCGCCAGCCCCCAGCCCCCTGCTGGAAGGGTATACGCCGCCCCGGGCCCCTCCAGCAACCCCCGCCGCGAGGGATGGGCCTGGTCGCGCCTTCAAGCTCGAGCGCGAGCGGAGCGTCGTCCGCCACGAGCTCTTTCAGGAGGCGATGGGCGCGATGAGGCGGCTTGGCAGAGAACTCGCGCATGTTGACGTGCGCCTTGAAGACGAGGGTCTCCAGCTGGAGGAGGAGTGGCATCAACTGGAGGTAGCCGTCAACTTCGATCGCCTCCAGCGTGAACATGCAAACGCAGAGGCCGAGGCATCCCTGGCAACCTCGTGCGAGGCATGCGCCCGAGCTTTGGAGGAGGCCCGGGAGGCCGAACGTCGTCGTGTGATCGCCAAGGAGCGCAGACAGGAGTTCCTGGTCTTGAATGCCTCCTTGGAGCAGCAGGTGGAGGGGCGCAGGGCCGCCCTTGCGTTGATGAAGGGAACGCCTGCCGAGGAAGAAGAGACCCGGCAATGCGAGGAGGCGCTGACGCTGGAAGCCTCGGAGCGCAGCCTGGAGCTTGAGAGGTTGGAGACGAGGGAGCGCCAAGTTACCGAGGCGGAGGACGCCGTTAACGTGCATGAGGCGACGATCCAGAAGGAGGTCGATAGCAAGGTTATGGAGGCTCGCGAGCTTGGGAGAGCTGGAGATGATGTTCAGGGCTCCGTCGCGAGGTCGAGGTTGGCGGAGGCGGAGCAGCATGAGAAAGCTGTCCGTGCTGCCCTGATCTCGGTGCAGGCAGAATTGGCCTTCACCCGCGCTGAACTGCTCTCTCTTCAATGGCGAGTCGCCACCGCCGAGTCCCTCGCGCAGGAGAGCAGGGAGGAGGTGCTCCACCGACAGACGTTGGAGCATGTGCATGCCCCCATGCTCCAAGGCCTCGGGATCAGGGCCAATGCGGTGTTGGGCGCCATCTGCGACGAATATGCCCCTCATCCTCACGCAGATGATTATTCCTCCCATCTTTGCTTCTTCACCGATGTGGTGACATGCTTGGAGAACCAATCTGAGAGGGCTCGCGATCTCGTCGCAGAGAAGAGCCGTAGCCTGCTCGGACGCGCATTCTCCCGTGTCTTCAGCCATCTCCTGAACATCGACCCCGACTTCAATTTTGACGTTGCCATTGCCCCGGTCCCTGAGGCCATCGGGGGCGACCTGGCGCGCTGGGTAGAAGACAACATGGATGTCCTAGTCAGGGCCTTCACCTCTGAAGATGATGCGGTGGTGGTTGCGGCGGACAAAGGAGACGTGGTCGACGATGGTGCGGGCGACGCTGGCGACGGTGACGGTGACGCTAGCGATGGCGACAGCGACGCCAACGGCACGCGTGAGGGCGAGCCGGAGGACGCTGTGAGCCATATGTCCCACTGAATCGACGCTGCCTGCTATGGTCCCTGTATGCAAGAGCTTGGGCTTGGCCCAGGAAGTTGTAAGAGCATTTTTGGGAGGGGAGCCCCTCATGTAAACAGATCACTGCCTCTACCTCTTAGATTAAGCTGGATACGTACTCTTATAAGCTCGCAAGTTTTGCTGCAGGCTTGCTGCCGTGATTTACCTTAGTCTGGACGAGCTCTGAACCAGCTCGTGAGGTCGTGGGTTCCTGAGGGGTCCGTCGATCCACCCGAGAGGGCCTCGCGAGAAACGAGCGCCAACCATGGCAGGGCGTGCTCATAGCGCGTGCTTGCCGCCCCCCCGCTCGCGAGGGGCCCGTGAGGGGGAGGCAGTAGGTGCGAGCTCCGAATTAAGGCAAGGAACCAAATCGCAAGAAATTTCTCAAACGAGAAAAGGTACCCCCCGCGCACATCAATGGAAATCTCAGCTTCAAACTTAAATCCAGAGCCAGAAAATGGGGCTACAGAGAAGAGGCAAAAAAAAAACAAATTGCAGCGTCCAACACCTAGTCTAGTCTTCTTGTATTCTTGTCTTCTCACCAGCGCGGAGCTAAGTGCTGCCACTAAGACGTGGGAGGGAGCCCAGAGGCCCGAGGGCGGCTCTCCTGAGACTCTGGGGCATGTACAACCCCACTCATTATTATGTGAGAGTGTCACGAGCGGAGACCTTCATAGGTGTGAGCCTTACTTCATATCGCCAGATGAGGGCCCCGCCTTGCGCCTCCCTCGGCCACCGTTGGGACGACCGGAAACCAGGACGCCACAAAAGAGACAAAGGGGACGCCAACGGTGCCCTCGGTGACCACGGGTCCTCTGCCGGGGGGAAGGCTCACTAGCGCCTCCCCGGTAGAGGGCCTACCTCCGGGTGATGGCTTGCTCCGTGCGACGCGGGGAGGGGCCTTGCTCCTGGCTCCTCCCGTGAAGCCCCCAATGCGCCTCTCCTGGCGGAAGGGGTACCGCCGTACTAGGCCTGTCGCCTGGCGCTGTGACCTGATTCACTTGCAACCCATTGTTAGTGTAAGCCTGCTCCTGAGAGATTAGCGGTACTATGTAGCTATTGTCGACGGTGCAGTTGGCGGGGCTCTCGGGCGGCTCCTGAAAGGCCTCGGCTCCTAGCGCCTCCTCCTCCCAGCCCGGCTTGACGAATGAGCCGGGGTTGTCTTCTAGCATGTACTCCTGATCCATCATGCGGGGCACGTAGGCTTCCGGGGCTGTCACCCCGAAAACCTCGCCGAAGTTCCCCACGCTCCATGTCGCCCGGCCCAGCGTGCCACCCCGGGGGTGGTAGGGTTGCATTCCGCTGGGGCCGTGGGCGGCCATGCTCGCGCCCATGGCCGTCGGAGGTGGCGCGGGCGCGATGGGGCGCCCGGTGCCACCGGTCGCGCCGATGTCAACGAACCCTCCAGGCGCGGCCGAAGGCACGCGTGCGTGACGAGGCCCGCCGTGGGATCCTGTTGTAGCCTGCGGTGTGAGCTGGTAGCAGAAGGGCGGTGCTCCCGTGACCGCCGCGTCCAGCAGCTCGGTGACGCGTTCAAGCAATGTGTCTCGGCCGCTCTCCATCAGTCGGCATCGCAGCAGCTCCCATGCCACTGTAAGCGCGGCCCTCATGTTCGCCTGTTCTCGCCGGGTGTGCGACACCGTCGCCGCAGCATGGCTCGAAGCTCTTGCGGAGGCCCGTACCTGTCGTGGAGTAAGGGTGGATAACGCCTGGCTGCGCCGCCCACGTCCCGCGGCGTTTGGCGGTGCGCGTGCCACCTGGGGCGCGCGGCTGAGATCTTCTTAGGCGGACGACGCCGCCCGGGCCAGCCAGGCTGCCCAGCGGTCAGTGTTGGTCCTCGGGTCACCGGACATAGGGACCGTGGAGCACTGGTGGATCTGCAGGTGAGAGAGAGAGGCTCCGGCGCACCCCTACCTGGCGCTCCAAATGTCGAATCACGGGTGAGGGAGTTCTGGACTAGGGGGTGTCCGGATAGCCGGACTATCAATATCCGCCGGACTCCCAGACTACGAAGATAGAAGATTGAAGACTCCGGCTCGTGTCCGGAGGGTACTTTCCTTGGCGTGAAAGGCAAGCTTGGCAATACGGATATGTAGATCTCCTACCATTGTAACCGACTCTGTGTAACCCTAGACTCTCCGGTGTCTATATAAACCGGAGGGCTTTAGTCCGTAGGACACAACATTACATGTCAACAATCATACCATAGGCTAGCTTCTAGGGGTTTAGCCTCCTTGATCTCGTGGTAGATCTACTCTTGTACTACCCATATCATCAATATTAATCAAGCAGGACGTAGGGTTTTACCTCCATCGAGAGGGCCCGAAACAGGTAAAAACATTGTGTCCCTCGTCTCTTGTTACCATCCGCCTAGACGCACAGTTCGGGACCCCCTACCCGAGATCCGCCGGTTTTGACACCGACATTGGTGCTTTCATTGAGAGTTCCTCTGTGTCATCGCCGATAGAGCGGATGCCTTTACCCGTCTTCAAAGACGGTGTTTTCACCGGAGGGGCCTTGGCCGCCGGTCAAACAATCCGGCTTGGTGGCTTTCTTATGACCGCCTGTCCGGCCGTCGCTTCGGCAACGACTTCTCAAGTCGTCGGAAGCAATCTTCGCGTCAGCCCTAAAGCTGCCGAACAGTTAGATCCAATCGAGCTCTCGTCTATTAACGAGCTCTTGGATCGCATCGCCGCCCTGAGAGTCGCAACGGACTACAATCAGATCGGGCTTAAAACCGATCTGAGAGAGATTAACTTTCCCCAGGCTACCCACCATGTCGAAGTGGTAGAAGAACAACTCGGCAATTCTTTGCCATTGTTGAAAACAATCTGTGTCCGGATTCCCGAACTCTCCATGCCGGATTCCCGCGGAGGGACGAACTCTGATCGAGCATTGAACCTAAAATCATGCGTCGCTCCGGACTCATTGGGCTGTTTCCGGCAAATCAAGCTTCGAATTGGAAGTCCTCGCCTTTGAGCCTAAAGATGGGCAGGATCCGGATTTTATTCCACCCACCCGCCCGGACATATCGACCTATCTCTAATTCGGAAAGAGCCTTGAAAGCGATTACATCATTATGGGCGATTCCTCCTGGTTATGGACAGGATAAAGGACTGCCGAGAGGAAAACGCAATCTCAATCTTACGCAATAATCGCACGGACAAGGGAATCTGAACGCCATTGATCGTCGCAAGATTACACGTTTACCGATCTGGCGTCCATAGTCTGAAAATCTTGTGCGATGGAAAGTTTCCGAAAACTGAAAATAAATTTTGGGATAATCCGCCCCAAACCCGATCCATGGTAAAAGGGCCTCACAATCAGGCCCAGATGCAAAAACCAAAAAGCAAAAACCCAAAGAAGGGAAGCGGAACCGTCTTGGAGGGATGGCTCAATGGACCTGTAAACTTCATAATCTGAGAGGAGCTGTCCCAACACATAGCCTTCGAGCATGTTGGATACTACGGCGGTGGCCAAAAGTGGCGAAGAGCTTCTAGCTCCGGGAAACCACTCCAACAATACCAGCACGGTATCAACAGTCTTCGAGACTTTCGCATCAAATAATATGCGAAAATGAACAATCCGTGAACTCGCCGAAGGCTACCAAGTAGCAACAAGCAAATCCATGGAGCGACACAGCTATCACCTTGGCGCCGCCACGACGAGCCCACATCTCGAACTACAGAGCCCCACCAAGACTGGTACTTAGTCCCATAGTGGGCGGCTTTCGATCGACAAAAGTCCTCATGACGGCGGCGGCGGACTAGACCTCATTTATGAGGAAACCTGCGGAAAATGGAAATCGATTGGAGCCGTATGAGCGAAGCAGCACAACCTTCAGAGGAATAATCCCTAGCCGAAGCGCTGCACCGGAAAAATCACACTCGATGTGGTGTTGGCTCTCCGGACAATTATAGATCCGAAGAAGTCACGTTCGGTGGCCCGTTCAGCGGCTATCACGCCATATTAGGACGACGAGCATTCACAATTTTTCAAGCAATACCTCATTACGGTACATGAAGCTCAAAATGCAGGCCCGGCGGAATAATCACTCTCGTCGCTGATCCGGACACAGCACTCCGCGCCGAAAACAAGACAGCCGCACTAGCCCTCGAAGCACTATCCGAAGCCTTAGCGGCAGAGGAACTCACCGCGCTGCGCTCTACGGTAAACAGGGACGATGTGATACTTGATAAAAGATCCAAGTCCACCTCCTTCAAACCAACAAATGAGATAATTAAATTTCAGGTCCACCCAACGGACCCAACAAAGACGGCCTCCATCGGGGCACAGTTGAACCCCGAAGTTGACGCCGCACTGTGCGAATTCCTTCGGGAAAATTGGGACATCTTCGCCTGGCACCCTTCGGACATGCCCGGAATCCCTCGCAGGTTGGCAGAACACAGCCTAAACATCCTAAAAGGATTCAAGCCAGTCAAACAGGCTCTTCGACGATTTTCCGAGCCCAAAAGACAGGCAATGGGAGAAGAGCTAGCCAAGTTATTGGAAGCCGGATTCATTAGAGATATCAAACATCCGGACTGGCTAGCAAATTTGGTGATGGTACCAAAGAAGGATAAATCCTGGCGCCTCTGTGTCGACTTCAAAGACCTCAATAAGGCTTGCCCAAAGGATCCTTTCCCCCTCCCCCGCATCGATCAAATTATCGACGCCACGGCAGGACACGACTCGTTGTGCTTCCTGGACGCATACTCTGGCTATCATCAAATCAAGATGGCGGAAGCGAATCAAGCCGCAGCGGCATTCATTACTCCATACGGACCATTCTGCTTCAACACGATGCCCTTCGGACTTAAAAACGCGGCGCAACATATCAGCGCATGATTCAAACATGTCCGCTACCCGGATAGGCAAAACAATCGAGGCATACGTGAGCGGCGAGTCGTCAAAACAAAACACGTCAAAACTTTAGTAGGCGATTTGAGGCTCACATTCGACAACCTTAGAGCATATGACATCAAGTGAATCCGGAAAAATGTGTTTTGTGTACCAGGAAAGCTGCTTGGGCTTCATCGTATCCGGTAGAGGAATTGAAGCAAATCCGGCCAAAATCCGGGCTCTGTCGCAGTTGGATATTCCAAAAGACCTCAAGCAAATACAAAAGTTAACAGGATGCGTGGCAGCTCTAAGCCGTTTTATCTCCCGTTTAGGAGAGAAGGCGTTGCCCCTTTATCACCTCCTAAGGCGCACCGAACACTTCGAGTGGACGGATGCCGCCACTGCCGGACTCGAAGAAATAAAGGCCATATTGGCAACAAATCCGGTCCTGGCTACGCCCACTCTGGGCGAACCAATGTTGTTATACATCGCTGCAACACATCAAGTTGTAAGCGCTGTCCTCGTCGTCGAACGAGCAACAAAAGGGCATAAATTCCCTCTTGAAACCGATGTATTACGTATCCACCGTGTTAACCCCTGCAAATCCGTTACCGCACTATCAAAAGATAGCATATGCGGTGTTCATGGCGTCTCGGAAGCTCGGCACTACTTTCAAGAGTGTTCGATAACAATGGCCTCTGAAGTACCACTCAATGACATTATAAATAACCGCGACATAGCGGGCAGGATTGCAAAATGGGCCATTGAGCTCTTGCCATTCGACATAACTTATAAACCTTGACGAGCCATAAAGTCACAAGTTTTGGCTGACTTCGTCGCGAATGGTGAAGCGAACTACCTAAAGAGTACGGCGCATACTCCAATTGGACTATGCACTTCAACGGCTCCAAAATGTTGGCGGCGGGGCTGGTGTCGATCGGCGTCCCCACGGAGATACTGATCCGAGATGTACTTCAAATAATGTACATGGACTCCAACAATGCAGCCGAATCGAGGCCTGTTACATGGTCTCGGATGGCGATCTCCATGGGCATCCAACGCCTAGAGGTGCGCGATTCAAACCTTGCAATATCCCAAATAAATGGAGACTTTGGCGCCAAGGATCCGAAAATGGCAGCATATCGTAATGTTGTCTTGAAAATGTCATTTCGGTTTGAAGGACTCGAATTCCATCACATAGCCCGAGATAATAACCAAGTGGCGGCGTCCCCGCACGATCGGTGCGTAAACGTGATCTTGTCCCTCAAATATCTTCACGAGCGGCTCTTCAAGCCATCCGTACTATGGGAAGAGGAGTCCGTAGCGACAAACCGAGAAAGCCGCACTAACCGGTGATTCAGCAGACGACATAACACCATCCGCCCACGATATAATGGCAGAATCGCCGCGTGGATGAACCTTTCTAGCCTACTTACTTAGGCGGGAACTTCCCAAAGACCAAAATGAGGTCCATTGCATAGTCCGCGATCAAGGCCTACAAGGTCCATGAGGAGAACTTTATAAGAAAAGTACTACCGAGTCCTTCAAAGGTGTATCTCCGAAGAAGAAGGGCGAAACCTCTGGCTGAAATCCATGCGGACTAGGTGGACACCACGCAGCAGCCCGGCCCTGGTAGGAAAGGCATTCCGTCTGATTTTATTGGCCGACGGCTCGGGCGGATGCACAGACTTGGTCCGGCGATGCATTGGTTGCCGCTCTTTGCTAATCGAGCCATATGCCACCCACCGCCCTCAAAACCATACCCATTACCCGCCGTTCATGATGCAGGGGCTTGACATGGTCGGACCCTTAAAGGGGGAACCCACAAGAAAAAGTACCTATTGGTCATGGTGGATAAGTTCACCAAATGGATAGAGGCCAAACCGGTCAAAACGGCAGAGTCCGGACCATTGATATACTTTATATCAGAGGTGGTACACCGTTACGGAGTCCCCCACAGCATCATCACCGACAACGGCACAAATTTCACGGCCGATGAGGTCAAGTCATGGTGCAAACATATGGGCATTAAGCTCGACTATGCGTCAGTCTATCACCCTCAAACCAACGGTCAAGTGGAAAGAGCAAACGGTCTAATAATGAGCGGCATTAAACCCAGATTGGTGAGGTCACTCACCAAATCCGATACCCAATGGGTTGAGGAGCTCGAGTCCGTACTCTGGGGGCTGCGGACAACGCCTAACCGCACTACCGGATTCACACCATTTTTTATGGTATACGGCGCAGAGGCAGTCTTGCCCTGCGACATTATTCATGACTCACCTCGAGTGCGCATGTATGAGGAAAGAGAAACCGAGCTAGATCGGCAGGACAGCTTGGACACATTGGAGGAAGAACGTGACGTCGCGAAGGCTCCTTCCGCATTCTATCAGCAGCAGGCCCGAAGATATCAAAGCGTAGAATGCGGGCCAAGACCTATAACGTTGGCGAACTAGTTCTCGCTTGCGGACAAGAAAAAAGACAAGCTCAAGCCCAGATGGGAAGGCCCCTTCATTATTGATCAAGTACTGACCGGCGGAGCGTACCATCTCCGAAATGCGTCGGACAACCGACTCGAGCCGAACCCATGGAACGCAGCCCGACTCCGATGATTCTATGCCTAGCGCCGGACTAAGAGTTCGTCCCCTTCCCCCGTCCAACCTTTTATATTTCGGTTGTCTTCTTTTTCTCTTTTTATCCTTCTAAATTAACAAGCCCCTCGGGGCCTATTTTCACATTTTTTGCATACATACTATGTGCCATCCTTTTCGTTATTCCGGGGCTTCTTTTACGAAGCTCAACTATCTGGTTTTTACCCAACACATGTGTCACGCTTCCACATGTACCTTTTACTCGCCATTATATGCATCGATATGACTTAAGTTTTGGCCAAGCTGGGTTGCTGGCTCTGTGCTTACCCCTCGTTCCCGATTGTTCGGCTAGGCGGTAAAGGAGCACCTCTGCGATTGTTACCGCTGGTCACCGGATGTGTACCTCGACCGGGTGAAGCCGAAAGCTAGTGTTCTTAAGGGAATATTCGGTCGGTGATTTAAAAGATGACTTTTACCTATTTTCCCATCTGCCCCGGATGTTTCTCGCTCTCTTGGCAGTCCGGACATGCACTTTAGGGCATGCCTCCCCAAATAAAGGAACCCTTAACGGAAATATTCTCCTGGAAGATGTTTCTTACTAAGCATGTAATATAACATAACTAGTTGGGCACTTGTGCGATAAAGCACTAATGACCCCTACGCCTAGTCTCCATGCATACCACGGTTATTTCTTAACCAAAAGGTATTGAGACACACTCAGGACTCTAGGGTCCCGAGGTCGAAGCGAAAAGGTCGGCAACGACAAACGATCTCCAATCTGGCTAGAAGGCATTTCACATGTCATTTTTAAAGGATAACATACATTGTCAAGTTTATTGATTGTATTCCTCCTCAATCCCGTCTAACAGGCTGTCTAGTTTACTGATCCGTTGGGAAAATTTAGCAGCCAGTTCTACCGGTTGTACACTAAACTCACAGGATCTCCTTACCATCGGGCCCCACGGTCCAACTTCGCCATATGGTTGGGATCCGCCTTCTTGTACCGCGTCTTCACCATGGCCCAAGCCTCCACGGCACCTTGACGGCAAGGCGAAACCTTCCACAAGCAGGCGCTGCCGCACTCCTGCAGTTTCTCTGCAAGCTCCCGAGGCCCTCGGGCGGGCGAGGATGGCCATAAAGCTCTGTCTGGCGCCACTCATTACTGTCGAACTCGTTCGAACAGCTGCAACGATTCGGAAGTTGATCACCCATTGATACGGGCATCTCCTCCGCAGGATGGCCCGTGAGTATACCTACAAGACATATTATGTCAAATCGCTTCCTTGCCGAACTCTTCTTCCTTAGAGAGTTCGCTCAAGCACTTACTATAGATGCCGCGACGAAGCCGTTGATTCTCCTTGATGGAGCCGGACAGCTCGGCTCAGGCGCCTTCGGCTCTTCTCCGAGCTTGGGTTGGCATCTTGGAGCCTATTCCTTTCTGCTGAACTCATTCGGCATGCTCTCGCTGCCTTTAGTGGCGCAGATAGTCTTGCCTGTCCGGATCTTGTTGGCGGCACTGCAGATGTCGTTCTTAGACTCGCGCGCATGCCGCATATCGCTTATATTAATTTATACAAATGTGTTACCAGGAGGGGTCTTTCCGTCTCCTCCTGCGGCAGCAAGTGCAGCCTCAAGTTGGGCCTTGCAATCTTGCAGCTCCCGAGACAGCTGGGCGTTCTTCTCGTTAAGAGCCTGAAATTTCAAATGATCCTTAAATCAGTTAACATAACTAATTTAAGTCTCGGGGGCTACTGCTGTATACAACCATTAAAATATCTTTACCCGTATGTCTTTAACATACTGCTCCGTGGCCCTGGTAAAACCATTTTGAGCAGCCCGGAGATGCGCGTCCCCTGCGTTGAAGGCATCCAATGCCTCAGGGGAAAAGCATGCCTCTTGAAAAACTGTCCGGCGGCGTCTATGATTCATAGCGCTCTCCACCTCTGACTTGGTGGCGGACAGTCTGTCGGTATCCTCCGTTGGAGTAGGATCCGGTTCGCGTCTTGCGCTTGCCTTCCCCTCCAGTCCAGGCGCCGGAGCCTGGCTGGTATTGGTGGGGTCGGCAATTCCTATGCTCGCAGTCTGGCGAGCGCTTTTTCTTCTATAAAGATCATGAGCACTTAGAAGTTTCCTTGGAACATTGCTCAAAAAGATCAAACACGAGCTATACCTCTGCGACGACGATTCCGCCCGAAATGACGCTCCTTTTCCTCCTGCTAGTTCGGACCGACCTCTGTAGGTCGGCCGCCGCAGGCTCGGCTCCCGGCTGTAATGGCGCTTCCTGCAAAATACCATCGTTCGCGAAGGTCAGAAATAGGCAAGGATAAGATACCGGTATCCGGACTTCGGTCTTGGTCACCTGGGATGCCGAACTTAGCCCGGGGTAGTCCGCCGTAATGGCAACCAAAGCATCATCAATGCTGAGCTGGTGATACACCCCGTCGATTAGCTCCACCCCGATGTCCGGATCCTCTTCGGAGGCCGGACCCAGGGATCCTTCCGGATCCTCGGGTTGTGGAGCGGGACTCGCCATGTCCTCCACAGTCCGGCGTAGACCCTGCGCCGAAGACGTAATGTAAGAAGCTTAAACTTCGAAGATACGGGTAAAGGCCCTTTTGAGGTGTTCGCTTACCCATCCTCTGGGATTGATCATGGAAAACCCCTCCAGAGGGTTCGGGCGAAGGAAGTCCTCCTTCTCCCCTTATACAGATCGGACGGGATCTTCACGGATCCTCGGTCGAACCCGGCCCTTTGCGGCCGTGCCGGGTGGCATCGTCCTCCCCATTGAAATCCCACATGGGGTGGCCTCTGTATTGCAGCGGCTGCACCCCCCGCTTGATGCACGTCGCCATGACTCCAATCATGGTCAAGCCGGAATGAGCCATTAATCTTATCCGGCCCATCAAGTAATGGACGCTCTTGTCTTCCTCCAAGCGGGGCTCATGGGCGCCACCGAGGCGTTCTTCAAGGGAGCAGCATCAAACTCCGGAGGCCAATCCGGACTGGGTCGGGCAATGGGCGTCTACAATATAAAACCACTCGAGGGCGATCTTGGACGCCCTCTTGGGGTGCGGATAGGTATCCGGTCCCAGCGATCGCCATATTTGGCGCCGCCCACTTGATATATGGACCCCTGGTGAGAGCGGGCACGAGGCGAACAGCCTCTTCCACAATGCGAAATGGGGCTCGATGCCCGAGAATAGCTCGCAAAGAGCTACATAGCCCGCGATGTGCAAAGCCATGAGGCGGGCGTGAGGTGGTGGAGCTGGAGTCCATAGAACTTCAGAGCCAGCGGAGGAGCGGATGTATTGGAAATCGAGCCCCTTATTAGATAGGGGACGAAACACACCCGCTCCCCTTGTTGGGGCTTGGGGTGTCCTCCGCTGCCTCCCACCTCGATAAGTAACCAGTCCAGCTCGGACCGGAACCATGAAGGCGGAGGAAGCAATCCCTCCGTTTGGAGCTTTACTAGCTCGTTGTGCGAAATAGAGCACCTCCTCCAATCCCGGCGATGGGCTGGGGCGCGTGAGGAAGAGCGCGTTGACGATCCATGATGGAATGGATTTGAGGTCGAGGCGCTTCGATGGAGTATCTACGGGAAGAAGATGGTGCGGTTTGGATCTGGATCCCTGCCCCTTTAATAGGCAAAGCGACCCGCACAATTAGGGGTAAAATGTAAAGGACTCTGGCTTTTCGCATTAGATGCGGACGCGTGGAAGAGGGCCATAATTTGGCGTAGAAGCCAAGGAGCATAGTATTCGAGGTGAAGCGGACACTATTCGGCAGAACATGGAATTTGAAGGAGAACCCGCCTTGCAATGCCGAAGACTACAAGCACGCTGGACTTATCGTCATTGAAGCCTGGTTGGGGCTACCGAGGAGTCTGGACTAGGGGTGTCCGGATAGCGGACTATCAATATCCGCCGGACTCCCGGACTACGAAGATAGAAGATTGAAGACTCGGCTCGTGTCAGGAAGGTACTTTCCTTGGCGTGGAAGGCAAGCTTGGCAATCTGAGATATGTAGATCTCCTACCATTGTAACCGACTCTGTGTAACCCTAGCCTCTCCGGTGTCTATATAAACCGGAGGGCTTTAGTCCAGAGGACACAACATTACATCTCAACAATCATACCATAGGCTAGCTTCTAGGGTTTAGCCTCCTTGATCTCTTGGTAGATCTACTCTTGTACTACCCATATCATCAATATTAATCAAGCGGGGCGAGGGTTTTACCTCCATCGAGAGGGCCGAACACAGGTAAAAACATTGTGTCCCTCGTCTCTTGTTACCATCTGCCTAGACGCACAGTTCGGGACCCCCTACCCGAGATCCGCCGGTTTTGACATCGACAACGGGTTCTGGCAAAACCCTCAAGGTTCAAACAGTGGGGTGCGCACGAAGATCTCTCTCTCCCTCGTTGGCTAACTCGCTCAAGGATCTCACGACCTAGCTCGACGAACCCAAAGAACATGAAGGGACACAAGATTTATACTGGTTCGGGCCACCATTGTGGTGTAATACCCTACTCCATTGTGGTGTGGTGGATTCCCTCTTGGGCTGAGGATGAATTGTACAAAGGGGAAGAACAGCCTCCTGAGGTGAGGTGTTCTTGTGCTTGGTGAGCTGGTGAGGGCTTTTGTCCGCCTCCAGATTGGTTCAAGATGAGTTGCCCCTCTATGATGGTGGCTAGTCCTATTTATAGAGGCCCGGGTCCTCTTCCCAAATATTGAGCGGGAAGGGATCCCACAACGGCCAAGTTTGAAGGGGGACAACTAGTACAACTTATCATGACAAAAGTAGTCTTCGCCTATCAAAGGCTCTGGCGGTGACGCCGTCTTGGGCTCCACGGTGACCTCCATCCTGCTGGCCAGCTAGTCTTGGTCTCGTTGCACCGATATGGAGACCTTTGCCTGACGCCTCGATACTCCACGCCTGCGCTTGCCTCCTTAGCACTGAAGAGGAAGCGAGGACACTGCGCGCGTGGGCGCCCGCCTGGCGCCCGCTTGGCCTTGGTCGTCATGGCTTGCGTCATGGGAACCTCGCGAGGTACCCCCTTGCCTTGATCTCTCCGCCCCTCGCGAGCCAGCCTGGTGAGGCCGCTCCCGAGGAGGTATTGCATTGTCCGCCTCGCGAGGCTTGGCCCCTCGTGAGGGTCTTGAGTGTTTGCTGGTGAAGATGGGCCGTACGGGGCCGCCGAAGGAGCCACGCCATGGGCCACAGGCAGGCAAGTCTGGGGACCCCCGTTTCTAGAATGCCGACAATGCCGATAGAAAAGTTGGCCCAATGTGCCGACCCAAACGGACGCGCGTCCGCTTTTTGTCTGCCTGTAGACCCATTTCCGGCCCAATTTTGAGCCTCATTTGCGTCAGCGCTTACACGAGGCGGACACGTGCAGCGCCTGCCTACTCCTCCTCCTGGCACGCTAGTCGATGGCAGCCTCCACCATTTCCCTCCACTTTCCCAATACCCGCCCGCCCGTGCGCGCTCCCGCCGCCCACCATGGACGACGACCTCGATGCCGCCGCCGGCCTCTGATACGTCTCCAACGTATCTATAATTTTTGATTGTTCCATGCTATTATATTACCCCTTTTGGACGTTTGTGGGCTTTATTTTACACATTTATATCATTTTTGGGACTAACCTATTAACCGGAGGCCCAGCCCATATTGCTGTTTTATTGCCTATTTCAGTATTTCAAAGAAAAGGAATATCAAACGGAGTCCAAACGGAATGAAACCTTTGGCATCGTGATTTTTTGGAAGAATATCATCCTGGAGGCTTGGAGATCAAGTCAGAAGACCCTCGAGCACCCCTGACCGACTTCTTTCGCCTATATAACCCTATGTACCCTAAAACCATTGAATATCAAGATAGACCGGGAGTTCCGCCGCCTCAAGCCTCTGTAGCCACCAAAAACCTCTCGGGAGCCCGTTCCGGTACCCTGCCGGAGGGGGAATCCATCACCGGTGGCCATCTTCATCATCCTGGCGCTCTCCATGATGAGGAGGGAGTAGTTCACCCTCGGGGCTGAGGGTATGTACCAGTAGCTATGTGTTTGATCTCTCTCTCTCTCTCTCGTGTTCTCTCTCGTGTTCCCTCTATGGCACGATCTTGATGTATCCCGAGCTTTGCTATTGTAGTTGGATCTTATGATGTTTCTCCCCCTCTACTCTCTTGTGATGAATTGAGTTTCCCCTTTGAAGTTATCTTATCGGATTGAGTCTTTTATGAGAACACTTGATGTATGTCTTGCCGTGTTTAGCTGTGGTGACAATGGGATATCATGTGCCACTTGATGTATGTTTTGGTGACCAACTTGCGGGTTCCGCCCATGAACCTATGCATAGGGGTTGGCACACGTTCTTGACTCTCCGGTAGAAACTTTGGGGCACTCTTTGAAGTATTTTGTGTTGGTTGGATGAATCTGAGATTGTGTGATGCATATCGTATAATCATGCCCACGTATACTTGAGCTGACAATGGAGTATCTAGGTGACATTAGGGTTTTGGTTGATTTGTGTCTTAAGGTGTTATTCTAGTACAAACTCTTTGATAGATTGATCCGAAAGAATAACTTTGAGGTGGTTTCGTACCCTACCATAATCTCTACATTTGTTCTCCGCTATTAGTGGCTTTGGAGTGACTCTTTGTTGCATGTTGAGGGATTGTTATATGATCTATCTATGTTATTATTGTTGAGAGAACTTGCACTAGTGAAAGTATGAACCCTAGGCCTTGTTTCCTATCATTGGAATACCGTTTACGCTCACTTTTATCATTAGTTACCTTGCTGTTTTTATATTTTCATATTACAAAAACCTATATCTACTATCCATATTGCACTTGTATCACCATCTCTTCGCTGAACTAGTGCACCTATACAATTTACCATTGTATTGGGTGTGTTGGGGACACAAGAGACTTTCTGTTATTTGGTTGCAGGGTTATTTGAGAGAGACCATCTTCATCCTACGCCTCCCACGGATTGATAAACCTTAGGTCATCCACTTGAGGGAAATTTGCTACTGTCCTACAAACTTGTGCACTTGCAGGCCCAACAACGTCTACAAGAAGAAGGTTGTGTAGTAGACATCAAGCTCTTTTCTGGCGTCGTTGCCGGGGAGGTGAGTTCTTGAAGGTATATCTTTAGATCTTGCAATCGAATCTTTTTGTTTCTTGTTTTATCACTAGTTTAGTTTATAAAAGAAAACTACAAAAAATGGAGTTAAGTTTGTCTCATACGCTTCGTCTTTTTAATATCTTTCGTGAGTATGATGGAAAGGAAAATTGTGCTCAAGTGCTAGAAGAAGAATGCATTAAAATGCTTGGTACTAAATCTTTGAATGATGAGCATGATTGCAATGTTGTTAGTATGAATTCCTTGAATATCCATGATGCTAATGATATGCAAAGCCACAAGCTTGGGGAAGCTATGTTTGATGAATATGATATTTTTTGTCCCCCAAGTTTTAATGATCAACTTTTTTATGATGATAGCATGCCTCCTATTGATGATGATTATATTGATGAAAGTGGATTTGGAAGAGTGTCAACTTTATTTAGTGATGATTCCACTATTTCGAAAGAGGTTCCAATTGATTATGAGAACAAAGTTGCTATCTATGATGATTATTGTGATGACTTGTATGCTATTAGGAATAATGATAACCATGAAATTTGTTATCATGATTTTAGTTTTCAATTGGATTATGCTTCACATGATAGTTATTTTGTTAAGTTTGTTCCCACTACTATTAATGAGAAGAATTTTGCTTATGTGGAGAGTAGTAAATTTTCTATGCTTGTAGATCATGAAAAGAATGCTTTAGGTGCTGGTTATATTGTTGAATTCATTCATGATGATATTGAAAATTATTACGAGGGAGGAACATATACTTGTAGGAATTTCAATAATGTCAAGCTTCCTCTCTATGTGTTGAAAATTTTGAAGCTATGCTTGTTTTACCTTCCTATGCTAGTTGATTATTGTTCCCATAAGTTGTTTGCTCACAAAACCCCTATGCATAGGAAGAGGGTTAGGCTTAAATGTGCTTGTCATATGCTTCATGATGCTCCCATTATGTTTCAATCCTTATCTTTTATGTGAGCATCATTGTCATCATCATGCCTAGCTTGAAAATGCATTAAAGAAAAGCGCTTGTTGGGAGACAACCCAATATTTATCCTTACTGTTTTTTTTGTGTCCACATGATTATACTACTGTAGTAATCATGTTTTATAGCTTTTGTTTCAATAAAGTGCCAAGTAAGACCTTTAGGATAGCTTACGGTGATAGTTGTGTTGATCCTGCTGAAAATCAGAAACTTTTGCACCCAGTAAATTAGTTTTGTTAATTCACGGAAACGTGCTTTTGATCTGATTATTTTTTCTGTGGATTGGTAAACAAATTTCTCAGGTCTTCTTAATTTGGTAGAATTTTTTTGGTCCAGAAGTATACGTGTGATACAGATTACTACAGACTGTTCTGTTTTTGACAGATTCTGTTTTTATGTGTTATTTGCTTATTTTGATTAATCTATGAGTAGTATCGAAGGGTATGAACCATAGATAAGTTGGAGTACAGTAGATATTACACCAATATGAATTTAGAATGAGTTCATTACAGTACCTAAGTGGTGATTTTATTTTCTTATACTAACGGAGCTTACGAGTTCTATTTTGAGTTTTGTGTGGTTGAAGTTTTCAAGTTTTGGGTAAAGATTCGATGGACTATGGAATAAGGAGTGAAAAGAGCCTAAGCTTGGGAATGCCCCGGAAGGCATCCCCTCTTTCGTCTTCGTTCATCGGTAACCTTACTTGGAGCTATATTTTTATTCGCCACATGATATGTGTTTTGCTTGGAGCGTCATTTTCTTGTGTTAGTATTTGCTTGCTGTTATTTAGATTAATGTTTTGCATTTTTTTGTTTCAATAAAAATGTCAAGGATAGCCTTTGCCATGCTTATTTTTCTAGTATACATGTTGCTGTTTGAAAACAGAAAGTTTACCGCTGTTGCAAAAATTCCCTAGAAAAGCCAGAGAATGGTATAATGTTGAAACTTCTCGCATAATGAGCTCTGATAAATTTACTACAGTGGGAATTTTATTTCATAATTTTTGGAGTTAGGGAAGTATTGATACTCTTGCATTCTTTACAGACTGTACTGTTTTGGCAGATTGCTGTTATGTTTACATTGTTTGCATATGTTTGCTTGTTTAATGATTCTATTTGAGGATAGGAGTATTAAATATGCAGAAGCATTTAGTATGCAATGTTGAATAATAATTTTAGTGATTTGTTACAGTAGAAAATGATAAGGTTTTGCATTGGTTTATACTAACCTATCTCACGAGTTCTTGTTGAGTTTGTTGTTGATGAAGCTTTTGATAAAAAGAGAAACCATGATATGAGAGGAATTAAGGAGACACAAAAGTTCAAGCTTGGGGATGCCCAAGGCACCCCATGATAATATTCCAAGAAGTATCAAGCATCTAAGCTTGGGGATGCCCCGGTAGGCATCCCATCTTTCTTCTTCAACAACTATCGGTTAGTATCAGTTGAGCCTAAGTTATTGCTTCTTCACATGAGTTGTGCTATCCTTGCAATGAAATTTTATTTTGTTTTGCTCGCTGCTTGAATACAATACCAAGATCTGAAATTCCTTAATGTTAGAGAGTCTTCACATAGTTGCACAATTATTCGACTACTCATTGATCTTCACTTATACCTTTCGGAGTAGTTTGTCTTTTGCTCTAGTGCATCACTTATATCTTTTAGAGCACGGTGGTGTCTTAATTTTGAAGAAATTTCTAGTCTCTCATGCTTCACTTATATCTTTTTGAGAGTGTTTTAGAACGACATGGTATTTGCTATGGTTAGAAAGTTGGTCCTAGAATGATGAGCATCCAAGTTGGGTATAATAAAAACTATCATAGAAAAAGAAATGGATGCTATGATCAATATGATGCTTGATAATTGTTTTGAGATATGGAGATAGTGATATTAGAGTAATGCTAGTTGAGGTGATTATGAAAAATACTTGTGTTAAGGGTTGTGATTAACCTAGAATGCACGTATGGTGAACCGCTTTGTGATGAAGTTGGAGCACAATTTTATTTATTGATTGTCTTCCTTATGAGTGGCGATCGGGGACGAGCGATGGTCATTTCCTACCAATCTATCCCCCTAGGAGCATGCGCGTAGTGCTTTGGTTTTCGATGACTTCTAAATTTTTGCAATAAGTGCATGAGTTCTTTTGATTAATGTTGAGTCCATGGATTATACGCACCCTTTCACCCTTCCACCATTGCTAGCCTCTCTTGTACCGTGCAACTTTCGTCGGTACCATACACCCACCATACTCCTTCCTCAAAACAACCACCATACCTACTCCCTCCGTTCCTAAATATTTGTCTTTCTAGAGATTTCAACAAGTGACTACATACAGGACAAAATGAGTGAATCTACACTATAAAATAAGTCTACATTCATCCGTATATTGTGTTCATTTGAAATGCCTAGAAAGACAAATATTTCGGAACGGAGGGAGTACCTATTATGGCATTTCCATAGCCATTCCGAGATATATTGCCATGCAACTTTCCACCGTTCCGTTCATATGACACACATTACTTTTGTCATATTGCTCTTTGCATGATCATGTAGTTGACATTGTATTTGTGGCAAGGCCACCCTCATAATTTTCATACATGTCGCTCTTGATTCATTGCATATCCCGGTACACCGCCGGAGGCATTCATATAGAGTCATACCTTGTTCTAGCTTTGAGTTGTAATTCTTGAGTTGTGAATCCATAAAAGTGTGATGATCTTCATTATAGCATTGTCCTAGTGAGGAAAGGATGATGAAGACTATGATTCCCCCACAAGTCGGGATGAGACTTCGGACTTTACAAAAAAGAAAAAAAGGAAAAAAAAGAGAAATGCCAAAAAGAAAAAAAAGAAGGCCAAAGAAAAGAAAGAAAAGAAAAAATAAAATCAGAGAAAAAGAGAGAAGGGACAATGCTACTATCTCTTTTTCCACACTTGTGCTTCAAAATAGCACCATGATCTTCATGATAGGGAGTCTCATATGTTGTCACTTTCATATACTAGTGGGAATTTTTCATTATAGAACTTGGCTTGTATATTCCAATGATGGGCTTCCTCAAAATGCCCTACGTCTTCGTGAGCAAGCGAGTTGGATGCATACCCACTTAGTTTCTTTAGTTGAGCTTTCATATATTTATAGCTCTAGTGCATCCGTTGCATGGCAATCAATACTCACTCACATTGATATCTATTAAATGGGCATCTCCATAGCCCGTTGATACGCCTAGTTGATGTGAGACTATCTTCTCCTTTTTGTCTTCTCCACAACCACCATTCTATTCCACATATAGTGCTATGTCCATGGCTCACGCTCATGTATTGCGTGAAAATTGAAAGAGTTTGAGATACTAAAGTATGAAACAATTGCTTGGCTTGTCATCGGGGTTGTGCATGATTAAATACTTTGTGTGATGAAGATAGAGCAACAGCCAGACTATATGATTTTGTAGGGATAACTTTCTTTGGCCATGTTATTTTGAGAAGACATGATTACTTTGATTAGTATGCTTGAAGTGTTACTAATTCTCTTATGTCAATATGAACTTTTATTTTGAATCATTTGGATCTGAACATTCATGCCACAATAAAGAAAATTACATTATGAATTATGCTAGGTAGCATTCCACATCAAAAATTTTGTTTTTACCATTTACCTACTCGAGGACGAGCAGGAATTAAGCTTGGGGATGCTTGATACGTTTCCAATGTATCTATAATTTTTGATTGTTCCATGCTATTATATTACCCCTTTTGGATGTTTATGGGCTTTATTTTACACATTTATATCATTTTTGGGACTAACCTATTAACCGGAGGCCCAACCCATATTGCTGTTTTATTGCCTGTTTCAGTATTTCGAAGAAAAGGAATATCAAACGGAGTCCAAACGGAATGAAACCTTCGGCATCATGATTTTTTGGAAGAATATCATCCTGGAGGCTTGAAGATCAAGTCAGAAGACCCTCGAGCACCCCCCGACCGACTTCTTTTGCCTATATAACCCTACGTACCCTAAAACCATCGAATATCAAGATAGATCGGGAGTTCCGCCGCTGCAGGCCTCTGTAGCCACGAAAAACCTCTCGGGAGCCCGTTCCGGCAACCTGCCGGAGGGGGAATCCATCACCGGTGGCCATCTTCATCATCCCGGCACTCTCCATGATGAGGAGGGAGTAGTTCACCCTCGGGGCTGAGGGTATGTACCAGTAGCTATGTGTTTGATCTCTCTCTCTCTCTCATGTTCTCTCTCGTGTTCCCTCTATGGCACGATCTTGATGTATCCCGAGCTTTGTTATTGTAGTTGGATCTTATGATGTTTCTCCCCCTCTACTCTCTTGTGATGAATTGAGTTTCCCCTTTGAAGTTATCTTATCGGATTGAGTCTTTTATGAGAACACTTGATGTATGTCTTGCCGTGTTTATCTGTGGTGACAATGGGATATCATGTGCCACTTGATGTATGTTTTGGTGACCAACTTGCGGGTTTCGCCCATGAACCTATGCATAGGGGTCGGCACACGTTCTTGACTCTTCGGTAGAAACTTTGGGGCACTCTTTGAAGTACTTTGTGTTGGTTGGATGAATCTAAGATTGTGTGATGCATATCGTATAATCATGCCCACGGATACTTGAGGTGACAATGGAGTATCTAGGTGACATTAGGGTTTTGGTTGATTTGTGTCTTAAGGTGTTATTCTAGTACAAACTCTTTGATAGATTGATCCGAAAGAATAACTTTGAGGTGGTTTCATACCCTACCATAATCTCTACATTTGTTCTCCGCTATTAGTGGCTTTGGAGTGACTCTTTGTTGCATGTTGAGGGATTGTTATATGATCTATCTATGTTATTATTGTTGAGAGAACTTGCACTAGTGAAAGTATGAACCCTAGGCCTTGTTTCCTATCATTGAAATACCGTTTACGTTCACTTCTATCATTAGTTACCTTGCTGTTTTTATATTTTTAGATTACAAAAACCTATATCTACTATCCATATTGCACTTGTATCACCATCTCTTCGCCGAACTAGTGCACCTATACAATTTACCATTGTATTGGGTGTGTTGGGGACACAAGAGACTTTCTATTATTTGGTTGCAGGGTTGTTTGAGAGAGACCATCTTCATACTATGCCTCCCACGGATTGATAAACCTTAGGTCATCCACTTGAGGGAAATTTGCTACTGTCCTACAAACCTGTGCACTTGCAGGCCCAACAACGTCTACAAGAAGAAGGTTGTGTAGTAGACATCAGCCTCGCTTCCCTCGCCTCGTCTGGCATCACGACCGCCCCCTCGGGCAAAGGCAAGCCTCGCGCCTCCCGCAAGACCGCCGCCGCGCCCAAGCCGAAGAAGAAGTTGACGCCCGAGGAGCGGGCAAGGGAGTCGGCGAAGAGAAAGGGTCGGAGGCACGCGACGGACGCAAGGAGGCCACCAACGCCCGCGTCGCGGCGGCAACAAGGGAGGCGCCAATATACCCAGGGTTAAACCCTGGCCAGCACGGCCTCGTTAACACCGTCGTGGCCGCGACCAGCACCGGCTCATCTATGTTTCCCCGGATGGTGCAACCCGAGTCGCCCCGCGCGTCGGCAATGCAGCCGATGCCCAGCTTCCACGTCTACCCGCAAGCCTCCCGACTCTCTAGGGAATACTCCCGGAGGTGAGCGTGGTGGCGCCTTCCACACCCGCGCCCACGCCCATCGACCTCAGCGCCACACCGGTGGCCAGTGGCTCATCATCCGGAGAGGCTAGGAAACGCGCGCGGCACATGCCAGCCGACGTGCCACCAGGTGCATGCAACCTGTTCGGCGGAAGGCCGGCCTCTGGTGACGATGACTACATGCAGAACATCATCTTTGAGGGTGGTGCGGCTGCTGCTGGCAGTGCCGCCGGGGCTGGCTACGGTCCCGACGAGACACAAAGCCAGGACGGCCGAGGGCCGTTCACGTCGTCCACCTTTGATCAAGATCAGGTCGCCTTCATGCATGATCAGGTCGGCTAGGACCTGGACGGCTTACCGCTCGACCACGAGTTTCCGGAGGACTACAGATAAGAGGAAGAGGAGGAGTTGGACATCGAAGGGGAGCCTTTGTTCAAGGACGAGCCCGCCAAGCATGCTGCCGAGGGGAAGATGAAGCGCAAGAGCAGGTGGACCAAGGCATACACGGCGACCGAGGACAAGCTCCTTTGCGAGTGTTGGAGGGGCATTGGGCAAGACCCCAAGACCGGCGCCGAACATAAGGCATCAACCTTTTGGACTCGTGTCCATCGTGAGTTCCATGAGCGCAAGAAGTTTCCGCCGTACCAAATGCAAAGCACGCGCGGGTGGGTGTCCATTTCGAAGCGTTGGAAGGTGAACCAACAAGAGTGCAACAAGTTTGTGCCACTCCTGAAAGCATCAAGGCACGCCCCATGAGCGGCATCGGCATGCAAGACATGGTATGCTAGCAAGCACCCCTCTTTGTGACATTTTGTTTACTCTTGAAAGTACATGAAAGGCACGGTATGCTAGCAAGCACACTATGATATGCAAGGGATGACGAACGATTGCCGAGCTCTTCGCGATACTGAAATCGGCAAAGGTAGAAATCAAGAAAGAGCATCAAGTGTTGATGGTTAATAAGACCACTAGTTTCAAGAAAAAGGGCAAGGGAAAGAAAGGGAACTTCAAGAAGAATGGAAAGCAAGTTGTCGCTCCCATGAAGAAGCCCAAAGCTAGACCCAAGCTTGAAACTGAGTGCTTCTACTGCAAAGGAAATGATCATTGGAAGCGGAACTGCCCCAAATACTGAAGGAAATATGCCCTAGAGGCAATAATAAAGTTATTATTTATTTCCTCATATCATGATAAATGTTTATTATTCATGCTAGAATTGTATTAACCAGAAACATGATACATGTGTGAATACATAGACAAAACTATAGTCACTAGTATGCCTCTACTTGACTAGCTCATTAATCAAAGATGGTTATGTTTCCTGACCATAGACATGTGTTGTCATTTGATTAGTGGGATCACATCATTAGAAGAATGATGTGATTGACATGACCCATTCATTAGCCTAGCACTTGATTGTTTAGTATCTTGCTATTGCTTTCTTCATGACTTATACAAAGTTCCTGCAACTATGAGATTGTGCAACTCCCGTTTACCGGAAGAACACTTTGTGTGCTACCAAACGTCACAATGTAACTGGGTGATTATAAAGGTGCTCTACAGGTGTTTCCGAAGGTTCATGTTGAGTTGGCATGATTCGAGATTAGGATTTGTCACTCCGATTGTCGGAGAGGTATCTTTGGGCCCTCTCGGTAACACTTATCACATAAAGCCTTACAAGCATGTAACTAATGAGTTAGTTATGAGATGACGTATTACGGAACGAGTAAAGAGACTTGCCGGTAACGAGATTGAACTAGGTATTGGATACCGACGATCAAATCTCGGGCAAGTAACATACCGATGACAAAGGGAACAAAGTATGTTGTTATGTGGTTTGACCGATAAAGATCTTCGTAGAATATGTAGGAACCAATATGGGCATCCAGGTCCCGCTATTGGTTAATGACCTAGAATGGTTTTAGGTCATGACTACATAGTTCTCGAACCCGTAGGGTCCATGACGCTTAACGTTTCGATGACGGTTTTATTATGAGTTTATAAGTTTTGATGTACGAAGTTTGTTGAGTCCGGATGTGATCACGGACATGACGAGGAGTCTCGGAATGGTCGAGACATAAAGATTGATATATTGGACGACTATATTCGGACACGGAAAGGTTCGGAAGTTTTGGAGAAAACGGAGTGCCGGGGTTACGGAACCCCGGGAGAGTTAATGGGCCACATGGGCCTAGGTTGGAAGAGAGAGGGCGGCCAGGGGGGCGCGCGCCTCTCCCTCTAGTCTGAATTGGACTAGGAGGCGCCCCTTCCTTCCCCCCTTCTCCTCCTTCCTTCCCTCCTAGTAGGAGTAGGAAAGGGGAATCCTACTCCTACTAGGAGGAGGATTCCTCCTCCTTGGCGCGCCCAAGGGCGGCCGGCCTCCCCTCCCTCCTTTATATACGAGGCGGGGGCACCCCATAGACACACAAGTTGATCTACGGATCGTTCCATAGCCGTGTGCGGTGCCCCCTTCCACCATATTCCACCTCGGTCATATCGTCGCGAAGCTTAGGCGAAGCCTGCGCCGATAGAACATCAAGATCGTCACTGCGTCGTCATCTTGTGGAACTCTCCTCGACACTCGGCTAGATCGAAGTTCGAGGGACGTCATCGAGCTGAGCGTGTGCTGAACTCGGAGGCCCGTGACGTTCGGTGCTTGGATCGGTCGGATCGTGAAGACGTACGACTACATCAACCGCGCTGTGCTAACGCTTCCACTTATGGTCTACGAGGGTACGTGGACGAACACTCTCCCCTCTTGTTGCTATATCATCACCATGATCTTGCGTGTGCGTAGGAATTTTTTTGAAATTACTACGTTCCCCAACAGTGGTATCAGAGCCTAGGTTTTATGCGTTGATGTCATATGCACGAGTAGAACACAAGTGAGTTGTGGACGATATAAGTCATACTGCCTACCAGCATGTCATACTTTGGTTCAGCGGTATTGTGAGATGAAGCGCCCGGACCGACATTACAGCAGACGCTTACGCGAGACTGGTTTCACCGTTACGAGCACTCGTGCTTAAAGGTGATTGGCGGGTTTGTCTCTCTCACTTTAGCTGAATCGAGTGTGGCTCGCCGGTCCTTGTGAAGGTTAAACGGAGTCTATTTGACAAACTATCGTTGTGGTTTTGATGCGTAGGTAAGAACGGTTCTTGCTAAGCCCGTAGCAGCCACGTAAAATTTGCAACAACAAAGTAGAGGGCGTCTAATTTGTTTTTGCGGGGCATGTTGTGATGTGATATGGTCAAGGCGTGGTGCTATATTTTATTGTATGAGATGATCATGTTTTGTAACCGAAGTTATCGGCAATGGCGAGGAGCCATATGGTTGTCGCTTTATTGTATGAAATGCAAGCATACGTAATTGCTTTACTTTATCACTAAGCGAGAGCGATAGTCGAGAAGCAATAGATGGCGAACGACAACGATGCTACGATGGAGATCAAGGTGTCGCTACGGTGACGATGGTGATCACGACGGTGCTTGAAGATGGAGATCACAAGCACAAGATGATGATGGCCATATCATATCACTTATATTGATTGCATGTGATGTTTATCCTTTATGCATCTTATCTTGCTTTGATTGGCGGTAGCATTTTAAGATGATCTCTCACTAAATTATCAAGAAGTGTTCTCCCCGAGTATGCACCGTTGCCAAAGTTCGTCGTCTCGAGACACCACATGATGATCGGGTGTGATAAGCTCTCGTCCATCTACAACGGGTGCAAGCCAGTTTTGCACACGCAGAATACTCGAGTTAAACTTGACGAGCCTAGCATATGCAGATATGGCCTCGGAACACGGAGACCGAAAGGTCGAGCGTGAATCATATAGTAGATATGATCAACATAATGATGTTCACCATTGAAAACTACTCCATCTCACGTGATGATCGGTTATGGTTTAGTTGATTTGGATCACGTGATCACTTAGATGACTAGAGAGATGTCTGTCTAAGTGGGAGTTCTTAAGTAATATGATTAATTGAACTTAAATTTATCATGAACTTAGTACCTGATAGTATCTTGCTTGTCTATGTTTGTTTGTAGATAGATGGCTCGTGTTGTTGTTCCGTTGAATTTTAGTGCGTTCCTTGAGAAAGCAAAGTTGAAAGATGATGGTAGCAATTACATGGACTGGGTCCGTAACCTGAAGATTATCCTCATTGCTGCACAGAAGAGTTACGTCCTGGAAGCACCACTGGGTGCCAGGCCTGCTGCTGATGCAACTGACGATGTTAAGAACGTCTGGCAGAGCAAAGCTGATGACTACTCTATAGTTCCAGTGTGCCATGCTTTACGGCTTAGAACCGGGTCTTCAACGATGTTTTGAGCGTCATGGAGCATATGAGATGTTTGAGCGTTGAAGTTAATATTTCAAGCAAATTCCGGATTGAGAGATATGAAGTCTCCAATAAGTTCTATAGCTGCAAGATGGAGGAGAATAGTTACGTCGGTGAACATATACTCGAATGTGCGGGTATAACAATCACTTGATTCAAGCGGGAGTTAATCTTCACGATGATAGTGTCATTGATGAAATTCTTCAATCACGCCACCAAGCTACAAGAGCTTCGTGATGAACTATAATATGCAAGGGATGAACAAGACTATTCCGAGCTCTTCGCGATCTTTGAAAGCAGCGGAGGTAGAAATCAAGAAGGAGCATCAAGTGTTGATGGTCAACAAGACCACTAGTTTCAAGAAGAAGGGCAAAGGGAAGAAGAAGGGAACTTCAAAAGAATGGCAAGCAAGTTGCTGCTCAAGAGAAGAAACCCAAGTCGGACCTAAGCCTGAAATCGAGTGCTTCTCGCAAGCGATGGACCTTGGAAGCGGAACTGCCCCAAGTATTTGGCGGATAAGAAGGATGGCAAAGTAAACAAAGGTATATGTGATATACATGTTATTGATGTGTACCTAACTAGAGCTCGTAGTAGCACTGGGTATTTGATATTGGTTACATTGCTAATATTTGCAACTCAAGCAGGACTATGGAATAAGCGAGCATCGCCAAGGATGAGGTGACGATGCGCGTGGGAAGCGGTTCCAAAGTCGATGTGATCGCCGTCGACGCTACCTCTACATCTACCATCGGGATTAGTTTTAGACCTGAATAATTGTTATTTGGTGCTGCGTTGAGCATGAACATTATATCTGGATCTTGTTTGATGCGAGACGATTATTCATTTAAATCGAGAGAATAATGGTTGTTCTATTTATATGAGTAATATCTCTTATGGTCATGCACCCTTGAAGAGTGGTCTATTTTATTGAATCTCGATAGTAGTGATACACATATTCATAATGTTGAAGCCAAAAGATGCAGAGTTGATAATGATAGTGCAACTTATTTGTGGTAATTGCCATTTAGGTCATATCGGTGTAAAACGCATGAAGAAACTCCATCTTGATGGACTTCGGAATCACTTGATTATGAATCACTTGGTACTTGCGAACCGTGCCTCATGGGCAAGATGACTAAAACACCGTTCTCGGTACTATGGAGAGAGCAACAGATTTGTTGGAAATCATACATCTGAGATGTATGTGGTCCAATGAATCTTTGAAGCTCGTGGCGGATATTGTTATTTTCTCACCTTCACAGATGATTTGAGCAGATATGGGTATATCTACTTAATGAAGCACAAGTCGAAACATTTGAAAAGTTCAAAGAATTTCAGAGTGAAGTAGAAAATCATCGTAACAAGAAAATAAAGTTTCTATGATCTGATCATGGAGGAGAATATTTGAGTTCGAGGTTGATTTACATTTGAAACAATGCGGAATAGTTTAGCAACTCACGCCTGGAACACCACAGCGAAATGGTGTGTCCGAGCGTCGTAATCGTACTTTACTTGATATGGTGCGATCTATGATGTCTCTTACCGATTTACCGCTATCATTTTGGGGTTATGCTTTAGAGGCGGCCGCATTCACGTTAAATAGGGCACCATCAAAATCCGTTGAGACGACGCCTTATGAGCTGTGGTTTGGCAAGAAACCAAAGTTGTCGTTTCTTAAAGTTTGGGGCTGCGATGCTTATGTGAAAAACTTCAACCAGATAAGCTCGAACCCAAATCGAGAAATGTGTCTTCATAGGATACCCAAAAGAGATCTGTTGGGTACACCTTCTATCACAGATCCGAAGGCAAGACATTCGTTGCTAAGAATGGATCCTTTCTAGAGAAGGAGTTTCTCTCGAAAGAAGTGAGTGGGAGGAAAGTAGAACTTGATGAGATAAGCGTATCTACTCCCTTATTGGAAGGTAGTTCATCACGAGAACCGGTTCCGTGACAACTACACCAATTAGTGAGGAAGCTAATGATATTGATCATGAAACTTCAGATCAAGTATCTCTTGAACCTCGAGGTCTACAGAGTAAGATCCGCACTGAGTGGTACGGTAATCCTATTCGGAAGTCATGTTACTTGACCATGATGAACCTACGAACTATGAGGAAGCGATGATGAGCCCAGATTCGCAAAATGGCTGGAGGCCATGAAATCGAGATAGGATCCTTGTATGAAAACAAAGTATGGACTTTGGTTGACTTGCCGATGATCGGCAAGCCATTGAGAATAAATGGATCTTTAAGAAGAAGACTGACGCTGATGGTAATGTTACTATCTATAAAGCTCGACTTGTTGCGAAAGGTTTTCGACAAGTTCAAGGGGTTGACTACGATGAGACTTTCTCACCCGTAGCGATGCTTAAGTCTGTCCGAATCATGTTGGCTATTGCTGCATTTCATGATTATGAAATTTGCCAAATGGATGTCAAGACTGCATTCTTGAATGGATTTCTAGAAGAAGAGTTGTATATGATGCAGCCAGAAGGTTTTGTTGATCCAAAAGGTGCTGACAAAGTGTGCAACCTCTAGCGTTCCATTTATGGACTGGTGCAAGCATCTCGGAGTTGGAATAAACGTTTTGATAGTGTGATCAAAGCATATGGTTTTATCTGAGACTTTTGGAGAAGCTCTGTATTTACAAGAAAGTGAGTGGGAGCTCTGTAGCATTTCTAGTTTTATATGTTGATGACATATTATTAATTGGAAATGATATAGAATTTCTGGATAGCATAAAGGGATACTTGAATAAAAGTTTTTCGATGAAAGACCTTGGTGAAGCTGCTTACATATTAGGCATCAAGATCTATAGAGATAGATCAAGGCGCTTAATAGGACTTTCACAAAGCACATACCTTGACAAAATTTTGAAAAAGTTCAAAATGGATCGAGCAAAGAAAGGATTCTTGCACGTGCTACAAGGTGTGAAGTTGAGTCGAACTCAATGCCCGACCACAACAGAAGATAGAGAAAATGAAAAATGTTCCTATGCTTCAGCCATAGGCTCTATCATGTATGCAATCTTGTGTACCGACTGACGTATGCTTAGCAATAAGCTTGGCGGGAAGGTACCAAAGTAATCCAGAGTGGATCATTTGGACAGCGGTCAAGAACATCTGAAATACGAAAAGGACTAAGGATATGTTTCTCGTATATGGAGGTGACAAAGAGCTAGTCATAAATGGTTACGTCGATGCAAGCTTTGACACCGATCCGGACGATTCTAAATCGCAAACCGGATACGTGTTTATATTAAACGGTGGAGCTGTAAGCTGGTGTAGTTCTAAACAAAGCATCGTGGCGGGATCTACATGTGAAGCGGAGTACATAGCTGCTTTTGAAGCAGCAAATGAAGGAGTCTGGATGAAGGAGTTCATTTCCGATCTAGGTGTAATACCTAGTGCATCGGGACCAATGAAGATCTTCTGTGACAATACTGGTGCAATTGCTTTAGCAAAGGAATCCAGATTTCACAAGAGGACCAAGCACATCAAGAGACGCTTCAATTCCATTCGGGACCAAGTCCAAGTGGGAGACATAGAGATTTGCAAGATACATACGGATCTGAATGTTGCAGATCCATTGACTAAGCCTCTCTCACGAGCAAAACATGATCAGCACCAAGACTCCATGGGTGTTAGAATCATTACTATGTAATCTAGATTATTAACTCTAGTGCAAGTGGGAGACTGAAGGAAATATGCCCTAGAGGCAATAATAAAGTTATTATTTATTTCCTCATATCATGATAAATGTTTATTATTCATGCTAGAATTGTATTAACCGGAAACATGATACATGTGTGAATACATAAACAAAACTATAGTCACTAGTATGCCTCTACTTGACTAGCTCATTAATAGAAGATGGTTATGTTTCCTGACCATAGACATGTGTTTTCATTTGATTAGTGGGATCACATCATTAGAAGAATGATGTGGTTGACATGACCCATTCTGTTAGCCTAGCACTTGATCGTTTAGTATACTGCTATTGCTTTCTTCATGAGATTGTGCAACTCCCGTTTACCGGAAGAACACTTTGTGTGCTACCAAATGTCACAACGTAACTGGGTGATTATAAAGGTGCTCTACAGGTGTTTCCGAAGGTTCATGTTGAGTTGGCATAATTCGAGATTAGGATTTGTCACTCCGATTGTCGGAGAGGTATCTCTAGGCCCTCTCGGTAACACTCATCACATAAAGCCTTGCAAGCATGTAACTAATGAGTTAGTTATGAGATGACGTATTACGGAACGAGTAAAGAGACTTGCCGGTAACGAGATTGAACTAGGTATTGGATACCGACGATCAAATCTCGGGCAAGTAACATACCGATGACAAAGGGAACAAAGTATGTTGTTATGCGGTTTGACCGATAAAGATCTTCGTAGAATATGTAGGAACCAATATGGGCATCCAGGTCCCGCTATTGGTTAATGACCTAGAATGGTTTTAGGTCATGACTACATAGTTCTCGAACCCGTAGGGTCCGCACGCTTAACGTTTCGATGACAGTTTTATTATGAGTTTATAAGTTTTGATGTACCGAAGTTTGTTTGGAGTCCCGGATGTGATCACGGACATGACGAGGAGTCTCGGAATGGTCGAGACATAAAGATTGATATATTGGACGACTATATTCGGACACGGAAAGGTTCGGAAGTTTTCGGAGAAAATCGAGTGCCGGGGTTACTGGAACCCCGGGAGAGTTAATAGGCCACATTGGCCTAGGTGGGAAGAGAGAGGCGGCGGGGTGGGGCGCCTCTCCCTCTAGTCGGTGGACTAGGGAGGCGGCGCCCCTTCCTTCCCCCTCCCTCCTTCCCCCTCCTAGTAGGAGTAGGAAGGGGAATCCTACTCCTACTAGGAGGAGGATTCTCCTCCTTGGCGCGCCCCAAGGGGCGGCGGCCTCCCCTCCCTCCTTTATATACGGGGGCAGGGGGCACCCCATAGACACACAAGTTGATCTACGGATCGTTCCATAGCCGTGTGCGGTGCCCCCTTCCACCATATTCCACCTCGGTCATATCGTCGTGAAGCTTAGGCGAAGCCCTGCGCCGGTAGAACATCAAGATCGTCACCACGCCGTCATCTTGTGGAACTCTCCCTCGACACTCGGCTGGATCGGAGTTCGAGGGGCGTCATCGAGCTGAGCGTGTGCTGAACTCGGAGGCCCGTGACGTTCGGTGCTTGGATCGGTCGGATCATGAAGGCGACGACTACATCAACAGCGTTGTGCTAGCGCTTCGCTTACGGTCTCACGAGGGTACGTGGACGAACACTCTCCCCTCTCGTTGCTATATCATCACCATGATCTTGCGTGTGCGTAGGAAATTTTTTGAAATTACTATGTTCCCCAACAAATACTTGGCAGATAAGAAGGATGGCAAAGTGAAGAAAGGTATATTTGGTATACATGTTATTGATGTGTACCTTACTAGTACTCGCAGTAGCCCCTGGGTATTTGATACAGGTTCAGTTGCTGAGATTAGTAACTCGAAACAGGAGTTACAGAATGAACAAAGACTAGTTAAGGGTGAAGTGATGATGTGTGTTGGAAGTTATTCCAAGGTTGATACGATCACCATCGCACACTCCCTCTACCTTCGGGATTAGTGTTGAACCTGAAATAAATATTATTTGGTGTTTGCATGGAGCATGAATATGATTAGATCATGTTTATTGTAATATGGTTATTCATTTAAGTTAGAGAATAATTGTTGTTCTGTTTACATGAATAAAACCTTCTGTGGTCATACACCCAAGGTGAATGTTTTATTGAATCTCGATCATAGTGATACTCTATTCATAATATTGATGCCAAAAGATGCAAAGTTGATAATGATAGTGCAACATATATGTGGCACTGCCGTTTAGGTCATATTGGTGTAAAGCGCATGAAGACACTCCATGCGGATGGACTTTTGCAATCACTTGATTATGAATCATTTGATACTTGCGAACCATGCCTCATGGGCAAGATGACTAAAACTCCGTTCTCTGGAACAATGGAGCGAGCTAATAAATTATTGGAAATAATACATACTGATGTATGTGGTCCAATGAGTATTGAGGCACGCAGCGGGTATCGTTATTTTCTTACCTTCACAGATGATTTGAGTAGGTATGGGTATATCTACTTGATGAAACACAAGTCTGAAACATTTGAAAAGTTCAAAGAATTTCAGAGTGAAGTGGAGGATCATCGTAAAAAGAAAATAAAGTGTCTATGATCTGATCATGGAGGCAAATATTTGAGTTACGAGTTTGGCCTTCATTTAAAACAATGTGGAATTTTTTTACAACTCACGCCACCTAAAACACCATAGCGTAATGGCGTGTTCGAACATCATAACCGTACTTTATTAGATATGGTGCGATCTATGATGTCTTACTAATTTACCACTATCGTTTTGGGGTTATGCATTAGAGACAACCGCATTCATGTTAAAAAGGGCACCGTCTAAATTCCTTGAGATGACACTGTATGAACTATGGTTTGGCAAGAAACCTAAGTTGTCGTTTCCTAAAGTTTGGGGTTGCGACACTTATGTCAAAAGGCTTCAGCCTGATAAACTCGAACCCAAATCAGAGAAGTGCATCTTCATAGGATACCCTAAGGAAACAATTGGGAACACCTTCTACCACAGATCCGAAGGCAAGATCTTTGTTGCCAAGAATGGAACCTTTCTAGAGAAGGAGTTTCTCTCGAAAGAAGTTAGTGGGAGTGTCGTGGAATTTTCACGGCAGATATCCTATCGGAAGGACTTAGTCGTGGAGCCATCACAACAAGGTTAGCTTAAAGGGGTTAATCGGGACAAAGGACACAGAGAGTTTATACTAGTTCGGCCCCTTGCGGTGAAGGTAAAAGCCTAATCCAGTTTGAGGTGGTATTGCTAGGGTTTTGATTACTTGGGAGCGAATACGCTTGATCTAGTTCTCGATCTCTTGTTTCTTACCCTAAACCGCCGCCGGGTCGTCCCTTTATATACACAGGTTGACGCCCGGCGGTTCACAGAGTCCCGGTCGGCTCATACACAACGTGTCCTCCTCGGTGACTAACTACACTTGCCGTACAATACAAGTCATACATACATGGCGGTTCATCCCCCTGGGCCTTAAGTCACCTCTGCGTCTTGGGCCGTCAACGAGCTCGCATGATCCGCCATCTTCATTTGTAAGCCGCTAATGGTATGACCCGGCCCCTCTTGGGCGGTTCATACCCAGTAGTTATATCCCCAACATTAGGCCCTAGGTTGATTTGAACTTGTTCACATCAATCTTCAATACCTGACTTGTCACAATCTTGCATCACTTGTCTGATAAACCTTGCTGTAACCCAGCATGACGTCAGCTCACAGAATTTTCTTAAACCGCCATGATGTCCTTTCGCATTAATATCGCACGTAGCCCAAAGCATCTTAATTGATCCTTATCTTAATGAGCATCCCGAAAACTGAGGTGTCCATATAGCCATATGATGGTTTCAGCCTCCTCGATTCCCGTGCATGCCTTGCATACACCCCCTTATAAATAGGGACAGGGGTCTTTTATCATTTCCCCCTTGCTTCCTCCTTCATCTTCCTCTCGTGTCTCATCTGCCGCTCAAGCTCAGCCGTCGCGACCTCCGACGCTGTACCAGCTCAGGCCGCCGCATCGACTTGATCAGACCAGAAAAATCTGATGTGCCGCTGTTGCTCCACCGCATCTGTAAGTACCCTTTTATCCAAGCCTCGGATTGTGCTAGGGTTCAGACCGTTCATCGGTGTTCTTATTGTTCTTTGTATTCCTCAACTCCAAACAGCGTTCAATCTGAATAAGTCATAAACGTTGTGCAGTAGTAGTTTAGCATTCGTGTGCATCGTCGAAGTAGCATCTTCCCATAGAAAAACTCATCAGAGGATCAAAGCTTACTGTTGCCGCCACCTTAGGTTTAGAATTTCACTGCCTTTTCTGAACTGCCATAGATCCAAAATTATAGCTTTAGCTTGCGAAATCTGTTTGTCCACCACTTAGCAAATTTTTCATTTTGACAGCTCTTAAGCACCAACACTGCCATGGCGGCTTATGACATAAACCATGACCCATTATATATCATTAGGCCCCGTTAAGCGGCCATCCTTTACTTCATAGTTACTAACTCTGTAACATCCTTCCGGTTTAACAACTGCATTTTTTGAACTGTATCTCCATAACTATTAGCCTTGTACAGAGAATTTAACAATAATTTGTAAGTCGCCATATATCTGCCGGTTTAATAACATCTTGAACTGCCTTGTGTAGGCTGTGCATCCAACCATGACCAAGACCGTAAAATCATGCGACTGGGTTCCATCCATTGTTACTGAGGCAATGCTCCAAGAATATGTCAAGATTGGCTTCTTACCGGCAAAGACGTCATTCACTAGCATGCTCCCAAACCGGATGAAGTCAGGCCTCAGCCCCAGGACAATGAAGTGATCGTTTTTACTGACCACATGAACCGGGGTTTCTCACCACCCGGGTCAAAGTTCTTCCGTGACTTTCTGCACTTCTGTCAACTCCATCCTCAAGACATCAGACCCAATTCCGTGTCAAATATCTGTAATTTCCAAGTCTTCTGTGAAGTATATCTTCAAGAAGAACCTAGTGTTGAACTCTTTAGAGAGTACTTTTACTTGAACCGCAAAAATGAATTTACTGACGGGACCAGTTAGGAGCTTGGAGGTATCTCAATTCAACGACGCAGAGACGCCATTTTTCCTGATGCTAAGCTTCCAAGCCATCCCATGTAACATCCCAAAATTCTAAATTTTGGAATGTTATAGTAAATAGATAGTTTTGATTGATTGTTTGATTGATTAACTTAAAGTGAGTGAATTCGAAACTTTTTGAAAGTTAAATGAGAGGGAATAAAAGGACATTCCCAAACTTTCATTTTCTTTTCTGATCTTCATGAGTTCAAATTCTTTTCACCACAAAACCCTGGAGAGAAGATGACATGACTTCTTCCATTTATTTAAATGACAAGGGGTGTTGAAAATATTTGAATTTCATTTGGAAAATATTTCCAACCCAGGAACTTTATGCAACTCAATGATTTTCACGAGCGAAGATAAAATGACTTCTTCAAAACATATGAAATATGAGTTGGGAGTTTCAAAGAATTAAATTCAAAGTTCCTTCGAATTTATTTCCAATTTGGAGTTATTTGAGTTTTATTTCAAATTATTTTTCTCCAAAAATAAAATATATGGAAAATAGGGTAACATGATTCCCTACAACAAAAAATTGGAGAGAAACAAATTTGAATCATTTTGGTATTTTTTAAAAATGATTTTATTGGATTTTATTAGAGCAGTAGAACTGTTTGAATTATTTAAATTAGTGTGAATTTTATTTGATGCTATAAAAATGCCCACGTTGTAGAAAATCTTTTTCTAAATTTTTTGATATATTATATGCCTATATAATATTTTTAGTTATTTTGTTTTTATTCTTTTAGTTCACTGAAAAATTGTTTTTAAAAAAAACTTCGTCTCCCGATTGGGCGGCCCTTTTCAGGCAGGGGCATGCCCACCATTCCGCCGTCCCCGACCTCCGGTCAAGACCGCTCCCTTGACGTCGCCTTGCCGTGTCTTTCCGGACGCCAAGACCTCGACCCTCCTCCACGTCACCGCCTCCCTCTCCGCCTTAAAAGGCGAGACCACCGCCCCGGATCCCTCTTCTCCTCCTCGCCTCACCTCGCATCCCTCGCCTTGCCGCCGCCGACGAGATCCGCCGAGCCCCGCCGCCCGAAGCCGCCACCCTCGCCGTCGATGACCACGCCGTCGCCACCACCGCGCCTTGCCGCCAGCGCCGCCTCCACGACCACTTGTCGGCCTCGGCGATCACGAGCCGCCGCCCCGCCTCGCAGGAGTCCGCTGCCTCGCCGGAAGCACCAGATCCGCCGCCCGACCCATCGGTTTTCCCGGTCCGGTAATAAACCGCTCGGTTTGCCGGTTTTTCTTTTTAGGGTTTCGGTTTTTTTTAAAAAACCCGGTTTTCTGTTTTAGTCTAGTTATTTAGAGAGCGTTCGCTGGTTAGAGTTAGAAAACGAGCGTTCATTCAATAGGTTTTCTTTTATTTTTAATTTCGGCCAGGGACCCGTCTGTGAATATTTTATTTACAGATTAGCCCCTGGACTTCAAACACTCACAAATTTTTACTCGTTTGTCCAAACCCAACGAAACCAACGCCCACTTCTTCGTTATGATCCCCTCTATCCAGTAATCCAACTCAAACATGTTTTTGAAAGTTTTAAAGTTTGAATTAGATTAGATTTATATTCAAACTTCGTTTGATCATAACTTGAGTTTCGTAACTCCGATTTAGTTGATTCTTTTTGCAAATCGAAGCTCTTGACCTAAACTTTCTGATAAGGCCAAATTCACATAATTTTGGTACTGTTAGAAATTGTTTTATGTTGCAAGAGTTATTTGCTTGGTTTTGATGTTTTCCGAATTGTTTTCTTCGTTCTTTAGATGCTTTTGAGTGATTGCTTATGTGTGGTTACTATTGCTTGCGTACGATAGATTGACCGGAGTGTGACGCGTAGAACTATCAAGAGTTTTGAGTGCGAATCATCTTCATCAATATTGCAGGCAAGTTCACACTTTGATCATACCTTTTCTACTCCCCTGTTTTATGCATTAGATCAATCCTCAAACATTGCATGACTAGGATCTAATTAAATTGTGGGTTCTGGGAAGTAGATGAGGTAGTACCTATTACCTGTTTTATTATCGAACCTTTGGGAGTTACTTCTACGTTTGCTTATTATGCCATGCTATGCTAGTAGATGTGAATTTGTTGATTAATGGTTTATTTAAGGTGGCAACTTAAACACACATCTGGGTGGATTGAGGCACCTGGTTTCCAGGACTTGCCTGTTTTTCTTCGGACTGCCACCCAGGCTCAAAGGGATCATAAGATTATTCATGCTAGAAACTTCCGTGTGCAGCCACATGCTATTATGGGCTCTAGCATAGTTGACTAAGTCGTGCAAACTCTTACAGGGTAGACTAGCAGATGTAGGGGATGTAGGTTGGTACGGTCTACCCTTTACGTAAGGTGCAAGCGCTTACGAAAGACTATGTCTCGGTCATCCGTTTCTCAAACACCATGTAGTGTGAGAAACCAAACGGAGGAGATCGAGTCATGTGGGGAAAAGTGCGCAAACCTCTGCAGAGTGTACAAACTAATCATGATTAGCCGTGTCCCCGGTTATGGACGTTTGAGTATCTAGTACTTGGATATCATGTGTATCTCATCATGTTACTTTAATTAATATTGTTGGGTTGTTAATGAGTACTTTTAATTGGGATTGAGAATGCTGTCAACCATTCTCAATGTTCAACAACCACCATGATAGTTAAATAAATTTATTCCTTTGCAGTAGGGAAAAATTGGCTTTTCGCAAAAACATTATAACCATAGAGCCTCCACCAGCCAAATATGCATGTAGTGATAGCCTTTATTCATCATTGCTCTATGGTGTGAATTTGCGATACATTCAATGTCTTGACCCTTTAATGGCTGCAACATCTCATGTTGCAGGACTCTTACGACGAGTAAGTGATACGTTAGGGTTATGATTTCTACACTCAACTTTGCCGTTGGTGTTGATGGGAATCCACAACCTTGTTACTTCCACTATTTTGGATTGAGGTAATAGTATTTACGTTACTTTATACATGTGATTTACCTCTGTTATAAATCCTCGAGTACTGTGTGTGTCAGCATACCGATCCAGGGATGACACTTAAGCACAGAGACTTGATCCATTTGGGTCGGTTCGCTACATCCCAAGGATTGGAACAAAACTTGGTTCTACTGCAAAGATACTTCGCCTGCTGATGAGAACCCCATGCCCGGCTTTCGTGACCAACGGCTCAACCCAAAGCATCCTCTCTCCGACTGGCTTACCACTGCTGAGCGGGCCAAACTTGCGCCTACTTTCTCAAAGGTCAGAGCTCTACTGGGCAATGGATTGACCGAAATTGATCTAGTTCGATGCTGGGTAGCTTGGAGGATCATACCTTTAAGCCGCTGGTCCGGTTTAATGTGTACGTATACCAGCGACACCAAAGATTCACTGTGTTACAGTTCAATACATTTGACTGATAAGGCTATCAATGAGATGACCAAGACTCTTCTCAATGAGATTTTTAGAAAGCTGCAGGCAAGTGGGTCTGAATCCCGTCTACACACTCAACCCGGTGCCGGATGTAAGTCTGTCCAGTTTATGTACTTTACTTCATTGTTCATAGAATCTAGAAATTCCCAACCTTTGTTGTAATTTGTTGTAGGCTAAATCCGCCTTTTGGAATAAAAAATCCGATGAAAAAGCTGCCAAGAAGGCCAGGGCCAAGACCAAAGCCGTAAAGAAGAACAAAAAGAAATCCACTGCTTCTGATATGTTCAATTTGGATGAAGACGATGAGTCGGAGGTAGACCTTGATTCCCTTGGCTATTTTTTCATCCATCTTATTGACACTGATTGCTATCAGGATGACACGGAATCCAGCCAAGCGGGTGATGACGAGGTAACTATTGTTTCCTGCGACTCAGAGCTCTTGCCAAGAAAGAAAATTCGAAGAGTGATCTGGAATGTAAGGTTTTATAACCCTTTAGCTCACTTGGATCCCAACTTTATTTTGAAGCAACAACAGCATGAGACCCGACACAGAACCCGAACCAGTGGAGGCGGAGAACTCTCCTCCGGTTTACCTAACACACCAGCCCCACGCAAGCGCCGGAATGAGGTATTTCAAAAAATTCCAAATTTATTTATTCTCAAGCAGATTCTATTCATCAAAACTTAGTCAGTCCAACTCAAATTATCAGGGGACCTCTCACTCCTCGTCTGGCGATTCATCTCAGACTCTGCTTCCAGCTTTCAAGACTGCCCATGGGTACCAACTTTTATCTGAACTTTTCAACTTCTCTTAACTCATACTGACTTTGTAAATCCTCTTGCAGTGGGAAAGCAAAACCCAGCAAAAAAGCTAAGATAAACAAGCCAACATAGGATCCCAAGACTCATGAACCGGAAAAGCAAGCACCTATTTCTGAGGCCTCCGTTCAATAACCGGAGGATCCTACTAATGACCCGCCACCAGAAAATCATGGTACCTCTGCTGATCATATATTTGTTGACCCCTTGGGCATTGAACCGTCAAGCCCAGTCAAGCCTTCAGAACCAGACACTAAGGAAGTTCTGATCACTGGCACTTCTTTCCAAGAGCCGGGGAATCCTATTGCTCTAGCAAAGCATTCTGCCAAGGAAGAATTGGTTGAAAGGCGCAAGGTCAAATTTGACATGGCCAACTATTCTCATCTGAGTATGAGTGAAATCCTTTTCGGCTATCTAAATCAAATACACGGTAGCCGTGATCTGGAGATTGACATGGTCAAGCACATGCATCAGAAGCATGAGGTATCAATTCTTGCTTTTTCATAAGCTATATTCCTTTAGCCCCCAAGCATACTGAATATGATAGAATATAATATGCTGTAGAATTGCCAGATAACCTGTAACTTATGCATCTGAATCAAAACCTATAGCCCCCAAGGGCCAGCTTGAACTTATCAAGATAAGCTGGGTCTTCCAATTATCCATTTTGCACTTGTAGTCCCCAAGGGTCGGCTTAAACTTTTAAGTCAAGCCTGGTCTTCAGTTAGAATGATCAATTATGCAGCTATTGCCCCCAAGGGCCGGTTGAATCCATATGATTAAACCGGGACTTATCATTGTCAGATAACAAACTTTGTCACTCATGCAAACCGGGTTAACTTTGAAAAAAATATGAACCGAGGTCATCTGCCATTGTATCATTAAAGAAAAATGCGCATGCATTAGCCCCCAAGTGCCAAGTGCTTTTGCTTGCAAAGGGCTTGGGACTTAGCAATATATAGTGTGGTATAAAGAAACTTTTTGCACGCATTAGCCCCCAAGTGCCAAGTGATATTCCTTGCAAAGGGCTTAGGACTTATCAATATATACTGCTTTATAACTGTGCATACTCGTTTGAACCTGCTCTTTTTAGGAAGCATCCAGTTAATTTCAGTCTCAGCTGACTGATTTAAAAACCCGGCTCGAAGCACAAGAATATGAAACCCGAAGGCTAACTCCAAGTTCAAGTTTAGCTTGGATGGAAATGAAAAACTCAAAACTGAGTTTAATACTGAGAAAGCTGCCTGGACTGAAGAGAAGGCTTCCCTGATCAAGAGAGCTAAAAAGGCTGAGGCCTCGTTAGAAGAGGTCACCACAGAACTTAGTGGCTTGAAGCAGCATATCAATCAAATGACTTTTGCTATCTTTGGTAAGACCTGTTATATCATTATAACTTTCCACCTTCCATGTTATAAACCATCAGGTGACTTAATCATCATATGCCATGCAGGTCCCAGGAGCAGCAATCTTGGGAAAGAGATGCTGATAAAGCTCAAGGCGGTTTATACATTAGTAGAACAACTGTACACCGGAGCTCAGCGTACGATATCCACCATCTCCCCAAGTAATCAAGCTCCATCTCTTCTCAGCAACGTTTTAAGCCAACGTTCTGTTCTGCTTGCCTGTGTTGAAGATAAAAAACGGTCGACTACTAGAGCCGATGCCATTACGACTTTAAGCTGGGCAAAGACATGGCAGTCAGAATTAGACCCGGCCGAGCTAGCCACTAGCTGCCCTAGTTTCAAAGAGGACGGGTCTGCTTTTGACAAGAAAGATTTTGCTGCGTGTGTGAAGGAGATGCGCCCCTTGGCAAGCCTGATTGTTGAAGAAATAGATCTGACCAAATATCAGGCGGCTTATACCGCAGAGAACCAGAAAATGCCCACGCTGGCTTACAAAATTGCAGATCTTATCCCTCCAATCCGTAAGCACACTTTCGCCCCCGAAATCGATACGTCTGAGCTTATCGATGATGAAGTTGAATTCCAAGCCTTGACTGGCATCAATTGGTCATCGCCTGACTTCCAAACGGTGGAGGGAGAAGAAGAACTGGTGCAGGATGACCCGGAAGCCTCAAGCCGCCAAGACCAGGAGAGCTGACCCGCAGGACGGTATTCAATTTCCCCCATCAAGTATTGCTTTTGAAAACACTCAATCATTTAGGCTCGGGGAGCCAAGTAATAGGCTAGTTAAACTCTGATCTGTCGTGCCATCGTACTCGTTTTGTTTTACACAATACTGCTGATCCGCCAGTTGAAGATCTGCCACTTATGCTTATGATATCATCAATTTATGCAGATTAGATTTATCATTTTCCCTGCAAACAAAAATAGATCACGAGTGCCCTAGCAATTTACCAAAGGGTGGGTCACAATACCCCATATAAAAACAACTGGTGACTGTAATAGTACATAACCAGGGCCAGTTTAATCACAACCTTATGTAATCATAACAAAATATCATACCTGTGATATTTGCTAACACCGTCGGCTTATCATACCTGTGGAGTAAGGGTTATAACCCAAAGGTTGAGAGAACAATGCTCTGTTTAATTGATTCATACTGCCGGCTTACAACACCACATGCAACAAGGGGTAATATCCCAAAACTTAGAGCAGAGCACTCTAAGCACATAAAATCATCATACACTGGCTACTTAAAGTCCAAAGCCAGGTCAGGTTAACAAATACTGGGTAGATTCATATATGAACCATAAGGCAACATAGCCCTCATCGGTTTTCAACCATGTATTAACATGTCATAAGAAATGAATCTCAAAAAATGATTAAATCAAATAGAAATTAGAAAACAAAACAAGGCTTCAATAGGCTGCCAGGCCTTCAAGTCAAGTGCTTTTCAAGGGCCGCACAACCACTGAGTTAAACCTTCATTCAACCTTGTAAGCCGGGCCTCACATGACCAATTGCTGTTTTAACTTTGACAAGTTTAGGGCCTGTATAAGATTGACTGTCAAGAGTATGACGAGTCATTCCAGGATTACGTGGGCGGAGTGGCAGACTTAAAAAAGGCAGGATAACCAGGATTTTTTGGTGAATACACCTGGCGTCCAAGCCTATTACACGGGTCAACAAAGCTCTTGTTCATTAACAAAGAGCACCCAAGTAATGTTTCATTCCAGGCTTACAAGCCGGATCAACAAAGGTATTCATAGCTATGCTCGATGAGTAGGAAGCCCCCAAGTATTTTGTAATCATGACGTACAAGCCGGATCAAAAGGGTAGTCATAGATATGCTCAATGAGCAGGAAGCCCCTAAGTGATCATATGAAGTGACAATAAAGACTCATTATTCTCAGAAATGAAACGACAGAGGCCCTGAATTATCAGGGATGCCGACTTTATTATACATTGTCAAAGTATGTACATCACAAGAGCCAGTGGCTCAGGTGTAATAAGGCCGAAGATGAGCAATATTCCATGGCCGACGGGTCTCCTCCTCCGACGTGCATGAGTCCTTGTGGTCTTGAACATCGATAAGGTAGTATGACCTATTGTTCAGATTTTTTCTGACCACAAAGGGCCCTTCCCAAGGTGGGGATAGCTTGTGCATATCAGTTTGATCTTGGATAAGCCGGAGCACCAAGTCACCTTCTTGAAAGGTCCTGGTTTTAACCCGGCGGCTGTGATAATGGCACAGATCTTGCTGGTAAATCACCGAACGTGCCGCCGCAAGGTCACGCTCCTCATCCAACAGGTCAATAGCATCCTGACGTGCTTTTTCATTATCGGCTTCAACATAAGACGCCACACGGGGCGAGTCGTGACGGATGGCACTAGGGAGAACCGCCTCTGCTCCGTAAACCATGAAGAAAGGCGTGTAACCCGTAGATCTGTTGGGGGTAGTATTGATACTCCATAACACTAAAGGTAATCCTTCCACCCAACAACCCGGCGTCCTCTGCAAAGGGACCATAAGCCGGGGCTTGATGCCTCTCTAGATTTCTTGATTGGCTCTCTCAGCTTGACCATTGGACTGGGGTGAGCCATTGATGATACATCAAGTCGAACATGCTCTCGTTGACAAACTCTTTCATAGCACCCTTGGACAGATTAGTGCCATTATCAGTTATAATGCTGTGGGGAAAGCCAAAATGGAAAATCACCTTTTTGATGAATTGAACCACCGTCGCTGCATCACACTTACTAACTGGCTCTGCTTCAACCCACTTTGTAAATTTGTCAACTGCCACCAAGAGGTGGGTCTTTTTATCCTCGGACCTTTTGAAAGGTGCAATCATATCAAGCCCCCAGACCGCAAACGACCAAGCAATTGGAATCATCCTCAATTCTTTAGCCGACACATGAGCTCGTCGTGAGAATTTCTGACAACCATGACATTTACTAACCAAATCCTTTGCATCAGCATGAGCCGTCAGCCAATAAAATCCATGACGGTAAGCCTTGGCTACGAGAGACGTAGAGCCGGCATGATGACCACAATCTCCTTCATGAATCTCTCATAGAATCTCACAGCCTTCCTCAGAGAAACACAACGTTGAAACGCCCCTATGACACTGTGATGATGCAACTCTCCATTGACAATAGTCATTGACTTAGACCACCGGGTTATCTGCCTGGCCAAAGTTTCATCCTCAGGTAACTCGCCCCAGGTCATATATGCCAAATATGGAACTGTCCAATCAGGAATAGCATGAAGAGCCGCCACCAGTTGTGCCTCCGGGTCAGGAATAGCAAGATCTTCCTCTTTAGGCAATTTGACTGAAGGATTATGTAGAATATCAAGGAAAATATTGGGTGGTACCGGCTTATGCTGAGATCCCAACCGGCTTAAAGCATCAGCCGCCTTGTTTTACCTTCGATCAACATGCTCTACTTGATAGCCCTTGAAGTGACCAGCAATAGCATCAACCTCTCGGCAATTAGCCGCCATGAGTGGGTCCTTAGAATCCCAAGTGCCAGAAACTTGCTGAGCTACCAAATCAGAATCACCAAAACACCTCACCCGGCTTAAGTTCATCTCCTTAGCCATCCGAAGACCATGGAGCAAGGCCTCATACTCAGCTACATTGTTAGTACAAGGGAGCATCAACCTTAAAACATAACAAAATTTATCACCTCGTGGGGAAGTCAAGATAACTCCACCCTCCGAGCCTTCCAACTGCCTGGATCCATCGAAGCGAATAGTCCAATATGTGCTATCCGTCTTTTCCTCAGGCATCTGCAACTCTGTCCAATCATTTATGAAGTCCACAAGGGCTTGAGACTTGATGGTTGTGCGAGGCATATATATCAAACATGCGGTCCAAGCTCAGTGGCCCACTTGGCTACCCGACCTATGGTTTCTCTGTTTTGAATAATATCCCCTAAAGGGGCAGAACTAACCACAGTGATGGGATGACCCAGAAAATACTGTTTGAGCTTTCGACTAGCCATGAACAACCCGTACACAAGCTTCTGCCAATGTGGATACCTCTGCTTGGACTCAATGAGCACCTCACTGATGTAATAAACCGATCGCTGAACCGGATATTCCTTGCCTGACTCCTTCCTTTCCACCACAATTGCCACGCTGACAGCTCGGCTATTGGCAGCCACATACAACAACAAGGATTCTTTATCAATGGGAGCAGCAAGAACCGGCGGCTTAACTAATTGTTTCTTTAAGGCCTCAAACACCTGATCAGCAGCATCACTCCAGACAAAGTAATATGCCTTCTTCATCATATGGTAAAGAGGGATATCCTTTTCACCGAACCGGCTTATGAACCGGCTTAAGGCCGCAATACGACCCGCCAAACGCTGAACATGATTGATACACGCTGGTTTAGCCAGGGAAGTGATAGCCTTTATTTTCTCCGGGTTAGCTTCAATACCCCGTTCAGAAACCAGAAAGCCTAAAAGCTTGCCTACTGGCATGACAAAGACACACTTGGCCGGGTTAAGCATCATCTTGTAGACCCGGAGATTGTCAAAGGTATCTTTCAAATCGTCTATCAAGGTTTCCTTCTTCCTGGATTTCACCACAATATCATCCACATAGCATGAACATTGCGCCCAATCTGATCATGAAGGCAATTTTGCACACACCACTGGTAAGTTGCCTGGGCACTCTTGAGCTCAAAAGGCATAGACACATAACATAAGGCTCCAAAGGGAGTAATAAAAGATGTCTTCTCCTGGTCCTTAACTACCATCTTGATCTGATGATAACCAAAATAAGCGTCCAAAAAGCTCAAACGCTCACAACCCGCCGTAGCATCAATAATCTGATCAATACGGGGGAGAGCAAAGGGATCAGCCGGACATGCCTTGTTTAAGTCCGTGTAATCCACACACATATGCCAAGTACCGTTTTTCTTAAGTACCAGCACCGGGTTAGCCAACCACTCAGGATGAAAAACTTCAACAATAAACCCAGCCGCCAAGAGCCGGGCCACTTCCTCACCAATGGTCTTGTGCCTCTCTTCATTGAAACGGGGAAGAAATTGCTTGACCGATTTAAACTTTGGATTAATATTGAGAGTGTGCTTAGCGTGTTCTCCCGGTACACCTGGCATGTCTGAAGGCTTCCATGCAAAGATGTACCGGTTCTCACGGATGAACTCGATGAGTGCGCTTTCCTATTTCTGATCCAGATTGGCACTGATGCTGAACTGCTTGGACGAATCGCCAGGAACAAAGTAAACTAGCTTAGTGTCATCCACCGACTTAAATTTCAACACGGGATCATGCTCTGTAGTTGGCTTTTTCAAAGATGTCATGTCCGTCGGGTCAACATTATCTTTGTAAAATTTCAATTATTCTGTTACACAGACAGACTCAGCATAAGCAGCATCACCTTCTTCACATTCCAAGGTTATCTTCCGGCTTCCATGCACTGTGATGGTACCCTTGTGACCCGGCATCTTAAGCTGCAAATAAACATAACAAGGCCTTGCCATGAACTTAGCATAAGCCGTCCGCCCAAACAGAGCATGATAAGGGCTCTTGATTTTAACCACCTCAAAAGTCAATGTCTCAGATCTGGAATCATAATCATCTCCAAAACAAACCTCCAAAGATATTTTGCCCACTGGATACACCAACTCACTAGGCACCACGCCATGAAAGATAGTGTTTGACGGCTTGAGATCTTTGTTAGTCAAGCTCATGCAACGAAAAGTTTCATAATATAGAATATTAATGTTGCTGCCCCCGTCCATGAGTACCTTAGTAAATTTGTACCCTCCAACCTGAGGTGCCACCACTAGAGCCAAATGACCCGGATTATCAACCCGGGGTGGGTGATCCTCACGACTCCAGAGAATAGGGTGTTCAGACCATCGAAAGTAACGGGGAATCGCCGGCTCAACTGCATTCACTGCCGTTTTATGGAGCTTTTGATCTCGTTTGCATAAACTCGTGGTGAAAACATGGTACTGTCCACTATTCAACTGTTTTGGGTTACTCTGATAACGAGACTGCTGCTGCTGATTCCCTTGACCAGATTGTTGATTAAAACCACCTCGATTGCCTTGGCCTTGGAAACTGGAATTAGAACCGCCACCACCATAACCCGGACTGTGAGAGCCGGATCCTGAGCCGCCGTCCGGCCCATGATTGTTCTAGAAAAAATGGAATTTCTATACTCCCTCATAATGAAGCAATTCTTCCAGAGGTGACTGGCCGACTTTTCCCGCGTACCATGCTTCGGGCAGGGCTGATTCATCATCGCCTCAAGATTGAATTTTGGTCCTCCAAAATGAGGGGGCGGCTTTCCCTTGTGGTGCTGACTATTATTTTGCGTATTGGTGTTAGCCACAAAATCTAAATTACCATCAGCTTTGCGCTTACCATTGCCACCCTAACTCGCCGGGTTATGCAACTGCCCTTTTGTGTTGCTGCTCTTTTTCCCCTTACCCGACCTTTCATCATCATACTCGGGGTCCTTGGTACTATCAGAGTCGGCATAATTGACGGGATCCGCCATTAGCTCCCCCATGTCGTTGCAGTGGTGTTTAAGCCACCCTAGTTTCTGCTTAAGGGGCATGAAACGACAATTCTTCTCCAACATTAGGACTGCTGAACCGGCATTGATACGATCCGATGAGTGTACGATGGCCGAGACCCGGCGCACCCAATGGGTTGTTGACTCTCCCTCACCTTGGACACAAGAGTCCAAATCCACGATTGACATAGGATGCTTGCACGTGTCTTCAAAATTCTGGATAAACCAGGCTTTAACTCGGCCCATGATCCAATGGAGTTGGCAGGCAGCCCTTTCAACCAAGTACGAGTCGTCCCGTCTAACATCATGGTGAAATACTTAGCGCATGCAGCATCGCCAACACCCAGCATCTCCATTGCCATCTCATAACTTTCAATCCAAGCTTCAGGGGGTTGATCTGTTGTGTAGTTAGGCACCTTACGAGGACCCTTGAAATCCTTGGGCAAATGCTCGTTACGCAGAGCCGACACTAAACATGGCACACCCAAGGTTCTAGAGGTCACGCCTACCTCCACCGAAGCTGACGGATAAATTGATGAGTACTAATGAGCCTCCTGCTGAGCTGCCAGCTCGTCCTCCCGACGCGCTCTGCCCTGATCCACCAAAGTCTGGGCATTGGTACCACCACACACCGAGTCATGCCCATGAGGCTGGTTATGGTGCTTTTCACTACTTGGGACTGTTGGTGAGTCAATGTGCCTGCTATAACTCCGGCTTGGATGAGGGGTTGAGTGAATCCGCTCGCTACTGTAGGAATAAGCCGCCTGTTGACTTACAGTTGTCTGAAGAAGCTCTTTTGCCCTTCGTGTCTCTATCGCCGTTGGAGACCCGCCTTCAACTAGTAGAGCCGCCAGTCGCGTTACCACAGTAATCATATTATCCAAATGGTTAGAATAATGACCCGGAGGTGTCGGAACATGCTGAGACGGAGTATTATTCAAATGTGGCGGGTCCAACACGTGTGGCTGAACCAGCGCTCTAGTTCCAGGCGCTTTGATCGCCCGGTTTACCACTGGCGGGTCATTGGTCCCTGCTCCAGGCGTGTTGAAGAGGTTCCTCAGCTCATAAACTAGGGGTAGATGACTCCGGTGCCTCCTCCTCATGACCTCAGTTGAAGCATTCTGATCCAATGTGAGCTGGAAGGAATCCGCTATGCCTGGGCGTCCAAAGTAGCCTGCTCCGTAGCCATCCTAGCATTCTCAGTGGCCAGCTCTTCCATGGCTTGAACGATCTCATCTCGCAGCTTTGCCACATCAACCTTATGCTGTCCCTGGTTATCCGAGGTTACCTCTACCCCCATCAAAGTCACCAGAGCCTCCAATAACTCTGTGAAAACTTGAGCCGGCGGGCGTGCAGAGCCACTAGCACCAGCCGCTGCTGCATCCATTGAACTGGAGGTTATATCCGCGATGGTTGTTGAACCGAGCACCGGTTGTGTACTAGCCATGAAGATTGCGACCCTGTTCAGCGACTCATAGGGGTCCGGAATACCGTCACCATCGGACAACCCCCAAGCCGTCCATCTTATAGTTGATACAATGAATTAGTCTCGCCTGTGGATGATTCACCATCAGAGTAGATCGCCGTCTCATCGCCAGACACAGATCCTTCCGCCCCATGGATGAAACCAACAAAGGCGTGCTTCACGGTGGGCTGAACCCGAGCGGTTGTGCACGCTGATCCATCTCAATGATGTCGGTGCAGATGTCCGGCTCAGGGCCCAGTTTGCCGATTTTGCCGATGAAAACGTGGATTCCGATGAAGGGGACCCGGTACCCGTACTCAATTGAGTCGGCCTCGGGGCCCCAGCCTGCATCGTCGATGTAGAGCTTGCCGCGACGACTCTTGGTCATCCGGCCCACAGCGTATCCCTTGATCCCTTCGAAGTTTCCCTGTAAGAACTCGAAACCACCATGCGCTGGCCCCAAGGTGGGCGTCAACTGTCGTGGAGTTGTCACGGCAGATGTCCTAGCGGAAGGACTTAGTCATGGAGCCATCACAACGAGGTTAGCTTAAAGGGGTTAATCGGGACAAAGGACACATAGAGTTTATACTGGTTCGGGCCCTTGCGGTGAAGGTAAAAGCCTAATCCAGTTTGAGGTGGTATTGCTAGGGTTTGGATTACCAGGGAGCGAATACGCTTGACCTATTTCTCTGTCTCTTGTTTCTTACCCTAAATTGCCGTCGGGTCGTCCCTTTATATACACAGGTTGACGCCCGATGGTTCACGGAGTCCCGGCTGGCTCATACACAACGTGTCCGGCTCGGTGACTAACTACACTTGTCGTACAATACAAGTTATACATACATGGCGGTTCATCCCCCTGGGCCTTAAGTCACCTCTGGGTCTTGGGCCGTCAACGGGCTCGCATGATCCGCCATCTTCATTGGTAAGCCATCAATGGTATGACCCGGCCCCTCCTGGGCGGTTCATACCCAGTAGTTATATCCCCAACAGGGAGGAAAGTAGAACTTGATGAGGTAATCATACCTTCTCTTGAATTGGAAAGTAGCACATCAGAGAACTCTGTTCCTGTGGTGCCTACACCAACTAGAGAGGAAGCAAATGGTAATGATTATGAAACTTCAGATCAAATTGCTACTAAACATGTAGGTCAACTAGAGCATGATCCGCACCAGAGTGGTACGGTAATCTTGTTCTGGAAGTCATGTTATTAGAGCAAGGCGAACCTACGAACTACGAAGAAGCTATGATGAGCCCAGATTCCGACAGATGGATTGAGGCCATGAAATCTGAGATAGGATCCATGTATGAGAATAAAGTGTGGACTTTTGTGGACTTGCCTGATGATCAACAAGCCATTGAAAATAAATGGATCTTCAAGAAGAAGACAGACGTTGATGGTAATGTCACCATCTACAAAGCTTGACTTGTCGGAGAAGGTTTTCGACAAGTACAAGGGGTTGACTACGATGAGACCTTCTCACCTGTAGTGATGCTTTAGTTAGTCTGAATCATGTTAGCAATTCCCGCACTTTATAACTATGAAATCTGGCAAATGGATGTCAAAGCTGCATTCCTTAATGGATTTCTTAAAGAAGAGTTGTATATGATGCAACCAGAAGGTTTTGTCGATCCTAAAGGTGCTAACAAAGTGTGCAAGCTCCAACGATCCATCAATTGACTGGTGCAAGCATCTCGGAGTTGGAATATATGTTTAGATGAGGTGATCAAAGCATATGGTTTTATACAGACTTATGGTGAAGTCTGTATTTACAAGAAAGTGAGTGGGAGCTCTGTAACATTTATGATATTATATGTGGATGACATATTACTGATTGGAATGATATAGAATTTCTGGATAGCATAAAAGGATACTTGAATAAGAATTTTTCAATGAAAGACCTTGGTGAAGCTACTTACATATTAGGCATCAAGATCTTTAGATATAGATCAAGACGCTTGGTAAGATTTACAATGAGTACATACCTTGGCAAGATTTGAAGGAGTTCTAGCATGTATTGTAAGGTGTGAAGTTGAGTAAGACTCAAAACCCGACCACGGCAGAAGAAAGAGAGAGAATGAAAGTCATTCCCTATGCCTCAACCATAGGTTCTATAAAGTATGCCATGCTATGTATCAGACCTATTTGTGTACCTTGCCAATGAGTTTGGCAAGGGGGTACAATGGTGATCCGGGAGTAGATCACTATACAGCGGTCAAAATTATTCTTAGTTACCTAAGAGGACTAAGGAAATATTTCTCGGTTATGGAGGTGATAAAGAGTTCATCGTAAAGATTTACGCCGATGCATGCTTTGACACCGATTCAGATGACTCTGAGTCTCAATCTGGATACGTATTGAAAGTGGGAGCAATAAGCTAGAGTAGCTCCATCCAGAGCATTGTAGACATAGAAACTTGCAAAATACATACGGATCTGAATGTGACATACTCGTTGACTAAACTTCTCTCAGAAGCAAAACATGATCACACCTTAGTAATCTTTGGGTGTTAATCACATGGAGATGTGAACTAGATTATTGATTTTAGTAAACTCTTTGGGTTGGTCACATGGCGATGTCTACTATGGGTGTTAATCACATGGTGATGTGAACTAGATTATTGACTCTAGTGCAGAGACTGATGGAAGGCAATAATAAAATGGTTATTATTATATTTCCTAATTCATGATAAAGGTTTATTATTCATGCTAGAATTGTATTGACCGGAAACTTAAATACATGTGTGGATACATAAACAAATATCGTGTCCCTAGTAAGCCTCTACTAGAGTAGCTCATTGATCAAAGATGGTTAAGGTTTCCTAACCATAGATATGAGTTGTCATTTGATAATGGAATCACATCATTAGGAGAATGATGTGATGGACAAGACTCATCCGTTAGCTTAGCATTTGATCGTTCAGTTTATTGCTCTTGCTTTCTTAATGTCAAATACATATTCCTTCGACTATGAGATTATGCGACTCCAGGATACTAGAGGAATACCTTGTGTGCTATCAAATATCACAATGTAACTGGGTGATCATAAAGATGCTCTACAAATATCTACGAAGGTGTTTGTTCAGTTGGCATCAATCAAGATTAGGATTTGTCACTCCGAGTATCGGAGAGGTATCTCTGGGCCCTCTCGGTAATACACATCATAAGATTGCAAGGAAATGACTAAGGAATTAGTCACGAGGTGATGTATTATGGTATGAGTAAAGAGACTTGCTGGTAACGAGATTGAACTAGGTATGAAGATACCGACGACTGAATCTCGGGCAAGTAACATACCGATCGACAAAGGGAATTGCGTATGTTGTCATAATGGTTCGACCGATAAATATCTTCGTAGAATATGTAGAAGAAAATATGGGCATCCAGGTTCCGCTATTGGTTATTGGCCAGAGAGGTGTCTCGGTCATGTCTACATAGTTCTCGAACCCATAGGGTCCGCACGCTTAACATTCATTGACGATATAATGTTATATGAGTTATATGATTTGGTGACCGAATGTTGTTTGGAGTCCCGTATGAGAGCACAAACATGACGAGGAGTCTTGAAATGGTTGATAGGTTAAGATTGATATATAGGACGATGGTATTCGGACACCGGATGTGTTTCGGAAGGTACCACGTACTTAACGGGTCACCGGAAGGAGTTTCGGGCACCCCCCCCCGCAAAGATATGGGCCTTATGGTCCAAGTGAAGGAACACACCAGCCCACAAGGGGCTAGTGCGCCCTCTATAGGGCTGGCCTATGGGGAGGGAAACAAAAGGGGAGGAGGAAAGGCAAGTGTGGAGTTTGTAGGACCTTGAGAAGAGGTGTCTAGAGGGGGGGGGGTGATTAGACACTAAGTACTAAAGTTGCAGTTTTTAAGATTCTTTAAGTTTAGGTGGAGTTTAGGCACAAGTTTAACATTCACAATATATAGCAAGCAAGCATGCAAAGAGAATATGAGCAGCGGAAAGTAAAGCATGCAACTTGCGAGAATGTAAAGGGAAGGGTTTTGGAGGATTCAAACGCAATTGGAGACACGGATGTTTTTGGCGTGCTTCCGATAGGTGGTGCTATCGTACATCCACGTTGATGCAGACTTCAACCCATGAAGGGTAACGGTTGCGCGAGTCCATGGAGGGCTCCACCCACGAAGGGTCCACGAAGAAGCAACCTTGTCTATCCCACCATGGCCATCGCCCACGAAGGACTTGCCTCACTAGCGGTAGATCTTCACGAAGTAGGCGATCTCCTTGCCCTTACAAACTCCTTGGTTCAACTCCACAATCTTGTCGGAGGCTCCCAAGTGACACCTAGCCAATCTAGGAGACACCACTCTCCAAGAAGTAACAAATGGTGCATTGATGATGAACTCCTTGCTCTTGTGCTTCAAATGATAGTCTCCCCAACACTCAACTCTCTCTCATAGAATTTGGATGTGGTGGAAAGAAGATTTGAGTGGAAAGCAACTTGGGGAAGGCTAGAGATCAAGATTCATATGGTAGGAATGGAATATCTTGACCTCAACACATGAGTAGGTAGTTCTATCTCAGAAAATGTATGCTGGAAGTGTAGGTTTAGTCTGATGGCTCTCTCCACGAATGAAGAGGAGGTGGAGGGGTATATATAGCCTCCACACAAAAACTAACCGTTACACACAATTTACCAAACTCGGTGGGACCGATTCAACAGAATCGGTCAGACCGATTTAGTAAACCTAGTGACCGTTAGGATTTTCGGTGGGACTGACATGCAAATCGGTAGGACCGATTCGGTTAGGGTTAGGGCATAACGTAATCTCGGTAAGACCGATTTTGGTAATAAGCTTTCCAGAGAGTTGGTCAGGCAAACTCGGTTGGACCGATTACACAAACTCGGTGGGACCGATTTTGGTAATGAGTCAACCAGGAAGTTTGCATTGTAATATCGATAGTACCGATTGCTCAAACTCGGTGGGACCGATTTTGGTAATGGACATACACAGAGAGATTACAATCCCATCTCGGTGACACCGAGATCCCTATCGGTGAGACCGATTTGCCTAGGGTTTGTGGCAGTGGCTAAGACATCCAAACTCGGTGGCGCTGGATAGAAAGAATCGGTATGACTGCGTTTGGCTTTAGGTTTAGGTCATTTGTGTGGAAGTGGGAAAGTAGTTGAGGGTTTTGGAGCATATCACTAAGCACTGTGGAGCAAGAAACTCATTAAGCAACACCTCATCCCTTCTTGATAGTATTGGCTTTTCCTATAGACTCAATGTGATCTTGGATCACTAAAATGTAAAATGAAGAGTCTTGAGCTTGAAGCTTGAGCCAATCCTTTGTCCTTAGCATCTTGAAGGAGTTCCCACATCCTTTAGTCCATGCCACTCCATTGTTGAATTTATCTGAAACATACTGGATAAAAGTGTTAGTCCAACAAGAGATATGTTGACATTAATTACCAAAACCACCTAGGGAGCACTTGTGCTTTCAATCTCCTCCTTTTTGGTAATGGATGACAACATACATCAAAGCTTTAGATAAAGATATAAAGAATAGCAGGTAAAGCTTTGGAAAGACATGTAACAAGCATAGGCTCCCCCTACATGTATGCAATCATGTGAATATGAAATATAGAAGCATGTGAGAGCATAACCATGATAGAGTAGGCAACGTATTACATGTATCTTGGCCATATGCATCAGAGCAAAGAATATTAAGGAAAAACCTTCATGCTCATGAGTCCTTCTTGCAAACAGTATGTACATCAGCAAGAATTCCTCATACACATGATTGTGATGCATATACTTACCTTGTAGTCTTGAGTTGGCTTAGGATGGAATGAAACTGCGTAAACAAGGTTAGATAACACAGATGCACCTACTAGCCAGAGCAAACAAAAGAAACTACAAGAATACCAAGACTGGGATGACATGTAGAGAGTGAGTACTAAGTACCACATTGGATTAGACATGTCCCCAAGAGTAAAGATATGCGATGAATTTGAATGATTTCTTTCCCTTAGATGTCTTGCTCCCCCTGAATCTAGCATGGGATACTGGGAGAAGATAGGGAATAGAAAATTAGAGCTGAAAGATATAAATGATGAACAGAGCTAATGCAAGCTAATGCAAATAAGCACAAAAAGATCATATGAACATGTCTCTCCCCTCAAGAAGACATGTGGGCATCTCTCCTCTTGAACACCAAGCATCTAGGATCCTTGAGAAATACTTTCTACTTAAGTATTTTCTCCCCTGGAGATCTCTCTCTCCCCCTGAGGATTTCTCTCCCCCTAAGGAGGTGATAAACTCTTTCTCTGATGTGATCTCTCTCTAAATGATAAGCTTTGATGTGATCTCTCTCTCCCCCTTTGACATCAATTTACAAGAAGGGTTTTCTGGAATCTGTCGAATGGGTTTGGTCCTTGAGTCACAACATAAAGCAATGATAAAAATGTGATGCTTGTAGAGGACAAGATTCATTGAGTGGAGCTGGATCAGAAGAGACACAAAATAAGTGGCAAACTATTTTTCCTGTTGTGAAATCGGTGGCACCGAGGGGTATGTTTCGGTTGTACCGAAGGAATTTGGTTGGACCGAAAACAACAATTTGGTGAAACCGAGTTCATCGCAGAGAAAACACTTGTCACCTCAGCTCACTAGACTAGTAAGATCTTACAAAGATTTGCAAGGAATTTACTGAATGATATGCAAATAATTGGATGCAGAAAATGTAAAGCAAACAGAAAGAAATCTAGATGAAGTTTTTTTTTGAAAGGGGAAACAAATATGCATGAGACAAATGCAAAAACACAGAAAAAGAACACAAGAGAACTTCATCTAGAGATGGTCGACGACAAAGTCACCTATGTTAGAGTATATTGACTTAGGAGTCAAGTGAGATCACTTGATCATAGGTCATACTCATCGTTTAAGCTCAAAATGGGGTTGCCATTTTTCGTTTAAGCATCTTGATGTATTCACATCTTGTCGAGTTGCTTTAGCTCATGTCTTGGAGTAAAGCTTCTCTAAGATGGAATAACATACCTTGGTTGGTGGTGTTGTCCATGTAGTTGAACTTGTGTGGGTTGCTCAAGGTTGATGTAGTTCATCAAGAGTTGGGAGCACCACTTGGAATTTGAGTCCATCTACCTACATGGGTTAGATAACATGCAAGTTGTAAATATATCCAAGACATAAGATTTTCATCATAAGATAAATATCAAGGATTAGTCATAGGCTCATGTCTTGCATCTATCCAATGGAGTTTCTACTCCAGGTTTGAAGCATCAATGATGTTCAATTCTCCTCTTAACCTGCAAAACACTTTGTCATCAAGAGGTTTAGTGAATATATCCGCTAATTGCTTTTCGGTGCGAACATGCTTAACATCAATGTCACCCTTAGCAACATGGTCTCGAATGAAATGATGACGAACTTCAATATGCTTAGTTTGAGAACGTTGTACAGGATTATGACCAATTTTGATAGCACTTTCATTGTCACAAAGCAATGGAACATGTCTCACATATATCCCATAATCTTTAAGAGTTTGGGTCATCCAAAGTAATTGAGCACAACATGAACCAGTGGCAATGTACTCCGCTTCGGCGGTGGATAAGGATACCGAGTTTTGTTTCTTGGAAGACCAAGACACAAGAGATCTACCAGGGAATTGACAAGTACCCAAAGTGGACTTTCTATCAACCTTGTCTCCGGCATAGTCCGAGTCGGAATAGCCAACAAGATCGAAAGAGGCCCTCTTAGGATACCAAATGCCAAAATTTGGTGTATGGATTAAGTATCTCACTATCCTTTTCACGGCCTTAAGATGACATTCTTTAGGAGCAGCTTGATATCGTGCACACATGCACACACTTAGCATGATATCGGGACGTGAAGCACATAGATATAACAATGAACCAATCATAGAGCGATAAACCTTTTGATCAACCGGTTCACTATCTTTGGTCAAGTCAAGATGTCCACTAGTAGGCATGGGTGTAGTCATACCTTTGCATTCTTGCATATTGAACTTCTTGAATAAGTCCTTGGTGTACTTCGTTTGAGAAACAAAGGTACCTTCCTTAGTTTGCTTGATTTGCAACCCAAGAAAGAATTTGAGTTCACTCATCATAGACATCTCAAACTTCTCCGACATTAGCTTCCCAAACTTTTCACTAAAATGAGGGTTAGTTGAACCAAATATAATATCATCAACATAGATTTGGCACACAAAGAGTTCTCCATTAACCCTTTTTGTAAAAAGAGTAGAATCAATTTTGCCAATTTTGAAGCCTTTTTCAATAAGGAACTTGGTCAGACATTTATACCATGCTCTAGGAGCTTGTTTAAGACCATAAAGAGCTTTGTGAAGTTTGTAAACATGATTGGGTTTCTTAGGATTGACAAAGTCGGGAGGTTGTTTAACATAAACTTCCTCCTCTATTTCACCAATAAGGAAAGCACTTTTAATGTCCATTTGATACAAGGTGATATCATGATGATTAGCATAGGCAAGTAAGATGCGAATGGACTCAAGTCTAGCAACGGGAGCATAAGTCTCACCATAGTCCATGCCTTCAACTTGTGTGTAACCTTGGGCGACGAGACGTGCTTTGTTGTGAACTACTTGTCCATCTTCATCTTGCTTGTTGCGAAACACCCATTTGCTACCGATGATGTTGTGGTTGTTGTCGGGCTTCTCAACCAATGTCCACGCTTGGTTCCTCTCAAAGTTGTGTAGCTCTTCATGCATAGCATTTATCCAATCCGGATCTTCCAAGGCTTCTTCAACCTTCATAGGTTCAATGCTAGAGATGAAATAATAGTTTTCACAAAAGTTAGCTAAATGAGTTTTAGAGCGAGTGATTCTCCCGGTTTGAATATCATTGTAGATTTGCTCGACAGGATGGTCTTTAGAAATTCTTGCTCGAACTTCTGAAAGCTTTTGCTTGTTTCTTGGTTGAACTTCTTCTTCATCTTGTTCTTCTTCTTGGCCTTCTTCATTGTTGGCGTTGTCGTTCTCTTGTCGTGGTGGAGAAGTAGGTTGTTGACGTTCATCTTGATGCACTTCCTCGTTTTCTTCATCTTGGTGTGTCCCACTTGTGGATGCTTCCGTATCAACTCTTGGTTCACCTTGTCGTGAAGTAGAAGCTTCCACTTGGACGGACGAGGTACTCTCCTTCACCTCTGTTGGACGTACCTTGCCAATAGCCAAGTCATGGATTGCTTCCGAAGTATCTTTGTCTCGTACATCAATTGGCAATTGCTCTACTTGCGAGCCGTTAGATTCATCAAACTTCACATCCACCGTCTCTTCAACCTTTCGGGTGAAATTGTTGTAGACACGGTAAGTGTGAGAGTTTGAGCCATAACCTAGTAGGAAACCTTCATGAGACTTAGGAGCAAATTTAGAGCGACGATGCTTATCAAGAATGTAGCACTTTGAGCCGAATACTCGAAAGTATCCAACTTAGGGTTTGTTACCGGTGAGGAGCTCGTATGCCGTCTTGCCGAGTAGCTTGTGAAGATACAAGCGATTTGTTGCATGACAAGCTGTCTCAACCGCTTCTGCCCAAAAGTGCTTCGGTGTCTTGTACTCATCAAGCATCGTTCTCGCCATTTCGATGAGCGTCCAGTTCTTCCTCTCAACAACTCCGTTTTGTTGAGGTGTGTACGTAGTCGAGAACTCGAGTGAAATCTCTTCTTTGTCAAGAAACGTGTCCACATTTGCGTTCTTGAACTCCGTTCCGTTGTCGCTGCGAACCTTCTTGATCTTCACTTCAAATTGATTTTGGGCCTTCCTAGCGAAGTTTTTGAAGATCTTTTGGACCTGCGATTTATCATCGAGAAAGAACACCCACGTAAATCTTGAAAAATCACAACTATAACTAGACCAAAAGAATTTCCACGGAGACTCTTGTAGGAGTTGGGACCAAAGAGATCCATGTGAAGTAGCTCGAGTGGCCTCCTTGTGGTCATGATGTTCTTCACGGGATGCCTTCCTCCAACCTGTTTACCTGCTTGACAAGCACTGCAAAGTCTATCCTTATCAAATATGACATCGTTAACTCCAAGGATATGATTTCCTTTAATAAGCTTGTCAAGGTTTCGCATACCAACATGACCAAGTCGTCTATGCCATAACCAACCTTTTGAGGATTTAGCAATGAAGCAAGTTTTAGGTTGGGCCTTTTTAGTGAAATCAACAATGTATAGATCACCTCTAGGCACACCGGTAAAGACCATTTTATGATTGTCTCGACGAAACACTTGGCAATCTACTTCAGTAAATAGGACACTGAAACTGAAATCAGCAAGTCTAGATACTGAAAGTAAGTTGTATCCAAGAGATTCAACGAGCATGACATTTTGTATAGAGCTATCATGTGATATGGCCACCTTACCGAGGCCAACCACCTTACCCTTTGAGTTTTCACCGAAAGTGACATACTTTCGAAGACTATCATTTTCAGCAAGCTCACGAAACATGTCTTTATCTCCGGTCATGTGATTGGTACATCCACTATCAAGAACCCATTCCTTTCCTCCTGACATATATCCCCGAAGATTTTCCATAAGACCAAAGTGTCTCATTGCATCATTAAGATCGAAGTCACTATCATCATCCTCATCATAGTATCCATGTTCAACATCGTCATGTGGTGGATCAAATCCTAGAGAGCGTAATTCGTTAGAGTGAGTTTGACAATGATCTTGCTTATGAATTTTTATAGCTTCGGAAATAATATCACTAATAATTCCAACATTTCCTTTGGCACGCATAAGATTTGTAAGCTCAAATAGACGATCACCAAATATAGGATCACTAGTATTCATCTTACTCAAAGCAATAGACTTATGGAGAATTTCATCAAGATTTTTCAAGGAATAATTTGGAAAGCGTTCCTCAAGAAATTTCCATATAGTGTAGGCACACTTAAGAGTAGGCAAACATCCAATCAAGTTTCTAGGCAATCCTCTAATGATAAGTTCGGCAGTTCTAAGATTCCTAATCATGTCAATTGACTCATCATGGGTAGGATGCATAGGGTCATCATGAGGTGCACAAGGTCTAGCAATGTACTTGTTCAAATGATATTGATTGAAAACTACAAGCATCTCATTTTTCCACTCATGAAAATACTCTCCATCAAGAATAGGCACTCTATGTCTAAGACTCCCCAAAGTAGACTCGTCCATCTTCCTCCAATGGTGATTAAACCAAGGCAATGGATAACAATGCTCTGATACCACTTGTAGGACCTTGAGAATAGGTGTCTAGAGGGGGGGGGGTGATTAGACACTAAGTACTAAAGTTGCAGTTTTTAAGATTCTTTAAGTTTAGGTGGAGTTTAGGCACAAGTTTAACATTCACAATATATAGCAAGCAAGCATGCAAAGAGAATATGAGCAGTGGAAAGTAAAGCATGCAACTTGCGAGAATGTAAAGGGAAGGGTTTTGGAGGATTCAAACGCAATTGGAGACACGGATGTTTTTGGCGTGCTTCCGATAGGTGGTGCTATCGTACATCCACGTTGATGCAGACTTCAACCCATGAAGGGTAACGGTTGCGCGAGTCCATGGAGGGCTCCACCCACGAAGGGTCCACGAAGAAGCAACCTTGTCTATCCCACCATGGCCATCGCCCACGAAGGACTTGCCTCACTAGCGGTAGATCTTCACGAAGTAGGCGATCTCCTTGCCCTTACAAACTCCTTGGTTCAACTCCACAATCTTGTCGGAGGCTCCCAAGTGACACATAGCCAATCTAGGAGACACCACTCTCCAAGAAGTAACAAATGGTGCGTTGATGATGAACTCCTTGCTCTTGTGCTTCAAATGATAGTCTCCCCAACACTCAACTCTCTCTCATAGGATTTGGATCTGGTGGAAAGAAGATTTGAGTGGAAAGCAACTTGGGGAAGGCTAGAGATCAAGATTCATATGGTAGGAATGGAATATCTTGGCCTCAACACATGAGTAGGTAGTTCTATCTCAGAAAATGTATGCTGGAAGTGTTGGTTTAGTCTGATGGCTCTCTCAACGAATGAAGAGGAGGTGGAGGGGTATATATAGCCTCCACACAAAAACTAACCGTTACACACAATTTACCAAACTTGGTGGGACCGATTCAACACACTCGATCAGACCGATTTGGTAAACCTAGTGACCATTAGGATTTTCGGTGGGACTGACATGCAACTCGGTAGGACCGATTCGGTTAGGGTTAGGGCATAACGTAATCTCTGTATGACCGATTACACAAACTCGGTGAGACTGATTTTGGTAATAAGCTTTCCAGAGAGTTGGTCAGGCAAACTCGGTTGGACCAATTACACAAACTCGGTGGGACCTATTTTGGTAATGAGTCAACCAGGAAGTTTGCATTGTAATCTCGGTAGTAACGGTTGCTCAAACTCAGTGGGACCGATTTTGGTAATGGACATACACAGAAAGATTACAATCCCATCTCGGTGACACCGAGATCCCTATCGGTGTGACCAATTTGCCTAGGGTTTGTGGCAGTGGCTAAGACATCCAAACTCGGTGGCGCCGGATAGAAAGAATCGGTATGACCGATTTTGGCTTTAGGTTTAGGTCATTTGTGTGGAAGTGGGAAAGTAGTTGAGGGTTTTGGAGCATATCACTAAGCACTGTGGAGCAAGAAACTCATTAAGCAACACCTCATCCCTTCTTGATAGTATTGGCTTTTCCTATAGACTCAATGTGATCTTGGATCACTAAAATGTAAAATGAAGAGTCTTGAGCTTGAAGCTTGAGCCAATCTTTTGTCCTTAGCATCTTGAAGGAGTTCCCACATCCTTTAGTCCATGCCACTCCATTGTTGAACTTATCTGAAACATATTGGATAAAAGTGTTAGTCCAACAAGAGATATGTTGACATTAATTACCAAAACCACCTAGGGAGCAGTTGTGCTTTCAGAGTTGGACTCCCTCTTCCTTCCCTCTCCCCCCTCTTTCCTTCCCCCTTGTTCATACAAGGAAAGGGGCGCAGAAGAAAGGCAGGGGCGCTAGGGGCCGGCGGCTAGCCATTGGGCGCGCCTGGCTGCCTCCCTCTCCCCTCCCACCTATATATACCTGACGGTCAGGGGAGTAGCTATCGATCTGCTCCAGATGGCCAAGCGAGTTGGCCCGTAGTGCGAAGCCGCCGAACACAAAGATATGTCCGGGGAGGAATACTTCTCCTTGGACAACATTGTCGTAGATGATTGAAGGGGACATCAAACCTTTTGAGGATGGCACAGTGGAACTCTCAATGAAAGCACCAATGTCGGTGTTAAAACCGGCGGATCTCGGGTAGGGGGTCCCGAACTGTGCGTCTAAGGTTGATGGTAACAGGAGACGGGGGACATAATGTTTACCCAGGTTCGGGCCCTCTCTATGGAGGTAATACCCTACTTCCTGCTTGATTGATCTTGATGAATATGAGTATTACAAGAGTTGATCTACCACGAGATCGTAATGGCTAAAACCCTAGGAGTCTAGCCTGTCTGACTATATCTGTCCTTTGGACCAAGCCCTCCGGTTTATATAGACACCGGTTGGGACTAGGGTTGTACAAAGTCGGTTACAGAGAAATGAATCTTTATATTTGGATGCCGAGCTTGCCTTCCACGCCAAGGAGAGTCCCATCCGGACACGAGAGAGAGTCTTCAGTCTTGTATCTTCATAGCCCACTAGTCCGACCCATGTCCAACAGGCCGGACGCCCGAGGACCCCTTAGTCCAGGACTCCCTCAGGCGCCACACAAGGACACAACACTGTCTTAGCCGTGTGCGGTGCCCCCGTCCACAGTTTACTCCCTCGGCCATATTTGCGTAGTGCTTAGGCGAAGTGTCACACCCTGATTTTTTCCTTTCTTTTTCTTTTGATTTTCTTTGGATTTCTACTTTGAATTGCTTTTCTGTGGCTACGTGGTCTTGAAACCTGGAGAGATCACTCTTGATTCCTCTCCCAAGTGGCTTGCCATCCTTATACTCAGCCCTAGACCCTGTCATTTCCACCTTGGACCAATCCCAATATTCTTTTTATTGGGAATATTCCTTTTCTATTAAAGGAATAACCCTATTTGCCCTAGGTTGTGAAACAACCTATATTTCTGCCACTCCCAAAATTCCCAAATAATTCTCATATATTGTTTGGGTAATATCTTCCACATATATGTCAAAACCCTTCCTTATCCTCATTAAAGATAATTCACAAATATTCCTTTACTTATTCTGCCATAAGTGGCTTTTTGAGAAGGAAGTGTCATTTATCTTTGCTTGATTGTCCCCAAACTTTTTGGACACCTTTTCCTGTCCATATCATTGCCCCATGCCAAAATTCAACTCAATTTGCCTAGTGAATATTGCTGAGCAATTTTTCATAGTTCCTGTCCGAGAGAAGCCCCTGTGAAGGTAGTACTAACTAGGGTAATCCAAATGAGTTAAGATTTCGCAAGGTCCTTCATATGATCAAATCATCACTCCCCTCAAGATTTGGGCTCATGTCATAACTCTATGTGAGCTCAGCATCAAATCTTGGTTTCTGGTCAGATTTTCAGGTTGTGAAGCAACTATATTTTATATTGCTTCATTTTTGTTGAAAATTTACCAGTGCATGCTCCTACCCATATAAACTCTCTCCACCAAATTCGAGCTCAATTTATCTATCCATTTTCCCTCAGCAATTTTTCCAAAATTATGTGCAGAGAGGTGCATTATGAAGGAAGTACCACTTTGGCTTGTCCAAATGGTATAAAAATTTTATGGCACCCTCATATGGACATATCATTATTCCATGACCATTTTTAGCTCAATCCAGTCTAGCAAGCGAGTGCCACTTCATGATTCAGTTTCTAGACCATTTTGTTGGTTGTAAAGCAACTATAACAAATATTAGTCCAAATCCTCTCCAAGTGCACACGATGGAAGTCCTTCCTATCCTGAACCTCCTAGACAACATGTTTGTCCCTTTACTCATCTCATGTCACCCTAGACACTGGTCCAAGTTTGCTAAAGCAAACTTCAGAGACACTTCCCATCTAACCATAGTGTGTTTCCTCGAGCAATCACCTCCCATGTAACCTAGCCTAGAGGAACAACACTCTAGACATGATTTGGCCGATATTCGTGCAATGCGTGCGCCAGTTCACGCGGTGATCACGGGGCAGACACGCCAACCACACGCTCTAGAGTGTTCCCGACCCTGTTGTCATCTGCTTCCTCCCCTTCTCGAGCCCTCTCCTTGTCAAGTAGCAAGCCCGTGCCCATGCCATCATTTCCCCTGTGCCTCTGCCCCTTCGGTAGCGTCACCGTTGAGTCACCATCGCCGCGCCCGTGACACTAGCTCCCCTGCTCCTCCATTGTCCTGTCGGCCAAGCTCTCTAGAGCACTCCCGAGCCCTCCCCTGGCCTATATGAGCATTGCCCAAGCCCCTCCGCAGGACGCTGCCCTCTCACGGCCCTCCAAGTCCACCCGAGCCGCTCCATTGCCCCTTTGGCCCCCGTGGACGTCACCGACGACCATTGCAATCGGGCTGCTCCGAGCCCCTCATCCGTGCCTGACCACACCACCACCTTCTCCACCTCCTGGCGATCCTCCCCATGCCTTCTGCTCGTCGCCGGAGTGCCTAAGGCCACCGCCCCCAAGTGCGGCTGCCGCCTCCCCGCTTCTCTGCTGCCACAAGCCGCCGTCACCCTCGGCCCTCCCCCAATGCTGTTGCGGTGGGGGGTGGAAGTGGCCCTCCTCGCTGCACCTGCCGGCAGCCTCGCCCTGGCCAGAGACCCCCGGAGCTGGCCAGGCCGATGCTGGCAGTGCCCTTCCCTTGCTCCTGCTCTGTCCCATGCGGGGAACGGGTGTCGGTGTCAAAACCGGCGGATCTTGGGTAGGGGGTCCTGATCTGTGCGTCTAAGGCTAATGGTAACAAGAGACAAGGGACACAATGTTTTACCCAGGTTTGGGCCCTCTTGATGGAGGTAAAACCCTACTTCTTGCTTGACTGATATTGATGATATGAGTATTACAAGAGTTGATCTACCACGAGATCATAGAGGCTAAACCCTAGAAGCTAGCCTATGATGATTATGATTCTGTCTCTAAGGACTAAACCCTCCGGTTTATATAGACACCAGAGAGGGCTATGGTTTACATGGAGTCGGTTACAAAGAAGGAAACATAATATCCGGATCGCCAAGCTTGTCTTCCATGCAAGGGAGAGTCCCATCCGGACACTAGACGAAGTCTTGAGTCTTGTATCTTCATGGTCCAATAGTCCAGCCAAAGTATATAGTCCAGCAGTCCGGATACCCCATACAGGACTCCCTCAGTAGCCCCAGAACCAGGCTTCAATGACGATGAGTCCAGCGCGTAGTTTGTCTTCGGCATTGCAAGGCGGGTTCCATCTCCGAATACTCTAAAGTAATTATCGTACACTTAAATCATGTCCGGATCTGCAAGATGATCTTCACATACCACCGTAGAGGGAATGATATTCCACAAATGTAATCTGCTGACAACTTCAGACAACATGACATGATACTATGGTCGAGTCATTATTTGAATCGTTTTCCCACAACCAGCCACAATGCATATTGCGAGGCAGTTTCCTCGGCACGTCTTGTCGAAGCAGAGATCATGTCCCCTTATCACAGGATTTTCATTAACACGGGCACGGGTAGCCCAACCGCACCGCTAATCGCGGCGAGTGGGGAACAAGTGGGTGCCACAAGGCAAGTGAGGAGGCATAAAAAGCTTTTACTACCTCTATAAAGAGAGAAGGTCTCTTTCTCTTTACCCACGCCTTTCCCTTCCGCTAGTCCATTCCCCTTTGCTTGAACCCTAGCGCCCAAGCACTTTTATTCTCCACCTAAGAGAGATTCCGAAGATGTCCGGATCCGGGGCAGGAGGCAAATGGATGGCTTCCACCGCCCGGAAGAGGGATATCAAAAAGCTCCGAGAGGCCGGGTACTTGGCCAAGAAAATCGGCCATCATCTTCCACCGGCGGGATAGATCGTCCCCACTTCGGAGCCCCACGAGATTGTCGTGTTCCTTCCTCATTTTGTCCGCGGGCGTGGGTTTCCCCTTCACCCCTTCGTACGCGGGATCATGTATTATTACGGGATTGACTTTCATGATCTGTCCCCCAATTCTTTCCTTAACATCTCGACGTTCATCGTCGTGTGTGAGGCCTTCCTCCGTATTTCGCCCCACTTCGGTTTATGGCTGAAGATCTTCAACGTGAAGCCCAAGGTGGTGAATGGCGAGCACACCGAGTGCGGCGGCGCCATGGTGAGCAAGATGCCCAAGGTCGCATGGCCAACGGGCGCCTTCAATGATTCTGTCAAGGACTGGCAGCAGCAGTAGTTCTATATCACCGAACTGCATGGTAAAAAGTGGGCCGCCGCTCCCGAATTCAGATTCGGAGCCCCACTTCGGCTCACGCCCTGGCCCGAGAAGGGCCTGAACTGGTCCTCATCCGACGAGCTGTCAATGCTCCAAATGCGCGTCCAGAGCATGGTCGACAAGGATGTCAAACTCGTCAACATAGTCCAGGTGATGTTAGTCCACCTGGTTCTCCCTTGTCAGCGTCGAGCCTGCACTTTGTGGGAATACGATCCAGCTGAGCATCAGACCCTACGAGAGCTCTATGGCTCCTCCCACAAGGACATCTGGAAGGTGCTCTTCAAGTCCGGCAAACCGTGGCCGGGCTCCGCCGAGGATCGAGGGTATCAACTATCCCGATCTGCAAGTACGGTAAGTCATTGCTGTGCTCTGTCCATCCGTGCTTTAACTGGCATGTCTCGAGGATACACATTTATCATGCTTTCTACGATAATCCCAGGAATTTACGAAAAAGGTGGAGCGGATACACTGTCCGGCCCCACTACCAGAGGAACCGGCCGGACCTCTTCTGACGAATATGCTGGTCCCAGCGCCTTATGAGGCGCCGAACAAAGTGGCCCCCAAGAAGGTCAAGAAGACCCGTAGTGGCCTCCATCGTCGCGATGCCTCGGACACAAAATCCGAAGACTCCAGCGACCATCCTTCCTCCAAAGATGAAAAGGAGGAGGAAGAAGGTGAGTCCCCCGCAGGGGGATGGAAGAAAAGGACGGCTTCCTCATCCCTGGAGGCCGAATTGCCAAAGAGGGGGAAAAGTTCCCTCCCCGAGGCGTCCACCACGGCTGCCGATAGCAGCCAGCAGTGGGATCCCAGGGCCCAGCCCCTGGTAAAGCCGTGAGTATACGAAATCCGTACACACCTACGTGCCCGGGGTCATTAGGATGTAGTAGTTTAACTGTCGCCATGCTTTGTGCAGCCCGGCGAGGTCCCACGCCGGACGGTCCTCATCGGAGGATTCGCTGAGCTTAGATGCCCTGGAAAGCGAGACGCCTCCAGAGGCCCATTCCCCGAAGCCTAGGTGCGACACCGAGGTGTCATCTCAGCGGGACCCGGACCAGGGAGGGCATATATATGGGGCCGGATACACGGGAGCAGCGGCTCCCATGCGTGTCGACGGTGGGGGCAATCTTAGGTTCGGACCGCAGCCGGACACGGTCCTGGAGACTTTTAAAGCTCGAGGATCGGGCGAGCAGCTACCTTTGACAGGGGAGGCCCGCCCGCTCCGCCAGCAACCTCTGTCCAAGCAGAGTTTCCGGGCGGCCTATCGACGGTGCTAAAGAGTGCGTCCATCGTCGATGAGCATCGCACCCCCATGGGTGCGGTGATTGAAAAGATTCAGTCTGCCGAGAGCGGACTGAATGAGTCCTGCCTTAGCCTTATAAAGGGCTTTGAGGTATGTTTTTAGAAACCTTCTGGAGATTGTCACAGTATGTGTAGTAGCCCCTGCTGCACTGTCTGGCGAAAGAGAGAGAAAGCCGGACAGGGGTTCAAACCTTCCGCTTTGCAGGAGACTCAGCTAATGACGTGTATCCCTTTGTTTGAAAAATAGGCATCTGCAGAGACGACCGTCGCTCATAATGCGGAGGTGTCCGGACTAAAGCAGAGTCTGGAACGGGCCGAAGAGGAACTTGGCCGCGTGAAGAAGCAGTTGGAGGATAAGCAAGGTATGTCGAAACCTTGTCCTAAATTCGGCACAAATGAGAAGTTGTGACTGATGAAAATATTTGTATTGTATGCTCTAGGAGCGAGTGCCGAAATTGAGGGACTGAAGATGGCTATGGCCGAAGCCACCGAGAAGGCTGCCACCGAGTAGGCTCTTCATGAGAAGCACGAGGCCAGGGTTATTGAAGCTGAGCAAGAGCTCCAGGAGGTTGTGAACAAAAACGAGACCTTGGAGCAGAGTCCAGCAGGGAAAGAATCCGAACTCGCCCAAGCTCTCCAAGCCGCAGATGATGCTCGGGAAGAAGCCCGAGGTGCTCTAAAGGACATTCAGGAGGCACGGAAGGTTGCGGCTGGTAAGGCCTTTTGTACTCAAGGTCATTTTATGTAGTAATGGGAGAAACTCTAAGCGACAAGCTGAATTCTTATTTCTCCAGGGGCGTTTGCGGACCTTCCACGCATCATATCAGATGCTGCCCAATTCTATCGGACTGAGGAGAAGAAGTCTGCGGAGAAGCATTTCTGGTCACAGTATTTGGCGCCGAATTATCCGGTGCCTTTTATCGATCAGCTGAAGCAGCTGGTCAAACTGCACCAGGCGGCCGAACTAGCCATGAAGGACTTGGTTGTCCGGCTGTGGCCCGCGGAGCCAATTCCAAGCAGTTACTTTGGACTCGTGAAGCGGATTGGTGGTGCTTGTCCTCGACTCGATGTCATTAAGCGGCCGGTTTGCATAGAGGGTGCACGCATGGCGTTTGCCCATGCGAAGGTGCACTGGGGGAAGCTTGATGCTGAGAAGCTAATGACCGAGGGACCACCAGAGGGTAAGGAGCATCGCAAGCCCGAGTTATACTACGAAGGTGTCCTGAAAGGAGCCCGCCTTGTGGCAGATCAGTGTACCAAAGACACTATATTTCCTTGAAGGCAGTTATGCCGTGGGATAATGGCATTGTTATTATTTATTGCCTGTTATATGAACATTTTTCTTCCTGTGCGGCTGTTTTAGTGTATATAAATGCTGAGAGTTGGCCAGTCGTCGGCTTCTGCCCCCACGTAAAAAATACGGGGGTGTTCGGGACACACCTGAACACTCTTTATCCCATTTTTGGGTCCTTGAAGGAGGTTTTCATCACCGTGAACTAGGCAATCAGACTATAGGGCTTTATCACTCTCACTTAGCCATAGGAATTCGAGTATGGTGGGCGCAGCCCCTGGTGTTCGGAAGACCATACTAGGGGCTCTATTGGCACCTGATCGGAAGACCGATCCGTCGCACTTTGCATTTATAATGGCATTATCCAGAATAAATCTTTAAAGATTTTATAACCTCTCGAACAGCTGACCAGCTCTCGTTGTATCATGACAGTCAGTTTTCGGCTTTCTCTACTGAGGTGCTCGTCTAGAAGAACCGGGACACAATCGCAGTAGTTTTCCCAGCGCTACCTTAGCCGATAGAGCGGGACGTAAGGTACCAAAACATGGGAGCCGGGCAAACCCAACTAATGACCCAAGACATGATTCGGAGCTGATGCATATAGTGCTATAAGTTCGGGGTGCCGAGCGACCGAAAAGGTGGGCGGACTTTGTTGCCATATTATGAAGCCCCTGGCATAGTGGGGCGTAACACGATGTATGCGCACCGTTTATGACAAAAAGGGCGTTAATGAGGAATGACGGCCGATAAGTGTTATTTAGGTCTACGCATTGTAGTAGAGTGACATGTCTATGCATATGAATACGGTTTATGATTATGAAAAGAGTTGTTTTGGCAGAACCTGTCGTGGCCGGACTGGAGGAGGCCGTGTGTGGATCCGAAGTGTATCCGGACTGTCTCCTTTGGGGGGGGGGATTTACTTATGTGTTCCTGCCTTGTGCGTCCAAGCTGATTCCACGTCGCCAGTCCTGTTCTGCGCCAAAGTCAGTCTGTAAAGACAAATGCTTAAAGTAATCTGTATGTCATGCTGTGGTTGAACTGCGGGTGGCTGATCGGGGCCTGGCTGAACCAGGCTATCATGCCATAAAGTAACTCGGACTCCTCAGTTGGTGTCCGGGTAGTTGGCTGCCGAATCAAAAAGCGGGCACGACTCGCTATTCCAGCATCGATATGATTTCCACTCTGAGGGTGGTGCTCGGCCTTGCCCATAATTGTGACTATGTCATGTGGGACTAGCCTAATGTTGTACCCCCTTGAATCTAGCCAACGTGGTTCGTCCCGATAGTATGTGGTAGTTGCTGTATAAGGGGACAATGCCGAAGACTTATTCTTCGGCGTGGTATTTGTTTGGTGGTCCGAAGATAACCACTAGTGTGGTGGGCCTCTAAAACTTGGCATTTGCACCTGGCATCTTTTAGAAGATGTTATTGATACTTTTATGTCTGTGGGGGCTCGTGTGAGATGGAGCCCACAAACTATTGGGTCAATAGTGAGTGCAATTAAATTGCTATGGTTGATGTTGTCCGGACGGTCGATGTGATCGGAGATGATCGGCCGTATTTTTGTACTGTGAAGGATCTTCCTCTAACCTTGCCATGTTTAGTCGGTGTTTCGTTGTTTGAAACCTCCTTTCATTGTTTCCGGTACGTGACCTGCTGTTTTGTTTTGAGGATCCGGCATTCTCTGTTGGTATGCTTGGCCGCCCTTCTAAGGGTACCATGAATTTCACATGGTTGATCGAGTATGCTGCTCGGGCCGGATAGGCTTGAGCTGTTCTTTTTCCGCTGACCGGACTGGGGGCCGTTGAATTCGGTATCAACTTCGTTGACTTGACGCTTATGACGATTGCGTCGAGGTTTGTGGATGCTGCCTCGCATTTCCTGTGTATTGTCCCGGACCGTGGTATATTGACTTCGGGGTGTGGGCTTTAGGTTCTCCTTCTTAGGTTGAGGTAGCGAATTGTGCCTTGTGTACCCTTTGGCGGGGCGGTCGAGTCCATATTCCTCGGAGGCCAGGACCTTGGTCCATCTGTTTGTGAGCTAATCTTGGTCAGTTTTGAGTTGTTGTTGCTTCTTTTGCAGGCTTTTCGCCGTGGCCATAAGCCGTCGCTTAAAGCGAACTTGTTCTGCGGGATCCATAGGCACGCCAAATTCATCATCGCCGAGGCTCACCTCGTCTTCGCAGGGGGGTATGTAGTCGTCCTTCTCCAAGTATCCGTCTTTCGCCTGTCCGGCCTGCTCGAAGGCAGGTTGATCGGGGTTGTATTCATCTTCGGCACTATCTGGATTGTTTTTTACTATTGTGCTGGTATTGTTGTGGCGGGGCTTGGGGCGGCGCTGATGACGTTCATACTTTGCCTTCTTCCTTGAGGGGTTATCCTCCATTGCCTCGTCACCATTGGTTTCTTTCTGGGTGTCCACCATATATATATCATATGAGGATGTGGCTGTCCAGCGCCCCGTAGGCGGTGGTTCCTGTTCTTCTCCTGCACCGTCGTCCACACCATCAATGTCTTCAGAGTTGAAGTTAAGCACATCGGTCAAATCATCGATCGTGGCAATGAAGTGGGTGGTGGGTGGGCAACGAATTCCCTCGTCGCCTACTTCCCATTCGAGCCGGACATGGTTCGGCCAAGAGTCTTCTAACAAAGAGAGAGACTTTAATGAGTTCAGCATGTCGCCATAGGGCGAGTGCTGGAAGATATCCACAGCGGTGAACTCCATTACCGGAGCCCAACCAGATTTGGCGGGCTCGAGGGTGTGCGGACCGGAACCTACAGCCGGATACGAGTCCAGGGGTCCGGTGTCACAGGCTTCCTTGGGGGTGAAGTCTGTGTTCGGCTCTATCACCGATGAGTGTGCGGCCTCCGGGGCGGGGTCCATCCACCCGTCCTCGGACGACACAATCTGCTCCGGATTTAGGTCCGGGGCTCCTGCAGGTGTGATATCCCAAGTATTGTCCGACAGCAGGTCTAAGCCGTGCTCATCGTGACTGTTCGGCGCTCCTGGCGCAGGACCGAATCCGTTGAAGATCAAGTCTCCGCGGATATCGGCCGTGTAGTTCAAATTTCCGAACCTGACCTAGTGGCCAGGGGCGTGGCTGTCGATCTGCTCCAGATGGCCAAGCGAAATGGCCCGCGGCGCGATGCCGCCGAGCACGAAGATCTGTCCGGGGAGAAAAGTCTCACCCTGGACCGTGTTGTTGATGATTGAAGGAGCCATCAAGCCTCGCAGCAATGACACAGAGGAACTCTCAATGAAAGCACCAATGTCGGTGTCAAAACCGGCGGATCTCGGGTAGGGGGTCCTGATCTGTGCGTCTAAGGCTAATGGTAACAGGAGACAAGGGACACAATGTTTTACCCAGGTTCGAGCCCTCTTGATGGAGGTAAAACCCTAGTTCCTGCTTGATTGATATTGATGATATGAGTATTACAAGAGTTGATCTACCACGAGACCGTAGAGGCTAAACCCTAGAAGCTAGCCTAGGATGATTATGATTCTGTCTCTAAGGACTAAACCCTCTGGTTTATATAGACATCGGAGAGGGCTAGGGTTTACATGGATCGGTTACAAAGAAGGAAACATAATATCCGGATCGCCAAGCTTGTCTTCCACGCAAAGGAGAGTCCAATCCGGACACGGGACGAAGTCTTGAGTCTTGTATCTTCATGGTCCAATACTCCGGCCAAAGTATATAGTCCGGCAGTCCGGATACCCCCTAATCCAGGACCCCCTCAACGGGCGAGGAAGAAGATGACCGAGGCCAAGTGGGCCCCTCATCGCCCCCGACCCCACCTGTCGCCGACCACAGCCCTGTCCAGTTAGATAAGTGAACACGTATTCCTGGGATTACGTTTGCTTGTTCAGAAAGCGTATTCTGGTTTAACTACGACTGAAGTGCACTTCTCTATGCAGAAAACGTATTTCAGCCGAGTGCGCTTTCAGTTCAGCCGCTAGGGGCCTGTTTGTGAATATAATTTTTACAGATCAGTCCCTGTTCTTCAAACCTTCATATCTTTTTTATCCTAACTCCGATTCAGATGAATCCAACACTTACTTCTTCGTCTCATCGAGCTCTGTCTGTTAGTATCATTTTCACTCGGTGGTCCCACAGTGAAAATGACCATTATGCCCTTGCCTTTAATTAGTCCCCTCCGAGAGTGAAGCGTCCAGCGAATCATTCCGTGACTTAACCGCACTTATTCTTGGTGGATCCTTCATCCCCAGGCAAGCCACGACAGCCACTTGCATGATGGATTTGCAGTAGCCATGGTTTCCACTTGAATATTTAATAATTGTTTGCTTAGTTGCTACTGTTATTACTGTGTTAGTTATGCTTGTGAATCCATGCTTATCATCATGCTATGTTCTTATTGCACCTTGTTAGCATGTTACTACTTGCTAGTATTTTTCTTGCATGTCATGCTTGTGAGTAGAACATGCTGGTAATAGTGATGTTCTCTGATGCATTAATATCGTTAGTTATGAAAGTACTTGTGATATACATGATCATCGCTATGCCATGTTCATTTGCAGCTAGTAGACTAAGTGCTTTATTATTGTTGATGCTATGGTTTCATATGGTTATGTTGATATCATGCTCATCTACATTGTTGTTTCATAATGTTACTTTAGTATGGTTAGCTATTTACTTTTCAATTACAAACGGATATTAAATGAACTTGAACACAAGTTGGCTGAGTCATAGTGCCATCGAGACAAGCTGACCAGTGCAACCACATTTGCCTTTATGGGGAGGCCTTAATGCGGTCTATTATCATGCCTATCGTTGGTGCCTCCAACTAAGGAAGGTTATGCATGCACGCTGCCCTGGCCCGGTAGGCGGTGATAACCTTGTGTGCCCGAGTTGTTTGCGCGCTTTTGTCCCTGTTTGGGATCATTTATGTTTTGCCACGACGGTGGCTGTTGGGTGTCACCAGGTGACATCGGGGCCACCCATGACTTAGCCCAAAGGGGAGTTGGTCGGAGTGGCCAGGAGGGTGTCATGGCAATAGATTGGTTTTGTCGGAACGTCGTTGGTCCACCCGAACGGGAGTTCAGGCCCATGGGTTCTGTGGTGTTGGTACATTGTGCTAACCTCTAGAGAGTGTGTTTAATCTATCGATAGCCGCACCCGCGGATATGGGCACCAGTTCATAGTAGGTCATACTATGAGTCAACAGTAATAATAACCTGCTTAATAAACAACCTTGGTTCGATAAGGAAAGAAGTTGGTTGATCTTTATGTGATCGTGAGAGGATCACAGTGGTATCATGGATACCTAAGTTGGTTGATATTTATGGTGTTATGCGAGAATCAAGGGTAAAGATCAAGCTCCTTGTGGTCATGTAATGATTACTATGGTATTGTTAATACCAACCTTGGTTTCATCCTGAGGTGATCGTGTGATGACCATGATGGTAAGTGGTTCATGTGGTGGTTACGAGGTAACCCCGAACAGAGTAAGTTGGTGCATGATATTGTTAACATGTTGCATGCTAGTATCACCATATGTTCACGCCATGCTAATCTGATATTGTTCTATTGCCATTTTGTTCACCATGTCCATGCCATGTGTTCTAATAGTATCATGCTCAACATTGCTAAGTAACATGTAAATGCCATGCTGTTATTTGTCTTGATTGCTTTGGTTGCTGTGAGCTTGCAAATACATTCAATGTACTGACCCAGCGTGTCATGCCAGTTTGCAGGTAATGCCTTGTCTGCTTGCTTGTTTGCCGAGGATCTTGAGTTTGCGAGCTAGGATAAGCGTTCCAGCCAGAGTCCCTGCAGAGTGGAGTCCATCATCGTCGTCGTTGTTCTGCTGCTAGAAGTTATTCCGCTGCTACAATTTGTTCGGCTGCTAGCATAGAGCAACCTTAGCAGGCATAGTGTCACTGTGCCGATGTAATTCCCTGTTATATTGGAACCCTTGTACCCTTATAGACTGAAATAAAGAGCTGTTTTGTTCTATGCCAAGCAGTGCCATATTCCAGAAGACTTGATCTCTGGGTTGGAATACGGGGTGTTCCGGTCTCTCTGAGCTGGGGTGCCACACGAAGCCCATGCGGAGACCACATCACCATCACCGTCACCACGCCGTCGTGTTGCCATAACTCATCTACAACCTCACCGTCTTGCTGGATCAAGAAGGCGGAGAGCGTCACCGAGCTAAACGTGTGTAGAACGCGGAGGTGTCGTGCGTTCGGTACTAGATCAGTTGGAGCGTGAAGAAAGTTTGACTACATCAACCGCGTTGTGAAACGCTTCCGCTTACGGTCTACAAGGGTACGTAGACACACTCTCCCCCCTTGTTGATATGCATCTCCATGGATAGATCATTGCATGTGCATAGAACTTTTTTTGTTTTCCATGCAACAATTCTCAACAGTGGTATCATGAGCTAGGTCTATGTGTAGATGATATGTGATGACCCACAAGTATAGGGGATCAATCATAGTCCTTTCGATAAGTAAGAGTGTCAAACCCAATGAGGAGCGGAAGGAAATGACAAGTAGTTTTCAGCAAGGTATTCTCTGCAAGCACTTAAATTATAAGTAACGAGTAGTTTGATAGTAAGATAATTTGTAACAAGCAAGTAAGGGTAACAGTAACAAAAGTATATCAAGGTAGCCCAATCCTTTTTAGAAAAGGATTGGCCAAAACGGTCTCTTATGATAAGCAAAGCATTCTTGAGGGTACACGGGAATTTCATCTAGTCACTTTCATCATGTTGGTTTTATTCGTGTTCGCTATTTTGATAATTTGATATGTGGGTGTACCGGTGCTTAGGTGTTGTTCTTACTTGAACAAACCTCCTACTTATGATTAACCCCCTCGCAAGCATCCGTAACTACAAGAAGCGTATTAAGATAAAATCTAACCATAGCATTAAACTTTTGGATCCAAATCAGTCCCTTACGAAGTAGCGCATAAACTAGGGTTTAAGCTTTGGTCACTCTCGCAACCCATCTTCTAATGACTACTCCACAATGCATTCCCTTAGGCCCAAATATGGTGAAGTGTCATGTAGTCGACGTTCACATACACCACTAGGGGAATCACAACATACATACCATCAAAATATCGAACACATATCAAGTTCACATGATTACCTGCAACAAGATTTCTCCCGTGACCTCAAGAACAAAAGTAACTACTCTCAAATGATAATCATGCTCAAGATCAGAGGGATATTAAATAGCAAAATGGATCTGAACATATAATCTTCCACCAAATAAACCATATAGTAATCAACTACAAGATGTAATCAACACTACTAGTCACCCACAAGCACCAATCTATAGTTCCAGTAACAAGATTGAACGCAAGAGATGAACTAGGGTTTAAGATGAGATGGTGTTGTTGAAGATGTTGATGGAGATTTCCCTCCCCAAGATGGGAGAGTTGTTTGTGATGATGATGACGGTGGTTTCCCCCTCCGGGAATGAAGTTCCACCTCGAGACAGCAGCGCTTCGTCCCGAAAGCCCCCCCTATTTTTTCTAGGTAAAAATGACTTATATACTAGAAGAGGGGCACCGGAGGTGGGCCGAGGAGGGCACAACCCACCAGGGTGCGCCTGGGCTCCCTGGCGCGCCCAGGTGGGTTGTGCCCACCTGGTGGGCCACATATGGTAGTTATTTGCTCCAATAATTCTTATATATTCCAGAAAAATTCCTCGTAAAGTTTCAGCTCATTTGGAGATGTGCAGAATAGGTGGCCTGACGTAGCTTTTTCAGTTCCAGAATTCCAGCTGCCGGTATTCTCCCTCTTTGTGTGTACCTTGCATATTATCAGAGAAAAGGCATTAGAATTACTCCAAAAAGCATTATTATGCATAAAAACAATATAAATAACAGTAGGAAAACGTGATACAAAATGGATGTATCAACTCCCCCAAGCGTAGACCTCGCTTGTCCTCAAGCGAAAACCAAAATCAAAAACATGTCCACGTGCTTAGAGAGAGAGAGAGGTGTCGATAAAAATAAAATACGAACATATAAGCATCATGTATATTATTATAACATCAACAAACTTTTTCATGGAGCTTTTATCACATAACGTTTATCATAAACTTCTCATGAACAAGTAACAATTCATCACAACATCGAAGTATAAAGCATAAACTTTATTGAAAACCAACAAACTATGTTCTCAGTCAATTTTGCAACTATAATTCATCATGCTTTCAGGAAGGGTCACATATCGGAGCCTTTATGGCAAGTCCACATACTCAACCATCATATAGTATTCTATGATTGCTAACACTCACCGCATACACGTGAGCAAAAAGTTTCAACCGGACACACAAGAAGATAGGGGCTTATAGTTTCGCCTCCCAATGTATTCACCTCAAGGGCGATGTCAACAATAATAAGTCATGCCCACCCATATCCAACTAGATATATGTGCCTAGATCTTTCCTCACCACATGGCGTTTGCCAAAAGAGAAAATAAAAAGGAATAGAGGGAGATACTTTGACTCTTGCATAAAAGTAAATACATGAAGGTAAAAGATAGGTCCCTCGCAGAGGGAAGCAGAGGTTGCCATGCGCTTTTGTTTGTATGCTCAATCTCTTAGTGCAAAAGAACGTCACGTTATATTGCCCCTTATGATAGCAACCTTTATTATGCAGTCTGTCGTTTTTATTCTTTTCCATCACAAGTTCGTACAACACTCAATTTTCTCTTACATTAAATGATCCAACACTTTTAGAAGCAATTTTTATTGCCTTATTGCACTGATGAAAACTTACTTGAAGGATCTTACTCAATCCGTAGATAGATATGGTGGACTCTCAAAACAAGATTTGGGTTTAAGGGTTTTTGGATGCACAAGTAGTATCTCTACTTAGTGCGGATTTTTTGGCTAGCAAAGATGGGGGGCAAGCACCATAGGTTAAAGGATCTATGACAGTATAACTTCTATGTGAATATGAACAAACATAAATCATTACGTTGTCTTCCTTGTCCAACGTCAACAATTTTGGCATATAATATTTTGATGGGGGCTCACAATCACAAAATATGTCCAAGATAGTGCATTTGCATGTGAATTTTCTCTTCCCTTATTAATTCTTTCGTGAATTGCATCATTGACCAATGCTATGTTTGTAAATCTCCAATAAAATTTTCTACTTATACTCTTCCTTATGTGATGTCATTACTTACCATAAGATTAGCATATGATATTTTTCATTTATTTCCTTTCTTTTTATTGAACATGAAAGTAAAGAAAACAAAACTCAAACAAAACTATATTATATATCTCGCACACGATTACAAGGATAGATCACTGAGCAAACACTCGAAAAGAAAGGATTGAACTAAGCTTTTATTCGACTAAAGCAAAAGATAACTATCGATCAAACTAAGATAAGTAAAGGCAAAAGATAATGGAGGTGATACAATACCGGGGCACCTCCCCCAAGCTTGGCACAAGCCAAGGGGAGTGCCCATACCCTATACTCAAGTTTCCTTTGGTGATGAAGAAGGAAGTGGTGGTGATGAAGTAGTAGCAATCTTATCCTCAGGTTTCTATGGCAAGGGCTCACCATCATAAGAGCAGGAGTGAGTCTCGTGGGTCCTGCAACTGGCAGCCAAACTCATACCTTTAAAACTTGCCTCAAATTCAAAGACTTGGTATTGGAGATCATAGATCTGGCTTTGGAGAATGATGATTTGCTCGTCGAAGGTGAAGATGATGTCCTTCATGGACTTGCCATCCACCTTGAGATCATGGGGGTAGTCCATGATCATGAGGTGATTGGCATTGAGTCCATGTTCTGCCATCCCCTTGCACCGGAAGACCTCCTGCTCCATAGCTTCAAGCCTAGACTCCATGGTTCCCGTCCCTTTGGGACCTTGCACATCGCGGATGTGGAGCACACCCTCACGCATCTCGATAGCTTGAGGGTGCTGCATCACCTCCCGCAAATATGGGTTGATGACGTTCTCAAAGAACTTGTCCTTGGAGGAGCTCAAAACAGCCATGGTGAATTAGATCTGTCAGAAAACAACAAGGAAAAGAAGAACATGAGATTTCTTCACGATACGATGGTTAATAGGTTCGAGGGATATATATCGATTTTTTTATCTTGGGAAACAAGCAAACGGCAGAAAAACGGAGTCCGTAAGGTACCCGAGGTGGGCGCAACCCACCTGGGCGCACCTGGTGCCAGGCGCACTCTGGTGTCTTGTACCCACCAGGGGTGCCTTCTTGGTTGTTTCTTATTTTCCTAATTTTTATATTCGAAAACTGACAGTAAATATTTTTGCGGATTTTTTGGAGTCCGTTTACTTACCGTATCATGCACCTCCTCTTTTTATGACGATTCTGGAGTGTTCCAGAAGGTTTCTTTTATGTGTTCTTCCGGTGTCATACTTTGGATAATATTGCTCTCAACATTAATGGGCGTACCTGAGATAAAATGTTTTATTCTTTGCCCATTGACAACCTTCGGATTAGTAGTTTCGGCATTATTTATTTTGATGGCTCCACATCGATAAACCTTCTCGATAACATAAGGTCCTTCCCATTTGTAGAGGAGTTTTCCAAAGGATCTGAAACGAGAGCTGTACAAAAGAACATATTCTCCAACTTTGAACTCACGCTTTTTGATTCTTTTATCATGCCATCTTTTAACTTTTTTTCTTTAAATAACTTGGCATTTTCACACGCTTGGGTTTTCCATTCATCTAGTGAGCTGATATCAAATAACCTCTTTTCACCAGCAAGTTTGAAATCATATTTGAGTTCTTTAATTGCGCAATATGCTTTGTGTTCTAACTCAAGAGGCAAATGACAAGCTTTTCCATAGACCATTTTATCAGGGGACATACCCATAGGATTTCTATATCACTACAAAAAACTACACTTTCGTGATGATACGTGTTTGTCACAATAGGTCACGCTTTCTACCATGCATGTACATCCATGACGATTTTATGACAGAATCAAGATAGTCATACCTGTGCTATCGTAGAAGTGTTCCATGACATTACCAAAATTATCATCACAGAAGTGTCCACTTCCATGACGATAAATCATGCGTCATTGAATTGCTTTCGTCAAGGGTAACTGACATGTGGCATCCACCGTAACGGGTCACCGTTAAGCTATTGGGTTCCGGTTTGGATCCGATAACCCGTTAACAGCCGGACCGATGGGGATTTTCCATGTGTAAAATTCTCATTCGCCGGAGGATCCATGTGTCGGCTCAGCGTTGGGATAGATGTCATCCGCCCATAGTACAGGAGGCGCCTATGATACGTCGGCACGTGGCAAGGCCCAATAGTGGTCCATTCCGGTGAAAAAGGCCAGCTCAGTAAAAATTAGCAGGCCGGCCCATATAAGGCCTACTTGTGTCAGGTCTATTTAAGCCCAAGACCCATACGAGATGTGCCAATTCGGCCCGTCAACGGCCCATTAATGATTTGACACCATTGCAGCTCATCATCAGTTCGAGCCCGTTAACAACCCTCTATATATTTGGGCTCAATATTGGCCCGATGTGGTTTCGTCCTGTTAACAACCCATTCAAGGGATGTACCAATTTTCAGGATGTACGTCTTTCGGCCTTTTAGCGACCCATTTACGTGTTGGGCCAATTTTCAGCCCGGTGTGTCTTTCAGCCTGTTAACAGCCCACAAATGAGTTGGGCCATTTGCAGTCGGGCCTAAGTTTTGGCCTTTTAATGGCCCATGCTCTTCATGGTCCAATACCAACCCGGTTTCTCTTTCGGCCTGCTAAAGGCCCACAACACTGTAGGGCAATATACAGTACGACCCGACTTTCGGCCTCTTAGCGGCCCATGCTCTTCATGGTCCATTACGAGCTCAATATCTCTTTTGGCCTGCTAAAGGCCCACATTATAGTTGGGCCATATGTAGCCCGACCTTAGTATCGACCTGTTAACTTCTTGTGTAATCAAATGGGCCCACCTGTTGCCCGTTTCGATGTCGGCCTGTTAATGACCCGGGAGGTAACAGGGCCGAGCATTAACTTTCGGCCTAGTTACGACCCATTAACTTAATGGCCCCACTAAAGTTCGAACATGTCTATAGGCCCAATTAGATAATTTGAGCCCATTACGACGAGCAATTATGCACAGGACCAAAACCGATCAATCAAAGGCCTATGAGAATTTTGGCCCCTACGAGCCCATTAGGGAAGCCCATTAAGGGCAGTGGGCTACTTCCTTCATATAAGGCCCACGACTGTTTGTGCTAACTAATAATTTAACTGCCTTTTGAGCTTCCTAGCGACTAGTTAGCTGGAACGTGAGGCGCGCTAAGCAAAGGTATGGCATACAGGGAAAAATGTTGCACATCCAGCATATATTGTCAGATTGTGGGTTCTGGAAAAACCCTTGAGGTTTGAACACTAGGGTGCGCACGAAGATCTCTCCTCCCCCTAGCTCACGCTCTCACCACAATCTCAAAGCTCAGCACGTCGAACTCATAGAACAAGGGACACAGGGTTTATACTGGTTCGGGCCACCGATGTGGTGTAATACCCTACTCCAATGTGGTGTGGCGGATTACCTCTTGGGTTGAGGAAGAACTAGTACAAGGGGAGAACAACCTCCCGAGGAGAGGTTTTCTTGAGCTTGGTAAGCTTGTGTGGTTGAGGATGATCTGAATGGCCTAATATCAGTTGCCTTGCCTCCTACTGTGGTGGCTAGTCCTATTTATAGAGGCCCTGGTCCTCTTCCCAAATATAGGCGGGTAGGGATCCAACAACGGCCAAATTTGAAGGGACACAACTAGTACATGTTATCCTCACTAAAGGTGGTCTTCGCATGCCAAAGGCTCTGGTGGTGACGTTGTCCTGGGCTCCACGGTGACCTCCGTCCTGCCGTCCGGCTGGTCTTGGTCTTGTTGCACCGATATGGAAACCTTTGCCTGATGCCTCGGGACTCCTCGCCCGCGCTTGCCTCTTTAGCACCAAAGAGGAAACGAGTACGGTGCATGCTCTGGCGCCCGCCTGGCATTGGTCGTCATGGCTTGCATCACAAGAACCTTGCGAGGTGCCCCTTGCCTTGATCTCTCCGCCCTCGCGAGCCAGCCTAGTGAGGCCGCCCCCGAGGAGGTGCTGCATTGTCGGCCTCGCGAGGCTTGGCCGCTCGCGAGGGTCTTGAGTGTTCGCTGATGAGGATGGGCCGTACAGGGCCGCTGGTAGAGCCACGCCGTGGGCCGCAGGCAGGCAAGTCTGGGGACCCCCATTCCCAGGACGCCGACAGTAGCCCTGGGGCCCAAGGCACGCTCGGACTTGGCTTCGAGGCAAAGCCAATGCGCAAGTGTGGAGCACCGCGGGCCCCAATAGCTTGCGACCTCGGTTGACGCATGGCGATTGATGGTACATGGGCGTCTCCGCTTCCCCACGCTGCATCGGCAACTGCCCGACTTGACGAGTCCCTGATACATGCAGAGAAAACCATCATTACCTGTGATCGTGGGGGTCGCCGGTTGGCCTTCTACTGCAATAATTGAGGAGGGTGCAGAGCCCCCATCACCCATCTCTTCCTGCTCCGCTCGCTTCTCCTCCCTCGCTTCATCGTTCGCAGCAATTCCCATGGCGCCCATTTGGAGGTTCTCAGCCGCAGTAAAAGGGAAAAGCCCCCCGCGATGAGCTGGGGCTGCTTCCGCCGAAGAAGAGGCTGACCAGCCGCCGCGATGTAGTTGTGAGGCCAGAGGTGTCGAGGCCTTGGTGTGAGCGGCCTCCCCCCGGGTATCCGCTGCCCTTGTATGCCCAGGCGGAGGGCTCCGGAGGTAGAGGCAGCGACCAGCGCCGTTCATGTCGAGACCGTGGCCGCCGCGCCGTGGTGGCGCGCACCATCGCCCCAGGAACCCACGCCGAGGGATCCTCGCGCGAACTTGTGATGTGGGCAGTGATGCCTCCGCGCACTTGGATTCGCTTCCCGCAGTTCTTCTCTACAGAGATGTCGCCGAGGGGTCCCCTGGAGCTTTGGCTGCAGCACGCCGAGTGTGACGCCCCAGCGACAGGGGCGGAGGTCGAGGTCGTCTCCCCGGGCAAGATCTTCATGACCCGTGGCTGGGGCGAGGTTGCCCAAGTTTGCCGTGCGGTGGGCGCTCTCGCCATCTACTTCGAGTACGACGGCGCCCCCATGATGTTCTTCAAGGTCTTTGACGAGGAAGGCCGCCGCTTGGAGTGCTGCCCTAGAGGGGATCGCCGAGATGATGTGGCGATAGGGGCAAGGTCCGCCGCTGGCCTCGCCGGCGGTTCCTCTAGCAGAAGCGGTGACGCTTGGGAGTCCAGTGACTCTCCCGATCCCTAGGAGATTCCGGAGACGAGCGATGATAGCTACGTTCCCCCGAGCTCGTGCCGGGCCCGGAGTGCAGCCGCAGCGTCCAGCCGCTGTTGCTGATCTGGATGAGGTTGGCGCCGGCCTCCCGTGGCCCACTGTTGATGATGGCGTTGGCGGCGTTGGTGCGTGTAGATAGGGCTCCTAGAAAATTCCTCCTTTTGTTCCCTGTGAGGAATCAATATGGACCCCGTGGGGGTGTGTAAAGGGTATGTAATGTCTTTTGCTGCTATTGTCCTTATTACGAAGATCTACAAATGCATGTCCTGCTTCGGCTTAATCTCCCCTTTCCAATTTCACGGTAGCTTGGTGCTCTACGTCGACAGGTCCCGGTCCCCAGGCGGGCTGCAGCCGTTGCTGGTATGCCAGGTCGCGATGCCGTGGTCAAGGCTAGGAGGTGAGCGGCCCGAGGTCCAGTAAGAGCTCCTGAGGTGCGATGCTCAAGAGGTCCCCTTTGGCGTGCAAGCAGCTACCTAAAGGTGGGAAAGGGAGGCGACGTTGCCGCAACAGGGCTGCAAGAGATGGGAATCCTATGCCGCGGTGCTCGGCTGACTCGGCCGCGGAACTTATCTTGGTAGTGAGAGCTGATTCCTTGTGCAGCACCAGGTCCTTGTGCGTCGGCGACTATTGTGTAGCTAGGTTAGGCCCGTGCGGGACTCCTCTTTCCCACGCTCTTCCGTGTGCTCTACGTCCTCAGGTCCCGGCCCTCGAGCGAGCTCAGCCGCCGCTGGTATGCCAGGTCGTGATGCCGTGGTCAAGGCCAGGGGGTGACGGCTGGAGAGCCAGTAAGAGCTCCTGAGTCGTGATGCTCAGGAGCCCCCCTTTCAACGCGCAAGTGAATTTCATGGGAAAGGAAGGAGCCCACGGTGCCGCCCGCTATTGCCCTCGGGAGGTTCCTGCAGGTTAGCGTGAGGAGGGGTACGAATTGCAACCACGCTTGCCGGTTTGCCACTAATCGTTCCGCAAGAAGATGAAGGCACCGAGGGTCTGGTGAGGTGACGTGCGAGGGTGTGCTGCGAGCCACAGCTCAACCGCTTAGATTTGTCAGCGTTGCATGGACGGACCCGAGCACAAGCGTCGTGTCAGCATGAGTAGCCCTCGTTGTGGGGTGAGAGAGGGGCCGATAGGCAACGCGGGCAAACACGGTGAGTGACGATCAAGCAGGGGATGACTATAAATAACTCATGCATGGGAAGCAAACTAGCTTAGATAGATGCGAGAACGATACATGCCACTAGGACGGACCCGAGCGGCCTGGAGATGATGCAGCCCGAGGGGCACCCCCAGTAGAGTAAACTAAAGATGCAAAAGGATACATGCCACGGGGACAGGCCCATGCGACCTGGGAATGATGCAGACCGAGGGGCGCTCCCAGCTAAGTAAACTTGGAAAATGTCACCTGGTTCTATTGTCAAAGGAATGTTGAAGTAGCTAAAGGCGCGTGCTGGAGAAGCCGCTCCTCATGAGCCGCCAAGACCCTGAGCCTCGGGAGGCTCTGGGGCTCAGGTGGTTCCTTGAGGACCGTCTCCATCTTCGCCAGGATGCGTGATGCCTGGCCTCCTGGGCCGCCAGGATGCTCTGTAAATTGCACTGGAAGGCGGCTGCCACGCTTGGCAAGCCAAACGGCATGCGAACATAGCTGTGAGGTGGACCCATGCACCGCCCAATGCGTGAAGACCAGAAGCGCTCCTGAGATGCGGCCATGTTGAGCCCTGGGATGTCAATGCAGACGCGTAGCCCGCCATCCTCGCCTGGATGGGGAGCTTCACCAGGTGGGCGGCGGTCGCGCACATGGATCTTGCATCGTGTAGCTCCTGAGTGGTCTTGGCGATGAACTCCTGAGCGCCGGGCGCTCCTCGCCCGGTGTCCTCCAGAGGGAAACATGTCGCAAAGCATGCCTCCACGTGGTGCCTGAGCGCCGCCCTCGTGATGTTGGCCAGGTCTGAGGCCCTCTAGAAGAGAGCCCCCGAGCCTGCCCGAGGAGGGCACCGGGCGTGCCTTCCTATGTGAGGGAGGGAGGCGCCCCAGCTGCGGGCGCTGATCCTGAGGCGGCGCCGCTAGAGACGCCGCCCCCTGAGGCTCTATGCGGAGTAGCTGCTTCTTCTTCTTGGGGATCGCCTTAGGAGGGTACTGCGTGCCCTTGCTGCCAGGGTCTTCGATTGCTATGGCTTGGAAGGCACGCTCGAGGGAGCACACTGCATCTCTTTCCTCGCAGGGGACTGTGATGATCCCACCGCTTCCTGGCATCTTGAGGACGTTGTAGCCATGGTGGGTCACCGCCATAAACTTAGCTAATGCTCGATCCTCGAGGATGGTATTGTATGGCAGACAGATGTGTGCGACATCGAAGTCGATGAGCTCGGTGCGGTAGTTGTCGCGCTGGCCGAAGGTGACAGGAAGGCAGAGCTGCTCTATTAGGGTGGTGGAGCCGTCGGTCACTCCTGAGAAGGGCTTAGTAGGCTGTAGCTGATCGTATGGCACTTGAAGGCTGTCGAATGTCTCAACAGACAGGACATTAAGCCCTGCGCCGCCGTCGATGAGGGTCTTGGTGACTTGGACGTTGCTGATGACGGGCGAGCACAACATCGGGAGGGCGCCTGCGGTTGCCGCGCACTTGAGCTGGTTCACCGAACTGAAGGTGATGGCGCACTTGGACCACCTGAGCGGGCGCGTGGCCTCGAGCCTGGGAAGGGCTGCATTCACTTCACGAGAGAACTGCTTGAAGACGCGCTGGGATGCTAGGGCCTGATCTTCGCCCAAGATGCAAGAGATAGTGCGCAGCTCCTGGAAGCCCCCAGGTCCCTCGTCCTGATGGTGGTCGTCATTTCTTCTTGGCGGTGGAGGCAATGGGGGGAGACTAGCATTGCCCCGAGGGCGATCCTCGCAAGGCAGATCCCTCCATGCGTCCTCACGAGGCTGGTCCTGCCAGTGGTCCTCACGAGGCCGGTCGCACCACTCCTGGCGGGGGCCACGATCATACCAGCGTCCTCCACCTCGTCCTCCTCCTCGGCCATAGCCCCGGTCGTTGTGCTCGGGGAGTCAACCGAAGCATCCATCTCAAATGGCTCTGAGCTCTTGACAGTCATTGGTGTTGTGGCTGTGTACGTTGTGGAAGGCGCAGAACGAATGACTGCTCTTGGACGACTCGAGATGATCTCGAACACGCTTCGTGTCTGGCTCCACTGCGAGAACGGCCACCCCCTTGCACTTCACGTCCTTGGCCCTAGCTTTCTTCTCCTTTGGGACGGTAGCAGGGAGCTCGAGGAGGGAAAGGCGCCCTTCCTCAGCTCTTGCGCACTTGGTCGCCATGTTGAACAGCTCCAGGGCCGTGCATAGCTCCTCGTGGATGGCGAGCTCCTCTTCATCTTGACGTCGCGGACGCTATTGGAAAACGCTGAAATGATGGCCTCGTCCATCACCTTGGGGATCTTGAGACGAACGATGTTGAAGCGCTAAATGTACTTATGCAGGGTCTCTCCTGGCTGCTACTTGATGCGGCGTAGGTCACCCGCGGCCGACGGGCGGTCGCGAGTGCCCTGGAAGTTGGCGATGAAGCGGTCACGCATCTCATCCCAGGAGGAGATCGAGCCTGGGGATAGGTTTAGGAGCCACGAGCGAGCACTATCCTTGAGAGCCATGGGGAACCAGCTCGCCATGACTTTCTCTTTGCCGTTAGCCGCCTCGATGCTAAGCTCGTAGAGCTGCAAGAACTCTGCAGGGTCGGGGGTGCCGTCGTAGCGAGGAGGCAGGTCTGGCTTGAACTTGTCCGGCCAGACGACGCTACGCAGCTTTGGAGGGAAGGCGCGACAGCCTGCCGTGGCCACCGGGGCCCTTTGCAGATGCGGAGCCTGCCCTTGATGTCCGCGCGCCGCCACCGCAGGCGGCACACAGTCTTGTCGTGGTGGCGCTGGGAGCGCGGGAGCATACTCTTGCGCCCAGGGAACCTCTTGGCAGCTTCCTTCTTCTCGCGCGGGCGCCCGACGCGGTGGGTCGCGCCGGGGGGCCGTGCGCCTTGGCGCTAGGGCTCCGTCTTGGTGCGGAGGTGGTGGAGGTGCTCCGTGAGCCACGTAGCCCGCAGCTGTCGGAGGGTGAGGCAGCGAGAGGGATGGTGCGGGAAAGCCCCCAGCTGCGCTGACGAGCTCGGCGATGCGGTCCAGCCAGTCCTCATAGAGGTCGTCGACTGGGCGGTAGCACAGGAGCTCGCGCGCCATGAGCAGAACAGCCTGCACGTTCGTGGGCGCGCGACGAGCATGAGATGATGAGCCGGCCGGGGCTAGCGATGGAGTGGCGGTGCGGCTGTCCCGCCGCACGGAGGGGTGCAACAAGGACACTTGCTGTTCTTTTCTCGTCAGGCTGATGGCGGCGTTGGCGGCGGGCAACGGAGAACGGCGGGGAGGCTGCCGACAGGGGCCGCTGAGCGACACAGGCGGCGACGGCGGCTTGGTGCTCGGCGCAGGCTCGACGCGTGTCCGCCATGGATGCGGTGGAGCGGTGGAACGTGGATCAACGGAAGGAAAGCTTCAGCGCACCCCTACCTGGCATGCCAAATGTCGGATTGTGGGTTCCCGCAAAACCCTTGAGATTCGAACACTGGGGTGCACATGAAGATCTCTCCACCCCCTAGCTCACGCTCTCACCACAATCTGAAGCTCAGCACGTTGAACTCGCAGAACAAGGGACACAGAGTTTATACTGGTTTGGGCCATTGATGTGGTGTAATACACCACTCTAGTGTGGTGTGGTGGATTGCCTCTTGAGTTGAGGAAGGACTAGTACAAGGGAAGAACAACCTCCTGAGGAGAGCTGTTCTTGAGCTCAATAAGCTTGTGTGGTTGAGGATGATCTGAATGGCCCAAGATCAGTTGCCTCCTACTGTGGTGGCTAGTCCAATTTATAGAGGCCCTGGTCCTCTTCCCAAACGTAGGCGGGAAGGGATCCAACAACGGCCAAATTTGAAGGGAGACAACTAGTACAAGTTATCCTGACTAAAGGTGGTCTTCGCCTGCCAAAGGCTCTAGTGGTGACGCTGTCCTGGGCTCCGCGATGACCTTCGTCTTGCCGTCCTGCTGGTCTTGGTGTTGTTGCACCGATATGGAAACCTTTGCGTGATGCCTCGGGACTCCTCGCCTGCGCTTGCCTCTTTAGCACCAAAGAGGAAATGAGTATGCTGCGCGCTCTGGCGCCCGCCTGGCCTTGGTTGTCATGGCTTGCATCACAGGAACCTCGCGAGGTGCCCCTCGCCTTGATCTATCCGCCCCTCGCGAGCCAGCCTAGTGAGGCCGCCCCCGAGGAGGTCTTGCATCGTCTGCCTCGCGAGGCTTGGCCTCGCGAGGGTCTTGAGTGTTCGCTGATGAAGATGGGCCGTACGGGGCTGCTGGTAGAGCCATGCCGTGGGCTGCATGCAGGCAAGTCTGGGGACCCCCGTTCCCAGGACGCGGACATATATTACAGGAAATTACATCCACTGGGCAATCAAAGATTGATGCCAGTGCAAATAAATAAATAGAACCTAACGATCTACAATGTCACAATCTGCAACCTCAGCGTGGATGACGCCCATAAGAATGTGAGCAAGTTGTTTCTTCTTTGCTAGACTGTCTCTGAAAACATTGATCAGTTGTTTTTGCGCAAGAATGTGCACCTCTGATTCCTCCATGATTTCCATCATTGCTTCATCTAGTAATTGGTTCACAAACATACATTTTTTTCGTTGCATTCTAGACAGAGGAAACTGAACAAATTCAGATGGTTATTTTGGCAGGCTTGTATTATAGATAGTGGAGAGTGTCTCGACCACTGCATCATAACATAAATTAGGAGGGGAACTGAACAGATTAATCAAGAGTTATTGCCATATTACCTGGCCTAGATGTATTGGAAAGAAATAATGGGGTTGCCTTGCTGTTTTCAGAGTTTGTCTTCTTATCTTCAACAGCCTGCACCAAATTAACATACTAGCATTGCTATCATTGCCCAGGTCAGATAATAGGAAAGCAACATTGACACAACGAATGTTTGGGCAACGAGACCACACCAGCCTACACCAAATTAACACAATATGGCACGGCTATCATCAGCAAGGTAAGGTAATATGAAAGAAACATTGACACAATGAATGAATGGGCAACTAGAGTAGCACTGCAACTCAGTAATGTGCATGATATGAGATAGTACACTCATGCAGCTCAGTATGCAAAACTACCATGCAGTTTTCCTTGCAAAAATCAACATTGTCGCCTTTAATTATACATTTTGCTACAACTAAATTTAGATAAGATAAAGGTTGGATTCACGCTGATTAACAAAATACATGCTGATGTAAAATTATAGTGATATACAACAGGTACTTACATCAACATTGGAGCACAGAGAATTCCCGCAAGATACTTTCATCGAATATGATCCTAGTGTAGAAAATCTTCTATCCTTTAAGCTTATTTTATAGAAGAGATATGGGTAAGAAACATGTAGAAAATATGATCAGAATGCTACAAAATTTCATGATGCGAGGATACACACATGCTTCTTAGAATGGAGTTGACATATTTTTGCTAGACTGGAGCAGACTAGTTCTTTGGCCACTGGAATCTGCTTATTATTAGTAGGGGTTGGCTTTCTCTGTGCTGGAGCAGTATCTATGAAAACTGGAGTTGGTTTACTATCTCCTAGCGTTTGGATGTTTTGCAAAGACCTTGTTTGTAACCCTTCTAATTCTAACATAGCCGTCTTCCCCTTGCATGACTTATATAGAAGAATGGTGCTTCAATTATAAAACATGCTACAGCAGAGAGATGGAATAGGTACTGAAGAATAGAAAGGCATGACATATTGACATGTATTCCCTCCATCCGTAAATAAATGGATGGGTCTAGGCGTATTTTAGTTCTAGATACATCCATTTTTATCCATTTCCGCGACATGTAATCCGGATGGAGGGAGTATGATGTAAGAGCTAGGGATACGATAGGACAACAGAGTAAAAAACACTAGTTGAATGTAAAACTGTATGCTAGCAGAATACATACAGAAAAACACTAACGCAACAAATGCGTGTGTGATTGGGAAACTAAGATGGCATTGCAACAGACCACTAGAACATCACTTCAATGTAAAAAAACATGGTATGGTAGACAGATGAAGTACATACTGATGAATAACAATGCATAAGATATTTAGAAGCATGATGTACAAACTAAGCAGATGGCATTGCGATAGAGTATAATGACAGTACTTGAATTTGAAAACATGTTATCATGAATGGAATAAGTACTAAAAAACAGGAAGGCATGACATATTTACATGCATGATCAGCAGGCTAAGCACATGGCATTGCAACATATAGATGCACTCCAGGACATTATATGCATGTTGTACCCATATCACGGCCAAGTTATAGCAAGTCTTCTGAAGAACTCCATTTACATGTTCCATCATATTGGGTATCATTGACATCAAGTTTCTTGGCCGTTACATTGCTCCGTGAGGTTCTTGTGGATATATCAGTGTGTGCAATTATATCTGACATGCATGGAAGACAACTAGTAGTTAGATTTATGTAATGAGTGCCTGTAGGAGACGACATAAATAGTAGGACTGGGGTTAACTAGCAGCAACAGGTCCCAAAACTAAAGGGAGAACACAGATGAAAGCTACAGAATATGTAATGTTTGTACTCGAGATTAACTAGATGGCACACATAAAAATTAAAGAACAACATAAGTAATGCTAGAAGTGGTATAATACTATAATCACCAGCCCGTGGGATAGCATTGGCTGATGGATGATAACTATGGAACAACGTTACCAAAATAACAAGTCTCTTAGCTGAACTATGTAACAGCATTAACTCCAGAATAAGACCCGTAAGAGATCAACATGAATATACATTGAAATGTGATAATATATTTTCCATGCTTAGATGAATAACAAAGCCATAAAGGTTGCACACAAGTAAGATAAGGGTACAACCTATCTGGCCGCCATCCATAGGAGTGAACATCATGTGCTGACTTGTCGATGGCCATACAGTTTTTGTGGCCGTCCATGTCAGGCACGCACATTCGATGCAGGGAACTATTGAGTGGGGACTATAGCTCCCTTCTGGTGTATGCTTCCCTTGTTGGAGCAGCTGCGGTGAGAAGGAAGACGGTGTGGCTCAAGATGCAGAAAATGCATAATGTTAAGAACAACGCATATCTCTGATATGAAGAAATACCCTAAGAGATCAATAGTAAGGTACGAGAGTGGTCACACATTTGTTGACTGAAGACTAAATTGGGGTCACACGATTATTTTATTTTGGTACTCTCCGATCTACACCGGATGGCTTGATTGCCGTCTTGTGCCTCATGGCTGACACTACTCAGAATCTTCCCCGAAGAGCAGCGACCACCGGCAGAGCAGCCTACCTCCGGCGCCCGTGGCCGCGAGAGCTCCGACCAAAACCCCGCTCCCCGCCCCACCGCAGTGCCGTGGTTGCGCCGCCCCCGGCCAATCCACAAAGACTCGCCGTCATCCAGATCCAGCGGCGGCAGTACCTTCAACCCATGCAACTCTAAGATAGCCATCTAAGCGCTGCTTCCACAGCGAACTTGCACCCCTGCACCCTTACGTTAGACACCAGCCAACTGACATCCTAGGAGCTCCGCCGCCTCAAGGGGCGCTGCTTTCCATTGGGAATCCATTGGCCCAGAATAAGAATTCAGACAACTGACGCCTACCTAAAGTGATTTGAGCTGAGGGTACGACCAATCTTGCGGCCCGGTGAAGTAGGCAACTCCAGCTGCCAAGCCGGTGAGGCCGGCGTGGTTGCGGTGGCTATCGGCGGCAGGAAAGCAAAGATGTTGTGATGGTCGATGGCTACGGGGAAGCAACACCGGGGCCCTGGACGCATCCGAAGTTGGAGCCGCTTCGGCGCCGTGCACAACAGCGGGGGTGAATCGGCTCCGGTACGGCTCACGCGGACGTCGTCGAGGCAGCTCCGGCAGCACGGAGTAAGAGGCACATGGCCCAGTGCACGATGGCAAACGGACATCGTCTCCGGCATTGGGGAGGAGGGTGGTGGTGAATTTGGTGCGGTGGGGGCGCCATAGAGGAGGGGCTAAGGTTTCGTGGCTGGGGAGAAGGGAGCTTCCGTAGAGAAGGTGATTTGGCGCCATGAGGTATGAATGGGGAATTGGGAGGGGGAACCATGTCTTACGGATGCATTTGTCTGAAATGTGTGTGTGTGGGGGGGGGGGAGAGTTACAGCTCTACCCCTGCCTTTAGGCTTCTGGGCTTGGGTCTGTGTACTGAGGGTCAGGGATAGTATAGTAACTTTGCTTCTCCCAAATAGTGGGTGCGAGCGATTTCGGGCGAGGAGGGCGTGTTTTGAAATAGTGGGCGCGAGCGATTATGAGGAGGGCGTGTTTTGAAATAGTCGGCGCGAGCGATTTTGGGCGAGGAGAGGGTGTTTTGCCGCCCATGGTTTATGAATTATTCGGCACATGTCATTTCGGCTGAGGAGAAGGCGCGCTTGGATGAAGTTACGAACCTACCTTTGATGTACAACGGGCCAATTGATGTGTGTCCCACATAGGCCCGTAATTTCGCGTCCCCCATTTATTTGCTCGAGCGAATTCCACCGAGCAAAGGGTGTTTAGCGGTTCGTTCAAATTTTGGGAGAACGAGCATCCACATCTACCTTACGAAGTCGATTCGAATCAAATTTGAAATATTAGCTTGCCACTTCTTTTTTAGATGGAGAGATGATGCTTGGGACTAATGTGTTTTTACATGCTCGTTGCTAACGATTTACTATATGACAAATAGTTGACCCACTCAAAAACGGGAATCAAACCCAAAATGAAACATCTCGTTTCAATGAAATAGCTCGTTCACCAGGTCAAAATAGTGAACTAAATCCAAAATGGAACACCTCAATCGAGTAGCATGTTATACAGTATTATAGTACTCCATGAACATGTTGAAAGTCAAATTAATAAACTTGTTTAATACGCATATCTCCATTCATGTGTGGACTGCAGACAACATGTTCTCCAATATAAATATTTGAATGCAAGTTTATATCAGTCTTTGATGCATAAAACGCGACCTCCCCCTCTCCTGGACTACTGCTCTTTCTCTCGCCGTCAATCTTCAATTCTATCGCACGCATCCAAACACAAACCTTGTTGGTCCCTCTCCCTCTCCCTCTATCTATGTCTTTGTGTGTGTGTGTGGGGGGGGGGGTCTTTCTAGTTCGCATGCACACTCCATGTATAGGTCTCTCTCGCACACTATGTATGAATCTCTAGTCCAAGCTAAATATCTTGGGTGCACTTATCGTACGCACACAAATTCCCTAGCTCGTTGCCCGTAACTCTCTCACGCACCACTCTGTCGTCACGGAGATCCTCTCTCTCTCTCTCTCTCTCTCAAACTCTCCATCTCCCTGGGTCAAACATACACATGCATATTAATACGTCTCCGTCGTATCTACTTTCCCAAACTCTTTTGTCCTTGTTTTGGACTCTAACTTGTATGATTTGAATGGAACTAATCCAAACTGACATTGTTTTCAGCAGAATTGCCATTGTGTTATTTTTGTGCAGAAATAAAAGTTCTCAGAATGACCTGAATATCAACGGAGATTATTTCTGGAAAATATAAAAAATATTGGTGAAAGAATCAACAGAAGGGGGCCTACACCCTGGCCACAAGGGTTGGGGCTGCGCCCACCCCCCTGGGATGCGCCCTCTGACCTTGTGGCCCCCCTGGACCTCCACCGACCTCAACTCCAACTCCATATATTCACGTTCGGGGAGAAAAATTAGATAGAAGGATTCATCGCATTTTACAATACGGAGCCGCTGCCAAGCCCTGTTCGTCCTCGGGAGGGCAGATCTGGAGTCTGCTCGGGGCTCCGGAGAGGGGAATCCGTCGCTGTCGTCATCATGAACCATCCTCCATCACCAATTTCATGATGCTCACCGCCATGCATGAGTAATCCCATCGTAGGCTTGCTGGACCGTGATGGGTTGGATGAGATTTACCATGCAATCGAGTTAGTTTTGTTAGGGTTTGATCCCTAGTAGCCACTATGTTCTAAGATTGATGTTTTATGACTTTGCTATGCTTAATGCTTGTCACTAGGGCCCGAGTGCCATGATTTCAGATCTGAACCCTTTATGTTTTCATGAATATATTTGTGTTCTTGATCCTATCCTAAAAGTTATAGTCACCTACTATGTGTTATGATCCGGCAACCCCGGAGTGACAATAGTCGGGACCACTCCCTTTGATGACCATAGTTTAAGGAGTTCATGTATTCACTAAGTGCTAATGATTTGGTCTAGTACTCTATTAAAAGGAGGCCTTAATATCCCTTAGTTTCCAATAAGACCCCGCTACCACGGGAGGGTAGGACAAAAGATGTCATACGAGTTCTTTTCCATAAGCACGTATAACTATATTCGAAATACATGCCTACATTATATTGATTAATTGGAGCTAGTTTTGTGTCACCCTATGTTATAACCATTGCATGATGAATGCCATCCGACATAATTATCCATCATTGATCCATTGCCTACGAGTTTTTCACATATTAATCTTTGCTTCATTACTTTTCCGCTGGTACTGTTACAATTGCTAGGAAACTATTACTGTTACTTTTGCCACTGTTACCACTACTTCCATACTACTTTGCTACTAAATACTTTGTTGCAGATATTATGTCTTTCAGGTGTGGTTGAATTGACAACTCAGATACTAACACTTGAGAATATTCTTTGGCTCCCCTTGTGTCGAATCAGTAAATTTGGGTTGAATACTCCACCCTCAAAAATGGTTGCGATCCCCTATACTTGTGGGTTATGACATATCTCTCTCGCACTCGACAGACCCATCTAAAACTCTCTCTCTCCCTTGTTCTCTCTCCATCTCACACGAGCACACACACAATCTCATGCCTAGCCAAGTATGGCGGTCTCTCACTCAATTGTAGGCACACGCAGTCCTCCCTATATGTATATGACTAGCTAATTCTTAGTCTCCATCACAAATATATGCATGGTCTATATCGATTTCTCTCTGGTCATCTTTCTAACGCACACGCACCTTGTCCCTCGATCTCCCACCCATATAGTCCCCTCAAAGATCTGGAGGGGATCTCTCTATTACAAAAACACCCTCTCTCCCTCCCCATACATCCATCTTCTCAATGCGTCCCTCTCGACCTTTGTCCCTTGTTTGCCAGACCTCTAATGGACATGTGCTATAGGTGTGTCTCTCTCCGTTGCAAACAATCACGCACTAGCTATCTTCGTGTATCTCCTCACCTTGCTTTTCTATCTCGGCGATGCATGCGTGATATGTTTGCATAAGAAACGAACACACACACTCTCTCTAATTTATCGTTTGTTGTCCCTTTCTCTCACACACACATACTCTTTTTGCACACTCACTCATTCTCCTTCACACGCACTTGATCTCTCTCGACTTAGGCACTCTCTTCAGTCCATAACATATAGATTTATTGAAAGGGACATTTACATCTATGCCCCTAATTTGCGCCCACTCTCGGATTTACCCCTAATTTCAAAGCCTGCTCAAATTTGCCCCTCCGCCGTTAGGCGCACTTACAGAAATGCCCTTCTGTGCCGTTACCGTCCGGTCAAAGCAGGTCAAAGCTGGTCAAAGGGCATTGACCGTCCTGAAAAAAATAGCAAAAAAGTTCTAAAAAATCTGAAAATTTGTGAGATCAAAGATACTCAGGTTCGCAAGGTGCGTGCAAATTTTCGTGCTGTTTGGGCATTCCAGGAGCTCGTGTCAAAGGAAAAACATTAAATATGTAAGCCTGTGAACAATAAATTCAAAAAAATAGCAAGAAAATTAAAAAAATATGATTTTTTTTGGCATCAAAGAGGCTATAGTCTACAAGCTGCGTGCAAATTTTTGTTGTGTTTGGACATTGGAGGGGCTTGTGGAGAAAAAACAAAATTTGGCTCGAGAAAAAACTTGGGAAAAATGACTATTTTGTTTTTTCTTGCTAGAGCTCCTCACATGTCATTTGATCACAAAAACTTGCGATCACCTTGTGCACCCAAGCCTCTTTGATGCCAAATTTTTTCATATTTTTTTGAATTTTCTTGCTATTTTATTTCAAATTTACTGTTCACAAGTGTGCATGTTAAATGTTTTTCCTCGCCACGAGCTCCTGGAATGTCCAAATAGCACAAAAATTTGCACGCACCTTGCGCACATGAGTATCTTCAAACTCACAAATTTTAGATTTTTTAAATTTTTTTTGCTATTTTTTTCAGGACGGTCAAAGTTGTTTGACCGGACAGTAACGGTGCAGAAGGGCATTTCTGTAAGGGCACCTAACGGCGGAGGGGCAAATTTGAGCAGGCTTTCGAATTAGGGGTATATATGATTAGGTGGTTCGAGTTAGGGATAGAAATGCAAATGGCCCTTATTGAAAAGTCAAACATCACAATGTTTGAGCATGTACGTGGATAAAAACATTTACATCCAGAATGGCAAACATATATCATTAGATTCATCACGATATTTAGTTTCAGTTATGTATCTTTCCTATTGTAGATATAAATAATATTTGCGTAAACCTGGTCAAAGTTTCCAAAGTTTGACTTCTAAGAAAATCATATGCAGTGCATTATCGAGCGGATGGAATATCTCTTTCCCCCTCTCAGCTATGTGACGCACCACTCAGCCGTATCGGGGCTCCTCTATCTCTCTCAAATTTTATATCTCTCTGGTTCACACATACACGTATCTCGCTCGCGCTACCTAGACCCATCTAACACTCTCCGCCCTTGTTCTCTCTCTATGTGACACCCCCCCTAAGTACCATAATCCCTCACTCCATCATAGGCGCACGCACTCCCCCCTAATTATGACTATCTCTCACTAGCCATCAGGAACACATGTATTGTCTCCGTCCATCCATACGTCTATCTTGATATCTCTTGGGGTATCTTCTATCGCGCGCACACCTTGTCACTCAATCTCCCACCCATGTAGTCCCATCACGATCTGCAGGGGATCTCTCTGTCACAAACATACACTCTCTCCTCCCCATGTCTGCATTTTCTCCATACGTCTCTCTTGACCTCTCTCCCTTGTTTTTCAGGCCTCTCTTGGCCACGTGTTAGGGGTCTTTCTCTCTCGGTTGCAAACAAACACACACTATCTCCTCACCTCGCTTCCACTATCGAAGATGCATGTGTGACATGTTTGTATAAGACACACTCGCGCACAATTCACCACTGCGCGGCGGCATGCATAGAAGGACGCACTCACGCACACCCAGCACACAATACACACCAGCACACATGTACACTGGCGTCGCCGCCGGCTGAGATGGACGGTGAGGCAGCCAACAAGCAGAGGCGGCTCGAGCCTAAACCGCATCCGGCAAGCTTGGACTTCATCAGCAGCCTCCCAACGCGATGTTGCTCGTCATCATCGGCCTCCTCCCCACCAAATCTGCCGTGCGGACCACCCTGCTCTCGCGGCGGTGGCCCCCCTTCTGGTGCTGCGTCCCCCTCAACATCACCGTCGATAGCTACCTCTGTGACGGGGATTGCAAACGCATGGCCGCAGTCTCCAAGATCTTTTCATCGCACCCTGGGCCAGCTAGACGCCTTGACATCCGCATGTTCAGTACCAACTGCAAGGTCAAAGCCAAGTTCGATGAGTGGTTCTTATCCCCCACCCTAGATCATCTCGAGGAGCTCAGGTTTGAAGCTGGACGATGTCGCTCTCTGCGCTGTCCGCACTCCGCCTCATGCCAACGTTGCGCCACGCCCGCTTCAGCTCCTTCTATTTTCCCAAGATTAATGTCGCGCCCGCCCTTCTTCTCCCTCAACTCAAGTAGCTCGATCTCTTCGACGTTGGCATCTTGAAGAAGGCTATGGAGCACCTCCTCCATAGCTGTACTGCGCTCGAGTACCTTCGTCTTCGGCATATCCACGGGTTCATTAGCCTCCACATCGCCTCGATGAATCTCTGATGAATTTATGTGTCTTGTTGGCCCCACAACAAGATATCAATTGGGAAGAGATCACTCCAATTGTTCCACTTTATGGTCATTGAGAATGCGCCCCTCCTTGATAGATTGATTGTATCTGATTTAGAAGGTCCAACAAAAATCAGGGTCATTGATGCGCCGAAATTGACAGCGTTGGTGTACTCGTCTACCAAATTCTCCGAACTCTTTGTTGGATCCATAATTGTTCAGGTACAACACTCATCTTCTTATCCATCTTCTTGAAATTCACATTTTTAAATTTCTGCTTGATGTATTTACGACTGTCATCCAGAAAATGATTCCACAAGCTTGACCCGGTCTATGCGCACAGTGAAGATGTTGGAAATAAAATCTATCGGCCCCAATCTGGATCAAGTTGTTGGATTCCTTACATGCTTTCCGTGCATGGAGAAGCTACTCATCAAGGTGAAACTTCTTTCCTATTAGTAAATGGTAATCACAATGTAGCTCAATTTTTTCATAATTTTCCCAAATTACGATGACAAGTGTAGTGTTCAAAACTACATCTATGCAATGCACCAAAAGAAATGTTATTAGTATTTTTTTTCATGTGATCACCTGCATCATTTTTGTTGTTGTACTACTAGTAGCCTAGGCTAGTCATAGTGGTAAGTAACTTATACTATTAACTCTATGGTTACCCTAAGAGCAAGTACTCCCTTTGTCCTGGTTTGCTCTTCCTATTTTGTGGTATCAAAATTTGACCATAGATTTAACTGACAAAATGTTAATGCATGTCACTAAAAATTATACCGTTGGATTCATATTTGAACATAATTTCAAATGGCATAATTTTTGGTGACATGCCTTGGCATTTTCTTAGGTAAATCTATGGTCAAAATTTTACACTAAATACGAGGTAGTACAAAAGTGGGCTATAATTGCCCTCCACTATGTAGGCCAAAACACGTGCCAAATTCACTTGTGATGCATTTGGCATCGATGCCCTCCATTGCTCACCGGTGCCCTAACTGATCACCTACTTTGCTCCGGTGCCAAATTAACTCACGCAATGAAAAAACACTTGCGTGGGAGAGGGAGAGGACTGAGGCAATAAAAAACACTTGTTTGGGAGAGTGAGAGGTTGGTGTAGTTGGTTTGATTGATTTGTTTATACATGTGGGTCTGTGTGCATAATGGTGCCAACTCTCTCACATTGGTAGAGTGGTGCTAAAATCTTTTGATTTGACATCAATGCTTATTATGTGGCATACTTTTGAGAAATATGGCATCGTCCACATAGTGGAAGGCAACAAATGCCCAAGCTCTTCACGAGCTCCTAGGTAAATGAGAGGAAAGAGAAAGAGAGAGTGAGAGAGAGAGAGAGAGAGAGTGAGAGTGAGAGTGAAAAAATATCATTAGCCTTAGAGCCAACCATATCGTGTGAGCGAATGATATTGGTACCTCTTCATGACATGACAATCTTATACAACCAGCTGCTCTAATATGTTCTCTTCTTTTGTGGATAAAAAAGACCCGAAAGTGAAAAATGTGCTGCACTATACAATCTCATCGAATGCCTTGATCTCCATCTTACAAAAATTGATTTGACCGACTACCGAGGCAACACATCTGAGATTAAATTGGCCACGTTCTTTGTTCTGGAGGCAAGTGTTCTCAAGGTAATGAGGTTTGGCGTTCTCTGGCGCAACAATGAATGGTGTGCTGATCACCGCAAGCGTCTAAGCCTAAATGACAAAGTCTACATAGAAGCTGAATTTGTTTTTGAAACATCAAGTCGCTAGAGACTCAAAATTTTATTTGCCCATTAGTGACTTGTCAGGGCGGCGTATTTCAGTTTGTACGATATTGCTGCATCCATCTAAAGTAACGAAAATTATTACGTAAACTTCCTAATAATTCCCTCTTCGTAGGTGCAGCATTACTCCTAACATTTGTAATATTAGTTTGAAACTTGTAATATTGCCGTGTCCTATTCCCGCGTTTTCTAATCCTGCGAATCAAATTGGTCCTGAGTTGGTGATGATGGTGTGCCTGCCATATTTCACCAATAGCCGCCGGATCTAGATCTGACATACAAAGCAAACTTCTGCAGTTTTGCAAAAAGAGGCCCGTACTTGTTCCCTATTTACAAACAACTCCTTGTCTCTCACAATCAGCCTTATCTCCTCCCCACCACTATCGGCGTTCTGGAATGTGGGTCCCCAGACTTGCCTGCCTGCGGCCTGCAGCGTGGCTCAAGCAGTCGCCCAGTACGGCTCGTCTTCATCAACCAAAGTTCAAGACCCTCACGAGGGGCCAAGCCTCGTGGGGTGGACGACGCAAGGCCTCCCCAGGGGCGGCCTCACCAGGCAGGCTCGCGAGGATGCGGAGAGATCAAGGCAAGTGGTACCTCACGAGGCTACTCATGATGCAAGCCATGACGATCAAGACCAGGCAGGTGCCAGCCTGCATAGTGTCCTCGTTTCCTCTTTGGTGCAAAGGGGGCAAGTGCAGGCGCGGAGTACCAAGGCATCAAGCAAAGGTTTCCATATCGGTGCAACGAGACCAAGACCAGCAGAGTGGCAGGACGGAGATCACCGTGGAGCCCAAGAAGGCGTCATCGCAAGTGCCTTTGGCAGTCGAAGACCACCTTTAGTCAGGATAGCTTGTACTAGTTGTCCCCTTTCAAAATGGCTGTTGTTGGCTCCCTTCCCGCTCAATATTTGGGAAGAGGACCAGGGCCTCTATAAATAGAGATAGCCACCACAGTAGAGAGATCATCTCATCTAGAGCCAACAGAGACGGATCAATTCCTCTCCAAGCACACCACCACAAGAACACCCCTCGCGAGGCTGTTCTTCCTTTGTACTGTTCATCATCAGCCCAAGAGGCAATCCACCACACCACACACAGGAGTAGGGTATTACACCACAACGGTGGCCCGAACCTATATAAATCTTGTGTCTCTTGTGTTGTTCATCGTGCTAGCTTAGAATCGCGGAGAGGTTGTGGGCGTGATTCGGTAGGGAGAAAATCTTCGCGCGCACCCCAGAGTTCGAACCTTAAGTGTTTTGCCGGAACCCTATATCCAACATTTGGCGCGCCACGTAGGGGTGCGCCGGAATCTTTTGTCCGCCGATCTGCGTTCCACTGCTTCATCGCATCCATGTCCAGCGACCCGACGGCCAACGCCGACCGCTGGGCAGCATGGCCTACCCATGCCGTGTCGCCTGCCTAAGGCGACCTCAACCCCGCGCCTCAGGCAGCCCGCGCTCTGCAGAACGCTGCAGGGCACGGGCGACGCGGTCAAGGGCCGCCTGCCCTCACCCCGCGGCAGGTGCGATCACCAGCAAGGGCCTCAAACCACACCGCAGCCATGGCGACGCACACCCGACGGGAACAAGCGAACATGAGGGCCGTGCTCATGGTGGCTTGGGAGCTGCTACGGTGCAGGCTGTAGGAGAGCGGCCATGACATGCTGCTGGAGCGCGTTGCCGAGCTCTTGGATGCCCCAGCTTCGGGGGAGCCTCCTTTCTGCGTCCAGCTTCCACCCCAGGCCCCGGGCGGATCATACGGTGGGCCCATCCGCGCCCGTGTGCCCTCAGGAGTGCCCCCAGGCTTCATCAACACCAGCTCAACCATCAGCGCAGGGCGTCAAGTTGCACCAGCACCACCCCCGGTGAGCGAGGGCATGCGCATCGCCGCCTACTGCCTGGGCGGGCCGCCGCCCTATCACCCCCAAGACGGCGCTTCGAGCCAAGCCACGTGGAGTGTGGGGCACTACAATGAAGCGTTCGGGGCGGCGACCTCGGAGGCTTACGTACCCCACATGGTGGATCGGGAATACGCACTAGAAGATGACCATGGCTTGTTTCTCAGGCCAGGCTGGGAGGAAGAGACGCCAGAAGCCGAGCCTTTTCAGGAGCCTCAAGGAAGCCTCATTGACCGCGCTGGCGGTAGCAGCTATCGGGTATCGCTAATTCCTCAGGAGCAAGCTTATGCTAACCATGGGTCGCAGGGAGTTCAGGTCACCGCAGCAGAAGGCTACCCCAGCTCGGCAGCCTCCCTTCCGCCAGGAGGAGCGCACTAGGGGCCACAAGAGAGGGGCCGGGAGCCAGGCCCCTCCCCACGGTGCACGGAGCAAGGTGTTTCCCAGAGGTAGGCCCTCTGCCGGGGAGGTGCTACAAAGCCTGCCCCCAGCAGAGGACCCGTGGTCGACGGGGGAACCGCTGGCGTCCCCTTTACCCCATTAGCGCTGCCCTTGGTTTCGGTCGCCGCCAATGGTGGTCGAGGGTGGCGCAAGGCGGGGCCTCGCCTGGTGATATGAAGCAAGGCGGTACCTGTGAAGAAGGCCCAGTGCCTGTGAAGCTCGCCGCCCGTGACACTCTCACGTAATAATGAGTTGGGGATGTACACGCCCCGGAGTCTCCGGAGAGCCGCCCTAGGGCCTTGGGGGCTCCCTCCCACGCCTAGTGGTAGCACTTAGCTCCGCGCTGGTGAGAAGCCGTCGAAGACTAGACTAGGTGCCAGACGCGGCCTTTTTGCTTTTTGCCCCCCTTTCTGTGGTCGAGCCTCCTTGCTTCAGATTTAAGTTGAAGTTGAATTTGTGTTTGCGTATGCGGGGAGGGGTGTCTTGTCTTGTTCGTGTGTTCTTTCGTATTCTGGTTTCTGCCCTGTTCCGGAGTTTGCACAAGCTGCCTCCCCCTCGCGAGCCTCTCGCGGGTGGGGCTGGGCCAAGCGCACGCACGCATGCCATCTCGCGGACAGCACTTGCTCTCGCGAGGCTCTCACCACATGGTCAGCAGGTCCCCCAGAGGACCCTCAGAGGATCACGGCCTCGCAAGCCTACTAAAGGCTCGTCCGGGCTAAAGGTAAACCACGACAACAAACTCATCGCAGGACCAGTAACATCACGCAGGCGTACCTTCAGCGTCACTCCCAAAAAGCGCATGCAGACAACAATCCTTTACATGAGGGGTTCCCCTCCCAAAATGCACTTACAATCTTTAGGGCCGCGCCTGAGATTTTTGTGTGCAGGATAAACAACAGGGGGACACAGGATCACTCAGACATATCGCTCAACGCATCCTCTTGGTCGCTTCCGGAGGCATCACTGGCGCCACTGTCACTATCGCTGACATCGCCGTCGCCATTTATGGCGCCGTTTTCGCCGTCATTGACCACGTCACCTTCATCTGAGGCAACTACCACCTCGTCCTCATCAGAAGAGAAGGCCCTAACAAGTGCATCCACGTTGTCCTCCACCCACCGCGCCAGGTCACCTCGAATGGCCACGGGCACCAGAGCAATGGCGACGTAGAAGTCGAAGTGGGGGTCCCTGTCCCGAAGATGGCTAAAGACGCGGGAGAATGCATGCCCGAGCAGGCTCCGGCTCCTCTCTTTGATAAACGGCGAGCTCTTTTGGAGCAATTCTCCAGATGTGTCACCACATCAGTGAAGAACTGGAGATGGCCGGCATAGTTGGTCACGTGACAGTGCGGAGCTTTCGCATCACAGATGTTGCCAAGGGCCGTGTTGGTCCTATCCCTGAGCCCTTGGAGCATGGGGCCATGCATGTGCTCCAATGTCTGCCGCTGCAGAATTTCTTCTCTGTTCTGCCGCGCAACGGACTCGGCGTCGTCAACCCGCCGTTGAAGAAGAAGCAGCTCAGCATGGGAGGAGGCCAACTCAGTCTGCGTCGAGACCAGGGCGGCTGTGGTGGCCTCCGCGTGCTGCGTCGCTTCAGTCAGCATGGACCTGAGGGCGGTAGTCCTGCCCGCAGCCTCAGCTTCAATCAACTCCAGCCTCTGGTCATGCTCCCACACAAGATCCACGCGAACTTCCGCCACGCGGCGATCGACCTCTTCTTGGATTCGAGCCTCCCACGCGCCGACATCGTCCTCCACCTGGATAACCTGGCGCTCCCTTGTCTCCAACCGCTCAAGGTCAAGGTTGCGCTCGGCGGCCTCCAGCGTCAGCGCTTCCTCACGCCTCTAGAGCTCATCCTCTTTGACGGGCGTCCCCTTCAGCAATGCAAGGGCGGCCTGACGTAGCTCCACCTACTGCTCTAGGGAAGCGCTCCAGGCTTGGAGCTCCCACGCACGCTTCTCCGCAACTGTTGGTCTGCTTCCCGAGCCTCCTCAATAGCTCGGGAGTAGGCCTTTTGCGAGGCTGCAAGGGATGCTTCGGCCTTCGCGTTGTCAAGCTCCCGCTGATGGCGTGCAAAGTTGACTGCCACCTTCAGCTTGCACCGCTCCTCAACCAGCCACAGGCCCTGAGCTTCAAGGCACACGTCCACGTCCGCGAGCCCTCCACGAAGCTGGCCCATCGCGTTCATCACCTTCCAGAGGAACTCTTGGTGAATGACGTTGCGCTCCGGCGGTCGCCTGAGCACATCGTCGATGTCATCCTCCGCCGCCGGTGTTGGCGGCGGGCCCTGAAGCGGTACGCCCCCTCTCAGCAGGGGGCTGCGGGCTGGCGCCCCCACGATCGCCGGACGGGCCCCATAAGGGACCCTGGCCGATGCAGATCCATCCCCATAGGAAGAGCCAAGGACCGACTTCAACCATTCACCGTCCACGATCAGAGGAGGAGCCCTAGGCAGGTTGGTCACACCCCGGGCGAGGTCGCGAATGAAAGGCGGTAAGGGCACAGGCTCAAGGTGCCCTGTGGGCTCGCTTACTTCTCCGGCCGAACTCGCGTCAGGGGCGGCGTGCAAGCTCGGGACGCTCAAGGCTAGAGATGGAGGCGAGGCCGGAGGAAGTTGCTTCTTGGCAGGCTCCACAGGCTTGGCAGGAGGGATCCTGAAGGGCAATAGTCAGGAAAGGAAGCAGCGATTGAGGAATTACAAGAATGAGGAACTTACTCATCTATGGCGAAGTACTTCCTATGCTTCAAAGGTCGGCAGGGGCGCTCGCTGCCACTCAAAGACTCCTTCCTCTTGCGGAGGGCGTCGAAGTCTATGCGGAACCGACCCAAGCTCTCAATATGATGGCCGGCGCGTGGCGCGGACGAAGAAGCGCCTAGGTAGCCTGCCTCAGGAGCGCCAAGCTGGGAGGAGCGATCGGGCACCACTTCTTGGTGGCCTACCAAGGCCTCGGGGGCTCCGGCCTCGGGAGCTGCGGGTTGCGCCCCCTCATCAACGACCGCCTCTGGGCAGGCTTCACAAACTCCGGAGGATGACGCCTCGGGGGCCCCATGCGACATCAGCACCACGACACCAGATCCCCCAGCCCCAAGCGATGCTTGCCTCCCTGCACCCGCTCCTGAGGCAAGATTGATGTTGGCGATGGGGAAGGGAGCCACAGCGACATGATTCTCGCGAGGACCCACAAGGCCAGCCGGGCGCAACCCCCATTCGTCAAAGTGAGGCATCTGCCTCACGAACTCAGCCCCGCCCGAGCAGAGATACAGGAGGCTGCCCCCATGCCGTATATCGCCCGACGAGGGGTTGCCTGTCAAGACTTCCAGCACCTTCTTCAGCGTTTCGGGTGCCAGCTCCATCTCCTAGAGCCTCATGCGGTCCTAGTATCCGGTCAGGGCCCACATCAGTCGGGAGTGACGCTGGAGAGGAGCAATGCAACACTAGAGGAACTCCTTCACCACTCGGGGCGCAGTCACGCCGAGCTCTCTCAACCTCTCTAGTCGGCGCCAAACGAAGGAGAGCCGGGGGATCACAAGCCTCTCGTGGCCCCATCCCGGATTGGGGATAGCAGGTAACGTCGGATGCGAGAGCAGGGGGCTGGGCACTCCGACATACACATACAGCCACCGCGTCTAGAACCCGCTCGTGGAAGGAGGAAGGCCAAAATTAATCCCCGAGGCGGTCGTCTCTGGCACGGCCTGGAAGCTCACGCACCCCGAGCACTGCAATGGGTCGGTCAGGCGCAAGGAGAAGAAGTGGCGCAAGAGGGCAATGGAAGGAGCAATGCCCACCATGGCTTCGCAGACAAAGGCGAAGACAACAAGAAGGGTAACGGATTGAGGATCAAGATGCATCATATGGATCTGATAGTGGGAAAGCACCGCATTGAAAAAGGCGAAGAAAGGACGAACCAGGCTAGCCCACAGGGCATAGACCAAGATTCAAACCTCCGTGACGATCCTGTCGACGGAGGCATGGGACGCAGGCAAAGCCGTCGTCTTTCTGCACTCATTGAAGCTGGAGGCGAGAGCGGACCTTGTCCAAGGCTTCCTGATTGAGCACCAGCGACCGGCCGACAGCGGGCTCGATTGCCGGAGGCGAGCTGGACGAGGGCACGAGCTTCTTCCCTTTCTCCTTGTTAGTTGGCGCCATGGCGATGGAGGAGGCAGAGCTCAAGTCAGATTGGAAGCGGAAACAGAGGTTCGAGGAAGAAAGGGGAACAGGAAGCACGCGGGCAGCGAAGAGGAAATAACTGTGTGAAGCTTCATGGCCGCCTAGCCAGGCAGATATTGGGGGAGCGTGGGGAAGCGGAGACGCCCACGTCCAATCAGTCGCCACGCGTCGACCAAGGCCGCAGGCTGTGGGGGCCCGCGGCGCTCCGCACTTGCCCTTTGGCTTCGCTGCTAAGCCAAGTCCAAGCGCGCCTTGGGCCCAGGGGCTACTGTCGGCGTTCTGGGAACGGGGGTTCCCAGACTTGCTTGCCTGCGACCTGCAGCATGGCTCAAGCAGTGGCCCAGTACGGCCCGTCTTCATCAACCGAAGTTCAAGACCCTCGCGAGGGGCCAAGCCTCGCGGGGTGGACGACGCAAGGCCTCCCCAGGGGCGGCCTCACCAAGCAGGCTCGTGAGGAGGCGGAGAGATCAAGGCAAGGGGTACCTCGCGAGGCAACGCATGACGCAAGCCATGACGATCAAGACCAGGCGGGCGCCAGCCTACGCAGTGTCCTCATTTCCTCTTTGGTGCAAAGGGGGAAAGCGCAGGCGCGGAGTACCGAGGCATCAAGCAAAGGTTTCGATAGTGGTGCAACGAGACCAAGACCAGCAGAGCGGCAGGACGGAGGTCACCGTGGAGCCCAAGACGGCGTCATCGCCAGTGCCTTTGGCAGTCGAAGACCACCTTTAGTCAAGATAGCTTGTACTAGCTATCCCCTTTTCAAAATGGTCATTCTTGGCTCCCTTCTCGCTCAATATTTGGGAAGAGTACCAGGGCCTCTATAAATAGAGATAACCACCACAGTAGAGAGATCATCTCATCTAGAGCCAACAGAGACGGATCAATTCCTCTCCAAGCACACCACCACAAGAACACCCCTCGCGAGGCTGTTCTTCCTTTGTACTATTCATCATCAGCCCAAGAGGCAATCCACCACACCACACATAGGAGTAGGGTATTACACCACAACGGTGGCCCGAACCTGTATAAATCTTGTGTCTCTTGTGTTGTTCATCGTGCTAGCTTAGAATCGTGGTGAGGTTGTGGGCATGATTCGGTAGGGAGAAGATCTTCGCACGCACCCCATAGTTCGAACCTTAAGGGTTTTGCCGGAACCCGGTATCTGACAACCACATCAAGAAGGCCATGGAACAATCTGGCGCGATGGCCACTGCTGGCGCCGTCCACCCCCAATCTTGATGTTCTGTGCAATGCACGAGCATCTTACTCGTATAAGAAAAGAGTAGAGACACTCATGGCAACACACGAGAAAGTATGTCGAACACGGCTAGTTGTAAGCAGGCTAGCTCTACAGCCATCATGATTGTGACTGCACACAATGAGGCTGACTTTGGTATGCCGAACATGGCGCCTACACTCAGGTGATACCTCTGGCACGGGGTCTTGTTACTTCACTGTGAGGAGTAATTTGACCAACGGGTAATACAGTACTAGTACTACATTAGTAGTACTACTACTAGTCTAGCACCACCGTCTGGATTTAGTAGTACTGCCACGTCTGTCTAGATTTAGTTTTTGACTAGCAATATCAAGTAATGCATGTCACAAAAAATATACTACTCCCTTTGTAAATAAATACATGGAGTATTGTTTTATTCATTTTTGGACGTAGTTTCTGATGATATTATACACTCTCTCTTCCGGTAGATGGCTCAAACCTGAAGTCTCGTCAATCAGACTACTATTGTACTCACCGAGTGCTCAGCTTGGTAAGCTACCAACAAAAAATTGCAATCAAAGACTACTATTGTACTCCCTCCGTGTTGGTGCATTAGTGACATTATGAAAACCAAATAATCCCAAAACTTTTAGGCGCAGTGCACTAACTACACACCTCGTTCACCGTTTTTTGCCGCGAAAAAAGAAATCACCCAATAGGAGACGTGGGGTGCGTATGCATTCAATGACTCAAGACTACCTAGCACAACATTTTTGGTTACATGCATTAACATTTTATTAGTTAAATCGAAGGTCAAAACTTGGTGCACAATGCAAAGGGGACGAATAAACCAGTAAACATCAAAGTTCTCTCATTTTGCCCCAACTTAGTCTCGGTGAGATGACTATACTGCACCGACACAGAGGGGGAGCCCAACAGATGGTTGGCCCACCTATCATACAACCAAAGGCAGGTGCAGTTAAGGCACTGGAGCTCAGTCCCATGGAGGTCATACAGCCAAAGGCAGGTGCAGTTAAGGCACCAGCGCTCAGTCCCATGGAGGAAGGGCCGCGGACATATAAAGGCTCCCCACGAGTCCAATCTACGAAATCCTACGCACCCTAGCCAAGGGCAAGAGTGACCACCCCAATCGCAATATGAGTTGACTAGAAGCTAGACCCATGTAGGCGATGAGCGCGAGCATTAGCCGGCTGTGTCAGATGGTCCACGACGCCGCCCTGCGGCCCGGCACCGAGGAACGTCTCCATGTCGTACTTGAGGCTGCCAGGACGAGATGCCTCTTGGACGATAGCTTTGTCTCCTTGTTTGATGAGGTCCTCGTCGGCATCCTCGGTAAGTTCACCGTCATCAAGAAGCTCGCGGACGACATTGATGTACACCTCCAGCCCACACGCAGGCTCTGCGATGCCTGCCACCCTCAACAGCCTCTATGGTGACAACCTCTTTGACGCACCGGTGGCCCGACGACTGCCCGCCGTCTCGCCGGAGAATGTCCACCTCGAGGTCGCGCTTGCCGCGCAACACCTGGCGCAGCAAGACACCATCAACATAATCACCCACGTCTACGCGCAAATCATCCACAAGGACTACTACATGCAAGAGGAGGACGATAGGACGCTAGCCTTCTTGGACCGCGGGGCAACCTTGGACGGTATTGTTGAGAAGCACATTGAGCTCGCCGCCAACGCCACTGCTCCTCACATGTAGGTTGGTGACCCGGCGCACTAGGGCGTGAGGATGTCGCTGATGGATCCGTATGTATCTTTATCTTTCCGTTAAATCCATGTTGTAGTATATTGTCTACTAGTAATTATCTAACCTTTCGCATCAACTTCATAATTTTCGTCTATACTCCATGCATGAACCGTGCCAGAACCAAACTTCTCATTACTCTAGGGAAAATTGTTATTTCTATCTATCGATTGCGCCATGGAGCAGAACCAAATTTTACAAGTTACAAGTTAAAAAGGAAAAGCTATCGTGTTTGTGTCGCACCCCCACACGGTTGGTCCGGCACGCTGCTCAAGGGGGAATGCGTGTTGTGTTGCATTTCACTTACAAGTGGGTCCGTAGTAGAGCAAACTGACTATCGGCAAACCCCAACCCGCCCACCGCACGATGGCTGAGAAAACAGGAGGGAGAAGAGATGGTTGTAGCACGTACTCCAAAAATTGGTGTCAGATGGGACTCGTGTGGGTGGCGTGTGGCGTACTGCTAGACGTGAATGCTTGTTATGGCCCATGCCACCCCACTATATCAAGGTGTTGGTTACGTGGAGCAAACACACTATCTCTCCAGGACTACGGTACACCACTAGTACTACTCACATTGTCGCGAAATTTCCTGGAGTTCGTGCTCAACCCTCCTCTCTCTCTCCCTTCTCAGCCAGCCAACAGATGCACGGAGCCCATCGTCTGTTTGCTCACATGCGGTCCCACTTGTCAGTGAAAATGCAAGATGACCCATAGAACCTGCACATCTTTCACCTCGATGTGCTGGTGATGAAAAACAAATCCAATAAAGATCTTCGGTGGCCGCTTTTGGAGTTACTCAAGAGTAAGATTCGATTTATAGTTTAACCCAAGATGCACATCACGTGGCTTCAACTAGCACTCCATTTTCTTGCATGACATGAACTGGATGCTGGATGTCCCATGTGTCAGCAAAAGCAGGAAGAACTTGACCAAATCTTCTCCACATTTAGACCGGAGGAGTAGGAAACATGGCAAGCCATATGCCTACATCATACTACGTAGAAGCCTACCTCACGCAGTCACGCTATCACCATATTTCTCGGCCTCCGTGCGACACCTAGCTCTAGTTATCTAACTAGAACTAGCTAGTATTGTGCTAGAATACTCCAATATTAGGTTGGCTCTATGTGCTGTGGCAACTTCATATAAGCGGATGCTGGCTATACTACTACGGTACTCACACTCGAAGAACTGAGTCGAAAACCATTCATAAATTGAGTTTATTACATGCATATGCAAATGTACCATTCATTACATGCAACAAGTCATCAACACACAACGACAACAAGTATACATGTTGGATTATAGATTAGTTCCAACAAAACATTCTAGTAAATACTAAAGTTTTCATCACACAACAAATAACAAGCAATGAAATGAACTTCAGCTCAACCAATCCTCGGCGTTGGAAACACTTGCTTTGAACCATAGATAAGCCTCTAGGAAGGGCCAACTATTGTCAATCTCGAGACCAACACAGGACTGATCATCCAGGCTGAAGCAGCCAATATCAGGACGCATATTGTGATAGCCACGGTAGGGAACCATAGCAATGTCCGAGGTATGGATACAGTTGCTTCTCATAAATGGTAGTAACATTGTGCCAACAACGGCTGGATCGCCTTTCACCATCAGTGGATAGTTTAGTCCAAGGAAGAGCGAGTTTTCTCCAAGACTGTCAATAGTGAACCAGGGAGAAGGTGCTGGACCTAGCACACAAGTATCCACCCCGAATACCCTGCAATGGGTGTTGGAATAGGTCCGGAGAGTGCGACCATGCGAGACAACACCTGCTTCCTTAGTAACATCAGCAGTGCCCTATATACAAACAAGAAGAGGTGATCCATCGAAATAAGCTACCAGGCGCCACTGAGTATATAGGCCCTGCTCGTCCTCATGCTCGTGCATCACCATCATCATCTCCCCCTTGGTTATAAACTTTTTCAAGTATAGGTGGTGGAATGTTCACAGGACCTTGGAAACACAAGAAGGCTAATTAGTAAAGGGAAACTAGCTAACCCGCATGCATGTGGATGAAACAATTATAATTACGGTGGAAGACAAACGTGTCGAAAGCATCAGGATTCCATGCAAAAATAGTTCCACGAGTGGTGGCAGCAAACACAAGACCCTCATATTGAATTGCATCACAGTACACATCCGTATACAGAAACTGATTTTTGAGCAATATCCATGGAGGCGTGGAAATAAGGACGACAACAAGCTTGTCGAAGGTAGCAACAACTTGATGGTTCATGTAATCCCAAGAGCGGTTGGGAACTCGACAAATTGCTATCTTCTGTAGACGACAGTCACCATGATCGTGCTTGAACGTACGTAGACCATTTGCGTGATCAACCTCCGGGCACTCTGAGATTTTTGGAAGTGGAACCCGGTGATGAGTGTACACATTCACAAGTTCCCACTTGCAGTTGTGCCCAATATAAACAACCCAATCTCCATTTGCGCCGCCCAGGCCTTATCCTTTAGTGATGGCATCTTAACATCACACGTATCATTATCAAGCAAAATCAACTTGCACAAGGTGAGGCTTCTGTCGTCCGCGCGCCAGCGAGCAGGGTCATGGCGAAGAAGATAGGGGAGATCAAACCGCTCCTGGACCCTTGGGTTCTTTGTAATGATGTTATTAGTTGAGTCAAGAATGGTCTTGGACGAACCTGCTATGCTAGCAGAGGTGATGACATCGCACCGATCAATGAGTTCCTCCACCACGTCATCTTTCATATCGAGGCAAGAATAACGGGGTCATTTTCGGCATGTTCCCTCCATGGAGAAGACAATCGAACAATGGAAGAAGGAAGGGTGAAGGCAAATGGAGGAGGGAGGAAGATTGTGCGACAGCAGTTCCAAATCGAGAGGGAAAGGCGAAGAGGCAGTGGACGGTTGCCACGGTACATGAAGAGGCTAGTGGGGAACAGACGGTTGCGATAGAGGTCACACACTGATGACAAGGCCGTCCTGTCAGACCTAGCACCCGCGGGGGATGGCCTATGTCCCCCACAAGAGCGAAGCCACTTTGCACCCCCACACAGTTGGTCCGCCACGCTGCTAGGGAAACACATGCTATCTTGCATCTTCACTGAGGCCAACACGAGCGCGTGCATCCCGGACGCGCGCTTGCCCAACCCCCTTTCCCTCGACGCCCCCGAGGTACCCAACCACGGCTACCTGTTTTGCGCACCCGGAGGTTGGGCTTGAGCTCGCTGGGCTGTGGGAGGTGATAACCCACAAGTATAGGGGATCACAATAGTTTTCGAGGGTAGAGTATTCAACCCAAATTTATAGATTCGACACAAGGGGAGCCAAAGAATATTTGAAGGTATTAGCAGCTGAGTTGTCAATTCAACCACACCTGGAGATTAATTATCAGCAGCAAAGTGATCAGTAGCAAAGTAGTATGATAGTTTTTATAATAGTAGCAGCAATAACGGTAATGGTAACAGTGATAGTAGTAGTTTTGTAACAAGTGCAATAGTAACGATAGCAGTAGTAACTTAGCAAGAACAATATAAGATAAATTCGTAGGCATTGGATCGGTGACTTGTTGAATGATATTCATCATGAGAATGTTATAACCTAGGGCGATACGGCACTAGCTCCAGTTCATCAATATAATGTAGGCATGTATTCCGTAAATAGTGGTACATGCTTATGGAAAGAACTTGCATGACATCTTTTGTCCTATCCTCCCATGGCAGTGAGGTCCATATTGGAAACTAAGGGGTATTAAGGCGTCCGTTTAATAGAGAACTGGAACAAAGCATTAACACATAGTGAATACCTGAACTCCTCAAACTACGATCATCACCGGGAGTGGTCCCGACTATTGTCACTCTGGGGTTGCCGGATGATAACACGTAGTAGGTGACTATAACTTGCAAGATCGGATCTAGAACATGGATATAGTGATGATAACATAAACGGTTCAGATCTAAGTTCATAGCACCCGGGCCCAAAGTGACAAGCATTAAGCATGGAAAAGTCATAGCAACATCAATCTTAGAACATAGTGGATAATAGGGATCAAGCCCTAACAAAACTAACTCGATTACATGATGAATCTCATCAAACTCCTCACCGACCAGCAAGCCAAAGATGGAATTACTCACTCTCGGAGGGGAGAATCATGGAATTGGCGATGGGGAAGGGTTGGTGATGATGAGGAACGAAGATCCCCCTCTCCGGAGCCCCAAACGGACTCCAGATCTGGCCTCCCGATGAAGGACAAGAGGTGACGACGGCTCCGTCTCGTGGATTGTGATAATTCTTTCTCCCTGATTTTTTTCTAGAAAATAGTACTTTATAGCGTCGGTTTCAGGGTTGGCGGGACCACCAGGTGGAGACAACCCACCTGGGCACGCCAGGAGGGAGGCCGCGCCCTGGTGGGTTGTGCCCACCCAGGTGCCCCCCTTTGGTGGGCCTTGGCTCCAAAAATTCTCTTTATTGATATAAAAAATCCTTGCAAAGTTTCGTTCCATTCCGGGAACTTTTATTTTTGCACAAAAACAACACCATTTTAGTTCGGCTGAAAACAACGTCAGTCTGGGGTTAGTTTCATTCAAATCATGCAAATTAGAGTCCAAAACAAGAGGAAAAGCATTAGGAAAAGTAGATACGTTGGAGACATATCAACTCCCCCAAGCTTAAACCTTTGCTTGTCCTCAAGCAATTCAGTTGATAAACTGAAAGTGAAAAATAAAAAGTTTTACGAACTCTTTTGCTCTTGTTTGCAAAAATAAGCTTAAACAGCACCTAGGTTTTCAGCCAACATTATAACTAACCATGCCGACAATAACTCTTAAAGATTATATTGACTCATATCAATGACATAATCAGCTAGCGAGCAATAATAAGATATCTCAGATAGCAACATGTTGTCAAAACAAACATGATATAATATGACAATAGTGGTATCTCGCTAGCCGTTTCTAAGACCGCAAAACATAAATGCAGAGCACCTCCAAAGTTCAAGCAACGACCAAACATTGTAATTCATGGTAGAAAATATCCAGTCATGATGCACCCAACATTTGCTACAGACAATGCATAAGTCATGACAGCAGTGCTCTCAGGTTCTGGTGCTTGTTTTAGAAGGTAATGACACAACATAAAAGTAAATAGAAAGTCCCTTCGCAGAGGTAAGCCGTGATTTGCAGAGGTGCCAGAGCTCAAGTTATTAAAACAAAGGTAAATGATATTTGGAGACATGCACCCTTCTCATTTACTTCAGGACCATCAGTTATCAATATCTTCCATGCTAAGCACGCTAGTGGCGGGTTCCACTCATCCCACTACTGATGCTCCTCCACTGTTGCAGCCTGGTTGTGCCGGTAGGTAATGATGTCTGCAGGCATAATCCTATATCCGCCCCTGGCAACAGGATCAAACAAAGCAGGAGCAGGCAATGGAATAATATCACGAGTTTCAATGCTAAAACCAGGTTATAAGGAATAGGGATGCCAGGAGAACTATCAGTGAAATGGTGGTGATCCATGGCTGTACGGTCTATGTAAACCTTGGTCAGGGGGTAGTCATGAGGGCGTATCTCAACATTAAAGCGAGCCACCAAATGAGTAGCAAAAATCCCACCGTGTATTTTACCATTCGACTTATTAATGTGGAGGCGACGAGCCACAATAGCTCCCAAGCTATAAGTGTTGTCGCCCTCTAGTGCACGACCTAAAACAGCAAGGTCTGGTGAACTGAGTGCACCCACCTTCTCTCTAGCAAGCAAGCATTTTGCAATGAAAAGAGCAAAGTAATGAACATCAGGAAAATGCAAGCCAGCGGCAGTGATAGCTGACACCCCTCTCCCATCTCCCATTGTCAAGGTGCGATAAAAGGCCTCAAACTCTGCCGGCCTAGTCTCAGCTATGCTCCCGTCATAAGGGATCATGCATATGTTACAAAATTCAGTAAGTGGTATCTGATGGGTTTCAGTTTATAAATCAAACTGCACTTCAGGGGGATTATTCCTAGGAAAGAAAGTAAAACTTTGAACAAATATGTTTGTGAGGATTTGATGCTGTTCACACTCATCTGCAATGAATTCGGTGAGGCTGGCATTAGCAGCATATTGTGTGAACTCCTTAAGGATTCCAGCCTCTTCCATGAATTGGGTATGCGGCCATTCATACGGCCGCACCTCCGCCAACCTCCGAGGATGGAGATCACTGTCAGACGACTCCCCAATAACACCCTTGGAGTTCTTCTTAGAAGCAAACTTCCTAAGGATATTCATCTTTTTCCTGTGAACAAAAATTCTGAAATTTTTAGTCCACTAATTTTTCTCAACAAAACTGCACAAAATTGATAGCAACTACTCATAGGGATGCATAGAAGCCATCGCAAGCATTCAAACTACTTAGAACTCTAAGAATTCAACATGCAAGCTCATCTACAGCAGCACCAAGAGTAGGTAATTATTCAAAATACAAACCACTAAAACAAAAACTAATTGGACAAACGGTGGAGTCACATACCAAGTAACTATCCCCCGAAACAGTTTCGGAAACGGAGCTTCGAGCAAAGAGATCGAAATCCGCGGGTTTGAGAGCAAGAACATTGGAGAGAGAGAGCAATTGAGAGTTTTTTTCTGGAGGTAAGTGATGATGTGGTGTGAAGAGATAAGTGAGGGGGCCCACGTGGGGACCACAACCCACCAGGGCGCGGCTGGGGGTCCTGGCGTGCCAGGTGGGTTGTGCCCACCTGGTGCAGCTCCCTCTGATATTATTTGCACCAGAAATTCTTAAATATTCGGAAAAAATTGCATTAAATTTTCAGTGCATTCTGAGAAATTTTATTTTTGGGTCATTTTTTTATTGCACGAGAAATTCAAAAAACAGACAAAACATGGCATTTTATTTTATTTAACCACTAAAAATAGAAAACAAAAAGTAGGGACAGAAGGTGGTGCTTACTAAATTCATCAACTTCATACCGCTTAAAAATGATTCATTAATAAGGTTGATCAAGTCTTAGTAACAACCACTTTCGATTAGCATGAAACCGAAGAACTTTCATAATTCACTAAGTTCTCAATGGGGATATGAATGTCCCCAACAATAAGCATTTGATATTTCTTTTTGATAGTAGGTAGAGGTATTTGAAAACTTCCAATAGTGATTGTCAAAGATTTTTTTTAATAACATTGATACCATTCACTTGGAATTGTTTCTTCGGAAAGTGCACCGTGTGCTCATTACCATTAATATGAAAAGTGAACTTGCTTTTATTGCAATCAATAACAGACCCTGCAGTATTCAAGAAGGGTCTACCAAGGATAATAGACATGTTGTCGTCCTCGATCATCTCAAGTATAACAAAGTTAATCAAAATAGTAACATTAGCAACAACAATGGGCACATCCTCACAAATACCAAAAGGTATGGCAGTTGATTTGTGAGCCATTTGCAAATATATCTTAGTAGGTGTGAGTTTATTCAAATCAAGTCTTTTATACAAATAGAAAGTCATAACACTAACACCAGCTCCTAAATCACACAAAGCAGTTTTCATTTAATTCTTTTTGATAGAGCAAGTTATAGCTTGTATCCCCGGATCTCCAAGTTTTTAGGTTACTCCATCTTTAAAAGTATAATTAGCAAGCGTAGTGGAGATTTCAGCTTCTGGTATTTTTCTCTGATTAGTGATGATGTCTTTCATATACTTTGCATAAGGAGGCATTTTCAAGATATCAGTCAAGCAAGTATGCAAAAAGACTGGCCTCAGCATTTCAGCAAAGCATTCAAATTCTTCATCATCTTTCTTTTTAGTTGAGTTGGGTGGAAAGGGCATAGGTTTTTGAACCCACGGTTCTCTTTCTTTACCATGTTTTCTAGCAATGGAGTCTCTTTTATAATATCTTTTATTCTTAGGTTGTGGGTTATCAAGATCAACTGGTGGTTCTATCTCAACATCATTTTCTGGTTCTTTATTATTTATTTGAGCATCCTCATGAACATCAACATTATCTTTTTATTATCACTAGGTGAATGTTCATTACCAGACTGAGTTTCAACATCAGAGATAGAAGTTTCATTATCATTATCAGGAGGTTTTTCTATTTTAGGTTCACTAGAAGCATGCAAAGTCCTATCATTTTTCTTCTTCCTTTTCTTTTTAGAAGGACTAGGTGCATCAATTTTAACTCTTCGTGAATCTTGTTCTATTCTTTTTGGGTGTCCCTTAGGATAAAGTGGTTCCTGAGTCATTTTACCTCCTCTAGTTGCTACTCTAAAAGCAAAGTCATGTTTATTATTATTTATTTCATCAAGAATTCTCTTTGAGATTTAGCAACTTGTTCTAATTGAGTTTGAACCATAGAAGCATGTTTTCCAACACCTCTAACATCATTTGAGATTCTAAATAACAAGTCACTCAAGCGAGCAATCATATCAGAATTATATTTCAATTGTTTCATAACATTTGCATTGAAGTGATCTTGTTTTCTAATATATTTTTCAAACTCATAAAGGCATCGGCTAAGGTGCATATTGTGAGGATTATCATTATCATTATCATTGAACTTCATTAGAGAATTCACCTCTATCACCTTAGGCGGCGGTGGTGTATTAAGCCCATGTATTTCTTCAATAAGAGGTAAAATTTTAACATCCTCAGCTTTAATACCTTTTTCCTTCATAGATTTCTTTGCCTCTTGCATATCTTCAGGACTGAGATATAATATACCCCTCTTCTTCGGAGTGGGTTTAGGCGGTGGTTCGGGAATAGTCCAATCATCATAATTTTTCAATATATTATTCAATAATCCTTCAGCTTGTCCAACAGTTTGTTCCCTGAAAACACAACCAGCACAACCATCTAGGAAGTCCCTAGAAGCATCGGTTATTCCATTATAGAAGATATCAAGTATTTCATTTTTCTTAAGAGCGTGATCATGCAAAGCATTAAGTAAGTGGCAAAGCCTCCCCCAAGCTTGTGGGAGACCCTCCCGTGGCAGCGGGGTCCATAGTGGAAACTAAGGGATATTAATGACTCCTTTTAATAGAGAACCGGAACAAAGCCTTAACACATAGTGAATGCATGAACTCCTCAAACTATGATCATCACCGGGAGTGGTCCCGACTATTGTCACTCCGGGGTTGCCGGATCATAACACATAGTAGGTGACTATAACTTGCAAGATCGGATCTAGAACATGGATATAATGATGATAACATAAACGGTTCAGATCTGAGTTGATGGCACCCGGGCCCAAAGTGACAAGCATTAAGCATGGCAAAGTCATAGCAACATCAATCTTCGAACATAGTAGATACTAGGGATCAAGCCCTAACAAAACTAACTCGATTACATGATGAATCTCATCAAACTCCTCACTGAGCCGCGAGCCTATGAAAGAATTACTCACTCCCGGTGGGGAGCATCATGGAATTGGCGATAAGGGTTGGTGATGACGATGAACGAAGTACCCCCTCTCCGGATCCCCAAACGGACTCTAGATCTGGCCTCCCGATGAAGAACAGGAGGTGACAGCGGCTCCATCTCGTGGATCGTGATAATTCTTTCTCCCTGATTTTTTCTGGAAAAATAGGATTTTATAGCATCGGTTTCGTGGTTCTGGGACCACCGTGGGGACAACCCACTGGCAAGATTAGAGGGCGCCTGGTGGGTCAGGCCCACTCAGTGCCCCCTGTGGTGAGTCATGGCTCCAGAAATTCTCTCTATTCATATAAAAAATCCTCGCAAAGTTTCATTCCATCCCGAGAACTTTTATTTCTGCACAAAAAACAACACCATGGTAGCTCGGCTGAAAACAGCGTCAGTCCGGAGTTAGTTTCATTCAAATCATGCAAATTAGAGTCCAAAACAAGAGGAAAAGCATTAGGAAAAGTAGATACGTTGGAGACGTATCACATACCAAAGATCGTCTGAGGAAATCGCATCTGCATGATGTTGACTTGCGATCCACATGATCACCAACATAGTCAGAGTCAGAATATCCAATGAGATCAAAAGTCGAGCCCTTGGGATACCATAATCCAAGTGTTGGAGTGTGAGCTAGATATCGAAGAATATGCTTCACAGCCTTATGGTGTGATTCCTTTGGTGTAGCTTGAAAACGGGCACACATACAAACACTAAGCATTATATCTGGCCTAGATTCACATAGATACAATAAAGAGCCAATCATGGAGCGGTATACCTTTTGATCAAAGTCTATACCATTTTCATCAGTGCATAGATGGCCATTTGTGGGCATAGGGATTTTGACGCCTTTGCAATCTTGCATGCCGAATTTCCTCAACACATCCTTGAGGTATTTCTCTTGAGATATGAAGATGTCGTTGCACTGTTGACGAATTTGAAGACGTAAGAAGAATTTCAACTCTCCCATCATAGACATTTGATATTCCTCACTCATCATATAGGCAAATTCGTCACTGTAACGTTGGTTAGTTATTAGCAACATATATTTGGCACACGAATAATTCATCATCATGGGTGTTGCTGAAAAGAGTTGGGTCAAGTGAACCGGGTTTGAAGCCTTTCTTCATGAGGAATTCCTTCAAAGTATCATACCACGCCCGAGGGGCCTGCTTGAGGCCATAGAGGGCCTTATTGAGTCTAATGACTTTGTCAGGATATTTAGGATCTTCAAAACCTGGGGGTTGAGCAACATATACTTCTTCCTCAAGCTTACCATTGCGGAATGCACTTTTCACATCCATTTGATATAAGATGATATTATGATGGTTAGCATAAGCAAGCAATATGCGAATGGCCTCAATTCTAGCAACAGGTGCAAAAGTTTCATCGAAATCAATTCCTTCAACCTGTGTGTAGCCTTGACATACCAGATGAGCCTTATTCCTCACCACAAGGCCATTTTCATCTTTCTTGTTGCGATAGATCCATTTGGTACTGATGATATTGTGCTTCTGTGGGTCTGGTCGCTTGCCAAGTTCCCAGACAATGTTGAGCTCGAACTGATGTAGTTCCTCTTTCATCGCTTGAACGCCACTCATGCTCCAGAAATTCCTCATCCACTTTCGTGGGCTCTGTGATAGAGACAAAATCAAAGTGCCCACAAAAGTTAGACAAATGAGAATCCCTTGAGCGTGTAAGATGACCTGGTGCGTTGATGTCATCGATGATTTTCTTGATCTGCACTTCATTTGCAACGCATGGATGAGCAGGTTGATGACGTTGATTGGGCTCAGCATTTTCTTCAGAGCCATTTTCTTCAGGTGCACCAGCATGAGGTTCTTCACTTTCTGGAATGACTTCTTCAGAAGATTCTTCGGTAGGAATGACATGCTCCGTAGCCTTGAACTTGATGGATTCCTCAGGTGACATTTCATCTAGCACAGGAGGTAGGTGCTCTCTTTGTGAGCCATTAGTTTCATCGAACCGCACATCTACAGTTTCAACAACCTTGTGGTGAACGGTGTTGAAGACTCTGTAGGTGTGCGAGTCCTTTCCGTAACCAAGCATAAAACCTTCATATGCTTTCGGTGCCAATTTAGAATTGTGATGAGGATCTCTAATCCAACATTTAGCATTGAAGACTTTCAAATAACTCACATTGGGTTTCTTGTCAGTGAGGAGTTCATATGAGGTCTTTTTGAAGAATTTGTGAAGATATACCCTATTGATGATGTGGCACACAATATCAATTGCCTCAGGCCAGAAGTGAGGAGGCGTCTTGTATTCATCAAGCATAGTGTGAGCCATCTCAACAAGAGTCATCTTCTTGTGCTCCACGACGCCATTCTGCTGAGGAGTATAATGAGCAGATAACTTGTGAGTAATACCAAGTTCATGAAGATAGTCATCAAGACTAGTATTCTTGAACTCGGTGCCATTGTCACTTCGGATGTGCTTGATCTTCACACCAAAGTTGGTTGAAGCCCTCGAGGAAAATCGTTTGAAGACTTCGTGCACTTCAGTTTTGTAAGTGACGATATGCCCCCATGTGTAACGAGAATAGTCATCAACAATAACAAAGCCATATAAAGATGCAGCATTAGTGAATGTGGCATAGTGAGTAGGGCCAAAGAGATCCATGTGAAGCAATTCAAATGGACGAGTGGTAGTCATGATAGTCTTCGAGGGATGCTTGGACATGGTCATCTTTCCAGCTTCACAAGCTCCACATAGATGGTCCTTGAGGAATTTGACACCCTCAATGCCAATGAAGTGCTTCTTCTTCGTGAGTGTGTGCAAGTTCCTCATGCCAGCATGACCTAGTCCTCGATGCCATAGCCAGCCTTTTGAAGCTTTTGCAAGTAGACATGTGGCAGGTTGTGGTCCTATAGAGAAATCAACAATATACAACTCTCCTCTCCTAAAGCCTTTGAAGACTTTGGAATGGCCAGCTTCCATGATCACAACACAACGATACTTGCCAAAGACAACAACCATATCAAGATCACAAAGCATTGAGACAGACATGAGGTTGTATCCTAGGGACTCAACAAGCATGACTTCGTCCATGTGTCAATCCTTTGAGATCGCAACCCTACCTAGACCCAGTACCTTGCTTTTGCCATTGTCAGCGTAGGTGATATGCTTCAGATGAGATGGAGATAGAGCAGTGTCCCTCAATAAGTTCCTGTCACCGGTCAGGTGATTTGTACATCCACTTTCGAGGACCCACTCAGTAGCTTTGAGTTGATCATCCTGCAGATGAATTAGTGGAACTTACAAACTCATATACTTCATCAGTGAAGAATATGACATCAAATTCATCATACTGAATTTCATCAAACAGTACAACAGATACAGCAGTATGAGGACGTGAGAAATGAAGGTTCATTTCTTCATGATTAGCTTGCGTCCTTTCAAGCATATTCAGGTCTCCAGCAAATTCTTCAGACGTTTTAAGTTCGTCTGGAGACCTGACCCTGCATAAGAGATTAGTTTTTTTTCTTCACCACCCACATTTGGAGGGGTGGCAAAGAGTTCATCATTCTGCCAGCTCCATAAGAGAAAGGTGGCATAGAAGCCAGTGCACTTTGTTTCCCAGAAGAAGGGTTAGAGTAAGCATATGAATAATCAGAGAAATTCTTCGAGGACTTATGAACATAATGATTTGAAGAATAATGCACATATTCATAGCCCTTAGATCTTCCCTGTGAAACAGAAGTGTTAGCACGATGATGTTCATATGAGGATTTTGATCCATAAGAGGGATTTGATCCATGTGAGGAAATTGGTCCATATGAGGACTTGGATCCATATGGAGACTTTGGTCCATATGAAGAATTTGATCTGGGATTCCTATTCTTCACAGGTGGTGTCATGATGACAGTCACCTGAAGACTTTCGAGGCACTTTTTGGGAACCCAGATTTTCTTCATAGGGGAACCATTCCTGCAGTTAGTGCCAACATATCAAGCAAATACTCCACCATTCCGATTTTTGAACAATTTATAGTTGGAGTCAAATGATTCATCAGAAGAATACGAGGATTCACAAGTAAAGCCAGATAAAGCGGATGGATCTATGAGAGGTCCCTTAGCAGCAACCCATGAGGTTTTGGGATACTACTCAGATTTCCAGTAGGTCCCAGGAGCATTGAGTTTCCTCTCAAAGGCAATACCCGCTTTCCTGGGGTTCCTGTTGAGAATCTGCTTTTTAAGCACATCACAAAGAGCCTGTTGCCCATTGAGGCTTTTGTACATGCCTGTCACATACAATTCCTTCATCCCTGCATTGTCAGTGATACATCTGGTATCCTCAGATGAGGAATTTGTGACCACAGAGACAGTTGAAGAATTTGCAGCAATAGAAGGATTTGAACTTTCAGGTGAAGAATTAGCAGATTCACGTTCAATGCATTTCATACATGGTGGAATGAATTCATCCTGAGCAGAACTGATCTGTTGAGCAAGCAATGAATCATGCTCCTTCTGAAGATCTTCATAACTCGCCCTTAGCTTCTCAAGATCTTGCTTTCTTTGAAGAGATTCATAAGAAAGCTTCTCATGATCGGCTAAGAGAGTGTTATGATGACTCTGAAGGTTTTCAAACTTAGACTAAAGTCTCTGAAGTTACCAGTTAGAGTTTGAGTTCGATCCATTTCTTCACCCAACAGGTCATCGCTTTTGTCTAGCATATTATGAACCTTTTCAAAAGCCTTTTGTTGTTTCACAACAATTTTAGCAAGTTCAGAATAGCTAGGCTTAAGATTTTCATCACATTCATACTCAGTTGATTCAGAGGAGGGATATTTGAGTACCATGGAACCTTTTTCCATGAAGCAATAGGTGGGAGCGTAGTCATCATCGCCGTCGTCGGCAGTGTTGGGGAAGTCATTTTCCTCAAAAATGAAGATGGACTTGCTGACGAAATCAGTAGCGAGGGCTAGGCTCGCCACACTAGAGTATGACTCCTTAGATGACTCCTCTTCCTCATTTTCCTCAGATTCAGCTTCAGAGTCCATTTCCTTGTTAATGAATGCCCGGGCCTTTCTGGAGCTCCTCTTCTTTTGAGATGAAGACTTTGAAGATTTTGATTACGAGGACTTTCAAGATTTCTTCTTCTTCTTTGAGTGATTAGAACTGTCATCTTTGTATTTCTTCTTCTTTGATTCCTTCTTCCACTGATGACAATCAGTAATGTAGTGACCAGGTTTCTTGCATTGGTGGCAAGTTATCTTCTTGTAGTCACGGGATGAAGAATTTGATATCATGTCATAACCTCTTGAGGATTTACCAAAGTGACCATTGTCAGTGTCAAAACCGACGGATCTCGGGTAGGGGGTGTCGTGGGCGTCTTTGTGGCAGCACGAGCACCTACGGGGCAGGGGGCCCCTTCTGGTCCGGCAGGGGAGTGGAGGGTCGCACGAAGAGCAGATCGAGGTCGAGCGCGCGGGGGATTTTACCCAGCTTCGGAGCTCTCCGGAGAGATAAAACTCCTACTGCTGCTTTGTGTTTGTATTCTGTTCTTGCTTGAGAGCGTGGGTGTGCTGTGGTGCCGAATGCGTCGGATGAACCAAGCAATCATGAACCGAATTCCGAACCCCTTCTACGTGCGCATGGGCCTCCTTTTTATAGTCTAAAGGGGTCACCGATGTGGCAGCGAGAAAGAGGGGTAGAAAGGTAAAAATGCAGGTTGGTACAACTGCTACCAACAGTGTCCCCTACCTAACTCTAACGGCAGGGGACAAGGGCATTTAATGCCCGTCTGGTCGCCCCAACAGTGCAAGGAAGCGACCGTTAGGGGTGCCACCGATCGCCACGATGGCCTTCTTGTCATCTTCGCTTGCCCCTCGCACCGCATGGCTGCACAGCGCCTCGCCATGTGCTTCTGGGATAGTCCTGGGGTGACACGTCGTTGGATGCGCTGGAGCTTGGGTGCAGAGTGGCAGCCTTTGCCGCGGCCGTTGTCTTGTCGCACCAGCGAGCTTGCCGCCCGCCGGGCCTTGCCAGGACGCGCGGGGCATTGCGGCAAGTTTCTAGAAGCGCCTTGGTTGGCCTTCCCGGCAAGCTCCTCTTGCCGGGGTCTTTGTCCTTCCCGGCAAGCTCCTCTTGCCGGGGTCTTGTCCTTCCCGGCAAGCTCCTCTTGCCGAGGCCTTGTCTTCTTAGTTAACACTTTGTTCTTGAATGGCAATAAATAGGGATGACGGAGGATCTTGGCGGGTGCCCGACAAGCCTTGCCACGGGACGCTGCGACTGCCCATGCCCAAGTTTGGGGTACTAAGGTACCCCTACTTTAGTACACCGACAGGAGCCCCCGGGCCTGGGCCATACACGGTGCCGAGTGCTGTTGGGCCAGGCCCAAAACAGGCACGGCACGCTGCGTTCGGGTCCAAACCAAATCTGTTCAGATCCACCGCTGCCTCCCAGAACGGCATGCGCCGATCACAAGGCGTCAGGAAGAGATTGTGGGCTATATTTTAACCTAGGAAACGCGTAACGTTCACCTCCCCTATTTATAAGCAGAGGAAACGGAACTGTTCCCCCACCTTCGCCACTTGCAGTTCCTTCCTCCGAAAGCTCCGCCGCTCTCCTCCGCTTCCTGCCGAAGAGAGCAGCGCCCACCGCCGCCGCCGCTTCTCAACATCTCAAGGCCTCCACCGCTCCGCCATGGCTCAAGACCAGCAAGGCCGCTGAAGTCAGCCGAGGCGCTACGGCTCGAGGCGCTGCGCAAGAAGCGGGTGCTTTTTCCGCCGAGCTCACCCCGACGGCATTGCGGGAGGAGTTCTACCTCTTTTGGTCGACGGAGACGCGGGCGCATCCGCGCACACAGGCGCTTTCCATTGAGGCTTCCAAATCGAAGCGGTGCCCAAAAGGGTACTACTTCTTTCCTGTGTTCTTCTATTGCGGGCTCTGCCCACCTTTTTCTGATTTCTTTTGCGACATCATGAATACCTACGGGTTTCATCTTCTTGATTTCACCCCCAACGCCGTTCTGACAATGGTGGTTTTCGCACACCTCTGTGAGAACTTCGTTGGCATCCTGCCGAATGTCGCTCTTTTTCGTCATTATTTCACCCCCCGGGCCGAGAAAGGGGAGCCACTGGCTGGCGGAATCGCCTGGACCTCCCGGATTGGCATGAAGGAGTTGTACTTGATGGGCGAGCTCCGCAGCAAGTGGGACGAGTGGAGGGCGGAGTGGTGCTGGATCTGTGATGCCAATCCGCAGCCATTCACCAACCTGCGCCAGACCCACGTGGTGCGTGGCGGTGACTGGAGCGCTCTGTCACCGGACGACGCCAAGCTGAAGATTGCCACCACCCGAATCCTCCGGCTCAGGCATGCTGGGCTCACAGCAGGGGCGGTTGGCGCGGGTTTCTTCACTGTCAGACGCTTCTCCGCAGAAGAGGGGAGGCTCGCTCGGCTGTTTGGCGCCCGGCGGATATCATGAGGATGCGCCCGTGCCTCAACTTCAACTTCACCGCTCTAGAGCTTGATGGGATGCCGAGGAGATGTTCAAGCATGACGCCAACCATCCGAGTGGTTCAGTTGCCGCAGGCGCCGCCCCTTGTGCAACAACTCCCGCCGCTGATCGATTCGCGAAGTGATGCCAGAGTGCGACTCGCACGGGATAAGTGCAACTTGGATAGAGCCCGCCGTCGAGGTCGTGCAGCAATTCTTCGATAACTTGACGGAGGTAGCAGTCAACTCCGACGAACAGAGGCTCCTCACCCGCGCCACCACCGACAACGAGATGCTGTACATCGCCACCAGGCCCGAAGAGGCAGCAGCAGCCGCTGCCGCGGGCGAGTTTGGCTTCACGTTGGACGAGGCGGAGGCGGCCGAGGCGGCAAGTCTTGCCGACCGGGAAGACTCGCCGGAGAGGTCGCCGGGCGAGGGGAGCTCGAGGCTGAAGCGAGCGAGCCCGCCAAGGGCGCGAGCGCCCGCCGCTTCGAGCAGCTTGCCGCAGCGGAGCCCCCAAAGAGCCCCAATTCCAACCGAGAAGGCTCCTCCGCCGAGTTGAGATACAACAAGGAGCAGGCCGACCAGCAGCCAAGGGCGCCGTGGGGACGCGCCCATCGCGCAAGTACCATTGCCGCTGGAGGGTCCAGTGTCAGGCCGCAACCGAGGCGGGTCTTCCCGGCCGCCACGCCCGATCCTCGCCGAGCTCCCAAGAACGCCGAAGGATCCTACTCTCCCCACACCGCATAGAGAGGGTACCAACTCGACCCTCTCCGCTGAGCTCCTCCGATGATGATGAAGAGGAGGAGGAGGAGGAGTAAGACTTTCTTCTTGCCGTTCTTGATTTTCTTTGATCTTTGTTGTTTCTTGTCTCGCATCTGATCTGCTTCTCCCTGAATCTTGTTCCTTTTCAGGACTCTGGCCGAGAGAGCGGCAAAGAGGGCCAAGGTCCCCGTGGTTGACATCGAGGACGATCCCGCCGTGATAAAGCAGAGGACACGCCCGAGACTACCTTGACGGACCCGGTTCCTTCTTCTCAAGAAGAGCCTCAAAGACAGCCCCCAGCAGAAGTGTTTGGTTCACTTCCTGTTGTGGGGCGCGCATGGGTGCTTCTTCTTTTGCTGGCATCTTGATTGTTGATTTACTCGTGTAGGAGCAGAGCAGGTCCACCAGGAGCGAGCAGAAACCGCCCCGGAGGTGCTGTCTGCTTTGACTACGCCGCAAAGGGGCGATTCTCCGACAAGGGAGAGCTCCCCGGCAAGGGGGGGGGGGTCCCCGGCGAGGAACGAAACCAGTGAGCCCCTGGTGGAGGAGCCCATGGTCACGGAGCCCAGCACAGGTAACCTTTCTTGTCAGAAATCTTCCCTTGTGTTCTCCTTCGGATCTTCTTTCTGTATCTTTTTTGGATGTTTGCTCGACTTTTCCTTCCTCTTTCTGTCCTCAGATCCCCCTCTCACAGACCCGATGGAGACTGAGGCCACCGGTGAGGAAGGCGCACGCGGCGACACTGGGGATGCTGCTGCTGACGAGGAAGAGGCCGGCGCCGACGAACCTGCCGACGGAGAAGCCGCCAAGGCTGCTGGCGCAGGAGCCGGTGAGGGATCCGGCGATCATACTGACGACCCGAGGGCACAGGAGCGCAAGGCGCTGCGCCGACCGTCACCCCCTCTGCCGCTGATGCAGCTGGCCCGGAGCCCCACCAAAGATACTTGAAGGCCAGCGAGGGCGATACATCAAGCTTCCCGGGCGCCGAGCTCTGTGGCGCCGCTGAAGGAGAGGAGTTTGACGGGAAGTACTCGCCTGGCTGGCTGGCAAGGGTTGACGCGCCCGCAAAGCAGAAGTGGCGAAGTCTCGAGGAGGAGCAGCTGCTCGAAGTTGGTGTCACTCTATCGCGCCCGCAAGCGAAGCTTGAGTCCCGGAAGCGCTTGTCGCAAGCAGCGGAGTTGACATAGAGAAACACGCGCAGGAGCTCCGAACCAAGAACTGTGAGGCTCTCCGATCCATTGCGGAGGAGAGGGCGAACTTGGCGAGGCGAAGGAGGCGTTCATCCCGGAGAAGGCCAAGCCGAGGAGCAGCAGAGGCTCGCCGCCAAGAGATGTCCAAAGGGAAGGTGAGTGACACAAAAGAAGGCTAGTCCGACAGCCACGAGGAGGAGCTCGAGGCCCGGAGCAATCACTTGGCGGGCACTCAAGGAGGCGAAGGATGCCGCGGCTGCCGAGGCCGCCAAGAAGGAGCTAGAGGTGAAGGTGATGCAGCGGAGGCGGCATAAAAGGGAAGAACGAAGAGCTTGCCGTGACTCCAAAGACGAAGCGCGAGAAGGATGCCCTTGCCCATGGCGATCTGCAGGCTCAACTTGCCGACCAGATCAAGGAGCTGAACGCCGCCAAGGACTCGAGCGCTGATCTGGAGCTGAAGCTGGCCACCTTGACGGAGACACTGGACGCCGCCAAGAGGCGAGAGGATGACTTGAAGAAGGAGCTCAAGGGCAACGAGGAGCTACTGATGAGGGCCGCTGAGACTCACAACACCTTCAAGACCACGGTGGAGCTCTGGATGGAGGGCCTCGTCAACATCGCTGCATCCATCGACGAGGAGCTGGCGGAGCTGGACTTGGCGGGCTTCGGGTACTCCACTGAGGAAAACCTCCAGCCCAGCGCCAAGCTTACGCTTTTCTTCAAGGGTGTGGTGACGGTTTCCAAAGAGCTCCGGAAAGGATCCCAAAGCAATCGGCCGACGAGTCGCGGCGATCCGCGCCAAGGTCTTGGAGAAGGTGTTGGTGAAGATACTTTTCGCAACCTCAAGGCCGACCTCACCCGCATCACCAAGAAGCTGCCGGCGGGTGCTGATCTTGAAGAACTCAAGGCCATTGTCGCACCCATTGTGGACAAGGTGAATGAGGTCAGGAGGGTCGACGGCGAGCGCGTGGATTAGGCCACCCTTCTTCTCCCTTTTTCTTGCCGCTGCCGTTTCAGTTATGAGAACAATCTAGTCAATGCCACAATAAGTTATTCTTGTAATATAACTTTATTCTGGGTACTGCTGCTACGTTATTTCCTTTACTTGATTCCATCCCTTGTATGTTTTTACCCTACGCTTTTAGGGAACTTGCCGGCGCTAACATGCTTGCTGAGTGCGGAACATCAGCAGCCTGCTGGCGGTGTTGCCTCCGGCAAGAAACCTTGTCGGGACTAGTTGCAGCTCACTTTCATTGTTGAGCGGACTCGAAACAAAGTAAGGGCGCAACTTAGCCACGAGCGGGTTCCTCCGCGCACAGGTTTTCCATACAAGGCACGGTCATTCAAGGAATATAACTTAAAAATTAAAACTGGCTGTACTCAAACTTTGGTAACTTAGCTTTTCTGTCATCTGCGTCCCGGGAAGGCTAGATTCCTTTGAACGACGCCCGGCCCACATCATTATCTTCTCCTCCCCCCCAGGGAACTTGTGGGTGGAGGAACCTTCTTTTTGAGAAGAAAGAAGAGAAAATAATGATATGGAACCTTAAGGTTCGTTATTGCTTACCGGGGGCAAGTGCTGCACAAAGTGTCAGTGTATACATGCTAAAAAGAAAAAGGCATGAAATTTGACAACTTTTGGCATAGCATGCAATCTTTATTTATGCACGGGATCTGCGACCGGCTTTGTACAAAGGGTTACATGCAACAGCGGCAAGGCTTGTACAAAAGGTGGTTGCCGGAACGTGTTCGGCAACCGCGCCTTATGGGTAAAACTTGCGAAGATGCTCTATGTTCCAGGAGTTACTCACCGGAAAGCCATCTTCGGTCTCAAGGCGGATAGCGCCGGCCTAGTGACTCGCTTTATTCGATAAGGGCCTTCCCACTTCAAGGCCAACTTGTTGGAATTCTTGGTGGATTGAACGCTACCAAGAACAAGGTCGCCTTCCTCAAGCTTCCGCATTAACTTTACGGCTATGGTAGTGGCGCAAAGCTTGTCGGTAACGAGCAGCTCGCACAAAGAGCTCAAGACGATCTCTCCGGAGCAGCGCGGCTCGCCTTGCCGCAGCTGCTCTTGCTCAAGCTCATCATAAGCGAGCACTGAGGCGATCCGTGATACGAAGTTCCGTGGGGAGAACTGCCCGCCCATAGACAAGAGCGGAAGGTGTATGGCCAAGTGGCTCGATTTGGTGTCGCCCCGACGACTAAAGAACCACCGCAGCTCCTCGATCCAAGTTCTTCCGCGACTTGTGCAGCCTATCGAAAGTTCTGGTCTTGAGCTCGCAGAGACTTCAGCTCGCCTTCTCCGCTTGACCGCTGCTTCGGGTGAGCAATGAATAAAGCAGATCTTGGTGCCAAGATCTTGGACGATCGCATGAAGGTGCGGCTCGTGAATTGTGTGCCATTGTCGGTGATGATCCCGTTAGGGATTCCAAACGGCAAACAATTGACCTAAAGAACTTGATCGCCGATCAGGTTGTCACCTTCCTCATCGGGTCCACTTTCAGCCACTTTGTGAACTTGTCGATTGCAACGCATAAGTACTCAAAGCCCCGACAGCTCGGGGAAGGGGCCGAGGATATCGAGCCCTGCATCAAAATGGCCAGGATAAAGGGATTGTTTGGAGAGCTTGAGCTGGTTGATGAACCTGTTTGGAGTGGAACCGCATGCTTCACACTTGGTTACTTGTGCGCTTGCATCCTCGGAGGGTTGTCGCCAAAGAAACCTTGCCGGAAAGCTTTGCCGCAAGTGCCCTTTGCGCCAATGTGGTGACCACATATGCCTCCGTATCTCTCGCCAACAGCTTCGGCCCATCTTCCCGGAAATGCACTTCAATTTCACTCCGCTGAATCTTCTTCAGACAAGATGTCATCGACAAACCTGGTACATACTTGATTGCCGGGCTACTTTCTCCGCTTCTTCTTGCTCCTCGGAAGTTCTCATGTCCGAAGGAAATGGACTATTGCTGTGCCCATGTTGGAGCTATGCTCGACAACAAGGACTAAAGGCGCAAATGCTGCTGCGGGAACATCCGCTTACGGCAAGGATCTCGATCTCGCCGGAGCGTGATGCGCCCGCAAGCGTGTCGGGACACAGCTTGTCGGGAGCGCTCGCTTCAACGTAAACAAACCTCGGGCTTGTCGGAGCAGCATCGCTCCCCAACACTTTCGTGTTGATCCCGGGACTTTCTTGGCGGCGGCTTCGGGAGCTCGCCGTAAAGTAGTCGCCAAGAATCAACTTTTCTTCTTGCTCTGTCCCATTGATGGTGTTACGATGGTTGAGTTAGCTTGAGCACAAAAATTCCTGGTTCCATAGGTAACTTGAGTGCGCACATTTTGACAAAGCCATCCGCAATGTCATTCTCGAGCTCTTGGAACGGTTCCATCCGCAGCCGCCAAAATGTTCTTCTAGCTTTCTCACTTCATCAATGTAAGCTTCCACCAATGGACTCGATAATCTTTGTTAACTTGGCGGACGACAAGTCGCGAGTCACCCCGATAATAAGCTTCTTGATCCCAAGTTCTCGCCGCGATCTCGAGTCCGCAAGCAAGCCTTCATACTCAGCAGATTGTTTGTTGCTTGCTCCTTGGGAAAGTGCATTTGGATCACGATTTGAGGTACTCTCCGTAGGTGCGACAAGAAGCACGCCCACACCGGGCGCCTTTGCAGCGAGAAGGCACCATCAAAGTACATGATCCATTCTTTGCTCACTTCTTGACGGGATGCTCCTCTCCGAGTTTCTTCATCGGCGCTACGCCCATTCTGCTATGAACTCGCCAATGCTCGGCTCAATAGTTGAAGTACTTTCAAACTTGAGGCCAAAGCTTGACAATTCCAAAGTGCCCACTTGACGATCCTGCCTGTTGCTTCTGGATTTTGTAATATCCTCTTCAACGGAAAGCGAGTGACCATCTGGATCTCATGTGCTTGGCGCAGCTTCCTCGAGGCCATGAGAAGGCCGAAGCAACTTCGCACACCGTAGTACCTTGATCTAGCTCCCGCGAAGGGAACCGACAAAGTAAACCGGGCGCTGCACCATCTTCTTCGCTTTCTTCCGCAATCGTGTTGCCCATCCTTGTCGGACCGTAGGCCCCTTTGGCCGCTCGTGAAGGCGCCGACAAACCGATGGCACAGTCCGCCCATGAAGAGATGGAGTTGTCCGCAAGTGCATGAGCCAAGATCCGACATTGGGCTTGAGCACCGCCGGAAGTAGTTGGCGAGATCTTTCGTCGCGCCCCCCGCAGCTCGCACTCGCGATGGTGTAGACGCCGAGGAACTCCGACGGATGTATCCTGCCATCGCATTTTGGGCACGCCCGCTTGAAGTTCTTGGTACTAGGCCATCGACTTGCCGCAGCTTACGGTGAACGCAGGGCAACCCGCCACAGACTGCAAGTCGCTCGTTCTTCGGGCGCATGCATATCGACAGGGCCCAGCCAGCGCTGGTCGATTGACGCCGCTTTCTTCTCGCCTCGGCGCAGTACGAGTGTCTTCGTGTCGCCGTTTGGAGAACGTGGCGCTGGTCGCGCGAAGCTCGCGGGTCCGACGACGCCGTGGAGTCGACGCCGAGGTTGGCCCGCGAGTCGGCGACCTTGGCCTCGGGCGGGAGTGCACGGTGGTGGCACCCCAGCGGTCTTGTCGCCACCGCTTCCACTGAGTGTCTTGCCACGGCTTCTACGCGCTCGCTTGCCGGGCTTATCGGCGCTGGCGGCCAATGAGGCTATAATGGCGGCCTCCGCCGCCGATCTTGTCCGGCGTTGAGGGTAATCTAGAAGCAGCCGGCTTGGGCGGCTTCCTCCGAGTCTTGGGTGGCGGTGGTGAGCGGCGCGAGGTGCGGACATGCTCAAACTCCTAACAGCAGTTAGAAGGAGCAACGCCCCGCCTAGGTGACCGCGACCGCGCCGTGCCGGGCGTGTTGACGGTACGTTGGCCTTGAGCGCCCCGCAACCCACCAGCTTGGCCTTTGTTCCAACGCGAGCACGGTGCTAGGGCACCGTGGCATTATCGATCTTGCACCTCCCGAGAGGGGTGTGGATATCCAGATGCCGGCTTGCGGGCCTTGTCCTTGACCTCGGTGACGACGTGAGTCCCACCGTCGGCGCTTCGCTCCTCCGCTGGGCGCCCACCCCACCGCCGCTTGCTCCGGTGGCATGCGGGATGGTCGTAGACGGAGTGGCCACCTCCGAAGCCTTCTTCTTCGGTGGCATGTCGATGAAGATGTGGATGTAGCACGCGCAGAGACCGGATCAGGTTTGCACAACCTCGACGCCCCCTACCTGGCGCGCCAAAGATGTCGTGGGCGTCTTTGTGGGAGCACGAGCACCTATGGGGCAGGGGGCCCCTTCTGGTCCGGCAGGGGAGCGGAGGGTCGCACGAAGAGCAGATCGAGGTCGAGCGCGCGGGGGATTTTACCCAGCTTCGGAGCTCTCCAGAGAGATAAAACTCCTACTGCTGCTTTGTGTTTGTATTCTGTTCTTGCTTGAGAGCGTGGGTGTCTTTGTGGTGCGAATGCGCGGATGAATCAAGCAATCATGAACCGAATTCAACCCCTTCTACGTGCGCATGGGCCTCTTTTTATAGTCTAAAGGGTCACCGACAGGTGGCAGCGAGAAAGAGGGGTAGAAAAGTAAAACGCAGGTTGGTACAATCACACAACAAAGTGTCCCTACCTAACTCGACGGCAGGGGACAAGGGCATTTAATGCCCGTCCGGTCCCCTAACAAAGGCAAGGAAGCGACCGTTAGGGCGCCACCGACGCCACGATGGCCTTCTTGTCGCTTTCGCTATGACCTCGCACCGCATGGCTGCACAAATACCGCCACGTGCTTTCGATAGTCCCGGGTGACACGTCGTTGGATGCGCTGGAGCTTGGGTGCAGAGTGGCAGCCTTGCCGCGGCAAGCGCCTTGCCGCGGCCGTTGTCTTGTCGCACCAGCGAGCTTGCCGCTCGCCGGGCCTTGCCGGGACGCGCGGGGCATCGCGGCAAGTTTCTAGAAGCGCCTTGGTTGGCCTTCCCGGCAAGCTCCTCTTGCCGGGGTCTTTGTCCTTCCCGGCAAGCTCCTCTTGCCGGGGTCTTGTCCTTCCCGGCAAGCTCCTCTTGCCGGGGCCTTGTCTTCTTAGTTAACACTTTGTTCTTGAATGGCAGTAAATAGGGATGACGGAGGAACTTGGCGCGTGCCCGGCAAGCCTTGCCACGGGACGCTGCGACTGCCGTGCCCAAGTTCGGGGTACTAAGGTACCCCTACTTTAGTACACCGACAGGGGGTCCCGATCTGTGCGTCTTAGGCTGATGGTAACAGGAGCAAGGGACACAATGTTTACCCAGGTTTGGGCCCTCTCGATGGAGGTAAAACCCTACTTCCTTCTTAATTAATATTGAAGATATGAGTAGTACAAGAGTAGATCTACCACGAGATCGTAGAGGCTAAACCCTAGGAGCTAGCCTATGATGATTATGATTGTAATTGTGATCGGCCTGCTAAGGACCAACCTCTCCGGTTTATATAGACACCAGAGAGGGCTAGGGTTTACATGGAGTTGGTTACAAGGAAGGAAACACAATATCCGGATCGCCAAGCTTGTCTTCCATGCAAAGGAGAGTCCCATCCGGACACAGGATTGAGTCTTGAGTCTTGTATCTTCACGCTTCAATAGTCCGAATGATGTATATAGTCCGGCTGTCCAGATACCCCTTAATCCAGGACTCCCTCAGTAGCCCCTGAACCAGGCTTCAATGACAATGAGTCCGGCATGCAGTCTTGGCTTTGGCATTGCAAGGCGGGTTCCATCTCCGAATACTCCAAAGTAATTATCAAACACTTAGACCGTGTCCGGATCTGCGAGACGATCTTCACATACCATTGTAGGGAACATAGCATAAATCTGATCTCCTGGCAATCTTCGTATGTCGTGCCCTTGCATCGTGGCCTTGTCCAACACGAACCGACATTTCTCGCCCCACCCCGACTCGCATTGCGAGGCGGTTTTATTGGCACGTCCTGCCAAAGCAGAGATCGTGTTCCTCTTATTATGGGATCTTTCATCAATAAGGGCGTGCATGACCCCACGACGACCATTGGTATGACTCCGCGTGTTTTTAGATAAGCCTCAGGCGGTCACGCTGAGGACTCTTGATATTCACCCCCTTTATAAAGGGGCCGAGGCCTATGCCTCTTCTCCACCTCCCTCGCGCCTTCTCGCACCTCGAGTTCTAACACCCGAGACCTAAGCCCAAACACCCCAGATCCTCCAATATGTCCGGATCCAACCCTCAAGGCCGATGGGTGGCCTCCTCGATCCAAGAGGAGGACATTGTGAGGCTTAGGAGGTCGGATACCGACCCGACATCCAAAGATAGGCTTCTGCCTCGGGGCAGGTCATCCCTACACCAGAGCCCAATGAGAGCGTCGTGTTTGTTCCTCACTTCCTCCGCGGCTTGGGCCTCACCCTCGATCCCTTTGTGAGGGGGCTCATGTTCTATTACGGGTTGGATTTTCATGATCTAGCTCCAGACGCTATCCTCCATATCTCGTCATTCATCATTGTACGCGAGGCCTTTCTCCACTTCACTCCACACTTCGGCTTGTGGCTCAAAACCTTTAATGTGAAACCGAAGATGATCGAGGGGCGACATGCAGAGTGTGGAGGTTCCATAATAAGCAGGAACGCTGATGCCCCATTCCCATAGGGTTCTTTCCCAGAAGTATCTGATGTATGGCAGCGGAGGTGGTTTTATGTCACAGCTCCTAGAGGCACAAAGTGGGTAGCCGCCCCCGAGTTCCGCTCGGGCCCTCCATCACAACTAGCATCTTGGACCGATGTAGGACAGAATTGGGGGCCCGCTGGCAATGTACCAGTACTGCAGAATCGCATCCGGGAGCTTCTTGAGAGGGACATTAATCTTGTCAGCATAATTCAAGTGATGTTAATCCGACGGATGTTGTCGTTCCAACGCCGGCCTCTCCGGATGTGGGAGTTCAATCCAGAGGGTCCGCAGACTGTTAAGCACTTCTTCGGTCTGAAGCTCGAAGGGATGTGCAAATTATTCTTCGGACCACAAGTAGAGTGTCCGGACACCATCGAGGATGCGGGCCTAAACTGCAATCGCCTAGATACCCAAGTAAGTAACCTTGATACCGGACACTATGTTTTATATTTGCCATAGTTGTTATTCTGAAGATCATCCGTGGCCAGGAATGGCTCAGCAAGGCGGAGAGAATCAGGTGTCCGGCGCCACTTCCTAAAGGCTCGCTGAGGGAGTCCTGGACTAGGGGGTGTCCGGACAGCCGAACTATCATCGTCCGCCGGACTCCAAGACTACGAAGATACAAGATTGAAGACTCCGTCCCGTGTCCGGATGGGACTTTCCTTGGCGTGGAAGGCAAGCTTGGCGATACGGATATGTAGATCTCCTACCATTGTAACCGACTGTAATTCCTAGCTTCCTCCGGTGTCTATATAAACCGAGGGCTTTTAGTCCGAGGACAACATACATTAAAACAATCATACCATAGGCTAGCTCTAGGGTTTAGCCTCCTTGATCTCGTGGTAGATCCACTCTTGTACTACCCATATCATCAATATTAATCAAGCAGATGTAGGGTTTTACCTCCATAGAGAGGGCCCGAACTCAGGTAAAACATCGTGTCCTCGTCTCCTTTACCATCCGCCTAGATGCACATTGGGACCCCTACCCGAGATCCGCCGGTTTTGACAATCGACATTGGTGCTTTCATTGAGAGTTCCCTGTCGCCACCGATAGGCTTGATGGCATCTGCAACCAACGACGCTGTCTGTGGTGAGACTTTTCTCCCTGCACAGATCTTCAGATTCGGCGGCTTCGATCAGGCTAATTCTGGCCATCCGGAGCAGATCGAAGCTACGCCCTTGGCCGTCAGTCAAATTCGGAAGCCTAAACTTCACGGCCGATGTCCGCGGAGACTTGATCTTCGACGGACCCGAGCCACAGCCGAGCGGGCCGCACTGTTGCGATGGGTATGATCTAACTCTGCCGCCGAACAGTGCCTTGGTGGCCGCACGCGAATCCGCCCCGGCTATTAGACCGGAGCCGATTGCCCGGATAGAGGATCGGTGGATGGACACCGCCTCGGGGGCTTCAACTACCACGGCGATGGAGCCGAACACTAATCTTGTCCCTCACAAAACTCGTGATTCCGAGGTGCCGGACTCCCTGCCGGACTCCGAACCTCCCGCGCTCCTACCAACCAAATCGGATTGGGCGCCGGTTATGGAATTCACCGCCATGGACATCTTCCAATACTCGCCTTTTGGCGACATCCTGAATTCACTAAAGCATCTCTCGTTATCAGAGAGCCTCGCCGGACTACGCCGTGATTGTTGGGATACGGGCGACGAAGAAATTCAGAGCCCACCCACCACCCACTTTGTAGCCACTGTCGACGACTTAACCGACATGTTAGACTACGACTCCGAAGACATCGACGCTATAGACGATGATGCCGGAGACGAACAAGAAATAGCGCCTATAGGGCACGCGAGGACCACCTCGTCATACGACATATACATGGTGGATACCCCAAAAGAGAGCGATAACGAGGACCAACGGGCCACGGCAGAGGATAACCCCGCCGATAAACAACCAAAACGGCGGCACAGACGCCGCCCTAAGCCTGCCTCGACAACAACAACGCTCCTAAGGACCCCGCATTACAGCAGGGCACAAAAGTGGACGACGAGCATGTAGATAAGCAACCGTCCGAACAGGACGAGTCAGATAATCAGTCCAGGCCCGGCGAAAACAACGGTTCGACGATCTCACGCCGACACGCCGCCGAAGGCAAAACCTTCGAAAAGACTCGTCACATCGCATGAAGCTTGAAGAAAGAAAACGGAAGCTCAAAACAGCGGAAGACACACTCGTAATGAGGTGGAGCAAAGTACTCAAAACCATGGATAAATACGGCAATGGCCACCAATCAAAGAGCTACCCAAGCGCAAGCTGCTACGAATTCGACGACGATGCCATAGAGCCCCCACGGTAAAAAATAAAGAGGCTGCCTGGTTGGATAGACGGCCGGATGATGAGCCAAATTCAAAGCGGCGCCACACATAAACCAACCAATGAACTTGAAGGACAGATGGCCCAGCCAGTTCATCTATGGGCCAAAGAAGAAGGCCCCAGAAGCAAGGCAACACGTCAAGTGTTCAAGATAGCGGCACACCCAAACACAGGGCGCCAAGACACCCACTATGTTTCACTAATGAAGTGCTGGACCATGAATTCCCAGCAGGATTTAAACCAATAAACATAGAGGCCTACGATGGAACAATAGACCCTGGAGTCTGGATAGAAGATTATATACTACATATACACATGGCCAGAGGAGATGACCTCCACGCCATAAAATATCTACCCCTCAAGCTCAAAGGGCCAGCCCGTCATTGGCTTAAAGGCCTCCCAGAAAACACTGTGGGAAGTTGGGAAGAGCTCGAGGACGCGTTTAGAGCAAATTTTCAAGGGACTTATGTCCGCCCTCCGGATGCAGATGATCTAAGTCACATAACTCAACAGCCCGGAGAGTCAGCGCGCAAATTCTGGAACAGGTTCCTCACTAAAAAGAACCAAATAGTCGACTGTCCGGACGCCGAAGCCCTAGCAGCTTTTAAACACAATGTCCGAGACAAATGGCTTGTCAGACACCTCGGCCAAGAGAAACTGAGGACAATGTCCGCGCTAATGAGCCTCATGACCCGCTTCTGTGCGGGAGAGGATAGCTGGCTAGCAAGATGCAGCACCAGCGACCCAAGTACATCCGAGATAAGAGATGGAAACGAAAAATCACGGCGCAGAAAAGAGCAGTGCCGGAATAAAGAGAAAAGCCCAAAGAGCACGGCAGTCAACGCCGGATTCAAAAGCTCGCGGCCAAACAACAAAACACCGCCACTTAAGGATGACGGCGATGAGCTGTCCAACATAAACAAGATCTTGGGTCGGATATGTCAAATCCACAGTACCCACGGAAGGCCTGCAAACCATACCCATCGAGACTGTTGGGTTTTCAAACAGTCCGGCCGATTAAACGCCGAACACAAGGGGCTCGACGCGTCTGCTTAAGATGATAAACCCCACCAGCAGAGCACCGAAAACAAAAGACTTTCCCACATGAGGTCAAAGCAGAACTCACTTCATGTGATAATCTGAAAAAATAGTGCGGCACTTCTTAAAAGAGCCTCAAGACGGCCCAACCCAAAGAGCCATAGAGATTGGATATCAAAACCAATCACTTTTGACCACTGGACTATTCCGAAGCGTTGCCGAACGCTGGACGGACTGCCCCGATATTGAATCTCATAATCGATTTAATTACAATTTACTAAAGTCCTAATGGACGGAGGCAGCGACTTAAACCCGTCAGATTCAAACACAATCCGCAAGATGGGGATAGACCCTAACAAAATTCGACACAGCCGCACTCCCTTCAAAGGAGTGACGCCAGGCCCTTATGCCAAGTGCATAGGATCCCTATTACTAGAAGTCGTGTTCGGACCACCAAACAACTTTCGGCGCGAAAAACTAAATTTTCATATCGTCCCATTTAAAAGTGGATATCAAGCACTCTTGGGACGAAAGGCTTTTGTCCGTTTCAACGCCATACCACATTACGCGTCTCTTACACTCAAGATGCCCGGTCCGCGTGGCATCATCTCAGTGCGAGGGTCACCCAAAGACCCCGGACTCGGATAGAGGAGTCCGGCACCAGTAGGCTAGGGGCTCCCTAGCCGCACACCCCTTCACAAGGGGCTGCGCGCACAAACAGCCGCAGGTTCATTCAAACCCTGCTTTGCTTATTCATATTTTTTCTTTCACACATACCTTTTTTTTTCTTTCACACGAATTGTTTTCAAACTAAGCGTTCCTCTCTTTTTAAAGATGAACAACGTGCATACCCGTCCAGGATAACGGCACAACGGCGACACTGTGCGCAGACGCAAGAGGGACCCGTCGCGAGGATTCTTTTCAGATTAAGACCCTGCGTAAACCTTTTTTACTGTCTCTTGTTGTTATTTTCCCTTGGCTTCTTCCTACAACCAAAGCGGAGCCTGACGTTTTGGCATCGGCCGCGTCAGAAGACCATGTCCGCACTGGACACTAGGGCTTAGGCATTATTCGCCCATTATCATAAAGACCGAACACCTTAGGGAGTGTTCGCGCCTCGAGTTAGGCATTATATGCATCAGCTCCGAATCATGTCTTTGGTCAAATATTGGGTTTGCCGGCTCCGTGTTTTGCTGCCTTACGCTCAGATCATCGGCTAACGCGGCACTGTGGAGAACTCATGCGATTGTGCCCCAGCTTTGGGGCGAGCACCTCAAGAGAGAAAGCCGAAAACTCGATCGTCATGATATAGCGAGAGACTGGTCAACCACTCGATCGACCACCGGAATGTTTAGAATTCCCCGCTTTAACGAAGGACCATTTCCCGGTCAGGCACACACGCGCCCCGAAATCAGAGAAGTGCGGTGCCCCCAGGGGCTATATCGTAGCCCCAATCTCGAACTCCACTGGCTAAGTGAAAGTGATAAAGCATTATAGTCCGGATTGCCTCGTTCGCTAGGCTACCACCTCCTTAATAGGACCGAGACGTCGGATTAAGTGTGAAAACGCGCTATTTGCGAACACCCCCGCAGCAAGGAACTCGAAGGTCCCACCAAGTATAGAAGCGCATCTTGAAGACGCTTTTGCAAGGTGGATATCATTACATCAACATTACATAATAGTGGGGATACATCCAATACATACAATGTCACATGAATACAACAATACAACATACAAGAAACAACATCTGACTACGGATGAATCATAAACGTAAACTCAAACAATATCCACCTCGCTAGCCAAAGCTGCCAACCCGAACCTATCCCCGATCAAGAAGAAGCGTAAGAAGAACTCAAGAAAGCAAGCATCGCTCTCGCCATGATCATCGCAGAACCTGTACCTACAACTGTTGTTGAAGTAATCTGTGAGCCACGAGGACTCAGCAATCCCATTACAATGGGTATCAAGACTAGCAAAGCTTAATGGGAAAGGAAGGGGTATAGTGGTGAGGTTGCAGCCGCAACTAAGCATGATATGGTGGCTAACATACGCAAATGAGAGCGAGAAGAGAAACAAGGAACGGTCGTGAAGCTAGCAATGATCAAGAGGTGATCCACGAACACCTACTTACGCCAAACATAACACGAAACCGTGTTCACTTCCGGACTCCGCCGAGAAGAGACCATCACGGCTACACACGCGTTGATGTGTTTTAATTCGATCCGTGTCAAGTTATCTACAACCGACATTAACAAATTCCCATCTGCCACATAACCGCGGGCACGGCTCTCAAAATTTTATACCCTGCAGGGGTGTCCCAACTTAGCCCATGACAAGCTCTCGCGATCAACAAAGGAATAGACCTTCTCCCAGGAAGACCCGATCAGTCTCGGAATCCCGGTTTACAAGACATTTCGACAATGGTAAAACAAGACCAGCAAAGCCGCTCGTTGTGCCGACAATCCCGATAGGAGCTGCACATATCTCGTTCTCAGGGCACACCGGATGAGCAAGACAACAGTTTGGCATAGACCTTGGTTGCCCAGGGGGCGCCGGACATCGCTCGGTTTGGACCGACACTTAGACAAGCATTGGCCCGGGGGGCTAAAATAAAGATGACCCTCGAGAGAGCGACTCCCAAGGGAAAAGTAGGTGGTGGTGAGGCAAATGGTAAAACCAAGGTTGGGCCTTGCTGGACAAGTTTTATTCAAAGCGAACTGTCAGGGGGGTCCCATAAATCACCCGACCGCGTTAGGAACGCAAAATCCAGGAACATAACACCGGTATGACGGAAACTAGGGCGGCAAGAGTGGAACAAAACACCAGACATAAGGCTGAGCCTTCCACCCATTACCAAATATATAGATGCATTAATAACATAAGAGATATTGTGATATCCCAACATAACCCTGTCCACCATGGAGCAATCTTCAACTTCACCTGCAACTAGCAACACTATAAGAGGGGCTGAGCAAAAGCGGTAACATAGCCAAACAACGGTTTGCATAGGAAAGGTGTCAAAGGTTAGAGGTTCATGGCAATATGGGATGGCTTGATAAACAGGTAATAGGTAGCGTAGCATAGCGATAGAACGAAGCAACTAGCATAGCAATGATAGTAGTGAGATCCAGGGTAGCGGTCATCTTGCCTGAAATCCCGCAAGGAAGAAGAACGAGCCCATGAAGAAGATGAAGCCACGAAGATGAACCAAGCGTAGACGAACGAATCCTCACGATCGCAACGAAACAGGAACTAACAAGAAGAAGCACACAACATAGGTAAACACACCACACATGACAAGACATGATGCACAACAAGCATGATGCATGACAAAGGTACATGAAGCTACTCATGGCAAGAGATGATGCAAAAAAGAACAACACATCAAGGCAAGTTTAAATGAGACCGGAAACAACATATAACAATTCCGGTAAGTCCTCATATGCAAATTTCGAAATTGGTCCAGATCTGAATAAACCTTATGTTCAAGTTGTTAAACAGCAAGTTAAGATGCACCAAGATGATCTACATGAGATTCTAGTCAAGTTACATATAAAGTTCATTAGATTCGGAGCTACGGCCTATAAGATATGAGCAAAACAAGTTAAACATGGCATTGATGCAAAATGCACCCAAACATCAAGCAAACACCCCAAAACAAGGATGCAACATGATAATATGAAACAACATGCAAAATCAAGCAAGTTTCATATAGAGCACACTCAAAACGGAGCAACGGTTCAACACCCACACACTATACAAGTCATAACAACAATCTGTCCATAACAGCAACTAGGCATCTTACAAGCATCAAAACAATATGCTACAGCACCCCAACATAATAACAAAAGGCATGGGCATGAAGTAATGGTAAAGCACTACAAAACATGAACACTGAGCTATCTCCAGAAACAACTAGAACATGCTCAAAAAGACATGGGAAGATTGCAAATAATATCAGTTTCAGACTTTAGCAGAAATAACATCAGGTTGCAATGTTTAGAGCTATCAAACAACATGTTACAGGAACTTATCATGGCAAACAAAGGCATGGAATGAAAATACTAATTGCATAGAACAACAGTCCCTTACTGACCATGAGCCAAAAAGGCACAGAAAATATGATGGCACCCATGTAAACATGGCAAGTTATATTACAGATTTAAACATGGCAGGAACAACAATAAGTAGGCATGTTGGTGAGCTTGAACCACTCACCACAGAGCAATACATGGCATGGCAAGGCAACCAACAGTAAGAAAACATGTTTATGAAGCTAAGCATGGCAAGAGCAAGTTCATAAGGTGCCTGGATCACTAGCAAAACACATGGGAACTAGTAAACTTAATGTTAACAGGCTGACAGCAACATTATCAAGCAAATTTGGAGCAAGATATGAACAATCTACAGCAAGCTATAAATGCAACCAGGGGCATGGATGGATAGGGCATAACATGTAGATCAAAACATGTTTATAGAACATCTCCAGATTATGCATAGAATTATTAGTAGAAGCATGTTAACATAGCAATAAAATATAACAGAATCTGCCTAGCAAAACAGCAACAACAAGTACACCACTTAACAAGCTCGATTCACTCACCACAAGTCATTGCATGACAAGATAAGCATAGCATCATCAAGAAGACATGTTTGTGAGACAAACCAAGTCAAGAACAAGTCCATAACATGCAAGGATCAACTATAGCAAGCTTGGCCAAATTGAATAACATGTAAACAATCTGCCAGGAAACATTTTGAAGCAAAAGTAAAGCACTCAGATGACATGATAGACTACTCCATAATTGCAAACAAGGGCATGAATGGATAGATAATAACCATATGTTCAAAACACCCTTACTGAAGTATCTCAAAATATGCATGGATCTCTCTGTAGCATCAAGTTTACATGGCATCAAAATAATAAAGCATCAGTGGACTAAAATCAGCAATATCACGAAGCCTAGTTTGCATGCTTGTGCTAGTCACCACATTGATCACAAAAATACATGGCATACACCCCTGGAAAGATGGCATGGCATAGATCAAAACAAATGTAGACATCAACCTCATAGGATGCACACATCAATCATGGCAAAAATGACAAATGAGCAAGTTATACCAGTTTCAGCAGATTAATATCAACATGCACTCTTCCAACAGCATTTCGGGCATCAAGATGAGCTCAAATGAAAATGATGCCATGGAATGAAATGAAGTACTTGTCGAGACGAACAATTTGACATATTACACGCGCAAAACGGAGCTATGGATGCAGAGATGTGATGCGATGAACATGGCATGTTTATGCAAAAATAATCAGGACTTGGGCGTTTCGGGGGTCAACCTTCGGGATCTCAGATCCAGATCCGGGGCGCGGAACCCGAGGTTCGCCGGGGATTCTGCCGGAGTTGGGGAGGGGGCGAGGAGGTGCGCCGGTGAGGGAGGAGGAGGCGACCGGCGTCGAGCTCCGGTGGTGGGGCGACGTGCGGCGGCGGGCGAGCACGGAGGCGGGCGAGGCCTGGCGAGGCGGCGCCCGGACGGCGTAGGCGGGCGGCGCGGACGGCGGGACAAGGGCGACGGGCATGAAGCCGGCGGCCGCGCTGGCGGCAAGGCGCGGCGGCGGGCACGGCGCAGCGGCGCGGCGGGCGACGGCGGCGAGGCGGCGCGGCGGCTTTTGCCCGGCGGCGGCGGAGGCGCGGCGGTGTGCGCTGGCGGCGGCGCTGGCTTCCTCGGCCCGGCGCGGCCCGGGGCGGGTCAGATCTGGGCCCTCACGGGCCCCGGCGGCGGGGAGGAGAGAGAGAGGCACGGTGGTGACGTGTCGGCGGCGGATTGGTTGCGGGCGCGGGTGGACGTGTCCGGCCACCGGGCGGACATGTCTGGCGGCGCGAGGAGGGAGAGGACTAGGGTTTGGACTGCGGAAATTTCGGGGGAGGCCACATATATATAGGTAGAGGGAGCTAGGAGAGTCCAAATGAGGAGCGGTTTTCGCCCACATGATCGTGATCGAACGACCGAGAGCATGGAGGGGAGTTAGATGGGTTTTGGGCCACTTTGGAGGGGGTGTTGGGCTGCAACTCAAAAAGGGCTTTACGGGTACCCGGTTAACCGTTGGAGTACCAAACGAACTCCAAATAGCACGAAACTTGACAGAAGGTCTACCGGTGCTATACCAAGGCCGCTTGACAAACCTCGGGCCATTCCGAGAAAGTTTAACACCCGCTCACAAGGAGAGACAAAAGGGGGAACGCCGGAGGACATAGGAGTGCCGGATTGCAAAACGGACAACGGGGAAAATGCTCGGATGCATGAAACGAACACGTATGCGAATGCAATGCACATGATGACACGATATGAAATGCATATGATGACATGGCAAAGTGCAACACGCAAGCAAATGACATGGCAACGACGGCGAATAACTGGCGGACACCTAGCGCAACGAATCCGAGGCGTTACAACACTCCTCCACTGACAAGAGATCTCGTCCCGAGATCTTAGTACCGAGACGGAAGGGAAAAGGGAATGAGGTGAAACAAGAACTCAAGAGAAGAAGCAAAGAATCGAGAGCCAACAATGAAAAGAATTTGAAAACGAACTTGAAGAAAGCATGTGACTGATGGGATCCAGTCTTACGTCAAACTTTAAAAGGATTTGATAATTGCTCCGGAATAATTAGAAGAGTCAGGTAAGATCCTGGGAAAAGACCTGTGGGTTAGGGCCCACTGAAGAGATAACACCGTTGGAAAGGATTGTTGAACAGATAGATGATGCACCGGAATAATTGAAATATTAGAATGAGGTGACAACCTCGAATTAATTGGAACACTGACGAATCTCTGAGATGTCTTGAACTCCGGAATGATTGAATGGCGAGAGATGAACGAGCAAGGGGAAAAACACTTGAGCCGAGGAAAAGAATATAATCACTACTGAAAAACTAGAATTGAGTCCACCGTAGAAGAAAAGAGTTTAAGAATGTCCATCGAGACGAGAATTCACCGGTTGAAATAATGGAGAGAAGACTGAAGAGGCTCCACACTAATGAAGTTGATGGTCGAAAGAGACTCAGACTCCGGGAAGAAGAGGGTGGGAGGGCGGGAAAAACAAAGACAACTGTAAGGGGAAACCGACGAATATCTTGAAGAGAAAACACCGGTTCAAATCATTGAGGAAAGAAAGCAAAGACTTCGCACGAGTAGGATGGATACTCGATTACGGACTCCGGTTCCGAGAAGGAAAAGGGGAGGGCGGGTGGGAAAAGAACACAACTGAGGATTGAACTTGGCAAAGATGAAGAGGCTCGAGTCAACTTGATGAGAAATGCACCGGATGAAAAGAGATGAGAACCAACGATCGGAAAACCAACTGCGTGAACCTAAAGAAAAATTTGAAGGGGAAGAGGAGTAGTTCAAAACACCTACGTCAAGAGTCCTCACCAGGGCGACGAAGGGGCAGAGGAGTAAAAAGAATTCCTACTCTCCGATATAACTAGACTCAGAAAATAGTATTCTTCTAGACTCAACAACGGCCAAACTACACGATCAATCAAGGGGCTCCTAGGGTCGGTCGAGGCTCTGATACCAACTTGTCATGCCCAAGATGCGACCCTATCCTAAAGGAACTCGAAGGTCCCACCAAGGATAGAAGCGCATCTTGAAGACGCTTTTGCAAGGTGGATATCATTACATCAACATTACATAATGGTGGGGATACATCCAATACATACAATGTCACATGAATACAACAATACAACATACAAGAAACAACATCCGACTACGGATGAATCATAAACAGAAACTCAAACAATATCCACCCTGCTAGCCCAGGCTGCCGACCTGGAACCTATCCCCTGATCGAAGAAGAAGCAGAAGAAGAACTCAAGCAAGCAAGCATCGCTCTCGCGTCATGATCGTCACGTAACCTGTACCTGCAACTGTTGTTGAAGTAATCTGTGAGCCATGAGGAGTCAGCAATCCCATTACCATGGGTATCAAGACTAGCAAAGCTTAATGGGAAAGGAAGGGGTAAAGTGGTGAGGTTGCAGCAGCGACTAAGCATGATATGGTGGCTAACATACGCAAATGAGAGCGAGAAGAGAAACAAGCGAAACGGTCGTGAAGCTAGCAATGATCAAGAGGTGATCCTGAACACCTACTTACGCCAAACATAACACGTAAACCGTGTTCACTTCCGGACTCCACGAGAAGAGACCATCACGGCTACACACGCGGTTGATGCGTTTTAATTCGGATCTGGTGTCAAGTTATCTACAACCGGACATTAACAAATTCCCATCTGCCACATAACCGCGGGCACGGCTCTTGAAAGTTTATACCCTGCAGGGGTGTCCCAACTTAGCCCATGACAAGCTCTCGTGATCAACGAAGGAATAGACCTTCTCCCAGGAAGACCCGATCAGTCTCGGAATCCCGGTTTACAAGACATTTCGACAATGGTAAAACAAGACCAGCAAAGCCGCCCGCTGTGCCGACAATCCCGATAGGAGCTGCAAATATCTCGTTCTCAGGGCACACCGGATGAGCAAGACGACGGGTTGGCATAGACCCTGGTTGCCCAGGGGGCGCCGGACATCGCTCGGTTTGGACCAACACTTAGACCAGCATTGGCCCGGGGGGGCTAAAATAAAGATGACCCTCGAGAGAGCGACTCCCAAGGGAAAAGTAGGTGGTGGTGAGGCAAATGGTAAAACCAAGGTTGGGCCTTGCTGGACAAGTTTTATTCAAAGCGAACTGTCAGGGGGGTCCCATAAATCACCCGACCGCGTTAGGAACGCAAAATCCGGGAACATAACACCGGTATGACGGAAACTAGGGCGGCAAGAGTGGAACAAAACACCAGGCATAAGGCCAAGCCTTCCACCCTTTACCAAATATATAAATGCATTAATAATATAAGAGATATTGTGATATCCCAACATAACCCTGTCCACCATGGAGCAATCGTCAACTTCACCTGCAACTAGCAACGCAATAAGAGGGGCTGAGCAAAAGCGGTAACATAGCCAAACAACAGTTTGCATAGGAAAGGTGTCAAAGGTTAGAGGTTCATGGCAATATGGGATGGCTTGATAAACAGGTAATAGGTAGCGCAGCATAGCGATAGAACGAAGCAACTAGCATAGCAATGATAGTAGTGAGATCCAGGGTAGCGGTCATCTTGCCTGAAATCCCGCAAGGAAAAAGAACGAGTCCATGAAGAAGATGAAGCCATGAAGATGAACCAAGCGTAGACGAACGAATCCTCACGATCGCAACGAAACAGGAACTAACAAGCAGAAGCACACAACATAGGTAAACACACCACACATGACAAGACATGATGCACAACAAGCATGATGCATGACAAAGCTACATGAAGCTACTCATGGCAAGAGATGATGCAAACAAGAACAACACATCAAGGCAAGTTTAAATGAGGCCGGAAACAACATATAACAATTCCGGTAAGTCCTCATATGCAAATTTCGAAATTGGTCCAGATCTGAATAAACCTTATGTTCAAGTTGTTAAACAGCAAGTTAAGATGCACCAAGATGATCTACACGAGATTCTAGTCAAGTTACATATAAAGTTCATTAGATTCGGAGCTACGGCCTATAAGATATGAGCAAAACAAGTTGAACATGGCATTGATGCAAAATGCACCCAAACATCAAGCAAACACCCCAAAACAAGGATGCAACATGATAATATGAAACAACATGCAAAATCAAGCAAGTTTCATATAGAGCACACTCAAAACGGAGCAACGGTTCAACACCCACACACTATACAAGTCATAACAACAATCGTCCATAACCAAGAACTAGGCATCTTACAAGCATCAAAACAATATGCTACAGCACCCCAACATAATAACAAAAGGCATGGGCATGAAGTACTGGTAAAGCACTACAAAACATGAACACTGAGCTATCTCCAGAAACAACTAGAACATGCTCAAAAAGACATGGGAAGATTGCAAATAATATCAGTTTCAGACTTTAGCAGAAATAACATCAGGTTGCAATGTTTAGAGCTATCAAACAACATGTTACAGGAACTTATCATGGCAAACAAAGGCATGGAATGAAACTACTAATTGCATAGAACAACAGTCCCTTACTGACCATGCGCCAAAAAGGCACAGAAAATATGATGGCACCCATGTAAACATGGCAAGTTATATTACAGATTTAAACATGGCAGGAACAACAATAAGTAGGCATGTTGGTGAGCTTGAACCACTCACCACAGAGCAATACATGGCATGGGAAGGCAACCAACAGTAAGAAGACATGTTTATGAAGCTAAGCATGGCAAGAGCAAGTTCATAAGGTGCCTGGATCACTAGCAAAACACATGGGAACTAGTGAACTTAATGTTAACAGGCTGACAGCAAGATATGAACAATCTACAGGAAGCTATAAATGCAACCAGGGGCATGGATGGATAGGGCATAACATGTAGATCAAAACATGTTTATAGAACATCTCCAGATTATGCATAGAATGATTAGTAGAAGCATGTTAACATAGCAATAAAATATAACAGAATCTGCCTAGCAGAACAGCAACAGCAAGTACACCACTTAACAAGCTCGATTCACTCACCACAAGTCATTGCATGACAAGGTAAGCATAGCATCATCAAGAAGACATGTTTGTGAGACAAACGAAGTCAAGAACAAGTCCATAACATGCAAGGATCAACTATAGCAAGCTTGGCCAAATTGAATAACATGTAAACAATCTGCCAGGAAACATTTTGAAACAAAAGTAGATCACTCAAATGACATTCTAGACTACTCCATAATTGCAAACAAGGGCATGAATGGATAGACAATAACCATATGTTAAAAACACCCTTACTGAAGTATCTCAAAATATGCATGGATCTCTCTGTAGCATCAAGTTTACATGGCATCAAAATAACAGCAGAACATGGACTAAAATCAGCAATATCACGAAGCCTAGTTTGCATGCTTGTGCTAGTCACCACATTGATCACAAAAATACATGGCATACACCCCTGGAAAGATGGCATGGCATAGATCAAAACACATGTAGACATCAACCTCATAGGATGCACACATCAATCATGGCAAAAATGACAAATGAGCAAGTTATACCAGTTTCAGCAGATTAATATCAACATGCACTCTTCCAACAGCATTTCGGGCATCAAGATGAGCTCAAATGAAAATGATGCAATGTAATGAAATGAAGTACTCATCGAGACGAACAATTTGACATATTACACGCGCAAAACGGAGCTACAGATGCAGAGATATGATGCGATGAACATTGCATGTTTATGCAAAAATAATCAGGACATGCGTTTCGGGGGTCAACCTTCGGGATCTCCGATCCAGATCCGGGGCGCGGAACCCGAGGTTCGCCGGGGATTCTGCCGGAGTTGGGGAGGGGGCGAGGAGGTGCGCCGGTGAGGGAGGAGGAGGCGACCGGCATCAAGCTCCGGTGGTGGGGCGACGTGCGGCGGCGGGGCGGAGCACGGGAGGCGGGGCGAGGCCGGCGGCGGCGCCCGGACGGCGAGGCGGCGCAGCGCCGATCCGCGGGGACAAGGGCGACGGCAGCGAGGGGGCGGCCGGGCGCCGGTGCGATGCCGCAGCGGCGGGCACGGGCGCAGCGGCGGAGGCTCGGGCGCGCGCTGGGCGACGGCGGCGGGCGGCGCCCGGCGGCGGCGGCGGCCTTCGCCCGGGCGGCGGCGGAGGGTGAGCGCGGCGACGCGGCGGCGGCGCTGGCTCTCGCCCGGCGCGGCCCGGGCGGGAGTCTGGAGCCCTCACGGCCCCGGGCGGGAGGAGAGAGAGAGGCATGGCCGTGACGTGTCGGCGGCGGATTGGCTGCGGGCGCGGGTGGACGTGTCCGGCCGCCGGGCGGCCATGTCCGGCGGCGCGAGGAGGGAGAGGACTAGGGTTTGGACTGCGGAAATTTCGGGGGAGGCCACATATATATAGGTAGAGGGAGCTAGGAGAGTCCAAATGAGGAGCGGTTTTCGCCCACATGATCGTGATCGAACGACCGAGAGCATGGAGGGGAGTTAGATGGGTTTTGGGGCACTTTGGAGGGGGTGTTGGGCTGCAACTCAAAAAGGGCTTTACGGGTACCCGGTTAACCGTTGGAGTACCAAACGAACTCCAAATGGCACGAAACTTGACAGACGGTCTACTGGTGCTATACCAAGGCCGCCTGACAAACCTCGGGCCATTCCGAGAAAGTTTAACACCCGCTCACAAGGAGAGACAAATGGGGGAACGCCGGAGGACATAGGAGTGCCGGATTGCAAAACGGACAACGGGGAAAATGCTCGGATGCATGAAACGAACACATATGCGAATGAATGCACATGATGACACGATATGAAATGCATATGATGACATGGCAAAGTGCAACACGCAAGAAAATGACATGGCAACGACGGCGAATAACTGGCGGACACCTGGCGCAACGAATCCGGGGCGTTACACTACTTGAGGCCGGATTCATCAAAGATATCAAGCATCCGGATTGGCTGGCAAATCTGGTAATGGTACCAAAGAAGGAAAATCCTGGCACCTATGCGTCGACTTCAAAGACCTCAACAAGGCTTGCCCCAAGGATCCCTTCCCCCTCCTTCCCATCGACCAAATCATCAACGCCACCGCAGGACACGACTCACTGTGTTTCCTCGACGCATACTCCGGATACCATCAAATAAAGATGGCAGAGTCCGACCAAGCCGCAACAGCATTTATAACGCCATATGGCCCTTTCTGCTTCAACACTATGCCTTTCGGGATTAAAAATGCCGGCGCAACCTATCAACGCATGATTCAAACATGCCTGGAGAAGAAAATCGTCAAAACAGTGGAGGCATACGTGGACGACGTGGTCATAAAAACAAGACACGTCGAAACCCTAATAGATGACTTGAGGCTTACATTCGATAACCTCCGAACATACGACATCAAGCTAAACCCGGAAAAATGTGTTTTCGGCGTGCCCTCTAGGAAGCTGCTCGGCTTCATTGTTTCCAATAGAGGAATTGAAGCAAATTCGGCAAAAATCGGAGTTGTGTCGCAGTTGGCTATCCCAACAGACCTCAAGCATATCCACAAACTAGCTGGATGTGTGTCTGCCTTAAGCCGCTTTATCTACCGATTAGGAGAGAAGGCATTACCTCTTTACCGCCTTCTTCAGCGCACCGAACACTTCGTGTGGATGGATGCAGCCACGGCCAGACTGGATGAAATAAAAGCCTTATTGGCCAGTAATCCAGTCCTAACAGCCCTAAATACTGGGTAACCTATGCTATTGTACATAGCTGCAACACATCAAGTTGTAAGTGCAGTGCTCGTCGTCAAACGAGAGGCTGACGGATACAAATTACCGCTCCAGAAGCCGGTATATTACGTATCCATGGTCCTCACCCCATGCAAATCCCGATACCCACATTATCAAAAGATAGCATACGCGGTCTTCATGGCATCCTGGAAGCTAAGACACTACTTCCAAGAGTGTTCGATTACGGTGGCCTCCGAAGTACCACTCAACGACATAATAAATAACCGCGACGCTACATGCCGGATTGCTAAATGGGCCATCGAGATCCTTCCGTTCGACATAACATACAAACCTCGGCGGGCCATTAAGTCGCAAGTACTGGCTGACTTTGTCGCCGAATGGACAGAAGCCGAACTCCCTAAAGAGTACGGCGCGTACTCTAACTGGATCATGCACTTTGACGGCTCTAAAATGCTGGCCGGATTGGGAGCAGGTGTAGTCCTGGCGTCTCCCACCGGAGAGACGGTTGAAAGCACATTTGCTCCCTAGCTGGTTTTGGTAATAATGACAACATACTTTGTGGTTGGACTAATGCTTTTAACAAGTATGTTTCAGGAAAGTCAATCACTCTGGCATGGCAAAAGGACTAGAAAGGTGGACCCCTAGGATGCTAAGGAAAACATTGGCAAAAGCTCAAGACTCCATTTTTGGTTTAGCGATCCAAGATCACATTGAGTCCATAGGAAAGCCAATACTATTAAAAGGGGATGAGGTTATGATGATGATCTGGTTGCTCAAAGTGCTTAGTGATTTATCTCTCAAACTATCAGCAATCTTTCATTCCAACATAAACCCATAAGTAATCTCGGTCCCACCGATTTCATAAACTCACCACACCGAGATGAACCACCTCACCATATACCCAAACCCTAAGAATTTCGGATTTTCCGATTCCAAACTCGGTCATACCGAAATTGGTGTTGCCAAGCTTCTGTAACCTTCTGTACTCAAATCGGTGTCACCGAGATGAGAAAGTCGGTCCCACCGAGATTGGCAAACCCTAGACTTTGGAAGAATCGGACTAACCGAGATTGTATTTTCGGTCCCACGAAAATCCCAACGCTCACAAGATTTGAACTTTCGGTCTCACCGAGTTGTCAACTTCGGTCCGACCGAGATTGGTCAAATGTGTGTAACGGTTGGATTTTGTGTGGAGGCTATAAATACCCTCCACCTCCTCTTCATTCGTGGAGAGAGCCATCGAAAGTACTACCACTCCTACCTTACATTTACGAAGAAAACTACCTACCCTTGTGTTGAGATCAAGTTGCTCCACTCCCACCATATGAAACTTGATTTCTAGCCTTCCCAAGTTGCTTTCCACTCAATCCTTTCTTCCACCACAGCCAAATCAGTGAGGAGAGTTGAGTGTTGGGGAGATTATCATTTGAAGCACAAGAGCAAGGAGTTCATCATCACCAACACCATCTATTACCTTTTGGAGGGTGGTGCCTCCTAGATTGGTTAGGTGTCGCTTGGGAGCCTCCGTCAAGATGTGGAGTTGAACCAAGAAGTTTGTAAGGGCAAGGAGATCGCCTACTTCGTGAAGATCTACCCCGAGTAAGGCTAGTCCTCCGTGGACGTAGGCCATGATGGCATAGACAAGGTTGCTTCTTCGTGGACCCTTTGTGGGTGGAGCCCTCCGTGGACTCTCGCAGCCGTTACCCTCCGTGAGTTGAAGTCTCCATCAACGTGGATTGACGATAGCACCACCTATCGGAACCACGAGAAAAATCTCCGTGTCTCCAAATTGCGTTTGCTCTTCACAATCCCTCCTTTACTATATGTGCAATTTACTTTCCGCTGCCCCATACTCTAGAATTGCATGTGTAGTATGTTGCTCGACTTGTTTGCATGATGCTTGACTTGATCTTCATTGTGAACTTGATTAAAACCTTGTTCTAATCTAAAGGCATAAACTTTTATCTTGTCGAGTTGTCTAATCACCCCCCCCCCTCTAGACACTCTTGCCTTCAACGATCCTACAATTAGTATCAGAGCATTGGTCTCCATTGCTTTGGTTTGCACACCATTGGAGGAAGATGGACGTGTCTACGTTTGGGAGTGTTAGTCATAGAGTGCCTATTCTTGATGGAGTGTCCTATAACTCGTGGAGGATTGAAATGCTTGCTATCTTTAAGATGTACAACTTATGCAAATATGTTGAAACCCCATATGTACCACCATTTGACCCTTGCACCCTACTATGGATGAAGAGCTTGATTTGCTTCAGAACCTTAGAACATCAATCTTATCATTAGAGGCTTACCCGATAACTTACTTGAGCTTGTCACAAACTTTGAGTGCGCCCATGCTATGTGGAAGTTCTTGGAAGAACTTTATCCGGACTACTCTTTGAGAGGTCTTGATGAAATTCTATACAAGACTATTGAATTTGATATGTTGCGCCCAAAGATCCCAACTTTGATAAATGCTTCTTTGAGCTTCGTGATCTTATGAAAAGAAGGGTGATCCCGGTTTTATCAATGTTCAATAAGAAATGCTCTTGTATTGCATTCCGATGATTATTGTCACTCGACAAAACTGATGCAAGTCATTGTCAAATTGACCTAGGTATTGATGATGAATTATCTATGGGTCAATATGATGATGAGCATGAGCATGATGACGACACTCGATTCGGACACCGAGCTAGACAAGATCATGAAGAGTCTCGATCTTATGGCAAATCTGAGAGACTACATATCCGTGGAAAAGAGTGGATTCTTGATAGTGGATGCACCGATCACATGACCGGAGATGAAGACATGTTTCGAGAGCTTGCAAAGAACGATGGTCCACGCAAGTATGTGACTTTTGGAGACAACTCCAAGGGTAAGGTACTTGGCCTTGGTAAGGTGGCCATATCTCATGATAGCTCCATTCAAAATGTCATGCTTGTTGAATCACTTGGATACAATTTACTTTCCGTGTCTAGATTAGCTGACTTTGGATTCAATGTGCTATTCACCAAAGTAGATTGCCAAGTTTTTCGTCGTGACAATCATAACATGGTCTTTACCGGTATTCGTAGAGGTGACCTATACATTGTCGATTTTACTAAGAAAGCTCAACCTAGAACTTGCTTTATTGCTAAATCTGCTAAAGGTTGGCTTTGGTATAGAAGGCTTGGACATGTTGGTATGCGTAATCTAGATAAGCTAATCAAAGGTGATCACATTCTTGGTGTTAAAGATGTTTTCTTTGACAAAGAGCAGACTCAGAGTGCATGTCAAGGGAAAACAAGTAGGTGGAAGTCATCCGTGAAGAACATCATGACACACAAGGAGACCGCTTGAGCTTCTTCATATGGATCTCTTCGTCCCAATGCTTACAAAAGCCTTGGTGGTAACTCCTTTGGTCTAGTTATTGTTGATGATTTTTCCAGATTCGTGGGTATTTTTCCTAGATGACAAATCGCAGGTTGAAAATCTTCAAAACCTTTGCTAGAAAGGCCCAAAATCAATTTGAGGTGAAGATCAAGAAAGTTCGAGCGACAATGGAACGGAGTTCAAGAACGCCCATGTGGACTCTTTTCTCGATGAGGAAGGGATTCTACATGAGTTCTCACTACATACACACCTCAACAAAATGGAGTTGTTGAGAGGAAGAACCGAACGCTCATTGAGATGGCGAGAACGATGCTTGATGAATACAAGACACCAAACACTTCGGGAGAAGCCGTCGAGACAGCTTGTCATGCTATCAACAGCTTTATCTTCACAAGCTCCTCGGCAAGACTTCATACGAGCTCCTTACGGTAACAAACCCCAAGTGGGATATTTTCGTGTCTTTGGTTCAAAATGCTATATCCTTGATAAGCATCGAGGTCTAAATTTGCTCCTAAAACTCATGAAGGCTTTTTCCTCGGTTATGGATCAAACTCCCACACCTACCGTGTTCACAACAATTTCACCCGAAAGGTTGAAGAGACGGTAGACGTGAAGTTTGATGAATCTAATGGCTCGCAAGTAGAGCAAATGCCTATTGATGTAGGAGACAAGGACCCATCGGAAGCCATTCAAGATTTATCCATTGGAAAGATTCGTCCCATGGAAGTGAAGGAGAGTACCTCATCTACATATGTGGAGCCCCTACCTCACGGCAAGGTGTACCTCAAGGCAACATGGAGGCTTCCACAAGTGGAACTCACCAAGATGAGGAAGTGCGACAAGAAGATCCACCACAACCTCCTTCTCCACCACCTCAAGACAACACCAACAACAATGAAGAAGAAGAAGAAGATGAGGATAATGAGGAAGCCCAGCCTCGACCACGACAAAAGCTATCCCGAGTTCGAGCAAGAGTCAAGAAGGACCATCCGTGGAACAAATGATGAATGACATCGACCGGAGAATCACTCGCCTAAAACTCGTTTAGCTAACTTTTGTGAGCATTACTCATTTATTTCTAGTCTTGAACCTATGAAGGTAGAAGAAGCGCTTGAAGACCCGGATTGGGTAAACGCTATGCACGAAGAGTTACACAACTTCGAGAGGAACAACGTTTGGACTTTGGTAGAGAAGCCCAATGATGACCAAAACGTCATTGGAACTAAATGGGTGTTTCGGAACAAGCAATATGAAGATGGACAAGTCATCCGCAACAAGGCTCGTCTCGTAGCACAAGGTTACACACAAGTCGAAGGTATGGACTATGGTGAGACCTATGCCCCCGTTGCTAGACTTGAGTCCATTCGCATTCTTCTTGCTTATGCCAACCACCATGACATTACTCTCTATCAAATGGACATTAAAAGTGCTTTCCTAAATGGTGAAATTGAGGAGGAAGTATTTGTGAAACAACCTCCCGGATTTGTGAATCCTAAAAATCCTAATCATGTTTACAAATTGCACAAAACTCTTTATGGTCTTAAACAAGCTCCTAGAGCTTGGTACAAATGCTTGACTAGCTTTCTTCTTGAGAAAGGATTTGAGATTGGTAAAATAGACTCAACGCTATTCACGAAAAGGGTTGACGGTGAACTATTTGTGTGCCAAATATATGTTGATGATATTATCTTTGGTTCAACTAACCCTGATTTTAGTGAGAAGTTTGGAAAGCTTATGTCGGAGAAGTATGAGATGTCCATGATGAGTGAACTCAAGTTCTTCCTTGGGTTGCAAATCAAGCAATCTAAGGAGGGTACTTTTGTCTCACAAACAAAGTACACTAATGATCTCTTCAAGAAGTTCAACATGCAAGAGAGCAAAGGTATGAAAACCCCCATGGCTACTAGTGGACATAATGACTTGACTAAAGATGGAGAACCTGTCGATCAAAAGGTTTATCGATCCATGATTGGTTCTCTACTATATCTCTGTGCTTCTCGTCCTGACATAATGTTGAGTGTATGCATGTGTGCTCGATATCAAGCAGCCCCTAAAGAATGTCATCTTAAGGCTGTTAAAAGAATTGTGAGATACTTGATACACACACCTAACTTTGGCATTTGGTATCCTAAGAGGGCCTCTTTCGATCTTGTTGGCTATTCCGACTCGGACTATGCCGGAGACAAGATTGATAGAAAGTCAACTTCGGGTACGTGTCAATTCCTCGGTCGATCCCTTGTATCTTGGTCATCCAAGAAACAAAATTCGGTATCATTATCTACTGCCGAAGCAGAATATATAGTTGCTGGTTCGTGTTGTGCTCAGTTGCTATGGATGACACAAACGCTTAAGGATTATGGGATACATGCGAGACATGTTCCTTTGCTTTGTGACAATGAGAGTGCGATTAAGATTGACACAATCCGTGCAACACTCTCGCACGAAACACATTGAAGTTCGTCACCATTTTATTCGTGATCACATTGCTAAGGGTGACATTGATCTTAAGCATGTTCGTACTGACAAACAGCTTGCAGATATCTTCACAAAACCACTTGATGAGAAAGTGTTTTGTCGCTTGAGGAGTGAGTTGAACATCATTGATGCTTCAAACTTGGAGTGAAAACTCCATTGGTGCATGCAAGGCATGAGCCTAGTTGACTAATCCTTGATATTTCTCTTATGATGATGATCATATGTCTTGGACACATTTGCCCCCTTGTATTGCATCTAACTCCTTGCAGGTACTTGGATGGTCTACATTTCAACAAGATTATCACACACACTCAAATCATGAGTAATCTTGTCATTGACCAAGTATCTAGCTCTTTGGGATGTTGAGTTCAAGGAACAAAATTCCACATATCCTTTATGACACCTTATACGTCTAGTACTTCACTCTTGTCATCTTGGGTATTCTTGAGTATTTCCTTGCTTGCCTAACCCATGTAGGAAGATGAACTATACAATTGGAAATGGTGCTCCAACTTCACATTCTATGAGCATCTACATCAAGTTCACCTACATGAGTACAAGCAACAACAAGCCCAAGGTATGTCTTTCACATCTTGAAGAAGCTTTGCTCAAAGACATGAGTACAAGCAGCTTCAAAAGATGTGATCACATCAAATGCTTAATCGAAAAATGGCAACCCCATTTTTGAGCTTAAACGATGAGTATGACCTATGATCAAATGTTCTCATTTGACTCCTAAGTCAATATACTCAAACATAGGTGACCTAGTCGCCGACCCCTGTCTAGATGAAGTACATATGTTTTAGAGTTTCTCTGCTTTTCTCATTGAGTTTTCTTGCTTATTTTCAAAAAAAAAAAACTTCATCTAGCAATCTGTTTCATTTCCGTTTCTTCTGTTCTTGTGAATATCTTTTTGGCTCTGATCAATTCCCTGAAAATCATTTACAAATTCATTGCAAATCTTTTGAAACATTCCTTGCAAAGTGAGCTGAATTATTTCTGGATTTCCTTGAATTAAACTCAAGGCCACCGATTCAATCACTTCGGTCTGACCGAAAAAGGATCTGCCCTAAGTCTCTGACTTTCGGACTCACCGATCCATATTAATTCGGTGTCACCGATTTACATTCATCAGGATATCATCTTCTGCAGTTCCACTAAATGATTTATTCTGCATACTTAATTTGCTCAATTGTGATTCTTAAGGATCCCACTTCTTTCCTTCCATCTTTCCCGCCCTTCTGGTTTCTCGTCCTTTTCGCACTTGATGTCAAAGGGGAGAAGATTTAGGGAGGAGCTTAGGAGTTGATTGGAGGATTAGGAGAAGAAGAAGAACAATCTTACCTTAAGGGGGAGAGGATCACATCAAAGCTTTGCCATACTATCACAGTAATACATTTGGCATTATTCTTTTGGTTTTGCTTTTCTTGCTCTCACAATTGGTATCTTATGAAAAGCACAATTGGTATCTTATGAAAAGCAAAATCTCTCAGAGCTCATTGAAAATCTTTTAGTCTTGGGAGACATGTTGGCTGATTCAAGCTAGTGCTCAACATGAGACACTCTTTATACATGTCATCCCTGGCTTGGTACTCTTGATGTTCTTGCTATTGGTTGAAGAACTACTCTTGTGTTATCTAACCTTGTTTTCTCAAGTTTATTTCTTCAGGTACAATACCAAGGAACTCCAAGGTAAGTATATGCATCTTGCAGAATGTGCATGATGGTGACTTGCTTGTGAATACTTGTTTGCAAGAAATCACCATGCACATATGCATCATCAATCACTTATCCTCATCTCGCTCGATGCATATAGCCAAGCTGCATGTAGCACATCTTGCTTTTCTCTCATGTGTGCTTGTGGTAGTCCAAAACCAAAATCTAAAATCTTGCACACTTGTAGGGGGAGCCTGTGTACTACATGTTTGTCAAAGCTTTAATGATAATCCTGTCTTTCTTTTAGTAAGCTTTGATATCTTATTTTGTGTGTTGCCATCAATTACCAAAAAGGGGGAGATTGAAAGCACATTTGCTCCCTAGGTGGTTTTGGTAATTAATGACAACATACTTTGTGGTTGGACTAATGCTTTTAACAAGTATGTTTCAGGAAAGTCAATCACTCTGGCATGGCAAAAGGACTAGAAAGGTGGACCCCTAGGATGCTAAGGAAAACATTGGCAAAAGCTCAAGACTCCATTTTTGGTTTAGTGATCCAAGATCACATTGAGTCCATAGGAAAGCCAATACTATTAAAAGGGGATGAGGTTATGATGATGATCCGTTGCTCAAAGTGCTTAGTGATTTATCTCTCAAACTATCAGCAATCTTTCATTCCAACATAAACCCATAAGTAATCTCGGTCCCACCGATTTCATAAACTCACCACACCGAGATGAACCACCTCACCATATACCCAAACCCTAAGAATTTCGGATTTTCCGATTCCAAACTCGGTCATACGAAATTGGTGTTGCCAAGCTTCAGAACCTTCAGACTCAAATCGGTGTCACCGAGATGAGAAAGTCGGTCCCACCGAGATTGGCAAACCCTAGACTTTGGAAGAATCGGACTAACCGAGATTGTATTTTCGGTCCCACTGAAAATCCCAACGCTCACAAGATTTGAACTTTCGGTCTCACCGAGTTGTCAACTTCGGTCCGACCGAGATTGGTCAAATGTGTGTAACGGTTGGATTTTGTGTGGAGGCTATAAATACCCTCCACCTCCTCTTCATTCGTGGAGAGAGCCATCGAAAGTACTACCACTCCTACCTTACATTTCGAGAAGAAAACTACCTACCCTTGTGTTGAGATCAAGTTGCTCCACTCCCACCATATGAAACTTGATTTCTAGCCTTCCCAAGTTGCTTTCCACTCAATCCTTTCTTCCACCACAGCCAAATCAGTGAGGAGAGTTGAGTGTTGGGGAGATTATCATTTGAAGCACAAGAGCAAGGAGTTCATCATCACCAACACCATCTATTACCTTTTGGAGGGTGGTGCCTCCCAGATTGGTTAGGTGTCGCTTGGGAGCCTCCGTCAAGATGTGGAGTTGAACCAAGAAGTTTGTAAGGGCAAGGAGATCGCCTACTTCGTGAAGATCTACCCGAGTAAGGCTAGTCCTCCGTGGACGAGGCCATGATGGCATAGACAAGGTTGCTTCTTCGTGGACCCTTTGTGGGTGGAGCCTCCGTGGACTCTCGCAGCCGTTACCCTCCGTGAGTTGAAGTCTCCATCAACGTGGATTGACGATAGCACCACCTATCGGAACCACGAGAAAAATCTCCGTGTCTCCAAATTGCGTTTGCTCTTCACAATCCCTCCTTTACTATATGTGCAATTTACTTTCCGCTGCCCCATACTCTAGAATTGCATGTGTAGTATGTTGCTCGACTTGTTTGCATGATGCTTGACTTGATCTTCATTGTGAACTTGATTAAAACCTTGTTCTAATCTAAAGGCATAAACTTTTATCTTGTCGAGTTGTCTAATCACCCCCCCCCCCTCTAGACACTCTTGCCTTCAACGATCCTACAACGGTCCAATACATACTCCAAATATTATACACATACTCCAACAACGCAGCCGAATACGAGGCTCTGTTACACGGTCTTCGGATGGCAGTCTCTATGGGCATTCAACGCCTGGAGGTGCGCGAGGATTCAAACCTCGCAATATCACAAATAAACAGAGACTTTGATGCCAAGGATCCGAAAATGGCGGCCTACCATAATGTCGTCCTCAAAATGTCAGCTCGGTTCGAGGGGCTCGAATTCCACCATGTGGCTTGATGACCCACAAGTATAGGGGATCTATCTAGAGTGTCGAACCCAACGAGGAGCAGAAGGAAATGATAAGCGGTTTTCAGCAAGGTATTCTCTGCAAGTACTGAAATAAGTGGTAACACATAGTTTCGTGATAAGATAAATTATAACGAGCAACAAGTAACAAAAGTAAATAAAGTGCAGCAAGGTGGCCCAATCCTTTTTGTAGCAAAGGACAAGCCTGAACAAACTCTTATAATAGGAAAAGCGCTCCCGAGGACACATGGGAATACCGTCAAGCTAGTTTTCATCACGCTCATATGATTCGCGTTCGGTACTTTGATAATTTGATATGTGGGTGGACCGGTGCTTGGGTGTTATTCTTACTTGAACAAGCATCCCACTTATGATTAACCTCTAATGCAAGCATCCGCAACTACAACAAAAGTATTAAGGTAAACCTAACCATAGCATGAAACATATGGATCCAAATCAGCCCCTTACGAAGCAACGCATAAACTAGGGTTTAAGCTTCTGTCACTCTAGCAACCCATCATCTACTTATTACTTCCCAATGCCTTCCTCTAGGCCCAAATAATGGTGAAGTGTTATGTAGTCGACGTTCACATAACACCACTAGAGGCTAGACAACATACATCTTATCAAAACATCGAACGAATACCAAATTCACATGACTACTAATAGCAAGACTTCTCCCTTGTCCTCAGGAACAAACATAATTACTCAAAGCATATTCATGTTCATAATCAGAGGGGTACTAATATGCATAAAGGATCTGAACCTATGATCTTCCTCCAAATAAACCAACTAGCATCAACTACAAGGAGTAATCAACACTACTAGCAACATACTAGCACCAATCCCGGAATTGGAGACAAGAATTGGATACAAGAGATGAACTAGGGTTTGGAGATGAGATGGTGCTGGTGAAGATGTTGATGGAGATTGCCCTCTCCTGATGAGAGGAGCATTGGTGATGACGATGGTGACGATTTCCTCCTCCCAGAGGGAAGTGTCCCCGGCAGAACAGCTCTGCCGGAGCCCTAGATTGGTTCCGCCAAGGTTCCGCCTCCTGGCGGCGGAGTCTCGTCCCGAAAGGTTGCATTCTATTTTTTCTCATCGAAAGACTTCATATAGGGGAAGATGGGCATCGGAGTGCCACCAGGGGGCCCATGAGGTAGGGGCGCTCCCTGGGGTGCTCCCCACCCTCGTGAGCAGGGTGTGGGCCCCCTGGCCTTCATCTTTGGCGACGATTTTTCTTTATTTATTTTAAGATATTCCGTGGAGTTTCAGGACTTTTGGAGTTGCGCAGAATAGGTCTCCATTATTTGCTCCTTTTCCGGCCTGAATTCCATTATAAGCATTCTCCTCTTCATGTAAACCTTGTAAAATAAGAGAGAATAACCATAATTATTGTGACATAACGTGAAATAACAACCCATAATGCAATAAATATTGATATAAAAGCATGATGCAAAATGGACGATCAACTCCCCAAGCTTAGACCTCGCTTGTCCTCGCTTAAAAGCCGATAACAATAAATATGTCCTCATGTTTAGAGATAGAGGCATCGATAAAAATAAAATACGGACATGAAGGCATCATGACTATTTCCATAATAGCAACATATATAGATTTTATCATATGATTACTTATGTTCAAGTGATAATCTTTTCACAATGCAAAAGTATGAATCAGAAACCTTATTGAGCACCATCAAATTATAACCTCGGTAATTGAAGCAATTGCAATTTATCATAACATCGGAAAGAGTCTATGTCAGAGCTTAAAAGCAAGTCCACATACTCAACTATCACTTAGTCCTTCATAATTGCTAACACTCACGCAATACTTGTGGTTACGGAGTTTTAATCGGACACAGAGAAAGATAGGGGCTTATAGTTTTGCCCCACAACCTTTTACCTCAAGGGTAATGTCAACAATAATAATTCATGCTCCCCTACATCCAATTAGATATATATATCATGTTCTTTCCAACATGCTGAGCTTGCCAAAGGATAAAATGAAAAAGGAAAGGTGAAGATCACCGTGACTCTTGCATAAGGTAGAGGATAATAATAAAAGATAGGCCCTTCGCAGAGGGAAGCAGAGGTTGTCATGCGCATTTAGGGTTGATGCACAAAATCTTAATGCAAAAGAACGTCACTTTATATTGCCCCTTGTATGTGGACCTTTATTATGCAGTTCAGTCCGTCGCTTTTATTACGTCCACAACAAGTTTGTACAAAGCTTATTTTCTCTCCACTAGTAAGTCATGCATATTTAGAGAGCAATTTTTATTGCTTGCACCGATGACAACTTACTTGAAGGATCTTACTCAATCCATAGGTAGATATGGTGGACTCTCATGGCTAAACTTGTTTAAGGGTATTTGGAAGCACAAGTAGTATTTCTACTTGGTGCTGAGAATTTGGCTAGCGTGAGGGGGAAAGCAAGCTCAACACGTTAGAGGATCCATGACAACATACTTTATCTCAGATGTAAGAAAACATAACTCATTATGTTGTCTTCCTTGTCCAACCTCAACTCTTTAGCATGTCATATTTTAATGAGTGCTCCCAATCATAAAAGATGTCAATGATAATATATCTATATGTGAAACCTCTCTTTCCTTATTACTTCCTATTAATTGCAACGATGACCAAAGCTATATTTGCCAACTCCCAACAACTTTTAATCATCATACTCTTTCTATGTGAAGTCATTACTTTCAATAAGATCAATATGAACTCTTTTGTTCTTTTTATTCTTTTTCTTCTTTTCTTTTATTCACCCAAGATCATGGCAAAATAATCAAGCCCTTGACTCAACACTAATCTTTATTATATAGCTCACGGACTCGATTACAAAGAAGGATCATAAAGCAAAACTCAAAACTAGATCATGCCATGACTTTATTCTACTAAGTCAAGATACTAGTAAAAGGATCGAACTTAGAAAAACAGTAAAGATAGGAGTTGTGATGGTGATACGATACCAGGGCACCTCCCCCAAGCTTGGCAGTTGCCAAGGGGAGTGCCCATACCCATGTGATTATATCTCCTTCTTTGTTGTTGATGGTGGAGGTGTTGTTGATGATGCAGGCTTGTCGTCCACCTTCCATGGCATAGGCTCACCATCATAGAAGGATGATTGAGTCTCCGGAATCCTCAAATCGGCAGCCAAACTCATCCTTTTGAATCTATATTCATACTCACAGTTTTGATTTTACAAATCATAGATTTGGGCTTGGAGGTGCTCGATCTTCTCATGTAGCATGAAGATGGCCTCCTCGGTGTTCTTGGCATCCGGCTCATAGTTGTTGGTGAACTCCGCGAGCATCTTGTGGCTGGCGTTGATTCCACGATCCACCATCCCCTGGCACTTGAAAACTTGTTGCTCCATTGCTTCGAGCCTCGACTCCACGCTTCCGGTTTCCTTTGGTCCCTCAACATCGCGGATGTGCAGCAACCCATCACGCATCTCAATGGTTTGAGGGTGTCGCAGCACCTCCACGAGGTAAGGGTTGATCACCTTCTCGAAGAACTTGTCCTTGGAAGCACTTGGGGTCGTCATGATGATCTAGACCTGTCAGAAAAATAGCTCGAAACGAAAACAGAGGATATTTGCGTGATACGGGAGTCAAAACCTTCGGGAGTATATATAATGAATTTTTACCGACCAAAATACGTATCGTGCAAGAAAACGGAGTCCAAAGGGCACACGAGGTGCTCACGAGGTAGGGGGTGCGCCAAGCGGGGTAGGGCGCGCCCTCCACCCTCATGAAGGCCTCGTGTCCTTCCCGGACTGCCACTTATTTTTCTATTTTTCTAAATATTCCAAAACGGAGAAATATTGCCTTAAAAATTGTTTTGGAGTCGGTTTACTTACCGTACCACATACCTATTCCTTTTCGGAGTCTGGAACGGTCTGGAAGGTGTCCCTTATGTATTCCTCCGGGGTTACGGTTTCAATAATATTGGGTTCAACATTTATAGGATTACCTGAGATATTGTGTTTGATCCTTTGACCGTTTACCACCTTCGGATTTGTGCCTTCGAAGTTACTGATGTTTATGGCACTGGAACGATAGACCTCCTCGATAACGTAGGGACCTTCCCATTTAGAGAGAAGTTCTCCTGCAAAAAATCTTAAACGAGAGTTGTATAACAATACATAATCACCTACATTAAACTCACGCTTTTGTATCCTTTTGTCATGCCATCTTTTAACTATTTCTTTGAACAACTTGGCATTTTCATAAGCTTGGGTTCTCCATTCATCAAGTGAGCTGATATCAAATAACTTCTTCTCACCGGCAAGTTTGAAATCATAGTTGATCTCTTTAATAGCCCAATATGCCTTATGTTCTAGTTCGAGAGGTAAGTGACATGCTTTTCCATAAACCATTTTATACGAAGAGATACCCATAGGATTCTTATATGCAGCTCTATAGGCCCATAATGTGTCATCCAGTTTCTTGGACCAATTCTTTCTAGACCTATTAACAGTCTTTTTGCAAAATTAATTTGAGCTCTCTATTGCTCAATTCTACCTGACCACTAGACTGCGGGTTATATGGAGATGCAATTCTATGATTAACGTCATATTTAGCAAGCATTTTACAAAAAGCACCATGAATAAAGTGTGAACCACCATCAGTCATTAAATATCTAGGGACTCCAAACCTCGGAAAAATAACTTCCTTAAGCATTTTAATATAGGTGTTATGATCAGCACTACTAGTTGGAATAGCTTCTACCCACTTAGTAACGTAATCAATAGCAACTAAAATATGTGTATATCCATTAGAGGCAGGAAAAGGTCCCATATAATCAAAGCCCCAAACATCAAATGGTTCAATAACAAGTGAATAATTCATAGGCATTTCTTGACGTCTACTAATATTACCAATTCTTTGACATTCATCACAAGACAAAAAAACGTACGAGCATCCTTGAAGAGAGTAGGCCAATAAAAACCGGATTGCAATACCTTATGTGCAGTTCTATCTCCAGTGTGGTGTCCTCCATAAGCTTCGGAGTGACACTTGCGTAGGATCTGTTCCTGTTCATGCTCAGGTACACAACGTCTAATAACACCATCTACTCCTTCTTTATAAAGATTTGGGTCATCCCAAAAGTAATATCGCAAATCATAGAAAAACTTTTTCTTTTGTTGGTATGTGAAGCTAGGTGGTATAAATTTAGCAACAATATAATTAGCATAATTAGCATACCATGGAGTGCTACGAGAAGTGCTTATGACATTTAATTGTTCATCAGGAAAGCTGTCATCAATAGGTCGTGGGTCATCAAGAACATTCTCTAACCTAGATAAGTTGTCTGCAATGGGGTTCTGAGCTCCTTTTCTATCAACAATATGCAAATCAAATTCTTGCAGCAAGAGAACCCATCTAATGAATCTAGGTTTTGCATCTTTCTTTTCCATAAGATATTTAATAGCAGCATGATCAGTGTGAATGGTTACTTTAGAATCAACAATATAGGGTCTGAATTTATCACAAGCAAATACAACTGCTAAAAGTTCCTTTTTGGTAGTAGCATAGTTTCTTTGAGCATTGTCTAGAGTCTTACTAGCATAATGGATAACATTTAATTTCTTATCAACTCTTTGCCCTAGAACAGCACCTACAGCGTAATCACTAGCATCACACATAATTTCAAATGGTAAATTCCAATCAGGTGGCTGAACAACAGGTGCAGAGACTAATGCTTTCTTAAGTATTTCAAATGCTTCTACACAATCATCATCAAAGACAAATGGTACATCTTTTTGTAGTAGATTAGTCAGAGGCCGAGAAATTTTTGAGAAGTCCTTAATGAACCTCCTATAAAATCTGGCGTGACCAAGGAAACTTCTTATACCTTTGATGTCCTTGGGATATGGCATCTTTTCAATAGCATCAACCTTGGCTTTATCAACTTCAATACCTCTTTCAGAAACTTTGTGCCCCAAGACAATACCTTCATTAACCATAAAGTGGCACTTTTCCCAATTCAAGACAAGATTAGTTTCTTCACATCTCTGCAAAACTCGATCAAGATTGCTCAAGCAATCATCAAAAGAGGAACCATAGACGGAAAAGTCGTCCATGAAAACCTCACAAATCTATTCACAAAAATCAGAGAATATAGCCATCATGCATCTTTGAAAGGTAGCAGGTGCATTACATAAACCGAAAGGCATACATCTATAAGCAAAAGTACCAAAAGGGCATGTAAAAGTAGTCTTTGATTGATGTCTAGCCGACACAGGTATTTGAGAGAAACCAGAATAACCATCTACAAAGCAATAATATGTATGTTTGCATAATCTTTCTAGCATTTGATCAATAAAAGGTAAGGGGTAATGATCTTTCTTAGTAGCTTATTTAATTTGCGGAAATCAATTACCATCCTATAACCTGTGATAATTCTTTGCGGAATCAATTCATCTTTATCATTAGGGACAACAGTAATACCTCCCTTCTTAGGGACACAATGGACAGGACTTACCCACCGACTATCAGCAACGGGATAAATTATACCTGCCTCCAGAAGCTTGAGTATTTCTTTTCTTACCACTTCTTTCATTTTAGGATTCAAACGTCGTTGAGGATCACGAACTGGTTTGGCATCCGATTCCAAATTTATTTTATGTTGACATAGAGTGGGACTGATGCCCTTAAGATCATCCAGAGTATATCCAATAGCGGCACGGTGCTTCTTCAGAGTTTTCAATAATCTTTCTTTTTCATGCTCTGAAAGGTTAGCACTAATGGTGAAAGGATATATTTTCTTTTCATCAAGATAAGCATATTTAAGATTAACAGGCAACGGTTTAAGCTCAAACACGGGATCACCCTTGGGTGGAGGAGGATCCCCTAGGATTTGAACAGGCAAATTGTGTTGCAGAATAGGTTCCTGTTTAAAGAATACTTCATCTATTTCCCTTCTTTCATTCATGAACATATCATTTTCATGGTCTAGCAAATAGTGTTCTAAAGGATCACTAGGAGGTACGGCAATAGAAGCAAGACCAATAATTTCATCCTTACTAGGCAATTCTTCCTCACGATGTTGTTTACCAAATTTAGAGAAATTAAACTCATGAACCATATCATCCAAGCCAATAGTAACAACATTCTTTTCGCAGTCTATCTTAGCATTAACAGTATTCAAGAAGGGTCTACCAAATATAATGGGACAAAAGCTATCTTGTGGAGAACCAAGAACAAGAAAATCAGCGGGATATTTGGTTTTTCCACACAAGACTTCAACATCTCTAACAATTCCCATTGCAGATATAGTATCTCTATTGGCAAGTTTAATCATAACATCAATATATTCTATCTCAGCGGGTGAAATTCATGCTTAATTTATTCATACAAGGTAATAGGTATAACACTAGCACTAGCACCCATATCACATAAGCCATGATAACAATGACCTCCTATTTTAACAGAAATAACAGGCACGCCTACCATAGGTCTATGTTTATCTCTAGCACAAGGTTTAGCAATTCTAGCAGTTTCACCACAGAATTGAATAACATGCCCATCAATATTATCAGACAAGAGATCTTTAACAATAGCAATATTAGGTTCTACTTTGACTTGCTCAGGAGATGTATAAGTTCTAATATTGCTTTTACGAACAACAGTTGAAGCTTTAGCATGATCCTTCATTCTAACAGGGAAAGGTGGTTTTTCAACATAAGAAGTGGGAACAATAGGATCATTATAAGTGACAATATTTTCTTCAACTTTAATAGGTGCAGCTACTTTTACTTCTATGGGAGGATGATATTTAAACCACTTCTCCTTGGGGAGATCAACATAAGTAGCAAAAGATTCACAGAATGAAGTTACTATCTTAGAGTCAAGTCCATACTTAGTGCTAAACTTACGGAAAATATCAGTATCCATAAAAGATTTAACACAATCAAACTTAGGTGTCATACCTGACTCCTTACCTTCGTCGAGGTCCCAATCTTCAGAGTTGTGTTTAATTCTATCCAATAAATTACATTTAAATTCAACAGTCTTCATCATAAAAGAGCCAGCACAAGAAGTATCGAGCATGGTGAGATTGTTGTCAGAAAGCCGAGCATAAAAACTTTGCATAATTACTTCTCTTGGAAGCTCATGATTGGGGGATGAATATAACATTGATTTAAGCCTCCCCCAAGCTTGAGCGATGCTTTCTCCTTCGCGAGGCCAAAAATAATATATATAATTGCGATCACGATGAGAAAGATGCATAGGGTAATACTTTTGATGAAATTCCAATTTCAATCTTTTATAGTTCCATGATCTCTTATCATCACATAGCCTGTACCATGTCAATGCGTTTCCCTTCAGAGATAAAGGGAAGGCCTTCTTCTTAACAACATCTTCGGGTATACCTGCAAGCTTAAATAGTCCACAAACTTCATCCACATAGAGTAGATGTTCATCAGGATGCTTTGTTCCATCTCCTGTAAAAGTGTTAGCTAGCAGTTTTTCCATCATACTCGAAGGAATTTCAACAGGAGTTTCATTTTCAATAGGTTCAGTAGGTTGAGTAGGTTGATGAGCAACTCTTTGATCTACTGGACGGGGTGAAGATACCTCGAACAAGCCCCTCAGAGAATTACTTTCCATAGTAACAAGTGACAGAAAATATTAGCACACTATATAAATTTTTCCTTACCAAATTCCACCTACCAAAGGCGCTACACTCCCCGGCAACAGCGCCAGAAAAGAGTCTTGATGACCCACAAGTATAGGGGATCTATCGTAGTCCTTTCAATAAGTAAGAGTGTCGAATCCAACGAGGAGCAGAAGGAAATGATAAGCGGTTTTCAGCAAGGTATTCTCTGCAAGTACTGAAATAAGTGGTAACAGATAGTTTTGTGATAAGATAAATTGTAATGAGCAACAAGTAACAAAAGTAAATAAAGTGCAGCAAGGTGGCCCAATCATTTTTATAGCAAAGGACAAGCCTGGACAGACTCTTATAATAGGAAAAGCGCTCCCGAGGACACATGGGAATATCGTCAAGCTAGTTTTCATCACGCTCATATGATTCGCGTTCGGTACTTTGATAATTTGATATGTGGGTGGACCGGTGCTTGGGTGCTATTCTTACTTGAATAAGCATCCCACTTATGATTAACCTCTATTGCAAGCATCCGCAACTACAACAAAAGTATTAAGGTAAACCTGACCATAGCATGAAACATATGGATCCAAATCAGCCCCTTACGAAGCAACACATAAACTAGGGTTGAAGCTTCTATCACTCTAGCAACCCATCATCTACCTATTACTTCCAAATGCCTTCCTCTAGGCTCAAATAATGGTGAAGTGTTATGTTAGTCGACGTTCACATAACACCACTAGAGGCTAGACGACATACATCTTATCAAAATATAGAACGAATACAAAATTCACATGACTACTAATAGCAAGACTTCTCCCTTGTCCTCAGGAACAAACGTAATTACTCACAAAGCATATTCATGTTCATAATCAGAGGGGTAATAATATGCATAAAGGATCTGAACATATGATCTTCCACCAAATAAACCAACTAGCATCAACTACAAGGAGTAATCAACACTATTAGCACCAATCCCGGACTTGGAGACAAGAATTGGATACAAGAGATGAACTAGAGTTTGGAGATGAGATGGTGCTGGTGAAGATGTTGATGGAGATTGCCCTCTCCCGATGAGAGGAGCGTTGGTGATGATGATGGTGATGATTTCCCCCTCCCGGAGAGAAGTGTCCCCGACAGAACAGCTCTGCCGGAGCCCTAGATTGGTTTCGCCAAGGTTCTGCCTCCTGGGGGCGGAGTCTCATCCCGAAAAGGTTGCCTTCTATTTTTTTTCTCATCGAAAGACTTCATATAGGAGAAGATGGGCGTCGGAGAGCCACCAGGGGGCCCACGAGGTAGGGGGGCGCGCCCCAGGGGGGGCGCCCCCCACCCTCATGAGCAGGGTGTGGGCCCCCTGGCCTTCATCTTTGCCGACGATTTTTCTTTATTTATTTTAAGATATTCCATGGAGTTTCAGGACTTTTGGAGTTGCGCAGAATAGTTCTCCAATATTTGTTCCTTTTCCAGCCTAGAATTCCAGCTGTCGGCATTCTCCCTCTTCATGTAAACCTTGTAAAATAAGAGAATAACCATAAGTATTGTGACATAACGTGACATAACAACCCATAATGCAATAAATATTGATATAAAAGCATGATGCAAATTGGACGTATCATGGCTCGAGAAAACAATCAAGCGGCGGATATCCTCGCTCGCATTGACGGTAAACGCAACCCTGTCCCACCTAACATATTCCTGGAAAGGCCTTTCAAGCCATCTGTGGTATGGGAAGGAGAGTCCGGCAACACTAGCACGGATCCGAATACACCCCCAGATTCTGAACCATCAGATGTAATCAGAGGCTCCACCGCCGGAATAACAACTTTGGCCCACGAAATCATGGTTGTAATTGCCTCGTGGACTGAGCCTTTCTTGGCCTACCTAAGTAGGCAGGAGCTCCCCGAGGACCAAAATGAAGCACGTTGCATTGTGCGGCGTTCCAAAGCCTACAAAGTCCATGAGGGGGAACTCTATAAGAAAAGTGCGACAGGAGTGCTCCAAAGATGCATCTCCGAAGAGGAAGGGCGGCAGCTCCTGGCTGAAATCCATGCCGGACTCAACGGACACCACGCTGCAGCTCGGGCACTTGTCAGCAAGGCCTTCCGCACAGGCTTTTATTGGCCTACAGCCCGAGCAGACGCACAAGACCTTGTCCAACACTGCGTCGGTTGCCAGCTCTTCGCCAATCAGATCCACATGCCCCCTACCGCTCTCCAAACAATCCCCATCACTTGGCCCTTTGCGGTCTGGGGGCTGGATATGATTGGACCCCTTAAGGGGGAAGCCATAAGAAAAAATACTTATTGGTCATGGTGGACAAGTTCACCAAATGGATAGAAGCCAAACCAGTCAAAACGACCGAATCCAGACCAGTGATAGACTTCATATCCGGGGTTGTACACCAGTACGGCGTCCCCCACAGCATCATCAACGACAATGGATCAAACTTCAGAGGCGATGAAGTAAAAACTTGGTGCAGCAACATGGGCATTAAGCTCAATTACGCCTCCGTCTACCATCCCCAAACAAACGTCCAGGTCGAACGTGCAAACGGTCCATCATGAGCGGCATCAAACCCAAACTAGTGCGATCCTTGACAGAATCGGACACGCACTGGGTCGAGGAGCTCGACTCTGTACTCTGGGGGCTGCGGACCACGCCGAATCGCACCGCCGGATACACACCATTTTTTATGGTATACGACGCAGAAGCAGTACTACACTGCGACATAATACATGATTCGCCTCGCGAGCTCATGTACGAAGAGAAGGAAGCCGAGTTAGATCAGTAGGACAACTTAGATGCCCTGGAGGAGGAGCGCGACGTCCCAAAAGCCTGTTCCGCATTCTATCAGCAGCAGGCTCGACGGTACCAAACCAGAGAAGTGCGGGCCAAAACTTGTAATATTGGCGAACTCGTTCTACGCCTACCAGAGAAGAAGAAGGACAAGCTCAAACCTAAGTGGGAGGATCCCTTCATTATTGACAAAGTTCTCACCGGAGGAGCGTACCGCCTACGTAACGCATCCGATAACAGACTCGAGCCGAACCCATGGAGCGCGGCCAGACTCCGGAGATTCTACGCCTAGCGGCGATCTTAGTGTTCGTCTCCTTACCACTCCTTTTTGATTATGTTCCTCCCCTTTTTTCCTTTCTCGTTTTTTTCCTTCTTCACACAAAGTACTCAATACAATGCGGATGCTCGGGTCACACCGACCGCACTATGTGTGTAAGCCATACCTGGGGGCTTCCTATACGGAAGCTAAATATAATTGCTTTCATGGCTTCTTGCCTATCACATATGCGTTCCTTTTTCCATATGTACCTTTTCTTCACCATTATATGCATCGGTATGACTTAAGATGTGGCCATGCTGGGTTGCCTGGCTCTTGTGTTTATGCCCTACGTTCCTGTTAATTTGGCTAGGGCATAAGGGGAGCACCTCTATGATTGTTACTGCCGGTTCAGCCGAATGTGTACCTCAGACTAGGTGAAGCCGAAAGCTAGCGTTCTTAAGGGAATATTCGGTCGGTGAACAAAAGATGTTTTTTCGTTTATCACAACGTGAATCCCCAAAAGTTTTTTATCCTGCGTCTCCGTTCGCAGTCCGGACATGTACATCGATGCATGCGTACTCAGGGAAAGGAGCCCCTAACGGAACTATTCTCCCTGGAAGATGTTTCTTACTATCCATGTAATATAACATAACTAGTTGGGTACTTGTCTGTTCAAGCACTTATGACCCCTACGCTTTGGTTTCCACGCATACCCCGTTACGCATAATCGAGCGGGTATTCGGATACACCCTGACCGTCGGATCCGGGGCTGAAGCGAAAAGGTCCGCCATGACAAATGATTTTAATCCGGCTAGGGACTACATATGTCCATTGAATTACATAGTCACTTGAACTGACTATATTCTTCCTCTATTCCGTCCAACAGGCTATCTAGCTTACAATCCTGTTGGGAATACTTTGCGGCTAACGCTACCTGGTCATACACCAGACTCACAGGAATTTCTTGCCCATCTGGCCTCGCCGGTCCGACTTCGGCCATATGGTTCGGGTCAAGCTTGGTGTAGCGCGTCTTCACCATAGCCCAGGCTTCTCTTGCACCTTGTTGGCAGGCTGACATCTTCCACAATCGGAAGCGCCGCTGTGCTCCTTGGAGCATATTCATGAGCTCCCCCATGCCTTTAGGCAGGATGGTGGATGGCCACAAGGCCTGGGCAATACCCTACATCACCTGCCGAGCTCGCTCGTGCAGCTGTGAGAGGTCTTGCAGCAAATCGCCTGCAGACGCGGGCATCTCCTCTTCAGGGCGGCCCGTCAACATACCTACAGATATAAACTCTTTCAATATGCTTCCTCACCGAGCTGTACCATAGTCCGTCTAGGCACTTGCCATAAATGCCGCGACGAAGCCTTCTGTTCTCCTTCACGGAGTCCGCCAGCTGAGCGCGAACATCTCCTAATTCGACGCCCAGCCGGAGATTGGCATCTTGGAGATTGTTCTTCTCCTGCCTAGCCTGCGTAAGAATATGCTCGCCAGCTTTTAGCTACCTTATTTGGAGATGTGACTCGTCACCTCTTACGACCTCCGGATTCACCCCGGGATTGTCTGCAGAATTTTCTCTTAGACTTATCATACAAGCCACTTGCTAACTGGTATATCTCCATACAATTCAGACAAATGTTACCAAATGAGGCCTTCAGGGATTCCTCTAGCTTGGCAACCGTGGCCCTCAGCTGGGTCTTGCACTCCTCCAGCTCTCGAGACAATCGGGCATTCTTATCTACAAGGACATGTGCATAAATTGATCCTTAAATCAGTTGTTCCAACCGTTTCAAGTCTCAGGGGCTACTGCTATACATGCTTATCAAATTTTCTTACCCGTATATCTTTGGCATACTGGTCCGTCGCCCGGGCAAGCCCGCCTTGAGCAGCTCGGATGTATGCGTCTCCCGAATTGAAAGCATTAAATGCCTCTTTGGAAAAGATGTTGTTGCAAAGTACGGCCCGTCGGCGCCGGTGATTCATGGCACTCTCTACTTCGGAATTCATGGTGGAGAGCATATCCGCATCCTCTGTCGGAGGACAATTCGGCCTCGGCCCCGCGTCCGCTTCCTCCCTCGAAGCCGGTCCTGGAATCCGGCCGGTGGAGGCGTGATTGGTAGGATCTCCGGATATAGTCCGGCTACTCCTCTTTCTCCCATGACACAAAGGACGCTGTCACATTTCAAACACAATAATCACAGAGCAGGTTTTTACCATACCTGTGTAGCGGCATTTCGACCCTAACCGCCTTCCTCTTAAGCCTGCCCGATCCGGACGCCCTTTGCCGACGAGCCCCCAGGGGCTCGGCGCCGCGTTCCGACTGTCGTCTCTACAAAAATACGATATTTCAGGCATATGGCATGGCATTAGAAAGGAGTCCTCTTCAGAGGATTGGGTTTTTTTGGCTTTGCTTACAAACGATGCAGGTAGCAGTCCGGGGTAGTCGGCGATAATAGCCACTGAGGCGCCCTCATAGCTCACCTGATAAAATGTCCCGTTGACGAGCTCCACAGTAATATCCGGGTCTTCTTCGAGTCCTGGATCGAAGGCCCTTCTGGGGTCCTCTAGCTGCTTGGAGGGGCTGGAGAATCCTTCTACGGCCCTCCCCAGTTCCTGCTCAGAAATATCGAGGTAAATAATCTTGACGAAGGACGCCAAAATAAATGAAGCGGGGGAAAGAGTGACGACTTACCCAGCTTGGCGGATTGTACATAGAAAACCCATCCCGCGGTTTAATATGAAGGAATTCTTCTTCTTCTCCTTTATACAAATCGAAAAATATCCTCGCCAGAGCAGTGGTGGAGCCGGACCCTTACGACCACAGCGGGTGGCATCATCTTCCCCGTTGTAGTGCCACATGGGCTTCCCCCGATATTGAAGCGACTACACTCCCTGCATTATGCATATTGCCATAACCTCAACTATTGTCAGCCCTGATTTGACCAGTAACTTTATCCTACCCATCAGGAAGTGTATTTCTCTGGTATCCTCCTCTTGGGGGCCCCGAGGGCGCCAGCTTCGGCATGCCTTCGGTGGAGCATTACTGAACTCAGGGAGACCTGTCCGGACTGGATCCAGAAGGGGAACGTCATCAACATAAAACCACTTCGAGGGCCAGTTCTCCGGTGCCTTCTTGGGAGTACCGGAGAGGTATCTGGTCTCGGGGACGTGCCATACTTCGGCTCCGCGCATTTGACATATGGATTCCCCCTGGTTGCGAGGGACGAGGCAGAACAACTTCTTCCATAACCCAAAGTGAGCCTCACAGCCCAGAAATAGTTCACAAAGGGCGACGTATCCTGCTATGTGCAGCACAGAGGCAGGGGTGAAGTTGTGTAACTGGAGGCCGTAGAACTCCAGGAGCTCACGAAGGAATGGGTGGATTGGAAACCCGACGCCTCTTAGCAGATGCGAGATGAGGCATATTCGCTCCCCCGGGGATGGATTGTGATATCTATCCGCTTGCTTCCCGCCATTTTAGGTGGCTAGTCCGGCTCGGACGGGGACCATGAACGCCGGTGGAAGAAACCCCTGGGTCTTCAGCTCTATTAAGCGGTTTTGAGGAACAGAACATTCTTCCCAATCACCTGGCCTAGAGCTACGGGAGCGAGAGGAGGAGCTGCAACGACCGGCCATACTGGAATGATTTTTTCTGGGCACGCTCTGTTGGATGCTCGCTCAAGAGAAGAAGGTGAAGCTTGGATCTGAGAATCCCCGTCCCTTCAAATAGACGGTTTTGCTTGCAGGACCGGGGTGGAGAATGCAAAAAAAGAAGCTGAGGAGTGCAACATTGATGGGAAGCCGGACACTGTTTGTTACAATAGGTTCTTTGGAGTATTCAGAGATGGAACCCGCCTTGCAATGTCGAAGACAAACTGCATGCGGACTCATCGTCATTGAAGCCTGGTTCAGGGGCTACTGAGGGAGTCCTAGATTAGGGGGTATCCGGTCAGCCGGACTATATACTTTGGCCGGACTGTTGGACCGTGAAGATACAAGACTCAAGACTTCGTCCCGTGTCCGGATGGGACTCTCCTTTGCGTGGAAGACAAGCATGGCGATCCGGATATTATATTTCCTTCTTTGTAACCGATTCCATGTAAACCCTAGCCCTCTCTGGTGTCTATATAAACCAGAGAGTTTAGTCCTTAGAGACACAATCATAATTACCATAGGCTAGCTTCTAGGGTTCAGCCTCTACGATCTTGTGGTAGATCAACTCTTGTAACACTCATATCATCAATATCAATCAAGCAGGAAGTAGGGTTTTACCTCCATCGAGAGGGCCCAAACCTGGGTAAAACATTGTGTCCCTTGCCTCCTGTTACCATCAAACTTAGACGCACAGATCAGGATCCCCTACCCGAGATTCGCCGATTTTGACACCGACACCCGTTTCCACCATGGCCGGTCGAACACAAGGCCATTTCCTTCGTTCTGCGGTATGCCAGGCCTCGTTTCCATCACCTGTTCCGTCCAAGCCAGTTGGCTCCCGATGAACAACAGGCGTTCCGTTGCCTCCCCATGAACACGATGAGGACGCAGTTTCTCCGTTCCGACCCAGCAACAGCCATGTACACGAGCCCTAGCCGCACGTATGTGCGAGTAGGTGTTCAAGACCCTAGTAAAATTTTCTCCTCGTCCTGCGAGCCACCACGTGCGTGGGTGAGGAAGCGGGCCAAAGGCGTACTAGTAAGCAAGCTTCACCTCATCCTACGAGCCACCGCGCCCGTGGGTGGGGGAGACAGCGTACTAAGCAAGCTTCTCCTCGTTCTGCAAGTTGACAGGACAAATCAAAAGTACTCCAGTGTATAGAGCCTTGCCTCTAAGGTAGGCCCCACATGGTTTGCCTCTTTTTTAACATAACACGTCAAGTCGCAATTTGTTTGTTTTCCTATGGTAAACGATCCTCCATCAAGTGGACAACCAGTACACGTGTCAAATTACCACATGGGCAGCCTTTTCGTACAGAAATGAGCTCCACCATGTACCCGCGCGGGTGTGGTTGGGAAAGAGACGGGAGTACGTGCGCCGTGCGTGCACCTCTTCTCTTCGTGTACGTCCCCCACCTACGTGGGTGTGTGTAAGAGAGATACAAACCTAGATAGATGGCATGTGCGTTCGTGAGTGTTTTTGGGGGGGGTGATTTTGTGAATGTATTTGTGGGAATATGTGTCGATGACATCTCAAACAAAATTTTGCATGCAATGTGGGTGAAATAGAGGCATATCCATATCACATAGAGAGGGCCAGAGGGGGCGATCCACTAGAAGAGAGGGAGGGGTCATAGATATCGATAGAGTCGAAGAGAGGATCAAGTGGGTGGGTGCGAGATGGATGAAGAGAGCCACCGAAATTGTGTGTGTTCAAGTCAAAGATATAGGGCGACTGACCTACCAGAATGTTCGAGGGCACAGGGCAAGTTTGTGTGTGGCAGGGAGACATGACTAGAGCTCTTGATGTATCGGTGTGTGTGGGGGGGGGAGTGGGGAGTCAGAGGCCTAACTAAAGAGGTAGAATGACTCGTATATGTGTTGAGAAGGAAAGACCCAACTATATCTTGAGGGAGATGGGTCGACATCCATACATAACTGAAGGACGGGAAATAGGTTGGGACAGAGAGAGAAAGAGAGAGAGAGGAGAGAGAGAGAGAGAGGGAGGGAGAGGGGTAGAGTGCTGGATGGGTGATGGAGTTGCTTCTCGAAGATGGTGGGAGAGGCCTACTAGACAAACTGAGGGTAGAACTGCAATATTCTCAATAATAGTGGGGATGTGTTTCTGTGTGTGCCTGTGCGTGATAGATCTGTCGGGACGCATGCATGGATGATGAAGGGGAACCATGTGTTTGCTAAGCAAAACCTAACTAGATCGGTAGATCAATTGTTGTTTGTCAGAGGAAGGGAGAGACATAACTAATGAGGTAGATCGATCAACGCGTGGGGAAAAACGAGTTATAATTAAGGACCTAGCTAGCTATATGTATAGCGCGAGATCGGTCAGTGTACATCCATTTGTTAGAGGCAAATAAGGCCTAGCGAGACAGATAGACAGAGAGAATGGAGCTAGGAGGTGGTGCGAGAGGCCGAGCTACTAGTTAGATAGGGGGAGGAGTGTGCAGTTGTGAGATCAATGAAAAGAGGGGCGAGAGTTTACACGTGTGTGGGACCGTATGAGAGACACGAGGCATGAACACAGAAAGGAGGAGATGGAAGGTGCGTGTGTACGTATGTTGTAGGCAGACGCTGGAGAAGTTTATCAATCGGTGTGTGTTGGAAAGGAGTTGTGGATACTATGGGAGAATGACCTAAAGAAAAAAAAAATGAATGTGCGTGATGGATAGAATTCTGAGGGAGGGGGAGGGCGAGGAGGGCGTGTGCATGCACGAGAGAAAGTTAGTGCTAGCTGCAAAGGTTAGAGGATTGTGTGGGTGTAAGAGACTAACAAAGATCATAATTTGATATGAAAGTGGATTCATATATTTGAATAGGAGATCATAGTGTTATAAACATATGCATGCATGAATATAGCGGTGATACGCGTGCTGTGGTTTTGCAGATGTTATACCATAATGTGATAATGCATGGCGCTTGCAACTCACATCTAAATGTCAAACAATCTAAACCATACTATACATCGAACAATCTCACATTTTATTTGAATTTGTGATAATGTGTGGCATTTGCAGCTTACAACTAAATATCAAACAATCTAAATAGTACCATATATCTAACAATCTCGCATTTTATTTGAATTTGTGATAATGTGTGGTGTTTGCAACTCACATCTAAATACTTGTAGGCGTAGGGGGCGGGGCACAATACATTATGTGATAAACACATTATACATATGAGACATAGTTTAAATTCTGAAGATCTAGCTAGAGCTTGAAATATATTGTGATTTGAAATCAACATAAAGTGGATTCAAAAAATCGAGTTCGACTTCATATAGTACACATAGTTCATATCTAACTCGAGAGTAATCATGTGGTGTGTTGTGAAGATAATACACAAATGATGGTTTTACTTGACAACAATGATGATTGTAGATCTTATTAAAATAGAGAAACAAATTCAAATGGTTTGACTTCACAACAATCATCATTGTAGATCTTATTCAAATAGAGAAAAGAATTCAAATTTAGTTCATATTGAAGCGGTAGTATATACGTTTGGAATGCACTAAAACGTTCATTTGAGTAGCAGGTTGCATGCATTGTACACGTAGAGAAATATTTTAATTGAACATAACATGAATTCAAAGTTTTGAATGACATTTGTAGTGCGAATTGATTTGGTACAGTACACGTGACTAGACTCTCTTGTGTGCTGTGAATTGATTTCTTTTTGTTTTTTCGTCGACGGAAGTGCGAATTGATTTGGTACAGTACACATTGGGCTTGTCCGGAAATTTCAACCCGCGCCTTGTTACCCTGAAATATTTAAGATATATCTTTGTCTTGTTGTGCTCCGACAAATCCCTCCATCTCAACCCGCGCCTTCCTATTCCAAAATTACAACGCGCGCGAAAACTCCGACCTCCTGTGAAATCCCGACACGCAAAGTGCTTGTGATACCCCTGAACCGAAAGAACCGCCTAGCTGAAATCGGTGGGGGTAATTTCATAACTTACCCCACATTTCGGACAAGCGCGTCCCTAAGCCATGGTTCCCCACTCTCATTGTCCCATCCGCCCACCCATTCGTACACCGAGGCCGCAAAAACCCGCGATGCCCCACAACCTCCTCCGTCCGCCACCCAGCCGGAGCCTCTTCCCCGACGACGTTGTTCACAGCAACACCTCTCCATCCCTCATCCACCATACAGGATGAGGAACCATCGTTGATCTCGTTGTCCCGCCGGTTCAGCCACCCCGTCCTCCACCTCCAAGGAGCTGCCCCGACGTTCCCCTCGTCTTTCTCGCCACCTCCATTCCCACACCGCCGTCTTCACCTGCACCAGCAGAAGAGCATCATCGTCACCGTTTCCTTGGATGAAGCTGAGGCCTAATCGACGCCACCAAAGAGGTTGTACACTAATCGCCGCATTTTCTTCTTGATTCGATCTCACGGTGCTGCCGGCGCTCTGTCCCGAGCCGACACGGCGCGACTCCATCCATGGCGGCGTTGCCGGCCACTTCCTCCATGGCGTCTGATGTCTACTACACAACCTTCTTCTTGTAGACGTTGTTGGGACTCCAAGTGCAGAGGTTTCTAGGACAGTAGCAAATTTCCCTCAAGTGGATGAACTAAGGTTTATCAATCCGTGGGAGGCGTAGGATGAAGATGGTCTCTCTCAAACAACCCTACAACCAAATAACAAAGAGTCTCTTGTGTCCCCAACACAACCAATACAATGGTAAATTGTATAGGTGCACTAGTTCGGCGAAGAGATGGTGATACAAGTGCAATATGGATGGTAGATATAGGTTTTTGTAATCTGAAAATATAAAAACAGCAAGGTAACAAGTGGTAAAAGTGAGCGTAAACGATATTGCAATTCTAGGAAACAAGGCCTAGGGATCATACTTTCACTAGTGCAAGTTCTCTCAACAATAATAACGTAACCGGATCATATAACTATCCCTCAACATGCAACAAAGAGTCACTCCAAAGCCACTAATAGCGGAGAACAGACGAAGAGATTATGGTAGGGTACGAAACCACCTCAAAGTTATCCTTTCTGCTCGATCTATTCAAGAGTCCGTAGTAAAATAACACGAAGCTATTCTTTCCGTTTGATCTATCATAGAGTTCGTACTAGAATAACACCTTAAGACATAAATCAACCAAAACCCTAATGTCACCTAGATACTCCATTGTCACCTCAAGTATCCGTGGGCATGATTATATGATATGCATCACACAATCTCAGATTCATCTATTCAACCAACACAAAGTACTTCAAAGAGTGCCCCAAAGTTTCTACCGGAGAGTCAAGACAAAAAAGTGTGCCAACCCCTATGCATAGGTTCATGGGCGGAACCCGCAAGTTGATCACCAAAACATACATCAAGTGGATCACGTGATATCCCATTGTCACCACAGATAAGCACGGAAAGACATACATCAAGTGTTCTCCAATCATTAAAGACTCAGTCCGACAAAACAACTTCAAGGGGAAAACTCAATTCATCACAAGAGAGTAGAGGGGGAGAAACATCATAAGATCCAACTATAATAGCAAAGCTCGCGATACATCAAGATCATGTCATAGAGAGAACACGAGAGAGAGAGAGAGAGAGATCAAACACATAGCTACTGGTACCTACCCTCAGCCCTGAGGGTGAACTACTCCCTCCTCAACATCGAGAGCGCCGGAATGATGAAGATGGCCACCGATGAGGGATCCCCCCTCCAGCAGGGTGCCGGAATGGGCTCCCGAGAGGTTTTTGGTGGCTACGGAGACTTGCGGCGGCGGAACTCCCGATCTATTGTTCTCTTCGATGTTTTTAGGGTATATGGGAATATATAGGCGAAAGAAGTTAGTCGGGGGAGCCTCGAGGGGCCCACGAGACAGGAGGGCGCGCCCAGTAGGGGGGCACCCTCGTGGCCACCTCGAAGCTTCCTTGACTTCAACTCCAAGTCTCCTGGATCGCTTCCGTTCCAAAAATAACGCTTCCGAAGGTTTCATTCCGTTTGGACTCCGTTTGATATTCCTTTTCTTCGAAACACTGAAATAGGCAAGAAAACAACAATATGGGCTGGGCCTCTGGTTAATAGGTTAGTCCCAAAAATTAATATAAAAATAAAGCCCACAAACATTCATAACAGATAATAAAATAGCATGAATGCTTCATAAATTATAGATACGTTGGAGACGTATCAGCATCCCCAAGCTTAATTCATGCTCGTCCTCGAGTAGGTAAATGATAAAAGAAAGAATTTATGAAGTGTGAATGCTAGCTGGTGCACAAATTTGATCAATGATAATTTCAATCATCTTTTCTAGCATGATTATATGTCATAACAGTAGTTCATATCATAAAACTTCTCAAGATAAAGTAACAAGCTATTCATATGTTAAAGCATAGACCATAAACTTTCTTGAAAACTAACAAACTTCATTCTCCGTCATCAAACAATTGCAATTCATCTTATTTTCAGGAAGGGTCTATGTCAGAGCTTTGATTTAGCAAACTCCACATACTCAACTATCATATAGTCTTCTACAATTTCTAACACTCACGCCATACTTACGGTTATGGAGTTTTAATCGGACACTGAGAAAGATAGGGGCTATAATTTTGCCTCCCAATGTATTCACCTTTGGGTGAGGTCAACAATAATAGTTCATGCTAACTTACATCCAATTGGATATATATATATCAGGATCTTTCCAACACGAGGTGCTTGCCAAAGGATAAAATGAAAAAGGAAAAGGTGAAGATCACCTTGACTCTGGCATAAAGTAAAAGACATAAGGTAAAAGATAGGCCCTTCGCAGAGGGAAGAAGAGGTTGTCATGTGCTTTTAGGGTTGGATGCACAAAATCTTAATGCGAAAGAACGTCACTTTATATTGCCACTTGTGATATGAACCTTTATTATGCAGTTCGTCGCTTTTATTACTTCCATATCACACGATCGTATAAAGCTTATTTTCTCCGCACTAATAAGTCATACATATTTAGAGAGCAATTTTTATTGCTTGCAACATGACAACTTACTTGAAGGATCTTAATCAATCCATAGGTAGGTATGGTGGACTCTCATGGCAAAAACTGGGTTTAATGATATTTGGAAGGACAATTAGTATCTCTACTTGGTAAAAGGAATTTTGGCTAGCATGAGGGGGAAAGCAAGCTCAACATGTTTGAATGATCCATGACAATATACTTTAACTGAGATGTGAGAAAACATAACCCATTACGTTGTCTTCCTTGTCCAACATCAACTCTTTAGCATGTCATACTTAATGAGTGCTCACAATTATAAAAGATGTCCAAGATATTATATTTATATGTGAAATCTCTGTTCCTTCAATATTCTTTCATGAATTTGTTCAAATGACCAATACAATGCTTGCTAACCTTCAAAAAATTTACAACCTCTACTTCTTAGATGTGAAGTCATTACTCCCCATTGGATAAGTCAATGAAACAAATATAATTTCAGATTTATGACATTCAACTCATTCAACCAATTACTCATAGGATATAAGTGAAGCACACGAGTAAATGAAAAACTACTCCAAAAAGATATAAGTGAAGATCAATGAGTAGCTAAATAATTATGTAACTATGTGAAGACTCTCTCTCATTTAAGAATTTCATATCTTGGTATTGTATTCAAAATCAAGCAAAACAAAATAAAATGACATTGCAAGGATAGCACAACTCATGTGAAGAAGCAAAAACTTAGGTTCAACCGATACTAACCGATAGTTGTTGAAGAAGAAAGGTGGGATGCCTAACGGGGCATCCCCAAGCTTGGATGCTTGAGAATTCTTGAAATATTATCTTGGGGTGCCTTGGGCATCCCCAATCTTGAGCTTTTATGCCTCCTTAATTCCTTTTATATCTCGGTTTTCTAAATCTCGAAAGCTTCATCCACACCAAACTCAACAAGAACTCGTGAGATAAGTTAGTATAAATCAATGCAAAACCTTATCATTTTCTACTGTAACAAATCACTAAAATTATTATTCCACATTGCGTACTAAATGTCTATCCATATTTAATACTCCTGTCCTCAAATAGAATCATTAAACAAGCAAACATATGCAAACAATGCAACCATAACAGCAATCTGCCAAAACAGTACAGTCTGTAAAGAATGCAAGAGTATCAATACTTCCCTAACTCCAAAAATTATGAGAAAATTACTAAGCTGTATAATATTTATCAGAGCTCACTATGAAAAAAGTTTCAACATTATAGCATGCTCTGACTTTTCTAGGGAATTTTTGCAACAGCGGTAAACTTTCTGTTTTCAAACAGCAACATGTATACTAGCAAAATAAGCATGGCAAAGGCTATCCTTGACATTTTTATTGAAAATAAAGATGCAAAACATTATCATATATAACAGCAATATAATACTAATAAAATAAAATGACGCTCCAAGCAAAACACATATCATGTGGTGAATAAAAATATAGCTCCAAGTAAAGTTACCGATGAACGAAGACGAAAGAGGGGATGCCTTCTGGGGCATCCCCAAGCTTAGGCTCTAGGTTGACCTTGAATATTACCTTGGGGTGCCTTGGTAATCCCCAAGCTTAGGCTCTTTCCACTCCTTATTTCATAGTCCATCGAATCTTTACCCAAAACTTGAAAACTTCACAACACAAAACTCAACAGAAAACTCGTAAGCTCCGTTAGTATAAGAAAATAAAACCACCACTTAGGTACTGTAGTGAACTCATTCTAAATTCATATTGATGTAATATCTACTGTATTCCAACTTATCAATGGTTCATACCCTCCGATACTACTCATAGATTCACCAAAATAAGCAAACAACACATAGAAAACAGAATCTGTCAAAAACAGAACAGTCTGTAGTAATCTGTATAAAACGTATACTTATGGAACTCCAGAAATCATACCAAATTAGGAAGGCCTAATAAATTTGTGTACCAACCCAGAGCATAAATAATCAGATCAAAAGACGTTTCTGCGAATTATCAAAACTAATGTACTGGGCGGAAAAGTTTCTGATTTTCATCAGGATCAACACAACTATCACCATAAGCTGTCCTAAAGGTCTTACTTGGCACTTTATTGAAATGAAAGCTATAAAACATGATTACTGCAGTAGCATAATCATGTGGACAGACAAAAACAGTAAGGGTAAATATTGTGTTGTCTCCCAACAAGCGCTTTTCTTTAATGCCTTTTAGCTAGGCATGATGATGACAATGATGCTCACATAAAAGATAAGAATTGAAACATAAAGAGAGCATCATGAAGAATATGACTAGCACATTAAAGTCTAACCCACTTCCTATGCATAGGGATTTTTTGAGCAAACAACTTATGGTAACAAGAATCAATTAGCATAGGAAGGTAAAACAAGCATAGCTTCAAGATTTTTAACACATAGGGAGGAATCTTGATATTATTGCAATTCCTACAAGCATATGTTCCTCCCTCATAATAATTTTCAGTAGCATAATGAATGAATTCAACAATATAACCAGCACCTAAAGCATTCTTTTCATGATCTACAAGCATAGAAAATTTACTACTCTCCACATAAGCAAAATTCTTCTCATGAATAGTAGTGGGAGCAAACTCAACAAAATAATTATCATGTGAGGCATAATCCAATTGAAAACTAAAATCTTGATGACAAGTTTCATGGTTATCATTATTCTTAATAGCATACAATTCATCACAAAAATCATCATAGATATCAGCTTTGTTATCATAATCAATTGGAACCTCTTCCGAAATAGTGGATTCATCACTAAATAAAGTCATGACCTCTCCAAATCCACTTTCATCAATATAATAATCATAAATAGGAGGCATGCTTTCATCATAATAAATATTCTCATTAAAACTTGGGGGACTAAACATATCATCTTCATCAAAAATAGCATCCCTAAGCTTGTGGCTTTGCATATCATTAGCATCATGGATATTCAAGGAATTCATACTAACAACATTGCAATCATGCTCGTCATACAAAGATCTAGTACCAAACATTTTATAGACTTCTTCTTCTAGCACTTGAGCACAATTTTCCTTTCCATCATTCTCACGAAAGATATTAAAAAGATGAAGCATATGAGACAAACTCAATTCCATTTTTTTGTAGTTTTCTTTTATAAACTAAACTAGTGATAAAACAAGAAACAAAAAGTTTCGATTGCAAGATCTAAAGATATACCTTCAAGCACTCACCTCCCCGGCAACGGCGCCAGAAAAGAGCTTAGTTGACGGGGTGTGAGTGCCGCTTACCTAGCCTCCCCGGCAATGGCGCCAGAAAAGAGCTTGATGTCTACTACACAACCTTCTTCTTGTAGACGTTGTTGGGCCTCCAAGTGCAGAGGTTTTTAAGACAGTAGCAAATTTCCTTCAAGTGGATGACCTAAGGTTTATCAATCCGTGGGAGGCGTAGGATGAAGATGGTCTCTCTCAAACAACCCTGCAACCAAATAACAAAGAGTCTCTTGTGTCCCCAACACACCCAATACAATGTTAAATTGTATAGGTGCACTAGTTCGGCGAAGAGATGGTGATAGTAGTGCAATATGGATGGTAGATATAGGTTTTTGTAATCTGAAAATATAAAAACAGCAAGGTAACAAGTGGTACAAGTGAGCGTAAATGATATTGCAATGCTAGGAAACAAGGCCTAGGGATCATACTTTCACTAGTGCAAGTTCTCTCAACAATAATAACATAACTGGATCATATAACTATCCCTCAACATGCAACAAAGAGTCACTCCAAAGCCACTAATAGCGGAGAACAAATGAAGAGATTATGGTAGGGTACGAAACCACCTCAAAGTTATCCTTTCTGCTTGACCTATTCAAGAGTCCATAGTAAAATAACACGAAGCTGTTCTTTTCGTTCGATCTATCATAGAGTTTGTACTAGAATAACACCTTAAGACACAAATCAACCAAGACCCTAATGTCACCTAGATACTCCATTGTCACCTCAAGTATCCATGGGCATGATTATACAATATGCATCACACAATCTCAGATTCATCTATTCAACCAACACAAAGTACTTCAAAGAGTGCCCCAAAGTTTCTACCGGAGAGTCAGGACGAAAACATGTGCCAACACCTATGCATAGGTTCATGGGCAGGACCAGCAAGTTGATCACCAAAATATACATCAAGTGGATCATGTGATAACCCATTGTCACCACAGATAAGCACGGCAAGACATACATCAAGTGTTCTCAAATCATTAAAGACTCAATCCGACAAAACAACTTCAAAGGGAAAACTCAATTCATCACAAGCGAGTAGAGGGGGAGAAACATCATAAGATCCAACTATAATAGCAAAGCTCGCGATACATCAAGATCATGTCATAGAGAGAACACGAGAGAGAGAGAGAGATCAAACACATAGCTACTGGTACCTACCCTCATCCCCGAGGGTGAACTACTCCCTCCTCGTCATGGAGAGCGCCGGGATGATGAAGATGGCCACCGATGAGGGATCCCCCCTCCGGCAGGGTGCCAGAACCGTCTCCCGAGAGGTTTTTGGTGGCTACAGAGGCTTGCGGCGGCGGAACTCCCGATCTATTGTTCGCTTCGATGTTTTTAGGGTTTATGGGAATATATAAGCGAAAGAAGTCGGTCGGGGGAGCCTCGAGGGGCCCATGAGACAGGAGGGCGCGCCCAGTAGGGGGGTGCCCCCCACCCTCATGGCCACCTTGAAGCTTCCTTGACTTCAACTCCAAGTCTCCTGGATCGCTTTCATTCCAAAGTAACGCTCCCGAAGGTTTCATTTCGTTTGGACTCCGTTTGATATTCCTTTTCTTTGAAACACTGAAATAGGCAAGAAAACAACAATATGGGCTGGGCCTCCGGTTAATAGGTTAGTCCCAAAAATAATATAGAAGTGTATAATAAAGCCCATAAACATTCAAAATAGATAATAAAATAGCATGAATGCTTCATAAATTATAGATACGTTGGAGACGTATCAGCGTTGCTCCCTCGATGGCGACATCCACATCAATAGGAGTGCTGCTCCTTTAGCTCTAGCTCGCGCTGCTGCTCTGCTCTTGTTCTCGGTCCCCTGCTTGGTTTGCTCTTGCGATTGCTCTTGCTCTTGCTCGCGCTGATGCTCTCGCTCTTGCTCTTGTTTGTGATGCTGCTCCAATTTAGCTACACTTCAGTCGATTGAATCGACTTTGGTCGATCAATTTTAGGGGGGCTCACGGAGATAAGGAATAACCAGCCCTTAACAGGAAGGGGCTCACGGAGAGGTACCCAAGATTCATCTTAGGGTTCAGGGTGGGGACGGTGGTCGCCGACAGTGCTGGGGTAGTGGCTTGGGATCACCGAAGAAAAAGCTCGGCACACGGGCCTAGAGGATGGCAGGGGTGCCGGCGGACGGCGGTGGGGAGTGGTTTGGCGGGCGTGGCAAGACCGCCGTCATGGGCGGCGGGGCGGCTGTTTGGCCGGTGGTGGCTGGCAGCTCAGGGTAGCCTCAACTTATACTGCTACACGACCAGCTGCCCCGGCTCTCGCACGCGCTGCTGCTACTACTTTTCTGCTACTAGTGTGTTCAGTTTCGACAGAAAAATTCAGTATTGACAGTTAAATTCAGTTTCAACAGTTAAGTTCAGAGATGAGAAGCTGATGTATTTTACATCTAGCACTTTGTGGTTATGTATTTTACATCATCTATTGGGGATGCTATTAGAATTCCACTCAGGTTAACATTGTCTCTCTTGTCTTGCTTCAGCCTCCGCGTTGTACAACTCACCGGAGCTGCTTCAACGACGAAGCCCTCCATCACAGCGGAGCAGTACCCCGGGCTCCATCTCCAGACGCCTAAGATCTTCTTCCCCTCCTCTGGCAGCCAAGTCAGTCGGATCATCCTCACCGACCAACCAATTCACACTGAGATCGACATGGCTTCGCCAAAGAGGTTGTACACTTGTTGCGTCTCTTTTTTACTCTACATGTTATATATATTGTCCAATGAGCACACGCAATAACATGAAATACGATTAGTTTCTCCTACTATTATATGACAAGCAGTGAGGTACCAGTCAACTTAGCTATCCGTGATGGACTCTCTTGAATGCCATCATTATTTATCTCTACGTGTTTGAGCTATGCATTTGTCGATGGGCCTGGGAGTTGAGCTAGTACGGTAGTGGCCTGGTTCCAAAGTAGTAGAAGTAGGCAAGTAGCACAAAGCATTTTTTGAGTGTAGCTTTTCCTTGCTCAAGCCTGTCTACTAGAATCGTCAGTGCTTGAAAGGAAAACTGAAGGAAAAGCATAAGATTTGGAAAGCTTCCTATGGTACTACTATTCATGCATTTGGTTCAAAGGAATGGAGCAAAGGAAAACTATAGGATTTGTTCCTTTAGTGTCTCCTTGAAACAAAAACCGTACGAATTTTAATTTCCACTTGTCCTCCTTTTCAAATTCCTATTCATGAAGGACAAGACTAAGAGGTAGTAGCATAATAGCATTATAACCGTACATTTTCTTGTGGTTTTACTTAATCTCACCATGCTTCTTTGCATCATGTGATCTTCCAATTCTTCTGAACCAAACACCCAGATTGGCAGAAATCATGTGTTTTCAAATTCTCTGTTTTGCACGTGCATTCCTATACTATTACTGTGTATTTCCTATCCTTGCGTTGTTAGAATCCTCCAATTCAAACGAGCCCTTACAGAATTACTTCTCTTACAGATAGTTGTCAAAGAAAACCTTGTGTGGTTTGTTCCGCTCCTGCCGCGCCGTCGTCCACCCAAGCTCAGCTGCTCCAACGACCAAAGGGTCCAGCACAGCAAGGGTTCGGCCTCTAGACTTTCTTTCGCCGCCTCAGATCTTCTTCCTCGCTGTCGGCGGCCATGACAACTGCATTACCATCATCAACCGAGCATATGACCTCAAGGACTACACGGGTCCGCAAGAGAGGTTGCACTCTTTCGTGTCTGCTTACGTTATGCATCGCTTAATATTACATACTACTTTATCGTCCTGTTCACCGATTAGACTCATCTCCATACTAATGGTCAAACTTGAGTTTTTAAATGGTTATGGGGTACATATAGGGGCCGCAATCAATAGTATCTATCTACTATCTGGTTAATCTCTGGTGTCTACTATGAGTTTCATGTTGGGTGGGAAACAAACGGTAAAGAAGCCATTATCTGTATTTTTTAACCGAAGCCATTATCTGCCTGCTATCATTGGTTTTGGTCTATCCATAGGTTGCTACCATCACTCTGGATTTCTACATGCACTCCTTACATAATCTCACTATGTGTTTATTCCTATGCATGTCAGTTATTGTACACAATGGAACTGAACATGTAGAGCAAAAGAGACAAGCCTTGCGTGGCAATAAAATTTCATGCAGACATCGCTCCATGGTAGGCGCAAAGGCAGCCCCCTCCACCAATTTCGGATTGTAATTGAGAGGAAGGTATCTGTTCTGAGGGGGATTCAGAAGGAGAAGACTACTCCTAATTACCCCCTGAGGTCTTCGCTCTAACTTGGCATGATGATGTTGGTTATATCATGCATATGGTGCCTTGCATTGCTTACTTTATACATCAAATATGTCAACTGCTTAGTTTAGACATGCTTTGTGTGAATGCCATCTATTTAGTTTATTCATCAATTACGTGAATTATGCAGCGCCATCTTGTTTAGCCAGGCATCATATATGTGAATTTTGCAATGACATCCTGCTTAGCCAGTCATCTTATATGTGAATTATACCAGGCCATCCTTTTTTCGTTACGTATTACATTTGTGAACGATGTTAGTACATTCAACTACTCTTCGTGTGCATCAGCCATTTGACACGGTGATGGAAAATTCTAGAGTGAAAACAAGGTCTTCAGAGCAGACTATGCTATCTGACGAAGTGCATATCTCGCTGGTTATGGATAGCTCCTTAGAGGAGGATTCAGAGACAAATGACCAGTCCTATTCCCCCCCCCCCGAGGTGTATGCTCTAACTTGGTAGGGTTATGTTGCTCATATCGTGTGTATGGTGTCTTGCATTGCTATGTCATTTGATTATTTTAGACATGCTTTGTGTGAATGCCACCTGTTTAGTGTCTAATTACCATATATGTGAATTATGCATTGCCATCTTGTTGCAAGACATTATATATGTGAATTATGCAATGCTATCTTGTTGCAAAGGCATTATATATGTGAATTATGCAATGCCATCCTGTTGAGCTAATCATCATGTATGTGAATTATATCATGCTATCATTATTTTGTATTACGTGTTCCATTTGTCGACAACGTTTGTATATTCAACTACTCTTCCTGTGCATCAGCCATTTGAAGCGGTGATGGAAGTATCTTGAGTGAAAACAAGATATTCAGAGTAGACAATGCTACCTACTGAAGCAGACATCTTGCTGCATACAGAGAGCTCCTCAGAGGAGGATTCAGAGACTGATGACAAGTCCTATTTCCCCCCTGAGGTCTATGCTCAAACTTGGCAGGGTTATATTACCCATGTCATGCATGTTGTCTTGCATTGCTTAGTTTTTACATCATATATGGATTACCATCTGCTTACTTGCTTACTATATAAATCATATATTTGAATTATATCATGCCATCATGTTTACATACACAGCATCTATCTGAATTATGGCATGGCAACCCATTTAATAAAGACATCATATAGTTATATCATCTCATCTTGTTCAGTGTTTACAGTCATCATATTTTGAATTGTGTCATTCTATCCGGGAATTATATCATGCTATCATGTTTTCATAGGCGGCATGTATGTGAATTATGGCATGCCAACCTATTTAATAAACACATTATATAGTTATATCATGTCATCTTATTTACATACTCATCATATATTGAACTATGTCTTTCCATCTTTTTAGTTAGCCATCATAATGTGAAATTGTGTCATGCTATCCTGTTTAGTTAGCCATCATATATGTGAAATTGTGTCAAGCTATCCTGTTTGGTTAGACAACATAAATGTGAATTATTTCATGCCCTATTTTATTCCCCACTATCCATTGCACCTGCCTATCGTACAATGTCTATACATTCAATTACTTTTCTTGTTTATCAGCCATTTGAATTGGAGAGGGTGATGGTAGTATCTAAGGGAGTAACAACACGGTCTTCAGAAAAGATAGTGCTACTAGTTGATGCAGATAGAACCACGGATGTACTTGCCCAAGAACCTGCCCCACCACACATAACCCAGACTCTCGCAGACTGTACCCCTACCCAGTTGGACATAGAACCAACTACACCCCTTCTAACCCCAACCCCAGCAGATAGTAACCCAGTTCCAGTTGACACAACACCGTCTCCACCACAGAGCACCCAAACACGAGCAGTTAGTAAGGGAATTGTGCCCAAAGCACGAGGACAACCACTCCGAGTCCCAACTCAACGCTTAAAGGAGAAGAAGAATTGTTCTCAGGTCAGGTTCTGTAGCTATGGTTCATACTCCTTTGCTCTTGCATCACTGTATTTACTCAGACCAGCTATTTTCAAATTTGAAGGATGGAATTGAAACTCCAATGGCGCAATAGGTATGTTTTAAACCTGTTTCTTTAACTGGTTTGCTGTTGTAACTTGCTCTATGTTGATTTCAGTTTCAATTGAATAAACAGTTATGTTCCCATGTCATGCACATTACAAGTGTTGTTATTGCTCTATAGTTTCCCACACTTATATTCTATCTATTCTGCTTTGTCTTGAACAAATATTATTTGAACTCTGTCTCTATCTTCATTTGGCAACAAAACTAGAATGATATAGACCATAAAGTGACCATGGTACATAGATATATGTTTGTTTCATGTTGTTATCCTATGCACTTTACTACTGAACTGATTTACCAAAATGAGTTTCATATACAACATGGTAAACCTGTGATGTGTCTGCTTGTTTCTCTTTTAGAATGCGAACAAAATATTGGAGAACAGTACCCCGTTATGCAATGGTAAAGGAAGTAATGCAGATAAGGTTCAAGATAGTGAGATATCCCTGTTGGTCTCGAAGAAAGCTGATAAAAATTACCTTGACGACAGTGAGAGAACCCAAAAGTCCTATCTTGATGTAGTGTTTGAGTTACTGGCCACTACTGTTGGCACAAGCTCTTCGAACTCGCTGCCTGAATCAATTTGTCTTCTTGAGTCTCAACTCCAAGTTGAAAGACATCAATCAGATGTGCTGCGACAGGAAGCTGAAGGACTGAGGAAGTCCCTGCAGAATTCAAATGCATACTTTCTGGTGCAACAGCAAGTGCCGGAGGATTTAAGGGCCAAACAAGAGAAAGTTAATAAGCTTGCTAAGCATCTTGCCAGCATTATGGGTACCCAGGATATTGTTTCTTGAGATCCTCTGAAGTGGTTTCATTTCTGGACTTGTTTTGTTGCGGCGTTTATTTGCACTGGTCGCCAACTTTGACAACCAGTGTATATGGTATGCTGCTTTGTTCCCTATATTTGCACTGGTGGCGAACTTTGATGCCTAGTGGATGTAATATGTGTAATAGCCGTGATAGCCTAGCGTAAGTTGCTTGCTTATCTATTTCCTTGTTGTCTTGTTTATTTGTTTGCTTGTAGTCAGTGTTGTTCTTTTTTCGCGGTTTGCTAGTGGCCGCAATAACCTATTTTTTAAAACTAGGCCACAATAACCATGGGCTACAAATTTACTGTAGTTACCATCGGCCTCCTACGGGCCGTAGAAACAATGGGTTGTCTTAGGGTCGTAGAAAGAATGGGCCTTCTACAGGCCGTAGCATTAATGGGCCTTCTATGGGCTGTAGCGTCAATGGGCCTTCTACATGTCGTATGATCGATAGGCCAAACATGGGCCAATAACAGACCGCATTATGGGCCGTAAACGAGCTAGATTTGGAATCATCCGTTCATGGGCCAACAATAACAGGCCGTCGTTAATCGACCGTATTTGATGACGTTATGAAAACGGCTGAACGGAGTAACGGGCCGCAAACGGGACGATTGTAACTGTGGGCTGAATTTGGCCCACAAGCAGAAAAGGCCAATGACGGGCCGTAAGTAACCGAATGCTGGAAATGAGCCCAAGAATAAATGGGCCCTGAGAAGGCCGAAGGATAACACGGGTTGGAAACGAACCAATGGAATAATGGGCCGTTAATGGGTATAAAGGGTACACTGTTCATTGCGGGCCAGATTCACCACGGGCCGTTAATGGGCCAAGAGTTACAATTGGTCTCGTATGGGCCGAAAGACATCATGGGGCATACATGGGCCGGAAGTTACAACGGGCTGGAATCATATTGGAAGGCCTAGATGAAGCTACTAGGCTTAATTCGGATAGGCCGTAACGGGGCGTGAGTTATCGAGCCATAAATGGGCTATATACGAACAGGCCGTTAACAGGCTTTCCGCGGGCCGGCCCGTTACCTTTTGACCAAGTCAAACGGGCCGGCTTTTTCACCGGAATGGGCCTCTGTTGGGCCGTGCCACGTGTCGATGTATCATAGGCGCCTCCTGTCCAATGAATGGATGACATCTGTCCCAATGGTGAGCAACCATGTGTTTCCTCCGGCCAATGAGAATTTTACACGTGGAAAACCCTCATTGGTCCAGGCTGTTAGCGGGTTATCGAATCCAAAATCGGGCGCGATAGCTTAACGGCGTTCCGTTATGGTGGATGCCACGTGTCAGTCACCCTTGACGAAAGCACTTCCATGACGCATGATTTATCGTCATGGAAGTGGACACTTCCGTGATGATAATTTTGGTAATGTCATGGAACACTTCTACGACATCACAGGTATGACTATCTTGATCCTATCATAAATTTGTCATGTATATACATGCATGACAGAAAACGTGACCTACTGTGACAAACACGTATCATCACGGAAGTGTATTTTTTTGTATTGTTGTGGGCCTACTGACGCGGATGGAGGGCTTTGTCAACTTAGTCAATATGAACGATTCTAGCTCCAGTAACCGTACGATGTCCATCCAATGACAGTACTGCTTCTTCAACCTCTGGTCTTCTTGGTCCAGCCGCCAAAACCAGCACCGGTCGTGTCGCCTGCTCCTGCCTCCCATGGCCGGCTGTCCTGCCGCGGAGGCCTCACCGCCCCCTACTACTCCCACCACTGGCCAAGCCATCCCTCTACTCACCCACATCCAATGTAATTCTGCAGCGAAGGCTGCTACTTCTTGAGCTTGCGTTGGTTTTTCCCTTGAAGAGGAAAGGGTGGTGCAGCAAAGTAGAGTAAGTATTTCCCTCAGTTTTGAGAACCAAGGTATCAATCATGTAGGTGACAACGCGCAAGTCACCGAATACCTACACAAACAAACACCAACTTGCACCCAACGCGATAAAGGGGTTGTCAATCCTTCACGGTTATTTGCAAAGTGAGATCTGATAGAGATGGATAAACGGTAAAGTAATGTTTTTGTATTTTTGGTTTATGGAACGGCAAGTAAAAGATTGCAAAGTAAGAAAATAGGAAACTAAAATTATAGATCGGAAACTTATATGATGGAAACTAGACCCGGGGGCCATAGGTTTCACTAGAGGCTTCTCTCAAGATATTAATTATTACGGTGGGTGAACAAATTACTTCCGAGCAATTGATAGAAAAGCGCAAAGTTATGCAATATCTAAGGCAATCATCATGAATATAGGCATCACGTCTGTATGAAGTAGACTGTCTCCTGCCTACATATACTACTATTACTCCACACATCGACCGACTCCTACGTGCATCTAGAGTATTAAGTTCATAGAACAGAGTAACACATTAAGTAAGATGACATGATGTAGCGGGATAAACTCAAGCAATGTGATGAAAACCCCATCTTGTTATCCTCGACGGCAACAATACAATACGTGTCGGTTCCCCTTCTACCATTGGGATCGAGCACCGCAAGATTGAACCCAAAGCTAAGCACTTCTCCCATTGCAAGAAAAACCAGTCTAGTTGGCCAAACCAAGTCGATAGTTCGAAGAGACTTGCAAAGATATCAAATCATGCATATAAGAATTCAGAGGAGATTCTAATAATATTCATAGATAAGCTAATCATAAATCCACAATTCATAGGCTCTCGGCCAACACACTGCAAAAGAGTGTTACATCAAATAGATCTCCAAGAACATCGAGGAGAACATGGTATTGAGAATCAAAGAGAGAGAAGAAGCCATCTAGCTACTAGCTATGGACCTGTAGGTCTATGGTAAACTACTCACGCTTCATCGGAGAGGCAATGGTGTTGATGTAGAAGCCCTCCATGATCGAATCCCCCTCTGGCAGGACGCTGGAAAAGGCCCCTAGATGGGATTTCATAGTACAGAAGGTTGCGGCGGTGAAAAGTGTTTTCATGGCTCTCATCAAGGGTTTTGGAGTATTTGAGAATATATAGGCGGGAGAAATAGGTCGGTGGAGACACGAGGGGCCCACAAGGGTGGAGGGTGCGCCCTACCCCCCGGGCGCGCCATCCTACCTTGTGGCTGCCTCGTGGCTTCCCTGACGTGTATTCCAAGTCCTCTGGATGTCTTCTGGTCCAAGAAAAATCATCGCAAAAGTTTCATTCCGTTTGGACTCTGTTTAATATTCCATTTCTGCGAAACTCTAAAACAAGGAAAAACAGGAACTGGCACTTGGATCTAGGTTAATTGGTTAGTCCCAAAAATAATATAAAATAACATATTAATGCATATAAAACATCCAAAACAGAAAATATAATAGCATGGAACAATCAAAATTTATAGATACGTTGGAGATGTATCAAGCATCCCCAAGCTTAATTCCTGCTCGTCCCCGAGTAGGTAAATGATAAAAACAGAAATTTTGATGTGGAATGCTACCTAACATATTTATGCATGTAATTTTCTCTATTGTGGCATGAATGTTCAGATTCGTAGATTCAAAACAAAATTTAATATTGACATAAAAACAATAATACTTCAAGCATACTAACAAAATAATAATGTCTTCTCAAAATAACATGGCCAAAGAAAGCTTATCCTTACAAAATCATATAGTCTGGCTATGCTCCATCTTGATCACACAAAATATTCAAATCATGCACAACCCCGGTGACAAGCCAAGCAATTGTTTCATACTTTTGATGTTCTCAAACCTTTTCAACTTTCACGCAATACATGAGCGTGAGCGATGGACATAGCACTATTGGTGGAATAGGTTGTGGAGAAGACAAAAAGAGGGAGATAATCTCACATCAACTAGGCGTATTAACAGGCAATGGAGATGCCCGTCAATAGATATCAATGTGAGTGAGTAGGGATTGCCATGCAACGGATGCACTAGAGCTATAAGTTTATGAAAGCTCAAAAAGAAAACTAAGTGGGTGTGCATCTAACTTGCTTACTCATGAAGACCTAGGGCAATTTGTGGAAGCCTGTCGTTGGAATATACAAGCCAAGTTCTATAATGAAAATTCCCACTACTATATGAAAGTGACAACATAGGAGACTCTCTATTATGAAGATCATGGTGCTACTTTGAAGCACAAGTATGGAAAAGGATAGTAACATTGCCCCTTCTCTATTTTTCTCTCATTTTTCTCATTTTTTCTTTTCTTTCTCCCTTTTTTCTTTTTTTATTTTCTTTCTCCTTTTTTTTCTTTGTTTTCTTTTTTTCTTTTTTCTTTCTCTCCTTTTTTCTTTCCTTTTTTCTTTCTTTCATTTATTTGCTCACATTGGTCAATGCTCCAATAAGGAAGATCATCAAACTTCTATTTACTTACAACTCGATACTAGAAGAAGATATGACCCTATATGAATGCCTCCGGCGGTGTACCGAGATGTGCAATGAATCAAGAGCGACATGTATAAAAATGATGAACGGTGGCTTTGCCACAAATACGATTTCAACTACATGATCATGCAAAGCAATATGACAATGATGATGCGTGTCATAGTAACGGAACGGTGGAAAGTTGCATGGCAATATATCTTGGAATGGCTATGGAAATGCCATAATATTAGGTATGATGGCTGTTTTGAGGAAGGTATATGGTGGCTTTATGGCACCGGCGAAAGTTGTGCGATACAAGAGAGGCTAGCAATGGCGGAAAGGTGAGAGTGCGATAGTCCAAGGACTCAAAATTAGTAATAGAGAACTCACATACTTATTGCAAAAATCTATTAGTCATCAAAATAAAGTACTACGCGCATGCTCCGAGGGGGGTAGATTGGTAGGAAAAGACCATCGCTCGTTGAGGGAGTCCCGGATTAGGGGTGTCCGGATAGCCGAACTATCACCTTTGGCCGGACTCCTGGACTATCAAGATACAAGATTTAAGACTTCGTCCCATGTCCGGATGGGACTTTCCTTGGCGTGGAAGGCAAGCTTGGCAATATGGATATGTAGATCTCCTACCATTGTAACCGACTCTATGTAACCCTAGCCCTCTCCGGTGTCTATATAAACCGGAGGGTTTTAGTCCGTAGGACGAACAACACTCATACCATAGGCTAGCTTCTAGGGTTTAGCCTCTCTGATCTCGTGGTAGATCTACTCTTGTACTACCCATATCATCAATATTAATCAAGCAGGAGTAGGGTTTTACCTCCACCAAGAGGGCCCGAACCTGGGTAAAAACATCATGTTCCTTGTATCCTGTTACCATCCGCCTAGACGCACAGTTCGGGACCCCCTACCCGAGATCCGCCGGTTTTGACACCGACATTGGTGCTTTCATTGAGAGTTCCTCTGTGCCGTCGAAGGATGCCTCATCCCGTCTTTAAAGACGGCACCGTTGCTAAAGGAGCTTTGGCCATCGGCCAAACTCTCCGGCTAGGCGGTTTTCTTATGACCGCCTGTTCGGCCGCCGCGCCGACGATGACTTCTCGGGTCATCAAAAGCGATCTTCACGTCAACTCGGAACTCGCCGAGCAGCTAGATCCGATGGAGGTCTCCTCCTTAAATGAGCTCTTGGATCGCGCCGCTCACGAGTCGCCATGACTACGATCAGATTGGGCCTAAAATCGATCTGAGAGAGATCAACTCTCCCCAGGCTACCCACCACGTTGCTGTGGTGGAGGAACAGTACGGCGACCCTTCTTTTATATTAAGGACTAGCTATGTCCGGATTCCCGACCCCTCCATGCCGGATTCTCGCAGAGGGACGGACATCGATCAAGTCCTGAACCTAAAGTCAAGCAGCAGGCTGGATTCATTGGACAATATCCAAAAACCCAAGCTTCCAAGTTCGAAAACTTTTCGGCCCTTGAGTCTTAGATTGGACGGGGTTCCGAATTTAATTCCACCCGCCCACCCAAACATAAGCGATCTATCCCGAATCCGGCAAGAGCCCGCTGAAACAGTACACCATTACTGGGCCAGATTCCTCCTAGTTATGGACAGGATAAAGGACTGCCGCGAGGAAGACGCAATTTCACTTTTCTGCAATAATTGCACGGACAAGGGAATCCTAAACGCCATAAGTCGTCGTGAAATTACACGCTTTGCCGACTTGGCGTCCATAGTACGAAAGTACTGTGCGATGGAGAGCGCCTGGAAAACCGAAACCAAATTTTGGGATAATCCGGCCCCGAATACAGCCCTAGTCCAAAATAAAAGGGTGCATCATCGCCAGGCACCTTGGTATACCAAAAAGCAAAAAACCCCTAAAGGGCACAGAACCGTACTGGAGGGATGGCTCAATGGACCCTGCAAAATTCATAGTATAGAGGGCGCCACTCCAACTCATAGCCTTCGAGCATGTTGGATACTACGGTAGGTGGCCAAAAGTGGCGAAGAGCTTCTAGCTCCAGAGAACTAGCCCAGCAACACCAGTATGGTATTAACAGTCTTCGAGACTTTCGCATCAAATAATATGCGGAAACGAACACTCCGCAGCCTTGCCGAAGTCTACCAAGTAGCAACAATAAACCCATGGAGTGACACGGCTATTACCTTTAATGCCAGTGATGAACCTAAATTCCGAACAGCCCGAGCACCAGCCGCATTGGTCCTCAGTCCAATAGTGGACGGCTTTCGCCTTACTAAGGTACTCATGGACGGCGGCAGCGGATTAAACCTCATTTACGAGGAAACCCTTTGAAAAATGGAAATAGACTGGAGCCGCATTGAGCGAAGCAGCACAACCTTTAGAGCAATAATCCCTAGTCGGGAAGCATGCTGCACAGGAAAAATCACACTGGATGTGGTGTTCGGCTCGCCGGACAATTACATGTCCTAGGAGGTCACGTTCCAAGTGGTCCCGTTCAGCAGCGGATATCACGCTTTATTAGGGCGAGAGGCATTCACAATTTTTCAAGCTATACCCCATTACGGGTACATGAAGCTCAAAATGCCCGGGCCCAACGGAATCATCACTCTTGCCAGTGATCCACACATAGCACTCCGCGCCGAAAATAAGACAGCTGCACTAGCCCTCGAGGCACTATCCGAAGCCCTAGCGGCCGAGGAACTCACTGCGCTGCGCTCCATGGTGAACAGGGACGATGTGATACTCGGTAAGAGATCCAAGTCCACCTCTTCTAAGCCAGTGGACGAAATAGTCAAACCCAAGTCCATCCAACGGACCCTACAAAGACGGCCTCCATTGGGGCACAGTTAAACCCTGATGTAGACGCCGCACTACGAGAATTCGTATGGGAAAATTGGGACATTTTTGCCTGGCACCCTTCAAACATGCCAGGAATCCCACGCCGGCTGGCCGAGAACAGCCTAAATATCCTAAAAGGATTCAAGCCAGTCAGATAGGCTCTTCGGCGATTTTCCAAAACCAAGAGACAGGCAATGGGAGAGGAGCTAGCCAAACTATTGGAAGCCGGATTCATCAGAGATATAAAACATCCGGACTGGCTAGCAAACCTGGTGATGGTACGAAAGAAGGATAAATCCTAGCGCCTATGTGTCGACTTCAAGGACCTTAACAAGGCTTGCCCAAAGGACCCCTTCCCCCTCCCCCGCATCGATCAAATTATCGATGCTACCGCAGGACACGATTCATTGTGCTTCCTCGACGCATACTCCGGCTACCACCAAATTAAGATGGCAGAGCCAGACCAAGCCGCAACGGTATTCATCACTCCATACGGCCCATTCTGCTTCAACAAAATGCCCTTTGGGCTCAAAAATTCCGGCGCAACATATCAGCGCATGATTCAGACATGTCTAGCAAACCAAATCGGCAAAACAGTGGAGGCATACGTAGATGATGTGGTCATCAAATCCAAGCATGTCGAAACTCTAGTAGACGACTTGAGGCTCACATTCGACAGTCTCCGAACATACGACATTAAGCTGAACCCAGAAAAATGCGTCTTCGGCGTACCAGCCGGAAAGCTCTTGGGCTTCATTGTATTCGGTAGAGGAATTGAAGCAAACCCAACCAAGATCCGAGCTCTGTCACAATTGGATATCCCAAAAGACCTCAAAGAAATACAAAAGTTGACTGGATGTGTGGCGGCTCTAAGCCGCTTTATCTCCCGTTTGGGAGAAAACGCATTACCCCTTTATCGCCTCCTTCGGCGCACCAAACACTTCGAGTGGACGGATGCCGCCACGGCCAGACTCGAAGAAATAAAAGCCATATTGGCAACAAATCCGGTCCTGGCCGCGCCCAACATGGGTGAACCAATGTTATTATATATCGCGGCAACACATCAGGTTGTAAGCGCGGTGCTCGTCATCGAACTAGAAACGGACGGACACAAGTTCCCCCTTCAAAAACCAGTTTACTACGTGTCCACTGTCCTAACTCCATGCAAGTCCCAGTATCCAGATTATCAAAAGATAGCGTACGCGGTGTTCATGGCATCCCAGAAGCTGCGACACTACTTTCAAGAGTGTTCGATAACAGTAGCCTCCGAAGTACCTCTTAATGATATTATAAAAAACCGCGACACGACTGGCCAGATTGCAAAATAGGCCATCGAGCTCCTCCCATTCGACATAACCTACAAGTCATCACGAGCTATTAAGTTGCAAGTTTTGGCCGACTTCGTCGCTGAATGGACTGAAGACGAACTCCCTAAAGAGTACGGCGCATATTCCAATTGGATCATGCACTTCGATGGCTCCAAAATGTTGGCCGGCCTGGGGGCTGGCGTTGTCCTGATGTCCCCAACCGGAGACACAGTTCAATACGTACTCCAGATAATGTACACGGAATCCAACAATGCAGCCGAATACGAGGCCCTTCTACATGGCCTCCGGATGGCAGTCTCCATGGGCATGAAACGCCTAGAGGTGCGCGGGGATTCGAACCTCGCGATATCCCAAATAAATGGAGACTTTGACGCCAAGGATCTGAAAATGGCAGCTTATCGTAACGCCGTCCTAAAAATGTCAGCTCGGTTTGAAGGGCTTGAATTTCACCATATAGCCCGGGATAATAACCAGGCGGCGGACGTATTGGCACGCATTGGCGCAAAGCACGATGCCGTCCCTCCCAATATCTTCCTAGAGCGGCTGTTCAAGCCATCCGTACTATGGTAAGGGGAGTCCGGAAACAACAATCCGGACCCAACCGCACCACCCAACACCGAACATTCTGACACAATCAGCGGTTCTGCCAATGAAATAACACATTCAGCCCATGAAATAATGGCAGTCATTGCCCCGTGGACGGAACCATTCCTAGCCTACTTAACTAGGCAGGAACTTCCCGAGGACCAAAACGAGGCCCACTGCATAGTACGGCGATCTAAAGCCTATAAGGTCCATGAGGGAGAGCTTTATAAGAAAAGCACAACCGGAGTCCTTCAAAGGTGTATCTCCGAAGACGAAGGGCGAAATCTTCTGGCTGAAATTCATGCCGGAGTCGTTGGGCACCACGCCGCAGCCCGGGCCCTTGTAAGCAAGGCCTTCCATACAGGATTTTATTGGCCGACGGCCCGGGCAGATGCTCAGGACTTGGTCCAATGATGCGTCGGATGCTAGCTCTTTGCTAATCAAAGCCACATGCCACCTACCGCCCTCAAAACTATACCCATCACCTGGCCGTTCGCAGTCTGGGGGCTTGATATGGTTGGACCCCTTAAAGGAGGAACCCACAAGCAAAAATACCTATTGGTCATGGTGGATAAATTCACCAAATGGATAGAGGCAAAGCCTGTTAAGACGGCCGAATCCGGACCGGTGATAGACTTCATATCAGGGGTAGTACACTGTTACGGCGTCCCCCATAGCATCATCACTGATAATGTCACGAACTTCACGTCTGACGAGGTCAAACTATGGTGCAAAAACATGGGCATCAAGGTCGACTACGCTTCAGTCTATCACCCTCAAACTAATGGTCAAGTCGAGCGAGCAAATGGTCTAATCATGAGCGGCATTAAACCCAGACTAGTGCGGTCCCTTAAGGAATCCAACACGCACTGGGTAGAGGAGCTCGACTCCGTACTCTGGGGGCTGCGGACCACGCCGAATCGCACTACCGGATTCACACCATTTTTATGGTATACGGCGCAGAGGCAGTTTTGCCCTGCGACATAATTCATGACTCACCTCGCGTGCGCATGTACGAAGAAAGAGAAGCCGAGCTGGATCGGCAGGACAGTTTGGACGCCTTAGAGGAGGAGCGCGATGTGGCAAAATCTCGTTCGCATTCTATCAACAAGAGCTCAAGATATCAAAGCAGAGAAGTACGGGCCAAAACTTACAATGTTGGCGAACTAGTTCTACGCCTGTCGGACAAGAAAAAGGACAAACTCAAGCCCAAATGGGAAGGTCCCTTCATCATCGACCAAGTCCTGACCGGCGGAGCGTACTGTCTGCGAAACGCATCAGATAACCGACTCGAGCTGAACCCATGGAACGCAGCTCGTCTCCGAAGATTCTACGCCTAGCGCCGGACTCTGAGTTCGTCTCCTTCCTCCATCTATATATTATACTTTAACTGTCTTTTATTTCTCTCCTTCTCCATCCTTTTTTCTGAAGCCGTTGAAGGCTCGTTTGCGCACTGTTTGCACACACTTGACGCGTTATCCACGCTCAGTATACCTGGGGGCTTCTTTAACAGAAGCTTATTTATACGGGCTTTATGCCCAACACATGTGTCACACTTCCGCATGTACCTTTATTCACCATTATATGCATCGATATGACTTAAGTTTTGGCCAAATTGGGTTGCCTGGCTCCTGTGCTTACCCCTACATTCCCGATTGTTCGGCTAGGTGGTAAAGGGAGCACCTCTGCGATTGTTACCGCCAGGTCAGCCGGACGTGTACCTCAGACTGGGTGAAGCCGAAAGCTAGCGTTCTTAAGGGAATATTCGGTCGGTGAACTAAAAGACGAATTCTTACTTATTCATTTATCTGCCCCCAGATGTTTTTCTGCTTTTTTCGCAGTCCGGACATGCACTTTAGGGCATGCCTCCCAGGGAAAGGAACCCCTAACGGAACTATTCTCCCTGGAAGATGTTTCTTACTAACCATGTAATATAACATAACTAGTTGCGCACTTGTCTGATAAAGCACTCATGACCCCTACGCCTGGTCTCCACGCATGCCCCGGTTCTTACATAACCACGAGGGTATTCGGACACACCTGCATCGCCGGGTCCCGAGGTTGAAGCAAAAAGGTCCGCCACGCAAACGATCTACAATCCGCTAGAAGGCATTTTACATGTCATTTTAAATTACATAGTCAAATTGGTGATTGTATTCCTCTTCAATACCATCTAATAGGCTGTCTAGTTTACAGTCCATTGAATACTTTGTGGCCAACTCTACTTGGCCGTACACTAAGCTCACAAGGATCTCCTTCCCGTTGGGCCCCACAGGTCCGACCTCGGCAATGTGGTTTGGGTCAGCCTTCATATACCGCGTCTTCACCATGGCCCAGGCCTCCCTGGCGCCTTGACGGCAGGCCGATATCTTCCATAGCCGAAAGCACCGCCATGCTCCCTGAAGCTTCTCTACAAGCTCTCCAAGGCCTTCGGGTAGGGAGATGGATGGCCACAAGGCCTGGGCGACGCCTCTCATCACCTGCCGAACTCGTTCGTGCAGTTGCAGCAGCTCGGAAGTAGGTCACCCGTTGGACCAGGCATTTCCTCTGCAGGACGACCTATGAGCATACCTACAGACATATTTCTGTTAATCGACTTCCTCGCCGAACTCTACTTTTCATAAGTTCGCTCAAGCACTTACTATAAATGCCACGACGAAGCCGCCGATTCTCCTTAACGGAGTCAGACAGCTGGGCACGAACATCTTTTAGTTCCTCGCCCAGCTGGGTGTTGGCATCTTGGATGTTATTTTTCTCTTGCCGCACCCTTGTAAGCACATTCTCGCCGGCTTTTAACCGGCGCAGGAGCTGTTGCTTGTCCGGATCTACCCTGGCGCCATCTGCCATGTTATTGTCAGACTTATACACACGCCGCACCTCGCAAACTACTTCTCTTTTAAATCGTATATTACCAGAGGGGTCTTTGTGGCTTCCCCTGTCGCGGCTAGTGCGGCCTCAAGTTGGGCCTTGCACTCTTGAAGCTCCGGGGACAGTTGGGTATTCTTTTCTCAGAAGATCCTCAGATAACAAATGATCCTTAAATCAGTTATTCTAACTATTTTAAGTCTCGGGGGCTACTGGCATATATAACTATCAAAATCCCTCACCCGTATGTCTTTCACATACTGCTCCGTGGCTCTGGCTAGACCATCTTGAGCGGCACGGAGGTGCGCATCTCCCGAATTAAAGGCATTCAATGCCTCTTGGGAGAAACATGCGTCACGAAGAATTGTCCGGCGGCGCCTGTGATTCATGGCACTCTCCACCTCAGATTTGGTGGCGGACAATCTGTCGGCATCCTCCGTTGGAGGAGCTTCCGACGCGTGCCTTGTGTTCGCCTCCCCTTCTCGACCTGGCGTTGGAGCCTGGCTGGCGGAGGCTCGATTGGCAACCTCTCTGGACACAATCCGGCGAGCGCTCTTTCTCCTGAAAATGTCATACCCTGCATTTTGTAACATTTCATTTGCATTATTAAAGCATGAAAATTTGGACCAACAAAAACTTTTGCATTATTTGGCTTTTAATTTTGGAGTTGGATTTCTCTGTGTGGTTTTTCAAGTGCTCTTTAAAGTCAACTACTCCACCTTCTGTACTTCATCTCCTTTCCCCAAACTTCTGCCTAATGATCATGCCATGTGTATAGTAAAACATAGTATTTTCTTACAAAAATAATTTGGCCAAAAAGTATTTTCAAAAATTAGTTTTCCAAAAACCCCTAAATTGAGGTTTGCACTACAAGTACTTGATTTGGGGTATGAAAAATATTTCAAAAAGAATATTTGAGACCTATTAGATATAGGACTCCCATAAACCACAAAAATATAATTTTAAAAACTATTTTCCTATTTTATTTAAAAGCTTTTTCTTAAGGCCACAAATGGTCTTTAATAGGGAAAAATTATTTTATTGTTTCAAAAATATTTGACAAAAATCAGGGAAACTCAGTGGACATATATTTTCCATATATAAGAGTTTCAACACATGGTCATGTTCAAAATATTGGACAAAACCTCCCAAAACCAATTCTGCCCATTTCATGGATTTGAAATATTTCTACAGGAAATATTTTCACAAAAATCCAAGAAAAATCCAGAAAGTCACAAATGCATATTGTGATCACCTTGCAAAGCCTCATGTCAATTAAAGTCATTTTGGTTCACCAAAATGCCCCAAAACCCTCTCTGACCAGAATCAAATTTGAACAACTTTGTGCTACCAACTTTCTCTCCTTGACCCCAACTTTGGTGAGCATGTTCACATGACCAAATGAGGCCACTACAGCAAGTGGTGCATCTAGGAGAAGTGATTTGCTCAACTAGATCTACACAAGTCTATTTCTGCTCATTTCTAGGGTTTACAAAAGTTGCATTGGTAACTTTGCCCAAATAAGCTCCAAATTGGTGGAAGGCCATATTTATATGTGTCATTTCACCCTGTGGAGTCTCATGGCATTTGGAGTTCATTTGCTTAACCAAACAAGCATCAAACACCTTCTGCCACTTTACCAAAATTCCATTTTTGACCACATCCACTAATCTCCATGACCTCCACTTTTTACCACAGCTCCTCCTAGACCCCTTTCACCTCCAGCAACAATGTCAAGTCCACAGCTCAATTATTGGATGGGTAAAACCCCACTTTCTCTCTCTGGATAGCCCCTTTCTCCCTCTTCCTCACCTCTCTCCTCACCCCAACGGCTATCCAGAGCATCCAATGCCTCCCCCTACTTCTTTACTCCACCCTTGAGCTACTGGACACGGTTGGCCGCGCCCACAAGGCATAGAAAATGCCATGCTGGCCATTTGGGCGCTCTGGAGCGTGCTGCAAGACGCTCCCATCTTGTAGCCGCCCTCTGCCCGACGCCTCCGACCACCTCGGGCCTCCCCCGCGCGCCTGCCGATGCGCCTTGGCGTCCGCAACACGCTACACGGTCGGCCCCCTCCTCTCTCCTCCTCCCCGCGTCTCCACGCTAGCAAACACCGGCCGCCGGCGGCCAATGGCGCGCTCACTCGCACGCTGCGTCTCGACCTCTCCCCTCTCTCTCTGTCTCACCCGACGTAGTCGACGTCTAGGAACGCCCCAGACACGCTCATTTGAGCCCCCGTGACCCGTAGCAACCGCAGCAGGTTCACTGGCGCATGGGTCCTCGGTGGACCGCCGTTCACCTATTTAAGGGCCTCCCCGAGCCCTACTCTCCTCACCACTCGCTCTCTCACTCCCCTAAATCACCCCCTACACCACTCACTCCTCTCCAGACGAGCCCGAGCTTGAGATCGAGCTCGAGCTCCGCCGCCTCGGGTCGCCGTCGATCTCCGGGTACAGGACCTCTCCGCCGCTCCTCTTCCTTGATCTGGAACCAACGCGGCTCACTGACCACTCCTCCTCTCTTCCCCGCCTCTTTTGCAGCCGGAAACGGCCGGAGCCACCACCGCCCGAAGCTCCTCCGCCGTGCCTCCTCGTCGCCGACGAACCAGGCTGCTCCGGTGACGTCCACCACCTCCACCCGAATGGCGACACGATGTTGAGTCCATCCGTTCCCTCGCCCGACCTCGCCGTGCCCTGCATCGTCACCGGTGAGCTCGACAGCCATCTGGACTCGGGGTTAGGGATGACAAGCGGACCCCGCCTGTCAGCCTCTCCCCTCCATCGCTCCTCTCTCTCTCGCTGATGCATGGGCCCCGCCCGTCAGGTTTAAACCTGGCGCGCGCGCGTGCACCAGCGCGGTGGGCCGCCTCTCTGGCTAGGCCTGCTGCCCTGCGGCTGTTCTGGCCCAGCGGGCACAGAGCCTTTTTCCTTTTTCTTTTTCTGTCACTTTTCCAAATATCCCACAGGATAAAATATATGTCCAAATAAATTAATTCCAAATCCTAAATTCCTAAAATATTGCAACCTATTTAATGGTGCAACTTTCATTCAAATCCAACAACCTTTTCTTCACTGTAAATATTTAAATGTGATTTTAAGCATTTAAATATACCTTTGTAAATCCATTTCTCCTATTCTGCTACTCCAAATCCAAAACTAGGAATTTTCCCCTTCTTAGTTTTCACCCTGGTATTTAACAAAAATGAGTTGACATTTTTCTGAGCACTTTGGTTTTTCTGTTTTATTATTGCCTTATTTTCTCGTTATTATTTTGCGACAATAGATTGCGTTGCTGACGAAGGAGTTGGACCAGAAGACTTTGAAGACCCAGAAGACTTTGTTGAGCCAGGCAAGCAGCCCTTTGACCATGTCTATAAAACCCTTTTTATGCATTGTCACATAGAACTTTTATTGCTTGCATCGGAGACATGATACTGTGATAACCACATGGGGTGGTTTGCCACCGTTACTTCCTGTTGATACTTGCATTATGCATTACCCTACCTTCTTATGAGGGTTATGCCGGTGGGAGTAGATAGGATGCTATAGTAGATGCTACGCAAAAAGGGACGAGTATATGCATGATGAAGGAGACAAAGTATTTTCAAAGGACTTGTCGAAAACCCCGTCGGGTGCCACTTATGCCCGAGGGAGGTGATGAGATGGGTAACCACTTGATGACGAAGTGGTGTACCAAGGAAAGTGTGTGTTGTTTTCGAAAACGGATTAGATTTAAGATTTGTCGACTGTCCCAACCTTACATGTGCAACCACTCTACCCTTATATGGGAAAGGGCATTATTGATTACCTAGGTCGATACTAGCTTGGAGCCCGCATTACTACTGATGGGGGAAAGTTAGTGCTCTCTCTCGGGACGGGGTTGTGCTAGGTAGGGCGGCCATGACTGTCTTTACAGGGCACTGGATACACGATTGTGTCCCCTCTCGGATGTTACGATCTCGAGTGAGTCTCATATGATGTACATCGTGAGGATACGGAATAACGAGTGGACTCCTTGTTAGTGTCGTCTAGGGAAAGATAGTGATCTGGTGCTTACCCCGGGTACTTGAGGTATCGTGGGTCGTGGATGACATGGAAGTTCCCCAGATCTTGTGGGTACAGTGTGCAACCTCTGCAGAGTGTAAAACTATTCGAATAGCCGTGTCCACGGTCAAGGACGATTAGGCGGTTTGCTTAAACTATGTCCGAGTTTACAAACCAGTGTGTGTGTTTGGATAACTACTTGGGTCAAGTCAAAGGACTTGACGTGATTGAGATGGGTTGGTGCCCACTCTATTTATGTTGATACCTGTAACCTGTCCTCATGGTTACATGAATTCTCTTGATGCATGTCTTACAAGTTGTTGAACATGTCATTGCACTCAAAACTAGCTTTCTGCAAAAATTTACCTATATCATGTATTGTTACATCTTGGACCAAAACATGGGTTGCTTGCGGGTACATTCAAAGTACTCATTGGCTTGCCACTGGTTATTTAATTGACCAGGCATGGAAGAACCGGAGTTCGAACAAGAGTTCTTTGGAGACGAACATGCGAACTAGGATGTTTCCCAATCAGAATGCCTGTAGGGTTAAGGCAGATGGCATGGGTTCTACTTATCGACGAAGATTTCCGCTGCTTGTGTTTCATTTAATGTTTAGCCCTTAAGGCTTTATCAATTTAAGACTTGACCATAATGGTCATAATTTGTGTAAGACGGTATGTATGGATGTAAGACTCTTGTTATTCAGCTTCGTGTGTTGGTGAGCATTGATCTCTACGGGATCCTTTGTACACGTGCATTCGGTGATCTCGACTTATGAGTTGGGATCCCCACAGAGCTGGTATCAGAGCCATCCTGACTGTAGGAAGCCTTAGTTAGCATGGACGTTAGTTAGCTTGAGACCATCTAAACTCCTCTTCTTTTCTGAAGCATACCCAACCCAAAGATATATTCCCCTTATTAACCTCTCCCATTTAACCTTTGTAGATGGCTGCCGTACCCGAAGACTTCCTGACCACCGGATTTCCCGTGCTTCTCGAGGATAGCCTCAAGAAGTGCCAGTTTCACCGAGCCCCCATTTTCACCTACCACGAGCATTGGATCAATGACACCGAGACGGAGTATCATGTGGAAGTGATCGTGAAGGCCAATGACTCTCCAACAAGCTGGTTCTTCGAGGGACCCCAGATGGCAACTCTGGTTCTTGCCGCCGAGAGGGCAACCTCAAGGCACTCACCGCCTCCGAGACCTTCTTCCGGAGATGGCGGGCGAGTTGGCAACCCGCTTCTTGCCTTATCGGAAGGAAGGTGAGGATGAGAGCAAAGGCACCAGCTCCACCATTAGAAGAAGGGCTTCCACTCCGATTCCAGACCTACTTCAGCCTTTGTGCCGATAGTTTGGCACAACACTTGGCCTCGGAATCAATGGAGCTCCGAAAGGAACTTCATGAGACCAAGGCGCTTCTTCTTCAAGCACAAGGGAAGACGGATAGGATCAAGAAGGAAGGTGCTCCCCCTGGACAACCCGCAATCGCATACAGGGGCGGAAGACCCCCAAAGGATGGAGAACCACCACAGCAACACCGCATGAGCGCAAAGGAATACCGCAAGCTCTTCGCACCACCGGCAAAGCAACACCGTGTTGAACTCCTACACTCCCCCACCCCTTCAAGTGAAGAGGAAAGTCAGGAAGCTGATGATGAGGAGGAAGACCTAGAAGAGCCAGACTACGCGACCGAGCATTCCACCACTTAGGCATCGTTCGCAATCCGGATATGCCTGTTAATAATCCCTACGGTAGGATAGGTCGTGTACCCCTATGCGAAGTCGAGTCCTTGTAATGGTTCATATGAAACCATGTAGTGTTGTGTTTGCTTTTGATGTGTTTGATGGATGTCGTGCTTTCCTTCGGGAACTTGTAAACGACTACATCACCCATTTGGACTTTAATGAATGCGTTTGGCCCTTTTTGGCCCTTGCATGAAAACAATTAGTGTCAACCAACCCCCTTACTAGGCGTCCCATCTATATTGCTTTCCTCATGTTTCCCAATCATGAGACCTTGACCACTCCAACAGGATGCCTGTTGTAACACATCTTGGTACCTCTACCCAAAGAAGAAGAAGCCGGAGGTTCTGCTGCAAGGTGAGTCAGCCAGGACCAAGCCCAAGGACAGACTCCACCCCCACCACCTCCTCCAAACATGGACATGGCTCAGCTTCTCCAAGCCTTCCGAGAGGAACGCCAAGCCAACACTGCAGCCCTCCAGGTGATTGCTCAAGCTGTCAATCGCCAGCCGGCAGGACACGACAATGGACGTTCCACGTTGGTGGAGTTCAAGAAGCATGCACCACCCACCTTCATCGAGACTGCTGAACCCCTGGATGTAGACGACTGGGTCCGCACCATTGAGGATCTGCTAGAACTAGTCGGATGCACTGAGGACCGTGAGAAGGTGGCGTATGTTGCTCACTATCTGAGGGGCACTGCTAGAGCTTGATGGGATGGATTCAAGGCCATGCATGCTAAGAAAAACATCACTTGGAACGACTTCAAGGCAGAATTCCGCAAGGCCCACATTCCTTCTGGAATCATGGCCATCAAGAAGCGTGAGTTCCGAGCCCTGAAGCAAGGAAGTAGCATGGTCAAGGAGTACATGCAGAAGTTCAGTGTTCTCTCAAGGTATGCCCCTGAGGATGTCAAGACCGATCTTGCCAAAAAGGAGCTTCATGGAAGGCCTTAACGGACTCGCGAGACTCGCTTGTTGTGTGTGACTGCCGACCTTCCTGATCTGGTGAACAAGGCACTCATGCTTGAGGACAAGCGACGTGCTTTGGATGATACCCGTAAGAGCAAGATGATCAGCAAGGGTAGCTCCAGCAACCAGAAGCCTCGCCCGTGGCAACCAGCCCCGGTCAAGCCAACCTATCAGCAGCCAAGAGCTCCTGCACCCCGCACCAACTATCCACCTCAGCAGTATGCCAACCCCAGGCCAGTTTACAACAACCCCAATAACAATGCTGGCAAGAGCAGCAACCCCAACCAAGTCACTTGCTTTGGATGTGGTCAGCCAGGACATTACTCCAAGAATTGCCCCAACAAGAAGCCCGACGCCCCGCGCCCCAATGCGCAGAACCCAGGACAAGGCCGTGGAATGCCACCAAGGAACCAAGCTCCCCGCAACTTTCCCAACAACGGCAAGGGTCTTGTGAATCATGTCATCGCAGAAGAAGCCCAGAAGACCCGGACGTCGTCTTTGTAATGCGTTTGTCAATTCAGCACACCAGAATCGCCTTGTTTGATTCTCGAGCCACGCATTCATTTGTCACCCAAAGTTTGCATTAAAAGTGGCATGACCCTACACTCTGAATAACCCTATGGTGGTACAAACCCCGGAGCAGAGATGAGAGCCAAGATAGGGTGTAGAGGAGTCGGGATTATCATTAACAGGGTAGACTTCCTAGCAGACCTTATCATCTTAGGATCACAAGGCTTGGATGTGATCTTAGGAATGAATTGGCTCATTAAGCACCAAGGCTTGATAGATTGCGCCAACCGGACTGTCATTGTGACCAATGAGCAAGGAGTCAAAGTTAAATTTGCCTCCAACCCCTCCCCTGCTCAAGCCAACCAAGTCAACTGTCTGACTGAAGTTGGATTGGAGCAAGTGCCAGTAGTATGCGAATACCCCGATGTTTTTCCTGATGAGCTACCGGGAATGCCTCCTGACCGAGACATTGAGTTCATCATCAAACTCATACCCGGAGCAGGACCCATCTATAAGAAGCCCTATAGAATGGGATCGGAAGAGTTAGCAGAATTGAAGAAGCAACTGGAAGAGCAGTTGAGGAAGGGATTTATCCGCCCTAGCGCCTCCCCTTGGGGATCACCTGTTCTGTTTGTGGCAAAGAAGGACGGTACCATCCGCTTGTGCATTGACTACCGCCCCATCAATGAAGTTACAATCAAGAACAAGTATCCACTTCCCAAGATTGAAGATCTGTTTGATCAACTCAATGGGGCCAAGGTGTTCTCCAAGATCGACCTCAGATCTGGGTACTACCAGCTGAAAATCAGACCCCAAGATATTCCGAAGACGGCATTTGTAACCAGATATGGCCTGTATGAGTGCACGGTCATGTACTTTGGATTGACCAATGCCCCGGCTTACTTCATGTATCTCATGAATAAGGTCTTCATGGAATATTTGGACAAGTTTGTCGTTGTCTTCATTGATGACATTCTTGTCTTCTCGAAGACGGAAGAAGAACACGAGCAACACTTGAGGATGGTCCTAGACAAGCTTCGAGAGCACAAACTGTATGCCAAGTTCAGCAAGTGTGAATTTTGGCTGGGTGAAGTTGGATTCTTGGGTCATGTTTTTACCAAAGAAGGATTGTCAGTCGATCCCGCTAAGATTGAAGCCGTGACTGAATGGCAATCCCCAAGCAACGTGAAGGAAGTCAGAAGCTTCCTCGGACTCGCGGGATATTACTGCAAGTTCGTTGAAGGATTCTCAAGCATTGCCCGACCCATGACTCTGCTCTTGAAGAAGGACAAGAAGTTTGAATGGACGCCGAACTGTGAAGGGAGCTTCCAGGAGGTGAAGAAGAGACTGACCACCGCCCCAGTTCTGGCCACACCAGATATACACAAGGAGTTTGTGATATATTGTGATGCGTCAAGAACCGGACTGGGAGGTGTTCTGATGCAAGAAGGCAGAGTCGTAGCTTACCTTTCAAGGCAACTACGGCCTCATGAAGAGAACTATGCTACTCATGATCTAGAGTTAGCAGCAGTGGTTCATGCCCTGAAGACATGGCGACATTACCTCTTAGGGAAGCGGTGTGAGATATACACGGATCACAAAAGTCTGAAGTATATTTTCACTCAAAAGGAATTGAACATGAGGCAAAGAAGATGGCTAGAGTTGATCAAAGATTATGACCTCAGTGTTCAATACTACCCTGGGAAGGCTAATGTGGTAGCAGATGCATTAAGCAGAAAGCCTTGTTCTTTGAATGCTATGATTAAGGACAAGCTACCCGCCTTGTATGAAGAACTTGAAACCTTCGGGTTGGAACTGGTTGCACCACGATTCTTGGCCAACCTCGAAGTTAGGCCTACCTTGATGGATGATATTATGGAAGCTCAGAAGGGACACGAAAGTATTGAAGGCATCAAGAGGAAGATCAAAGCAGGCAAGGCCCCAGGATTCTCAGAGGATGCGAAAGGAATTGTGTGGTTTGGGAATCGCATTTGCGTGCCCAACAAGGTTGAGCTCAAGAATATGATCTTGCAAGAAGCTCATGACACCCTGTATTCCATCCATCCTGGAGGAACCACGATGTATCAAGACCTGAAGGAAAGATTCTGGTGGCATGGCATGAAAAGGGAGATTGCCACCTATGTTGCAAAGTGTGATGTATGCCAAAGAGTCAAGGCTGAATATCAGCGACCTGCTGGATTGCTCCAAACACTCAAGGTTCCCGAGTGGAAATGGGATAAAGTCGGAATGGATTTCGTCACTGGACTACCTAGGTCAAACAAGGGTCATGACCCCATCTGGGTCATAGTCGATCATTTGACCAAAGTAGCCCACTTCATTCCTGTTAAGACTACCTATGATGGCAACCGGCTAGCAACTCTATACATTAACAGGATCGTAAGCCTTCATGGTGTTCCCAAGGAGATTCTGTCAGATCGAGGAACCCAGTTTACCTCAAGGTTCTGGAAGAAGTTCCAAGAAGCCATGGGGACCAAGTTGTCCTTCATCACTGCTTTCCACCCACAGACCGGAGGTCAGACGGAACGAGTGAATCAGATACTCGAAGACATGCTCCGAGCCTCTGTCTTAGCATATGGAGCTAAGTGGGAATATTGCCTCCCTTTTCCCGAGTTCTCCTACAACAACAGTTATCAGTCAAGCCTTCAGATGGCACCATTTGAGGTGTTATACGGACGGAAGTGCCGCACACCCCTCAATTGGTCGGAGACCGGAGAAGGACTTGTCTTTTGGCCCGATATCCTTCGTGAAGCAGAAGAGCAAGTCCAGCTTGTCCGAGAGCGTTTGAAGACTGCCAAGTCAAGGAAGAAGAGCTACGCTGACTCATGTCGTAGAGACGTAAACTTCTGAGTTGGAGACCATGTCTATCTCCGGGTCACACCTCTCAAGGGAACCCAGCGTTTCCATGTTAAGGGGAAGCTCGCACCAAGATACATCGGCCCCTTCAAGATCACTGAACGACGAGGAGAAGTGGCTTACCAGTTGGAACTGCCACCTGAACTATCCGATGTGCACAACATATTCCACGTGTCACAACTCCGGAAGTGTCTCCAAGTTCCAGACAAGCCTGATCTTTACAAGGACGTCAATCACCAAGCCATTGACCTTCAGCCTGATTTGACTTACCGTGAGAGGCCCATCTGCATTCTGGATGAGGCTGAGCGACACACTCAAGCCGCACCATCAAGTACTTCAAGGTCCAAAGGAGCAACCACATCAAGTAGAAGCCACCTAGGAACGTGAAGACTACCTTAGATCCGAGTTTTCGTATCTCTTTAAAGCCTAGTTTAGGTATCTCGGGGACGAGATTCTTGTAAGGGGGGTAGGTCTGTCACACCCTGCATTTTGTAACATTTCATTTGCATTATTAAAGCATGAAAATTTGGACCAACAAAAACTTTTGCATTATTTGGCTTTTAATTTTGTAGTTGGATTTCTCTGTGTGGTTTTTCAAGTGCTCTTTAAAGTCAACTACTCCACCTTCTGTACTTCATCTCCTTGCCCCAAACTTCTGCCCAATGATCATGCCATGTGTATAGTACAACATAGTATTTTCTTACAAAAATAATTTGGCCAAAAACTATTTTCAAAAATTAGTTTTCCAAAAACCCCTAAATTGAGGTTTGCACTGCAAGTACTTGATTTGGGGTATGAAAAATATTTCAAAAAGTATATTTGAGACCTATTAGATATAGGACTCCCATAAACCACAAAAATATAATTTTAAAAACTATTTTCCTATTTTATTTAAAAGCTTTTTCTTAAGGCCAGAAATGGTCTTTAATAGGGAAAAAATATTTTATTGTTTCAAAAATATTTGACAAAAATCAGGGAAAATTAGTGGACATATATTTTCCATATATAAGTGTTTCAACACATGGTCATGTTCAAAATATTGGACAAAACCTCCCAAAACCAATTCTGCCCATTTCAAGGATTTGAAATATTTCTACAGGAAATATTTTCACAAAAATCCAATAAAAATCCAGCAAGTCACAAATGCATATTGTGATCACCTTGCAAAGCCTCATGTCAACTAAAGTCATTTTGGTTCACCAAAATGCCCCAAAACCCTCTCTGACCAGAATCAAATTTGAACAACTTTGTGCTACCAACTTTTTCTCCTTGACCCCAACTTTGGTGAGCATGTTCACATGACCAAATGAGGCCACTACAGCAAGTGGTGCATCTAGGAGAAGTGATTTGCTCAACTAGATCTACACAAGTCTATTTCTGCTCATTTCTAGGTTTACAAAAGTTGCGTTGGCAACTTTGCCCAAATAAGCTCCAAATTGGTGGAAGGCCATATTTATATGTGTAATTTCAACCTGTGGAGTCTCATGGCATTTGGAGTTCATTTGCTTAACCAAACAAGCATCAAACACCTTCTGCCACTTTACCAAAATTCCATTTTTGACCACTTCCACTAATCTCCATGACCTCCACTTTTTACCACAGCTCCTCCCAGACCCCTTTCACCTCCAGTAACAATGGCAAGTCCACAGCTCAATTATTGGATGGGTAAAACCCCACTTTCTCTCTCTGGATAGCCCCTTTCTCCCTCTTCCTCACCTCTCTCCTCACCCCAGCGGCCATCCAGAGCATCCAATGCCTCCCCATACTTCTTTACTCCACCCTTGAGCTACTGGACACGGTTGGACGCGCCCACAAGGCATAGAAAATGCCATACCGGCCATTTGGGCGCTCTGGAGCACGCTTCAAGACGCGCTCTGCATCTTGTAGCCACCTCCGCCTGACGCCCGACCACCTCGGGCCTTCCCCGCGCGCCTGCCGATGCGCCTCGGCGTCCGCAACACGCTAAGAGGTCGGCCCCCTCCTCTCTCCTCCTCCCCGCGCCTCCGCGCTAGCAAACACCGGCGGCTCGAGCGCGCCAATAGCGTGGCTCACACGCGCGCGTCTCTGACCTCTCCCCACTCCCTCTCTCTGTCTCACCCGACGTAGTCGACATCCAGGAACGCCCCAGACACGCTCATTTGAGCCCCCGTGACCCGTAGCAACCGCAGCAGGCTCGCCGGCGCACGGGTCCTCGGTGGACCGCCTTTCACCTATTTAAGGGCCTTCCCGAGCCCTACTCTCCTCACCACTCGCTCTCTCACTCCCCTAAATCACCCCCTACACCACTCACTCCTCTCCAGACGAGCCCGAGCTCGAGATCGAGCTCGAGCTTCGCCACCTTGGGTCGCCGTCGATCTCCAGGTACAGGCCCTCTCCGCCGCTCCTCTTCCTCGATCTGGAACCAACGCGGCTCACTGACCACTCCACCTCTCTTCCCCGCCTCTTTTGCAGCCGGAAATGGCCGGAGCCACCGCCGCCCGAAGCTCCTCCGCCGTGCCTCCTCGTCGCCGACGAACCAGGCCGCTCCGGTGACGTCCACCACCTCCACCCGAACGGCGACACGACGCTGATTCCATCTGTTCCCTCGCCCGACCTCGCCGTGCCCTGCATCGTCGCCGGTGAGCTCGCCAGCCGTCTAGACTCGGGGTTAGGGATGACAAGCGGGACCCGCCTGTCAGCCTCTCCCCTCCATCGCTCCTCTCTCTCTCGCTGACGCCCGGGCCCCGCCCGTCAGGTTTAAACTCAAGCGTCTTGGCGTGCACCAGCTGTATTTGGGCCGCCTCTCTGGCTGGGCCTGCGCCTCATGGTGTTACAGCCCAATGGGCATAGAGCCTTTTTCCTTTTTCTTTTTTTGTCACTTTTCCAAATATCCCACAGGATAAAATATATGTCCAAATAAATTAATTCCAATTCCTAAATTCCTAAAATATTGCAACCTATTTAATGGTGCAACTTTCATTCAAATCCAACAACCTTTTCTTCACTGTAAATATTTAAATGTGATTTTAAGCATTTAAATATACCTTTGTAAATCCATTTCTCCTATTCTGCTACTCCAAATCCAAAACTAGGAATTTTCCCCTTCCTAGTTTTCACCCTGGTATTTAACAAAAATGAGTTGACATTTTTCTGAGCACTTTGGTTTTTCGGTTTTATTATTGCCTTATTTTCTCGTTATTATTTTGCGAGGATAGATTGCGTTGCTGACGAAGGAGTTGGACCAGAAGACTTTGAAGACCCAGAAGACTTTGTTGAGCCAGGCAAGCAGCCCTTTGACCATGTCTATAAAACCCTTTTTATGCATTGTCATATAAAGCTTTTATTGCTTGCATCGGAGACATAATACTGTGATAACCACATGGGGTGGTTTGCCACCGTTACTTCCTTGTTGATACTTGCATTATGCATGACCCTACCTTCTTATGAGGGTTATGCCGGTGGGAGTAGATAGGATGCTATAGTAGATGCTATGCAAAAAGGGACGAGTATATGCATGATGAAGGAGACAAAGTATTTTCAAAGGACTTTTCGAAAACCCCGTCGGGTGCCACTTATGCCCAAGGGAGGTGATGAGATGGGTAACCACTTGATGACGAAGTGGTGTACCAAGGAAAGTGTGTGTTGTTTTCGAAAACGGATTAGATTTAAGATTTGTCGACTGTCCCAACCTTACATGCGCAACCACTCTACCCTTATATGGCAAAGGGCATTATTGATTACCTAGGTCGATACTAGCTTGGAGCCCTCATTACTAGTGATGGGGGAGAGTTGGTGCTCTCTCTCGGGATGGGGTCGTGCCAGGTAGGGCGGCCATGACTGTCTTTACAGGGCACCGGATACACCGTTGTGTCCCCTCTCGGATGTTATGATCTCGAGTGAGTCTCGTATGATGTACATCGAGAGGATACGGAACAACGAGTGGACTCCTTGTTAGTGTCGTCTAGGGAAAGATAGTGATCGGGTGCTTACCCCGGGTACTTGAGGTATCACGGGTCGTGGATGACACGGAAGTTCCCCGGATCTTGTGGGTACAGTGTGCAACCTCTGCAGAGTGTAAAACTATTCGAATAGCCGTGTCCACGGTCAAGGACAGATTAGGCGGTCTTTGCTTAAACTATGTCCGAGTTTACAAACCAAAGTGTGTGCGTTTGATAACTACTTGGGTCAAGTCAAAGGACTTGACGTGATTGAGATGGGTTGGTGCCCACTCTATTTATGTTGATACCTGTAACCTGTCCTCATGGTTACATGAATTCTCTTGATGCATGTCTTACAAGTTGTTGAACATGTCATTGCACTCAAAACTAGCTTTCGCAAAAATTTACCTATATCATGTATTGTTACATCTTGGACCAAAACATGGGTTGCTTAAGTAGTACATTCAAAGTACTCATTGGCTTGCCACTGGTTATTTAATTGACCAGGCATGGAAGAACCGGAGTTCGAAGAAGAGTTCTTTGGAGACGAACATGCGAACTAGGACGTTTCCCAGTGAGAATGCCTGTAGGGTTCTACTTATCGACGAAGATTTCCGCTGCTTGTGTTTCATTTGATGTTCAGCCCTTAAGGCTTTCTCAATGTAAGGCTTGACCATAATGGTCATAATTTGTGTAAGACGGTATGTATGGATGTAAGACTCTTGTTATTCAGCTTTTGTGTGTTCAGTGAGCATTGATCTCTGGGATCACTGTACACGTGCATTCGGTGATCTTGACTTATGAGTCGGGGTCCCCACAGAAAAGATCACGAACGTTAGTATACCTTCCAGGAATATTTCCTTGAAACACGGTGGTGCGCCATACCATTGCGGCGACGTCTCGATCCGCACCGCACTTCTTTTCTGCCTGCTGGGCCGAGCTGCCCCTTGTTGGCCAGCCACCGCAGGCTCGGCTTCCCGCCTCAAAGGCACCTCCTGCGGAACACCATTGGTATGCGGTGATCAGAAATAAGCACGGATGGGTCATGGTATCAGGATGTCGGTCACAGTTACCTGGGAAGCTGGAAATATTCCGGGGTAGTCGGCCGTAGTGGCGACCAAAGCATTGTCGATGCTAAGTTGGTGGAACACCCCATCGATCAGCTCCACCTTTATGCCGGATCCTCTTCGGAGGCCGGATCGAGGGACCGTTCCGGATCCTCGGGTTGTGGAGGCGGGCTGTGTATATCCTCTACAGCCCGGCGCAGTTCCTGCGTCGAAATCACAAAATGAGATACTTAACCATGGGAATGGGGATCAGATAGGCAAAAAGAAATGTCCGCTTACCCGACTTCGAGGATTGTTCATAGAAAATCCGTTCAGTGGACTAACACGGAGAAAATCCTCCTTTTCCCCTTTGTACAGGCTGGACAAGATCTTCACCAGATCGGCGACCAATCCCGGCCCTTACGGCCATGGCGGGTGGCATCATCCTCCCCGTTGAAATCCCACATGGGGTGACCCCTATACTGGAGCGGCTGCACCCCCCGCATAACGCATGTGGCCATGACTCCGATCATGGTCAGTCCGGAATGAGCTAGTAACCTTATTAGGCTCATTAGGTAGAGGACATCCTTGTCACTTTCCCTCTGGGGGCTCCGTGGGCGCCAGCTTAGGCGTTTCTTCAAAGGAGCTTTACTGAACTCCGGGAGGCCAATCCGAAGAGGATCCGGCAGCGGGACGTCTTCCTTGTAAAACCATTCCGAGGGCCAGTCTTCGAACGCCTTCTTTGGGGTTCCGGATAGATATCCAGTCCTGATGATGCGCCATAATTCGGCTCCACCCACTTGATATATTGACCCCTCATGAGAACGGGGTACAAGGCAAAACAATCTCTTCCACAGCGCGAAATGAGCATTGATGCCCAAAAACAGCTCGCAAAGGGCCACGAAGCCCGAAATATGCAGAATGGAGGCAGGCGTAAGGTTGTGCAACTGGAGGCCGTAGAACTCCAGGAGCCCCCGGAGAAACGGATGAATTGGAAATCTGAGCCCTCTTATCAGATAAGAGACGAACCATACCCACTCTCCTTTGGAGGGATCGGGGACGCTCTCCGCCTGCTTTCCGCCCTTGTAGGTGGCGAGTCTGGCTCGAATCGGAACCATAAAGGCTGGGGGAAGAAATCCCTTGGTTTGGAGCGTCACTAACTCGCTGTACGGGACTGAGCATCTCTCCCAATCTCCAGGCTGAGGGCTGGGAGCGCGAGAGGAGGAGCTGCGTCGACTGTCCATGATGGAATGGATTTTTGTCAGAGGCGCTCCGATGAATGCTTGCGGAGGGAGGATGGTGTGATTCGGATCTAGATCCCCGTCTCTTTTATAGGCGGCTCATTTGCGCAGCTATGGGGGTAAATGTAAAGATACCCTGGCTTTTCGCATTCGTTCGACACATGGAAGATGCCATTATTGGGCGTGGAAGCCAAGGAGCGCAGCATTTATAAGAAGTCGGACACTATTCGACAAGTATATGGAATTTGGAGAAGAACCCGCCCGCAATGTCAAGACACCCGCGCCGGACTCATCGTCATTGAAGCCTGGTTCGGGGGCTACTGAGGGAGTCCCGGATTAGGGGGTGTCCGGATAGCCGAACTATCACCTTTGGCCGGACTCCTGGACTATGAAGATACAAGATTGAAGACTTCGTCCCGTGTCCGGATGGGACTTTCCTTGGCGTGGAAGGCAAGCTTGGCAATACGGATATGTAGATCTCCTACCATTGTAACCGACTCTGTGTAACCCTAGCCCTCTCCAGTGTCTATATAAACCGGAGGGTTTTAGTCCGTAGGACGAACAAGAATCATACCATAGGCTAGCTTCTAGGGTTTAGCCTCTCTGATCTCGTGGTAGATCTACTCTTGTACTACCCATATCATCAATATTAATCAAACAGGAGTAGGGTTTTACCTCCACTGAGAGGGCCCGAACCTGGGTAAAAACATCGTGTCCCTTGTCTCCTGTTACCATCCGCCTAGACGCACAGTTCGGGACCCCCTACCCGAGATTCGCCGGTTTTGACACCGACACTCGTCCTCGACCGCCACTCATAAGGAAGACAATCAAAAAATATCTCATGCTCCAACTTCGTTACATAACGATTCACCATACATGCATGCTACGGGACTCACAAACCGTAACACAAGTATTTCTCAAATTCACAACTACTTACTAGCATGAATCTGATATCACCATCTTCATATCACAAAACAATCATAATGAATCAAACTCCTCATAGTATTCAATGCAATTTATATGAAAGTTTTTATTATATCCCTCTTGGATGCCTATCATATTAGGACTAAATTTATAACCAAAGCAAATTACCATGCTGTTTAGAGACTCTCAAAATAATATAAGTGAAGTATGAGAGCTCATCAATTTATATAACATAAAACCACCATCGTGCTCTAAAAAGATATAAGTGAAGCACTAGAGCAAAATTGCCAAGCTCAAAAGATATAAGTGAAGCACATAGAGTATTCTAATAAATCATGATTCATGCATTTCTCTCTCAAAAGGTGCGTGCAGCAAGGATGATTGTGGCAAAATAAAAAGCAAAGACTCAAATCATACAAGACGCTCCAAGCAAAATACATATTATGTGGTGAATAAAAATATAGCCTCAAGTAAAGTTACCGATAGACGAAGACGAAAGAGGGGATGCCTTCCGGGGCATACCAAAGCTTAGGCACTTGGTTGTCCTTGAGTACTACCTTGGAGTGCCTTGGGCATCCCCAAGCTTAGGCCCTTGCCACTCATTCCATAGTCCATCAAATCCTTACCCAAAACTTGAAAACTTCACAACACAAAACTCAACAGAAAATCTCATAAGCTCCATTAGTATAAGAAAATAAATCACCACTTCTGGTACTGTTGTGAACTCATTCTTTATTTATATTGGTGTAATATCTAATGTATTCCAACATTTACATGGTTCATACCGCCCGATACGAGCCATAGATTTATCAAAATAAGCAAACAACACAAAGAAAACAGAATCTGTTACAAGCAGAACAGTCTGTAGCAATCTGGATATTTCGAATACTTCTGTAACTCCAACAAGTCTGAAAAATTATGAAAACCTAAGAAATCTTTTTATTAATCTTCTGCAAAAAAAATAATGTTTTATCATGCTCCTGTGAATTTTAACAATTTTGGGACTGAGCGCAAAAGTTTCTGTTTTTCTGTAAGTGGCTCTCATAATAGATATCCCAAAGGTCTTACTTGGCACAAACACTAATTAAAACACAAAACCACATCTAACCAGAGGCTAGATGAAATATTTATTGCAAAAGAGAACCTAAAAAGCAAAAACAAAAATAAAATTGGGTTGCCTCCCAACAAGCGCTATTGTTTAACGCCCTTAGCTTGGCATAAAACACGAATAGATCTAAGTATTATCATCTTTGGCATGCAATCCATAAGTGGCTCTCATAATAGATTCATATGTCAATTTAATTTTATTTCTTGGAAAGTGTTCCATGCCTTTCCTTAACGGAAATTGAAAGAAAATGTTTACTTCTTTCATATCAATAATTGCACGTCGTTCTAAGGAAAGGTCTATCAAGAATAATAGGACATGTAGGATTGCAATCTATATCAATAACAATGAAATCTATGGGCACCTAATTCCTATTTGCAACAATAAGAACATCATTAATCCTTCCCATAGGTTTCTTAATAGTGGAATCCGGAAGATGCAAATTTAAAGAATAATCATCAAATTCACAGACACCTAACACATCACATAAAGTTTTCGGAATCATGGAAACACTAGCACCCAAATCACACAAAGCATGGCACTCAATCTTTAATCTTAATCTTAATAGTAGGTCCCCAATCATCATAGAGTTTTCTAGGGATAGAAACTTCCAATTCAAGCTTTTCTTCAAAGGATTGCATCATGGATCAACGATATGTTTAGTAAAAGATATGTTTTGATTATAAGCATGAGGAGAATTAAACATCGATTGCAATAAGAAATAACAATCTATTAAAGAACAATTATCGTAATGAAATTCCTTGAAATCCAAAAGAGTGGGTTCATTGCTACCTAAAGTTTTGACCTCTCCAATCCCACTTTTATCAATTTTTGCATCAAATCTAAAAACTCCGAATCATTGGGACGCCTTCTAACTAAAGTTGAATCATCTCCAGTCCCATCTTTATCAAGATTTATATTGGAAAACAAAGATTCAATAGGATTCACATCAATCACTTTAAGATTTTCATCATTATTTTCACGGAAACTAGAAGAACATGCTTTTATAAACCAATCTTATTTAGCACGCATCTTATCAGTTCTTTCTTTACACTCATCAATGGAAATTCTGATGGCTTTGAGAGACTCATTGATATCATGCTTGGGTGGAATAGATATAAGTTTCAAAGAATCAACATCAAGAAAAATTATATCCACGTTCCTAGCCAAATCATCAATCTTAAGCATTTTTTCTTCAATCAAAGCATTGAAATTCTTTTGCGAACTCATAAATTCTTTAACACTATTCTCAAATTCAGAGGGAATATTATTATAATTTCCATAAGAATTGTTGTAGGAATTACCAAAATTATTAGAGGAATTACTAGGGAATGGCCTAGGATTAAAATTACCTCTATATGTGTTATTACCAAAATTGTTCCTACCAACAAGATTCACATCCATAGATTCATTATTATTCTCAATCAAAGTAGACAAAGGCATATCATTAAGATTAATAGGAGCACTCTTCCTAGCAAATAATTTCATAATCTCATCTATCTTTCCACTGAAAACATTAATCTCTTCAATTGCATGCACTTTTTTACTAGTGGAAGATCTTTTGTTATGTCATTGAGAATAATTAACCATAATATTATCTAGGAGTTTAGTAGCTTCTCCTAAAGTAATTTCCATAAAAGTACATCTCGCGGCCGAATCTAAAAGATTTCTTGAAGAAAAATTCAATCCGACATAATTTTTTTGTATAATCATCCACAAATTCAATCCATGCACGGGGCAATTTCGTATCATCAATTTCTCCTCTCCCAAGATTGTGCAACACGTTCATGATCAAGTCGCTTAAAATTCATAATATCGTTCCCAAGGGAGATGATCTTAGCGGGAGGAAAATACTTGGAAATAAAAGCATCTTTACACTTATTCCATGAATCAATACTATTTTTAGGCAAAGATGAAAACCAAGTTTTAGCACGATATCGAAGCGAGAATGGAAATAGTTCCAATTTGACAATATCATTATCCACATCTTTTTTTCTTTTGCATATCACACAAATCAACAAAATTGTTTAGATGGGAAGGCCAGAAAATTGATCTTTCATAACAAGATTCAGCAAAGCGGTATTAATTTCACAAGATTCCACGTTAGTAGCGGGAGCAATCGGAGTACTAATAAAATCATTGTTGTTGGTATTGGAAAAGTCACACTGTTTGGTATTCCCTTGAGTCATCGTGACAAAGCAAGCAATCTAACACACGAGCACACAAAAAGCAAGCGAGGAAGACGAATGGAAGAGGGGCGAAGAAAAGGCAAATCTTTACGAAAATTGTTTTAGAAGTGGGGGAGAGGAAATCAAGAGGCGAATGGCAAATAATTTAATGCGAGAGATGAGAGTTTATGATGGGTACTTGGTATGTCTTGGCTTGGCATAGATCTCCCTAGCAACGGCGCCAGAAATTCTTCCTGCTACTTCTTGAGCTTGCGTTTATTTTTCCCTTGAAGAGGAAAGGGTGATGCAGCAAAGTAGAGTAAGTATTTCCCTCAGTTTTGAGAGCCAAGGTATCAATCCAGTAGGAGACAATGCGCAAGTCACCGAATACCTGCACAAACAAACACCAACTTGCACCCAACGCGATAAAGGGGTTGTCAATCCCTTCACGGTTATTTGCAAAGTCAGATCTGATACAGATGGATAAACGGTAAAGTAATATTTGTGGTATTTTTGGTTTATGGAACGGAAAGTAAAAGATTTCAAAGGAAGTACATATGTAACTAAAATTGTAGATCGGAAACTTATATGATGGAAAGTAGACCCGGGGGCCATAGGTTTGACTTAGAGGCTTCTCCCAAGATATGAATTATTATGGTGGGTGAACAAATTACTGCCGAGCAATTGTTAGAAAAGCGCAAAGTTATGACGATATCTAAGTCAATGATCATGAATATAGGCATCATGTCCGTATCAAGTAGACCGACTCCTGCCTGCATCTACTATTATTACTCCACACATTGACCGACTCCTGCCTGCATCTAGAGTATTAAGTTCATAGAATAGAGTAATGCATTAAGTAAGATGACATGATGTAGCGGGATAAACTCAAGCAATATGATGAAAACCCCATCTTGTTATCCTCGATGGCAACAATACAATATGTTTCGATTCCCTTTCTGTCACTGGGATCGAGCACCGCAAGATTGAACCCAAAGGTAAGCACTTCTCCCATTGCAAAAAAAAAAACAAATCTAGTTGGCCAAACCAAATAGATAGTTCGAAGAGACTTGCAAAGATATCAAATCATGCATATAAGAATTCAGAGGAGAGTCAAATAATATTCATAGATAAGCTGATTATAAATCCACAATTCATCAGATCTTGGCAAACACACTGCAAAAAGAGTATTACACCAAGTAGATCTCTAAGAACAACGAGGAGAACATGGTGTTGAGAATCAAAGAGAGAGAAGAAGCCATCTAGATACTAGCTATGGACCCGTAGGTCTGTGGTAAACTACTCACGCTTCATCGGAGAGGCAATGGTGTTGATGTAGAAGCTCTCCGTGATCGAATCCCCCTCCGGCAGGACACCGGAAAAGGCCCCTAGATGGGATCGCATGGATACAGAAGGTTGCGGTAGTGGAGAAGTGTTTTCGTGGCTCTCCTCAAGGGTTTTGGAGTATTTGAGAATATATAGGCGGACGAAATAGGTCAGTGGAGTCACGAGGGGCCCAATAGGGTGGGGGCACGCCCTACCCCCTGGGCGTGCCCTCTGATCTTGTGGCTGCCTCCTGCCTTCCCTGACGTGTACTCCAAGTCCTCTGGATGTCTTTTGGTCCAAGAAAAATCATCGCGAAAGTTTCATTCCATTTGGACTCCTTTCGATATTCCTTTTCTGCGAAACTCTAAAACAAGGGGAAAACAAGAATTGGCACTGGGCTCTAGGTTAATAGGTTAGTGCCCAAAATAATATAAAATAGCATATTAATGCATATAGAACATGCAAAACAGATAATATAATAGCATGGAACAATCAAAATTATAGATACGTTGGAGACGTATCAACGGCAGCCTCACACCGCAACCGAACCAGTCAACCTTCTTACTCCTCTCCGCTTGGGCATCCACTGCTGCTTCTTCCCCAGCTCCGCGTCGTCCCCTTCCTAGGCCTCGTCATCGTCCATCGCCTTGGTGCTCTCGGCGCGGCGTGGTCTATGTGGTCAAGGAACGACTTCCATTGGAAGAGTACTGTACATGGAGAGGCTGGCAGCTGGGTCCATAGCCGTAGCAAGGAAGTGCCTCCTTATTATGCGCAAAATAACGATTCCTCCACCTGACAGCAGGGACCCACCAGACGGGCCACCGTGTATTTCATGAAAAAAATGTTTCCCCCTGACTGCTGGGACCCACCTGATGGAAATTTGCCCTAGAGGCAATAATAAAGTTGTTATTTATATTTCATTATAGATAAATGTTTATTATTCATGCTAGAATTGTATTAACCGGAAACTTGATACATGTGTGAATACATAGACAAAACATTGTGTCCCTAGTATGCCTCTACTAGACTAGCTCGTTAATCAAAGATGGTTAAGTTTCCTAACCATATACATGTGTTCTCATTTGATGAATGAGATCACATCATTAGGAGAATGATGTGATGGACAAGACCCATCCGTTAGCTTAGCATAATGATCGTTAAGTTTTATTGCTATTGCTTTCTTCATGACTTATACATATTCCTTTGACTATGAGATTTTGCAACTCCCGAATACTAGAGGAACACCTTGTGTGCTATAAAATGTCACAACGTAACTGGGTGATTATAAAGATGCCCTACAAGTGTCTCCGAAGGTGTTTGTTGGGTTGGCATAGATCGAGATTAGGATTTGTCACTCTGAGTATTGGAGAGGTATCTCTGGGCCCTCTCGGTAATGCACATCATCACAAGCCTTGCAAGCAATGTGACTAATGAGTTAGTTGCGGGATGCATCATTACGGAAGGAGTAAATAGACTTGCCAGTAACGAGATTGAACCAGGTATGAAGATATCGACGATCGAATCTCGGGCAAGTAACATATTGATGACAAAGGGAATGACATATGTTGTCATCGCGGTTTGACCGATAAAGATCTTCGTAGAATATGTAGGAACCAATATGAGCAACCAGGTTCCGCTACAGGTTATTGATCGGAGATGTGTCTCGGTCATGTCTACATAGTTCTTGAACCCATAGGGTCCGCACGCTTAACATTCAATGACGATTTGCATTATGAGTTATGTGTTTGGACTCCTAGATGAGATCACGGACATGACGAGGAGTCTCGAAATGGTCGAGAGGTAAAGATTGATATATTGGACCATAGTATTCGGACACCAGAATTGTTCTAGAGTGTTTCGGGTATTTATTGGATTACCAGGAGGTTGCCGAACCCCCCGAGGGAAGTAATGAGCCACATGGGCCATCGGGGGGAGGCAAGGCACCCCACAAGGGGGTGTCACCCTCCCCCATGGGGAGTCCGAATTGGACAAGGGGAGGGGGCGCGGCACCCCTTTCGTTCTCCCTCTCCCTCTCCTCCCCCTTTCCCCCTCCTATAGAAGGAAGGGGGGGTGAAAAGGACTAGGAGTCCAAGTGGGTTTCCGAAGGCAAGATATTTATTGCTAAGAATGGATCCTTTCTGGAGAAGGAGTTTCTCTCGAAAGAAGTGAGTGGGAGGAAAGTAGAACTGGATGTAATTGTACCTTCTCTCGAATTGGAAAGTAGTTTGTCGGTGTACTAGAGTAGGGGTACCCTAGTATCCCGAACTTGTGCACGGGCAGTCGCAGCACCCCCGCGGCAAGGCTTGTCGGGTGACCGCCAAGGTCCTCCGTGGTTCCTTTAGAGCCATTCAAGAACAAAGTATTCAAACCAAGGAGACAAGGCCCCGGCAAGAGGAGCTTGCCGGGAAGGCCAACCAAGGCATCTCAAGGAACTTGCCGCGACGCGCCACGCGTCCCGGCAAGGCCCGTGAGCGACAAGCTTCCAGACGCGACAAGACAAGAACCGCAGCAAAGGCGCTTGCGCGCAAGCTACCACTGCACCAGCGCTCAAAGCATATCCACCAACGTGTCGCTCTGGGACCTTTCCAGGTGCGCGTGGCAAGAGGCTGTGCAGCCAGCGGTGCGAGGTGGCAAGCGATGCTGACAAGATTGCCATCATGGCAAGCAGTGGCGTCCCTGGCGGTCCCTTTTTGCACTGTTTGGGTGACGCAGACGGGCATTTAATGCCTTTGTACCCTACCGTTAGGGTTAGGTATGATGCACTGTACAAGTAGTTGTACCAACCGCAATTCTTTTCCATTTTTACCCTTGCCTACGTTGCCACCTGTCGGTGACCCCTTGAGCATATAAAAGGAGGCCCATGCGCAACGTAGAGGGGGTTCGAAGCCAGAAAACATTCACGCTCAGTCTCGTTAGCAGCTGGTGTGTACTGTAGCACTCAGCGCTCCCGAGCAAAAACTCAATACACTCAGACATGCAGCAGTAGGAGTATTATCTCTCCGGATAGCTCCGAAGCTGGGTAAACCGCTCGTGTGCTTCGCCTCGATCTGCTCTTCGTGCGACCTCCGCCCCCCCCCCCCCCCGAAAGGGGCTCGGTCCGCCGGCCCCATAGGTGTTCGTGGGTCAGCCTCCCCGACATCTTTGGCGCGCCAGGTAGGGGGCGTCGAGGTTGTGTGAACCTGATCCGGCGTTCACACGAGCTAGATCTTCATCTTCTTCATCGACATGCCACCGAAGAAGAAGGCTTCGGAGGTGGCTACTCCGTCCGCGTCGAACCCACCACCACTGGAGCAAACAGGTGGTGGGTTAGACGCCGTCGGAAGAGCGGGCGTCGATGAGGGAGCTCACGGTGCTACCAGGTCCAAGGACAAGGCTGCGCAGACCTCGGCGTCCGTACATGCACCACGCCCATCTCAGGAGGCGCGGGACCGACAGCGTCATGGTACTCGCGGTACCATACGCTCGTTGGACCAAGGCCAAGCTAGTGGATCTCGGGGTGCTCAAGACCAGCATGCACGCCAACATGTTGGCGCGAGCGAGACACGGTTGCCTGGACGGGATGCTGCTCCTTCTAACATAGTTAGAAGTCCGAGCATATCCCGCTCCTTGCACCGTTCGCCACTGCCACCCACCACTCCAGCAGAAGCGTTGGCGCGAGCTCAACAGCTCCTGGATTACCCTCCAACGGCAGACAAGATCGACGAATGGAGGGCCACCATTCAGAGTCTCATCGGCTTCGCCAACGGCGACACTCCACGGCAGCCGAGTACCTCGCCGCCGCGGCAAGATTGCCAGGCACGAGCCGATGGCGACAAGACCAGTGGGGGTGCGACCACCGTGCACTCTCCGCCCCGAAGGCCAAGATCGCCGACTCGCCGGATCCACCTCGACAGCGACTCCACCGCATCATCAGATCCGCGAGTTCGTCGCGATCAGCGCCAAGTTCTTCACGAACGACAGCAAGAAGACGCTCGTACTCGCATCGAGCACCGAAGAGAAGTGCGGCGTCAATCGGACCAGCGCGCTGGGCCCTCTGTCGACATGCATGCGCCAGGGGAACCAGGCGACTTGCCATACGCGGTAGGTTGCCCTGCGTTCACTCGTGAGCTGCGGCAAGTCCAAATGGCCCAAGACGAAGAATTTCAAGCCAGACGTACCAGAGAAGTACGACGGCAAGTCGCATCCGTCGGAGTTCCTCAGCATCTACAGCATTGCGGTGCAAGCTGCCGGGGGGCGGGACGACAAGATCCTTGCCAACTACTTCCTGCTGGTGCTCAAGCCCAATGTCAGGTCCTGGCTCATGCACTTACCGGACAACTCCATATCCTCCTGGGCAGACCTATGCCATCAGTTTGTCGGTGCCTTTACAAGCGGCCACAAGCCTCATGGCCAAGAGAGCGACCTTCATCTGCTCGCCCAGAAGGAAGGAGAGCCCCTGCACAAGTACATTCAGAGATTCAGCCGTGTACAGCACAACATCCCAGATGTCCACCTGCCGCGGTCATCAAGACGCTCCATCGAGCGCGCGAAACCGCAGGATGCGGGAGGAGATGGCGATGTGCAAGATCAGAGACGTCAGTGAGCTATATGCCCTGGCCGACAAGTGTGCACGTGCTGAAGAAGGGAGGAAACTCCCTAGAGAGAATACGGGAGTAGGAGGATCTGACAGCGAGGATGCTGCCCCGGCAAAGAAAAACCGGCGGCGGAATAACAGGAAGAAGAAAGGCAAAGATGTGCTAGTCGTTGAGCAGTCCGGCAACGGGGGTGATGCCAAGAAAGCCGAAGCTACCAACAGCCAGGCTGTGGCGGTCGCCGACAAGCAAGACGGCACCAACAAGCAGTACTGCAAGATCGACCGCACCAAGGGCCATGACCTCCAGAGCTGCAAGAAGGTCGAGCATCTTGTCGAGCAACAAAAGGCTGAATACGAGCGACGCGACAAGGAGAAAGCCCAAGAAGGTACTGGGGGATCCGGCAAGAAACGTCCCGGCCGAGGAGGACGCCGCGGCAAGGCCAAGCAGCGGCAAGGAGACAGACCTCCCCACGGCCGCGACAAGGATGGAGATGACGACGACGATGAAGATATGGATGATGACAAGGCCGATGAGCAGGAGTTCCAAAAAGCCACAGAGGTCCTGTGCGTTGACGGCGGTGCTTCTCTGCATACTTCACACCGCCAGCTCAAGCAGTGGGTGCGGGAAGTCAATGCAGCAGAACCACTTGTCGAGTCACGCAAGCCTCTGAAATGGTCCAGCACGCCTATCATCTTTGATATTGAGGACCACCCTGATCGCATAACTTTGGTCGGGTGCTTGCCGATGTTGGTTTCACCAACTATCCGCAACCTCAAGGTCACTAAGATGCTACTTGACGGCGGGGCCGGCTTGAACCTGATCTCCTCCGCGGTACTCGAAACTCCGGATCCTCGACGGTGAGCTCAAGAGACCAAAGACATTCCAAGGAATCAATCCGGGAAGGAGCAAGCCGAAGGGAAAGATCACGTTGCCGGTGACATTTGGCAGCGAGTTGAACTTCAGGACTGAGAGGGTCACTTTTGACGTTGCTGACTTTCCATTGCCTTACAATGGGATACTTTGCCGTCCAGCACTCTCCAAATTCATGGCAGCCTCTCACTATGCATATAACATGCTGAAGATGCCGGGCCCGATAAGTGTTATCTCTGTCCTGGCGACAAGAAGGATGCTCTTATCTGCGCCGACAAGATCTACCGGGAGGCAGCAGCCGCAATAGATCGCAAATCACTTGCCATTGAAGCTCCCGGGGGGAAGAAGACCAAGTCCGGCAAGACTTTTGATGCCCACTCCGGCAAGCGCACCTCTTCGGAGTGCTGCGCTACCGTCGAGGACGCACCATCGAGCTCCACCGGCAAGCGTGAGAAGACAATGGCGGATCCGCCAGAGACCAAGAACGTGTCCGCCAAGGAGGAGGACACTGGTGGTACCTTCACCATCAGTGCCACTCTCGACCCTAAATAGGAAAGCGCGCTCGTTGCTTTCCTGCGGGCGAACGTCGACGTGTTTGCGTGGCAACCGCCCCGACATCCCCGTGTTCCTGTGAGTAATCGAGCACCATCTTGCCGTCTGTCCTCATGCGCGACCCATCAAGCAGAAGGTCAGGAAACAAGCCGTGGAGCACCAAGAATTCATCGCAGAAGAAATCAAGAAATTGGAAGCAGCAGGCCTTGTCAGAGGAGTGCTCCATCCTACGTGGTTGGCCAATCCTGTAGTCGTGCGCAAAGCAAACGGGAAATGGAGGCTTTGTATCGACTTTACCGATGTCAATAAAGCTTGTCCCAAAGACCCATTTCCCTTACCGCACATTGACCAGATTGATGACTCCACTGCCGGATGTGAATTGCTTTCATTTCTTGACGCATACTCAGGATACCATCAGATCTTCATGGCAGAAGAGGATGAGGAGAAGACCGCATTCATCACTCCGTGTGGCACATACTATTTCGTACGGATGCCTTTCGGATTAAAGAATGCTGGTTCAACATTTGCAAGGGTAGTCCATGACGCTTTTGAGCCACAAATACACAGAAATGTGGAAGCCTACATGGATGACATAGTGGTCCAGAGCAAGGACAAGGCAACTCTGATTCAAGATTTAGACAAAACCTTTGCAAATCTGCGCAAGATCAACCTCAAGCTTAACCCAGAGAAGTGTGTGTTTGGAGTTCCCTCCGGCAAGCTTCTCGGGTTCTTCGTGTCTCAGCGAGGAATTGAAGCCAATCCCGACAAGATCAAGGCCATTGAGCGATGAAGCACCAAAGCGCCAAGGATGTGCGAAGCCTTGCGGTTATGTGGCTGCTCTCGCAGTTTATCTCTAAGTCTCTGCTGAGCCTCGCCGCTTTTTCAAAATATTGTAAAAGGCAGGTCCAATGAAACGGACTCCGGAAGCGGAGGCTGCGCTGCAGGACTTAAAGAGATACTTGTCCTCCATTCCAACACTTGTCGCACCTAAGCCACAAGAGAAGTTGCTGCTGTATATAGCGGCAACCAATCAAGTGGTTAGTGCTGCGTTAGTAGTGGAGAGGGAGGCGGATGATGAGCCAGCAACCACGACAGATGCATCCAGCGACAAGCAGGAGACTTCACCGACAAGCTCTGGTCCCGACAAAGACGGATCTACGCAGGCACATGAGGAGATACAGAAGAAAATGGTGCAGCGCCCAGTTTACTTTGTCAGTTCCCTTTTGCAGGGGGCTAGGTCAAGGTACTCTGGTGTGCAGAAATTGCTTTTCGGCCTTCTCATGGCCTCGAGAAAGCTGCAACATTACTTCCAAGCACATGAGATCACAGTTGTCACTGCTTCCGTCAAGAGGATATTGCAAAATCCGAAGCAACGGCAGGATCGTCGAGTGGGCATCGAACTGTCAAGCTTTGGCCTCAAGTTTGAGAGCACTTCAACTATCCAAAGCAGAGCATTGGCAGAATTCATAGCAGAATGGACGCCAACACCAAATGAAGAAATTCCAGAAACAAGCATCCCCGCCAAGGAGGCAAGCAAAGAGTGGCTGATGTACTTTGATGGTGCTTTCTCGCTGCAAGGCGCCGGTGCGGGCGTGCTACTTGTTGCGCCACCGGAGAGCACCTCAAGTACGTAGTCCAGATGCACTTTCCCAAGGAGCAAGCAACGAACAATACCGCAGAGTATGAAGGTTTGCTTGCCGGTCTCAGGATCGCGGCAGACCTTGGGATCAAGAAGCTCATTGTCAGGGGTGACTCGCAGCTTGTCGTCCGCCAAGTGAACAAGAATTATCAGAGTCCGTTGATGGAAGCTTACGTTGATGAAGTGAGAAAGTTAGAAGAGCACTTTGACGGCCTGCAGATGGAACATGTTCCAAGAGCTCAGAACGACATTGCCGATGGCTCGTCAAGGCGCCGACTTAAGTTACTGTGGAACCAGGATCTTTGTGCTCAAACTGACTCAACCGTCTCGTAACACCATCAACTGGACAGAGCAAGAAGAGGAAGTTGATTTCTGGTGACTATTTTCCGGCAGAGCTCCCCGAAGCCGCCGCCAAGAAGGCCCCCAAGATCAACACCAAGAGTGCTGAGAAGCAGTCTACTCTGGCAAGCCCTAGGGTTTGCTCCGTTGAAGCAGACGCTTCCGACAAGTTTTGCTCCGGCAAGCTTGCCGGGGAATGTCAAGCTCCGGCAGAGCCGCAGGTTCTCGCCGCAGAAGCGGATGTTCCCGCAGCAGCATATATGCCTTTAGTCCTTGTTGTCGAGCCGCAAGCTCCAACATGGGCACAACAGATTGTCCGTTTCCTTCAGACAGGAGAACTTCCCGAAGAGCAAGAAGAAGCGGAAAGAGTAGCCCGGCAGTCAAGTATGTACCAGTTTGTCGACAACACACTGTATAGAAGAAGACTCAACGGTGTGAAATTGAAGTGTATTCACCGGGAAGACGGACAAAAGCTGTTGGCAGAGATACATGGAGGCATATGTGGTCACCATATTGGCGCAAGAGCACTTGCCGGCAAAGCTTTCCGGCAAGGTTTCTTTTGGCCGACAGCCCTCCAGGATGCAATTGCACAAGTAACCAAGTGCGAAGCGTGCCAGTTCCATTCCAAGCAGATACACCAGCCAGCTCAAGCTCTCCAGACGATCCCTTTATCCTGGCCATTTTTGGTCTGGGGGCTCGACATCCTCGGCCCCTTTCCCCGAGCTGTCGGGGGCTTTGAGTACTTGTACGCTGTAATCGACAAGTTCACAAAGTGGCCGGAAGTGGAAGCAGTGAGGAAGGTGACGGCACAGTCAGCAGTCAAGTTCTTCAGGTCGATTGTTTGCCGCTTCGGGATCCCTAACAGGATCATCACCGACAACGGCACACAATTCACGAGCCGCACCGGGACCTTTCAGTACATCCAGTAAGTGGAGAGGGCCAAGATCTTGGCGCCAAGGTCTGCTTCGCTTCTGTTGCTCATCTGAGAAGCAACGGTCAAGCGAAGAGGGCAAATGCTGAAGTGCCGCGCGGGCTCAAGACCAGGACTTTCGACAGGCTGCGCAAGTGCGGAAAGAACTGGATTGAGGAGCTGCCGGTGGTTCTTTGGTCGATCAGGACGACGCCAAATCGAGCCACTGGTCAGACACCTTTCGCTCTAGTCTATGGAGCAGAGGCAGTTCTCCCCACTTAACTCGTATACGGATCACCTCGAGTGCTCGCTTATGATGAGCTTGAGCAAGAGCAGCTGCGACAAGATGACGCGCTGCTCCTTGAGGAGGACCGTCTTCAGGCTGCTGTACGAGCTGCTCGATACCAGCAAACTTTGCGCCGCTACCATAGCCGCAAAGTTAATGCCAGAAGTCTCGAGGAAGGCGACCTTGTTCTTCGGCGCATTCAGTCTGCCAAGAATTCCAACAAGTTGACGCCAAAGTGGGAAGGCCCTTACCGGGTGAAACGAGTCACTAGGCCTGGCGCTGTCCGCCTTGAGACCGAAGATGGCACTCCGGTGAGAAACTCCTGGAACATTGAGCATCTTAGTAAGTTTTACCCGTAGGGCGCGATTGCCGGAACCTGTTCCGGCATCCACCTTTTGTACAAGTCTTGCCGCTGTTGCATGTAATCCTTTGTACAAAGCCGGGCGCAGACCCCGTGCCTAAGTAAAGCTCATTTGCTCCGCACATCTTGTCAATTTCATGCTTCCTATTTTTTGCATGTGTTATCTGACACTTCGTGCAGCGCCTACCCCCGGTAAGCAATAACGAGCCGTAAGGCTCCATATCTTTATTTTCTCTTCTTTCTCTTTCTCAAAAGAAAGGAAGGTTCCCTCGCCCACAAGTTTGCCGGGGGAAAGGAGGAGATAATGGTGTGGACCAGGCGTCGTTCAAGAAAGTTTCGCCTTACCGGGAAGCAAACGACAGAAAAGCTAAGTTGCCAAAGTTTGAGCAATTAGTTTTAAAAAAATTTAAGTTATCTTCCTCGAACGACCGTGCTTTGTATGGAAAACCTGTGCGCGGAGGAACCAACTCGTAGCTAGTTGCGCCCTTACTTTGTTTCGAGTCCGCTCAACAACTTAAGTGAGCTACGACTAGTTGCGACAAGGTTTCTTGTCGGTAGCGGCACCGCCAAAGAAGCTCTTGACGTTCCGACTCAGCACTTCATGCTAAGGTGCCTGCACCGGCAAGTTCCCTAAAAGCGTAGGGCAAAAACATACAAAGGAAGGAATCAAGTAAGGGAAATAACATAGCAATCGCTACCCAAAATAAAGTTATATTACAAGATAGCTTGTCGCAGCTCTAATAGATTGTTCTCATAACATGACCAATAGCGGCAAGAAAAGAAAAGGAGAAAATGGGCGGCCTAATCTATGCGATCTAATCTTACTCACCTTGTCCACAATGGGTGCGACAAGGGTCTTGAGCGCTTCCAGATCAGCATCCGGCGGCAGCTTCTTGGGGACGTTGGTGAGGTTAAGGCCTGGGTTGCGGAAGGCCACCTTCACCAACACCTTTTGCAGAACTCCCCGCGCAGATCGTGCACAACTCGTCGGCCAGCTGCTTTGGGATCCTTTCCCGGAGTCGCTGGAGGGCCGTCGCCACACCCTTGAAGAACAAGCTGAGCTTGACGCTGGGCTGGAGGTTCTCATCAGAGGGATACCCGAAATCCTCCATCCCCAGCTGCGCCAGATCCCCGTCGATGGCTGTGGCAACATCCACGAGACCCTCCGTCCAGTGCTCCACATTCTCCCAAAAGGTGTTCTGGGTGGCGGCAGCACTCGCCAGCAGCGCCTCGTTGGCCTTGATCTCCTTTTTCAAGGCCACCTCCTGCTCCCTGGCGCCGTCCAGCGTCTTGGTCAAAGTAGTCAGCTTCAACTCAAGATCTGCGTTGGAGTCCTTGGCGGCGCTGAGCTCCTTACCCTTCTCGGCGGGACTACCTTGCAGCTCGCCAAGAGTGTAGGCGTCCTTCTCGCGCTCACGCTTGAGCGCGGCAAGCTCTTCGCCGCTCGCCTTGAGATGGGCCTCCAGCTACGCCACCTTCGTCTCCAGCTCCTTCTTGGCGGCCTCGGCAGCTGCGGCAGCATCCTCTGCCTCCTTGAGAGCCCCTCCGAATGTTCGCTCGCGCGCAGCAAGCTCCTCCTCGTGGCTATCAAGGTTGACTTTCCGTTGTGCCAACTCGTCCTCCCGCGCAAACAGCTCCTCGGTGACAAGCCGTTGTTGCTCTTCGGCTTCAGCCTTCTCGAGGAGGAAGGCTTTCCGTGCCTCGGCGAGTTGCTCCCGCTCCTTCGCCAGGGACCGAAGAGCTTCCTGGTTACGGCCTCGGAGCTCCTCTGCGTGCTTCTCGATGTCCACTCCTGCCCTCGTGACAAGCGCCTCTCGGGATTCCAGCTTGGCCTGTCGGGCGCGGTAGAGCGACAATAGCTTCCGCAGCAGCCGCTCCTCTTCAGGCTCGTCGCTGCTGCTGCTCGGCGCGTCAACCAGCGTCAGCCCAGCGGAGGCGAGCACCTCTTCATCAAAGGTTTCTTCGATCGGGCGCTCGAGCTTGACGCCTGTGGGAGCTTGATGAAGACGCCATCGCCGGCCTTCAAGTAGGCGCCGGGTTGGGGCTCTTCGGAGCCTGACGCTGCGGCAGCGGCGGAGGGATCGGCGGTCGGCGTAGCGCCTGTCGCTCCTGTGGCCTCAGGGTCGTCAGTGCGATCGCCAGATCCTTCGCCAGCTCCTGTGGCGGCGGCTTTGGCGTCCTCTTCGCCGGTGGGCTCATCAGCGCCAACTGCTTCTTCGGTGGCAACAGCGTCGTCGGTGTTGCCGCGTGCGTCCTCCTCGCCGGCGACCTCGGTCTCCATCGGCTCCGTGACAGGTGGATCTGAAGGCTGGAAGAGGGAGAAGAGTCAAGCAAATATCCAAAAAAGAAAATCAGAAGAAGAAGAACCCAAGGGAAGTTTTCAAGCAAGAGGATTACCTGTACTAGGTTCTACAGTCATGGGCTCCACCACCGGGGGGTCGCTGGTACTGTCGGAGAACTCTCCATTGCCGGATACTTCTCCCTTGCCGGGGAATCCTCCCTTGGCGGTGTATTTGAAGCAGATAGCACATCGGGGGCGGCTTCCGAACGCTCCTGGTGAGGCTGCTCTGCTCCTACACAAACCAACAGTCAGATATCAGCAAAGAAAGGGCACCCATGCGCGCCTAACAGCGGGAAGTAAACCATATACTAACGCTGGGGGCTGCTTTGGGAAATGATTGCCGGGTCCGGCAAGGTGGTCTCGGGCGCACCCCCTGCTGTCGGGGTGGGTTCGTCCTCGATGACAATCACCGGGACCTTGGCTCTCTTCGCCGCTCTCTGGGCCAGAGTCCTGAAATGGAATGGATCCGGAGTAGAGCAAATCAGATACAAGACAAAACAGCAAGAATTGAAGAACTACAAGTACAGCAAAGAATCTTACTCTTCTTCCTCCTCGTCGGAGCTGAGCGCGGAGAGGTCGAAGTCCGACCCACCTTCGGCGCGACGAGGCGGAGGAGTAGCTTCCCTTAGCCGCTTGGCGGGGGCAGTGGCGGTGGTCCGGGACGACCCCGCTCCAGTTGCCGCATCGGCGTGAGGCGCTCCCGCAGCAATAGTGCTTGTCGCGGTGGAGCGTGTCGCGCGGCGCGGCGGCTGTTGACTCGTTTGCCGCCCCGCTACATCCCCGGCCTTGCGGAGACGCCTTCTTGGTGGAGCTCGGGGCTCTGCTTGCGGCGGGCTGTCTGAAGACGATGAGGTAGAGGAGTCGGTCTTCGACGAGCCGCTCGCACCCTCGGCGGGCTCGCTCGACTCGGCTTCAGGCTCGGCAGCCTCTCCCTCGCCGGCAAGCTCTCCGGCAAGCTCATCTCGATCGGCAAGGCTTGCCGCCTCTGCTGCCTCTGCCTCCTCCACTGTGAATCCAAACTCGCCCGCGGCAGCGGCTGCCGCCGCCTCTTCCGCCCTAGTGGCGATGCGCTGCATCTCCGCATCGGTGGTGTCGCGGGTGAGGCTTTTCTGCTCATCAGAACGGACCAACACTTCTACCAAGCCGTCAAAGAACTCATGCACGACGTCGTCTGCAGGCTCTTGCCAAGTTGGGACAATTCCATGCGAATCGCACAGCGACATCATTGCACGGATGCGGTCGAGCGAGGAGTTGTTGCACAGCGGAACGACACCCTTCGGCAACCTGAACCATTCGGGATGTTGAGGGTCGTGCTTGAACAATTCCTCGAGCATCGCGTCCAGTTCCAGGACAGTGAAGTTGAAGTTGAGGCCCGGGCGCAGCCTCATGATGTCCGTCGCACTTCGAACTCCAAAGCGGTCTCCTCCTCTCTGCGGGGCGTCTGGCGAAGAAAATCTGCGCCAACGGCGCCTCAAGAAGCCCGGCAAGCCTAAGGTGTAGGATCCGGTGACGGCAATCTTCACCTTATCGTCTTCCGGGCCACATCGCTCCAATCGTTACCACAAGACTATCGGGGCTTGGCGCTGGCGGTGAAACAGCTGCGGGTTCTCCTCGACAATCCAGCACCAGTCTGCTCTCCATTCCTCCCACTTGCCGCGGAGCTCTCCCTCCAGATAAGCTTCCTTCTTGCCAGCTCTCGAGATCCAGGCGATTCCGCCGGATAAAGGCTCCCCTCTCTCAACCCGGGGCATAAAGAAGTGGCGGAAAAGAGCTACATTTGGGTGGAATCCGACAAAGTTTTCGAAGAGATGTGCGAAAACTGCCATGGTCAAAACGGCATTGGGGGTGAAGTCAAGGAGGTGGAACCCGTAGGTGTTCATGATGTCGCAGAAAAACTTCGAGAGAAAGGCGGGCGAGCCCGCAGAGAAGAACTTGAAGAAGGGATATCCATACGGAGCCCGTTCCGAAGCAGCGGCGGAAAGTACCTTCGTGCGCGGATGCGCTCGTGTCTCCGTCGACCAGAAGAGGTAGTAATACTCCCTCAGCTCCTTCACGGCGAGCTTGGAGGGGAAGTGTCGGTGTCAAAACCGGCAGATCTCGGGTAGGGGGTCCCGAACTGTGCGTCTAGGCGGATGGTAACAAGAGACGAGGGACATGATGTTTTTACCCAGGTTCGGGCCCTCTCGATGGAGGTAAAACCCTACGTCCTGCTTGATTAATATTGATGATATGGGTAGTACAAGAGTGGATCTACCACGAGATCAAGGAGGCTAAACCCTAGAAGCTAGCCTATGGTATGATTGTTGTAATGTATGTTGTCCTACGGACTAAAACCCTCCGGTTTATATAGACACCGGGGGAGGCTAGGGTTACACAGAGTTGGTTACAATGGTAGGAGATCTACATATCCGTATTGCCAAGCTTGCCTTCCACGCAAACGAAAGTCCCATCCGGACACGGGACGGAGTCTTCAATCTTGTATCTTCGTAGTCTTGGAGTCCGCGGATATTGATAGTCCGCTGTCCGGACACCCCTAGTCCAGACTCCTCAATAGCCCGGAACCAGGCTTCAATGACGATTAGTCCGGCGCGCATAATGTTCGGCATTGCAAGGCGGGTTCCTCCCTTGAATAATCCAGAGAAGATCATGAACACCGGGATAGTGTCCGCTCGCAAAATAAATACCACATTCCACCGTAGAGAGAATAAAATGTACACTTAGTCCAATCTGGCGACGATACGCGGGCGTGACATCACACCGCTACCAAGCCTTTGTTTGAATCGTTTTTACTATACCACCTCAAAGACGTTTAGCGAAGCGGTTTCTTGGCACGCCTTGTCGAAGTAGAGATCGTGTTCCCTTATTCCGGATTCTCATCAATACGTGCGTGGGTAACCCAACTGTTCCGTCGCCGCCACGCCTCTATCGAAGGTGAATCCCAAACGGTCACGAGACGGCCCTTGGTATTTCATCCCTTTATAAGAGGACCAAGGCTCGTCCTTGTTCTTCAATCTCGCATCGAATCTCTTCCCCGCTCCCAGTTCCAACACCCAGAGCCTCAGATTCGAGCGCTTCGGATCCTCAACCATGTCCGGCTCCAACCTCCAGGGTCGGTGGATGTGACGGAGGAGGACATATTGAAGTTACGTGAAGCCAAGTACCTGGCCTACGAGGTTTCGCACAGGTTGCCTGCCCAAGGGCAGGCCGTGCCCGCCCCCGAGCCCGGTGAATACGTCTGCTTCAGATCCCACCTCCGCTGGGTTTAGGCTTCCCGACGGACCCCTTCGTGAGGGGGCTCTGCTCTACTATGGGATGGACTTTCACGACTTGGCCCGAGTCCATCCTCCACATCTCCGCATTCATTATCGCTCATGAAGCCTTCCTCCGCGTACTCCCCACTTCGCTTGTGGTGAAGACCTTCAAGGTGGAGCAAGATGATCGGGGCGTCAGCGGAGTCTTGGCGGGCGGCCATAAGCAAAAAGGCCAATGCCCGCGGGCCGAAGGTTCCTTCCAAGAGGAACTCGGATGTGGGCAACAGAGTGGTTCTATATCACCGCTCCGAAGGGCAGCAGGCAAAAGCCGCCGCCTTCATTCCGCTCGGGACCTCCACGCCAGCTAATGTCGTGGGTCAACGAAGGGCTCAATTGGGGGCCGTCCGAAGACGTGCCCTCACTGCAGGGCCGGATTCGAGATCTCCGAGCGAGGGAGATCGACCTGATCAAGGTGATGCAGGTTATGCTAATCAGGCATCTTCTGCCCTGCAAACGCTGGCCTCTCCGTCTGTGGGAGTTCAACCCGGAGGGACCTCGGATTCTCCAACACTTTATGGGTGCGACACCCGTGGAGTTGTACAAGTTGTTCTTCGGACCGCAGGTGGCGTGTCCGGATTTAGCCGAGGACGCAGCCTAAGCCGCGATCGCCCGGACACTCGGGTAAATAGCTCTGAGTCAGACATTCTGTTTATGTGCCTTTCGAGTTCGCCTCGACCCCTTGTTCTTTACAGAATGGGTGGCGCGATCAAGGCTGATAAGATGTCCGCCCCCCCAGAGACCGTGACCGAGCCCGTGCTGGTCGAATGTTGGAGGTCGCGCCCACAGAAGGGGGCGAAGGGAAAAATAAAGGAGCTAATATTTCGCCCAAAGGGGTGACTGAAGAGGGGGGAACCAAGAACCCCTCCCTTCAGGGGGAGAAGAGGACCGCCTCTGAAGACCCGAAGGCCAAAGCCCCTAAACATGGGAAGAGACCTTCCCCGGGGGGTCCGGCGTCCGGAAAGAATCCGGACGCACAATCATCGCCAAAAGATCAGCCCTCCAACGAGTCGTGAGTATGAAAAGAGGGAATTAATTAGTAGGGAAATACCTTCATTTATGCTTCTGCGGGTAACCAAAATATTTATATTGCAGTTCGGATCTGCAGCCTTCTTAGATGAGTTCATCTTCGGGGGACCTTCTTCCGGAGATGATGGAGAGTGATACACCTCCCTCTGTAGCGCCGTCAGATAAGGCGGGCGAGCCTGAAGTATCGTCACGAAGGGTATCCCCGAGTCCGGAGGGGCCAGAGAGTTCGGCACCCAACAGTATCCGGCCGGGAGAACTAAAAAATCTGCTTGAGAGGGCGTCCATTTCAGAAGATCACCGTGCGCTGATGCGTATGGTGGTTGGAAGGATTTGGCCCGCCGAGAGCGGATTATGAATGCCGCCATGAGTTTGTCAAGGGATTTGAGGTATGCGAGAATGACGCACCCTTTTGTCTTTTAACAGTTTCACACATAAAAATGCGTCCTGTATAGATAGTAGCCCCTGGGACTCGGTAGGTTGTCGGAAACGACAGCGTGCCGAGGATCGAAATTCAAGTAATGAATACCGCCCGTCCCTATGCAGGTGGCGGATAGTCCGAGGGCCAGCCGACTAATGAGTTTGCCGAATTAAGTCGGCAACTTGACATGGCGGATGCTGATATCGCACTTGTCAACCAGCGACTTGACAAGTCGCAAGGTAAATAAATTCTCCGCAGTCGCTTTATTTAAGGGGGTCGAAGCCCTCCTCTGATAAATTGTATGCTATTGTACAGATGGTGCTGCTGCTGGAGAGCCTTCAATAACTTGCTCGAGCTAAGGAGCAAGCCCGAAGGAGGACGCTGCTGCCTCGAGGGCAGCCAAGAGTTGCAAGCCAAAAGGTCTGCGACCGCCTAAGTAGGGCGGAGGTGGCAATTGGCCATGAAAGTAAAGGATGCTACCGACCGCAATGAGGCTTTTGAAAAGGAGCGCTTATCGAGCGGGAAGACCTGAAGAAGGCCATCGCCGGTTAAGGATGCCCGCTCTGCAATGCGGGCTATGAAGGAGGAACCGCGCCAGCCGAGAGATCGTGGGTGGCAAGCCTTTTCTCGCTGCGCCGCCGGTTTATGGATGGGAAGTATGCTCAATTTGAGCGGTCAGGAGTCCGGAGGATCCATATATGGACTTAGCCGCAAGCGCGGCCGATGCCGTTAAGCACTTTCGAGCCAGGAGGATCACGAGACGGAAGAGCTATATTGGTCTCAATTCCACAGTCCGGATCGCCACTTCCGCTGACGGACCGGTTGGCCAAATGGGCCGAAGCTAAATAGATTGTCCGGACTTGCTATGATCGACATCGCGGGCCTATGTCCGCCAGAGAGGTCCAAGGCGACGAGCTACTTCGCCATCGCAGCAATTCCTTGGAGCAAAGGCCGCATATAAAGGACATGAAGCGGTCGGTTCTGACGAGGGCGCGCAGATGGCTCTTGCCCGTGAAGGCGCATTGTTCGGAGATGGATGCCACCGCTGTTGCCTCCCAGGTTCGGATGAAAGCCGCCTCCTGCCGAGCACTACTGGGAAGTTATGCGTGGCGCCGTCTAATAGAGTCGCAGCGCTCGAAAAATATCACGCTCAAAATGAACGTATTAGCTTGTAAAACGATGATTATGTTATTACTGCTTTTTATACTTGTGCGCCCAAGTAGTAAAACTTCTCCTGTGCGGCCATTTACGTATACATTTGTATAACTTGAAAGATTGCAGTCTTCGGCTTCAGCCCCCACGCACAGGGTGTGGGGGTGTTCGCAAAAATAGTGCTGCCACACTTAATCCGACGCCTCGGTCCCGCTTAAGGAGGTGGTAGCGAGCTTAACTAGGCAATCCGGACTATAATGCTTTATCACTTTCACTTAGCTGGAGCTCGAGGGTGGGGCTACGATATAGCCTCGGTGGCACCGCACATCTCCGATTCGGGTGCGATGTGCTCGACCAGAAACGGTCCTTCGTCAAAGCGGGAATTCTAAACATTCCGGTAGTCGATCGAGTGGTTGACTAGTCTCGTCAGATCATGACAAATGGCCGCTTTCATCGAGGTGCTCGCCAAATTAACTGGGGCACAATCGCAGAGTTCTCCTTGTGCCGCTTAGCGGTGATACTGAACGAAGGCAGCAAAACACATGAGCCGGGTAAACCCAACATTTGACCAAAGACATGATTCGAGCTGATGCATATAATGCCTAATCTCGAGACGCCGAACACTCCCTAAGGTGTTCGGTCTTTATAATAATGGGCGAGATGCCCTAAGCCCCTAGTGTCCAGGATCGGCATGGTCTTCGACGCGCCGATGCCAAAACGCCAGTTCGCGCTGGCAATAGGAAGAAGCCAAGGAGAATAACAACAAGAGACAAGAAAAAGGTTTACGCAGGTCTTAATCTGAAAAGAATCCTCACAACGGGTCCCTACTGCACGCTCGCTACTGTGTTCCTTTGCGCCGTTATCCCGGACGGTATGCATGTTGTTCATCTCAGTAGAAAGAGAGGAACGCTTAGTTGCAGAGACAATTCGTATGTAAAAAAATATGTAAAATAAGAAATATAAATAATTAAAGCAGGGTTTGTATGAACCCGCGGTTATTTAGCGCCGCAGCCCTCGTGGAAGGGTATGCGGCTAGGGAGCCCCTAGCTCGCCGGGCCGGATTCGTTTATCCGAGTCCGGGTCTTTAAGTGACCAAGACTAAAAATGACGCCACGCGACCGGGCATCTTGAGTGTAAGAGACGCAGAATGCGGTATGGCGCTGAAGCGACAAAAGCCTTTCGTCCCAAGAGTGCTTGATATTCACTTTCAAATGGGACGATATGAAAATTAATTTTTATGCCGAAAATTGTTCGCGATCCCAACACGACTTCTAGTAATATAGAGCCTGTGCACTTGGCGTAAGGGCTCTGGCGCCACTCCTTTGAAGGAAGTGCGGCTGTGTCAATTTTGGTAGGGTCTATCCCCATCCTATGGATTGTGTTTGAATATAGCAGGTTTAAGTCACGCCTCCGCCCATTAGGATGTTAGTAAATTGTAATCCGCCTATTATGGGATTCAATATCGGGAGTCCGCCCCGCATTTCAACGCTTCGAAAAGTCCAGTGGTCGAAAGTGATTGGTTTTGATATCCAATCTCTACGGTTCATTGGTTGGACCGCATGCGAAGCTCTTTTTAGAAAGTGCCGCACTATTTTTCCGTATTATCACATGAAGTGAGTTTATCGCTTTGACCCTTGTGGGAAAGTCTTTTGTTTTCCGTGCTCTGCTGGTGGGGTTTATCTTCTTCGCTGACGCGCCGAGCCCCTTGTGTTCGCATTTAGTCGGCCGGACTGTTTAAAACCCAACAATCCTCGTGGGTGTGATTTGCAGGCCTTCCGGGTACTGTGGATTTGGCATATCCGACCCAAAATTTTGTTTGTTGGACACCACACCGCTATCCTTAAGAGGCTGTGTTTTATTATTGGGTCGCGAGCTTTTGAATCCGGGCGCTGATCGCCGCGCTTTTGGGCTTTTTTCTTTATTCCGGCGCTTGCTTTTTTCGCGCCATGATTTTCCGCTTCCATCTCTTATCTCGATGTACTTGGGTCGCTGGTGCTGCATCGTGCTAACTAGTTATCCTCGCCCGCACGTAAGCGGGTCATGAGGTTTGTTAGTGCGGACATTGTCCTCGGTTTCTCTTGACCGAGGTGCCCGGTGAGCCATTCGTCTCGACATTGTGCTTGAAAGCTGCTAAGGATTCAAGCGTCCGGACAATGACTATTTGGTTCTTTTTCGTAAGGAACCTGCTCGCATTCTCACCGACTCTCCGGGCTGTTGAGTTATATGACTTAGATCATCTCGTGATCCGGAGGACGGACATAAGTCCCTTGAAAATTTGCTCTAAACGCCCTCGAGCTCTTCCCAACTTCCAACAAGAGTTTTCCGGGAGGCTTTAAGCCAATGACGGGCTGGCCCTTTGAGCTTGAGGGTAGGTATTTTATGGCATGGAGATCGCCTCCTCCGCCATATGTATATGTAGTATATAATCTTCTATCCGCACTCTGTGGTCTGTTGTTCCATCGAGGCCTCTATTATTATGGGTTTAAATCCTGCTGGAAATTGTGGTCCAAGACCTCGTCGGTGAAACATAGTGGGTGTGCGGCGCTCAGATTTGTGTGTGCCACTATCGCCGGACACTTGACGTGTTGCCTTGCTTCCGGGCCTTCTCCTTTGGCCCGTAGATGGATCTGGCTGGGCCATCTATCCTTCCAAGTTCGTTGGTTGGTTTATGTGTGGCGCCACTGCCGAATTTGGCCTATCATCCGCCGCTATCCAACCAGGCAGCCCCTTTATTTTTAGACGGTGGGGCTCTATGGCCTCCTCACAAACCTCGTAGCAGCTTGCGCTCGGTAGTCTCTTGATTGGTGGCCATTGCCATACTTATCTCTGCGGTTTTGAGCACTTTGCTCCATCTCATTCTCGAGTGTGTCTTCCGCTGTTTTGAGCCTCCGTTTTCCTTCTTCAGCTTTTTGCAGATTGACGAGTCTTTTCCGAAGTTCTTGCTCTCCGGGCGTGTGTCCGGCGTGAGGCCATCCGGACTGTTGTTTTCACCGCCTCGACTGATTATCCGACTCGCCATGGTCGGATGGGTTCTTATTCGTGTTCGTCGTCCGCTTGTGAGCCCCGCCAGACATGGGCTCTTTGGGAGCGTTGTTGTCGAGGCGGGACTTAGGACGGCGCCTGCACCGCCGCTTTTGGTCGCTTATCGGCGGGTCATTTTTCGCCGCGCCCGCTGGTCCTCAAGTATCGCTCTCCTTTGGGGTGTCTACCATATATATGTCATGTGACGAGGTAGTCCTCCCATGCCTTATAGGCTCGCTTGTTGCTCTCAAAGATTGTCGCTCTATTCCGTCAATGTCTTCGAGTCAAAGTCTAGCATGTCGGTTAGATTGTCGATAGTGGCTACAAAGTGGGTGGTGGATGGGCTCAATTTCTTCGTCGTCTGCATTCCCAACCATCCCGCCATAGTCCGCCAAGACTCTCCCGATAACGAGATGCTTTAGTGATTCAAGATATCGCCGAAAGGCGAAGTATTGAAGATGTCCGCGGCGGTGAATTCCATAACCGCGCCCAATCCGGATCGATTGGTAGGGGCGCGGAGGTTCGGAGTCCGCAAGGAGTCCGCGCCGGAATCACGAAGCATGGGGACAAGATTGGTGTTCGCCCATCGCTGTGGATGTTGAAGCCCCTGTGGCGCGCTTCTATCCACCGCCTCGATCCGGGCGATCGGCTCTGGGCTAATGGCCGGCAGATCCGCAGCGCTACCAAGGCACTGCTCGGCGGCAGAGCTAGGTCATGCCCATCGCCCTAGTGCGGCGCTGCGGTCAGGCTCGAGTCCGTCAAGATCAAGTCTCCGCGACATCGGCCGTGAAGTTTAAGTTTCCAAATTTGACTCGACGGCCAGGGGCGAAGCTGATCGCTCCAGATGGCCAAGTGAATTGGCCCGCAGTGCGAAGCCGCCGAATACGAAGATCTGTCCAGGGAGAAAAGTCTCGACCTCGACAGCGTTGTTGGTTGAAGATGCCATCAAGCCTATCGGTGACGACACGGAGGAACTCTCAATGAAAGCACCAATGTCGGTGTCAAAACCGCAGATCTCGGTAGGGGGTCCCGAACTGCAATGCGTCTAGGCGGATGGTAACAAGAGACGAGGGACACGATGTTTTTACCTGTGTTCGGGCCCTCTCGATGGAGGTAAAACCTCACGCCCCGCTTGATTAATATTGATGATATGGGTAGTACAAGAGTGGATCTACCACGAGATCAAGGAGGCTAAACCCTAGAAGCTAGCCTATGGTATGATTGTTGTAATGTATGTTGTCCCACGGACTAAAACCCTCCGGTTTATATAGACACCGGGGAGGCTAGGGTTACATGTAGTCGGGTTACAATGGTAGGAGATCTACATATCCAGATGCCAAGCTTGCCTTCCACGCCAAGGAAAGTCCCATCCGGACACGGACGGAGTCTTCAATCTTGTATCTTCGTAGTCTTGGAGTCCGGCGGATATTGATAGTCGGCTGTCCGGACACCCCTAGTCCAGACTCCTCAGAAGGTTGTGCTGCTCCTTTCACAGCGCCATGAGGCCAAGGCCGGTCGACTTCACGCCTTCCCTTGCCGCTTTGGAGCCATGGCGGAAGTGGTGGGGAGATCGACGGCGTTAGTGGTGCTTGAGTGGCGATGGGGGCGGAGCGCTGCTCTCTTTCTACTTTGGGAAGAAGAGGGGAGTGGCGGAAGTTTCTGAGATTGGAATAGCAAACCGGCGAGATGGGCGAACTGCCCCTGTTTCCCCTGCTTATAAAGAGGGAGGCGGACGCCCGTCTTTCGAATAAAGAAACCACCCACAATCTCTCCCATGACGCCAAGATTCAACGCGCGGCTGCTCGGGAGGGCGCGGTGGATACGGAGTAAGATACAACAGAACCCAAGACGCTGCGTGTCGTGCAGCCCTATTTTGGGCTCGCCCAACAGCTTCGGCACTGCAGTGTGGCCCAGGTCGGGGCTCTGCCGGTGTACTAGAGTAGGGTACCCTAGTATCCCGAACTTGTGCACGGGCAATCGAAGACTTCAGCGCAAGGCTTGCTAGGGTGACCGCCAAGGTCCTCCTTGGTTCCTTTAGAGCCATTCAAGAACAAAGTATTCAAGCCAAGGAGACAAGGCCCCGCAAGAGGAGCTTGCCGGGAAGGCCAACCAAGGCATCTCAAGGAACTTGCTGCGACGCGCCACGCGTCCCGGCAAGGCCCGGTGAGCGACAAGCTTCCGGACGCGACAAGACAGCGACCACGGCAAGGCGCTTGTCATGCAAGCTACCACTCTGCACCGGCGCTCCAAAGATATCCACCAATGTGTCGCTCGACCTTTCCAAAGGCGGCAAGAGGTCTGTGCAGCCGGCGGTGCGAGGTGGCGTTTACGCCGACAAGATTGCCATCATGGCAAGCGGTGGCGTCCCTGACGGACCCTTTTTGCACTGTTTGGGCGACGCAGACTGGCATTTAATGCCTTTGTCCCCTGCCGTCAGGGTTAGGCTTGATGCACTGTACAAGTAGTTGTACCAACCGCAATTCTTTTCCATTTTTACCCTTGCCTACGTTGCAACCTGTCGGGGACCCCTTGAGCATATAAAAGGAGGCCCATGCGCAACGTAGAGGGGGGTTCGAAGCCAGAAAACATTCACGCTCGATCTTGTTAGCAGCTGGTATGTACTGTAGCAGTCAGCGCTCCCGAGCAAAAACTCAATACACTCAGACATGCAGCAGTAGGAGTATTATCTCTCCGGAGAGCTCCAAAGATGGGTAAACCGCTCGTGTGCTTCGCCTCGATCTGCTCTTCGTGCGACCTCCGCCCCCCGCCGAGCCGAAAGGGGCTCGGTCCGCCGGCCCCATAGGTGTTCGTGGGTCAGCCTCCCTCGACATAGTTCATCACAGAAATCAGTTCCGCTGATACCTACAACAATCAATGAGGAAGCTAATGATGATGATCATGAAACTTCAGATCAAGTTACTACCGAACCTCATAGGTTAACCAGAGTACGTTCCGCACCAGAGTGGTATGGTAATCCTGTTCTGGAAGTCATGTTACTAGACCATGATGAACCGACAAACTATGAGGAAGCGATGATGAGCCCAGATTCCACGAAATGGCTTGTGGCCATGATATCTGAGATGGGATCCATGTATGAGAACAAAGTATGGACTTTGCTTGACTTGCCCGATGATCAGCAAGCCATAGAGAATAAATGGATTTTCAAGAAGAAGACTGACGTTGATGGTAATGTTACTGTCTACAAAGATTGACTTGTTGTGAAAGGTTTTCGACAAGTTCAAGGAGTTGACTATGATGAGACCTTCTCACCCGTACCGATGCTTAGGTCTGTCCGAATCATGTTAGCAATTGCCGCATTTTATGATTATGAAATATGGAAAATGGATGTTAAAACTGAATTCCTTAATGGATTTCTTAAAGAAGAGTTGTATATGATGCAACCAGAAGGTTTTGTCGATCCTAAAGGTGCTAACAAAGTGTGCAAGCTCCAGCAATCCATTTATGGACTGGTGCAAGCATCTCGGAGTTGGAATATACGCTTTAATAGTGTGATCAAAGCATATGGTTTTATACAGAATTTTGGAGAAGCCTGTATTTACAAGAAAGTGAGTGGGAGCTCTGTAGCATTTTTAATATTATATGTGGATGGCATATTATTGATTGGAAATGATATAGAATTTCTGGATAGCATAAAAGGATACTTGAATAAGAATTTTTCAATGAAAGACCTCGGTGAAGCTGCTTATATATTCGGAATCAAGATCTATAGAGATAGATCAAGACGCTTAATTGGACTTCCACAAAGCACATACCTTGATTAAGTTTTGAACAAGTTCAAAATGGATCAGTCAAAGAAAGGGTTCTTGCCTGTGTTACAAGGTGTGAAATTGAGTCAAACTCAATGCCCGACCACTGCAGAAGATAGAGAGAAAATGAAAGTCATTCCCTATGCCTCAGCCATAGGTTCTATCATGTATGCAATGATGTGTACCAGACCTGATGTGTGCCTTTCTATAAGTTTATCAGGGAGGTATTAAAGTAATCCTGGAGTGGATCACTTGACAGCCGTCAAGAACATCCTGAAGTACCTGAAAAGGACTAAGGATATGTTTCTCGTTTATGGAGGTGACAAAGAGCTTGACGTAAATGCTTAAGTTGATGCTAGCTTTGACACTAATCCGGATAACTCTAAGTCGCGGACCGGATACATATTTATATTGAATGGTGGAGCTTTCAGTTGGTGTAGTTCCAACCAAAGCATCGTGGCAGGGTCTATATGTGAAGCGGAGTACATAGCTGCTTCGGAACCAGCAAATGAAGGAGTCTGGATGAAGGAGTTCATATCTGATCTGGGTGTAATACCTAGTGCATCGGGTCCAATGAAAATCTTTTGTGACAATACTGGAGCAATTGCCTTGGCAAAGGAATCCAAATTTCACAAGAGAACCAAACACATCAAGAGACGCTACAACTCCATCCGTGATCAAGTCAAGGAGGGAGACATAGAGATTTGCAAAATACATACGGATCTGAATACTGCAGGCCTGTTGACTAAGCCTCTTCCACGAGCAAAACATGATCAACACCTAGACTCAATGGGTATTAGAATCCTTACAATGTAATCTAGATGATTGACTCTAGCACAAGTGGGAGACTGAAGGAAATATGCCCTAGAGGCAATAATAAAGTTGTTATTTATATTTCCTTATATCCTGATAAATGTTTATTATTCATGCTAGAATTGTATTTACCGGAAACTTGATACATGTGTGAATACATAGACAAAGCATTGCGTCCCTAGTATGCCTCTTCTAGACTACCTCGTTAATCAAAGATGGTTAAGTTTCCTAACCATACACATGTGTTGTCATTTGATGAACGTGATCATGTCATTAGGAGAATGGTGTGATGGACATGACCCATCCGTTCGCTTAGCACAATGTACGTTAAGTTTTATTGCTATTGCTTTCTTCATGACTTATACATATTCCTTTGACTATGAGATTATGCAACTCCCGAATACCGGACGAACCTTGTGTGCTATCAAACGTCACAATGTAACTAGGTGATTATAAAGATGCTCTATGGGTGTCTCCGAAGGTGTTTGTTGGGTTGGCATAGATCGAGATAAGGATTTGTCACTCCGAGTATCGGAGAGGTATCTTTGAGCCCTCTTAGTAATGCACATCATGATAAGCCTTTCAAGCAATGTGCCTAATGAGTTAGTTGCAGGATGATGCATTACGAAACGAGTAAAGAGACTTGCCGGTAACGAGATTGAACTATGTATGAAGATACCAATGATCGAATCTCGGGCAAGTAACATACCGATGACAAAGGGAATAACGTATGTTGTCATTGCGGTTTGACCGATAAAGATCTTCGTAGAATATGTAGGAACCAATATGAGCATCTAGGTTCCGCTATTGGTTATTGATCAGAGATGTGTCTCGGTCATGTCTACATAGTTCTCGAACCCGTAGGGTCCACACGCTTAACATTCGATGACGATTTGTATTATGAGTTATGTGTTCTGGTGACCGAAGATTGTTCGGAGTCACGGATGAGATCACAGACATGACGAGGAGTCTCGAAATGGTCGAGAAGTAAATACTGATATATTGGATGATAGTATTCAGACACCGGAATTGTATCGGAGTGTTTTGGGTATTTATCGGAGTACCGGGAGATTACCGGAACCCCCCGAGGGAAGTAATGGGCCACAAGGGCCATAGGGGAGAGGCAAGGCAGCCCACAAGGGGGTGGCGCCCCCCCCCATGCGGAGTCCGAATTGGGCAAGGGGAGGGGGCACGGCCCCCCTTTCCTTCTCCCCCTCGCTCTCCTTCCCCCTTTCCCCCTCCGATAGAAGGAAGAGGGTGAAAAGGACTAGGAGTCCAAGTGGGTTTCCCCCCCACTTAGCGCGCCCCCTGGGCCGGCCTCTGATACGTCTCCAACGTATCTATAATTCTTGATTGCTCCATGCTACTTTATCTACTCTTTTGGACTATATTGGGCTTTATTTTCCACTTTTATATAATTTTTGGGACTTCGTCCCGTGTCCGGATGGGACTTTCCTTGGCGTGCAAGGCAAACTTGGCGATACGGATATGTAGATCTCCTATCATTATAACCGACTCTGTGTAACCCTAGCCCTCTTTGGTGTCTATATAAACCGGAGGGTTTAGTCCATAGGACGAACGACAATCATACCATAGGCTAGCTTCTAGGGTTTAGCCTCCTTGATCTCGTGGTAGATCTACTCTTGTACTACCCATATCATCAATATTAATCAAGCAGGAGTAGGGTTTTACCTCCACCGAGAGGGCCCGAACCTGGGTAAAAACATCGTGTCCCTTGTCTCCTGTTACCATCCGCCTAGACGACAGTTTGGGACCCCTACGAGATCCGCCGGTTTTGACACCGACATTGGTGCTTTCATTGAGAGTTCCTCCGTAGTCGCCACCTATATGCTCGATGGCTCCTTCGATCATCAAGCAACAACGCGGTCCGTGGTATGACTTTTCTCCCCTGCAGATCTTCGCGATTCGGGCGGCTTTGCATCGGGCCAATTCGCTGGCCATCCTGGAGCAGATCGAAGCTACGCCCGCCATCGTGTCGATTTGGAAGTTTGAACTATACGGCCGACATCCGCGGAGACTTGATCTTCGACGGGTTCGAGCCACAGCCGAGCGCGCCGCACTGTCGTGATGGGCATGATCTAGCTCTGCTGTCGGACAGTATCCTGGAGGCCGCACAAGAGTTTGCTCCGACCCTTAGCTCGGAGCCGACGCAGCCAATCGAGGATGGGTGGCTGGACACCACCTCGGGGGCTACTACCTCTAAGGCGATAGAGCTGAATACCGACACTGTCCCTTCTGAAGCTCGTGACTCCAAGGTGCCGGACTCCTCTCCGGACCCCGAACCTTCCGCGCCCCTGCCAATCGAATCCGATTGGGCGCCGATCATGGAGTTCACCACTGCGGACATCTTTCATCACTCGCCTTTTGGCGACATCCTGAATTCGCTAAAGTGTCTCTCTTTATCAGGAGAGCCCTGGCCGGATTATGGTCAGAACGGTTGGGATGCGGACGACGAAGAAATTCAAAACCCACCCACCACCCACTTCGTAGCCACTGTCGATGACTTAACCTACATGCTAGACTTCAACTCCGAAGACATCGACGGTATGGACGACGATGCCGGAGACGACCAAGAACTAGCACCTACAGGGCACTGGAAAGCCACCTCGTCATATGACATATACATGGTGGACACCCCAAAGGATGGGAATAGCGATGGACCAGTGGAGGATGACCCGTCCAAAAAGCAGCTAAGCGCCAGCGTCAGCGGCGCAGCTCCAAATCCCGCCACAGCAAGATTGGAGATTCTGGCACCGGTGATAATAACACCCCGGACAGTGCCGAAGACAACCCCCTCCAGCAAGATTCAGCACAGGAGGACGGAGAAGCCAGCCCTCGTGAGAGAGCGGCATGCGAAGAGGTAGAGGACGATAATTACATGCCTCCCTCCGGAGACGAGGCAAGCCTCGACAACGACGAATTTGTCGTGCCTAAGGATCCTGTCGAACAAGAGCGTTTCAAATGCAGGCTTATCGCCACGACAAGCAGCCTCAAGAAAAAGCAGCAACAGCTGAGAGCTGACCAAGACTTGCTAGCCGACAGATGGACTGAAGTCCTTGCGGCCAAAGAGTATGAACTCGAACGCCCCTCCAAAAGTTACCCCAAACGCAAGCTGCTACCCCGATTGGAGGAGGAAGCACATAAAGCTACATCACCAGCGCACAATACGGCCGACCGGCCACCTCGTGGCTGCGACAGAGAGGACTCTAGGCCCTCCACTAAAGCCATACCCCGGCGTCGCTCGAAAAGTACAAAGCCACGAGGGAATGTGCCGGACTTGTGAGACATATTGGAGGATAAGGCAAGGAAAACAAGATCGATCTACGGATCGCATGGGCGCCCTACGATACGCGATGACAACCGTCACGCCGGATACAACAACCCCGGCCGGGCCGAACATAGTAGAGAAAGCTCGTTTGAGCTGCGTCGCGATATAGGCCAATACAGAGGCGCCGCACACCCACTATGCTTCACAGATGAAGTAATGGATCATCAAATCCCCGAAGGGTTCAAACCCGTGAACATTGAATCCTACGTTGGCACAACAGATCCTGCGGTTTGGATCGAAGACTATCTCCTTCATATCCACATGGCCCGCGGCGATGATCTTCACGCCATCAAATACCTCCCACTCAAGCTTAAAGAACCAGCTCGATTGGCTCAACAACTGCCCGGCAGAATCAATTGGGTGTTGGGAGGACCTAGAAGCCGCATTCCTCGATAACTTCGTGGCACATATGTGCGACCACCGACGCCAATGACCTAAGCCACATAATTCAGCAGCCGATTTAATCGCCGCATAACCTCGACACGGTTCTTAACCAAGAAAAAATCAAATCGCCGATCGTCCGGATGCAGAGGCCCTTGCAGCCTTCAAACACAACATCCGGCGATTTAATGGCTTTCCCCGCACCTAGGACAGGAAAAGCCGAAATCAATGGCAGCCCTCACATCGCTCATGACCCGCTTCTGTGCGGGAGAAGACAGCTGGCTAGCCCGCAGTAACAACCTAACCAAAAACTCTGGTAGTTCGGATACCAAAGACAGCAATGGCAGGTCGTGTCGCAATAAGCACAAACGCCGCATTAACGGCGATAATACCGTAGATACGGCAGTGAACGCCGGATTCAGAGGCTCTAAACCCGGTCAGCGGAAAAAGCCATTCAAAAGAACTACTCCAGCCTGTCCAATTTGGACCGGATACTCGATCGCTCGTGCCAGATACACGGCACCCCCAAAAAGCCGACCAATCACACCAACAGAGATTGTTGGGTGTTCAAGCAGGCAGGCAAGTTAATCGCCGAAGGCAATGACAAGGGGCTGCATAGCGATGAGGAGGAGGAGACACGGCCGCCGAACAATAAAGGACAGAAGGGTTTCCCCCCACAAGTGCGGACGGTGAACATGATATACGCAACCCACATACCCAAAATGGAGCGGAAGCGTGCACTCAGGGACGTATACACGATGGAGCCAGTCGCCCCAAAGTTCAATCTGTGGTCCTCCTGCCCAATCACCTTTGATCGAAGGGACCACCCCACTAATATCCGCCACGGTGGATTCGCCGCATTGGTTTTAGACCCAATCATCAATGGATTTCATCTCACTAGAGTCCTGATGGACGGCGGCAGCAGCCTGAACCTGCTTTATCAGGATATAGTGCGCAAGATGGGCATAGACCCCTCAAGGATTAAACCCACAAAGACGACCTTCAAGGGCGTCATACCAGGAGTAGAGGCCAATTGTACAGGCTCAGTTACACTTGAAGTGGTCTTCGGATCCTCGGATAACTTCCGAAGCGAGGAGTTAATCTTCGACATAGTCCCGCTCCACGCCGCTATCATGCACCGCCGCATTTAACCGCATTTGCAAAGTTCAATGTGGTGCTGCACTACGCATACCTCAAGCTCAAGATGCCAGGCCCTCGAGGAGTCATCACGGTCAACGGAAACACCGAACACTCTCTCCGAACGGAGGAGTACACAGCGGCTCTCGCGGCGGAAGTACAGAGTAGCCACCTAAGGCAATTCTCGAGTCCGGCCATTAAGCGACCGGACACCGTCAAGTGCGCCCGGAGTAACCTAAAACAAGACCACCTGGCACGTTCATAGCACGCGTAGCAATGCGGCCCCAACCCCAGCCCTCGCGAAATTGCGAGACCAGTACCACGCGTACATCACTACGCTCTGGAGATACCATGGGCATAGGGGGAGGGGCGCGACCACGGCATGCCCAGAGTGCAGATCAACCACACCAGGGGCTCCCAAATTCGTCACTCTTTTTTTCTTATTCTCAGGACTCCGTTTTTCAGAAGCCCTGTTCGGTAGTGGATCTGCCGAACTAACGATGCAACAGCCAGGGAAGCAGAAAAGCTACGACGAGTATCCAGGTGGTCTCCATTACGAGCATTATACCTGTTTTACATACCATCCCGCAGCCTACCCCTGGAGGGGGACATGCTAAATAGTCCCACCCCTCGCTTATCGCACTATTTGTATCATTCTGCCTTTATTGCAGTATTTCTCGAATAAACAATGCATCGTTTTTTGCCTATCATCGCATTCCTTTTTATATATGTTCACTTATGACATGTTGCACCCGTACGCTTTGGTACGGCCAAATACACCAGGGGCTTAAGTTCCCCAAAGTATGGTGTGATAAGTCCGAACACTTTCACAAGTGCGGCACCCCGAACTTATAGCATTATATGCATCGGCTTCGAATCATGTCTTGGGTCAATAGTTGGGCTTGCCTGCCCCATGTTTTGGTACCTTATGTTCCGCTATATCGGCTAAGTAGCGTTGGGAGAACCATCTGCGATTGTGCCCAGCTTGAGCTGGGTGGAGCACCTCGGTGGAGAAAGCTAAAACTGACCGTCATGATAAGGCGAGAGCTGGTCATTGCTCGAGAGGTCTTTTCGAGTCCCTAAAGACTTATGCCGCTTAGAGCGAGGAGCCGGCTTTGTCCGCCCTCAGCGTGATAGCGCCTCAATTCGCCCTCCGAATACCAGGGCTTCACCAAATTTAAAATTATAGAATTCTATGGCTAAGTGAGAGTGTTCAAGCATTATAAGTCCGGTTGCCTCGTTCGTTGTGTTGAGCGCCCCTAGAAGGACCCAAAATGGGAACAAGAGCGCTCAAGTTTATCCCGAACACCCCAAATTCGTGGCATGGGAGCGAAGCCAATGACTTGCCATCTCTCGATTTGATAAACGGCCGCAAAAGGTAATATTTAAATTAACAAGCATTGCTTAGCGATATGAACAAAGTTTTCAGCGACAGATAACAAAACGCGAGTCTACTCAAAATTACATCTTTGGAGCACTCACCCGCAATAATGCGGCACCCTTCAGACACCCTTATAATACATCTCGGCGTGCGATACTCCTTGCCTGGGCGGTGGCACGTCCGTCACAAGCTTCTCGGCGTCCATCTTGCCCCAAAGGCACCTTAAGCGGGCAAGGGCCCGACGGGCACCTTCAATCAGGTGGAGTGCTTGATGACGTCAACCCATGGACAAGCGCCCACCAGCCGCCCGCACTGCATCAAGTAGCTCCTGTGCATGGCTTCCTTGGGCCACGGCCGAACTATGAGGCCCTTCATGGCCTGTTCAGCCACCTTGTGGAGCTCGACCACTGCTTCACCTGGTCGCCAGGCACAGATGTCCGGCCTCAAAGATCTCGAGACCGTAACACCTTCTCCATCGAGCCCTCCTCGGCTCAGAGAACGTGGCAGCATCGGACACGATACGGGCAGATCTGCGAACGCCCCGAGAGCTCCGAATTTGGGTAAGTAATGTAATTCACTTTTACATGCTTGCTTTGCATGAAGAATGCCTTACCGCCGCTATCTTCTTCACCGCCTCGATTTCTGGAGGGCCTTTGGGCCTCGACCTTAGCGGCTTTGGCACTCTCAAGAGCGGACGCGAGCCTCGGACTCGAAGTCTCGAGTCACGCTCCAAACTCTCGTGTTTTTCCACGAGAGCACAGAGCTCTTGCCGCACCTCCGCCACCCGTGCCTCCCGCTTCTCTCGGCGGTGCGTTCAGCGTCGATTGAGTTCGGCCGCGGACACCGCCTCCTTCAGGGTCACCACCTCGTTCGTAGCCCCTGCAATACCCACGTTATTCTTGTTATTATTTAATGCAACCAAATCCTTTTTTACAAGGCACAACTTTAACAAGGTGTTACTTATCTTCCTTGTCCTCGAGCCGCTTCTTGGCATGGCCGAGCTTGCTCTCGGACCGCTCGAGGCTCTCCTTCAAAGCATTAACCTCCGCACTCAGTGCGGCAGAGGTCAGCAGCGCAGCCTGCATTCCCATATTGACATATTTGTGTTAGACTCCTCACAGATATCTTTTTAGATCCTCGCCTCGGCTTTTCTTTCCAACACCGAACCGAGCATCAGGCTACCGTCTATGCGGTACTTTTTTTGCATATCTTGAAACCCTTACCTCAAAGCATGTTAGAAGGTCTGGTGGCTTGGTCAGCCCGCCTTGGCGGATGAACTTTTCAATCACCGCGACTCATAACAAAGGTGGTGTTCCTCTTCGATGGAAGCGCCGTTGAGCGCCTCCAAGAAGTTATCCGGCGCCCAGCTTGGACGGAGGTCACCGGCGTCGCTGCCTCGCCCTTCTTCGAAAGGGGTCATTGCCGGACCGAACCACCAAAGGTTCCGGCATGAGTCCGCCCAAAGTCCGGAGGTCGCTTCAGAGGTCGGAGCCGACATTGTTGAAGGTCGAGGCGCCGAATCTGGGACTCTGTGTGTTGGAACTCAGGGCGAGGGGCAGATTCGATTGACGATTGAAGAAAAGAAACGAGCCTTGGTCTCATTATAAAGAGGGAGAATACCAAGAGCCGTCCCCGTGACCGTTTGGGACTCACCTTCGATAGAGGAGGCGGGGCAATGGGCACGGTTGGGTTACCCACGTCCGTATTGATGGGAATCCCGGAATAAGGGGAACACGATCTCCGCTCGACAAGACGTGCTAAGGAAACCGCCGCTAAACGCTACCGAGGTGGTATAATAAAACGATTCAAGTAACGACTTGGTAGTGGTGTGACGTCACGCCACAAAATACGTCAGCAGATTGAACTTGTGTACATATTATTCTCTCTACGGTGGTATGTGGAATTTATTTTACAGAGCCGGACACTATCCTGGTGTTTACAATCTTCTATGAATTATTCGGAGGAAGAACCCGCCTTGCAATGCCGAAGACAATATGCGCGCCGGACTCATCGTCATTGAAGCCTGGTTCAGGGGCTACTGAGGGAGTCCTGGACTAGGGGATGTCCGGATAGCCGGACTATCATCATCGGCCGGACTCCAAGACTATGAAGATACAAGATTGAAGACTTCGTCCCGTGTCCGGATGGGACTTTCCTTGGCATGGAAGGCAAGCTTGGCAATACGGATATGTAGATCTCCTACCATTGTAACCGACACTGTAAGCCTAGCCCTCTCGGTGTCTATATAAACCGGAGGGTTTTAGTCCGTGAGGACTAACAACCATTACAACAATCATACCATAGGCTAGCTTCTAGGGTTTAGCCTCCTTGATCTCGTGGTAGATCTACTCTTGTACTACCCATATCATCAATATTAATCAAGCAGAGTACGGTTTTACCTCCATCGAGGGCCCGAACTCGGGTAAAACATCGTGTCCCTTGTCTCCTCGTTACCATCCACCTAGACGCACACGTTGGGACCCCCTACCCGAGATCCGCCGGTTTTGACATCGACATTGGTGCTTTCATTGAGAGTTCCTCCGTAGTCGTTATCGATAGGCTTGATGGCTCCTTCAATCATCAACAACAACGCAGTCCTGTGGTGAGACTTTTCTCCCGGACAGATCTTCGTGTTCGGGCGGCTTTGCATCGCGGCCAATTCGCTGGCCATCCGGAGCAGATCGAAGCTACGCCGCCATCAGTCAGATTTGGAAGCCTAAACTTCACGGCCGACATCCGCGGAGACTTGATCTTCGACGGATTCGAGCCATAGCCGAAAGCCGCCAGACAGATCACACGATGGGCATGATTTAGCTCGCTCACGGACAAGGCCTCGAGGCACACATGAGTCCGCCCGACCTTAGTTCGGAGCCGACTGCAGCAGATCAAGGACGGGTGGCTAGACACCGCCCGGGGCTGCAAGTTCTCTGGCGATGGAGCCAACATCGACCTTGTCCCTTATAAAGCTCGTGACTCGAGGTGCCGACTCGCCGGACCGAACCTCCTCGCGCGCTTCTACCAATCGAATCCGATTGGGCACCGATCATGGAGTTCACGCCACGGACATCTTTCAAAGACTCGCCTTTTGGCGATATTCTGAATTCGCTAAAGTATCTCTCGTTGTCGAGAGCCTCGCCGAACTGTGGGTCGGACGGTTGGGATGCGGACGACAAAGAAATTCAAAGCCCACCCACCACCCACTTTGTAGCCCATCGCCGACGATCTAACCGACATGCTAGACTACGACCAAGACATTGACGGTATGGACGACGATGCCGAGACGACTAAGAACCAGCGCCACGGGCAATCGGAAGACCACCTCAACTCATGACATATACATGGTGGAAACACCAAAAGGAAGCGATAACGAGGAACAACGGGACGCGGCGAAGGATAATCCCCCCGAAAAACAACCAAAACGGCGACGCAAGCGCCGCCCGAAGTCCCGCCTCGACAACAACATCACCCATAATGACCCAGCCGTAGAGCAGGGCAAACCAGTGGACGACAAACATGCAACCAAGCAACCATCCGAACAGGATGAATCGGACAACCAACCCATCCTCAGTGAAAACAAAAGTCCAGACGATCTTACGCCGGACACACCACCGGAGCATAAGAACCTTCACGAAAGGCCTGTCGCCACTGCAAGAAGCTTGAAGAAGCAGAAACGGAAGCTGAAAACAGCGGAAGACATACTTAGAATGAGGTGGAGCAAAGTACTCAAGACCGCGGACAAATACGACAATAGCCACCAAGCAAAGAGCTAGCCGAAGCGCAAGCTGCTGCCCGAATTCGACGAGGAGGCCAGAAGCCCCACAATCAAAAAGAAGAGGCTGCTCGCCGGATAGACGCACCAGATGATGTGCCAAGAGCGGCAAGCGGCGCCGCACACAAGCCGCACATGACACACGAAGATCCTCGCAAAAGGATGGCCCGTCAGTCCATTTATGGGCCAAAGAAGAGGGCCCTCAGAAGCAACACAACACACCGAGTGTTCAAGATAACGGCACACCTAATATGTGGGCGCCGCACACCCACTATGTTTCACTGATGAGGTGCTGGATCATGAATTTCCAGCGGGATTCAAGCCCGTAAACATAGAGGCATACGACAGAACAACAGACCCCGGAGTCTGGATTGAGGATTACATCCTAAACATACACATGGCTAGAGGAGACGATCTCCACGCCATAAAATATCTACCCCATTAATGTGATTGACCAGGAGGCTACTGATATTGCTGCCTTCTTTGGCTGTAAGTTAGGCAAGATGCCCTTCACATATCTGGGACTGCCTGTTGGGACTACCAGGCCTAAAATTGTGGATCTTCTTCCCCTGGTGGATTGTATGGAGAGGAGATTGACAGCAAGTTCTTGGTTCTTGCCTCAGGGAAGCAGGTTGCAATTAGTTAATTCTGTCATTTCTTCTTTGCCTATCTTCTTCCTTTGTACCATGTCAATCCCTCAAGGTATATTGAAGCAGTTGGAAAGGATCCAAAGGCAGTGTCTATGGAGGAAATATGGTCAGGAGAAGGGCCATTCTTTGGCAGCTTGGCCTCTTGTTTGCAGGCCCAAGGCAAAGGGGGGTCTTGGAATCTTAAATCTGGGTTTGCAAAATCAAGCTCTGCTTCTGAAATTTCTGAATAAATTCTACAATAAAATGGATGTGCCTTGGGTAGAGTTAATTTGAGATTCTTACTATTTTGAACGAATTCCTCATGATACCACCCTTTGTGGCTCTTTTTGGTGGAAGGATGTCTGCAAGTTGATGGATAATTTCAGAGCAGTGACTGAGGTTAATGTTCACAGTGGAGACACTGTGTTATTCTGGTATGACCATTGGCAAATTGGCAACAGTCATGTGCCTCTTCTGGATAGATTTCCTAGATTGTATTCCTTTTGCCTCCACAAAAAACTTTCAGTCAAGGAAGTCTTTCTGGCTGATAGCTTGCAAGATCTTTTTTTTCTTGCCCCTCACTGAGCAAGCTCATCAAGATTCCAGCTGCAATGATCTTTGGGAATGGAGGCATGGAAAGAAATCTTCTTATACTGCAAAAAAGTTCTATACTTTGCATATCAGCCTATGGTAGCAAACCCAATTTTGAAATGGATTTGGAATAGTTGCTGTACCATGTCAATCAAGATGTTTGCCTGGCTAGTCATAATGGACAGGGTTAACACCAAGGACATGATTCAACGAAGGAAATGGAAGATTAATGATGGACCACAATGTGTTCTTTGCCCAATAGGGACTTTGGAGGACAGAAATCATCTTTTCTTTCAATGTAACTTCAGTGCTCGCGTATGGATCTACCTGCAGATTCACTAGAAAGACAGTCAGGATATGGTGGAGATTGCCTTGCATGCTAAAAAGGAGTTCAACAAGCCTTTCTTTGCTGAAGTGGTGTTTACTGCCTGGTGGAACATTTGGAAGGTGAGAAATGACAGGTGTCGGTGTCAAAACCGGCGGATCTCGGGTAGGGGGTCCCGAACTGTGCGTCTAGGCGGATGGTAACAAGAGACGAGGGACACAATGTTTTTACCCAGGTTCAGGCCCTCTCGATGGAGGTAAAACCCACGCCCCGCTTGATTAATATTGATGATATGGGTAGTACAAGAGTAGATCTACCACGAGATCAAGGAGGCTAAACCCTAGAAGCTAGCCTATGGTATGATTGTTGAGATGTATGTTCGTCCTACGGACTAAGGCCCTCCGGTTTATATAGACACCGGAGAGGCTAGGGTTACACAGCGTCGGTTACAATGGTAGGAGATCTACATATCCGTATTGCCAAGCTTGCCTTCCATGCCAAGGAAAGTACCTTCCGGACACGAGCCGGAGTCTTCAATCTTGTATCTTCGTAGTCTGGGTGTCCGGCGGATATTGATAGTCCGGCTGTCCGGACACCCCCTAGTCCAGGACTCCCTCAGTAGCCCCCGAACCAGGCTTCAATGACGATAAGTCGAGCATGCTTGTAGTCTTCGGCGTTGCAAGGCGGGTTCTCCCTTCAAATCCCATATACCTGCCGAATAGTGTCCGGCTTCATCTCGAACACTGTGCTCCTCGTCTTCTACGCCAAATTATGGCACTCTCTCCACGCTGCCGCACGAACGCGAAAAAGCCGTGGTGTCTTTACATTTCACCCCTAATTGTGCGGGTCGTCCGCCTATAAAAGAGGCAGAATCCAGATCCAAACCGCACCGCCTTCCTCCCGCAGATACATCAAGCGCCTCGACCTAGAAATCCATTCCACCATGGATCGTCAACGCGCTCTTCCTCACGCGCCCTAGCCCATCGCCAGGAATTGGAGGAGGTGCTCTATTTTGCACAATGAGCTAGTGAAGCTCCAAACGGAGGGTTTCTTCCTCCGCCTTCATGGTTCCATCCGAGCCGGACTGGTTACTTATCAAGGTGGGAGGCAGGTGGAGGACACCCAAGCCCCAACAAGGGGGAGCGAGTGTGCTTGCCCCTATCTCGATAAGGGGCTCGGATTGTACATCCGCTCCTCCGGGCTCTCAAGTTCTACGGACTCCAGCTCCACCACCTCACGCCCGCCTCAGGCTGCATATCATGGCTGCGTAGCTCTTTTGCGAGCTATTCACTGGGCATCGAGCCCCATTTCACATTGTGGAAGAGGTTGTTTTGCCTCGCACTCGTTCTCACCAGGGGTCCATATATCAAGTGGGCGGCGCCAAATATGGCGATCGCCGACCAGATACCTATCCGCACTCCTAAGAAGGCATCCAAGATCGGCCCCTGAGTGGTTTTATATAATAGACGCCCGCCGCTCGACCCATCCGGATCGGCCTCCGGAGTTTGATGCTGCTCCCTTGAAGAAACGCCTCACTGGCGCTCATGAGCCCCGCTTGGAGGAAGACAAGAGCGCCCATTACTTCATGGGCCGGATAAGATTAATGGCTCATTCCGCTTGACCATGATTGGAGTCATGGCGACGTGCATCAGCGGGTGCAGCCGCTGCAATACTGAGGCCACCCCATGTGGGATTTCAACGGGAAGACGATGCTACCCGACGGCCGCAAAGGGCTCGGATTCACCGAGGATCCGTGAAGATCCCGTCCGGCCTGTACAAGGGGGAGAAGGAGGACTTCTTCGCCCGAACCCTTTGGATGGGTTTTCCATGATCAACCCTAGAGGATGGGTGTTTAACACCTCAAGGGTTCCACCTGCTTTCAAGTTTAAGCTTTAAATTATGTCTTCGGCGCAGGGTCTACGCCGGACCGTGGAGGACATGGTGAGTCCTCGCTCCACAACCCGAGGATCCGAAGGATCCTCGGTCCGCCTCCAAAGAGGATCCGACATCGAGGTGGAGTTGATCGACGGGGTGTATCACCAGCTCAGCATAGACAATGCTTTGGTCGCAATTACGGCGGACTACCCCGGGCTAAGTTCGGCTTCCCAGGTGACCACGACCGAAGTCCGGACACCGTCATCTTATCCTTGCCTATTTCTGACCTTCGCGAATGATGGTATTTTGCAGGAAGCGCCATTACGACAGGAAGCCGAGCCTGCGGCGGCCGACCTTCAAAGGTCGGTCCGAACTAGCAGGAGGAAAAGGAGCGCCGTGCGGGTAGGAACGTCGCCGCAGAGGTATAGCTCGTGTTTGATCTTTTCGAGCAACGCTCCGAGGAAACGTCTAAGTGCTCATGATCTTTATAGGAGAAAAGCGCCGCGGATCTGCGAAGCGCAGGAATTGCCGATCCGCCAACACCAGCCGTGCCCAGCGCCGGACCGGAGGGGAGGCAAGCGCAAGACGCGAGCCGGATCCTCGCTCCAACGGAGGATACCGACTGCATCGTCCGCCACCAAGTCTCGAGGTGGAGAGCGCTATGAATCATAGGCGCCACGACAGATTTCAAGAAGTGTTTTTCCCCGAGGCATTGGATGCCTTTAACGCAGGGACGCGCAGATCTCGTGCTGCTCAAAATGGTTTTACCAGAGCCACGGAGCAAGTATGTTAAAGACATACGGGTAAGGGAATTTTAATGGTTGTATACACCAAGAGCCCCCGAGACTTAGATTAGTTATGCTAACCGATTAAGGATCATTGTGAATTTCGTGCACTCAACAAGAAGAACGCCTACTGTCTCGGAGCTGCAAGATTGCAAGGCCCAACTTGAGGTCAAGATTTTGTCTGCCGCAGGAGGAGACGAAAAGACCCCTCCCGGTAACACATTTTACCAAGAAATATAAGCGGCTGGCGGCGTGCGCGTGAGTCTAATAAGAACGTTAGGTATCGCCGACAAGATCCGGACAGTAAACATTGCCGCGCCAGCTAAAGGTCTGGCGAGAGTGTGCTGAATAGGGTTCAGCAGAAAGGAACAAGCTCCAAGATGCCAATGCCAAGCTCGGAGAAGAGCTGAAAGGCGCAAGCCGAGCTGTCCGCCCGCTAAGGAGAATCAACGGCTTCGTCGGCATATATAGTAAGTGCTTGAGCGAACTCTTTTGAAAAGAAGACTTCGCGAGGAAGTATTTTGACATGATATGTCTTGTAGGTATACTCACGGGTCGTCCTCAGAGGAGATGCCCATATCAATGGGTGATCAACTTCCGAACTGTTGCAGCTACTCAAACGAAGTTCGGCAGCAATGAGGGCGCTGCTCGTGCTTTATGGCCAGCCCTTACCCTACCCGAGGGCCTCGGGAGCTTGGAGAAGCTGCAGGAGGCGGCAAAGCGCTCCGATTGTGGAAGATATCAACATGCCGTCAAGGTGCCAGGGAGGCGTGGGCCATGGTGAAGACGCGGTACAAGAAGGCGGACCCCAACCACATGGCCGAAGTTGGACCGGTGGGGCCCGATGGGAAGGAGATCCCTGTGAGTTTAGTGTACAGCCAAGTAGAGTTGGCTGCTAAGTTTTCCCAACGGGACTGTAAACTGGACAGCCTGTTAGACGGGATTGAGGAGGAATACAATCAATAAATTTGACAATGTATGTTATCCTTTAAAATGACATGTGAAATGCCTTCTAGCCGGATTGTAGATCGTTTGTCTTTGCCGACCTTTTCGCTTCGACCTCGGGACCCTAGAGTCCGGAGTGTGTCCGAATACCTTTTTGGTTAAGAAACAACCGTGGTATGTGTGGAGACCAGGCGTAGGGGTCATTAGTGCTTTATCAGACAAGTGCCCAACTAGTTATGTTATATTACATGGTTAGTAAGAAACCTCTTCCAGGGAGAATAGTTCCGTTAAGGGTTCCTTTCGCTGGGGAGGCATGCCCTAAAGTGCATGTCCGAACTGCAAAGAGAGTAGTGAAACATCTGGGGCAGATAGATAAATAAGCAAAAAGTCATCTTTTAAATCACCGACCGAATATTCCCTTAAGAACGCTAGCTTTCGGCTTCACCCAGTCTGAGGTACACATCCGGTGACCGGCAAGAATAATCGCAGAGGTGCTCCCTTTACCTCCTAGCCGAACAATCGGGAACGTAGGGGTAAGCACAGGAGCCAGGCAACCCAGCTTGGCCAAAACTTAAGTCATATCGATGCATATAATGGCGAGTAAAAGGTACATGTGGAAGCTTGACACATGTGTTGGGTATAAAACCCGTATAGTTGAGCTTCTGTAAAAGAAGCCCCCAGGAATAACGAGTGCGGATGGCACATCGTGCATATGCAAAGAATGCGAAAATAGGCCCCGAAGGGCTTTTAAGTTAAAAGGATAAAAAGAGAAACAAAAGACAGCCGAAATATAAAAGGTTGGACGGGGGAAGGGGACGAACTCTTAGTCCGGCGCTAGGCATAGAATCGTCGGAGTCGGGCTGCGTTCCATGGGTTCGGCTCGAGTCGGTTGTCCGACGCATTTCGTAGACGGTATGCTCAATCGGTCAGTACTTGATCAATAATGAAGGGGCCTTCCCATCTGGGCTTGAGCTTGTCCTTTTTCTTATCCGGCAGGCGTAGAACTAGTTCGCCAACGTTGTAAGTCTTGGCCCGTACTTCTCTGCTTTGATATCTTCGGGCCTGCTGCTGATAGAATGCGAAACGAGCCTTCGCGACGTCACGTTCTTCCTCCAATGTGTACAAGCTGTCTTGCCGATCTAGCTCGGCCTCTCTTTCCTCATACATGCGCACTCTAGGTGAGTCATGAATAATGTCGCAGGGCAAGACTGCCTCTGCGCCGTATACCATAAAAAATGGTGTGAATCCGATAGTACGGTTAGGCGTTGTCCGCAGTCCCCAGAGTACGGAGTCGAGCTCCTCGACCCATTGGGTGTCGGATTTAGTGAGTGACCTCACTAGTCTGGGTTTGATGCCGCTCATGATTAGACCATTTGCTCTTTCCACTTGACCGTTGGTTTGAGGGTGATAGACTGACGCATAGTCGAGCTTGATGCCCATATTTTTGCACCATGACTTAACCTCATCGGCCGTGAAGTTCGTGCCGTTGTCGGTGATGATGCTGTGGGGGACTCCGTAATGGTGTACCACCTCTAATATAAAGTCTATCACTGGTTCGGACTCTGCCGTTTTGACCGGTTTGGCCTCTATCCATTTGGTGAACTTATCCACCATGACCAATAGGTACTTTTTCTTGTGGGTTCCCTTTAAGGGGTCCCACCATGTCAAGCCCCTGCATCGCGAACGGCCGTAATGGGTATGGTTTTGAGGCGGTGGGTGGCATGTGGCTCGATTAGCAAAGAGTCGACAACCAACGATCGCCGACCAAGTCCCGCACGTCCCGCCTCGAGCCGTCGGCCAATAAAACTCAGACGGAATGCCTTTCCTACAAGGGCCCGGCTGCTGCGTGGTGTCCGCCTAGTCCGCATGAATTTCAGCCAGAGGTTTCGCCCCTCTTCGGAGATACACCTTGAAGGACTCCGTAGTACTTTTCTTATAAAGTTCTCCTCATGGACCTTGTAGGCCTCGATCACGGACTATGCAATGGGCCTCATTTTGGTCTTCGGAAGTTCCCGCCAAGTAAGTAGGCTAGGAAAGGTTCGACCACGCAGCGATTCGCCATTATGTCGTGGGCGGAGGGTGTTATGTCATCCGCCAATCACCGATTGGTGCGGTTTTCTCCGGTTTGTCGCTGCGGGCTCCTCTTCCCATAGTACGGATGGCTTGAAAAGCCGCTCCAGAAGATATTTGAGGACAGATCACGTTTTCGCCCGATGCGCTGGGACGCCGCCGCTTGGTTATTGTCTCGGGCTATGTGATGGAATTCGAGTCCTTCAAACCGAAGTGACATTTTTGGACAGCGTTACGATATGCTGCCATTTTCGGATCCTTGGTGTCAAGTCTCCGCTTATTTGGGATATTGCGAGGTTTGAGTCCTCGCGCACCTCTAGGCGTTGAATGCCCATGGAGACCGCCATCCGGAGACCATGTAGTAGGGCCTCAGATTCGGCTGCATTGTTGGAGTCCGTGTACATTATTTGAAGTACATATGGATCAGATCTCCGGCGGGGACGCCAAGACGACGCCAGCCCCCATCCGCCAACATTTTGGAACCGTCAAGTGCATAGTCCAATTGGAGTATGCGCCGTACTCTTTAGGGAGTTCGCTTCAGTCCATTCGCGACGAAGTCAGCCAAAACTTGTGACTTTATAGCTCGCCGAGGTTTGTAAGTGATGTCGAATGGTAAGAGCTCTATGGCCCATTTTTCTATCCCGCCTGTTGCGTCATGTTATTTATAATGTCATTGAGTTGTACTCAGAGGCCATTGTTATCGAGCACTCTTGAAAGTAGTGCGAAGCTTTCGAGACGCCATGAACACCGTGATATGCTATCTTCTCGATAATGCGGTAACAGGATTTGCGTGGGGTTAACATAGTGGATACATAATACACTCGGTTTTTGAAGAGGGAATTTATGCCCTTCGCCGCTCGCTCGACGACGAGGACTGCGCTTACAACTTGATGCGTTGCTGCGATGTATAACAACATTGGTTCGCCCAAAGTGGGCGCAGCCAGGACCGGATTTGTTGCCAGTATGGCCTTTATTTCTTCGAGTCCAGCAGTGGCAGCGTCCGCCCACTGGTGTTCGATGCTACCGAGGAGGCGATAGAGGGCAACGCCTTTTCTCCTAAACGGAGATAAAGCGCTCAAGGCTGCCACACATCCTGTTAATTTTGTATTTGCTTGAGGTCTTTTGGGATATCCAATTGTGACAGAGCTCAGATTTTGGCCGGATTTGCTTCAATTCCTCTACGGATACGATGTAGCCAGCAGCTTTCCCGCTAGTACCAAAACGCATTTTCCGGTTCAATTTTTATGTCATATGCTCGAGGTTGTCGAATGTGAGCCTCAAATCGTCTACTAAAGTTTCGACGTGTTTTGTTTTGACGACCACGTCGTCTACGTATGCCTTGACTGTTTTGCCGATCTGGGTAGCCAGACATGTTTGAATCATGCGCTGATATGTTGCGCCGGCATTTTTGAGTCCGAAGGGCATCGTGTTGAAGCGTAATGGTCCATATGGAGTGATAAATGCCGTATGCGGCAGTGCTTCGCCATCTTGATTTGATGATAGCCAGAGTATGCGTCCAGGAAGCACAACGAATCGTGCCTTGCTGTAGCATCGATAATTTGATCAATGCGGGGGAGAGGGAAGGGATCCTTTGGGCAAGCTTTATTGAGGTCTTTAAAATCGACACAAAGGCGCCAGGATTTGTCCTTCTTTGGTACCATCACCAAATTTGCTAGCCAGTCCGGATGTTTAATATCTCTAATGAATCCGCCCAATAGTTTGGCTAGCTCTTCTCCCATTGCCTGTCTTTTGGGTTCGAAAATCGTCAAGAGCCTGCTTGATGGCTTAAACTTTTAGGATGTTTAGGCTGTGTTACGCCAACTCGCGAGGGATTCGGGCATGTCCGAAGGGTGCCAAAGCGAAGATATCCCAAATTTCCGAAGGAATTCGGCATGAAGCGGTGTCAACTTCGGGTTCAACTGTGCCCCTATGGAGGCCGTCTTTGTTGGGTCCGCTGGTGGACCTGGAATTTTATTATCTCATCTCGCTGGTTTGAAGGATGTGGACTTGGATCTTTTATCAAGTATCACATCGCCCCTGTTCACCGTGAGAGCACAAAAGGTGAGTTCCTCTCGCCCTAAGGCTTTTGATAGTGCCTCGAGGGCTAGTGCGGCTGTCTTGTTTTCGGCGCGGAGTGCTATGTCCTGATCACTAGCGAGAGTGATTATTCCGCCGGGCCTGCATTTTGAGCTTCATGTACCCGTAATGAGGTATTGCTTGAAAATTGTGAATGCCTCTCGCCCTAATATGGCGTGATAGCCACCGCTGAACGGGCTACCGAACGTGACTTCTTCGGATCTGTAATTGTCCGGAGAGCGAACACCACATCGAGTGTGATTTTTCCGGCAGCGCGCTTCCTGCTAGGGTCCTCTAAAGGTTGTGCTGCTTCGCTCAATACGGCTCCAATCGATTTCCATTTTCCGCAGAGTTTCCTCGTAAATGAGGTTTAGTCCGCTGCCACCATCCATGAGGACTTTTGTCGTCGAAAGCCGCCCACTATGGGACTAAGTACCAGCAAGGTTGGGGCCCCGTTGTTCAAATGTGGGCTCGTCGTGGCGTTGAAGGTAATAGCTGTGTCGCCCATGGGTTTGTTGTTGCTACTTGGTAGACTTGGCGAGTTCGCGGATTGTTCGTTGATATTATTTGATGCGAAAGTCTCAAGATCGCCGATACTGCGCTGGTATTGTTGGAGTGGTTTCTCGGAGCTAGAAGCTCTTCGCCACTTTTGGCCACCTGCCGTAATATCCAACATGCTCGAAGGCTATGTGTTGGGACAGCTCCCTCTGTACTATGAAGTTTACAGGGTCCATCGAGCCATCCCTCCAGTACGGTTCTGTTTCCCTTGTTGGGTTTTTGTTTTTTTGTTTTTGCATCTGGGGCCTGGTTGTAAGGCGCCCTTTTACTGCGGACTGGGTATGGGGCCGGATTATCCCAAAATTGATTTTCAGTTTTCCATAAACTCTCCATTGCACAGTACTTTCGTACAATGGATGCCAGATCGGTGAAGCGCGTAATTTTGCGACGATCAATTGCGTTTAGTATTCCCTTGTCCGTGCAGTTATTGTAGAAGATTGATATTGCGTTTTCCTCTCGGCAGTCCTTTATCCTGTCCATAACCAGGAGGAATCTGGCCCAGTAATGATGTACTATTTCAGTAGGCTCTTGCCGAACTAGAGATAGATCACATATGTCTGGGCGGGCGGGTGGAACAAAATCCGGATCCCTGCCCATCTTGAGGCTCAGAGGCCAAGGAGTTTCCGAATTCGGAAGCTTGGTTTGCTGGGCGCAATCCAGCAAGTCCGGGGCGGTGCATGATTTTAAGTTCCATGCTTGATTGACGTCCGTCCCTCCGCGGGGATCCGCATGGAGGGTTCGGGAATCCGGACATGAATTGTCTTCAACGTTGGCAAAGAGTTGCCGTATTGTTCCTCCACCACAGAGACGTGGTGGGTGGCCTGGGGAGAGTTGATCTCTCTCAGATCGGTTTTAAGCCCAATCTGGTTGTAGTCCGTAGCGACTCCCAGGGCGGCGATGCGATCCAAGAGCTCGTTAACAGACGAGAGCTCGATTGGATCTGACTGTTAGGCAGCTTTAGGGCTGACGCGAAGATTGCTTGCGACGACTTGAGAAGTCATTGCCGAAGCAGCGGCCGGACAGGCAGTCATGAGAAAACCACCAAGCCGGATAGTTTGGCCGGCGGCCAAGGCCCCTCCGATGAAAACGCCGTCTTTGAAGACGGGTGGAGGCATCCGCTCTATCGGCAACGACACAGACGAACTCTCAATGAAAGCACCAATGTCGGTGTCAAAACCGGCGGATCTCGGGTAGGGGATCCCGAACTGTGCGTCTAGGCGGATGGTAACAAGAGACGAGGGACACAATGTTTTTACCTGTGTTGGGGCCCTCTCGATGGAGGTAAAACCCTACGCCCCTGCTAGATTAATATTGATGATATGGGTAGTACAAGAGTAGATCTACCACGAGATCAAGGAGGCTAAACCCTAGAAGCTAGCCTATGGTATGATTGTTGAGATGTATGTTCGCCCCACGGACTAAGGCCCTCCGGTTTATATAGACACCGGAGAGGCTAGGGTTACACAGTCGGTTACAATGGTAGGAGATCTACATATCCAGATTGCCAAGCTTGCCTTCCACGCCAAGGAAAGTACCTTCCGGACACGAGCCGGAGTCTTCAATCTTGTATCTTCGTAGTCTGGGTGTCCGGCGGATATTGATAGTCCGGCTGTCCGGACACCCCCTAGTCCAGGACTCCCTCAACAGGGCTTTCAGGAACATCCGGCCTTCCGTCAGAGCATGGAGATATGGATTCATTCATGATCTCACTCTGCTTTCTCATAGAATCAAGCAGAGGCACAAGGAGGCATTACTCAAATGGATTGATTTCCTTCCTCCTTGAGGGGAGTTGTTTTTTTTACCCTCTGTATATTTGTATTTTCTAGGATTAGTTTTCCTGTATAGCTTTCTTTTGCTATTCCTTTTTCTCCTTTTTATTCCTCTTCTTGAGGGAACTTTGTACTAGTCCTGTTTTGTCTTTGCTTTTAATAAAATGCTGTGGGGTGCAAGCCCTGCAGTCTTCAAGGTCAAAAAAAAATATCTACCCCTCAAGCTCAAAGGGCCAGCTCGTAATTGGCTCGAAAGCCTCCCAGAAAATACCATTGGAAGTTGGGAAGAGCTCGAGGACGCAATTAGAGCAAATTTTAAGGGGACTTATGTCCGCCCTCTGGATGCAGACGATCTAAGTCACATAACTCAACAGCCCGGAGAGTCAGCGTGCAAATTCTGGAATAGGTTCCTCACCAAAAAGAACCAAATAGTCGACTGTCCGGACGCTGAAGCCCTAGCAGCTTTTAAACATAACGTCCGAGACGAATGGCTTGCCAGACACCTCGGCCAGGAAAAGCCAAGAACAATGGCCGCGCTAACGAGCCTCATGACCCGCTTTTGCGCGGGGGAAGATAGCTGGCTGGCAAGATACAACACCAACGACCCGAGTACATCCGAGATCAAAGATGGAAATGGAAAATCACGGCGCAGAAAGGATCAGCGCCGAAACAAAGAAAATGGCCCAAACAACACGGCGGTCAACGCCGGATTCAAAAACTCGCGGCTGAACAACAAAACACTGCCTCTTAAGGACAACAGTGACGAGCTATCCAGCCTCAACAAAATTTTGGATCGGATATGTCAAATCCACAGTACCCCCGGGAAGCCTGCAAACCACACCCACCGAAATTATTGGGTCTTTAAGCAGTCCGGCCGACTCAACGCCGAACACAAGGGGCTCGACACGCCAAACGAGGACGATGACGAACCCCACCAGCAGAGCACCGGAATACAAAAGACTTTCCCGCAAGAAGTCAAAACAGTAAACTCACTCCATGTGACAACACGGAACAATAGTGCGGCACCCGCTAAAGTACGCGCCGCACGGTCCACCCCAGCGGAATCCCGGGATTGGATGTCAAAACCAATTACTTTCGACCACCTGGATTATTCCAGAAGTATTCGAAACGCAGGATGGATTGCTCTGATATTGGATCCTATAATTGACGGACTACAATTTACACAAGTCCTAATGGATGGTGGCAGCGATTTAAACCTGCTATATCCGGACACAATCCGCAATTTGGGGATAGACCCTACTAAAATTCGCCATAGCCGCACTTCCTTCAAAGGAGTGACGCCAGGCCCTTACGCCAAGTGTACGGGCTCCTTACTACTAGAAGTTGTGTTCGGATCACCCGACAACTTTCGTCGCGAAAAGCTAATCTTCCATGTCGCCCCATTCAAAAGTAGCCATCAAGCACTATTGGGACGTGAAGCCTTCGCCCGCTTTAACGCAATACCGCACTACGCGTCTCTTACACTTAAAATGCCCGGTCCACGCGGCATCATCTCATTAAAAGGTCGTTCAAGACCCCGGACACGGCTAGGCGAGTCCGGCATAAATAAACCAGGGGCTGCCTAGCCGCATACCCCTTCACAAGGGGCTGTGCGTATGAACAATAAAGAGCCAATAAAAGCTCAACTTTAGTCATTCATTCATAATTTGTTTTCAACACATTTTTTGCACGATTTCTTTTCAAGCTAAGTTCCTCTCTTTTACAGATGAACAGCGTGTACACCCGTCTAGGATACGGCACAACGGAGACACAGGCGCAGACGTGTAGCAGGGACCCGTGGCAAGGATTCTTTTCAGATTAAGACCCTGCGTAAACCTTTCTTAATGTCTCTTGTTGATTCACATCCCCCGGTTTTTCACCATAACCAACGAGGAGGCTGGCATTTTGGCATCGGCCATGTCAGAAATTTTCGCCTGTACCTGGATACTACGGGCTTAGGGCATTGTTCTGCCCGTTATAATAAAGACCGAATACCTTAGGGAGTGTTCGGCGTCTCGAGTTAGGCCTTATATGCATCACCGAATCATGTCTTTGGTCAAATGTTGGGTTTGCCCGGCTCCTGTGTTTTGCTGCCTTATGTTCCGTATCATCGGCTAAGGCGGCACCAGGAGAACTACTGCGATTGTGCCCCGGTTCGGCCGAGCGAGCACCTCAATAGAGAAAGCGGCGATTGTCATGATACAAAGAGAGATCTGGTCAACCACTCGATCGACTACCGAATGTTTAGAATTCATCCGCTTTGACGAAGGACCGTTTCCCGGTCAGGCACATACGCGCCCCGAATTCGGAGAGCGCAGTGCCCCTAGGGGCTATATCGTAGCCCCACCTTCGAACTCCTATGGCTAAGTGAAAGTGATAAAGCATCATAGTCCGGTTGCCTCGTTTGCTACGCTACCACCTCCTTCACAGGACCAAGACGTTGGATTAAGTGTGAAAATGCGCTATTTTGCAAACACCCCCGCACCATGTGCGTGTGGGCTGAAGCCAAAGACTGCCATCTTTCAGGTTATACACAAGTATACATTAACGGCCACACAGGAGATATTTCAATACTTGAATGCACAAGTATAAAAAGCACTTACATTATGAATATCGTTTTACATATCATAAAGATCATTTGAACATGACATTTTTTGAGCACTGCGACTCTATTACACGAGCACCCCGCAGAACTTCCCCAAAATAGTGCTCGGCGGGTAACCGGCTCTCGTCCGAACCCCGGGTTGCAACATCGGTGGCATCCATCTTCGTCTAGTATGTCCTCACACAGGCGAGGGCCATCCGTGCACCCTCTATGCAGGCCGACCGCTTCATCGCCTTGATATGCGGCACCGCCCCAAGGAATTGCTGCAATAAGCCAAAATAACTCTTCGGCTTGGGTCTATCCGGCCAGATATGAGCCACTACATCCGTCATGGCAAGTCCGGACAATCTATTCAGCTCAGCCCACTCAGCCAACCGATCGGTCAGCGGAAGTGAACGCTCCGGACTGTGGAATTGAGACCAAAAAAGCTCTTCCGTCTCGTGATCCTTTTCACTTCGGAAGTGCACAACAGCATCTGCCGCACTCGCCGCTAAATCCATATAAGGATCCTCCGGACCCCACAGTGGCCAAGCTAAGCATACTGGATCTGTGGAACTTCCTGCGCAGCGAAAGGGCTTGCCGGCCGCAACGCCTCCGCCCGACGAGCTCCTCCTTTATAGCCCTCATTGCGTAAGCGGCATCCTTGGCTTCGGCGGTGGCCTTCTTCAGGTCTTCTTGCTCCGCTCGGCGTTCTTTTTCAAGAACCTCATAGCGGTCGGTAACATCTTTTAGCTTCACGTCCATTTCAGCCATCTCCTCCTCGCTTCGGCGAAGGAGCAGCCCTTTCGGCTTCTAGCTCTTGTCCGCCTCGAGGCAGCCGCATCACTCCTTCTGGCTTGCTCCTTGGCTCGAGCAAGCTCTGCTCGAAGGTCCTCCATAGCAGCGGCACCATCTGCATTAAGCATACATGTTGTAAGGAGTGAGCATCAGCTCCCTTACTAGGTGACCACGGAGAAACAACCTACCTTGTGACTCATCAAGTCGCTTATTAACCAGCTGATGTCCGTGATCAGAACGCCGAGTTGCCGCTTTAGTTCGGCAACTCCATCAGTCCGGCTGGCCACCGGACTATCCACCACCTACATAGGAAAGGCGAGAATTAATACCTGAGATTGTGATCCTCGGCACGCTGCCGCTTTGGACAACATATCGAGTCTCAGGGGCTACTATCTATACAGGGCGCACTTTATGTGTAAAACTGTCAAAAGGTATGTCATTTTTATGTACCTCAAACCCCGCCAGCAAACTTCTAACGGCATCATGCAACCCGCCCTCAGCGGATGAAATTCTTTCAATCACCATACTCATCAATGTACGGTGATCTTCTGAGATAGACGCCCTCTCAAGCAGATCCTTGGCTCCCCGCCAAGACACCGCTTGGTGCCGAACTCTCCGCCCCACGGACTCGGGATACCCTCCATGACGACACCTCAGGGTCGTCCGCCCCACCTGGCGGTGTGGCAGATGGAGGCGTCTCGCTCTCCATCATCTCCGGACGAAGGTCCCCCGAAGACGAGCTCAACTGAGAAGGACGGAGATCCGAACTACAAGGTAAAAACTTCGGTTATCCTCAGAAGCAAAAATAGGGATGTCCCTTATTACAAAACTCCCATTTTTCTACTTACGGCTTGCTGGAGGGCTGATTCCTTAGGGGAGATAGTGTGGCTGTGGCTTCCCAGGCACAGGACCCTCTGGTGAAGATCTCTTCCCCCGCTTTGAGGCCTTGGCCTCCAGGTCTCCGGAGGCGGTCCTCTTCTCCCCCTGGAAGGAGGGATTCTCGATCCCCCCTTTCTCCAAAGCCTCCTTAGTAGGGGCGGTAGTTTCTCTATTTTCCCCTTCGCTCTCCTCTAGAGGCGCAACCTCCAACATCTTGACCAACACCGGATCCGGCGTGGTCTCTGGGAGGGGGGGCCGGACACCGTATCAGTTTGGCTTGCGCTATCCACTCCTGTTCAAAGGATGGTTGGTTAAAAGGCAAATCCAAGAATATGCAAACAAACGGTATGTCCGGACACAGGGCTACTTACTTGAGCATCCGGGCGATTGCAGCTTAGGCCGGCATCATCGGTCAATTCCAGACACACTTCTTGTGATCCAAAGAACAATTTGTACATTTCCACGGGCGTCGCACCCATGAAGTGTTGGAGAGCTCATGGCCCCTCTGGATTGAATTCCCACAGGCGGAGGGGGCGACGTTTGCAGGGCAGAAGACGCCGAATCAGCATAACCTGCATCACCACGACCAGATTGATCTCCCTCTCTTGGAGGTCTCGAATCCGGCCTTGCAATAGGGGTACGACCTTTGACGGCCCCCAGTTTTGCCCTTGGTTGACCCATGACATCAGCCATCGTGGAGGGCCTGAGCGGAAGATGGGCGGCGGCTTCTGCCTGCTGCCCCTAGGAGCGGTAATATAAAACCACTCCTGTTGCCACAAGCTGAGCTCCTCCTAGAAAGAGCCCTCGGGCCATGGAGCATCGGCCCTCTTGCTTACAACCGCCCCGCCGCACTCTGCTTGACGCCCCTCGATCATCTTCGGCTCCATGTTGATTGTTTTGAGCAACAAACCGAAGTGAGGGGTAGTGCGGAGGAAGGCTTCACAGACGACAATGAATGATGAGATGTGGAGGCTGGACTCCGGAGCCAAGTCGTGGAATTCCAACCCATAGTAAAACATGAGCCCTCTCACAAAAGGATCCATCGGGAAGCCTAAACCCCGACAGAGGTGGGACACAAACACGACGCTCTCGCCGGGCTCGGGAGTAGGAATGACTTGCCCTTTGGTGGGAAACCTATGCAAAATCTCGTAGGTCAGGTACCTGGCTTCTCTCAGCTTTAGCACGTCCTCTTCCGTGATGGAGGAGGGCATCCACCGGCCCTGTAGGTCGGAGCCGGACATTGTTGAAGGTCCGAGGTGCTCGAATCTGGGGCTCTGGGTGTTGGAACTCAGGGCGAGGGGCAGATTCGATTGAGGATTGAAGAAAAGAAACGAGCCTTGGTCTCATTATAAAGAGGGAGAATACCAAGAGCCGTCCCCGTGACCGTTTGGGACTCACCTTCGATAGAGGAGGCAGGGCAACGGGCACGGTTGGGTTACCCACGTCCGTATTGATGGGAATCCCGGAATAAGGGGAACACGTTCTCGCTTCGACAAGACGTGCCAAGGAAACCGCCGCTTAAACGCTACCGAGGTGGTATAATAAAATGATTCAAGTAAAGGCTTGGTAGTGGTGTGAGGTCACGCCACAAAATACGTCAGCAGATTGAACTTGTGTACATATTATTCTCTCTACGGTGGTATGTGGAATTTATTTTACAGAGCCGGACACTATCCTGGTGTTCACAATCTTCTATGAATCACTCGGAGGAAGAACCCGCCTTGCAATGCCGAAGACAATATGCACGCCGGACTCATCGTCATTGAAGCCTGGTTCAGGGGCTACTGAGGGAGTCCTGGACTAGGGGGAGTCCGGATAGCCGGACTATCATCATCGGCCGGACTCCAAGACTATGAAGATACAAGATTGAAGACTTCGTCCCGTGTCCGGATGGGACTTTCCTTGGCGTGGAAGGCAAGCTTGGCAATACGGATATGTAGATCTCCTACCATTGTAACCAACTCTGTGTAACCCTAGCCCTCTCCAGTGTCTATATAAACCGGAGGGTTTTAGTCCGTAGGACGAACAACCATTACAACAATCATACCATAGGCTAGCTTCTAGGGTTTAGCCTCCTTGATCTCGTGGTAGATCTACTCTTGTACTACCCATATCATCAATATTAGTCAAGTAGGAGTACGGTTTTACCTCCATCGAGAGGGCCCGAACCGAGGTAAAAACATCGTGTCCCTTGTCTCTTGTTACCATCCGCCTAGACGCACAGTTCGGGACCCCCTACCTGAGATCTGCCAGTTTTGACACCGACAGTCGTGTTCGGCATTAGTAGACACTATGCAGCAAAAGGAAAAACTTAAGTTATTATGGGATCCGGACACTTACGATCTCGCCAGGGGCTTAGCCCTCGAAGGCCACTCCTCCTCGCCGTCGCCGGCGTTGGTGGAACAGTCCGGAGGAAGGGTCCTTCCCTTCTTGGACCCTTCGCCCCTTCACCGGGAAGCTTTCCTTTCTTCTCCCCGCTGGAGAGGCCTCTTTCTTCTCCTCCTCATCCTCGTGGGAGGAGTCCGCCTCGGAGTCATCGGACGGTGAGTCCGATAACACCTGGCGCCGGGAACTCCTCCGAGTTCCCGTGGCCTTCTTCTTGGCCTTCTTCTCCGGCACCACGTAAGGCGCCGGGACTAGCAGCCCTGTCAAACGGGCGTCCGCTGGGTCTTCGGGGAAGGGAGCCGGGGAGTTAACCTGCCCGGACGTCTTCTACCAAGACTGTCAAAGGTAATGGGAGTTTTAGATCCTACATAGAGTCAAACTATGGAAAGCAAGTGTCCCGTAAAGGATAAACAGCTTACCTCGCCGGCTTGACGCTGCGAGCTGAATCCGCGATCTTCGGTTGCGATTGGGGGAGCCTCGGCGCCCTTGAACAGCACCCTCCAGGCGTCTTCGTATGTAGTGTCGAAGAGCCTGCTCAAGGTTGGGTGCTGTGCCGGATCAAATTCCCACATATTGAAATCCCGCTGTTGGCACGGGAGAATCCGGCGGATGAGCATGACCTGGATTACGTTGACAAGCTTGAGCTTCTTGTTTGCCAGGGTTTGGACGCAGGATTGAAGTCCGGTCAGCTCCTCCGAATCACCCCACGTCAGGCCCTTCTCTTTCCAGGAGGTGAGCCGTGTGGAGATCCCAGATCTGAATTCGGGGGCCGCTGCCCATTTAGGGTCACGCGGCTCGGTGATGTAGAACCACCCCGATTGCCACCCTTTGATGGTTTCCACGAAGGCGCCCTCAAGCCATGTAATGTTGGGCATCTTGCCCACCATGGCACCTCCGCACTCCGCTTGGCAGCCACCCACCACCTTTGGCTTGACATTAAAAGTCTTCAGCCATAAGCCGAAGTGGGGCTAGACGCAGAGGAAGGCCTCACACACGACGATGAACGCCGAGATGTTGAGGATGAAATTCGGGGCCAGATCATGGAAATCCAGGCCGTAGTAGAACATGAGCCCTCGGACGAATGGGTGGAGTGGGAAGCCCAGTCCGCGGAGGAAATGGGGAAGGAACACGACCCTCTCATGGGGCCTGGGGGTGGGGATGAGCTGCCCCGGGAGTCGGTGCGCGATATCGCTGGACAAGTATCCGGCCTTGCGCAGCCTCTTGATGTGCCCCTCCGTGACGGAGGAGGCCATCCACTTGCCTCCCGCTCCGGACATGGTTGGAGAAGGTTGAGGTGAGATGTGCAGACTTGGGCACTGGAGCTCGAGTGCGCAGAGATGGATAAGCGAAGGAGGAAGAAGGCGTAGGTGAAAAGGTGGATTCTTATCCCCCTATATATGAGCGGATGAAACTATGCGTCCCCACCGAGCCAGTAAAACTCACTTGTCTCCCAAGCGCCGCAATCAATGGCGCGGTTGGGTTACAAACGCCCGTATTGATGAGAATCCCGGAATAAAGGGACACAATCTCTGCTTTGACAGGACGTGCCAAGGAAACCGCTTCACTAAACGCACTGAGGTGGAACAATAAAAACAATTCGAATAAAGGCTTGGCCGTGGTGTGACATCATGCCGTGAAATATGTCAGTAGATTGAACTTGTGTAAATATTATTCTCTCTACGGTGGTGTGTGGAATTTATTTTGCAGAGCCGGACACTGTCCTGGTGTTCACAATCTTCTCTGAAGTTTTCGGAGGAGGAACCCACCTTGCAATGCCGAAGACAATATGCGTGCCGGACTCGTCGTCATTGAAGCCTGGTTCAGGGGCTACTGAGGGAGTCCTTGACTAGGGGGTGTCCAGATAGCCAAACTATCACCGTCGGCCGGACTCCAAGACTATGAAGATACAAGATTGAAGACTTCGTCCCGTGTCCGGATGGGACTTTCCTTGTCGTGCAAGGCAAGCTTGGCGATACGGATATGTAGATCTCCTACCATTGTAACAGACTCTGTGTAACCCTAGCCCTCTTTGGTGTCTATATAAACCGGAGGGTTTAGTCCGTAGGACGAACAACAATCATACCATAGGCTAGCTTCTAGGGTTTAGCCTCCTTGATCTCGTGGTAGATCTACTCTTGTACTACCGATATCATCAATATTAATCAAGCGGGAGTAGGGTTTTACCTCCACCGAGAGGGCCCGAACTTGGTTAAAAACATTGTGTCCCTTGTCTCCTATTACCATCAGCCTAGACGCACAGTTCGGGACCCCCTACCCGAGATCTGCCGGTTTTGACACCGACACTCATCATATCAATCTCATTTACTTTATTATTTGCTTTGTTTTTACTTTGCCTCTTACTTTTCACTTTGCATCTATATACCAAAAATACCAAAAATATTATTTATCATCTCTATCAGATCTCACTCTCGTAAGTGACCGTGAAGGGATTGACAACCCTAATCGCGTTGGTTGCGAGGAGCTATCTTTTGTGTAGGTACGAGGGACTTGTGCGTGGCCTCCTACTGGATTGATACATTGGTTCTCAAAAACTGGGGGAAATACTTACACTACTTTGCTGCATCATCCTCTCCTCTTCGGGGAAATCCAACGCAGTGCTCAAGAGGTAGCAAGAAGAATTTCTGGTGCCGTTGCCGGGGAGGCTCACGCAAGAGCAAGTCAACCATACCAAGTACCCATCACAATCCCTATCTCCCACATTACATTATTTGCCATTTGCCTCTCATTTTCCTCTCCCCCACTTCACCCTTGTCGTTTTATTCGCCCTCTCTTTCCAAATCTCCTCCTCTTTTTCCTGTTACCTTTTTGTTTGCTCGTGTGTTAGTTTGCTTGCTTGTCGTTATGTCTGAAATTGGGGAAATTATTGCCGACATGGGCGATAATAATATCATGGAAAATTCTAAAGCTCCTGCTGAAGAATCCCCTACCTATCATGCAAAAAGATTTCGAATCGGTAGTGGTAATATTATTGGAAAAGGAGTTATTCAAGATTTCTTTACTTGTGCCGGTGCTTTGCCCTCTATGGGCAGTTCTATTCTTCATAGGACTAGTAGTCTTGCGGACGCCATTGCCATGCTTATCGTTGAACTTGAAAGGCAATTTATGCATATGCACCCTTCTATACGAAGGATTATCCTAGAATTTTCTAATATCAAACACTCCTCGTTAGCGTGCGCTACTATCTTTTTGGCTCATGAATTCAGATTTATAATAAAATAGGCCAAAGAAATCTTTTAAGATTATAGGTGGACCTTGACCGTCCTCCCATAGAATCTATCCTCTTTGATCAAGAAGAAATTATGCGTTTTCAATCTCTTGACTATGTTGCTTTCAATGAAAACCTTAGAAAAAAGGTGCCAACCAACATTTTAATTGATAGAATCTCTAAACTTAATGATGATTTGGCTATTCGAAATAATGAGTTAGGATACTCTCTTGAGTATAGACTCACAAGGTTTTGTCAAAAGAATGCTTATAATGATGAATTGGTTGTGCATTATGAAGGGCCAAAAGAGGAACCTATACCTCCTAAAATTGATCTTGGGGATTCTTGCCCTATTAAATATAGCCCTTTTGATTACTTTTGCTTGCCTCAAAGAAAACTTGCTGCCGAACATAGAGAATATGAAATGAGTTTCGCCGATCTATCTTATTACTACGGCACTACCTAGATCTATCCTTGCTTTTATGCCTAGCTAGGGGCGTTAAACGATAGCGCTTGTTGGGAGGCAACCCAATTTTATTTGTTTTTTGTTTTTGCTTCTGTTTAGGAATAATTAATCCATCTAGCCTCTGTTTGGATGTGGTTTTTTGTTTTAATTAGTGTTTGTGCCAAGTAGAACCTATAGGATAACCTACGATGATAGTTGATTTGATTCTGCTGAAAAACAGAAACCTTGCACGCACGAATATAATTTTTTTAAATCACAGAAACGTGATTTTGCGTTGATTTATTTTGATGCTGTTCAATAAACAAATTTTCCAGGACTTCCTATTTTGGTAGGATTTTTAGAGTTCCAGAAGATTGCGTTAGTTACAGATTACTACAGACTGTTCTGTTTTTGACAGATTCTGTTTTGCGTGTGTTGTTTGCTTATTTTGATGAATCTATGGCTACTAAAATAGTTTATAAATCCACAGAGAAGTTGTAATACAGTAGGTTTAACACCAATATAAATAAATAATGAGTTCATTACAGTACCTTGAAGTAGTCTCTTTTTTTCTTTCTCTAACGGAGCTCACGAGATTTCTCTTGAGTTTTGTGTTGTGAAGTTTTCAAGTTTTGGGTGAATTCTTTTGATGGATTATGGAACAAGGAGTGGCAAGAGCCTAAGCTTGGGGATGCCCATGGCACCCCCAAGATAATCCAAGGACAACAAAAAGTCAAAGCTTGGGGATGCCCCGGAAGGCATCCCCTCTTTCGTCTACTTCCATCGGTAATTTACTTGGAGCTATATTTTTATTCACCACATGATATGTGTTTTGCTTGGAGCGTCTTGTATTATTTGCGTCTTTGGTTCTTAGTATACCACAATCATCCTTGATGTACACACCTTTTGAGAGAGCCATACACGAATTGGAATTTTCTAGAATACTCTATGTGCTTCACTTATATCTTTTGAGCTCGATAATTTTGCTTATAGTGCTTCACTTATATCTTTTGAGCGTGATAATTTTTGCTCTAGCGCTTCACTTAAATCTTTTAGAGAACGGTGGTGGATTTGTTTTAAAGAAACTTTTAATCTCTCATGCTTCACTTACATTATTTTGAGAGTCGTTAATAGCATGGTAATTTGCTTAATATTAATATACTTGGTATTCAAGATATGTGAAACTTTCTTTTGAGTGCGTTGAATACTAAGATAAGTTTGATGCTTGATAATTGTTTTGAGATATGGAGGTGATAATATCAAAGTCATGCTAGTTGGGTGATTATGAATTCAAAGAATGCTTGTGTTGAAGTTAGCAAGTCCCGTAGCATGCACGTATGGTTAAAGTTGTGTAACAAATTTGAAACATGAAGTGTACATGGCTTGTGCATCCTTATGAGTGGCGGTCGGGGACGAGCGATGGTCTTTTCCTACCAATATATCCCCCTAGGAGCATGCGCGTAGTACTTGATTTTTGATGACTTCTAAATTTTTGCAATAAGTATATGAGTTCTTTTCACTAATGTTGAGTCCACGGATTATATGCACTTTTACCTTTCCGCCTTTGCTAGCCTCTTCGGTACCGTGTATTGCCCTTTCTCACCTTGAGAGTTGGTGCAAACTTCGCCGGTGCATCCAAACCCCGTGATACGATACGCTCTATCACACATAAACCTCCTTATATCTTCCTCAAAACAGCCACCATACCTACCTATCATGGCATTTCCATAGCCATTCCGAGATATATTGCCATGCAACTTCCATCATCATATTCATGACATACATTACTTTTGTCATATTGCCATTGCATGATCATGTAATTGACATCGTATTTGTGGCAAAGCCACCGTGCATTATTTTTCGTACATGTCACTCTTGATTCATTGCACCATCCCGGTAAACCGCCAGAGGCATTCATATAGAGTCATATCTTGTTCTAAGTTTCGAGTTGTAATCCTTATGTTGTAATCAATAGAAGTGTGATGATCATCATTATTAGAGCATTGCCCAAAAAGAAAAAGAAAAAGCGAAAGGCCAAAGAAAAAAAAGAAAGGCCCAAAATAAAGGGGAAAAAAGAAGAAAAAAGGGGCAATGCTACTATCTCTTTTTCCACACTTGTGCTTCAAAGTAGCACCTTGTTCTTCATGTAGTGAGTCTCATATATTGTGCTTCAAAGTAGCACCTTGTTCTTCATGTAGCGAGTCTCATAAGTTGTCCTTTTATACTAGTGGGAATTTTTCGTTATAGAACTTGGCTTGTATATTCCTACGATGGACTTCCTCAAATGCCCTAAGTCTTCATGAGCAAGCGAGTTGGATGCACACCCACTAGTTTTCTTTTGTTGAGCATACATAGCTCTAGTGCATCCATTGCATGGCAATCCCTACTCCTCATGTTGACATCAATTGATGGGCATCTCCATAGCCCGTTGATTATCCTCGTCAATGTGAGACTTTCTCCTTTTTTGTCTTCTCCACACAATCCCCATCATCATATTCTATTCCACCCATAGTGCTATATCCATGGCTCACGCTCATGTATTGCGTGAAAGTTGAAAAAGTTTGAGATTATTTAAGTATGAAACAATTGCTTGGCTTGTCATCGGGGGTATAGAAGTTGGGAACATCTTTCGTGTGACCAAAATGAAGCATAGCCTAAGTATATGATTTTGTAGGGATGATCTTTTTTTTGCCATGTTATTTTGAGAAGACATGATTGCTTTGATTAGTATGCTTGAAGTATTATTTTTTTTATGTTAATATGAACTTTTGTCTTGAATCTTTCGGATCTAAATATTCATGTCACAATTAAGAAGATTTACATTGAAATTATGCCAAAGTATCACTCCGCATGAAAAATTCTTTTTTATCATTTACCTACTCGAGGACGAAAGGTGAATTAAGCTTGGGGATGCCGAGACGCTCCAACGTATCTATAATTTTGATTGCTCCATGCTACTTTATCTACTGTTTTGGACTAGATAGCTTTATTTTCCACTTTTATATTATTTTGGGAATAACCTATTAACCGGAGGCCCAGCCTTAATTGCTATTTTTGCCTATTTTAGTGTTTCAAGAAACGGAATATCAAACGGAGTCCAAACGGAATGAAACCTTGGGAACGTGATTTTCTCACGAACGTGATCCAGGAGACTTGGACCCTGCTCCAAGGAACAAAAGAGGCGGTCATGAGGGTGGGGGCGCCCCTAGGCGCGCCCCTACCTCGTGGGCCCCTGTTGCTCCACCGACGCACTCCTTCCTCCTATATATACCTCACGTATCCCCAACCGATCGTAACAGAGCCAAAACCTAATTCCACCGCCGCAACCTTCTGTATCCACGAGATCCCATCTTGGGGCCTGTTCCAGAGCTCCGTCGGAGGGGGCATCCACCATGGAGGGCTTCTACATCAACACCATAGCCCCTCCGATGAAGTGTGAGTAGTTTACTTCAGACCTTCAGGTCCATAGCTAGTAGCTAGACGGCTTCTTCTCTCTTTTTGGATCTCAATACAATGTTCTCCCCCTCTCTCGTGGAGATCTATTCGATGTAATCTTCTTTTTGTGGTGTGTTTGTTGAGACTGATGAATTGTGGGTTTATGATCCAGCTTATCTCTGAATAATATTTGAATCTTCTCTGAATTCTTTTATGTATGATTGAGTTATCTTTGCAAGTCTCTTCGAATTATCCTTTTGGTTTGGCCAACTAGATTGGTAGTTCTTGCAATGGGAGAAGTGCTTAGCTTTGGGTTCAATCTTGCAGTGTCCTTTTCTAGTGACAGAAGGGGCAGCAAGGCACACATTGTATTGTTGCCATCGAGGATAACGAGATGGGGTTTTTATCATATTGCATGAATTTATCCCTCTACATCATGTCATCTGGCTTAAGGCGTTAGTCTATTTTAACTTAATACTCTAGATGCATGCTGGATAGCGGTCGATGAGTGGAGTAATAGTAGTAGATGTAGAATCGTTTTGATCTACTTGTATTGGACGTGATGCCTATATAGATGATCATACCTAGATATACTCATAATTATGCTCAATTCTATCAATTGCTCAACAGTAATTTGTTCACCCACCGTAGAATATCTATGCTCTTGAGAGAAGCCACTAGTGAAACCTATGGCCCATGGGTCTATTCTCATCATATCAATCTCATTTACTTTATTACTTGCTTTGTTTTTACTTTGCCTCTTACTTTTCACTTTGCATCTATATACCAAAAATACCAAAAATATTATTTATCATCTCTATCGATCTCACTCGTAAGTGACCTCGAAGGATTGACAACCCCTAATCGCGTTGGTTGCGAGGAGCTATCGCTTGGTGTAGGTACGAGGGACTTGTGCGTGGCCTCCTACTGGATTGATACCTTGGTTCTCAAAAACTGAGGGAAATACTTACGCTACTTTGCTGCATCATCCTCTCCTCTTCAGGGAAATCCAACGCAGTGCTCAAGCGGTAGCAGCCTCCTCCCCTCTCCCTCCTTTATATACAAGGGCATGGGAACCTCTAATCACATCAATTGTTTCTTAGCCATGTGCGGTGCCCCCCTCAACCGTTTACTCCTCCGGTCATATTGTCGTAGTTCTTAGGCGAAGCCCTGTGCGGATCACTTCACCATCCCTGTCATCATGCCGTCATGCTCATGAAACTCTCCCTTGACACTTTGCTGGATCAAGAGTTCGAGGGAAGTCATCGAGCTGAAGGTGTGCTGAACTCGGAGGTGCCGTACGTTCAGTACTTGATCGGTTGGATTGCGAAGACGTTCGACTACATCAACGGCGTTAAACTAACGCTTCCGCTTTTGGTCTATGAGGGTATGTGGACAAACTCTCCCCCTCTTGTTGCTATGCATCTCCTAGATAGATCTTGCGTGATCGTAGGATCTTTTTTGAAATTGCATGCTATGTTTCCCAACACCACCAGCTACATCTTCGCACGCAAGGAAGTGCGTCCATATTACAGGCAAAAAATATGATTCTTCCCCTGAGAGCTAAGACCCATCAAATAAATCTTCGCACGCAAGGAAGTGCCTCCTTATCCTCCCTGATAGTCGGGACCCACCTGGTCGAAGCGTACATAGCATTGTTATTCTGGTCGCTAACGTGTACGTACATACTGGTCGATCGGTCTGTCTGCAGGCTGCAGCGATGAACCGTGGCCGAGTAAGGATGGGCACGTGCCATAGTAGCGGCACGGACATTGCATGTCACGCAGTCCCATCAATATCGTGTACATGTACGTACAGCCTGGGTGCAAGAAAGTAAATACGGCCATGTACGTACATACAGGCAGGATCTCGAATGCCTACTCGCGCATACGTACGGCCAGGGCTCATGTAGATGGAGAGGCAGCGGAGAGCAGCGACGACGTCCTGGTTCATCGGCAGCCAACCGGCTGGGTCAGAACGGAGAAACTATGTCGCGTTCGTCAGGAGGCAACGGAATGCGTCCTGTTCATCGGGAGCCAACCGGCTTGGACGAAACAGTCGAAACAAGGCCTAGCGTACCACGGAACGGAGGAAATGGCCTTGTGTTCGACCGCCTACGGTCGAAACGGGATCCTATTCACCGGGAGGGGTCTGACATACTGCAAAATGGAGGAAACTGACTTCTCTTGGACCTCCTACGGTCGAAATGGGGTCATGTTGATCAGTAGGGGTGTGGCATAGCACAAAACAGAGGAAACAGACTTCTATTTGACCTCCTATGGTCGAAAAGGGGGTCCTGTTCATCGGGAGGGGTGTGGCGTACCGCAAAATGGGGCTCCACGGGCTATTGTTCATTCACCGTCTACTGCATCGTTCCAGCCTCCATGGGCTACTATTCATCCACTGTCGACCTCCTCCAACCTCCACCTGCGACTGTCCATCCACTGTGTCTACCTCCTGCCTCCACCAGCTACTTTTCATCCACGGGCTCCTGTTCATCCAGCCTCCACCGCTCCTCCGTCGGCTACTGTTCAACCAGCCCTCTCGACGGGGTCCTGTTCAACCACCCCTCCATAGGCTACTGTTCATCCAGCCTTCCACTGGCTATTGTTCACCAGCCCTCCACCGGCTGCTGTTCATCCAGCCCTCCACGGGGTCCTGTTCATCCACCCCCAACCGGCTCGATCGGGGTCCTATTCATCCAGCGGCAATGACCTCTAGCTACTACCATGGGGTCCTGTTCATCCAATACCCAACAACACTGACCATTCAAAAAGAGGCAGTAGGTGAGGGAGTCTTGGATTAGGGGGTATCCGGACAGCCGGACTATGTACAACGTCCGGACTATTGAAGCGTGAAGCTCCAAGACTCAAGACTTCGGCCCGTGTCTGGAGGGGACTTTCCTTGGCGTGGAAGGCAAGCTTGGCGATCCGGATATTATGTTTCCTTCCTTGCAACCGACTCCATGTAAACCCTAGTCCTCTCCGATGTCTATATAAGCTGGAGAGGTTGCTCCTTAGAAGGCCGATCACAATTACAATCATACCATCATAGGCTAGCTCTTAGGGTTTAGCCTCTACGATCTCGTGGTAGATCTACTCTTGTACTACCCATATCATCAATATTAATCAAGCAGGAAGTAGGGTTTTACCTCCATCGAGAGGGCCCAAACCTGGGTAAACATCTGTGTCCCTTACTTCCTGTTACCATCAGCCTTGACGCACAGATCGGGACCCCCTACCTGAGATCCGCCGGTTTTGACACCGACATTGGTGCTTTCATTGTGAGTTCCTCTGTGTCGTCGCCGTCAGGCTCGATGGCTCCTTCAATCATTATCAATGACGCTGTCAAGGGGAGACTCCCCCCCCCCCCAGACAGATCTTCATGTTCGGCGGCTTCGCACTACGGGCCAATTCGCTTGGTCATCTGGAGCAGATCGACAGCTACGCCCCTGGCCATCAAATCAGGTTCGGAAACCTGAACTACACGGCGGATATCCGCGGAGACTTGATCTTCGATGGATTCGGGCCAGCACCAGGAGCGCCGAACAGTCACGATGAGCACGGCTTAGACCTGCTATCAGAAGATGCTCGGGACATCATCTCGGCAGAAGCCTCGGATCTAAGTCCGGGGCAGGCTGCGTTGCCTAGGGACGGAGGACTGGACCCCGCCCCGCAGGCTGTACCCCCATCGGCGATGGAGCCGAACACATGCCTCACTTCTGAGGGAGGCTGTGACCCCAGACCCCCGGATTCGTATCCGGTTGTAGGTTCCAGTCCGCGCGTCCCCGAACCCGCCGAGCCTGGTTGGGCTCCGGTGATGGAGTTCACCGTGGCGGACGTCTTTCAGCACTCATCCTTTGGTGACATGCTGAACTTATTGAAGTCTCTCTCTTTGTCAGGAGACTCTGGGCCAAACTGTGTCCGGCTTGAGTGGGAAGCAGACAATGATGGAATTCATTGCCCACCCACCACCCACTTCATTGCCACAATCGATGATGTAACCGACGTGCTTGACTTCGACTCCGAAGACATCGACGATATGGACGACGATGTAGGAGAATTACAGGAGCCACAGCTCACCGGGCGGTGGACGGCCACCTCCTCATACGATACATATATGGTGGACACTACGAAGGAAACAAATGGCAATGAGGCAACGGAGGATAACCCCTCGGGAAGAAAAACAAAGCATGGGCGTCGTCGGCGCCGCTCCAAGCCCCACCACAGCAATACCGTCCCCAGAGACGAAAATAATCCAGATGGCGCCGAAGAAGAATATGACCCTGACCAGCCCGCCTTCGAGCAGGCCGAACAGGAAGATGAGCAGGTGAGCCCAGAAGAACAGGCGACGGACGCATACCCGGAGGAGGACAACTACATGCCCCCTTCCGAAGACGAGATTAGCATCGGCGACGACGAATTCGGCGTGCCTGAGGACCCCGTGGAGCAGGAGCACTTGAAGCGTAGACTTATAGCCACTGCAAGGAGCCTGAAGAAGAAGCATCAGCAACTCCAAGCTCATCAAGACCTGCTCACAGATAGATGGACTGAAGTCCTGGCAGCTGAGGAATATGGACTCGAGCGCCAAACAGCTGACCGGCCACCTCGTGGCTGAGATAAAACGGGATACCAGCCCGAATACCAGCCCGCACACCCACGTCGACACACTACGGCCCAGGGCAACAGGCAAGACCTGCAAGATATTCTGGAAAACAAAGCAGGATAGCCAAGATCGATCTACGGATCGCAGGGGCGCGCCCCAGCGCGTGACGATGACCGTCGCGCCGGATACATCATCAACAAGTCTGGCCGGGCCAAACACAGCAACCCAGACCAATTCGAGCTGCGTAGCCACATAGCCCGGCACAGAGGCGCCGCACACCCCCTCTGCTTCACTGACGAAGTGATGGATTATGAATTCCCAGAAGGGTTCAAACCCGTAAACATCGAATCATACGATGGCACAACAGACCTCGCAGTATGGATCAAAGATTTACTTCTCCACATTCACATGGCCCATGGAGATGATCTACACGCCATCAAGTATCTTACCCTTAAGCTCAAAGGACCAGCCCAACACTGGTTAAACAGCCTGCCAGCAAATTCCATTGGCAGTTGGGAAAACCTGGAAGACGCATTCCTCGATAACTTCCAGGGCACATATGTGCGACCACCAGATGCCGATGACCTGAGCCACATTACTCAATAGCCCATAGAGTCAGCCCAGAAATTTTGGACTCTGCTCCTTACTAAAAAGAACCAAATAGTCGACTGTCCGGACATCGAAACCCTGGCGTATTTTAAGCATAATATCCGTGACGAGTGGCTCGCTCGACACCTCGGCCAGGAAAAACCCAAGTCTATGGCAGCTCTCACAACCCTAATGACCCGCTTTTGTGCGGGTGAGGATAGTTGGTTGGCTCGCAATGGCACCACGCCACATTCCGGCACCTCGGACGATCGCGATGCTAACAGCAAGCCACGGCGTAACAGACATAAGAGATGGAACAACGGCGACAGCACTGAAGACACGGCAGTCAACGCCGGATTCAGCGGATCTAAGTTCGGTCAGCGGAAAAAGCCGTTCAAAAGAAATAATCAGGGACCGTCCAGCCTGGACCGCATACTGGAGCGCTCGTGACAAATTCATGGCACCCCGGACAAGCCAGCCAACCACACCAATAGAGACTGCTGGGTGTTCAAACAGGTCGGTAAGATAAACGCCGAAAACAAGGACAAGGGGCTGCACAGTGACGGTGACGAAGAGCCCCGGCGTCCGAATACGGGGGGAAAAAAGAAATCCCCCCCAGGTGAAAACGGTCAATAGGATCTACGCCAATCACATCCCAAGCGGGAACGGAAGCGAGCACTACGGGACGTCTATGCGATGGAGCCAGTCGCCCCCAAATTCAACCCATGGTCAGCTTGTCCGATCACCTTTCATCGTAGGGATCATCCTACTAGCATCCGTCATGGCGGCTCAGCCACATTGGTCTTAGACCCAATCATCGATGGATTCCACCTCACGCGAGTCCTTATGGACTGCGGCAGCAGCCTGAACCTGCTTTATCAGGACACAGTGCGCAAAATGGGCATTGACCCTTCAAGGATCAAGCCCACTAAAACCACCTTTAAAGGTGTTATTCCTGGAGTAGAGGCCCGTTGTACGGACTCTATAACACTAGAAGTGGTCTTCGGATCCTCGGACAACTTCAGGAGCGAAGAGCTAATCTTCGACATCGTCCCCTCCCGCAATGGCTACCACGCACTGCTCGGACGAACCGCATTTGCTAGATTCAATGCGGTACCACATTATGCATACCTCAAGCTCAAGATGCCAGGACCGCGCAGGGTCATCACTGTCAATGGAAATATGGACCGCTCCCTTCGAACAGAAGAGCATACGGCAGCCCTTGCGGCAGAAGTACAATGCGGCCTACTCCGACAAACCAATCCCGTGACAACCTCGAGCACAGTCAAGCGAGTCCAGAGCACCCCGCAACAGGATCATCAGGAATGCCAAGAGCGTGATTAGCAGTCCGGCCTCCGCCCAAGCCCCTTCAAAGCAGCATTCTCGCCACGCGTACACAATTACGCACTCAAGATACCATGGGCATAGGCGGAGGCGCATCAACGACTCAATCAATAGTGCAAGTAACCGCCAAATACATCCATACTCTTTCCCTCTTACATTTCAGGACATCGTGTTAGTGCAGCATCCTCAGAAGAGCCGAATTGCCGGACTTATATGGGAGAGACATCAAAGGAGGCAACAAACGTTGTGCACAGAAGGGAAAACCCAGGTCGAATCTATTTGCGATCATTATACCTTTATCTATCTGTACATATCCTGCCCCTGGATAGGACATGTCAAATAGTCCTATTTATCTCCGCTTAATGCATCCATTATAAACATACGCTTAAACGTATTTTTCGTCAATGGGAGATTGTACATAGCGTCAGCTTATTATTCTTATTTGAGCATTTTTTCTCTTATAAATGATTATTTCATATTGCACCCGTACACCTTGGTGCGGTCAGTTTGCCAAGGGCTTCTCATGGCGCCCCATAATATGGCAAATAAAGTCCGAACACTTTCAACAGTGCGGCACCCCGAACTTATAGCATTATATGCATCAGCTCCGAATCATGTCTTGGGTCTACAGTTGGGATAGCCCGGCTCCCTTGTTTTGGTGCCTTACGTTCCGTTATATCGGCTAAGGTAGCGCAGGGAGAACTACTACGATTGTGTCCCAGTTCTTTCGGACGAGCACCTCAGTAGAGAAAGCCGAAAACTGACCGGCATGATGTGGCGAGAGCTGGTCGCTGTTCGAGAGGTACTAAAATCCTTAAAGATTTTCCGCTTTAGGCGATAAATCAGCTTTGTCCGATCTAGGCGTATATAGCGCCCAATTCGGCCTTCTGGATTCTAGGGGCTTCACCGAAATTTAAAATTGTAGACTTCTATGGCTAAGTGAAAGTTATAAAGTCGCATAGTCCGATTGCCTCGTTCGCTGCGCCGGACACCTCCTTAAGGGACCAAACATTTGGATAAAGAGTGTCCGGGTTTTCCACGAACACCCCAGTGCTAGTCACATGGGGGCGGAAGCCGACGACTGGCCTACTTTTAGGATTTTATAAACAACCGCACAGAAGGTAATATTTTAAATAACAAAAGCGCTACATAGCGCAAGTAACTTCGTCCTTAAAATTACAAACATGACAGAAGTGAATTCATTCAAAAACGGTGTCGTTGGTACATTCATCAGCGACAAGACGAGCACCCTTCATCACGCCATCATAGTACATTTCGGGATGGCGATGCGCCTTGCCCTTTGGCGGGCCGTCCTTGACCAGCTTCTCAGCATCTAGCTTGCCCCAATGCACCTTGACGCGGGCAAAGGCCTGGCGGGCACCTTCAATACAAACAGAGCGCTTGATCACCTCCAGCCGCAGGCAGGCATCCACCATCCGCTTGATTAGGCCAAAGTAGCTACCGGGCATGAGCTCACCAGGCCACATCCGGACTATGAAACCTTTCATAGCCAGTTCGGCAACCCTATGGAGTTCGACCAACTGCTTCAGTTAGTCACTCAGAGGCATCGGGTGTTCGGCCCCAGCATACTGGGACCAGAACAGCTTCTCCGTTGAGTTCCCCTCCTGGGCACGGTAGAACTCCGCAGCGTCCGATACACTGCGTGGCAGATCTGCGGATGCCCCTGGAGAGCTCCGAATTCGAGTAAGTAAAAGAAACGCCTCCTCCACATGTTTGCTTTGCATAAAGAACTTCTTACCCGCTGCTATCTTCTTGGCCTCCTGGATCTCCTGTTGTGCTTTCTCGGCTTCGGCCTTGGCGTCTTTCAAATTCACAAGGGCCTTCGCAAGCTCAGCCTCTTTCGCCTTCAGATCATGCTCCACGGACTTTCATTTCTTGCTGAGGTCCTGGAGCTCTTGTTGTACCTCATCTACCCTAGCACTTTGCTTTTCGTGCTCCTTACACTCCGAGGCCGCCTTGTCTTCGGCCTCGGATAGCGCCTTCTTCAGGGACGCCACTTCGGCGGTGGCCCCTGTTACACAGTCACGACACTTAGGTGTTAGACTCACCAATTCTGCCTATCCTTAAATGCATAAGAGCGGGAATCACTTACCCTTGTTCTCTTCGAGCTGCCTCTTCGTGAGGTTGAGCTCTCCCTGCGCCTGCTCCAGGTCCCGCTTCAGTTTGGCAACCTCGGCAGTACGGGCAGCAGCAGCAAGCAGCATAACCTGCTTATTCACAATAATACTTATCATTAGACTCCTGCGTATTATAATTGACCCTCCGTTAGGCTTTTCTTTCCGAACACCAAACAGAGTATCAAGGGCTACTACCTATCAGGTGGTAATTTTGCACATATTTATTACTTACCTCAAAGCCTGTCAGGAGGCTGGTGCAAGCTTCGGTTAGTCTGCTTTTGGCGGACAAAACCTTCTGAATCACCGTACTCATGAGAGTACGGTGCTCTTCATCCATGGAAGTGCCGCGAAGCGCTTCCAGCAGACAGTCCGGCGCCTCATGCGCAATGGAAGTCCTCGATACAGACGGCTCACCCTCCCTAACGAGGGGTCACTCGCCTGAGTCCGGAACCATCGAAGGTTCCGGAATTGTGTTCGGCTAAGAGCCCAGCTGGCCATGGCTCTCGTCGACACGATCCGCGGGGATCTTGAACCCCGCGTGTCCGACGACTGGGACCATGCCTCGGGGCGTCTCTAGAGTCACCTCCCCCCGCTCTAGGAGCCTTTGGGACAACACCTCCATGTCGTCCGCGGGTTGAGGAGTAGTGGCTGTCGGAAGCGAATTCATCTCCGAATCGCTCAGGGACCCGAAGGAAGATACCTCGGGGTGATCCCTGGCCGGACTGCATATATGTTCGGCATTATAAGTATAAAAACTATGAAGTGAAACCATGATAGAATGCGGACACTTACGATCGCACTGGGGGCTTCCCCCTGGGCAGCCACCCCTCCTCACTGTGAGCGGCCGTGGCAGAATAGTCCGGCAGGGATACCTTCTCCTTCTTGGACGCCCTAACCTCCCCCTCCGGGGTGGATTTTCTCTTCCTCTCCTCCCAGTACGGGGAGGTAAAGTTTCTTCTTGGTCCCTCCCGCCTCCGCGCGAGGAATCTGATGGCCTTGCGCTGGGGGCCTTTTTTGACCCCTGGTCCGCCTCCCTGGACCCCTCAACCTTTCCGGATGGGGCGTCTTCGTCTTCTTCTTCCTCCCCTTCATGGGAGGAGTGCGCCTCATCGTCTCCGGACGAGGCCTCTTGCATAACCTTGCAACGGAGACCCTTTCGGGTCCCCGGGGCCTTCTTCTCGGCCTTCTTCTCCGGCACCTTGTACGGTGCCGGGACCAGCATCTCCGTCAGGAGAGCATCGGCTGGGCCTTCGGGCAGCAGAGCCAGACAGTAAACCTGCTCCGCCGCCTCCACATAATCCTGAAATAAATATGCATAACCACTTAAGGCTCTCCTATGAATATATCGGGAAGAACCAGGTCCGGTGGTAATCTGAGAACTCACCTAGCTAGGGACCCGTGCGGCGTGAAGCCCGCGGTCCACGGATGTGGAAGGAGGCACTTCGGAGGCCTTAAAAAGCACCTTCCATGCGCCTTTATGCGTCATGTCATAGAGCTTCCGGAGCGTCTGGTGTTCGGTCGGGACGAACTCCCACAGATTGACTGCCCGCCTCTAGCAGGGCAGGATCCGGCGAACGAGCATGACCTGGATCACATTGACAAGCTTGATGTTCTTCTCCTTCATGCTTTTGATGCATGTCTGGAGTCCGGTCAGCTCTGTAGAATCGCCCCAGGATAGGCCCTTCTTCTCCCAGGAGCTGAGCCGCGTGGGGTTTCCGGATCGGAACTCGGGGGCCGCTGCCTAGTTGCTACCTCTTGGGCACTGCGTTGGATTTCCCCGGAGAGGAGAGGATGATGCAGCAAAGTAGCGTAAGTATTTCCCTCAGTTTTTGAGAACCAAGGTATCAATCCAGTAGGAGGCCACGCACAAGTCCCTCGTACCTACACCAAACGATAGCTCCTCGCAACCAACGCGATTAGGGGTTGTCAATCCCTTCAGGGTCACTTACGAGAGTGAGATCTGATAGAGATGATAAATAATATTTTTGGTATTTTTGGTATATAGATGCAAAGTGAAAAGTAAGAGGCAAAGTAAAAACAAAGCAAGTAATAAAGTAAATGAGATTGATATGATGAGAATAGACCCATGGGCCATAGGTTTCACTAGTGGCTTCTCTCAAGAGCATAGATATTCTACGGTGGGTGAACAAATTACTGTTGAGCAATTGACAGAATTGAGCATAATTACGAGTATATCTAGGTATGATCATGTATATAGGCATCACGTCTGAGACAAGTAGATCGAAACGATTCTGCATCTACTACTATTACTCCACTCATCGACCGCTATCCAGCATGCATCTAGAGTATTAACTTAAAAACAGAGTAACGCCTTAAGCAAGATGACATGATGTAGAGGGATAAATTCATGCAATATGATAAAAACCCCATCTTGTTATCCTCGATGGCAACAATAAAATACGTGCCTTGCTGCCCCTTCTGTCACTGGGAAAGGACACCGCAAGATTGAACCCAAAGCTAAGCACTTCTCCCATTGCAACAACTACCAATCTAGTTGGCCAAACCAAAAGGATAATTCGAAGATACTTGCAAAGATAAGTCAATCATACATAAAAGAATTCAGAGAAGATTCAAATATTGTTCATAGATAAGTTGGATCATAAACCCACAATTCATCGGTCTCAACAAACACACCGCAAAAAGAAGATTACATCGAATAGATCTCCACGAGAGAGGGGGAGAACTTTGTATTGAGATCCAAAAAGAGAGAAGAAGCCATCTAGCTACTAGCTATGGACCCGAAGGTCTGAAGTAAACTACACACACTTCATCGGAGGGGCTATGGTGTTGATGTAGAAGCCCTCCATGGTGGATGCCCCTCGTGAGCTCAAACAGCCCCAAGATGGGATCTCGTGGATCTGAGAAGGTTGCAGCGGTGGAGTTAGGTTTTAGCTCCTGTTCGATCGTTTGGGGATACGAGGTATATATAGGAGGAAGAATGCGTCGGTGGAGCAAGGGGGGGCCACGAGGCAGGGGGGTGCGCCCTAGGGGGGCGCGCCCCCCAACCTCGTGACCGCCTCTGTTACATCTTGGAGTAGGGTCCAAGTCTCCTGGATCACGTTCGGTGAGAAAATCACGTTCTCGAAGGTTTCATTCCGTTTGGACTCCGTTTGATATTTCGTTTCTTCGAAACACTGAAATAGGCAAAAAAACAGCAATTCTGGGTTGGGCCTCCGGTTAATAAGTTAGTCCCAAAAATAATATAAAAGTGGAAAATAAAGCCCAATATAGTCCAAAACAGTAGATAAAGTAGCATGGAGCAATCATAGATATGTTGGAGATGTATGAGGCATACCTAAGCTTAATTCATGCTCGTCCTCGAGTAGGTAAATGATAAAAAAGAATTTTTGATGCGGAGTGATACTTCGGCATAATTTCAATGTAAATCTTCTTAATTGTGATATGAATATTCAGATCCAAAAGATTCAAGACAAAAGTTTGTATTGACATAAAAATAATAATACTTCAAGCATACTAATCAAAGCAATCATGTCTTCTCAAAATAACATGGCAAAAGAAAGTTCATCCCTACAAAATCATATATTTAGGCTATACTTCATTTTCGTCACACAAAGATGTTCCCAACTTCTATACCCCCGATGACAAACCAAGCAATTGTTTCATACTTAAATAATCTCAAACTTTTTCAACCTTCACGCAATACGTGAGCGCGAGCCATGGATATAGCACTATGGGTGGAATAGAATATGATGACGGGGATTGTGTGGAGAAGACAAAAAAAGGGAAAGTCTCACATTGACGAGGATAATCAACGGGCTATGGAGATGCCCATTAGTTGATGTCAACATGAGGAGTAGGGATTGCCATGCAACGGATGCACTAGAGCTATGGATGCTCAACAAAAGAAAACTAGTGGGTGTACATCCAACTTGCTTGTTCATGAAGACCTAGGGCATTTGAGGAAGCCCATCATAGGAATATACAAGCCAAGTTCTATAATGAAAAATTCCCACTAGTTTGAAAAGACAACTTATGAGACTCACTACATGAAGAGCAAGGTGCTACTTTGAAGCACAATATATGAGACTCACTACATGAAGAACAAGGTGCTACTTTGAAGCACAAGTGTGGAAAAAGAGATAGTAGCATTGCCCTTTTTTCTTTTCTTTTTTTCTCTTTTTTTTCTTTTGGGCCTTTCTCTTTTTTTTCTTTTGGCCTTTCTTCTTTTTTTCTTTTTTTTTCTTTGGGCAATGCTCTAACAATGATGATCATCACACTTCTATTGATTACAACATAAGGATTACAACTCGAAACTTAGAACAAGATATGACTCTATATGAATGCCTCCGGCGGTGTACCGGGATAGTGCAATGAATCAAGAGTGACACGTATGAAAAATAATGCATGGTGGCTTTGCCACAAATACGATGTCAACTACATGATCATGCAATGGCAATACGACAAAAGTAATGTAAGTCATGATGATGATGATGATGGAAGTTGCACGGCAATATATCTCGGAATGGCTATGGAAATGCCATGATAGGTAGGTATGGTGGCTGTTTTGAGGAAGATATAAGGAGGTTTATGGGTGATCGAGTGTATCGTATCACGGGGTTTGGATGCACCGGCAAAGTTTGCACCAACTCTCAAGGTGAGAAAGGGCAATGCACGGTACCGAAGAGGCTAGCAAAGGCGGAAAGGTGAGAGTGCGTATAATCCATGGACTCAACATTAGTCAAAAGAACTCATATAGTTATTGCAAAAATTTAGAAGCCATCAAAAATCAAGTACTACGCGCATGCTCCTAGGGGGATAGATTGGTAGGAAAAGAGCATCGCTCATCCCAGGTACACTTCATGTTTCAAATTTGTTACACAACTTTAACCATACATGCATGCTACGGGACTTGCAAACTTCAACACAAGCATTTCTCAAATTCACAATTATTCAACTAGCACGACTTTGATATTATCACCTCCATATCTCAAAACAATTATCAAGCATCAAACTTATCTTAGTATTCAATTCACTCAAAAGAAAGTTTCACATATCTTGAACACCAAGTATATTAACATTAAGCAAATTACCATGTTATTAATGACTCTCAAAATAATCTAAGTGAAGCATTAGAGATCAATAGTTTCTTTAAAACAAATCCACCACCGTGCTCTAAAAGATCTAAGTGAAGTACTAGAGCAAAAATTATCACGCTCAAAAGATATAAGTGAAGTACTATGAGCAAAACTATCAAGCTCAAAAGATATAAGTGAAGCACATAGAGTATTCTAACAAATTCCAATTCATGTATGGCTCTCTCAAAATGTGTGTACAGCAAGGATGATTGTGGCAAACTCACAAGCGAAGACGCAAATAATACAAGACGCTCCAAGCAAACCACATATCATGTGGTGAATAAAAATATAGCTCCAAGTAAATTACCGATGGATGTGGACGAAAGAGGGGATGCCTTCCGGGGCATCCCCAAGCTTTAACTTTTTGGTGTCCTTGGATTATCTTGGGGTGCCATGGGCATCCCAAGCTTAGGCTTTTGCCACTCCTTGTTCCATAATCCATCAAAAGAATTCACCCAAAACTTGAAAACTTCACAACACAAAACTCAATAAAAATCTCGTGAGCTCCGTTAGAGAAAGAAAACAAAAGACTACTTCAAAGTACTGTAATGAACTCATTCTTTATTTATATTGGTGTTAAACCTACTGTATTCCAACTTCTCTATGGATTATAAGATATTTTACTAGACATAAATTCATCAAAATAAGCAAACAACACACGCAAAATAGAATCTGTCAAAAACAGAACAGTCTGTAGCAATCTGTAAATAACGCAAACTTCTGGAACTCTAAAAATTCTACCAAAATAGGACGTCCTGACAATTTGTTTATTAAACAGTAGCAAAAATAATCAACGCAAAAGCATGTTCCTGTCATTTAACAAAATTATATTCGTGCGTGCAAAGTTTCTGTTTTTCAGCAGAATCAAATCAACTATCATCGTAGGTTATCCTATAGGTTCTGCTTGGCACAAACACTAATTAAAAGATAAAACCTCATCCAAACAGAAACTAGATGGATTATTTATTCCTAAACAGAAGCAAAAACAAAAAAACAAAAATAAAATTGGGTTGCCTCCCAACAAGCGCTATCGTTTAACGCCCCTAGCTAGGCATAAAAGCAAGGATAGATCTAGGTATTGCCATCTTTGGTAGGCAATCCATAAGTGGCTCTCATGATAGATTCATATGGTAATTTTATTTTCTTTCTAGGGAAGTGTTCCATGCCGTTCTTTAAGGGAAACTGGAATCGAATATTCCCTTCCTTCATATCAATAATTGCACCAATCGTTCTAAGAAAAGGTCTACCAAGAATAGTAGGAGATGAAGGATTGCAATGTATATCAAGAACGATAAAATCTACGGGCACATAATTCCTATTTGCAACAATAAGAACATCATTAATTCTTTCCATAGGCTTTTGAATAGTGGAATCCGCAAGATGCAAGTTTAGAGAGCAATCATCAAAGTCACGAAAATCTAGCAAATCACACAAAGTTTTGGGAATAGTAGAGACACTAGCACCCAAATCACACAAAGCATGAAACTCATAATCTTTAATTTTAATTTTAATAATAGGTTCCCACTCATCATAGAGTTTTCTAGGGATAGAAACTTTCAACTCAAGTTTTTCTTCATAAGATTGCATCAAGGCATCAACAATGTGTTCGGTAAAGGCCTTATTTTGACTATAAGCATGAGGAGAATCTAGCATGGATTGCAACAAGGAAATACAACCAATTAAAGAGCAATTTTCATAATTAAATTCCTTGAGATCCAAAATAGTGGGTTTAGCAACATCTAGGTTTTTATTTCTTTCAATCCCACTTTCATCAATTTCATCATCAAGATCTAGAAACTCCGAATTCTTAAAACGCCTTCTAGGTAAAGGAAGATCATCTTCAGTTTCATAAAGATTCATATTGCAAAACAAAGATTTTAATGGGGACACATCAATAACTTTTAGATCTTCATCTTGATTTTCATAGGAATTGGAAGAACACGCTTTAATAAAGGCATCTTTGGAAGCACGCATCCTAGCGGTTCTTTTCTTGCACTCATCAATGGAAATTCTCATGGCTTTGAGAGACTCATTGATATCATGCTTAGGAGGAATGGATCTAAGCTTTAAAGAATCAATTTCAAGAGAAATTCTATCAACGTTCCTAGCCAAATCATCAACTTTAAGCAATTTCTCTTCAAGCAAAGCATTAAAATTCTTTTGTGAATTCATAAACTCTTTAACACTACTCCCAAATTCAGAGGGCATCTTATTAAAATTTCCATAAGAGTTGTTGTAGGAATTTCCATAATTATTAGAAGGATTACTAGGATAAGGCCTAGGATTAAAATTCCCTCCATAAGCGTTGTTTCCAAAACTATTCCTACCAACAAAATTCACATCCACAGATTCATTATTATTCTCAATCAAAGTAGACAAAGGCATATCATTGGGATCAAGAGAAGTATTTTTTAGTAGCAAACATCTTCATAAGTTCATCCATCTTTTCACTCAAAACATTGATCTCTTCTATAGCATGCATTTTTTTACTAGAAGATCTTTAGGTGTGCCATTGAGAATAATTAGCCATAATATTATCAAGCAATTTTGTAGCATCTCCTAACGTAATTTCCATAAATGTGCCTCCCACGACCGAATCTAAAATATTTCTAGAAGCAAAATTCAATCCGGCATAAAATTTTTGTATGATCATCCATAAATTCAAACCATGAGTAGGGCAATTGTGAAGCATCAATTTCATTCTTTCCCAAGATTGGGCAACATGCTCATGATCAAGTTCTTTAAAATTCATAATATCGTTCCTAAGATTGATGATCTTAGCGGGAGGAAAATACTTAGAGATAAAAGCATCTTAGCACTTGTTCCAAGAATCAATACTATTTTTAGGCAAAGACGAAAACCAAACTTTTGAACGATCTCTAAGCAAAAACGGAAATAACTTCAATTTGACAATATTGTTATCCGTATCTTTCTTCTTTTGCATATCACACAAATCAACAAAATTGTTTAGATGAGTAGCGGCATCTTCACTAGGAAGGCCGGCGAATTGATCTTTCATAACAAGATTCAGCAAAGCGGTATTGATTTCACAAGACTCATCATTATTAAGAGGAGCAATCGGAGTACTAAGAAATCATTATTATTAGTATTCGAGAAGTCACACAATTTGGTATTATCTTGCACCATGGCAACAAGTAATCCAACACACAAGCAAATAGAAAGGCAACGGGAAAAGGCAAACGGGAAAAAGAGGAGGAGATTCAGAAAGAGAGGGCGAATAAAACGGCAAGGGTGAAGTGGGGGAGAGGAAAATGAGAGGCAAATGGCAATTAATGTAATGCGAGAGATAGGGATTGTGATGGGTACTTGGTATAGTTCACTTGCTTGCGTGAGCCTCCTGGACAACGGCGTCAGAAATTCTTCTTGCTACCTCTTGAGCACTGCGTTGGATTTCCCCGAAGAGGAGAGGATGATGCAACAAAGTAGCGTAAGTATTTCCCTCAGTTTTTGAGAACCAAGGTATCAATCCAGTAGGAGACCATGCACAAGTCCCTCGTACCTACACAAAACGATAGCTCCTCGCAACCAACACGATTAGGGGTTGTCAATCCCTTCACGGTCACTTACGAGAGTGAGATCTGATAGAGATGATAAATAATATTTTTGGTACTTTTGGTATAGAGATGCAAAGTGAAAAGTAAAAGGCAAAGTAAAAAACAAAGCAAGTAATAAAGTAATAGAGATTGATATGATGAGAATAGACCCGGGGGCCATAGGTTTCACTAGTGGCTTCTCTCAAGAGCATAGATATTCTACGGTGGGTGAACAAATTACTGTTGAGCAATTGACAGAATTGAGCATAATTATGAGTATATCTAGGTATGATCATGTATATAGGCATCACATTTGGGACAAGTAGATCGAAATGATTCTGTATCTACTACTATTACTCCACTCATCGACCGCTATCCAGCATGCATCTAGAGTATTAACTTAAAACAGAGTAACACTTTAAGCAAGATGACATGATGTAGAGGGATAAATTCATGCAATATGATAAAAACCCCATCTTGTTATCCTCGATGGCAACAATACAATACATGCCTTGCTGCCCCTTCCTTTGGGAAAGGACACCGCAAGATTGAACCCAAAGCTAAGCACTTCTCCCATTGCAAGAACTACCAATCTAGTTGGCCAAACCAAAAGGATAATTCGAAGAGACTTGCAAAGATAACTCAATCATACATAAAAGAATTGAGAGAAGATTCAAATATTGTTCATAGATAAGTTGGATCATATACGCACAATTCATCAGTCTCAACAAACACACCGCAAAAAGAAGATTACATCGAATAGATCTCCATGAGAGAGGGGGAGAACTTTGTATTGAGATCCAAAAAGAGAGAAGAAGCCATCTAGCTACTAGCTATGGACCCGAAGGTCTGAAGTAAACTACTCACACTTCATCGGAGGGGCTATGGTGTTGATGTAGAAGCCCTCCATGGTGGATGCCCCCTCCGGCGGAGCTCCGGAATAGGCCCCAAGATGGGATCTCATGGATATAGAAGGTTGCGACGGTGGAGTTAGGTTTTTGGCTCCTGTTCTGATCGTTTGGGGATACATAGGTATATATAGGAGGAAGGAGTACGTCGGTGGAGAAACAGGGGGGCCACGAGGCAGGGGGCGCGTCCTAGGGGGGGCACGCCCCCCACCCTCGTGACCGCCTCTGTTACATCTTGGAGTAGGGTCCAAGTCTCCTGGATCACGTTCGGTGAGAAAATCACGTTCCTGAAGGTTTCATTCCGTTTGGACTCCGTTTGATATTCCGTTTCTTCGAAACACTGAAATAGGCAAAAAAAAATAGCAATTCTGGGCTGGGCCTCCGGTTAATAAGTTAGTCCCAGAAATAATATAAAAGTGGAAAATAAAGCCCAATATAGTCCAAAACAGTAGATAAAGTAGCATGGAGCAATAAAAAATTATAGATACGTTGCAGATGTATCACCAGTTGGCGCCGCGCGGCTCGGTGATGTAGAACCACCCCGATTGCCACCCCTTCACGGTCTCCGCAAAGGAACCGTCGAGCCATGTGTCATTGGGCATTTTGCCTACCATGGCCCCTCCGCACTCTGCTTGTTTGCCGCTTACCACCTTCGGCTTCACGCAGAAGGTTTGCAGCCATAGGCCGAAGTGTGGCCGGATGCGGAGGAAGGCCTCGCATACGACGATGAACGCCGAGATGTTCAGGACAAAATTCAGGGCTAGATTGTGGAAATCTATCCCGTAGTAGAACATGAGCCCGCGAACGAAGGGATGGAGTGGAAATCCCAGTCCGCGGACGAAGTGGGCGACGAATACGACCCTCTCGTGGGACCCTAGGGTCGGAATGACCTGCCCGGCGTCCGGTAGCCGGTGCGCTATGTCTGCGGCCAAGTACCCGGCCGCCCGAAGATTTGTGGTGTGCTTCTCCTTGACGGTGGAAACCACCCACTTGCCTCCTGCTCCGGACATGTTTAGCTGTGCAGAGAAGACTTGGGTTTGGGTGCTGGAGCTCGAGGGGGCAAGAGTGGGCAAAGGAGGACGAAGGCGTGGGTAAAAATGAGGAGATCTTATCCCTTTATAGAGGCACCGAGAACGGTGCGCCTCCCACCTTGCCCATTGGGAATCGCTTGCTTCCCAAGCGCCATGATTGATGGTGTGGTGGGATTACCCATACCCGTATTGATGAGAATCCGGCGATAAGGGGACACAATCTCTACTTTGACAAGACGTGTCACAGAAACCGCCTCGTAATATGTGTTGTAGCTGGTTGTGGGAAAACGGTTTGAGTAACGATCCGACCATAATCACATATCAGGTCGTCAAAAAAGTTGTTAGCATATTGCATTTGTGAAAATATCATTCTCTCTACGGCGGTGTATAAAGGTCATCTTGCAGATTCAGACACGGTCTACGTGTACGATAACCACTTTGGAGTATTTGGAGGAGGAACCCGCCTTGCAATACCGAAGACAATACTGCACGCCGGACTCATCGTCATTGAAGCCTGGTTCAGGGGCTACTGAGGGAGTCCTTGATTAGGGGGTATCCAGACAGCCGGACTGTGTACAACGTCCGGACTATTGAAGCATGAAGATACAAGACTCAAGACTTCGGCCCGTGTCCGGAGGGGACTTTCCTTGGCGTGGAAGGCAAGCTTGGCGATCCGGATATTATGTTTCCTTCCTTGTAACTGACTCCATGTAAACCCTAGTCCTCTCCGGTGTCTATATAAACCGGAGAGGTTGGTCCTTAGAAGGCCGATCACAATTACAATCATACCATCATAGGCTAGCTCTTAGGGTTTAGCCTCTACGATCTCGTGGTAGATCTACTCTTGTACTACCCATATCATCAATATTAATCAAGCAGGAAGTAGGGTTTTACCTCCATCGAGAGGGCCCGAACCTGGGTAAACATCTGTGTCCCTTGCTTCCTGTTACCATCAGCCTTGACGCACAGATCGGGACCCCCTACCCGAGATCCGCCGGTTTTGACACCGACAGCAAGTTCGATCGGCTTCAGTTAGCAGCAGTAGTGAAGGAATCGCTTGATCGGGTTCAATTAACAGCCAGGGATCGATCAATTGCTCGGGTTCAGTAACGTGCAGCCAGTGCAATCGCTCGGGTTGAGTAGGCGAACACCTCGCGGGTTCAGGTAGAGCCCACCGCCTTGCACCCACGCGCATATGTGTATGATAGAAACGTGCAATCCCTCCATGCATCGCGCCCCGACCACCCACCGTAACCGGGAACTCCCCAATATTTTCCCCGCCCTCACTTCTACCATGGTTTTTCTGGCATGGACGACCCAAAGAATGTCATGCAGCTGCGTCTCTGGCCCGCCCAGGATGAAAAGCCCATTTTCTGTCATGATTTTTTGTTATAGAAGTAGGAGCCAACCACATCTATGATGATACCGGGTTTTGTCACAATTATCATCATAGAAGTGTCATAAGCATGACAGGAAAAAAATCATTCGGCCCAAAATGTCACGAATGTTTTTTTGTAGTGTATGCTGTTCTATAAGCCCAAAGTGCATCCTGTAATTTCTTAGACCAATTCCTTTGGGACCTATTGACAGTTTTTTGTAACATTAACTTTATTTCTCTATTGCTAAGTTCAACTTGACCACTAGACTAAGGATGATAGGGGGATGCAACTCTATGGTTAACATCATACTTAGCAAGCATTTTACAGAAAGCACCATGAATAAAGTGTGAACCACCATCAGTAAACAAATATTTAGGGACTCCAAACCTTGGGAAAATAACTTCCTTAAGCATTTTAATAGCGGTGTTGTGATCAACACTACTAGCTGGAATAGCTTCTACCCACTTAGTAACATCATCAACAACAACCAAAATATGTGTATACCCATTAGAGGAAGGAAAAGGTCCCATGTAATCAAAACCCCAAACATCAAATGGTTCAACAACAAGTGAATAACTCATAGGAATTTCTTGACGCTTACCAATATTACCAATTCATTGGAATTCATCACAAGATAAAAAAAACTTACGGGCATCCTTGAAGAGATTAGGCCAATAAAAACCAGATTGCAATACCTTGTGAGTAGTTCTGTCTCCCGCATGATGCCCTCCATAAGCTTCAGAGTGACATTTCTATAGGATTTTTCCCTGTTCATGCTCAGGTACACAACGTCTAATAATACCATCTGCTCCTTCTTTATAAAGATGTGGGTCATCCCAAAAGTAATGTCTTAAATCATAGAAGAGTTTTTTCTTTTGTTGGTATGTGAAGCTAGGTGGTATATATTTTGCAACAATGTAATTAGCATAGTCAGCATACCAAGGAGTGTTATGAGAAACATTTATTGCAGCTAATTGTCCATCAGGAAAACTATCACTAATAGGTTGTGGGTCATTAAGAATATTTTCTAACCTAGACAAGTTACCAGCCACGGGGTTCTCATCTCCCTTTCTATCAGTGATATGTAACCCAAGTTCTTGTAGCAAAAGAACCCACCTAATGAGTCTAGGTTTAGCATCTTTCTTTTCCATATAATATTTTATAGCAGCATGATCGGTGTGAACTATCACTTTAGAATCAACAATGTAAGATCTAAATTTATCACAAGCAAACACCACAGCTAAAAATTATTTTTCAGTAGTAGCATAATTGCGTTGGGCATTGTCTAGAGGTTTACTAGCATAATGGATAGCATTTAATTTCTTATCAACTCTTTGTCCTAGGACAGCACCAACAACATAATCACTAGCATCACACATAATTTCAAAAGGCAAGTTCGAATCAGGTGGTTGAAAAATAGGTGCAGAAATTAAAGCTTTCTTAAGTGTTTCAAAGGCTTCTACACAATCATCATCAAAAATAAATGGAACATCCTTTTGTAAAAGATTTGTAAGAGGCCTAAATTTTTTAGAGAAGTCTTTAATCAACCACCTACAGAAACCAGTAGGACCGAGGAAACTACGAATTCCTTTGATATCTTTAGGACATGGCATTTTCTCAATTGCGTCAACTTTAGCTTTATCCACCTCAATACCTCATTCAGAAATTTATGTCCCAAGACAATGCCTTCATTAACCATAAAGTGGCACTTCTATCGATTCAAGATAAGATTAGTTTGCTCGCATCTCTGCAAAACTCGATCAAGGTTGCTTAAGCAATCATCAAAAGAAGTTCCGTAAATGGAAAAATCATCCATGAAAACCTCAACAATCTTCTCACAGAAGTCAAAGAATATAGGAGTCATACATCTTTGAAAAGTAGCAGGTGCATTACATAAACCAAAAGGCATACATCTATAAGCATAAGTTCCAAAAGTACAAGTAAAGGTGGTTTTCTCTTGATCAGGTTGTGAAACAGGTATTTGAGAAAAACCAGAATATCCATCAAGGAAACAAAAGTGTGTGTGCTTAGACAATCTTTCTAACATTTGATCAATAAAAGGTACAGGGTAATGATCTTTTCTAGTTGCTTTATTTAAGTTTTTAAAATCAATTACCATTCTATAACTAGTGATAATTCTTTGTGGAATAAGTTCATTTTATCATTGGGGACAACAGTAATACCTCCCTTCTTAGGGACACAATGAACAGGACTTACCCATTTACTATCAGCTATAGGATAGATTATACCTTCTTCCAGAAGCTTCAGTATTTCAGTTCTTACCACTTCTTTCATTTTGGGATTTAAACATCGGTGGTGATCAACAACGGGTTTAGCATCAGGTTCCGTATTAATTTTGTGCTGACAAAGAGTGGGACAAATGCCCTTAAGATCATCAGGAGTATATCCAATAGCAGCTCAGTGCTTCTTCAGACTTCAGTAATCTTTCTTTTTCATGTTCTGGAATGTTAGCACTAATGATAACATGATATATCTTTTTCTCATGAAGATAAGCGTATTTCAAAGTGTCTGGCAATTGTTTTAATTCAAACACAGGATCACCTTTAGGTGGAGGAGGACCTCCTAGATTCAATAAGCAAATTGTGTTTATGTAGAGGTCGTTGGTCAAAGAAAAATATCTATTTCATTTCTCTCATGCATATGCATATCATTTTCATGGTATAGCAAATATTGTTCTAGTGGATCAGTAGGAGGCACGGCAATAGAAGCAAGACCAGTTATTTCATCCTTAATAAAGGCAATTCTTTCTTATGATGCTTTCTACTAAACTTAGAAAAATTAAAGTCATGAGACTCACCACCAAAACATACACCGATGGTTTGTTTCTCACAATCTATTTTAGCAGTAACGGTGTTCAAGAAAGGTCTACCAAAGATAATGGGAGAAAATTCATCTTGTGGGGAACCAAGAACAAGAAAATAAGTAGGATATTTTATTTTCCCACACAAGACTTCAACATCTCTAACAATCCCAAGTGGTGTGATGGTGTCTCTATTAGCAACTTTAATAGTAACATCTATGTCCTCTATTTCAGCGGGTGCTATGTCATTCATAATTTCTTGATATAAGGTAAATGGAATAGCACTCACGCTAGCAACTAAATCACATAAACCATGATAACAGTGATCTCATATATGACTGAGACAACATGCATGCCAACAACAGGTCTATGTTTATCTTTTTTCATCGGGTTTGGAAATTCTAGCAGCTTCATCACATAAGTAAATAACATGCCCATCAGTATTTTCTACCAAGAGATCTTTAACCATAGCAACACTAGGTTCTACCTTGATTTGTTCAGCAGGTTTAGGTGCTCTAGTATAGCTTTTATTGACCACAGTCAAAACTTTAGCATGTTCCTTTATCCTAACAGGGAAAGGTGGTTTCTCAAGATAAGTAGTAGGAACAGCTGGATCAACATCATAAATAATAGTTTCATCTTTAGCTATTACCGGTTCTTTAGTTTCTTCTTTAATAGGTGGGTGATATTTAAACCACTTCTCCTCAGGGAGATCGACATAAGTAGCATATGATTCTCAAAAGGAGGCTACTATCTCAGAGTCAAGTCCATATTTAGTGCTAAACTTGTGAAAAGCATCAGTATTCATAAAAGATTTAACACAATCATATTTAAGCTTAATACCTGACTCTTTACCTTCTCGAGTTCCCAATATTCAGAGTTGCTTTTAATTCTTTCTAAAAGATTCCACTTGAATTCAATAGTCTTCTTCATAAGGGAACCAGTACAAGAAGTATCAAGCATGGATTGATCATCATGAGAAAGCCGAGCATAAAATTCTGAACAATAATTTCTCGTGAGAGCTCATGACTGGGGCATGAATATAACATTGTCTTAAGCCTCCCCAAATCTAGAGCGATACATTCTCCTTCACGAGGCCAAAAATTATATATGTAATTCCGATCATGGTGAACTGGATGCATAGGACAAAAATTTTGGTGAAATTCCAGTTTCAATCGATTTCAATTCCAAGATTCAATATCATCGCATAGCCTATACCATGTCAATGCTTTTCCCTTCAAAAATAAAGGGAAAACCTCCTTCTTAGCTTCATCTCCGGGTAAACCTGCAAGCTTAAATAATCCACAAATTTCATCCACATATATCAAGTGCATATTAGGATGTTCAGTTCCATCTCCTACATAAGGATTAGCTAGCAGTTCTTCTATCATACCCGAAGGAATTTCATAACCAATATTTTCAGTAGGTGCAGTAGGCTGAGGGGTAACTAATTGTATTACTAGTCGAGGTGAAGATACCCCGAACAAACCCCTCAAAGGATTGTTCTTCATAGTAACAAGTGACAATAAATTTCAGCATGTAGTAATAATTTGTCCTTACCTATTTCCACTTACCAAGAGCGCCTCACTACCCGGCAATGGCGCCAGAAAAGAGCCTTGATGACCCACAAGTATAGGGGACCAATCATAGTACTTTCGATAAGTAAGAGTGTCGAACCCAACAAGGAGCAGAAGGAAATGGCAAGTAGTTTTCAGCAAGGTATTCTCTACAAGCACTGAAATTATAAGTAACGAGTAGTCTGATAGAAAGATAATTTGTAACGAGCAAATATCAGTAACGGTAACAAAAGTGCAGCAAGGTAGCAGAATCCTTTTGAGGCAAAGGACAGGCCAATACGGTCTCTTATGATAAGCAAAGCATTCTTGAGGGTACACGGGAATTTCATCTAGTCACTTTCATCATGTTGGTTTGATTCGTGTTCACTACTTTGATAATTTGATATGTGGGTGGACCGATGCTTAGGTGCTGTTCTTACTTGAACAAACCTCCTACTTATGATTAAGCCCCTTGTAAGCATCCGCAACTATGAGAAAAGTATTAAGATAAAATCTAACCACATCATTAAACTTTTGGATCCAAATGAGTCCCTTATGAATTAGCGCATAAACTAGGGTTTAAGCTTCTGTCACTCTCGCAACCCATCATCTAATAACTAATCCACAATGCATTCCCTTAGGCCCAAATATGGTGAAGTGTCATGTAGTTGACGTTCACATGACACCACTAAGGGAGTCACAACATACATACCATCAAAATATCGAACACATATCAAGTTCACACGATTACTTGCAACAAGATTTCTCCCATGACCTCAAGAACAAAAGTAACTACTCAAAAATGATAATCATGCTCAAGATCAGAGGGGTATTAAAAAGCATAATGGATCTGAACATATAATCTTCCACCATATACACCATATAGTAATAAACTAAAAGATGTAATCAACACTACTAGTCACCCACAAGCACCAACCTAAGGTTCCGGTACAAAGATTGAACACAAGAGATGAACTAGGGTTTGAGAGGAGATGGTGTTGTCGAAGATGTTGATGGAGATTGCCCTCCCCAAGATGGGAGAGTTGTTTGTGATGATGATGACGATGATTTCCCCCTCTGGGAGGGAAGTTCCCCTGGTGGAATCGCTCCGCCGGAGGGCAAAAGTGCTCCTGCCCAAGTTCCGCCTCGAGACGGCGGTGCTTCTTCCCGAAATACCCCCCCCCTATTTTTTTCTAGGTCAAAATGACTTATATACCAGAAGAGGGGCACCAGAGGTGAGCCGAGGAGGGCACAACCCACCAGGGCGCGCCTAGGCTCCCTAGCACGCCCAGGTGGGTTGTGCCCACCTGGTGGGGCCCCTCTGGTAGTTATTTGCTCCAATAATTCTTATGTATTCCACAAAAAATCCTTATGAAGTTTCAGCTCATTTGGAGATGTACAGAATAGGTGGCCTGACGTAGCTTTTCAGGTCCAGAATTCCAGCTGCCGGTATTCTCCCTCTTTGTGTGTACCTTGCATATTATGAGAGAAAAGGCATTAGAATTACTCCAAAAGGCATTATTATGCATAAAAGCAATATAAATAACAGTAGGAAAACATGATGCGAAATGGACGTATCAATATGCACGAGTAGAACACAAAGAGTTGTGGGCGGTGATAGTCATACTGCTTTACCACCAATCTCTTATTTTGATTTGGCGGTATTGTGGGATGAAGTGGCTCGGACCAACCTTACATGTCCACGCACATGAGACTGGTTCCACCGACTAACATGCAACTAGTTTTGCATAAAGTTGGCTAGCGGGTGTCTGTTTCTCCTACTTTAGTTGAATCAAATTTGACTACGGCTGGTCCTTGAAGAAGGTTAAAACAGCAAACTTGATGAATCACCGTTGTGGTTTATGCGTAGGTAAGAACGGTTCTTGCTAGAAGCCCGTAGCAGCCACGTAAAACTTGCAATAACAAAGTAGAGGATGTGTAACTTGTTTTTACAGGGCATGTTGTGAGGTGATATGGTCAAGATATGATGTGATATATGTTGATGTATGAGATGATCATGTTTTGTAATATCAACAACCGGCAGGAGCCTTAGGGTTGTCCCTTTATTGTATGAAGTGCAAACGCCGTGTAATTGCTTTACTTTATCATTATGCATTAGCGATAGTTGTAAAAGCAACAGTTGGCGTGACGACCTTGACACAACGATTCTACGATGGAGATCAAGGTGCCGAGCCAGTGACGATGGAGATCATGACGATGCTTTGGAGATGGAGATCAAAAACACAAGATGATGATGGCCATATCATGTCACATATTTTGATTGCATGTGATGTTTATCCTTTATGCATCTTATTTTGCTAAGAACGATGGTAGCATTATAAGCTGATCCCTTCACTTAATTTCAAGATAAAAGTGTTCTCTGATACGTCTCCAACGTATCTTTAATTTTTGATTGTTCCATGCTATTATATTATCTGTTTTGGATGTTTAATGGGCTTTAATATGCTCTTTTATATTATTTTTGGGACTAACCTATTAACCGAAGGCCCAGTGCTAGTTTCTGTTTTTTTGCCTATTTCGGTGTTTTGCAGAAAAGGAATACTAAACGGAATCCAAACGGAATGAAACCTTCGGGGTGATCTTTCTTGGAACAAACGCAATCTAGAAAACTTGGAGTTGAAGTCTGGAACTCTGCGAGGCGGCCACGAGGCAGGAGGGCGCGCCCAGGGGGTACGCGTGCCCCCCACCCTCGTGGGCCACACGGAGCTCCACTGGCATACTTCTTTCACCTATATATATATTGTTATACCCTAAAAACATTAGGGGGAGCCACGAAACCACTTTTCCACCCTCACAACCTTCTGTACCCGTGAGATCCCATCTTGGGGCCTTTTCCGGCGATTTGCCGGAGGGGGAATCGATCACGGAGAGCTGCTACATCAAACACCATAGCCTCTTCAATGATGTGTGAGTAGTTTACCACAGACCTTTGGGTCCATAGTTATTAGCTAGATGGCTTCTTCTCTATCTTTCATTCTCAATACAAAGTTCTCCTCGATGTTCTTGGAGATCTATTGGATGTAATACTCTTTTGCGGTGTGTTTGCCGAGATCCGATGAATTGTGGATTTGTGATCAGGTTTATCTATGAATAATATTTGGTTCTTCTCTGAATTCTTATATGTATGATTTGATTCTTTGCAAGTCTCTTTGAATTATCGGTTTAGTTTGGTCTACTAGATTGATCTTTCTTGCAATGGGAGAAGTGTTTAGCTTTGGGTTCAATCTTGTGGTGTCCTTTCCCAGTGATAGTAGGGGCAGCAAGGCACGTATTGTATTGTTGCCATCGAGGATAAAAAGATGGGGTTTATATCATATTGCTTGAGTTTATCCCTCTACATCATGTCATCTTGCTTAATGTGTTACTCTGTTCTTATGAACTAAATACTCTAGATGCATGCTGGATAGCGTTCGATGTGTGGAGTAATAGTTGTAGACGCAGAATCGTTTCGGTCTACTTGACATGGACGTGATGCCTATATTCATGATCATGCCTAGATATTCTCATAACTATGTACTTTTCTATCAATTGCTCGGTAGTAATTTGTTCACCCACCGTAATATATGCTATCTTGAGAGAAGCCACTAGTGAAACCTATGGCCCCCGGGTCTCGTTCTTATTATATTGCATCTCTTTTATTTACATCACATCTCATTTTATTATTTTGCAATCTTTACTTTCCAATCTGTACAACAAAATACCAAAAATATTTATCTTATTATCTTTATTAGATCTCACTTTTGCGAGTGACCATGAAGAGATTGACAACCCCTTTATCGCGTTGGTTGCAATGTTCTTGATTTTTTGTGCAGGTACTAGGTGACTTGCGTGTTATCTCCTACTGGATTGATACCTTGGTTCTCAAAAACTGAGGGAAATACTTACTCTACTTTGCTGTATCACCCTTTCCTCTTCAAGGGAAAACTAACGCATGCTCAAGAGGTTGCAAGAAGGATTTCTAGCACCATTGCCGGGGAGATCTACGCTCAAGTCAGGACATACCAAGTACCCATCACAAACTCTTCTCCCCCGCATTACATTATTTGCCATTCGAGTCTCATTTTCCTCTCCCCCACTTCTAAAACAATTTTCAAAAACCTTTGCTTTTTCTTTTCCGTTCGCCTCTTTTTGCTTGCCTTTTGTGTGTTCATTCTTAGTGCGGTTTGTTGCCATCATGTCTGAAACTGGGGAGGTTATCATTGAAAAGGATAATAGTAAAAACGGGGTAAACTTTGATGCTTTTGATAATCCTCATGAAGAACCAACTATTTTACACACTAAAAAGTTTCGGATTGGTAGTGGTAATATTATTGGAAAAAGAGTTATTCAATATTTCTTTACTTGTGCCGGTGCTCTGCCTACAATGGGTGGGTCCATTATTCATAGAACTAGTACTCTTGCGGATACTATATCTTTGCTCGTAGTTGAACTTGAAAGACAATTTATTCATATGCATCCTTGCATACAAAGGATTTTTCTAGAATTTTCCAATATTGAGCATTCTTCTGTTAAGCGAGCAGCTACTATCTTTTTAGCACATGAGTTCAGATTTATAATGAAAGAGGCCAATGAAATTTTGTGCGCATTCTAGGCTGGATACCGGCCGTCCTCCCATAGAATCTATCCTTTTTAATCAAGAAGATATAATGCGTTTACGATCTTTAGATCATGTTGCTCATAATGAAAACCTTAGAACGAAGGTTCCTACCAATGTTCTAGTTGATAGGATTTCTGAACTTAATGATAATTTTGCTATTCAGAACAATGGGTTAGGATTTTCTCTTGAAAAAATGCTCATGATCTTTTGCCAAAAGAATGCTTATAATGATGAATTGGTTGTGCAATATGAGGGGCCAAAGGAGGAACCAATACCTCCCGAGCTTGATCTTGGGGACTTTTGTCCCATTAAATTTAGCCATTTTGATTATTTTTGCCTGCCAAAAATAAAGCTTGCTGCTGAACGTAGGGAGTATGAGATGAGTTTTCACGATTTTCCTTATCATTATGGTAATACCTAGATCTATTCCATCTTTATGCCTAGCTAGGGGCGTTAAACGATAGTGCTTGTTGGGACGCAACCCAATTTTATTTTTGTTTTTTGCTTTTTGTTCCTGTTTAGTAATAACTAATTCATCTAGCCTCAGTTTAGATGTGGTTTTATGTTTTAATTAGTGTTTGTGCCAAGTAGAACCTTTGGGAAGACATGGGTGAAGTCTTTGCAATCTTGCTGTAGAAAACAGAAACTTTTGCACTCGCGAGATTAGATGCCATTTTTTACTGGAGAGTGATTTTAGGTTGATTCTTTTTGCAGATGATTAATAGACAAATTACTCACATCCACCAATTTATTTAATAATTGTTGGAGTTCCATAAGTATTAGTATCAATCAGATTGCTACAGACTGTTCTGTTTTGACAGATTCTGTGTTTTGTGTTGTTTGCTTATTTTAATGAATCTATGGGTAGTATCGGGGGTATGAACCATAGAGAATTTATAAAACAGTAGGTTTAACACTAATATAAATAAAGAATGAGTTCATTACAGTACCTTAAAGTGGTGGTTTGTTTTCTTATACTAACGGAGCTCATGAGGTTTTCTGTTAAGTTTTGTGTTGTGAAGTTTTCAAGTTTTTGGGTAAAGATTTCATGGATTTTGGAATAAAGAGTGGCAAGAGCCTATGCTTGGAGATGACCAAGGCACCCCAATGTAAAATTAAAGGACAACCAAAAGCCTAAGCTTGGGGATGCCCCGGAAGGCATCCCCTCTTTCGTCTTCGTCTATCGGTAACTTTACTTGAGGCCATATTTTTATTCTCCACATGATATGTGTTTTGCTTGGAGCGTCTTGTATGATTTGAGTCTTTGATTTTAAGTTTACCACAATCATACTTGTTGTACACACCTTTTGGGAGAGACACGCATGAATCGGAATTTATTAGAATACTCTATGTGCTTCACTTGTATCTTTTGAGCTAGATAATTTTGCTCTAGTGCTTCACTTATATCTTTTTTAGAGCACAATGGTGGCTTTATTTTATAGAAATTATTGATCTCTCATGCTTCACTTATATTATTTTGAGAGTCTTTTAGAACAAGATGGTAATTTTATTTGGTTATGAAATTAGTCCTAATATGATGGGCATTCAAGATGGGTATAATAAAAACGTTCATATAGAGTACATTGAATACTATGAGAAGTTTGATACTTGATGATTGTTTTGAGATATGAAGATGGTGATATTAGAGTCATGCTAGTTGAGTAACTGTGAATCTTAGAAATACTTGTGTTGAGGTTTGCAAGTCCCGTAGCATGCACGTATGGTAACCGTTGTGTAACAAATTTGAAGCATGAGGTGTTTCTTTGAATGTCCTCCTTATGAGTGGCGGTCGGGGATGAGCGATGGTCTTTTCCTACAAATCTATCCCCCTAGGAGCATGCGTGTAGTGCTTGGTTTTGATGACTTGTAGATTTTTTCAATAAGTGTGTGAGTTCTTTTTGACTAATGTTGAGTCCATGGATTATACGCACTCTCATCCTTCCACCATTGCATGATTGGAGCATTTTGTGTGACGAAGTTGGAGCATGGCCAAACTATATGATTTTGTAGGGATGAGCTTTCTTTGGCTATGTTATTTTGAGAAGACATAATTGCTTGGTTAGTATGCTTGAAGTGTTATTATTTTTATGCCAATATTAAACTTTTGTCTTGAATCTTTCGGATCTGAACATTCAAGCCACAATAAAGAAAATTACATTGAGAATTATGTTAGGTAGCATTCCACATCAAAAAATTTGTTTTTATCATTTACCTACTCGAGGAGAGCAGGAATTAAGCTCAGGGATGCTTGATACGTCTCCAATGTATCTATAATTTTTGATTGTTCCCTGCTATTATATTATCTATTTTGGATGTTTAATGGGCTTTAATATGCTCTTTTATATTATTTTTGGGACTAACCTATTAACCGAAGGCCCAGTGCCAGTTTCTGTTTTTTAACTATTTCAGTGTTTTGCCGAAAAAGAATACCAAACGAAATCCAAATGGAATGAAACCTTCACGATGATCTTTCTTGGAACAAACACAATCCAGAAGACTTGGAGTTGAAGTCTGGAACTCCATGAGGCAGCCACAAGGCAGGAGGGGCGCGCCCCTCACCCCCGTGGGCCCCACGGAGCTCCACCAACGTACTTCTTTCACCTATATATACTCTTATACCCTAAAAATATCAGGGGGAGCCACGAAAACACTTTTCCACCACCGCAACCTTCTGTACCCGTGAGATCCCATCTTGGGGCCTTTCTGCCGGACAGGGAATCGATCACGGAGGTCTTCTACATCAACACCATAGTCTCTCAGATGATGTGTGAGTAGTTTACCACAGACCTTCGGGTCCATAGTTATTAGCTAGATGGCTTCTTCTCTATCTTTGGTTCTCAATACAAAGTTCTCCTCGATGTTCTTGGAGATCTATTCGATGTAATACTCTTTTACAATGTGTTTGCCGAGATCCAATGAATTGTGGATTTATGATCAAGTTTATCTATTAATAATATTTGGTTCTTCTCTGAATTCTTATATGCATTATTTGATATCTTTGCAAGTCTCTTCAAATTATCGGTTTAGTTTGGCCTACTAGATTGATCTTTCTTGCAATGGGAGAAGTGCTTAGATTTGGGTTCAATCTTGCGGTGTCCTTTCCCAGTGACTGTAGGGGCAGCAAGGGGCCAGTTTTTGAGCAGAAATCTTGATGGGCTTCTTCTTCTTGGATTTCTCTGTCTTCTTGGAGATACGAGAAAGATCTTCAGATTGCACACTGGCTTCAGGAGGTGCAGAGGCCAATGGCTTCGCACGTGAAGCTTTTGGTGCGGCAGAGGGCTTTGAAGCCTTTGTTTTCTTTTACTTCAGCGGCTTAGGTGGAGCTGGCGCTTCATCAGAATCTGCGTCATCAGCTGAATGAACCACAGCGGCCCCCTGTACTGCCGTGTGAGTGATGAGACCTTCGAGGTTATATAAGGGGCCGACGACATTGGTATTTGCATCACGGGTGCCATCAGCCCTTGGAGCAGATGGACCAGGGTTGAAGTCGAGTCCAAATGCTTTCTTGTTCTTCACAGCAGAATCTTTTGGAAAGTTATTGTTACGCTTGAACAGATTGTCATCGCGACACCATAACAGAGAAGATGGGTCGGCATTCTCTGGCTGTGGTCCTCGAACCATGCAAGGATAGAAGCCTTAAGCAATGGCTTCGGACTTAGACTTGGGATGAAGATTTTTGCATAGAATATCTCCCCATGGTCGCTTGATGGTTTTCTTCAGGATCTGCCTTGTACAGTTCATACAGATTAGGAGGTAAATCCTTGGTTTATATCCACGGTGCTGCCTGCCGCCTTTCCTTGCAGATTTTTTAGTTGCCATAATATTCAAACCGAGAGGCTTCAATACAGTGAATGGCTTCCTTTTGCTGGTCAGACAGGAACTGGCTTCTGGAGAGTTGATGTGAAGCTGTAAGAACTCTGCAAATGAATACAGACTATGAGAACCAAGAGATTCTCCCACGGACATGTACCTGTGACAACATTAGAGGTGCGAGGGAAGGGAAGAGGTCATATGCATTCTTAGAAGATTTTGAAGATAAATCAGTTTGAAGACATTGACCTCATAGTGCGAAGACATTCACTTATTTGGTGAGAGTCGGTTCCAGATTTGTATGACTCCAATAATAAGTACAAGTGAGGAATCTAACTAGTTGTGAAGCATAAGTGAATATACTTTGCAAGATATGAGATGAGGAAGAAGATAGATCCAGTTTTGGAAGTTGAGAAACCACTTTTAGTTGAAGTGGATGGATCTGATGAATCAAAAGGCAGTAAAAAGTAAGTTTTAATTACCACAGGAAGAACTTCTAGACGAAGTTGAGAGGGAGGCCGAGCAGTTCAATCTTCCGCGCCCTAACTTGGCGGCCGAAATGTAACACCCCGGATGTATCTTTCCATATTTGTAACTCCAACTCTTGCCATTTTCGGATATGTGCTATGATATTCCCTCCGTGGTTGGGTTTTGTTTTTTGTTTTGCATTTTGTTCATGTCATGCATCTCATATCATGTCATCATGTGCATCTCATTTGCATACGTGTTCGTCTCATGATTCCGAGCATTTTCCCCGTTGTCCGTTTTGCAATCCAGCACTCCTATGTTCCCCGGCGTCCCCTTTTACATTTTTCCGTGTGCGGGTGTTGAACATTCTCGGAATGGAACGAGCCTTGCCAAGTGGCCCTGGTTTAGCACCGATAGACCACCTGTCAAGTTTCGGGTCATTCGGAGTTCGTTTGGTACTCCAACGGTTAACCGCTCTCCCGCATAGGCCTCTTTTAAGTTGCAGCCCAACACCCCTCCAAAACAGCCCAATAACCCATCTAAGTCACTTCCATGCTCTCGGTCGTTCGATCACGATTGTGTGGGCGAAAACCGCACCCCATTTGGAGTCTCCTAGCTCCCTCTACCTATAAATATAGACCCCTTCCCCGAAATCCGGGCAAACCCTAGTCTCCCCCTCTCTCCGCCGCGGACGAAATCAGGCGGCCGGACCGTCGCCAGCGCCGCCGGGCCGAATCAGGCAGCGCCACGTGGCTCCAGCCGCTGGCCGCATCGCCCGGCCCTTCGGCCCGTCAGGGGCCCCCATGCCCGCCGCCGTCGGCCGCTCCCCGCCGCCCTCCTCCCGCTCCCGCTTCCGCGAGCCCGCGACCCGGCGCGTCTCGCCGAGCACCGCCGCTCCACTCCGCCTCCCGCGCGGACCACGCACGAGCCGCGCTGCCGCGCCGCCGTCCGCCGCCGCCTCAGCAACCGCCGCCCTGCCGTACCACACTGCCCGCCGCTTGCCATGCCGTACCGCCACGCCGCCTTGCCGTCGTGGCGCCCGCGCCGCCCGCCCGGCCGCCCGGCCTCTCCTCCCTCCGACCCGACCCCGCCGGCGTCCCCGAACTCCGGCCGATCCGATCTGGATCCAGATCCAAAACTCCACGGTTGACCTTTTCTCCTCCTAAAATTCGTCTAAGTCATTTTCTGTGTTAAATTTCTTGCATTTTCATAGCATCACATCTTCGCACCCGTGGCTCCGTTTTGGGTATAGTATGTCAAATTGTTCGCCTCGAAGAGTACATCATTTATTTCCATTGCATCATTTGCATTTGAGCTCATCTTGATGCCGAAATCTTTGTTGGAAGAGGGCTTGGATCGTTTGTTCGAGAATCTTATCATTTCGAACTCTTTTGTCATTTTGCCATGATTTATGTGTGCACCTTATGAACTTGAGTCCTAAATGTGAGTTAAACTATGCCATGCCATCTTTCCAGGGGTGTATGCCATGTATTTGTGTGATCTATGTGTTGACTAGAACAAGCATGCAAAGTAGGGATGATGATGTTGCTGATTTCAGGAACTTAGTGTTTTCACCAAGTCTTGTCCTGCTGTTATTTTTATGCCATATGTTCATGTTGTTACAGAGAGATCTATGCCCTTTTTGAGCATGATCAGTAAGGGTGTTTTGAACATATGGATGTGCTCTATCCATCCATGCCTTTGTTGGCATTTATGGAGTAGTCTAGCATGTCATTTTCGTGCTCTACTTTTACTTGAAAATGTTTCCTGGCAGATTGTTTGCATGAGATTCAATTTTCACGAGGTAGTTGTAGTTGATCCGTGTATGCTATGATGTTGTTTTTGCCATGTATAGCTTCTATGCCATGTCTTCTTGATGGGTGTATGCTTAGTTTATCATGAGATGCTCTGTAGTGAGTGCATCGAGCTCACGAACATGCCTACTTGATATCTGTTTTTGCCATGCCCAGTTTTTCTGCTAAGTCTGAAATCTGTAATAAAACTTGCTATGATTACATGGGTGCCATCATTTCTTAGAGTCCTTTTTGGCTTATGGTCAGTAAGGGACTATTGTTATATGCTTTGAGTAGAATCATGTCATGCCTTGTTTTGCTATTATAAGTTCCTATAGCATGTTGTTTGCTTGCTCTAAACATGCCTTCTCGATGTTAATTCTGTCATTTTAGTATTTTCACTAAGTCTGTGAACACGATATTTTTGCACTTTCACCATGCTTGTTTGAACATGTTATGATGTGATTTAGTCGTAGCTCGTGTTCCTCTTTTGTTAAGCATCTCCTGTAGATCGCTTCCATATGCTTTGTTTTTATGTTGGGGTCTTTGTAGCATAGTTTCTTGTTGCTTGCTAAGTAGCATCGGTCGTTAAACGCAGATTTGCGTCATTCTTGTTTTGCTTGTCATTTGCAAACCGTGCATCCGATTCCGGTGATCTTTATATCGATTTCACCCGAAATCATCCAATCTTTCCAGCGGCATACTTGGTTTGCCAAGTTGATGCCCGGTTCATCATTTTCCTTCCGGAGCATACATATGCATTGCATATCACATCTCGCATATCATGTCATCATGTGCACCTTCCCTTAAGCTTAAATAGTCTTGATCTCGCGGGTGTGAGATTGCTGAGTCCCCGTGGCTCACAGATTCTACCTAAACAGATTACATGGATTGTGCGAAGATTACCTCACTTGCGACATTGCTTTCAATGCGGTTATGCCTCTAAGTCGTGCTTCGACACGTGGGAGTTATAGCCGCATCGAGGGCGTTACAAGTTGGTAATCAGAGCCATCCCCGACCTTAGGAGCCCCACTGCTTGATCGTTTTTAGCGGCCGAGTTGTGTCTAGAAAAATGTTTTGAGTCATTTAGGATTATATATATCGGAGAGTTAGGAATTCTTTTACTCCTCGGTCCTTAAATCGCTCTGGTGAGGTCTCCGACGAGAAGTTTTGACTTTCCTCTCCTCAAATTTCACTAAAAAATTTTTAGGATCACGCTGGTATCTTAGAATCGTTCGATGGTTTTATGATGACAACATTGTCTTGGTGCCTCCGTCGGCAGGGTTTTTGAGTGGAGGTGTCGGGGAGTTGAGCTCGAGGTGTTGTCATCATAATTTTATCGTTGCGATTCGGAATACACGAGTTTAGTGCGCCGACATCGAAAATCTCTTTTATGCAGTTCGTTGGTGAGATAACCCGCTAACTTGATCTTGAGGTGAGTACGGAGTATTGCCATGACTCGTATAACGGATGCTTTTGAAGGTTGAGGTACACGATTTCGAAGGTTTCTTGGTTATGTGTTGAAGGATGGATACAATTTGGATGTAGGGATTGTTAGTTTGGGTGAGATATATTGCTTCCTGTATCCCCAACACTGATTGCATAACGGAAAGTTTCGGAGTTTATAGGTGGGATTCAAGTAGCTCTAGCTTTTCTTCCGCAGATATTTGGTTTGTGATTGGGTAATCCTTACCACTTATTTGTTCCATTCATACCTTGTTTTTAATTTTCATTCATCAATCTCTTATCAAGTGGCTTCTCACCTTAATGGACGTGATGTTTACTTTGGAATTCATTTGTTCATCCCTGTTCGAATGTTTATTGTGAAGACTATATGTTGCAAATTCTATCCGTTGATTCAACTTGTCTATCTGTCTATCAAGATGCTAACGGATGTCACCCTCTTCAGGATGGCTCCGCCTACGCGTCAGAATCCGGAACGCAGTGATGGGAGTCAGGCGAACCCTCCACCTCCACCTCCGCTTCCGGAGGCATTGCAAACTTTGATGGCAACCACTAACGCCAACGCTCAGTGTTGATCCAGCTGATGCAAGAGCGTAACCAAGGCCAAGGCAACCAAGGGAATCAAGGTCAAGGGCAGTTCTTCCATCAGCCACAGTTTCCTACCCTCAACCAGTTCCTTGCAAACCAGCCAAAGTCTTTCACCATCTTGTGCGAGGCCACAGACGCCGACGATTGGCTCGTGGATATCAACAAGCATTTGAATGCAGCAATGTCGACACGAGGACTACGTCAAGTTCGCGTCTTTTCAGCTCAAGGATCAGCGCTGATTGGTTCCAAACAATACAAGGATTCCAGAGGTGGTCGAGTGATTACTTGGACTGATTTTGCCGGGACTTTAAAGCTCACCACATTCCTACCGGTGTTGTTGAGAGCAAGCGTGAGGAGTTCCGCAATCTCAAGCAAGGAAACATGTCGGTGTACGAATACAACATACAGATTTGAGAACTTGCTCGCTTCGCTAAACAAGACGTTCGATGAGAAAAGTATGATCTATCGATTCAGAGGTGGCCTTAAAGAGGATCTGCAGTTAGCTCTTGTTCTTTTGAGCCTACTCAGTTTGATCAATTCTACAATATGGCCCTCAAGCAAGAAGGTGCTCAGCTCAAGTGTGAGGCTTCAAAGAAGAGAAACAGGGATGCAGATTCAGTCTTCTTCTTCCTCTCAAGTGGCGACAAAGCAGCAAAAGTTCTACCTTCCTCCTCCTCCGTTCCGTCGGCCTTATCGTGCAGAAGAACTCGGTGGTCGTGGATCTTCCCACCCACCCAACCCAAGCTACCAGAACAAGTCTCAGCCTCAAGCTCCAAGGTCAAATGCTCCTTATCACCGTCCGCTCTCAGAGGTGACCTGCAACAAGTGCCAGCAGAAGGGTCACTATGCGAACAAATGCCATAACCAAAGGCGCCTTCCTCCTCCTCCTCCTGTGAGGTCTTCAAGCAATGCAGTGGTCAAGCATAATCCAAAGTATGCAAAGGTGAATATGATGAATGCAACTCAAGCAGAGGATTCTTCAGATGTGATCATGGGTAACCTTCCAGTTAACTCTATTCCTGCAAAAGTCTTATTTGATACTGGTGCATCGCTTTCTTTCATTTCAAGACCTTTTGTTGCCAAGCATGAGTTTGTGACGGAAAAGATTCCTGTCCCGTTGAAGATTGTGTCCCCGGGTAAGCAAATGACATCTAATAATTGTGTCCCGGATGTTTCTATCAAGATGGGCGACTATAGATTTCTGGCTAAACCAATTGTTCTTGGTGACCTCGATATTGATCTAATTCTTGGGATGGATGGCTTTCAAAGACAAGGCTCAACTTGATTGTGCTGCCAGGCAGATTCAATTGACACACCCTTCTGAGGATGTTATCATCTATGCCGCTCGTGATGAGACCATTCGGTTGTTTTCTCTCAATGAGAAGGGCGAGTTGGATGCTATCTCTCAGATTCCAGTCGTTTGTGAGTACCAAGATGTCTTTCCAGAAGAGCTTCCGGGTATGCCTCCTCATCGGCCAGTCGAATTCGTTATTGATCTTGAGCCTGGCACTGAACCCGTTTGCAAGCGTCCTTACAAGCTTGGACCCAAGGAGCTGAAAGAATTGAAGAAGCAGCTCGATGAACAAGAGCGTCTGGGTTTGATCAGACCGAGTTCATCTCTATGGGGATGTGGAGTTCTTTTTGTCCAGAAGAAGGATGGCACGGACCGACTTTGCGTCGATTACCGTCCATTGAATAAGAAGACAATCAAGAATAAGTATCCACTTCCCAACATCAATGAGCTATTCGAGCAACTCAAAGGTGCTAAAGTATTCTCCAAGCTTGACCTTCGTATGGGTTATCATCAGATTCGCATTCGTGAACAAGATATTCCCAAGACAGCTTTCAGAACAAGCTATGGTTCTTATGAATATACTGTCATGTCTTTCGGCCTTGTCAATGCTCCTCCAACTTTCTCTCGCATGATGAACTTTATCTTCAACCCCTACACAAATGATTTCGTCTTGGTGTATCTCGATGATATTTTGGTCTTCTCCAAGAACAAGCAGGATCATGCCAAACATTTGTGATTGGTGCTCGACAAGCTCAGAGAGCATCAATTCTATGCGAAGTTTTCCAAATGTGAGTTCTGGCTTGATGAAGTTCTTTATCTTGGTCACATCATCTCCGCCAAGGGCATCGCTGTTAATCCCGAGAAGGTGTCTTCAGTGCTGAATTGGGAACCTCCTCAGAATGTCAAGCAGCTCCGCAGTTTTCTCGGTCTTGCAAGCTATTGTCGAAGATTCGTTGAGAACTTCTCCAAGATTGCAAAGCCTCTTTCCAACCTCCTCCAGAAGCATGTCAAGTATGTCTGGATGCCTGAGTGTGATGTCGCTTTCAACACCCTCAAAGAGAAGCTAGTCACAGCTCCTGTCTTGACTCCTCCTGATGAATCCAAGCCATAGGTCTCGGTGCTGTGTTAATGCAAGAGAAGAAGGTTGTGCCCTATACCTCTCGCCAGTTGAAGCCCAACGAAAAGAACTACCCCACTCACGATCTCGAGTTGGCGGCAGTTGTCCATGCATTGATAACATGGAGACATCTCTTGTTGGGAAGGAAAGTGGACATTTTCACCGATCACAAGAGTCTCAAGTATATCTTCACTCAACCAAACCTCAACCTCGTGCAAACTCGATGGGTCGAAATGATTCAAGAGTATAATCCAAGTATTGAATATACTCGGCAAGGCGAATGTGATTGTAGATGCTCGGCGTAAAGGCTTATTGCAACAACTTAATTCTCAAGCCCTTCCAACCGGATCTTTGTGAAGCTTTCCAAGCTGAATCTTCAAGTTGTTCCTCAAGGCTTTCTTGCCAACCTCATAGTCTCTCCTACTTTGGAAGATCAAATTCGTGAGGCACAACTCCTGGATACCATGGTGAAGAAGGTGAAACGTGGTATTGAAAAGGGCATTTCCAAATACAAGTGCTATCGCTTGGATGACAAAGATACTCTTTTCTTCGAGGACCGTATTGTGGTTCCTAAAGGCGATCTGAGAAAAGTCATCATGAATGAGGCACACAATTCCCTCCTATCCATTCATCCTGGAAGTACGAAGATGTACCATGACCTCAAGCAGTCATATTGGTGGACTCGAATGAAGCGAGAAATTGCTCAATTCGTGAATGAGTGTGATGTCTGCAGAAGGGTGAAAGCAGAACACCAAAGGCCAGCTGGTCTCCTCCAACCTCTTGCTATTCCAGAATGGAAGTTTGATCATATCGAGATGGACTTTGTGACTGGATTTCCTAAGTCCAAGCGTGGAAACGATGCTATCTTCGTTGTCATTGACAAGCTTACTAAAGTGGCTCATTTTCTTCTGTCAAAGAATCTATCACAGCAGCTCGGTTGGCAGAGCTATACACCTCCGAATTGTCTCCTTGCACGGTATTCGCAATTGATCTCTTCGACCGTGGAAGCATCTTCACTTCTAAGTTAAGGATTCCTTTCAAACGGCCATGGGCACCAACATTCGTTTCAAAGACAGCTTTCCATCCTCAAACAAGTGGCCAAGTCGAGCGAGTCAATCAAATCCTTGAAGATATGCTCAGGGCTTGTGTCATCTCTTTTGGCATGAAGTGGGAAGAGTGTCTTCCATATGCCGAGTTCTCCTACAACAACAGCTTCAAGCGAGTTGGGCAAGGCCCCATTCGAAATTCTCTATGGCAGAAAGTGCCGTACTCCTCTCAATTGGTCTGAGACAGGTGAACGCCAACTTCTTGGCAACGACTTGATCACAAAAGCCGAAGAAATGTGCAAAGTCATTCGTGAGAATCTTAAAGCCGCGCAATCGCGCAGAAGGGCTATTATGATGACAAGCACCGTGATGTGGCTTTTGAAATCGAAGACCATGTCTACCTCGCGTCTCTCAATGAAAGGTACTCGCCGCCCGGTATCAAAGGGAAGCTTGCCCCTAGATCGTGGGTCCTTTCAAGATCATTGGCAAAAGAGGCGATCTCGCCTATCAACTTGAGCTTCCATCCAACTTTGCAAAGCGTGCACGATGTGTTTCACGTGTCACAGCTCATAAGTGCTTCAAGATTCTGAACGCACTATCAACTTTGAAGAAATTGACCTCCAAGAAGATCTTACTTATCATGAGCACCCGTTGCTATTCTTGAAGAAACCGAGCGCAAAACTCGCAACAAGTCAATCAAATTCCGAAAGTAAAGTGGTCACACCATTCCGACCGAGAAGCCACACAGAAGCGAGGATCACCTCCGTTCCGAATATCCGGAGTTCTTTCAGTCCTAGATCTCGGGACGAGATCCTCTTGTAGTGGTGGAGTGTTGTAACACCCCAGATGTATCTTTCCATATTTGTAACTCCAACTCTTGCCATTTCCGGATATGTGCTATGATATTCCCTCCGTGGTTGGGTTTTGTTTTTTCTTTTGCATTTTGTTCATGTCATGCATCTCATGTCATGCATCTCATATCATGTCATCATGTGCATCTCATTTGCATACGTGTTCGTCTCATGATTCCGAGCATTTTCCCCGTTGTCCGTTTTGCAATCCGGCACTCCTATGTTCCGCGGCGTCCCCTTTTACATTTTTCCGTGTGCGGGTGTTGAACATTCTTGGAATGGACCGAGCCTTGCCAAGTGGCCCTGGTTTAGCACCGGTAGACCACCTGTCAAGTTTCGGGTCATTCGGAGTTCGTTTGGTACTCCAACGGTTAACCGCTCTCCCGCATAGGCCTCTTTTAAGTTGCAGCCAAGCACCCCTCCAAAACAGCCCAATAACCCATCTAAGTCACTTCCATGCTCTCGGTCGTTCGATCACGATCGTGTGGGCGAAAACCGCACCCCATTTGGAGTCTCCTAGCTCCCTCTACCTATAAATATAGACCCCTTCCCCGAAATCCAGGCAAACCCTAGTCTCCATTTCCTCGCGCGCCGGACGAAATCAGGCGGCGGAAGCATCCGCCCGCGCCGCCCGGACGAATCGAGCAGCGCCATGTGGCCCCGGCCGCGCGCATGCCGCGCCCGGCCCTTCGGGCCGTCTGGGGCCCATGCCCACGCCCTTGGCCGTCGGCCGCTCCGCGCCGCCGCGCTCCGCTCCGCTCCGCTGCGCGCCCGCGACCCGCGGCGCTCTCGCGAGCACCGCCGCTCGCTCCGCCTCCGCGCGCGGACCACCATGGAGCGAACGCGCCGCCGCCCGGCCGCGCCGCGCGCGCTGCGCCGCCATCCGCCGCCGCCTCAGCCAGCGCCGCGCATCGTGCCGCCCGCGCCGCCAAGGCCTCTCCTCCTCCGACCCGACCCCCGCCGGCGTCCCCGAACTCCGGCCGATCCGATCTGGATCCAGATCCAAAACTCCACGGTTGACCTTTTCTCCTCCTAAAATTCGTCTAAGTCATTTTCTGTGTTAAATTTCTTGCATTTTCATAGCATCACATCTTCGCACCCGTGGCTCCGTTTTGGGCGTATAATATGTCAAATTGTTCGCCTCGAAGAGTACATCATTTATTTCCATTGCATCATTTGCATTTGAGCTCATCTTGATGCCCGAAATGCTGTTGGAAGAGGGCTTCAGATCGTTTGTTCCAGAATCTTATCAGCTCGAGCTCTTTTGTCATTTTTGCCATGATTTATGTGTGCACCTTATGAACTTGAGTCCTACATGTGAGTTAAACTATGCCATGCCATCTTTCCAGGGGTTTATGCCATGTATTTGTGTGATCTATGTGTTGACTAGAACAAGCATGCAAAGTAGGGATGATGATGTTGCTGATTTCAGGAACTTAGTGTTTTCACTGTCTTGTCCTGCTGTTATTTTTATGCCATATGTTCATGTTGTTACAGAGAGATCTATGCCCTTTTTGAGCATGATCAGTAAGGGTGTTTTGGACATATGGATGTGCTCTATCCATCCATGCCTTTGTTGGCATTTATGGAGTAGTCTAGAATATCATTTTCGTGCTCTACTTTTGCTTGAAAATGTTTCCTGGCAGATTGTTTGCATGAGATTCAATTTTCACGAGGTCGTTGTAGTTGATCCGTGTATGCTATGATGTTGTTCTTGCCATGTATAGCTTCTATGCCATGTCTTCTTGATGGGTGTATGCTTAGTTTATCATGAGATGCTCTGTAGTGAGTGCATCGAGCTCACGAACATGCCTACTTGATATCTGTTTTGCCATGCCCGCTTTTTACGCTAAGTCTGAAATCTGTAATAAAACTTGCTACTTTACATGGGTGCCATCATTTCTTAGAGTCCTTTTGGCTTATGGTCGATGAGGGACTATTGTTATATGCTTTGAGTAGAATCATGTCATGCCTTGTTTTGCTATTATAAGTTCCTGTAGCATGTTGTTTGCTTGCTCTAAACATGCCTTCTCGATGTTAATTCTGGCATGTTAGTATTTTCATCAAGTCTGTGAACCTGATATTTTTTGCACTTTCACCATGCTTGTTTGAACATGTTATGATGTGATTTAGCCGTAGCTCAGTGTTCCTCTTTTGTTAAGCATCTCCTGTAGATCGCTGCCATATGCTTTGTTTTTATGTTGGGGTGATGTAGCATAGTTTCTTGTTGCTTGCTAAGTAGTATCGGGCTGTTAAACGCAGATTTGCGTCATTCTTGTTTTGCTTGTCATTTGCAAACCGTGCATCCGATTCCGGTGATCTTTATATCGATTTCACCCGAAATCATCCAATCTTTCCAGCGGCATACTTGGTTTGCCAAGTTGATGCCCGGTTCATCATTTTCCTTCCGGAGCATACATATGCATTGCATATCACATCTCGCATAGCTTGTCTTGTATTGCATCATATTGCTTGTGCATTTCTCCTTGTTTGATTGTTGTTCCATTGCTTGTGTTCTTGCTTTGGGTAGAGCCGGGAGACGAGTACATGAACGAGGAACCTGTTGAGAACGCCTACGAGGATCAAGCCTTCGACAACTCTGAGAACCTTGCAGGCAAGATGACCATACCTTCGATATCACTTCTATCTTTGCTTGCTAGATGCTCGCTCTTTTGCTATGCCTATGCTGCGATACCTACCACTTGCTATATCACGTCACCCATATTGCCATGTCAACCTCTAACCATCCATGTCCTAGCAAACCGTTGTTTGGCTATGTTACCGCTTTTGCTCAACCCCTCTTATAGCGTTGCTAGTTGCAGGTGAAGATGAAGTTTGTTCCTTGTTGGAACACGGATATTTTGGGATATCACAATATCTATTGTTTTAATTAATGCATCTATATACTTGGTAAAGGGTGGAAGGCTCGGCCTTATGCCTGGTGACTTGTTCCACTCTTGCCGCCCTAGTTTCCGTCATACCGGTGTTATGTTCCTTGATTTTGCGTTCCTTACGCGGTCGGGTGATTTATGGGACCCCTTGACGGTTCGCTTTGAATAAAACTCCTCCAAAGAAGGCCCAACCTTGGTTTTACCATTTGCCACCTAAGCCTTTTTTCCTTGGGTTTTGCGAGCCGAGGGTCATCTTTATTACCCCCGGGCGGTGCTCCTCGAGTGTTGGTCCAAACTAGAGCCACTTGCGTGCCGCATACGAGGCAACTTGGGGTATCTTCGGTTGCCGACGTAGTGTTCATCCGGTGTGCCCTAAGAGCGAGATATGTGCAGCTCCTATCGGGATTTGTCGGCACAATCGGGTGGTCTTGCTGGTTTAGTTTTACCATTGTCGAAATGTCTTGATGTACCGGGATACCGAGTCGATCGAGTGTCTTGGGTGAAGGTCTATTCTTCGTTGATCGCGAGAGCTTGTTATGGGCTAAGTTGGGACACCCTGCAGGTATTATCTTTCAAAGCCGTGCCCATGATTTATGAGGCAGATGGGAATTTGTTAATGTCGGTTGTAGAAAACTCGAAGTTGACCTTAATTAAAATACATCAACCGTGTATGTAACGTGATGGTCTCTTCTCGGAGTCCGGGAAGTGAACACGGTGTTGGAGTTATGTTTGACGAGGTTGCTTTAGGATCACTTCTTGATCACTACTAGCTTCACGACCGTGCTTTGCTTCTCTTCTCGCTCTCTTTTGCGATGTAGCCACCATATATGCTAGTCGCTTGCTGCAGCTCCTCCTTTTTTTAAACCAGCCTTCCCTTAAGCTTAAATAGTCTTGATCTCGGGTGTGAGATTGCTGAGTCCCGTGGCTCACTGATTCTACCTAAGCAGATCACAGTACCGATGATACCGGTAGCAGAGGGCGAATCGAGCTGAAGTGGGAATTTGATGAGGCCCTTGGTCGTTACTATGTTTCATTTCCGACGATCGATGAGCGGAGTCGATTAGAGCGATCGGGGATCGTGTTGCATTTGGGGTATTCTTCTTTTATTTTGGTTCCGTAGTCGGACCTTGAGTGTAAACTGAATGATGGATGTTTATTTATGTATTGTTTGAAGTGGCGACTGTAAGCCAACTATGTATCTCTTTCCCTTATGTATTACATGGATTGTGCGAAGATTACCTCATTGCGACATTTCTTTCAATGCGGTTATGCCTCTAAGTCGTGCTTCGACACGTGGGAGTTATAGCCGCATCGAGGGCGTTACACGAAGACACCTACGGCAGCGGCGGAGAGGACGAGGTCCGCGGCCGACGTGAGGACAGCGTCGAAGAAGTCGCGGCAGCTAAGCGCTTCGTCTCCGGCGTCGATGCAAGCTAGCGGAGGCGCTAGGGTTTGTGCGAGGTGGCAAGGTGGAAGAAGAAATAATGACCGCGGTGAGTTGTGTATTTATAAGGAAAGGGACAGCATAGCGTAATTACGCAGGTGCCCCTGGTGGTTCACATCTAAAGGACACATGGCACGCATGCAACACATTGGAAGTTATTCCATGTTCCCACACACGCCCGGACTGTTGGGTGGTCATTCCGGCTTCTTCGGGTTTCAGGTAATAAGGATATAGCTTTAAAACAGACTCAACTTTTGTCTCTGTATCTTCTGCTGACACGGATGCAAAGAAGACATTCGACAGATTCAATAGAATGCATGTGATTTAGATAGTTAGAATCTGAGGTAGAAGCATAGAAGGGGTTAGGTTCCGATCACATTCACTTAGATCAAAAGATTCAAACAAGAAGACATAGCTATAAGTGAATGTTGTAGAGGACAGAGCACAAATATATATATTTATCAGTATTAGACCAAATCAACATTGCGAAGATAAACGTGAAAACAAATCAATGTTGAAGACAAACCAAATGCGAAGACTCTGCAAATGTGACGCGAAATGAAACCCTTTAAACAAAAGTTTGGTGGTGGCGTGACCCACCGTATAGGAAGTATTAGACCCAGACACGGCGCACAATTATCGTGGCACTCCGAATTCATATTCCGCATTAATGTATTCACACTTAGAGTGTATGTCTTCATTGATTGAAGATATACTTTACTTAGTGTGTTGCACATCCAAGTCATCACATGCATAAGCGTTAGGATGTGTGTCCAATTACAGGACATTCGAGGATTCCAAGATATTTAGCTCACACTGCAACTTGCAAAACCTTTTCTCATCCAAGGGCTTTGTGAAGATATCTGCCAATTGCTCTTCAGTGTTGACGTGAATGATATCATTATCTTCCTTCATGACATGGTCTCTGAGAAAGTGATGAAAAATTTCAATGTGCTTTGTCTTTGAGTGCTGAACTGGGTTGTTGGCAATCTTGATGGCGCTTTCATTGTCGCAGTAGAGTGCTGAACTGGGTTGTTGGCAATCTTGCATTCCAAACTTCTTCTGGAAATCTTTGAGGTATTTCTCTTGAGATATGAAGATGCCATCGCTTTGCTAGCGGATTTGAAGACCAAGGAAGAACTTCAGCTCACCCATCATGGCCATCTGATATTGCTCTTGCGTCATGTGCCCAAACTCATCACTGTATCTTTTGTCAGTGCAGCCGAAGATAATGTCATCCACAAAGATCTAGCACACAAATAGTTCACCATCGTATGTCTTCATGAAGAGAGTGGGATCCAGGGAACCAGGTTCGAAGCCTTTTCTCTTCAGGAAGTCTTTTAGTGTGTCTAACCAAGCTCGTGGGGCTTGTTTGAGGCCATATAGTGCCTTGTTGAGCTTGTATACTATATTAGGATGTTTTGGATCTTCAAAGCCAGGTGGTTGTGCAACATACACTTCTTCTTAAGTCTTGCCATTGAGAGAGGCACTCTTTACATCCATTTGATACAAAAGGATGTTGTGATGGTTGACATAGGCTAGCAGTATGCAAAAGGCTTCAAGCCTCGCCACCGGAGCAAATGTTGCATCGAAGTCAATCCCTTCAACTTGAGTGTATCCTTGAGCAACGAGACGAGCCTTGTTTCTGACAACTTGACCATGCTCATATTGTTTGTTGTGATAGATCCATTTGGTGCCAATGATATTGTGCTTGCGAGGGTCAGGACGCTTGACTAATTCCCACACATTTTTCAACTCGAACTGTTGAAGCTATTCTTACATAGCTTCAATCCATTCAGGTTCCATGAAGGCTTCAGCAACTTTCTTGGGTTCAGATATAGAGACAAATGCAAAGTACCCACAGAAATTTGCTAGCTGAGTTGCTTTTCAACGAGTGAGGGGACCAGGTGCATTGATGCTATCAATTATATTCTCAATCTATACCTCATTAGCAACACGAGGATGAACTGGACGAAGATTTTGCTCTTGTTGACCATTGTCTTGTTCTTCAGTATTGGCTTCAGGCTGAGCAGCATCTTCAGGTTGGTTTGGCGCAGAAATGATAAGTTCTTCTTCAGCCTGTGCCTTTGAAGGTATGATTTCTCCAGTTCCCATAAGCTTAATCGATTCACTAGGAGGTACTTCATCTAGCACATTTGGTAGGTGCTCTCTTCGCGAGCCGTTAGTCTCATCAAACCGCACGTCCACAGTTTCAACCACTTTATAGTGAAAGAGGTTGAAGACTCTGTAGGAGTGTGAATCCTTTCCGCAACCAAGTATAAAACCTTCATGTGCTTTCGGTGCAAATTTTGAAGTGTGATTTGGATTCTTGATCCAGCACCTAGCACCAAATACTCTGAAGTAACTGACGTTTGGCTTACTACCAGTTAGGATCTCATAGGATGTCTTCTTTAGAAGCTTGTGAAGATAAACATGGTTAATGACGTGGCATGCAGTATCAATGGCTTCGGGCCAGAACTTCCTTGGAGTCTTGTACTCATCAAGCATCGTCCAAGCCATCTCAATGAGTGTCTTGTTCTTGCGCTCCATGATGCCATTCTGCTGAGGTGTGTATGGAGCAGAGAACTCATGAGTGATGCATAATGTATCAAGATAAGTGTCGAGGCCGGTGTTCTTGAACTCTGTGCCGTTGTCACTTCTGATGTGCTTGATCTTTATGCCATAGTTCGTCATGGCACGGTTGGCAAATTGTCTGAAGACATCCTGCACTTCATTCTTGTCGAGGATTATATGCACCCATGTATATCTTGAATAATCATCAACAATGATGAAGCCATAGAGACAGGCAGTGGTAGTAAGAGTAGAGTAATGAGTAGGGTGAAATAAGTCCATGTGAAGCAGCTTGAAGGGTTGAGATGTCGTCATGATTGTCTTCGAGGGATGCTTGGCCCTAGTCATCTTCCCAGCTTCCCAGGCACCACACAGATGATCCTTCTTGAACTTGACACCCTCGATGCCTACGACATGTTTCTTCTTCGCGAGATTGTACAAGTTACTCATGCCAGCATGCCCTAGCCTCCGATGCTAGAGCCAGCACTCTGAAGCTTTTCCTATAAGGCATACGGCCAACTGTGGTCCTGCTGAGAAATCTACCATATACAGATCATCTTTCTGATATCCTTGAAAGACTAGAAACTTGTTAGATTAAATTAGAACAAGGCAACAATATTTTCCAAATATCATAATCATGTTCAAATCACAAAGCATTGAGACAGACATTAAGTTGAAACCAAGGGATCCAATAAGCATCACTTTATCCATGTGCTGATCCTTTGAGATTGCAACTCTACCTAGACCCAATACCTTGATTTTACCAGTGTCAGCAAATGTGATGTGACTCTTATCAGATGGACGTAAGGTTGAGTCCATGAGAAGACTTCGATCACCAGTCATGTGATTAGTGCATCCACTATCCATAATCCATTATAAAGCATGTGGTGTCATACCCTACAGTGCAGCTAGGGGGATAGGCTTCACCAAGGGTATTGTGAAGCATAAACATTTGACGAACAAGCGGATTATCAAAGCTCATATCTAGGTGAGGACTGATAGGATGATAGGCCAGTGATTCAGGAACAAAATACATAGTAAGACCATTTTGGCATTTTATCTTGCGCCCCACAAGATGTTTTAGGTCCGCAACAATAGCATCATACGCCTTTGATTTCCGGCTGGAGACCTTTCCCTGCAAAAGAGAGTTAAGTTTTCTTAACCACCCACATTTTCATGGGTGGCTTCGAAAGCAATGAGTCTAAGTGCAGCATATGAGAACTTTGGCTTTGGAGCCCTAGCAAATAGCCTTGCAGGAGGTGAATAATACTCATATGAATAAGCAAAATAGTTCTTGGTCTTATGAACATAGCAGTTTGAGGAAACACGCTCCTATTCATAAGTCTGAGTATGATTTCCCTGCAAAACATTGGCGTTAGGGTGACTCTGGTGAGTCCTCTGTCTGTATGAAGCCTTTGGACCATATGAAGCCTTTGTTCTAGGGTTTGTCTTCTTCCCAGGTGGTGTCGTGATGACATTCACAGGAAGATTCTCAAGACAACTTTTGGGTACCCAGATCTTCTTCATGGGTGGTCCATTCCTGCAGTTAGTACCAATGTACCTGGCAAACACTTCACCATTCTGATTCCTAAACAGTTTATAGTTTGCATCAAAGGATTCATCAATGATAATCGGGTTAGCACAAGTGAAGCCAGATAAGGTGGATGGATCCACTGAAGGTCCTTTTGTAGCAACCCATGTGGTTTTGGGTCTCGCTCGGGCTTCAAGAGGAACCATCAACATTCATTTTCCTCTCGAACCCAACACCCTCTTTCCTAGGGTTTCGGTTCAGAATCTGCTTTTTGAGGACATCACATAGTGTTTGATGCCCTTTGAGACTTTTGTACATTCCTGTCTCAAGCAATGTCTTCAGCCTGGCATTTTCATCAGCAATAGTAGTGGCATCCTCAGCAGAGGGGTTAGTTACCACATCAGCAGTTGAAGATATTGCAACACTAGCAGTAGTGGAACATTCAGCAACAGAAGTAGTGTTATCACGCTCAAGGCATTTTAGACATGGTGGTTCAAATCCTTCCTGAAAGGAACTGATCTTTTGAGCGCGGAGTGACTCATTCTCTTTTTGAAGATCTTCATGAGCCGTTCTGGAGTTCTCAAGTTCTTTCTTCCTTTGAAGATAATCATAGGAAAGCTTTTCATGAGTTGTTGAGAGCGTTTCATGACGACTTTCAAGTTCCTCGTACTTAACATGAAGATTTTTGATGTCTTCAATTAAGGACTGAGATCGGGTTATTTCCGCGTCCAATAGGTCATTGCTTTATTCTAGCAATTTTTGAATATGTCCCATGGCATTCTGTTGTTCAGTTGCAATTTTAGCAAGTGTTTTGTTGCCAGGTTTAGATTCGCATTCAGAGTCATCTTCACTTGATGTTTGAAAGTAAGCATCGCGTGAGTTTACCTTGGCACCGCGTGCCATGAAGCAGTAGGTGGGAGCAGAGTCATCCTTGTCATTAGAATCAGCATTGGTGATGGAGCCATTGTCTTCAGTGTTGAAGATGGACTTGGCAACATAGGCTATAGCTAGAGCCAGACTTGCAGTGCCAGAGTCGGACTCCTCCTCAGACTCCACCTCTGCCTCCTCATAAGCAGACTCCTCCTATGAATCCATCTCCTTGCCAACAAAAGCATGAGCCTTGCCAGATGAGCTGTTCTTGTATGATGAAGACTTGGACAAAGACTTGGAAGAAGACTTTGAGGATTTCTTCTTCTTCTTGTCATCAGAATCATATTCCTTGCTTTTCTTCTTCTTCTTGGTCTCATCGTCCCACTTTGGACACTCAAAGATGTAGTGACCAGGTTTCTTGCACTTGTGGCATGTTCTCTTTTTGTGATCACGAGTGGAAACTTCATCATTTCTTGAGCTGGATCTTGAAGACTTTATGAAGCCTTTCTTCTTGGTGAACTTATGGAACTTCTTCACAAGCATAGCAAGCTCGTTTCCAATGTCTTCTGTATCCTCAGAACAGCTGTCAGATTCTTCTTCAGAAGAGGAAACAACCTTTGCCTTCAAAGCGCGAGTTTGGCCATAGTTGGGACCATAGATATCTCTTTTCTCAGATTGCTGGAACTCATGTGTGTTGAGCCTCTCAAGTATGTCGGACGGATCGAGAGTCTTGAAGTCAGGGCGTTCTTGAATCATCAGGGCCAGGGTGTCGAATGAGTTGTAAAGCGATCTCAGAAGTGTTTTGACAATTTCATGCTTGGTGATCTCAGTGGCGCCGAGTGTGCGAAGCTCATTTGTGATGTGAGTGAGGCGATCAAATGTGAGCTGGACATTCTCATTGTCATATCTCTTGAAGCGGTTGAAGAGGTTGTGAAGAAATATGATCCTTGAGTCTCGCTGGGTTGAGACGCCTTCGTTGACCTTGGAGACCCAGTCCCAAACTAGCTTCGAAGTTTCCAGAGCACTCACACGGCCATATTGTCCTTTGGTCAGATGACCACAGAAGATGTTCTTGGCAGTAGAATCCAGTTGAATGAACTTATTGACATCAGCAGGGGTGACACCTTCACCAGCCTCAAGAACACCTTTCTTAACAACATACCAGAGGTCGACATTAATGCCTTCAAGATGCATACACATATTATTCTTCCAATAGGGGTAATCAGTGCCATCGAAGATAGGGCACGCAGAGGAGACTTTGATTATCCCTACAGTCGACATAGCTAAAACTCCAAGTGGTTAAACCGAATCACACAGAACAAGGGAGCACCTTGCTCTGATACCAATTGAAAGTGCTAGTTATCGACTAGAGGGGGGTGAATAGGCGATTTTTATGAAAGTCTTCAAAACATGGGAGTTTCTAAGACAGACAATAGAAATGAATCTATTGATATGCAGCAGAAGGTAGACAAGTAAGCAATGAAGTGAAAGCATGAAGACTATTAGCATCTAGGTAGCATGGATCGGGATGGAAGATAATATGAAGCCAAACAACAACAGTCTTCACATAGTGAAGTCAATCAGATCATGCAAGCAGGCAATGACTTCATGAAGACAAACTGAAGTAAAGAGAGGGACGTAATAGGACCACTTTCTTGGAGAGGACAAGAATTTGTTGGACCAGTTCCAGTTGCTGCGAAAATTGTACGTCTGGTTAGGGAGGCTAAGATTCAACTGAGAAGACCGCATCTTCACCTTATTCCCCTTGAGCTAAGAACACTTATTCCTCACCCAATCACTCAGGTAAGTCTTCAAGAGAGATTTCCAAACCTTCACAGACTTCATTCATCGGCAATCCACAATGACTCTTGGATGCTCAGAACACGATGCCTAACCGGCTGGAGGATTCATAGTCCTCAAGTGTAATAAGTCTTCAGATCACGCGGACAGAAAGACTTCAGTGATACCTGACACTCTTTGGCTCCGGGTGTTTTGGGCTTTGTCCTCCCAAGGATCTCTCTCAAATGCTTCGGAGGTGGGTTGCTCTCAAACGACAAAAGCCATGCACTAACTCTGAGTAGCCACAGATTTATGGTGTAGGGGGTGGGCTATTTATAGCTAGGAGGAAACCCGACCTGATTTGTCTGAAATGACCCTAGGTTACTAAGGAACTGACACGTGTCCAACAGTCAGATTTCAAACACACGTGATGGCTTGACTTGGGCTACAAGTAAAGCTAACTCATCCAGCTCTGGATAAGATTTGCTCTCATTGTCTTCACTCGAAGACATAGGATTTGGTTGAGCATCACTTCAGTCACTTCTGACTTTGTTCACTTGGACCCCACTTAACAGTGCGGTGGTTCCTATGACTCAACAAAGAAGAAAAGGAAACTACGAAACAACGATGTCTTCGCACTCCATAGTCTTCACGTGAATGTCTTTTCGAGTCATAATCTTCGTTGTGAATATCTTCACATACCACCATTGTCTTCAATGTCTTCACACATTTTTAGGGGTCATATCCGGTAGGTAAATCGAGTCAATGAGGGACTACTACCAATGTTATCCTGCAATTCTCACAAACACATTAGTCCCTCAACCAAGTTTGCCGTCAATACTCCAAAACCAACTAGGGGTGGCACTAGATGCACTTACAATCTCCCCCTTTCTGGTGATTGATGACAAACTGGTTGAAGTTTTCAACGGGGATAAAAGTATGTGAAATTGTAGGGGTTAAGGCATTGTCTTCATAAGTAGCAAAAGGCTCCCCCTGAAGATGTGCATATAAGTAGTTTGCTCTTGAACGCAAATCCACATGGCAGGTTTTACTTGTGGAGATCCTCTTCAACTGATGAAGACAATTCATCATGCATAAAAAGATATAACAAACATAATGACATGCATAATGAAAAATGGACATCTGTGGAAGACTTCATGCGGAATTTATAATCGCATCAAAGAATAGCAGACAAAGTAGCAGATGACCATCAAGTTTAAGTGTTACAACCCAAAGAACCAAATGTATCAAAAAACGAGAGTTGTAACCACTTGGCAAAAAGATATAGCAACCACCCATATGGACTCGCTTGAAGAACATCAACTCGTATGCTTCTCCCCCTTTTGTCAGTAAGGACCAAAAAGGTTTGAAGACATAGAGCATCTACTCGTTCCCAGCAGGAGTAGAAGAAGGTGCAGGGTCGACGTCTGAGTACGATGGTGCAGGGCCTGGTGCAGTGTCGAGATGCGGTGAAGTCATGGTTGGTGAAGTGGCATCGTCTTCTTCATCGATTACTCTCGCAACAACAGTTGCAGCCAAAGATGAATGCTTTGAGTCTTCTAAGGAAGGAGTACGACGCAAGACGACATTCTGGGGAGGCGTGGAATCAAATTTGTAGCGCTCTATGAAGCCATCTTCGCGAAGATTGTCTTAAGAGCTTAGCAAATTCAGACTCCTCCAAGACCTCCGACAGGCTTCATGTGATACGAATGTGTTCTTGGTGGCAAGATTGCGAATGCGATTAACATCCACCAAGAGGCTCTGCATCTGACGCTTTTTCCAGTCATGGTGCTTATCATGTTTCTGATGTAAGGCCACAAGAAGCTCTCGGTCATTGAGTACACGAGATCTCTTCCGAAGCCTTTGAGCAATGGTGCTTTCAGTGCTTCAGTGTTTGCACGATGAGGTGCACATGTATTTCCAGCCAGAGGGTAAGCAGGAGTGGCAGCATTAGGAACATGAACCCCTTCAATTGATTGCGTGAAGCCCTGATGATCAACGTTATGAAGATAAAGTGGTTCCTTGGCAGGCTCAGGGTCGATGGCTTTGACAGACATATCAAGCTCAGGCAAGAAGATAAGATGGTTGCGCGCTGAGGGCTGATAGTTGACAGAAGAGTGAATCTTGATTAAGCGCATCACCCATGGAGCATAAAACTTCAAGCCAAACAGATCAACTCCAGATGTTGCAAGTTGCCCGATGAAGAAATCTTGAGCATTGAAGCTGATGCCATTGAGAATATAGAACACCAATGTCTTCATCGTGCCTTCAAGCTTGGCTGCAGGAGAATGTCCTTTGAGAGGCCATAGAGTTTGCCTTATAATGTGATAAATGGTACAGGGCAGATACTCGAGGTCTTCGACAAAGAATTCCTTAGGATATTCAGCATCTTGTGGCAGTGGCTTCATCATGCTGAGCATTTGACTCATGTTGGGCTCAGGCTTCTGAAATATGATCTCTAATGAATTTTTGTGTAGCTGACAAGCAGGTTCATAGAGCTCACCTGGAGTGGGCAGGGAATTAAGCTCAATGATATCTTGAGCTTTGGCTTCATGATGCACCTGTCATCCACTCAAGGACCCAAGTCTTCGGATCCCTGTTGTAGCCACGAATGTGAAGAGTGGCATAGAATTGCAGCAGAAGCTCCTCATTCCAGTGCTCTTTGTCAGTTATGAACTGCAGAAGGCCAGCATCTCTGAAATAGTCTAGAGCTTCTTCCAAGTAGGGCAGACTAGCAATGGCTTCACAATCTAGACGCATGTGAGGAAAGATTCGCCCTTGATTGTATAAGATACTTGAGTAATAACTGCGCTGCTGATAGCTCCAGAAGCGATCAGATGAGATCTTTGGCTTTGAGTGCGGGTTCTTGGCATTATCAAAGAATGTGTTGTGTGCCCTGAAGCTGTTTACATTGAACGGTCCTGGAGATGTTGCAGCACCGGGAAATCTTGGCAGTCTGGGCTTTGGCTTCTGGACCTGAGGCGTTTGCTCCACATGGTATTCAAATTTTGGTTCGGGAGCAGTGGGAGGAACCAGAACAGGCCATCGGACAGTGACAAGTTGGTCGCGATCATATGCCTGCTCAAAAGTGTGAGGCCTTGGGGGTGGAACAACAGCTTCGGCATTGGCTGTGGCTTCAGGTTGCACACTAGCTTCAATAGAGTGAATGGCTTCGTTTTGCTGGTCAGACAGGAACTGGCTTCTTGAGAGTTGATGTGAAGCTGTAAGAACTCTGCAAATGAATGCAGACTATGAGAACCAAGGGATTCACCCACGGACATGTACCTGTGGCAGCATTAGAGGTGCGAGGGAAGGGAAGAGGTCATATGCATTCTTAGAAGATTTTCAAGATAGATCAGTTTGAAGACATTGACCTCATAGCGCGAAGACATTCACTTATTTGGTGAGAGTCGGTTCCAGATTTGTACGAATCCAAGAATAAGTACAAGTGAGGAATCTAACTAGTTGTGAAGCATAAGTGAATACATTTTGCAAGATATGAGATGAGGAAGAAGATAGATCCAGTTTTGGAAGTTGAGAAACCACTTTTGGTTGAAGTGGATGGATCCGATGAATCAAAAGGTAGTAAAAAGTAAGTTCTAATTACCACACGAAGAACTACTAGACGAAGTTGAGAGGGAGGCCGAGCAGTTCAATCTTTTGCGCCCTAACTTGGCGGCGAAAGACACCTACGGCGGCGGCGGAAAGGACAAGGTCCGCGGCCGACGTGAGGACAGCGTCGAAGAAGTCGCGGCAGCTAAGCGCTTCGTCTCTGGCGTCGACGCGAACTAGCAGAGGCGCTAGGGTTTGTGCGAGGTGGCGAGGTGGAAGAAGAAATAATGACCGCGGTGAGTTGTGTATTTATAAGGAAATGGATAGCATAGCGTAATTATGCAGGTGCCCCTGGCGGTTCACATCTGAAGGACACATGGCACACATGCAACACATTGGAAGTTGTTCCATGTTCCCACGCACGCCTGGACTGTTGGGTGGTCATTCCGGCTTCTTTGGGTTTCAGGCAATAAGGATATAGCATTAAAACGGATTCAACTTTTGTCTCTGTATCTTCTGCTGACACGGACGCGAAGAAGACATTCGATAGATTCAATAGAATGCATACGATTTAGATAGTTAGAATCTGAGGTAGAAGCATAGAAGGGGTTAGGGTCCGATCACATTCACTTAGATCAAAAGATTCAAACAAGAAGACATAGCTATAAGTGAATGTTGTAGAGGACAGAGCACAAATATATGTATTATCAGTATTAGACCAAATCAACATTGCGAAGATAAACGTGAAAACAAATCAATGTTGAAGACAAACCAAATGCGAAGACTCAGCAAATGTGACGCGAAATGAAACACTTCAAACAAAAGTTTGGTGGTGGCGTGACCCACCGTATAGGAAGTATTAGACCCAGACACGATGCACAATTATCGTGGCGCTTCGAATTCATATTCCACATTAATGTATTCACACTTAGAGTGTATGTCTTCATTGATTGAAGATATACTTTACTTAGTGTGTTGCACATCCAAGTCATCACATGCATAAGCGTTAGGATGTGTGTCCAATTACAGGACATTCGAGGATTCCAAGATATTTAGCTCACACTGCAACTTGCAAAACCTTTTCTCATCCAAGGACTTTGTGAAGATATGTGCCAATTGCTCTTTAGTGTTGACGTGAATGATATCAATATCTTCCTTCATGACATGGTCTCTGAGAAAGTGATGAAAAATTTCAATGTGCTTTGTCTTTGAGTGCTGAACTGGGTTGTTGGCAATCTTGATGGCACTTTCATTGTCGCAGTAGAGTGGCACTTGCTTCAGATGGATGTCATAGTCCTTGAGAGTTTTCTTCATCCATAGAAGCTGAGCGCAGCAAGATCCAACAGCAATGTATTCAGATTCAGCAGTAGAGAGACACACGGTTCTGCTTCTTTGAAGACCAACAGACACGAGATCGTCCAAGAAAGTGACATGTGCTTGATGTGGACTTGTGATCAACCTTGTCACCAGCATAATTAGCATCTGAGAATCCAACTAGATCAAACCATGATCCCTTTGGATACCATAATCCTAGTGTTGGGGTGTAAGCCAAATATCGAAGAATTCGCTTCACAGCTAAGTGATGCGATTCCTTTGGTGCCGCTTGGAATCGAGCACACATGCAAACGCTAAGCATATGTCTGGCCTAGATGCAAATAAATAGAGTAAAGAACCAATCATGGAGCGGTATACCATTTGATTGAACTCTTTACCATTATCGTCGGGGCCAGGATGACTTTTGGTTGGCATTGGCGTTGAGTAGACTTTGCAGTCTTGCATTCCAAACTTCTTCTGGAAATCTTTGAGGTATTTCTCTTGAGATATGAAGATGCCATTGCTTTGCTGGCGGATTTGAAGACCAAGGAAGAACTTCAGCTCACCCATCATGGACATCTGATATTGCTCTTGCGTCATGTGCCCAAACTCATCACTGTATCTTTTGTCAGTGCAGCCGAAGATAATGTCATCCACATAGATCTGGCACACAAATAGTTCACCATCGTATGTCTTCATGAAGAGAGTGGGATCCTGGGAACCAGGTTTGAAGCCTTTTCTCTTCAGGAAGTCTTTGAGTGTGTCATACCAAGCTCGTGGGGCTTGTTTGAGGCCATATAGTGCCTTGTTGAGCTTGTATACCATATCAGGATATTTTGGATCTTCAAAGCCAGGTGGTTGTGCAACATACACTTCTTCTTCAATCTTGCCATTGAGAAAGGCACTATTTACATCCATTTGATACAGAAGGATGTTGTGATGGTTGACATAGGCTAGCAGTATGCAAATGGCTTCAAGCCTAGCCACCAGAGCAAATGTTGCATCGAAGTCAATCCCTTCAACTTGAGTGTATCCTTGAGCAACAAGACGAGCCTTGTTTCTGACAACTTGACCATGCTCATCTTGTTTGTTGTGATAGATCCATTTGGTGCCAATGATATTGTGCTTGCGAGGGTCAGGACGCTTGACTAATTCCCACACATTGTTCAGCTCGAACTGTTGAAGCTCTTCTTGCATAGCTTGAATCCATTCAGGTTCCATGAAGGCTTCAGCAACTTTCTTGGGTTTAGATATAGAGACAAATGCAAAGTTCCTGTCGGCAGTCTGGGAACGGGGGTCCCCAGACTTGCCTGCCTGCGGCCTGCGGCGTGGCTCAAAAGGGGGCCCAGCGCGGCCAATCTTCATCAACACAAGCTCAAGACCCTCGCGAGGGTCCAAGCCTCGCGGGGCGGACGACAAGGAGCTTCCTCAGGCATGGCCTCATCAGGCTGGCTCACGAGGAGGCGGAGAGTTCAAGGCGGGGTACCTCGCGAGGTGCCCATGACGCAAGCCATGACGACCAAGGGCGCCAGTCGGGCGCCAGCCCACAGATGTCCTCCTTTCCTCTTTGGTGCAAAGGGAGCAAGCGCAGGCGAGAGCATCAAGCAAAGGCATCCATTTCGGTGCAACAAGACCAAGACCAGCCCAACAGCAGGGAAGAAGTCATTGTGGAGCCCAAGCAGGCGTCACCACCAGAGCCTTTGACAGGCGAGGACCAACTTTAGTCAGGATAAGTGTACCCGCTGTTCCCCTTCAAAATGGCCAATTGTTGGCGCCCTTCCCGCTCAATATTTGGGAAGAGGCCCAAGGCCTTTGCCTATAAATAGGACTAGCCACCCCCAGGGTAGAGGCAATCTGGACCGGACCTAGCAAGCTGGATCCTCACCAAGAAACCAGTAAATAGAGTGAATGAACTCCTCCTAGCAGTTCGTCGCACCAGCCAAGAACAGACCCTCGCGAGGCTGTTCTTCCTTGTATTGTTCATCGTCAGCGCAAGAGGCAATCCACCACACCACACACTGGAGTAGGGTATTACACCATAATGGTGGCCTGAACCAGTATAAATCTTGTGTCTCTTGTGTTGTCCTGTTTGGTAGTTTAGATCCTAGCGATACGGCGAGGAGCAAGCCGGTAGAGGGTTAAATCTCCGCGCGCACCCCAGTGTTCGAACCTCAAGGGTCTGCCGGAACCCGAAATTCGACATTTGGCGCGCCAGGTAGGGGTGCGCCGGAATTTGCCTTCCGTCGTCTTGTTCTTCTCCAACCATCGCATCCATGTATGGCGCTCGTCGGGCTCGCAACGAGCGCCGAGCCGCCCTCGCTTCCCGCGTCGCCCAGACGGCCCCTGTCGGGGGGCGCCCTCGTCGTTCCCCGTCACCTGCCGTCAACGCCCCCACCGTCCCGGCGGGGAACGAACAGCAAGCATCGTCCCTGCATCCATCCATGAGGCGGGACGGCCGCACTGCCACACCCTCACTCACCCCCGCTGGTTCTTCGCAATGCACGCCCCGCGCGGCCATGGAGGCCCGAGCTGCACTCATCGTGGCAAACGAGCTCCTGCGCTACCGCCCCATCGACGACGTCTACGATGAGTGGCTCGACCGAGTCGCCGAGCTCGTCTGCGCTGCCGGGGGCTCCCCCGCACCGTCCTTCTCGCTGTACCACGCACCGCCCTGCGCGGGCAATGAAGCTCCTGGGGCGCCCCAGCCGCCTCCTCCTCAAGAAGGTGCCCTGGCCCCAAGGCGCGCGGCCCCTGGGCAGAACCCGCTCCGTCAGGCGCCAGCTCGGCAAGACCAGAGCTGCCAAGAAGTCCCTCGCCCTCGAGAAGCTTCCCGAGCGCTCCCTGCTCCAGCACGTCAAGACCCTACGCTGCCCCCAGCCGTGGCGCATGGGGACCCGCAGGACGAAGCTCTTCGTCGCCCAAGGCCTCTTGTGGCCACAGCGGGCTACCGCTCCTTCACCTCCGAGCTACGCAGCGTCGCGTGGCCCAGCAAGTTCAAGCCAGACCTGCCTCCTCGCTACGACGGCACGGCTGACCTGCGAGTTCTTCGGCTCTCTGAGTTGGGCATCGAGGCTGCCAACGGAGACGAAAAGGTCATGGCAAACTGGTTTCCCATGGCGCTCAAGGACGGAGCCCGCACCTGGCTCCTGAATCTGGCCCCAGGCACGATCTCCTCCTGGGACGAGATGCGCACCCGCTTCATCGCCAACTTCCAGGGTACCCCCGACCGGCCACCCGCCATGAGCGACATGCGCCGTATCAAGCAGCAACCAGGGGAAACCCTACAGAAGTACATCCAGCACTTCAACAACGCACGCCTCAAGATCCCCAAGGTGACGGAGGAGGCCATCATCTCAGCCTTCTCCGACGGTGTGCGCGACGTCAAGATGGAGGAGCTGGCGATGCACGAAGACCTGTGCACCTCCTTGGAGCTGTTCAACTTGGCAACCAAGTGCGCCAGGGCTGAGGAGGGACGCCTCTACCTCCTCGAGCTGCCTGCTGCGGACCCATAAGAGAAGAAACCCAAGACCAAGGACATGAAGCGCAAGGGGGCTGCCGTACTCGCGGCCGAGCCAGACACCAAGCGGGGCAGAGATCAGCCCGGATCCTCCAAGGGCAGTCGGTATTGCGTGTACCACGACCTCCACACCCACAACACCATTGAATGCCAAGAGTTCCGGGCCGTGCGTGAAGGAAGGGTCGCAGACGTCCCGACCGCAGCGACCGGGGCTACGGCCGAGGAGGAGGAAGGAACACAGGACGTTGGGAAGACCGCGGCCCACGCCACGGGTGGCTCGACCAACCTCGCGAGGATCGCTGGCAGGACCCGCCTCGCAAGGGAGGCTGGAGGGATCAGCCTCGCGAGAATCGCCCGCAAGGGAACGCGGGCCTCCCTCCGCTGCTGCTGCAGCCAAGGAGAAATGAAGACTGTCATCAGGACGAGAGGGCTGGGGCCTTCCAGGAACCACGTGCAATCGCCTGCATCCTGGATGGAGCTCAAGCCCCAGCCTCTCAACGCATCTTCAAGCAGTTCGCCTGCGAAGTGAATGCAGTCCTCCCCAAGCTAGAAGCCATGCGCCCCCTCAGGTGGTCAGCATGTGCCATCACGTTCAGCTCAGCGGATCAGCTCAAGTCGCAGCCACGCCGAGTCCTCCCCGATGCTTTGTTCCCCAATCATCGACAACGTGCTGGTCACGGGACCCTCATCGGCAATGAGGCAGGGCTCAACGCGTCTGTCCGTGGAAGCGTTCAACAATCTCCAAGTGCCCTATAGCCAGCTTCAGCCAACCAAGCCTTTCTCCGGAGTCACCGACGGCTCCACGGTCCCGATTGGGCAGGTCCTCCTTCCTGTCACCTTCGGGGCACGTGACAACTACCGCACCGAGCACATCGACTTCGACGTCACCCACATCCGCCTGCCGTATAACGCCATCCTCGGGTACCCAGCGCTGGCCAAGTTCATGGCCGTAACCCACCACGGCTACAACGTCCTCAAGATGCCAGGAAGTGGCGGGGTCATCACGGTGCCCTACGAAGAGAGAGCGATGTGCTCCTAGAGCGAGCCTTTCAGCCGCATCACCGAAGACCTGGATCATGGAAGGGGAGGCTTCCGAGGCGCACTCCAAGAAGAAGAAGACATCGTCCGGCCCGGCCCCTTAGGAGGCAGGCCCCTCAGGGCCTGCGCCTGCTCAGGGGGAGCCTTCTTCCATCGCATAGGGAAGCGCGCCCGGTGCCCTCCTCAGGCGGGGCTCGGGGGCTCTCCCGTGGAGGGCCACCGACCTTGCCAAGGTCACAAGGGAGGCGCTTGGGCACCACGTGGAGGCGTGTTTCGAAGCATGTTTCCCTCAAGAAGGAGCAAGGAAAGGAGGGCCAAACCCTCAGGAGTTCGTCAGCAAGGCCATTCAGGAGCTACAGGAGTCAAGGGTCATGAGAGGCAGCCGCCGCTTACCCGCTGTGGCCTCCCATCCAGGCGAGGATGGTGGGCCACGGGTCTGCATCGACATACCGGGGCTCAACCGAGCTGCGTCCCAGGAGTGCCTCTGGCCCTCGCAAGTGGGACGCTGCGAAGGTTTGCCCCACAGCTATGTGTGCATGCCTTATGGCTTGCCGAACGCGGCTGCTGCGCACCAGCGCCTCATGAGGGCCATCGTGGAGGCTCAAGAGGTCAGGCGTTCCGCAGCCCTGGCGGAGATGGAGATGGCCCGCGAGGAGCCGCCAGCGCCTCCGGAGCCTCCTAAGGCCCCTGCGCCTGGGGGCTCGTGAGGATCGGCTCCCGCAGCCCGCCAAGTCTGCTACACCAACGCCCCTTCGTCCCCAACATCATCAGGTGACATCTTTCAAGTTTCATTTCCAGCTTGGAGCACCCTCAGGGCCGCATTATTCCCAGGCCGCGTGGGTCTGTCCCTGCGGCGTGTATCCCTTTTATTCCATGTTCTTAGCTTACCTTATTGGGGGCGCCCCTCGGGCTGCATCATCCCCAAGTCGCTCGGGCCTGACCCAGCGGCGTGTACCCTTCTTGCGTTTACCTTAGGGCTATGCTTTCGACCCATCATGCTTGTTATTTGGTGCCTTTTCCTCCTGGGTGTCGGAATCTTGGGCGTTAAAGGGGGGTGCCTGAGCATCGCGACTCAGGGCTCCTACCGGCTCTCCAGCCCTCACCCTCTGGTCTTGTCCATGGCATCGCGACCTAGCATGCCAGCGACGGCTGAGACCAGCTCGAGAGCCGGGACCCGAGGACGTAGAGTTTCGACATCTAACCTAGCTTGCGCGTTAAAGGGGGGTGCCTGAGCATCGCGACTTAGGGCTCCTACCGGCTCTCCAGCCCTCACCCTCTGGTCTTGTCCATGGCATTGCGACCTGGCATGCCAGCCACGGCTGAGACCAGCTCGAGAGCCGGGACCCGAGGACGTAGAGCACCGACATCTAACCAAATTTGCGGGAACACATTCCAAGGTAAGGCCCAGTGCCGGGCGCAACCCGCCCTGGGGTTGGGCCCCGTGAGTCCCACGCTGGCTCACGGGTGCCCCAATACACCTCGCCAGGCCTTTCGTGCCCCGTCGCCTCTCCAAAGCAACTAACGGCTAACTGTCGATTGCCACGGCGAACTCTCGTTCCTTTTGTGATGAGCCTGCAGGGTCCCTCCAAGGAGCATTGCCAGGCGAGGCCCTCACGGTGCCTTCTTCACTCTCGTCTGCGCAACCCGCTTGCACGTTAAAGGGGGGTGCCTGAGCATCGCGACTCAGGGCTCCTACTGGCCCTCCAGCCCTCACCCTCTGGCCTTGTCCACAGCATCGCGACCTGGCATACCAGCGACGGCTGAGACTCGCTCGAGGGCCGGGACCCGAGGACGTAGAGAAAAAAGGGGACCGAAGGCAAGAGGGGAGGAGCACGCGAGGACCTCGCCAAGCAACCCCTCGCCAGCCAAGGCACGGACCTAGCGCCACACCAGGAAGCGTTTCCTGGCCCTCGAGATAAGTCACTCTCCGGAAACACTGGTTATCGCAGCACCGTCCCCGCACCAAGTGCAATCCCGTGTTAGAAACGTCGCTCTCCTTTCTCACCGAATGATGGCTGCTTGAGCGCTAAGGGGGGCCTCCTGAGCATCGCGACTCAGGGGCTCTTACCGAACCTCGGGCCTCTCACCTCGTGGCCTTGACCACGGCATCGCGACCTGGCATACCAGCGACGGCTGAAGCCGCCTTGGGGCTGGGACCTGTAGGCGCAGAGCATCAAGCCCTCACGAGGTCTGAAAGGAAGAAACTAAGCTAAAGCGGAATAAGCATCTCGTAGTGCTTCACAACAAGGATCATATTGACAAACGAAGCTACAAACATCTTACAAGCCCCCGCGGGGTACATTCTTGGCTCCTCGCAGGAACAAAAGACACGAATCCTAAGGAGTCCTACCTACAGGGACCACCGCGGCAGACGCCATCATCAACAGTGGGTTGTCCGACACCGGCGCCAACCCCATCCAGATCAGGGGCGGCGACGGCCTGACGAGCCCGCCCTACTCTGGGAGAGGTGCAGGATCGGGGGCTCGTAGCTGTCGTCGCTCGTCTCCGGAGTCGCGAGGAGCTCGGCGGAGTCGCTGGATCCTTCGGCGCTCCCGTCGCCTGAGGAGCTGCCAAGGGAGTGGTCGGCTGGCCTCTTTCTCACCGCCGCAGGGTCCCGACCACCTCTTCCGGGGCAACAGTCCAGCCGGCGACCCTCCGCATCGAAGACCTTGAAGGACATCACCGAAGCACCGTCGTACTCCAGATGGATCGCGAGGGCGCTCCTTGCTCTGCAGACCCGGGCGATCTCGCCCCAGCCTCGAGTCATGAAGACCTCGCCTGGGGCAACGACAACGACCTCTGCCCCGGTCGCGAGGGTGCTGCAGCCGGTGTGCTGCAACCAAAGCCCCAGGGGTTCCCCCTGCCGGATGACGGAGGCGAAAAAAGGAGGGAGACGAATCCAAGACTTAGGAGGCGTGGCGGCGCGAAGCACGAACTCTCGGCAGGAGCCCTCGGCGTGGACTCCAGGGGGAAGACGCACACCTTCGTGACCCGTCGGCACCAACGACGGCGCCACCCGTGGCGTTCGGTGTCGGCTCCTTCAGGGCCATCGATATGCGCGTACAAGGGAAGTGGGAACCCTGGTGGTGGCCGCTCGCACCAGGGTCTTAACGCTTCCTAGCGAGTGCCCTCACCCCGATGCCAGAGAGCAAGCCGCTTCTTCGGGGGAAGCAGGTCAGGATCCTCTTGGGGAGCTTTTCCCTTCTCTTTCGCGGAGAACCGGCAGATCGGAGCCATTGCAGCAAGACGGAGCAAGGCCCAGGGAGGAGGAGAAGCAGAAGGAATAGGCTGGAAGGGCGCGCGCCGTTCCGTACTTATAGCCAGCGAAGGCCAACCATCGACCTCCACGAACGCAGGTAATCATGACCTGCTTTGCATGCAGGGACTTGTCGAATCCATACGGTTACCAAGGCGTCGTGGGGAAGCGGAGGCGCCCACGTCCAATCAACCGCCACGTGGCGCCCAAGGCCTTGAGCTGTTAGGGCCCATGACGTCAAGACTTGCCCTTTCGCCTCTCTGCTCAGCCAAGTCCGGGGGCGCCGTGGGCCCGGGGGCTACTGTCGGTGTTCTGGGAACGAGGGTCCGCAGACTTGCCTGCCTGCGGCGTGGCTCAAAAGGGGGCCCAGCGCGGCCCATCTTCATCAACACAAGCTCAAGACCCTCGCGAGGGGCCAAGCCTCACGGGGCGGATGACAAGGAGCTTCCTCAGGCACGGCCTCATCAGGTTGGCTCACGAGGAGGCGGAGAGTTCAAGGCGGGGTACCTCGCGAGGTGCCCATGGCGCAAGCCATGACGACCAAGGGCGCCAGTCGGGCGCCAACCCGCGCATGTCCTCCTTTCCTCTTTGGTGCAAAGGGAGCAAGCGCAGGCGAGAGCATCAAGCAAAGGCATCCATTTCGGTGCAACAAGACCAAGACCAGCCCAACGGCAGGGAAGAAGTCATTGTGGAGCCCAAGCAAGCGTCACCACCAGAGCCTTTGACAGGCGAGGACCAACTTTAGTCAGGATAAGTGTACCCGATATTCCCCTTCAAAATGGCCAGTTGTTGGCGCCCTTCCCGCTAAATATTTGGGAATAGGCCAAGGGCCTTTCCCTATAAATAGGACTTACCACCCCCAGGGTAGAGGCAATCTGGACCGGACCTAGCAAGCTGGATCCTCACCAAGAAACCAGTAGATAGAGCGAATGAACTCCTCCTAGCAGTTGTCAGACCACCAAGAAGACCCTCATGAGGCTGTTCTTCCTTGTATTGTTCATCGTCACCCAAGAGGCAATCCACCACACCACACTTTGGAGTAGGGTATTACACCACAATGGTGGCTGAACTAGTATAAATCTTGTGTCTCTTGTGTTGTTACTGTTTGGTAGTTTAGATCCTAGCGATTCGGCGAGGAGCAAGCCGATAGAGGGTTAAATCTCCGCGCGCACCCCAGTGTTCGAACCTCAAGGGTCTGCCGGAACCCGAAATCCGATAGTTCCCACAAAAATTTGCTAGCTGAGTTGCTGTTGAACGAGTGAGTGGACCAGGTGCATTGATGCTATCAATTATCTTCTCAATCTGTACTTCATTAGCAACACGAGGATGAACTGGACGAAGATTTTGCTCTTGTTGACCATTGACTTCTTATTTAGCAATGGCTTCAAGCTGAGCAGCATTTTTGGTTGGTTTGGCGCAGAAATGATAAGTTCTTCTTCAGCCTGTGCCTCTGATGGTATGATTTCTCCAGTTCCCATAAGCTTAATCGATTCACTCGGAGGGACTTCATCTAGCACATTTGGTAGGTGCTCTCTTTGCGAGCCGTTTCTCTCATCGAACCGCACATCCACAGTTTCAACCACTCTATAGTGAAAGAGGTTGAAGACTCTGTAGGAGTGTGAATCCTTTACGCAACCAAGCATAAAACATTCATGTGCTTTCGGTGCAAATTTTGAAGTGTGATGCGGATCCTTGATCCAGCACCTAGCACCAAGTACTCTGAAGTAACTAACATTTGGCTTCTTGCCAGTTAGGAGCTTATAGGATGTCTTCTTTAGAAGCTCGTGAAGATAAACACGGTTGATGACGTGGCATGCAGTATCAATGGCTTCAGGACAGAACTTCCTTGGAGTCTTGTACTCATCAAGCATCGTCCAAGCCATCTCAATGAGTGTCTTGTTCTTGCGCTCCATGATGCCATTCTGCTGAGGTGTGTATGGAGCAGAGAACTCATGAGTGATGCATAATGTATCAAGATAAGTGTCGAGGCCGGTGTTCTTGAACTCTGTGCCGTTGTCACTTCTGATGTGCTTGATCTTTATGCCATAGTTCGTCATGGCACGGTTGGCAAATTGTCTGAAGACATCCTGCACTTTATTCTTGTAGAGGATTATATGCACCCATGTATATCTTGAATAATCATCAACAATGACGAAGCCATAGAGACAGGCAGTGGTAGTAAGAGTAGAGTAATGAGTAGGGCCAAATAAGTCCATGTGAAACAGCTCGAAGGGTTGAGATGTCGTCATGATTGTCTTTGAGGGATGCTTGGCCCGAGTCATCTTCCCAGCTTCGCAGGCAGCACACAGATTATCCTTCTTGAACTTGACGCCTCGATGCCTACGACATATTTCTTCTTCGTGAGAGTGTACAAGTTCCTCATGCGAGCATGCCCTAGCCTCCGATGCTAGAGCGAGCACTCTGAAGCTTATGCTAGAAGGCATACGGCTAACTGTGGTCCTACTGAGAAATCTACCATACACAGATCATCTTCCCGATACACTTCAAAGACTAGAGACTTGTCAGTTTCCATTTGAACAAGGCAACAATATTTTCCAAATATCACAATTACCTTCAAATCACAAAGCATTGAGACAGACATTAAGTTGAAACCAAGGGATTCAACAAGCATCACTTTATCCATGTGATGATCCTTTGAGATTGCAACTCTACCTAGACCCAATACCTTGCTTTTACCAGTGTCAGCAAATGTGATGTGACTCTTGTCAGATGGACGTAAGTTTGAGTCCATGAAAAGACTTTGATCACCAGTCATGTGATTAGTGCATCCACAGTCCATAATCCATTCTGAAGCATGTGATGTCATACCCTACAGTGCAGTTAGGGGATACGCTTCACCAAGGGTATTGTGAAGCATAAACATTTGATGAACAAGCGGATTATCAAAGCTCAGATCCAGGTTAGGACTGATAGGATGATAGGCAAGTGATTCAGGAACAAAATACATAGTAAGACAATTTTGGCATTTTATCTTGCGCCCCACAAGATGTTTTAGGTCCGCAGCAATAGCATCAGACGCCTTTGATTTCCGGCTGGAGATCTTTCCCTGCAAAAGAGAGTTGAGTTTTCTTAACCACCCACATTTTCAGGGGTGGATTCGAAGCAATGAGTCTAAGTGCAGCATCTGAGAACTTCGGCTTTGGAGCCCTAGCAAATAGCCTTGCAGGAGGTTAATAATACTCATATGAATAAGCAGAATAGTTCTTGATCTTATGAACATAGTGGTTTGAGGAAACACACTCATATTCATAAGTCTGAGTATGATTTCCCTGCAAAACATTGGCGTTAGGGTGACTCTCGTGAGTCCTCTGTCTGTATGAAGCTTTTGGACCATATGAAGCGTTTGGTCTGGGGTTTGTCTTCTTCCCAGGTGGTGTCATGATGACATTCACAGGAAGATTCTCAAGACAACTTTTGGGTAACCAGATCTTCTTCATGGGTGGTCCATTCCTGCAGTTAGTACCAATGTACCTGGCAAACACTTCACAATTCTGATTCTTAAACAGTTTATAGTTTGCATCAAAGGATTCATCAATGATAATCGGGTTAGCACAAGTGAAGCTAGATAAGGTGGATGGATCCAGTGAAGGTCCTTTTGTAGCAACCCATGTGGTTTTGGGGTACTGCTCAGGCTTCCAGTAGGAACCATCAACATTCATTTTCCTCTCGAACCCAACACCCTCTTTCCTAGGGTTTCAGTTCAGAATCTGCTTTTTGAGGACATCACATAGTGTTTGATGCCCTTTGAGACTTTTGTACATTCCTGTCTCAAGAAATGTCTTCAGCCTGGCATTTTCATCAATAGTAGTGGCATCCTCAGCAGAGGGGTTAGTTACCACATCAGCAGTTGAAGATATTGCAACAGTGGCGGTAGTGGAACATTCAGCAACAGAAGTAGCGTTATCACGCTCAAGGCATTTTAGACATGTTGGTTCAAATCCTTCCTGAGCAGAACTGATCTGTTGAGCGCGGAGTGACTCATTCTCTTTTTGAAGATCTTCATGAGCCGTTCTCAAGTTCTCTAGTTCTTGCTTCCTTTGAAGATAATCATAGAAAAGCATGTCATGATTTGTTCAGAGCATTTCATGACGACTTTCAAGTTCCTCGTACTTAACATGAAGATTTTTTATGTCTTCAATTAAGGACTGAGATCGGGTCATTTTCGACTCCAACAGGTCATCACTTTTGTCTAGCAATTTTTGAATATGTTCCATGGCATTATGTTGTTCAGTTGCAATTTTAGCAAGTGTTTTCTGGCTAGGTTTAGATTCACATTCAGAGTCATCTTCAATTGATGTTTGAAAGTAAGCATCGCGTGAGTTTACCTTGGCACCGCGTGCCCTGAAGTAGTAGGTGGTAATCAGTGCCATCGAAGATAGGGCACGCAACGCAGACTTTGATTATCCCGGCAGTCGACATAGCTAAAACTCCATGTGGTTCAACCGAATCAACACAGAACAAGGGAGCACCTTGCTCTAATACCAATTGAAAGTGCTAGTTATCGACTAGAGGGGGGTGCATAGGTGATTTTTTATGGAAGTCTTCAAAACATGGGAGTTTCGAAGACAGAAAATAGAAATGAACCTATTGATATGCAGCGGAAGGTAGACTACACTAGATAAGCCATAGACAAGTAAGCAATAAAGTGAAAGCGCGAAGACTATTAGCAGCTAGGTAGCATGGATCAGGATGGAAGATAGTATGAAGCCAAACAACAACAGTCTTCACATAGTGAAGTCAATCAGATCATGCAAGAAGGCAATGACTTCATGAAGACAAAATGCAAGTAAAGAGAGGGAAGTGATAGAACCAGTTGCTCGGAGAGGACAAGGATTTGTTGGACCAGTTCCAGTTGTTGTGACAATTGTACTTCTGGTTAGGGAGGCTGAGATTCAATTGAGAAGACCACGTCTTCACCTTATTCCCCTTGAGCTAAGAACACTTAGTCCTCGCCCAATCACTCAGGAAAGTCTTCAATGTAGACATCCAAACCTTCACAGACTTCGTTCATCGGCAATCCACAATGACTCTTAGATGCTCAGAACGTGACGCCTAACCCGCTGGAGGATTCCCAGTCCTCAAGTGTAATAAGTCTTCAGATCACACGGACAGAAAGACTTCAGTGATGCCTAACACTCTTTGGCTCTGGGTGTTTTGGGCTTTGTCCTTGCAAGGATCTCTCTCTCAAATGCTTCGGAAGTGGGTTGCTCTCAAATGACAAAAGCCGTGCATTAACTCTGAGCAACCACCAATTTATGGTGTAGGGGGTGGGCTATTTATAGCCAGGAGGCAACCCGACCTGATTTGTCCGAAATGACCCTGGGTCACTAAGGAACTGACACGTGTCGAACGGTCAGATTTCAAACACACGCGGCAGCTTGACTTGGGCTACAAGTAAAGTTAACTCATCCAACTCTGGATAAGATTTGCTCTCATTGTCTTCACTCAAAGACTTAGGATTTGGTTGAGCATCACTTCAGTCACTTCTGACTTTGTTCACTTGGACCCCACTTAATAGTGCGGTGGTTCCTATGACTCAACAAAGAAGAAAAGGAAACTACGAAACAACTATGTCTTTGCACTCCATAGTCTTCACGTGAATGTCTTCTCGAGTCATAATCTTCATTATCAATATCTTCACATACCACCATTGTCTTCAATGTCTTCACACATTCTTAGGGGTCATCTCCGGTAGGTAAACCGAATCAATGAGGGACTACTACCTGTGTTATCCTGCAATTATCACAAACACATTAGTCCCTCTACCAAGTTTGTCGTCAATACTCCAAAACCAACTAGGGGTGGCACTAGATGCACTTACAAGAATACTTGGGTTAATCTTGACGAGCCTAGCATGTAGAGACATGGCCTCGGAACACTCGAGACCGAAAGGTCAAACATGAGTCATATAGTAGATATGATCAACATAGAGATGTTCACCATTGATGACTACCCCATCTCACGTGATGATCGCACACGGGTTAGTTGATTTGTACCATGTATCACTTAGACAACTTGAGGGATGTTAATTTAAGTGGGAGTTCTTTAGTAATTTGATTAATTGAACTTAAATTTATCCTGAACTTAGTCTTCATAGTTTTGCATATCTATGTTGTAGATCAATAGCTCACGATTTAGCTCCCCTATTTTGGATATGTTCATAGAAAAAACTAAGTTGAAAGATGATAGTAGCAATGATGCGGACTGCGTCCGTGATCTGAGGATTATCCTCATTGCTGCACAGAAGAATTATGTCCTTGATGCACCGCTAGGTGACCGCCCTATTGCAGGAGCAGATGCAAACGTTATGAACATTTGCCAAGCTCGATATGATGACTACTTAATATTTTAGTGCGCCATGCTTTACAGCTTAGAACCGGGACTTCAAAAATGTTTTGAACGCCACAGAGCATATGAGATGTTCCAAGAGCTGAAATTGGTATTTCAGACTCATGCCCATGTTGAGAGGTATGAGACCTCTACTTTGCCTACAAGATGGAGGAAAGTAGCTTAGCCAGTGAGCATGTGCCCAGAATGTCTGGGTACTACAATTGCTTCAATCAAGTGGGAGTTAATCTTCCAGATAAGATAATGATTGACATAGTTCTCTATTCATTGTCACCAAGCTACTAGAACTTCGTGATGAACTATGATATGCAAGGGATGATGAAAACGATTCTCGAGCTCTTCGCGATACTGAAATTGGCAAAGGTAGAAATCAAGAAAGAGCATCAAGTGTTGATGGTTAATAAGACCACTAGTTACAAGAAAAAAGGCAAGGGAAAGAAGGGGAACTTCAAGAGGAATGGCAAGCAAGTTGCTGCTCCCATGAAGAAGCCCAAAGCTAGACCCAAGCCTGAAACTGAGTGCTTCTACTTCAAAGGAAATGGTCACTTGAAGCGGAATTCCCCCAAATACTTGGCAGATAAGAAGGATGGCAAAGTGAACAAAGGTATATTTGATATACATGTTATTGATGTGTACCTTACTAGTGCTCATAGTAGCCTTTGGGTATTTGATACAAGTTCAGTTGCTGAGATTAGTAACCCGAAACAGGAGTTACAGAATGAACAGAGACTAGCTAAGGGCGAAGTGACGATGTGTGTCGGAAGTGATTCCAAGGTTGATATGATCACCATCACGCACTCCCTCTACCTTCGGGATTAGTGTTGAACCTAAAATAAATGTTATTTGGTGTTTGCGTTGAGCATGAATATGATTAGATCATGTTTATTGCAATACGCTTATTCATTTAAGTTAGAGAACAATTGTTATTCTGTTTACATGAATAAAACCTTCTGTGGTCATACACCCAAGGTGAACTGTTTATTGAATCTCGATCTTAATGATACACATATTCATAATATTGATGCCAAAAGATGCAAGTCGATAATGATAGTGCAACATATATGTGGCACTGCCGTTTAGGTCAAAGCGCATGAAGAAACTCCATGCTGATGGACTTTGGAATCACTTGGTTATGAATCATTTGACACTTGCGAACCATGCCTCATGGGCAAGATGACTAAAACTATGTTCTCCAGAACAATGGAGCGAGCTAATGAATTATTAGAAATAATACATGCTGATGTATGCGGTCCAATGAGTACTGAGGCACGCAGCGGGTATTGTTTTTTTCTCACCTTCCCAGATGATTTGAGTAGGTATGGGTATATCTACTTGATGTAACACAATTCTAAAACATTTGAAAAGTTCAAAGAATTTCAGAGTGAAGTTGAGAATCATCGTAACAAGAAAATAAAGTTTCTATGATCTGATTGCGGAGGCGAATATTTGAGTTACGAGTTTGGCCATCATTTAAAATAATGTGGAATTTTTTCACAACTCACGCCACTTGGAACACCACAGTGTAATGGTGTGATCGAACATCGTAACCGTACTTTATTAGATATGGTTCGATCTATGAGGTCTCTTACCGATTTACCACAATCGTTTTGGGGTTATGCATTAGAGACAGACGCATTCACGTTAAAAAGGGCACCGTCTAAATCCGTTGAGATGACACTGTATGAACTATGGTTTGGCAAGAAACCTAAGCTATCGTTTCTTAAAGTTTGGGGTTGCAACACAGATACGTCACCGTCGTATCTATTATTTTTGATTGTTTCATGCCAATATTATACAACTTTCATACACTTTTGGCAACATTTTATATGATTTATTTGGACTAACATGCTGACCCAGTGCCCAGTGTCAGTTCCTGTTTTTACATGTTTTTTGTTTCAGAGAATATCCATATCAAGCGAAGTCCAAATGCAATAAAATTTGATGGAGAATTATTTTCAAATATATGTGATTTTTGGGACTTGGAATCAACACAAACGGGGGCCACAGTGCCCACAAGACACCAGGGTGCACCCAAGTGGGTTGTGCTCACCTCGTACGTCAGTTGGATCTCTACTTAGGGTGTAAGGAAGCTTATATCCGGAAAAAACGTGTTAAAATCTCAGCGCAATCGGAGTTACGGATCTACGGGGATATAATAGGTTTTCGATCAGAAAAAGGGAACACGAAACAGAAGAGAACAGAGAGGGAGATCCAATCTCGGAGGGGCTCCCGCCGCTCCGCCGCCATGGAGGCCATGGACCAAAGGAGGAACTCTCCTCCCATATAGGGGGAGGCAAAGGAAGAAGAAGAAGAAGAAGGAGGAGGAGGAGGAGGAGGAGGAGAAGGGGGCTCTCTCCCCCTCTCTCCCGGTGGCGCCGGAGTGCCGCCGAGGCAAGGATCGTGACGGCGATCTACATCAACAATCTTGCTACCGTCAACACCAACTTTGTCCCCCTCTATGCAGCGGTGTAACACCTCTTCTCCCCTCTGTAATCTCTACTTAAACATGGTTCTCAACTCCATATATTATTTCACAATGATCTATGGTTATCCTATGATGTTTGAGTAGATCCGTTTTGTCCTGTGGGTTAATTGTGATCTTGGTGGGTATGATTGTATATTTTAATTATGGTGTTGTCCCACGGTGCCCTTCGTCTCGCGCAAACGTGAGGGGCCCCCGCTATAGGGTGTTGCAATATGTTCGTGGTTTGCTTATTGTCGGTGTTGCGAGGGTGACAGCAGCCTAAACACGGATAAGTGGGTTATGTCGTATGGGAGTAAAGAGGACTTGATACTTAATGCTATGGTTGGGTTTCAGGACCTTAATGATCTTTAGTAGTTGAGGATGCTTGCTATAGTTCCAATCATAAGTGCATATGATCCAAGTAGAGAAAGTATGTTAGCTCATGCCTCTCCCTCATGTAAAATTGCAAGAACGATTACCGGTATTTGTTATCGATTGCCTAGGGACAAATGACTTTCTTGTTGACAAAATCTATCCACTTTTATTAGCTTGGAATTTATTCGTAGTTTTATTCTTGCAAAGTACTCGTATTTTTATTCTTGCAAATTAGTTTCATACTTGTTCTAGGTAAAGCAAAAGTCAAGTGTGCATAGAGTTGTATCGGTGGTTGATAGAACTTGAGGGAATGTTTGTTCTATCTTTAGCTCCTCGTTGGGTTCGACACTTTTATTTATCGAAGAAGCAGGCTACAAACGACCCCTATACTTGTGGGTTATCAAGACCTTTTTCTGGCACCGTTGCCGGGGAGCAATAGCGTGGGGTGAATATTCTCGTGTGTGCTTGTTTTCTTTATGACTAAGTAGTTTTTATTTTGTGCTCTTGTTTTCTATTTTTAGTTATGGGTCAGAAACGCAAAATACCAAAAAAATTAGGTGTACCTGCTAAACCAATGGTTGAAGAACCACCCAAAATCTATCACACTACTGAAGCTTTTTACTTGGATCATCTTTCATCCCTATGTGCTCATGCTGAAACCCAAATAGCTTAGTTCAGGGAAAATCATTAGATGAGCATGCTTGTTATGTGCGACACCGCTTATCTCAAAAAGGGAAAAATTTATGGCATCAAATTAATAGTATGGAATGTTATGCTTGGAGATTATGTGAATTATATGATTTTACTTGTTGTTCTGAAGACCCTAAGAAACACCTTCCTGACCAATGTGAGAGTAGTGATAATGGAATCGTATCTTCGTATGCTAAGGGTGTTTATAATTACTATGATGTTCAAAAAATTGAAGAACTTGTTGCTTTTAAGGGTGCTTATGAAATTTCTTCTTTAATTGAAAAGTATGATGCTACTCTTTGCAAATCCGAAACTTTTGCCATACTTAAATATTGCTATGATAATTATGCTTCTAATGCCTATGTTAAACCATATATTGAGGACTCCTCCGATGTCCAAGAAGAGACTAATATTTTGCAGGAGTCTATGGAAGAAGGAATTGATGAAACCGTGAGCTCATTGGATGAAAAAGATGATGAGGAGAGCGAAGAACAAAAGGAGGAAGAGCGGATTAGCTACCCGTGCCCACCTTCTAATGAGAGTAACTCTTCAACCCATACATTGTTTAATTTCCCTTCGTTCTTACCGAAGGACGAATGTTATGATAATTGCTATGATCCCGTTGATTCATTTGAAATATCCCTTTTTGATGAACTTGATGCTCACTATGCTTGAGGCCAAGATGCCAATTTGTATTATGCTTATGGAGATGAACTTGTGATAGTTCCTTATGTTAAGAATGAAATTGTTGTTATTGCACCCACATGTGATAGTCCTATTATCTTTTTTAATTCTCCAATCTACACTATATTGGAGAAATTTGCACTTATTAAGGATTACATTGATGGGTTGCCTTTTACCATTGCACATGATGATTTTGATGAGTATAATATGCATGTGCTTGCTGCTCCTACTTGCAATTATTATGTGAGAGGAACTATATCTTCACCTCTCTATGTTTCCAACACGATAAAATTGCAAGAAATTGCTTAGCTATGTATTGGCCTTTACTTGATGTTCATGAATTGTTCATTTATGATGTGCCGATGCATAGGAAGAGAGTTAGACCTCGTCATTTCTTGATATATATTACTTTGTGATTGCTACTAAATTATAAATCATTGTTAATTCAAATTGGCTTTGATATACCTTGGGATCCGGGTGGATCCATTACTTGAGCACTTCATGCCTAGCTTAATGGCTTTAAAGAAAGCATTGCCAGGGAGACAACCCGAAAGTTTTAGAGAGTCATTTATTTCTGTTGAGTGTTGTTATAAAGTTTAAAAACAAAAAAATATAGAGGGGAACTTAAAACTTCCCAAAAAGAAAAGTGAAAGTGAGAAGGACGAGCATTGTGAAAGTGGGAGCTAGCCTTGAACTTTGTTCATGCCCATGGAAACTTTGTGAATATTAATTACAGAAAAAATTCAACAAAAATAATTATCCCCTTGTACAAATCCATTGTATTATAAAAATAATGTGCCAGATTGCCTTTAGGATGATTAGATTGCTTGTTGGTATGAATGGTGCAAAAACAGAAACTTTGGTTGTAGTGCATGATTTTAATTTTTTTTACTGGAACATCAAAAGCTTCTGAAACTGTTTGCACAGTATTGCTATACAAATTGTTTATTTTGTCCTAATTTTTTCAAAAAACAATGGACTACCAGAAGTATGGTAGGTGTTCAGATTGCTACGAACTGTCCTGTTTAAGCCAAATTCTGTTTTTGATGCATTGTTTTGCTTGTTTTTATGAAACTATCGATTCTAGCGGTGGTATAAGCCATGGAAAAGTTATAATACAGTAGCTACAATGCAAAACCAAAATATGAATTGGTTTGCAATAGTACTTAAAGTAGTGATTTGCTTTATTATACTAACAGATCTTACCGAGCTTTCTGTTGAGTTTTGTGTGGATGAAGTGATCAAAGATCGAGGAGGTCTCGATATGAGGAGAAGGAAGAGAGGCAAAAGATCAAGCTTGGGGATGCCCAAGGCACCACAAGTAAATATTCAAGGAGCCTCAAGCGTCTAAGCTTGGGGATGCCCCAGAAGGCATCCCATTTTTCTTCAACAAGTATCGGTATGTTTTCGTCTTTGTTTCATTCATGTGATATGTGCAAATCTTGGAGCGTCTTCTGTGTTTATTTTTCTTTTATGCAACATGCTGGTATGAGATAGTCCATGGTTGATTTATAGAATACGCATTGCACTTCACTTATATCTTTTGAGTATGGCTTTATAGAATGCTTCATGTGCTTCACTTATATCATTTGAAGTTTGGATCGCCTGTTTCTCTTCACAGAGAAAACCGTTATTTGTAGAATGCTCTTTTGCTTCACTTATACTTATTATAGCATGATCTCTTGTAGAAAGAATTAAACTCTCATGCTTCACTTATATCTATTTAGAGAGTCAACAGGAATTGGTCATTTGCATGGTTAGTGATAAAATCCTACATAAAACTTATGGATCACTGAATATGATATGTTTGATTCCTTGCAATAGTTTTGCGATATAGAGATGGAATATGTGGGAGGTACTAGTAAACAGTTGTGGTTAGTAAGAACATTGGTGTTAAGGTTTGTGATTCCCGAAGCATGCACGTATAGTCTCTCATTATGCTATGAAGTTGGAGCATGATTTATTATTGATTGTCTTCCTTGTGAGTGTGGGTCGGGGATGAGCGATGGTCTTTTCCTACCAATATATCCCCCTAGGGGCATGCGTAGTAGTACTTTGCTTCGAGGGCTAATAAACTTTTGCAATAAGTATATGAGTTCTTTATGACTAATGTGAGTGCATGGATTATATGCACTCTTACCTTTCCGCAATTTGCTAGCCTCCATGGTACCGTGCATTACCCTTTTCTCACCTCGAGGTGTGGTGCAAACTTCGTAGGTGCATCCAAACCCTGTGATATGATACGCTCTATCACACATGATCCTTATTATATCTTCCTCAAAACAGCCACCATACCTACCTATTATGGCCTTTCCGTAGCCATTATGAGATATATTGCCATGCAACTTCCACCACTTCCGTTTTGATGACTTGAGCATTCATTGTCATATTGCTTTGCACGATCATATAGCTGACATAGTAGTTGTGGATCAGCCACCATTCATTATTTTTATTATACATGTTACGCTAGATCATTGCACATCCTGGTACACTGCCAGAGGTATTCGTATAGAGTCATATTTTGTTATAGGTATCGAGTTGTAATTTTTATTTCTTATTGAGTTATAAGTAAATAGAAGTGTGATGATCATCATTATTCATTTTTAGAACATTGCCCCAGTGAGGAAAGGATGATGGAGACTATGATTCCCCCAGTAGTTGGGATGAGACTCCGGACATTGAGAGAAAAAAAGAGAGAGAAGGGGCATGCTAGTTCCACACTTGTGCTTCAAAGTAGCACCATGTTTTTCATATGGAGAGTCTCCTACGTTCTCACTTTCATATACTAGTGGGAATTTTTCATTATAAGATTAGATGCCCACCCACTTAGTTTTCATGTTTAGCTTTCATACACTTATAGCTCGTAGTGCATTCGTTGCATGGCAATCCCTACTCCTCGCATTGAAGCCAATTGATGGGCATCTCCATAGCCCGTTGGTTAGCCGCGTTGATGTGAGACTTTCTTGTCTTTTGTCTTCTCAATATTTACCCCTATCATCATACTCTATTCCACCCATAGTGCTATATCCATGGCTTGCGCTCACGTATTGCGTGAGGGTTGAAAAAGCTTAAGCACGTTAAAAAGTATGAACCAATTGCTCGGCTTGTCATCGGATTATGCATGATAAATACTTTGTGTTAAGAAGACAGAGCATGGCAAGACTATATGATTTTGTTGGGATAGCTTTCTTTAGTGTTGATATTTTGAAAGACACGATTGTTTGTTGGGATGCCTGAGTATTGATGTCTTTATGTCAAATTATAGACTACTGGTTTGAATCACTTATGTCTTAATATTCATGCCATGATTAGATATATGATCAAGTTTTTATCATTTACCTGCTCGAGGACGAGCAGCAACTAAGCTTGGGGATGCTGATACGTCTCCGTCGTATCTATAATTTTTGATTGTTTCATGCCAATATTGTACAACTTTTATACACTTTTGGCAACATTTTATAGGATTTATTTGGATTAACATATTGATCCAGTGCCCAGTGCCAGTTCTTGTTTTTTTGCATGTTTTTGTTTCGGAAAATATCCAAATCAAACAAAGTCCAAATGCAATAAAATTTTACGAATAATTATTTTGGAATATATGTGTTTTTTGGGACTTGGAATTAACGCAAACGAGGGACCACAGTGCCCACAAGACACCAGGGCGCGCCCAAGTGGGTTGTGCTCACCTCGTATGTCGGTTGGATCTCTACTTAGGGCGCATGGAAGCTTATATCCGGAAAAAATCGTGTTAAAATCTCAGCGCGATCGGAGTTATGGATCTCCGAGAATATAAGAAATAGTTTTCGGCCAGAAAAAGGGAACGCAAAATAGAAGAGAGCAGAAAGGGAGATCCAATTTCGGAGGGGCTCCCGCCCCTCCGCCGCCATGGAGGCCATGGACTAGAGGGGTAACTCTCCTCCCATCTAGGGGGAGGCCAAGGAAGAAGAAGAAGGGGGCTCTCTCCCCCTCTCTCCCGATGGTGCCGGAGTGCCGCCGGGGCAAGGATCGTGACGGCGATCTACATCAACAATCTTGCTACCGTCAACACCAACTTTCTCCCCCTCTATGCAGCGGTGTAACACCTCTTGTCCCCGCTGTAATATCTACTTAAACATGGTGCTCAACTCCATATACTAGTTCCCAATGATCTATGGTTATCCTATGATGTTTGAGTAGATCTGTGTTGTCCTGTGGGTTAATCTTGATCTTGGTTGGTATGATTGTATATATTATTTATGGTGCTGTCCTATAGTGCCCTCCATCTCGCAGTGAGGGCCCCCTGCTGTAGGGTGTTCTAATATGTTCATGGTTTTCTTATTGCCAGTGTCGCGGGGTGACAGCAGCCTAAACGCGGATAAGTGGGTTATGTCGTATCGGAGTAAAGAGGACTTGATACTAGATGCTATGGTTGGGTTTCACGACCTTAGTGATCTTTAGTAGTTGTGGATGCTTGCTAGAGTTCCAATCATAAGTGCATATGATCCAAGTAGAGAAAGTATGTTAGCTCATGCCTCCCTCATGTGAAATTGCAAGAATGATTACCGGTACTTTGTTATCAATTGCCTAGGGACAAATTACTTTCCTATTGAAAAAAGCTATCCACTTTTATTACCTTGCAATTTATTCGTAGTTTTATTCTCGCAAAGTACTCATAGTTTTATTCTTGCAAATTAGTTTCATACTTGTTCTAGGTAAAGCAAACGTCAAGTGTGCGTAGAGTTGTATTGGTGGTCGATAGAACTTGAGGGAATATTTGTTCTGCCTTTAGCTCCTCGTTGGGTTCGACACTCTTATTTATCGAAGAAGGCTACAAACGATCCCCTATACTTGTGGGTTATCAGACACTTATGTCAAAAGGCTTCAGCCTGATAAACTCGAACCCAAATCGGAGAAGTGCTCCTCATAGGATATCCTAAGGAAACAATTGGGTACACCTTCTACCATAGATCTGAAGGCAAGATCTTTGTTGGCAAGAATGGAACCTTTCTAGAGAAGGAGTTTCTCTCAAAAGAAGTGAGTGGGAGGAAAGTAGAACTTGATGAGGTAATCGTACCTTCTCTTGAATTGGAAAGTAGCGCATCACAGAACTGTGTTCCCGTGATGCCTACACCAACTAGAGAGGAAGCAAATGATAATGATCATGAAACTTCAGATCAAGTTGCTACTGAACCTTGTAGGTCAACCAGAGCATGATCCACACCAGAGTGGTACGGTAATCCTATTCTGGAAGTCATGTTATTAGACCAAGGCGAACCTACGAACTATAAAGAAGCTATGATGAGCCCAGATTCCGACAGATGGCTTGAGGCCATGAAATCGGAGATAGGATCCATGTATGAGAACAAAGTGTGGTATTTTGGTGGACTTGCCCGATGATCGCCAAGCCATTGAAAATAAATGGAACTTCAAGAAGAAGACAGACGCTGATGGTAATGTCACCATCTACAAAGCTCGACTTGTCACAAAAGGTTTTCGAAAATTTCAAGGGGTTTACTACGATGAGACCTTCTCACCCGTAGCGATGCTTAAGTCAGTCTGAACCATGTTAGCAATTGCCGCATTTTATAACTATGAAATCTGGCAAATGGACATCAAAACTGCATTCCTTAATGGATTTCTTAAAGAAGAGTTGTATATGATGCAACCAGAAGGTTTTGTCAATCCTAAAGGTGCTAACAAAGCGTGCAAGCTCCAGCAATCCATCTATGGACTGGTGCAAGCATCTCGGAGTTGGAATATACGCTTTGATGAGGTGATCAAAGCATATGGTTTTATACAAACTTATGGTGAAGTCTGTATTTACAAGAAAGTGAGTGGGAGCTCTGTAACATTTATGATATTATATGTGGATTCATATTACTAATAGGAAATGATATAAAATTTCTGGATCACATAAAAGGATACTTGAATGAGAATTTTTCAATGAAAGACCTCGGTGAAGCTGCTTACATATTAGGCATCAATATCTGTAGAGATAGATCAAGACGCTTGATAATATTTTCAATGAGTACTTACCTTAACAAGGTGTTGAAGGAGTTCAAAATGGATCAGTCAAAGAAGGAGTTCTAGCCTGTATTGTAAGGTGTGAAGTTGAGTAAGACACAAAACCCGACCACGGCAGAAAAAAGAGGGAGAATGAAAGTCATTCCCTATGCCTCAGTCATAGGTTCTATAAAGTATGCCATGCTGTGTATCAGACCTATTTGTGTACCTTGCCAATGAGTTTGGCAAGGGGGTACAATGGTGATCCGGGAGTAGATCACTGTACAGCAGTTAAAATTATTCTTAGTTCCCTAAGAGGAAATATTTCTCGGTTATGGGGTGATAAAGAGTTCGTCGTAAAGATTTACGTTGATGCAAGCTTTGACACCGATTCAGATGACTCTGAGTCTCAATCTGGATATGTACTGAAAGTGGGAGCAATTAGCTAGAGTAGCTCCAGGCAGAGCATTGTAGACATAGAAATTTGCAAAATACATACGGATCTGAATGTGATAGACCCGTTGACTAAACTTCTCTCACAAGCAAAACATGATCACACCTTAGTACTCTTTGGGTGTTAATCACATGGAGATGTGAACTAGATTATTGATTCTAGTAAACTCTTTGGGTGTTGGTCACATGGCGATGTGAACTATGGGTGTTAATCACATGGCGATGTGAACTAGATTATTGACTCTAGTGCAAGTGGAAGACTGATGGAAATATGCCCTAGAGGCAAAAATAAAATGGTTATTATTATATTTCCTAAATCATGATAAAGGTTTATTATTCATGCTAGAATTCTATTGACCAAGAACTTAAATACATGTGTGTATACATAAACAAATACCGTGTCTCTAGTAAGCCTCTACTAGACTAGCTCGTTGATCAAAGATGATTAAGGTTTCCTAACCATAGACATGAGTTGTCATTTGAACGGGATCACATCATTAGGAAAATGATGTGATGGACAAGACCCATCCGTTAGCTTAGCATTTTATCGTTCAGTTTATTGCTATTGCTTTCTTAATGTCAAATACATATTCCTTCGACTATGAGATTATGCAACTCCCAGATACCGGAGGAATGCCTTATGTGCTATCAAACATCACAACGTAACTGGGTGATCATAAAGATGCTCTACAGGTATCTCTAAAGGTGTTTGTTGAGTTGGCATAGATCAAGATTAGGATTTGCCACTCCGATATCGGAGAGGTATCTATGGGCCCTCTCGGTAATACACATCATAAGCTTGCAAGCAAATGACTAAGGAGTTAGTCGCGAGGTGATGTATTATGGAACGAGTAAAGATACTTGCCGGTAATGAGATTGAACTAGGTATGAAGATACAGACGATCGAATCTCAGGCAAGTAACATACCGATTGACAAAGGGAATTGCGTATGTTGTCATAACGGTTCGACTGATAAAGATCTTCATAGAATATGTCGGAGCCAATATGGGAATCTAGGTTCCGCTATTGGTTATTGACCAGAGAGGTGTCTTGGTCATTTCTACATAGTTCTCGAACCCGTAGGGTCCGCACGCTTAACGTTCGTTGACGATATAGTGTTATATGATTTATATGATTTGGTGACCAAATGTTGTTCGGAGTCCTGGATGAGATCACGGACATGATGAGGAGTCTCGAAATGGTCGAGAGGTAATGATTGATATATAGGATGATGGTATTCATACACCGGAAGTGTTTCAAAAGGTACTAGGTACTTATCGGGTCACTAGGAGTTTCAGGCACCCCCGGCAAAGATATGCGCCTTATGGGCCAAGTAAAGGAGAACACACCAGCCCACAAGGGGCTGGTTCTCCCTCTATAGGGCCGGCCTATGGGGAGGGAAAGGAAAGGGGAGGAGGAAAGGCAAGTGTGGAGTTGGACTCCCTCTTCCTTCCCTCCCCCCTGTTGGGGAACGTTGCATAAAATAAAAAAATTCCTACGTTCACCAAGATCAATCTAGGAGTTCATCCAGCAACGAGAGAGAGGAGTGCATCTACATACCCTTGTAGATCGCGAGCGGAAGCGTTCAAGAGAACGGGGCTGAGGGAGTCGTACTCGTCATGATCCAAATCACCGGAGATCCTAGCACCGAACGGACGGCGCCTCCGCGTTCAACACACGTACGGTCAGCGTGACTGTCGGTGTCAAAACCGGCGGATCTCGGGTAGGGGGTCCCGAACTGTGCGTCTAGGCGGATGGTAACAGGAGACGAGGGACACGATGTTTTACCCGTGTTGGGCCCTCTTGATGGAGGTAAAACCCCACGCCCTGCTTGAATAATATTGATGATATGGGTAGTACAAGAGTGGATCTACCACGAGATCAAGGAGGCTAAACCCTAGAGCTAGCCTATGGTATGATTGTTGTAATGTATGTTGTCCTACGGACTAAAGCCCTCCGGTTTATATAGACACGGAGGAGGCTAGGGTTTACAGTCGGTTACAACGGTAGGAGATCTACATATCCGTGTCGCCAAGCTTGCCTTCCACGCCAAGGAAAGTCCCATCCGGACACGGACGGAGTCTTCAATCTTGCATCTTCGTAGTCTTGGAGTCCGCGGACGATGATAGTCCGACTGTCCGGACACCCCTAGTCCAGACTCCTCGGTAGCCCTGAACCAGGCTTCAATGGCGATAAGTCCGCGCGCATAATGTTCGGCATTGCAAGGCGGGTTCCTCCCTTGAATAATCCAGAGAAGATCATGAACACCAGGATAGTGTCCGGCTCTGTAAAATAAATTCCACATTCCACCGCAGAGAGAATAAAATGTACACCGGTCCAATCTGCTGACGTATTATGCGGCGTGACATCTCACCGCTACCAAGCCTTTGTTTGAATCGTTTTTTACTATACCACCTCAGCACGTTTAGCGAAGCGGTTTCCTTGGCACGTCTTGTCGGAGCAGAGATCGTGTTCCCCTTATTCCGGGATTCTCATCAATACGGACGTGGGTAACCCAACCGCGCCATTGATGGTGGCGCTTGGGAGATAAGCGAGTTTTATCAGGCCGGTGGGGACGCATAGTTTTTGTCCGCCTATATATAAGGGATAAGGATTTACCTTCTCACCTACGCCTTCTTCCTCCTTTGCTTATCCATCTCCGCTTACTCAAGCTCCAACGCCCAAGCTCGCGCATCTCGCCCCGACCTTCTCCGAATATGTCCGGAGCGGGAGGCAAATGGTTGGCCTCCACCGTTAAGGAGGATCACATCACCAAAGCGCGCAGCCGGATACCTTTCGGCGATATCACGCATCGGCTGCCCGACGAGGGGCAGCTCATCCCTACCCCTGGGCCCCATGAGAGGGTCGTCTTCCTTCCCCATTTCCTCCGCGGGCTGGGCTTCCCACTACACCCATTTGTCCGGGGGATCATGTTTTACTACGGCCTGGATTTCCACGATCTGGCGCCGAACTTCATCCTCAACATCTCGGCGTTTATCGTGCAGGTGCGAGGCCTTCCTCTGCATCCGCCCCACTTTGGCTCTGTGGCTCAAGACCTTCAACGTCAAGCGAAGGTTGTGAAGAACGCATAAGCGGAATCGGAGGCGCCATGTTGGGCAAGCTGCCCAACGTCCTTTGGCTCGAAGGGGCCTTCGTGGACTCCGTCAAGGGGTGGCAATCGGGGTGGTTCTACATCACCGAGCCGCGCAAGCCCACATGGGCAGCGGCCCCGGAGTTTAGATTTGGCGTCCCCACGCAGCTCACCTCCTAGAAAGAGAAGGGCTTGTAGTGGGGCAATCCGATGGAGGTGACGGGACTCCGAGCCTGCATCCAGAAGCTGGTGAACAATAAGCTCAGGCTCGTCGACATGGTCCAAGTCATGCTCATCTGCCGGATTCTCCCATGCCAAGAACGGGCATTCAATCTGTGGGAGTTCAATCCGGAACAGCACCAGGCGCTGAGCGGGCTCTTCGATACGACATACGAAGGTGCCTGGAGGGTGCTGTTCAAGGGCGCCGAAGCCCCCGTATCCACGACGGAAGATCGCGGATTTCGCTCGCAGCATCCAGCTGACGAGGTAAGTGATTCAACCCCGTTACGGGACACTTGTGGTAATTAAACCGATTCTAAGAGGGTTTCAATCTCTATTTTCCTTTGACAGGAATGGATGGAGAAGGCCAAGCAGGTCATCAGCCCGGCTCCCATGCCAGAGGACCCAGAGAACGCCCGTTTAGCAGGGCTGCTGGTTCCAGCACCACACGTGGTGCCGGAGAAGAAGGCCAAGAAGGTGGCCGCGGGGACTCGAAAGAGTTCCCAATCTAGGCGTCCGACGACGAGGCGGACTCCTCCCCAAGACGAGGAGGAGGAGGACTCTCTCCGGAGGAGGAGAGAAGAAGAGAAAGGCTTCCCAATAGGGGAGGCCAAGGGTCAAGAGGGAGGACTATCCCGAACAGTTTCGCCAACACCACCGTTGGCGAGGATGAAATGGCCTCCAAGGGCCAGCGTCCCGCAAGATCGTAAGTATCCGGATCTTTGATGTGTAATTTCCTTCGTGTCGCGTAGTGTCCTTCTAATGCGCGTTCGTCCGTAGCCCGGCCGATGATGATCTCCCGCTTCATCGCGGGTCGTTAGCCCCGTCGGATGTGGATTCACTTCCGACCGCCTCTACCCCAGCGCCAACGAGGACGCCGAGGTGGGATCAGAAGGACCCATCAAGAGGAGGCTCGGGCGCCGTCGAGCTGCCTCCGGACTTTGTGCGGACTCTACATCGGAACTGCGGTGGTTCAGAGTCCGTGGCGGCCCTTGAAAGAAGGGCAAGACCGTGACACCGGCGACCTCTGCCCAGCCGGGGCGCCGGATAACTTCTCGAGGCGCTTAAAGGCGCTTCCATCAGGAAGAGCACCGCACTATCATGAGTGCGGTGATTCAAAAGGTTCACTCGCCAAAAGCGGGCCGACCGAAGCTCGCAGCAGCCTTCTAACGAGCTTTGAGGTAAGAAGTTAAAATTATGTAATGTAATACCGCATAGGCGGTAGCCTCGATGCTTAGTTCGTGTTCGGAAGAAAAGCGGATGAGGATCTAACAAGATATCTGTGAGGTTGCTAAAAATATGTCAATATGGGTTTGCAGGCTGCTCTGCTGACCTCTGCCGCACTATCGGCGGAGGTCGATGTGTTGAAGAAGGATCTCGAGCGGTCCGAGCAAGAGCTCGGCCATGCCAAGAAGCAGCTTGAGGACAACGAAGGTGAGTTACACCACTTTTGATAGTTACCTTACAGAAAAGGATTTTGGTTGCAATAAAATTAACAAGGATAATATGGGAATTGCAGGGGTCACGAACGAGGTGGCAGCCCTGAAGGAGGCTATGTCCGCGGCCGAACGTAGTGCGGCCACGGAGCGGGAGGGGCGAGAGAAGCAGGAGGCACGGGTGGCGGAAATACGGTAAGAGCTCCAGGCTCTTATGGAGAAGCATGAGAGTTTGGAGCGTGACTCCAAGACTCGAGAGTCCGAGCTTGCCTCGGCTCTCGAAAGTGCCAAGTCCGCCAAGGCCGAGGCCCGTAAGGCCCTTCAGGAGGTTGAAGATGTGAAGAAGATAGCCGCGGGTAAGGCATTTTTCATGCAAAGCAAGCATGTTAATGTAAAATACCTGACACTTACCCGCATTCGGAGCTCTCCAGGGGCGTTTGCCGATCTGCCGCGTAGTGCGTCCGATGCCGCCACATTCTATCATGGCGAGGAGGGAATCTCGACATAGAAAGTCTTCGGTCTCGATCTGGCGAGGCGGACACCCAGTGCCCCAAGCGACCGGTGAAGCGGTGGTCGAACTCCTAAGGTAGCCGAGGAGGCCATGAAGGGCCTTATAGTCCGGTGTGGCTCGACAGGCCATGCCGGGAGCTACTTTGGCCTCGTCGGCGGCTGGTGGATCGTGCCACAGGTGGAGGTCGTCAGCGCTCACTTTGTATTGAAGGTGCTCGCGGGCCCTTGCCCGCACAAAGGTGCATTGGGGCAAGTTGGATGCGAGAAGCTTCTCACGGACCCACCGCCACCGGGCAAGGAGTATCGCACACTGAAATGTATTATAAAACTGTCTCAAGGGAGCCCGCGATATTGCGGATGAGTGCCCCGTAAATGTAATCTTTGAGTAAACTCGCTGTGTATTATCTTGTCGCTGAAAGCTGCGTTCATATGCGCCTTGAGCAATGCTTGTTTTAATTTAAAATATTACCTTACATTCGGCCGTTTATAAAATCGAGAGATGGCAAGTCGTTGGCTTGACCCCGAGCCACAGTCTTTGGGTGTTGGGATAACCTTGAGCACTCTTGTTCCCATTTTGGGTCCATCTAGGAGGCGCTCAACACAACGAACAAAGGCGACGGACTTATAATGCTTGAACACTCTCACTTAGCCATAGAATTCTATAATTTGAAATTTGGTGAAGCCTTGTATTCGGAAGGTCGAATCTGGGCGCTATCCATGCCTTAAATCGGACATGGTCGGAACTTCGCTTCAAGCGGCGTGAGTCTTTAAGGACCCAAGAAACCTCTCAAACAGTGACAGTCTCTCGCCTTATCATGCCGGTCGGTTTAGCTTTCTCCGAGGCGCTCCCGGCTCAACCGGGCGCAATCGCAGTGGTTCTCCCTGCCACCTTAGCCGGCTGAGCGGGCGTAAGGCACCAAAACGTGGGAGCCGGGCAAACCCAACTATTGACCCAAGACATGATTCGGAGCTGATTCATATAATGCTATAAGTTCGGGGTGCCGCACTTATGAAAGTGTTCGGACTTATCACACCACAATGTGGGGAACATAAGCCCCTGGTGTATTAGGCCGTACCAAAATATACGGGTGCAAGATGTCATGTAATGAACATATATATATAAAAGGTAATGTAATTGCAGTTGTAAAGTGCTGCATTATTTATTAAAGGAAGTCTGCTATGAGTGCGGACTGATACAATTAGTGCGGTAAGCGAGGGATTTGGACTAAGTAAACATGTCCCCCTACAGGGGTGAGCTGCGAACTTGGTGTATATAATCGAATTTAATGCTCGTAATTGAGACCACCTGAGTGTTCGTCGCGGCCTTCTTTCGTCCCTGACTGTTGCATCACGAGTTCACGGGTTCGGCAGTTCGCCACGGACAGGCCTCTAGTTACCGGAGTCCTGTGTACCTAAAGAAGGAAAATAATAAATAAAATAAAACAAGGGGGGCACACTTGCGAGCCCTGGTGTGGTCAAACCGCACTCTGGGTCCATTGCGATTGTGCCCCTTCCCCTGCGCCCATGGTATCTCCAAAGCGTAGAGATGTACGCGGAGTGTTATTCTTGCGATCGTGGCGCTGGCGGGGTTAGGGCCGCTACGCTGCGTGCTCGATCGCGCCAGTGGTCTTGGTTGGTATTGCTTGAGCGCATTTCTTTGTATCCGGCCGTTTAACGGCGGACTCGAGAATTGCCTTAGGAGGCTGCTCGTACTTCGCCACGAGCATTTGTATGTTCCTCCGTTCGGAGGGCGTTCAGTATTCCGTTGACCGTGATGACTTCACGAGGGCTCGCATCTTGAGCTTGAGGTATGCATAATGCGGCACCGCGTTGAATTTTGCAAACGCGGTTCGTCCGAGCAGAGCGTGATAGCCGCTGCGAAACGGGACTATGTCGAAGATTAACTCCTCGCTCCGGAAATTGTCCGGGGATCCGAAGACCACTTCCAGTGTTACTGAGCCTGTACAGTTGGCTTCCACACCTGTTATGACACCTTTAAAGGTTGTCTTTGTGGGTTTAATCCTTGAGGGGTATATGCCCATTTTGTGCACTGTATCCTGATAAACCAGGTTCAGGCTGCTACCGCCGTCCATCAGGACTCTCGTGAGGTGAAATCCATCGACGATTAGGTCTAAAACCAATGCGGCAAATCCGCCATGGCGTATGCTGGTCGGATGGTCTCTTCGATCGAAAGTGATCGGACAAGAGGACCATGGATTGAACTTGGGCGATCGCTCCGTCGCATAGGCGCCCCTTAGTCGCGCTTCCTCTCCCTCTTGGGTATATGGGTCGCGTAAATCATGTTCCTTCGTCCGCACTTGTGGGGAAAACCCTTCATCCTCTATTGTTCGGGCGGTCGGGTCTCCTCCTCGTCATCGTTGTTTAGCCCCTTGTCATTGTTTTCGCAATTAACTTGCTCTGCTGTTGAACACCCAGCAATCTCTATTAGTGTGATTGGCTGGTTTTTGAAGTGCCATGTATCGGCATAAGCGGTCGAGTATTCGGTCCAAATTGGACGGACCGGAGTGGTTCTTTTGAATGGCTTCTTCCGTTGACGGGTTTAGAGCCTCGGAATCCGGCGTTGATCGTCGTATCCTCCTTTGTCGCCGTTAATGCGGCGTTTGTTTTGTTTCGGCGTGACTGCCGTTGTTGTCCTTAGTATCCGGACTGCCAGAATTTTTACGGAGATTGTTTTTGTGAGCTAGCCAGCTATCCTCTCCCTTGACGGGTCATTAATGATGTGAGGGCTGCCATAGATTTCGCTTTTCTGTCCTAGGTGCGGGCTAGCCATTCGTCGCGGATGTTATGCTTGAAGGCTGCAAGGGCCTCTGCATCCGGACGGTCGGCGATTTGATTTTTCTTCGTCAAGAACCGTGTCCGAATTGTCCGCCGATTAAATCGGCTGCTGAATGATGTGGCTTAGGTCATCGGCGTCGTGGTCGCTTTATCGTGCCTGGAAGTTATCAAGGAATGCGGCCTCGTGTCTTCCCAACACCCAATTGACTCTGTGGGCAAGCTGTTAAGCCAATGCCGAGCTGGTCCTTTAAGCTTGAGTGGGAGATACTTGATGGCGTGGAGATCGTCGCCGCGGGCCATATGGATGTGGAGAAGATAATCTTCAATCCAAACTGCGGGTGTTGTGCCATCGTAGGATTCAATGTTTACGGTTTAAACCCTTGAGGATTTGATGATCCATTACTTTGTCGATTGAAGCATAAGCGGGTGTCTTGGCGCCTCTGATTGAGCAATATCACGACGTAGCTCGAGAGAGCGCTGTCTGCCGTGTTCGGCCCGGCCGGGGTTATTATATCCGGTGCGACGGTATTCGTCATGGGTCGTGGGGCGCCCACGTGATCCGTAGATGGATCTGGATTGCCTTGCTTTGTCCTCCAATATATCTCGCAAGTCCGGCGCGTTCCCTCTTGGCTTCGTACTTTTGGAGCGATGCCGGGGTACGGTCTATGTTGGGGGCCTGGATGCCTCTCTGTCACGACCGCGGGGTGGTCGGTCAGCCGTATCGTGCGCTGGTGATGGAGGTATGTATGCTTCCTCCTCTAATCGGGGGAGCAGCTTGCGTCTTGGATAGCTTTTGGAGGGGCGTTCGAGTTTGTACTCTTCGGCCGCGAGGATCTCGGTCCATCGATCGGCGAGCAGGTCCTGATCATCTTGAAGCTGCTGCTGCTTTTTCTTTAGGCTGTTAGCCGTGGCGATAAGCCTGCGTTTAAAACGCTCTTGTTCGACGGGATCCTCGGGCACGACGAATTCATCATCGTTGAGGCTTGCCTCGTCTTCGGAGGGAGGCATATAGTTGTAATCCTCAACCTCTTCGTCTGCCGCCCTCTCGTGAGGGCTTGCTTCTGCATCCTCCTGCGCTGAGTCTTCTTTGGAGGGGTTGTCTTCGGCACTTTACGGGTATTATTATCTCTGTGCCGGAATCTCCATTCTTGCTGTGGCGGGATTTAGAGCGGCGCCGCTGATGCCGGCGCTTGGGCTGTTTCTTTAAAGAATCTGCCTCCGCTGTTTCTTCGCCGTCCCCGTCTTTTGGGGTATCCACCATGTATATGTCATATGACGAGGTGGTCTTCCAGTGCCCTGTAGGCGCTGGTTCCTGTTCGTCTCCGGCATCGTCGTCCATAGCATCGATGTCTTCGGAGTCGTAGTCTAGCATGTCAGTTAGATCGTCGATAGTGGCTATAAAGTGGGTGGTGGGTGGGCGATGAATTTCTTCGTCGTCCGTATCCCAACCATCCTGGCCATAGTCCGGCCAGGGCTCTTGTCGTGGAATTGTCACGGCAGATGTCCTAGTGTCAGGACTTAATCGCGAGGCCAACACATCTATGTGGTAGCTTGAGAGGGGTTGAGCGGAATCGAGAGACGCAACACAAGACAGGGATTTAGACAGCTTCGGGCCCCGGGAAACGTCATCCGGTAAAAACCCTACATGCTGTTTGAGGCTAGGTCTCATTAACATCACGAGGGAGTCGTTGTAAACCGGCTCTCCTCTTTGTGTCTATGCCTAGAGATTATTGCTTGTAGCTTGTAGCTTCTAACTTCTAGCTTGTCCCTCTTTGGGGAGCCCTGCCCCTCCTTATATATGCTGAAGGGGCGGTTTACATGTGGAGTCCTATTAGGATTAGGACTAGTATATCTCTAATACAAACCGGATACAAGTCCTAGTCTTAACTCCTTGTAAGGCAAATATTCCTTTCCTCTTAAACCGCCCACAATGGTTGAACGGCCTTCATGAACCGCCAGACAGCCACGGGTCTTGTTGCTCCTCCGCCCGCCCGCCGGATTACCAATGAACTATAAATCGTGCAGTGCATGCGGTCGCGGTGAACCGCCAAGTCCGCCGGTTTATCCTTCCGCCGGTTTACATCTGGGCATATCCTCGACATTAGCCCCCAAGTTTATCTTGGATTTATCCATAGTAAACTTATGCTGCAAATAAACACCGAACAAATTTGACAAAGTTGTGCTCGGGTTAAGAATTCTTGTAGATCGCTTTGATCGTCCTTAAGTACTTGTCATTTCCTCCTTCTAGAAAATCCGGGTTAATAACCAGCTTCATACTCAAATTGCTGATGTTGGCTTCTTATAGAAAAAATATTGTGAAGAATAATCCACTTGAGTCGGCTTCCAAAGCACCGGTTTAAGAATTATTGATCCTGAGATACTCATATGATATTCAACCGGCTTGAAGATGCCGAACTTGCCGGTTTATCATTGCCAAAAACTGTCGGGTTATAAAAACTGATAACTCCAGGTCATGATTGTTGCAGACACCGGTTCATGATTGTTGCCAACGCCGGTTCATGATTATTAATGACGCCGAGTTGCAGCCACAGGGTCATAATGATTGGTGACGCCGGGTCAACCTAGTTTGCTCAATCAGAGAATCTGAAAGTATTTCTTCGATAATAATATAATACCTGTAGCCCCCAAGTCTTGAGCAGAACAAAGTGATGGCTTAAGACTTGCTTCAATATAAATATTGCCACTTAAGAAGAAATCCATGTTGTTCATCCCAGTCACTTAGTAAAACTGAAGAAATCCATGTTGTTCATCCCAGTCACTTAGTAAAACTGAATACTAGATATTATGTAGCCCCCAAGTGCCGGGTTGTTATGCTTGCAGCAACCTGGGACTTGTAATTTCCTGATGCTCATAAAAACTTCAACCAGTGTAGCCCCCAAGGGCCGGGTCATTATGCAATAATGAGCAGGGACTTTGTAAATATAATCATGTAGATTTGAGCAATGATGTATAGCCCCCAAGGGCCGGCTCAGTAAGATAATATTGAGTTGGGACTTGATATATACTTCAATGAAAATAACATAATATGATATAACCCCCATCATGGGGCTTGAATCCACGTCCACAAGGTTAAGAGCCTTGTGCTTTACCAACTGAGCATCGTAGCCCCCAAGTCTCAAGGTGACTCGAAAAGTTGGCTTGAGATTCTCCATATTTGACCGTCATATAAACCGGCATAACTTGTATATCATTGGTGTTGATAGCATGATGTGAATCCACAGAAGGTTGAGGTGACTGCGGCGGGTTGTAAATGATCCCATATGAGCCGTGTCAGCAACTCGGCCAATGGTTCCTTCCAACTCGCGATTTGAAGTTTAATCAAAACTGTAGTGGCGGCGACTTGTGCGCCTGCCCATTGAACCATCCAGTGCAAACGGCGGTTGATGATAATTTGCCTCCTATTTGAAAGAAAGCCGGGCTACCCAAGCTGCGACTTGCTTATACTTCAATAAACAGCCCATGCAGATAGGTGCGGCCCGGTATGTTGATGTAGACCAGGCTGCGAGAGGCGGACGGTAAAGACGACCGCAATATCTGAGGCGGCACAGACAGATGAACCGGCCGCGGTGTTGTAAACCGGCGCGGACGGGCGAGTTAACCCCGTCGTTTTGATGTAGTGAACAACCGTCCTGCATCAACAATATTGCAGACCAAGGCAAAGATAAACTGTTCTTTGACAAAAATAATATGTGCCAATAAAACATATTTTAGATGAATATCACCTGATGTGCAAGGCCGAAAATAATCCGCCATGAAATTGATGATCGCTAGGTGGAGTTGAAGTCACTCACGGGTGAGTTGCTCGTGGCGTTGTAAACCGGCGCGAACGGGCGAGTCAGTTGCAGGTGCGGTAAGCCGCACGGACAGACGAGTCAACCGTAGGCACGGTAAATTGCGCGGACGGGTGAGTCAGCCGCATCATGTTGATGTAGATCGGACCGCAGGGGCAGTGGTTTGCGCACATCCGCTGAGCAATTTGACATAGCGTGGATGCTGACTCGACCTCCAATGACAGCACATGAGGACCGGATCATACTTCCGCCATGAGCTAATTGATCTGTGTACACAATAGCATACCGTGAAAAAATCTTTGGATGATATTTAATTATACCAAGTACTCCCTCCGTCCGGGTTTATTGGGCCTACAGACCAAATCGGCAGGACCAAGGTAGTATAGTAATTGAGCACACAAATTTAGGCATTAAATCCTACGGTTTATTGGCAGATGCTTCGTTTCGCATGCAGGACCAATCGCGCGCATGGATGCATGGTTTCCCGCACCCATTAATTCGGCCTAATCGCATGCATGCACTAATTACCGGAGGGAAAGCATGCGTGGGTGCCTGCAGCATGCATGCATGACCAATCCGAGATGCCTATGCATTAGTTGCCATAGAAAAAGCAAATGACTTAATGAAGCGGGCCTTATAAGAACGGACTCAGCTATTTGGCTCTCGGGCCCAATAAAACCCGGACGGAGGGAGTACAGTAAGAGTTTAGAAAAATAGCACCTGATTGTTTTTTTGTTCGGCAAGTCAATAGAACCCCTTTTCTTTTTATCTCTGTTTCGGGTGCAAACCCCTTGCCGTGCACATTATATGCATACTTGCACCGTTCTTCAACTAGTACTGGCTTTAGTATTTTACATTGGCTCAAGTCTTCACATGGAGGAAACAGAGCAAAGAGCTGTAATCATTGACCGCTCCTTGTCCTCATATCAAACACCATATCACGGAAAACCACCGCTTGGTGGTACCATACTTATCGCCTTCGTAATCCCAGCCATTCAATGCATGTTATCTCGACGAGTCCGACAATACCCGTCATGAAAGAAGGCGCGGGCGGATCCAGCAAGCCATGGTGGTGGAAGCAGCCAGCGGTGCCGCGGGCGGTTGCAGCGACTTGTGGCCGTAGCGATGGGCGCTAGAAGGCGGTTCTCGGCGATGGCGCTTAGTGAAGCGGGCGTCGCGACGAGACAATGGGAAGCGATCTTTGAGACACGCGACGCCCGGTGGCGGCACGGGAGGCCAGAAGCGGAGCCAAACGCGCCAAGCCGGTCAAACAACGCGGACGCGATGAAGTGTGATGTAGTGCAAGGCACGCGAGGCAAAGCTGCCCGAGCAACATCAACGCGAGCGGAGCCGCCGCGGCGGAACCTGGCAGGCCATTGTGGGCGGAGAACGAGGCGAGGCCACGGGCCTTAGCAGGGCGGCAATACGGGCGGGTCGCGCGCGGGCGACGGTTTAGCCCCGCCATCTGCTGAGGTGGTCGAGACGGAGGTCTCGGCGGACGGCGGCGGTCGGCGAGGCCGGCTTGCGGCCGATCTGCCGTACGAGGGAGAGGCGTGGGTGACTCTGGATAGGGCCGAAACCGTGCCCCGGTCCACGTCCTTTTCCGGGTCGTGGTCTTCCTTTTTTTTCTCTTTTTTTTAATGCCACAGTGGACACTCGCCAGCCCTCCAACCTCGGAATTGACTGCAAGCGGATTTCCAGGTAGACGTACATGGCCGGGAATAATTGGTCTTGATCTCGTCGAAGAACAAACTTGCGTCTCGTGCCTCCTTGAGATTTGACGCGCTCGGAGTAGCCGAAAACGACGGTCTCGGCCGGAACACATATCGATTCGTCCTTGGATGGATCGCCACAAACGTGGCGGCGCTTACGACGAAACCGTAGCTTCTGATGTAGATCCTTTCACACCAGCTCCTCTTCATCGGAAAAATTTGGCGAACTTCTCGAAACCCTTAGAAAAGATCCCTCCAAGAATTCAACACCACCGTGCGCAGGCCCCACGGTGGGCGCCAACTGTCGTGGAATTGTCACGGCAGATGTCCTAGTGTCAGGACTTAATCGCGAGGCCAACGCATCTATGTGGTAGCTTGAGAGGGGTTGAGCGGAATCGAGAGACGCAACACAAGACAGGGATTTAGACAACCGGCCCCGGAAACATCATCCGGTAAAAACCCTACATGTTGTTTGAGGCTAGGTCTCATTAACATCACGAGGGAGTCGCTGTAAACCGGCTCTCCTCTTTGTGTCTAACCCTAGAGATTATTGCTTGTAGCTTGTAGCTTCTAACTTCTAGGTTGTCCCTCTTTGGGGAGCCGTGCCCCTCCTTATATATGCTGAAGGGGCGGTTTACATGTGGAGTCCTATTAGGATTAGGACTAGTATATCTCTAATACAAACCGGATACAAGTCCTAGTCTTAACTCCTTGTAAGGCAAATATTCCTTTCCTCTTAAACTGGCCCACAATGGTTGAACCGGCCTTCATGAACCGCCAGACAGGCCACCGGGTCTTGTTGCTCCTCTGGCCCGCCTGCCGGATTACCAATGAACTATAAATCGTCTGGTCCGTGCAGGTCACCGGTGAACCGCCAAGTCCGGCCGGTTTATCCTTCCGGCCGGTTTACACTGCGGGGCATATCCCCGACAGCTCTCCTGATAACGAGATATTCTTTAGTGAATTCAGGATGTCGCCAAAAGGCGAGTATTGGAAGATGTCCGTGGCGGTGAATTCCATAACCGGCGCCCAATCCGATTTAGTTGGTAGGGGCGTGGGAGGTTTGGAGTCCGGCAAGGAGTCCGGCACCTCGGAATCACGAGTTTTGCGAGGGACAAGATCAGCGTTCGGCTCCATCGCCGTGGAAGTTGAAGCCCTCGAGGCGGTGTCCATCCACCGACCCTCTATCTGGGCAATCGGCTCCGGACTAATGGCCGAAGCGGATTCGCGTGCGGCCACCAAGGCACTGTTCGGCGGCAGAGCTAGATCATGCCCATCGCAACAGTGCGGCGCGCTTGGCTGTGGCTTGAGTCCGTCGAAGATCAAGTCTCCGCGGACATCGGCCGTGAAGTTTAGGCTTCGAATCGACTGACGGCCGGGCGTAGCTTCGATCTGCTCGGATGGCCTGCGAATTAGCCCGCGATCTTGCGGCCGCGAATCTGAAGATCTGTCCGGGGAGAAAAGTCTCACCCTGGACGGCGTCGTTGGTTGAAGATGCCATCAAGCCTATCGGTGACGACACAGAGGAACTCTCAATGAAAGCACCAATGTCGGTGTCAAACCGGCGGATCTCGGGTAGGGGGTCCCAAACTGTGCGTCTAGGCGGATGGTAACAGGAGACGAGGGACACGATGTTTTACCCAGGTTCGGGCCCTCTCGATGGAGGTAAAACCCTACGTCCTACTTGAATAATATTGATGATATGGGTAGTACAAGAGTGGATCTACCACGAGATCAAGGAGGCTAAGCCCTAGAGCTAGCCTATGGTATGATTGTTGTAATGTATGTTGTCCTACGGACTAAAGCCCTCCGGTTTATATAGACACCGGAGGAGGCTAGGGTTACACAGAGTCGGTTACAACGGTAGGAGATCTACATATCCGTATCGCCAAGCTTGCCCTCCACACCAAGGAAAGTCCCATCCGGACATGGGACGGAGTCTTCAATCTTGCATCTTCGTAGTCTTGGAGTCCGGCGGACGATGATAGTCCGGCTGTCTGGACACCCCCTAGTCCAGGACTCCCTTAGTGACGTCTCCTCCTTCTTGATCCAGCAAGGGGGAAGGAGAGGTTGATGAAGATCCAGCAGCACGACGGCGTGGTGGTGGATGCAGCAGGGATCCGGCAGGGCTTCGCCAAGCGTCTGCGGGAGGGAGAGGTGTAGCAAGGGGGCAGGGAGGCGCCAAGTGCAAGGGTGCGGCTGCCCTCCTCCCCCTCTTTATATAGGGTCCCAGGGGTGCCGCCCTAGGATATGGGATCTCTGGGGCGGCGGCCAGGGGGAGCCTTGCCCCCAAGGCAGTGAGGCGCCCCCCTAGGGTTCCCAACCCTAGGCGCGAGGGGCCCAAGGGGCGCACCAGCCCACCAGGCTGGTTCCTCCCACTTCAGCCCATGGGGCCCTCCGGATAGGTGGCCCCACCGGTGGACCCGGGACCCTTCCGTGGTCCGGAACAATACCGGTGACCCCCGAAACATTCCCGATGGCCGAAACAGCACTTCCTATATATAATTCTTCACCTCCGGACCATTACGGAACTCCTCGTGATGTCCAGGATCTCATCCGGGACTCCAAACAACTTTCGGGTTACTGCATATTCATATCTCTACAACCCTAGCGTCACAGAACCTTAAGTGTGTAGACCCTACGGGTTCGGGAGACATGCAGACATGACCGAGACGCCTCTTCGGTCAATAACCAACAGCGGGATCTGGATACCCATGTTGGATCCCACATGCTCCTCGATGATCTCATCGGATGAACCACGATGTCGAGGATTCAATCAATCCCGTATACAATTCCCTTTGTCAATTGGTACGTTACTTGCCCGAGACTCGATCGTCGGTATCCCAATACCTCGTTCAGTCTCGTTATCGCAAGTCACTTTACTTGTATCTTGTAATGCATGATCCCGTGACTGCACACTTGGTCACATTGAGCTCATTATGATGATGCATTACCGAGTGGGCCCAGAGATACCTCTCCGTCATACGGAGTGACAAATCCCAGTCTCGATTCGTGCCAACCCAACAGACACTTTCGGACATACCCATAGTGCACCTTTATAGCCACCCAGTTACGTTGTGACATTTGGCACACCCAAAGCACTCCTACGGTATCCGGGAGTTGCACAATCTCATGGTCTAAGGAAATGATACTTGACACTTGGAAAAGCTCTAGCTAAACGAACTACATGATCTTTGAGCTATGCTTAGGATTGGATCTTGTCCATCACATCATTCTCCTGATGATGTGATCCCGTTATCAACGACATCCAATGCCCATAGTCAGGAAACCATGACTATCTGTTGATCATCGAGCTAGTCAATTAGAGGCTTACTAGGGACATGTTGTGGTCTATGTATTCACATGTGTATTAAGATTTCCGGATAATACAGTTACAGCATGAATAATAGACAGTTATCATGAACAAAGAAATATAATAATAACCATTTATTATTGCCTCTAGGGCATATTTCCAATAGTCTCCCACTTGCACTAGAGTCAATAATCTAGTTACATTGTGATGTATCGAACACCCATTGCGTCCTGGTGTTGATCATGTTTTGCTCTAGGGAGAGGTTTAGTCAACGGATCTGCTACATTCAGGTCCGTATGCACTTTACAAATATCTATGTCTCCATCTTGAACATTTTCACGAATGGAGTTGAAGCGACGCTGATGTGCCCTGGTCTTCTTGTGAAACCTGGGCTCCTTGGCAAGTGCAATAGCTCCAGTGTTGTCACAGAAGAGTGTAATCGGCCCCGACGCATTGGGTATGACTCCTAGGTCGGTGATGAACTCCTTCACCCAGATTGCTTCATGTCTGCCTCCGAGGCTGCCATGTACTCCGCTTCACATGTAGATCCCGCCACGACGCTCGCTTGCAATCGCACTACCATCGCCCCACCATTCAAAATATACACGATCCGGTTTGTGACTTGAGTCATCAGATCTGTGTCGAAGCTTAGCGTCGACGTAACCCTTACGACGAGCTCTTCGTCACCTCCATATCGAGAAACATGTCCTTAGTCCTTTTCGTGTACTTAAGGATGTTCTTGACATTGTCTGAGTGTTCCATGCCGGATTACTTTGGTACCTTCTTACCAAACTTACGGCAAGGTTTATATCAGGTCTGGTACAGGTCATGGCATACATGATAGACCCTATGGCTGAGGCATAGGGGACGACACTCATCTTTTCTCTATCTTCTGCCGTGGTCGGGCATTGAGCTGAGCTCAATTTCACACCTTGCAACACAGGCAAGAACCCCTTCTTGGACTGATCCATATTGAACTTCTTCAATATCTTATCAAGGTATGTGCTTTGTGAAAGACCTATGAGGCGTCTTGATCTATCTCTATAGATTTTGATGCCTAATATGTAAGCAGCTTCTCCAAGGTCCTTCATTGAAAAACACTTATTCAAGTAGGCCTTCATGCTATCCAAAAGTTCTATATCATTTCCCATCAAAAGTATGTCATCCACATATAATATGAGAAATGCTATAGAGCTCCCACTCACTTTCTTGTAAACGTAGGCTTCTCCATAAGTCTGCATAAACCCAAACGCTTTAATCATCTCATTAAAGCGAATGTTCCAACTCCGAGATGCTTGCACCAGCCCATAGATGGAGCGCTGGAGCTTGCATACCTTGTTAGCATTCTTAGGGTCGACAAAACCTTCCGGCTGCATCATATACAGTTCTTCCTTAAGGTGACCATTAAGGAATGCCGTTTTGACGTCCATTTGCCATATCTCATAATCATAGTATGCGGCAATTGCTAACATGATTCGGACGGATTTCAGCTTCGCTACGGGAGAGAATGCCTCATCGTAGTCAATCCCTTGAACTTGTCGATAACCCTTAGCGACAAGTCGAGCTTTATATATGGTAACATTACCATCCGCGTCCGTCTTCTTCTTAAAGATCCATTTGTTTTCTATTGCTCGCCGATCATCGGGCAAGTCTGTCAAAGTCCACACTTTGTTTTCATACATGGATCCTATCCCGGATTGCATGGCTTCAAGCCATTTGTTGGAATCTGGGCCCGCCATCGCTTCTTCATAGTTCGAAGGTTCACCATTGTCTAACAACATAATTTCTAAGACAGGGTTACCGTACCACTCTGCTGCGGAACGTGTCCTTGTGGACCTTCGAAGTTCAGTAAGAGCTTGATCCGAAGTATCTTGATCATCATCATTAACCTCCTCTCTTGTCGGAGCAGGCACCACAGGAACATCTTCCTGAGCTGCGCTACTTACCGGTTCAAGAGGTAGTACTCCATCAAGTTCCACTTTCCTCCCACTTAATTCTTTCAAGAGAAACTCTTTCTCCAAAAAGGACCCGTTCTTGGCAACAAAGATCTTGCCCTCGGATCTTAAGTAGAAAGAATACCCAATGGTTTCCTTAGGGTATCCTATGAAGACGCATTTTTCCGACTTGGGTTCGAGCTTCTCAGGTTGAAGTTTCTTGACATAAGCATCGCATCCCCAAACTTTTAGAAACGACAGCTTAGGTTTCTTCCCAAACCATAATTCATACGGTGTCGTCTCAACGGATTTAGACGGTGCCCTATTTAAAGTGAATGTAGCTGTCTCTGTGATAGCGGTAAATCGGTAAGTGACATCATAGATCGCACCATATCCAATAGAGTGCGATTACGATGTTCGGACACACCATTTCGCTGAGGTGTTCCAAGCGGTGTGAGTTGTGAAATGATTCCACATTTCCTTAAGTGCGTACCAAATTCATGACTTAAATATTCACCCCCACGATCTGATCGTAAGAACTTTATCTTTCGGTCATGTTGATTCTCTACCTCATTCTAAAATTCCTTGAACTTTTCAAAGGTCTCAGACTTGTGTTTCATCAAGTAGACATGCCCATATCTACTCAAGTCATCAGTGAGAGTGAGAACATAACGATATCCTCCACGAGCCTCAACACTCATTGGACCGCACACATCAGTATATATGATTTCCAATAAGTTGGTTGCTCGCTCCATTGTTCCGGAGAACGGAGTCTTGGTCATCTTACCCATGAGGCATGGCTCGCATGTGTCAAATGATTCATAATCTAGAGACTCCAAAAGTCCATCAACATGGAGCTTCTTCATGCGCTTGACACCAATGTGACCAAGGCGACAGTGCCACAAGTATATGGGACTATCGTTATCAACTTTACATCTGTTAGTATTCACACTATGAATATGTGTAACATTACGCTCGAGATTCTTTAAGAATAAACCATTCACCAGCCGGGCATGACCATAAAACATATCACACATATAAATAGAACAACCATTATTCTCGGATTTAAATGAGTAGCCATCTCGAATTAAACGAGATCCTGATACAATGTTCATGCTCAAAGCTGGTACTAAATAACAATTATTGAGGTTCAAAACTAATCCCGTAGGTAAATGTAGAGGTAGCGTGCCGACGGCGATCACATCGACCTTGGAACCATTCCCGACGTGCATCGTCACCTCGTCCTTCGCCAGTCTTTGCTTATTCCGCAGCTCCTGCTTTGAGTTACAAATATGAGCAACCGCACCGGTATCAAATACCCAGGAGCTACTACGATCACCGGTAAGGTACACATCAATTACATGTATATCACATATACCTTTGGTTTTGCCGGCCTCCTTGTCCGCTAAGTATTTGGGGCAGTTCCGCTTCTAGTGTCCGCTTCCCTTGCAATAAAAGCACTCAGTTTCAGGCTTGGGTCCATTACTTGACTTCTTCCCGACAACTGGCTTACCGGGCGCGGCAACTCCCTTGCCGTCCTTCTTGAAGTTCTTCTTACCCTTGCCTTTCTTGAACTTAGTGGTTTTATTCACCATCAACACTTGATGTTCCTTTTTGATCTCCACCTCCGCTAATTTCAGCATTGAATATATCCCTGGAATGGTCTTTTCCATCCCCTGCATATTGAAGTTCATCATAAAGCTCTTGTAGCTTGGTGGGAGCGACTGGAGGATTCTGTCGACCACCGCGTCATCCGGGAGATTAACTCCCAGTTGAGATAAGCGGTTGTGCAACCCAGACATTTTGAGTATGTGCTTGCTGACAGAACCATTCTCCTCCATCTTACAACTGTAGAACTTGTCGAAGACTTCACATCTCTCGACCTGAGCGTGAGCTTGGAAAACCATTCTCAGCTCTTGGAACATCTCATATGCTCTGTGCTGCTCAAAACGCTTTTGGAGCCCCGGTTCTAAGCTGTAAAGCATGCCGCACTGAACCAGGGAGTAATCATCACTACGTGACTGCCAGGTGTTCATAACGTCTTGAGTTGCTGGGAAAATGGGTGCTTCACCTAGCGGTGCATCTAGGACATATGCTTTCTTGGCAGCTATGAGGATGATCCTCAAGTTCCGGACCCAGTTCGTATAGTTGTTGCCATCGTCTTTCAGCTTGGTTTTCTCTAGGAACGCGTTGAAGTTGAGGGCAACATTAGCGTGGGCCATTTGATCTACAAGACATATTGCAAAGATTTTAGACTAAGTTCATGATAATTAAGTTCATCTAATCAAAACATGAACTCCCACTCAGATAGACATCCCTCTAGTCATCTAAGTGATCCATGATCCGAGTCAACTAGCCCGTGTCTGATCATCACGTGAGACGGACTAGTCATCATCGGTGAACATCTTCATGTTGATCGTATCTTCTATACGACTCATGTTCGACCTTTCGGTCTTCTGTGTTCCGAGGCCATGTCTGTACATGCTAGGCTCGTCAAGTTAACCTAAGTGTATTGTGTGTGTAAATCTGGCTTACACCCGTTGTATTCGAACGTTAGGATCTATCACACTCGATCATCACGTGGTGCTTCGAAACAACGAACCTTCGCAACGGTGCACAGTTAGGGGGAACACTTTTCTTGAAATTATTATGAGGGATCATCTTATTTACTACCGTCGTTCTAAGTAAACAAGATGAAAAACATGATAAACATCACATGCAATCAAATAGTGACATGATATGGCCAATATCATATTGCTCCTTTGATCTCCATCTTCGGGGCGCCATGATCATCTTCATCACCGGCATGACACCATGATCTCCATCATCGTGTCTTCATGAACTTGTCACACCAACGACTACTTCTACTTCTATGGCTAACGCGTTTAGCAATAAAGTAAAGTAATTTACATGGCGTTCTTCAATGACACGCAGGTCATACAAAAATAAAGACAACTCCTATGGCTCCTGCCGGTTGTCATACTCATTGACATGCAAGTCGTGATTCCTATTACAAGAACATGATCATCTCATACATCACATATATCATTCATCACATCCTTTGGCCATATCACATCACAAAACACTTGCTGCAAAAACAAGTTAGACGTCCTCTAATTGTTGTTGCAAGTTTTTACATGGCTTCTATAGGTAATCTAGCAAGAACGTTTTCTTACCTACGTCAAAGCCACAACGTGATTTGCCAACTTCTATTTACCCTTCATAAGGACCCTTTTCATCGAGTCCGCTCCAACTAAAGTGGGAGAGACAGACACCCGCTAGCCACCTTATGCAACTAGTGCATGTCAGCCGGTGGAACCTGTCTCACGTAAGCGTACGTGTAAGGTCGGTCCGGGCCGCTTCATCCCACAATACCGCTGAAGCAAAATAAAACTAGTAGTGGCAAGAAAGTTGACAACATCTACGCCCACAACCAATTGTGTTCTACTCGTGCAAAGAGAACTACGCAAAGACCTAGCTCTGATACCACTGTTGGGGAACGTTGCATAAAATTAAAAAAATCCTATGTTCACCAAGATCAATCTAGGAGTTCATCCAGCAACGAGACAGAGGAGTGCATCTACATACCCTTGTAGATCGCGAGCGGAAGCGTTCAAGAGAACGGGGTTGAGGGAGTCGTACTCGTCGTGATCCAAATCACCGGAGATCCTAGCGCCGAACGGACGGCACCTCCACGTTCAAGACACGTACGGTCAGCTTGATGTCTCCTCCTTCTTGATCCAGCAAGGGGGAAGGAGAGGTTGATGAAGATCCAGGAGCACGAGGCGTGGTGGTGGATGCAGCAGGGATCCGGTAGGGCTTCGCCAAGCGTCTGCGGGAGGGAGAGGTGTAGCAAGGGGGAAGGGAGGCGCCAATTGCAAGGGTGCGGCTGCCCTCCCTCCCCCTCTTTATATAGGGTCCCCAGGGGGGCGTCGGCCCTAGGAGATGGGATCTCCTAGGGGGGCGGCGGCCAAGGGGGAGCCTTGCCCCCCAAGGCAAGTGGAGGCGCCCCCTCCCCTAGGGTTCCCAACCCTAGGCGCAGGGGGCCCAAGGGGGCGCACCAGCCCACCAGGGGCTGGTTCCCCTCCCACTTCAGCCCATGGGGCCCTCCGGGATAGGTGGCCCCACCCGGTGGACCCCCGGGACCCTTCCGGTCGTCGCGGTACAATACCGGTGACCCCCGAAACTTTCCCGATGGCCGAAACAGCACTTCCTATATATAATTCTTCACCTCCGGACCATTCAGAACTCCTCATGACGCCCGAGGATCTCATCCGGACTCAAAACTTTCGGGTTACTGCATATTCATATCTCTACAACCCTAGCGTCACCGAACCTTAAGTGTGTAGACCCTACGGGTTTGGGAGACATGCAGACATGACCGAGACGCCTCTCCGGTCAATAACCAACAGCGGGATCTGGATACCCATGTTGGCTCCCACATGCTCCTCGATGATCTCATCGGACGAACCACGATGTCGAGGATTCAATCAATCCCGTATACAATTCCCTTTGTCAATCGGTACGTTACTTGCCCGAGACTTGATCGTCGGTATCCCAATACCTCGTTGAGTCTCGTTACCGGCAAGTCACTTTACTTGTACCGTAATGCATGATCCCATGACCAGACACTTGGTCACATTGAGCTCATTATGATGATGCATTACCGAGTGGGCCCAGAGATACCTCTCCGTCATACGGAGTGACAAATCCCAGTCTCGATTCGTGCCAACCCAACAGACACTTTTGGAGATACCCGTAGTGCACCTTTATAGCCACCCAGTTACGTTGTGACGTTTGGCACACCCAAAGAACTCCTACGGTATCCGGGAGTTACACAATCTCATGGTCTAAGGAAATGATACTTGACACTTGGAAAAGCTCTAGCTAAACGAACTACACGATCTTTGAGCTATGCTTAGGATTGGGTCTTGTCCATCAAATCATTCTCCTAATGATGTGATCCCGTTATCAGCGACATCCAATGCCCATAGTCAGGAAACCATGACCATCTGTTGATCAACGAGCTAGTCAACTAGAGGCTTACTAGGGACATGTTGTGGTCTATGTATTCACACGTGTATTACGATTTCCGGATAATACAGTTATAGCATGAATAATAGACAGTTATCATGAACAAAGAAATATAATAATAACCATTTATTATTGCCTCTAGGGCATATTTCCAACACCCCCCCCCTCTTTCCTTCCCCCCTTATTCATACAAGGAAAGGGGGTGCAGGGCAAAGGCAGGGGCCGACGGCCAGCCCTAGGGCACGCCTGGCTGCCTCCCTCTCCCCTCCCACCTATATATATATGGGGAGGGGGCGCCACACAAGGACACAACATCGTCTTAGCCGTGTGCGGCGCCCCCGTTAACCGCTTACTCCCTCGGTCATATTTTCGTAGTGCTTAGGCGAAGTCCTGCGAAGACCATATCACCATCACCGTCACCATGCCGTTGTGCTGCCGGAACTCATCTACTACCTCGCCATCTTGCTGGATCAAGAAGGCGGAGGACGTCACCAAGCTGAACGTGTGCAGAACGCAGAGGTGTCGTGCGTTTGGTACTAGATCGGTTGGAGCGCGAAGAAAGTTCGACTACATCAACCGCGTTGTGAAACGCTTCCGCTTACGGTCTACGAGGGTACGTAGACACACACCCCCCCTCTTGTTGTTATGCATCTCCATGGATAGATCATTGCGTGTGCGTAGAATTTTTTTTGTTTTCCATGCAACGATTCCCAACACGAGAAGCCACGGTCACGGGGGAAGACCAACTCCAAGAAGGAGGACAAGCGGGATGCGGCGTCGAATGCCTTGATCGCAACCGTGAAGGACATGATGACCAAGAAGGATTCAAGGGAGGAGAAGCGCCAGCAAGACAAGGAAGAACAAATGAACGCCTTCATGGAGATCCAAAGGAGGAGGTTTGAAATGGAGGCAGAGAAGCAAATGAGGATGCTTGAGATGGAGGCGGAGAAGCAAGCCAAGATGTTAGAGATTGAGGCCGCCAATGCCAGGACCAAGGCGAAAGAAGAGTCTCTTGATAGCATGATGACGGGGGTGGAGATCATGAAGGTGGATCTCAACACCGTGTCCCCAAGGAAGAGGTCGTGGTCCGAGAAGATGCAGGCCGACATGCTCAAGTTCGACGACGAGTGACCTATGGCGATGAGTGCCATCCTTTTTTGTATGTCGGCAAGTGTGCTAGCATGACCACGGCCGTGATGGCGTGGTCGAACTCCCGCCCCTTTTGTGTGCTGGCATGTGTGTCGGCCGCTGGCAAGTGCGCCAGTTGAACTGGCATAGTGCCGGCATGAACTTCAGGCGACGACATGACCGTTGGCATGATCTATGGCTGCGGGCCTTTTTCAAAATTTACAAGCGGTCCTGGAATGGGTCACGGCCGTTGGGCGCACTACCGACCCAAATCTTAAAAAGGGCGGATGCCGAGCGAGCGGCCGACCCAAACGGATAAAAAGCGGACAAAAGCACCGTCCGTTTGGGTCGGCACGTTGGAGTTTCTCTAACACCACACTTCCATAGGCTTTGAATAGAGAGTTTGCCTAGTCCGTAAAGTGTTCTGAAACTGTAAGAATTGCTGGTGTGCTTGAACAAGGAGAGGTCTATGAAATAGATTCGCAAGTTGTTCTTGTTCCAGTCGCCGAGGAATTTTGTCCTGATGGCTAAATTCACCGAGGCTGCCAACGCCGAGGCTAAAAGAGTGGACCTTTGTATAAATGTTCTTTCTATTTTCCAGTTCACATTTTTACTGGTTTTCCATCCTCCATTACCAATTTCCATCTATTATTGTTGGATGGGGTATTATCTGTAAAAAATATGATCTTTGAAATGTATACAAGAGCAATTTTCCTTTGGTATCATCTATAAAAATATGATCTTTGAAATGTATACAAGAGCAACTTTCCTTTGGTTCAAAGAAAACTTTATTTTGTACAAGTTTTGGTTGCACGAGACAGTTTTCAAACTTTGACTACCTTGGTAGGAACAACTTTGTCTGGAATATTTAAAACATATAGCTAAGTGTTTGTTTTTGAATAAAGGATGGATTTTATTTACTTAAAATGAAGCCTCAAGTGGATACAAACACAATAAGCACACACTCGGCCTCTGCGTAGGTAGGATGCACACACACAAAAAAACACCGGTAAATAACAAAGTAATATAACACCAAAGCTATGCCTAAGCGAGAGGAAAAAAGGAAGCGGTCAAATACGCAGTCGGCAAACAACAAACCATATTCGCACCAATCTTCTCATAACACCACAAACAATGATATTCTTGAACAACAACGCCTTCAGAAAAAAAAAGGGTCGCTCGAGTGTTGTCGTCGCTGGATCCAACCACCAAAGGCCAGAATCTAGGTTTCACCCTGAAGAACTGGTATGAGCATATCCGAGTAATGCCTTCAACAAAGTAACAATGTAAAAAGATAGCCATTGTCAGGTATAACCAACTCGGGCCAAGCCTAGATTTTCACCACAGAGCTCAATGCCGAGTACTCTGGAAGCACCACAATCGAAGTCAATCATGTGTTGTTGCCATCACTTTTCCATGATCCTAACAGATGCATGCGTTGGGCTAGAACATCCTCTGTGTCAAGTCGTCTTCCATGGAATGCATTTCACTGCCGAGGCAACCACCGGATCTGGAAAGAGGAACCCTTGCAAAGACCTTTTGGTGGCCCCACAATTCGCGGCACGGCCGCCGCCGCAGTGGTCACCATACCGACCAACACCGAGACGGAGCACATCACCACCGTCTACCATCTCACTAGAGATAGCCCTGCCCAGACTCGTCGGCCAAGGAGCCGACATAAGCGGATCATGAGCAAGGTGGATCAGTCAGTTGAGCCGCCACCCGCCTAGCCGCAACATCCACATCGGATCCATCTGGGGCCTCCCCATGGCGGCGACGAGTGCGAGAAGTCGTCGAAAGGAGATGGCGACTCTGGTACCTTGGATCCGAGGCACCAAGGTGAGGCAGTGCACGTTCTCGCCACCATTGTGCACCGCTGGGCTTTGCTAGAGGACCTCCGACGATGACGATGAAGGAGGGAGTAGCGGAGGCGAAGGCTTAGGCGCAGCTGCGACTGCGGCCTCCGGAGTGGCTAAGTGTTTGTAACCATCGGTAAACTGATTTTTGGTAGCGGTATTTATCCGAGTTAAATTGGTTGCTTACCCAGTGTCTTCTTTTCTTATATAAAATAAAAAATAAAGCAGCCATGCACAAAGGACTTATACTCCCTCCGTTTTACAATGTAGTGTGCCCGTGTTTCCTGAAATTTAAGTTCAAAAATACAAATTTAATGGTATAATGCTCCGCGTCTTGTTGACTAAATTTATGGTTAAATTTAGATCTCGTAACTATGTTGTGTAATGGAGAGAGTATTATGACCTGCAGGAGAGTAGAGCACTTGTTTAAGTTTCCAAGGATACACGCATAGTATCTTTTATGTTTCTCAAAGATTTTCGATCTTTTATGGGTAACAGCTACGATACATTCAAAACTCACGGTTAACGAGAACCACTCACAACAATCAATCTCACGCCAGCCTGCTCTCCCCACCAACCAAATTTTAGGGGGAAAAAGTCCCAAAAAATCAAGTCTAGTGCTTTACAGTCGGATTATTTTAGATTCTTCAGACGATGGCATCAAAGTCCACGGCCAGTATTCTGGCGAGCGCCTCGAGCCCCACGCCGCCGTCGCCGTCAGCAGCCATACTTATCATGGCGCGGATCTCGTCGTCGGCGACCGGCATCCCGGCCCACCCGAGGTAGGCCTTGAGGTCCTCGAACCCGACCTTGCCGTCCCCGTCGCGGTCCATTAGCCGGAAGGCGTCCTCCATCGCGGAGCGGCAGCCGCTGTCCGCCCCCGCCTTAGCTGCGCGGCCAAGGAGGCCCTCGAACTCGTGGTACTGCACGAAGCCGTCGAGGTCGGCGTCGGCGGCGGCGATCATGGCCTCGATGTCGTCGTCGTCGAAGCGCTCGTCGGTGGCGCCGGCGTTGGCGTAGAAGGTCTTGAGGTCGTCGCGGCTGATGCGGCCGTCGTGGTCCGCGTCCAGCACGTCGAACGCCGGCCGCAGGTCCCCCGCGCCGGCGCCGGCGGGGAGGTCAAGGCCCGCGTACCTGCCGCCGGGACACATGCTTGCTTCGGCGCTGCGGGGAGGGAAATGGGGAGCCTCGTGACAGCCGCAGAGCTAGATCGGAAGCGCGACCTCTGTTTGTTTGTTTTTTTGGGAGGCAGAGAGGGCTGGGAGGCTATTCTGGTTTGGAGAGGAGAGGAGAGGAGGCCCGAATTTATAGGCGGCGGAATAGAATTCTCCAGCTGGCTAGTAGGGCTATTCGTGGACCTCGTCTACGGACTATTGTATATCTGTATCTCACGTTTTGATCTGGCAGATTCCCACCGGGACACGGGTGTTTCGTGGAGGTGGTGCACTGGGTTTTTTCGGGATTGCTGTGTCAACGCGGGTGATATGAGTATTTAATTTGGTTTGATATGCGATTTGAGGTGAGAGAAAGCTTGGAGGGCAAGGAGCCGAGCGTGGGGCCACAGGTTTTCGGCGCTTGGTTGGACCGGTCCAATCGGGAAGACGTGTAGGCTGACATCACCGGTCGGTCGCCGGTACGAGCTCTGGCCGTCGCCTTCGGTGTGAGATCCTTGGTGGCGTCAGACTTTTTTGTGGCCGAGTTTGTACTAGTATCTTTCGCAAGGAAAGCTGCTTGTGCAACACCACGCGCGTGACTGTTCGATCCACCTTACGTTCCTGAGCGCGTGTGGAAGGAAGGAAGGAAGGCTGTGTAGCTAACACCACGCGCATGTCTTTTTTGAAGAGCGTCTTCGGTCTTAAAAAAGCATGCCGGTTTCCTAAAATCACTTAAGTACGACTGGTAAGTTGTAACCACCAGTCAAATATGGATGACAAATACGTATAGGGTGACAAACGCGGTTACCAACCCATCGGCGTCGAGCTGTTTCTCACTTACCTATGCAAAATCTTTTTTTTTTTGCGGGGTACTTACCTATGCAAAATCGGATACGAATGCTGCCGAAACGTTCTTTCTAGCGGTGCCCATGTGCCGCCAATACCGACAAAAGCTTCCGATTCCAATTTGCGTGGAGGCGGAACCGTATTCTCGTGCCGACGGTAAAAAGCAGCTTTCAACCATGAGGAATCGGCCAACAGCCAAGACGATGCTGACAAAACGAAAAGGGCGTCCACAGCCACGGCCCGTGAATCCACACGAAACGATCGCGTGCTGCCATCAAGTCAGTCGAGCGTGCATGTGACTGGACGACAACCGCGCGACGTGGCAGCAGGAATCACTCTCCACTTTTGTGGCCGTGCATTCGCCCTTTGCCCTGTGACCAGAGGACCCGTGGGATGAAGCCATAGTACATCTCCAACCTTCGGACGTCGGATATGTTGTTGAGAGGGTTGGTGGAAATAGTTCATGTATTGTTTGAGTCTTGTGGGCATATATATATAGGAGTACAATGATTAACTTGAAGTACAAGACAAGGCAGAACTAATCCTAGTCTATCTAGTCTTTCCTGATAATTAATATACTCAACATTTCTCCGCAGTCACAACTGTAGCGACGCAGACAATGAGACTGGAGAAGAATCCGAAGTCAAGCCGACGGACATCCCTCCACAGTCGTAACGGTCGACGCATCGCGGAAGGCGTGGCTGGAGTGGAAACCGACGAGGTTGCTCAAGCAAGGCGGTAGCCCTTTGTGTCGTTGTCGAAGTAGCCGAGAGCGTGGGTGGTGGAGCCGTGGTCGAGGGAGCCGTGCGAAGAACGCCATGGTTGATGTCGAGGAAGTCGTCAAGGAGCGCACGCGCAAGGAGGCGCCGAGTCAGTCATGGGCGCAGTGGTGTCGAAGTAGTGGTGCGCCGGCAAGACGTTGTTGACGATGCGTCGCGTCGGGTTTGCCGAACCCGGGGACACATCGTAGACGAAGGCACGCGTCGGTGTTTCCAGCACCGGGCATGCGTAGACGGACGGAGACGAAGTTGGCGAAGCACCGATCAGGCTTGCCAGGCCCGGGGACACGTCGTGGATGAAGACACGCATCGGTGTTGTCAGCACTAGGCATGCGTAGACGAGGGACCTGCACGAGTTGTACGCCATGTCGGAAAAGTCGGAGGGACCAGCAAAGAAGGACTCAACGACGGTTGCGGCGCCAATCGGTGCGCGATGTCGCCGACGGTAGTTGGAGTAGATGAAGTGGTCGAGGAAGAAGACGGCGACGCTGGCGACGGGTCGGTGCTTGACGAAGATGAAGGGGGTGGACGGACGGCGGCTACAGGGTTGCGGCGACGGCGACGGCCTGTTGGCGGCGGCGACTAGGTTAGGAGCGACGTGGCGGTGCTCGAAGTAGGCGAAGAACCCAACAACATGACGAAGACCAGCGCAGACGATGGCGTTCCCGCGCTGAGGGAGGCGGCATGGCGCATACCAATTGAAAGTCGTCTTGTGGGACAACGATGGATCCGCAGACGCGGCCTTCTGACTGAAGGCGGCGGAGCGGGCGGGCAGGTCGGGTGACGGCGGGAAGACCATTGAGGCGATTCAGGATCGCGTGCCACGCTTGCTATGGCTCGACGGGGCAACGCGGCGGCAGCGCGAGGGTCGATGCAGCCTTGGGGACGGCCTGGAGCGGACGGCCTCGATGTGGCGGTTGACCGCCGGCCGCGGCACTACGGCCCAAAGGGGCAACGCAGCGGCTGATGGATTCATGTACCTAGGGTAGGGTCATAGGCCTGACCTAAACGTCCTACCCAAGGGTACTCACAGAAGAGATCATCTTCCAGTCGACCAAAGAGGAATCCACTCGACCAGACTGGAAGCACTCGACCATGGAAGACCCGCTCGACCATGAAGACTCACTCGACCACCAGAAGGTCAGAAGGCACTCCGCAGTGCAACGGTTTACTATTGAATAGACTTAATGATAGTTAAAGCGCCTTATGAGGGCGCACAAGAACCCCTGGCTTAATGTACCTTAATCCCTCCATTATGTGAGCTGGCTGGGGTCTGGCGCGACTCTATATAAGCCACCCCGCTCCACGAGATAGAAGGGTTCAGATCTTTGTAATACTCATACTCATAATCCACTCGACCGCCTCGGGGCTTGAGACGAGGGCTGTTACTTCCTCCGAGAAGGGCTGAACTTCATTACATCCTTTGTCTCCACAACTGCTCCATAGCTAGGACATCGCCTCTCCTTAACCTACCCCTACTTCTACCGCCGACTTAGAACCACGACGGTTGGCGCCCACCTTGGGGCCGGTGTTTTAGCGATTTGTGGAGGAGTTGTTGTACTTCCGAGTACCTTCATCATGATGACTTCGAGTTTTGGGTGGGTGCGAGATCCGCTCGGTGCTCTCACCTTTGTCGCCGACGACTCAGCGTGGCTCCAGGAGGCCCTCTTGACGCCGAGGCGCTCCCGTCCGCGGGCGACGACTTCGCGCATGTGTTCATGGGCGTTTTGCTGCGGCAACCGTCGACCAGACGGTCGATTCCCTTATCGATCGCTTCGCTTGATCTCCCAGCGCGCAAGCGCTCTGGTGGTCGAGACTTCAGCGGTGGGTGAAGCACGCGGTGGCTCGCCAGACAGCCATCGCCCAGTCGCGCTATCGAGCCCGATTTAATCTCTACGGCCTGCTCGATCTGCTGACCGGCTCCGAGAGCGTGATCCGAGTGTGATAGCAGTGATCCAGCGGCGGAGGTTCTCATGGTCGACGGCCCTCGCAGTCCTCCCGGTTTCGCCCATGGCGGTGGAGCCGCCGGAGGAGGTGACCCTGTGCATGAACACGAGGAGTACCAGCCCGAGACACTCGACTCTCTCCAGAGAGAGGATCTTCGTCGCAGGAATATGGATGCACTACATACTCCTATCATCGAGAGACCCCGAGGCTCGTGCCTTGAGGAAGCACGTTTGGCCAATGTGGCTGAACGCGACTCGCTCGAGAATCTTCACGAGCACTCGACGGCAGCAGCTGCAACGACTCCCGAATCCGGTCCGACGTCGGCTCTTCCCGCCGACTCGGTATACCGCGACGCCAATTCAGACTTAGCAACTGCAACTTCGCAGGCGAGTCCATTCACCGCCCCATCGGAAGTCGAAGAGGCTTGCAGCAGATCGTAGATTTACTCCGAGCAGCGGCGCACGTAACTCAGCCGTGTCACGATCGCGCAAGCAACAGATTCACATCGATCCGTCGCTGCGAACACATCGCCCGGCCGCTCATCGCCCCGACGCCCGGAGGGAAGGGCGCGACAACCGGCGAGAGCAGCTCGGAGACCGATTCGACCGGGATGATAGGCGCCGAGTGCCCTTTCCTCCGAGGGAAGGGTCATACGCCCCCGCGACAAAATGACGAAGACGATTCCAAGATAGGCGAAGGGTTCCAATCGACCCGTGGAACCGAGCTTTGACGCGGGTCCATTATCGTGCAAGGTCAGTCGACCGAACAGAGCCCATCGAGGAGGACCGAGAGATGCACCCACCAGCAGCCGAGTGCACGCCTCCGGTCCGGAGTGTTTTAGCAGTGGCTATCGAGCCGCGATGATCCCCCAATTTCAGATTAGCGGCAGGAGTATGCAAGTTCTTTGGGGAATCTAAGCTGAAACTTGGCTCGAGGATTACCGAGTGGCTGTTCAGATTGGCGGTGGGAATGATGAGGTGGCCATGAAGCATTTACCCCTCATGTTGGAAGGTTCGGCCAGAGCATGGCTGAGTCAATTACCTCACAGCAGTATATATACTTGGGAGGATTTGTCCCGAGTGTTTGTCAGGACTTTTGAAGGGACTTGCAAGTGACCAGCTGGTTTGACAGAGCTGCAAGTTTGTGTGCAGAAGACCAATGAAACTCTCCGAGAGTACATTCAGAGGTGGATTACCTTGCACAACATCAGAAAATGTGTCGACCATCAGCGGTTTATGCCTTCAAGGACGGTGTCAAAACAGAGAATTGAGTTTGAAGTTCGGTCGAACCGGGACATGACCCTGAGTCGGATGATGGAGATTGCTAGCAAATATGCCAACGGCGAAGAAGAAGACCGACTCCGAAGTGGCAAGTACAAGCCGAGTCGATCGGAGAAAGGCAATTCGGTCGGAGCGAAATAAAGCCGAGCCAGCAGCTCCCGGAGAGGCCACGGCGTCACTCGTGGGAAATTCAAGGGAAACCCAAAGGATCACGGAATCAAGAAAGTGAAAGATAAGGAAGGAAATGACGTGATGGATATGCCATGTCATATTCACACGAAGAAGGATGAAGAGGGCAACATTATTTACCGAAGCACACCACACGCCAAATGTCGACTCTGATCCAAAGAAGCCAGGCAAACAGCCTAAGGACAAGGAGAAGGAGCCGACAAGGTCGGGATAAAGAGGACGGCGAGGAGGAATACCGCATGTCAACTCCACTCGATGATCTTCGCGGATGTGGAAAGTAAAAGTCGATCGAAAGTCATCAACCGAAGTGAATATGGTTGCCCCAGTTAAGCCAAGTTATGTGAAGTGGTCCCGGACACCCATCACATTCGACCAGCCCGATCACCCAACTCACATTGCCACCGGGCGGCAAGCGTTAGTGGTCGATCCAGCTTGTCAAGGCACTCGATCGACAAAAGTGCTTGATGGATGGCGGTAGTGGGCTGAATTTGTTATATGCGGATACATTGAAAGGGATGGGCATTCCGATGTCCCGATTGAGCGCCAAAGAATATGAGTTTCCACGAGTCATACCAGGGAAGAAGGCCAACTCACTCGGCCAAATAGCCCCGGGCGTGGTTTTTGGCGATTCCAAGCACTTCCGCAAAGAAAAGTTGACCTTTGAGGTTGTGGATTTTGAGTGCATACCACGCCATTTTGGGAGGCTCGCCTACGCACGCATTCATGGCTCGACCATGCTACGTGTACCTCAAACTGAAAATGCAGGACCCAAGGGAGTGATCACATCACCGCGATCGGAAAAAAGGCGTAAGAGTGCTTTCGTAAGGGCTCGAAGATTGCCGACTCCCAAGTGACAGCGGTCGAATTCGACGAGTATATGCAAAACGCAGATCCGAGTGATTTGCTAAAATCTAAGAGGCCAGCCACAGAGTCTGCATTCAAGTCGTCTGGTGAGACAAAGCCCGTCCATATTCACCCGACTGACCCCGATGCAGCTCCGACTCACATATCCACAACACTCGACTCAAATAGGAAGAAGCGCCATCCAGTTCCTCCGTGAGCGGGACATTTTGCATGGAAGCCACCGACATGCCGTGTTCCTGAGGCTGGTGAGCATCGCCACGAGTCGACAAGACAACGAAACCAGTCAAAGAACATCTTGGCGTCCGCCGCCCGTAAGAGAAAGGCTATTGGTGAGGAAGTGGCTCGATTGTTGACAGCAGGATTTATCCGAGAGATTTACCACTCGAGTGGCTCGCTAATGTTGTCATGGTCCCCAAGAAGGATAACTCACTCCGCATGTGCATTGATTTTAAGCACATTAATCGGGCCTGCCCGGAAGGATCATTTTCCTCTCCCCGCGATCGATCAAATTGTCGACTCGACGCCAGGTGTGAGAGGTTGTCTTTCTAGATGCGTATTCGGGTATCATCGATCCGTCAGTATGGACCCGACGAAATAAAACAGCTTTCATCACTCCATTCGGTGCTTCGCTATATCACCATGCCATTCGCCTCAAGAACGCCGGGCCACATTTATGCGAATGATTGAAGTGTCTTCACTCAAATCAGTCGGAATGTGGAAGCGATATGGATGATATCGTCGTTAAGTCGCGAAAAGGTTCCGACCTGCTCGCCGACCTCGCCAAACATTTGCCAACCTCCGAAGGTACGATATCAAGCTCAATCCGTCCAAGTGCACATTCGGAGTTCCCGTGGAAAATTACTCGGTTTTCGCTTTCGAACGAGGAATCGACGCTAACCTGCAGAAGATAGGCACTATTCTCCGAATGAAACGCCTCGGCGAAAGTGCACGACGTCGTAAGCTTATGGATGCTTGGCCGCTTTAAGTCGATTCATCTCACGACTCGGTGAAAAGGCATTACCTCTTTACCGATCGATGAAGAAGGCCGCGGAGTTCGAGTGGACTCGAAGTCGATGCAGCGCTTGCCGAGCTAAAAGCTCGCTCTCCACCCAGCCGGTGCTTGCTGCTCCAATCAGCAAAGAGCCTCTGTTGCTTTACATTGCAGCCACCGGACAAGTTGTCGATTACGGCTTACGGTCGAAAGCGGAAGAGGAAGGAAAGGCCTTCAAAGTTCAGCGCCGGTGTATTATTTGTCCGAAGTTTTGACTCCATCCAAGCAAAGATACCCACATTATCGAAGCTTGTGTATGGTATATACATGACCACAAAGAAGGTTGCTCACTATTTCTCGATCATTACATCACGATCGTCACGACGCTCCTTTATCGAGAGATCTTGCATAACAGTAGACGCAACCGGTCGAGTGGCGAAAGGGCGATTGAACTTCTTCCCTTGATATCAAATTTGAGGCAAAGAAAGCCATTAAGTCCTGTGCTATAGCTGATTTCCTTGCCGAGTGGATTGAACAACAAGAACCGATTGAAGTTCACTCGGAGCATTGGACCATGTTCTTTGACGGCTCCAAGATCTTTGAATGGTTCAGTGTGGGGTTGTTCTGGTTTCCCCAGAGGAGATAAGCTTAAGTATGTGCTCCAGATTCACTTTGATTCCTCCAACAATGAGGCAGAGTACGAGGCCCTTCTATATGGATTGCGCATGGCCATCTCTTTCGGCGTCCGTCGCTCGATGGTTTATGGCGACTCAGATCTAGTGGTCAATCAAGTGATGAAGGAGTGGGACGTGAAGCCCGGCTATGACCGGATCTTGCAATGCAGATGAGGAAGCTGGAAAAGAAGTTTGAGGGTTGGAGCTCCATCACATCCCCGTGAAAAATCAGCAGCAGATGATCCGCCAAGATAGGGTCCAAGAGGAAGCCATTCCGAGTGGCGTGTTTTTGGAACATATACACACTCCGCCACCAAAGAAGATCCTTACAGAGGAAGCTCCACAACCCAAGAGTGCCACTGCACCGATGAAGTTGAGGTCCCGGCGGTGGTCGACTTGGTCATGGAGGTTTTAGTAGTCACTCCCGATTGGACAATTCCATACATTGCGATATTCTCGAGAAAGGAACTCCCAGAGGATGAGGAAGAGGCCCGACAGATCGTCCTGTCGATCCAAAGCCTTTACCGTTATCAATGGGCAAGTTATAGAGAAAGCCCAACGGAGTCGGACAAAAGTGCATAACGCCGGAAGAAGGTCGAGTCATTCTCAATGATATCCACTGGGACTCGTGGTCACTATGCGCCCTCTCGGACCATTGTAGCCAAAGCATACCGAGCAGGATTTTACCGCCAAGAGCAAATGAGATGGCGAAAGAAATAGTGGACAAGTGCGAAGGATGTCGGTTCTACTCCAATATGTCACACAAGCTGCGTCGACCTTGAAGACCATTCCGCCGTCGGCCTTTTGCAAGATGGGGTTGGACATGATCGGTCCCTTGCGAACGGTCGGAGCGGCTTCACGCATGTCTTGGTAGCAATCGACAAGTTCACCAAGTGGATTGAGGCTAAGCCAATCAAAAACTTGATCTCGGTATCGCTGTTTCCTTCATCGTAAAGTTGACGTTCAGATATGGAGTCCCGCATGTATTATCACGGACAATGGGTCGAATTTTGACTCGGAAGAATTCAAGGATTTCGCAACTCTCAAGGCATACGAGTCGACTACGCTTGATCGCTCATCCACAATCGAATGGACAGAGTAACGAGCCAATGGATTGATCCTCAAGGGTCGAAGCCCCGCTTGATGCGAGATCTCAAGCATGCGGCTGGTGCTTGGGTCGACGAACTTCCTTCGGTGCTTTGGGGTCTGCGGACCACGCCTAATCGGTCGATTGGGAGAACTCCTTTTTCCTGGTCTATGGGGCGAAGCAGTTTTACCGAGTGATCTCCTTCACAATGCTCCACTAATTGAACTTTATAATGAAGCGAAGCTGAGCAAGCGCGTCAGATGCAAATCGACCTCTGGAAGAGGAAAGGAAATGGCTCTAATCCGCTCGACCATTTACTAAAGCAAGACTTGCGCTACCAGACGCCGTAAATGTGAGAGGTCGAGCCTTCCAGAAGGGGATCTGGTCCTTCGTAGATCAGCGAAAGCAACATAAGCTTGCTCCCTCACAGGAAGGTCCTTCATCGTCACAAAGGTTCTCCACAATGGGGCATATCGCCTCTACAATGTCGAACACGATATCGATGAGCCCCGAGCTTGAATGCGGATCTGCTCCGCCCGTTTTACACTTAAAGTTTTTCACTCGGAAGAATTGTAATAAAGTACTCTTGTAGCTACGAGCTTTGAAGTAATAGTGTCATAATTCCTTCATAATTTTTGTCACTCTTTATTTTAGGCCGAGTAAAATTTTCACTTCCCCAGTGGGTGGCTTAGGCGCGAATCCGTTCGCCTAAGTCTTTATTAAATCCTACCGAGTGGTAAGCCGGACTTCCACTCGGGGGCTTAGCTGCGCTTCGCTGCTCGCCTAAGTTTTTACAAATCCCACCGAGTGGTAAGTCGACTTCCACTCGGGGCTTAGCTGCACTGCTCGCCTAAGTTTTTACAAATCCCACCGAGTGGTAAGTCGACTTCCACTGGGGCTTAGCTATGACTCGGTGCTCGCCTAAGTTTTTTATAAATCCTACCGAGTGGAGAGCAAACCTCCCACTCGGGGGCTTAGCTGCAGCCCAGTGCTCGCCTAAGGTATAAGAAATCCTACCGAGTGGTAAGCCAGACTTACACTCGGGGGCTTAGCTGCAGTCCAAGGACTCGCCTAAGTATAAAGTATATTAGCAAGGAAAACAAGGGGCAGGTCGACTGCGACTCTCTCCTCCGAGCTACACCATAAGTATGATGTGCGATTGCAAGGAAGATGAAGTACAGGTCGACTACGACCCTCTTCTCCGAGCTTCGACACAAATACAACAGAAATCCCACCGAGTGGAGAGCAATCCTCCCACTCGGGGGCTTAGCTGCAGCCCAGTGCTCGCCTAAGATAAAAATAAATCCTACCGAGTGGAGAGCAAACCTCCCACTCGGGGGCTTAGCTGCAGCCCAGTGCTCGCCTAAGATAAAAGAAATCCTACCGAGTGGAGAGCAAACCTCCCACTGGGGCTTAGCTGCAGCCAGTGCTCGCCTAAGATAAAGAAATCCCACCGAGTGGAGAGCAGACCTCCCACTCGGGGCTTAGCCGCAGCCAGTGCTCGCCTAAGTTATTAAAATCCTACCGAGTGATAAGCCAGACTTCCACTCGGAGGCTTAGCTGCAGCTCAGTGCTCGCCTAAGGAATAAGTCGACTGCAGTAAGCGCTTCGCTGTCAACCTGCAAAGAACAATTCAAGCCGAGAGCAATCATTTTCAAACATCCAATCTAAATTTAGGTCGACACCTAAAGTAACCGAGAGTGCTCGTGCACTAAGCCCGTTAAAGTTTTATCGGTTATAACTTCACTCGACATACCGAGGCAAATTTAAGGTCAAGGAAAGTTTTTACCCCTCCCGTGGAGGGCTGGATGGAGCAACGAACTCGCCAAGATCAATCCTGTCGGCGATCCGCGTGGCAGCAGCAATGAAAGTCTCCATGAAGGTCCCAAGTCGTGCTTTTTGGTGTTGGCCACTCGGAGAGCCGCCGGCTTGTCTTCTCGGGCTTCCTTGCAATGGACACGCCGCCATATTGTGGCTACGCCCGCACCACACCGAGTCAAGATTTCTTCCACTCTTGCACTCGGTCGTGGACGGCGTTTCGCCGAGCCATCAATGACTCGAGGTCATTTTGGAGCGCCTCATTGGGCGGGCGCCGAGTCGATGCGGGATGTAGCAACCTTCGTCTTGCGAGATAATCCACAACAACCGCAACGCAGGACTCGATCGGAAGATGTTCATGGCGCTTCGCTGCTCAACGGAGAATTGACAGATCAAGGTTCGTCTCGGTGGCTGGTTTCTTCTTCGGTTGCGGCAGAATTCTGCAAAGACAAAAGCCCGAGTCAGGAAAACAGTCGAATGGAAACATGACGGTTGGGAGGATCGGTCGAGTGGAAAAGGTTACCTTCGAGCTTAAGAAACAATTTCTTAGCGAGGCCGCCCAAGAGGCTTTCCATCTCGTTCTTCTTCCCAGCCAGTTGGAGGATCTTATCGGTCGAGTTCTTCTTGTCGACTTCATTCGCCAAAGATCCTTGTTAGCAAGTGGCTAGAGCGGCCTTCGATCGGCGTTCTCTGTTCGAGCTTGGCAACCGAGGCCAGCTTTTAAATCACGCAAGCTTGATCTTCTCGAGACAGCTCAAGCTCCTTCTTCCGTTGAGCTTCCCTCACCTTGCCTGTAAATCGCAACAAAGTTAAACTTGAAGCAAGTGGGAAGAAGACAGAGTCGTCGAAATCTCACCAAACATACCTTTGGTCTCCTCCTTCGCCTTCGTCAGGTTTTCTTGCACCAGTTTCAAGTCCAACTCGAGCTGAATATGCTTCTGCTCCAGTTCAGTGTAGCGTGCCGCAAGATCGCAAGATTTCTACGAAGAGTCAGTTGCAAAAATATCAGAGATAATTCACTTCCGAGTGAATGAAGAAGAATTGTGCGTTTCTAAGACTACAGTCGAATGCAAGCATTCAACCGTAGTCTCGGGATTACACCCAGTGGGTGCACTCAGCGCCCCCACCGGTCTTATTCAAGACATAGTCGACCCGGTCGACCAAGAAAAGAGCGAGTCGACCAGATCGACCGGGCCATTCTTAGTAAGCCTAAGATAGAGTCGATCAACGACCAACACAAAAAATATAAGTCGAGTCGACGATCCACCAGCTTCTTCAGACCGTAGTCAATCGCCCGTGATCGACCCACGCCTCGGGACTACACCCGGTGGGTGCACTCAGCGTGCCCCACTAGTTTCGTAAACACATTCATTCCATTCGGATCTCGATCAACATCTACTTAGTAAGTTTAAGACCGATCGCCAAAGAATGACCTTAGCCTTGGGGATTACACCGGCGGGTGCACTCAGCGATGCCCCGCTAACAAGGAGTTTTTATCGACACACCCAAAGGGTGACCGCTATTGCTACAAATTTCGTAAAGAAAAGTTTCGATAGCATATCCTAATGAGCAGGTGGTGGTCGACTAACCCGAACATTGCTCAAGGGCGAGAGCTGGCGTCAGAAGTCGCTTGGCTCGCTTCGAGCGATCTTCACCGCTCCATCATGATCCCTGCTTGACGGATCGCCTCTTTAGCAAACATCAGCCTGGTCCTCCCGGACGTGGTGCGTGGTGAAGATCAAGGTTGTCCAAGACTCGACGAAGTGGGTCGGGCACTCGTCAACGGATTTGCAAAAGATACAAGGTGCCGAGTGCCGACTTCCCTTCCACACGATGGTCTCGGCGCCGTCGCACCTTGGGTTTCTCTGCCAGCAGATGCCTTCCTGCTCCTCCTAGCCCTCAGTGGCTCCTCATCCTCATCATCGTCATCAGGGAGAGTGATGATATTATCGGCTGGAGCTTCAGAAAAGAGTTAAGATCAGGAATTTTGAGTCACCGACTAAGAACAAGAATTAAGGATATAATACCAGGATTTGAGGTGGCGGCATCCTCCATCTCATGGTCTTCACCCTGGCTGAGGTTTCGGAGGTCGCAAAGACCTTTGAAAATCCAAAGGGTCATCGACCGATTCAAAGTACCAACCAGAGACAAAATTTGTGTAGAGCAAGAAGATTCAACAAGATATTTACCCCGAGATGGTGGGGATGGACACTTTCATCTTTGGCGAGGCTTGGTTGTCCTCGGCGGAACTACCTTCGTTGCTTCGGCGCCTTCTCACCGCACCGAGAAGCGGTCCGAGGCGTTTGGTCGATCGCGAGGCGATCGCGACTTTACCGCTGCTCAGCCAAGGGTCGTGCACAAGTTTTGACCGCCTTTCCAAGCGTGGTGCGACTTCCTCCTCCTCATCCTCGCCGTCCTCGTCGCCCCTCGTCGCCATCATCATCGCTGCCGCCGTCTCTGCGCCATCTGAATTCCACTCCTCCGGCTCACCTCCTTGGCTTCCCCCTCCTCGCCGGAATCTGGGCGCCGTTGGGCATTGAGTATAGCTCTGTGAGGGCCTGGAAGTATCAAAGCAGAGTTCAGTCGACCAAGTTACAGAAGCACACTCGACATACATGCAACAGAAAATAGAACAAGTGTACCTTGTCTGGAACATTGTCACGATCAAACGGAGAAATCCTCCGGGATCCGCGAGGATTGTCCTTGTTTCCGGTGATCGAGGTCATCCATCTTTCCACTACGGCATCGTCGACTGCCTCCGGGTGGACGCGAGTTTCGTCTTCGGTGCCGCAATACAACCACATACAAATGACTCGGGCTCAAGGGGCTGGATTCGCCTCCAAGAAAAACCTCCAGAGATCCATGCCAGTCACTCCATCCCTAACCAGCTGCACCACCCGGTCCATCAGCATCTTCACTTCAGCCCTTTCTTCAGGGACAACCTTCAGGGAGGAGGGCCGGTTCACTCGACTCATGGTGAATTTCGAAGGCCGGTCGATCGCCCGGCGTCGTCTCATTCCGCAATAGAACCAGGTCGATCGCCAACCCCTAATCGACTCAGAAAATGCATAGCTGGGAAAGTACTTTTGTTCATGGCTGGACTCCTAAACCACCACACATCTGACTACTTGGGTCTTTCGTCATGGGGGCTTGCTTTCTTCACACCGAGAGCGACATGTGAAGATGTACTTGAACAAGCCCCAGTCGCGGTCGACAGCCCAGAAATTTTCGCACATAGATACAAACGCTGCAAGGTATGCGATGGAGTTTGAGGAAATGGTGGAGCTGGGCTCCAAGAAATCAGAAAACCTCGAAAGAACACACTCGGTGGCAACGAAAAACCTCGGTCGACATGGGTGGCCAAAAGCACGACTCACCCTCTTCGGTTGAGGCTGCCACTCGCCAGAAGTCTCGCGGCGTTAGAGGAATCAATCCGTCGTTGGCCATATCAAGGAGATCCTTCTCCTCGATCGCCGACTGGATCCAGCCCTCGACCCAGCCTTTCGGCAGCTTTGATCTCGACGAAGAACCACCGCGACCGTGGATCTCCCTTCGCCTTCTCGCCGCCGACGCTTTCTCCGCCACCGACGCCTTCTTCGCACGCCCAAAGATCGCCGTCTTCTCTTTGCCCATGGCGCCCGCGGAATGCGCAAGGAGAGATGGCGTTTAACACAGCGGAGGTGGAGAGCGGAGACGGAGAGAACGGAGGAGAAAGAACAAGGTACTGTGCACGAGCCTCCGGGAGTTGCATTTATAGCATCCCTTCCGAGTGGATGACATGTGGACCCAAGCGATCCAATCATATCCCGAGCGGCCGATCGCGCGATACGTGGCGGAGAAAGCGGCGCTAAAATCGAGGCGCCTCGTTACGCCCCATCCAAGCGCCAGCTTGTTCCGTTTCGCGCTTCCCCAAATTTCAGATATCCGCGAGATCCGCTGGCGACGGATCGATCATCAAGTGCGAGATCTCCCGCGATCCGCTACTCAAGTATAGCAAAGAAAGTCACTCGATCGAAGAACAAGAATGGATCAAGTCGATCAAGGAAAGTTTCTTGTTATCAACAAAGAAGATCTTGATCCAAGACAACACGTAGCGAGAATGCAAAAGCGATCGGAAACAACGCCAACTCCTCCTTCACTCAAGCCTCAATCCATTCGGGGCTAATGATGGATTCATGTACCTAGGGTAGGGTCATAGGCCTGACCTAAACGCCCTACCCAAGGGTACTCACAGAAGAGATCATCTTCCAATCGACCAAAGAGGAATCCACTCGACCAGATGGAAGCACTCGACCATGGAAGACCCGCCGACCATGAAGACTCACCGACCACCGAAGGTCGAAGGCACTCCAGCAAAGGCAACGGTTTACTATTGAATAGACTTAATGATAGTTAAAGCGCCTTATGAGGCGCGCACAAGAACCCCGGCTTAATGTACCTTAATCCTCCATTATGTGAGCTGGCTGGGGTCCCGCGCACTCTATATAAGCCACCCGCTCCACGATAGAAGGGTTCAGATCTTTGTAATACTCATACTCATAATCCACTCGACCGCCTCAGGGCTCCGAGACGTAGGGCTGTTACTTCCTCCGAGAAGGGCCTGAACTCGTACATCCTTTGTCTCCACAACTGCTCCATAGCTAGGACATCGCCTCTCCTTAACCTACCCCTACTTCTACTGTCAGACTTAGAACCACGACAGCGGCAGCGCGCGAGTTGGTGCAACCACGGGAATGGCCACAGGGCGGCGGCGGGGACCACGCGCCACGACGCTACGACCCGAAGGGGCGACGCAACGGCGGCGCAGATCGATGGAGCCAGGGGAAGAACCACAGGGCAGCGACGTTGCGGTTCGACGGGGCGACGCAGCGGCAGCCCGATGCTCGATCGGTGTAGAAACATATATACTTTGTGGGGGATCTTCATTAATTTCTGGGAGACACGTGTATGCGGTTGACCGGACCGAAAGCGCGACGAGCGAAACTACTAAGATGCCGAAAGTCGACGAGGCACCTGCGATGTGTGTGCCGACGGGCGGACGGACGTTGCATGAGGAGGAAGCGGCCATGAAGCAGCCGTCAAATAGCACGCAGTCCAACAACGCACATGCATGTACTTACATGCAAGCACGGCGGGGAGCATGTACATGCAACGTGCTTGAACATCACAGAGTTGTGATGCTGTGCAAAGCGTCATCTGCGCCGGGTGCGTGCGTGGTCTCAGGCCACGCTGCGCGGGAGCGGCCGCATGAGTAGCGGCGGACCAGATGGTCCGAGCCAGCGCAAGTACACAAGCAGCCGCCGCGTGTAGCGACGAAGATGCTGGTGGAGTCGATGTCAATGATGGAGTAGAGACGCATGGTAGATGACGAGCGGCGGCAGGCGATGCAAACCGATCTTCGATCGAAAAAACAAAGAAAATCACCGAACAATCGCTCGACGAGAGAGAGAAAAACCCGGATCAAGGATCGGGAAAAAGACTCTAGGGCAGCCGATCAACACAATTGGCGGACGAACCCTAGGTACGGGCGGCGCGGCCCCCAGTGGCGGTCATGGAGGCCGACCGCCCCTGGGGGGCGTGTGGGTGCGGAAGCGGCGGCGGCTAGGGTTTAGAACCCGAAAACTGATACCATGTTAAAAGGGAGAGAGAGATTTGGTGGAAATAGTTCATGTATTGTTTGAGCCCTCGTGGGCATATATATAGGAATACAATGATCAACTTGAAGTACATGACAAGCCAGAACTAACCCTAGTCTATCTAGTCTTTCCGGATAATCAATATACTCAACAAATGTCACATCTCTCCCTAGTCGGACGGCGTACCACATGCTTGAGGAGAACGAATAATGCAAAATAATTGAGTCCAACACGGGAGCAACTAATCAAGACCAACTCTAACGCGCCGACCCAAACGGACGGCAGGGTCGGCCGCCCACTCGGCGTTCTTCTTCTTCAAGATTTGGGTCGGCAATGCGCCCAACGGCCGTGACCCATTCCATGTTCCCATGCAAATTTTGAAAAAGGCCCGCGGCCATAAATCATGCCAACGGCCATGTCATCGCCCAAAGTTCATGCCGACACCATGCCAGCACCGGCATACAGTGCTAACTTCAGAAAAACAGCACGCAGTTCAGCTGGCGCACTTGCCAGCGGCCGGCACACATGCCAGCACACAAAAAAGGGTGGAGAGTTCGACCGCGCCATCACGACCGTGGTCATGCGAGCACACTTTCCAGCATACAAAAAAAGGATGGCGCTCGCCGCCATAAATCACTCATCGTTAAACTTGAGCTTGTGGGCCTACATCTTCTCGAACCACGACCTCTTCTTGGTGACACGGTGTTGAGATCCACCTTCATGATCTTCAGCCCCGTCATCATGCTCGCAAGAGCCACTTATTCCGCCTTGGTCTTTGCGTTGGCGACCTTGATCTCTAGCATCTTGACTTGCTTCTCCGCCTCCATCTCAAGCATCTCGGCTTGCTTCTCCGCCTCCATCTCAAGCCTCCTTATTCAGATCTCCATGGAGGCATTCATTTGTTCTTCCTTGTATTGTCGGCGCTCCTCCTCCCTCGAGTCCGTCTTGGTCATCATGCCCTCCACACTTGCGATCAAGGCGTTCGACGCCGCATCCCGCTTGTCCTCCTTCTTGGAGTTGGTCTTCCCCCACGGCTGTGGCTACTCACCGTCTTCCTCCTCCACGACCCCCCTGTTGGGGAATGTAGTAATTTCAAAAAATTTCCTACGCACACGCAAGATCATGGTGATGCAGAGCAACGAGAGGGGAGAGTGTTGTCTACGTACCCTCGTAGACCGAAGCGGAAGCGTTGACGCAACGTAGAGGAAGTAGTCGTACGTCCTCCCGGTCCAACCGATCCAAGCACCGTTATTCGGCACCTCCGAAGTTCTTGACACACGACAACTCGATGACGCACCCCGATCCCCGATCCAGCAGAGGCGCTGGAGGAGTTCCACAAGACGACGGCGTGGTGACGATCTTGATGTTCTCTCTCGTCGCAGGCTTCGCCTAAGCACCGCTACAATATGACCGAGGTGTAATATCGTGGAGGGGGCACCGACACGGCTAAGGAACGATCTCAATGATCAACTTGTGTGTCTAGGGTGCCCCTACCCCAGATATAAAGGAGGGAGGGAGGAGGAGGCGGCCCAAGGGGTGGCGCGGCCTAGGGGGCAATCCTACTCCAAGTAGGTTTGGCCCCCCCCCTTTCCTATTCGGAGTAGGAGAAGGAAGGAAGAGGGGGGAGGAGAGAAGGAAAGGGGGGGCCCTCCCAATTCGGATTGGGCTTGGGGGGGGGGCGCCCCCTCCCTTGCTCCTTCTCCCTCCCTTCCACTAAGGCGCAATAAGGCCCATATACTTACCGGGGGGTTCTGGTAACCTCCCGGAGCTCCGGTATATTCCCAAACTCTCCCGGAACCTTTCCGGTGTCCAAATATATCCGTCCAATATATCAACCTTTATGTCTCGACCATTTCGAGACTCCTCGTCATGTCCGTGATCACATCCGGACTCAACAACCTTCGTACATCAAAATACATAAACTCATAATATAACATCATCGAAACCTTAAGCGTGCGGACCCTACGGTTCGAGAACAATGTAGACATGACCGAGACACGCCTCGGTCAATAACCAATAGCGGACCTGGATGCCCATATTGGTTCCTACATATTCTACGAAGATCTTTATCGGTCAAACCGCATAACAACATACGTTGTTCCTTTGTCATCGGTATGTTACTTGCCCGAGATTTGATCGTCGGTATCCAATACCTAGTTCAATCGTGTTACCGCAAGTCTCTTTACTCGCTCCGTAATATATCATCTCATAACTAACTCATTAGTTACATGCTTGCAAGGCTTAGGTGATGAGTATTACCGAGAGGGCCAGAGATACCTCTCCGACAATCGGAGTGACAAATCCTAATCTTGAATTATGCCAACTCAACATGTACCTTGGAAACACCTGTAGAGCACCTTTATAATCACCCGATTACGTTAGACATTTGGTAGCACACAAAGTGTTCTTCCGTAAACGGAGTTGCACAATCTCATAGTTGCAGGAACTTTGTATAAGTCATGAAGAAAGCAATAGCAGTATACTAAACGATCAAGTGCTAGGCTAACAGAATGGGTCATGTCAATCACATCATTCTTCTAATGATGTGATCCCACTAATCAAATGACAACACATGTCTATGGTCAAGAACCTAACCATCTTTGATTAATGAGCTAGTCAAGTAGAGGCATACTAGTGACTATAGTTTTGTCTATGTATTCACACATGTATTATGTTTCCGGTTAATACAATTCTAGCATGAATAATAAACATTTATCATGATATGAGGAAATAAATAATAACTTTATTATTGCCTCTAGGGCATATTTCCTTCAGTCACCCACTTGCACTAGAGTCAATAATCTAGATTACACAGTAATGATTCTAACACCCATGGAGTCTTGGTGCTGATCATGTTTTGCTCGTGAGAGAGGCTTAGTCAATGGATCTGCAACATTCGGATCCGTATGTATCTTGCAAATCTCTATGTCTCCCACTTGGATTTGGTCCCGAATGGAATTGAAGCGTCTCTTGATGTGCTTGGTCCTCTTGTGAAATCTGGATTCCTTTGCTAAAGCAATTGCACCAGTATTGTCACAGAAGATCTTCATTGGTCCCGATGCACTAGGTATGACACCTAGATCGGAAATGAACTCCTTCATCCAGACTCCTTCATTTGCTGCTTCAGAAGCAGCTATGTACTCTGCTTCACATGTAGATCCCGCCACGACGCTTTGTTTAGAACTGCACCAACTTACAGCTCCACCGTTTAATATAAATATGTATCCGGTTTGCGATTTAGAATTGTCCGGATTAGTGTTAAAGCTTGCATCGACGTAACCATTTACGACCAGCTCTTTGTCACCTCCATATACGAGAAACATATCCTTAGTCCTTTTCAGGTATTTCAGGATGTTCTTGACCGCTGTCGATGATCCACTCTGGATTACTTTGGTACCTTCTGCCAAGCTTATTGCTAAGCATACGTCAGTCCGGTACATAGCATTGCATACATGATAGAGCCTATGGCTGAAGCATAGGAACATTTTTCATTTTCTCTATCTTTTGGTGTGGTCGGGCATTGAGTTTGACTCAACTTCACACCTTGTAGCACAGCAAGAATCCTTTCTTTGCTCGATCCATTTTGAACTTTTTCAAAATTTTGTCAAGGTATGTGCTTTGTGAAAGTCCTATTAAGCGCCTTGATCTATCTCTATAGATCTTGATGCCTAATATGTAAGCAGCTTCACCGAGGTCTTTCATTGAAAAACTTTTATTCAAGTATCCCTTTATGCTATCCAGAAATTCTATATCATTTCCAATTAATAATATGTCATCAACATATAAAACTAGAAATGCTACTGAGCTCCCACTCACTTTCTTATAAATACATGCTTTTCCAAAAGTGCATATAAAACCATATGCTTTGATCACACTATCAAAACGCTTATTCCAACTCCGAGATGCTTGCACCAGTCCATAAATGGAACGCTGGAGCTTGCACACTTTGTCAAGACTCTTTGGATCAACAAAACCTTCCGCTGCATCATATACAACTCTTCTTCTAGAAATCCATTCAAGAATGCAGTCTTGACATCCATTTGCCAAATTTCATAATCATGAAATGCAGCAATAGCCAACATGATTCGGACAGACTTAAGCATCGCTACGGGTGAGAAAGTCTCATCGTAGTCAACCCCTTGAACTTGTCGAAAACCTTTTGCAACAAGTCGAGCTTTATAGACAGTAATATTACCATCAGCCAGATCTTCTTCTTAAAGATCCATTTATTCTCAATTGCTTGCCGATCATCGGGCAAGTCAACCAAAGTCCATACTTTGTTTTCATACATGGATCCTATCTCAGATTTCATGGCTTCCAGCCATTTTGTGGAATCTGGGCTCATCATCGCTTCCTCATAGTTCGTAGGTTCATCATGGTCAAGTAACATGACTTCCGAATAGGATTACCGTACCACTCAGTGCGGATCTTACTCTCGTAGACCTACGAGGTTCAGCAGAAACTTGATCTGAAGTTTCATGATCAATATCATTAGCTTCCTCACTAATTGGTGTAGTTGTCACGGAACCGGTTCTCGTGATGAACTACCTTCCAATAAGGGAGTAGATACTGATTATCTCATCAAGTTCTACTTTCCTCCCACTCACTTCTTTCGAGAGAAACTCCTTCTCTAGAAAGGATCCATTCTTAGCAACGAATGTCTTGCCTTCGGATCTGTGATAGAAGGTGTACCCAACATCTCTTTTGGGTATCCTATGAAGACACATTCGATTTGGGTTTGAGCTTATCTGGTTGAAGTTTCTTCACATAAGCATCGCAGCCCCAAACTTTAAGAAACGACAACTTTGGTTTCTTGCCAAACCACAGTTCATAAGGCGTCGTCTCAACGGATTTTGATGGTGCCCTATTTAACGTGAATGCGGCCGTCTCTAAAGCATAACCCCAAAATGATAGTGGTAAATCGGTAAGAGACATCATAGATCGCACCATATCAAGTAAAGTACGATTACGACGTTCGGACACACCATTTCGTTGTGGTGTTCCAGGTGGCGTGAGTTGCGAAACTATTCCGCATTGTTTCAAATGTAAACCAAACTCGTAACTCAAATATTCTCCTCCACGATCAGATCGTAGAAACTTTATTTTCTTGTTACGATGATTTTCTACTTCACTCTGAAATTCTTTGAACTTTTCAAATGTTTCAGATTTATGCTTCATTAAGTAGATATACCCATATCTGCTCAAGTCATCTGTGAAGGTGAGAAAATAACGATATTCGCCACGAGCCTCAACATTCATCGGACCACATACATCTGTATGTATGATTTCCAACAAATCTTTTGCTCTCTCCATAGTACCGGAGAACGGTGTTTTAGTCATCTTGCCCATGAGGCACAGTTCGCAAGTACCAAGTGATTCATAATCAAGTGATTCCGAAGTCCATCAAGATGGAGTTTCTTCATGCTTTTACACCGATATGACCTAAACGGCAAAGTGCCACAAATAAGTTGCACTATCATTATCAACTCTGCATCTTTTGGCTTCAACATTATGAATATGTGTATCACCACTATCGAGATTCAATAAAAATAGACCACTCTTCAAGGGTGCATGACCATAAAAGATATTACTCATATAAATAGAACAACCATTATTCTCTGATTTAAATGAATAACCGTCTCGCATCAAACAAGATCCAGATATAATGTTCATGCTCAACGCAGGCACCAAATAACAATTATTCAGGTCTAAAACTAATCCCGATGGTAGATGTAGAGGTAGCGTGCCGACGGCGATCACATCGACTTTGGAACCGTTTCCCACGCGCATCGTCACCTTGTCCTTGGCGATGCTCGCTTATTCCGTAGTCCTGCTTTGAGTTGCAAATATTAGCAATGTAACCAAGATCAAATACCAGTGCTACTACGAGCTCTAGTTAGGTACACATCAATAACATGTATATCACATATACCTTTGTTTACTTTGCCATCCTTCTTATCCACCAAATACTTGGGGCAGTTCCGCTTCGGTGACGACCGCTTGCGGTAGAAGCACTCGGTTTGTGCTTAGGTCCAGACTTGGGTTTCTTCTCTTGAGCAGCAACTTGCTTGCCGCTCTTTTGAAGTTCCCTTCTTCTTCCCTTTGCCCTTCTTCTTGAAACTAGTGGTCTTGTTAACCATCAACACTTGATGGTCCTTCTTGATTTCTACCTCCGCTGCTTTCAAAGATCGCGAAGAGCTCGGGAATAGTCTTGTTCATCCCTTGCATATTATAGTTCATCACGAAGCTTTTGTAGCTTGGTGGCGTGATTGAAGAATTTCATCAATGACACTATCATCGTGAAGATTAACTCCCAGTTGAATCAAGTGATTGTTATACCCTGACATTACGAGTATATGTTCACCTTGTGAACTATTCTCCTCCATCTTGCAGCTATAGAACTTATTGGAGACTTCATATCTCTCAACCGGGCATTTGCTTGAAATATTAACTTCAACTCTTGGAACATCTCATATGCTCCATGACGCTCAAAACGTCGTTGAAGACCCGGTTCTAAGCCGTAAAGCATGGCACATCGAACTATAGAGTAGTCATCGACTTTGCTCGCCAGACGTTCTTAACGCGTCGGTTGCATCAAGAAGCAGTTCGCACCCAGCGGTGCTTCCAGGCGTAACTCTTACGTGCAGCAATGAGGATAATCCTCGGGTTATGGACCCGATCCGTGTAATTGCTACCATCATCTTTCAACTTTGCTTTCTCAAGGAACGCATTAAAATTTAACGGAACAACAAAGACGAGCCATCTATCTACAAACAAACATAGACAAGCAAGATACTATCAGTACTAAGTTCATGATAAATTTAAGTTCAATTAATCATATTACTTAAGAACTCCCACTTAGACAGACATCTCTCTAGTCATCTAAGTGATCACGTGATCCAAATCAACTAAACCATAACCGATCATCACGTGAGATGGAGTAGTTTTCAATGGTGAACATCATTATGTTGATCATATCTACTATATGATTCACGCTCGACCTTTCGTCTCTCGTGTTCCGAGGCCATATCTCGCATATGCTAGGCTCGTCAAGTTTAACTCGAGTATTCTGCGTGTGCAAAACTGGCTTGCACCCGTTGTAGATGGACGAGAGCTTATCACACCCGATCATCACGTGGTGTCTCAAGACACGACGAACTTTGGCAATGGTGCATACTCGTGGAGAACACTTCTTGATAATTTTAGTGAGAGATCATCTTAAAATGCTACCGTCAATCAAAGCAAGATAAGATGCATAAAGGATAAACATCACATGCAATCAATATAAGTGATATGATATGGCCATCATCATCTTGTGCTTGTGATCTCCATCTTCAAGCACCGTCATGACCACCATCGTCACCGGCGCCGACACCTTGATCTCCATCGTAGCATCGTTGTCGTTTACGCCATCTATTGCTTCTACGACTATCGCTACCGCTTAGTGATAAAGTAAAGCAATTACGAGTATGCTTGCATTTCATACAATAAAGCGACAACCATATGGCTCCAGCCGATTGCCGATAACTTCGGTTACAAAACATGATCATCTCATACAATAAAATATAGCATCACGTCTTGACCATATCACATCACAACATGCCCTGCAAAAACAAGTTAGACGTCCTCTACTTTGTTGTTGCAAATTTTACGTGGCTGCTACGGGCTTAGCAAGAACCGTTCTTACCAACGCATCAAAACCACAACGATAGTTTGTCAAATAGACTCCGTTTTAACCTTCACAAGGACCGGGCGTAGCCACACTCGGTTCAACTAAAGTGAGAGAGACAGACACCCGCCAGCCACCTTTAAGCACGAGTGCTCGTAACGGTGAAACCAGTCTCGCGTAAGCGTACGCGTAATGTCGGTCCGGGCCGCTTCATCTCACAATACCGCTGAACCAAAGTATGACATGCTGGTAGGCAATATGACTTATATCGTCCACAACTCACTTGTGTTCTACTCGTGCATATAACATCAACGCATAAAACCTAGGCTCGGATGCCACTGTTGGGGAACATAGTAATTTCAAAAATTTTCCTACGCACACGCAAGATCATGGTGATGCATAGCAACGAGAGGGGAGAGTGTTGTCTACGTACCCTCGTAGACCGAAGCGGAAGGCGTTGACGCAACGTAGAGGAAGTAGTTGTACGTCCTCCCGATCCAACCGATCCAAGCACCGTTACTCCGGCACCTCCGAGTTCTTGACACACGTACAACTCGATGACGCACCCCGATCTCCGATCCAGTAGAGGCGCGGGGAGGAGTTCCGTCAGCACGATGGTGTGGTGACGATCTTGATGTTCTCCTGTTGCAGGGCTTCGCCTAAGCACCGCTACAATATGACCGAGGTGTAATATCGTGGAGGGGGGCACCGCACACGGCTAAGGAACGATCTCAATAATCAACTTGTGTGTCTAGGGTGCCCCCCTACCCCCGTATATAAAGGAGGGAGGGAGGAGGAGGCCGGCCCAAGGGGTGGCGCGCCCTAGGGGGGCAATCCTACTCCAAGTAGGTTTGCCCCCCCTTTCCTATTCGGAGTAGGAGAAGGAAGGAAGAGGGGGAGGAGAGAAGGAAAGGGGCGGCCCCCTCCCAATTCAGATTGGGCTTGGGGGCGCCCTCCTTGCTCCTTCTCCTCCCTTCCACTAAGGCCCAATAAGGCCCATATACTTACCGGGGTTCGGTAATCTCCTGAGCTCTCAGATATTCCCAAACTCTCCGGAACCTTTCCGGTGTCCAAATATATCCGTCAATATATCAATCTTTATGTCTCAACCATTTCGAGACTCCTCGTTATGTCCGTGATCACATCCGGGACTCCAACAACCTTTGGTACATCAAAATACATAAACTCATAATATAAGCATCATCGAAACCTTAAGCGTGCGGACCCTACGGTTCGAGAACAATGTAGACATGACCGAGACACGTCTCCGTAAATAACCAATAGCGGGACCGGATGCCCATATTGGTTCCTACATATTCTACGAAGATCTTTATCGGTCAAACCGCACAACAACATACGTTGTTCCTTTGTCATCGGTATGTTACTTGCCCGAGATTTGATCGTCGGTATCCAATACCTAGTTCAATCTCGTTATCGCAAGTCTCTTTACTCGTTCGTAATATATCATCTCATAACTAACTCATTAGTTACATGCTTGCAAGGCTTAGGTGATGAGTATTACCGAGAGGGCCCAGAGATACCTCTCCGACAATCGGAGTGACAAATCCTAATCTTGAATTATGCCAACTCAACATGTACCTTCGAAACACCAGAGAGCACCTTTATAATCACCCGATTACGTTGTGACGTTTGGTAGCACACAAAGTGTTCTTCCGTAAACGGAGTTGCACAATCTCATAGTTGCAGGAACTTTGTATAAGTCATGAAGAAAGCAATAGCAAGATACTAAACGATCAAGTGCTAGGCTAATGAATGGGTCATGTCAATCACATCATTCTTCTAATGATGTGATCCCACTAATCAAATGACAACACATGTCTATGGTCAGGAAACATAACCATCTTTGATTAATGAGCTAGTCAAGTAGAGGCATACTAGTGACTATAGTTTTGTCTATGTATTCACACATGTATTATGTTTCCGGTTAATACAATTCTAGCATGAATAATAAACATTTATCATGATATGAGGAAATAAATAATAACTTTATTATTGCCTCTAGGGCATATTTCCTTCACCCCCCCGTGACTTGAGGGCGGCATATTGTGCCTTGAACTTCTCCTCATCTTTGATGACCCTCCAACAATGGTAGATCTTGAAGCACTGGCCATCGTGTTGGACCTTGAATGCCTCCAAAGCTTGGAATGCCTACAAATGAATTGCATGCAAGCATATTGAGAAATGGATATGGAAATGGACATGCAAGCATAAACGGAAAGACACAAAGAGGGCCGCTTGCTAGCATACCATGTCTTGCATGTCGATGCCGCTCACGGGACGTTCCTTGAAGCCTCAAGAGTGGCAAAAAAACTTGTTGCACTCTTGTTGGATCACCTTCCAATGCTTCTAAATGGACACTCATCTGCGCGTGCTTTGCATTAGGTATGGTGGAAACTTCTTGCTCTCATGGAACTCATGATGGACGCGAGTCCAAAAGGTTGATGCCTTTTGTTTGGCGCCAGTCTTAGGGTCTTGCCCAATGTCCCTCCAACACTCACAAAGGAGCTTGTCCTTGGCCGCTGTTGGGGATATTACCACTAGGCGTAAACCGGCCTGCCTGGGCCGGGTTAACTTCATTAGTGGTATAAGCAGATAAAGGCCCAAGGCCTGTAGCCGGTTTAGAACCTGTAGCCGTAAACCGGCCTGATGTATAACTTGTATTGTAAGTTAGGAATAGGGAGATACCAACCGGGATACGAGTATGAACCGGTTGGGACTCTATGAACCGACGAGCGTCACCCGTGTATATAAGGGGACGACCCGGCGACGGTTCAAGGACAGACAACCACAACTCGAGCCTAGGCGAAGCTTGTTTGCTCCCTAGCCATCGAGACCACATCAATTCCATCACAACTAGACGTAGGCTTTACCTTCATCGAAGGGGCCAAACTAGTATAAAACTCTCGTGTCTTTGTGTCCGCTTTAACCCCTTCAAGTAAACTCGTAGCGATGGCTCCACGACTAAGTCCTTTCACTAGGACATCTGCCGTGACAAATCCACGACAGTTGGCGCCCACCGTGGGGCTATCGCACGATGGTTTGACGATCTTGGAGGGCAAGCTCAAGGGACTCGAAGGCTTTGTTGTGGGCCGGATGACCAAGAGTCATCGCGGCAGGATCTACATCGATGATGCAGGATGGGGTCCCGAGGCCGATTCAATCGAGTACGGGTACCGGGTCCCCTTTGGTGGCATACACGTTTTCATCGGCAAGATCGGTGAGCCTGGGCCTGAGCCAGACATCTGCATCGACCTCGTCGAGACGGCTCAGCGTGCGAGACCTACCCAGGCTAAACCGGCCGTGAAGCGTGTCTTCGTCGGAGTCGTCTACAGAGGAGAACGAGAGGACGGTTCAGAACACGGTAGTGAGACCGTCGTCTATTCCGGCGACGAGTCCTCAACAGGAGAGACTGAATCATTGTACCGCCATGAGGATGATATGATTAGGTGCTGTTCGATGGCGGCAAGATTCCGGACCCCGAGCCGATCAACGGGTTGGAATATTCATGGCGATGTACGCAGCGGCGAATCACTCTTGGCGCCGCAGCGATGCTTCCGGATCAGCAGCGGCAGCGGCAAGAAGCGAGAGGCCTTGGCGCCGCCGGTTCAAGTTCTATCAGATCTGTTTGATGCACTAGCTGCGCTTATGGCAGAGGACAATCCGGCGGATCAGGAGGCCCATGATGCAGAGATTGCGAAAGTAAAAGAGCAGATCACGCAAGCCAAAGCGGATCTAGCGGCAGAAAAGGACAGGATGGCTGTAGAGCGGGCCACTCTGGACGCCCAGGCCTACAAACTCATGCTTGACCAGAGTGCATTGCAGGAGGTGTTGAAGCGGAAGTATAGATCATGCCTGCCATTAGGGTTTGACCCCAGAAATCTCTTTTCGGACCCGGAGCTGGACCCGGTAATCCGCCGCAAAGACCGGAGGCAAACCGGATTGAGGCACCGGGGCGAGGCGATGGTCCAACCTCGCTGATGGAGCCTCCTCGATAGAACATTGTGGTTCCTCCACGGTTGAGACGCCCCTGTGTCATTATTCTAACCCTATGGACAACCTTGTTGCAGCCGCTTGCATTGGAGGCTATCCGGTTGAAGGGACTCGCAAGCGGTAGAGACGCGCGGGTTAAGGAGCTTCCGGATCGCACCGATTCAGCAGGATGCATATTCATACTGGCCGTGATCGGATTCATTCTACGCCCGTCAAGCGGAGCTATAGCGGTAGCGTGGATGAACCGCCATATCGAGCAATGCGCGGGACCGTGAAGCGGCCCGTGGCAATAACCCGACGGGTGGCATCGCGATGCTCGGGAGGTGGTGGACGGCCCGAGCACGAAGGGAGGCGAATTAGCGGCAGGAGGATGGCTGGTCAACTTACACGGTCCTCCCTACCACCTTCGCCGGACCAGGAGTCGCATCCGCTTTAGGGGTGCCTTGTTTGATCCGCTTTCGCAATGTGCGCCGCCTAAAGATTTCAAGGGTCCGCGCAAGGTACCAAATTACACCGCCGATTTGTCCCTCAAGCGTGGGTAGAAAGTTATGAGATGGCCATGGAGATGATAGGCGTGGATGAGGCTGCGTGTGCAAAATACTTCACCATGATGCTTGAAGGCACGGCTCGTACTTGGTTGAAGAGCCTACCGCCCAACTCTATCAGCTCATGGGCCCGATTATGGGCCCGGTTTATCCAAATTTCAAGGATACATGTAAGCAGCCCAAGTCCATAGTAGACTGGCGGCTTGTGTCCAGGAGGAAGGAGAATCAACGACCGTTGGAGTGCGCCGCGTTTGAGATTTTGCACTCATCTCGCGGGATTAATGCAGACTCTGCAATCTTAACCCTGGAAGGCAAGCGCGGTTTGAGCCTTTAAAATTGAAATTGGGGCGCATGAAGCGGTTACGTAATGACATGGGAACCCTCATGGCTGCTTTTGTGAAGTATGCTGATTCGACGAGACCGAGGATCCCGAGGCGATGATGATGAAGCAGGGAAGGGAAAGAAGAATGGCAACTCCAAGGGGCAACAGTACAAACCGGCGGATCATGGAAACGGAGGCAAGCGTAAAGCGGATGGCAACATGGACTTTGTGGCCAATACTAATGCACAGGACAGGGGGCAACGACGCAGAGGTAAAGCGGCAAATCGTAATGGGGGTCCCAATCCTAACGCAAGCCGTTTAAATTACTTGTTGAATCAGCCTTGCCCAAAGCACGGGACGAAGGAGTCGCCGGCTAACCACCTTTGGAAAGATTGTTATATTATGCAGGAGTTCAAAAACTCTAATGCCTTCCGGTATGACCAGGGTCAGTGGCGGTTCAGGATCCGGTTTCCACGAATGGGTCACGATGGAGCTTCCGGTTCAGGTCTTAATCAGGGCGGTCACAACAACCAGAATAATCAGAACGGCAGCAGCAGCAACAAAAGATTCGGGTTATCGAGCCAACCAAAGCGGTTGAACAATGGGCAATATCATGTTTTCACGACTAGCTTGGATAAGCGCGATCAAGAAAAATCCAAGTTTAGCAAATGAACTCTGTTGAACCGGCCTTGCCACGTTACTTACGCTGGTCGGAGCAGCCTATCGTGTGGAGCAGAGAGGATCATCCACCCCGGGTTCATAATCCGGGCCAGCTAGCATTAGTGGTAGACCCTCAGGTGGGGGGTTATAAGTTCACTAAGGTGCTTATGGATGGAGGAAGCAGTATTAACATACTATACTATGAGACATTCCGCCGCATGGGTCTAACAGACAAGGATCTCAGACCGTCTAATACGGTGTTCCATGGTGTAGTACCAGGCAAATCTGCATATCCTATTGGAAAGATAGCCCTAGATATGGCTTTTGGGGACGAGCATGATTCCCGGTCTGAAAAACTAACCTTTGAGGTGGTGAAGATCCGGAGCCCGTATCACGCCTTGTTTGGGCGGCCGGCTTATGCTAAGTTCATGGCGCGACCTTGTTATATCTACTTACAGCTCAAGATGCTGGGTTACAAAGGGACGATAACGGTTCATGGGAGCCGCAGAGTCGCTTTGGAATGTGAAGAAGGTGATGCAGCTTATGCCGAGTCGGTCTGCGCCACGGAGGAGTTGAAGTTCTATAAGGACAATGCTGATCCGGCAGATATGACCCCTTTGAAGAAGCCAACTACAGAGCATGATTTGGATCTGAAGTTTAATTCGGCAAATTGAGACTAAACTTGTTGACTTCGCGTGCGGCGATTCGTCCAAGCAGTTCCTCGTCGGTGCCAACTGGATCCTAAATAGGAAAGCGCGCTCATCGAGTTCATCCGTGAGAATCGGGACATCTTTGCATGGAAGCCATCGACATGCGGGTGTACGAAGGAACTCGCCGAGCACACTCTTAATGTGGATCCTAAGTATAAACCGTGAAACAATTCCTCCGCGGTTTAATGAAGAAAGGCGCAAAAGCCATTGGAGAAGAAGTGGCGGGCTTTTGGCAGCTGGCTTTATCATTGAGGTATTTCATCGAGTGGCTTGCTAATCCGGTCTGGTTCTTAAGAAAAACGGCACTTGGCGACAAAGCGTGGATTACAGATCTTAACAAGGCCATCCGGCGGATCCTTTTGCCCTCCCGCATTGATCGGATCATTGATGCCACGACAAAGTTGTGGCGTTTGAGTTTTTGGATGCGTACTCTGGATATCATCAGATCAAAATGGCGGTTAAGGACCAAGAGAAAACAACGTTTATCACTCCCTTTGGAGCCTTCTGCTATGTATCTATGCCCTTCGGGCTCAAGAGTGCCCAGGCTACTTATCAGCGGTGTGTACAGAATTGCCTGCATAAATAGATCGGCCGCAATGTGCACGCTTATGTGGATGATATTGTAGTGAAATCAAGGCAGAAGGAGACGCTGGTGGATGATTTGAAGGAAACCTTTGACAACTTGCGCATTTCCAAGATGATGCTTAATCCGGCCAAGTGTGTCTTTGGTGTTCCGGCAGGCAAGTTATTGGGTTTTCTGGTATCTAACAGAGGAATTGAGGCTAATCCAGAGAAAATTAAGGCTATTACTTCCTTGGCTAAACCGAAGTGTATCAATGATGTTCAGCGTTTGGCGGGCGAGAATCGCTGCTACCGAGCCGGTTTATCGGCCGCCTCGGAGAAAAGGCCATCCCTTTGTACCAAATCTTTGAGGAAGACAGATAATTTAAATGCAGAGTCCGGCTCATTGATGAAGCATTTGAGGACTTAAAGCGCAATTAGCCAATCCGCTGTTCTTGCAGCTCCGGTTGACAAGGAGCCACTATTGTTATATGTAGAGCCAATGCTCGGCGATTAAGCGTGGCTATTGTGGTGGAACGCAGGAGGCAAGCAAGGAATATCGGTTCGTGGACGGTTTATTATATCGCGAGGTGCTTATTGAGTCCAAGCAAAGGTATCCGCATTGGCGAAGCTAGTCTACGGTGTTTTCATGGCGGCCGGAAATTGAAGCAGTATTTTCAAGGGCACCCCATCACGGTGGTCAGTTCAGCTCCCTTGGGTGATATCATCTGTAACCGGAGGCGATCGGCGGATTGCCAAGTGGGCTATAGAGGTTGGGCCACATGGACTGAAGTATGTACCTCGGACGGCGGTGAAGTCTCAAGCACTTGTCGATTTCATTAATGATTGGACGGAGTTACAAGCACCAGAGGAGAAGCCGGATCACACATATTGGACTATTCATTTCGATGGATCCAGGCAGTTGGAAGGCTCGGGGGCTGGAGTCGTCTTAACTTCCCCACGAGGTGATAAGTTTTGTTATGTTCTCCGCTTAATGTTCCCTTGTACTAATAATGCAGCCGAGTACGAAGCCTTGCTCCATGGTCTCCGGATGGCTAAAGAGATGAACTTAAGCCGGGTTAAGTGCTTTGGTGACTCGGACCTTGTGGCTCAGCAGGTGTCTGGCACTTAGGATTCTAAGGACCCGCTCATGGCTGCATATCGTCGGGAAGTGGATAATATTGTGGGTTGTTTCAAGGGGTATCAAGTGGACCATGTGGACCGTCGGAAGAATGAAGCGGCGGACACTTTAAGCCGGTTGGGCTCTCAGCGCAAACCGGTCCCGCCTAATGTCCTTTTGGACGTATTGCACAACCCGTCAGTCCAGCTCCCGGGCGAGGCGGATTTGGCTATTCCTGATCCGGAGGCTCAATTAGTGGCAGCACTACATGCTATTCCGGATTGGACCGTTCCTTTTCTTGCGTACATGACTCGAGGGAGTTGCGGAAGATGAGATTACGCCGCACGAGATAGTCCGCGATCCAAGTCTATGACGATTCTCAATGGTGAGTTACATCATTGCGAGATATCGAGGGCATTTCAACGTTGTGTTTCTCCGAGGAAGGCTGTGAAATCTTAAGAGAAATCCATGAAGGGATTGTGGACACCACGCCGGTTCAAAGTCTCGTAGCAAAGGCGTTTAAATCACGGGTTTTCTTGGTTGATGGCAAGACGCCGATGCGGAGGACTTGGTTAAACGGTGTGATGGATGTCGAAATTTTCAAGACGTGCTCATGTGCGGCTCAAGAGTTGAGGATGATCCCAATAACGTGGCCGTTTGCAACTTGGGGCTGGATATGGTTGGACCCTTTAAAAGATCCAAGGATAAGAAAACCCACCTTTTGGTGGCGGTTGACAAATTTACCAATTGGGTTGAAGCGGAGCACTGTCGGCAAGTGTGATGCAGCAGCGTGTGCAGTTCATCAAAAGGTGATTTTTCGGTTTGGCTTTCCACAGTATCATTCATCGACAATGGTACCAATTTATCCAAGGGTGCTATGAAGGAGTTACGTGAGAACGTGAGCACATCCGCTTGACATGTCATCGATGGCACACCCCAACCCAATGGACAGCGTAACGAGCTAATCAAGAGATCCTACGAGGCATCAAACCCCGGCTTATGGTCCCATTACAGAGGACACCAGGATGCTGGGTTGAAGAGCTACCATCGGTGTTATGGAGTATTAATACTACGCCAAACCGGTCTGCTGGGTATACACCGTTCTTCATGGTCTATGGAGCAGAGGCAGTTCTCCCCAGCGATATCCAGCACGATTCGCCTCGTGTGGCAGCTTATGTTGAAGCGGACAACGAGACAAAGACGGCAAGACGCTTTGGACTTATTGGATGAGGAGCGTGATATAGCAGCTGCCCGCTTCGGCGATTTACCAAAGACAAGATCTTCATCGTTATCACGATCGCGGGTTAGAACGAGAACCTTTCAAGAAGGAGATTTGGTGCTTGACTCATCCAAGACCCAACAGATATGCACAAGTTATCCCCACCTTGGGAAGGACCTTTCGTGGTCAGCAAGAATCTGCACAACGGGTCATATTATCTGATTGATATTCGAGAGCATCAAGACTCACGTACATCAGAGGAGGAGACCAACAGGCCCTGGAACATAGCTCATCTTCGGCCTTACTACACTTGAGCCATCGGCTCTATCTATGTACATATCATGACAGTGTATATATTATCTTTGATATAATAAAACTGGAGCCTCGGCTAAAGCGGGGTCTCTGTCTTCCTTATCATGCGTGGTTACATGGAGTACCTCTATTTTTAAAGCGGCCTCCGGTTTACCCCTTGACATTTGCTTTTTATATATCACTAGGGGCCTTGGTCGAGTCCGAACCAACGCGACACCTTTTGATAGGCGACAGCCACCAGATCACTTGGGGACATGGTCAAGTCTGTATCAGTCATGCCTCTTGGTCGGCCTAAGGCCATCAAATCACTTGGGGGCATGGTCGAACCCGAACCATTGCCACGCCTCTTGATCTGGCATATATGCCATGAGTCATTTGGGGACCTGGCTGACTTGAATCATTGTCACACCTATTGGGGGCTTGATCCTGTCCGACCATGGTAATACCATCTGAACAGCTCAGTATAGCGTATGTTTGCAAAACGATTTTATCATTGCCTTGGTTTCCATGTTGTTTTCATGGCTCGTTTGATCTTTGTTTTTGTTGGATTTCTTTTATATCAACAAAACACCTTTTTTCCGGTTCAGCCGATGGATTTGATTTCCCTGTAATCCGGAGACGTAGGCCCGGTTTACCTTTTCCTGTTACCCTCATCGAGTAACAAGGGGGCTTGTGTTGATTCAGCACGGTTTATATGGGAGCTGTTCTCTCCCCGCTTTATTGACGGTAATGGTTTATAAAACCTCCGCTTCAAGCTTGGCTAAGCCAGCTTCATGCCCAGACATGGCAGGTATTTGTGTCACCTATTTGTTGTGTTACTGATACATATATTAAGATCATAAACTGGCTGGCGGTATAACCGCCACCGAAGTTCAACTTTTTCTGATAGCAGGAAATACGAATCGAGGTTTTTTCGAACAAAAAGCTTCAGTACTTATGCACAAAGGCATACTCAAGATAGAAGTATTAACTATCCTATTACAAGGCAACACGGTGCCCAAATAAGATCATTGTTCTTTTGGACAAATGCCAACGACAGCTATTCAAACCGGCCTCCGGTTCAAGCCTGCTCCTCATCCTCCGCCGCTTCAGCTTCCTCGTCTCTACCCATTGGCTGGAAATCAACAGTGGTCCATTCAATTCCCATTAAAGCTTGGAAAACAGCCTCTTCATGGATCAGGGAAGACGGTTCAATATCAGGAGCGTAAGTGTGCTTACGGATTGGAGGGATCAGAATTTCCGCTTCAAGAGTTGGGGCAGCACTCGCTTGTTCGGTCATTGTCTTGTGCTTGATAATGCGTCAAGTCTGCTTCTTCACCGGTGACAAGCCGAGGGCGACCGCACGGTTTATCGCCGTAAATCCTCTTCATTAAATTCAGAGCCATCTTCCTTCACACTGGGGTAGCCTTGAGGTGCTTCCACAGGGTCAAAATCTGGTACCCATGCCTTGGCCTGGATTAAAGCGTTAATAGCTCCGGTTCGAGCAGCGGATTTTTTAAGCTCCTCAATCCGGGCCGGAAGCATGGATAACTTGTTCAGAGTATCCTGGAGTAAAGAAGGTGCCAGGTTGTTATGAGAGGCTGTGGTGATGATCCGCTGGGCTCCGGTATATAGTTGTTCTACTAAAGTGTAGACAGCCTTCAATTTCTTCCGCACGTCGTTCCCTAAGTGCCCGATGCGTGTGCCTACAACAACAAAGCGACATTTTCAAACCGGATTTATACCACAGCAGGTTCAAATCATCACTGACATTCAAAGGAGCTTACCAAAGATCGCCGCGGTCATGGAGTGTACTTGCCGCTTTACGGATGTAAGTTCATCTACCACCGGTTTAAGGGCAGCTTCAGCGTTTTCCGCTCGCTTGATTAAAGTGGCCTCTTGAGTGGCCCAATCAGCCCGCTCTTTCTTGAAGCCTTCTTTCAGCTGTTCAGTGGTGTTCAAGGCGCTGCTTAATTCTTTCTTGGCCTTCTCTGTTTCGGCCTGTTGGGTTTTCAGCGCCTCTTGTAAATCGGCAATCTGGTCCTCTTTGATTCTCACCTCAGCCTGCATACAGACAGTATTTTCAAGAAGAGGTTCAAGAGATTGAAGTATCAACCACATAACAAAGTTATATGCCTGATACTTGGGGGCTAATGCACCTTCAATTTTTATACATGTTACTAGGTTGTAAAGTCCCAAGCTCAATACAAGTATTCAACTTGGCACTTGGGGGCTAATGGCTATTTGGTCTACGTATGATTCCAAGGACAGTTTTCTATTGAAGCCCCGGTTTAAGTTTGCTAAGTTAAACCGGCCTTGCGGGCTATACAGGTGGATTTCAAAAGTGTTAAGGAACATATTCAAGTCCCGGTTTGATCAAGGTTACAAACCGGCCCTTGGGGGCTAGGAGGATTGATACAATGGCAGTAAGTAAAGAAGTGGGTTACCTCAAATTTATCCCTCATCATCTTGACCAGGCCAGCTTCACAGTCACGGCTAGTATAAAGCCGGTTCAAATAACCGGAATGAAGGTCTTGGGCACTCAGAGCAGCATATGTCTCTAGTTCAACATCCCATTTTCCTTTGTTCAAAGCGGAAACATCCTCTTTCATAGAATGTCTAGTTAAAGTGGCAGGATTCCCCGGTTCAGAGCTGCCCATACCAGTAATCACAATGTCATCATCTTTGGACTCGACGGATTGTGTGGGCACGACCGTTTTGTCAGCAGGACTGTGGGATTTCTCAAACCGGACGGAGCTGGCAGGCGGATCGGCAGAGATTGAAGTGTTAACAGGCCTCTCTTCGGGAATAACATCATCTTGTAACGGAGGATCATTGGGAATATCTTCAGAGGCAAAATCTTCAAGATCTGGCGCTCTCTCATGATCTGGGGCGGCATCTTCTTCAGCCGCTTTATCCAAACGGGCCTTCTTGCTTGGTTTCGGTTTGGCCCTAAAAGGAAAAACAAAGAGTCAGTGAAAAGCATAAGCCATTACACAATATACTGGAAGCATATGCTTGGTTTTGCTTACCCGACAACTATTTTCAATGGTGGTAACTGAGTGGCCGATGATTCACCAGAGGATGAATGGGAAGTGACCTGATAATCGGAGTCGGACGGATTAAGAGGTTGACGGAATAAACCCGCTTTAGAATTTAAAGCAATAAAAAGGTCGGAGACCTCGGAGCGGCGCTTTCGAACCGGGCTGTTTGGTAAACCGGCAGAGGTAACTACCCGACCACTGTGCCGAGTTGTGCGGCGAGCTTCATGTTGCTGCGTCTTCATAAGAAATTTGGGATCCAAATAAGCAAGAGGGTGAGAAAAATTAACTTTCTGGTTTGCCTGGCGAAATTTTGGCAAAGGCAAGTTTTCTGAATCGGAAGAGAGAATAGTTACCTCGGCAAATCCGCATTCATGGCCTCGGCCGTCCTGACAAGCATCATCATCAATAAGGCGTGTAAAAAAGTAAGCCAAGTGAATCAAGTTCTACCTCAAGATCCGGATTACCCACATCATCATCAATGGCTGGGTCAGATGAAGCGGTGGTCTTTCTTTTGTGAGCTGGTTTCTTAATGACTTTGGTCTTGGGCCGGGTTGGCCGCCCTGTTTTCTCCGCTTTATCTTGTGAAAGTTTCTTGCTCCAAAATGGATTATCACCCTGGATCAGAAGTAATTAAATGTCAGACACATAAAGAAGTAACAGGTTTAATGATGGAGCAACTAAAATCTTACCGCTGGAGGTTTGTTGGTAGTGCAGTAGGGAGGCAGACCGGTTTGGGCACAGAGGTGCTCCGGTTCATTCAACATCTTCTTTACCGAATCTGTGACTTCATCATCAGAGAGTTGGATTTTGGTGTGTCGGAGGGGGTCGTCGACACTATCAGTATACTTGCACATCAAACCGGAGCGCCGGCTCAGAGGCAGTATGCTCCATGATATCCAGCAACGTGCAAGGTCTATTCCCGTTAAACCATTGGCCATAAAAGCCCGAAGCTTGGACAGTTGCGGGGCATATTTGCTTCTTTCCTTGGCACTCAGTCTTTGTGGAAAAGGGTGAGTGTTGCTCAGCCGTTCTGGATGGAAGCCAGGCAAGGGATTTTCATCCTCAGGAGAGGTATCTTTGCAAGAAAACCAAGTCGCATTCCACTCCTTGGGGTGAGTATGGAGTTTGACGTGGGGATAAGTGATCTCCTTCCTCTTTTGAATAGCCATGCCACCCAATTCAGTATTGGGGCCGTCGGTGAATTCAGTGCGACGGTTTAAATGAAAGAGGTCTCTAAACAGTTCAACAGAAGGTTCCTCTTGAAGATATACTTCAGATAGTACTTGAAAGTGGCATAAATTGGTGACGGAGTTGGGGCCAATATCCACGTGGACGGAGCTGAAAATTGGCTAACACATCCCGGTAAAATTTAGAACCGGGCGGTTTGAAGCCCCGGGCCAGGTGATCTGCGAAGACCACAACCTCTCCTTCCTGGGGTGTAGGAGGACATTCCTCTCCAGGAACCCTCCAGTGGATTGTATCTTTATCATCTAAAGCGCCAATTGAGACTAGGTCATCCATTTGTGATTACGTGACGCGAGAAGGAACCCGATTGCATTCATACACTTGTTTGGCCATGGTGAGATCTACAAGAAATAGTTGATCCGGTTCAAGAGCATGCTGGATAAAAGAAGGCGTTGATCTAAACTACGATAAACCGGAGGCAGTATCTATAAACCGGTTTTTTACGGTATCATGTGGATGCTGGTGGTTTAACCAGGGGACTAATGATATATATATATATACCGGTTTAGCAATTCTTCTATGGAAAGTTAAACCGCCTGACCTAAGCATTGGAAGCGATTGAAGCTATGGATAATTATGTATGCAGAAACAAGTTTCGCAAGATCTTATTACAGCTGTGGATCAAACGCGAGCTCAACAAAAAACAGAAAATATTTCGAGGAGTAAGGCAGAAACAGAAGTGAACTATGGAGCAGATACGTGCGGGATATCTATGGGCTTAGATGAGAAACTACAGCGGATGCGTAGAGTGAAGGAAATATGCCCTAGAGGCAATAATAAAGTTATTATTTATTTCCTTATATCATGATAAATGTTTATTATTCATGCTAGAATTGTATTAATCGGAAACATAATACATGTGTGAATACATAGACAAACAGAGTGTCACTAGTATGCCTCTACTTGACTAGCTTGTTAATCAAAGATGGTTATGTTTCCTAACCATGAACAAGGAGTTGTTATTTGATTAACAAGGTCACATCATTAGTTGAATGATCTGATTGACATGACCCATTCCGTTAGCTTAGCACACGATCGTTTAGTATGTTGCTATTGCTTTTATCCATGACTTATACATGTTCCTATAACTATGAGATTATGCAACTCCCGTTTACCGGAAGAACACTTTGGGTACTACCAAACGTCACAACGTAACTGGGTGATTATAAAGGAGTACTACAGGTGTCTCCAAAGGCAGATGTTGGGTTGGCGTATTTCGAGATTAGGATTTGTCACTCCGATTGTCGAAGAGGTATCTCTGGGCCCTCTCGGTAATGCACATCACTTAAGCCTTGCAAGCATTACAACTAATGAGTTAGTTGCAAGATGATGTATTACGGAACGAGTAAAGAGACTTGCTGGTAACGAGATTGAACTAGGTATTGGATACCGACGATCGAATCTCGGGCAAGTAACATACCGATGACAAAGGGAACAAACGTATGTTGTTATGCGGTCTGACCGATAAAGATCTTCGTAGAATATGTAGGAGCCAATATGGGCATCCAGGTCCCGCTATTGGTTATTGATCGGAGACGTGTCTCGGTCATGTCTACATTGTTCTCGAACCGTAGGGTCCGCACGCTTAAGGTTTCGATGGACGGTTATATTATGAGTTTATGAGTTTTGATGTACGAAGGAGTTCGGAGTCTCGGATGAGATCGGGGACATGACGAGGAGTCTCGAAATGGTCGAGACGTAAAGATCGATATATTGGACGACTATATTCGAGTTCGGAAAGGTTCCGAGTGATTCGGTATTTTTCGAGTGGGAGAGTTACGGAATTCGCCGGGAGAAGTATTGGGCCTTATTGGGCCTGGGAAAGGAAGAGGGCTGCCTAGGGCAGGCGCGCGCCCCTTACCCTAGTCCGAATTGGGCTGGGGAGGGCCGCACCCTCCTTCCTTCCCTTCTCTCTTCCCTTCCTAGTCTCCTACTCCTAATACATGGAAGGATCCTAGTTGGACTAGGAAAGGGGAATCCTACTCGGTGGGAGTAGGACTCCCCTATGGCGCGCCTCCTCCCTAGGCCGGCCTCCTCCTCCCTCCCTCCTTTATATCTGGGGCAGGGGCACCCCATAGACACACAAGTTGATCCTTGAGATCGTTCCTTAGCCGTGTGCGGTGCCCCTTCCACCATAATCCACCTCGGTCATATCGTAGCGGTGCTTAGGCGAAGCCTGCGCCGATAGAACATCAAGATCGTCACCACGCCGTCGTCCGACGGAACTCTCTCCCCGAGCTTTGCTGGATTGGAGCCCGAGGAGCGCCACCGAGCTGTACGTGTGTCAAGAACTCGAGGCGCCGAGTAACGGCGCTTAGGATCGGTTGGATCGCGAGGAGAACGTCGACTACTTCCTCTACGTTGTGATCGCTTCGCTTCGGTCTCACGAGGGTACGAGACAACACTCTCCCTCTCGTTGCTATGCATCACCATGATCTTGCGTGTGCGTAGGAAATTTTTGAAATTACTACGTTCCCCAACGGTGGCATCCGAGCCTAGGTTTTATGGTTTGATGTTTTGCACGAGTAGAACACAAGTGAGTTGTGGGCGATACAAGTCATACTACCTACCAGATGTCATACTTTGGTTCAGCGGTATTGTGAGATGAAGCGGCCGGACCGACATTACAGCGCTTACGCTTCGAGACTGGTTTCACCGCCACGAGCACTCGTTGCTTAAAGGTGATTGGCGGGTGTCTGTCTCTCTCACTTTAGTTGAACTGAGTGTGGCTACGCCCGGTCCTTGAGAAGGTTAAACGGAGTCTATTTGACGAAGTATCGTTGTGGTTTTGATGAGTAGGTGAGATTGGTTCTTGCTTAAGCCCGTAGCAGCCACGTAAAATTTGCAACAACAAAGTAGAGGACGTCTAACTTGTTTTTGCAGGGCATGTTGTGATGTGATATGGTCAAGACGTGATGCTATATTTTATTGTATGAGATGATCATGTTTTGTAACCGGTTATCGGCAATCGGCGGAGCCATATGGTTGTCGCTTATTGTATGAAATGCAACGCATACTGTAATTGATTTACTTTATCACTAAGCGGTAGCGATAGTCGAGAAGCAATAGATGGCGAAACGACAACGATGCTACGATGGAGATCAAGGTGTCGCGCCGGTGGCGATGGTGATCACGACGGTGCTTGGAGATGGAGATCCCAAGCACAAGATGATGATGGCCATATCATATCACTTATATTGATTGCATGTGATGTTTATCCTTTATGCATCTTATCTTGCTTTGATTGACGGTAGCATTTTAAGATGATCTCTCACTAAAATTATCAAGTAGTGTTCTCCCGAGTATGCACCGTTGCCAAAGTTCGTCGTGCCCGCACACCACGTGATGATCGGTGTGATAAGCTCACGTCCATCTACAACGGGTGCAAGCCAGTTTTGCACACGCGAATACTCAAAGTTAAACTTGACGAGCCTAGCATATGCAGATATGGCCTCGGAACACGGAGACCGAAAGGTCGAGCGTGAATCATATAGTAGATATGATCAACATAAGATGTTCACCATTGAAAACTACTCCATCTCACGTGATGATCGGTTATGGTTTAGTTGATTTGGATCACGTGATCACTTAGATGACTAGAGAGATGTCTGTCTAAGTGGGAGTTCTTAAGTAATATGATTAATTGAACTTAAATTTATCATGAACTTAGTCTGGTAGTATTTTGCAAATTATGTTTGTAAGATCAATAGCTTGCGTTGTTGCTTTCATATGTTTATTTGGATATGTTCCTAGAGAAAATTGTGTTGAAAAATGTTAGTAGCAATGATGCGGATTAGATCCGTGATCCGAGGTTTATCCTCATTGCTGCCTGTAAGAATTATGTCCTTAATGCACCGCTAGGTGATGGACCTATTGCAGGAGCGGATATGCACGTTATGAACGTTTGGCTAGCTCAATATGATGACTACTTGATAGTTTTGTGCACCATGCTTTATGGCTTAGAATCGGGACTTCAAAGACGTTTTGAACGTCATGGACCATATGAGATGTTCCAGGAGTTGAAGTTAATATTTCAAGCAAATACCCAAGTTGAGAGATATGAAGTCTCCAACAAGTTCTATAGCTAAAAGATGGAAGAGAATCGCTCAACTAGTGAGCATGTGCTCGATTGTCAGGTACTACAATCGCTGAATCAAGTGGGAGTTATCTTCGAGATAAGATAGTGATTGATAGAATTCTCTAGTCACCATCACCAAGTTAGTAGAACTTCGTGATGAACTATAGTATGCAAGGGATGATGAAAATGATTCCCGAGTTTTTCATGATGATGAAATCAATGAAGGTAGAAATCAAATAAGAACATCAAGTGTTGATGGTTAACAAGACCACTAGTTTCAAGAAAAAGGGCAAAGGGATAGAAGGGAACTTCAAGAAGAACGGCAAGCAAGTTGTTGCTCAAGTGAAGAAGCCCAAGTCTGGACCTAATCACGAGACTAAGTGCTTCTACCGCAAAGGACTGGTTATCGAAGCGTAACTACCCCAAGTATTTGGCGGATAAGAAGGATGGCAAAGTAAACAAAGGTATATTTGATATACATGTTATTGATGTGTACTTTACTAGTGTTTATAGCAACCCCTCGGTATTTGGTACTGGTTCGATTGCTTTGAGAGTAGTAACTAGAAACGGGAGTTGCAGAATAAACAGAAACTAGTTAAGGGTGAAGTGACGATGTGTATTGAAAGTAGTTTCAAGATTGATATGATCATCATCGCACACTCCCTATACTTTCGGGATTAGTGTTGAACCTAAATAAATGTTATTTGGTGTTTGTGTTGAGCATGAATATGATTTGATCGTGTTTATTGCAAAATGGTTATTCATTTAAGTAAGAGAATAAACTGTTGTTCTGTTTACATGAATAAAACCTTATATGGTTACACACCCAATGAAAATGGTTCATTGGATCTCGATCGTAGTGATACATATAATCATAATATTGAAACCAAAAGATGCAAAGTTAATAATGATAGTGCAACTTATTTGTGGCACTGCCGTTTAGGTCATATTGGTGTAAAGCGCATGAAGAAACTCCATGCTTGATGGGATTTTGGAATCACTTGATGCTTGCGAACCATGCCTCATGGGCAAGATGACTAAGACTCCGTTCTCGGAATAATGGAGCGAGCAACCGACTTATTGGAAATAATACATACCGATGTATGCGATCCAATGAGTGTTAAGGCTCACGGCGGTATCGTTATTTTGACCTTCACAGATGATTTGAGCAGATATGGGTATATCTACTTGATGAAACATAAGTCTGAAATAGTTGAAAGGTTCAAAGAATTTCAGAGTGAAGTGGAAAATCACCGTGACAAGAAAATAAGGTTTCTACGATCGATCGCGGAGACAAATATTTGAGTTACTGAGTTTGGTCTTCAATTAAAACAATGTGGAATAGTTTCACAAATTCATGCCACCGAACACCACATCATAATGGTGTGTCCGAATGTCATAACCGTACTTTATTGGATATAGTACAATCTATGATGTTTCTTACCGATTTACCAATATCGTTTTGGGATCATGCATTAGAGACAGCTGCATTCACGTTAAATAGGGCACCATCTAAATCCGCTGAGACGACACTATATGAAGCTGTGGTTTAGCAAGAAACCAATGTTGTCGTTTCTTAAAGTTTGGGGCTGCGATGCTTATGTGAAAAAGTTTCATCCTGATAAGCTCAAACCCAAATCGGAGAAGTGCGTCTTCATAGAATACCCAAAGGAAATTGTTGGGTACACCTTCTATCACAGATCCGAAGGAAAAACATTCGTTGTTAAAATGGATCCTTTCTAGAGAAGGAGTTTCTCTCGAAAGAAGTGAGTGGGAGGAAAGTAGAACTTGATGAGGTAATTGTACCTTCTCCTTATTGAAAGTAGTTCATCACGAAATCTGTTCTCGTGACTCTGCACCAATTAGTGAGGAAGCTAATGATGATGATCATGTAACTTCAGATCAAGTTACTACCGAATCTCGTAGGTAAACCAGAGTGAGATCCGCACCAGAGTGGTACGGTAATCCAGTTTTGGAAGTCATGTTACTAGACCATGATGAACCTACGAACTATGAGGAAGCGATGATGAGCCCAGATTCCACGAAATGGCTTGAGGCCATGAAATCTGAGAGATGATCCATGTATGAGAACAAAGTGTAGACTTTGATTGACTTGCCCGATGATCGGTGAGTCATTAAGAATAAATGGATCTTCGAGAGGAAGACGGACGTTGATAGTAGTGTTACTATCTACAAAGCTAGACTTGTCGAAAAAAGGTTTTTGACAAAGTTCAAGGTGTTGAATACGATGAGATTTTCTTACTCGTATCGATGCTTAAAAGTCTGTCCGAATCATGTTAGCAATTGCCGCATTTTATGAAATCTGGCAAATGGATATACAAAACTGCATTCCTTGATGGAGTTATTAAAGAAGAGTTGTATGTGATGCAACCAAGAGGTTTTGTCGATCCTAAAGGTGTTAACAAAATGTGCATCTATGGACTGGTGCAAGCATCTCGGAGTTGGAATATACACTTTGATAAGTTGATCAAAGATATAGTTTATACAGACTTGCAAAGTGAAGCTGTATTTACTAGAAAGTGAGTGGGAGCACTACAGCATTTCTGATAAGTATATGTGAATGACATATTGTAGATCGAAAATAATGTAGAATTATTCTGCAAAGCATAAAGGGGTGTTTGAAAGGAGTTTTTTCAAAGAAAGACCTCGGTGAAGCTGCTTACATATTGAGCATCAATTTCTATAGAGATAGATCAAAACGCTTGATAAGTTTTTTTCAATGAGTACATACCTTGACAAGATTTTGAAGTAGTTCAAAATGGAACAGTCAAAGAAAGAGTTCTTGTCTGTGTTAAAAGGTGTGAAATTGAGTAAGACCCAAAACCCGACCACGGCAGAAGATAGAAAGAGAATGAAAAGTCATTCCCTATGCCTTGGCCATAGGTTCTATAAAGTATGCCATCTTGTGTACCAGATCTATTGTATACCCTACATCGAGTTTGGCAAGGAGTACAATAGTGATCTAGGAGTAGATCATCGACATTGGTCAAAATTATCCTTAGTGGAATAAGGATATGTTTCTCGATTATGGAGGTGAAAAAAGGTTAAATCGTAAAGGGTTACGCCGATGCAAGTTTTGACACCAATCTGGATGACTATAAGTCTCGATCTAGATACATATTGAAAGTGGGAGCAATTAGCTAGAGTAGCTCGTGCAAGAGCATTGTAGACATAGAAAATTGCAAAATACATAACGGATCTGAATGTGGAAGACCCGTTAACTAAGATTCTCTCACAAGCAAAACATGATCACACCTTAGTACTCTTTGGGTGTAAATCACATAGTGATGTGAACTAGATTACTGAATCTAGTAAACCCTTTGGGTGTTGGTCACATGGCGATGTGAACTATAGGTGTTAATCACATGATGATGTGAACTATCAATGTTAATCACATGGTGATGTGATCTAGATTATTGACTCTAGTGCAAGTGGGAGACTGAAGGAAATATGCCCTAGAGGCAATAATAAAGTTATTATTTATTTCCTTATATCATGATAAATGTTTATTATTCATGCTAGAATTGTATTAATCGGAAACATAATACATGTGTGAATACATAGACAAACAGAGTGTCACTAGTATGCCTCTACATGACTAGCTTGTTAATCAAAGATGGTTATGTTTCCTAACCATGAACAAGGAGTTGTTATTTGATTAACAAGGTCACATCATTAGTTGAATGATCTGATTGACATGACCCATTCCGTTAGCTTAGCACACGATCGTTTAGTATGTTGCTATTGCTTTTATCCATGACTTATACATGTTCCTATAACTATGAGATTATGCAACTCCGTTTACGGAAGAACACTTTGGTACTACCAAACGCCACAACGAATCGGGTGATTATAAAGGAGTACTACAGGTGTCTCCAAAGGCAGATGTTGGGTTGGCGATTTCGAGATTAGGATTTGTCACTCCGATTGTCGGAGAGGTATCTCTGGGCCCTCTCGGTAATGCACATCACTTAAGCCTTGCAAGCATTACAACTAATGAGTTAGTTGCGAGATGATGTATTACGGAACGAGTGAAGAGACTTGCCGGTAACGAGATTGAACTAGGTATTGGATACCGACGATCGAATCTCGGGCAAGTAACATACCGATGACAAAGGAACAAGCGATGTTGTTATGCGGTCGACCGATAAAGATCTTCGAGAATATGTAGGAGCCAATATGGGCATCCAGGTCCCGCTATTGGTTATTGATCGGAGACGTGTCTCGGTCATGTCTACATTGTTCTCGAACCGTAGGGTCCGCACGCTTAAGGTTTCGATGACGGTTATATTATGAGTTTATGAGTTTTGATGTACCGAAGGAGTTCGGAGTCCCGGATGAGATCGGGGACATGACGAGGAGTCTCGAAATGGTCGAGACGTAAAGATCGATATATTGGACGACTATATTCGGAGTTCGGAAAGGTTCCGAGTGATTCGGTATTTTTTGAGTACTGGGAGAGTTACGGAATTCGCCGGGAGAAGTATTGGGCCTTATTGGGCCTGCGGGAAAGGAAGAGGGCTGCCTAGGGCAGGCCGCGCCCCCTTACCCTAGTCCGGTGGGCTGGGGAGGGGCCGCACCCTCCTTCCTTCCCTTCTCTCTTCCCTTCCTAGTCTCCTACTCCTAATACATGGAAGGATCCCTAGTTGACTAGGAAAGGGGGAATCCTACTCCGGTGGGAGTAGGACTCCCCTATGCGCGCCTCCTCCCTAGGCCGGCCTCCTCCTCCCTCCCTCCTTTATATACGGGGCAGGGGCACCCCATAGACACACAAGTTGATCCTTGAGATCGCTCTTAGCGTGTGCGGTGCCCCTTCCACCATAATCCACCTCGGTCATATCGTGGCGGTGCTTAGGCGAAGCCTGCGTCGATAGAACATCAAGATCGTCACCACGCCGTCGTGCTGACGGAACTCTCTCTCCCCGGAGCTTTGCTGGATTGGAGCCCGAGGAGCGTCACCGAGCTGTACGTGTGTCAAGAACTCGGAGGCGCCGGAGTAACGGCGCTAGGATCGGTTGGATCGCGAGGAGAACGTACGACTACTTCCTCTACGTTGTGATCGCTTCCGCTTCGGTCTACGAGGGTACGTAGACAACACTCTCCCCTCTCGTTGCTATGCATCACCATGATCTTGCGTGTGCGTAGGAATTTTTTTGAAATTACTACGTTCCCCAACATAGAGATCATTATTAAATACATCACAAGTTCATGGACTCATTCTACATCAGAGAACATGTATGAACGCGCGAAGAACACAACATGAACATGGAACCCTAAGAACGGATCTAGGTCAAAAAGAGGAGAAAGCTTACCAGGAATGGAGAAGACGCGGAAAGAGGCCGCAATGCTCTGGTACGTTCAGGTCGATGCAGCGGCCCAAGACGAGGCAGAAGTCGACGACGGTGGCGGAGCTCCAAGAACAGCGGCGCGAGGAAGACGAAGAAGAGGGGGCGAAGGGAAAGGAAAGAAATGACCCTTCGGTCCTATTTATAAAGCAACAGAGCTAGGTCAAGCGCGCGGATCCAGGAGCTGTTGTTAAAGGAGGGCGTTATAAATGATAAAATTTCAGGATGACGTCATGCCGGTTTGCAGCAACCAGAAGTGATGACGACACGGCGATATGCCAACTTCTAGAAGATGTCCAAGATGCAAGATTTTGTGAAGGATTGACATGAACCAGTTCAAATCAATCTTGGGCCTAATGTTGGGGATATTACCACTAGGCGTAAACCGGCCTGCCTGGGCCGGGTTAACTTCATTAGTGGTATAAGCAGATAAAGGCCCAAGGCCTGTAGCCGGTTTAGAACCTATAGCCGTAAACCCGCCTGATGTATAACTTGTATTGTAAGTTAGGAATAGGGAGATACCAACCGGGATACGAGTATGAACCGGTTGGGACTCTATGAACTGACAAGCGTCACCCGTGTATATAAGGGGACGACCCGGCGACGGTTCAAGGACAGACAACCACAACTCGAGCCTAGGCGAAGCTTGTTTGCTCCTTAGCCATCGAGACCACATCAATTCCATCACAACTAGACGTAGGCTTTACCTTCATCGAAGGGGACGAACTAGTATAAAACTCTCGTGTCTTTGTGTCCGCTTTAACCCCTTCAAGTAAACTCGTAGCGATGGCTCCACGACTAAGTCCTTTCACTAGGACATCTGCCGTGACAAATCCACGACAGCCGCCGTGTATGCCTTGGTCCGCCTGCTCTTGCGCTTCATCTTCCCCCCGGCAGCTTGGTTGGCGAGCTCGTTCTCAAACAAAGGTCCCCTTCGATGGCCAACTCATCCTCTTCCTCTTGTCTGTAGTCCTCCGAAAACTCATGGTCGAGCGGGAAGTCATCTAGGTCCAGGCTGACCTGATCATGCATGAAGGCGACCTGATCTTGATCAAAGGTGGACGGCGTGAACAGACCCGACTATCCTGGCTTTGTGTCTTGTCGGGATCGTAGCTAGCCCCGGCGGCACTACTAGTGGCCGGCGCACCGCCCTCGAAGATGGTGTCCTACATGTAGTCATCATCGCCGGAGGCCGGCATTCCGTCGAACAGGTTGCATGTGCCCGGCAGCACATCCACTAGCATCTTCCGCGTGTGTTTCCTCGCCCCTCTGAATGACGAGCCACCGCCCACCGGTGTGGCGTTAAGGCTGCGCGGGCGCTGGCATGGAAGGCGCCATCACGCTCACCTCGGGCGAGCACTCCCTGGAGAGTCAGGAGGCCTGCGAGTAGGCCTGTGGGTGGGCGTGGAAGCCGGGCATCGGCTACGTCACCAACGCGAGGAGCGAGTCGAGCAGCACCATCCGAGGAAACGCAGATGAGCCAGTGCTGGCCGCGGCCACGATGGCGTTGACGAGGCCGTGCTGGCCTATGTTTAACCCTAGGTAGATCAGCGCCTTCCTCGTTGTCACCGCGACGCGGGCGTTGGTGGCCTCCTGTTGCGCGGCGGCAGCGATGGCGGCCGCCACGATGGCTTCCTTGCTCGCGTCTGACGCGTGCCTCTAGCCCTTTCTCTTTGCCGACTCCCTTGCCCGCTCGTCGGCCGTCAACTTCTTCTTCGGCTTGGGCGCGGTGGCGGTCTTACAGGGGGCGCGAGGCTTGCCTTTGCCAGAGGGGGCAGACGTGATGCCAGACGAGGCGAGGGAGGCGAGGCCGGAGGCCGCATCGAGGTCGACGTCCATGGCGAGCGACTGGAGCACGCGCGAGTGGGGGCGTTTTGGGGAAAATGGAGGGAAATGGTGGAGGCTGCAACCGACCAACGGGCCAGGGAGAGGAGTAAGCGGGCGCGCGTGTGTTTGTCTCGTGTCCGCACCGACGCAAATCCGGCTAAAAAGTGGACCGGGAATGGGTCGACAGGCGGACGAAAAGCGGAAACACGTCCTTTTGGGTCGGCGCGTTGGGCCGATTTTTCCGTCCGCGCCGACGCAAACGAAATGGGTCACCGCATTGGAGTTGCTCTAAGGGTATCTCTTGTCAAAGCCCCGCCAAGGTCACTTTGATAAGCTGAGAGCGGATGACTTGATGTGCTGTGAACCATCGTCATGTGTTGCATGTTTGACATTTCCTTGAGATTTTTTTTCTATACGCATTTTCAAGATTTATATAAGTTTTGGGGTTTGGGGATTTGGGGTTTTCGGTTTTCCCCCAATTTTTCTAGGTTTTGGAAAGAAAAAAATACAAGTTTTTTTCATCTTCCACGAGAAGCACCGATTTACTTCTCATGTAGGCACAGTCATGCTTCTCTAGAAGGTGAAATAACGCATGTGTGCACGTGTGCGCTTACCGAGAGGCACATATTTGCTTCTCATTGAGGCAAAGATTTGCTTTCGCGTGAGGCACAATTGTGCCTTTCAGAAAGGAAACGAAGATATTTTTTCTTTCATGAGAGGCACAATTTGCTTTTCATAGAGGCACAAATTTGCATCCACAAGATGCATAGTTGTGCCACTCAAAAAATAAAAAAACATTTTTCTTTTCTGCTTCGATGAGATGCACATATTTGCTTCTCATGTAGGCACAGATTTGCTTCAACGAGAGTCACATTGGAAAGAAAAAAACATGTTTTTTCTTCCACAAGAAGCACAATTTTGCTTCTCGCGCGTGCCTCTCAAAAAAGGGGGAAAAGAGTTGTTTTTGCTTCCACGAGAGGCCCGGATTTGCTTATAGTGGAGGCAAAGATCTGCTTCCATGAGCTCGAAAAGGGGAAAATGTGTTTTCTTTTCTTCCGCAAGAGGCATAAACTTTATTATCAAGTAGGCACATATTTACTTCTCATGGATGCACAGATTTGCTTCCGCGAAAGACACAGTTGTTGTGCCTTTCGAAAAAGGAAAATAAATGTTATTTCCACGAGAAGCATTGTTTTTCTTCTCATGGGGGCACAGTTTTGCTGATATTTTTGGTGTTTGCAGAGCGCCTTGTTCCTTTGAGGCTGACATGGCCGATTCCTCTTTGGAGTCCACCTCTCATACTAATACGGAGGCGCTTATAGCGATGCCTTTGGTACAGGCTCCTCCCAGTCCCAACAACTTGGAATTGCGGGATGATATACAACCCTCCCACGATCCGCACCTGACGCGGTTGGTGGGAACCAAACTCCTGCCGTCGGAGTAAGCACTTCGATGGCTAGAGACGACGAGGATGTCCGGAGAGAGGTTGTCATGTCATGTCGGATGCCTCCTCCAATCCGGCTGCCCCCAAGGGAACGGTACTAGGACATGTACCCAGAGCACCACTCCTCCTTCCTCTTCGGTTGCAGCGACCAACCCTCATCCGGCTATCACGCCGGAGCATGCTGTCAATGTGTCAGTGATTCCTTCCAAGGTTTGGTCAGTGAGGCGCCGCCAAGGGTGGGAGGTTGCCTTCGTCAATGAGGCGTTGAATCTATTTATCTACAATTCCCTAAAATTGGTAAATAAGCTTAAAATTTGTAGTCCCCTATTCACCCCCTCTAGTCGAATGTATCGATCCTTTCAACTTTGTTGGTTTTAATGGTATGAACCAAAACAATGATGGGTTTTTGCCTTGGGGTTGCTCTGATGGGCTGGCTACCAGTTTGTCGGTTCACCGTGCCGTGATGGCTGCTCATTGTGACTTAAATTGGTCAAGCGTGGGCTTTCAAACGTCCCACTTGTTGAAAACATTTCAAAGGTGTCGGTTTATCCTCGACGGTGCCTATTGTTCGTTCACATTATACACTTGGTATGGGCGGCGCTAAAGGGATGGTGAAGGTTGGTCCATGCCGGTTGATACGTTCATTTTGCATCACTATTTCTACTGTAATTTATCCTATTTCAATGACATATTTCACATTATGATGCAATTTTCATATCTTTTATCTCTTAAATGCAGAGTATAGAAAGAGAGGGGAATTGCCGGACAACTGGAATATGGATAAAAATACAACAAAAGAAAATCTAACTTTACGGATCTCCTAATGAAGCATGGATTTTACTAAATTATTTTGAGAAAATATGAAGTGAGAGGACCGAAGATGGGACAAAGGGGAACCACCAAGCCTTGGCGCATCTTGGTGGGCCGGGTCCCCGACCAGTCGTGCCCCATGCCCGCGTGGACTCTTGGTGGCTCGCCTCCTGATGCCCTTTGGCATAAAGTCTCATTTTCCCGAGAAAAAATCATAGAAAATCCCACAGACTTTCCGCTGCCGTCTGCGAGGTGGAACTTTGGCGGAGCACTTTTGCTGCACTGATGGGTTGGCTACCACTTTGTCGGTTCATTGTGCCATGATGGTTGCTCATGGTGAATTAAATTGGTTGAGCGTGGACTTTCAAGCGTCTCGCTGGTTGAAAACAGTCAGCGTGTGCTCTGATACCATCTTGTAGCGACCAGACCTCAAACAGTCTGATCTCAGTGTATCAGTGTCATCCCTGGATCAGTAATGCTGACACACACAGTACTTGAAGGATTTATAACAGAGTAGCAGTCACACACTTATTACATCGAATGACTCCAAAGAGAACTTATTACAATAAATATGGCTTAAGGCCATCTAATAACGATAACAGCGGAAGGCTTGGAAGATAAGTGAGTCCATCAACTCCAACGGCATCACTGAGTATAGAACCACGATCCTAAGGCATCTTACTCGTCGTCTGAAAAGTCTACAACATGAACGTTGCAGCCCGAAAACGGGTCAGCACATGGAATATGCTGGCAAGATAACACATAGAGAGTAATGAAAGAATAAAGCTATACTACATGCATATATGGCAGGTGGAAAGCTCTATGGTTACAGTTTTGCATAAAGCCAATTTTTCACTACAACAAAGGAATAAATTTATTTAACTATCATGGTGGTTGTTAAACATTGAGAATGGTTGACAGCATTCTCAATCCCAATTAAGTAACACCATTATTAAACAAACCCAACAATATTAATTAGAGTAATGTGATGAGATTCACATGATAATCCAAGTACTAGATACTCAAATGTCCATAACCGGGGACACGGCGAATCATGATTAGTTTATACACTCTGCAGAGGTTGCGCACTTTTCCCCACAAGACTCGATCTCCTCCGTTGGGATTCTCGCACTACATGGTGTTTGAGAAACGGATGACCGAGACATAGTCTTTCAAAAGCGCTAGCACCTTACGATGGGTAGACCGTACCAACCTACATCCCCTACATCTGCTAGTCTACCACTGTAAGAGTTCGCACGACTTAGTCAACTATGCTAGAGCCCATAATAGCATGTTGCTGCACACGGAAGTTTCTAGCATGAATAATCTTATGATCCCTTTGAGCCTGGGTGGCGGTCCAAAACGAACAGGCAATCCTGGAATACCCAGGTACCTCAATCCACCCAGATGTGTATTAAAGTTGCCACCTTAAATAAACCATTAATTAACAATCTCACATCTGTCACGGAAATTCACTCACCCAATCCACGTCTACTAGCATAGCATGGCATAATAAGCAAACGTAGAACTAACTCCCAAAGGTTTGATAATAAAACAGGTAATAGGTACTACCTCATCTACTTCCCAAAACTCACATATTAATCAGATCCTAATCATGCAATTGTTTGAGGGTTTGAAACTAATGCATAAAAACTGGATAGTAAAGAGGTTTGATGAAAGTGTTACTTGCCTTGCTGATAATCCGCGAAACCTAGGGATTCGAAGTAGCAAGCGGCGCAATCCGGGTACTCTATCGCAAGCAAACAAACAAACAAGCATACAATAAGTACTCATCTAATGCACGGGTAAAATTCAAATGAGAGGTCTAACCAGAAAATTCAACTTAAGAACTCTGGTTTGCAAAAAGAATCAAATCGAACGAAGAAACAAAACTCAAACGGCGAAGGAAACAAGCTTCCTTTACTAATCTGGACCTAAGTCAAATTTTACAGAAGCAAAAACTTGTTTGAGTAGATTATTCGGAAAGAGGGTTTCGAGACGAAACTCTAGGCGCTTGAATCGCCTGATTCCGATAAACGAGCGAAAAGATAAACTAAAACAAAATTTGGATCAGAAATCGCGATCAGAAAAATCGTGGAATAAATCTGTGAAAAAGAAAGACGACGAACAGATTAACGAACGAATGTTCGTTAACTGGATCGAAATGAAGAATGCGTTCGTTAAAACGAACGAACGAGCGAACACTCGCTAACTAAATAAACAAAAAAAACGATCTAAAAAAATTAAAAAAATCTAGGGTTTTCTTAAAAAAACAAAGTGGTTTTTCTCCAAAAAACCGGCGTCGGCTCGGGCGGTACCTCCGGGCGGGCGGAGGCTGGGCTGGCGAGGGCGGCGGGCTCGACGGCGGGGGGGGGGGCGGGCGGCGGCGGCGGCGGGCGGCTCGGCTCGGCGGCGGGCGGGGCGGCGGCGGCGACTCAGGCTCGGGGGCCGGGGTGGTATTGAAAGGGGGAGGCGGCGGCTCGACTTGGGAGGGGGTCGGGCGGCGGCGGGCTCGGACTCGAGTCCGGCGGCGGCACGGACGGGAGGCGGTAGGCGGGCGGCTGGTACTGGTTGGTGGCCGGCCCCACAGTATGGGAGTTTTTTAAATAAGTTATTGAATGAAAAAAAAATCTAGAAAAATAAATAAAAATCTAAAAATATCAAAATAAATTTTCATCGTCCAAATAAAATATTTAGAACAAGATGAACATTGTTTTGGTCCTAAAATGCATTTTTGAAAATCGTGCAATTTTCCTAAATTCAAATAAAATAGCAAAAACACCAAAATAAAACTTATTTGATTTTTTTATTAAATCCTCATTATTTCTTTATTTTAGGAAAGTCATTTGATTCCCTCTCTTTTATTTTTATGATTGAAATAATTGAAGATAAAATAAATAAAATCAAATGATCCTATTTTCAAAATTTGGGAAAACCCAAATATGAAAATAACGAAATCCCCAACTCTCTCCGTGGGTCCTTGAGTTGCGTAAAATTTCTAGGATCAAGGCAAAATGCATTGAAATATGATATGCAATGATGATCTATTTGTATAACATTCCTGGTACCCAACGTTTTGTGCAACTGATTCCAGAACTCTGAGGTAAACTGGGTTCCCCTATCTGATACAATGCTCCTTGGAACTCCATGCAGACATACGATCCTGGTCATGTATATCTTGGCCAACTTAGCACTGGTGTAAGTGGTCTTTACTGGAATGAAATGAGCTACCTTCGACAACCGATCGACTACAACCCAAATCGAGTCATAGCTGAACGAGTCCCGGCAACCTCGTGATAAAATCCTTGCCTAGCTTATCCCACTTCCATTCGGGTATCGGCAATGGTTGCAACAATCCTGCTGGCTTCTGATGCTCTACCTTTACTCTCTGACATACATCACAAACTGCTACATACTCCGCAATATCCTTCTTCATTCCGGTCCACCAGAAAGTCTCATTTAAATCCAAGTACATCTTGGTATTACCTGGGTGAATTGAATATGGCGAGTCATGGGCCTCTTGCAAAATCAACTTTCTGATCCCTGGGTCATTAGGCACATAAAGACGGTCTTCAAACCATAAGGTATCATGCTCATCCTCAAGAAATCCTTGGGCTTTTCCTTTGCTCAACTTCTCCTTTATCTCAGCAATTTCCTTGTCGGTTTTCTGAGCCTCTCTGATCTTATCCATCAAAGTCGACTGATTTTCCAATGTTGCTACATAGCCTCGCGGAACTATCTCCAAACATAGTTTGCAAAGGTCCTCGGCTGACTCCTTTGGCAATCTGCGGTCATGAGTGTATTGACATGGCTCTTACGGCTCAACGCATCGGCTACTACGTTAGCCTTTCCGGGGTGATACCGCAATCTCATATCATAATCCTTGATGAGCTCTAACCATCTCCTTTGCCTGAGATTCAACTCCTTCCGCGTGAAAATGTACTTCAAACTCTTGTGATCCGTATACACTTCACAATGATTTCCGATAAGGAAATGTCTCCATGTCTTCAATGCATGCACTACGGCTGCTAACTCCAAATCGTGTGTGGCATAATTCAACTCATGGGGTTTAAGCTGTCGTGACGCATACGAGACAACTCTCCCCTCCCGCATAAGCACTGCTCCAAGTCCTCGACATGAAGCGTCGCAATACACCTCGTAATCCTTGGTCTGATCTGGCAGAATCAACACTGGTGAGGTAACTAGACGTTCCTTCAATTCTTGGAAACTGGCCTCACATTCCTCATTCCAATTGAACTTGGTATCCTTCTTCAACAACTCCGTCATGGGATTTGCAATCTTTGAAAAATTCTCAATGAATCGCCGGTAGTATCTTGCCAGTCCAAGAAAACTTCTGATCTCTCCAACTGTTGTTGGTGCTACCCAATTTGTCACGGTAACAACCTTCGTGGGGTCTACTGCTATTCCTTCTCCGGATATAACATGTCCGAGGAATCCAACTTCCTTCAACCAAAACTCACATTTGCTGAACTTGGCATATAACTGGTGTTCTCTGAGCTTCTCCAATACCAAACGCAAATGCTCCATATGCTCTTCTTCGTTCTTTGAGTAGACCAAAATATCATCAATGAACACCACAACGAACTTATCTAGGAACTCCATAAATACTTTGTTCATCATGTTCATGAAATAGGCAGGTGCGTTAGTCAGACCAAATGACATGACGGTATACTCGTACAACCCATACCTGGTGGTAAAAGTCGTCTTAGATATATCCTGCTCCCGAATCTTCAACTGATGGTATCCCGATCGCAAATCGATCTTGGAAAATACCTTTGCTCCTTGCAGTCGGTCAAACAGATCATTGTTCATCGGCAGTGGGTACTTGTTCTTGATTGTTACTGCATTCAATCCTCGATAATCAACAACCATCCTTAATGATCCGTCCTTCTTTTCCACTAGAAGTACTGGTGATCCCCAAGGTGAAGAACTTGGGCGAATGTATCCTTTATCCAGTAACTCCTTAATCTGACTCTTAATCTCCTCCAAATCTTTTGCTGGCATCCTGTATGGTCTCTTGGATATCGGCCCTGTGCCTGGAAAAAGTTCAATAAAAAACTCGATGTCTCTATCTGGTGGCATGCCTGGCAACTCTTCTGGAAATACATCAGGAAAATCCTTCACTACTGGTACTTCCTCCTGCACAACTCCTGATAAGGAATTTATATGCATCCTCTTCGGCTCATGTCTGGATACATACTTGATCCTCTTCCCTTCTGGCGTTGTAAGTAAAATTGTCTTACTGGCACATTCAATGTTCCCGCCATACTTCGATATCCAATCCATGCCTAATACCACATCCAATCCTTGTGATTCCAATACTATTAGGTCTGAGGGAAACATGTAGTTACCAATCCTTAATGGTAACTGATCACACCATAGCCTGGCCATATACTCTGCTCCAGGTGAGGTTACTAACATGGGTGTCTTGAGGGTTTGGGTTGGCAATTTATACTTATCCACAAATCCCCTTGATATGTATGAATGCGATGCACCAGTATCAAAAAGAATGAGTGCAGTAAATGACTTAACCAAAAACTTACCTATTACTGCACCGGGTTGGGCTTCAACTGTTGGGGAACGTAGTAATTTCAACAAATTTCCTACGCACACGCAAGATCATGGTGATGCATAGCAACGAGAGGGAGAGTGTGTCCACGTACCCTCGTAGACTGTAAGCGGAAGCGTTATGACAACGTGGTTGATGTAGTCGTACGTCTTCACGATCCGACCGATCCAAGCACCGAACGACGGCACCTTCGAGTTCAGACACGCTCGCTCGATGACGATCCGGGCCCGATCCAAAGAAAGCTTGGGGATGAGTTCCACAAGATGACGGCATGTGACGATGATGATGTTCTACGGCGCAGGCTTCGCCTAAACTCCGCGACGATATGACCAAGGTGGAATATGGTGGAGGGGGCACCGACACGGCTAAGGAACGATCCGTAGATCAACTTGTGTGTCTAGGGTGCCCCCGCTCAGATACAAAGGAGCAAGGGGGAGGCCGGCCGCCCTATAGGGCGCGCCAGAGGAGGAGTCCTCCTCCTAGTAGAGTAGGACTCCCCTTTCCTACTCCTACTAGGAGGGGGAAAGGAAGGGGAGAGGAGAAGGAAAGGGCGCCGCCTCCTAGTCCAATTCTGCACTGAGGGGGGGGGCGGCCCACCCTGGCCGCCTCTTTCTCTCCACTAAGGCCCATGAGGCCCATTACTTCTCCCGGGGTTCGGTAACCTCCCAAGACTCCGGTTTTCTCCGAAATCACCGGAACACTTCCGGTGTCCAAATATAGTCGTCCAATATATCGATCTTTATGTCTCGACCATTTCGAGACTCCTCGTCATGTCCGTGATCACATCCGGGACTCCGAACAAACTTCGTACATCAAAACTTATAAACTCATAATAAAACTGTCATGGTAACGTTAAGCGTGCGGACCCTACGGGTTCAAGAACTATGTAGACATGACCTAGAACTATTCTCGGTTAATAACCACTAGCGGAACCTGGATGCCCATATTGGTTCCTACATATTCTACGAAGATCTTTATCGGTCAAACCGCATAACAACATACGTTGTTCCTTTTGTCATCGGTATGTTACTTGCCCGATATCCAATACCTAGTTCAATCTCGCTACCGGCAAGTCTGTTTACTCGTTACGTAATGCATCATTTCGTAACTAACTCATTAGCTACATTGCTTGCAAGGCTTATAGTGATGTGCATTACCAAGAGGGCCCAGAGATACCTCTCCGACAATCGGAGTGACGAAACCTAATCTCGAAATATGCCAACCCAACATGTACCTTTGGAGACACCTGTAGTACTCCTTTATAATCACCCAGTTACGTTGTGACGTTTGGTAGCACCCAAAGTCTTCCTCCGGTAAACGGGAGTTGCATAATCTCATAGTTACAGGAACATGTATAAGTCATGAAGAAAGCAATACCAATATACTAAACGATCAAGTGCTAGGCTAACGGAATGGGTCATGTCAATCACATCATTCTCCTAATGATGTGATCCCATTAATCAAATGACAACACATGCCTATGGTTAGGAAACATAACCATCTTTGATTAATGAGCTAGTCAAGTAGAGGCATACTAGTGACGTTATGTTTGTCTATGTATTCACACATGTATTATGTTTCCAGTTAATACAATTCTAGCATGAATAATAAACATTTATCATGAAATAAGGAAATAAATAATAATTTTATTATTGCCTCTAGGGCATATTTCCTTCAGTCTCCCACTTGCACTAGAGTCAATAATCTAGTTCACATCACCATGTGATTTAACACCAATATTCATATCTGTATATGATTAACACATATAGTTCACATCGTCATGTGACCAACACCCAAAGGGTTTACTAGAGTCAATGATCTAGTTCACATAGCTATGTGATTAACACCCAAAGAGTACTGAGGTGTGATCATGTTTTGCTCGTGAGAGAACCTTAGTCAAAGGGTCTGTCACATTCAAAACCGTATGTATTTTGCAAATATTCTATGTCTACAATGCTCTGCACGGAGCTACTCTAGCTATTTGCTCCCACTTTCAATATGTATCCAGATTGAGATTTAGAGTCATCTGGATCGGTGTAAAAGCTTGCACCAATGTAACTCTTTACGACGGACTCTTTTATCACCTCCATAATTGAGAAATATTTCCTTAGTCCTCACTAAGGATATTCTTGACTAATGTCTAGTGATCAAAATTGTATTCCTTTGCCAAAATCAGAGTAAGGTATACAATATGTCTGGTTCACAGCATAGCATACTTTATAGAACCTATGACTGAGGCATAGGGAATGACTATTCATTCTCTTTCTATTTTCTGCCATGGTCGGGTCTTGAGTCTTACTCAACTTCACACCTTGCAACACATGCAAGAACTCCTTCTTTGACTGTTCCATTTTGAACTATTTCAAAAATTTATCAAGGTATGTACTCATTGAAAAATCTTATCAAGCATTTTGATTTATCTATATAGATCTTGACGCTCAATGTGTAAGCAGCTTCACTGAGGTCTTTCTTTGAAAAACTCTTATTCAAGTATCCTTTCATGCTATCCAGAATTTCTATATCATTTCCAATCAACAATATGTCATCCACATATAATATTAGAAATGCTACAGAGCTCCCACTCACTTTCTTGCAAATACAAGCTTCTCAAAAAGTCTGTATAAAACCATATGCTTTGATCAACTTATCAAAGCGTATATTCCAACTCCGAGAGGCTTGCACCAGTCCATAAATGGGTCGATGGAGCTTGCACACTTTGTTAGCACCTTTAGGATTGACAAAACCTTCTGGTTGCATCATATACAACTCTTCTTTAATAAATCCATTAAGGAATGCAGTTTTGATATCCTTTTGCCAGATTTCATAAAATGTGGCAATTGCTAACATGATTCGGACAGACTTAAGCATCTCTACAGTTGAGAAAATCTCATTGTAGTCAACACTTTGAACTTTGTCAAAAACCTTTTTTGACAAGTCTAGCTTTGTAGATAGTAACACTACTATCAGCATCTGTCTTCCTCTTGAAGATCCATTTATTCTTAATGACTCACCGATCAACGGGCAAGTCAATCAAAGTCCACACTTTGTTCTCATACATGGATCCTATCCCAGATTTCATGGCCTCAAGCCATTTTGTGGAATCTGGGCTCATCATCGCTTCCTCATAGTTTGTAGGTTTATCATGGTCTAGTAACATGACTTTCAGAATAGGATTACCGCACCACTCAGTGCGGACCGTACTCTGGAAGACCCACGAGGTTCTCAGAGTAACTTGATCAAGTTTCGGGATCATCATCATTAACTTCCTCACTAATTGGTGTAGGAATCATCGAACTGATTTACGTGATGAACTACTTTCCAATAAGGGAGAAGGTACAATTACCTCATCAAGTTCTACTTTCCTCCCACTCACTTCTTTCGAGAGAAACTCCTTCTCTAGAAAGGATCCATTCTTAGCAATGAATGTTTTTTGCCTTCGGATATGTGATAGAAGGTGTACCCAACAGTTTCCTTTGGGTATTCTATGAAGACGCACTTCTCCGATTTGGGTTTGAGCTTATCAGGATGAAACTTTTTCACACAAGCATCGCAGCCCTAAACTTTAAGAAACGTCAACTTGGGTTTCTTGCTAAACCACAGTTCATATGCTGTCGTCTCAACGGATTTAGATGGTGCCCTTTTAACGTGAATGCAGCTGTCTCTAATGCATAACCCCAAAACAATAGTGGTAAACCAATAAGAGACATCATAGATCGCACCATATCCAATAAAGTGCGGTTACGATGTTTGGACACACCATAACATTGTGGTGTTCCAGGTGGCGTGAGCTGTGAAACTATTCCACATTGTTTTAATTGAAGACCAAACTTGTAACTCAAATATTCGTCTCCACAATCAGATCGTAGGAACTTTATTTTCTTGTTATGATGATTCTCCACTTCACTCTGAAATTCTTTGAACCTTTCAACCATTTCAGACTTATGTTTCATCAAGTAGATATACCCATATCTGCTCAAATCATCTTGTGAAGGTCAGAAAATAACGATATTTGCCACGAGCATCAACACTCATTGGATCGCATACATCGGTATGTATTATTTCCAATAAGTCAAGAGTTCGCTCCATTGTTTCGAGAACGGAGTTTTAGTCATCTTGCCCAAAAGGCACGGTTCGCAAGCATCAAATGATTCATAACCAAGTGATTCCAAAAATCCATCTTTATGGAGTTTGTTCATGCGCTTTACACCGATATGACCCAAACGGCAGTGCCACAAATAAGTTGCACTATCATTATTAACTTTGCATCTTTTGGCATCAATATTATGAATATGTGTATCACTACGATTGAGATCCAACAAACTATTTTCATTGGGTGTATGACCATTGAAGGTTTTATTCATGTAAACAAAACAACAATTATTCTCTGATTTTAAATGAATAACCGTATTGCAATAAACATGATCAAATCATATTCATGCTTAATGCAAACGCCAAATAACATTTATTTAGGTTTAACACTAATCCCAAAAGTATAGGGAGTGTGCGATGATGATCATATCAATCTTGGAACTACTTCCAACACTCATCGTCACTTCCCTTCAACTAGTCTCTGCTTATTCTCAGAACTCCTGTTTTGAGTTACTAATCTTAGCAACCTAACAAGTATCAAATACTCGGGGCTACTATAAACACTAGTATGGCACACATCAATAATCAGATATCAAATATACCCTTGTTCACTTTGCCATCCTTCTTATCCACCAAATATTGTGGTATTTCCGCTTCAAAGGACCATTTCCTTTGCAGTGTAAGCACTCAGTTTTAGGCTTTGGTTTAGCTTTGGGCTTCTTCGTGGGAGTGACAACTTGCTTGCCATTATACTTGAAGTTTCCCTTTCTTTCCCTTTGCCCTTTTCTTGAAACTAGTGATCTTTGTCAATCATCAACACTTGATGTTCTTTCTTGATTTCTACCTTCGTCGATTTCAACATCACGAAGGGCTCGGGAATCGTTTTCATCATCCCTTGCATACTATAGTTCATCACAAAGTTCTAGTAACTTAGTAATGGTGACTAGAGAATTCTGACAATCACTATCTTATCTGGAAGATTAACTCCCACTTGATTCAAGCGATTGAAGTACTCAGACAATCTGAGCACATGCTCACTAGTTGAGCGATTCTCCTCCATCTTTTAGCTATAGAACTTGTTGGAGACTTCATATCTCTCAACTCGGGTATTTGCTTGAAATATTTACTTCAATTCAAGGAACATCTCATATGGTCCATGACATTCAAAACGTCTTTGAAGTCCCGATTCTAAGCCGTTAAGCATGGTGCACTAAACTATCAAGTAGTCATCATATTGAGCTAGCCAAACGCTCATAACGTGTGCATCCGCTCTGCAATAGGTCGTCACCTAGCGGTGCATTAAGGACATAATTCTTACGTGCAACAATGAGGATAAAACGCGGATCACGGATCCAATCCGCATCATTGCTACTAACATCTTTCAACACAATTTTCTCTAGGAACATATCAAAATAAACATATGAAAGCAACAACGCAAGCTATTGATCTACAACATAATTTGCAAAATACTACCAGGACTAAGTTCAATTAATCATATTACTTAAGAACTCCCACTTAGACAGAGATCTCTCTAGTCATCTAAGTGATTACGTGATCCAAATCAACTAAACCATGTCTGATCATCACGTGAGATGAAGTAGTTTCAATGGTGAACATCACTATGTTGATCATATCTACTTATATGATTCACGTTCGACCTTTCGGTCTCCGTGTTCCGAGGCCATATCTGTATATGCTAGGCTCGTCAAGTTTAACCTGAGTATTCCGCGTGTGCAACTGTTTTGCACCCGTTGTATTTGAACGTAGAGCCTATCACACACGATCATCACGTGGTGTCTCAGCACGAAGAACTTTCGCAATGGTGCATACTCAGGGAGAACACTTCTTGATAATTTAGTGAGAGATCATCTTAAAATGCTACCGTCAATCAAAGCAAGATAAGATGCATAAAGGATAAACATCACATGCAATCAATATAAGTGATATGATATGGCCATCATTATCTTGTGCTTGTGATCTCCATCTTCGAAGCACCATCGTGATCACCATCGTCACCAGCGTGATACCTTGATCTCCATCGTAGCATCGTTGTCGTTACGCCATCTATTGCTTCTACGACTATCGCTATCGCTTAGTGATAAAGTAAAGCAATTACAGGGCATTTGCATTTCATACAATAAAGCGACAACCATATGGCTCTCGCGATTGTCGATAACCGGTTACAAAACATGATCATCTCATACAATAAAATATAGCATCATGTCTTGACCATATCACATCACAACATGCCCTACAAAAACAAGTTAGACGTCCTCTACTTTGTTGTTGCAAATTTTACGTGGCTGCTACGGGCTTAGCAAGAACCGTTCTTACCTACGCATCAAAACCACAATGGTAGTTCGTCAAGTTAGTGCTGTTTTAACCTTCGCAAGGACCGGCGAGTCACACTCGATTCAGCTAAAGTGAGAGAGACAGACACCCGCCTTGATCACCTTTAAGCACGAGTGCTCGAACGGTGAAACCAGTCTCGTGTAAGCGACGCGTAATGTCGGTCCGGGCCGCTTCATCTCACAATACCGCCGAACCAAAGTATGACATCTTTGGTAAGCGGTATGACTTGTATCACCCACAACTCACTTGTGTTCTACTCGTGCATATGACATCTACGCATAAAACCAGGCTCGGATGCCACTGTTGGGGAACGTAGTAATTTCAAAAAATTTCCTACGCACACGCAAGATCATGGTGATGCATAGCAACGAGAGGGGAGAGTGTGTCGACGTACCCTCGTAGACCGTAAGCGGAAGCGTTATGAAAAGGCGGTTGATGTATTCGTACGTCTTCACGATCCGACCGATCCAAGCACCGAACGTACGGCACCTCCGAGTTCAGCACACGTTCAGCTCGATGACGATCCCCGGGCTCCGATCCAGCAAAGCTTCGGGGATGAGTTCCGTTAGCACGATGGCGTGGTGACGATGATGATGTTCTACCGACGCAGGGCTTCGTCTAAACTCCGCGATGATATGGCCGAGGTGGAATATGGTGGAGGGGGGCACCATACACGGCTAAGGAACGATCAGTAGATCAACTTGTGTGTCCTAGGGTGCCCCCCGCCCTCGTATATAAAGGAGCAAGGGGGAGGCCAGCCGGCCCTATATTGCGCGCCAGGAGGAGGAGTCCTCCTCCTAGTAGGAGTAGGACTCCCCCTTTCCTACTCCTACTAGGAGGGGGAAAGGAAGGGGGAGAGGGAGAAGGAAAGGGGGGCGCCGCCCCCCTCCTAGTCCAATTCGTACTAGAGGGGGAGGGGGCGTGCGGCCCACCCTGGCCGCCCCTCTCTCTCTCTCCACTAAGGCCCATGAGGCCCATTACTTCTCCCCCGGGGGGGGGGGGTTCCGGTAACCCTCCGGCACTCCGGTTTTCTCCGAAATCACCCGGAACACTTCCGGTGTCCGAATATAGTCATCCAATATATCGATCTTTATGTCTCGGCCATTTCGAGACTCCTCGTCATGTCCGTGATCACATCTGGGACTCCGAACAAACTTCGGTACATCAAAACTTATAAACTCATAATAAAACTGTCATCGTAACGTTAAGCGTGCGGACCCTACGAGTTCGAGAACTATGTAGACATGCCCTAGAACTATTCTCGGTCAATAACCAATAGCGGAACCTGGATGCCCATATAGGTTCCTACATATTCTATGAAGATCTTTATCGGTCAAACCGCATAACAACATATGTTGTTCCCTTTGTCATCGGTATGTTACTTGCCCGAGATTTGATCATCGGTATCCAATACCTAGTTCAATCTCGTTACCGGCAAGTCTCTTTACTCGTTAATAATGCATCATTTCGTAACTAACTCATTAGCTACATTGCTTGCAAGGCTTATAGTGATGTGCATTACCGAGAGGGCCCAGAGATACCTCTCCGACAATCGGAGTGACAAAACCTAATCGCGAAATATGTCAACCCAACATGTACCTTTGGAGACACCTGTAGTACTCTTTTATAATCACCCAGTTACGTTGTGACGTTTGGTAGCACCCAAAGTGTTCCTCCGGTAAACAGGAGTTGCATAATCTCATAGTTACAGGAACACATATAAGTCATGAAGAAAGCAATAGCAATATACTAAACGATCAAGTGCTAGGCTAACGGAATGGGTCATGTCAATCACATCATTCTCCTAATGATGTGATCCCATTAATCAAATGACAACACATGCCTATGGTTAGGAAACATAACCATCTTTGATTAATGAGCTAGTCAAGTAGAGGCATACTAGTGACGTTATGTTTGTCTATGTATTCACACATGTATTATGTTTCCGGTTAATACAATTCTAGCATGAATAATAAACATTTATCATGAAATAAGGAAATAAATAATAACTTTATTATTGCCTCTAGGGCATATTTCCTTCATCAACCTCCTCCATGCTAATGTGGTTCACCTGTCCTCTGCTGAAAGGGTTTGGCTTCTTCCCAGAGCTTCCATTGCCATTTCCATTCTGGCCTTCAGGACATTCATTGGCATAATGTCCGGTCTTCTGGCATTTAAAACAGGTGATTTGACTCAGATCTCTCTTGGCTGGTGTTGAGGGGTTGGTACGGTTCTGGCCATTACTTCCTCCATTCCCGTTACCATTCTTGGAACCATTATGATTGTGCGAGCTACCACCTCCATGGGTATGCTGAAACTGTCCTCCGGACTTCGGGGTAAAACGTGGCTTCTGCTGAGCTCTAGAATTGTACTTCCCTTGTCCATACTTCCTCTTGCGGGGTTCAATCTGCTGCTGCTTCCCTTCAATCATAAGAGCATGGTCTACCAACTCCTGGTTGTTGTTGAAACTTGCTACCATCAACTGCATGCTCAGCTCATCATTTAGTCCTTCCAGAAACTTCTCTTGCTTAGTTGCATCTATAGCAACATCATCTGGGGCGTAACGTGCTAGCTTACTGAAATCATCCACATATTGGCCAACTGTACGGCCTCCCTGGTGTAAGTTGCGAAACTCACGCTGAAAGGATCGATATGGTTGACTAGAGGGGGGGTGAATAGGCAACTAACAATTTTTAAGCTTTTCTTTACCAAATTAAACTTTGCAACAAAATAGGTTGTCTAGATGTGCAACTAAATGAGCAACCTATATGATGCAATAACAACTAGCACACAAGCGAGCAAAGGATGTAAAACAAGTAGGCTTGCAAAAGTAAAGGCACGAAATAACCAAGAGTGGAGCCGGTGGAGACGAGGATGTGTTACCGGAGTTCCTTCCTTTTAAGGGGAAGTACGTCTCCGTTAGAGCGGTGTGGAGGCACAATGCTCCCCAAGAAGCCACTAGGTCCACCGTGTTCTCCTCACGCCCTCACACAATGCGAGATGCCGTGATTCCACTATTGGTGCCCTTGAAGGCGGCGACCGAACCTTTACAAGCAAGGTTGGGGGAATCTCCACAACAATCGGAGGCTCCCAACAACAACAACAACAACAACAACAACACGAAGCTTCACCACAATGGAGTATGGCTTCGAGGTGACCTCAACCGTCTAGGGTGATCAACACCCAAGAGTAACAAGATCCGCAAGGGATAAGTGGGGGGAATCAAATTTCTCTTGGTGGAAGTGTAGATCTGGGCCTTCTCAACCAATCCCGAGCAAATCAACAAGTTTGATTGGCTAGGGAGAGAGATCGGGCGAAAATGGAGCTTTGAGCAACAATGGAGCTTTGGGGGAAAGAGTTAGGTCAACTTGGAGGAAGAAGACACCTTTATATAGTGAGGGAACACATCCAACCGTTACCTCACTGAGCAGCCCCGCACAGAGCGGTACTACCGCTGGGGCAGGGCGGTACTACCGTTGAGAGCGGTACTACCGCTCCCTACCCAGCGGTACTACTGTGCTAGAGAGGAAGCCAGGCCACTGGCCCCAGAGCGGTACTACCGCGGGAGTAGGAGCGGTACTACCGCTCGGAGCGGTACTACCGCTTCTACTACCGCTTTTAGTGCCGCAAAACCCGACACGAGAAAACACCGTCTCTAATTGAGGCGGCAGTAGGCGCGGTACTACTGCGCTACTACGGCCGAAACCCGCGAGCGGTACTACCGCTCTGCTGAGCGGTACTACCACTGAGAGCGGTACTACCGCTTCGTGGAGCGGTACTATCACTGGGGGGCTTGGTACTATCATGAGATCATGCGGTACTATCACCGCACAGTAGTGAAGCAGTCTGAAGAGAAGTGCAGCTCCAAAGATGCGAAAGGAAGACGACATGTGTGATAAGGATGTGTACGTGTTGATTCCACCCTAGTCTTACCAAAGCGGATCCCCTCTTAATAGTACGGTGACTCCTACGAAACTGGTCCACCAACAACGAAACGCAGGAGCTACACCGTCTTGAGTAAAACATCGAGGGGAGGAAATCGTCTCGTGCCAATGGATGATTCTTTGAAAGAACTTAACGCACACGATTAGTCTGCAAAAGCATTGTCATCAATCACCAAAACCACTAGGGGATAAATATGCCCTTACAATCTCCCCCTTTTTGGTGGGTTGATGACAATACGGGATTTGAATAAACACGATATAGAGCAAGCGTACAAACCCCACGGTCCTAATATGTAGATGGGCTCCCCCTAGATGTGTGCTATCTAGATAAATGCTTTGGACTGCACATCACACATACTAGGATCAATGCTCCCCCTACATTTTAGAGACCAACAATCTGAGCAAGATATATGAGAGCAGCATAGATGATATAACAAGAAGAGCACACAACTCATAAGCTAGATAGTGACATAGATAATGATACTGGAAAGATAAGGTAGCATATGTCTCACACCATATGACTCGTACTTAAGTCTCACTCGAACTTAGCTCTCACAGACAAACCAACCAAAGCAAATGCGAGAAAAACACGAACAAGACACGAATAAGAGACGAAAGACACAACTCGCAAATCCCTAAACTCTCTCCCCCTTTGGCATCGAGACACCAAAAAGGAGAGGGAGTGTTGCTATGGCTCCAGGTGAGAGCAAATGAGGGACACACGCATCAGAGCCCAGTGGAATCATCGGCACCACCGTCGTCGATCCCGAAGTGCTCGGCCTCGAGAATCGGTCCACAGGCGCAAGGCTGAATCCTCCTCCTCCTCGAAGCTGGTCCTCGATCCACTCTTGATCAGTAGCACCTAACCGACGATGAGCTCCTTGTGACGACCTCGAGCCTTCTTCTCAGCCACATGAGTCATGTACTGACCGTGAGCCTCCATGCAGAACAACTTCTTCATCTTAGACTTGAGCTTCCTAGCCCAAGAGGGCTCTGCCTCAGAAGGCATGTAGTCATCATCCTCATCATCCTCAGCTGCAGGCTCCTCCTCTGTCTCCATGGCAGCAGCAGACGAAGGAACTCCAGTCCTAGGGGCCTGAGTGCCCCAGTTATCCTTCTTCCTCATACGCTTGACATTGTGAGAGATCAACTCTCCAGACTCCAGTGGCACCTTAGGATATACATGATCCCAGGCCTTCTCAATGAGAAGCATGATGAACGGACCATAGATCAGGCACTTGCGCTCGGAGATAGCAGACAGCAGCTCAGACCACATAACATGAGAGATATCCAAAGACTCTCCGGTGGGATTTTCCTTCTCACGCTGGCAGAAAAGAAGCATGTCCACGAGATAAGAGTGAACCTGGTCCAGATTCCCAATGCGAGGGAAAAGAGTCTCTCTGAAGATGCGGTGAAGGATATCCAGATAGGCAGGCATCTCATAGGTTTCCTTCTTTGTCTCCTGGTTGATCTTCAGAGTGCAGTATGGCCAGAGAGCTTGCTTGTGAGTGCAATGGGCGCGGGCGTGAGGGCGAAAGCCAACAGGAGACTCAAGACCTAGATCTTGCACCCCAATCAACTGCATGAACGCTCTCCACTTGACGGAAAGCAACTTGCCATTGGTCATCCAGGTGAGTGTCCTGTCCTCATCAGTCCCAAGGTGAACCGTGGCATAGAATTGGGCCACCATATCAGCATCAAAGTCCTTGTTGAATTTCATGATCCCAAGAATGTTGATTGAGTGCACATCGAAGAGCTTCACCAAAGTAGTCGGGATCTTGCTCCATATGGTCGGTGTCGATGGAGTGCATGTTGACGTAGAAATTCTTCTTGGCTTTGAGAACATCGAAGAAGATGGGCTGGAACCTGTTCGAGCGGACGATTGACCAAAGTGGGATCTTGGTCGACTTCATACGGGTTCTTGTGGCGCCTTGCCCGTAACTCCTTTGGCGGCATTTCGCAGCCTGTCTTGCCGGGCTTTGGCTTGACCCGGACTTCTTACGAGTTGAGGTGGAGGTGGAGGTGGAGAATGAGCACTTGAGGATCCTCCGGAAGGCTCGGTGGTACGGTAGCGCTTGGACGTGGCACGTCCGGGATTGACACGACGAGCCTGATGCTCAGGGACCTCATCACCTGGAACCACACACAAGAACACGCAAACAACCAGAAAGCACGAGCATAAGCCACAAACGCGAGCAAAGATATCACTGAAAGGTAGAAGTAGAGTGGAAGTTGGTAGAGAGCGGTAGTACCATGACCAGATAGCGGTAGTACCGCCACGAGCGGCAATACCGCTCCACAGGGAGTGGTAGTACCGTTCCAAGCGGTAGTACCGCCCTGGAGAGGGCGGTAGTACCGCTCGGGACGGGGAAACATCAGTTTCCTACTACCGTGGTCAGACCCGGCACTACCGTCCTACCAAATTCAAAAATACTCCAACCAAACATCAATCCAAACTTCCTAGAAGCATTCTCCATCCTACTCAAGACTAGATTTGGCCAAAAATCTAAATATGCAACTGCTACTGCCCCTAAGATGCTAGATTGGAAACCTATACAAAAAGAACAAGAGAACGGGGGCAATACCGGCATCCATGGCAAGAGGACAAGGTGGGGATCATCTCCACCGAAGGGAATGGAGAGGGACGGCCCGGAGCCCTCCCGCGGCGCCGGTTGTTGGAGAGAGAGAGGAACAGGCGAGGGGGCGTGCGAATGGGTATGGGGGAGAATAAACTCCCCCTGGCCCCCGATATAACCCCCTTGCGCCTCTCGGTAGTAGTACCGCTATTTGGAGGGCGGTAGTACTGCTTCGCCAAATGAAGAGTACCGCCAAAGAACCAAAAATGCTTCTAGACTAAAAGAAAAACTCAAACACACTGAAAAGAACGGGAAGGCAAAGACAAGAAAAAGACCAACAAGACAACACACACGAATCAACGAACCGGAACCCACTCCTTCAAAGCAACCAACCAAAAGAAGAGCGAGCTCTGGCCTCTCTCAAGAGAGGGCGGTGGCCGGAGCCACCTATGTTTGAGTCAATTGGTATGGCACCGCGAAGAATTATCCTTGGGCCCATGACCAATACTCGTCTTTGAAGCAAAAGTACCATAAAAAATGGCTAATGTGAAATATTTGATCGTTTTATGCATAATGGGGGGAGGGAGAGTTCATTGAGAGAACAACACTCCCCCTATGTCCATGCCTACACCTAAACTAGACAACAAGTTGAGTGTGGTGGGGGTGCACGGGTTCAAGTCACATTGCTCAAATCAATGATATTTAGCTCATGCCTTAACTCGCGAAATCTTGCTTCATCCAAGGGCTTCGTGAAAATATCTGCAAGGTTGTCATGAGTGTTGACATACTTGAGCTCGATCTCCCTCGCCTAATGTGATCCCGGATGAAGTGATACCGAATCTCAATGTGCTTCGTCTTGAAGTGTTGCACCGGGTTGAGAGAAATCTTGATGGCACTTTCATTATCACATCAAAGAGGCACTTTGTCACAAATGACACCGTACTCCTTTAAAGTTTGCCTCATCCATAGGAGTTGAGCACAACAACTACCGGCCGCCACATACTCCGCTTCGGTGGACGAGAGAGACACACAACTTTGCTTCTTGGAAGACCAACTTACCAAAGAGCAACGGATAAATTGGCACCCTCCGGAAGTGGACTTCCTATCCACTTTGTCTCCCGCCCAATCGGAATCCGTGAAACCTTCAAGCTTGAAGTTTGCTCCTCTTGGGTACCATAAGCCAAAGTTTGGGGTATGAGCCAAATATCGAAGATTCGCTGACCGCCACAAAGTGACTTTCCTTTGGTGCGGCTTGAAAACATGCACACATCCCCACACTCAACATGATATCCGGTCTAGATGCACAAAGGTAAAGCAAGGAGCCAATCATGGAGCGATATACCTTTTGATCCACCGCTTTACCATTGGGATCGATGTCAAGTTGGCACTTGGTAGGCATTGGTGTAGAAGCCGTCTTGACATCACTTAGCTTGAATCTTTTAAGCATGTCTTGAGTGTATTTGGCTTGGTTGATGAAGGTTCCTTCTCTTCTTTGTTTGATGTCAAAACCAAGGAAGGACTTCAACTCTCCCATCGAAGACATCTTAAACTTGGAGGTCATGAGAGCGGCAAATTCCTCATTGAAAGCTTTGTTAGGAGAACCAAAGATAATATCATCAACATATAGTTGGCATACAAACAACTCCCCGTTGACCTTCTTAGTGAAAAGAGTGGGATCAATTTGTCCTACTTCAAATCCACGATCTTGTAGCAACTCGGTAAGGTGGTCATACCACGCACGTGGGGCTTGTTTAAGGCCATAGAGTGCCTTATCGAGTTGATACACATGATCCGGGAAGTAGGGGTCCTCGAACCCGAGGGGTTGCTTGACATAAACCAACTCATTAATAGGACCATTAAGAAAAGCACTTTTCACATCCATTTGTTGCAACTTAAAGTTGTGATGAGAAGCATAGGCAATCAACAAACATATGGATTCAAGACGAGCAACGGGAGCAAAGGTTTCACCGTAGTCGATACCCTCGACTTGGGAGTAGCCTTGTGCTACCAATCTTGCCTTGTTGTGAACGATGTTCCCATGAGCATCTTGCTTGTTCTTGAAGATCCACTTGGTTCCAATGACATTGGCACCAATCTCCATAATTTGTTGTACTCGAAGTTGTTGAATTCTTCATGCATGGCATTGAGCCAATCCGAGTCTTCGAGCGCCTCATAGACCTTTTGGGGTTCAACACAAGAGACAAACGCGTGATGTTCACAATAGTTTGCTAACTGTCTACGAGTGCTTACCCCCTTTCTTAGGCTTCCAACCACATTTTCCATGAGATGGCCTTGGGTGGTGAGCTTGGAAGCAATCTTCGCGGCATGACGCTCTAATTCCTCCTCGGATGTTGAGGGAGGAGGGTTGACTTGATCATCTTGAGCGCCGTCTTGAGCTTGTTCTTGAGCTTGAACTTGCTCTTGATCTTGAGCTTGCTCTTGATCTTGAACTTGCTCGAGGGGGAGAACTTGACCTTGGGCATCATTTAGAGGTTCACCATCATCTTGAGGTTGATCTTGCCCTTGGTCTTGTTCACAAGGTTGAGGGCCTTCACTTTGTTCTTCGGAAGCGTGTGGGTCTTGATGAGGTGATGGCTCTACTTGAGTAGAGCATTGTCCTTCTCCTTCGGCCACAATGGGTTCCTCAATGGGTAGAATTTGACCAATACCCATTCTTCTTATGGTTTGGGGAGGAATTTCATCACCTACATCACAAGTACCACTTTGCTCCACTTGGGAGCCGTTATTTTCATCAAACTCCATGTTACACGTCTCCTCAATGAGTCCGGTGGACTTGTTGAGAACACGGTAAGCATGAGAGTTTGTAGCATAACCAACAAATATGCCCTCATGAGCTCTAGCCTCAAATTTAGACAAACAAACACCTTTCTTGAGAATGAAACACTTACAACCGAACACCCGGAAGTACTTGAAGTTGGGCTTGTTGCCGGTGAGTATCTCATAAGGAGTCTTGTTCAAGCCTTTGCGAAGATAGAGCCGATTGGATCCATGACATGCGGTGTTGATGGCTTCGGCCCAAAAGTTGTACGGAGACTTGAACTCCGCCCTCGTGGTTCTTGCCGCATCCATCAACGTCCGGTTCTTCCTCTTCGCAACACCATTTTGTTGAGGGGTATAAGGTGCCGCATATTGATGCTTCTTATTGTCAAAGTG